>OY978455.1:2500-4802500 GCA_963854805.1 Plagodis dolabraria | reverse complement strand
CGCCTGAGTCACTACCAGTCTAGCACTTCCGAGCCTCCGGTGAATACATCGCCGCTAATCGTGTTTTTTCGGAATAATCTGTGGACAATACACCTTCCTTGTGTCTTTAGACTCTGCAACAATTATACGGGCACTGTGAGAGAGTGAAAGAGATGCAGCATAATGGTGATCGGAACGTCTCGTGGCGGTTCGGTGGTAACACGAATTGCTTATTTATCTCTTTCTAACAACAGATATGACGCATAATATTTGAACGTTCTTTCCTTGTCATTACAAACTGCTTATAGATGTGCGTAGGTATGTACATAGGCAGCCCCGGATCTACGATTTTATCGAACCGGGGCAGAATCTTGTTTTGGCGCCCCCCACCTATAGTTTTTTTTAACCGACTTCCAAAAAAGGAGGAGGTTCTCAATTCGTCTGTTTTTTTTTTTTACGTTTGTTACCTCTGATGTCTTGAATGGGTGAACTGATTTCGAAAATTCTTTTTTTGTTTGAAGGTGATGCTTGTCGTTTGGTCCCATTTTAAATTTCATCAAAATCGGTTAAGCCGTTTTTAAGTTACACTAAAAAGATTAAAAAATTGTGCACAATATTGTTATAATAGGTACTTTTGAACTTTTTGGGTGTTTTTGGGTGTTGAAGTCGGTTCCATTTTTTGTTAAATTTTTTTTTTGTTTCGCCCAGTAAGGGCATATAGCCAGTGTCAAGTAATATTAGTTAACAATTTTACTCATAATATAATATGTATTACTTAGTCAAGGTCAAGTAACAGGATTAAAGTTTAGTCACAGTAAAGTTATACCTCAGTAAAGAGGTGTGAACTTTTACTAGTTTGTACGGGGTTTTGCTGCAAGAACAAAAAGTTAACTTTACCTACACCAGAGCACGCACGTAAAATTTACCATTATTTACCTGCATCCTCATCTTTTTTTTTTATTGCTGATAGGTAAGCCTTTGACCACAATCTCACGTGATGGTAAGTGATGATGTGGTCGAAGGTGTTAACCGGCTTAACCTAAAGTGACTGGCTCTCAAGGACAGCTGCCGGAACACACCGTTAGGCGCTTGGCGACAGATTTTCAACTTGAGGGTGGTCGCTAGCCAGGCGGGCATTCGCAAAAATGCCCTTCCACCATGCAAAACTTTATGAAAAATAAATTTCGGCAATATATTACCAAATTGACAACACCATTGTTCCCTCTGGCAGGAAAAGGTTTAATTATTTGAAAAAATATAATAATATTAGGACTGGGGGAACATTAACCCTTCGAAAAATACTACAACTTACTATCCTAATACGAGTACTAATAACATGACAAAATTATATAAGCCATATACCTAATTAGTTACCTATTTTTTTGCGGGACGTAAATTTATACAAGTACCTACTTATATTAAACATACAACAATATACAATATAAATATAAATATACAACATACAACAATATAGTGGGCTGGAGCATTTGGACTGCCTATGAGTCTGCTATGACTTATAGGTGTCTAAATGCTTTTATTGTAGTAGCTGTAGTGTTGTATATAGTTCACAGTATTTTGTTTAATAAAGGCATACCGCCGGTAAAACAATAAAAAAAAAATATATACATACATCCAAGAGGCAAGCAAGACAGTATGCACATCTTCAATCGTTTAGCCCCAGCTTTTTATCTAAATCATCCTACAGCTTTACAAGGCGTGCTTTACTTTCAGCGGAAGAATCTATTAGCTCTTCAAAGTTTATCTGATAGGCAGTTTTATTTTCGATGGCAAGTATCGCTAGGCCAGATAGACGTTCCTGACTCATTGTTGAACGCAGATAAGTTTTTATTATTTTCAGTTTGCTGAAACTTCGCTCACAGCTTGCAGATGTCGTCGGTAAAGTACAATATATCTCAAAAATATCGTTACATTTAGTAATGATTCTCTCAAGTCGTGCTTGCACAGGTGTTCTAAGAGATCAAATGCACTCGATTTTTCGCTAATTTCTGTTACTAGATTTTTGAAAACTTTTGGTTCTTGGTAAAAATCAATTGCATTTAAATCTTTTGAATATTTTCTTGCTAGATCGGCTCCATTCCATCAGATCCTGGGTAGACATGTTAAAAAATGCATGACCAGTAAGGAACGCGAAATTTTCATTTAGACTCTTTGAACCATTGACCTATATATACTAGACGCGACATTTTAAACAAGGATAGTCGACCGGTGCAAATATGCTGGCCGGCATACTCTCCCCCACACGTAGCTGGGCACTGGTAAAAATTACACGCGCTTTACGTTCGAATATTGTGTATTATCAATTGTGTATTTTGAATACACAATTTTCGAACGTAAAGCGCGTGTAATCTCTACGAGTGCCCAACTGCGTGTGGGAGGGAGGATGCCGGCCAGCATATTTGCACTGGTCGACTATCCTCGTTTGAGATGTCGCGTCTAGTATATATAGGTCAATGGTTTGAACTCGCTACCCTTATCTCAATTCCTGTTAATATGTTGTCAAACACTATTTTAATATCTTTGAAAAATAGCTGAGTCGAGTCTAGTCGTTCTTCCTCACAAATTTCGTCGTGCTGCCTTTTTTTTTGGAATTCGTTTGTTTTTAAGAATGGACTCGACTTCCAACTTTTCTGGTAAAAGTTCAGCTTCTTCAATCCATTTTTCTACAGGTTTACTTCTCATTTCATAGTACTCCTATAGGCAACGATTTTGTCGCATTTTGGTGAAATCATCTATGACGCGATCACGCCAGTCGCCGTGCGCGCCCCGAGTATTACCGAATATTTCGTTTTCGTACCTAACTACGTCTGTGATTGCGTTGTAGGAATTTTTTTTGTACCAGGTTGTGATTTAAGTTTTTTCTCGTGTAAAATATTGTCACTAAATATACCTATTTGAGCATGTGAACTGGTTAACGGTAGGTTTGGTTAGGTCGCTTTTCATTGGTGAAACATTTCAAGTTAAAATTATTTTCTATACCTATACTTATGCTTACTTTTTCGCTGTGTTTTGTCGTTTTAATAGTAAGTACAAGTATTTTAACCACATTTTAACCCGATTTAGTTTAGATAGGTATCTCGAAATAAAAGCTCCGAATATAAACAGTAAATACTTACTTACACAGTGAGAAGCGCCCATTTCTCGCGCCATGGTGAACGTTTTGTAGGTAAGTACTTACCTATTTACAACGCGGCTGCGCTTTCCCGCCAAAAAATAATAAGCTGGCTAAAGCCGCGTTTTCACAATACGAGCGCGCTCTGACCGAGTGAACTCGTACAAGTCAGGTAGTACACTCGTATTGTGGTTATCTATGAATGTGCAATTAGGTTAGGTGCAAGGGCGCTTTCTGATACCAATTTTCATATATGTGTGTTCAATAGTAGACGTATTCTACTGATGACGATGTTGCTGAAAAATTTATGAATTTTGCGCCCCCTGGAGCTAGCGCCCGGGGCAGATAACCCGGTTCGCCCCCCCCTAGATCCGGGCCTGTACATAGGTAAATTCTAGTAAGCTTTTAGAGCAGTGGTGTTCGGATATAACAACTCTAAGTATTTCAACTCTCTGGTGTCATGTCTTAATCTTTTTTGTGACTTCTGTTTTATTGATTTCAGCTGCCTAGGCTGGGAAAACTTCTCAACTTCGGACTTCTTGATTATATTAGACTTTTCTTAAAATTTATTATTATTAAGGTTAATTTTATTACAAAAACGAGGAAACGATAAGTTAATGCAATAATTTATATATCGAGATTCGAGGAAAAAATAGGGTCAGAGGAGTTAAGAGGGATAGGAGGACAATAAATAGGTACATAGTTAGTATAAGTAAATAAGTTTCTATAATGTAGCATATTGTATCATGATTCGATGTCATTAGCTTCAATACATGAAGCTAATAGCACTTGATAGATAGGGAGACAATGGCTATATTTTATTAAAACATTCGTAAGTAGGACACATGTTTAAAGAAAGAATATGGGACACCACCTTCTCTTGGGGCAGAGTCAAATGCCAGAGAGGACACATTTGAGTTCGTTTAGAGCAAAAGACGAATTTAAGAAAGATTCATCATGATTGTGTGAAATTTGAAAAGGGCAAACAAGTTCAGGAACAAATTGAGGAGCTAAACAAGATTTTTAGAATCAGCTATAATTAATTTTGGAAATTTTCGTCTGTCATGTTTTTATTGTACTCCACTTCAGTTTCTTTCCTTTTTTAACAGCATCCGTGCAGTCACTATCCCACCATGGTGAAGGCAATTTTCCATCTGAAGTATTTTTGATAGGGAAATAAACATTAGCTGCTTCTATTAATAATGCAGTAAAAGCTGCAGAACAAAGTTCTGTCTTATATGTTACATGAAGAGTATGTATATTTATACCTATGTATGCACTATACTTATTCCAGTTATCCTTTATGAACCTAAACTATATTCCATGATACAGTAATGTATTGGGTCATGCTTCATTCTAGGTGTGGGGGACTGTATTTTGTACTTGTTTATTTGGGAAAGATGTAATAAATGGGTAATGATCACTGCCAGAAGTAGATTTATGTGTATACCAAGATTTTGATGATAAAGACTCAGTAACAATAGAGAGATCAACAGCAATAAAATTATCATAAGGGCAGGTTCTACGTGTAGGACAGAAATTGTGCCCAGTCTAAAATATCTATAAATTTTTCTCCATTGATATTGGCTATAGAACTTCCCCATAACCTATGATGGGAATTAAAGTCTCCTAATCCTAATAATATTTATGGTAATGTATAAAGGTAGAGAGTATAATATATTATCTAGAGTTTGGAATGTAACAGACGTTGGGTGTGGGATATATATAGATACAAAAATTATATTAGTAATAACTGCTGCTACAATATACAAGCCCTCATGTTGAGGGAGGGAAATTATTTTATATTCGTAATTATTATTTATTATTAAGATTACCCTATCATATCCATCTATTCTATCTTCACGAAGGTGAAATCTTTGGTTTTAAAAACAGAATGTGGCCGCAGCCTTGTTTCTGCTAAAGCAATAATTGAGGGGTCATATATATTAGTAAGGTACATAATTTCAGATTTTTTACAATTCACGCTTCGGCAGTTTCACGGCATCACCACATGTGGGTAGTGCAGTGGAACCGCCGCCGTTGTGTGATCACAGTTGATCATTATTTGTTGGTGTAAATCCATGTTGGCCATTGATATTTTTTTTAATATTGATAATCGGGGCAGCGTCTTTCGGTTTGATAATATTTGACTGAGACAGAATGTTTATCAAAGATACAATAAAATATAAGAGAATGTTTCTCTTTGTCAGAGGAATTAGATTCATATACACATCCGTCACATGGACGTAGCATGTCGTACTCTTTTTATTAGAGCTTTATGTGCTGCACGGTCAGAGCCTTTAGCCAACTGATGTGGTGAACGAGATTTTAGGGTCACAGTTTTTATATATGACCTTGTTGATGCCAAGCGTGGGGATTATGGCAAATAACCCCTTTATCGGGGAGGCTGTGTTCAGCAGTGGATGATCCGGCTGTTACAGTACAGATGAGAGTGGAGTAGGCATTACATTTTGATTGGGAGTGGGATGAGCTGTTGCTGTTTTGTCTGCATATGATCTGGATACAGGTAGGTTGAGTTCCGGAGTATCAGAATAGGATATCAAACTTTCAGCTATGTACTGTTTAATACGTTTTTGTCTATCATGTTCAGGGAAACATTTATTTGTGGCATAATGTGGTCCAGAGCAAATACAGCAAGAACTATTATGCACCTCAATATTACAGCTATCAGCTGTATGGGTTTGCCAACACTTATAACATCGTGGTTTGGACCTACTGGACTTTTGTGTGACCAAAGCGGCAACAGCTGTAACATTGTGTTGACGGGTATACATAAAGCTCTAATGTTAGTATATTGAAGCATACAAAAAATATTTTGGGTAGAACCTGTCCATCAAAAGTTATCACGACAGTCTGAGAAGGTTTCCATTGTGATTTCCAATCTGTGATAGTTTTGTAGTTTAAATGTCTAACTTTCTGATAAATAAGATAAAACCTTTAGAATAATGGTTTTAATCAACAAAATACAAGTAAGATTGAATGAAGGTAAAAGTCGTTATGACAGCCTGTCTGTTTACAAACACCCATAGAGCTTGAAAGAGTTTCGTATCACTACATTCTTCCAGGCAGAAAAGTAATAAATTCAGTTCAGAATATAATCATCGTAGCGGCTGGGTGGCCTTCGTTGCCGCGTTGATCTTCGCTCGATAGTGGCTGGTTCTTCAGATGTAGAAGGAAAGTTATCTAAGTGTTCAGCAGCTGGAATTGTTTCAACTGCCAAATTGCTTTCATCTATACCGTTCATACTCTGAGAATCATAAAAATCTTCATCACTTGCTACGAACGATTCTCTGGACTCGTTCAGTATCTCAGGTGCTTCTTGTATAATCTGACTATCTTGTCCTAATGGTGCTAAGTGACGGTTTGAGACAGTGGATTCTCGACCGTCAGCAAGGCGAACATAGGAATAGTCCGGATTTACATGAAGCAATGTTACTTCCTCTACCACCGGTTGATACTTGTTCGCCCGGTTAAATTTTCGCATTAACACTTGTTCTGATTCTGTCAACCAAGTGGGTATAGAGACTCCATTGGTCGATCTTCTGGTGTGGTTAAACATTCTTTCATGCGGTGTACAATGAGTAGCTGTACATAATAGGCTCCGTATGGTATGTAAAGCTTGAGGAAGAACTTGTTCCCAATTTTCTACTGATTTGTTGCAGGATCGTAAAGCCAATTGTATCGTTTTCCACAGTGTCCCATTGAAACGTTCTACTTGTCCATTCCCTCTTGGATTGTAGGGAGTAGTCCTACTGGAAGCAATTCCACGTAAACTTAAGAAATTCTTGACTTCTGCAGACATGAATGAAGTACCTCGATCTGAATGAAGATATGACGGCAAACCAAACAGCATAAATATTTCATTTAAATGCTTTATTACCGTTGTAGAACTCATGTCAGCACATGGAAATGCAAATGGAAAGCGTGAGTATTCATCAATAACAGTAAGTATATACTTATTTCTCGTGTTGGAAGGTACAGGGCCTTTGAAATCAATGCTTAATCTTTCCATTGGTGAAGTAGCTTTTATCAAAGTAGGCTCTGGCAGGGTTGTTCTATAAAATTTAGGTTTAATTTCAGAGCATATTCTGCAGGAATTAGTCATATCTCTGATTTCATCGATTGTATAAGGCAAATTCTTTGATTTTATCCAATGGTTCATGCGTGCTATTCCAGGATGACACAGGGCTTCATGCAATGACTTCAGTTTTTCGGTTCGTGCTGGTATTGAAGCACATACTCGTGAAAGAGCATCTGCAACATCATTTTGTTTACCTGGACGGTACACAATATCATACTTAAATGGTGCCAAATCCAAGCGCCATCTCTGTATTTTCTCGTTCTTTATTTTACTCGTCACTTTATTGTCGAACATAAATGAAACAGATCGCTGATCAGTAATGAGGCGAAATGGTCTGCCAATGAGAAAATGGCGCCATTTCCTTAGTGATTCAACTATAGCGTAAGCTTCTTTTTCTATCGCTGAGTGGTTAAGTTCACTGTTGTTCAGCATTCTAGAGAAAAATGCAACTGGTCGACCAGATTGTGATAAAGTCGCTGCAATTGAATGATTGGACGCATCCGTTTCCACCGTGAACGGTGAGTTATGGCTAATAGCATGAATAGCAGATTTAGCAATGTCAGTTTTTAGTTTCTTAAAACTATGATTTAGTTCGTTATTTAATGGAAATACTTGTGTATGGGCGAGGTCGTGAATTCGTTCTGAGAAGTTTGGAATCCATTTGCTGTAATGAGCAAACATGCCTATTGTTCTTCTCAGTGCAGGTAAATCGCTTGGTGGTGGCAGACTTAATAGTGGTCGTAAGCGATCACTGTCAGGTTTTATTATATGGTCCTTAATATTATATCCCAAAATATCAATAGAGTTTTGAGAAAACTTACTTTTTTCCTTGTTAAGAGTGAGACCATATTTTTGAGCTGCCATCATAAATCTCCTCAGATTTTCATCATGCTCTTCTTGGTTTTTACCACAAATGGTTATATCATCGAGATACGCGTACGTTCCCTGTAGTTCTTCTTTACGAATTACCCAGTCGATAGTTCTCTGAAAACTGGAAACACCGTTGGTGACACCAAATGGAATACGCCGAAATTGGTAAAGATTTCCCAAAGCTTCAAAAGCAGTGAAGTGGCGTTCTTTTATCAGGATCGGGACCTGATGGTAAGCGCTTTGTAAATCTATAGCACTGAATACACTGTATTCTGAAATATGAGAGACCAATTCTTCTATGTTTGGTAATGGATATGCGTCAAGTTGCGTATATCTATTTATAGTCCTGGAATAGTCGATAACAAGACGTTTTTTATGATTTGAATTCTTGGTAATGAGAACTTGTGCCCTCCATGGTGACGTACTTTCTTCAATTACTCCTTGAGCCAGAAGTTTTTTTATTTCGTCTCCAATAAACTTTTTATCATCCTCACTATATCTTCGAGATTTTATAGCAATTGGCTTGCAATCAGGAGATAGATTTGAAAATAAAGGTACAGCAGGTACGCACGCTGCAGCAACACTGCACACTTTAATAGGATTCTTCGTTCCTCCAAAAGAGAATTCTAGTGAAGAATGCTTCTGTAATATGTCATGTCCAATAATCAGGTCAGAGCACAGGTTCTTGACAATCAGTAAGTTAAGGCCCTCGTAATCATAATCTCCAATTTTAGCTGATGTGTAGGTCTGTCCCTCTACTTGAGACGTAAGAGAAGTTGAAGCCATTAATATAGTTTGACTGCAATGTTTCTTCTTTAAACGACATAGCTTGAAGAAATCGTTGTCTATAAAGCTTACAGAACTGCCAGTATCGATCAATGCTTGAGCGCGAATCCCTTTTATGTAAGCTGTTACAGTAGCTTTCTTCAAGGAATCTGGTGACGCTGCTGTGATACATGCTGAGCCAATATTTTTATTTTCATCAACTAAAACTGCAGCACTGTTACTAAATTAAATTGATAAATAAGATAAAACCTTTAGAATAATGGTTTTAATCAACAAAATACAAGTAAGATTGAATGAAGGTAAAAGTCGTTATGACAGCCTGTCTGTTTACAAACACCCATAGAGCTTGAAAGAGTTTCGTATCACTACACTTTCAATTACTTTCCACATCCAATAGGTAGATTGATGTTATCTGTTACTTCTTCGGAAGACCAATCAGCTGGAACTCCACGAACAAGCCCCGTGCAGATGACATTAAATGTTGGTATAAATGCTTTCAAATTATTTTTGCTAAAGCTATCGTGGTTAATGAAAGCATTAGCATCATTAAAGTGTGCAAATTCGAGGGATATCGGCCTATGCGTTTCAGATAGCCATTAACTATGTTTTTAAAATGTTGCCTGTGGAGGAACTTTCCAAAGGCAATAGGGTGCAGTATTGTGCCATCGTCAGAATTCTACTGCTCTCTGAACGTGAATAATATTTGGTGCTATATAATATTTGGTGCTATCCTTGATATAGCACCAAATATTATTCACGTTCAGAGAGCAGTAGAATTCTGACGATGGCACAATACTGCACCTCATATAATGTGCGACTAAAAGGCTGGGGTTGAGGACGGGTCTGATGTATGTCTGGAAACTTACGTAATAAATAACTACGTAACTACTTAACCAAAACATCTGAAATAATTCAGGTGTATAGATTACATGTAAGTAATCATATCAGAAGAAGATCGAAAGAAGTAGTAGGTATAATTAAAAAAAAAAATGCGCTTCAATACAGTTTTCCCGCCAAAATTCTATACAAATATCGCGTTATTTTAATCTCGTTACTACTTTTAAAATATTTTTTCTAACAATTTGTTATAATTCATGGGTTAAGAACCATTGTAAATACTCATATTCAAAAAAAAAACAAAGTTGTAGGTGGAATAATTATGGTAAAAAAAAAATGCTGTTTCCCGCCCTCTTTGTCGTCTGTTCAAAACCCTTTTCCTGTAAAATTTTCAATATAAAGGTCTATTTTCATTTCTTTTCCCGTAAAGCCTATATGATGAGGATTGCATTAGTACCAAGAAGTTCTCATACATATAATATAAATTGCATCAAATAAACCCGGTTTAAAAACAGAAATCCTCAAAATCTGTATAAATATATTTTTATTTCGCTTTTTGGTCTATTCAAAATAAATGGATGATAATGTTATTTTTGTATGGTACAAGTGATATCCCCAATATATCACTTGTACCATACAAAAATAAGATATGAGGATATGAGGGTTTCAAGTTTAGGTATTGGAAAACGTCTTTGTCAGTACTAATATTATAAATGCGAAAGTAACTCTGTCTGTCTGTTACGCTTTCACGCTAAAACTACTGGACCGATTTGAATGAAATTTGGTATGGAAATAGTTTGAGACCCGGGAAAAAACATAGGATAGTTTTTATCCAACTGCGCAAAAAGAGGTTAATGTTTTTACGCGATAACCGACATACGCGCGGGCGGAGCAGCGCCCGGAAAGCTAGTACTTGATAAAAACGTCACGGGGCGTCGACAGATGAAAAGCTTGAAAAATGCGGAACATATGCTTGGACTGGTGCAGGTTACCCAGTACACACGAAGGACAGGCTAAACCGGTAACAAATGTACAAATCATTAAGCTCCAATTTAAAAGTATATAATTTAAATTGTCATTGTCACAACTCTGGAGTCTGTAACTGTCATTACTGTCAATTAAATTGTCATTTGTCAACTCCAATTCTTTTTCGGCTCGCGTCCGCGTTGTTGCACGTGTGCATTTTGAGTCTCTTCGACAAATTAATCTAAAATGGATAAACCCAACGTTCTCGCACGTGTCGTCAAAGTTTTGGGTCGCACTGGCTCCCAGGGTCAGTGTACGCAAGTAAAGGTGGAGTTCATCGGAGAGACCAGCCGTCAGATCATCAGGAACGTAAAAGGACCCGTGCGTGATGGAGACATTCTGACCCTCCTCGAGTCTGAGCGTGAAGCTAGAAGACTAAGATAGAAGGTAAGATATATGAATATCACGATATAAGTCAGTGTTCTCGTAAGAACAGCAGTGCAACCGTCTGTGATAGATTGAGGTTATGCAGAGGTGTTTGTCTCGGTTTCCTTCTCTTCGAAACATCTCAATTCTTTCAATGTTTATTTTCAAGTTACTTGTATAAATGCAGTTCTATATAAAAGCATGTGGTCCATCTAACGCCAACAGTACTAATGGTGGCAACAGTACTGACAATTGGACCGAGTTTTAATAATAAAAAAATGAGACTACTTCATTGTGGTTGTGGTGAATTTATTCTTGGATTGGATAAGACTATTTAATTTTGTCTTGCCAAAGAAATTACCAGTCTAACTTGCTAACATTGTAATACTTGTCTACAAGTTGTTTTTCTTTGTTGCAGATGTCCTGTTGGGAGTTGCTAGGTTAAGGTCCATTATGATGTGCAAAAACCAAGTTCTACAAAACTATCCATACTTCATTATGAAACTCATGTTGAATGATTCACTGTAATAAATAATTTATAACAAAATCTGTAGTTCTCCTTGTAACCTTTTGTTGTTTGTACCCAATAACAATAAATATTATATGAACACATTGTGTTAACTTCTGTTAAATTTAACTAAAAACCAACATATTGTTGCTATGAAACAATGTTGCAATTATTTCAAATATACAGTACCTGTTTTTTTAATGTGATTGTGATAGTACAAGCAAGTGGTCCACCTGATATTAAGCCTCTGATAGAAGCATTTCTTTACAAGTGACAAATTGCACTGCAACCTGTCACTATTTTTTCAGCTTGCACCCCACGGGTAGCCCTGCACCCCATGGGCAGCCCGGCACCCTTATTTAGTTTTGCAAGCTTGCTAAGATTAAAGTCGAAAATCTGGAACATTCACCACAATCAGTTCTTTTAACTATCTATCTTTTGCCGGATACATTTTGGAGACTGCGCAATGGAAGTGCACAATCTAATATATTTTTGCTCTACCGCCACACAAAACTGCCGTTTTCAAATCATAATTTTAAAGAAACGCACAAAGTACTTTTCGTCTACATTTATTGTGCGAACCGCAAAGGAGCTATCCGAGTTACTTAATATGAATACTGTCTGCTGGAAAATACAACCTGGGAGTTTTCAAATCCAAAGTAAAGAGCTTCTTTCTGAGCTATGCTTTTCTAAGAGTGCTTCACCGCAGACCACAGCGTTATGGGATAAACAGTGCTGAAATGTGAATAAGTCTGTAGGTAGAGCAATCGCGAACGAAGTCGCAGGTACAGCTAGTTTATAAATAATAATACTAAATTTTAAGCCTATAACAATTAAACACTTTTCTGATTATTACAGCACCAACTGTGCCCTAGTGTTTCATCTGCATAATAATGATTTGCATGATAATGATGAAATTATCCTATGTGCTAATCCAGGATCTAAACCATCCAATTTTCATCCAAATCAGTTCAGGCGTTTTAGCACGAAGACCATAATGTAACTTTGAATATACTGATGTAGGAGTTACATACATACACCTTCATATTCTCACCACAGACTAGAAAAAAGTTACTATGTAATCATCACTCACAATACACAACATTCATATTTAAATTATAATTTAAATATATTAGTTTGATTGTACCTACAGCATGTTAGATCATGTTGACATATCAAGTATCTTACGGATACTTGATATGACGTAATTTTACGGATAACTAGCATGATATTCGGTCCAGGACATGCATGCAATATTTCATAGATGAACATTTTATATTTAAATATGACAAAACTAGGTAGGTACCTACGTTAAAATGGAAAGCTCTACGGCTGCGTGAAAACTTATAAATTACAACATAGGTTGGCTCAAACTAATCCATGACTGGCACCTTATTAACTCAAGTCTATCAGTATTCTTTGTATGGGATGTTGATACGATCCCGGAATCCGGGTGTAAGACGGCATTACTTCTTCATTTCTCAGAAGGCGCTGCTGCTGACTTACTGTATTTTTTCCGTCGTCTGACCCCCAGAGGACAACTAGCCCGGCACACACTGTAGCTTACTCCTACTGGAAGTCGTAAAAGCAGACATGTGAAAAATGACCCAAATGGGCAGCATGCCTCCACTCGCGGTGACGTAAGTGGTGTTGCTGCGCATAGGGCGCACATCAGCTCCTTACAACTTAATACTGATTATCCCAGAACAGGGTATGAGGCTAGTCAAACATTCTTAAGCCATATATTTGCTTTTAATAAATACCATGTTCTTGGGAAACAAGATATTTCATTTTGCAACTGACTGTCTAGAAATATACAATTATCAGTACTAATATTATAAATGCGAAAGTAACTCTGTCTGTCTGTCTGTTACGCTTTCACGCCAAAACTACTGGACCGATTTGAATGAAATTTGGTATGGAGATAGTTTGAGACCCGGGAAAAAACATAGGATAGTTTTTATCCGACTGCGCAAAAAGAGGTTAATGTTTTTGCGCGATAACCGACATACGCGCGGGCGGAGCCGCGCCCGGAAAGCTAGTATATCTATATATATAAAAATTAATAGCAATTTGTTTGTCTCGCTAAAACTCGAGAATGGCTGGGCTGATTAAGGTGATTTTGAAATGTTTGTCGAACTCCAGGAAAGGTTTCAAGGATGAAAAAATATGGAAAAAGCGAGGAATATAGTAAAAACTACAATTTAATTTTCCCATATAAACTGTTCTACTAATACTTTCCTGTCAAACATTTGACGTTCCACCGTTAGGATAGGTGATACGAAGTCACTGGTTCATCTAGTATATTATAATGACCTTGACTAACAAAGATATGAATGTTTGGATGGTTTTAAATTAGTCTATAAATTCACTCTGCATTAACATAAGTTAGTGCGTTTTGGTGAACAACTGTCTGAATTTTGTTTGTTCAAGGAATAAAGTGTCTCACGCTGTGGTGAAATGCACAAGTTCTGTAGGTACTACATGTAAACTTACACAAGTGATGAATGCTGCCCAACTAGCATATTGGACTTGACAAGAAACAACACTATATTGATTAAATAAGCTTATATAAAAGTTCAAAAGGTCTATTGCGCTTTTATAGATTTAGATTTCTTGATACATCTATAGTATTAACTATAGTGAATACTATTGATGTATAAAGTATGAAGCAACCCTATACAAGATCAGAAATCTTGAATCATCAAACTTAAATTAATACAGATAGGATAAGAGTTTTGAGAAGTGTGTATCTTTGAAAGACAAGAGGAACAGCGTGGTAAGAAAGCAGTGTGGAGTGAATAAGGATGTAGTAAGGTGAGCTGATAGTTTGAACATGTAGAGATAATGGATGAAAAGAAACTGACAAAGCTAGTGAGTATAACCAGCGAGTGTCAGGATCATTTGCAAGGGATCACCTAGAGAACATTTTCTGACCAGATTAAGATCTACAAAAGAATGACAATCACTATCTACCCTGATATTGAGCTAAGGCCAGCACTATCTACAAGGATTCTAAGTACAGTGGGTTCCCAACCAGTCATATGGCACTGATGTGCCATATTATTGTCTGATGACAATATAAGTAACCATAAAAAGTAGGCATTTGATTAAATAGATTGACCATGACACACATGCATATTAAAGTTCTGCTTATATGACTTTCTAATACAATGTTGGTACTTTAAATATCACATAGACAGTTTTATCTATATATAATACTAGCACAGTGCTTAGCACCTACAACATGAAACATTGCTTTTAGAGTGGAGAATATAAGATACCAGAATGTAAACATTAAGTAGCAGACTAATCTTAATATGTTCATCAGATTGTAATAATTATTCAGTAATTTTTCCATAGGAGATCATTAAAAACAAACATATTATATTTTCATGTTGTATTACATGATATTCCAATAATAATAATTATAAAATAACAATAACTGTACACAGATAAATGATCACATTATTATCAACACAATGATTGAGATGTGTAAGTACAGATCGGCACATTCCTTCCATTTACACTCAGTTTCTTACTCTATTAAAACATCAGTAAATTAGAAAATACATTCTATTTACAAATATGTACAAAACAACTTTTTTTAGCTTAATTTTTAATGTATCACTTAGGCAATGATGGAGAATTACGCAGCCACTTTCACCGCGACATTCTTGAAGGCGGGATCGCAGGTCGCACTTTGAGCAGGTAGGAAGGTAACTCTGGAAGCTTAGTATTCACGGCTAAGTATCATATTTTTCTGCTTCGCATTGAGTGGCCCAGAATAAACAGTTTCCGATGCCGCTGTAGCAGATAAGTATGACAGCAGCGAGAAATACGACGCTGCATACTGTGCACGGCTTCCTCTCCAGGAAGAAACCTATCAGGTACAACACCATAAACATTACATGTGTGTTCACTAATGCCGGGTTCACGGGCTTCGGTATCAGCAGAACGGGGATAAGCCATTGTAAACAATACATTTCGCAAGGAACACACGTGGAACGGAACACAATAGGTAGGCTATCGAAGTATGAATATATGTATCAGACGCGACATGATTTGAACGGTATCGTCATAGCTATTCCATTGAAATTTAATTAAAATCAAAGTGTAGTGTTGATGCAATTGCGATTTAGATTTTTTGACATTTGTTGGCGGACAGATTTTGACAGCAAATACAGGTTACGGATGACATCTCCATGACAGTGACACTGACATTAATAACTTAAATGAGGATTTCCAAATCCAGATTATGATTCAGAGCGTAAACGTAAAGGTAGATCCCCTGCCAATGTTTTACGAAACATTTAAATGTTGCTTAGCAAACTTTGTTTCCCGTCATCCTCACAAGAGACGGGCATTTTGTAATGTAATCCACGGAGCATGCATGGATACAAAAACAATATAATATGTAACATTCATATTGTGAAGTTGTCCTTAATTATAAAACTAGGTCATACACATTTTTTTAAAATTCAGAAGCCACCACTTTGCATTCTGTGAATAACTGAATAAGGCTTGGGTTTCTGAACAGTTGTAGACCACTCTTCAAAGCATGTAACATTCTGCTAATACAGCTACGTGCATTTAAATCCTTTTATGACTGTATTCTTGCAAATAGGTAAACCGTTAATTTCATTTACAAATAATCACAACTCTGTGAAATCGTAGAGAGCTTCTTCCGAAGAGCGACATGGACGCCTAAATGGAATAAATTATTTTGACTTTGACTTTGTATTGGAGTACACGGGTTCGATTCCCACCTTTGACAAAAACTTTATGCTCCAATATTTTGTAAATGTGATTTTCGCTAGTGTTGCCAGAAGACCTGGTTCAGTTAGGTAATGTTCGAACCTATCACAACGACGCATGAAGATCAGTACGTCCAGTTATGTGCTCGTCGAGATCGTCCTGTAACAGCCCGTAACTTACAACACCACCTACGGCTGAGAACGCGTGTCAGTATGTATCAAGTAACGGATAGTCCAAATTGATAGTACGAAGACCAGCAAATGTCAAAACGATGAAATGTTCGAATTCCTCTGACCAGGGTTCAACGTGCAAACCGCTTATAATTATCTTGTCAATATTTGAGCTGGGGGATTAATCAGTGAGGCAAGATGCTTTTTACAGACGAGTGCAAAGTATCGGCGTATTAGGGTGTGGAGACGCGAGCGAGTCCTGCATCCAAGAAGTTGACCGTTTTGGTGGTCTCAACATAATGGTTTGGGGTAGGATTAGCTTACACGGTAAAACTGAGCTCACCATTTTAAACGCGCGTACCGTAACTGCAGAACGTTACATCGAGGGCATCATCAGTCCTCAACTCATCCCCTTTGCTCAGCTCCTGGATTCATTCTGATGCAAGACAATGCACACACAGCTCGAGCGATCCAAGCTGTAGGTACTAAAAGAGTCTCATATTGAAGTACCTATTACCATGGCCAGCTAAGAGTTCGGATATAAATCTAATCGAGCATATATTCATAAACAAGGCACGAAAACATCACTAGAAAACTACCGACCAATTTCAATTTTAAATACACTTAGTAAACTAATAGAAAAGGTGTACATTACCACCTTTATACATATATATACATAAAAATATTCCCACTCAACAACATGGATTTATAAAGGGTCGGTCTAAAATATAAACCTAGCTATATTTACAAACACTACATGGTATGGACGGTGGTAAGCAGGTTGACGTGATCTATACAGATTTTGAAAAGGCTTTCGACCGCGTCGATCACCACATCCTGCTCCGCAAAATGCAAGAACTTGGCATATGTGGAGATCTTTTAAGGTGGTTAGAATCTTATCTGCGCAATCGCTCTCAAGCTGTTATTGTGGGTGGACATCGATCGGATCTAATAAATGTCTCTTCAGGCGTCCCTCAAGCATCGATTCTCTCTCCGTTGCTCTACGCGGTGTACCTATATGATATTGGAAATTGCTTTAAATTTGCTAACTACCTTATGTACGCAGATGATACAAAAATTGAGTATGCCATTAAGAACCATGCTGACTGCATAAAGCTACAATAAGATTTAAATAGATTTTAAGTGAATATTACAACGATAATAAAATCATTATAAATATTAATAAATGTGTGTGCATGTCATTCACAAGGAAGAAAATACCATTTGATTTTCAGTACACAGTTGGTTAGAGACTTAGGAGTTCTCTTGGACAGCAAATTAATATTATTAATACAAATTAATGACCATATTTCAGATTTAATTTATAGATCCTACAAAAACCTAGGTTTTATTCTAAGAGCTAGCAAACCGTTCTCTGATATCAAATGTTTAAAAGTATTATATTTTGAATATGTAAGAAGTACTCTTAAGTACTGTAGTAACATTTGGTCACCAATACATAACTAACCAAGGAATACATAGCCTGTGCGCAAGATCTAGAAAAAAATCAATGTAAATTTATAAAACATATTAACTATCGTGAAGGCCATAGGTACATTGATAATGAAGAATAGTGTAAATTCCATAATGTAATGACTCTCAGAGGTAGACGCAAAATGTTAGACATGTTATTTCTCCATAAAGTGTGTCATGGTGATATTAACAGCATAGAACTCACAGAACTTCCTGCTGCTCGGAGCCCCCGCGATACGTACCAGACACTAACTTGTTCCACATCCTACGTTCATATACTATTTACTCGGCTAATTCAGTAATCCCTAGAATGCAGAAATGTTATAATAATAATTTTAGCTTAACCGACCTTTTCAACAGCTCAAAAGGTGTAATTCAAAACAGATGTTATTAAAATAATAATTGATACCTATCTAAATAAAGTATGCTTACAAGTTTTATTAACCGACTACACACTTTTTCTCTTCTTTAATTATACTTGAATTTATTTACCCGTTTCTTATGTTTGTGTAAAATTTAAGAATACTATTTATTTTGTACTTCTGCCCTTTTTTTGTTATAAAATTAGAAAGTAAATCCGCCAATGGGTGTAAGAAATAATACTTGTAGACACTATTGTAAATTAATTTAAGAACTGTGGATTTTGTAAAAAAATAAATAAAAGCATTACATAGTGGGACAAATTGCAACAAAGGGTTAGAACGAATGAGCGAGGGGTCTGCAACCAATAGTAGCTGATTGAAGCTTTAAAACGTGTCTAGGAAGAGATTCCAGATGAAAACATGAGGAATTTTATCCAGAGTACCTATCCATGCGAGCCTTCAGGAGAGCATTGCTAAGAGAGGAGGGCATACTCGTTACTAAAAAGAAGAAACAAAAGTGATTAGAACAGTACATAGGTATTTGTTTTTTTCGGTGATTTTCATTTGTTCATATTTTCCATTCAAAATCATTGACGTATATATACTAGACGCGACATCTCAAACGAGGATAGTCGACCGGTGCAAGTATGCTGGCCGGCGTACTCTCCTCCACAGGTAGCTGGGCAAACGGATTCCCGCTAGGGAACTAGAACTATTTGAATTTTAACATCTTGTGGCACCTATTGTCTGCTGGAATGGACACCTCGGCATGCGAATCTAATGCGCACTTGGCCAGTTTATAAAGACAGCTTTACTTTTAGTAAGTAGTTAAATGAGTACCTACTATTTGTATAATATATTCAATCACCATTATAAACATTGAAGAGCTTTTTAAGGGGCCTTGCCAACTTTTGTATTGTAAAACTGAATGTCCATAAACACGCTAACACCACATTATTTTCATTTAATGCAGGTTCTGCAAATACAGCCAATTAACTCGGGAAAATAGTCATTGCTCTGGGAAAAATCTATTCAAATAAAAAGCCTCGACATTGCTTTTAATACCCACCATTATGTTACGTTGGCTCGACTCCAGGACTGTAGTCAGGATCAATGGTCACCAACAAAGTACCTCCTCGGTCAAATCGGCCAAGTGCGAGTCGGACTCGCGCACGAAGGGTTCCGTACCATTAGCTATACAACATTAGACTTCATATCTTAACCTTTTTTTATTTAACGTGCGCGAGTCCGACTCGCACTTGGCCAACTTTTTGTATTTGTTGTTATAGCGGCAACAGAAATACATCATCTGTGAAATTTTTTTGATTTGTGTTTCCCTAAATTCAAAGTTAGAAAATCAAATAAGATAGTAAAACACTCTGGGAAGGATTGCGGAAATGTTGTGTAAAAAAAGGTATCTTTATTTGAAATATCAACAAACGGGATGTAATAAAATAAAGAATAAAAGTACATACAAAATATTTTTTGTATGTACTTTTTTTAACATAGTGCTCAAACTCTTCAAAAATGTTTGTATAAGTCACAACAGCTACAGAGTAAACAATATATAGAAAATAAGAAAAACAAATGTTAAGCAGTATGGAACATAATAAATGACAAAATTGGTGATATTAAAATAAAAAATGAGATTGAAAGAATAGAATATGACAATAAAATTTATACTAATCCAGTTCACATTAGCGAAATATTTAATAATTTTTATATTAACTTGACCAATCACAATTTTGAATTTAAAATTGACAAGATAAATGAAACTATGACAACTAAAATATATGATACAATATTTTTACAACCAACTGACCGAATAGAAATAATAACTAAACATAATAACACAAATTCAGTAGGTATCGATGAATTAAATGCAAAAATGCTCAAGAAATGCGCTAACTACATAAGTGAACCTTTGAGTTTCTTAGTGAATATGTCACTCGAGGAAGGCACTTTTCCAGATATTCTAAAAAAATCCATAGTCAAACCTCTATTTCAGAAAGGTGATACAACAGACATCAACAACTACCGTCCGGTCACTTTGATACCAGTTATGTCAAATATACTCGAAAAAGTTATCTTAAAACGAATCTGCGACTATGTAACAAGTCATGATATATTAAAAGAAGAAGAGTTTGGATTTCGTAGTATAATAGTAGCACTTCAATGGCATGTTTTAATCTCGTTAAAATGATAACAGATTGCATAAACGAAGGGAAACCTGTCACAGCTATCTTTCTCGACATGACTAAGGCGTTTGATTATGTAGACCATAATTTACTACTTTATAAGCTTGAAAAATACGGAATAAGAGGTACCTACGGCTAATAATTTGATTAAAAGTTACTTATCAAATCGTAATCAATGCGTATAAATTGGCAAGATACTTAATAATAATAAAATTAACAGTCAATCACAATTTAAAGTAAAGAAATTTGGAGTCCCACAAGGAAGTGTGCTGGGACCTTTTCTGTTTTTATTATACATAAATGATCTTCCAAACGTCACTCATCAAAAAACGGTACTATTTGCGGATGTTACAACGTTAATTGTTAAGTGTACAAATAGACACACTTATGAAAATGAAATAAATTTTGCGCTAGGTAGAATAATAAGCTGGTTGGAGATTAATAATTTATATATTAACCTAAATTAAACGAACTTGATACAATTTCGAAGCTACATGAGACCACGCATAAAAATTAACATAACCCAGGAAAATAATAAAATAAATGAAGTTAATTCCACCAATTTTCTAGGAATAATGCTTGATGAGCATTGTGATTGGAAAACACACGTAAACTACGTAAATGTGACAAACTAGATAGGTTCATCTATACAATAAAAAAGTTACGGTTAACCGTATCCACAGAAACTGCTCTCAGTGCATACCACGGATATGTTTCTTAGGTGCTCTCATACGGTCTCTTACTTTGGGGCAATTCCGTCGAAATAGAAAAAGTGTTTATAATTAAAAAAAAATGTGTGAGAGCGATCTGTGGAGCCTGTTGTATAGATAGTTGCAAACCAATTTTCAAACATTTTCGTATCTTATCATTGGTTTGCATGTATATTAGAGATATTTGTGTTTTGGTAAAGCAACATCCAAAATATTTTACATTGAATTATACTGTATCAAGTATAAATGTGAGAGATAAATTTAAACTCTACCTACCTAAAACCAGTTAGTTATGTGTAAAAGGAATGTGTTTATAAATGCAATTAAAGTTTACAATAAATTGCCTAATTTATTTAAAGACATGACATTAAATATTTTCAAAAAAGATTACATTATGGTTACTTGAGAACTGTTTTTACACCTTAAATGATTTTATGACATTTAAAGTTTCTTAGCTACATAATAAATATACTACTATAATATAATATTGTGTAAAGAATTGCATTTTAGTTTTAGTTTGATTATATTTTAAAATTTTTAGGTATTGTATTTGATATTTAATGGCATAGGCAATATTAATATTTTATTATCAATTGTATCTACTTTCAAACTAAATGTATGTATTGACTTAAGTATATATATTGTTTAAATACACAGCACACCATTGTCATGGTAGAATGTTAAGGACATTTTTTTGTAATGCATTACATCTGCTGTATCTGTACATACAACATTCTTGTGAATAAATAAACATAAACATAAACATAAAAATCATTTATTGACATAATTGTGAACAATGTTAATTATGAAGCCTCTGGTCTTCGATGAAGTTTTACACTGTGTTACGAAGACCAGATCCTTCCCCAATGTGTGTCTATAAAAACAGAAATTATGCCATTACTTATACATTTTTTTTTCAAAATAGAGTTTTGTTGTTTTGTATGTGTGTGGAAGTGAATATATGTGAGGGGGTGTGAGGTGTGTTATGTAAGTGTGGTGTGTTATGTGTGTGGATGTGAATATATGTGAGGGGGAGTGAGGTGTGTTATGTGAGTGTGGTGTGTTATGTGATTGTGGCGAGTTATTATCCTTTAAAGGTTATCGAGTATGCTTTCAACATCATCATAGTCTAGTTGATTAAGCCATGTGAGTATAACTTTTTTAATTTTATTATTAGAGTATTTTTTTATGTTACTTTCATGATTTAGTTTTTTTAACTTATTGTACAGGTGCGGTGCCACATAGTCAAAGTGTCTCTGCGCAAATTTACTGCGGGCAAATGGCACTGGACAACGGTCGACGCGTTTATTTAACGTAGGTAAATGTGTGACTATATTTGCGTGATATCGTCTTAGGATTTGATATATATAAAGTTTTCTAACCGATAGGACCTGTGCTTTGCTGTATACCTCTGTGGTAGGATGTCTGCTGGGTAAGTACATAAGAACTTTTAAAACCGCTCTTTGAGCTCGTTCAACATTTATAAAATACGTTTTAGCAGCTAATCCCCAGACACAGATGCAGTAACTTATAATGCATTCACAGAGTGCTTTGTATGTTTGAATAAGTAAATCAAAGTGAGCGACTGCTCTTAAGTTCTTAAAAATACGATTTGATGATGATTTGATTTGATTTGATTCCTGACTCACAAAATTTTTTGTGTAGTTTACAAAATTTCACCGAGCTCGAACACTTGGAACCTATTAAAAATTATACGTATAAAAAATCGGAATCGACTTCCATCAATACAAAGTATGGTTGAAGTCGGTATCATGCTGATTCAAAACACTCTGAGCTCAAATTTCCATTGTCCGACTTCCACAAGTTAATTCATACTAGATAAGTATTCCGTTTTGAAAGCAGGTTTTTTTTTCTAATATTTCTCTTTTTTATAATATATACCGCAACAAACAAGATTGATTGTCACATTATACTGGTAACCATCGATAAGATTTGCATTTCACCAATCATCCAGATTATTGGCAAATACTTTTTTCAATTGAGTATAACTTAAAAACGAATTAACTGATGTTCATGAAATTTAAAAGGGACCAATATGGAGGTATATCCTATCAAATCATAAAAAGAAGATTGGATGATCCACTAAAAAGTTATGCATGGTCATACTTAAACAAAAATACGCTCGACTTGACAACCTTATCCCTATTTTAATTCGTTAATAATTAATAACAATACAAATAAATTGTTTATGTGGAAATTGCCACGTGTGCTACGTGCACACTAACCTTAATTGTGATTACCTTTATGGTCTACAGTGCCCCAAAAGTAACTCTTTCCTAGGCCCTCCCTGTTCCAGCTATAACTATAAATCAATGTCGCCGTCCCGCCGCCTACGTACTGTAAATGATCAAATTTTTCCATTAACTCTAGGTTACGATACGTATAATGAAATAACTTTATCCATTTATCGTACACGCTGTTTAGTACAGATCTAATTTTGATGTTTGATGGACAATTAAGAACGACCGTAGTTTTTTTAAAGACAGAGCTAGTACGTACATAGTTTTTTTTTATCATGACATCGTATGGATGGGTCATAAAGCCGTGCAAGTCATATTATGGTCATTACCTAAAGCAATTTTTTAGCAACTTATGATTTGTGACTTTTGTATTAACAGGTAGGTTAACACGTAAGTATCCTTAAAAAAAGATTTTTGAATACTTGACAAGCTTCTGAGAAGAAGTTCACTTTCAAAGTAACCAAAATCAGGAAATTATCCTTTTTTAATAACGCCTGACTGTTGGTCATTCAGAAAGATACTAACGTTGATGTAAACATTTTGCTCCCACGTTTAACGCATATCAATGAAACCGTTTAAACCACAACGAGTTTTATAGATGCATAAAAATCTCATTCAATTATTCACAAGCTCTTTGTTCTCCAATTAAGATAATCTAATTAATTCCACACTAATCAGTTCACTCCAGCGGCAGACAATTAGATGATAAGCGACTTGCTTTGTCCTACCTAATCGACCTACGTAGCTACTAAATTCCTCCGACAGCAGGTTCAATATGAGAAAGCTCAATATCCATAGGCATATTCTAATCCTTCGTCATTGAAAAGTCTCCTTTCGGAAGTATGTTTCGTGCACAGAATCCTCAGCGCATGCGTTAAAAGTATGGAGCCTCCCCAACCCTCATTCTGCAAGACTTCCCGCCAGTTATGGACCGACCCCCGCTCCGCCACCATTCAACGCCAAATATGTAAAAAAAGACAATATCCAGTGATACTATTTCAATAATTTAGTGATCAATTTACCATATTTGGGTGTATAAACGTCCAGTGAATTTGAATCCTTTGAAAAATGACCGGAGATAAATCGATAGTACTCCCATTAAAGTTAAGGTCTGACATAATAAAAGGTGTGATAACATTCACGTTTTATTTATTGCTGTCCATTATGTGCCACGACGAGGAACGGGAGTCGTTTTAAAACGTTTTAAATTGACAATAATTAAATTTGTGAGAGGAATTTTCGAAAATGGCGAACACGGCGCATTTGATGCGGAGGCAGAGTTCTCGGGACCTCTACGCCCAAAGGTCTGTAGATCGGATGGAAATGAAAGAGCTTCGGGGACGCCTTGTCACCATGGAGAATGGACATTCATCTAACAGAACCCACGTAATGTACGGAGCTACAAATGAGGCCTTCGAAGACACCAGTCCGAACAGGCGTTCTGATACACCGAGTAAGGAAAGCTCGATCGAAGAGCGTGCAACAAAGCCCGAAGAAGGTGGCGTGCAAAGAGAATCCTGGGACAGCAAGCTGACATTCCTCCTTGCTACTGTAGGATACGCTGTAGGTTTGGGCAACGTGTGGAGGTTTCCATATCTGGCGCAAAAGAACGGTGGCGGAGCGTTTCTCATTCCGTACTTCGTGATGTTAGCTATTGAAGGAATCCCAATATTTTATTTGGAGCTGGCAATCGGTCAACGTTTGAGAAAAGGCGCTATTGGTGTGTGGCACCAGGTCTCTCCTTATTTGGGAGGTATCGGCATCAGTTCGGCAGTGGTTTCCTTCAATGTGGCGTTGTACTATAACTCTATCATTGCGTGGTGTCTGTTCTACTTCGCACAAAGCTTCCAAGCAGAGCTTCCATGGTCCGAATGTCCCAAGAAGTACTTCATCAACGGATCCTACATCACCGAGCCAGAGTGTGCAGTGAGTATTAAGATTGTGATTTCTGATGCTTTGATATTTTTGATGTTTCTGTATGTAAGACCTTTTTAGGGAGCCGAATATCCGATGAAAAAACAGAACACATAGAAAGGAATGATCACATGTCACCGCGAATCTGCTCGACTGAAAAATTTTAACGGTATATAATATAGAATTAGATGACCAACTCACCTACCTACTTAATTTACTTGGGGATTATTTGAGACTAGGTATATCATAAGAATAAAAAAACTTTTGCCAAGAGACTCATAAATTGAGTAACGCACGTTACAAAAAACAATTAAAAAAAATGCGTAAGTGATTTGTGATTTTGATGAAAAAATTTAGAAAATAGATTGCTGCCCGCTGCCCTATATATATTATAATTAAATACTTTCTAATAAGTATTTAATTATTTTATTTTACACCTTATTACATATTCTTTCTTTTATCCGTTCTTAAGTCAATTTAAACTGCGCCGAATTGAATGTCATTGAATAGTTATTGTGTTGTTGTGGTACACATGCCGTTCTTTATTCTCGGGACATGGTACGTAATGCAATGATTTATATCACGAAACCCTCCTCCACGCATGTTCCTCTCAGTTATATACCTTCGTACTTGACCGGTTTTTAGGATTACATAACAAATCTGTAACGTCACGGCATTTTATTCAGATGGAGATTTTGACATATTGAATTTATTTTTTGCGATGCTGACCTAGTTTAACGGTGGGGATGAAAAATTTATATTAAAAACAAGAAACTGCAAAACAAGTGAAAAAACTAAAATGAGTGATTCTAGGGACGAGGAAGTTTGTTTGACGCCAACAGAATTGACTGAAACTGTTAATAATGCGCAAATGATCTTTCTCCCTCAACAATCACGCGAGAAGTATTTTCCTCGCTGAGGTGGAATGAAAAGTTACGTGTTGCACTCGAGTGCAAAGATTTTTCACCTCGTGCTCTTTTGATTCCCTCGCTAACGCTCAGGATTCTAATTTTGAATCACTCACTCACTTCGCTTGCTCGGTCATCAAAATTGAACACGCGGTTAAAAAGCAACTTTGCACTCTTGTATAACACATAACTATTAAATGTTATTGTGACGGATAGCTCGAAGTCCACCTGATTTTAAGTAGACTAACCTCTGTCTATAACAGAAGTCGTCACAAGTCACGAATTACACTGCGCCCGTCACCTTGAGACATAGTTGTTATGTCTCATGTGCCTGTAATTTCACTGCCTCTCAAGGGCTGCTGCCGGAACACACCGTTAGCTGCTTGGTGACAGATTTTCTACCTGAGGGTGGTTGCTAGCCAGCCGGGCCTGCTGCGCGGCAGGCCATAGCCAATACCACTGAGCCATCACTGCTTCAAGGGTAGAAGAATAAATTCTAGGTTTTGCATGCAGATTCTCCAAATGAAGTTTGTTTTTAATATTCAATTTCTAAATAAACATTTTCATTTTTATACCGGTCAAGATTTTACCCTGAAGGCATTTTCCTCAACAAACACAAAAGGAAAATTCTCGCTCGTGGTTCAACATTTTGCTCTTCGTTACAATTTTGTAAGCTTATTTGCTAAGCAGGCGTTAATGTAAAAGCTACAATGTTGGAATTATCAAAGTTGTGTCAATGTCCGTCTGTCCCCAGGCTGTAGCCTGGGGACAGACGGACGGACGGACAGCGAAGTCTCAGTAATAGGGTCCCGTTGTTACCCTTTGGCTACGGAACCCTAAAAAGCACTTTTCAACGCAGATTTTGAATGATATGATAACCAACATCTTTCTGGCCTTGTGAAGTGGAAATAACTATTCCTTATTCAAGATAGTAGGTATATTCCAGATAATCAGTGGTAAATTAAGTTACCAACCTATTTCCGTGGTAATGTAGATAACAACGGTCCAAATAATTTGATTGAAAATGGGGTTTCCTGTGGTAGGTAACGAGGATTATGGTTTGGCTCCCTTCAGTGGCGGTTACTATGGTTACATAATATCTATAATGCGATATGGGTCGATAGCAATAGGCACGTGAAAGATTAGAACTTCTAACCATCTTAGACAATGTATTATCTAAACGTACTAGCGAGCTATAGTGGTGAAGCGGTCTTTGTCTTGAGACAGATTTAAAGCTACTACAACATTGTTGATTTGTTCAATATCAATAACTTTAAGTACTTACCTTCTTCTACTTATTCGTAAGTACACACCTCAGAACAGGTAAATAATGTACGCTCTGGTTTAATCTTCTTTGAATCGCCGCAATGAGTTTTTTTTCAATCGGTTCTTTCACTTCTTTTCATTCAAGTTGTCACTCCCACACTCCGTGAGACCGTGGATGGGACGGTAATGGCCCACCATCTAGGGCGCGTTCCGTTTTGCGCTTTAAGCAGCGTAAGCGTGTTCAAAATCGTTCCGAGACGCATTGACAACAACACACAAAACCCATGTGATTTCATCAACATGTACTTACAACGCTCTGAGATGGAGGGTACGGCATTGTGAGCACTGTCAATCAGCTGTCAGTGCAATCTTGATAAACAACATAAAGCTGCCTACAGCAAAATGTGCATTATTCCATAGAGATTAATGTACCTACCTAAGTCTCTTCGTGGTGTCTTTCTTCTCATCTTTGAAAAATCTATCTCATTGAAAGAAAACACATGAACTTATGTTTCGTTCGCGCGCTTTTGCACTTCATAATCCGTCCCTACTATAGGTACACTTTTGATTTCGGAACTACATTCTTCTAAACGTGCATGGCTAATAATATAAGCGAAAAATGGAATACACTCTAGGTTAAAAGCGAAATAAGTACCAGTGTTTAACACCGGTGCTTAGTCCACTTCGGTGGATTGCTACTAAATCGCTGAAAGGGTAATTAGTTACTTGTACATTCCATGATATTCAAACAATTCCGCAGTTCTGAATTCGTAAACAGGTATAAAAAATGTTTATAGTAATAATCCCACTTATATTATATATAGGTACTTATATTATGCGAAAGTTTATGACTAAGTGAGTAAGTTTTTTACTCCTTCCCAATGAAGCGGCTGAACCAATTTAAATGAAACTTGGAATAGAAATGGTTTAGGTTCGATACTTTTGTTGGTCATCATCACTATTTCGCATTGTCTACGCGGGTGGAAATACTACACCCCGTGTTGGTTATGTAAAAAACAATAGTGTTTGTGCAAGCATCGATTTTTGAAATTTTGTTGGATGGACATGCGCTGAGTATTCTTTTAGTGTGGTACAGGCGTAATGATGATTGATGTATTCTTTTTGTTGGAGTAAGTTCAAATGTTAGTACTAAAAGTCACAGTAAAAATCATTATTCAATGTTGGCGTCTACTAGTACATATAACGCTCTTTGAAAGATAAATTACAAATTTGAATATTGAAATATTCTACATTCTATTGCCACATAGGTAAAAGGGTGGAGGTGGCATTGTCCAAGCATTTTTGTCTCATAGTTAAATTAAAACTGTATACTACTGCTACTGCTTGATAGGTTAACCTTTGATCACTATCTCACCTGATGGTGATTGGATGATGTGGTCGAAGATGTTGTTCAGGCTAACCTAGAATTACTGGCTCTCAAGGACAGCTGCCGGAACACACTGTCAGGTGCTTGGCGTCAGATTTTCAACTTAAGGGTGGTAGCTAGCCAGGCGGGCATTCGCAAAATACCTTCCATGCTATAACGACTGCTATCCTAAGACAACAATCGGGACCGACGGCTTAACGTGCCCTCCGAAACACGGAAGCGCTCAGTAGTAATGTCACCAGCGGTCACCCGTCCAACTCATGACCGCGGCGGACATTGCTTAACTTTGCTGATCGATTCAGAATGGGTAAGCAAACTTCGCTATGAGCGCTTCACTATTTAAAAATAATATTTTCACGTGCGACTTATTTTTTCCTTTTATTTTTCCAATTATACGTAACTCACGTGAATCAGTCAGATAGCTCCGACTATAGTTTAATTTTTCCTTATATGAGCATTGTACAATATAACATAATAGCAGCTGTCCTTGAGAGCCAGTAATTCTAGGTTAGCCTGTACAACATCTTCGACCACATCATCACTTAACATCAGGTGAGATAGTGGTCAAAGGCTAACCTATCATGAATAAAAAAAAAAAAAAAAATATAACAATCTTACTGTCCCTTCTTCTAGTGTAGCTAAACGAAATCGTTAACAGCTGAGGTATCTAGTAATTATAATTAGCAAAGTGTTCTTATTCTCCCGACTTGCCAAAACAATCACGAAAACGTTTTATGTCGACGAGAAGCTGCGTGTTACGAAACAGAATTTAAACGACCCAATTTCATCTCAAACAGCAACTGGATGAAGCCAGTTAGGATAACTTGTTCCTATTTTATCTAACTCCGCAGTCGTAAACATCATTTGCAACCGTTTTGAAACTTGTGAGTCTTTGTTGCTTTAAGTTAAGGCTCTGCTCGCCTCACTTTTCGTCCCTTAGGAGGGAAATTCCTTCTCAAAGGATAACTAAGTTTTGTAACGAAATGTTACATGTATATTTTAATCTTTAAACTATCGTACTTAATAATTATTAACCAACAAAATATATATGAAACCTATTAATAACATTTAAAATTTTCTTATATAAAATATATACAATCATTTAAATATTATTCAATTTGATAGGTAATAGTGAAACCATCTTAATAATGTAAACGTTCCTTAACGTGTAAACGTGCCTTAGGAGCGCGGAGCGGGGAGACGCATGCGACGGTTATTCGAAGCGGTGCTCGCCAGTCGTTACTAGGCTGAACCGACGGCTAGTCCACGCCATTTTGCGTCATCCCGTGCGCTCTAGCCGGTTGCGAGGCGTATTTATTGTTGTTAGAATACGAACCATCGTAATATTTATAGTGATAGGTTCTTGATCGCCGTAGTGATAGTATCTTCACTGTGCCAATCCTTTCAAAGTGTTTCCCGCGATAGGGGTAAGTTTTGAATAGCACACAAAACACAAATAACTCGCGATTGCTAAAAATCATATATGTTGTTAAATCCTTATTCATTCATTTCAGCTTTACTGTTTTTATTCTATTTCATTAGCAGACATAATTATTACATTTCATTCCGTATAAAATTTCATCACCCATATTTTTAACTACCTCTCATTTTTTAAGAATGATTTTGCATTTTTATCTAAACAATAACATTATTTCTTTTTCCTTTGCTTTGTGCCTTAAAACTAAAATGTAAACTCCGTTCTGATAGTTGTTTACCACCACGGCAAAACTACTACGTAAGTACCTACCTATTTCTTTGTGACACCGTGGTGGGCTATTGGAACGGGACCTATAAATTACCGAATGTGAAATATTTGATTTTACGCATTCCAGGAACACTGTCCGGATTTAATTCCGATACATGAGGCGTGTAAGGACGCCTACACACTCCAACCCAAATTCGGACCAGTTTGGCTTTGGACCACGTCGTGGTCCAAAAGTGTATAACCAGCCTAAAGTCTGCGATCAGCTGGTTGCGACGAGCCTGCCTACCGCTGACAATTATTACTACTCCGCACCGTGTACTTCAATACTTCAGGCCGCCCACTATCATCATCTGGTCCAACGACTTAGGGAAGTACCGCACTACGGAAGCAGAAACACATCTTAAGGTTGAACCACGACCTCATAAATTTTATGTGCCCGCTTTTAAATTCAATATCAATTTATCATTTATTATTGTTTTATCAATTTTACCTTCTTTTAATATATATTGTAAAACCTTTTTTTTGTAAATTAATTCATATTCATCTTTCTTGGCTTCATTCATTTCCTTTCATTTTTTTTGTTATTATATTTCTAAATCACCTATTATATTATACTGTATCAAGTCACTTAGTTTCATTTCTTCTACTACCACGTTAGGTAGGTTAGAAACTTAGTGTACATATAGCGGTACATTGGCGCCCTTTAACGTGGTTGATTCTGTTTCTGCTTCTAGTAGTAAGTAGTTAGTTTTTGTACGGTGAGTGCTTTAGTTTGTAAAACGCTTTATTTATATTTTTGGTTGCAGTAACTGAGGTGAAAGCAGTATTTTGTCTGTTGCTTTGGTATTTTTACTCATACTTGATTAAAATCGTTGTATTTTATATGGTTATAATTACTGTTATTTGTTAAATATATAACTTAATATTGTAAAGCTGCTTTCACACCAGTTGCATTTTTTTAATATAGTTTTTTTTTCTGATCCAACGATCTTTAGCTTAATTTGTCATCAACCAGAGCGTTCTGTTAAATTTGATTGTGACAGAACGGAGTATTTTCATCATTGATCAAATAATACCGTTTTGTGTGCTATTTACAACATACCATATTTATCTTAATATCGTTAATATGTCATACCCTATTAAATACCTATCTCTGCAAAAGTCTGAGTTAGAATATGAGGTTTCAGTTAGAGGTGAGACTCCCGCCAGTACTGTGGCAGATATTAGGAAACAGATTGGTAAATTGAGTCAAATGTATCCGTCTGAGGACATTTTGTGCTCCCATTTGAACCCGTCGGAGGACTTGTCGGTTGTTTTTGAACTTCTGGACAAAATCAAGTCATCTTTCGTCGTGGAAGTTTTAGACAAAAATATTTTGGCTCGTACCGAAAATGTATTCCATCATCTATATCACAGGCTCAATCGTATCTGCGTGGATGAAAAGCTAGTCAGTAAACATTTGGAATGCAGTACGCTTTTCAAAGAGCTTTACGAAAGGCTGCTTATATATAAGAAAAAATCTGTAGATCCCCTCTCCGTCGCTGGCTCTTCTAGCTCAGAATCACAAACCGTGAACACACCAATTCACGTGACAGTTGCATGTGAAGGCAATGGTAGGAATATTTCCGAGTTGGGTAAACTAAGATATGACGGTAAGACTTGTGTACGTTCTTTCATTCAACGAGTCAACGAATTTAGCGAAGCTCGTAATATTTCGGACGCAAAACTTCTGTCATTCGGAACCGAAATTTTTGTTGATGATGCACTACATTGGTTCCGTAGTATTAAGGATATGGTATCATCCTGGGACGAACTTGTCATACTTCTGAGACAAGACTTCGACAAATCGGATTACGATTACCGATTACTAGCTGAGATTCGATCTAGAACTCAAGGCGAAGCGGAAAACATAACAATTTACTTGTCAGTTTTAGCAGGTATGTTTGCACGTCTATCGAAGCCGTTGTCGGAGGAAGACAAACTTGAAATTGTCCTACATAACATCAGACCTTTTTATGCTAGCACTCTTGCTTCAGCTACGGAAATTAACACTATAGAACAATTGCGTATTCTATGTAGGAACTTTGAGACTATTCAGTCTCGGTTAGCTCAGTTTCGTGAGCCTGTTTCTGCATCTTCTGGAAATTTACTAGCCCCTGAGTTTGCTTACAAAGGTAAGGCAAATTTACATAAACAAAATGCAAATTTCTCAAACAATAATTTTATTGATAATAAACCTAGTGGAAATAAGAGTAATATAAATGAAAAATATTTACATGCCATAGACAAGGAACATTCTAATACTAATAAGAAGCTACCTTACTGTCCTAGATGTCGCAATAATGGACATAGTTTGAGGGAGTGTCCTAACACTGAGATCATGTGTTTCAAATGCGGTCGCAAAGGTGTCAAGAAACCTGATTGTCCTAGTTGCAATCCAAAAAACTAGATTTACAGGATTGTGGTACCATTTCTTCTACATTAGGTCGCTGCCATAAGGAAGAGTGGGATGAGTGGTTAGAAACTGTACGTAGGTTTTTTAACTGCTACAAAATTGCTACAATTCTGAACGATAAACCTTTTAATGATATGCGACCTTACATTAATATTAAAATAAAGGGCATAACTGTTTCAGGTCTTCTAGACTCAGGTTCTGCGATCACCATTATTGGAAATAATGCACATGTTTCGTTTCTTAACCGTGGTTTTAAACTGTATGATGATGATAAGTTAACGATTGTTGCTGCTGGTGGTCAGAGTTTTCAAAGTATAGGCTATATTACCTTACCAATACACTTTGAAAGTCAGTTTCACATAATTAAAACATACGTTATCCCGGAAATTCAGTCGTCGCTTATTCTAGGCATTGATTTCTGGCGGACGTTTCATTTATGTCCTTAATATTTAGGTTCATTACAATTAGCTACAGTGCCGCTGATGGATTTAAATGTAGACAGACCGGATACTTTTGTTAATTCATATGATAACCTAGAGAGTTCTCAAAAGGCTATCGCTGATAATATCGTATGTCAATTCAAAGATATTTCTTTCGACCGAAAAGGTTTAGGTCGTACGCACTTGATCACCCATCGGATTGATACTGGCGATTCTCGCCCCATTAGACAGAGGTATTATAGGCTCTCACCAGAGAAACAAAAAATCTTAGTCGAGCAGGTAGATGAGATGTTAGCCTTAGATGTGGTAGAATATTGTGAAAGTGCATGGCAAAGCCCTGTTTTACTAGTCAAGAAGAAAAATGGTGAACCTCGTTTCTGTCTTGACAGCAGAAAGCTCAACTCGGTGACTAAATGTGATGCGTACAATTTGCCATATATTTCGGAAATCTTAGACAATCTTCGCGATGCGCGCTTCCTGAGTAGTTTAGATTTATCTAAAAGTTTCTGGCAGATTCCTATAGAGGAGGGGGACCGCGACAAGACCGCTTTTTACGTGCCCGGACGCGGAACTCTTAGATTCAAGACAACCCCTTTTGGATTGACTAATGCCCCTGCCACGCAACAGCGTTTAGTCGATACGCTGTTAGGTGACGTAGATCACCGCATATTTGCGTATTTAGATGACGTCATCATCGTCAGTAGCAAATTTGATGAGCATGTATCCCTCCTCCTTCGCGTTTTAGACAAGCTACGCAAGGCAAACTTAACCATCAACCTGGAAAAGTGTGAGTTTTTTCGAAGCCAGCTTAAATACCTAGGTTATGTGGTTGATGCGAATGGGTTGCGAACCGATCCCGACAAAGTAGAAGCTATCCTGAATTACGCTACCCCTACCAATCGTAAGGAACTGAAACGGTTTTTAGGGACAGCTACGTGGTATCGTCGTTTCGTGCCTAATTTTAGTACAATCGCAGGGCCGCTAAATAAGTTGACTTCCGGTAAGAAAAACACTCCACCTTTCCAGTGGACCGATGAGGCTGATGCTGCTTTTAAGACTTTGAAAGAACGTTTGGTATCTGCTCCAGTTCTTTCATGTCCCAATTACGATTTGCCATTCCAAGTGCATACGGATGCAAGTAACTATGGAGTAGGTGCCATGCTTACACAATCCATCAAAGGCAAAGAACACCCAATCGCCTACATGAGTCGATCGTTGACAGCGGCTGAGAAGAACTACAGCATCACTGAACGTGAGACTCTTGCTGTTTTAGTTGCCTTAGAACATTGGCGTTGCTATATCGAGAACGGTAAAACATTCGTCGTCTATACCGATCACAGTGCCCTTAAATGGTTCCTTTCTTTAAACAACCCTACGGGTAGACTTGCACGTTGGGGAGTTCGTTTGTCGTCGTTTGATTTTGAAATTAAGCACCGCAGAGGGGTAGACAATGTAATTCCAGACGCGTTATCGAGAGCTGTCCCGGTTGCTGCTATCGTTACTGCCAAGTCATTTGCGACTTCTAGTGATGACTGGTATAAGGACCTTTATAATAACTGTGTGACAAACTCTGTGAATTATCCAAATTATCAGATAAAAAACGATACTCTGTTCCGACTTAGTAAGAATAAGTGCCATCTTACAAATGAATTTTCCTGGAAAGAGGTAGTTCCTTCAGAACAAATCAAATCAAATCAAATCAAATTTATTTATTTGCTGAAAGTAGGTACATATAGTTCTTAAGATAAATTTAGTTCTCTACAGTCTACCAGTCCACTGGTGTACAAATATGGAAATCAGAACTAAGAATAGCTATCATTGCCGAGAACCATAGTGAGCCAACTGCTGGTCATTTGGGTATTTTTAAAACCTACAGACGTATCGCGCTTAGATACTACTGGCCTGGTTTATATAAGGAAAGTTAAAAAATATTAATGTAAGGTCGCATATCATTAAAAGGTTTATCGTTCAGAATTGTAGCGAATTTTGTAGCCACATGTCCCACTTGTCTTCAGTACAAAATACAAAACCATGCTACTCTTGGTGACATGGGCCGCCCAAAACAGTGCTCTCGGCCGTATCAAATGATATCTATCGATTTAATGGGTCCTTTACCTGTTACTCGCAAACAGAATTGCCACATTTTAGTTGTAACTTGCGTATTTTCTAAATTTTGTCATATATTTCCAATTAAAAAAGCCACTTCAGACGTTATAGTTCGAATTTTAGAGGAACAAATTTTTCTTATGCATGGTATCCCTCAGACAATATTTCTTGATAATGGTTCTCAGTTTATCAGTAGTCAGACAAATAACTTATTCAAAAAGTACAATATACCAAATATATTTTTCACACCTAAATATACCCCCCAGGTTAATACTGTGGAGCGATATAATAGGACAATTATAACCTGCATTTCAACCTTTGTAGATAATGATCATCGATCATGGGATACGTTTATTCCTAGTGTGCAATTTGCAATCAACAATTCAGTAAACGAAGCTACAGGATTTACGCCATCCTTTCTTGTCTTCGGACGAGAGCTTGTACCTTGTGGCTCTCATTACACGGACATTGACTTAGGTGATAAGGTTTTATTTTTACCTCGAGACGTGTACGCTGAAAACCTTGGGTGTATGAGTTCTATATTCGACCAGGTTCAGAAGTCTCTTTATCACGCTCATACTAAGAACACCGCTAACTACAATTTACGCAGAAAGACTTATGAATTTAATATAGGAGATACGGTTTATAAACGCGCGTATGTCCTGAGTGATAAAGATAAGTTCTTTAGTAAAAAGTTAGCTCCGAAATATATCAAGTGCAAAGTTGTCGAGAAACGCTCGCCACTTGTTTACGTATTAGAGGACATGTCGGGTAAGAACTTAGGCACTTGGCATATTAAAGACCTAAAGATTGTAGGTCAAAAATCTTAGTTAAGTATCCATTGCCGACCGTGTCCATTTTTATCTTTTAAACATTTTTTACAAAAGTCATAAGTCGATTCTTATGGCCTATGACTTGCAGTATGATAGGACGAGTCTTACAATTTTCATATTGTTTGATTTTTTTAGTTTGTTTGTTTTGAAGTATGCAGGTGAAGTATGAAAGAGTGTGGGCCAGGTAATTGTAAGAAATTGATACGTGCTAAGACTTTGCGGATTTTAATTTTAAATTAAAATCCTTATGAGGGACCGGCGGGTAATGTAACGAAATGTTACATGTATATTTTAATCTTTAAACTATCGTACTTAATAATTATTAACCAACAAAATATATATGAAACCTATTAATAACATTTAAAATTTTCTTATATAAAATATATACAATCATTTAAATATTATTCAATTTGATAGGTAATAGTGAAACCATCTTAATAATGTAAACGTTCCTTAACGTGTAAACGTGCCTTAGGAGCGCGGAGCGGGGAGACGCATGCGACGGTTATTCGAAGCGGTGCTCGCCAGTCGTTACTAGGCTGAACCGACGGCTAGTCCACGCCATTTTGCGTCATCCCGTGCGCTCTAGCCGGTTGCGAGGCGTATTTATTGTTGTTAGAATACGAACCATCGTAATATTTATAGTGATAGGTTCTTGATCGCCGTAGTGATAGTATCTTCACTGTGCCAATCCTTTCAAAGTGTTTCCCGCGATAGGGGTAAGTTTTGAATAGCACACAAAACACAAATAACTCGCGATTGCTAAAAATCATATATGTTGTTAAATCCTTATTCATTCATTTCAGCTTTACTGTTTTTATTCTATTTCATTAGCAGACATAATTATTACATTTCATTCCGTATAAAATTTCATCACCCATATTTTTAACTACCTCTCATTTTTTAAGAATGATTTTGCATTTTTATCTAAACAATAACATTATTTCTTTTTCCTTTGCTTTGTGCCTTAAAACTAAAATGTAAACTCCGTTCTGATAGTTGTTTACCACCACGGCAAAACTACTACGTAAGTACCTACCTATTTCTTTGTGACACCGTGGTGGGCTATTGGAACGGGACCTATAAATTACCGAATGTGAAATATTTGATTTTACGCATTCCAGGAACACTGTCCGGATTTAATTCCGATACATGAGGCGTGTAAGGACGCCTACACACTCCAACCCAAATTCGGACCAGTTTGGCTTTGGACCACGTCGTGGTCCAAAAGTGTATAACCAGCCTAAAGTCTGCGATCAGCTGGTTGCGACGAGCCTGCCTACCGCTGACAATTATTACTACTCCGCACCGTGTACTTCAATACTTCAGGCCGCCCACTATCATCATCTGGTCCAACGACTTAGGGAAGTACCGCACTACGGAAGCAGAAACACATCTTAAGGTTGAACCACGACCTCATAAATTTTATGTGCCCGCTTTTAAATTCAATATCAATTTATCATTTATTATTGTTTTATCAATTTTACCTTCTTTTAATATATATTGTAAAACCTTTTTTTTGTAAATTAATTCATATTCATCTTTCTTGGCTTCATTCATTTCCTTTCATTTTTTTTGTTATTATATTTCTAAATCACCTATTATATTATACTGTATCAAGTCACTTAGTTTCATTTCTTCTACTACCACGTTAGGTAGGTTAGAAACTTAGTGTACATATAGCGGTACAGTTTACAGACTAGTGGACATTTTATCTGTATTACTTATATGTTTTTATTTCCTATTTAATTTATATTTTGTTCACAAACCTCCAGTACAGTTATTTTGAAAAATGATTGGGAACACTTTTGAAGCTATGATGGCCGAGTGGTAGCTATGGACTGCCGTGCCGCAGATCCTTGGTTCGCTCTCCATCGCCGACTTGAGCTTCACTGCATGGTGGAAGGGCATTTTGCGAATGCCCATCTGGCTAGCTACCACCCTCAAATAGAAAATCTGTTGCCAAGCAATTAACAGTATGTTGCGGCAGTAGTCCTTAAGTGCTAGAAAAATTACAGGCACATGGGACATAACAACTGTATATCTGAATGTGACGGGCGCAGTACAATTTGTCAGATGACGAAATGCATATGTTACTGGCAGAGGTTAATCCGCTTAACATCAGGTGGGCCTAGTGCTTGTACCGTCTCAATCACATAAAAAAACACTCAACGAGGTAATAATGGAATTATTATTAAACTTTAACAATTGTATAGTTGTTAAAAATTTAAGTAGTTTAAGTTTCAGAATTCGATACCTATACAATAAGAATTGTACATCGAAGATTTTGAAATTGTACAATTGCCTCCGTGTGATAAGTAGATAATATTTTTTATTTGTTTTGTAATATCATTGAATTTCGCGTCTTCCATTTTGTACAAAGCTTTTGGGGTAGCCGCAATGTATGATATGAACCTTATTTCATTGGTGTATTGTTTTATTTTTGTACTGACTCGCTACGGGCTGATAATTGAATCGGCCCCTTAAGTAATTCCCTTCAAAGCCTTCAATTTATTTCAGTTATGTCGTGATGTAATTACGTTTGCGTCTTTAAAATGTTATAAATCTATCAACAAGTTTAATATAAAAATATTTTGGTTATTTAATTAGTTTTACGTCGTCATAAATAGGTATACAAGATTTCTCAATTTATATACACTGATTTCCTCGATATTTCTAGACCAATTTGCGTGTGTTATTTTTCCTTTTTCTTCATTTTTTTTAAATTGCTGATAGGTTATCCTTTGACCACAATCTAACCAGGTAAGTGATGATATCATATAAGAAAAGTTTTCAAGGACAGCTGCTACAACACAACTTGAAGACAGATTCTCTACTTGAGCGCAGTAGCTCAGTCAGGTGGTCATTTGCAAAAAGCTGTTCCTGCGGTAAATTTCAAGGCCGCGGCGGGAATAGAATCGTTTCGATGGCTGACTCTCTGTTTCTGTTTCTCTCTTCTCTGTTTGCAGTCCATATAACCATTGCTACTGGGCCATTAATGCTTCAATTGTGTCCAACAGCCCATGGTAAAACAAACCCATCAAATAAGCTGATAATTATTTCTTTGATGTTTTAATTTATTTTCAAAACACACACATATTCTTAGTTGAAATATAGACTGATCACAACCCTTCTTCTTAATGAATAGATTCGGGCGTTTGCGGAAAATCATATTTAATAATAACAAATATTTTTAAAATATTTTAAGAAAACATCAAATTAATATTTTAATAAAACACTTAAAAAATACAAAAATATATCTAGTGACAATTCCGCCTAATTTTCCTGCTTTTTTTTTTTTATGCCTGATAGGTTAGCCTTTGACCACTATCTCACCTGATGGTAAGTGATGATGTGGTCGAGGATGTTGTTCAGACTAACCTAGAGTTACTGGCTCTCAAGGACAGCTGCCGGAACACACCGTTAGGTGCTTGGCGACAGATTTTTCAACTTGAGGGTGGTAGCTAGCCAGGCGGGCATTTGCAAAGTGCCCTACCACCATGCTGTAACGACTGCTATCCTAAGACAACAACCGGGACTGACGGCTTAACGTGCCCTCCGAAGCACGGAAGCGCTCAGTAGTAATGCCCAACCAGCGGTCACCCATCCAACTCATGACCGCGGCGGACGTTGCTTAACTTTGCTGATCGATTCAGAATGGCTAAGCAAACTTGGCTACGAGCGCTTCAAAAGCTAAGCCGACGTGACGTCACAAACGCCACGCAGCCAAACCGGAAGAATTTTTCGACGCGTTTCGATTCTACACGAAGCATCCTCAGGAGGTCTTGACTCTACGAGCGCACGATCGAGAAATTTCTTGGCTCGTCGGCTTAGCAGGAAAATTAGGCGGAACTGTCAATTTTTTGTATTTTTTAAGTGTTTTATTAAAATATTAATTTGTTGTTTTCTTAAAATATTTTAAACATATTTGTTATTACCCTTCTTCTTACAAAAATCCCAAACATATAGGTAGGTACATACTAATTACAAAGGGTTCAAGCTGGGTTGTCCTTCTATCCTGCGGACACCAGATCGACGTAATTATTTTTGGCATCGAGATACTCGAAAGGCCAAAGAGTGCTACAGGATACATTTTATCCCGAATTCCTTATTATTTTCTGAGGGACAACCGAATATTTCACGCGGGTGTAGTGGCCGGCAAATATAGATGTTATATATTGGTAACTCATCCGCTTCTTGTACTTGTTGTAGACGGTACGACATAGAATAAATAACCTTTGTGGTAGAATTTTTCAAGGAAATAACTACGAATTTTACTTACAGAAAATATTATGTAAACTTAATAAATTTATATGAAATATTGATAATCACGATTATAACAATAGGAATACAGATAAATTAGCTGGGGCAGGTTTTAGATCAGCAAATGAATAAAAAACCTTCTTAGGGAATTGTGTGGAAAATTCAGGTTGCACGTAAAAATGTTTAGTTTAAAAAACCTATTATGGTATGACTATGGGTACAGTTTATTATTATAATATAAATGGCACAAATGGTTCGACAATTCCGCTTCTGGCAAGCTACCCTCTGTCACGTAATTTAAACAATTATTGGTGGAGCAACTCAAGTGGTGCAAGTATGGTAACCTCGGTAGTGGTTACATATTTGAGCCGTTTGGTGTATAGACGTTGGGTCCGTGGGGACCGGGAGCTCATCGTGATTTCCTAAACTTATCAGAGCGCTTGGTCGATGCGACGCATGATCAAAACGCTGGCACCTATTTGGCTTAACGAATATCAAGCATTAAATAATATAATAAAAAATATATAACAAGAATAATGTAATAAGCATTGCACTTCAAAGGGCAATGCTGTCAGCATGCTGGGCACGCTGCCAACTGGTAGTAGGGTGAAGGATTTGGACTGCCTGTGAGTCGGCAATAACTTGTAGGTTGTCAAAATGCTTTTATTGTTGTAGAGTAGTATTGCATGTAGTTCGTAGTCTTTTTTCTCACAGTGGCTATAATATTTTTTTAGCTAAACGTGCCCATAGATTCATAGTAAAATCACAGAATACAAAACCAAGTAGTTTCATGTCATACAGCGTATCAAACGCGGCTTGTATGTGTTCCCACGCCACAGCATGCACACCATGGCAAATACGTATAGCTAATCCAGATACAGAATTAATTATTAACATAAATACAAAACCCTTGTCTGTAGGTACCTAAGAATTATAATATTATAGTATAACATTACATATTGCATATATAAATATCAATAAAACCTTGAGATATGGACAAATTGTGTATCCAGATTAGGCATTTAACTGTCCTAAGGGCCTATAAGTCAGATTACTTTTCTGGTTTCACTGTGGTAAATAACAAAACAAAATAAAGGAACCGATCGCTAACACTGAAAAGTAGTCCCATTTTCTTGGTTCGACATTCGCAATTTATTGAATATATTTCAGTGCTATAAATTAGTTCCCTTTGGAAAATAAATGTTTGCCCTTTGCCGTGGTACATACTGCTAATAGGTTTTCAGTCTCCCAATACTGGTCACTATTCATAACCATGTCATCAAAATATAGGCATATTGGCAAATACTTTTTTCAGTTTATTAGGTGTAAAATGAAAATTACTTATCCAATGTTGATAGAGTCGATGTTTATGGAATTTAAATGGAACCAATTTGGGGCATACACTACCCGACTAAAAATTAACCATAAATATTGGATAGTCCAGTAAAAGTTTATACGTTGACATATTATTATATTTTATAATAATGATAAATAGTTATATGCGTCGACTTGGGCAACTTCCTCTTTGTTTGGAAGTCTGTAAAAAATACAGCAACACAAGAATATGTTGCTTGAACACTATAGTTTTTATTAAAAACGGGATATTTACCGTGTTTTTGATTGATTTTGAGCTTTCGATATTTCGGCAGTGTTGCAAGCGCCATAATCACGACTGAACTGAAGTCTCATGCGAGTGGATGGTAGGCACTGAGAACAGACGAACCGGTCTACTCTCTTTCTTGAATGTTTTTTCGGCAAGGCGATGTTGTTGTTAAATTTCGACACGCAAAACTAACGATATCAGATCGTGAACTAATGGTAACACTTCTTCGGCTCTGGCATAGCTTAACAACTGGATTCCATTCCATGTTCTCGACAGTTGAAACCCATCTTCTTTATAGAAGTTTCGATACCTTGTTATTTCGATCGCTTCTCTTCAATCAATCAAAAACACGGTAGGTATCGCTTTTTTAATAATAACTATAGTGTAAATGACCGTGATAGTTTAAAAACTCATGTTGTATGAAGTTTTGACGCCATGAGAGACATCACACTTCAAGGAGGGTTGGTAAACCCTCCTTGTGACTGCTCTCTTTAGTATCTCGTAGTGTCACCATCCTTACTACTGTATCAGCCGGATCGTCCACCGCATGATCACAGCCTCCCCTATAAAGGGGGTATTTGCCATAATCCCCACGCTTGGCAGGCGTCTTGGGGATCGCAGTGTAAGTTGACAGTTTTTTTTGAAGGCGCTGCTGCCCACCTTCCTGTATTTTTCCTTTAGTCGCCTCTTACGACACCCACGGGATGATATGGGGAGGTGCAATTCTAACCCGGCACCCCACGGGCACCCTTACTAACCATCGGGTAATAACGGCCCTGTTATTTGTACATGAGGTGCGATAACATCCCACTCACATGCGAGAAGTGGTATTCTCCTCCTTCGCCGCGTTCTTTTCTTAGTTTTATAAAGACATAGAATAGTCTCATTCGTTATATTCTTCATCAATGATCCGTTTACAAGTACATAGTCACGTTTTAAGTTCCCAGGAAAAAACTGAGGTTAATTTGTAGGTCTTAATCGAATGCTCACGAAATAGGTCATTTGTTTGTTATTAGCTGAAATTGGAACTTACATTTTCTATGGCTTTATCCATTGTGGGCACCTTACCTAGTTCTTGAGTACAGCTATACCTTTATAACCTAACTAGCTGAATAACTTTACAAAATAAGTAGTTTCAAGATATAATTGACTAGAATGAATTAGTATTTTTTATTAGACAACAATCTCATCTGCTGGTAAGTGATGACGACGTAGGTCATCACTTACCAGCAGAAGTCATAAAGTGCATAGACAGGATTAAAGTTTAATCCTGTTTATGAATTCATAAACAGGATTAAACTAGACTGAAAACTGGCTTATAAAAAAGATTTCGTACTGTTGCTAGTAACAGAGAGACTTGTGATATCACTTATGATATAATTTCTCGTGATAACAATATAACAGTCACGTTTATCCTATATTGAGAACTACCTCTTAAAGATAGCTGCGGGAACATACTTTTAATTACTTGGGAATTGAAATTCTACATGAGGATTGTAGCTAGCCAGATGAGCATCCACAGAATGTCCTATCACAATAAGCGGGATCGTGGGTATCACTGCAAGTCAAGTCAAAATCAATTATACAATAACGCATCTACGACGCTCTTATGACGATCAATTAGAAATGTATATATTGAAATATTCTACATTGTACTGCCACGTTCAGCAAAAAAATGTATAGAGCCCCTACGAGAAGCAAGAACGGGCAAGAAGCGGAATTGTCTATAGTCCAGTCAAAATAGACATTTGACTTAGCCAAAATTCGCTTAGAGCTGAAAATTGGCAAAGACGTTAAATACATCGTTATAAAGAAAATGTCATAAATCCCCTTCGATCCTCCTTCTGCAAACATTTTTATTCAAGGTCAAACATACAATATAATATAATCATGTCGTTTAAGTAATCATAAACTGTGTAGTCCGATTTATTTTCACGAATTCAAGTATTTTTTTCCACGTGCAATTTGAATTTTCCATCTGTAAGCGTTGTACTATGTTTGAGAACTTTGTCATGAAACCGCACACAATTACCTAAGAAGGACCTTTTATTTGTCTTTGCGAATCAGAGACCTGGCACCGCTGTTTAATCTTTATTCCAAGAAGTGTTGTTATCGTAATTATCACTATTTTAATTAAATTTAATCAATGTTTACGAACATACATATCACAAAATTACGATGGGAAAAATTATAGTCATATGCGGGATTCGAACCCACACCATCCACCCCTGTAGCCGGGGCATGCTCTGACCGTTTAAGCTAACACTCAACTCTAATTTATCCTCTCGTTCTTTAATCATCGTATGGGGATGGAGCGACATCTATAGTTCAACTTACGTTGTACTACAAACAAGACTAAATTTTGAAATTAGCCTAATAAATATTGAATTTATGTTCCAATATTTAAGTTTGCGTCAAGTCAGGTTGGCACTAAATATTTAAAATTCAGGTTTGTATTACATTTCGTTAACAAGCTAGATATACTCTTGGCATATGGGCGGACAGACGACAAAGAGTCTCATTACTAGAACTACGTTTTACCTTTTGCTGACGGAACTCTACAAATGTAGTTAAAATACAAAATCATAATATAAGTAATGATGTTGTTCAGACTTATCTAGATTTATTAGCTCGCAAGAGTCGCAAGGACTGCTGCATGTCAAGTGTTAGGTGCTTGGCTATAGATTTTTGACCGACTTAAAAAAAAGGTGGAGGTACTCAATTTGACTGTATTTTTGATGTTTGTTACCTCAAAAGTTTTGACTGGGTGAACCGATTTTAATTTTTTTTTTTCAAATAAAAAAAATATAAAATTTTTTTTTTTTCAAATAAAAAAAATATAAAAATTTTTTTTTTTCAAATAAAAAAAATATTAAAATCGTTTGAGCTGATCCCGTGTGGTCCCATTTAAATTTCATTAAAATTGGTCCAGCCATTTTTGAGTTACACTCCGATAACTGAAAAGTGTTTTCCTATCTTGATGATATAGTCATTGATACTCGTAGTAAATGACAATCGATCCCGTAAGTAGCAACGGTCACTATAAAGGGTGTTTTCCTAAAAATGGAACCGACTTCAACACTTGAATGTGTGAAATAATTTGTCGAAGTCGGTATCATGCGCACAATATTGTGATAATAGGTACTTTTAAACTATCATGGTACCGACTTCAACAAGTTATATAACACTTTTGAGTGTTGAAGTCAGTTCCATTTATAGGTAAAAAAAACTATTTATGGGTTATGGCTGTCCAGATGGTCTTCCACCATGCTATAACGACTGCAATCCTAAGTCAACAAAACCGGGACCAACAGCTCAACATTCCTTCCGAAGCACGGAAGCACAGTTACCCATACTAGTCGTGACCACAGCTGATATCTTAGTTGATCGGTTAAGAACAGAGAAAGCTATGCTACGAGCATTTCAAAACGTATACCTAATGATTTTATATCGGCCAAGAAGAACAGACTTAAAATAAACGAGCTAAAAAGTTCGTAGCGCAGCTCTCGCCAAGCTGTTACGTTTTCGATCGAGGAAAGCAGGAAAAACTGAAGTGCTAAGTAAACGAGAAAGTTACGCGAAGCGCGTGCCTTATTTATCGTCGTATCTAGTAACATAGAAGATATATGTGTCGGGATAGATCGGAAACTACTTAATAAATTAGACATTACAGAGGTGAAAGTATCCTTATATATTTTTCGTTGAGTGATAGAGACTTGTAGACCTTCAATGCCAAATAATTAATGGAAATTAGTTTTGTAGTTTTCACGAGATACACATAGTTAAACACACAATTATGAAATATATCATACGACATACGATTTAATGTCCAAATTTAAATGACAAGTTAATTGCTGGGTTGGAGCGGTGCCGTTACGGTGCTTGCATAATGTGCCACGACCTTAACACTACAAAAATCGTCTATCAATCAAGACAATCACGCGATTTTTTCCATAAATAACTTTTTATGTACTTAGTTATGAACAGTTTTGAAAAGTTGATATTTCAAGGTTAAGAAACTTGGCTACGAAAGTGGATAAAATATTATTAGTTAATAACCAGTTATGAACAGAGAAAAAAAAACCATTTTCGTAGCTGGTTATGAAACATGGTTACGAAAACGGCAAGTAGATTCCGTTTTCATAACTGGTTATCAACCAAGAAAAAAATTCCATGTTCGTATCTGGTTATCAAAAATCAGTTACGAATATGGACTAAAGGAAAATAAAACAAGTGTATAAATCAATTGAAAAAGTAAAAAGTCAAAAAATTTTTTTGTTTAAGCGTTTTATCGTTCCACTGAAATGAAAACTGCAAGTAATATATATTTTTGGAATCGTTTTAAAGCCCTTTTTTTGATACCCCACACGATGAGTTTTTTGTTTTTTTTCCTCATAATATGAAGTCTAAAATCCGACAGTTTTTTTTATGTCACTTGCGCTATTAAGACGAATCTAATGATATCTCATACATTAAAATCGGTTAAGCATCTTAGATGTTATAGTGAAATAAAAAAAAGTCATTAACATACATGGAGCCTGAAACATAACACTCCTTTTTATGAGCAGTCGTGTAATAAATAAATATGTATATTACGATTTGGTATTGGATATGGAACCAATAATAAATATATCCAAATATATATTATCATATTGTTATCATCAGAAGTACAACCAAGATAGAGGACAAAACTTTTGATTGGTACACACATTTTTCTTTCGATAAATAATTTGTAAATCACGACAAGAAATGTAACAATGATGACCTACCGGTAATAGCTATAGAATGCCGTCCCACAGGCCCATGATTCAATCCACACCGCTGGATTACTTTTGAGCTTCACTGGCATGGTGAAAGCACATTTTGCGAATGAACGCCCTACCACCCTCAAGTATAAAACCTGTCACCAAGCACCTCCTTGAAGACAGGTTTTATACTTGAGTATGGGATGGTGACGGATATGCTGTAGAACCGAAGCGAAGTTGGAGTATTGTTTCTTTTTTGGTTTGGACACTTCAGCTATATACACATTAATTAATAAGATAAGTTGTCCTTCTCAGAATTTTCATTTATTATCAATTGCCTGAAAACGAGAGCAATACAAATTCAATTTAAATTTTTGTTAATAGTAAGTGATGATGTGGTCGGAGGTGGATGGCTCTCAAAATAATTATAACCTGTTTCACAAAGCTATTAAAAAATAATTGACAATCTTTGGACTTATGTGCTTAAGTGTAAACTTAAATAACCACTATATGCGGTGTCATGATAATAAAGAAAATACAAGTTGTGATCATTTGCTCTGACATCCCACGTCCGCCTACGCTGTCGCAAAATTTCGCTACGCCTCGCCGCTACGTAGGCGTTGGTCGTAGCCTTTAGACCGTAGACGCCTACGCGTTCATTGACATGGTAATAAACATTTTTATCATGTTTCATTATACTATGATTGTGGTGCTCGTAATTAGCAAATTTATTATTAATGATAAATTTAATTGATATGTTTTTTTTAAATAAATTAAGTACCATATTTGGCCAAATAGTGTTCAAACATTTTTATCCATTTTTTTTCTTTTCTCAATGCGCTGTGCTAACTTGTTTTTATTTTTTTAAGTTTTGGCGGGAATCTTGAATTATTTAATGATACACTTCTGGGATGTAAATGCGTAATATGTTTTAATTCTTTTATTGATTGATTGAATTGATTTTTATTATTTGTTTCATTTCGTTTTGATGATAACGAGTTATGAGTAATTTGTGCAGTATGGGTAAAGGCGAGAAAATAGAAATGTGAACATTATTATTTTATTTTTATCCGTTAAGGGTTCGTGAACGTGCACACAGTGGAGTCGTAGGTATTTAGTACAATAGCAAGATATATGTTCTCGTCGAATTTCCTTATGACCTTAATAAAATAGGTACGCAATGTGCGCTACATTTTACCCCCTTTCTAAAATATGCCTCGGACATGACTGTGACTGGTGTCAAAAGTCAAAATCATCAATACTAATAGCCGTCTACGACACTCTTCGAGGTCAATTACTTATTTTAATATTGAAATATTCTATATTGTACTACCACGTTCAACAAAAATGATGTATAGAGCCACTGCGAGAAGAACGGGCAAGAAACTCTGAGTCATTATTTTTAAACGTCTTTTAACAATGTGTAAAAGTATGTTAAAAATATTTGTTTAAAATTACGTAGGTGACTGGCGATAGCTTGGCAGAGGCGGAATTGTTATTTTCATTAATGTCGTTAAATTAATCAGTTATTTGAAATAACGTTGGCCTTTTGCCAACGGGCTTTCGTCGGGATCACAAACAAAACAAATTACGGAAACAGTTTGCCTAAATTTGTAACATTGGCAAACGTGTTACACTCCCTTCCATCATCGATTTGAGTTAGATAACTAGAGCGAGCTTGACGCTCTCATTTAATTATGAATGGAACACACGTACTCTCATTGTTCATTAGTCATCCTTCATCATTATTATTTGTAGCTTTATATTGTAAATACATTACCAATTAACTAACACTTATTTGTTAGAATTAAAGAACGTTATATAAGTGTTATGGATTATTTTATAATCCATAATTCATTCATAATCCATTTTATAGTCCGTGGCATGAGTCACGTAAGGTATAAGATTTGTACAGTTTTATATTGTACTTGAATTAAAATAAAATTTTATATATATATTATATTCAGACGTTACTTTGGCAGCAGTGATGGCTCAGTGGCATTGGCTATGGATTGCCGCACAGCAGATCCATGGTTCGAATCCCACCAAGGGCTTTTTCTTAACCGCATGGTGGTAGAGCATTTTGCGAATGCCCGCTTGGATAGTGACCAAGTAGAAAATCTGTCGCCAAGTACCTAACGGTTTATTCCGGCTGGTGTTCTAGCTTTTATTCTGTCCAAAATTCAAGCCGCTACCAGTCAGGTTTAAAGAGTACTTTAAAGTTAGTATGGAAAACCGGACGGGCAGTTTAGGCTTAAGAATAGGATCCCATTTCCTTATTTAGAACCCTAAAACTATACATCAATCGGCTCTTTTTAGAACTCAGGGAACTAACATACCAGGAATTATAGAAATAGATGTCCATTATGACATTTAAATTAAACAAATTTAAAAAGTTAAATAGTTAAGTAAGTCGATCGTGTTGTAACTGTATTGAAATTACGTATATAATAATATCAATACAGTTAAAAGGTGTATATAATAATAAGTACATGGTTATTTTTTAGTTTAAAGACCAAATGCGTATATCTTTTAAAAAGTACCTAACAAAACAGAAAAAACATTGAGCGTCGTCGGGGCGGCTCGAAGATTGAAAATTACCTAGTTTTCATTCTAGCCTTCTTGACTTTATTTTGTAGTTGTTTTTCACCTCGGAGATGGAACAAGAGCACTATGCAAGCTCAGTACATGTTTACGTGACACAAATCTTGGCCAATATTGCAACGTTTCCTAAATATCTAGTTAAAAGGAACACGGCTGGTAGCTCGTCCTTTTCAAATGACTTCGGTAGTACTCGGCTTAGCCTCTCATCTTTCCACTGATATCTAGTCATATTAACTTTTTCAAGTCTGAACAGATGAATATTTTCTGAATATGTTTAGGTACAAGCACTATCGCATAGCCAAAAACTCATTTATAAATTACTAGCTTTCCGGGTGCGGCTCCGCCCGCGCGTATGTCGGTTATCGCGCAAGAACATTAACCTCTTTTTGCGCAGTTGGATAAAAACTATCCTAAGTTTTTTCCCGGTTCTCAAACTATTTCCATACCAAATTTCATTCGAATCGGTCCAGTAGTTTTGGCGTGAAAGCGTAACAGACAGACAGACAGACAGAGTTACTTTCGCATTTATAATATTAGTACTGATTACAGCACAAATTTTTGAAATTGTAAAAGAATTGTTAGCTAATAATTTATAAATCTGTACAGCAAGGTATTGAATTAATACACACTCTTTCTCTAAAAAAAAATAATAGTGTACGTGATTGTGTTTATATATGCGATGCCAGGGATCAAATGCTAGGTGGTGTCGTGAATAAATCATTCGGTAGAAAGTACCTACAACATTGTTGAAATTTCTACTCGTACGCTATACCGTAGTAACTATTACCGTATCTGTAATAGTTACTACAGGACATTATTATTGATTATTCTACCGTATCCTTTGTATGACTTATAGAGAAAAAAGCGAACAAAATAAAGAACCAATTGTTATGCTGCAAGATGAAATGAGTTCCGACTCTGCAAATGTTGAGGTTGCCCCACGATCTAATTTCAGTCGAATCTAATTTTTTATACTCATTGGTATTGTACGGGAGTCCGAGATGAAAGCACTGAGAGATATTGAAAGTGCTCCTAGCGCTCAATAACGGAACTTTAACTTAGTGCCGAGAGCTTGATATAATTTTTCTCGGTAGTGGCTGCTTGCTGAACGTGGCCATAGAGTATTAAACTTAGGTATAATCAAATGATGAAAATGTTTAGAATACAACATTTCGCAGATAAATATTTGTAAGTTTGTTAAAAATGGGTATCGTTTTGTTATTACTACCAAAATATATCAACTTTAATTTCCTAATTATTCCGAGGCAATGCAAAAAGGATCGATTTATCAATAAAACCTTACCTTTTTTCTAACGGTCAACACAAAACGCCGACGGCAACATGGTAACACTTTTTGACGAGCGACGGTGCCCGGTGGTTGTATAAGTAAAAACGAATTGAAATAAAAGAATTTCTGTCATCTAAGTAGATTATTTATTAAGTGATTTTCGCTTAACACGCGATAGTCCATGTGATGTATAAATGTACAATTATAGGAATATTTTGTTTGTCAAACTCTCTTAGAATAACGTAATATTAGAATTTGGGATGTTATCGTCCATAGCTCTTCGAATAGTGTAAATTAATAATATGTATCTGTAAAAACATTTACACTCCTAGCATTTAGATCAGTTTTAAAATATATTTTTTGCGGCGCATTTCAAAAACTTTCAGTTCACGAATTCCGCCATATTGGATTTTTGACAGGTGTCATCAACTACTATCCAAATTCCGTGTAACATTTATTCAAACCCTCCACTTCTAAAATCTCTTACCCGGTTATCGTCACGCATATTAACTTGAATACGAAATTATTATTATAAAACATAATTAGGAATCTAAAATTTCTGTATAATATGCAATATATACTTAAACAACAAATACTGAAAAGGGCGACTTACAATGCAGTTTTTAAATCAAACGAACGGTTTTCTTTCATGGATTTGAATAACGAAGCTCAAAGCGCAATTTCCCGGTTTTAATGGGTGATGTGTTACTATTTAGTTCCTAGCCAAATCGCTGCCATCGGCACTTAGTAATACGGCGAGGATAAATAAATAAAACATAAAATAAAATATACTGCGACTTGGAACAATGATTTGAGAAGCAGCGCAAGCTGATAAGAACTTTATTTCAATAGATTTTGGTTGAAGTTTGTGCCATCTATGTGCTAATTTGGCACATGCCAGCGTAATATAACAATTTTATTTTCATGATTTACTCGTGATTCATTTTCATTGGTATTTCACTGAACAATTAGGAATGTGAGACGTTGAAAAGAAAGTCGGGTATATAATGAAAAAATGTTATCCAATCATCTCGAGTCATAAATTAAAACTTTCTTCCAACAGCTATTTTTCTCTGTACTTGAAATAACAAGTATAAATTAAAAAAGTAGAATAACCTGACTGCTAATTATTTATTTTATTTAAGCGTTTTGTGGTTCCGTTGAAATTGAAACTGCAAGTTATATGGATTTATTATTATGGAATTGTTTTTTAAAATTCTACATGTTGATAACGCACTCGATGGGTTTGGAATAGTATTGTTCAAATCCGCTATACAGCACCAACGCGCTAGAGACTATAAACTATATTCGAATAGCGCGCTTTATTATACGCTATCGTTATAACGAAACAAGGCGCTCGCGCTAGATGCATATGCTAGGTGTCGTCACAATAGCGTCAGGCGCAACAGTATAACGCGGATATGCGCAAAGCGTGTTAACGCGACCGAAACCGCGCGATGACTGAAGCTTGGCGCTATGCCGCTATCCGCTATACTGTCACTATAACGAAAAAAATATATTTTATAGATGAATTCAAGTACAACATTTGCAACATATGATTTTACGGTATTACTATTACTTTTGCCTTAAAAAAAATTCAAACTACATACTATTTCTTGACTTATATGGCGAACTCCTTCTAAACGGCTACGATTTTTGAAAAATAAATTGTACCATTAAATTTCTAGATTGTTATACTACAATTATAACATAGCATTTGTAAATCCATTGATATTTTCCTAAGAAAATGTCGAATTATTCAGATTCAGAACGCTTGCGGTTCCGAGGTGCTCTGCGCGGACGCGGGCGGCAGTGTTGCGCAAGCGTTGGCACGGGGAGGCTGTGTCGCTCGTAGCTCCGCTCGCGCTTTCGACTGATAACGATCTTGTCTTTGTATTAGTGCATTGACACGCGAGATTCGTAGCTGTGTGCGTGCAATGATTCGCTCGCTGCAGAGGGCCAACTTGATTGCGACGTGAAGTATGCGCGGTGACGCTTTATTATTGGTATTTTGTAGACAAATTTTATTCGAATTGTCTCACATATGAAAAGAATCAAAACTTGAAATTGACAATGTTGTGGGTAAATTACAATGGGCGGCCTTATCAATAAGATCAATGAAAAGTTTTATAACATATGTACAAAATTAATTAGTAATGTCTATAACGCTCTCATGTTATTACTGGTTAACTAAAGATAATATATTTTTTTATATTATGGTAAATAGTTTCCGGCTTTAGTAGTTTGTAGGGTACAAAATGGTTCTCTACTACATTTAGAGTTTGTATGGGGCTACATACATCTTTTGGAGTTCTAAGCTTTTCTTGATAATTGTATTAGGCGTTTTGATATAGGTTAATTAATACTACATAAAGATAACGTCTGCCAAGTGAAGATGGATAACGTATCTCGAAAATAGTGAGAGATAGGTAAGGGAGATTAGCACCGTGGGGTGCCGGGTTAGAATTGCACCTCCCCATATAATCCCGTGGGTGTCGTAAGAGGCGATTAAGGGAAAACTACTGGAAGGTGGGCAGCCACGTGGGGTGCCGGGCTAGAATTGCACCTCCCCATATCATTCCGTGGGTGTCGTCAGAAGCGTCTAAGGGAAAACTACTTAAAGGGGGGCAGCAGCGCCTTCTAAAGAACTGCCAACTTACATTGCGATCCCCAAGACGCCTGCCAAGTGTGGGGATTATGGCAAATACCCCCTTTAAAAGTGAGGCTGTGTTCAGCAGTGGACGAACTGACTGTTACAGTTACAGTACTGAAAATCGATATATAGGTTTTTCTGGACGTCCTTATTCCAAATTTGGAATTTATTTTTCGTTGACGTCTGCCAAGTGAAAAAAGTTAGTCCGATATGGCTGAAAATCGATATCTAGGTTGTGCTGTGCGTCATTATTCCGAATTTGGAATGTATATTCCGATGACGTCTGCCAAGTGAAAAAAGTTACCTAGATTTGGCTGAAATTCAAAATCTAGGTAGTTCTAGACGTCTTTATTCCGAATTTGGAATTTATTTTTATTTGACGTCTGCCAAGTGAAGAAAGTTACCCCGATTTGGCTGAAATTCAAAATCTAGGTAGTTCTAGACGTCTTTATTCCGAATTTGGTACTTATTTTTCGATGACGTCTGCCAATTGAAGAAAGTTACTCCAATTTGGCTGAAATTCAAAATCTAGGTAGTTCTAGACGTCTTTATTCCGAATTTGGTATTTATTTTTTAATGACGTCTGCCATGTGAAGAAAATTACTCCGATTTGGCTGAAATTCAAACTCTTAGTAGTTCTGGACGTCTTTATTCCGAATTTCGAACGTATTTTTCTATGACGTCTGCCAAGTGTGGAAAGTTACTCCAATTTGGATGAAATTCAAAATCTAGGTAGTTCTGGACGTCTTTATTCCGAATTTGGAATGTATTTTACGATGACGTCTGCCAAGTAAAAAAAGTTGCTCCGATTTGGCTAATAATCGAAATCAAGGTTTTTCTGGACGTCTTTTTTCCAAATTAGAAATTATTTTTTCGACGACATCTGCCAAGTGAAGAAAGTAACTCTGATTTAGCTGAAATTGAAAATCAAGGTTGTTCTGGACATCGTCATTCTGAATTAAGAATTAATTTCTTGAAGACGTCTGCCAGGTGAAAATAGTTACTCCTATTTGGCTGAAAATCGATATCTAGGTTTTTCTGGACGTTTTTGTTCAATATTTGGCATACATTTTTCGACATCTGCTAGGTGAGGAAAGTCACTCCAATTTGGCTAACATTCAAAATCTAGGTAGTTCTGGACGTTTTTATTCTGAATTTGGAATTTATTTTTCGATGACGTCTGCCATGGGAAGTAAGTTACTCTGAATTGGCTGAAAATCAATATCTAAGTTTTTCTGGACGTCCTTATTCCAAATTAGGAATTTATATTCCAATGACGTCTGCCAAGTGAAAAAGTTCCTCCAATTTTGCTGAAAATCGATATCGAGGTTGTGCTGTGCGTCATTATTCCGAATTCGGAATAATTTTATCTATGTCGTCTGCCAAGTGAAGAAAAATACTCAGAATTGACTAAAAATGGATATCTAGGTTGTTTTAGACGTTATTATTCCAAATTTAGAATTTGTTTACGATGACGTATGCCCAGTAGATAAAGTAACTTCGATTTAGCTGAAAAGATCGATCGTCTAGAACAACCTAGATATCGATCTAGGTTGTTCTAGACGTCTTAATTCCAAATCTAGAATTTATTTAACAATGACGTCGGCCAAGTGGAAAAAGTTACTTTGATTTGGCTTCAAATCGATACTTATCTTGGTTTTCCTGGACGCTTTCTATTCGTACTATCGATCTTAATTGTTATTAACTTGTTGTGAAGTGCGTGAATCCCTCTAGGGTGAGTTCCTTATTTATTATTGTTATTTCATAGTGCTGACTAAAACCTATGTAACGTAAACAGCTGTGCTGCCCTACCGCGCTAGACTGTGAGTTTTAAAATGTGAGTCGCTGGTAACAGTACCACGATCGTGTCGGCGCGGATTGGCAACAGTTGGCTGAGGAATATCAGCTACTAAGCCAGTGTCTTCCTTCCAGGATTCCACTTCACTGATTTAATCCGAGGACGGGTGTTTCGAGCACTCACTACCGAGATCTAGAACTATCAGCTGACGCCAAGACCGCCACATCTGGGACCTGGATCACGTGTACTATCAGGCCAGTCTCTCCCTCCGGTCTATGTAACTTCAGTAGAACTGTGCGGCTGTGCAACCTGATAAGGCTTGGCCTAATAAACTTTTCAAACCTACTCCCTGAGTTTACCTACCTACCTGCTGGCCGTGGGATGATTAGCAGTTCCCTATCGCCGCAGTACGATAAGAGTAGGAAAATTATGATTACTTATCAAAGACGCACGAATTAACATCAAAATAATATTTTGACTAACCTCGACGTTTCGATCAAGTTGCATTGACCGTGGTCACGAGTAGACTGAAGAAGCGGGTGTCATCGTCTTGAGGAGCGGCGGGAGCGATTTAAATCTACCCCGCTTGGTTTTCGTTAATGTAATTTAGAAACATGAGTTTAGTTCATGAAAGTTTAAAGAAAAGTACATATAAATCAATTATTCAAATCTCCTAATAAATGAGAAAGTATATCGGTTACCTTTTCACGATGGAACCAATCTTTACAATATAGCTGTAGATAAATTGCCCATATTATTATTTCCTAGACAAGAAATTATTCATCTCATATCTCGTACCCGGAAAGTAGTGTTTGTTTGATGCGAGTAGCGGGTGGAAGACTGCTTCCCACCTATGGGCGGGAAAATCTAAAGGTAAATACTTCCTTCTCAAGGGCCGACATGTCCAATAGCACAAACGTTGGCCATTTTGTATTTTTGCGTAAGACACAGTCGTCCCTATTCTTATTTTTCAATGTATTTTCGCCATTATACAAATCTTCCTTTTATATCGTCGTTTTTAAACGAGTAAACCCGCGTCGGCTATAATCTCATTTATAAGGAGATTTGAATAAACGATTGATTATTATAATTTTCTTACTCTTATCCGATATATCTTAGCGTTTTAAAGATACGTCATCTATCTTTACTTAGCAAACGTCATTGAAAAATGAAATCCAAATGTAGAATAATGACGCCCAGCACAACCTAGATATCGGAGTAACTTTCTTCCCTTGATAGACGCCATTAAAAAAATAAATCTTAATTCGAAATAATGACGCCCAGCACAACCTAGATATCGATTTTCAACCAAATTGAAGTAGTTTTTCACTTGGCAGACGTCATCGGAAAGTAAATTCCAAATTTGGAATAAGGACGCCCCGAAAAAACCTAGATATCGATTTTTAGCCAAATCTTAGTAACTTTTCTCACTAGGCAGACGTCGTCGAAAAATAAATTCCAAATTTGGAATAAAAACGTCCAGAATAATAATAATAATATAAACAATAATATATATCTTTATTTAAGCCAATAACACTTTTTCCAAATCTTGTATTGCTGGTGGTCTTCACACTTTGACGTTGAAGTTTGTATCGTTAAGACCTTAATTGATAGCTGTACAATGCACAGTTGACTTCAGTACAATTTTTCACGCAAAATAGTTATAAACATAAATTTAACTTACAAATTATCCATAAAATAACATCTTGTTCAGTTTCATACATTTTTTTTAATAAATTATCCACACAGGTGGTATTTATATTTTAACTAAATTTGTGTTATTTACGTGTTTGTATGTATGATGCTATATGGTGATATATAAACTGAAAAATTCAGGACTTGATTATATAAATATGTTTTAATAAAAGGGCTAAATCTTCTTGCAAAAGTTGTACGAATGACAGGTTATTTTAATTGGAAAACTCGTTTATGTAGCATATTACTAAAATTTGCAGATTTTTTAAAGAGTCTGTGTGCGAACTGAAAACAACCTAGATATCGATTTTCAGCCAAATCGAAGTACATTTTTCACTTGGCAGACGTCAACGTAAAACAAATTCTTAACATGGAATTATAACGTCTACAACAACCTAGATATCAATTTTCAGTCAAACCGTAGCATTTTTCTTCACTTGGCAGATGACATTGAAAAAATAATTCCAAATTCGGAATAATGACTCTCAGCACAGCCTAAATATCGAGTATCAGACAAATCTGAGTAACTTTCTTCACTCGGCAGATGACATTGAAAAATAAAGAAAAGGAATAAAGACGTCCAGAACAACCTAGGTAGGTACACTATACATTTTCATTTGACGACTGATCTCAGTCGCAGTTGCAATTGCGGATACTCACTAGAATCGTACGGTAGGAATATAAAGTGCCATGTTACCGGAGTGCATCGCGCATCTGCATATTCTTTGACCGTTATATTTGTGCAGCGAGCGCGGAACGTATGCGGCGATGCGCGAGTAAAGTAAGCTCGATTAGGTCCAGATGCTCAAGGCCATTGGCGACTCTAATCGCCTTAGTCAGTCGAGTAGTCTCACAAAGGAGAAACGGAAGCAGGGAACACAGATACGGGGCTCGTTAGTTTTATTGAGGATGACTTCCGGTTGCCTCGCCGCTCCGGTGAGCGGAACCCAGGAATCTTCCCTTTTAGTTGGGATTCACGGGATATTTTTGATGTACGAGTCAAGTTTTTAGTTCAAGTTGCAGGTTTGATTTGTTTTTACCGCTGATTGTACTCAAACTGCTTCATTGGATGGGTAGCGTAAAGTGTTTTTTGCAGCCATGAAGATCTGGGGTCCATCCTTCGATCGGACAGCTATTGGGATTGATTTTTTTTTATTTATATAGCTGATAGGCTAGACTTTGACCACTATAATCTTACCTGCTGGAAGTGATTGTGTGGTCGAAGATTTTGTTAAGGCTAACCAAGAATAATGATAGATTTTTATGACTTATGAACCATGAATTCATGATTATTATTAAGTATAATCAACACGTAACGATGAAGCAAAGCTGTTTGTTTCAACAGTCATAAAAGGAAAGCTAGAATCAAATTACATAATTCCGGGCAAGGTACAATCCCCAAAATAGACCAGATAAACTGCAGCTGGGGCACGTCTGAACCCAAGCCGCTGGTCCCGTATTAACCTTTAGCATTTATATTATGTACTTGTGTTGTTCTATGTGTTGTTAGCGAAAATATATTTAGATTATATTAGTTAGAAAACATATTGAATCGCTTCCACATTAGTAGGATATTGGTAAAGAGATGAGAATTATGAGTGTTTAACGAGTTTCATATTATTTTGATTATGAGTAAAGACTGCAGTATGTGTAGTAGGTAAAATAGTAATGTCACCTACGAATACATATTAATCCTATATACGAATATATATATTGGGATCCAAATATACATGATCTAGCCGGAAGACTCGCTTCATATGCAGTTTCTGCTGCATATGCAGTTTGTAAGATAAGACAGTTAACAGACGTAGCTACTTCACAGCTTGTTCATTTCGCGTACTTCCACAGCATTATGTCGAACTTATCCCTTAAGGCAGTCTCCGACTGAGGCGATGCCAACCTGGTCAAGTTCAATGCCAATAAGACCCAGGCGTGTTTGTTCTCCGCCAAAAGGAGACCATTTCAACTGTCTCCAACTTTCCGGGATGTATCCGTGCCAGTCACAGACCATCTAGACCTTCTTAGTGTCACTCTTTCGTCGGTTCTTAATTTTTTGGCTCGTATATCGAGTCAAAGGCTCAGTTGGCTCCAAAAAAACTTGGCATCCTCTCAAAGTTGAGACGGTACTTCACGCCGGAACAGATGCTTACTTTGTACAAAGCGCAAATAAGATTCTGTGTTGAGTACTGCTCGCACCTCTGGGACAGCTCTGCCAAATACCAACTTGAGGCGCTTGAGACGTTTGAGAGACGTGCCAAGAGGTTAATAGGCAGTGACTTTCTTTGGGAGTCTCGGCTACAAAGCCTCGAGCACCGCCGTAAAGTCGCTTGTCTATCGGTCTTTTACCGGATACATTTCGGTGAATGTGCACAAGAACTGCACAACTTAGTTCCGCCCTCCCCCTTCTTCCATCGGACGTCCAGACAAACGGAGAGGCGCCACCCGTACATGGTTGATATTCCCAGTACTCGTACGAAACGCTTCGCTTCCACTTTTCTCGTGCGTACTGCGAAAGAGTGGAACTACTTAGTATGGTCTGTTTCACCCAATGAATACAACATGGGTGTCTTCAAATCGAGAGTAAATAGGTTTCTTCTAGGTAAGCGTGCTCCATCTTAGACCACATCAATGCTTAACATCAGGCAAGGTGTGGTCAAACGCGAACCTATAATGAATAAAAAAAAATGTCGTATGCTGTATTGCTATGGGGAGCTGCTGCTGACATAGAGACAATCTTTACCTTACAAAACGTAAAGATTGTCAAAACGTGCAATTCGAGCCATATGTCAAATGGATCCTAGGGAAACTTTGAGCGATCTTTTTAAAGAAATTGATGTATTAACCTTACCAAGTCTGTATATATTTAAAAATATTATGTACGTTCGTAATAAAATTGAGTAAATTTAAATTAAATAATGATAATCACGATTACAATACTAAGAATAAAGATAAAATAGCGGTGCCAGGTTTTAGATTAGCAAAGACAAATGAAAGGTCCTTTTTAGGTAATTGTGTGCGGTTTTATAATAAAGTTCCCAAACATATTACAATGCTCACAGAAGGAAAATTCAAGTTACATTTTAATTAAGAAATCCTACTACACAGTTTGTGATTGCTTAAACGACAGGAAGATTATGAAACTGGGCTTATTTCTTGAATAAATGCTTACTAATGACATAAAACAAAATCCGTCAGGCCCTTTCAAATATATAAGTCGTACATGCCTAGGTTGTTACACCTAGTTCTAACCGGCTAAAACTAGACGTAGACGGGCTTCAGGTTCTAGCCGTAACATATATATAAATAAAAGAAGATAGGGTACATTCTAATGTCACGGCATAATGTGGCGAAAATTTAACACAAGCATATAATGAACACAGTTGCACTTCCATTGTATATGATATGATGAATGTGATAAAGACTGCATGCAATAGACGCACACATACACTACCGAGACTCAATCAGGAGACGTTGCCTGAATTGACATTGCCATGTTCGAGATACGGGTGCCGCTTCTCCCGTTTTTTATAAGTTCAATGACATTTCAACTTATTTTAATTTCTCTTACAATTTTTAGAACATCCTACGTATTATACGAATTGGCAAAGCTGGTACGGTAGGTCAAATTAAATCCCCGAAAGCTTCAAAACGCCTAAATTAAATGGGGTCTACGAAAAAAACGACTTTATCTAACCTTTAGACTGTCGACTCAAATAAGCTTAGCGCCCTTTGAAAGTCTTAAGGGTCCGAAGATAAATTACTTTTTAAAGAAAGTATTTCTTCTTCAGCTGACTGGACTGGTTAACTTGAGAGTGCTAAATTTGCGGAATAAATTTTGACGGTTATGAAATACTTGGAATTATTATTCGGAATAAGTTTGTGTTGTTTTCTCGGCCGTTGTTGGATTTTCTGTAGCAGGTGTTATTGACTCCTGTTGAGATGGGATATTTCCTTTATTTCATAAGTTTTCTCTTGGACTAAGTTGCTATTAATAGCATAGCTGACGCGCCATATTTCGATTCGTTACAGGAAAAACTTACCGTGATACCATGATGGAGCTAGTGAGTTTTTTTTCATTTGTCAGTAATTCCTTTATAATATTTCTAAATTGGTAATTTTTCTTAATATTTAAACTGTGAAAAATATTTTATTGGCTTAAAAGTGAACGACCACAATCTTTTTTTTATGATAAAAAAAGTAAAAAATATTTTTCCAATTGAAAACACACTTTTGTTATTTATACCTAAGAAATGGTTATGCCACAATCTTTGGTTAAGCTAGAATTTTACTTAAGTATAAACTTATTTAATTTAGAGCATATTTGAAAAAACAAAAGGGAATAAATATAATGACCACCATTAAATGCTTTGATACCCTTAGTTCTCTTACCAACAATTGTAATCGCACACCAAATGTAGTGAATGATCACCAAATATATTAAATTATCACTTAAGTCATACTTAGGTTCGACGACGAGCGAAGCTAGGAGGAGTGTTAGGTTACTTGTGTTGTGGCCACAACAATTATAGCTAGAGAAGAATTATAGCAAGACTAGCTTTCCGGGCGCGGCTCCGCCCGCGCGTATGTCGGTTATCACGCGAAAACATTAACCTCTTTTTGCGCAGTCGGATAAAAACTATCCTATGTTTTTTCCCGGGTCTCAAACTATCTCCATACCAAATTTCATTCAAATCGGTCCAGTAGTTTTGGCGTGAAAGCGTAACAGACAGACAGACAGACAGACAGACAGACAGACAGAGTTACTTTCGTATTTATAATATTAGTACTGAGTACTGATGTAAAAAATTTGGTATATAATTAATATATAATTATACATTATAATGCCGTTTTAATAATAGTGATCATTTACTACTTTTGGGCTAACAATGATTTATTTGGAGTCATTTTGTTTAAATAGGATAGCGAGATGTTAAATCTTTGGTTATAAGTGTACATTAAAAAGCGGGTTTAATTTTGGTGATCATTTACTACTGCTGACTGATATATAGTAATATATTTGGTGGTAAGTTAAACATAAGCCCAAAAAAGGGGATAGAATTCCTATTTATCGCATTTTAGTTAAAACCGTTTACCCCCACGGTGGTAAGCAGGTACGTTATAAATAGAGAGTATATAGAAATATTATACCTATTAAATCATTTAGTATATATGGAATAGTGAGACTAATAAAATGTAACCCTAGTCTTTGGTTTGTAGCTTTCAAATATATCTTTGTCCATTTTTTGTTTATAATATGTCGAGATTCTTCCAATTTAGATGTAACACATTTATCTCATGTTTAAAAAAATTAAAATCTTTTTAACCATTTTAACACACATCCCCTCATATAATCAAGTGGGAAAATGTTACGAAGGGTAAATGTGCTGTGTAAATATATATAAAAAATCGAGGCTCTAAATCAATGTTACCAAAAAATGAAAGATAATTTATTTCCATCCCTTATCGTATTAATAACGGGTCACAGCTGGCTCCAGATTATTCCAAGAAACAGTCCTTATTGTAGAACAAGAGGATTTTTATTTCGGTTATCTTTTTAGTGTTATTAAAAGGACTTTTTAATTAATTGTTACTATGGCAACGAGCTCTCTTTAGCATTGTCATTACCATCTCAAAGTTACGGTAACTTCAAAGGTGAATGATACGTTGTTAAAATTTCCTCAGAAACTTAATACTTGTCTAAAAATAGATTTCATTCTATATTTCTCTTTTTGATTAGATTACTTCCACAAAAGGTGCTCAAGGCTAGTCGTATATTTTTGTCAAAGCTTTATTTTTAGAATTTATCAATAAAATACTACGACTTTTTAATTGGGCTGGTATGAGGAAACTACCATATTTTCTAATTTCATATGTATATTTACAATATATTTCTTTAATATTAAATTAGATTCAGATATTTCACGATATAATACAAACTATACACAACACTACAACTACTACAACAGGCATTTAGGCAACCTAAAGGCCATTGCTGACCCACAGGCCATCTAATTACCCCAGTCCACTACTAGATACCAATACCAGAAGGGGGTAGCAGCACCTTCTGAAGACTGACATCTTGCACTGCAATCACCAAGCTGCCTGCCAGATATGGGGATTATGGCAAAGTCCCTCCGTAATGGGAAGCTGTATTTAGCAGTTTGATCCGGCTGATACAGTACAGTACCTGAATACCTGAGCACAGGACAATGTTCTATGACGAATCATTTTCAACTGAACCTGTACGTTTATGGAACTCGTTGCCGCTCGAAATAAAATGTGCACCCCATCCTCTATATGTCTTAAAACGTTGTTAAAACTCCCACCAATATATATATATATATCTATTTATATTGAAGTGTACTTTGGTTTGCTAAATTATTACTTTTAGGATGTAGGTAATTTATTGTCCAATTCTTTCTTGAGTTGGAAATTAATGTTTATTTTGTAATTTTTCATTAGTATTGTTATAGATAGACCTGCATCCATATCTGTCTATAAATTTCCTTTTAAAAAGGGTTGTCTGGAAGAGATCGCTTTCAGCGATAAGACCGCCCATTGTCACATCTACTCTTACTTTTTATGTTTTCAGTTCTAAGTTTGTAAATTTGTATTGTGTCAATAAAGGGTTATCTATCTATCTTTCTACAGTACAGTTTAAAAGATATCAACATTTCAGGTTTGTGACTCATTGCGTTTACGGACAAAGAATTATTACGTACGGACCGATGCGACGCAACGGATATACAAACAGATAAGGCTTATTTTAGCGCCCTTGGGTACGGAGCCGAAAAAGGCAATTTGGATCGAAAAAACGTTGTTTTGATCTTTCATCCGATCAGTAATTATGTAAAAGCCCTTACAGTCCCAAATTAGCATCAGACCAGACTCAAAAGCGATCTACATTTCACAGAAGGTATTAAAAATGTGAAATGAAAAAATGATAGGTAGGTATAGAATCGTTTCGTTAGAATTTTCATCATATACTTTGTCTGTAGTGTCAACACTCTTTTTAGCATATGGGTTTAAAATCTTGGATTCCGCACCTAAAAACGATGTAATAAGAGCCACTTTACGAGTATGTAAGATGAATAAAAATTTGGTTAATTACTAAAGTTGACTCGTTTAAGGGCTCTCGCCAGAACTCAGCTGTAGATATATACATAGTTATTGGTAAAATGCTAACAACCTCTTAGGGTTGACTTCTGCTGGTCCTAACATACATTTTGATATGTTATTTTTTTTGTTTTAAAGCCTTCTTCGAGCCATGAGCGCCCGCCGCGGCAACACTGGACCGCGCCGTGCTCCCTTTGAATAGAGTTTTGAATATTCATATCGAGCAAACTAATAAAAGACATTACAGGCAAAAGAGACTTTTACCATCAGGTGGCCCTCGTGCTTGTTCCGTATGTTTTTAAGTATAAAAAAGCGTAAAAAAAAACAATTTTTTTCAAAACAAAAAAAAATATCCCTCAATGTTTGTTTGCTAGGACTAGCAGAAGTCAACCCTAAGAAGTTGTTAGCATTTTTCCAATAACCCTGTATAAAAACAAGGAACACCACAATACCAGGGATTAGTGTGTTCTGGGTCGGATAGTTCGTATCCGCGAATGAGTATTAAACGCACCTTTTTTATGATTCGTAAAAGGTGGGGGCCCCCTGTACGCTGTAAAACAGTTTATAACCGGTGACAGGAGCTCATAACTAAATATGCATTATTAATACTAAAATCTTTTAGATCTTCAGAAGGTATTGAATAATTATAGGCAAAACATTGTAGCCCTGAGTTTTAAAATAAATATTATTATTATTATCTACTTACTCAAATGCGATAACATAGAAGTACTTATGCATTTTTCGTTGTGATATATCGTTATACATTACAACTTAACCATTTTAACACTTTTTTTTTATTGCTGATAGGTAAGCCTTTTACCACAATCTCTCGTGATGGTAATCGATGATGTGGTCGAAGGTGTTAACAGGCTTAACCTAGAATGCATACACTCCCACACATTTAGGTCAATTCTGTTTTTTTTCGTGTGTTTTATGATTTAAGACTTTTAGGTTAGAATTGTATTTGATGTTATGTGTTTAAATAAAGCTTACCTGTTAATAAAGGTGGTATTGATGTAGTCAGTGACCAAACTCTTAACTATCTTGACGTAGTCAGCGACTCAATTCTAGGCTCATTTGACCTCATTCGTGCTAATCAATACTAAATCTAACCTTGAGCCTTATTTCCACGTTGGTTTGTTTGATTATCGTACTGGCTGGTAACAAATTGCTAATTTTGGAACTGTAAGACCCTTAAACCAATAACCATTCTACCTTTTACAACTCCTACAAATGGATACTAAATTACAATTTTACGAGAAGAAAAATTACAGACGTGTGCGGGATTTTTAAATTTCCTCTCGTAAATTTTTAATGTAATCCGAAACATGCGTTATTGCAAATATAAAAATCTCACAAATGATGTTTTTTTTTTATTACAGGTAAGCAGCCCAACACAGTACTTCTGGTACCGCACCACGCTTCAAATCTCTGAGGATATAAACTACCCCGAAACCTTCAACTACAAAATCGCTCTAGCCCTTGTAATCGCCTGGATCCTTGTCTACATGTGCATGATCAAAGGCATCGCTTCTTCAGGAAAAGTCGTATACGTTACAGCGACATTCCCATACATCGTCCTTGTGATATTCTTCTTCCGAGGCATCACATTGAAGGGCATGAGCGATGGCCTTATACATCTGTTCACGCCGAAGTGGCACACGATTCTAGACCCTGTAGTCTGGCTGGAAGCTGGCACACAGATATTCTTTTCCCTTGGCCTGGCATTTGGCGGATTAATAGCATTCTCGTCGTACAATCCCGTTGATAATAACTGTTATAGAGACGCTATAATGGTGTCGATGACGAATTGTTTGACGTCTATGTTTGCGGGTATCGTAGTGTTCTCCATCATAGGTTTTAAAGCCACGATGGTGTATGAGAAGTGCTTGAGTGAAAGAAATGAAACATTGTTGGAGCTTTTCGGGCCGGGATTCAGCTCAATGGCGTTGCCTGCAGCGGGGAAGTTGGTGACGTTGACTGGAAACTTAACCGTGATGATGCCTGAATTGCCAGTATGCGATCTGCAGAAGGAGCTGGATAATGTAAGTGCTATTATATATACAATGATAAATTATAATAACCATTTTATCAGGGGCAGATTTGATACTTTGCCTGTCCTAGGCCTGTGAAAGATTGCCTACTCCGATGCCACCCCAGTCGCTGGAAAGCACGATAAATTTTACGATCTTTAAGGATTAAGTTATAGTAAAAAGCAACGAGTCTGGCAATAAAAATAAACAAAACAAAAAGTTTCCAATAAAATTAATAAAAATATTTTTGGACCATAAACGCAACGCATTCTAAAATTAATAAAATAAAACCATATATGTTGTTAATAAGTATGTCAACACACGTGAATTTTTGTGAGAAAATAAAACCAGTTGTGCTCTTTCTCCATCTAGTGCGAAAAATACATAAATTTTATCTTCACTTGTACTGTGTGACATTGCATCCGTGCATCTATCTAAGTCAATATGAAGAAATTCCCAATAGGTTGATGTATAATTTGGCGAGTCTCTGTTATGCGATGCGACATAATTTACCATACAGTTTTTAGGGTTCCGTACCCAAAGGGTAAAAACGGGACCCTATTATTAAGACTTCGCTGTCCGTCCGTCCGTCCGTCCGTCTATCACCAGGCTGTATCTCATGAACGGTGATAGCTAGACAGTTGAAATTTTCACAGATGATGTATTTCTGTTGCCGCTATAACAACAAAAACGTTGGCTAAGTGCAAGTCGGACTCGCGCACTTTTAAACAAAAAAGGTTAAAATATGAAGTCTAATGTTGTATAGCTAATGGTACGGAACACTTCGTGCGCGAAAATATAAGGATCCATTTTTTTAAGGCATGAAACCCAAAAATTTGCAGCAGGCGCCAGCAAGTTAGAAATTAACCCATATTCAGTAATTTACCATTATAAAAAAAAAAAAAGAATGGAACCGACTTCCGCACAATATTGTGATAATGGGTGCTTTTGAACTATCATGGTTCTGACTTCAACAAGTTATTTCACACTTGTGTGTTGAAGTCGATTCCAATTATTGGTTAAAAAAAATTCACCCTTTTTAACGACCCTTGCTACTTACCGGTTTGATTGTGATTCATTGTCAACGACTATATCATAAATTGGAGTGTAACTCAAAAACGGCTTGAACGATTTTGATGAAATGGAAAAGAAAAAAAATCGGTTCACCGGGTCAAAAGTTCTGAGGTAACAAACAAAAAAACAGACGAATTGAAAACCTCCTCCGTTTTTGGAAGATAGTTAAAAATAAATAAATTTAGTCGTTACTTTGCGGAAATTACAAAACTATATTAAGTGATAAAATGATGTTACTCCGACGTATCCTAACCGTGTCTGATCTCATGTAAATATACTCAGCAGATGACGAATAATTTCTATTTATTGCGAGAGTGTTTATTAAAAGCACTTCTTTCTATCAGATGAAGTCTTGTAGTCTAGTTGATGAGCATCGTCCCCTATGACGTGTTATAGTAATACAATTGGAGAACAAAGTTTCGGATCGAAAGAGTGTGTTCCTGTGGCCGAGGCAAAATCGGAGGACACGGGATTGATTCCCGCCCGGGACTAAACAATTTTGTGCTTCAATAATTTGTAAAGTTCCTTTCTCTTAGCAGCATAATAACAGTGCTTGCAATCATATTTAGAACTTTCTATTAGGTACCAGTGTATACATAGTTTTGGAGAACGCGCAATGGAAGTGCATAATCTAATATATTTTCGCTCTACCGCCAAACAAAACCGCCGCTAAAAACGAAATTCTAAAGAAACGCACAAAGTACTTAGCATCAACATTTATTGTGCGAACCGCGAAGGAACGTTCTGAGTTACTTAACTACTGTCTTCTGGAAAATACAACCCGGGAGTTTAAAATTCAAAGTAAGAAGCTCCTTTCTGAGCTATGCTTTACTAAGAGTGCTTCACCGCAGACCACAGCGTTGTTTAAATGAGCTAAACAGTGCTCAAATGTTAACTCAAACTCAATAATTTAGTCTGCCGGCACTTACGGCAATCGCGAACGAAGTCGCAGCTAGTCGCTAATAAAAACGTTCCATTAATTTCAAGTAACCCTTCCATTAATCCTAAATGCCACTACTTTACTGAACTTTAAGACATGAATCAAGCAAAAATCATCTTTTTAACTTAGGATAGAGAGGTTAATCCCCGATTTACATTTTAAACGTTGTTTACGAATCGATAAGGCTTACAAAGCTTGTAATGAATTGCAAATAAACTCGCTCCGAAGTGGATTGGATGACTTTGATACCTCGTCGGTGTAAAGTGACGGTAATCTTGATGGAATCGGCGCTTTGCTTTGAGAAAAGTAAAGAAGATTTTACTTTTTGAAGTGCTGCGAGCTTATGTTGCCTTGTAGATGCTCTATAAGATTCTACATGGCAATATAAATTCGCTCGATATATTTGAATTCTGCATAGCATAGGGGAAGGGTCCTCTCCTACTTATGGCATAACATTGAATTAAGTGGTCATATTTACTTTTAAAAATAAACTCCTGGAAGTCAACCTCGAGCTTCCAAAACAAAACTTTTGACTCAACTAATGAAGCAGTCTTTAATTAAAGATATATATTTTTCTTAATCCTTGTCTTTAGATTTGACGCTATAATTATATATCCGCAAGGTACCGGGTGGGATATAATTGCAGCCCCCGCTCCCATTTCGTAAGAGCAGACGAAGGGCAAAATACTAAGGTAGCCGTGCCATTTTACACTGGGTTCCTCCAAAACGCCTGCCAAGCGTGGGCTCTATGATAAATCCCATAACGAGGGAGGCATTAATTAAGTATACAGACGACGTTATGTATGTTGATGATATTAAAATATTTTCTGATAAGGGATTTTATTGTAGCTCTCTAAAGTGCTTTTAACCGGTACACTGCATGCTCTGTATAACATAGAACCAAACTTGTCTAGCCAAACCTGTGTATTAAGGCATTTCTACTTTTTATACAATATGTCACTCCAATAAAGATGAACCCAACGACACTTCCTTGATAAAACACCTTAAGCTTGTAAGGCCATAGAGCAACACAGAAGTATTAATATCCTTCTGGGGCAGTCGGGTTAAAAACAGTAAACAAAAATATCAGAAAAATTTACCATATTTGGATGTGTCGACTAGGAAAAGGGTAAACTTCTTATAAAGTCAAAAACACATTTTTCAGACTGCATCAGGCACTGGGCTCGCTTTCATCATCTTCACGGAGGCAATCAACCAGTTCCCAGGGGCACAGTTCTGGTCCGTCCTGTTCTTTCTGATGCTGTTCACCCTGGGCATCGACTCCCAGTTCGGGACCTTGGAAGGAGTCGTAACTTCTATTGTGGATATGAAACTATTCCCCAATCTGAGAAAGGAGTATTTGACGGGTAAGGTTTGAAACATGGTCTTATCTATGATAATTGAACATTTTGGGAATTCAACCGTCTAATGTCCACGTTGAAGATATGTGAAAAAATTTACGTATACGTATATAGAATAAATCATCTATCAACTAAAAGGCAATGTTTTTGGAATCGTTCCTAAAAGTTGATGATATTGAAAGGATTTTCTAAAGAAGTGATGAGGTGACTTTTATTTTGACGTGTAGGTATTCTAATAACAAGAACAAGGTCGTTAGGAAGGCGTCTGGCCAGCTTACAATTTGCTTTGTATTCTCTAAGAGACACACCTTGTACGAGTTTTTAAACTGTCAGGGCCATTAACATTATAATTATTATTACCAACGAGATATTTACCGTGTTTTTGTTATATTTGAGCTCTCGATATTTCGGCACTGTTGCAAGCGCCATGATCACGAGTAAACTGAAGTCTATGCGAGTAAGCGGCACTAAGCTAAGTAGACGAACTGGTCTACCCTCTTTCTAGTACGTTTTTTCGGCAAGGCGATACTATTATTGTCACTGTCACTCACATCACTATTTAAATTTCGACATGCAAAACTAACGCTATCAGGACGTGAACTATTTGTAACAGACTTCAGTTTACTCGTGACCATGGCGCTTGCAACAGTGCCGAAATATCGAGAGCTCAAAAATAACAAAAAACTCGGTAAATATCCCATTGGTAATAATAATTATAACACCTTGTACGATTCACAACTAGTAACGTGAAACTACGTAGTTGAAGAACCTCGTTAATACTATGAAGTAATAAGATATGTGCCTTCAGTCTCGCTGTGCAATAAGTTTTTATCTAGTTTTATGAGAATTTTCCTCATGTTTACTGGCTCTGCTTGATTTATATACAGAGATTGTCCTTTTTTAATCACCTTCGGTAGGAATGAATGAAAACTTCCGTAAATGTAATATTTACAATATTATCTATTATTATTTCATAAATTTGATATGTATGCAACATATTCTGTTTATAAAGTATGCTTATCTTTGATTAAACAGTATTTTTTTAGTTAAAGTCCCCTTAGAACGAACCTTCATAGGTTACTTATCGTAAAAGTTCACTTTCTCCCAAATCTTTTTTTAGTTCGTACAGATTTTCGGTAATTTTTTGGAGGAAAATGGTAACCTTATTAGCTAAGTAAATAAAAAATAAATTTGAAACCTTAAACCTGTTTAATTAGATACTTTTAACGTTTTTATTTAGATAAGAATAATAAATAATAGATTTTGAAGCATTGATGGCCGAGCGGTTATAGTATGGACTGCCGTGCCGCAGGTTCCTGGTTCGAAACCCACCGCTGGCTTGAGCTTCAACACATGATAGATTTTGTGAATGACCTGGCTTGCTACCCTCAAGTAGAAAAAGCACTTAAAAGTGTCTTCCGGCAGCAGTCCTTGAGAGCTATAAAAATTACAGGCACATGAGACTTAACATCTGTATGTGTCAATATGACTGGCGCAGTACAATTCGTCACGTGACGAAATGCATCTGTTATAGGCAGAGCTTAGGTCCTCGTGCTTGTTCCGTCACAGTCATATAAAAAAACTCGTACTTGCTCAGTGGATACTCGAAGCACATGAATAAAGAACCGTTATTCATGTGCTCATAGTATCTACTACTTGGTTACGTTGTAGATAGTATACACATTTTGATTTTCCAGGTGGCTTGTGCCTGATATGCTGCATGCTGTCCATGGGGTTCGCGCACGGTGCTGGTAGCTACATATTTCTGCTGTTCGATATGTACAGCGGAAACTTCCCGCTCTTGATTATAGCCTTTTGCGAGTGCGTCGGCATTTCCTATGTCTATGGAGTAAAGAGGTAAGTACCTACCCATGATTTATATATAAACCCCGTAATTATGTATGTAAACCCCGTAATTATGTATGTCCACCCCGTAATTATGTATGTAAATCTGTAATTAGGTATGTATTCTAATATATCACCCGAATTGTCCACTGCTGAACACAAAAGTCAAAACCTCCCACAATACAGGAGGGAGTTTGCCATATTGTTATCCACGCTCGGCAGGCGGTTTGGGGATCGCAGTGGAAGACAGCAGTCCCTCAGAAGGCGCTGCTGCTTACCTACTTCGATTAGTATATTTCCATGATTCACAAGACATCGTATGAACATCGGTTAATTTGATATTATGTGCACCTATATTGATGTGTTTATTATATATAGCATTACTTGTGAAGTTCATAAAATCTATGTCGATTTGCTATAAATATCTTCAATGAAATAACTGAGTTAGCTATAATGAAGCAACTGAGTAGGACTCACGTTCTGAGCTACATAAGATAGCTACATGTTGCGTGTATTTACAAATCGCAAAGTAATTTTTCATGCATTTATGTCTGACCCTCGGCTGGGATTGGTCGGTTTAATTAATTTATTATTTTAGTTTAAAGTGTCTAATATATTTTTTATATTAGTATGTATCACAGTTTTCAAAAACAAAAGAAACAAGTCAAAGGAATTAGATGATATACACATCTAAAAAACAACAACAAACAGTTACTATGGACATAACACGGCTAAAAGAACAATCAAGGCTATAAAACAAAATATAACTAGGAAACATTATATTACGTCTAGTGATCGCCACTATACAACAACATAAAATACATAAAATGTTACATGGAAGTGTTTGTTTGTAATATATTTCTCCAATCTAGCCAATTCTGAAAGGAATGAAAACAACAAAGTGTTCACCCCAAAACATTCATTATACTCTTATAAGAATCCGCAAATATAAATTTAACTTGTAAAGAATTCAATTATGAAACTTTACTTTCGCTGTTCGTTATTTTCATTAAAATTTGCTTAGAATATTTTTTTACCTGCTGAGGTTAGCTAACTTATGACAGAAGTATCATCTAATGGTGATGATGTGGTCGAAGTTTGTATACAGGCTTAATCTAGAATGGAAACGGACTCTCAAGGACAGCTGTCGGGTGAGATGACGACGACGAAGATGGTTGACGACAGATTTTCCACGTGAGCCAGGCTGGCATACGCTAAATGACCTACTACCACCATGCCAAATAAAAATAGGTTACCTACCTACGAATAATATACATAATATATTTTATTTGAAGCAATGGAGGCCAAGCGGTAATTAGCTATGGAAAACCGTGTGGAAGGGTATTTTACGAATGCTCTGGCCCCTCTCGCCTGGCTAGCTACCACCCAGCTAGCCAGGCGAGCAAGCAACCTTTTTGAAGCGCTCGTAGCGAAGTTTGCTTAGCCGTTCTGAACTGATCAGCAAAGTTTAGCAACGTCCGCCTCGGTCATGACTTTGATGGGTGACCGCTAGTGACATTAGTACTGAGCGCTTCCGTGCTTCGGAGGACACGTTAAGCCGTCGGTCCCGGTTGTTGTCTTAGGATGGCAGTCGTTATAGCAAATGGGGTAGGGCATATTACGAATGCCCGCCTGGTTAGCTACCACCCTCAAGTAGATAATCTGTCGCCAAGCACCTAACGGTGTGTTCCGGCAGCTGTCCTTGAGCTGTCTCAGTGTGACGGGCGCACTGCTTTCGTGACTTGTTACGAAATACATCTGTTATAGGCACAGCCTCGCGGTTTTTCCGCAATAATTGCATTCAAAAAACAATGCAAACAAACCAATATTGTTACCAATGTTACTTGTGATTACATCCGTTCCATTTCCCTCGAATAAAATGGTTGCTATGATACAAGTAAATATAAATGTTCTTGAGTAAGTAGGTACGTATACATTTAGGGATCTTTTCAGGGGCACTCAAGTACCTGATGACCCTTTTAAATAAAAGGGTCGGAGAAAGATTAGGGGTTAATGTTTTGTGAAATCGGACGTATTGGATCTAACTAAGAGAGAAAATATTTCATTTTATTGAAAGCTCGGTCCGTAGCTCTGTCTACTTTTTGGGGTGTATGTATTCTGGTACGATGTTAATTGTTATTAGGTAGACTGAGTGATCTTATACTTATAAAAGGTTTCAGAATTGTGTCTGGATTTCACTTATAATTATTATTGTTTCATCATGAAACTTGTTACTTTTGAGTAAGTAAACTGCAACATCAACTGTCACTTTGACAGCTGGCACATCTAAGGCCTTTCTTCAGAGTTAATCCAATAGCAAAAATAAATATTATTTGTAATATCGATGAGGCAGTTGATTTGGTTCCAACTCTAGTGCAGTGGGTGGACGGGGAAACTTGAATTCCCCGTCCACCCACCAGTGGGAAAGTCCAGTGGGTGGACGGGGCATCGCCCAGTAATTCTAATAAGGTGCGAGCATGCTAGTCTCATCAGAATGGTAGCTTTAAATAGCCACTAGTAGATACTAACAGTTCGACTTACGGTTGATTAGAGAGTTCTACCACCGCCCCCACGTTCCATCATTATTTTATATAATACTAGCGGCCCGCCCCGGCTTTGCACGGGTACTGCGACTGTAAATTGAGAGGCAAGCTATCCTATCGTTCAATGTGAATCAAATTGCACACGGTGTGCAAATCAAATTTAAAATCGGTTCAGTAGTTTAGGAGTCCATCGCGGACAAACAACGTGACACGTAATTTTTATATAATATATACATTAGTAATTCCAGCGCGATCAGCGTGTAATAAGAGGTAACGATCGAAAAACGCAAAAATAAGGCGACAATAACGAATAAAAACAAAGTAAACATTACATATGGTTGGTTTACATCACGGTTTATTTTCTTCTACAAGCTTCAACAGTATTCCCGTGTATTTTTTTTAATAAATGTATAAATAACAATTTTCTGATCGAAGTTTGCGATGGCCATTATGGGTGATGCAATTTTTACAGTCCATATGAAAATGGATTACCTATCTAACAAAATCTCTAATAATAAAGACTACTATTATCTTTAAAAGATTTAATAACTAAACCCTTATGCGTTACGTTGTATTTAAACTACATTTGCACATATTTCACATTACTTTTATCACTTTGTTTCAATTCTAGGGAATAAATACCTACACTGAAATGATAGGGCACATTAGGTAACCTAAGCTATCACGCTGACAAATGCTAAATAGCTTTAATTGAATAGATTTGTAGCAAAATTTATTTAGTTTGTAGCAATAAGAAAATTATGTGTAAATCTTGATCACATTATGGCCAAGAAAAGTCCGAAACAAGTTTCCTTATAATTTTCTCGACACAATAAAATTGCAAAGTTGTCTCTAAATTGCGCTTGCAATGTAAATATCTTAATTATTTACGTATGAATGTGTATGAAAATATCATAATAAAATAGAAAACCCTTACCAAAAGGGACAAGAAACGTTACATTTACGATTTACGTTACTTACTAGTTTTTAGGGTTCCGTACCCAAAGGGTAAAAACGGGACCCTATTACTGAGACTTTGCTGTCCGTCCGTGCGTCCGTCCGTCACCAGGCTGTATCTCAAGAACGGTGATAGCTAGACAGTTGAAATTTTCACAGATGTTGCCGCTATAAAAACAAATACAAAAAGTTGGCCAAGTGCCAGTCGAACTCGCGCACGTTAAAACAAAAAAAGGTTAAAATATGAAGTCTAATTTTGTATAGCTATATTAAGCTCACTTTCAGATTTTACCTAAGCTGATCGTGATTTCACCATCGCTGCCTCTCTTTCACTCCTATGCAGTCCGATAGTGACAAAATTTCAGCATTTGACATAAGGGTTTAAATAATTTAAGCTAATGGTAGGTATAAAGGGTTGCTAAATCTCAAAGGATTGAAGTAATCTTAGTTAATTGTTTTAGATTCGCTGACGATATCGAGCTGATGACCGGCACACGCCCAGGGATCTACTGGCTTATTTGCTGGAAGTACCTTTCTCCCCTGGCCATGCTGCTCATCCTGATTTCCTCGTTCGTGGAGCTGGCAGTGGGCGGGTCAGGATATGACGCCTGGATCAAGGCGATAGGTGACACAGAGAGGAAGCCGTGGCCCATATGGGCTGTGGCACTAGTGCTTGTGCTTATCTTGGCTTCGGTGCTTTGGATCCCAGCGTTAGCCATATTCAGGTAAAAAATATTTATTCTTCAGAATTGCTTTGAGTGTACTTTCAATGCTCTGCCTTGGTATCCTCGCTCTATGGACTGCAGTGCCGTAGATCCATAGATCGTTCCCCTCCGCGCCGGCTTGAACTTCACTGCATGATAGAAGAGCATATTTCGATTGCTCACCTGCTATACCCTCAAGTAGAAAATCTGTCGTAAAGTACCTAAAAGTACCTACGTTCCGGCAGCAGTCCTTGATAGCCATTAAAATTACAAGCACATGAGACTTAACAATTGTATGTCTTGGTGTGACATGCGCAGTGCATTACCTCTCATGTGTTCAAATGCATCTGTTATAGGTAGAGGTTAGTCCACCTATTAAGATCAAGTTGCCCTCATGCTCGTTCCGTCACAACCCTAATAAAAATACCTTTTTCATCCCACCATCTCGGAAAGAGTATTTTTAATCTTCAATATCTGAGTGGAAAAGCCGTTTTTATTCTCTAGAGGACACAGTAAATTGAATTTAGAACATCGTGTGCACCAAGTTTGTGAATTAAAAAAAACATTAAAGCTATTTACTGCTACCTCTATGGTGCCGTATATATCATACAACTTTTTTTCAATTTGTTAAAAACTCAGACTCGGAACCTTCTTGGTTATCTTGTGATTGTAAACGTTTTTTTTTGCATTTAGTCATTTCCTCGCTGAGGTGGAATGAAAAGTTAGGTGTTGCACTCGAGTGCAAAGATTTTTCACCTCGTGCTCTTTTGATTAGATTAGATTGATTGCGCTAACGCTCAGGATTCTAAAATTGAACACGCGGTTAAAAAGCAACTTTGCACTCTTGTATAACAAATAACTATTTTTCTATGACACGGCCGTGTTCACCTAATTTTTTACACATAGAAGGAAAACCCCTGCATATAAATATTACTTCTATGCATACTATAGTAGGAGACACACATGGTACAGTATTGCCAGAGACTGGTTTTGTTTTATATAGGGCATCTGAGCTATGTCTAAGTCTGAAAATATATCTTGTTGATGTTAGATTATCCAAAATTAAACGTAAAAAGCAACTCTACAATGTTTTGTTATGTTTACAGATATTTCGGCATCCCAATAATAGACGATGAAGAGCGTGCCTGGTTCCCCGCAGAAGACCTTCGTGATTTCCACGGCATCGAGCCCCGTCCAGTCTCCTCAGTGGAAACTATACTGTTCTGCACCAGACCCGATGGCAGCGAGCGCTGCTGCTGGCCTGGCTGCTGCGAAACTGATGATGATGAGTAGGGTTTCCTCTAGATCTGGTGGAAATGTATAAAAAGAAGACATAGAAGAGTTTGGTTCTTTATTTCACAAAAGATTATTTAATTACAGATATTATTTATTTTAAATTAAGATTATTAATATTGAAATAAACCTAGGTGGGGGTAGATAACTACATATCCAATCGTTAAATGTCGTAAATTACTAATGAATAAAGTTATATTACGAGTACATTAAATCTTGCTATTTATACATAAATTAAATCTATGTATGAAATGGTGCGTTCTGAGATTTGAATAATATATATTAACAATAATTACCATCTTGGTAAAGTTTAAATATATATATTGTCCTTATAAATGTAACACAACGTATGGTGACATTCTAAACATATCTGATTTTAAAAAAAATAGTTCTTCCGTTCGATCAGAAATTAATTTTATAATAGTTATTCTAAAATATCAATATCAAATAAAAATATCAATTGTAATACTTATCTTACTTATCACTAGGTACTGGTAACCTATACTGTAAAAGGTATATAATATTTTACATATCACGTACGTTGCAGCAGAAGACATAAAAAGGAAAATAAATATGCCTGAACCCCACAGGGTGTTCAAAAGGAACAGGGAGTATTCGTGGATGCACTGGTATATCAAAAGAGAAATGGGTTTGAGAGAGAGGATTTTTCAGGCCAGGTAATTCTAGCGGAATGGTCGGAATGCCTCGAATGTTTTTATGACAATAATGTAATTTAAGAAAACATTTTTTATGACAATAACATCCAGTTAACGCCATATTTTTGAGTAAACCTAGACATTTTATTAAAGTATGTTGTTGAAAATTTATTAGACTTATGAAATCAACAATGTCTTCTTAAGAAAATTTCATGACAATATTAATAAATATAGTTTAGATGAATAAAAATAGTGTAATATTGATACGACAGTGTCCTTGGACCTACTGTGTTAATACTGGCTAGTCCAGGTGCCGCGTCGCTCGGGTAGCTACGTTTTTTTTCGGACGAGCGCACGACATCTTTCGCAAAACGTAGAACCGTGGTACAGAGGTGCGGCAGAAGCTACAGATAAATAATTTCCGTTTGTTATTTATGTGACTGAATGCGCTGTATAGGTATAATACATTTTGCCGTCCGTCGTGGACGTTTGCGTAGGTCATTCGTGCCGCACTATAAACGACCTACATAAGGTACATAACTTAAGCAGGTACCTAATTGTGAGTTTCCGATTTACGATTGTAAAATTCTCTGAATAAATTTATAACTATTTTACAAAAGTCCAACATAATTAAAAATGTGGCCACAAAATATTTATGGTTGTTTTGTATTGTTGATTATAAACTAAAAATATATAGACTTGACAATAAAATATTTAATTTTAGTAAAAACATGCGGGAAAACAATGACAATAATTTCGTTATTGACTGCGACTAATGTATTTATATAAAATTTACCTACATATAAAAATTATACGTTGTTATGTAAATTTGATGTGATAAATCGATTGTTGTTGGTTGATATTTTAATACATTTTCTAAATATTTACCGATCCTATAGTTAAATGCTATTTTTAAACTGTTATTTTATATGATACTGTATAATTCATGCATATCTATAATTATAGTTATATGAATTTCAGTAGGTGAAAATAATTAAGAAGGATACATTGCACTCACTTCAGAGATAAATAAAAACAGCTGAGAACAGGATACGGTAGACTAGATTTCACATTGCGGTCAATTTATTTGGATAGCTATCTACATTATATCATGTTACCAATCAGACATTTCCCCTCCTACAAACTTTACTTTTTAAATGTTATTAACTATTACTGCTTTTTTTTAAATATTATATCACAACTGCTTCACCATTCGCGAAAGTAATTAATTTAAAACGGAAAATAATAATATTTTGGCTGAATATACACGTATGTTTTAACGGAATAACTCAATGAGATTCAATTTCATTCAATAAATAAGGTTATTTTAGTGCTCGACCCAGGCGGGTATCATTATACTGCCCGACAGGGTTCTCAAACGGTGATTGGCGACATTTATGCCGTTCAATCAAAAACATTAATATATGTTTCTGTATTCTTATTATTGAATGAAATTGAGAATACTGGGTATAGATAGCTGGCCTTGTATTTAGATTAGATATATCTATTGGCGTAATATGATTTACCTAGTTACTGTAAATAGCTGTACAATTTTAATATTGCATTATATACTACTTATTGAAAATGTAACAGTCGTTGTTGGTGTACAAGTTATTTTTTTATATAATAACTACGTATCTGTATCTAGATAAAGGTACTTATTCGTAACTTTGTACTTAATGTATTTTCATAAAGTGTAGGTACCACTTGGCCATAAATGTTTAATTTTACTTTTTTATTATCTTCATAGGTTAAATCTTTTTGTAGCTAGTACTAAATAGTCAGGATATTTTATCGTCTATTTGTGGTTTTGAGATTTTTATATCATATTGCCCTAATTGACAACTGCAGCCATTAGAAGTAACACAGACAGATAAGAATAGCCGTGATACTACTCTCAGTAAGGCTGGTAGTAACACGGCCACTGACGTCACTTACTAATTTGTGAAAGCCTACATAGACTTTTGTGGTCTGTGCCTTTATATCTACACTAGTGAAATTATTCTTAACAACATAATTATAACGCTACTAATTTTTTCTATAATTAAATGACAATAATATATCCTAGATGTTCTTGTAAAAGTTTATAGTTCTACAATAACAATAATTGATAATATAAAATTCTCGTATGTTAATGAAATATTGTAAATAATTAAATTAGTAATAGTGGTAATCGAAATTGTTGCTATTATACAGAACTATGTTTATTATTTTTTTTAACTTTTAACAATGGAAGTTGTGCTTGATAAAAGAAATCACTTAATTTGTACATTATGTAGTTGTCTTGGGTTCCAGCGATTGTTACACATAGTAATTAAACAACTTTACTGTACTGTACTGTAACAGCCGGATCGTCCACTGCTGAACACAGCCTCCCCTAACCATAATTCCCACGCTTGGCAGGCGTCTTGAGAATCGCAGTGTAAGTAGGCAGATCCTTAGAAGGCGCTGCTGCCCATCTTCCAGTGTTTTTCCCTTAGTCGCCTCTTACGACACCCACAGGATGCTATGGGGAGGTGCAATTCTAACCCGACACCCCACGGGGCCACTTTGCAGTGATTGTGGTCACGGGGTAACTAATTGGTTTTATTTGTCACGTTACATGAACTTGACACTTTGACACACAAAGTGTTTGAAAAATAATGATAAATATACGCGATTTAAACCGTTTAAAGTTGTTTAATTACTATTTGTACCTACATTATGTACGTACAAAAGGTCTCGAGTTTCGTGACGTATGTTGACCTACATATTTTTATAGGTTCATGATATTGTGGTGTTTCATATACTTTATTATTAGTGACGATGATAATTCGGGCAAGCTTAGGGCACAAATGTAGTGTCCACTTTGCGTCTGCCGTCTGGTAGCACTTTTGGATTTTATTAGATATTTAATTGAATATTTTTGAAGAGTAAACAGATTTTTATTCATTTATGTACATAATGAAAGGTATATAGTTGGTATACCCAGAATTAAATGTGTGTAGTAAATATTTACCTATAATTCTGTGAAATAGCCACGGTTTCAAATGTTACTGCAAGTTGTTCCAAAATAGCCTAATCTAATAGTATTTACAACTTATATATAAATACACGCCCAGACATTACCTATGTTTTATAGTTGTCGATGGTCAATTATACATATTTGAAATATATAATAGCATGAAGAATGAACCCAATATTAGAATTATCTGTTATTTAGGATTTTTTACGCTAATATTTATAATAACTGTGTTTCATGACCTCATACCAGTCGTTGAAGAATAATAAAGTTTATAACTAAGGTTTTAGATATCAAGATACTACCGATACAGATCGGCTGATGTGAATTCGCACCGAATAACAATACATTAAATTGTTTCAATTAATTACCGATGACAATTGTGTTGAAAGTCCGGCTTAGCTTCATAGAAACTACATGTTGTTTTAACCGTATAGTTAATTAGTTTAAGGTATAAGTAGCACATCAATTAAGATTTATTAAGCTAATGCTGCAGTTATATTATTAAGCTTTATATAGAGCAAAGAATAATACATATATCTACATTCAACGCCTTTTTGTACAATATTAAATTCCAACTAAAATGGAATGTGATGCGTTCCAAGAGCGCTGACAATAATAGAGGTAATAATGAATCAGTTGAACCCATCAGTTATCAAAAATCTTAGCCTTAGATATCTATTATATTTATGAAGATGACCGTTTTCGTTCTTACACATAACAGTTGACTGTACCTTTGTTTGGACAGAGCATATTGTACCTGTCGACTTAAACATACTTTTCCATACTTGTTTGTACACATTACAAACAATCTTCATAAAACTGAAATATACCTATATATTTCACATTGATTTATTCAGAACAGCGTAAGATGTCCCAATTTTGTTACGTAACTGAAATAAAATGAAATGATTACAAGAATTAAAATTTAACCATAACATGTTTATAATTGGGCCTGCGGTTAGTCCACGGGTACGTCAATTTGTTTAACCATTGGTACAAATTCTAAGTCTTAAGTCAAAAACTAATACGGCTTTCACGTGTTTAACCTATCTGATAGCATTAACTATGCGATATTCAACATATAACTGAATACAATTCTGATCAATCGTCAAAAACTAAGTGTAAAAAAAAGATGACGAGGCATCAAAACTGTCAAGTAAAGGAAAAGTTTTATGCCTGCACTCAGATTGGAATTGTTTAGTAGTCAGTTTGGTCAAAATCGACGGTGGCCACAGATACCAATGCCCATAGGACCAGCACTTGACCCTATGTAGGTATTCATAGTATACTAACGTCCGATATTATTTTGGAGCATTAATTAATGGCTGAACATGGCATAAATGAAGACAATAATAGAGATAATAATACAATAATAGAAATAATAATACATTTTTAAACACGTTCATGAAAAATATTTTATATAGGTATTTGTACCGTGCACAAATCTATGTTTTTCATGTAGATATATCATAAAAAATAGCTTGAGTATAAGTAAACTAGTATTTATTACAGAAGTTACAGTAAATGCCCGAAAGGTTTGGTTTAGGTAGCAAGCAATAATGCAAACTAAGTACAACACGATATGCAAATGTTCAATCTCTAAAACTTTCCCGGTATTTTTATATACAATATATTATTTTTGTGCCCTATTATAAGTATTCACATTTCTCACCAATGTGTATTTTTCTGACTTCACGAAGAAAAAACTTCATGAAGTACCTATCAATATATAAGTTTTTTTTTAAATAATAGTACTTATTATTATATCCATTTAACTAATCGTATTGTTGGAAAATGTGATTCCGGACTTAGCTAAGTAGAAGTAAGGCCGCTGTTCCACTAGCATATGCTTGTATGCAAGTGAAACAGCGGCCTTACTTCTACTACTTCTTTTCGCAAACAAGTTACTTCAAATTTTTTTATAGTTAGAAACAACACATAAAGTTTACAATTATTGTTAAATATACATATTGGTGACAAAAGTAGGTATTTGTTTAGTAGAGATTTCTGAAGTAGGTATACTTTTTTCGGTGGAGATACAGCTATGTGATAGTGTAATAGGGGCGTAAGTGCCATTATTTTATTGAGTTATTAAGTTTGTCTTTATGAATATTTGCTGGTCGTCTTACCTCGTTCTGATCAAGAAATGTTACATGACGTAAGTTCGGGTATTTACCGTAACATAGACAAAGTGTTTCTTATATCCTATATACTTAGCCATATCGTGAAAATCACGTTACTTGTTGTCTCTGTGTAAGTTTAACGCCTCAGTAAGTGTTGATGGAAAATAAACGTTCAAAAATCACGTGTTTCGAGTTTCATTGCATTTTAGACAACACTTTGATCATTAATAACCTGCAATAATAATCTTTTTTTACATTTATAAATTTTTTTTTCCTAGTAACCTTCAGTATTAATAATAATAATCTACTATTAATCCAAATGCACAAATTCCTAGTAGGTGTAAATTTAACATGTTAATATTTATAATTCCTCAAAATCACAACATATTAATTTTCCCCCACTTTTTGTGATTTTTTTTCTAGACCTGGTAACACTAAGCACACAATCATGAACATCTCGCGTTTTTTAAACAATAGTAGCCACACACTGGCCTGTATTTGTTGCGATTGTAGCGCTAAACTCCATCTAGACATATTAATGGTCGAAGAGAAACCATAAGTAGGTAGGTACCTATTTAACGACTGGCAGCTGGCTAGCTACCACCCTCAGGAAGGAAATCTGTGAGGAAGCACTTACTGTGTTCTAGCATCACCTACTAGAGAAGTTGGACTAATCACTTAATGGTATGTATGCCTAACCTCAACAATACAGTGATACCACGAGAAACATCTCTTCATGGTGGGACCATTAAGTTATAAGGCCGGGGCCAATTTGGTAAGCTCAAAATCACTACAAAATTACGAGATAAAAATATATAGTCACTTGCGGGATTCGAACCCGCGTCCATCCACCCCTATAGCCGGGGTATACTTTGACATGACTGAGCTAACATGACATTATGACTCATAAATCTAATTTTTGCTCTCTTTCTTCAACCATCGTATGGGGATGGAACAACAAACAAGACCGATTTGGCAATTAGTTTTATACATGTAAATGATGAAGCAACCTCATAATTTTAATATTACTATGTTTGCAATAACACCTGCTGCTCTGCGGATTTCATTACAAAATTAAAAGAGAAAAATATAGTCACGTGCGGGATTCGAACCCGCTTCCATCCAACCCCTATAGAAATCAAAATCACTTACCAACACGTAAAATAATGGTCAAACTTATTTATAATTCTGAATTCATGACAACAGAAGGAATCAGTAATAATAAATAATTTTAAATATTTTAAGAAAACATTAAATTAATACTTTAATAAAGGCACTTAAAAATCCTTCCCGATCGTGCGCTCGTAGAGTCAAGATCTCCTGAGGATGCTTCGTCGAAAATTCTTCCGGTTTGGCTGTGTGGTGTTTGTGACGTCACGTCGGCTTAACAGGAAGATTAGGCGGAATTATCACTAGATATATTTTTAAAGTGTTTTATTAAAATATATATATAACATTTTCTTAAAATATTTGTTATTATTAAATATGGATTTACGCTAAGTAACGCCTGAATTTATTAATTATCAGAAGGAATCAGCTTCAGTCTGTTTTCTCTGCTACTTTGAACATGGGAATGCTTCTCGGCTTGTCAATTCTCAATTTAACTGGCATGCGAACTGAGAATATTTTTTCGTAACTTTACTGGCGTATTATCAATTTATATGGCAGGTCAAATGCAAAGTCAAGGTTAGCAGTTTGTCTGGCAGATCTTCTGTGAAGACGATGACGATGGTGGACTAATGACATCATTCATTGACGTATCTGTTTGAGATAACTTAAACATATTTAGCTGCAACATCTTAAAAGTAAGAAACTGCTCAGTAAATAAATAATAATCTGGTTAAATAAATCATTAAAATAATAAGTAAATAAATTAAATGTTTTAAATTCATTTCGAGGAGAGCAGCCTTAAATAATAATAATTAGGTTACATATATTAACCTTAATATTCTTATCCAAACAGAAAATAGTCTAAAACAAAAAAAATGTACTAAACAGTAAAATACACCAAACCATCGCATTACAGCTTTTTTGTTTATTTTAACATCGAGTAATGAAAATGAGAACATTATCAATGTAGTTGAAGTCTATATACGCATTATTGCTTATTAGGGATAAATCAAATACTATCTACTCGTCAGATCTCACTAAAATGTAAATGGGAGAAAATCATCAGACTTGGAATATAAAAAACAAATTATATCGGTACGCCCAGTAAAAAGTTTTAGAGGTAACACTTAGTGTTGCCCATTTATAATAAAAAATGTGTGATTATACCTTCGTACTGTTATATCTAATTATTATATGCGCTCTTTAAACATAATTTCTTTTGTCATAGTACCTCAGCCAACCATTCTTCTCCTCAGTCTTAATCCAACAATCCGACGATGCCTAATTATTTTTTTTCTTTTCGTTAGAAAGCGTCAAGCCATAAAATAGGTTCATAACACGAAAGTTGTCATATTACTTTCGGCTTATGACCTCGTCTTAAGGTCAAGCTACAATAGAGCCTCGAGAAGAGTAACTTAGTTCACTGATATTATAATCATATAGCTCACTTTCAAACTAAAAATGCCCGCTCATCGACAACTGGTAGGTTCCCATGGTCTGCGATATCGCGGGCGGACGCTTATGCATGAAAGGATTGATGAGTATAGATGAAGCGAAAGAGATATGTAAAGATCGTATCAAGTGGAAATCTGTGGTCTCTGCCTACCCCTACGGGAAAGAGGCGTGATTTTATGTATGTATGCATGTCAATTAATTCCACAGCCGCAGCTGCAGCGACCACTCGTTCTCTTTGCATTGATGCTATCAAAAAAATCTAAAATCTACACAGACCGACACCCATCGTTGGAAGAGCCCTGTCTACATGCGTTGCCGTCCGTGGTCGTCGGCTGTGCGTGATGATCCATAGAATCGCGGACCATGGGAAGCTACCTTAACTCAGACACGTTCGCACAGATCACTTAAGCTGGTGATAGACGGCGCGGGCTAACGCGAGCCGAGCCTCCACGGACGGCGATCCGTCGTCCGTGGAGGCTCGGCTCGTCTTAGCGCGGACACGAGCCTGTGGTGACTGGTGATACACGGCGCGTGCTAGCGCGAGCCGCGCCTCAGGCCGCGACGTCCGCGGATGTGGTTTTTGTGACCTGTATCTTTATGATTTCATATAAACGGTTCCTTTTCATAGAGTTGAATAAAGTCCATAATCATTTAATTCACGTATATGTCAAGTTGTTTCAAATAGAAAATTAAACTCCAAATGGGCACCATGGCTCTGCACCGTCTAGAGGCTCGGCTCGTCAGAGGTGATACACGGCGCGTGCTAGCGCGAGCCGCGCCGCAGGCCGCGCGCGCGCCTTTGGTTCGTGTCGAAAAACCGACTCACGATGGATCGCGCGGACGCGGACGGCGGACGCGCGCCGCGAGCCGCGCCGGGGTGCTAGACGGCGCGTGATATGGCGGACGACGCGTCGTCCGTCGTCCGGCTCGCGCTAGCTCGCGCCGTCTATCACCAGCTTTACACACCACGATGATTCAAAAACCAATGATATTGGTGACGTTGCGTGTATTGCGCCTATACCGTATTAAGCATGATGTACACATTGGAGGGGCATACATTTTTAAATTGAAAGATCTTTACTAGTATTTTTCAGGATTATAAAACTATCTTGTATTAATGACATACTAATTAAATCATGAAAAAAACTATTAAGTAATAAGTATAATAATTATATTAGTAAACATATTTCATTAATCCAAATCAAAGATGTTAATCGCTACATCGGTAAACATAAAACATTCAAACATATTTTTGGGTTATACTTAGATCTCCTACGCAAAGGAGTAAAAGATATATACATCCCACCAATGCAATGTGCAGTTCACGAGGAAATTCTAAACAATAAAACAAATAATAAGAAAACTATACTCTTTTTATTTCTAAATATGACTATAAGTACTCTCGCGTGCTAAGCGAAAATCACATATATCTACACATTTGTAGAGAAAATTTCTCACTTCGATTGGGAATCGAACGCAACTACCCCCGATTTCACGCACCTAGCGCCTTATCCGATTCCCACGGCCGGAGAGAACTTATATATATACTCTAATTTCTATAAATATTATGTGACCATTTTTGGTTTTATATCGCGTTGGTCAGATTTCCCCATTTAAAATAAAACAAAATTAGGAAGATAAAATTAAATACTAGCACACAAACTTGAATTTTTAAAATAATCACGACCTCAAATATTTTTTCCACGCAGCTGACTAAATACAGTTACTTATACGAGAAAAACGCAATTTTTTAATGGCTGAAAGGCTAAGTTTTTGACAACTGTCTCACCTGATGGTAAGTGATGATGTGGTCGAAGACGTTGTTCAGGCTAACCTAGAATACTGGCTCTCAAGGTCACCTGCCACACGGAACACACCGTTAGGTGCTTGGCGACAGATTTTCTACTTCAGGGTGGTAGCTAGCCAGGCGGTGGCATTCGAAAAATGCCACCATGCTATAACGGACTGCCATCCTAAGACAACAACCGGGACCGATAGCTAACGTGCCCTTCGCAGCACGTGCAGCTCAGCTGCAAAGCCACTAGGGGTCACCCATCCAAGACATGACGCAGCAGACGTTGCTTTACTTAGCTTATCGGTTAAGAACAGCTAAAAAAAACACTACGAGCGTATCCTTTCTTCGTTCATAACATCTACAGAACCCTTTACTAAGTAAGGCTGGATATTGACTACCTATTCTAGTAGTTTTATTTTCTACTGAACAAGACCTGTTACAACACATTAATCTGTTACATCTGTACCAGCTTATTAGCTGTTAGTAATAGGCTAGCATATTAACTTCATTCAAAGTCGCTTTTATCTACATAATATAAATTAATATATTGAACCCTTATATTTGCAGTCACCTTATATTCAATTCTAGTCTAACATCATCATCATCATCATCAGCCGGAAGACGTCCACTGTTGAACAAAGGCCTCCCCCATAGAGCGCCACAAAGAATGGCTATTAGCCGCTTGTAACCATTGGCTACCAGCGACTTTCACGATGTCGTCAGTCCACCTAGTGGGGGGCCTACTAGTCTAACGTAGCATTATGTTATATTTAAACTATCTAAAACATATGTAGACAAAAATTTAATGAGTTTTACATATTTCAACAATTTCATTGAACCTTGAAGACAAATTATTTAAATTTGTCCATATACAATAAGTGTATTTGCGAGGAACATTCTTATGGATATTGTAATTATAGAAATAAGATTCACGACATACTCGTCAAGCCATCAGTACTAATATTATAAATGCGAAAGTAACTCTGTCTGTTACGCTTTCACGCCAAAACTACTGGACCGATTTGAATGAAATTTGGTATGGATATAGTTTGAGACCCGGGAAAAAACATAGGATAGTTTTTATCAAACTGCGCAAAAAGAGGTTGATGATTTTGCGCGATAACCGACATACGCACGGGCGGAGCCGCGCCCGGAAAGCTAGTAATATATAATCCAATGTATTACATACTGCTTATTCATTTATAAGGTTATACTTATATACTGGGTTCCCTAAGTGAAATTGATTTGGTGTAAACTTCTAACTGCGAACACTAATATATCGACAACTCAATAACAAGACGCTATATTGAAAAACAAAAATTAAACAATAAATGGAAACGACTTCAACACTCAAAAGTGTGAAATAACTTGAAGTCGGTACCATGATAGTTATTTCACACTTTTGAGTGTAGAAGTCGGTTCCATTTTTAGAAAAAAAAAAAAATTCACTCTTTTTAGTGACCCTTGCTACTTATGGGATCGAATATCATTCACTGTCAACGACTATATCATCAAGATAGAAAAATATTATTCAGTTATTGGAGTGTAACTCAAAAACAGCTTGACCGATTTCGATGAAATTGAAATGGGTGCAAACGACCAGCATTAGCTTTTAAATAAAAAATAATTATCAAAATCGGTTCACTCGGTCAAAAGTTCTGAGGTAACAAACATTTTAAAAAAATACAGACAAATTGAGAACCTCCCCCTTTTTTGAAGTCGGCTAATAAATGAATGAATTCTTATATTTATGGCTTCTGTGGCGTATGCAACGTTAAGACAGATTTTCTTTCTTGAATAGTTTGTTTGTACAACCAAACACACCACAATAACTTGAAGTCATAATTGTTTCTAAGATGGTACGGAACGCACAAACAGACAAACGCGCATGCGGCGACGCCGGCCGTGCGGCCCTGACTTCCCGTTTAACGTGTTACACACCCCTATACACTATATCTAATAATACTGAAGCGCTCGTAGCCAAGTTTGCTTAGCCATTCTGAATCGATCAGCAAAGTTAAGCAACGTCCGCCGCGGTCATGACTTGGATGGGTGACCGCTGGTGACATTACTACTGAGCGCTTCCGTGCTTCGGAGGGCACGTTAAGCCGTCGGTCCCGGTTGTTGTCTTAGGATGGCAGTCGTTACAGCATGGTGGTAGGGCACTTTGCAAATGCCCACCTGGCTAGCTACCACCCTCAAGTTGAAAATCTGTCGCCAAGCACCTAACGGTGTGTTCCGGCAGCTGTCCTTGAGCGCCAGTAACTCTAGGTTAGTCTGAACAACATCCTGGACCACATCATCACTTACCATCAGGTGAGATAGTGGTCAAAGGCTAACCTATCCAGCATAAAAAAAAAAAAAAAAATACTACCGTTTGTAATACAGGGTTATTTAAGTTACTATTATTGCATTCTGGGCAATACTGCATATCCGGCCACCTTTACCAATACTGCTACCTAATTCGTAATGCTTTCCTCATTACTGCATCTTTGTCAAGTTATAAACAACGTTGTATGATCATCGAGCTTTTCTACTGAACACTTGTCAATTCTGCACATTTTCAAAGAGTAAAATATATCATTGGAAAAGGACAGGTCAGGTAAAACCGAAAAACCTAAACCGACGGTCATGTATGAAAGGATTGATGAATGTAGATAAAGCGAAAGATATATGCAAGGATCGTAGCAAGTGGAAATCTGTGGTCTCTCCCCTACCCCTACGGGAAAGAGGCGTGATGTTATGTATGTAAAATATATCAAGACTGAAAAGATGAATGTATGTAATTTTTTTTTTATTTCATTTTAATTAAGTACAATGAATTCGCCGAATTATAATTTCTATTAAACAAACATAGTGTTGTTCAATTTAATTTTTTTGTTATAGCTTCTGGGACTGAACGATATCGCAATTTTCCGAGTCACGTCCTACCTGTACTAGACCGACAAGTGATGGAGAATAATCTGTCATAAATGTAGATACAGTATGGTTCTATAGAAGCATCCAAATGCTGGCTTCTAATTGCAGTAGACTATAATCTAAAACAATAATAAAAACGTCACTTTAGCACAGCTCTATCTATTTTATTGTATAATACATACAAATTAAATATATAGTTATGTAGACTATAATAAAAAAAAAATAACACACATACATATAATAAATTAAGTAAGTTCACTATATTAATTATAATTGAATATATAAAAAAAAAATAACATCGGTGGTACTCAATGGGAGTATGGGAAAATGAGAGATTTTAGGGAAGTGGTTTGGAGGATCTCACAAGAGAGAATATCATATAGAAATAGCCGCAGCTTCTGGCACTCAAAAAAGAAGTTGTTAATGGTTCCTTCATCCAGACCACATCATTCACACAAGGAGTGATCCCTAACTCTAATTATTGCCAAATGAACAGGGGCACGTGGTATCCTAACTGAAATTGGCATACTATTGAAGTAGGAAATATTGCCTGCAATAGAAATTTAATGAACCAAGGTTTAGCTTGTATATCTGTCTGGATTTCACTACAAATTATATGGTTGTTTATAGCTGAACAAATAGGCAGTATTGAGGAAAGCATAAAAATTAGCAGAATTGGGAAAGGCTGCCCGATATGCAGTATTGTCGAGAATGTAATACTAACTTATTATTATGTATGGTATATAAGTATAAACATAATAGCCATATACATTGTACTATTTAAAGCTTGACGAGAATGCAGTATTGACGAGTGTGTCGTGAATCCACAATTTATTTAATTTATATCAATTAAGGCCTCGCTAGAGAGGGATCAGAGCATGAGATAGGGTCTTGGGTGTTTGAAAAAATGTCATAGAGGATCCAGATAGCAGTCAAATGGCACCTGTCAAAAATACAAAAGGAGGATCCAAAATGGGCAACCATATCAAGTGCTTCGTATTCCCACTGATGCTCGGCCTGAGGCTTAATAACATTAAACACTTTTTCTTCACAGTTGTTAGTTTACTCCGAACGAAATAAATTACTTAATAGTATAATAATAAAGAAAGGACAAATTCTAACTGTGACTTATTGCCATGGTAGCTCAAATTGGATGAGCATATGTCCCAGCCTAAGTGAAGCAGCAGTCACATGTTTGGATACTTCATTTTCGTGAATCAAATATTTTGCTTTCGACTATAACAAGTTATATTTCTTTATCTGCTATTCCAATAGATCAATATGAATTGTGTGCTTTCTGGCTTTAAGTAATGGCACACCTTTGATAAGTCTAATATTGGTTGGGCAGAACCATGATAAATTTCGATTAAATCATTGCATAGCAAACAACTAGCTAAACAAGACAAACTAATTCTAGCTACATAAAGTTAATTAAGTATAAAGTCTAAACATTGTCAGGGCCTAAAGGCACTGAAGCTGAATCAGGTAAAGTGGAATCAGTTAAATCTGATTCAGCCTTTTTAATTTTCTTTGCCTTTATATCAGCCATTGTTTGTTCGATTGAACGTAAGTCCGTCTTGTTTTCACTCGGAACTTCTCCATAATTCTTGTTCATGTTAGTCTTTTGTGCAGCATCTAGCGCTGCATTTTCACCAATCAAATGTGCGTACTTCTGTTTATAAAATGTTCCACTTAGTTCTTCCTCTCCATGCTTACGTTTCCTATTTTTCTCCGCCTCAGAGTCTAACATATCTTGTCTCTGTTTTTCTTTATGTGCCAAAGCCATTTCTGCGGCTTTATCCGAATTCCATTCCTCTCCTGCTCTACGTACAGAAAGTTCATCTTCAGAAGGTCCATGATCTTTGAGATATATAACACAGTGACGATCATATCCTTCTACCCCAAACGAAAATACTTGTAATCCAGCAGTTTCAGCTACCTCTCTTAAAACAGATCTAGACATTTGCTCCATAGGTACAAATTGCACAAAAGTTCTTTTTTGCTCTTTAATGAATTCGTTAATTTGACCTTCTACTTTTTTACGGAAATTAGTAATCATTTCTTTTTCTCTCCGCTGTCTGTTTGCCTCAGCCCGTTTTTGCATTTTCGCAGCAGTTTTCTGTGCTTCACTTGTAGATGGTGGGCCCTGCATCGAGTTCAATATATTGTCAAGAAAATCCATGGTTATATTTGGTTTTCAGGACAGAATGAGGTATACGCTATTATTTCGGAAATGCGATGTTGCCAATTTGGTGCTATACGGAAGTTTTCAACTAATGAATCTGTGTCTAGTCCCTTGTAATCAAGCACATTCAACGATGTTTCTATCTGTGCGCACACTTGACTGGCAAATGTTATGGTGTCTTCAGCAAATTCTAAGAGATGTTTCAATGGTGGCTGGAGTGGAGTACCTCTGATGAGGGGAGTCTCTCCTTGCAAATTGACTTCTTTGCAACTCTCGTGGAGTAAATTATTCTTATTGCAAAGTTTATCGAATAAATCTTCAACTGTTGCTCTGAAACAGATACAAACATATATTACATAAAATAACATCTTACTATTATCACACCTGTTTTTCCCTAAGCCGTGTCATGTTGTATATAATTTATTTGTTAAGAAAAGACAGCCGACGCATTGGCTCATGGCAGCTCGCACCTATACCGCCCGGCTCCCTCGCCCATTGCCCGGCCAGATTACAGTGATCACCAAACAAGCAGGAGTCCGGATTACCAAGGCCCTACTACTTATTAATTCCATGGCAAAAAAAATATTAATACAAAATTTATCCCCACAATATATATATGTTGCTATTGGATGCCCTGTAGTACACTAACGTGTGATATACATGCAATTTGGCAAGAACGGGATACAAAGAGCATGCGTATGCTTGGGGTAATTTTATAAATAGATATTTTAGCTTTCCGTATAATTATATCGAGCCATGACTAAAACTAGGGGATTATGGCAACGTCTCGCTTAGGAATCGAGAAGTTACCCCAAGGCCTGACTACCAAGGTGTGTATGGGTTTATAATATATGCATTGAAGACTACTTTAGAGAATTCACAGAAAAAATCTGGTATTGCAGATGGATATGGTTGCAATACAAGAAGAAAGTTATAGTCTGCCTTTTTTGCAAAGTCACCTCATCATGCGCTGTCAACGCATGACCGCCGGCAGCACGTTTTTACACGGCAGATTTCTCAAGGAGTCTAGGGTACGGCTTGAGAAAATTACCAATCAATTTGAGTGATTTCATATGTGAAATAAATACTAGCAATGAATAAACTCGGCCGCGTGACAGAGCAACGTTGCGACGCGGTATGGGGTATGAAGTAAGGCGGTGTCACTCTCCGGCCCCGAATCGAGGGATACGCGCTGCACCAGCTCGGCTAGTATCGGTTCTTTCATTTAAGTGTGTCAGCTCTACACGAAGTTGTAAAATGATTTTACGTGTTTGGTGCTTTTGCTATGTTGACCATTTCTGTGATTTACGTGCGTAAAACTTATGCATCAACCTCATACAATAACTTATAGTGAATTTAGATTTTATTAATTACCAAGTGTTGATGATACCTCTCAGTGGCGACTCCCAAACCAAGGTTATCTTACCAACATAAAACTCACCAGTAACATTATTTTTAATACAGTGCAGGGGTTTTTTATTTGAGAGTCCAAATCGAACTCAGCCGGTTTTTATGACTTGTTTGTGCTAAGTTTGACGCCTGTTTAAATCATAATTTTTCCAGAAAATCAAAACATACTTCTTTGAAAAACCTTGTAAGTAATATGTATAAATATTTAACATTATTTTTTGTTTAGTTAAAAACTTATATAAATATAATTAGTCTACTGAGACTATTTGTACTAATTAGCTCTAGACAATGACACCTGTGACTTCACATGATAGGGTGCAGTTTTTATTTCAGATATCTCCTCACGTTTTGGAAGAATGAAAAAAATATAATTAAATTTTCATCTCAATATTAATGTTTGGGTCAACATGCTACACAAAATATCAATATTTTGGGTTTGTAACTCTGTTTTTGAGCTTGACACTTGGACAGACAGACAGGGCTCCATATTACCCTTTGGATATGGAACCCCACAATATTTGTTTGGTTTGATTATTTCAGATCACACGCGCGTATGTCGGTTATCGCGCAAAAACATTAACCTCTTTTTGCGCAGTTGGATAAAAACTATCCTAAGTTTTTTCCCGGGTCTCAAACTATTTCCATACCAAATTTAATTCAAATCGGTCCAGTAGTTTTGGAGTGAAAGCGTAACAGACAGACAGAGTTACTTTCGCATTTATAATATTAGTACTAATAACAAAACAAATATATTCTTGTAACTACTCTTACACTAATCAACCTAGGAAGTTGTAATTATGCATGCGTTAAGACAACAAGTGAAACATGGTATTAAAACAAATTTCAAGGATTGTTTATTTTAAGATATAAATATTATATTGTGCTATACTAAATGAGCTCCAGGCACCAACCCGTATGCTGGCGTCTGAATAATATTTTTGAGATTCTCTCTCATGAATTTGACTCCATGAAAAAATTTGATATTCTAATCTCAATATTTGTTTTTGGGTTAGATTTCAGATCTGAATCTTTTGATGAACTTGTATAAAAACATTTATGATGTTGTTGTTATGACACCTGAGGAGAATGGTGTTTTGTCATGCAGACCAAATATATATTTCTATGATCAAAAAAACTAGTTCAGTGTGCTAGGTAACAATCCTTGCTATTCAATGAGATAAATGAACTGTACGATAATCTTTGTTGAGAGAATATGTAATCTGTACCAGAAACTTAGTATATAATTAAAACACTGATGCGGACAGATTTCTACATCAGTCTATGAAAAATGTAATTTGTCTCATGCTCACTCTATATACCTATAAATTCTTTACCATAATATAAAGGACTACATGATAAAAAGTTTAAAGGTTTCTCAAAAACCTAAAAAATAGCTCTGATTCTACTAAACACAATTCCCTCAATAAACACTGACATTGCACAATTACTACACAATGCTTATTATATCATATAACAAAATTTGTTCTGTGTTTGAGACATGAGGTTTCTTTTCCAAGAATTTCGTACGTAAACACCTACTTACAATTTGCTCCGTATATCTTGAACTTCTTCAGAGATAAGGTTATGTATGTTTGAACAAAGTTTATTCTGCAGTCCCTCAAATTTTTCCAAAGGCGTAGAAGTAATTTCTGCTCTGAAATCATCGCAATAGTCTCATTTCAATCGAGAAATATATGTAGGTATACAATGGACAATGTTTGTAGCTAGAAATGGGTAGCCTGCCTACACGAAAAGTATAGGTTTTTATGCAAACAAGCACCGCTAACCAAATATTATGATAGGTATGTACTTACTCTTTTATGTTCCTGCAGCGTTTTATCAACTTATTAATAGCCGCTGCGCAATTCTGGCAGTCTTTCAAGCCAGTTTTTGAAGTGTTGTAGAACTCCTCAAAAGACGAGAAGTAGTCAATAATTTGATTTTGAATCTTTGTTTCCATCATATGAAAGGAAGTCCATAATGAGGTGCTCTGCTCTGTGCTAAGAAAAACTTTGTATTGTATTGAAATTGATCACAAGCAAAACAAGCACGCCTTCCGCAATCAATTTATTTTTCTTTTGAATTGTTAGTGTGTTTGGTTTGTTTGGTTGGTGGCACTTGCAAGTGATGTGAACAGTGAAACAAGTAATCGATTCTTCGGCATGTTTTGAACCTGTTTGATACCTAATCGATTATTTAACACATATTATACTACTCCATACGAATTAACCCCACGTCCACTAGACCATAGACTTGCCCAATAATTTAACCAATCCAGGGATAAATTGATACATTTAAAAATACAATAAAATGTGGTCATAGTAGGCCTTTAATGTAATGTAAAAGAACGTCAAACAAGAAGCAGATTTTAATTATTTTGAGCTCCCGTCGCTCGTTGAATAAGAAATATTAAATGGTTTACATATATTTATAGCATATGACGCTGTTGAGAAAACCGGGGATAATATTTTTACTTGACAAATCGCATTATACCTACCTACTTCTAACATTGTAATTTTTGTAACAACGCGTGATAAGATAATATGCTTACAAAATTACAAGAAGAGGAATAATTTGAACTACAACCGCGACGAGGATTTGAACCTGCAACCATCTGTTCCTAGAGCCAGGACAAGCTCTGCCAAATTGATCTTTCGTGGTGAGGCGAGAGAGTCATAGCTCATAATATATCCATTCGTTCCCATATCGTTTATATACCACATAGTATCATCTGCAGCCAAACTGAATTGAAATACCTACAAAAAAGATTAAATTAATACCTTATAGACTTGCGATTGTGATTAGTGACGATCGCAGCTTCTACGTTATAAAACCGTTAAAGGTAATGAATTGGTACCTATATACAAAAAATGGAGACAGAAAACATTTCTTATGCAGTTCAAATATTCCAATTCCATAAAATAATATTTATAATTGCATAAATGTTAAAGAGGCGTACCTACATCGTTTTAGTTTCATCTCTAAAAACAGGTCGATTGCTTGGAACAGCTGTCACCATTGGGCAGACCAATAACAGCCGGTTCAGAGCGTGAGCAACAAAAAACAGTCTAATTTTGTCTGAGACGATGAGAGCACGTTCGTCGCAATCGCGTGTTATTCGTTAAAAATACGTCGTAAATGGAATAAAAACTGTAGTAAAACAAATATCTTTCACTTTGAATGATGAAAGATGAGTGTGAACGGTGTAAAATAATTAGCTTTAGTGTTTAGAGTAATTGCAAGTGTTTGGCTTCCGTGAAAATGAATGGCAAACTACATAGTGAAACCGGCGCTTTCTCATCAGACGATATGCGCGCAAAAATATTGAACCCTTTCGTTCATAAATTGGAGCTAGACAACCCATACGACAAGATAAAGGTACGGAAAATAAATCTACAGAGCAGTGTTACTCGTTGCATAACTGGAAAAGAGAAAGTTAATAAATTGACGGCGTAAATAATTTAAAGATTCGATGGAATGGGAAGCTTTGCGCAGACTCAGTACCTACTCTATGTTATTTTGTAAAGAGAGTGCTTTACTTATTTTTATTAATGCACTTATGGGATCCGAATTTACATTTCATTTAACATCAATACCATGACAACATCCCAATTTTGATTGTATAACAAAACAATGCTTGAAACAATATCATTCACTGCATAATTTATTTAACGACGTAATTATCGTATCGTCAATTCTATAATTAATATTCATAACTCTTGTTGTATTAAAACAATGGTACTGAGCAGCCTAACGGGAGTTATAATAATAATTATTGTTGACTTTTAAAACTTGTAGGCACCTATCTAACATGAAATTTAGAATGTGAGCTCCAGTGAAGTAAAATTCAATTAAACTCGTCGTAAATATTTCCAGAAGGTACCAATTCCATAAAATTATATAACTCGCTAGTTTTAATTTTAATGGAACGATGAAACGTTTTACAAAAATAAATAATTTGCAGTCGGGGTTTTTACTTTTTTCATTAATTTACACTTCTGTATAATAATATGCCAAATATTATTCATTACAGTAAACATTTATTAAAATGGATTTATTAAACACCTCTTATAATATTTAACAAAGATTACTGAGTTATATTTATACCTACTTGAAGGATTTAATTAATACTGTTAAAAATATCATATAGACTAAGTAACCTGAATAAAATTCCTACTTTCGAAGTCCCTCTGAATGTGGTTACTTAAAAATACATTAATATACGGATATCTGTTCTGTAAGAGACAACTGCGTACCACTTCAGGGATATATTTTTCTTTGCCTAATTTAAGCTATGTAGTTGATAGTCTTCCTAAGATATAATAAAACTAGCTTTCCGGACGTGGCTCGCCGCCCGCGCGTATTTCGGTTATCACGCAAAAACATTCACCTCTTTTTGCGCAGTTGGATAAAAACTGTCTTATGTTTTTTCCCGGGTCTCAAACTATTTCCATACCAAATTTCATTCAAATCGATCCAGTAGTTTTGGTGTGAAAGCGTAACAGACAGACAGAGTTACTTTCGCATTTATAATATTAAGTACCTACTAATAAATAAATATAGGTAAAGCAGATTTATCTATCACTACTTCGTAGTTGTCGGACTCATTTTACGAAAGTTACTAAAACTCTTTGCTTAGGAGAACGTAGTTTCGCTACTTATTTTCTGATCCACAAACAGAAGGAGTGCAATGTACATTTTACAATAATCAGTAGCGTTAGGGCAATTCGGTCGCAGTGAAATTTGGTCCCATGAAGAAACAAGTGCAAAAAGGGCACAGCAGAATTTTTATTTAACGTATTAATTGGAATTTTGGTAAAAGCTAATTTCATTGAAAATTATTGAGTACAAATTGATTATAGCTATTACTTTTAATTTTGAATGGTTCAGTCACCATCCATCACCAAAAAGATACTAAAGAGAAACTTATGATAAAAATTAAACCATTTTTAAAGAAACATGTAGGTATCTAAGTTGTTTACAGGCGGAGTTTCCATATAAATAGAATTAAAAACAAAACTCACTGTGTCTTCAGTTCGTGTATTGTAGCAAGTGTCTAAAATATAAAAAATATTTCCATGAAAATTGCAACAGGCTGATGATGTTAGAATAAAAACTTTATTTCAATACAACAAAAAAATTTTAAAATAGAATAAAAAAGTACAAAAAAGTGTCAGTTAAGTAGTCATGTAAATTATTAGTCGGGCAATAAACCACCTACCTACTCGATAATTGAAAAAGTGCATCGGTCGAGTAGTGTTTTATCTGAGATATCTATAGGTACCATATATTATATCTATATCCGACCAGGCCTTATTAACAGGCCCGACTTAATTCAAAACGAACATAATCGTCATAATTATACACTACAACAATATTGTGTTCATATTTATTCTTCTATACTGCTCTACATTAGGCATACTTTATTTTGAGTAAGCTGGTGGAGTAAGTTACTAATTCTGATGGTCAAATCAGTACTATATCAGTACTCAGTACTAATATTATAAATGCGAAAGTAACTCTGTCTGTCTGTCTGTCTGTCTGTTACGCTTTCACGCCAAAACTACTGGACCGATTTGAATGAAATTTGGTATGGAGATAGTTTGAGACCCGGGAAAAAACATAGGATAGTTTTTATCCAACTGCGCGTATGACGGTTATCGCACAAAACATTAACCTCTTTTTGCGCGATAACCGTCATACGCGCGGGCGGAGCCGCGCCCGGAAAGCTAGTATTTTATAATTAAGTTAGTTATTAGAGGTTGAAAAACCTGGGGTAATACAATAAAAAACACAATATGGTGGCAAAAAGGGAGAAATTGTAAAAAGTTCAAGGCCTCCTTACCTTTCGGCATCAACACTATGATCACTATACTTAAAACTATTCGGATTAGGTATTATACTCATTAAAACATTTGGATTTAGTAAAGGTTTATTATAAACTACATAAACCTAGCGATGGTGTCTATTTACATGCGTAAATGCACCGGACTCTATGGAAAACTCAATTCTATACTTTTTGATTACTACCCTTCTATAAAGAAATTTTAAAGTTGCTAGGAAAATTCTTATGCATATGGTGTCCGTGGGGTGCCAGGCTAGAATGTCACCCCCCCCCCCCCCCATCTCTACCCTAGGGTGAGAGGGTAAGAGGCGACTAAGGGTAACAAACAAGGCAGCAGGGTTTTCTGAGGAACTGATATCTCACATTGCAATCCCCAAGATGCGTCGTCCCCAAGCGTGGGGACTAAAGCAAACCCCCCCATAACCGGGCGGCTGTGTTCAGCAGTGGACAATGCGGCTTATATGGTATGGTATGGCATATGTTAACAGACAAAGGCTTTTGTTACATAATTTCTGTAAACTATCAATCAGTGAGGCAAGAAGTACTCAAAGTTATAAGGATTTTAGTACCAAAATAAGCTGTGAAAACACGATTAATAATTCTCCCAATGGACTCTGGCTGACACACCACGTAACCTGCGCGGTATAATAAAAAAAATAGCAGATACGGAATTCAAAAATTGAACTTTCTAGAAAAATGTTACTTTTTAATTTGTGAGATTGTCATTTGTTTTCACATTGTGGAGTCCTGTGGTAGAGTCCTTTCGTGTGTCGCTATCACAATGAATTTAACTCCCTAAAATTTTCGCTCCATGATTTTTTTACGATTCTCGCTTTGGTTTAAGTCAACAAGAGTGTTGCCAGAGACTTAAATCAGCATTTGGTGATGAAGCCCCATGTCGCAGCTCTGTGTATTCGTGGCTTGGAGAATTTATACGTGGATGCGATCATCTCCATGACAATATACGTGAAGGGCGGGCGGTTACAGTATCCAATATTGATACCGTATGGCAACTGATTGGAACTGACATAAAATTACATGTCAGCAAATTCGTACGGTATAATGCATTGGAATGACCCAAGTGTACAGCATTTAGCATCAGCATCTGAAGGTTCGAAAGCTTTGTATTTTCGAGTGTCGTACACCGCATCGTTTAATAGAAGACTAGAAACAACTGCGTAACGAATGGTGCAGTAAAATGATAAATAAGTTAAAAAGAACACAGTCAAAAAAAGGAAGGCTGTCTATAATTTCGTGACAGGTGACGAAACCTTGGTGTACTGCTTTTCAACCGGAAAAAAATAGCCAGAAAAGGCAGAATGGGTCTTTCCTCTTGAAGGTTTACCCACAAAAGTTAAGAAAAATCCAAGGATACGTAAAAAAATATTTGCATCTTTTTCCTTATAGAAGACTGGTTCAACTGTTTTTTACAATGTTTCAGTGAATGTAAAAAAGTTTTGATTGGGAGGTTGTATACTTTGAAAAACAATAAAAGTATCTTAAGTCTATCCGGTCGTATTTATCAGAATCCAAAAGCTTTCACTGTGAACTAAGTGTAATATACAAACTTTACATTATTTTACATAGAGATAAAATATTACGCTGCGACTGCACTTGACAAACCTACTGGTTTAATGGCGAATTTGACGAAAGATTACGCTAATCACATTTCACGAGAGGGCTGACCATAACTTGTACAAACTGTGTCTTTTATACGAAAAAGCACTAGCTGAAATGGACTCCATAGAATGGACACACAAATTTTGTCACAAATAATAATACTCCCAAATATTTAATCATAAATGCCAACTACAAACTAAACTAGGTATTGAATATCTTATGGTAGAATTACGTATTGCACTTATTGCTATATTAGTTTTGCTGCAGATATTTCCTTAATATTTATATTGCAAGATGGTAAGGCGTTGTGCAACTATCCGCCAGGCTAGATATCACCCTAAAGTTGAAAAATCTGACGCCAAGCACGTGATTGTGAACTCCGGCAGCTGTTCTCGAAGACCTGTTCATATTCTGGGTTAAGCCTATTTACATATTCTACTATATCATCATCTATACAATCAGTTAAATATTGTGCTCCATGGCATCTTACCGGCAATAAAAAAAATACCCAACCACCCTTATCTACCAACAAAAAAACCTATAATCGTAGTGTAGGCTACACAGCCTACATTACGATTATACCTATTAGTGTTTTCTAAACATTTAATAGATTCTTACTATTCCTTACTACATGATCAAAGAGGCGCAGTATATTATTGTATCATGCCTTACTGTATGTACTAAACTAAACGTAAGTTATGTTACGGAATAGTGTTATACGTTATAGTGTTATACGGGCGCAGATGCTAGTGACCTGAGTGAAAAATTGAGTGACAAATTGTATGGCCAACTTACTGAGAAATAAGGGAAAATAAAACTCAATTCTTTAAATAAGGTGTTGCTAATTTATTTATTGCTAGTTTAATAATGCATCATAAAAATGCACCCTAAACACTGCTCAAAATACTAGTTTTCTTTTAATATAAAGTTGAGCTTATCAGCTACTTTGACCACTGGTCCTGATGGTATGTGACGATGTGGTCGAAGATGTTGTTCAGGCTAACGAAGGGTTGGCTACCACGGACCACTGCCGGAAGACACCGTTAGATGTTTAGCAACAGATTTTCTACTGGTGGTGATAGCTAGCCAAGTGCAAAATGCCCTATCACTATATAACGACTGCCATCCTATGACAACTACCGACACTGACGACTAAACGTGCGCTACGAAGCAGGCAGCGCTCAATAGTAATGCCACCAGTGGTTACCTATCCAAGTCATTACTGCAGCAGACGTAACTTAGTAAGCTGCGCTAGGAGCGCTTCAATACTTCACTTGGAACGGACTAAATTAGCCTCTAAGAAGCTGGCTCGGAAAGGCGAGATGGATTTTAACTATTGCTTGCAACTTTATTAGGCTTAAGTTCGGCCTCACATGGAGTAATTTTCTATCCACTGGGAGAGGTCAGATCACTCCACATCTTTTGATGCATCTATAACGGGGAGAGTTTTGAGGAACTGTTTGGTTTAATATCTGCAGTTAAACTCTGCTGAATTTGGAACCGTTATTGTAGCTTTCACATGAAAGTTGAATTAATACCGTCGTACACGTACGAGAGATCTATATTTTCTATATTATTTATGATCTTATCTCAAACCATAATGCTGAGCGCATGCCGATTAATTGTTTTAACAGTAAATATTTTTCGAAATTTCTTACTAACCTTATTTTGTACAAAAAACAAAACTGTTATCAAAATAATATAGTCTATGTTACTCAGAGATAGTGTAGCTTCATAATTATTTTGTTTTGTAAATTCTATCCGTGACTTTGGAGATTGCCCTCATCTAACATGTAAATTGCTAACATTACCTTATTAAAATATTAGTGTAGATAAAAAAATATTATGTTAGAGATGAGATGTTTTCGAAAGGTTACGATAACAGTACACAATTACAAATTTTACAAGAGGTAAAATTTTTGTCATGTGCGGGATGTGTGTAATGTAATCCGCAAAACATGCGTTATTGCAAACAAAAATATTAAAGTTACGATAACAGGTTTGAGCCTGATGCAAAAAACAACAATCAATGCCATATTTTTCTGTACATTATAGCCTCAGATTTTTGATGCAACTATCAAGTCTTCTAACATAGGTACAAGAAACACCTTGTCAAAATATACAGTGAAAATATATTTTATCACCTCACCAAACAATTTAATGTTTTTTCCATTGTTCCAGACGGCAATATTCACAGTAATATTGTTACCATTTCGTGTGATTGTCATCTGTTATCTGATCGTAACTGCATGGTTTCTTGCCTGCATTGGTCTCTATGGGCTCAGCAAAGACGATTTGCGGCGGAAGCCCATGACTGGATGGAGGAGGTGAGTTATTTACCAATATGTTTATTTTATACATCATGCCACTCATGAACTTTGGTTTTGTAAGCTATGTTCATCTAAATTTCTTGTCCAGATAATTGTTACATAATGCAATAATGTGACGTAACCACCTATGTAATCAAGCGTTGATAATAATATATTATGTACATGTTTCAGTTAAAATTAAATCGTCGCATACTAAATAAACATCATTGCATTCATAAACTCTAATTAACATCTAGTTTTTATGAATTTCAAAATATAAGTCAAGGAAACTATTTGAATTGCAGTCAAAATAACTTTTTTGTAGAATTCAGAATTAGAGCGTTGCCAAATCATTCTGTTGAAACAGCCTTTTCAAGTGAATCCAATGTCATATAACAATAACTTTTGTTACATTTTACACAGTTTTTTTGGTAAATATATTTAGTAGTAAGTTCAGAGTGGTCAAAGGTCAAGGTCATGCAATAGATTCGTTGTGAACCCGTAATACTAATAAGCAATGTTATCTACGAGTACATTTATCATGATTATGATTAGTGATTGGTCACGATAAGTACAATAATAGCTTCGATAGCCTCGCTTGTTTTATCAGGATAACATCAATTAGTTTTTTAGGTTCCAAACTTAATGTTCAAAATGGAGTATCTCATGAAAGTCACGCTCTTAAACGGAATATTCACATTTATAATATTAGTACTTCAGTACTAATATTATAAATGTGAAAGTAACTCTGTCTGTCTGTCTGTTACGCTTTCACGCCAAAACTACTGGACCGATTTGAATGAAATTTGGTATGGAAATAGTTTAAAACCCGGGAAAAAACATAGGATAGTTTTTATCCAACTGCGCTAAAAGAGGTTAATGTTTTTGCGCGATAACCGACATACGCGCGGGCGGAGCCGCACCCGGAAAGCTAGTCACAAATATAGTGGGCAATGCATTTGTGCACAGAATAAAAACGGATTTGTGGGCAATTTTTTATTTAGTATGTTGAACTGAATCAAAACAACTGGGAACAACAATGACAAATTCAATTAAATATTTTTAGGTAGGGCGCCCCTAATCCACACCTACCAAATAAAAAGAAAGCGGTTAAAAATTAATTAATATGCGACTAGAGATATATATATTTATTTGTATTTTTTATGTATAATATATGTAATTAAACATTATTTGCCATTTAACTTGGATATTGGGAAGGTTCGTAAATGTTTTTAAATCAGGTAGCATAATGTAATCAAAGTAGAAAAAAGAAATTTCTGCTATCACCTCTGTGGATTAATTTTGATATTAAAACCAGACCCTGAAGTAATGCTCTACTTTTATTATCTGAAATGGTCTAAGCTAGGTACTCGTAGCATCTTTTATTTCGAATGCAAACTATAACCGAAAGCTAATCAAAATATATTGATTCATGATTTCGTTAATTGCATGGTATTATAAAAGTGAGTGTCAGTTGCCAAAAATAACTGTTGTAAAAATACCTCCGCAATAATGAGTTTACCAGATTTTGTGTCAATGACGGTACTACTCGGAGCTGGTAAATTAATTGCGGTAATGACTGGTTTTAAAGTGTTTATCACTATCTAAACTCGGAGACTAATTGATTATTTATTTTCATTTGATTTTATCAAGATTGTTATTTAATAATAATGTATTAATACCTATGTAATAATTTATAGTATATTATGTTATAAATAATAGCATAATATATTAATTTTTCATATACGGAAATCAATGAGATCAGAATATAATATGGAGATGCCATAACTTTTCGTGGTCATACATATAATTGCAATCACTCACAAATCACAAAGGGTTTGACAAATTATTTGTTCATGCTTTGCTTTTCATTTTGCAGTACATAACAATATGTGCATGATTTGAACTCAATTCAAAATGAATTGAAATCCCTGATATAAGTTTAAAGTGATTATTTTTCAAAACATGCCCCACAAATGAAAGAAAACCTTATGGAGTTTTCGCGATTGTTTTTTTACGGGTACATTTTTTGTTGATATTTCTACCCCATATTATGTTCCCTTCTCTAAAACGAGAGCGGTCAAACTTGACGTAGTAATAAAATGGATTATTTCCAATGTTTATGTTACCATGTTAGTGTTACTATTTTGCCAGTGTTTTATTACTTATATTACTGGAAAGGTAAAGCATAAAAAAATTTGCAGACTGTAAAGATAATTTTCCTTTTGGGATACTATTCAACCATCTGAATACGTATACGTATGAACAAATCCCCTCTTGAAACAGCAATACTTCTGGCTATATGCCATTTCATGTTCCATAAAAATGCTGGTGAGATAGAAACACCAAGTTTTTTTAAATATATAGTGTTTGGGAGTCGTATCAAATAAGGTGACCGTTTTTACTTTATTTCTGTTCTTCAATAATACCTACATTGGACCTTTATTTTTGTTTTTATTAAGTACAGCTTCTTCGTTTTCATTTCTCGATTTTATAATGCTGGTAACCTAGGCTTTGGCCGTAATCTCACACGATGGTAATAATGTGTGGTCAAAGTTACTAAAATCTAATGATTTTAGTAACTTATTGATAGTAGCTAGGTGGAAATTTACTATATACCCTATAAGACTACCATGATGCAAAGACATCATAGATTTATGATTGCCTTTTTAGAATTTATTTGAATACATAGTAATCGATTACATTACATCCCTAATGGGCACGTGAAAAACGATAATTTTATTTTCTGCCTCTCTGGCCAAAGCATTTATGATTATGACTGATTATACCTAACCAATGGAGGACGCTGACGTTTATGGTGGGAAATTCAAAATTTTAACCTTAAGTTTTTTGTTTTGAGGTTAGGTGGTCTAGCTAGCTACATATTTTATGATTAATCTGTGAGGTGGTCCAACTATACTAATTGACCGGTCACGCAATTGCGCAAGATTTGAAGAACAATATATTATGACAGGTATATATGTTATTTAATACTTTGAACTGGTTAAGTTTGTAACGGATACAACGCATTTTTTATATTTTTGAAGGTTATTGTGGATAATTTGGTATTATGACATCTGTGTTAAATAACTTTACAAGACAATACGAGCAGTGTCAAAACTCGTGATTACTTTATCAGAATGTTTATCAAATATCTATAGGCGAGAAGTTTACTTTCATTTTGAAATTTCCCCTACTGACGTGAGTTTCCATTTCAATGCTTATTCTTCGGTATCGTATTTATTCGTCTATTACCTAGTATTTTAAATAGCTAACCAAATACAAATACAACGAAACTAAATTCACGTATGGTCTGGTCATAGCATTTTGTTATAATATTTTCATAAATTAGATTAGTTTTTTTTTATGCCTGATAGGTTAGCCTTTGACCACTATCTCACCTGATGGTAAGTGATGATGTGGTCGAGGATGTTGTTCAGACTAACCTAGAGTTACTGACTCTCAAGGAAAGCTGCCGGAACACACCGTTAGGTGCTTGGCGACAGATTTTCAACTTGAGGGTGGTAGCTAGCCAGGCGGGCATTTGCAAAGTGCCCTACCACCATGCTGTAACGACTGCTATCCTAAGACAACAACCGGGACCGACGGCTTAACGTGCCCTCGCCACGGAAGCGCTCAGTAGTACTGTCATCAGCGGTCACCCATCCAAGTCATGACCGCGGCGGACGTTGCTTAACTTTGCTGATCGATTCAGAATGGCTAAGCAAACTTGGCTACGAGCGCTTCGAAACCTACCTGTACCTACCTGTAAGTAAACGAGAACATAACACAATAATAATTCCTTGCTATTGCAACTGCTATTTGCCTAGGAAGGTACATTCAGGTTCGTACATATTATCACTTTATAATCCACGTTATAACACATTACACAATATCACAAAATTACACTTTGGCACAAAATTGGTATAATTACACAATAATATCATAATAGCACAGCATCCAGTAATATTTACGATTTTCCCGCAAATCCATACAGTCAAGTACCTACACAACTATGTACATAGATAATATTGATTTTCCACAATTTACGCTTTCTAATCTGTGACACCTATTGTCGTAACAGGCACTAAGCAAGTAATACTACGTAAGTTTGTAACATATTAAGATGTTCTTCAGGCTGGTCCACTCGGCTCCATTATAACATTTTTACAGTGCGGTACATTGAAAATACGAGCGGTACATATATTGCGCTTCGAAATAGCAGTACATTCGACACATACACTCTGGAGTTTCAAATAACTGTGTTTTTTTGGGCGATTCTATGAAATTTTGTAGGTATGCCACGTATGTAAGTGGTAGATAGGTTCTATCGCAAATCAAGTCATCTGAATAAACAGTTTCAAAAGCTAATAAATATATCCCTTTTTAGTTACGTATTAAACATATTTATCAAATAATGACAAATATTTTAAGAGTAATATTTTAGAAAACACTTAAAAATAAATTATTATATACGAAAAACACCGCGTGGAAACAACTTACTATGAGTCTCGCTATCGAAAATGTTTCGGCTTCTACCAGAAGCTTAAAACTACTTAAAAATATTTAAAAAAAATCTAATGACAATTCCGCGTAATTACCTGTTAAGCCAACGTGACGTCATAAATGCCATATAGCCAAACCGGAATAATTTTCGACGCGTTCGCTTCTACAAGAAGCATCCTCAGGCACGCTCGATCAAGAAATAAATTAAACGGAATCGTAATTAGATAAATTGAGTGTTTTCCTAAAATATTAAATGTTTTCTTAAAATATTTTGATAACATTTTTTATTATTAAATATTGATTTCCGTAAAGTAACACCTGAATCTGTTCATATTTCAAAATTGTGTACCTGTATGTACCTAAGCCACCGGAGCATTGTGGTAGGTTAGCTAGAAAGTTAGTGGAAAGTAATACGAAGCGGGCACTAACGATGGAAACGATTTGACATACATTTTGATCGCACCTTTTGCGTCAACGTAACGATCCAACGAACAATAATGTTTTGCACTTTGTCGTAATAAGATTCACTGCTCACAAAGTTCAATTCATAATCATAATCATTTTATTAGTAATACAAATTTAAGTTCAAGAAGTGTTCTCATATTTTAATAAATATAGCATATTACATAAAAAATATATTCTAAACTTATTATTTAATATAAAATTAAATTAAAATATCAGCATGCAGTTTGTACCAAATGCAAATATTGAAATTGACATTTATTAACCTCTCCTCTCCGGTCGGCTCGACCATTTGGCTTTGCGTAGAGATGTTGGATCACTCTGCATCTTTTACCGCATATATCACGAGGAGTGTTCTGAGGAACTGTTCGATTTACTACCTGCAGCTCAATTTCGCCACCGGACTTCCCGACAAAGCATGATGTTTCATCAATTTCATGTCGACGTCTGGAAGTCCACAACCTTGCGATTTTCACGGCATTTTCTACCTCGCACTGCCATATTATGGAACCAGCTGCCAGGTGAAGTATTTCCAAACAGTTACGACTTAGGAACCTTCAAAAAGAGAGCATATTCCCTCCTTAAAGGCCGGCAACGCATCCTCGAGACCTCAGGTGTTGCGGATGTTTGTGGGCGACGGTGATCACTTACCATCAGGTGAGCAGCCTGCTCGTTTGCCCTCCTATCCCATAAAAAAAAACCCTAAAAATTCGTCAAATCTTCGTCTGTACTATAAGCCAGCGTTATAGGCGAGACAATTCAGGTAGGATTGAATAGTAAATCTTACCATACACGTGAATATGGCATTATAATTTTATTTTAAAGTCTTATTTCATGGTCTTACATCTACCATTCAAAAGTTGTAGTTAGGGGTTGACATTTTTTTTATTCCTTTATTATCACCACAATACAAAATAACTACAACACTACAGCTACTGCATGGAAAGCATTTAGGCAAACTTATTGCCACAGCAGGCCAACAGGCAGTTTAAATATTGGTATACTCCTGTAAATACCAGTTGGCAGCGTGGCTAGCATACTGGCAGCATTGCGCCGCTGGATTGCAATGGTTATTCCTTGAGCCAAATAAGTGCCAGAAATTTGATAACGCATCGCATCGACCAAGCACTCTAAGTTTTGTAATAATTAATATGCCTTATACTAAAGTAATAATAAATATTTGTATCCAGCGCGGCGGAAACGCTGCAGCCATAATGGGCACGTTTGGGCAGGGGGCTTTCCGCGTGGGAATTTTTGACGATTAATTTATTTTACAATTTATTATTTATATTTGACCATTATTAGATTTAAATATTAAATATTGTAACTTAATTTTTTATAAAATTTGTGGAGTATATACTATTAAAATTAAGATAATATTAAGTAATAAGAGTAACAATAAGTTAGAAATACAATAAATTACATTAAAAGATAATAAATAATATATTAAGATAATCAAAATCATAAAAAAACTCTAGAACCGGATCGCTCTAGCCTCTCGGGGGTATGGCTACTAGGAGCACACTAATACAAAAAATATTGTCCAATAATAAGATTAATTATTATACTCTGCCAACCTACTTACGTACCTCGAAATGTGCCACTGCGACAAAGGCGTGGTCGTTTCGCTCGATCAAATTAACTGAAAATATAGAACATATTATTATAATGATACTACGTGACGTTATGAAAATTTAAAATCTGTTAATAAACACTGCAAACCTAACTACAGATAAGATAAGTAAGTCTAGGTCGTTATACAGACGCAGTGATGCATCAAGGTAGATGTCAAATCCTACGAGGCCGGAACTAATGGAGTAGCGATTTTGTCTTTACTACCTTAGTAAATATACATGCTCGGTGTCGCTCAAAAAATTTATTACTTGTCTTATTTTTAAATATTAAAAAAGGAGTAGGTTGTCAATTTGACTGTTTTTTGTGTATTTTACCTCATAATTTATAACCTAAAAAAATCAATACACTCTGTATTGATTTTGATGTTTTTTTTTAGGTTTCTGTAGGTACCCAAAGAGTAAATATTGGACCTTATTACTAAGACTCCACTGTCCGTCGGTCTGTCTGTCTGTATATCTCACGAGCCGTGATAGCAAGACTTGAAATTTTCACAAATGATGTATTTCTGTTGCTGCCTTAACGACAAATACTGAAAATCGGCCAAACGCGAGTCGGACTCGCGCACGATGTGTTTCACCGTTCGTGAAAAGTAAAAAAAAGGTATAATATGGAGTCTAATGTTAATGTATAGATAATGGTACAAAACCCTTCGAGCGCGAGTCCGTAACACGTTTGGCCGATTTCTTTTACATTCAAAATCTTGTTTTCAATAGCTTATCTTGTGGTCCCATTTAAATTTGAGTGAGCACTTGAGTTATCCTTAATAATTGTATGTCTTGGTAGTTTGGTTTTTGTTTACAAAATTGTTATTATCAATGTTAATCTGTCCTTTACCTAGGTATATCAATTCTGACGTAAGTGTTTAGGTTTCACGTTAAAGAGCAGAGCTATTGCCAATATTGTCATTCACCGAGAGCAAGGTCTTCTCTGTAAAGTATTCTTTAAGAAGCAACTTGTACAATGTTTTAAGATGATATGCGCCACTATCCATCTTTTCTTCGACCCTTACGTCTATCTATCTTTGTTAATTTTTGCAGTCTGATTCGAATCGTTTTTGAGGACTTTGTACCCAAAGAAAGGGCATACGGAGCCATATTAATGGAGCGAGACAGATCAGTTAGGAGCTTGCGACGGAAAGTAAAACAAAATTTGAATTGAATTAAGTGCAATCTCAATGCGCGCTGCACGTGGCGGCGTATCGTTTTTGAGGACTTTGTACCCAAAGAAAGGGCATACGGAGCCATATTAATGGAGCGAGACAGATCAGTTAGGAGCTTGCGACGGAAAGTAAAACAAAATTTGAATTGAATTAAGTGCAATCTCAATGCGCGCTGCACGTGGCGGCGTATCATTAGATAATTATATTAATCAAGTGATACTAGTATTATTACATGTTCTATGGTGATACGTATAAAATTTATTTTACCAAATAATGGAACCGACTTCAACACTCAAATGTGAGAAATAACTTATTGAAGTCGGTACCATGACATTCTTTTCACTCTTTTTAGTGACCCTTGCTACTTACGGCATTGTCATTCACTGTCAACGACGACTATATCATCAAGAAAGAAAAATATTTTTCAGTTATTTGAGTGTAACTCAAAAACGGCTTGACCGATTTTGATGAAATTTATATGGGACCAAACGACAAGTATCAGCTTTCAAATAAAAAAAGTAATGATCAAAATCGGTTCACCCAGTCGGTTAAAACAATCAAACGCGATAACCAGCGTGGTCGAGTACAAAAGTATATACAATTTTTTATACATTTTTAAATTATTAATTTTATAAATTTTATAATTACACATTCTGTACCTAAGATTTTTTTACCTTTAGATATGTTGTATGCCCTCCATATTTACTAGACGAATTCAGGGTAATTACCTGAGTCACTAGCAGTCTTGCACTTCCGAGCGTCCGGTGAATACATCGCCGCTAATCGTGTTTTTAGGAATAATCTGTGGACAATATGCCTTCCTTGTGTCTTTAGACTCTGCACCAATTCTACAGGCACTGTGAGAGATAAGAAAACTGTTTTATTTCACGCGTAATTATTGCTTTTATTGTTGAAATAGAAAATATCGTAATTTTGTTTTATCTTAGGAACTAAACGCAATGAAATGGATGAGCGAGATATGTGTATCGTTTGGTGTGAGAGAGTGCAATCGCAGAATAATGGTGATCGGAACGTCTCGTGGCGGTTCGGTGGTAACACGAATTGCTTATTTATCTCTTTCTAACAACAGATATGACGCATAATATTTGAACGTTCTTTTCTTGTCATTACAAACTGCTTATACATGTGCGTAGGTATGTATATAGGTAAATTCTAGTAAGCTTTTAGTGCAGTGGTGTTCGGATATAACATCTCTATGTATTTCAACTCTCTGTTCTGTACACAACAATTTAGGCTCAATAGTTTCAGAGATTACGGCTTTGCGGCTCAACTTATTTTTTCCTCTGAGAAAGATTGACTACTACCTAAACTATGTAGTTAGAGATCATTCAGTCTAAAAATTCACGCCCCTCCACTAAACGTGAATATTTAAATGTGTGTGCGTACAGTGATTTTACTGTGAACTTGTACACGTCTGTGCACACACAACGATGACTGAAGAACCAGTGCTATGGTCAGTGATTTGAAATATAAAAAAATCTTAGGCTATGGTACGTAGTATTATTGTATGTTCTTTGGCTTTGGTCTAGGTGGCGCGTATTGCATCTATATATCACCGGCAATCTGTATATATGTATAATTTAGGTTCTTTACACAATATTAACCAGCCCACAAAATGACGGGCGAATGAAACATGTAGGTACTATTAAGTACTCCAAATCAATTTGATTAAAATTAGCAATAAGGGTGCTCCTTAAAAATAATCTTTTTAAAAAAGGTATCTAAAAGTGTCTTTCTATTACTACAGTAAAATCATAATAAAATTTACTTGATACTGAAAAATCTAACCTAACCTAACAATTGTTTCCTTAAAAATAATCTTTATAAAAAGGGTATCTAAAAGTGTATTTCTATTACTACAGTAAAATCACAATAAAATTTACTTGATACTGAAAAATCTAACCTAACCTAACAATTGTTTCCTTAAAAATAATCTTTATAAAAAGGGTATCTAAAAGTGTCTTTCTATTACTACAGTAAAATCACAATAAAATTTACTTGATACTGAAAAATCTAACCTAACCTAACAATTGTTTCCTTAAAAATAATCTTTATAAAAAGGGTATCTAAAAGTGTCTTTCTATTACTACAGTAAAATCACAATAAAATTTACTTGATACTGAAAAATCTAACCTAACCTAACAATTGTTTCCTGCACCGCACGTCCTTCCTTGCTCTCGTCTTCTACATATATACATTACCAGCTGCATATTCGGTATTGTATAGAATACCTGGGCAAAGTTTAAAATAAATAATATTTCATACATTACCTACACGTCTTAGGTATTCTATACATTACCTAGGTATTGTATAGAATACCAGATTATACAGATTACCGGTAACATATGCATTATTTGGCATGTAAGGAAAAGTATATTGGAGGAGCGTGCATTTTTAGATTCGAAAATCTCAATTATATTCTCCTCGAGATAGCTTACCTTACTATCACGCAATATGTGCACAGAATAAGCAATAGTATTCTCCTATATGTGCTTCAATGCACGGGTACCAAAACTGACGTGTTTTTGGGCAAGTGGAACTTTCACTGACTTACGGCTGTCGCATACACAATCTCACATTAAGCGTTATCTAATCTTAATAATCGTGACTCGACAGTTTTATTTTCACTTGATTTTACATAACGACATGAGCATCATGCGAATTATTATGTCACAGAAACAAATTGAAATCTATTCTACAGCTATAGTACCTACTTATAGCTATATTATACCTTCCAACTTCCTCGATGGTTGATTTACGAAGTGTCGCTTGGTATCTCAGGATTTTGAAGAGTTCGTAGCGTTGCATACTTAGCCGTTGTTAACCGATCAACTAAGTCAAAGTCAAAATCATTTATTCAACTTAGGCGTCTATGACGCTCTTATGAAGGTCAATAACAAGTTTTAACATTGAAATATTTTACATTGTACTGCCACATTCAGCATAAGGCAGCAGTTAAGCAACGCGGTCATAACTTGTATGGGTGATCGCTAGCGACATACTGAGCGCTGCCGTGCTTCGGAGGGCACGCCAATATGTATAGGTAGCATGGTGGAAGACAATTTTGCGAATGCCTGCCTGGCTAGCTACCACCCTCATGTAGAAGATCTGCAGCCAAGCACGTAACGGTGTGTACCGACAGCTGTCTTTGAGAGCTAGTAATTCTAGGGTACGGCAGATCCATGGTTCGAATCTCACCGCCAGCTTGATCTTCACCGCTTGGTCGAAGGGCATTTTGAAAATGCTCGCCTGGCTAGCTAAGTACCACACTAACGTAGAAAATCGTTGTTGGTCGTCGAGCAACGGTGTGTTGTAGCAGCAGTCCTTGAAAGCCAGAAAAATATTACAATCAGAGCAGACTTAACAACCAACAACCTGTACATCTCAGGGTGATGGGCTTTGTGATGATAAATATAATTAAAATGTAATTAATATTTTTTGTATATTTGATACTATTATTTGTACGTGCAAAGCTCACCAAGGTTCACAAGCGACTGAGGGCTCGTGTAGTGTTGCCAGATGCATTGAACCTTTTATCTATAGTGAAAACTGAAGAAACTGCTTAAATCTGTATGCCTGTTTATCACGAAATCTCTATGGTCAAAAGAACCAAAACTGTACTTACTTCCTATAAGCAGCTTAGTTACTTTATTCAGATTCTTTTGAAAATTAAGTGAATAGGTTAGGTAGGATAAAATAAAAAATAAACCAAATTAATAAAACTGTCATATATACTTATTAAAATTGAAAAATTAATTAAAACAAACAACAAATAATCAAATCAAAACTTAAACTAACAACGAACGAACAAATACTTACTTTGTAATTCGCATCAATGAGTCATACATGTTTTTGTAAAATTTCTCTATAGGTTAAAGAAAACAAATTTCACCTATCAGTTGCTTTGCATGACAAAAAAAACTTTAATGTGTATTATGTCCATTGCGTTGTATTGTCTAAATTAAATTTAAAAATTAAATTATTATCTCTACTCCAGCTCTAGAACGATAAGAAAATTAATGACTTTCTTTTCAAAAATAAATTAATCATTAAAATAGATATAGCAGACAACATTTATAATTACGTACGGAATTTGAGTGTGTATGTTTGAGGTATCCTTATTTTGATATGATCCATTTTAAGCAGATTCTGGCTATTATGTAAGTCACGAGAATGTGAAAATTCTGTATAAAAATCTGTATCTAATGCTAATCTGTATCGCATATCGAAAATCTGTAGAAGTACGGAGAAGTCTGTATAAATGGCAACGCTGAACTCGTGTGGTGTGTGGGCGACGACGGATTGGTAGAAAGATTTGTGCGAGATTGAATGCGGCGGCGCGAGGTGTAATGAATGGTAGTGATTGTATAAAAGAGAAAAATAAAGTGTACGCCACGAAGTAATGGAACGCCACGAGATGCACATTGTATCCGGGTATCGTCAAGTCTACATTTGAAATTATTGAGTAACTACCTAGGTATAGGAAAAAATATCTTTACGGACGAAATCGATAATATAATATCTTTAGAGAATTTTAAGAACAACTCCAAATGCCGGCCCCTAACGGGCTTCGGAATACCCATTTAATATTTTTAATTCAATTAACACATCGTTTCCGATCGTATAGCTTGGTAGAATGTTAAATACTGTTGGAAATGTTCAAATTAATTTTAAGATTAATTGGCACTGTTATGAATGCCGCTACTTTTCGCGGGCTTTGGGTGACGTCAGATGACGTTCGTCTATGGCCGTGGTCAGTGTTTGTTTACTTTTTGTGTTATTTTGGTCCCACAGTTATTCAATACATGCGTATTCACGCCATGGAAGAAAAATAAAATAAAATACTGTCAACAGATATTGAAGTATCAACCATTAGTATTCTTATCAACAATGATAAATCGTGTGTGACGTCACGTTTCGATTTGACCAATGGTGACGACCATCTTCACTTCAATATTGGGTCATTTTAACTTTCTTTTTCATTAAAAAACTACTAACATCAAAAACTTATGTTTTAGACACCTATGGATCCAGCTTATACTGGATAGATTCGGATAAAATATAATGTAAACAAAGATATGCATTTCCCTAATAAACTATTGTACCAAATTTTGTGTAACTCTTAATTTTTTTTATATTTCGCCTTTTGTAGGATATTGTACAAAAACGGAAGTTTCGCCATATCCTTAATGGACATTTTATTCGGATTGAATTTACAACGCGAAAATTTGGAACACGGACAGTTAAAGATAATTATAATGGCTCGTGTGATTATATATAAAAGCCAATTAATCATAGTAATACCCCGGGGGGTGCCGGGTATTATAATGTCACCCCCTATTTCTTCCCGTGGGTGTCGTAAGATTAAAGAAAAAATACCGGAAGCTAGGAAGCAGCGCCTTCTGAAGAAATGACAAATTATGCTGCGATCCCCAAGTTGCCTGCCAAGCGTTGGGATTATGGCAAATCCCCCTGTGGTGGAGACCTTGTTCAACGGTGGATGTTCCGGTTGATGTGATGACGATGATGAATCATAGTTAGCTAGAAGATATCCACTGTTGAACTTACGATCCTCCATAGAACGCCACAATTAATGGCTATTAGTCTAATTTTGTGGTTTAACTATGCTAAAACTTACAGTATAAAATATAATATACCTAGATCTCTATCATATAAAAAATATATAATGCGCGGGTTAAGGCGCACTTGACTGGGTATCCTAATTACTAAGTCTTAGGATTTAGGATTACTAGCATCTATGACATTGCGTGCCTAAAAAACATAAACCCTTTAACTATCTCGAAGCGATGAAGTCGATAAGAAAACGGAATACATTTATTGTATACCCAAATAAACGGCTACCTTGAGAAACTCCTCACGATTTACGAAGTAGGCTTTGCGCCGCGCTGTTGCCAGGTTTAGAGGTATTTGACCGTTGTTGCCTAGATAATATAGTTCAAACCTGCCTGAAACAATAGCACTCATACAACTTACGTGTCCTCTAACTGAAGCCTAAAGCAGTAGTTTTATTGAAGGTAAAAACAATATACAGCAGCTGTCCTCGAAACAGGGTGTATAACTGTATAGGGTAGAGGAAGCGGTAGATTAGTAATGAGTAGAATATTCCCAAACCGGACTGAGACAAATATGTTTTGTCTCGGTCCGGTATGCCAGTACCTATTCAAATTAAAAAAAAACTTATTTCGATCAGATGAAGTCTAGTAGTGTGGTTGATGTCAGCGCACCGTCCCGTATGATGGTTATAGTAATATAATTAGAGCACAAAGTTTGGCTCGAAAGAGTATGTTCTAGTAGCTGGATGGAAATAGGCATCCAGCGCGAAATCGGAGGACTAAGGTTAGATTTCCGCCAGGGACAATCTTTCTTTCTTTCTTTCTAGCCGGAAGACGTCCACTGTTGAACAAAGCCTCCCCCACAGAACGCCGCAAAGTACGGCTATTAGCCGCTTGTAACCATTGGCTACCCGCGACTTTTATGATGTCGTCAGTCCATCTAGTGGGGGGCCTACCTACGTCTTCCGGTGCACCGTGGTACCCACTCGAGAACCTTTCTTCCCCATCGGTTATCGGTTCGTCGAGCAATGTGGTCCGCCCATTGCCACTTCAACTTCCAAATTCTGAAAGCTTTGACCTGAAGACTTTGGTTCTTTGGCGAATATCCATTGTGTCCTGTCCCTGTCTTCGTACTTCCGATAATCACATGACATCCCAGCGTAACTTTCAATTCTTCTTTCAAAATATTTTATTACTTATTAAAATCTGTAATTGACCTCCATGAGAGCGTCGTAGACGACACAATTTTTTTTTTAGTTTTTGATTTTGTTTGAGGCGCTCGTAAGTTGGAGAATAATTAAAGAATACTCTTCATTAAAACGCGATGAAAAATTAAACAAAAAAAGAATGTCTCTAAACAATATAAAATGTTAATTAGTTTACAATTTATTTTCTTGTAATTTCAAGTGTATTTATTCAGTTGTCTTTGAGATCATGTTGAAAATATACAACAAAACTTAACGCTTACTTTGAGAGTCATTGAAATATATATACATATACAAATAAAAACAATTCAAATGGCTTGCTATGAATTTGAGAGTAATTGTGTGTTTTTTACCAAAGTAGAGGATAAGTACACGATTACCGTAAATAAAACTATTGAAATTTGAACATTAGGTATTTTGTTTTTTGAACACCTCCCTTACTTACGTGGGTGTTTATACCTTTGGTGACCCTTTGGGGATATGTTTATTTTTTTCAAGACCAGTTTACGGTTCATCCATATTTTTTACACATCAAACCGCGTAGAAACACTCGTTTTTTTATGCCTTTTAGGTTAGCCTTTGACTACTATCTCACTTGATGGTAAGGTAAGTGATTATGTGGTCGAATATGTTGTTCAGGCTAACCTATGCGGTCATTCGCAATATAGGTACCCTACCACCATGTTATAATGACTGCCATCGTAAGGCAACAACCGGGACCGACGGCTTTACGTGCCCTCCGAAGCACGGAAGAGCTCAGTATTAATGTCACTAGCTGTGACCCATCCAACTCATGACCGCGGCGGACGTTGCTTATCTTTGCTGATCTGTTAAGAAAAGCTAAGCAAACTTCGCAAGAAGCGCTTCAGAATATCATCATTAGATGTGAATAAAATTTTCAATAATTCTTGTGTTAAAGATTTGTGAAGACACGTATTATATTGACCACATAAGCTAATTTACATAAGAGTACTATTGCCCGCGTCTTTGGTATGGTTTTGTTTAACTGATCACTGTTTTTACCCGCATACCGGATAGATTAGACCATTAGCCGTCTTTGACTACCTTTGGGCACATGAATATATAACCGTTATTTATTCATGTGTCATTTATTTATTCATGTTCATTGGGTCCTTCTGATTATACACAAATTATCGGGTCTCAGTCATGGCCGCTTTTCGTTTCTCAGACCACTGGCATCTATGGATGCACAAGAGTCTTATATTCCCTAAAAAAAAGCTGCAAAGTTTAAGCACATAGGTAGAATTGGCGAACGGTTTGCTAGGTTTCTTTCTGGATCGAAAGCATGGGGGTGGAGAGTTCTTTGAAAGGATTCAATAAAAATAATTGCTGTGTTTTTTTTTTATTTTTCTTAACTCACACAATCACTCACTTATTATCCCACGTATTTTTACTACATTCGATCAGGTGAATACGGAACAGACGAATTATTAAGCCAGACACTGTACCTAAGTGTTAAAAATGTATAGATGATAAAGAAAATATGGTTTCTATCGTTTGTACCTATATATCGAAACCTATAAATATTTAAAAGCAAACAGGTAAACCTACCATTAAGTAGTGCAAAATAAGAAAGCCATATAAAAAAAACAAGTAAATCAAAAGTAATTCTAAATTTTATCTGGATACACGATCTTATACCGTTAGGTAATATATAATTGTCAAGAATTAATGAAATAAATAATTTATATCGGTAAGTATGGAATGAACGAGTGCATATTATCAGCACGTTTAAAGTTGTTACATATCATTTTTACTATATGTATAAACAAAAAAATGATACTAGGGATAGTCTTCCATGGCCCATGTTGTTTATTTAGGCCTACAACCATATGTTTGAAAATGCATTTGAAGTGTGTTTTGTTTTTGAAGCAATGATGGCCCAGCGGTAATAGCTATAGACTGCCGTGCTGCAGGTCCAGGGTTCAATCCCCACCGCTACACACCGGCTTGAGCTTCATCGCACGGTGGAAGATGATTGCCCGGCTGGTTAGCTACCTCCCTCACGTAGATAAGCAACTTACAGTATGTCCCGGCAGCAGTTTTTTATTTTGCCAGTAAAATAACAGGCACATGAGACATAACAACTCAAATTCAAATTCAAAATCATTTATTCAATTTAGGCGTCTACGACGCTCTTATGAAGGTCCATTACAAATTTTAATATTGAAATATTCTACATTGTACTGCCACGTTCAGCAAAAAAATTTATAGAGCCACTGCGAGAAGACCGGGCAAGAAACTCGGGGCCATTCTTTTAAACATATTTTAACAATGTGTTATATACAATATAATACGACTATTACAGTATTTGTTCAAATTACGTAGGTGACAGGTGATAACTTGGCAGAGGCGGAACTTTCCAAGCATCTTTGTCGTTTAAGTAATCACAAACTTTGTAGTATAATTTCTCAATCAAAATATTTTTCACATGCAGCTTGAATTTTCCTTCTGTGAGCATTGTAATATGTTTGGGAATATTATTATAAAACCGCACACAATTACCTAAAAAGGACCGTTTATTTGTCTTTGCTAGTCTAAAACCTGGTACTGCTATTTTATATTTATTCCTAGTGTTGTAATCGTGGTTGTCACTATTTAATTTAAATTTACTCAATTTTTTCCGAACATACATAATATTTTCAAATATATACAGACTCGGTAAAGTTAATATATCAATTTCTTTAAAAAGATCCCTTGGAGATTCCATAGATAACTGTATGTCTCAGGGTGACCGCACAGTGCGATTCGTCACTTGTGTCGAAATGCATCTGTTATTGGCACAGGTTAGTCCTCTTAAAATCAGGCAGGCCTCGTCCTTGTTCCGTCACAACACTAGTCACACACTTTAAAAAGTGTACGCAAGCATCAATTTATATATTAACTTATTAATATATTTGCCTACCATCTTGACTATAGAAATTTGGGTACTACTTTTATTGGTTATGCAGAAATCAGATTACAAAATTATAGTTATTAATATTGATTAATGATAAAACACTAGACAAAGAGAAAGTAAAGGACTTTCTTTTAAAAGAACATTTATTAGACGATAAATCATCTAACTTGAAAAGTAACTACAGTAATAACGGGTGCTAGATTTGAATACATGATTGAATTGAGAGAGTTCATAACCTACCTACAATGCCTCGGTATAAGGCATTATTTTAATTGATTATAATTATAATACGGATTCGATTACTCGTACTTCTTTATCCATGCAATTTATTTTCAATCATCCATCATTTGGAAGTATTTAAAATGTTACCTTAGGTATTAATAAAACATATTGTAGAATATCATTATCACAACAGTAGGTACATAAATATATTTTATTTCTTTAAATCTAGTGTGACAGAGCCCCGTAACGAGTGAGGATAGCCTACAATTGGGAACCAAGTCAGTGTCTTGATTTATTTTAGTTTATGAGTAGAATGATCATTTTAATCCACATCAGTATCCAGCATTCTCTGCTCGAGTGAAGACACGGAAATCGTGAATAGTTCCATTTGAGTATTCTTCAGGACTGAGAATAGGACCGATTAAAAAGAAACAGATATCGGACTCCAGCAGGCCTACGTAGCTTGTTTTTTTTGCAACAAAGCAAAGACTACGAAATCCAAAGACACAATAAGTCATTTGTTCCAAAGTTATAGTAGATAGAAACCATAACGTCAAATGACCTACCCCTTACATCCTCTGGTACAAATACACCCAAAATACTGTCAGAATTACCTCGCTGGATGGTGATAGCCATAGAACGAGTCGCAGTTGGAGTCAACATTCTTTACTCGTAGACGCTGCCCTATTTCATAGAACATATTGTAGATGCTATCAGTCTGATAGTTTAGTAAAGCCATAACATGCCATACCTGTCAATTAGGAGTTCTCGACCTATATACCAACTGTCATATATTTCATCGTATGAATAAATTAATTCTTAATACTATAGGACTAACCCAGCTCGCTGTTTCCACAGTAAGCTCCGGTTTTCCATCCTGTCCCACATGAGACTGGTGGTCTACGTGGCAGGCTTCCACCGCGTCAAGGTCCTCGGCAAGGAGCACGTGGCTTCCGACCCCCGTGATGCCCCAGTGCTCGTCATTGCTCCACACTCCTCATTCTTCGATGCCATCGCCATCGTCGTGCTGGGGGCGCCCAGTGTGGTGGCTAAATCAGACACGGCGAAGCTCCCATTTATCGGACGTACGTTCATTGTTGTGGTAGAATGCTAGTTGCATGGTTTTGAAGATTTCTGCTAGATCTAACGTAGTACTTTTGTTTTGCTCGATACTTTTGTAGTTTTCTGATTAAGCTTTTTATTTGATGTTCATTAGCTTGAGTTTTGTGAGAGAAATTTATGAGCCTCAAGATAAGTTGTGGTGGATCTACATCTCACTTTTATGCATGCTCAGTTTACGCTATTTTGATACTTTGATGTGATAGAAGTAAGTGATACATCAGTGCATTATAGGGACTTTTCAGTGAAATGTGTTTCTTGTGATCGTGGTAGGTTGGCGGAGCTTTGGAAGATGAGACTCTTCTGACAACTAATTTTAAATGGAGTCTGGCGTAACCTGGGCTGTCGGACGTCTATAGTTACCTGAATATTTAGCATGATCGACCCCGATGGAATTAGTTGAGTTCGGGTTCCTGGGTACGGTGTTCAGTTCCTCTTGAAGGAGGCTACAAATGCAGCAATGATCAAAACCTATTTCTTATCGGCATTTTTTTAAACCGTTGGTATGCCTCTTTTAACAAAATACTACGAACTATATACAACACTACTACATCTACAAGCTACTACAGTGAAACCATTAAGAATTTAAGACAACCGACAAGCCATTGCAAACAGGCAGTCCAAATGCTTCAGCCTGTTACCAGTTGGCAGCGTGCCCAGCTTGCTGGCAGCATTGCCCCATAAATTGCAATGCCTATATACTTATTTCTTACCATTGCCAAAAAAACACAGTAACATATATTTTTGAGCCAATGACATACTTTGTTATAAACAATTACGTCTGCAAAAGTAATTAACTTTTGCAATAGGTTTTACGAAAATACAAATTTACGGGAGGAAAAATTTAAGTCGAGTTTCAAATCGCGTTCATCCTACACAAGGCACGTTCAGCCGTCCTCGGACCCGGTTGTTGTCTTACGATGGCAGCCGTTACAGTATGGTGGTAGGGCTTTTAAGGTCAAGTAGAAAATTTATCGCCAAGCACCAAAAGGCACGTTCCGTCCCTGAGAGCCAGTAATCAGTACTAATATTATAAATGCGAAAGTAACTCTGTCTGTCTGTCTGTCTGTTACGCTTTCACGCCAAAACTACTGGACCGATTTGAATGAAATTTGGTATGGAGATAGTTTGACACCCGGGAAAAAACATAGGATAGTTTTTATCCGACTGCGCAAAAAGAGGTTAATGTTTTCGCGCGATAACCGACATACGCGCGGGCGGAGCCGCGCCCGGAAAGCTAGTTTTAGATAAGACTGAACAACATCTTCGACCGCATCATTCTTAGCTGAGATAGTGGTCAAAGGCCAACCTGTCAGGAATAAAAAATAAAAAGGTACGCCACTCTAGAACTCACAGCCACTCAGTATGTCAAATTCAAGAAAATCTCTAAACAAAAATCAGTAAATACTTGTGCCTACATATTATACGGTATTACCCTGCCATTCAAATAAATCGCCGTTATGCTTCAGAGATCTTCGTGACCATCCTCAATGCCATCATTAGCTTCAAGGCGTTCATTATAGTATAAACGGACCTTAATAAGATGGTATATAAAATCTCGAGTAAAGGTCACAGAATAAGCCCTAAGCAGTGGCTCAATTATGCAATTTGTTACTAACAAAATATGATTTAAACATGGAAAAATGTTAGTTTTTCGGGTACGTATTTACATTTGTTACTAACTGAAGCTGTTATTATTAAATTACATTAGTTAAAAACAGCTTCTGTTATTAACAAGTGTAAATATTTAATAGCAAAACTGCAGTTTTTCTCGTGTTTCAATTAGATTTTGGATAAGTTACGTAATTAGGGTGGATCAATTATGTAATTTGTTATTAATATATACTACTTGAAATCATTGAAAATAGTGGTTTTGTGATTTCGTATCTACATATGTTACAAATCAAAGCTGTAATTTACTGAAGTCCATCAGTCAATAACCGGTCATATAAGTTAGTAACAAAAGTGAATATGTAAGGCTAAACTGCATTAATTTAAATCAGAGTAAATAAAAAATAACATAATTAGAACCCAGGAGTATGCGCCGTGCCTGCGAGAAATGGCCGCGCTAATATGTAGTCTTGATTGCAAAATATACTAAAGAGACTGAGAAGAAAATTGGCGTCTTTTTATCAACACCTATTGATCAAATGCATTCCAAAGGTGATAAAATGTAAACGATGCAAGCGACAAACAAGAAACAAATTAAAACGCAAAATATCTTACATTTGTGTAGTTGTTATGATAGTCTAACAAACTGAATAAAAATGTACTGGTGATCTTTTCATACTTTTGAATAAAAACGTAAAATCTCGTAGGAGCCAAATTTGGGGAATAAATGTATAAAAAAAGTTTTAGCAATCGTATTTCTGATTTTTATTTGACCAGATTAGATCCTAATCTTAGTCATCAAAATCATAACTATGAGTTGAGACAAGACATAAAAACGAAGATGATTTTGAATATTTATATATACTTTAGTATCGCTTTAAGACTTAATTAAATTGGCGGAACTAGGCTGTTTTGGGTTTTCCGTGATAATTTTGAATGACCAGTAAAATCGCGCCGTTCCAGTTACAAACTAGCTAACTAGATATCTACTTTCTTTTATTTGCAGGTTTCTTTTATTTATCATCATAGCTCTACCATTATCTAATTTAGTTGGGGTTGGTATAATAAGTTGTATAATATATATGTTGCTAGGAAACGTTGCACGAACGTATTAGATAACGCTTTTGTCTCCGGTTTTGTGGTCGACCACCTGTCTAACGTCATGATACGCCTCCGTCACGTTGCTACCTTCCTGGTAATCCCGTATGTTAGAGCCATATTGAGCATCCAATGTACAGCAACACCCTACTCAAGCCCACGTTAGTGTAGTGGTATGTTGCTCATTTGGTGCATGCTCTTCGTTAGGCGCCATTTAAGGTATCCATAATGATGATTAAAGAACATCTTATATACCTACTTAATATATAATAAAATTGTTTTGTTGGTTTGCATTCTGTCATAAATTTATTTAAAGTAAATTATGATTAAGGATTTCATATGGTAACTATTATATGCTTAGAACATGCATGGGGGAACTAGGACGGGATAAATCTCAAAATATTCACACATCGCAGTGAAGCAGTGATGACCCAGTGGCAATAGCCATGGACTGCTGCGCAGAAGGTCTGTGGTTCGCATCCTAACACAGGCTCGAGCTTCATCAGGTGGTAGAGCATTTTTCAGCCCGCCAGGCGTGCTAGCACTCTCAAGTAAAAAATCGATTGCAACGCTCCTAACAGTGTTTTACGGGGGCTGTCTTTGAAAGCCAGCAATTCTAGCTTTAGCCTGCTAACACCTGCAACCAAATTATCACTTACTATCAGGTGAGTTTTTGGCAAAAGGTTGAAATATCCACAATAAAAACACAAAGTTGATTTAAAGTCACGCGAAGTGATGAAATAGGAAGTCTTTTTAGCTGATATTAGGAGAATATTAAGAGAATATCAAGAATATTAAGACATATAAATCTCAAAGGCGCCGTATAATTAAAAAAAAGATAGTAAACATCTAATTGTTATTATAACCAACCCAATAAAGCTATAAAGCGCAATAAAGCCATTCATTATGTTTCACTTTTCACACGTAGATTGATATTAAAAAGCATTAATAGTAGTAGTAAACTACTTCAACATACGCTGTCGTTTGAAATATATTCTCCAAATTTCATTTAGAACATTACATCGAATAGATTTGTATTATGGTGTACAATTAGAGTCGTATTATGATTAAACACTACTTGGTTATCAGAGCGTGATGCCCTCGAATCGGCGGTTGAGACGGGCGTAGTATAATGTACGGTCTTTTATCAGTTAAACGATAGGAGAGTGGACTTCCAAGCTTTTACCAAGAATGGATAATAGTGCCCAACTGTAACTATATTAGACCTTTGACCACAATCACATCTGATGGCTTGTGATGATGGTCGGACGTAAGGCAGGCAGCTGCTGGAACACACTGTTAGGAGCTTGGAGACAGTTTTCTACCTTAGAGTAGTAGTTAGCCAGGCTAGCATACGCAAAATGCTCTTTCACCGTGCTACAACGATTGCTATTCTTAATCCTTTGGCATCCGATATAAGAAGAATAATAGAATTTCATTCATAAATTGACAATATTGTCCATACGGATGCCAATGGGACAACAACCAAGACCTTCGACTTAACGTGTCTTCGGAAACACAGAAGCGCAGTTCGAATAGAGTAGTGTTTTAATTTTTTTTAGATTTTGACCACTATCTCACCTGATGGTAGGTGATGATGTGGTCATAGATGTTGTTCAGGCTAACCTAGACTCTCAAGGCTCTCGAGGTCAACTGCAGGAACACCGCCGCTTGGCGACAGATTTTCTACTTGAGGGTGGTAATAAATGCCCTACCATCATGCAAAATACTACTTAATCTACCTAAAGTGGACTTCCTAAAGTCCACTTTAGGTAGGACTTAATTTTTTAAGAGTATTTATGATTACAAAATTACAAATTTACGAAAGGAAATATTTAAGTCATGTGCGGTATTCGAACCCGCGTCCATCCACCCCTTTAGCCGGGGTATGCTCTAAGCCAATTGAGCTAACATGACAATGGGTCATAACGCAAATTTTTCCTATTGATGTATAACCATTGTTTTGGAATGGAGCGCGACCTGACGCGTGTTTGAATCTCGCACATGACTTAAATTTTCCTTTTCGTAAATGTATAATATTGTAATGTAAGCCGCAGAGCATGCGTTATTGCATATATAAAAATATTAAAAGTATATATGATGTTCTTAAATTATTTTTTTCGCTTCATGGGCATATGCGGGTCACAAGCCGAAGAGACAGGTCGCCATTTCATAACGTGTAAACTTGGATGTACTTGTATGATGCTAAATGTATGTCAAATAAGACAACACACAACACCCATAAGATTTCCGCGATTTTGATGACATAACATAGAGCTTATTAACGACCGGTTTTTTATAGCAACCGCGTTCTTATCTCTTTGAGAGTCATTCAAGTGATTTTAACTTCTACCAGTCATGAGAAGTCTTTGTGCTTGACCTAAAGATCAATAAGTATTAGAAAGATCTCTGGATTGAGCCATCGACTAACGCAATCCAGTGACATATTGGTCAAAGGCTATAGAAATTAAAATCACCGCAAATTGAACATGGTATTTGAAGCGTTCATAACAGAGGTTGCGTAGTCGTTCTTAACCAATCGATTGGGTCCACTGCGGTCATTACTTGGATGGGTGACCACTCTTGGCATATACTACTTATACTCCATAATTATTCCAAAATTATTGCAACCCCGTGAGTGTCGTAAAAGGCGACTAAGGAAAAAATACTGGAAGGTGGGCAGCAGCGCCTTCTAAAGAACTGCCATTCCCAAGACGCCTGCCAAGCGGCGATTATGGCAAATACCCCTTAATAGGGCTTAGTTCTTAAGAAGGCGCTGCTGCCCATCTTCCACTATTTTTCCCTTAGTCGCCTCTTACGACACCCACGGGATGATATAGAGAGGTGCAATTCTAACCCCACCCCACGGGGGCACCCCATGGGGGACCCGGCACCCCACGGGGGGGACTGCAACATGACTGTCACAGATTGATGACGCAACCCTATAATTTTAATATTATTATTTTGCAATAACGCATGCTCGAATCCCGCATAAGACTTAAATTTTTCCTCTCGTAAAATTGTATTTTTGTAATTAAACAAATAGTTATTCACTAACTCGTTATTCGTCTATTCATGATAAAACCTTTCTCTCGTTATATGTCTATGTCTTGTACTTACATACCTTAATATAAATATTGGAGCCATAAAACCTTGTCTTGACTTTAGAATAGTTTAGATGGACAAATATGGCTTATAGACAACATATTGGACTGGTAAATACAGGAAAAATAAACTTTTTAGATCAATATTTTGTTGCTGCATCTTAAACGTGTTTAGCAGGTTGGTGGATTATTACCAAACTTGTCTTTAAGAGGAAGTAGTAGTATACTGACCTACTTATCATGCAAATAACATTCAAAAAGCTTAACCATGTTATAATATTATGTTGATGTACATATACCAGATGTTTATGTACGTACATTTAAAAGTTTAATGCATGTTAGTATTTTTTTCACCACGCAACGGTTGTATGAAATTCGGAATACATATTTTGAAGGTCTAGGCACTTGAACAGTCGGAAGACCGTTGAATAAATTCCTCGAGATTAGAAGGCGCTTACCTTTCTGGTATATTTCTTTTCGTCACCTCCTACGACTTCTAGTGATTTTATCTGACATTTTATCCCTATTTTACAATAGTTACCGAGAGACTTTACATTAGTATCAGCCGGATTGTCTACTGCTGAACAAGGCCTCCCACATCAAGAAAGGTTTTGCCATAATCCCCACGCTTGGCAGGCGTCTTGGGAATCGCAGTATAAGACAGCAATTCCTCAGAAGGTGCTGCTGCCCACCTCCAGATATTTTACCCTTAGTCGGAAGATTTATGGGGTGAGGCTAAAATTATTTTCACGATAAAATCCGAACGAGGTAGTTCGCTAAAGAACCAATGTCACCGACATAACCTTCGGAACTTGAAAATTGAAGTGTGGCAATGGGGATGCCTAATAGCTTGACGAACCGATAACCGATCGATGTGGAAGAAAGGTTCTTGAGTGGTTACAACGGAATGCGTAGAGTTGTTAGGCACCCCGCTAGGTAGACTGATGACATCGTAAGATTCGCGGTTAGATTGGTTACAAGTGGCTAATAGTAGTTTATAATGGCGTTCTATCGGAGAGGCGATTGTTCAACAGTAGATATCTTTCAGCTGACGATAATGCTGACGATTTGAAGCGCTTGTAGCGAAGTTTGTTCTTAATCGTAACATCGTTGTTCTTAATCGTAACATAAAGTTAAGCAACGCCCGCCGCGGTCATGAGTTGGATGGGTGACCGCTAGTGACATTACTACTGAGCGCTTCCGTGCTTCGGAGGGCACGTTAAGCCGTCGGCCCCGGTTCTTGTCTTAGGATGGCAGCCGTTATCGCATGGTGGTAGGGCATTTTGCGAATGCCCGCCTGGCTAGCTACCACCCTCAAGTAAAAATTCTGTCGCCAAGTACCTAACGGTGTGTTCCGGCAACTGTACTTGAGAGCCAGTAATTCTAAGTTAGCCTGAACAACATCTTCGACCACATCATCACTTACCATCAGGTGAGATAGTGGTCTAAGGCTAACCTATCAGGCATTAAAAAAAGCCTAAAATCGTGTGCACCTGTATAAGAAGCTTTGCTCTAGAGACTGAAAAACTTCCAAAATCTTCATGTTTTGCAAAAACTAGAGGAGAATAATTAAAAGAAAACTAATCTCGTCGATTCTTTTTTAAGAAATACCGTGTCCGTTTTTGACTTCCTTCAATTTTCTTCACATTGCGGTCATCAGAAAATCTCACAATCGAAATTCACCGACATATAAGTTCGTATAATATATCATTTACAATGCTGCCCGACTTTGGGATTCTGGGTTAGTGGCATACGCACCCAATGTCAACTCCCCCCGTGTCAGTTGCCCACGATCTCAGTTCCCCCCGATAAATTTTGAGCGAATATTTTTTTGTGATTTGTACTGTCAGCAGCGAAAGTGTATTTAAAGTTATTTAAAAAAAAAAGAGGGCACACAAGTTTAGGTTGGTTGGAAGAGATTTTTGTCATAGATAAGCTTACTTTGTAAAACTTATAATAAGAACTTACTGTATATATTGTGCCAGTATAAAAATAAATAAAGAATTATAAAAAAATAGAGGAAAGACTGATTTTCTACGATCTTTTATTAATTTGATAGTTTCATTGTAAATATCAACAACAATATTAACATTACAGCAGGCAAAAACAGCATTTATAAATCACTTAAAATTGTACAAAGTATATAAAATGAACAATATTAAACACTCAATAAAAGGAAATCAACAATCATAAAACATTTAAAATAACTAAGAGAAAAAACTAAAAGTTAGATACTATAAAGGGTTAAGTATGAAATTGCCGTTTTGTACTGAAAAATTGAAATTGTTTTTTTTTTAATTGAACATTTTTATTTAATTAAAATACCACATACCATCACTATCTATAAATTGCTGCCATCTAATAAGAATGTCATCAATGCCTTTGCGATAGAACTCTGGTGATCTAGATTCGACAAACTGTGTGAAAACATTTTGTACTGCCTCCTGGGAAGAAAACTTTTTATCACATAGAAAATTGACCGAATCATGAAAAAATACGGAGGGTGACGAATGGTTTCTAATCGCAATTCCTGTAGAGTTGAAACGGTTTCTCGTGCTGTATGAGGTCTCGCGTTATCATGAAGCAATAATGGTGAAGATCGATTCATGAGTCGGGGATGTTTCATTAATAGTTTTGCAATCATTGTTCGGAGTTCGGTACGGTAGACATCTGCCGTTATTGCTTGACCAGATCGGAGAAAGCTATAGTGAATAACACCATGCTGAGACCACAAAACAGTAACCATTGCCTTGGTAAGCTTTGCTTTAGGACACTGTTGCGGTTATATTTTTTTATTTCTCTTACAATAAGGTTAATGCGATAATTCTGTTTTCATCTTTGATGTAATCAAACAATACAAGGGGCTTACATTTTGCGGGGATTAATATATGAAGTGGTTCCTTGAAATTTGTTATTGGAACTTTCAAATCTTTGCTATGCTTTCTACACATTTCTTTGCTATTTTTCACCCTTCTGAACGCTGGAATGTCTAAAGTACAACAATAATATTTTAATTTTGAAAAATTTTAAAATACGCCTTTCAAAAATTATTTGCACTGATATATAGTTTTTGCATAATTCTGTTTTCACTTTCATCTGTGTTTCTGGGTACCGACTATTGTTATCAGTAACCCAAATTTTATAATTTGTAAGAAATGCGCTGGACTGAATGGTGATTTATAGTTAAACCCGTCAGAATTGAAAGATTACGAGAACAATAGAATTTCATTCATAGTACCGGCAGTCCCGTTTCCCCGATATAATACCTAGCTAGTATGCATACATTTTAAATTTTGAATCTTGCATTTTAATAACACAATTGTACGTGTTATTAATACGCAAGATATAAAAACCATTCGAAACAATTGACTAAATGTAATTTTAGCAATAATGATATTGAAATAAATATATTATTATCAAGAGAAACTCTTTTTTGCTAACGGTATATTTAATATATGGTAATTATTTCTTTCAAACAAATTTATCGGGGGGAACTGAGATCGTGGGCAACTGAGACGGGGGGAGTTGACATTGGGTGCGTATGCCACTAACCCGGGATTCTAATACCGGTATCATATGTGCGCAGTCCTTGAATATTTTTAGAGATCATATTAGAAAGTTTTATCGTCCATATAATAACAGTATAATACGCATTGCATTTGGATTATGTTGTTTTTTACTGTGCTAAGTGGACGTATGAGGTACTATAGATATATGATATGTAAGAAATAGGTATATTCGTTTATAATCAATTTATATACTTTTATGTATGTGTGTAAATGTATAATATTATATATATATATTAAAGTAATAGCACATATTACAATACAATCGTGCGCTCGTAGAGACAAGACCTCCTGAGGATGCTTCGTGTATAAGCGAAACTCGTCGAAAACTTTTCCGGTTTGACTGCGTGGCATTTGTGACGTCACGCCGGCTGAACAGGAAAAAAGGGGGAATTGTCAATAGAGATATATTTTTTATGTATACATGTATATTTAAATATGTACTTTGAAGTGTCTTATTAAAGTATAAATTTTATGTTTTCTTAAAATACTTTAAAATATTTGTTATTATTAAATATGGATTTACGCAAGGTAACGCCTGAATCTATTCATTAATATATATTATATGTGTATACATATATATTTACAATATTATTCATTTTGTTTTCTATACTGCTTACAATTCTTTACCTTGTTTAAAATAACGTCATAAAGTTGCCTGTTAGAGATCAGTTCAGTGAAAAGGCTTCCCTTTGTAAAACTGTACTTATTCATTTGTTTTAGTCAACTGGTATTTTTTTGTGTGTAAAAATAAAGAGCATGCTATACTATTAAAATTAGTAAGGGATGGGTATTGAACGTTATTCTCCTGGTATACCGGAAATAAAGAATACTCTAAGAGACTGACAGGGGCGTACCGGTTACCGCTTTTAGCGTATTGTAAACGCCTAGATTCACGCCCAGTCACGGACGTGTCAAGTAGTATACATACACGAGAGTTTTTGACCCACATTCTAAGAAATAAATACTGACATCTGAACATAATAGATCTGTTAATTAAAAAAACTGTGACCAAGTCACGTTTTTAGACAAAAAATTGCTGGCAACTTGACAACGGAACCAATCTTGCAGTTTTTGCGCTTCGAAGGTCGTAACAACCATTTATTGTAAATATACGAAAAAACAGACACAGGATGGTGACTTTTGAAATAGAAAACTTCTAAATAGCTCGTCATCATTACCTTCCTACCCATGTTCTACGTATGTCGGGTCGGTATGGCATTTTTTGAGTACTTAGTAGTAAGTTTTTATATTTTTATTATTGCAATAACGCATGCTCTGAGAATTCCATTTTTTTTAATGTTATTGTGACGGAACAAGCTTGAGGCCCACCTGATGTTAAGGACTAACCTCTGCCTATAATAGATACATTTCGTCAAAAGTCACGAAATGGATTACCGTCACATTGAAATTAATTTTTTAGACTCTTGTGCCTGTAATTTCACTGGCTCTCAAGAACTGCTGCCGGAGCATACCGTTACGTGCTTGGCGACAGATTTTCTACTTGTGGGTGGTTGATAGGCAGGTGGGCCTTCCACCAAGCGGTGAAGCTCAAGCCCGCGGCGGCTTTCGAACCATGGACCTGCTGGGTGGCAGTCCATAGCCAATGCCACTGAGCCATCACTGCTTCTATCCATCATTACAAAATTACGAGAGGAAAAACTATAGTCCTAAAAATTGCACAAGGAGGCATTGATGGACGGCCGGTTAAATGTGGGCCGAGGCGAAGCCGAGGCACACATAGGTAAGTCCATCAATGCCTAGTTGTGGCAAGGCTTGTATAGTGCTTTTCTCAAATAATGCTCGGAAATTAAAACAAAGTAGTACCTAGGCAGAATTTTTAATTTGAAGATACAGTTGTTAAATGTACAATTTTCAATAAAGAGCATTCTATTTGCAAGCCAGATCGAAATTTAAATAAAACCTTTGATAAGTTACCTCCTTGGTTGCCATGCTTCGAAGTAAAAGATCATCATCATTCTAGGTTAAGCCTGTTAACACCTTCGACCACATCATCACTTACCATCACGTGAGATTGTGGTCAAAGGTTAACTATGAGTTAACTATCAGCAATAAAAAAAAAATAAAAAAAATCGTTCCATTTTTAAATTACACGACAGATATGAGTTTACAATGCAATTAATTTGGCCGCTAGACACGACAGATATAGATTTTCATACATTTTTTGTCGGACGCTGCGCGGATGTATTTGGCCAGTACAACAATTTCGATTTATCTCGAATCTCGTTGTCAAAATAATGCTCACATTTCCAAGCATGTTTGAGAAAAGTGTATTTTGTTTTGCTTGTGTTTAAAATATCATTACATATATACCTAAGTTTAAATTTCCATACTAGTTTTGTCTAAAATTGTCAACTTGGTCAGTCCCAATTTATTTGTTACCCAAAAAAAAAATTGTATAATCCACTCGACCAGCTCTAGGCGTCGATTAACATGCGAGGATGCGAAAAAACTTTCTTTATTCTCCATTCCCATGTATTGAACCACCTTGAAAGATATTTTAATTGAATTTTAACCCAATGTTAGTTTTCGGGTCAACACCTCTGTTAATGAGCTAGAGACCCGTGAAACAAACAGACAGATAGATAGCGGTGTTTTATTAATATAGTTCCGTATTTTACGTAATTTAATGTTCACCTCTAAAAACAAATAGTAGACGTTATTTCCTGTTAACATTTAGGCCAGGGTTTAAATCTGCGATGACCCTGCTGACTTTTAAGGTCAAATCATGTCCAATTGCCAATCTAATAACCTATCAGCATTATCAAAAAACCCGTGGGGAGTCGGGATAAGATTGCACCCACCCTAATTATTTCTGTAGCAGTCGTAAGATAAAATTACACCAGAAGGTGGGCAACAGTGCCTTCTGAAGAACTGTCGTCTTATACTGCGACCCCTAAGTCACATGCCAAGAGTTGCGGATTATGGCAAAGCTCGCTAATTCGAACGAGTCATTTGTTCAACGTGAGGTGTTATGGCCGTTGATGTGATGATAAATAAATGAAACGAGTTTGGATGGATTCTTGATTTTGCGTGTGAGTTTGAGGATGTTGCGGCTGGGTTATGTGGTGAATATGCCTTCACCTCCTCTATTATACCTGAAAATTGAAGCGGTATCTTAAGCAGTGTTAGCGCAGTAGCAATGGCTATAGACTACCGTGCTGCTGGTCCATAGTTAGTATCCCACCGTGGGCTAGAGTTTGTGTTTGTTAAGTGAATTTTGCGAATGATGCCTGGCGGGCTACCGCCCTTAAGCAGAAAAAAGCATTCCACGATGTGATTTTGGGCCTAATTTTTTTTCGTAAATAAAGCTCAACCTTACCAGAACCCAAAAATTACTTTGTCTTATTCGCTACTTGCGCCGAGGGATTGTCATGGTGCAGTGCAACAAGATGTGACTACTTGGTCGTTTTCCAAGACAACTGGGCAAAGAATTGCCTTGGCTTCTCAACTGAATTTGTAGGTTTGCTGTGGCCTTCAAACACGCATACAGAAGACTGTTGCTCTCTTTCCGGTATTCAATGATAAATCCATCTTTCATCTTCTGTCACAGCGGCATTAGAACGTCCGTGATTTTAACTAAACAAAAAAAATGCACGGAGTAACTGAAGCCCGTTTTTGTTACGGCAACCATTTTTTCTAACTTCTGTATTTTCTTACATCAAAATTTTTTTTGGCGCTTTCTTAATCACTAAATGTTCTCGAATCTCCTCATAAGTGATACGCCGGTTTTCTTTTCATATTTTCCTCAGTGATCGTAGTTGAGGGTCAACCTTCACGAATTTCATCATAAACAAAAACACGGCCACGATCAAATTCTGCGTAACAAATGAAGTGATTTTCTCTCAACAGCATTTTAAAGACGAGATTTGAAGTCTTGCAAAAGAGTGAACTTTTGAAATCATATAAAATCATCGCCGTATTTATTTTTTTCTCATCAATACCATTTTTGCTTCGGAGGGACGACTAACTTCAACTTTTTGAGAGCCAGTAATTCTAGGTTAGCCTGTACAACATCTTCGACCACATCATCACTTACCATCAGGTGAGATAGTGGACAAAGGCTAATCTATCAGGCATAAAAAAAAAAAAAACTTGAAAAGAATTGACACGTAACTTCCCGTCAAAAAATATTGTAAACAATGACCGAATTAATTTTGAGCACAGTGCCTAAAATGCAAGATGCCCCCCTGCTGTAAGATGCCACTGCTGCAAGAATGACTAACTTCTAACTGACCTAACACGTCAGTAGACAAGAAGCAGATTGCCTAACCACGACTGCCTAGATAGACATTGTAATTTTACAAAATGTGATGAGTGCCAGGATCGAACTTCAATTAGTTTTTTATTTGATTACTAAATCATCTTGAAATCATATCAACTTATAATTCGCTCCCTCTGCAACCTCGTGAAACACCAAATTTACATATAAGGTATATGATATTTTAGGCTCGGAGCATATTTACTTTGTATTTAACAAATTATTGGATCACAAAATTTTATGCCCCGGGCCCTCGTCCTCCGATTTCGCGCCACAATCCTAAACCACTCGGCCATCTGGGCACGTTATTTCTAGCCAAAATTTCGTGCTCCAATTGTATTACTTTAAACGTCATAGGGAACGGTGCGCGGTCATCAACCAGACTACTAGACTTCATCTGATAAAAAGAAGTGGTTTTTCATACACTGAGTATGATTTCGCTACCCTTCTATTTGAACAAGCATTTCTTTCGATCAGATGAAGTCTAGTGGTCTGGTATATGGCTGAGAATTTTGCTGTGCTCCAATAATTTGTAAAATATGATCTTCGCTTAGCACGCGGTAGTGCTTATAATTATACTTAGAAATATTCACTTTAGTCGAAGATTTAAGGGTCTCTTTAAAATAAATCGTTATGTACTCGTACCTATTAAATTATTAAAAAAATAATTAGAATAACCTCTACTATGCAAATATTATACAATTTCATTATTATAAATGCAACAAAAACAAACTACATAATATTTGCTGATAAAAATAAAAAAATTGTCGATCATATGCCGCTTAAGATAAATAATCAAATTATTAATAAAGTTGAACAAGAAAAATATCTAGGACTTATTTTAGACAGCAAAATGACATGGCTTCCACATATAAATAAGATAAAATCAAAATTAACAGCACTTACAGGAGCTCTAAAAAGTTGTGTGCACTGTTTCCCTCATCAAGTAAAATATACAATCTACAATTCATTGGTAAAACCACACCTTCATTACTTATTAGAAGTATGGGGTACGGCTGCAAAAACTAATTTAGAATTAATACAAAATGCACAAAATAAATTGATAAAAGTTTTATTCCACTATGATTATCTAACACCTACAGAAAAGCTTTACAAAGAAACAAAACTAATGAATATCTGTCAATTATACATATACTATAATTGCATACTTATACGTAAGATTCAACACAAGGATATACATACAAATACAGCCTTCTCTAAAACACAAAAAACCCATACAATGACATTAAGACCTGTAAATGATATCGCTCTTTACAAACCGCGTACAAAGTATGCTTTGAAAAGTATTGTCTACGAAGGGGCTAATATATACAATAAATTACCGAGAGATATAAAAGAGTCCAAATCTTTACCTACTTTTAAAAAACTATTAAAATTTTACATAGTGAAAAATAAAATTACATTATTATAGATACAGTTTTTAATCAATATAATTATTAAAATACATATATTATACATTAACATCCGTATTATTTCTAAAATTTTTATATATTCTATTAAATAAAAATCTGCCTATGGCCTCGTCGATATTAATTTAAAAATAAAAACATATTAAGGTAGCTAACTTATTATTGAATACATTAAAACAAACAACACTACTCATTTGCTCATCTAAAACTAGAGATAAAACATAAAAAGAAAAAAAAAACATTAAATTACATTATACTAAAACATGTTATTCCATAAAAAAGCACAGAAAAAAATACTTACAATTGTAATGTAGGTGCGCTTGAGCCACTTCCAGGTACGCTTGATCTTCGTCTGTAGCCACGTTCTAGCTAAACCTCGCTCGTATCGAACAAAACAATATAAATGTCAGTCATTTATTATGTAAGTATTTATTTGCAACTACCCTACAATAAAAAAAATATCGTTGCTTTGTACGACATAGATAATTATTAGTTATGCTTATGTTAATATTATTCTCATGTAAGTGAAATATTTTCTTATGAGAAATAAAATATCTCAAACCTCATATAATATTAAGTTATATCATCTATTACTAAGTATTACAATGAATGCTATAGGTATAGGTACTTAGATTTTAAATGCGACCGACATACATTATAATAATATGAAATACTTACTTTATTTAGTTTTACGGTCGTCGTTTGCAGACAAGCAATTTAATCAATATTATGTTGATTTAATTGCAATCAATATTTATATTTATTTGTACTAAGCAATTTTGGACGAGCTTTTCTTAAGAGGCAAATAGATAGATAATTCTTATTATTGCACAATAACATAAGCATTATAAACAATAACAACTCAAGTAACGTTGTACAATTGGCGGTATTACCGCTAAAAAGCGATCTCTTTCAGACAACTTTTGGATGGAGAGAAATGTTTTTTTTATGCATGATAGGCTAGCCTTTGACCTCTATCTCATCTGATGGTAAGTGACCTAGAATTACTGGCTCTCAAGGACAGCTGCCGGAACACACCGTAAGGAGCTTGGCGACAGATTTTCTACTTGAGGGTGGTAGCTAGCCAGGCGGGCATTAGCAAAATGCCTCACCACAATGCATGATCAGGCATGATAGATAACAGTGGCGTATAATAATTAGAACTAGAACGAATAGAATTAGAACGAATCAAGTGAAATAGGTGCTCTATGTAACCTAACTTTATAGTAATAACATAACATAATTATAAATTAGATAATTTATAATTATCTTTGTTATTACAATATTATACTTTATTCATTCGTAGACTTAATACGATATTATAGTCATTGTTTCATTAGCTTATATCTGCGACCAAGCCAGCAATATTAGGTCTAGTAAGATCTAGGTTAAGTGCTTGTCAATATCTTAAATAAAAACCCTTCAATTAGGGCCATTTGTTTTTACAATCAGTAAACCGTGTTCACATAAGAACCACGAAAGTCCACAACCTTTCTCGCGCCTGTTATATGCTTATTAATGTATATAAAATACCTAACATGAAAGTAAGATATTAGCTATGCAAAATATTTCTTAAAGCACAATCATAAATCCTTATAACGCTGCAGAGGCCATTAAATTAAAAAGTTAAAGTTAATTCCTTATAACTTTTGCAATGGTTACTGAAGTATGAGTTATAAAAATGACAATGTTGCGTCGTTAATGCATAATTAGTAAAAGTAAGACTTGATTGCTATAATCAACCTTTATTACATGTACTTATTTTGATATTTTCGTATCAAAAGCTTTTTAATAATGTAAATCTTTGTCATTTTACATATTTTGTTTTGTAGCCCTATATAACTCAGATGGGAGTTTACTCGAAAGTAGGTGCATATCATAAGTTAGTAGTATAAAAAAAAAATCGACTGTATTTTGGGGCATACAGCCTTATGACTTATGTCATTTATGTTGACTATTCGATTCGAGAATAGTGAAAGGTTTGTAGATACAAAAAAAGAACCGTAATTCGCAGCATGTTGAAATTTCCACAGGAGATGTCCGAACGGATCACCGAAAAATATTTAATTTAATGGAAGTTTCCATGCATGAAACTTTTTTGTTTATATTTTATCATAGAAATGGTAATTCATGAAAGCTTCCAATTCGGTATGAGTAAAACCCCTTTTTAAATCGGTCTAGTCAAGACTTGTGCTAAGAATTCCTTTAATTTTTTTTCTACGGAACCTTTGATTTCCATTCTCACTCGCACTTAGCTGGTTTCTTAAACATATGGGCGTGTTAATAAAGATATCGTCTATCAGCTGCGTCCCACGGGTTCAACCGCGTAGTTAACCATGAAAAATGAAGCTGATGATGGAGATGAAAGTATCCTTTGTGTTTTACCTTAACTATCTATACTTAAAGTTTCATCCAAAACGGTTCAACCGTCACAGCGCGAAAGAGCAACAAACAAACACCCTCACCCTCATATAGGTTAACTTCCGCATTTATTATTCAGCTAGTTACGCCCCGTGGTTTCACCCGCGTAGTGATGGATGATGACGAAAAGTATCCTGTGTTAATCCAGCGCCTCATCAACCTCTATGCCAAATATCATCAAAATTTGTCCAGTCGTTTGAGCGTGAAGAAGTAACAAACACACTCACATACTCTCACCTTTGTATGGGTAGTGTGCTTCAATTCAAATACTTTATTTGCAATAATATGGGTAGGTTTACATACATAATGATCATATAAAACAGGTTATTGAAGTCTGTTATAACAACCTAATAAGTGTATATAATAATACTAGCTTTCCGGGCGCGGTTCCACCCGCGCGTATATTGGTTATCGCGCAAAAACATTAACCTCTTTTTGCGCAGTTGGATAAAAACTATCCTATGTTTTTTCCCGGGTCTCAAACTATTTCCATACCACATTTCATTCAAATCGGTCCAGTAGTTTTATCGTGAAAGCGTAACAGACAGACAGACAGAGAAGAGTTACTTTCGCATTTATAATATTATATATATATATATATATAGTACTGTAGTACTGATTAGATAATAAGTGTGATAAGTGTTATGGAGAATCTAAACATATGTCTATATATGACATAACATCTAATACGTTGCGACAGTCATTAATCATGTTCCTCTTATCGCATAACATAAAAAAAATATACAATCCCAACCGACCACATGTATAAAAAAAAAACAAATTAAAAGCCCAACTGCACTAAAAATACGGAAATGTTATTGAGAATTCGGAACCCAACGGAACCCAATAATTTTCTTTCAGTGTATAATTTGCAATCGGATCCCGCCTGCTACTAAACTTAATGCGGGATTCTCAATCTTGTTTCAGTATTTTTAGTGGAGTTGGGCTTTTAATTTTTTATTTTACTTTCGATTGTTTGGTTTACCTACAATTAAATGCAAACAAACAACTTTTATACATACATATAACTTGGTTTGATACCCTACTCGATAGTTTTTTTTTACTATTGCGCGCCAAAAATCCGCCATTTGTATTACATTTAAATTTAAGGTGAAATAACGATAACTAAACGTCAAAATCCATCCAGCCGTTTAGAAGATACGAAGTAACAAATAAACTAACAAAATAACATACTTATATACAAAATACGTAAGATATTATTTAATATTTCAGTGTTGGAACTCGGTTCCTTTGATTTTTAAATAATTATATCTTTAATTCACTTTAGTAACGAATTAGCACTGTTTCAGGCTATAACAACACTGTCACTCGCCTTTTATTCTGTTCACCATCGACGTTCAGTCGAATTGAGAACCGTCACCCATTTTTAAGATAGTTAAAAACTAAGCAGAATCTAAACCAGGTGCATCGGATTGAAATATGCAGAACTGTTTACAACGTACACAAATCTTCACATTGTCCTCATTCTGGCAAACTGATGATCCCGTTAGGTTCGTTTAGATAGCATTACCACGTAGTAACTGACACTTAATCTACGGCATTACCTCCACATGTTGGCATTTTGAGTTGCGTTTAGAGTGGGTACACATTAGGCGTTTTAAAGTGCGCACTTTAATATCGCGCGTTTTGAATATCTGCCGAAGGTGTACACGTTGTACACGTGCAAGCGCCTGCTTTTAATCAAGCGTGACTCAGACGCACGTTGTCAGATTTTCGATAGAGGGCGCGTTGCGCGGCCGTCTCCTGCGCGTTTTTAGATACATGTTTCGCCATGTATCTAGAAACGACGTGGACGCATACGAGAGTTGAAATATTAGAGTAGTTATATCCGAACACCACTGCTCTAAAAGCTTACTAGAATTTATCCATCTACATACCTACGCACATATATATGCAGTTTGTAATGACAAGGAAAGAACGTTCAAATATTATGCGTCATATCTGTTGCAAGAAAGAGATAAATAAGCAATTCGTGTAACCACCGAACCGCCCCGAGACGTTCCGATCACCATTACACTGCGATGTCTTGCACTCTCTCACACCAAACGATACACATATCTCGCTCATCCATTTCATTGAGAATAGTTCCTTAGATGAAACAAAATGTCGATATTTTCTATTTCATCAATAAAAGCAATAATTACGCGTGAAATGAAACAGTTTTCTTATCTCTCACAGTGCTTGTATGGTGCAGATATATTGGTGCAGAGTCTAAAGACACAAGGAAGGCATATTGTCCACAGATTATTCCTAAAAAACACGATTAGTGGCGATGTATTCACCGGACGCTCAGAAGTGCAAGACTGGTAGTGACTCTGGTAATTACCCTGAATTCGTCTAGTAAATATGGAGGCCATACAACGCATCTACAGGTAAAAAAATCTTAGGACGCATATTCATCAAAATTGACATCGAGGACTTCGATACGGACTTATTTATCGACGATATCCAAAAGCGTCCAGCTCTATGTGCCAGGAAAGTCCTGATTATAAAAACAAAATATTAAGAAAAGTGTATGTACACCTTGGTACGCAATTCTAAGCGCGGTGTATGTAAGCTATCAACGCGCGCCGAGCGCAACGCCCCGCGCGCCGAGCGCCTAATGTGTACCCGCTCTTAGATAACTGTACCCGTACTTACCTACAAACTTCGTTTTATTCGTGACAGCTGTAACTATTACATAATCTGTGGCTGTTGGCTCCTAATGAGCAGAATAATCTACGTTTGAGTATCATGTGTACTTCAAATTCCAGACTGTGTTAGTGTGCCACCAATGGCAATGTGTCACTGATTTTATTATGACACTTTGGCTATACCAGAGCTAACCTTAAATCATATTTATTATATCATATCATATTCTAGGTTAGGCAGAACAACATATTGGGCCACATCATAACTTATCATCAGGAGAAATAGTGGTCAAAGGCTGGCCTATTAGGCATAACAAATATCATTAAATTACTAGAATGTTGTATAAGCACAGGTGGTAGATTAATAAGTTCAAGTATTCTAGCAAAAGAATGTTTTTTTCAAATTGACAAAATTAGTTTTAAAATTAAATAATGTATTCCAATGTCATAATAAATAAAAGTAATAAACAGAAATTTAATGTCAATATATTTTGTTTATAATGTAAGTTCTGTTAATAAAAAAGTTAAATTTATACGTCACTATACAATAATTCATATATTTTTTGTTATTTTGTAAATAAATTCGTAATTTATTTCGTTATATAGTTTTATATGTCATAAATTCCTTTAAGACCGATTGTAGACCGATATCAGATAAACAATGGTCACTGCGGTCTCTTCTTGGATGGGTGACTGCTACTGACTACACCTTCATTACCGACCGCTTCCGTGCTTCGGAGGTCACGGCACGGCGGCGTTGTCGGTACCGGTTATTGTCTTAGGATGGCAGTCGTTATAGTATAGCATATAAACATTTTGATATTACTGCTTGCTATGTTGACATGGAGTGCCAACGCAACGGCAGAGACTGGCAGTGCAGTTTTACTTTTAAACCTATTTCAACTTTGTCGCTATTGTTACAACGCATAATATCGCTTGAAAAACTTCCACAAGTCGCGCAGCCGCACGCAGGGCCAAGAAAATCCGCGTTGCCGCCCGCGGCCATTCACCGTCAATTGTTTTATGCTATAATACATTACAATGGTAGAAACAAAGTCGAAAATAGTAAAAATTCCGACCGCTGATACTTCCGTGCGATAATTTGTATCTGGCCTGAAACTCGTTATAAGCGGGGGCAGTAGTGCAGGCTACCTACTCTTTTCCATACTTCCTAGTTAATAATACAAAAAATCTCTACCTTTAACATAATATCCAATGACCCACGTGGCAAAAAAAGACCTATATCAAAGGTTTTAAATGTAATCTACAATCTATGTATCTATTATTTCTAGGGCTCTGAGGCCAGTCATAAGTTTCGTCGGCAAGATGTCGTACCTAGCTGGAGGTATGGCTATCACCATCCGTGGGCGTCAAGCCAGACGTGAGGACGCACCCATCCTGGTGGTCGCTCCCCACTCATCCTTCCTTGATAGCTGCATAGTGTATGCTACCAAGATGGCATCTGTCATCGTGAGGAATGAAAGCATGGACAATTATGTCGGAAGTAGGTTTGTTGATTACCTATAGGTGATGGTACAATAAGAGCTAATTTTCCAATGTGCCTTAATCGCATGCCTTTCTGAAAATACTGGTGATGGTTTTTATGGTCCTTTGTTTCCGAATTTTAGGGTGAATTAAACATGTTTTTTTGTCACTAAGGGCATTTCCTTAGAATAGACGAGTCACATCTTTTATATTGCATGTGCCTCAAGTCTTTACATACCCACTTAACTATGGGGTTAAGACAAATATATTTGGATGGCTCACGATAAAAGTGAAGCAAAAAAAACATGCTTCTATTATGCCGTCCTTTTCTATACTATGGCAAACCTGTAGAGCATGAGAGACAGTATGACAGGAACAGGTTCTTTTTTTGAAAAACTTGACTAGATGAAATATCCTAAACTCGTTTTCTGCACATTTAAGTTTGAAGTTTAATTACAGCTTGTCTTCAGTACCTGGTTGTGGTTATTGTGCTTCTTCTTTCTTCTCTTGGCATCTTGCTTTATTGAAAATGAATTTCGGTAAAGTTTCTGCCTCACATATAAACATTTGGATGTTTTGTAACTTTTATTTCAGCTTTGTGTGAAAATTTACGAATCAGAGTGCGGTGCTCTACTCTACACAGTCGAATGCTTTGGAAAGATCACAAAATAAGCCAATAGCATCATGTGAACTCTCCCGGATTTCAAGTGTATAATGTAACATCCATTAAAAACTTGCATCTGTTGTGAATCTGCTCTTTGTGAAACCAAAATGATTCAATATATTATGCTCATTAATATGGGATAGAAATCTGTCCATAAGTGATAGGATGAAATTTAGCCCCCTACTTAAAAATTGGAGTGATTAGAATATGTTTCATTAAATCGAGTTAGTTTTGCATATCGACACAAAGATTTAATATTGATACTAAATATGGTGTGATAATCCAAGAATAGATTGTACCACTTTTCTTGACATACTCTTCAAGTCTTAAAAATTCTTATGTTTAATATATTGAATTTCTTAATAATTTCAAAGGTTGTCATGGTATCTGAAAGAAATGTCCGGTATTTTGCAGGAAAAATCGAATGACTTGGTGACTTCTAAAGGTGCGTTAGAAAAAAACCGAAAAAGATTTCGCCCCTTACGACTGTTGCAATAATAATGCAATAAAAATGGAGGGATGCATATCTAGCTCAGAGCCCCATTTAACACTTTTACTTCGTAAAAAATTAATCCTTTTTAGGCCGATTACGTAAATTTTAATCATAAAGTTGCATAGGTTGCTTTGAATTTTCACCATTTTCATTAGTATAAATTTTTAGGTATGCGATGAATAGATTCAGGCGTTACTTTGTGTGAATCTATATTTAATAATAACAAATATGTATTTTTTAAATATTTTAAGAAACCATTAAATTCATATTTTAATGAAACACTTATAAAAATTTAAAAAAATATCAAGGTACAATTCCGCCTAATTCCAAAATTTAATGATAAGCTAATGTTAAAATAGTTTTCTTAAAATATTCGTTATTATTTTAGGTACCTACCTATGCTTTTGCTTTTGTCACGCCTCCCGTCTGCGTCTTAAGATGCCTACGAATTTCCCTACAAGTATTTTTTTAACGGTTTTTACAATTTGACCCCATTAAATTATATAATTCTCTGACTCTTATTCAGTATTTATAAAATTTATCGATATGCGGTTGGAAACGTAAAAGTAATGAAAATAAAATTTATGTTGTCTCTCCCAACTCACTGTTTATTAACTAATTGTCATTTACGCGTGATAGAAGAACAAGAAATAGAAAAACAAAATGTCATTTTATTTTCGTAATAAACATTTTGAAAATTGCCTTTGAGATAGCCGCAGAGGAAATAATCGTTCTAAGCTTATTAATCACCAATAAACCACAACACAGTAAGTTTCCATTCATCAAGCCCCGACACGAGTACCAGAATGAATAGAATTACACAACTCCCCAAATCCGTACAACACGCACTGTGCATTCAAATATGTCACCATTCGGCCAGAAGTTGTACTTGTAATATGACCATAGCGAATCCACAATGAAACGTTGACATTTGTACTCAACAATGGCCCCTGTAAATCTTTTTTTCGTCACAAACAAGCTTGTAATTTCAAGGTATTGTGAAAAGGCTTGGTTCTCTGTTGTTATGGATGTATTTCTTTTGTTCGATTGTATGGGATCTACGTGACCTGGCTGTATTTTAATATGTTCTATTACTTCTATTACAGGCAACAGTTTTATAGTAGGGTTAGCTTTGATGATTTTTGGCATTTGTGAGCTCTGACTTTGTATGGGATCTATGTGATCTGGCTATATTTGAAAGTGTTCTATTACTTCTATTACAGGCAACAGTTTTCTAGTAGGGTTAGCTTTGATGATTTTTGGCATTTGTGAGCTCTGACTTTGTATGGGATCTATGTGATCTGGCTATATTTGAAAGTGTTCTATTACTTCTATTACAGGCAACAGTTTGCTAGTAGGGTTAGCTTTGATGATTTTTGGCATTTGTGAGCTCTGACTTTGTATGGGATCTATGTGACCTGGCTGTATTTTAATATGTTCTATTACTTCTATTACAGGCAACAGTTTTCTAGTAGGGTTAGCTTTGATGATTTTTGGCATTTGTGAGCTCTGACTTTGTATGGGATCTATGTGACCTGGCTATATTTTAAAGTGTTCTATTACTTCTATTACAGGCAACAGTTTTCTAGTAGGGTTAGCTTTGATGATTTTTGGTATTTGTGAGCTCTGACTTTGTATGGGATCTATGTGATCTGGCTATATTTTAAAGTGTTCTATTACTTCTATTACAGGCAACAGTTTTCTAGTAGGGTTAGCTTTGATGATTTTTGGTATTTGTGAGCTCTGACTTTGTATGGGATCTATGTGACCTGGCTATATTTTAATATGTTCTATTACTTCTATTACAGGCAACAGTTTTCTAGTATGGTTAGCTTTGATGATTTTTGGTATTTGTGAGCTCTGACTTTGTATGGGATCTATGTGACCTGGCTATATTTGAATATGTTCTATTACTTCTATTACAGGCAACAGTTTTCTAGTAGGGTTAGCTTTGATGATTTTTGGTATTTGTGAGCTCTGACTTTGTATGGGATCTATGTGACCTGGCTATATTTTAATATGTTCTATTACTTCTATTACAGGCAACAGTTTTCTAGTAGGGTTAGCTTTGATGATTTTTGGCATTTGTGAGCTCTGACTTTGTAAGGTAACTTCACCTACTCGTTTTGCTATATAAACTATGTTGACTATGGAGTATACGCGCAAAATGCTGACCTAGAGAAAATTGCACCTAATGATCAGCATGTCAGCAAACATGTCACACAAAAAAAAGACGAAACGGAGTCTAAACCTAGGTGTTCAGAAGTAGGTAAATGCCCGAAAACTCAAATAATTGCAGCAGACGTCGGTTAGGCAAGCTCTGCTATGGGCGCTTCGAAAGTAAGGAAAATTACGAGATTTTTCATCTTAGGTAATTATATAAATGTCCAAGCCTAGCACTGTTGTATTTTTCAAATGTTGGAGCACAAAATTTTATATCCCGGGCGGGAATTGAACTTGCGTCCTCCGATTTCGCGCCGGATTCCTACACCACTCAGCCACCTCGGCACGCTATTTCTAGCCGAAATTTCGTGCTCCAATTGTATTACTTTAACCGTCATAGGCGACGGTGTGCATACAATTTTGTGCGCCAATAATTTTGTAAAATATGATTTTCGCTTAGCTCACGATAGTGCTTGTAATCATATTATTATGTATATCTAGCACTGTTGTGTTGTGTGCAAATCTACCACTATCTATCGCGATGGCCAGCTCCAACCATAAAAAAGAAATGTACTTTCCATCTAACGACACCATATATACACAATGTCTTCACAACGCGAAGTAAACAATAGGGTACCTTTCCATTACGTTTTCTCACATTCGGTGAAAATTTGTGCGTTGTTGTGCGCCCGCACAACGTAAACTGTAAAGCAATAGGTTTTATAGCACGTGTAAATACTTTGTTGTTGCCGGTATTCTGTTTAATGTACATAAACGGGGTTTTATAGTAGTGAGAAACGTACGGTCGTAAATATTGTGTGCAAATGACATTTGTACACAATCAATGATAAGATTGAAAAAGGGGCCAAGTCGCCGCAGCAAGTCTGTGAAAATTATTCTCTAAGTAAAATAGAAATGGTTCTGTTATGCAAGGTTGCAATATTATAATTATATTAAGCTAAATTTCTGGTTTTACTATGCTTTTACACTTACACACAATCACATACACTCTCATACAAAAGTGCTCATATATCTCCTATTTATTGTCGTATACTATAAACTTGAATGTAATATCTTATCCATGTAAAATGTTAGTCCGTTTTTGGCTGTAAGTTTTAGTATTTTTGTAATGTACACATAGTTTTAAGAGATGTGGATTAATAAAACAAAAAAAAAATTAGTTTGAGCAAGTACTTGTATTGAAATCTGAGGACGCGAAGGATTTAAGAATTGAACTATGATCGAAGCGAGTCATTCAAAATGTAGAATCCTGTGCGTACTGAAGGTTTTGAATGTACGAGACACAAAATAACTTCGCTGCCAAACGAAACACACAAATTCACGTCATGCAAACAATCAAAATGCAAGGTGGAAAAACTTAGATATTGTTAATTTGCGTAAAATTGGTCACACATAAACGTAAACCATTTTTTCTGGAACTTTCATAGAGGTTCGAATTTCAAAAACCTCTTCCACGCTAGCGTGTAAAAAGCTTCGATACGCAGACTTCAGTGCTTCCGATCTTAGATCTGTGCAATCAATATCCGTTTCGCGTTCGGAACCCTTTCGGAGCTCATTTTCAATTGTGTTTATTAACAAAACAGAATCGAGACAAACTCTTTGCTTTACCGAGAAATATTTATTTACCGCCTGTATCGATAGGCAGATCGAAATGCAGATGCATAGGTCTATGAAAGAGATCTAAATTCAAATAACACCCCAGCACGCTTACAATGAATTTCCATAGAACATTGCCTGCTCGGTTTTTTGTTCCAATTTAAAAACGCGCCGGCAATACACATACATATCCATGTATTATATATACGAGACTTTATGAGCTCTGTATTCAAAAGTAATGATAATAAATCCGCGCATTTTTGAGAAAAAATCTAAGCTAGTTTGGCTTCCACCAAATTAGCGATGGAAAATCTGTTTTTCAGCGACGTTAAAAGCGTATACAGCTTCCTTTAAAATATATGAATAACTAATTATTCAACTATAACAGCTGTTGTATTCAATTGGTAGTTTGACATACACTCGAGAGCAATGAATCCGGGTCACTTAAAGAATGTTAAAAATCTCGGAAACTAAAAATGATAGGTTAATGCAATAAATTGTATTTAATAGACAATGTAATACTCCTTAAATGAAAGTAAAAAAAATATGAGTCACCATACATTTTATTAACACAAAATTACATAAAGAAAAAAACTGCTGATCTCTCCTTAAAACAAAAATAGGAAACATGAAATTTTTGAACTTTATTACGATTTTCTTGAATTTTAATACTTCGTATTGCCTCCTCGTGCTTCCATTACTGCGTTTACGCGGTTTGGCATGCTGTACACCAAGTTCCTTATACGATTTTGGGGAATATTCTCCCATTCCTCTGTGAGAGCAATTTTGAGCTCACGAAGCGTGATTGGGGGAGGGTTTCGTTGTTTTACGCATCTGCCTAGCTCGTCCCAAGCATGCTCGATCGGGTTGATATCCGGGCTGCGCGCTGGCCACTCCATACGAGTAATGTTCATCTCTTGAAGGTAGTCATTCACAATCCTACCTGTATGAGGTCGGGCATTGTCATGCATAAATATAGCATCCTCACCTAAATTGACCATAAATGGACCAACGTGATCATTGAGGATTTCTTCCACATATCTTACGCTAGTTAAAGAGCCGTTTTCTATGATCACCAGCTCTGTGCGACTTTCAGAAGAAATTCCGGCCCACACAAGTACAGACCCACCACCGTAGGCTACTTTTTCTTCGATGCATGCTTGCTTGAATCTTTCCCCTGGTCTTCGATACACTCTGTGTCTTCCATCGTGCTTGTAGAGCATAAATTTTGATTCGTCGGAGAACATAACTTTTGACCAATCTTCAATACTCCAATTTACGTGGCTCTGGGCATATCTTAGTCTCGAAATACGATGCCCACGCTCCAGTTTAGGGCCGTTTGCAGGTCTAAGGGGTTTTAAGTTAGATTCAGCAAGCCGACGTCTTACTGTCCATGCACTTGGGTTACTTCCTCCGAGGCGTCGAAACTGATTGGTGAGTTCAGTTCCTGTGAGAAAGCGATTTCGAAGCATGGTGTTCACCAAGTATCGGTCTTCTCGTGCTGTGGTACACCTGGTTCTGCCCGTTCCTGGTCTGCGTAGGTTAGAACCAGTTTCTTCGTAACGTCGGAGAACTCTTTGTACTGTTGACAGCGACACACCTACAGTCCTGGCTGTATCGCGCTGACTCCGGCCGGTTTCCAGCATTGTAAGTATTCTGGTGCATTCTTCAGGCGTAAGCGACATAATTTCAGCTTGAATAATGAATATAGAGCACTATCAACATGGTTTATGTACCCACATAAATGACAGATTACAAACAAAAGCAAAACCAAATGCTGTAATTTCGTAGTTCCATCTTCGAAAGTGGCCCTTTATCAAATTTGATTTTTTTATGATATAACTTTACAATAACTAAGAAGTTTTAATACCTTCATTTAAGGAGTATTACATTGTCTATTAAATACAATTTATTGCATTAACCTAGCATTTTTAGTTTCCGAGATTCTTAGAATTCTTTAAGTGACCCGGATTCATTGCTCTCGAGTGTATAAAATGAGATACGGTTAATTAGTAAATGAGATACGACATTGTTAATGTTTTTCTAATATATTAATATAAAAATTTCTTTATATTTTTTTCTAATAATTATTAACCCCTACGCTCAGGTAAATCTTTAACTATAGGTAAATACATACATAGTTTCTTGTTTAGTTTTTTATGAGGATAATTATTTTAGATAAATAAGATTCGTTAAATATTCTTCGATGAGTACTAGGCTATCAGAAACTTGTTAGAGGTACATGAAACAAATTGCTACAGATTTGAAAGTTCGTCTGGCTTCATTATAAACAAAATCGATGCAATACAATACAATCACTTGAGGCTGCCGCTATGCCAATCATTGATACCAATAGCTCAGTTCTTCTCAGATAATGAATGCAATCGATAAACAAGGCGAATCAGCATCTAACGACTGTGCTACGACTAGAACACCTGCAGTGCCATTAAAAAGTAAAATAATTGCAAGTCAGGTGATTCTACTCAACATGAATGGAATATACTAAACGGGCCAAGTACCTCAGAAATAAAATGTTTGTTTTTTTATGCTTGATAGGTTAGCGTTGACCACCATCACCCCTGATGGTAAGTGATGATGTGGTCGAAGATGTTGTTCAGGCTAACCTAGAATAGGCTAGGCTCTCAAGGACAGTTGCCGTAGCACACCGTTAGGTGCTTGGCGACAGATTTTCTACTTGAGGGTGGTAGCTAGCCAGGCGGGCATTCGCAAAATGCCCTACCACCATGCTATAACGCCTGCCATCCTAAGTCAACGACCGGGACCGACGGCTTAACGTGCCCTCTGAACTACGGAAGCGCTCAGTAGTAATGTCACCAGCGGTCACCCATCCGACTCATGACCGCGGCCGACGTTACTTAACTTTGCTGATCGGTTCAGAATAAATGAAAGAAAAAATTAATCCTTTTAAAATAAAATTAAGAGCTAGTATGATACGTCAAAGGCTAGTCTATTCAAAATCAGGTTCCATTACATGAGAAGTTAGCTGAAAAAAATCTTTTTGCAGTCTAGCATTGTGGAGAGTCTAGAGCTCATTGAATAGAGTGAAAATAGTAAGTAGTACATTATGATACGGATGTGGATAGTTGGTTATTCCAAACGAGGCTGCGCTATTGTGGATTTTATGCTCGGGCCGTGGGCGATGGCTATAATAGATCAAGGTGAGATTGTAAAAATTACGTAGCATGAAAACATTGAGCTAATATGTATTTTTTTATACCTGATAGTGACAGTTTAGCCTTTGACCACTATCTCACCTGATGTTAAATGATGATGTGGTCGAAGATGTTATTTAGGTTAACCTAGAAATACTGGTTCATAAGGACAGCTGCTGGAACACACCGTTAGGTGCTTGACGACAGATTTTCTAGGCGGACATTCGCAAAATACCACGCAAAATTTTTAACCATTAAACCATCATTAAAAATGAAGATGAAAGCAAGAACGATGAAAACAATAGAAAAACAATGTGAAAAGCCAAGGATATTACAAAGTTACTAAAAGAACCAACTTTACGTTCACCATAAATATATTTGCATAGGAAAATGGTGCATTTTTTATGCCCCAGAATAATATTCAAAGAACACTATCCTGGGGTTGATCGACATAATTTCTCCGCGAATCAAGTAGTGCTAGATGTCATTATTAGCCGGCCCAAATAATTATATGTTTTCGTTTAACATGAGCGGAATGCTGTTTAAAATAATATGAAAATTTAAATCAAAGTACAAAAAAATTAAGCTGTCTCATTCAAAAAATATTGAATGAACTACAGGCAGAGCAATATGGAAGATGCTTCACCGTCTAAAAAATGGCAAAAATAAACCAAAACAATCGAATAGGGCATTAAAATGAAGGAAAGTAAAAGTTGATTACAAAAATATTATAAGTCGTATGTTTAATCTAAATGGGGGCACTAAAAAGTGTAAAATAAAATCAATAACTAGAAATTTAAAACCCGACTGCACTAAAGAGACTGAAACAAGAATCCCGCATTAAGTTAAGTTGCAAACGGAATTCCTTAATTTTCTTTCGGTTTATAATGTGCAATTGGGTCCCGCTTGCTACTAAACTTAATGCGGGATTCTCAATCTTGTTTCGGTCTCTTTGGTGGGGTCGGGTTTTAAATTTCTATTAATTGATTTTATTTTACACATTTTAGTGCCCCATTAAATTTAAATAATTTTGTACTTTTATATATATATATATAGTTATATTATAGTTTGTTTTTTATTATCGAATTAGTATTTTGCGCCCAAATTCCGCCTTTTTGTTTATAAAACTAGGTTACCTGAGCTGTATCTACATTTGGTTTTTTAAGACGCATGTAATAATATATATATATATATACTATCCATCCAGCCGTTTAGAAGATACGAGGTATTAAAGAAATTTAAAATCAAAACTATTGTCGCGGGCAAAAAACTATTGTACATGTCCGCGGGCTTGAGCTTCACCCCATGGTGGAAGGACATTTTGCGAATACCTGCCTGGCTAGCGACCACCCTCAAGTAGACAATCTGTCATCAAGCACCGAACGGTGTGTTCTGGGAGCAGTCCTTGAGAGCCAGTTAAAATACAGGCACATAATATGTCTTAAGGTGACGGGCGCAGTGCAATTCGTGACTTGATACGAAATGCATCTGTTATAGTCAGAGGTTAGTCCGTTTAACATCAGGTGGGCCTCGAGCTCGTTCCGTCACAATAACATAAAAAAAATGCGCAAATGATAACCCTTCCTTAATAAATCGAACAACACTTCCTATCTTATTTTAAATATGGTAACACAATTTGTTTTCCTCAGTTTCAATTACTTTTATTCAATAGTTTTCGAGACTATTTTCAATATATATCAAAATAACGTTTACCTTGAGATTTTTTGTACAAAACTTGCACTAGATAATAACTATAAACAATACAATTTGTTTGCGACGAACAAAAGGTAAAGGAAAATGTTTACCATCTATTACATATTTTAGCATGTTGGAGTTATACGATTATCGTCGCAGCGGCAAACAACACTATTGTCAACCCTAAAAAAATAATATCTTCCCTTAAAAGAAATACCAAGAATGTCCACGTTTTAAATAAATGTGACCTTAAATGCTTAGCTGGAAAGGCTCACAAACACTGGTATAGCTTAAAAACAAATAGAATTAGCTCGTAATTGTCACGTGTCGCGTCGCGCTGGGGCTTCTCCTCGCCAAGCCTGCTATTATAGCGCAGTTTCAAGGGCGGCTTGACGCAATACCAGTGTGGGCTAACTAACCCACGCGCGCCATGTTACAATTTCCCCGTGCGAGAAGGCTCAGTGCAAAGACAGCCTTGATATTTGTATGAGTTCAGCTGATTTCGTCCAATTTTCGTATTTGTAGTTATCAGTCAGTACTAATATTATAAATGCGAAAGTAACTCTGTCTGTCTGTCTGTCTGTCTGTCTGTCTGTTACGCTTTCACGCCAAAACTACTGGACCGATTTGAATGAAATTTGGTATGGAGATAGTTTGAGACCCGGGAAAAAACATAGGATAGTTTTTATCCGACTGCGCAAAAAGATGTTAATGTTTTCGCGCGATAACCGACATACGCGCGGGCGGAGCCGCGCCCGGAAAGCTAGTGAATTATAAATTAATCATATTTTATATCGTACCATTTTGATCTAACTATATATTTCTATATTTGTACAAATTCATATACCGTGGTCTACATGTGAAATGTTTAATACATCATAATTTATTTTCATTAATGTTTATCAGAACCAAGACGGCAGCAGCGCTCTTTATTCTTTTAAAACAAAGTAACTTTATTATTTCAACTTTAAAAGTACCAGGCAAACATAAACCCGTAGGATGCCCAAGCGTTATTTAAGTATTCTTAATAAATTATAGAATTGAACCTGACACGAAAGTTCTATTGCTGCTTTCCCAGTACTTGCACATACTATCATAGGTACAGTCCCCGGCTCCGGATGGGTTGTTTCATGTTCTACAATTGGATGGTTGTAAAAGGCAACCAAAAGAAAAAAGTCACTGACAGAGAGCATGGCAAATAACACTACTCGTGTCGCTGAATATTAGGCACACAACAGGAATTTTCTTTTTACATTATTATGCTTACAAATGCTGAAATTCTATGTCTATCGTCTGTACAAAACTAACGTAAATAGAAAATGTGAATTCACTAGATAAAGTTTTGGCATTATATTGTTATATTTTTATACATTCGAGTACATACATAATTCAGATGTTTTCTTTACAAGCATACAAAAATTGCAAAAAAACTAACATATAATTTTCTTGCTGCTACAAATCAAACATATTTTGTTAAAAACTTGCTCATGTAAAGCTATTGAGCACTAGTCAGTGCTTTAACTGAATGGTAGCGTTAGGACAGTGGTCAGACATGACACATGATACTGAATCATTTATAATATAAGTGTGTACTTTAGTCAAAGGTCATAAGGTTTTGTTTAATTTCTTTAAAAATAAGCTCAATTCTAGGATAAAAAACAGAGCCTACCCTTATTATTATGTCTATTAATAAATCTGACTTATTACATTTTTTTTATTAAAATGCCATAATTTAATATGTCAATTGACGTATGTATCTGACTTACGTCAATTGACACTGAGAGAATTCAAAACTATATTTTCCAATTGCTTCATTACAAAAACTCTACAATATATCCGAACTATTAATTAAACATCTTAATAAATTAAATGATCTTAAAATATCTGTTTATATAATGTATTGACATATGTAATGCGTTATTTTAAGTATAATTTAATTTTATGTCTTACCGAATATAGTATTTTTAAGAATGTGTGCCATACAAATGTATGTAGCTGTAGTGTTGTATATAGTTCATAGTATTTTGTTTAATAAAGGCATACAGCCGGAAAAAATAAATAAATAAATAAAATATATGTTATATACTGAGCAGTAATTAATTTGGTAATTTTAATTTTGCAGTCATTCATGTTTCTGAGTAAATATGTGATACCACTTATGAATTTGACTTGTATAACTACTTATAACACCATATTTAAAGCAAATAAATTCTCATTTCATATAAAGCTGAAACCTTTACAATATGTGCATGTCGGTTTGGTGAAAACCTTATCGCATTCTGTGTTGCGTGGTTAATTTATCTCGCTCTGATACTGACCCTACTTTGAGGTAGGGTGGGCCTTAGTCACCAATTTAAATAGAACCCACTTGGAAGTACTGAACGCAACAAAAATGTAATCATCAAAATTGGTTGACCTCTCCAATCGGTCAAAGTCGACTTGACCTTTTATACCGTCAGTTAAAAAGTTATTAAACTGTCAGCACTGAGGCATTTCTCGTTGAATCAGATTTAAGGTCGCACCAGTTAGCGAGACTCGCTCTCACTTACGTTCACTTTATACTCAAAAAGCACATTTTCGCGTGTCTCAGGTCTTGTTCTAAGCTTTCTCTGGTTCATTATTACAGCCGGTTTGTGACTACGGCAATGCGGCGTTCGTGTTTTTTTATTTTATAACAGTTACCTCATTGCGGTATTCTTAGTGTAGAGTTGTAGACTATAGGTCATAAGTACGCTAGGTTTATATACTAGTTTTTGCGTTTATAGTAAGAAATTGAGTGAATAAGGCATAAGTTTGAACATAGAAAGTTTTTTGTGGCGCGGAGTTTGCCTAATTGTTCTTTAGCCCCAGTTTTACTATCCTAGGATTTAATAAATTCGCGGATAATATTATACTAGGTACTTCATGAAAATGGGTTAGCCTTTGCTACCATAGATGTCCAGTGGTCTGGTAGAGAGTTGGGGGATTCTCCACCAGCTTGCACGGCCGCACGCCTTTGGGGGTCGGTCTAGGTAAGCAAGATCGCCTCTATACAGGCGCAGAGGCCCGATTACGTTCAGGTATACCGCCGGGGCAAGATGGTGAATGCTAACGCGACCCTATCTGTTTTTGAAATAACAGGCACATGAGACTTAACAACTATGTCTCAAGGTGACGGGCGCAGTGCTATTCGTGACTTGTTACGAAATGCATCTGTTATAGGCAAAGGATACCGCTTAACACCAGGTGGGCCTCGAGCTTGTTCCATCACAAAAACACTTGCCTCCTCGGTGGAGGACTGCTCACGGGGGGTTTTAGTAGGTTCAAATCCCAACTTTTTCGAAATGTGACGTCTGGCAGGCAGCAGCGAAGGGAAACATCTAATCAAAGATTTTATATGTATGTCGTTGACTTGGCGTTATACGAGTTCGTAGCTCCATAAACTTAAATAGATATGGCAGCTTTTCTACAACTGATAATGCAACTGATATTCCACAGTTGCTGTCACAAGTCAGTTAAACCAAGGAGTTATTTATTGCTGTTTTCAACGACATTATCTAAAATATAATCCAACATTTAAAATCTGCTCCTATGTTTGTAGTACAACTTAAGTTGAACTGTAGGTGTCGCTCCATCTCCATGGGATGGCGCGGGTTCGAATCCCGCACTTGACTATATTTTTTTCCCTCGTTGTAGTTTTGTAATATGTTTGATGTTCTAAGATAATTAAAAAAATTCAATATCATTTATTCAATGTAGGCGTTTATGACGCTCTTATGAAGGTCAATTACAAATCTCAATATCGAAATATTCTACATTGTACTGCCAAATTCAGCAAAAAAAATTTATAGGCCACTGCGAGAAGAACGGGCAAGAAACTCGGGGCCATTCTTTTAAACGTCTTTTTACAATATAATACAATTATTACAATATTTGTTTCAATTATGTAGGAGACAGGTGATAGCTAGGCAGAGGCGGAATTTTCCAAGCATTCTCGTCGTTTAAGTATAATATAGGTGTATCGAAGGTGTTGTTGAATAAAGATAACCGCGTTAATATAAACCTATATTGGTAAAAATGACCCAGATATGGCTCAGATGGTAATTGTTAGGCTACATAGGAGGTTTGAATACTCCGACACTTAGTATGGTCGTATTTTACGATTGGCTGCCTGGGCTTACTACCACCCTCTTGAAGAAATGATCCAAGCACCTAACTTTGTGTTCCAGCAGCTGTCCCTGAGAGCTAGTTTCCGTTCTAGTTTATGCCTGTTTATCACATCTTCGTAATATTCTAGAAAGATTGGTTATTAGAAATTAAAGAAAGCCTTGCAGTTGAGATGATTTTGCGTTTATTGGATAAAATAAATGTCAAGAATACGCGCATACAAGTGCATATGTGTTTTAGCGCTGACACGAATGTAAGGCAGTGAAAGTTGTGTATGGTAGAAGGGCTGCAGTGGAATAATGTAATCCGTAGAGCATGCGTTATTGCAAAATATTAAAATTATAGGGTTGCGTCATCATTAACAAGTTTAAAGCTAATTACAAAATTAGTCTTTTTTGTAGTGCAACGTAACTTGAACTATACTCGTAGATGTCGCTCCATCCCAAATATCCCAAAATGATTAAATCCATGATTAAAAAGTAATAAAAAAACAAAAGAACGATAGGAAAAATTTGAGTTATGGAATCATTGTCATGTTAACGCATTTGGATTAGAGCATACCCTGGCTAAAGGGGTGGATGGACGCGGGTTCGAATACCGCACATGTCTTAAATATTTCCTCTCGTAAGTTTGTAATTTTCTGATTATATTCTTTATAAAATCAATGCACTCTGGATACGCTAGATATTTATCATAGTGTGTATGTTACGGCAGTTGTGTACGAGTGCCCACATACAAGCCGCGTTTGGTACTTCACAGAAGTTAAACTACTTGTCCGGGTTTACTGTGGTTTTACGCACACAGTCAGGCATTTCTCAAAGACTGTTACAATCGCATTTTGTTCCAATGTAAAAGTTAATCAACAGTTATTTAAAGCATCACGCAACTTGGTGATTAGATCGTTTTTTTTATTGAGATCTATTACAATAAGAGATGAATGGGAGCCGATTTAACGGAACGAATCTTTTGTTGTAGCCCGAGATGAGATCTTTTAGGGACATATCGCAGCGTGGGTGTTACGAAATAATGAGGTTTCACCTGCGTACCTACTACTTAAAAAAAATCTCACAATTTTATTTAAGTAATGTTTTTCTAGAGATGCGCTGAATGTTCGTTTAGTTTTTTTAATGTAATTGTGACGTAACAAGCACGAGGCCCACCTGATGTTAAGTGGTATTTTCTAACTATAACAGATGCATTTTAGTTACTTATGACGAACTGCACTGCGTCCGTCACCTTTACAGTTACTAGGTCTGTAATTTTACTAGTTCTCAAGAACTGTTGCCGGTATACAGTGTTACGTGCTTGGCGACAGATTTTCTACTTCAGGGTGGTAGATAGCCCAGTGACCATTCGCAAAATGCCCTTCCAACAAGCAGTGAAGCTCAAGCCGGCGGCAGTGGGAATCGAACAATAGACCTGCAGCGCGGCAGTCCATAGCTAATACCGCTCAGCTAGTAATACCTATAAATTAGTTATTGATATACACTCTCTTGCAAAAAAAACGGGCACCTAAGGAAATTTACGTTCTAAGGTCGATTTTAGTTAAATAAATGAAATTTATTTCTTTGACGTAGTCTGTATACTTATAATCGGGTAAATTAATGCGCGTGAAGTGAATTCGAGCAATTAAAAGAAAAAAAAATGATGGATTCATCGATGTACACGCCCAAACAATAAGAAGTGGTCGGCAATAAAGATAAGTTTTTTTTTTACTTTTTTTAATTAAATAAAGTTACAAATGTAAAAACCTAATAACGAGTGTGACCTCCTCTTGCCAAAATCACAGCTTGAATCCTTCTGGGCATGCTTTCCACGATGTTTTCAATAACGTTTTGAGGAATACGTTCCCACTCTTCTGCAATGACTCTTTTTAGCTCCCTGATGTTTTGTGGAGCAGGTTGCACTGATCTTACCCGTCTCTTTAGAACCACACATGCTCAATTGGATTGAGGTCAGGACTTCGAGCTGGCCAATCTAAACGACGGATCCCAACTTCTTGCATGTACGCTTCCACGTCGCCAGAACGGTGCGGGCGAGCATTATCGTCTATAAAAATGGAATCTTCCCCGAGTGCAGTCAATGTGGGTTGTGCATATGGAATTAGGACTTCCATTATGTACCGGTGTGCATTTAATGTTCCATTTTCTATGAAAACTAACTTTGTACGCTCCGTCGAATTAATTGCTGCCCAAAACATAACGGAGCCTCCGCCATAAGGAGTGATTTCTTCGAAAAACACTTCCGCAAAGCGTTCCCGTGATCTTCGCAGCACTCGCCGGCGTCGGTCCTCTCCACACAAAGAGATTCTAGCTTCATCAGAAAACAATACTTTATTCCAGTCCTCCAGAGTCCATGAAGCACAGTTCCGAGCAAACTGAAGTTTAGCAACACGGTGCTCACAGAGTAATTTAGGGCCCCGAGCTGGGCGGTAACTCTTGATATTGGCAGCCAAAAGCCTCCTCCTGACCGTCCACAAGCTAACTTCTACTCCTCTTACTTCTTCAAGGCTCTTCTTCAGGTCCACACTTGACGCCTTACGATTACGCAACGCCTGACTCACCAAAAAGCGATCATCTCTTGGTTCTGTGCATCGTTTTCTTCCCGAACCGGGTCTTCTTTTGACCGAACCAGTCTCTTGATACCGTTGCCAAGTCCTCTGGACAGTTGAACGACTCACATTTAGCCGCTGAGACACGTAAGTTTGCGAACAACCTTCTTCACGTAGGGCTATAATTTTACCGGCCCTTATCGCTTTATCACTCATATCAAAAAGTGGTATTTAATGTAAAAAGAAAGATTAAATTGTTTAATTTGCAGAAAATATCCAAAAAGTTTTAAAATATCGTAATCAGTTAAAAATCGTTTCAGCAATTCGCGCCATTAGTAAAGCAATTTTAGAATAATCCACAATAATCATTATTTTTCTTTTATTAATTTCAAATTTTAAATTTGGAACGTAAAGAATCATGGCAGGATGCTTCAAAAAACATGCCAATACATCGTCAAACTAACAAAACCTATTTCTTGTTCTTCTTCATTGAAGTAGAGAAAAAAATCTAAAGTGCCCGTTTTTTTTGCAAAAAAATTCATATATTTTTTTTTATGCCTGATATGTTAGCCTTTGACCACTATCTCACACATATGTGTTCGAAGATGTTGTTCAGACTAACCTAGAATTAACTGGCTCTCAAGGACAGCTGCCGGAACACACCGTTGGGTGCTTGGTGACAGATTTTCTACTTGAGGGTGGTAGCTAGCCGGGCGGGCATTCGCCAAATGCCCTACCACCATGCTATAACGACTGCCATCCTAAGACAACAACCGGGACGACGGCTTTACGTGCCCTCTGAACTACGGAAGCGCTCAGTAGTAAAGTCACCAGCGGTCACACATCCAACTCATGACCGAGGCGGACGTTGCTTAGCTTTGCTGATCGGTTCAGAACGGCTAAGCAAACTTCGCTACGAGCGCTTCATATATTCGGCGGCCGAGTTGATCTCTCTTGATGCCTGATAGGTACATTCATATGATTCAGTTATATAGCTGATTGAGCTATGGAATTCGAAGTTTTCGAGTTCTGTACCCAAAAGGCAAAACGGAACCCTATTAGCAAGATACCGCTCTCTGTCCGTCCGTCGGTGCGTCATGGGTCGATTGCTAGTAAACAAGAGGAATTAGATACCAACAAATCTAAAAAAAGTATTTAGAGTAAAACCTTAACCCAAAGACTAAAGGACTAGGAATTCAATTATAAGTCTTTTCAGGGGGCTTCTAATAAATGAAAAGTCGAGAAGCCTTTTTTTTAAAGAAAATACTTTTTTGGACCCGTGCAAGATGTCATCGTCTAGACTTGATTAAGTAGGATACAAATATATGAATTATATTATTTAATCTACACAAATAAATATTTGCGGGGCTGGGCTCAATTAAATAATTTCGATAAAGAATGCTCAAAGTGCGCGTCATGCAACAATTTTTATTGGTGATAAAGTGACGAGACTGACAATTTGCCCGCATGATAGTAAGTGTCACCAATGGCACGCCATTACAGTTGCAGAGTCACCGTCCTCGTTCTGCATGACACTGGCCAGCATTGCGTTCGTCACTCCGAGAAGACGTTAGATCTCGGTCGATCAATATCTAGGGCACTGTAGCACTTGCTAAAGTGCCCTTCATGTCTCACAGTAAAGTTTCCACACTACTCCTTCGAGGATTTCAATCGAAGAAACAGATGCATTTCATCACAAATTCAGAAATGCACTGCGCCTATTACCTTGTGACAAAAAGTTGTTAAGTATCATGTGCCTGTAATTTCACTTGTGATTAAATTAATGTTTACTATGTTTCAGAGCTGATCGACTACACGCAGCCGGTGTACGTGTCCCGAGATGATCCCAACTCTCGACAGAACACCATCAAAGAAATCATCGAGCGAGCCACCTCCAAGGAGAAATGGCCTCAGGTATTTTGACACTTCTTATTTTTTTTTATTACGGTTCACATGTTAGCCTTTGACAATTATCTCAGTGGTGATGCGAGGATGATACACTGTGTAAGTGAGTGCCTCGTAGTAAATTAAGAATCGTTCCTACAACGTCGCTTCCCTCAACGCCGATTCATGCCTGTACGCCGCGCCGCTGTCCATATTGCTAACCAGAACACAGCCATTTTATTAAATGAATTAAAAAAAGGAGGAGGTTCTCAATTCGTCTGTACTTAATGTTTGTTACCTCTGAACTTTGACTCGGTGAACCGATTTTGCTAATTCTTAAGCTGATGCTTCTCATTTGGTCCCATTTAAATTTCATCAAAATCGGTCAAGCTAAATTTAAATTACATTCCAACAACTGAAAAATATTTACACATTCCAACAACTGAAAAAAAATTTCCTATCTTGGTGGTGTACAATCGATCCCGTAAGTAGCAATGGTCACTAAAATGGTGACAAAATATTATTCACCAAAAAATGGCGCTGACTTCAACACTCAAAAGTGTGAAATAACTTGTCGAAGTCAGTACCATGCGCACATTATTGTTATAATATGTACTTTTGAACTATCATGGTACCGACTGTTGAAGTCGGTTCCATTTTTTGGGTATTTTTTTTATTCTGTCACAGCATTGAAAGTATTCCCAGAATATCGCTCCAAACGTTGAGGCATTGTGGTGTGTGTTACGATGTCATAATATAACAGCTGAATGGATTACTATGAATTTTGGTATTTACATTTACAGAGTGGTCTTACAGCGCCAAATACAAAGATTAATTTAATGACATAGAAATAGATCGTTCTGTTCCTACCACAGATCAGAGAAATAGAGAGATTTGCCTTCAGTTTATTCACATAAAAGTGTCGCCTCGTCTCTCCTATCCATTTCACCCTCACATCAATAAAAACAATAAGTATGACATATATACGCACATTTTGCCACGCACACCAAGATTTCCGCTGCAAACTAATACACCAACTAATCGCAGACATACAAAAATGGGATCACATGCGGAAGTGCAACCCATTTTAACAAATATATTTTAAAGCTGCATAGCTACGGTAACTAGTTACACTCACAGATACAGCTATTAAAACACTGATCCAATGCGTCATCGGAAGAAATGATTCGTTCATTGATTTGTACTTAGCGCGCAATGGTTTTCTTACAAACAAGCCTGATCTAGGCCAAATGCGTTCGCCCGTACCACGCCTCCATTACCTATTTTCCTTTGTTTTCTGTTCTGACCATTGGGTAGGAACCTCAGAACAGAAAACAAATCCAAATCCTATAAGGGTATAGCAATCTATCAGGATTATGTATTACATATAGGATTATGTATTACACACCTAAACATGTTAAGTGGGGGCAGTCAAAAATAATTCCCACGCTAGCTCCGCCCATGCGGCGCAACGATCCCCGCTGCACCGAACGAGGCGATGTGCAGCAGCGGCGCACGCGTCTCGCTTATAAACATATTTGTATACTTGATATTAGATTCGCGAACACAGATACCATTGAGACGATTTCAACTTTTTTTATAATCTTATTCACGTGACGAATTTCGATATATAAAGTAGTCGCTAAGCGACCAAAAGTCTCAAAAAAAAAAAAAATTAGAATAAAAAAAAAAAAAAAAAAAAAAAAGATATATAAAGTAACTTTGTATATACTGCAATTGATGTCACGTTTTTATTTTTATCAACATTACTAATATTTCTTAGTAAGAAATTGATTATTTGATTTACTTTTCAAAATTATTCTTACGGTCGACAGACTTATTACTTATTACCATATGTTCATGTCTGCTCGACTTTATTGGTATATATTATTGGTATATCATATTATACATATTTAACTGACTTCCCAATAGAAAGAGGGTTCTTAAATTGACTTGTCTATTATTTATTTTATGTTTGACCACACATAACTTTTTTACTGAACCTTACAATATAGAAGATTATTTGTTTGCTAGTACAGTTTAACTCTTTATTGGTTTCATTTTAATTTCATCAACACCGGCGAACGGTTTGCCAGTTACAGTCAACTTACTAAAAGTAATTTGCCAAAATGCCTTGACGATCGCAGTGCTTCTAGCAACTAATGTAAGTGGCAACTATGAATATAGATGAAAGTTATTGTTCAATATTGATAAAAACACAAATTTGAGATCATATTGAACCGATATCAACCAGTTATTTCAGACTGTTTAATTTAAAAAATTGTTTTCATGTCTTTTTTTTTTAAAGTTTCTTTGCTATGTTGTTGCGTCGCAGTCTCCGTGTTTATAAAAAAAAACATACTGCACTAAACCAACATAAGTGAGACAAGGGTCGGAATATGTTGGTGGTACATAACAGCCCAAACGGCACGATATATATTGATAAATGGGGTGTTTTTAAATTCTCCGTAGTAACGAAAGTAATGTTACTTGGCATCCGCGTGGACGATAATTTATGAATGAATCAACATTGTTCTCAGTATCTTGGAATGTGATTAATCAGATTACCCATTACACATCATTAGAATAAAGTAAAATACCATCAAATTGAATGAGCAAAATATTATATTATATTCGGGGAATATGGGTACAATTGACCTGAAATAAATGGATTTGATTTGATTTCATTAAATGTTAGTTGTGGGCAATATATTTTACCACGACTCGTCATACAAATATGAATTATAGTTTTTCATAACTGTGCTACTGTACACGTTCCCATAATAATATAATGCAGGTTGTTTTTTTTATTGCTATCATATAATTTTTGACTATTAATTACTTATGTTGAAAATATGTTCGTAATTCGTATACATCCTATTTCGTTTAATTTTTTAGTTACAGTGGTTAACAGAAAGGTGTTATTTTACTACCACTCTGCTTTCATATACCAACTATGGTAAAAATTAGACCAACCAGATATATATCTAGCCACTTCTAAACAGCAGGATAAGATTTTTTTTTACCAAACTTGCAGAAGAGTCTACATACGCAATTGTAAGGGCCTTAAACTTTGGGATATTTTATGAAAAAAACACACAGCTGCAGAAACATTGTAGGGAACATGTTATACAGGCTTTTTTAATGAAACATGGCAGACAAGTGAGAGGTACTGGAACAGGTGACTAAATTAGACTTTAAAATAAAAATAGTGGATTCTTAGATTGTTAGTAAGTGGTATAGTCTACAGAGGTTATCGACAAATTAAGTTAAGATGTATATAAATTAACAAAAAATCATTTATAAAATAAAAAATATATTGTTTTCAATTTATACAGTTTTAATGATATGCAAAAGTGTGCGTGAGAAATAACGAGTATCGGAAACGGAAAGTCAAGTTTTTTTTCAAGTTTGCAGTCCCCGTGACCACGATCACTGCAAAGTGTTTGAAACGTCAGGACAAAAATAATGATAAATATACGAGATTTAAACCGTTTAATGTTGTTTAATTACTATGTGTAACAATCGCGAAAACCTAAGACAACATTAAGTTAAGAGCCCTTATTCCAGCAAAGCCATTTTACAGCCCTTTTCTCAAGGCTGGTGCGGCTAAAGTATAAAAGTTTTTGTTTTTTAAATGATGCAGGAAGAAAGTTTATTGTTTTTGTAATTGAGTGCATTAGCCAAAACAATCTCTCGGTATGATATCGCTACCCTTCTATATTTCTAAATATGATTACAAGCACTATCGCGTGCTAAGCGAAATCATATCAAACAAATTATTGGAGTACAAAATTATATGCCCAAGGCGGGAATCGAACCCGCGTCCTCCGATATCGCGTTCGATTTCCGCCTTGGACATAAAATTTAGTACTCCAATAATTTGTTTGATATGATTTCGCTTAGCACGCGATAGTGCTTGTAATCATATTTAGAAATATAGAAGGGTAGCAACATCATACCGAGAGTTAAGTGTTTGAAAAAACACTTCTTTCGATCAGATGAAGTCTTGTAGTCTGGTTGATGGCCGCGCACCGTCCCCTATGATGGTTAAAGTAATACAATTGGAGCACAAAGTTTCGGCAGAAATGCCAATGTCCAGGTGGCTGAGATGGTGTTAAGCATCCGACGCGATATCGGAGGACGCGGGTTCGATTCCCGCCTTGGGCATAAAATTTTGTACTCCAATAATTTGTTTGATATGTATCTATCTATCTAAAGCCGTTCCGCCAACAGGGCAGTTATACAAATATAATGAACCAAGGTATGCATGCACAAAGCAGGTATACAAACTACAAAACTAAGTTATTTGCCTATATGTATACAATTATGGTTAGAAGGACATAATCAAATATAGATACCTACATAGTAGTCCATTTAAATGTTACAATTTAAGGACCGAATATTGCAATTCCTAGAGGGCGCAATTTTACTTTTGAGACAAATCTAAGTTTGTGGGGTCGCCACCCTTGTGCCCCGGCCACCATCTTGATAAAAGGGGTGAAAACACTTATTTCGCGATATCTTGGAAACGATGTGTCCTACAAAAAATTCCACTGCACATAATTTGTAGCAAATTATTTTTCCTACAAATATGTTATTATAACTTTTTGCCCTAAATTAAAAATTTAAGAAGTTATAAGCAAAAAAGTGAGAAAATTTTCATATTTTTTTCTTGCTCTATAACTTTTTTTTCTTATTTTACAAAATAATACCTCAGACCAACATTTTTGATTATCTTTTGACGATTTTTTTATTTTATTTTAATTCATTTAACACACTGTTACAGCGCTCCAAAGTTGACCAGGTTCGTCAATGCTCATGAGAATCCGGTCAAAAAGAAATGTTTAACTTATTATATTTTTTATTGTAAATATATTCTTAAAAAAAATTGTTGAATTCGTACAACTTTACTTCTTCATTCCTGTTTTCCTTACCATAGAACTTACTAAATTTAACTTACGGAAGGATAAGCAGGTAGAAAAGGTCTGAGTAACCGTTTGGGTTCAAAGGAACATCTGCCTGCTACGACTATTATTATTATACGTAGGCTTAGCTGTTTCTTCTATCTCATTTTATTCTCTTAGTTGTGCTACATTTTTTGCAACGTGTAAACGTATTGAAAATTGTGGATATTATTTTCAGTTTTATCAATTAACCTGCGAGTTTCATAAAAAAATCCTGAGCAGATCATCTACGACATTGTTCTAGGGTATTTTTTTTGTAAAATGTATAAAAAAGTTATAGAGCAAAAAAATTTATTATTGCTTATAACTTCTTTAATATTTAATTTAGGGCAAAAAGTTATATAAATATGTTTGTGGGCAACACAATTTGCTACAAATTACGTTCTTACAATTTTTTTATAAAACGCACAGTTTCTGAGATATTGCAAAATACGTGTTTTTGTGCCGCATTGCCACGTTGTATGGCAATGCTTATCCTTTGTCCAAAGTATATGCCAGCATTTTGGTCACAAGTAGCGTCGACCAGACGTTTTGAGACGTCTTTGAATAATAGTTTGGCGCTCGGTCCCCACGGTCCCAGCGTTTCGACCCTAAAAGGCACAAACATGTAACAACTACTGAGATTACTATATTTGCGCCTTTCGAGGCCTTCTGCTAGTTCAGCCGCCGCACCGGCCACTTTTTGGGTAGCAGGAATATGAGAAGGTGCTAAGGTATCGACACAGGTAGCGTCCCATACCAGAGGCCTTCCCATCCTCCACGGAACCAAAGTCATGTCGTCCGGCCTTTTACCATCGCCACGTACAAGGCCTAAGCATTTAGTTATATTACAAATGTGCATTTAGCCTTCAGTTTGATAATATCAATCAAATTTTTTATTGATATATATACCTGCAAAATACATTTTACAGACAATCCGTTACCTGAAGCCTTCAGAAAAGCAACTGTACATTTCTGTTTGTCCGACAATCAATATCGCACAATTTGTTAGAATGTGTAGATAGAATTTGTTAAAAGGTAGAAGTAAGGATAAATGTCGGGAGAGCAGTCGAATGACACCTGTCAAAAATCCAAAATGGCGATTTCAAGACGGCCACCATACAAACTGCTCCGCCCCTGCTGAAGCTCGGCCTTCAGAAAGGGGGTGTAGTGAATATGAATAAATGAATTTAAATACATAAATTCAGATAATTTCACGTCAGATTTTTTGCACGTCAAGAGTAAAACATCTCTCTTTACCATCTATCTAATACCCTAACTAATAACCGAAAAGGGGGCAAAGGCGAGTATAATACATATCAACGATGGCATACGCAAAGGCATATTGCTTCAGATAGGAGGCCGGCCATAAAATTTAAGTCTTACTCCGCACAACTATGTCAATGCGTTGTCTTTTGTGAAGGTACTCAGAAAAAATATATTGTTTATACCGACCCTACAGAGGTGTGACAAGTGCAGGGCGATAATAATGTAAAGTTTTTTTTTTCAGTGTAAAAAGCATGATGCTCGGTGGCTTTGGCTATGGACTGCCGCGCAGCAGGTCCATGGTTCGAATCCCGCCGCTGGCTTGAGCTTCACCGCATGGTGGAAGGGCATTTTAGCGAATGCCCGCCTGGCTAGCGACCACCCTCAAGTGGAAAATCTGTCGCCAAGCACCTAACGGTGTGTTCCGGCAGCTGTCCTTGAGAGCCAGTAATTCTAGGTTAAGCCTGTTAACACCTTCGACCATATCATCACTTACCATCAGGTGAGATTGTGGTTAAAGGCTTACCTATCAGCAATAAAAAAAAAATGTATATACACATTTATACGTTTTTGTTATTTAAGTTTACCTGCTGCTCTGCTATGGATAGGTCAAAATATTTTTTTGCCTAATATAGGTATTATAATATTTAAATAATATATTTAATATTATTTCGTAAACGAAATAATATTTAATATATTTCGTTTACGAAATTTCCTGTGAATAAAATGTGCAAATTTAATAATACTTTATTCAAAGATTACTCACTTATTTTCATATAGTGGAAGAACACAGTCTAAATTTATTATATGAGATGGCGACTCCGACAGTTCTCCCTGTTCCGAGTGATCTCGGACTTTGACTGATTTATTATTTTTTTTCCTGAGAAAGAAGGTGCATTTTATGAGCACAGTCTATTTTATTATATATATGTACAGAATCTATTTATTCCACTCTATTATATTTGTATAAATCGTTACTTATATGTACATGTCTAAGTGATAAAATGTATATTTAAAAGTACCTATGCAGGTGACTTTGTAGATAATCTCTTGAATATATACCTACTTGCCTGATTCTGAATATTCTTTCATTTATATAAATCTACATTTAGTCTTGAGGGACATGAACAATGTTCGATGTTTTATTGCGATATACCCACCAAACCAAATGCTTTGATTTGCTACGCTTGTGTTATTATTATTTAGCAACACTCAACTCCATTTACGGTTGAACGTCAGCTGTACTTTAGAGCCAGATAATTTTAGTTATCACCTGTTTGGTACCTTCTACCACATCACTTACCATCAGGTGAGACCATAACTATACATTACCAGATATTATTATAGTATCCAACTAATCGTACTTAGATTAGTACGACATTTAGTTATTTTATAGCTCCATTACAGTACTATAGGAACCTAGTAACCTAGTAGGTATAGAATCTCTTAGTTCGATAGAGATAATATGTTTCATGAATAGAATAAACACCGAAATACAAACGAATATTAAATTTGCATAGGTAAAAATAAACTGAAATATTATACGCTCTCTCATAATTCTTGCAAAGTATTTGTATCGACTCTTCTGCTTCGTTTTTTATTTTTTAGTTATCTTTATTTCCCATATTGATTGATATACCTACCAAGATACGTATTTATACTGCACAGCACAGGTGATAGCGCGCGAGCGATAGGTCCACGTCCAACGGCGCACAGCGCGGCACTGAAGGACAGCTCTTACGCATTGATTTTATTTCGTAATCCTAAGCTAATAAGGTTGAATATCGAATCTTCCGATTGACCGTAATCCTGCACAGAACTAAAGGTCGTAAGTCTAAAACACTATTTAATTTATTATGACAATACTAATTACTCTAGGTAAATTTTACTTATACAGCGGATAATAAACTACATTTCCTTTCTATGTGTGTTTATTATTAATATGTAACTGATGTAGTTTCCAAGAAAACTCCAATAATTTAAAGAAAAGGCTTCATTTTGAAAAATTAAAACTATCGAGTAAATTTCTTTCAAATGTGTTTCTGACTGTACAACTGATAGAAAAAGGTTTGAAATATCAAATATTTAAGTTTTCGTGTTGATTGCATATTTCAGTTGCTTAAAAAAACTAGTCGAATGAAAGTATTTTTTCCGCAGCCTCGTCTTAAATAGGACCTGCATGTAGCTACATCTGTTGCAATAAATAATTGAGTATTGAATAATATTACCCTCGTTGGGAATTGAATCCTTGCTTTTGAGCTACATTCTTTTCTTTCGGCATTCCCAGCGAACTCTACTTAAAACTATTCTACGCAGTCACGGGCATGAAGGCTGTTTGAAGCGCTCGTATTGGTTTGGTTCTTGCTTTGTTGTTCTTAACGCAATCTTTACTGCTGTCATCGCTTGGATGGGTGACCGCTAGTGGCATTTAATACTGAGTGCTTCTGAGCTTCAGATGTTCATTAAGACGACATCGGACCAGGTGTTTGCTTAAGGACGGCAGTCGTTAAACAATGGCGTAAACTCCGACGCTTTACATTGTGGTTGGGCATCTCACTAATGCCCAACGGGCTAGCTATCACTCAAGAAGAAAACCTGTCGCTAAGCGCCTAACAGTGTACTTCAGCAGCTGCCCTTGAGTGCTAGTACCCATATGGGTTAATACTTACCAGTAAAGGCTGTAAAAATATACTATGATGAAGAAATATACAAAATCTCATACAAGAGTTTTTGTGTATCAATATAAATAAATAAATAAACTAGATATCGCGAAATATATAATCCTTTCTTGGTAGTCGGGAAAAAGACCGAGTATCCCATTTGATGAGTTATGCAAGAGTTTAATCAGTACTAGTCAGTAGGGGCAACAGTTTAACATCATGCAACCTGACTGTTCGGTATACCATTCTATGCCAAAATATACATAACAAATAATCATGGCTCAAAACGAAAGTGAAATATTGGCTCTTTCGAGAGTCTCGTGCAAATCGAGCCAGAAATAGCACGCCTTGACATTGGATCGTATACTCCAATGTCAGGGCGTGCTGGTGTACACCAGATGCGACGACCAAACCACAAAGGTCAATGTCCATTGAATCAGTAAATTATACTGTCCCGGGACATGACTGTTCATTAACTGTATTGAAAAAAGTTCCATAACAGTATAGTCATTCACAATCGAATTGAAGCGCTCGTAGCAAAGTTTGATTCGCTGTTCTTAACCGAACAGCAAAGTAAAGCAACGTCCGCCGCGGTCATGACTTGGATGGGTGACCGCTGATGACATTACTACTGAGCCCTTCCATGCTTCGGAGGGCTTGTTAAGCCGTCCGTCCCGGTTGTTGTCTTAGGATGGCAGTCGTTATAGCATGGTGGTAGGGCATTTTGCGAATGCCTTCCTAGCTAGCTACCATCCTCAAGTAGAAAATCTGTTGCCAAACACCTTACAGTGTATCTCGGCAGCTGTCCTTGTGCGTCAGTAATTCTAGGTTAGCCTGAACAACACCTTCATCACTTACCATCAGGTGACATAGTGGTCAAAAGCTAACCTACCAAGCATAAAAAAAGTAGATTGTATAAGATCTGTAGGTATACCCGAGGAACACACTCTGCTTTTCATTTCGAATGTAAGGAAAGTTAAATAAGCCTGGTTGGTGACGCAAATAATATTTCACAAATTAGATAATTGACTGAGCAACCGCGGATCGTTTCCTTTCAGCTTAGGCAAAGATACTTTCGTGTCCGGAATCCTCCGGATTTCCGGTTGTTCTATTCTAGAGGTCGCATTTCTGAACCGATTCTCGTGGAATTTTGTAAGCCGGTTCGATAATTATATGGATTTTTTAAGGGGTTGAAATCACAAAAAAATAATTAATGGTACAGTTCTCCAGAGCTATGAGTAATTAAGTGAAAGTTATACATTAAAAAAATAAAATCATACAACACAATTGTTGATAATATGTATATTGTAATCACCATTTTACGGAACAAAAAGTTGGGACATAGTTATACATATTATATGTAGGTATTTGAGTATATTTTGCCGTTATATACATATATATATATATGCATATAACGGCAAAATAGTTATTTCATAGATAAATAGTTATTACATAAAACAAAAGAAAACATTTCTTCGCCATTTTATATTATGGAGTCTATCTCAATAACTGAATAAGTTAGAAATCAGACATTTCATCATCATCAAAAATAATGCAAATACCTATATGATTCGGCAAACTTAAGCTATTAAGCTGTTGAACAATATCTACTAATTGTTCAACATTATATAACCATCGAATTGTATCACCATTAATTAATTTAAGTAGAATCACGTAAACAAAAATACAATTAACATTGAATTGAAACTGTATAATCAATGACATTTTATGCTGAAAATACCAATAAATTTTGTAATTTAACAAAAATATCCAACATGTTTTCTTCAGTGTTTGCGATGCGGAACAGTACGAGGCCCGACACGCATTGGGCCGATTTTTAATCCCTTCATCAGCCTTAACGTGAAGCTATGATGGCCGAGCGGTTATAGGTATGGACTGCCGTGCCGAATGTCCCTGGTTCGAACCCCACCGCCAGCTTGAGCTTCACCGCATGATGGAAGGGCATTTTGCGAATGCCCGCCTGTCTAGCTACCACCCTCAAGTAGAAAATCTGTCGCCAAGCACCTAACGGTGTGTTCCGGCAGCAGTCCTTGAAACCCAGTTACAGGCACGTGAGACTTAACAACTATGTCTCAAGGTGACGGGCGCAGTGTAATTCGTGACTGTAACGAAATGCATCTGTTATAGGCAGAGGTTAGTCCGCTTAACATCAGGTGGGCCTTGATCTAGTTCCGTCACAACAACAAAAAAAAAAACTGTCGCCAATCACTTATCAGTGTGTTCCGGCAGCAGTCCTTGAGAGCCAGCAAATTTACAGGTACATGAGACTTAACAATTACTGTATGTCTCGGGCGCAGTGCAATTCGTCACATGACAAAATGCATCTGTTATAGGCAGAGGTTAATGCGCTTAACATAAGGTGGGCCTAGTGCTTGTTCCGTAACAATCTCATTAAAAAAAAGACCACTGGGGAATAAAGGTAGCGCTTGTAACATAGTTTGATTAGCTGTTCTTAACCGACGCGAAGAAGAAGAGAAAAGAAGCAACGTCCGCGGTCATGACTGATGGGCGACCGCTAGTGTTATTACTACTGAGCGCTTCCGTGCTTCGAAGCGCACATTAAGACGCTTACATGTGCTAATTAGCATTACTTGAACAGATTTTTAGCAAAATTTATTTAGTTTGTAGTAGTAAGAAAATTATATGTTAATCTTGATCACATTGTATAAGATCAACAAAAGTCCGACACGTTTTCTTACAATTTTTTCGATAGAGTATAATTTCAAAGATGACTCTAAGTTACGCTTGTAATGTAAATATCTTAATTATTTACGTATGAATGAGTATGAAAATATATTAATAAAATAGAAAACCCTCATCAAGAGGGACAAGAAAAGTTACATTCTCGATTTAAGTCACTAGTTTTGTGTTATTAAGCTTACTTACGGATCTTACCTATACTGATCGCGATTTCGCCATTGCTGCCTCTCTTTCACTCCGACGCAGTCCGATAGTGACAAAAATTCAGCTGACAGCGTCTTAATCCGTTATTGTCTTAGAACGGCAGTCGTTACATAATGGTAGTAGAGCATTTTGCGAATGTCGGCCTGTCTAGCTACCACCCTCGAGTAGAAAATCTGGTATGTTCCGGCAGCTGTCCTTGAGAGCCAGTAATTATAGATTAGCCTGACCGACATCCTCGACCACATCATCGCTTATCATCTACCATCAGGTGAGATAGTGATCAAAGGCTAGCCTATCAGCTAAAAACAGTACTCCCCCATTAAGTATGTCATAATCCCTACGCTAGGCAGGCGTTGTCTCGGCTACATCGCCTCTTTCGATTCCCACAGAAATAAATTGGAGGTACAATTCTAGCCTAGCACCCCACGGGGACTTTTATCAATCACGATACGATACGATAACTCTTTATTGCATACCATTAAAATACGCCCTGTTGCTCGAATTAAACAAATAGGTGCAATACCATTGGCGGTCTTAGCGCTAATGTAATCTCTTACTGACAACCCTTGGATGGACATCACATATGAGAAAAAGTATAGACGGTGGAGTGCAAAAAGATAATATGAAAAAGTTACATAAATTACAGGCACATGAGACTTAACAACTATGTCTCAAGGTGACGGACGCAATGTAATTCGTGAATTGTGACGAAAAGCATCCGTTATAGGCAGAGGTTAGTCCACTTAACATCAGGTGGGCTCGAGCTTGTTCCGTCACAATAACATAAAAAAAACCATACCAATACGTTTTGTATTTCCGGATTCAGATCCTGATATTTCCGGAAGGCACCTGCACGAACCGCTCTTGCCTGATCACGTTCAAGTCCGGCGCGTTCTACCCAGGAGTTCCAGTGCAGCCGGTCATCATCAGGTATCCTAACGCACGGGACACTGTCACTTGGACATGGGAAGGGCCTAGCGCGTGAGTTGATCTTACATTTTTTGAAACTGAATATAAATACTACCTGCAGTGGTCACCCTCCGATGTAGCTTAACTTAGTCGATGGCTATAGGCCGATCTGTGTTTTTGCCTAGGCAAGAAGCAATGATGAACGCTTATTGCTATGGACTGCGGTGCCGCAAATCCATGGTTCGATCCTTACCGCCGTCGGCTTGAGCTTTACTGCATGGTGGGAGGGCATTTTTCGAATGCTCGCCTGGCTCTACAACCCTCAAATAGAAAATCTGTTGCCAAGCACCTAACAGTGTGTTCCAGTAGCAGTCCTTGAGAGCCAGAAAAATTACAGGCACATAAGACTTAACTACTGTATGTCTCAGGACTCTCAGAGCTCAGGGCGCAATGTTGTTCGTTATATGTGACGAAATACATCTGCTATAGGCAGAGGTTAACGCTTAACATCAAGTGGGCCTCGTGATTGTTCCGTCACAATAATATATAAAAACTGGCCAAGTGCGAGTCGGACTCGCGCACCGAGGGTTCCGTACAAACCTGTTGGTTATATGTAAAAGTTATGGTATTCATTTTGCTGAATGAAATATTTATATATATTTTATTATATGATGTAACTAAAAATTATTGCTTTTCGCAATTTTTCCTTTATCTGTGCTTTAAGACGTTGCTTCGCACCAAATTTCAAGATTCTGAGTACACGGGAAGTACCCTGTAGGTTTTGATTCCCTTGCGTTGCGAGTGTCGAAAATTTGCGGCATAAACAGCTGTATCTTTCGATTGCGTTGGCTTAGAAGTTTGATTTTTTCACAGCTCGCAGGGACAGTATTTGACTACAACTGAGTATTTGATAAGAATTTTAGCTTGATACCTCCACGCGTTCCTGAGTAAAAAGGGTCATGACAGACAGACAGAATGACAACAAAGTGATCCTAAAGGGCTCCGTTTTTTCCTTTTGAGATACGGAACCCTATAAAGGCAAGCGCGCTTCATAGTAATTATAAGTTTGATTCATAATATTTGATTCACAATTGTATTTCTTTTTAGGTTGAAACTGTTATGGCTGACTCTCACTCAAGTGCACAGCTCTTGCGAGATAGAGTTCCTCTCCGTGTACTACCCGAGCGAAGAGGAGAAACAGGATCCCAAACTTTACGCCAGGAACGTTCGAGATGTCATGGCTAAGTTAGTCTTTATTTTATTTATTTATAGCAAGCTTTGAAGCAGTGATAGCTCAGTGGCTTTGGCTATGGACTGCCGCGCAGCAGGTCCATGGTTCGAATCCCGCCGCGGGCTTGAACTTCACCGCATGGTGGAAGGGCATTTTTGCGAATGCCCGCCTGGCTAGCTACCACCCTCAAGTTGAAAATCTGTCGCCAAGCACCTAACGGTGTGTTCCGGCAGCTGTCCTTGACAGCCAGTAACTCTAGGTTAGCCTGAACAACATGCTCGACCACATCATCACTTACCATCAGGTGAGATAGTGGTCAAAGGCTAACCTATCAGGCATAAAAAAAAAAAAAAATTCGCTAAGCAGGCGTTAAAAATTAAAATGTTTAAGCGATTTTCAATTTGTTTCCTCGGTGGTATTACAGGGCGCTTGGGATCCCAGTGCTGGATTATACGTATGACGACTGTCGGCTGATCGCGCGCGCCAAGCACCTAGGCATACCTGGCGGTGCCGCCGTCAGGGAAGTCAACGAGCTGCGCGCCTTGTGTGGGTAAGTCTTTAGTGCAACGCTTGAAGCGATGATTTCGTGGAGGGGAGTTTTGCTGTTAACGTTGGGGATTGCTTGTTTGAATCCCACAGCGAGCTTGAGGTTGATCGCAGTTTCCTTTATCTATTCAAATATAGAATCTGAGCAACTATTGTTTATAGCGCCATCTAACATTTTTTTGTAGAATCAGTAGTTACCAAGAGCAATAATGCAAGTAGGTACTTGCAAAATTGACGAGGGGGCGTTACTTGGAATGTAGAAGAGACGAGAGAAGAGTTATCAATTCATACTAAAACAATATAGAATATTTCAGCCATAGCCATGCCAGCTATAAATGTTAGCAAATGTAACTTCCAAATACTGAGAAATTCAACACAAATATTAAAATTTTAGATCGAAACCTTCCGTTACTTATTTTCTTCTTATTTTGAACTTTATAGTGATTATATTGAAACCTAAGGTAGGATTTATATTAGATACCTAAGATTGAACAACGAACGAAGCGAGTTCAATCTAGAATCTTGAGTGAAGCGAGGGTTTCAAAGGTAACAGACGCAAAAGCCGAGCGAGCGCTAGAAGCGAAGTTTGCTTAGCCATTCTGAACCGATCAGCAAAGCTAAGCAACGTCCGCCGCGGTCAAGACTTGGATGGGTGACCGCTATAGTGACATTACTACTGAGCGCTTCCGTGCTTCGGAGGGCACGTTAAGCCGTCGGTCCCGGTTGTTGTCTTAGGATGGCAGTCGTTATAGTATGGTGCTAGAGCATTTTGCGAATGCTCGCCTGGCTAGCTACCACCCTTCAAGTAGAAAATCTGTCACCGAGCACCTAACGGTGTGTTCCGGTATCTGTCCTTGAGAGCCAGTAATTGTAGGTTAGCCGAACAACATCTTCGACCTCATTACCATCAGGTCAGATAGTGGTCAATGGCTAACCTATCAGGCATGAAAAAAAAATGTTTTAATCTCACTGCAGCGAGGAAATGCTTATGTTTTTTTTATTATTGTAAAATAGCTTAAATGATATATAGTAAATTTGTGTTGTCTTAGGTTTTCGCGATTGACACATAGCAATTAAACAACTTTAAACGGTTTAAATCGCGTATATTTATAATTATGTTGTCCCGATGTTTCAAACACTTTGCATTGATCTTGGTTACGGAGTAACTAATTGGTTTCATTTGTCACATCAGTTATTAAGAAATTATTTGGTCCACCATCAGAATTTTTTATATTAATCATAACGTTCCCTATTCACGCAGTATTCGCTCACAGTGTCCAGAGGTCTTGCAGATTTGTGTCGGCCATGGGATTTAATTAATTTAATAACAGGATCCCAAGCAGGTGGTACTTGCCAACCATCATCTCTATTGAAATTTGGGTACTTTTTGATTTCAATAGCCTCGCGTAACATTCTTGGCATAAAGGATTTGTAGATTGTTGAACCGAATGTAGTGGTTTGGTTTGTCCTGGGCATGTTCACAAACCGCAGACTTGGTCGAGCGTCTGTTCTTCATGTCAGCAATGTGTTCCTTTATCCGGATACCAACGCTCCTCTTTGTTTGCCCAATGTATGACAGCCCACATTCACAATCAAGTTTGTAAACACCTGCATCTTGTAGGGGAATATTGCAATTAACAGGTCTTAAAAATTGGTTGATCTTCTTGTGCGGCTTGGTAAATTTGTGTTTAAGAATTTCAACTTAAACTTACTACAATTGGTGAAATTAAATTATATTTACATTAATATAAACAGTAAAAAATTTATTCGGAAGAAATTTACCGAAGAATTTGTAAATGTGATTTTTCGCTTATAACGCGATAGTGCTTATATATTTAGAAATTAAAGGTTATTGTTGAACTGTACCCCTTTTGCAAGGAGATTTCGAATAATCAATAAAATCTTTCTGATGTTCATAAAAGAGGTGATAAAATAATTGGTCATTAATTAGAGTTCAAACCCGTGACTACTGGTCTCCAGCTCTATCGCTTTACCCCTAAGCGATCGTTGCCCTAAGCATTTATTTTCCTATATAATATAATAGAATTTTGATCTATTAAATGGAAAATAAATGCTTGGGGCAACTATCGCTTAGGGGTAAATTATCGTTCAGTATGCAAAAATATAGAAGCTATATAGATTTGCATACTGAATAATGAATATGTTATATAGCTAATAGCTAAGCAATAGCTGTGTTATACAGCTATTAGCTACAGCTTCTATATTCTAACAAATTGTTATAAAAATGCACGATTGTACTTTTACTCAAAATTCGCCTAAAGGCCTGTTTGAAGAATAGGTACAGATGTTTCCACAAGGTTTTATTACTCTTCAAATACTTACGCAGTCTGCTTACATTTTGAATATAATGAGGCGTTTTATGCATTCTCATTTTTCCTATAGTATTAATGTAAATGAGATGGAAAATGGCTACTGGCAGGATTAAGATCGTTATTACATCTGGACATAGGTATATGTCATTTGTTAATAACATAATCTGATTGCAATCTTGACAAAAATGTGGCTCTATTACTTCAGAACATATAAAATAAAAATCGCCTAAGTGTGACTCGGACTCGCGCACGAATGTTTCTTACCATTATCTATACAATATTATAACATTTTTTTATTTGTCGCACTTGACCGATTTCTGTAACCTTTTTTCGGCATTTTCATTACAAGATGATAAATCATTACATTATCTATTAGCCTTTATTAACAAAATACTATGAACTATATATACAATACTACAGCTACTACAATAAAAGCTTAAACTTATGGGTTGTTCAAATAACAACCCATAAGTCATTGCAGACTTATAGGCAGTCCAAATGCTCCAGCACACTGACAGTTAGCAGCATGCCCAGCATGTTGGCAGCAATGCCATTATAAACTGTTTTTATATCAATACACGTTATTATTATTACTGCCCTGTTGAATTGCAATGCTTATCCGTCGAGCCATATAGATGCCAGCATTTTTATCACGCGTCTCATCGACCAATTTTAATTTTTAGGGTTTTGTAAATATATGTTAAGCAACTTGTCACGTAAAGTATTGTGTTTGATGTGTTGTTCTAGGCTGGACCGCTCTCAGCTGGAGCTGCACATAGCGGCGGGCGGGGTGGAGGGCGCCGCGCGGTGGCTCTGCTACGAGGAGTTCTGTCGGAGACTGGGCGTGCCGCGCGCGCACCACACGCAGCGGCTATATGACATGTTCGTGCAGGTATGTCTTCTTGTGCCAAGGTACACAATGAATAGGGTCTGTGTATAAAACCGATTTTAGATTTGTACTGCACTGTATCAGCCAGATCGTCCACTGCTGAACACAGCCTCCCTAATTAAGGGGGTATTTGCCATAATTCCCACGCTAGGCAGTCTTGGGGATCGCAGTATAAGTTCATTAGAAGGCGCTGCTGGCCACCTTCTAATATTTAGTCGCCTCTTACGAGACCTACGGGATGATATGGGGAGATACAATTCTAACCCGGGACCCCACGAGGGACTAAGATTTGTAGCTCTCTGTTTTTTTTTAAATAAGTGGTTTTCTTCAAAACACTGTTTGCATAGTTCCACTTCCACATTTTATATATACTTTTCAGTGTTGGAAGTGGTTCCGTTTTTATATATAGTAGTATTTTTTTGAGTAGTATGCAACACAGATGATCAAGGAGTTCTTCATCATCTGTGTTGCATACTGATTGCAAGATGGACTGTGGTTATTTAACTATTATGGATTAAACTTTAAAACATGCGTGTAAAATAGCTTTAGAATGAAATGGCGGTTTACGTTTGTGCAGGGCATCTGAGCATGTAAGTTTTGTTTCGCCAGGCCAATATATCTTAGGGTAAGACTTCAGTGACCATAATATGTCCCGCCCGGCCAATATACCTTAGTACAGGGCTTCAGTATACCTTAGTCCAGAATTTAATATTAAAATTAATAATAAATTATATATCGTTTCCGGTTGTTCGCATCTTACTAACGGTGAGTATTTGCACAGGCACAACCAAGTGGCCAGGATCATCCACCAGCAACTTGCTCTTCAATACGGCCTTGTCGAGTCAGAGGTGCCGTACTACCAGTACGCACCGGCGCCAGTTCTCGAGAATGGTCGTGCATTGCTCTACTGGTACCGCTCTATCATCACGGACAGGACTATTGTTTGCAATAAGCCTGATATCGTGGTGGTCGACCGATCCCAGCGCCGGGCAGTGCTTGTCGACATCACCATCCCACATGACGAGAACCTCGTGAAGGCCGAGAAGGACAAAGTCAGCAAGTACCTTGACTTGGCTCACGAGGTAACCGCCATGTGGGATGTTGACTCGACGATCTTTGTCCTGATAGTCGTTTCAGCGAACGGCCTAATAGCGAAGAGCCTCGACCAACACCTCAAGAGGCTCTCGCTAGAAGGTTGGATCAAGGGTCAGATGCAGAAGGCAGTAATGCTTGACACTACACGCATTGTCCGGAGGTTCCTCTCTCTGCAACCCTAACCACCGGTTGCTTGAGCCCTGCCCCGCTGCCGGCGGCATCCTAGTTTTAAGTTTTTTATAATATTTATTTTTTTCTTTATGAATATTGTAAAAAAAATATAATTATGTTATAAAATATATGACGTAAATTAATAATAAAAAAACATAATAATTAAGCATAATATGTTCCGCTCGGTCAATATGCCTTAGTGCATGGCTACGGTGAGCATACTATATTCAACATGGCCAACGTATCTTAGTTCAGAACTTTAATGAGCATAATATGTTCCACTCAGCTATATACATAAACATGGAATTAAGTCGAAAAGATTTTAGAGCGATGATTTTTCATAGAAAATAATGTGGCTACTATTAATCGGCTAATTGAAGAAAACCCGCGGATTAGGTACCTATGAGACAATTCGAGGACTATCGGGGATTGGTGTGAGCCAAATTCAGAAAATTTTACACGAAGAATTAAAAGTTCGGAAACTTTGTAGTCGTTGGATCCCTCATAAACTGACAGCGGAGCAGAAGCGGGCTCGCGTGGAATGGTGCTCACAGATGCTACTGAAATTCGACCACTGACTAATGCTGTTTATAACATTGTCACAGGAGACGAAACGATTTATTGTTTTGAACCCGAAAAAAACAGCAATCTTGTGAATGAAAATTGAGAACAGGCCAACAAAAGTGAGGCAGGTGAGAAACGTTGGTAAAAAAATGATCGCGTTTTTTTTCTCAGCTACGGGTCCCATCTGCACAATTCCATATCAAAAGAGTGTTAATGCCGTGGTATTCTACTAGTTGTTTACCCAGGGTGTTATTAAAGTTCGCGGAAGACGACCAAAAAGCCGCGTACTCCTACATCATGACAACGCTTCTTCACACCCGGTCTACAAAACAAAGTCATATTTAGCTTCCGAAAAAGTACAACTCGTCAGCCATCCTGCACATAGCCCCGACCTAGTACCCTGTGATTTCTGTATTTTCCCCAAAATCAAAAATTTGATGAGAGGTTTCACTTTACCAACCCCGAAGAGGCAGTGACAGCGTTCAATCAGCACGTAGAAAACATGCCTACAAATCTGTGGTCGTCCTGTTTTAAAAAATGGTTCGATCCTATGAAAAAATGTTTAAAATGTAATGTAGAGTATTTTGAAAAGCAATAAACATAATATTTTGTTTATAACATGTTGTATTTTTAAGTTACGCAAAACTTTTAGCGTGACCTACGTATATACCTTTTCATCCCACCATCCCGGAAAGAGTATTTTTAATCTTCGATATCTGAGTGGAAAAGCCGTTTTTATTCTCTAGAGGATAAAGTAAATTGAATTTAGAACATCGTGTGCACTAAGGTTGTGAATTAAAAAAAACATTAAACCTATTTACTGCTACCTCTATGGTGCCGAATATATGATACAACTTTTTTTTAATTTGTTAAAAACTCAGACTCGGAACCTTCTTGGTTTCCTCGCTGAGGTGGAATGAAAAGTTACGTGTTGCACTCGAGTGCAAAGATTTTTCACCTCGTGCTCTTTTGATTCCCTCGCTAACGCTCAGGATTCTAATTTTGAATCCTTCGCTTGCTCGGTCATCAAAATTAAACACGCGGTTAAAAAGCAATTTTGCACTCTTGTATAACAAATAACTATTGTGCTACGCTAAGCATAATTATGATCCGCATTGCCAACATATCTTAGTCCAGGACTTTGCAAAACAGCCGGGCGCGACTGGCTAATTTACAACATTCATAATTTACAAATTATTGGACAAAATTTTATGCCCGAGGCGGGAGTCTAACCCGCGTCCTCCGATTTCGCGCCGGATGCCTAAACCACTCGGCCACTTGGACTTGGCATTTCTAGCCGAAATTTTGTGCTCCTATTGTATTTCTTTAACCATCATAGGGGATGGTGCGCGGCCATCAACCAGACTACTAGACTTCATCTGATCGAAAGAAGTGAAAGAACTCCCGGTATGTTGTCGCTACCCTTCTCTATTTCTAAATATTATTCCCGATACGATTCCCGCCTTGGGCATAAAACATTATGTACTCCAATAATTTGTAAATGTATGATTTTCGCTTAGCACGCGATAGTGCTTGTAATCATAACATTTAGAAATACACCATTCATGCTAACTTAATAAACCATAAAGGAGAAATAAAGTAACTGGACGATATTTATTTATTTACAAAATCATAGGAAAACTTACAGCTAGGTATGTTACTTTAGGTTTATAGACATATACATGCAGCTTAAAGTTACATATACAGGAAGGCCAATTAAAAGTTTTCACATATAGTATTAGGAATAGTATGTAGATTAACAGTAACAGTCAACGACGATTAAAGTAAAAATAATAAAATAAATATAGAAAAGTATTACACATTCACACGCGGAGCAAATTGTGTGCCTTTATTATGAACAAAGTACATATCGTTAAGTAAGCGTTTAAGCCTACTTGAGCTTGTATTAAATAGGTCTATTTCACAGTTGGCCCTAGCTAAGGAGTTAAATGATCTCGCCACTCTTATAACAAATGTGTTCTGTCTATAATTAGTTGTAACCAAAGGAACATGAAGAATGTCAGGTTTTTTCAGTGGGACTGCAATTGTACGCAGCCTTATGTGCTCTAGTAGTTCAGGGCAGTCTACAGTGCCATTCCCAATGCCTAACAAATAACACAAATCAGCTTGATAGTTTGTTTGTTGTAGCAAAGTTTTATTTCAATTGTTGATTGACTGGTTTTCAAGAACAGCTACCGGAACTTACTAAAGGTTTTCATTCACAATATGCAAAACTAACTTGCGAAAATGTTCAATTTGGTGTTTTTATTTTCCAGCGTTCGAGTGGGCTGGTGTATTTCCCTGACTACTTGTTGTGCGCGACGTTCCTTGCGCTGCAGAATGCGCCGCTCTCTCAACTTTTATCATACGCCTTCAAAGTAAGTGAATAGGAATAGAAACCACCTGATCCGTAATTCTTACCTAGCTTACGCCTGGCAGGCGTCTTGGATATCGCAGTTAGAAGCTCTCATTTCTTCAGGCGCGGCTTCCAACATTCCAGTATTATTTCTAATGGCCTCTTTCGACACCCACGGGAAGAAATGGGGGGGGGGTTATCAGCGAAGATATTCAGATGCTGACCAAGATCTGGGCGGTCACCAGCTGAAGCTAAAAGTAAATTTTAGACTCATAGGCAGTCCAATATTTACTTAACATCTGTATATATTATCAGTGTGTACATAACAAATGTAAACTGTCATCCCATCGCCATATAGTCTTTTAAATATTCAACTCGATAGTTGCATTTTAGGGTTGCATACTAAATCTAAACCCTGTAATCGCGCCTCCACTTCCACACACTCCATCCACAAGCCCTTTAAGAAACGAGTGCAGGTAGTGCTAAAGTGAAAATAAAAAATAAATTACGGAAAATTGGCTAACCGGAAGAATAGATTTCAGGTTTAAAGCCATGAACGCAAAATTTCACCGCGTTTATTTATTTACATACATACATACATACATACACAAAACCACGCCTCTTTTCCGTAGGGGTAGGCAGAGACCACAGATTTCCACATTATTATTAATTATTATTAGTTAATTTATTTATTTATTAACAAAATCCACAGCTCTTAGAGATAAACAATAAATCATAATTACTGTACTCATTTAATTATACCAAGGGTGTTTGGTACTTTGGTATTTAAAATACGATGAAACTACGTGTGTATGAAAGCGCTACGATTACAGTTCCGTTAAAGGGCTAAAGTTACTCGTATCTTTCGAACTGTATTATGCATTCTTCGCGGAATACAGACAAGACGATATGTTGTTCGTGCTGTACAAGACTCGAGGACTTTTAAAAAAGGTTTTTTAAAAAAAGTGTTGAAGCAACCGTCTTGGATGGCTGGCGGGATGAGAGTGGTGGAAGGATGTATGTACAATAGGATAATGGATGGGAATAGCTGACTGCGTTATAGGAGTGCTTGGTATACCAGAAAGGGTTTCTATTATAAGATAACAATCTATTAGATTCATTCAGATTCTTTATTGGAAAAGATTCGCTTCACAAGTCAATAAATTACGTTACAATTAAATAATTTAAATCATTAAATTATAATGTGAAAAGTATATATAACGTAAAGATAAAATTGACATAAATTGTCTTATGATAATAAATCTAAAGATCTGTACGATGTACATTACATATCATTGTTGTCAAAGAACTCTTTGACCGAATAAAATACTTTGTCAATTAGTGTTCTCTTCAGTTTTTTTTTAAATACACTGACGGAAGCCCCATTCTTAATACATACCGGCAAATGATTGTATATTGATGCGCCTTTTATAATAACAGTGAGTATACCTACCTAATCCAGTATACCAAATAAATAATATTTATTTTGTGTATTTACCAGCTATACGACACATCGAACCGCACCGGTCGACTTTCGATGTCAAATTTCGAAGAAGTAGCGACTCGCTGCCTCGCCATGTGTCGAGAAGAGGCGCAGAACACATTCCAACACGTGGATCTCGACGAGAAAGGATATCTCACTTATGGTATGCAGTTAATTCACGATAACATACTTGTTTTTGCAATGAAGCATGCTGCTCGTTAAACGTTAAGTACAAAATTATCCTCAGAATGATGGTTAAGAACGAAAGGATAAATTATTTATTGATTTATTTAAGTATTTATTTATTTATTTGTTCGTTCGTTCGTTCGTTCATTCATTTATTTATTTATTTATTAGAGTCATACGTCATATGTAATGTTGGCTTAGCGGTTAGAGCATACCCCGGCTGCAGGGGTGGGTTGATGGGTTCGAATCCCGCACATGACTATTATTAGGTTAGGCTTAAGACACGAGAGTATAGTCACTTACATGAGAACATTTATATCAAATTATATTAGGTACATCGTCGTAATTTGGAAGGTACTTATTCAACCGGTTTTTTTAATTTATTACTTACGTATTCAAAGTTAATAAGAAGAAAGGAACAGTTTTCTTCGTGAATCCCTTTTCGTTGCGGTCGCGGCAATAGTCGACTTTGCTTTCTCGATAGAATAAGTCCGCAAATATAATCAGCTTCCCATATATAAATGTTTGATAAGAATTGTTTAGTATTTTATTATTTAACTGTACTGGAGCTAGTTTAGTGGGACGTTATATTATCAACGACAGCTGCGGGAACACACCATTAGGTGCTTGGTGACATCTGTCACCAAGATGATTTTCTAGTTGAGGGTCCTAGCTAGCCAGGAGGGCATTCGCCTAATGCCCTACCACTATTCTATAAATTAATCCTAAAATAACAACCGTAATCGACGGCTTATCGTGTCCTCCGAAGCACGGATGCGCTCTGTAGTAATGCCCCATCCTTGTCATGACCGCAGCGGACGTTGCTTAGCGAACTGCTAAGCAAACTTCGCTACGAGCGCTTCAATATATTCAATTTTAAGTATTTTATAAGTGTCGACGATAGGAATTTTAATCCCCAACACCCCCACTAGCAAAATATCAGTGGATATGTGGAGAATTTCAAAACCCGATTCAAAGTTTTATCCAAATCGGTTCAGCAGTTTCGTCGTGATATATTAACAAACATATAGGTATATTAAAACCCTCGCAAACTTCCGCATTTATTATATTAGCTGCGCTCCACTATTTCACCCGCTTAGTTAATTATTATGGAGAGCAATGATGATGATGAACGGAATTCTGTTTGTAAAACCAGGACAGCTTATCCAAATAAGTTTAGCATTTTCATCGTGAATGAGTCACAAACATCTCAATAACACTTAAGTTCACTCAAAAAAAAACGATGATATGTCAGCTCAAGAAGAATTAATTTCAAATTATTTAGATGACAGAGGCGCGCAATATTAGTTATCCTTTTCGCCACGTCCACTCTCTTTATGAACACTCCTTAGAGTGATGTATTGTGATTCTTTACTAAACAAACATTTTTCTTGTTCCAGATGAGTTCATATCATTTGCGCAGAAACGAAGCGAATTTGCGTTCGTGTTCACTTGTGAGCAATCGCAGAAGCCGAAGGTGCAGTGAGATTCGCGGGTTCACATCCCGACCGTCTGCAGCCAAGTGCCCTGAGTCGACGGGCGCAGCTAGTACTTTTGCGTTGCACCTGATATGTTACAAACATTCACTTGGCCTTTTTTGTCAAATACAGATGATGTTTGAACTTACGATGACCCTGTGGCAGTGCGTATGAACTGCCACGCAGTTGTTTGGTTCAAATCATGATGTTACAAATATGTCAAATGAATTATGAATTAGCACTGTGTACAACACGGTCACATTAACTCGACGCATCGCTGGAATGCGGGTCCCCCGCCCGCTTCCCCCCGCATTCCCTTTTCTCGCCCGCCAAGTGTCAATACACAGTACAAACCGTACTTGAGCGCCAAAATGACGTCACAAGCTCAAGCGTCTAGTTAATGTGACCGCGTTGTACGTTGTGTTGAGATTATGTACAAATATTAATGTTGATGACATTACAAAACTATGGAGGATAGGTCGAATAAAGCAGCAAAAAAAGGGTTTATTACTCAGGAGTAATAAACAAATATAAATGTATAATAAACAAACATAGATTTGCGCATTGTAACTCATTATGATTAGAGACGCCATTTTAGTTTCGATTCTTTACTAACCGTAACGTTAAAGGGCATAATATTGTTAAGTTTGCAATAACGCCTGCTAGGCGAACTACATTACAAAATTACAAATTTACATGTCGCTCCATCCCAATACGATGATTAAAAAGTAATAAAAAAACAAAAGAACGATAGGAAAAATGTGGGTTATGGAATCGTTGTCATGTTAACGCATTTGGATTAGAGCATACCCCGGCTAAAGGGGTGAGTGGACACGGGTTCGAATCCCGCACATGACTATAATTTTTTCTCTCGTAAATTTGTAATTTTGTAATGTTAAAGGGCATATCTAGAGTAGCAAAAATTGTTACTTTTCGGGTTCTTGTCCAATCTTCGTATGACATAGTACTGCGTCCACCAACTTACTAAATCATGACTGGGACACGAAGTGACTCATTGGCACGATTTTTACATGACTAAAGCTTGACTGTGACTTAAATTTTATGTTATGGATTAAATTATTTGAGGAAAGGCAAATAAAGGCAAATGTATATAAACCACAGGAACCTAATCACACGAAAGAAAAAAAAACTTTATTTAATGCCTTTAACCACCAACTTTGTTCTGTATTCTCCTACAGAGCTGTTCACTCATGAAGGCGCGCACCTCCACAGTAACATATTAATGCTCATTTGTACGGGTAGCCCTCGTCTGTACAGTCGCCTGCAATAATAAGTATACACTTCGTAATTTTCAAAATAAATGTTTTATTTATTTATTGAACTTTCACAAATTTATTTTAAATAAAATTATATCGAAAAACTACTGGGTTTGTCTCGAAATTCATATTTGCTACGTGCGCTTAACCTTTTTTAATTATGCCTTATAGGTTAGCTTTTGACCACTTTCTCACCTGATGGTAAGTGATGATGTGGTCGAGGATGTTGTTCAGACTAACCTAGATTACTAAGATCCTCGACCTCGACTCGATTATAACACATTTCTAAATATGATTACAAGCAATATCGCGTGCTAAGCTAATCCGTGAACCTAAAAAAACAATTACCGAGCACCTATTATAATATCTACACAGAAATAACATGTGATATCACTAAATTTTTAATTATCGAAGTTAACTTATGCTTATATGCGTAAAAATAAAGTAATTCCTTGATTTTAATATACCTCTGTGTACATCGAGAGACTTTTTTAGTAATAATACGGGATAACTCACGTGAATAAGTCAGATAGCTCCTACTATAGTTTCAATCACATCTGGTATAGCACAGTGCTAAGCGCGACATCAACGCGGGCGTCCTCAGCTCTCCTTGAAAATGACCACCGAATGTGAATTGAAACTATAGTCGGAGCTATCCCACTTATTCACGTGAGTTATCCCGTATTATTACTAAAATGAATGAAATCCACATTAGTTTTTATTATAAAACAGAAGGTTTTGGCAAAATTGTAATTTTTACAATGTGTATACTTATTTTTGCACAGAGCTGAAGGAATAATCGTTTAGGTAGGCAGTAGTAGTTGCAAATATAATAAAAACTATGGAGGTGTGTGCCTTGATTAGTGGGAAGATCTGTCAGAAGATGGTAAGTAAGTATGATGTAATAATAAATATTTTTAAAATATTTTAAGAAATTAAAAAATATTAAACACTTATAAAAATATGTAATAAAAATGTAATACTTACCTACATAACTTTAACGCCCTATTTACACGGAATTGTCACAATTGTCACTTAATTATTGTCAGATAATTTTTTATACTTTTTAAGTGTTTTATTCAAATATAAATTTAATAATTTCTTATAATATTTTAAAAATATTTACTATAATTAATTATGGACTTCCGCAAAGTAACGCCTGAATCTATCCACTATGTCAGTAAGCAGTAATATATCAATGTAAAATTATTGTATTAATTATATTTAACGCTTTTTATATTGTTCAGGTGCAGACGCGGAATGTGAATCCAATTTAGATATAGTTATTTATTCAATGTAGAAAATATTATACTGATAGTGCTTATAAGTATTACTTGTTATAATTATTTTAATATTAAGTGTTGCTTATGTATATAGATTCACAATTAGTTATCATTGACTATACAGGGTTATTGGTAAAATGCTAACAACCTCTTAGGGTTGACTTCTGCTAGTACTAACAAACATTTAGAGTTTTTTAAAAATGTGTTTTTGACGGAATAAGCACGATGACCAACTGATGTTAAAATGCTCTTGTGCCTGTAATGTATTATTTGATATTTTTTATTACTTTGCTCGATGTAAATATTCAAAACTCTATTCAAAGGGAGCACGGCGCGGTCCGGTATTGCCGCGGCGGGCGCTCTTGGCTCGAAGTAGGCATCTCTTACTACGAGACTCAAAACTTTAAACAATGAGTTTTTCTATTATTGTCTGAAACTTTAAGTTTCATTACTATATATTATATATACATATGTATATATAATATTATATATACATATATATATATATATATTTATATTATATATACATAATTTATTTATAAAAACAAATAAAAAAAAAAATCTCAAAATGTTTGTTAGGACTAGCCGAAGCAACCCTAAGAGGTTGTTAGCATTTTACCAATAACCCTGTATATACATTTTAATCATTCGATTTGTAGAGAGCTATGTAGGTTTGCAATTACTATCTATTGCTAAACTGCTTTGCTCATAAAAAATATTTGTAAAACAAAGAAAATGGAACGTTTATAATGAACAATAGTTATTGGGCAAGGCTTCAAAATTGTTATTTGGTGCGTGTAATTGTATTGAAACTTGTGGAAGCGAAGGATTCTAGAATTGAAACGTGAGCGAAGCGAGTGATTCAAATAAAGAATCCTGAACCCGCTGCGACGCCACTTGCAACCGTGGTTGCATGCGGCACTCACTACTTTTTACCGGACGAACTTTTTGTTGTATTAGCATTTGCCGGCCGTGCGTTAAGCGCAGCGTAATGTAAACAATTGTCTCTTGTGACTGAAGTATTTACCTTGGAAGGAAAAATATTCTTGTACAAGATAGCTAAATAAACAATTAATACGAAATATAAACATTTATGATGTATTCATAATGATACCTAAACGTTCGGAGGTATACTACGAAAGTACTAAATTCCATTGATTTTAAGAAAAATACTACTGTTTTATTATTGAATTATATAGAAAAGACAAATGTCAAGCATATCACAAAATATCATTTTAATATTCATGAGAAAACCATAAAAAAACATGTTTAATAATACCGATGGCCCGCCGGTTTCGCAAAACGTAAACAAACAACTGAACTTTTTTATTTCATAGATACATTTTACTGCAAATGGTTATCAAAACGAAGAGTAGCTATATTCTATTGTCTATTATGGCTACATTCCATCTCGCAAAAAAGGACCCAATTTACGAAAATCGATAAAAATACGCTGACGATCTCTGTGAAACCACAGAGGCGCGTGGCAATCACTGTTTTCGTTTCATGCAACCGTGGCGGCACGCGGCAAACACTCGTATATATGCGAACCTGTGGCGACGCAATGGCAAACTTAGTAACTTTTCTGGAACCTATATGTGTAAAGACTCGAATTTTTACAACCCTTTCCACGCCTGCGCATAAAAAGTAATTTCGAAACAACACTTTTCCGAGCTTGTGAGTTGGAAATAGAATTTATTGGAAGATACTTAAATAAAATCATTATTTGAGCTTCGTGTAAGAACACAGCTATAGCTATGCTCACGGCCCAAAGGAGAACTAAAATACAAACAACTTTCCAAATTTTTGTAAATCGATCTACTTTGTGTAGGTACGATACATCTACGAAAACGCGGGATTCGAACCAGCGAACATCCATCTGGCGGTAAACTGAGCTACCGAGGATATGCATAAGTCATACTTACTACTTTCTTTTTTATTATTCAACTGTGTACTCATTGAAAATATACCTTCAAAAACATAGAACTTATAAAAACCGGGAGAAACGGCACCCGAACATCGAACATGGCACTCTCAAATCAGGCAACGCGGCGTTTACAACGTATCATGTACAATGGAAGTGTAGATGTGTGCATTACGTGCTTGCGTTAAATTTACTCCACATTATACTATCATCACGAAAGTATTAGAGCATATCTTCCATTTAAATAAAATGTTGAAGTTCAAAATGATATAAAACTTTTTAATCTGACGCTGATATAACATTGCATTAACGTCCCTTTAATATTTAATACTAACGAATAAAAGGATAAATTCTAACTTTGAGTCATCAACACGGTAGCTCAGTTTGCAAGTTTATGTGCATGCCTTGGGCCAGGGCTCTGGAGTCAAATGGCCGAGGATTCGAATACCTGTTCACATTTTGCCTTGATTTATAATTTTGTAAGTTAGTCGCGCATCTCACGCTGTTTGTAATATGTTTGCACTTTACAGTTCTGAGTTATGCGGTCCACAAGCGCCAAATCATTATCATGATTTGGCGCATTCGCTTGATTTCGATCAAAGCTCCAGCCTGTCACGTTTGTCATTTGTATAGTTTTACTTTTCGAAAAGGAATTTATAGTTGAAATACCAACAAAAAATTTAAAAAGCAAAGGATGGCAAATGTTTTAAAAATGTACAGCAATCTTGTTTTTTGACACATTTTAGTGTAGATATTGTGAAGATAGGTAGGTACCTGTTATTTTTAAACCTTTGCGATCAAAATTAAAATTAAACGGCACTAAAGGCTAACTCGTACGCAAAGCGAATAAGTATTCAAGCTTACTTTTTAGTCTGACCTAATGTAAAGAGGCTATAATATGTAAAGGCTTCCACACACTGGATACGGCACGTTAGCGGTGTGGGGCGTGGCGTTAATGCAAAAGGGCATTGTGCTCTACGTCGTTGCGGTTTCAGTGGGCCTAGGGTACGTTTTCTCGCAATATGCAGCGTGAACGTATGCGTTGACAAGCACATCGCTCCCGGCGGTGTATAAGCGAATAAATCAAGTTACAACATGTAATTGAGTTAAAGCCCTAGTGGAGTATCATGAGAATAATTCATACTAGACCAACTGTCCACAACGCACCACTGTTTTAAAATTGTCTAATAAACACTATATGTCATAACCCACAACATTGAAGGCTGGATGCGATCGGAACGCGTGCGCCTGCGATGCCGCATGCATTGTGAAAGGAACATCGAAGAGCGCACGCAAAACAATAAGCTCGTGCGGTTTGTGATACGAGTAGGTACGTTTGAATTTTACTCGCGGGATTGCAGTCACGAACGCCTTGCCTTAAGGGTGTGAAAGCCTTAAAGTTATATTCATATGTAATTAACTGCCATGGAGATTATGTAATTGTTTCTAAAATTGTACGTAAATAAAAATTATTATGTCTAATACGATATTTATTATTCGATTCGTATCGATGAAACCTTGCAAACGTTGGATACCGTAAAACTTATCACTGAAAACGAAAAACTTGCTGAAAGCAGACATACTATTTGATGCAAGTTTGATCATCTATTTCTTAGGTTAATTTGATCACTTCTTTCATAGGCCGTGACAATAATGCAACCAACCGCTGTCCCCAGTCCGTCGCGTCTGTCCGTGAGTTTTCTCGGAACTTAAGACGGTGATTCCCTGCACTTAGATCACTTTGAAGGTAAAGTTCTCTTCAGACGAACATTATTTGGATTCAGAAAAAATACGTGACTTTCATGTACGAATGTTTGGGATCAAATCCGTAATGAAAGTTTTTACACAATTGTTTAAAAATAAATCTGATACGCAGCTTATTTTTTTTTTGGTTTGCCTATAGTAAATTTTCACATCTTACATTCGCCATAATGTTTTCAATTATAGATTTATTTATCTTTAAATAAATAATTTGTGATGAGAAGACCTCAAGAGCCAATTTTTCAAGGTGTTGCAGCGCTCCCTTGTTGTTTACAACCGCAAAATATGTTCAGGAAACTGCTCTGAAATTATATCTGTTGAATACAAAAACGCTATAGCAGTTAAGGAAAATGGTAACATACATACATACATACAAACAACCCTTAACTCCAGTTTCGTCCGTCTTGGTTGTAAAGTAATTAATCAAAAGCAATAAAGTGACACAATAATACTAAATAAAACAATCGTAAATAAAAGACACCAAACAAAAACCCGCAATTAAAACTTCAAATTTACTAACTTTATATCCAACTTTATCTATACAAAACTTATTATACAAGGAATAGATTTCATCACTTGCAATCTCAAAGCAACTGCCAATATGAAAGAGTACGATAGATAAATGGGCTAATAGATGCACTTTATTTGCATCTTTTATCGATCGATAAATTCTGATATTCCATGAAAGGCTTAGGTACTACATGTGCCATATTGTGTGATCTGTTGACGTTTTGTATCAGGTAGAAACTCAAATTTAATGATTTAGTATCAATGATTATGTTACAAAATCGAAGGTGTCGCGTATTGTTGGGGTGGTTTAATTCTCTGGCATATCCCCGTAGGGAGGCTACGGCTTCTTAGGTCTACCAGATTGGGGTTTATGTGCTTTATCATCCTTTTCCTCTTGAAGCATAGTTGTAAACCATTGCTCTTGATATCTAAACGCTCTTTTCACCAAATCCGTAACGTCAGTGTTCACCGCAAGCAATTTCTCATATATTATTAAATACCAGAGAAATTTCGGGGCGTATTGAGTCAAAGCACTACCTGGCTCTACATATCTGAAATTAAAATTGAGCATTTGAGTTAACAATTGATCACTCTTCAGGTTAAGTTGGTGTACGTTGCCCACTATGATTCCAATTTGGTAAACCCAATCGTGTGCGTATTTCTGCCGCACGTATAATGTATCTTCGAGTCGTTCCCTGATGGTGTAGATCGATTGCCTCATCATTTCTAAAGCTTTTCTTTCAACTAAGCCATCTTTATACGGAAAATAGTTTATATCTTGGTGGTTAGGAAACCATCTTCGGCGTGAATTAAAATCCTTAGAATTGTGTGTATATTTGGTTGTTTCTATAATTTTCTTAAAGGTTTTATAATCAAGGACATTAATGTCAAGATTTGTGGCATTATCATTAGCCGCAACGACGGGGTTGCCTAGAAGGTAGTCCACAAGCGAGCCCTGCTGTACGTGGCTGTAGTTCACGTACTTTCTTAGGATATCGTCTAAAGCTTCAACATGATGTGCTGGCAGTTCCGGTACTGCGGCTCGGGTAACGTAGGTCCCTGCAACTACCAATACAGATTTGCTTATTGCGTAAGTTTATGTGTTGCTATGGTAGTCAAGGCAAAAAGTTTGGGCATAATCCATTTGGTCCTAAATAGAATTCATTTTACTACATAATTTATATACCCACTAACTAATTTTTACTTGTGACCACAACAACGCCAGAAGAATTGCTTGAACATTAAAATGCTGTTTTAATTTTGGTGATCATTTACTACTTTTGTTGATCATTTACCTACTACTTTTGGGTTAATAATGATTTATCTGGAATCTTTTTGCTTAAATAGGATAGCGTTAAAACTTTGGTTATAAATTCACATTCAAATTCGGGTTTTATTTTGGTGATCATTTACTATTTTGTCTGTTTTATGTTACTATATCTGGTGGTAAGTTAAACATATGCCCTTAATATAACAATTGTAAGTATTTTAAAGATCTCTGCAAAGGTAGTATAATAGGTATTAGGAACCGGTTAACTTTCTTTTTTAAACATTGCTTCTAAAAAAAGAAAACTCCTTTATTTATTTCGTATAGTTACTTATACAACTCGATGCATGCAAGCAATTTTACTTTGGTTGAATCCAGTTTTTTTAACCATAATCAATACATACTTAGGGTCAGAAAGAGGTACACGAGGTTCAGCATGGTTCTTGATTTTAGAGACCTATGAGGAATCTGAAATATAATACATATATAAAAATTATTTTAGATGTCAGAAGGGAGTGTCAAGATGTGGCAAATAGACAAGACTTTTTGTATCGCTTTAGCCGAGTTTAATATAGGTATGCGTTCGACCTGTGCTTTAACTAATATTATTTTATAATTCATAATAATAATGTATTTTATGCAGTTATTAAACCATAGATATGTAAATTTAAAATATAAAAAGTTACCAGAATTCCAATTATTAAGATTACTTAAAATACTAAAATAGTCGAGCAAATAAGTATTATCAGTAATAGTTATGCCAATTAAAGAATAAAGTACAAGCAGCTAAAGTATTTGGAATTAAATTAATTAATGCCAAGTAGTATATCAATAAATTATTTTATCTATCTAATATAATTATATTCTATGTTACTGTTGAACATAATAGTGGTGTGAGTGACAATGACAATAATAGCATCGCCTTGCTGAAAAAAACGTACTAGAAAGAAGGTAGACCGGTTCGTCTGCTTAGCTTGGGGACTACCATCCACTCGCATAGACTTCAGTTTACTCGTGATCATGGCGCTTGCAACAGTGCCGAAATATCGAGAGCTCAAAAATAACAAAAAACACGGTAAATATCCCGTTCGTAATAATAATAAATATAATGTTGAACTTTTTCCAGTAATCATCCATTTATATTGGATAGGGCTGTCTACTCGGGATTCAATCATCTGCAGAATACTTTTGTTACTGTCTCGTGTACGCCGGATAATGCTGACAACGTTTCTATGAATGATTGCATGAAAACCATACATGCGCGCTTCCGCAAACATTCCAGACACACTAGCACAGCATTATCTAGGCAGTACTAACAGCAGCAGCATCCACAAGATATCGTTGTATTGGACTCGCAGAGAGCGAACGGTGCGACGGGTATGGGCATTTTATTCTGTGGTATGAGTAACCCAACCTACCCTGCTGGAGTAAAACGACTGGCAAGTAAGTCTCTTAGTCTTGTGTCTGATTTTTACCTCTTACTTTTTTTAGGTATTTAACTAAAAACTATTTTTTTATATTACAAGCTCGAGGCCCACCTGATGTTAAGCGCTATCCTCTGCCTATAACAGATGCATTTCGTCATAAGTCATGAATTGCACTGCGCCCGTCACTTTGAGACATAGTTGTTAAGTCTCATGTGCCTGTAATTTCAGAGGCTCTCAAGGACTGCTGCCGGAACACACCGTTAGGAGCTTGGCGACAGATTTTCTACTTAGACTTACTTTAGGGTGGTCGCTAGCCAGGCGGGCATTCGCAAAAAGCCCTTCCACCATGCAAAATTTTTGTATATTTACTGTTGTTTCAACAATACCAGCGTGTTTTCATAAGAAGTGCCGGAGATATTCATATAGAACATGCATATAGGTTACCTATGTTATGGACTATAATAATCACCAATAGCAGATATACATCAAATGTATCCTTACCTTTCATAATTCAATATGCACTGTACTATTACAATTTGATGGTACAGAATTTGAGTTTATAAACACGACATAATAATTTTACAATTTCAGTTTTGAAATATTATTAGGAGCAATAATAATGGCTAGAAGCATGTAAAGTTTTTACGATATTCATTAATGATATCAAAAGAAAACTGCAAAACTTATGCTAATTTAACTTTGTAATTAGAAAGGGATATTAAATAATTGATAGCTCCTTATTTAACGATGGTTCAGAGGTATTAAGATATAGGTTTTTTTATGCCATGAAATGTCGAGATGAAAAATTCGCCCACCGAATGGTATAATCGTCGCGCCTATCCTTTTAACACTCACAAACACAACACATCACTTTTAACTTTATCCTTGACACTGCACTGCGCTTGTCACACGGAGATTATTAGTTCTTATGCCTCGCCCTCCCGTTCATTTCGTTTGCCACAGTCCCCTTCACGCTTAAGGGCATATACCCGCCAGCCAAAGCGTAAACCTATTTATAAACTCAACTTGTTATATAAAAAAACTCTCATGTAAATATAGCGTATTATTAGACCTATTGTTACCGGTTTGAATCCTTTTTTTTGGACCAATAATTACAAAGTTTAGTATATAGCACTCGTTTTTAGGAGTTTGAGCGCGTTATTAGAGCGTATTACGTAGTTTCAAATTTATTAAAAAATATAGTACACATGTATATATAACTTCCATTATAGAAAGTTCATTAAATTTCCCATGTTTGTGGTGAAATAGAAATATTAAAAACATGCTTATTTTTCTTGAAAGAGGTGCTTAAAGTTGGGTCTTTCTTTTATCTAAAATTATGAGTTTTTGAGCTACTGTAATTTCAAAACTGTATAATTTAGTGAAAATGTTATGCACCACAAACCTAGATATTAGGATAGTGATTACGGAGGTAAAAAAACTTTGAGTTTTATTCGTTATTATTAAAATGAGATTGGAACTGCGTTTGTATGGAGGTGTGCGTCTAAAATATACCATTAATCACAGTAGTGTTTTCTCAATACAGCTTCGAGAACAGATACCTGACACAGCGGTGGTATCTACCAAGATGGACTGTTGCTAAAGAGACCTACCATCTTGTCACCTAGTATATCATGATTTATGACAAGTTTATCATGATGTCACGAGGATCATAAATACTTAACCTAGAACATTCGCATTTTTTTGCATTATGGTAGGGCATTTTGCGAATGCCCGCCTGGCTAGCTACCACCCTCGAGTAGAAAATCGGTCGCCAAGCACCTAACAGTGTGTTCCGGCAACATCCTTGAAAGCCAGTAATTCTAGCTTAAGTCTGTCAACATCTTTGATCACATCATCACTTACCATAAGGTGAGATAGTGGTCAAAGGCTAGCCTATCAGTTATAAATAAAAAAATGGCTCTCCGAGATATGATAAAAATCCAAACAGTAAGACAACTACTCGTAGATTTGTCATACAATATGTGACAGGATTTGTCTGAAGTGGAGACCCTGTATCAAATATCTAGAAGTGGGGCTGACTGCACTAAGAAGTTTGGTGTGCTCGGAAAGCGAGACGGTACTTCCCCGCGGCCCAACGCCTGCAACTTTATGAAGGATCTAGTTTGACCACAATAAACAGGACAAGAACGTTCTCTCCGTAAAGACGTTTAAATAAGCAACTCTGCTACGACGCATTAAACCACTAGTAGCTACCACCCTCAAGTAGAAAATCTGTCGCCAAGCACCTAACGGTGTGTTCCGGCAGAGCCAGTAATTCTAGGTTAGCCTGTACAACATCTTCGGCCACATCATCACTTACCATCAGCTGAGATAGTAGTCAAAGGCTAACCTATCAGGCATAAAAAAAATAAAAAAAATACGGTTACATTTAAAATGCACTGTTTACTCGCATATAATTTGCAGTTAGGTACTAACTTAACTTTGTAGGGATAGTTTTATTACCCACTAGTGTATAATATTATTATGCACGAGGGTGTTATAGGTTGGTTGATGGCCCTAAGAACGATATAACACAGCTTACTTTACGAGCAAGGGTGTTGAAATATAATATAATGTACGTTCGATCTGTTTCGTAACAAACTAATTTGGTCTGGATTCACTTTATTTATTTTTAGCTGATAGGCTAGCATTTGAACACTGTTGTTTTATGTGATTGTGACGGGACAAGCACGAGGCCCACCTGATGTTAAGCAGATTAACCTCTGCCTATGACAGATGCATTTCGTCATGTGATAAATTTCACTGCGCCCGTCACACTGAGACATATAGTTCTTAAAGTCTCATGTGCCGGAACACACTGTTAAGCTTGGCGACAGATTTTCTACTTGAGGCTGGTAGCTAACAAGGCGAGCATTCGCAGCACAAAATGTCCTATCACCATGCTGTAACTAATGCCATCCTAAGACTACAACCGGGACCGATTGCTTAACATGCCCTCCGAAGCACAGAACGCACAGTAGTAATGCTACTAGCGGTTACTCATTCAAGTCATGACGGTGGACGTTGTACAACTTAGTTAAGTAAACTTCGCTTCGGGCGCCTTAAACTTATTGTCCCCATTGAAACACAACTGGCACTACCTAGGTATATATGGGAAAGTGAAATTAGTAATAAAAGTTAAACTTAGAGAGCTTACCTTTCGGTGTCCGACCGATATTCGTGACCGGCTGAGTGTTTCGAGTGTCGTCGCTCACAGTTAAGTTACCTAAATAATGGTACTTGATTTCTTTGACAGTGTCAACACCTTATTTTTAAACACCGAACCACCTTAATTTTTCCATTGTCAGTTTGTTGTATACCTAACACCAGAGACAATACAAAACGGAATAAACTTATTCTCAAAAAATCGGCCAAGTGCGAGTCGGACTCGAGCATGAAGGGTTTCGTACCATTAGCTATACAACATTAGAATTCATATTTTAACCTTTTTTGTTTTAACGTACGCGAGTTTGACTCGCACTTGGCCAACTTTTTGTATTTGTTGTTATAGCGGCAACAGAAATACATCATCTGTGAAAATTTCAACTGTCTAGCTATTACCGATCTTGATATACAGCCTGGTGACGTACGGACGGACAGCGAAGTCTCAGTAATAGGGTCCCGTTTTTACCCTTTGGGTATGGAACCCTAAAAGTGGTATGTAATGTTGCCATAACATCTCTAAAAAGTATCTAGAAAGTGAACTCTACCGGAGACTTATTCACAACTGTCCAGTAATTTAGTAAGTATGTAATTTACTTACTGGACAGTAGGTAGGTCATCTTCTTTAGATCTGTTATAAAAAAACATAGAACCAGACACATATTAGAGTTTAGCCGTTACAACATGTTTATAGGAAGAAAGCTCCAAATATATATCAATCTCATAATGAGATAGATATATTTTTGGACCCTTAAACAGCCATTTATAGTGTGACCACAGACTTTAGAAAAAGGCAGACATAGTCGCGTCGAGCTCGCGATTGACTGTGACTGGTTAAACATGTGTGCGTGACACACATAGCCACGTACTTTTTACTCTGTAGCGATACGTGCGTCTGTGGGCGTGTAATGTTGCATGTATTAGGATATGAAATACCACAAATTTTTCGATTTTTTTTAACATCTTGTGACTGTGTTTGGTGTTTTTAAATTATTATTATTGGTAAATAATACAATTAGATAATATATACACAAATAATTCGTTAATATATAAAAAAAAAGAATTGCGAAAAAAATTATGAATGAAAATGAATATGCTGAATGAATGCTATAAGTAATGTTTGTTTTTTAAATTAACCTTTTACATATTTAATATAAGTGGTATTGAATTATAGAATAAGTTTTAAGATCATTGAATTATACTGCAATCAGTGTAGTGCAAACAGTTAAAATATATGGGTCACTTATCTAAACATAACTCAGTCCATTTGAAGCGTTTATTCAAGTACGTTCACAAAAACATCACAAGTAGCGTCGTATTTCACAACTCAAGTCATAAATCATGATATGTTATGAGGTCGTCCGCTGTGCGCCATCCCGCCAAAAACTTCACGCGGGTTAAGGCAGGTAACGGTCGATAGCACGTGGGGCGGAGGGCAGATTAGCGGATATGCGACCTATTCTGGAGTGCACTGCAAAAACCTTAAGTATCACACGCACATAATGTTTAACGGAAATGTTTATCTTAAATTTACCTACAAAAAAGCTCGGGACAGCATATATCTATCTTTTATGTGTAAGCCATTATAGCCAAAATAGTGAACCATATATACTATACAAAATTATAGGTAATTCATTTCTAATGCATATTCGGTAGTTACAAATTGATCCTTTTCAAACTAATATTATAAAGGCAAACGTTTGTGAGTGTGTTTGTATGTTCATTACTTCTTCACCCTCAAACGACTGGACCGATTTTGATGAAATTGGGTATGATAGATAACTCTTTATTGAAAACACCATAATAACAACAATAAACTTATAACTTAAACATAATTTAAAGCCGAGTGTATCAATGGGTGGTCTAATCGCTCAGAGCGATCTTTTCCATACAATCCATAAACAATAGATTATGGTCAAAATATTGGGCGGGTTTCTTATGGCCTTAATCATTGTATACATAAATAACTGCTGTATAGCGTTAAGTTTAGCGACAGTAACGACGGAGAATGGGTCGAATGAAGACATTTAAATTGTTCCTTGAAGTAGCGCGGGATAGGGGATTGAGCAGAATACTGTAAAGGAGAGAAAATATATGATCATTCCGGCGACGACGAATAGAGTCACTTGAGCTTATTAAGAAAATCGGAGACATGATCATATTTGCGTAAGCCATATATAAATCTTATAAAAAAAATTATGGTATGGAGGTAGATAAGGCGCTGGATTAACACACACATATCATGCATTTTATCATCATCATCCATCACCACGCGAGTATAACTACGGGGCGCAGCTAGTATCATAATACAGACTGACATGTAATATATAAAGGGTGAGAAAAATGTGTATGTGTATGGGTGAACAAGTATGTATATCTGTATGTGTGGTCACAGATTCTGTGTAGCAAAATGCATACCTATGAAAACTTCAATCATTTATTTCTCAAAAGTTATTGATTTCCGAATTATGAAATTTCTTGTGATTAGATCACTCACGATAACTAGCTGCATAAAAAAATTAAGATGCCTTGCGAGGTATACCGATTCTAAAGACGAGCCTAATACGGTAATAGATAATGTTTCCTGTAATATTATATTTAATAAAAATATAAGTCGATATAAAAAAAAAAACAGTCAAACAAGTAGGAACGACCAATCTTTCTTACTGACAGACATACAGTGACTACCTAATTTAACGAAGCACATAATCACTTTATTATATTGCAAACAATTTGCAAAACCTTCCATGATAGGGAAAATTACCCCAAAGTTACGATAAAATCATTTAATGCATACTTGTCACACTGACTAATTTTGTTTAGGTTTTGCGTTCCAAGTCGTTCAACAAAAATAATTTAAACATTATTAAGGAAAACAACAAACTCACCTGTGAAAAGATATTCCATCGTGACTCTTTTGTTTTTGTGAGCTGTTTTTGCAATTCCGAAATACGCAATACGGCATAATTAGGTTTGAAAGCTACACTACGAAGTAATACCATGGAAGAGTGCGACCCGGCTGTTGCTTGGTAGCGAACTGAGCGCAAAAACTTATTACTCGAGCATTTAGTATTACTGAACTTGCAGTCACATGCGTGTTGGACGCGACTATGTCTGCCTTTTTCAAAAGTAATATGTGAGTGTGACACTTAACGTGACGCAGAATAAGTATGCACGTTGCGTTTTGTACTTGGTAATGTTTTAGAAGTATAGTGTGGGATTTTATGTTTGTATTTAGTAATTTCAGTTTATAAATCATGTTTCATTATTGAGAAAAGCCTCAACCAGTAAGAAAGCCATCCTGGCCTCGTAAATAACCGGTTAACTTATACTTGGCCAGGAAGGCTTACTTACTGGATTCGGCAGTAATGTACTATTATTTTTCTATATAAAACACAAGTGCGGTAAAGTAGAAAAAAGCACGCGTGCGTAATAGACAGAATAGACTACATTATCACACTTAAATCGGTGCATTTAAAGGCCCGTGACGAGCAATTGTGTTGAAAATACATAATATATCTTGTTTTTTGGGCCAGAATCTAAACAAACGTAGGTACTAGCACAGACTAGGGGCCCATTACCTTATTTCGTTAAGTGTATTTTTGATAAATATTTGGCTAATAATTTGTAGGTACTTGCGTAGTATAAGTATGAATCAAGTAGAGGAAGACCGCGAATGCGCCCAGCAGCGGCAGATCTGGCTATACATTATGCTATACTATACATGGACAAGTGTCTCAGAGAGGCATCAAAATATAACGATTATTATGATAATACAAACATACCTATGTAATCACGCCTGTATTCCCCGAAGGGGTAGGACAGAGGCGTATAAACACCCACATTTCGCCAATTAGGTTTGGTCCCATGTAATAGTGGATGAGCTTATTGCCATCCACCGGACACAGTTTCAGGGTCATACTAAATGTGTTCTTTAACACACTGGCCGAACCACAAGAACTTATTACGAATAATATGTTTACGCTAACAACATATAAAACAGGATCACAAGAACATATTGTATGAAAACCTGCCAGGGCACTAGGAAGGTATACAGTCCTGTTGTGCGTTTAATGCCCACAGATACACTTCACATTCAAGCGGATAGCTGCTCATTTGGCGCACTTTCCTTAAGTCGCCTCTAACGACACCCACGGCATGGATTGGGAAGGTGAAATTACTAATCCGGCACCTTACTATGATAATATGGGCAATAGTCTTTTAATATCATGAATATGGTTATCAAACCTAACTACAAAACCGAGAAAACTGGATTGTATAGGGAAAATTGCAATTACAGTCCAACTTTTCAATAGATTGCGTCGATATGACAAACGATTTAATTAAGTATTTTTCTGACAATCATGGGTAATCTCTCGGAGGCGGAGGTGTATTCTTCATGTCAATCGTTGGAAATTGAAAACCAGAAGCGGTTTCGTTCATCATAATCTCTGCTGGAGGAAGCGTCGTTTGCCGGGGGTTAAATTTAATGTTTGTCTGTTCTAAGCTGACGCCACCAGAATATTTATATTTACGCGGTAGTGTGGGCTTGTAGCCCTTTGATTCTTTAAACTTCCCGTCCAATTGTACCATTACCCAATAATTATATTGATAGTCAATATACAACTTCACAGCTTTCTGGTGCAACAATATGTGCCTCGTTTGGTTACTCAGGATGTGCGATTTTCTCATCCAACTATAAATTTTTCGCATATTAATTCTTGCTGTTTTCATTTTTCTGAACGTGTACCCGATGCGGAAAGCTGTTTCTTTTTGAGACTTCACATACTGTGGGTCGTTTTCCACTTCCCTTAGCTGCTGTCTGGACATGTAGACTAACTGCAGTATTATATCAACTGCTTTCCGTCTCTGTATACTCGACCGTCCAGCAGAATAGAAATGACTATATTTTTCATGCAAGTAAACTTTTCCTCTTCTGCCGCTCTGTGCGAGTATTCTTTTTTCCCTATGCAGCGTATCGTTTAAAACTTCTTCTATTTCTTTTTTTGCTCTATTTACATCTATATGTGTTATATCAAAGGATATATTTTTCACGTTTTCTTTTGAAAATTCTTCGCTCGATGGGTTATTGAAGCTTTTGAAAAGATCGTTTAGTTCTGTATATTCCGATTGACTCGAATACTGGGACACCATCAACGATACTAAAAAAAAGTTAAAAAAAATAACAAGTTTAGTAACATTTTCAACGTGCTTCAATCTATCTCTATTATTAAACTTATTCACCTCACAAACAAACTCATTCGTCTTAGTACAACCCAATACGTATTTAATGAAGGTATATAAGACAAATTACTTACTCAATGCTTGCAACAAAATTCGCGCAAACATTTTGCCAACAAGATTAGTGCTGTAATTTATATCAAACGTATCAATAATTATTTTGTAATTGGAATTATAATTAGTTACTGGTATATGTACAATTAAAAATTAATGATTCTTCTTGGAAAAACTGAATGTAATCTTTTCCTATTATAGCTACCTGTTGGCAATGAGGTGGTAAAGAGATGAATGCTGGATCAAGAAAGGATATAATAGAAATTGATAGATTAGGAAAGGTTTGGCATCCCCACGCTTGGCAGACGACTTGGGGATTGCAGTGTAAGAAGTCAGTTGTGCCAATGTCACACTGCTACCCACGTGGTACTCATTTTCCACCCTCTGTACTATTTTTTCACCCTCTACTATTTGTTTTTTCGTCACATGTTACGACTCGCACAGGAAGGTAATAAAAGGGTTCAATTTCAGACTGGTCTCCATGCAGACTTCAGGCGTTACTTTGTAGAAATCCTCATCTAAAATTCAAGTAGAAAATCTGTCGCCAAGCACCTATAACGGTGTGTTCTGGCAGCAGTCTTTGAGAGCCAGTGAAAATACAGGCACATGAGACTTAACAACTATATCTCAAGGTGACGGGCGCAGTGCAATTCGTGATTGTGACGAAATGCATCGGTTATAGGCAGAGGTTAGTCGGCTAATATAAAAAAAAAATATTTTAAAATCATTTTTGTTAATCTCTACATCAATCAAACAAATTATTGGAGTACAAAATTGTATGCCCAAGGCGGGAATCTCTCTCTACATCAATATTAAAAAAATCATTTTAAAAAATTCTACTGATAATTCCACCTAATCTGACGTAATTACGATTCTACACATAACTTTTCCTCGATTAAGCGCTCGAAGAGACAAAACCTTGTTGAGATGCCTGATGTCACGTTGGCTTAGCAGGAAATTTAGGCGTTATTGGCGCTAAAAATAAAAACATGAAGTGATAAGTGATGAAGCAGTGATGGCTCAGTGGCTTTGGCTATGGACTGCCGCGCAGCAGGTCCATGATGCGGGCTTGCTTTACTGCATGGTGGAAGGGCATTTTGCGAATGTCCGTCTGGCTAGCGACCACCTTCGACCACATCATCACTTACCATCAGGTGAGATTATGGTCAAAGGCTTACCTATCAGCAATAAAAAAAACATATATATCTACAAAAAATATTTAAAATAAATAAGTTATATTATAATATAAGTATTAATATTACAAAATTACAAATTTACAGGAGGAAAAATTTTAGTCAAAAGCGGACTTAAATTTTTCCCTCGTAAATTTGTAATTTTGTAATGTAACATGCGTTATTGCAAACATAAAAATGTTAAAAACAATAAGTATTTATAGTTAATATTACATAAGATAAAATAGTAATGTATTATAAAAGGTAACTATCCTCTTAGTCGATATGTAAAAACAATTACTACAACGTGTTTGATACGTCTTACTATAAATAATGTCAAATAAACGCGATTTCATGTGATTTAATTAAACTAATTGACAGTGCATACAAATTGCAATGTCAATGCTGCAATCTACATTGTACATATACAGGGTTATTGGTAAAATGCTAACAACCTCTAAGGGTTGACTTCTGCTAGTCCTAACAAACATTTTGAGATATTATTTTTTTGTTTTGATAAAAAAAATGTATGTATTTGACTGAATAAGTACGAGAACCACCTGATGTTAAAAGGCTTTTGTGCCTGTAAAGTATTATTTCAATTTTATTACTTTGCTCGTTGTAAATATATAAAACTGTATTCAAAGGCAGCACGGTGCGGTCCAGTGTTGCAGAGGCGGGTGCTCTTGGCTCAGAGTAGGCATTAAAACACAAAAAATTTTACCTAAAATGTTATTATCATTCGCCAAATGTTTGTTAGGACTAGCAGAATTCAACCCTTAGAGGTTGTTAGCATTTATTCAATAACCCTGTATATATACAATGTAGATTGCAGCATTGACATTGCAATTTGTATGCACTGTCAATTAGTTTAATTAAATCACATGAAATCGCGTTTATTTGACATTATTTATAGAAAGACGTATCAAACACGTTGTAGTAATTGTTAAGGTAACAGGCGTGTAATTGTTGTTGTAGTACCTAACAGGCGTAGTTTCGTCATATTAATATAAAAAAAAAATATTTTAAGCGTTCAAAATCGTTGAAATTTTGCATACATATTCTTGAGTCTAGAATCTTTACTTATGGTTTGCCAGTTTTTCGTTTAATTATCAATTTTACTAACTCTGAATGTTAAAATAAGTTCCCATACAAAAAACGATTTTTCCAAATAATTTTGAAAACACATAATTTATGAAAAACTGACAAACCAGATGTATACATAAGTATTAGGTTCAAGGACAAGCATGCAAAATTTTACATAGTTTGAATTTGAGTATTTGTTATTAAAAAAATGTTACGATACAAGCCTGGATAATACAGAAATCGATCGAGATTATGCTTTGTTTTGGACCTAAATCCTCAAATAAGGGAGTGATCACCCTTCAAAATTTGTATGGAGAACTGACCAACCAGTTCATCCTTAAAATATAACGAAACTATGTTTGCATGGAAAACGCTTTGTAGACACTTCCATTCATTCAACGTGATGACCCTCCGCTACGAGATTTCTCGCCATAACACCTCTATTTTTTTTCTTTTCATGTGTTCAGACCAATTCGGGTATTGGTCTATCAATATTTTAGTACACAATATTTATATGCTTATGCACAAAGGATTTGGACTTAGTGATTCATCATTAAAGTTTATTTTATTCAATGCCATACGAATAACTTACAATTTTACAAATTGTTTCTTTATTTTTGCTTCATTATTGCATCATTGAATACTAACCTAATAAGGTAAATAAAAAATCTGTCGCCGTTCATCAGCATTTGCCCAGCATGTCCCATTTCAGCAGCAGTTCTTGAGAGTAGGTTTTTCTTCTGGATTTAAAGTACCTATTGAATATATTCAACAATATCATCATGTATCAACAGTTGAAATAGGTGAAGGATTTTCAGGAATAACAAAACATTCAAATTTTATGACATAGTACCATTATATAGGATTAATACATAAAATTATAACAGTATACGTCCCCCTTTTATATACTAATACACGCGTGACTTACTATGGTAGTTACGTATTGCAGTACCAATAAATTGAATCGTTCCTAATTCACGGTATATTCTGCTAAATATATTACTGCTTTTTTCACTGCTGAACATAACCTCCCTTATTTAGGGGTGTTTTTTCCATAATCCCCATTCGCAGACGTCTTGGGGATCGCAGTGCAAGATAGCTCCTCAGAAATCCCTGCTGCACTCCTTCCGGTCCTTACCTTTAGTATTATATATGGAAGGGTGACTTTCAGCTCGGCACCCCACTGGCTTGTATATGTATGATTAATCATGATACAGTTCCACTTATTGTTCCATAAAATGTTACTTTCAAATTACAATATATTCACAAATTTAAGTATTTCATATATTAAGCAAGTACCGTGAATTCGGAACGATTTAGTTAACTTATTAGAAAGTATAACAAAAGCACTATTTGTATAACTTTTTTGTAAATTAAAAATCATGATTACAGTTAATTTAGCCCATAGATTTTGGCGCCTATTAGTATTTTCTCAAAAAAGACAAGCACATCAACGTAACGCGCCATACTAGCCTGTTGAAATATTTATTGAAGAAAGCTTTCCAGGAATCTCACCATTCAAACGAGCCCATTAAAAAGGTATCATCAAATCCACTATAGTAGGCCACTCGTGTAGGAGTCACTATAATAAGAATTGATTTATATTATACAGGGTTATTGGTAAAATGCTAACAACCTCTTAGGGTTGACTTCTGCTAGTCCTAAGAATAATTTTGAGATTGTTTTTGTTTAAATTTACTTTTTAATATTTTACTAATTTTATTTTTAATGATTTTTTGACGGAATAAGTTCGAGATGTTTAAAGGCTCTTGAGCCTGTAATATATTATTTTATATTTTTTATTATTTTGCTCGATGTAAATATTCAAAACTCTATTCAAAGGGAGCACGGCGCGGTCCAGTGTTGCCGCGCCGGGAGCTTTTGGCTCATAGTAGGCATTTAAACAAAAAAAAAATCTTTTTAAAACAAAAATATCCCAAAATCTTTGTTAGGACTAGCAGAGTACCAATAAACCTGTATAGAAAAAAAAACTGCCATATCGAATATCTCATGTACCTATTACATATAGTAGATTTATAGAGTTCACTTGTACACATTACTCATTGTGGAACATCGCTTTTCTGCGTCCCAAGACACAGGCCTCGGCTTAGTTTGGGACTCAACGCTTACCTGGGATTAGACGAAACTTAGTTAATTTCAGATAATGATTGTATACTACTAAATTGTAAACTTATTTGGAAATAAATATATTTGTATTTTGACATTTATCCAACCGGATCTGGGGCTTCTGTCGGAAAAGGTGGATCTGTCATGTAGTCGTATTCAGTATCTCTTGCGTACACTTCCTTTATATATTTTATAGTATCACGGACGTCCATTTCCATATACACCACCTGAATCAAACGAAAACTGTTGATTTACAACAATGGAGATAAACTTTTATACACCACCTGCTCGACAATGTCACATTACATGTGTTTTGCAATCTATGACCCAACACAACGTAAACCACAAACCCTAACCGAAAGTAAGTCTTTATTACCCTAGGACTGATATAGGCAACATATTTTTTAACTGACTTCCATAAAAGGAGGAGGTTCTCAATTCGTCAGTATGTATTTTTTTATTTAACCTCAGAACTTTTGACTCGGTGAACCGTTTTTGAGTTACACTCCAATAACTGAAAAATATTGTCCTATCTTCATGATATAGTCGTTGACAATGAATAACAATCGATCCCGTTAGTAGCAAGGGTCACTACAAAGAGTGAAAAAAAATGTGTAAACAAAAAATGGAACCGACTTCAATACCCAAAAGTGTGAAACAACTTGACGAAGGTACCATGCGCACAATAATGTGATTATGGGTACTTTTGAAGTATCACGGTACCAACTTCAACAAGTTATTTCACACTTTTGGGTGTTGAAGTCAGTTCCGTTTTTTTTTTTTTTTTTAAATCTATACGTAATGCTTTCTATAACGTTTTACTCGTTTTCATTAGACCCTCTGGTGAATTACGTGATGTGAATGTGGTAGCTTAGTCCACACAGAATACATCAAAAAATCTTATTGAAAATGTCAAGCGATTGACACGAAAAATACCTAATAAATTTCATCCCTGCGTACAAAATGTAATTGGTGATATAACCGTATTAGTTTAAATAAATAAATAAATAATAATAATGCGGTCCATGTTGCCCCTCCCCACGACACTACTAGCAGTTCCGTGGGGAGGGGCAACATGGACATAAGACATAATTTTCGTCACGCCCATGTGCATTTTAAGACCCACCTGCGCGACACTAGTGCAAATGCTCTCTCTCTGAGGTAGGCGTCGAGCTTGTTCCGTCACAAGAAAAAAAAAAGAAAAATGCAAGTGGTGTAGAAGGGCATACATAATATCAAACAAATTATTGGAGTACAAAATTTTATGCCCAAGGCGGGAATCGAACCCGCGTCCTCCGATATCGCGTCGGATGCTTAACACCATCTCAGCCACCTGGCCATTGGCATTTCTGCCGAAACTTTGTGCTCCAATTGTATTACTTTAACCGTCATAGGGGACGGTGCATCAAATTCAAATTCAAAATCATTTATTCAATTAAGGCGTCTACGACGCTCTTATGAAGGTCAATTACAAACTTTAATATTGAAATATTGTACATTGTACTGCCACGTTCAGCAAAAAAATTTATAGAGCCACTGCGAGAAGAACGGGCAAGAAACTCGGGGCCATTCTTTTAAACGTCTGTTTACAATTTGTTATAAACAATATAATACAATTATTTGTTTAAATTACGTAGGAGACAGGTGATGGCTTGGCAGAGGTGGAATTTTCCAAGCATTTTTGTCGTTTAAGTAATCACAAACTGTGTAGTAGGATTTCTTAATCAAAATGATTTTCACGTGTAATTTGAATTTTCCTTCTGTGAGCATTGTAATATGTTCGGGAATTTTATTATAAAACCGCACACAATTACCTAAAAAGGACCTTTTATTTGTCTTTGCTAATCTAAAACACGGTACCGTTAATTTATATTTGTTCCTAGTGTTGTAATTGTGGTTGTCACTGTTTAATTTAAATTTACTCAAATTTTTCCGAACATACATAATATTTTCAAATATATACAGACTCGGTAAAGTTAATATATCAATTTCTTTAAAAAGATCCCTTAGAGATTCCATAGGATCCATTTCATATATGGCTCGAATTGCACGCTTTTGTAAGATAAAGATTGTTTCCATCTCAGCAGCAGCTCCCCATAGCAATACACCATACGACATAATACTGTGGAAGTACGCGAAATAAACTAGCCGTGCAGTAGCTACGTCTGTTAACTGTCTTATCTTACAAACTGCATATGCAGCAGAACTAAGTCTTCCGGCTAGATCATGTATATGTGGATCCCACTGTAAAGTTGAGTCCACTTTGATTCCCAGAAAGACTGTCGCTTTGTCAATAGAGAGTTTATCTAAGCCAAGCTTAATGTTTGGTTCAACATAAGGAACATTTGGTAAAGAAAACTAAACATTTGGTCATTTTTGAATTTAAGAGAAGATTATTAGCGGCGATCATAATCTTCATCAACCCGACTACTAGACTTCGTCTGATCGAAAGAAGTGTTTTTTCAAACACTTTACTCTCGGTATGATGTCGCTACCCTTCTATATTTCTAAATATGATTACAAGCACTATCGCGTGCTAAGCGAAAATCATATCAAACATAAATTTTGTACTCCAATAATTTGTTTGATATGATTTTCGCTTAGCACGCGATAGTGCTTGTAATCATATTTAGAGGCATACATAATCCCCACGATAGTACTGGTATAGTACCATTTGGTAGTGTCATGAGGAAAGACCGACAGACCTAACTTCCTTACTGCCAAGATCAGAATATTAAAAAGTAAAACAACATAAAAACTACAAACCAAAGAGGATTTTTTTTGTAAACTAAAGGCACCGACGAAAATTATTTCAATCATTAGTTCGATGCCTTAGCTTTCACTAGTAATCTATTTCAGAAAAATTCATAATGGATTTAGTTTTAGGCCCCGTGGAGTGCCGGGTTAGAATTGCACCTCCCCGTATCATCCCATGGATGTTGTAAGAGGCGACCAAGGGAAAAATAGTGGGAGGTGGGCAGCAGCGCCTCCTAAAGAACTGACTTAACCTAACTTACACTGCGATCCCCAAGACGCCTGCCAAGCGTAGGGACTATGGCAAATACCCCCTTAATAGGGGAGGCTGTGTGCAGCAGTGGACGATCCGGCTGTTAAAGTGGACTTAGAGTAGGTAAGTTGTTTCCTCTCATATACGGTACCTATTTACGGTACCTACCAAACGTAACATATACGAGTGTGCGCCCGTACGCACGTGCCATGGCATTCACACATGGGAAATATGTCGCGTGTACCGAACGCATTGATTTGAAATTTTGTAATGCATTGATTTATTTAAGGGGAAGGACTTTAGTATCAGTATACATACATATCTACTATAGTAAGGGGTGGAGGGGGGAGAGGGGGGTTGCAGCATCCCCCCGGAGAGGTGGGGGTTACCAGAAAACATTTTTTTTAAATAATAATAATTAAAAAAATGTTTATACCTCCATACACTGAAAGGACTTTAGTTAGATATGGTATATGTTAGTACATATTACGTATTGTGGTTAAAGGGAGGGAGGGCGGAATATTCCCTACTGAAGGGAGGGGAATTTCAGAAACCAAGATTTTTAATACTAATGAAATTTCTCAAAATTAGCTTCTTCTTCTTCTTCATGAAAATAATAAGTCACAAATCACAAGCACGAAAACGTCAACAAAAAAAGCTTATTAGAAGTGAAAAAATTCTATGACAGCTCCGGCGCTGTGGGTACGCAGCGCTTTAGTCTTCTCGCTGCCTCGGCACAGCGTACTCGCTACGCCTTCGCAGCTTCGGCTTTGGGACGCCTTTGGCATCCAGCCTCCGCGCTCCGGCTTCGCTTCGTTCGCTGTTCCTCGCCGCGAGTAGACTAGCGCCGCTTCCCCTCCGCGCCTCCGGCTTATAAAAACACTAGGGGTAGGGCAGACAAGACTGCTTGGAAGGTAGGTGCTCCGATTCGGTTCTGTCACACCATACGACCGAATCTAAGCCACCTGAATAATTCGCGGTATTTTGAATATATAATGGCTATGTCGTGTACTTAGTAGAAGTGTAAAATACACAAATAATCAAGGTTAAAATTAAAACTGCAATAATTTATTTCTCAAAAACTATTGATTTCCGGGAAATAAAATTTCGTGTGATTATTTAAAATAACTTAGATATAGTTATTTTAAATAATCACACGAAATTATATCTGTAAAAAAAGAATGAATGTACATTGTGGTGTATACCGATTCTAGTTTACCTATAGATATTACATAGATAAGTCTAAAACTTAAAGATCTGGTCAACCTCCACAAAGCCTCCACACAACCTCCGGACTACATTTCTAACGACTAGGCTAGGAAGATTCAACATATCAAAGAAAATATTCACCTGTTCGTAGCAGCGGAAGTAAACCATGAATCTTTTGGTCCGGTTTTCATTTAGCCACTGTCCATGTGCATGCCCAATCAGCTACGTACCATGTAACAAAAGAATACAACTTTTATGATGATAAACAAGTGTAAAGAACAGAACAGACCCTCGACTCTGTTTCCATCTTTCAGCTTTCTCATGTTTCCAGCCTGGTGGTCGTCTCAAGAATGCCCCGCCCTTCACTTCGTGTCAACAGCCAAAACTCGTTTTAGCGGGAAATCACCCAGCCAATCACAGAGTGTGTTGTATGTTTAATTCCGACAAAATGGTGGCGCTACTATCGGATCGGTGTTGCCATTACCACATCTGCTAACTGACTATAATAAATATTTATTGCTGTCCAATAACACCATAATATCGAATGAAAACATAACACAAGTACCTATCTTCTTGTCAGTGCTGTGGAGGTATCTCACATATATAGTATAGGTAATTATGTATTCTCGTATATGACACATACAACGAAGTTTTTTATTTGACGAATAAGTAGAGCTGCCTAAATGAATTTTTAAAAATAACACAAAAACACAAAAAAATTGACAGTCTGGCGCCGGGAAGCTATTAAAAGATAAAAACAAACGCATTCAAAATCTATTCTTGATTTTATGGCCACTCGAAAACGAGACTCACAAAAAAATTTGGGTTGGAGGGTTTTTTTGTGAAGCTTGGCAAAACTGCAAACCGTGGGAAATATAAAAAATATTGTTGCGAGGGTGTTTACTTAACCGATCCTGGAATTAACCTATCAGAGAACAAATTATGTGTGGCTGTTTTATTTTATTTTAGATCAACCAATCGATGACGATGGGGGTGTTTCCTTACATACAGAGAGGGGATGGAATTCTGACCTTGCAAAGACGAAGAGAGGAGACAGAAAAAACATTAACAGATTAGCGCTGGTTTAACGCGGAAGTCAGTTTAAAAACTGCAGTAACTTCAGTGTTTTATTATTATTTGATAAATTAACAACTTAAGTTTAAATTCAGTGATATTAGAAGACAATCATTCGGTAAAGTTGATAAATCCTATTCTCAACATACTATAGAGTTAATTCTAGCGATAAATTTAAAATTACACCCAATATATATTTTATGGAATTTCAGAGGATTTGTTGTAAGGAAAATTAAATTAAATTGAATAGTCAATTTATTAATGATAGTATTAAATCGTATTACCTTATTGAATACATATATCTTATTTGCTACATACAATTAGTATATTCATGTCAAAGATATCACTTGTTATGTTGAAAATTACATATGGGTATGGTTTTATTTTGTAAATAATTGTGTATATTAACATATATTATATGTTTTGTTGATTCTACTGTACTGTGTAATACGACTAAAGAGGTTTTTGTCATTTCGCTATTCATTTTTTCCCTCTTATTAAAGTCTAGGAAATGAATAGCGGGTCATGTGATTAATATATATGTGTATTTATATAGATACATATATATGTAACTTTCATGATTTAAATAATCAAAGAGTGTCGCTTAAATACCACAACAACTTTTAAGATCATTATAATAAAAAATAATATGATCTATATTAAACTTATTTTATTTTATGATTAAGAACCTTTCCAATCAGATAGAATATAATATATATTAAGAATAATTGAATCTAAAGTAAATTAAATGAATATTTGAACTCTAGCTATTGAAATAGTAATCCACACTTAATTAGATCTTGAGATAAATTTATAATTGTTTTGATAAATAATTTACGATAGTTTACTTAGTTAATAACAGTTAGGATAGTAAAATAATATTTGAGTCTAATTATTTAGTATAGCAGAATATGCTGGAGTATAGAGTATTCTTTACCTAATTTAAGATAGTAATATAACATAAATTATTTCATTAGGGCTATAACGTAGCATCTAATCTAGATAGATAGGTCATATAATTTCCAACACAAAGTCCTGCGAGCAGACAGCAAGGGGAGATCGAGTCCAGTTACTGATCAACAGGGAGTATATTAAAATAAGTACAGTATACAATTCCATTAACTCTAAACATCTATATTATATCTTTTGGACTATGATAGGGAATAACTGCAAAACGATATCTTAGGAGAGCGTGCTTTTTACAGTCTTATATTTTAAGGCCTATAACAAGAATATGGGACCTAGATTTCACAAGTCTTTACATGGTTGTGCCTAGAAGCGGCAGTACAATACGTCACAATACACGTCCTCTCATCTGGAACGACCTATAGATTTCTATAAGCCTGGCCAGGCAAACACAAATTTTGTGTTGAATCACGTGATATTTGAGATATATATATAAATCCATGGTTTTAAAAGGGCTAATAAAATATACAAATAGCGCTTATTTCGCTATAAGAATAAATAGAGCCCCTCGGCTCATGATAGGTTAAAAGGTTGATTTCCAAGCCCTGAAAAAAAACACTTCGGTGTACGCTGAGCCGCGTTGTAGGTCTCCCTAGACGTTACTTGGACTGGTTTCTATTGGGGAGATGATCTTTCCTTCCACATAAAATAAGGCATTCTTGTATTGAATCCTGCCACTTGCTAAGGATGGTCTAATTAGAAATAACTCTTCCACATATACCTTATGAATCAAACGCATACACTAATATCATTAATTTAATTAACTATTTTAATTAATTTACTTGTTGACCACTCTTATTTAAAGCAAGCCAGGAGGAATATGAAAGTGATTATTTTATGGACATTCAGCCTATGTACTGACATAAAACTTGTGTAAGACATGAGTGATGATTTACAATCACATTAAGTAAAGCTCTCCTATGATTTCGTATCTCTGAATCAAGTAATCCTTTCTCAATATATCATAACTCTTAACTTAGACGATCACACTAGCCTGTACCACCACAGTGCTTTAAGCAAATGCTCAATTCATGTGTCCACATTGTGAAGAAAATTAATCGTGATACGAGTGACAGTGTATTTTTGACCAACTTTAAAAAAGCAGTAGGCTCTTAGTTCGAATGTATTTTTTTATGTTTTTTACCTCAGTATTTTGCACTGGATGAACCGATTCTGATGGTTCTTTTTTTATTTGAAAGTTGGAGCTAGCCGTGTGGTCCCCTTTTTGAGTAACTTGTCGAGGTCTGTACCATGCGCACAATATTGCGATAATAGGTATTTTTATTATCATGTTTTATATATGTAGGTATTTTGGACTAACAAGTTATTTCACACTTTTCATTGTTGAAGTTGGATCCATTTTGAGGTATAAAAAATTTTATGGCTGTCCTTGCAAGCCAGTTTCCATTCAGGTGAAGCATGTTTTATATCTTTTTTTTTTATGCTAGATAGGTTAGCCTTTGACCACTATCTCACCTGATGGTAAGTGATGATGTGGTCGAAGATGTTGTTCAGGCTAACCTAGAATTACTGGCTCTCAAGGACAGCTGCCGGAACACACCGTTAGGTGCTTGGCGACAGATTTTCAACTTGAGGGTGGTAGCTAGCCAGGCGGGCATTCGCAAAGTGCCCTACCACCATGCTGTAACGACTGCCATCCTAAGACAACAACCGGGACCTACGGCTTAACGTGCCCTCCGAAGCACGGAAGCGCTCAGTAGTTATGTCACCAGCGGTCACCCATCCAACTCATGACCGTGGCGGACGTTGCTTAACTTTGCTGATCGATTCAGAATGGTTAAGCAAACTTCGCTACGAGCGCTTCAAAACAGCATCATCACTTATGAAACGATGTAACCGTTCTCACAAGGTAAGCTATCAGAAATAAATAAACTAAATTGCTCTCCCGTGATGAGTCTTACTTCTTGGGCATATTTTTTCTTTACCTCTGATATGTTTCTTTGAAATCCACATCTGGTAGGTTTTCTTTTGAGTATAGGAGTGTATTTATAATTAATTGTATTTAGGCTCAGACCAAATAAAAAGTCAAGACAGAATGTTGTGAACAGAGAAGTGAGGCCGGTTTTCCAAACATGTGTGCGTGTGTCGGTGTTGCCATGATAATCAAATTATCTTATGTGTTGAGTACCCAAATTAGTAGTCTGTGCCTATTTTGTCTAATAGTCTATAGTGTTATAAAAAATAAAACGGCTCTACTCTGTGGTAAGATGTCCGAACTAGAAGTGTTGCATTTCATTTAATTAACCTGATATATTTAGTTAAAAGCCCTACAAACGCTTCCACTGCGCAATCAATGAAAAATGTGTAGAAAACAAGTTACAACAACTTTCAAGTAATGAAGATCTAGTTGAGAAATAAGTAAGCACAAAATTGTTCGTGTGTTCGGTCGTATGCTGCACAAGACAAGAAAATGGCGTCGCCGGCTTCTGAAAGAGATATTCTTCCACGCCTTGGGAGTGAACAAGGCTTCGCAAATTGGAAGTTTAGATTGAGAATGCTACTGGAAGAAAAACAGGTTTGGAATGTAATCGAGACGGAAGAAACTAAATACTCATCTGAAGATTTAAAAAAGGACGCTAAAGCGAAAAACATTATCGTACAATGTGTATCAGACAAATACCTAGAAATAATCAAAAAATGCAGTACAGCAAAGGAAATGATACGACAACTCGAACACACTTTTGAACGCAAAAGCATATTTAACAAGCTACATTTGAAACGCAAACTAATATCTCTAAAATGTGCACAAAATGAAAAACTACAAGATTACTTCCTGAAATTTGATAGTCTTTTAAATCAGTTAACAGCAGCAGGGTGTACAGTAGAAGAAATGGACAAAATATGCTATCTGCTGTCATCCATGCCACCCCAGTATGACAATGTAATCACAAGTATTGAGACTATGACCACAGAAAACTCAAAAGCAATTGACATCGACTTCGTGAAAGCCAGGCTACTGGATGCAGAAGTAAAGGAGCAGAATACTAGTAGTGAGCATCAGCCCCAGGCAGCGTTCCTGACATGTTATAGATGTGGTCGTCATGGGCATAAAGCAATGCAGTGCAGAGGACGAGGCAGAGGTCAAGGTTCTTTTCGGGGACAACAGACACACAATTTCAAGCAGGAGTATAGAAGAGGTCAAGGAAGAGGACATCCGAGAGGGCAGGGTCGTGGATATGCTCAAGGAACAACAGCAATGGCAAGCAGCAGTGACCAGGTATCATTTGTGACTAGCGACTATGCGCTATCAGGACTCGATTATAAAAATGACATACGGTTTGTAATAGACTCAGGGGCCACTCAAAACCTAATTATTGATTATTATGAAAAGTACATGACAAATATCAAATACTTAGAGAAAGAAACCAAAATTTTTGTAGCAAATGGTCAGTACTTAATTGCAAATAAACAAGGCACCCTAAATGTAATGTACAATAATAACATTCCAATAAAAATTGAAGCACTCATTGTCAAGGGCTTAACCCACAATTTATTATCTGTAAAGAGATTACTGCATAAGGGAAACTCTGTACGCTTTCATGAAAATTCAGTTGAAATAACCAAAGGTACAATTGTAATGTATGGCAAAATGTTTGGTAGCCTGTATGGAATGAATCTGAAACTAAATTTGAATGAATGTTGTTTAGCAAGTAATGATAAAGACTTATGGCACAAAAGGTTAGGTCATGCCAATAGAAAACATTTGAAAATGCTGAATTTACCGAGCTCAGCTGATCCATGTGGTTCATGTATGGAAGGTAAGTCCACACGTTTACCATTTAAACAGGTAGTTCTGCCGAGATCCAAATACATTGGTGAGTTACTGCATACAGACCTTTCCGGACCAGTCACAACTGCGGCTATCAATGGTGAGCTTTACTTTCAATGCATTATTGATGATTACAGTCACTTTTGTGTAGTATATTTATTAAAGAATAAAAATGAAGCTACTGAAAATATTATAAAATACATAAAATATTTAGAAACACTAACAGGAAATAAAACCAGAAAGATTAGATGTGATAATGGAGGTGAATTCAAAAATCGAATTTTACAAGAATTTTGCCATAGAAAAGGTTTAGAACTGCAATTTACTAATGCTTATTCTCCTCAATCTAATGGAATCGCTGAGAGGATGAATCGCACCATTTACAACAAAGCCAGGACAATCATGAATGAAACAGAACTGCCAAAACACTTATGGGGTGAAGCAGTCAGGTGTGCTGTTTATCAAATTAATAGATGCCCGTCTTCAACCATTAAGTTTAGAGCGCCTGCTGAAGTTCGATTTGGACGAAGTGATCTATCAAAACTAAGAGTTTTTGGTTCTAAAGCCTGGGTAGTACAAGTACCTAAAGGAGGTAAATTTGAGAGAAGAGCTAAAGAGATGAGATTTATGGGCTACACCACAAATGGATATAGATTATGGGATCCAGAAGAAAATAAAATTATTTGTTCTAGAGATGTAACGTTTGATGAATCACAGATAAAGTACAAAAAGGAAAACAATGATGAAAATATAATATACCGGACGAGAAATGGTGAAACCTTAGACTATGGAGATGAAAACCAGACTGACACAGAAGATGACCAGAGAGCTAGAAAATCAACTCAAAGAAGAGAAATAAATTACAGACAAGAACAACAGAAAGAACAAGAAGATAAAGAAAACTACCCAGAAACAAGCCAAGAAGAATCAAATAGAGAACTAGAGTCACCAAAACATATTACTAGATCTGGAAGAGTATCAAAGAGACCAATATATCTTGAAGACTATGACATTCAATCGGGAAAAGAAAATAACCAACTAAGACTTATAGAAGATAAAGAAGAAGAGTTAAATGTAGCATATTGCCTATTGGCAGGGGAACCACAAAATTTTGAAGAAGCAATAAACAATGAGGATTGGAAGGATGCAATAAATAAGGAATTAAATGCACATAAAAAATTTGAAACTTGGAGTGAAGCTACTTTACCATATGGAGCAAAGGCTATAGACACTAAATGGATTTTTCGAGAAAAACAAGACGGAGTTAAAAAGGCTAGAATTGTAGCAAAGGGATTTCAACAAAACGGTTCAGAACAGACATATTATTCACCTGTTGCAAGAGCATCAACCATCAGAACCTTATTAAGCCACGCATTACAAGAAAATTTAAAAATACAGCAATTAGATGTACCAACTGCATTCCTAAATGGAAAATTGGAGAAAGATGTTTATATAAAATGTCCAAAGGGCTTAGAACTGAGAGCAGGTAATGTCCTAAAACTAAATAAGGCTTTATACGGTCTCAAAGAAGCACCAAAATGTTGGAATTTACGGTTTCATGATTTCATGACAAAAAATGGATTTGAACAATCTAAGTATGACTTTTGTTTATACAAAAATAAAGGGATATGGATACTAATATATGTTGATGATATTTTATTATTAGGACAAGGACAGGAAATATTAGAAAAATTAATAACTGAATTCAAAGTAAAGGACTTAGGAGAAATAAAATACTATTTGGGATTAGAATTAACAAGAAAGAACAACACAATAGAAATTAAACAAAAAAATATGATATACAAAACTCTAGAAAAATTCAATATGCTGGAATGTAAAGGGGTAACAACACCAATGGAATCTCATTTTACACCAGAACCTGAAGAAGAAGTCATAAATGTACCTTTCAAGGAACTAATTGGATGTCTACTATTTATTTCAATGAACAGTCGTCCTGATATATCTTATGCAGTTTCATACCTGAGCAGACACCTCGATCGACCAACGGCAAGCCTATGGAAAGCTGGGAAGCGAGTTCTACGATATTTGAAGGCAACCGCAGACAAAGGTTTAGTATATGTCAAATCTAATAATCATTCTCAGGAACTACTCAGTTACTCCGACGCAGACTGGGCAGGGGATAAGTCAGATCGAAAAAGCACAAGTGGTTGTGTAATATTCTATTGTGGTAATCCTATTCATTGGCACTCAAAAAAGCAGACTTCAGTAGCATTATCTACATGTGAAGCTGAGTATGTTTCCGGAGCTACTGCTGTAAGTGAACTCATTTATTTAAAAGGAATTTTGTCTGACCTAACCTTGCCACAAAGTTATATTAAAGCCAAATTATTGATAGACAATCAAAGTGCAATCCGAATGATAGAAAGTTTTGAAAACAGTAGAAGATCTAAGCACATTGACATAAAAGCACACTTTATTAAAGATACTGTATTTAAGAAAATAATATCAATATCCTATGTATCATCTGAAGACAATGTGGCAGATATCTTCACAAAAGCTCTTTCAAGTAATAAACATACATATTTTGTAGGAAAACTTAACCTAAAATAATAATATTACTATAATAGTTTAGAACACTTTATTGCATTATCTTGTTTTACATTAAAGATTAAATATTTTTGTTACATAAATGGGAGAAGTTAACAACTATAACAGTTATTTTACCTTATCTTATAAGTCATTGCATCTAAGCAAAGATAAGTCTCTTACCACCTATTATGTTAAGATTATAACATGTATGAAATCAAAACTTTATTAGTATATCAAAAGTAAACCTTCTATTAATTATGTAGTTATTGTAAACTATATAGTAAGTAGTCTTTTAACGCAGGGCTATCAAAATAAGAATATGTATTTAAACTAACATAATATTACTTTAAGTTTCAACTTTAAAATATTTAAGACTTTAAATAGGTATCATTCTGAAATTGTAATAAGATAAATATAATTCCAGAATATTAAAATGAAGTTGCATGATTCAGTGTATAACTAACTAATAATAACTTCTAATTAACCAGTTAATCATTTTAACATTCTGAAATTAAGAGGGGATGTTGAGTACCCAAATTAGTAGTCTGTGCCTATTTTGTCTAATAGTCTATAGTGTTATAAAAAATAAAACGGCTCTACTCTGTGGTAAGATGTCCGAACTAGAAGTGTTGCATTTCATTTAATTAACCTGATATATTTAGTTAAAAGCCCTACATTATGAAAATAACGTTACCAATTTAATAACGTAATTAGTATTAATACAAGCAGTGATAGCTTAGTGAAGCAGTGATAGCTCAGTGGCTTTGGCTATGGACGGCCGCGCAGCAGGTTCATGGTTCGAATCCCGCCGCGGGCTTGAGCTTCACCGCATGGTGGAAGGGCATTTTTGCGAATACCCGCCTGGCTAGCGACCACCCTCAAGTAGAAAATCTGTCGCCAAGCACCTAACGGTGTGTTCCGGCAGCAGTCCTTGAGAGCCAGTATTTCTAGGTTAAGCCTGTTAACACCTTCGACCACATCATCACTTACCATCAGGTGAGATTGTGGTCAAAAGCTCACCTATCAGCAATAAAAAAAAAATACAACAATAGGGTTCCGATGTAACGTGTCGGCAAAAGTAGTGTCGTTAAGTAGGGGAAGGGAATGGAAAAAGTGTTTCAGAAATAACATTACTGGGTATTAAATTAACACGCATTTTTTCTTGTAATTAGTTTCTTGTAACTAATTAGTGACGGGTTTTTTATGCAATCGGGGAAAAAAGCACAAAGCCCACCTGGTGCTAAGCTGTAACCTCTGCCGATACAGTTCGTCACAAGTGGCAAACTGCACTGCGCCCATCACCTTGAGACATAAAGATGTTAAGTCTCATGTGCCTGTAAGTTTACCGGAACATAGGAATGTGAAGATTACTGCTTGGCGGTAGAAATAGGTATAAATAAATATAAGTCGCCGATTTAAAAATATTCCCATGATAGTTCCTTCTTACTTTTCCGAATGATTTTGATCCAATTTTGTTTAATTTTTGGACTCAATTCGGAAAATGAAAAAATAATGAAACAGTAACACTGGTAAGTGACCAGTAAAGCGTGAACAGTTAAGAAGGAACTTAAATTTGCCTTTGTAATATCAATAATAATATGGTTATAATTCAACTCTATACACAGCAACGTTAAAAACAACAAAAAAACAATGGAAATATGTTTTTTTTATAACGAAAAAAAACATCATCTACTTTAATATCTTCGAAACCGAAAATCCAATACCAATGAAATTAATATGAGGTATCAGCAACTATAATTAAAGGTATCAGCTTTCCAACAAAAAATAAAATGACGGAGTTATGAAGTAACAAAGATTTAATCAAATAAATTAAATTTTAAAAAATACAACTGAATTGAAAACCTGGTCCTTTTTGAAGTCGGTTGAAAATGGAGTGAATGAATGAAATCTATCTTTTAAATTTGCAATTAAACCACTGAACCGATTTTGATAATGATATTACGTCGTAGGCATCTTCGACGCAATATCTGTATTTAAAAACTATACAGTCCAATTGAGAACCTTGTCTTTTTTAAGTCATTTAAAACACATTGATCAACAATTAAAAATAACTAATAGCAACACGTTGTGTATTATCACCCAATAATAGGGTACACCTTATAGGCTTAGTAATGGCAACACCAATGCCACCACGCCGCAATAGTTCGACTTACAAGTCAAGGCGTAGTTTCGTTGTACATATGTGTGTGTAATCGTGTTTGTACACGGCGAGGCGTAGTTTTACCGGCCTCACTGCTCCTTATACAACATTCTGTCTTGACTTTTTATTCGGTCTGAGTATTAAGGCTACTCTTTCGAGAATTTACGACATGACACGAAAAAATGTCTTCGAGTTCTTCCACTGAATGTGGGTATAGATTACACCAGTACTCGCCATGAATCAGGAATCTTTTTCTTAATTATCATTATGTAACCGGCTAGGAACTGCGTATTACCGGATATTGCTCCGTTGTAGAACCCAGTCTATACAAAGTTACATTAAGGTGGAAGCGCGAGGAGAACATATTATTTACAAAATTAATACTTTATGGTGGAACCGCGAAGAGGACATATTATATTCAAAGATACTTTATGTTGGTACCACGAAGAGGATATATTATATACAAAGTTACTTTATGTTGGTAGCACGAAGAGGACATATTATATACAAAGTTACTTTATGGTGGAACCACAAAGGGGACGTATTATATACAAAGTTACTTTATGGTGGAACCACAAAGGGGACGTATTATATACAAAGTTACTTTATAGAGTACAGTACTAGTGTAGTGTATCAACAGTATGGATCTATGAAACCTATATGTCTATGGTCAACAGTCCCATACCTATCAAAAAGTGACAATCTCAGTGACAGCGACAGAAGTGACAGTTCGGACGGAGGAATCCTGACTTTGACAGCTACGACGCAACCGCCTCAATGCCAGTTTCGTGCTGAGGCCCGCGCTCAGCACAAATGCTGTGCACAATTATGACTCCCAGACGAAGAAATTCAAATATGTTCGACACTGGTCGGAGCAATATCCGGGAAATATTATGCGAGTCCTAGCCGGTTACTAAATAATAATTATGGACAAAACTCACGACAGTTTTTTACTCCAATTGTTTCCTTATTTCAATAATAGAACGATTTAAGGCAATATCTCAGGAAGGGTAAGTTTTATAAATCCTGAGTTAATATGGTCGTGTGTATACACTACAAATTTAGTAACAATTTTGTGAGATACAGGTTTAAGTGAGAAAACCTGGGTGGTAGCTTTTTTACTGATCAAAATGGACAAAGATTTAATGTTTATTATCATTCCATAACCAAGAATATTTATTTAAAAAATAAATTACCTAATTAAGTCTGAGACATTCACATTATCTGGAACACTGGTTTACAAAATTTTTGTATTTTTAAAGCTTAGTGGGCTGATGGAAATTTTAATGTAAGTATATATGATATATCTTTAAAAACCTTTTCTCTCTTTGTCTATAAAACATATGATTAGATTTTCTAAGCTTTATTATTATGCTATGGATGATATTGTTTTTTAATTCGACTTTTATAGCGCTCTATTATCGGTTATTATAATAGTTATCCATGGCCTTAGGGTCTCCCTTATAGGAGCGTGTTTTTCAAATGTTAATTTTCTATCATCGAGTGAACCCCCATTTCTATAATATCATTACAAGGTATCGAATATAGGTCAAAATCATAAGATATAAAGACGTTAAAGGATACCTAATGGGGGAATTATATCGCTCCTGCCTCTCCTCAATACGATGACACTCGTGACCATTTAATGCAACTTGATGGAAACATCGAGGTTAGTCAAAATATTATTTTGATGTTAATTCGTGCATGAATATACCCGATAATGAGTTTAGTTTACGACAATTTAAAGAAAAGTAAAATGATTAGAGTTAATATTGATATACATTATGGATCGCAATTTCATAAATCATGAGCCCGGTTTAGACTTTCGGATATAAAATTTTTATACAAAGGCATGGTCAAATTTTTCATAGCTAAAAGCTGATTTTTGATGTAGCCACATTAAGCTTGTCGGGAAAGCCAGGCTCGCTACTTGCCGGTACAGGGAACGGATAAGCTGAAATTACTTCCCAGGCACTTTTTTCTCAATCACCAGTCATCACAGAATCCTTTGCCTTCTCCAGGTCAAAGAGTACCTACTATGTAAAAGTTTTGTGCGCAAGTATGTATCATTTGATTCATTGGGTAACTGTTAGTTATGTGTAGTATAATATTAAACTATCTTTTGACCGCAATCTCTTATCCATTGGTCGAAGGACAGGTGCTGGAACACACTGTCGAGTACGTGGCTTTTCTACTTGACTATTTCTAGCCAGGCATTGGCCTTAACTCATTAACAACGACTCACTAGTTCAGAGAAGACGTGGTAATATTAAACATGGCTACAGAGCCACTAGCTTAGCGTCCTGAGTATTCCCCTCAGGATGCAGTCCCGTCCCTCTAACGGTGAGGTGCAGGTCCTTCAGACCTTCGCCCTCCGCCACCCCGATCTATACGTTGCACATATGCAACTCCTTGAAGAGGAAGAGAATGCCCGCCTCACGGACACTCTCATCGCTCCCTCCGGGACTTCAAACCCGGAGGCCAGCGTTCCTCCCTTGACCCGATCCTATTCAGAGGATAGTCCTACTTCGCCCGCTCCCGGGCCCGACAATAGACGCACGGTGGCAGCCCCTCCCCGTGAACGGTCTCGCTCTCGCTCACCGATCGGGAGGTCAGCGAGTACCCGTCCCTCCTTCGCCATTGTCGAGACCGTTTCGGAATCCGAAACGGACATGGAGGTAGATCAGGCCGGCGCCTCACGCACGGACTCTGATTCCGATAACGACGGTTACACCGTCGTAGATTGCAAACGCAAGCGCGCGCCCAAAGCCGCTAGTTGCGCCACTTCCGCCCCTCCCGCCAAGGCACCCGCAAAGGCCCCCGCCTCCGGCAAAAAACCGACCCCGGCCCCGCGCCCCGCGTCTCCTCCCTCCGCTCCGGTTTCAACCGCCGCGTCCCCTCAGGACGCGAGCGCACGTCGCGAAAAACCGCCTCCGCCTTTGTTCATTCAGGACAAAAGCAAATGGGACATGCTGTCCCGCTTAGTTTCGGATCGTGGGATCCATTATACTAATGCCCGCTCCACGCAGCAGGGCATTAAAGTCCAAGTGCCCACTAGTAGCGACCACAGAGCGCTAACAAAGCTCCTCCGTAAAGAGAGCATAAGTTTTCACACTTATGCGCTCGAAGAGGAGAAAGTCCTTTGCGTTGTGATTCGCGGTGTGCCTAAGGAGATACATACCGATGCGGTATGTGACGACCTTAAAGCACAAGACTTCCCAGTGCATGCGGTTCACCGCATGTACAGCGGGAAGGACCGCAGTCCATATGACCTAGTACTCGTAGTACTAGACCGTACACCAGAGGGCAAGGCCATTTTTAATTTAAAAAAGGTCTGCGGCCTCTCTGGGTTAGACGTACAAGCCCCATTTAAAAATGGAAGTCCCTCGCAGTGTCACAACTGCCAATTATACGGTCACGCCTCCCGCTTCTGTTTCGCTCGCGCTAGGTGCGTCAAGTGCCTAGGCGATCACGCGACAGCGGCGTGCACTCGCACTCGGGACTCGCCGGACCCACCCAGCTGCGTTCTATGCGGTGCTCAAGGACATACCGCGAATTACCGCGGCTGCCCAAAAGCACCACGCATAAACCACAGGGTGGCAAGGCATAGGCCGACCCGTCCCTCACATGACCGTTACCAACGGGTCAGCCCTAAGCTGTCGGTAATACCTGCTTCACAGGTAATACCCGCACCGCTCCCCGCCCGTAACGCATGGTCTAAACCACCCAGTATGGTAAAGACCATCACTCCCGCCCGCGCCCCGGCCCACGCGCCCGCACCCGCTCCCGCCCGCGCCCCGGCCCCTGCCCGCGCACCGGCCCCGGCTCGCCCCGCGCTCCCGGCACCCGCTGCCAACTCCGTTCGCGCCCCTCCTCCCCGCGCCATTCCTCGGCCACAAGCCCCACCCATGCCGCTGATGGATGCCTCTCTTCAAGAGGACATCAAACTAGTCAGCGACCTGGCGATGTCTATTGACATCAACGAAGTCCGCGAGCTAGCGCACAAGATGCACTTCGCTCAATCCCCAGCGGACGTGATCCAATATACATTGGAACACGCGAATTTACTTAGCGCCCTTAAGCGCTTCGTTCCCCAGGCCCCTCCCCAGTACAACCACTATGGGTAGTACAACCGAACGCACGAAACCGTACTCAGTTTCGTTAGCGTCATTTAACGCTGACGGCCTCTTCAGACAACGTGACCTCGTCCACGACTTTTGTTGTACCCACCTTATCGATATCATATGCGTGCAGGAAACCTTTCTAAAACCGGGGAAGGCGAACCCTAGGTTTGCCAACTACAGAACGGTACGTGATGATAGAGTGAACTCCCGTGGGGGAGGCACTCTTATCTATTACAAAAGGTCCCTGCACTGCATTCCCCTACCTACCCCGACTCTTGTTAATATGGAAGCATCTTGTTGCCTCCTAGCTATGACTGGTCATCAACCTATAGTCATAGCATCCTGTTACCAAGCTTGCAAAAAGCCGATCGTCCGAGCTGACTTAGAAGCCCTATTCTCATTAGGAAGCGCCGTCATTCTGATTGGCGACTTCAACAGTAAGCACATCCTATGGAATTGTAACGTCAACAATCCCAGAGGTATTGCACTTGAAAACCTAATCGCAGAACTTAACTTTGATATAATTGCGCCCACTGAGCCCACTCACTACCCTTATATGGAAGACCACCGATCTGACTTGCTTGACATGGCACTATTCAGAGGCGTAACACTCCGGTTACGCTCCATAGAAGTGGTTCACGAGCTTAACTCTGACCACCGACCCATTATACTGCGACTAGGTCCCGACCCAACGACTGACCTCCCCCGCCCCACTAAGACGATAGTGAACTGGAAGCAAGTAGGCGATGCCCTAAAGGCTATCAGTTCACCGGACCTAGACAAGATCCCTGACGACATCCTGACAAAAGATGACGTAACCCTTGCGATCGATTCGTTCACCAATCACCTCTCCACCGTAGTAGGTGCATCCGCAAAGGAGGTCATAGTGCCGGACGACCGGCGCCTTGTCATTCCAGCGGATGTGAGACGATTGGTGACGGAGAGTAAAGCAGTGACCCGACATTACGACTCTTACCCCAGTAAAGAGAACAAAACTAAGAAACGCCACTTTGAACGCATGGTTCAAAGTCGCATGTCTGAGTTGCGTGATCAACAATGGGGCGATAAACTTTCAAACCTCGTGCCAAGCCACCATGCTTACTGGGACTTGGCGCGAGGTTTGAAAGGAAGTAACCACAACGACATGCCTCCCTTATACAGACCAGTCCCACTAGTCCCAGCGTTCTTTGACGAAGACAAAGCTGAGTGCCTAGCTGATAGCCTAGAGGCTCAGTGTTCCCCTAACGTAGATCACGTTGACCAAGCTCACCTCGATTCGGTGGATGCGGAAGTCGAACGTAAAAGCTCTGTGGTCACCTCTGAACTCCCACCAATCACCTTAGCGACTTACGCTGAGGTGGAGAGACTGATCAAGGCCCTCCGACCGCGCAAGTCCCCCGGTGCCGATGGCATCTCCAACAGGGTTCTTAAAACCCTCTCTCCTCCTCTCATCCATCTCTTAGTCAGCATCTTCAATGCTGCTATGAGCCACTGCTTATTCCCAGACACCTGGAAATGTGCAAATGTCATTGGCATTCACAAACCAGGCAAAAGCTCATCTGACCCCACCAGCTACCGCCCCATCAGCCTCCTCAGTGCCTTAGGCAAACTTTACGAGCGGTTACTTGCAAACCGTCTCCAGTCCCATGCTAAGGAACACCACCTTATCCCAGATGAGCAGTTTGGCTTCAGACCCGGACACTCATGCGTCCAACAGGTGCACCGCCTCACGGAGCACATCATTGAGGGCTTCAATAAGTACCCCAAACCCCAGACTACGCTAGCAGTCTTCCTCGACGTAGCGAAAGCTTTTGACAAAGTCTGGCACAATGGCTTGATCTACAAGCTATACCAATTTGGCGTGCCAGAACGGCTTGTGCTCATCCTACAAGACTTCCTTAAAGCCAGAAGCTTTCGCTATCGCGTGGAAGGCACCCTCTCCTCCCCCCACCCAGTCAGAGCCGGAGTCCCTCAGGGCTCCGTGCTATCACCTATTCTCTTTGCACTGTATACCAGTGACATCCCACGCTCTCAGCCCAAAGTATTCCTAGCCCAATATGCGGACGATACCGCCATTTACACCACTGGGTGGCATATCAACAGACAGTCCTATTTCTCATTCAACGGGCCGTCACCGAGATCGGTGACTGGTTCCGAAAATGGCGCATCGCGGTCAACCCAGCCAAAAGCACAGCTATGTGCTTTACTGAGAAGACACGCTCCCCTTACCCGAAACCGCTTATTTTATTCGACGAACCCATTCCCTGGGTTCCTAGAACAAAATACCTCGGAATCACCCTTGATCGTCATCTCACCTTTAACGATCACATAACAACCGTCCGTAACAGAGCGGCCTTCGTAATGGGTCGCCTTGGTCCCCTAATTCGCAAAGAGAGTAAAATGTCTCTTAGTAATAAGAAGACACTTTACACTGCCTGCATCCGCCCCATCATGACTTACGCATCAGTAGTGTTTAGTCATGCTAGTGAGGCCCACCTTCATAAACTTCAAGTCATCCAAAACCGTTTTCTTCGTAATGCAACCGGCGCCCCGTGGTATATCCGGAACACCGAGTTGCATTGCGACTTAAACCTTCCCTCTTTAGCGCAGTTCAATAAGGACTGCGCCCGCCGATACTTTGATCGAGCGCCCCACCACCCGAACCCATTGGTTGTCCAGGCATCGAACTACTCGACTGCCTCTTCTATCCCATTCTTCAAACCCCCCCGTCGCCGACCACGGCAGGTATTAGACGACCCGGATGACCCCATCGCAGCCATTACATTGGCAGCTTTAGCGTTATCCGCAAGTCGTCGAGGTAAAATCCCCAGGTGTGAGGTAATTAGAGGTCACACAATCAAACACCGAGCCCGCCGGCGAGCTCGAGGCAAAAACAAGGTCACGATAAATTGCTCTCCAAATAGTCAAAGAGTATTATTCAGTAGGGCCCAATTGTGCAACACTGCAGTTGCACAGAGGCATTTTGCTCCGATCCCCCCCATGTCTCTCGACAGCGAGACAAGCCGAGGTCCGAACCACAGTGGTGCCCTTGAGCTCGCTGTCAACCCCTCCTATAGTAGCGGCACGTTTTCGGCGTCCGCAGGAGACGGAGGTAGAAAGCGCTTTTCGCCTTCTACGCCCGTCTCGGGAGAAGTGCCTTCGGCACTTCTCCCTCCCGGGCTATTGTAGGGCCAGGCCCTCGCCCAAAACCCGGTGGAGCTGGACGACCGCACAGGCGGTAGCCAGCATCTATGTCCTCCCTAAACAAAACAAACTAGCTTAGCAGTATTTTATCGAATATTCGAGGTGTGTGTCCCATCTCCGTTCAACTAGATAGGGTAATGTTACACATTACACAGTTCAACTGGAACAAAACGGATTGATTCTTAACTTATCAGACGTACAACGGCTGTCATATAGTAACATTAGACTATTTCTGTTGAGATATGCATCTTTTGGTCTATGGGCACCATATTAAACTCAAAAGTTGCTTCGTCAAGTGAGGTTCACAATCGCGATCAAACACAAGCTTATTTTTAAAGGCAGTCTTGCCATGACAGTCTGGTTACAATATTACAAAAGTCTCCAAGTCTATTCGAACGAATGATAAGGTGTGATATAGTGAATAAGTGATGAGTATAATAGAAAATGTCTTAAATTATGGTACGTTCAATCCGTACTAGTTCTCCGTACAAACGTCGTAGGAGGATCAATCCCTTATTTGAGGATTTAGGTCCAAAACAAAGCATAATACCGATCGATCTCGTCATTATCCAGGATTGTATGATGCCGCCATTTTAATAAGATAATTAAGAAAGGTATAATCCTCGAAACATTTTCGTATAAAGTTTTTGAGGCTCATAACTTTCAACTTAATTTTCTTTTAAAAATGTGGGCATTATATTCTAGATAATTCAGGAGCTAAAATCTCAAATAAGGGGGTGACACCCTACGACGTTTGTATCGAGAAGTGACCGGCCTGTTCAATCTTAATACGTAAATGGTTAAATATTAAATTATTAATTATTCAATCTTAATACGTAAATGGTTAAGTATTTAAACGCTAATAAATAGTTCAAGATTACAAATTATCTTATTAAGTGTATCTGACGTGATCTTAAGTTAAAATGGATGCTTGAGAATGAATTTTGGAGTAGGTATACTTTCTGAAATAACCTAATTTTTACATGGGAAGAAAAGGAAACATGATAACCCTACCCTACATAAGCTTCTGTGTGTTCTAGCCGAACACTGCGCTCGCAATTATGATCAGATGATGGTCACGTACCAAAACCCAATAAATGAAAGAAACAATGACATATCAAACAAATTATTGGAGTACAAAACGTTATGCCCAAGGCGGGAATCGAATTTGTTTGATATGATTTTCGCTTAGCACGCGATAGTGCTTGTAATCATATTTAGAAATAAACAATGACATACCTTAAGCATTTCAATTCTAATTCTTCTTAATCTGTTGAACAGATATCCCAGTTGGTATCTTTTATCTTGGCGTATTACACGGCGTTGGTTCATGGCCTGCAACACCTTGTACCTGTAACGGTAAACATTGTTAATTTGGCACAGAGTAAACTGGAACTATAAAATAGATTAAGTATATACACGGGGCACACAAAAAGTTTATTTTGCACTTCTAGCTAATCGGAACTGTTTGAATTTCGAATGTTAGTTTTTGAAACGACTTGCAACCCTTTTAGTAATAAAAGGGTTGTTAGTAAATTACGGGAAACCGTTTGTCAATTGTTTTTTTTCACAGATCAAAGTTCTACGTACCTATATACGCAACGAAAATGGAATTAAGTCGAAAATATTTTAGAGCGATGATTTTTTATGATTTTAAGGGCCCGTTTCAGAATGTCCTAATAAAGTTTCGGGTTGCTATGCAACACATAAAATAACTGAATGATAAAAATGACAGTTTACATGCAGCGCGCTTCAAGCTTTAACCGATGGATAGGCTAAATCGATGACTGTGAAACGCAAAGATAGTGTTTTATTTATTAAATATGATCTGGGTAGTAAAACCGGAACTTACTCAAACATTCTGAAACAGGCCCTTAAAGTTTTTAACTATTTACGCAAGACTGTGCCGCTCGTCTTTAAAATGCTTTTGAGAGAGAAGCACCTTGTTTGAGCACCGTGAGGCGATGGTTTGCTGAATTTGAGAGAGGTCGGGTTTCTTTACATGACGAATTTCGTGAAGGGCGGCCTTCAACTGCCGTCAACGAAAATAATGTGGCTATTGTTAAGCGGCTGATTGAAGAAAACCCGCAGATTACCTATAAGACAATTTGAGGACTATTGGGGATTGGTATGAGCCAAATTCAGAAAATTTTACACGAAGAATTAAAAGTTCGGAATCTTTGCTGTCGTTGGATCCCTCATGAACTGACAGATGAGATTTCCCCAAAATCAAAGATTTGATGAGAGGTTTCACTTTTACCAACGAAGGCAGTAATAGCGTTCAATCAGCACGTAGAAAACATGTCTACAGATCTGTGGTCCTCCTGCTTTAAAAAATGGTTCGATTGCATGAAATAATGTTTAATATGTAAAGGAGAGTATTTTGAAAAGCAACAAACATAATTTTTTGGTTTATAACATGTTGTTTTTTTAAGTTACGCAAAAGTTTTAGTGTGACCTACGTACATACTTAACACGCCTCTTTCCCATAGGGCTCGGCAGAGACCACAGATTTCCACATGCTACGATCCTTGCATATCTCTTTCGTTCATCTACACTCATCAATTCTTTCATACATAAGCGTCGATTTATGTAAGAAAGGATTCAAATTAAAAATATTATATTACGTGATATAGATTACAAATGGGAATTCAACGAATTTAGAAGTAATAAGACTTATTTGTCGAGTGTAATTAATCACATTTTGGTAAAAAGGTCGACGTTATATTAAAACATCCAACATTTACAAAATTAGTAAGAAAAAAAAATACAGATCAACTGAGAACCTCCTCCTTTTTTTCAGATCGGTTAAAAAGAAATCTCACTATAAGATGCATATAGCGGTACTAATGGACGTAGGTTCTTTATCCGCTCGCAGTAACGTAGGTTTTTTATTTATTTTTTATATTTTTATTTCATTGCAATAACGCATGCTCTGCAGATTACATTACAAAATTACAAATTAACGAGAAGAAAAATTTAATTCATGTACGGGATTCGAACCCGCGTCCATACTTACCTCTTTAGCCGGGGTATGCTCTAATCCAATTGAGCTAACATGACAATGAGTCCATAACAAAATTTTTTCCTATCGTTATTTTTAGCCATCGTATTGGGATGGAGCGACATCTATAGTTAAATTTACGTTGTACTACAAACAAGACTAATTTTACAAGTAGGTTTAAACTGGTTTATGATGACCCAACCCTATAATTTTTATTTTTTTATGTTTGCAATACGCATGCTCTGCGGATTACATTACAAAATTACAAATTTACGAGAGCAAAAGAGCCATTTCACATTTTGATGCGTGTATCGAAGATTTTAAGCGCTTAATTTACTATCATAGGAAAGATCTACAAATTGTTGAAAAATTAATAAAAATAGAATAATCCGTCCCCTTTTCAGTTAATGTACCACATTTACAAACATTATTTCAAGTATTTTGTAGTGAACAATCTCCCGCACCTTGTTTTACGAATTAACGTACACATAGCCATCTTCTGACCTCTATTTCTTGTATAAAAATTCATCAAATTAACTTTTTTAAAAATCTATACATCAGGCATATAATCTTGTTGACACATAGTGTACTAGAATATCGATAATTTATCATAATGATGGAATAAAAATTTAAGACCTTGCGCCAATTTCCACGAATTATATAAGCATTTTAACACGATTTATTGAGTTAAATAAAGTGTTATTCCAAACAGATATTATATCAGAAGAAAATGCATTCTCCAATTAATCTAATCTCAATTAACTGTGATACTAACTCTGTTTTGTTGGTCAGGAAAAAATATTTAACATAACTCTAAATTATCATTGTTTACTCATGCCAATTACACAATTTTTTATATCACCACTTATATTTATTTATTAATAAATGCATATATCAAAATAAGTTACTCACAGTCACGCTATTCCGTCGTCACTTTTTTTGCTTGTGTAAGCGATTCACAAAGCCATTTCACAAAGTCAGTAGCGTGATTTTGTGAAATGGCTCTTAAGTATAAGGGCTTTTTGCGAATGCCCGCCTGGCTAGCAACCACCCTCAAATAGAAAATCTGTCGCCAAGCATCTAACGGTGAGTTCTGGCAGCAGTCCTTTAGAGCCAGTGAAATTACAGGCACATGAGACTTTGTCTCAAGGTACAAGCGCAGTACCATTCGTGACTTGTGACGAAATGTATCTGTGTTATAGGCAGAGGTTAGTCCGCTTAACATCAGGTGGGCCTCGAGTTTGTTCTGCAAAATAACATTAAAAAAACTGAAGAAAATAAATATGAGCTAAGCAGGATGAACTTAGTCTACTTAGCTTGTAGCTTACACTGTTTATGTTCTAAAAGGTTAATATAAGTTTAAATCACCGGGAATGAAGCATCAGTTGAAAACCCATTCTTCTGGTTCTACGAACTTTCTCAAATTCTAATGCGCGCTGATTGCTGACAGGTTCCTTATGATTATATGGATTCAGGTACCCTTCACGGTGTTCTAGATCCAGCCCCTTAATATATCTTCTTGTGGAATTGTACACCTCAAAATTTAGTTTATCAAAAAGTCTCTTATCAGGTCCATCAGAGGTGTCACTGGGGTTTTTTAACGATTCGTAAATTGTTTCAGGATCTACTATACTATACGCGTCATCGCTTAAAAGCTCCTCAAGTGTTGAACCATCGCTTGTGTCGTTAATATATGCTGTGTCATCCGTGTCGTTGTCAAATAAGTACAAGTCCTTCATGTTGAATAAATCACCAAAGAGCAAATAGTAGTATTCGCTTGGGAATAGCATAAAAGCTCCACATATGTGCAAACCTTGAAAAATATTACGCAAATAAATAGCTTTATACCATTGCGATAAGGTTCTAATTAGAGGTTAAAGTATGAAATTACAGTTTTATATTGAAAAAAATCGGCCAAGTCAGACTCGCGCACGAAGGGTTCCGTACCATTAGCTATTCCGAAAGGTTCCGTAACATTAGACTTCATATTTTAACCTTTTTTTGTTATAACGTGCGCGAGTCTGACTTGCACTTGGCCAACTTTTTGTATTTGTTCTTATAGCTTGTTGAAGTCGGTACCATGATATGTTACCGACTTCAATGTTTAAATGTACCTATTATCACAATATTGTGCGCATGGTACCGACTTCAACAAGTTATTTCACACTTTTGAGTGTTGATGTCGGTTCCATTTTTTGGTCAATTTTATTTTTATTATTTGGCGTTTCCTCGAGCGCCACACTGGAGTCATCAAAACTTTAATTATATTTTGCATATTCTACTTTGTTTTTTTTTTATAGCTGAGAGTATCTCGATTGGTAAGTAAGTAATAATAAACCTATAATTACTGGCTCTCAAGGACAGCTTCCGGAACATACCGATAAGTGCTTGGCGACAGATTTTATACTTGAGGGTGATAACAAGCCTAGCGGGCATTTGCAAAATACTCTTCTACCATGATATATAAAACTTTCTTAGAGTTTCACATGGGAATTTGACAATAATTTTTTTTATTTGACTTATGATTGAAGGGCTATATCCAGCTGCACTCTAGTCATTCGTTGACCCTATTGCCGAGACATCGCTGTCCGTCCGTCCGTCCGTCTGTCACCAGGCTTTATCTCAAGAACGGTGATAGCTAGACAGTTGAAATTTTCACAGATGATGTATTTCTGTTGCCGCTATAACAACAAATACAAAAAGTTGGCCAAGTGCGAGTCGTACTCGCGCACGTTAAAACAAAAAAAGGTTAAAATATTAAGTCTAATGTTGTATAGCTAATGGTACCCTTCGTGCGCGAGTCCGACTCGCACTTGGCCGATTTTTTTGTATAGCTCTTATAAGATGTTATTTTTTTACAGTTATTCGTTAGTTTTATCAGCACTTAATTATTTTAGATATTTGTTTGCGCTTGGGTGAAAATATTATGTGAGCAAGAAGGATGTTCAAGCGTAAACTTGTGTAGTGTGGTGACCACTCGAGAACCTTTCTTTCCTATCGGTTATCAGTTCGTCGAGCATTATGGCGAGCCCATAGCCACTTCAACTTGCAAATTCTGAAAGCTATGTCGGTGACTTTGGTTCTTTGGCGAATATCCACGTTCCGGCGCAAAGAAACTGAGCATAGCTCTCAAGTTGCATTGACCGATTCATAAACAAAACAGCGATACTTTAATAAAAAATAATAATAATACAAAAAGCATAACTTACATATTACACCGATGATAAAAAACAACATCACTGAAAAAGAATATCTTTACAGTAACGTAATTTTATCGATTAATAAGTTTTTATGCGAGTACCTATTTTAAGATTATCGATTTTTTTAAGTGGAACAGTTTACGAACCGTCAACTATGTCATGAATTATGCTTTATCAGTATTAATAAGAAAATTTATGATGTGTCGAAATAAACGACGTATTTTAATAAGCAGTACTTTATATGCGTTTTTAAACTACCTATATAACTGATTCCCCGTGTAGTGTAGTGCTAGAATTGTACCTTTTTATTGCTGATGAATTTGACCACTATCTCACCTAATGGTAAGTGATGATGTGGTCGAAGATGTTGTTCAGGCTAGCCTAGAATTACTGACTCTCAAGTACAGCTGCCGGAACACACCGTTAGGTGCTTGGCGATAGATTTTCACATTGAGGGTGGTAGCTAGCCAGGCCGGTATTCGCAAAATGCCCTTCCACCATGCTGTAACGACTGCCATCGTAAGACAACAACCGGGACCGACGGCTTAATTTGCCCTCTGAAGCAAGGCTACGCTCAGTAGTAGTGTCACTAGCGGTCACCCATCCAACAACTGACCGCGGCGGACGTTGCTTAACTTAGCTGATCAATTAACAAACTTCGCTACGAGCGCTTCGAAAGAACAACTTGAAAGACTTTAAAACAGTCCGAAACTAGTTGGAATCCGGTACATATAACGCGGTTCCTAGCCGGTGCCTAATAAATTATTATGGATAAAACTCGCGATAGTTTTCAAAATGAAGCCTATACAGATGCTTAGTAAAGTCATTTATATCATACAACTCGTAAGTAGCGGCTTACCTTGCAGATTAAAACATCACAAAAATTGTGTTTCTCATGAATTTTCGCATGTAACATTTCGGGCTACAAAAATACAAGTGATTTAATTTAACCTCAATTGTGTAGAGTATAATTAATAACTTCAAAGTCCTGAAATGATCCTTTACACGCGTCCTCTCCGTTTGTTTATTTGTACTGTGCAAAACGAATGTTAACGGCAGCGCAGCAGCATACAATTACGTCTTATTATTCTCACTAAACTGAATCTAGTGATTCCAAAATATACCCAGATTCCTCATACCTATACCTTTTTCCCACATCATTAAGTTATACATAGGTACTTACATTATGTTTCCATATGTGTGTCTGACCCTTAAAGGGCTGGTTACTAAAATGGATTATAGAGGAAGAGTCTCAAAGCAACGTGTTTATTTAAAATTTTATTTATATATTATTTGACGGATCATCCGACACATCATAACGCACATCCCTAGACCGTACCGATCATCAGCCTATACGAGATTAGAATGGCTCTCAAACAGCTTAAGAACAACAAGGCAGCAGGTGATGACGGAATCACGACAGAACTTCTGAGAGCGGGTGCAAAACCGGTTCTCTCATAACGAATTAAGAAGAATCGTGGAGCAGTAGTGTAATGGTACTGTTCTTCAAAAAAGGTGATCTCGTTGATGAACTATAGCCCCATTTCACTTCTGAGCCATGTTTATAAGCTGTTATCGAGAGTCATTGCGAATCGTCTTGCACGTAAGTTTGATGACTTCCATCCTCCCGAACAAGCCAATTTCCAAAAAGGCTTTAGCATCGTAGTCGACATCCATACGCTCCCCTAGATTATACAGAGACGGAGGAGTATAATCGGTCATTATATTTAGCGTTTATGGACTATGAAAAAGCTTTTGATTCAATCGAAACCTGCAGTCTCTTCAAAGATGTCAAATTGGCTATAGGTACATCGAAGCTCTGAAGTGTTTGCATAGAAGGTTAGCTAAGTTTGCGGTAGCAAACTTATTTCTACATTTATCTCATTTAAATTTCAGTATTTCGATCTATTAGTATTTACGAGTAAATTACACTGAATTAACTGTAAAAAATGTTGGCTAATCATATTTCTACCTGGATGATATAATAAATTTCAACAATTGCCGACCAGTATTATAGGGATTAGTGGAATAACCCTTCACGCGCGAGCTCGAGCCTCTAACTTAAAACAGGCGAATTACGCAATCCACCCTGTAAGCAGTTACTACGCGTCACAGGAAATAATAAAATATTATTTGAACTTTCAACACTAATATTTATGAATTAACATGTACAAGTCAGACTATGAAAACGTAAGCTAAGAGCGTTTGAAACAACATTGTATCTATTTCCACTTGTTATTTAAGACTTTTTAGTGTTGAAAGAAGATTCCAATTTGTTTTAGTTAACATTCTTATCTAAAATAATAGAATGGAAAATACTCTAATTATGAAGGAGAAACCAGTTTTTGCTGCTGTGATGAAATCTAAAACGAACAAAATTTAAGATTAGTAATGCGCAGCCGGAGACGCAAGTTTTGATATATCACAAGCAACATTTCCAAATTTATGGAGATCAGCACCCTTCAGGTGAATTTTTGAGTATGAAACTCCAGTATTTTACTATTATTTTCAAAAGTATTGCACCGTTCATGTTGAAACAAACGGTAAACAATCGGGAATCCTGCATACACTAAATTGTTATATGTACCACCACCAGGTAATATTAAATGTATTATTAAACAAAATGTTGAAATATTCAATAATAATACCACACTTATGTTAGTAAATAACTTATAGTAAATTACTATATTTACAAATATAATTTGTAAAAATGGTACTCTTAGTAATCTAGAAATTTCGTATTTAAAAAAAATATACAACTATAGTTGTATATTTTTTTCTGTATTATTATTATTAGCTGAGTAATAAGTAGGTACGTTTGCAAGTACATGCTGCTCATGTTTTATTTGACACGAAATAAGTTGGTCAACCCGTCGCGGCCCGAACATAGCCTAGCCTGTTCACACACAGGTCACTTTATAACGCACCGTCTCTTACTAACGCGACCGGGAAAGTGGCAAAGATTACAATGATGGAAAAATGTGCAGATATGCACTTCATAAGTTCTTTTGAGCTGGGTATGGGATTCTTATATGACATATTATGTTAACACCGTCGACCACTTCATCACTTACCCTCAGGTGAGATTGAAATCAAAGGCTTACCTATTAGCAATAAAAAAAAACTAATTTGTTAATTTGAATTAGATGGCTCTTATATAATAGGGAATTAAGAGAGCAGTTGATTGAGAATTGAAAATCTAAAATGGCCACCATAAAAAGTGATTTGAACTTGCTGTAATGGACTGTGGCGTTTATAGATATTTTAGACGTTTGTAAGGTACATATACCTTTTAAAATAAGAGCTAAAGATAGGTTATTTGATAGGAGGTTCTGAAAACAATTCGATACGTTACAATCCGGTTTAAAGTACCACATTCTTGGATGCATTTATTACTAAAGTCGTTCCGCGTTAATATCGATGTCTACAATAACAAATCTTTAGGTATGATATTAAATTTTATTTATTACGATAAACTATCGTACAGTAGTTATCTTATGAGCAAACACTCGACTGGTCAATGGTCCGGTTGGTAAATTCCGGCCAACGCGCGGCGCGCCGTGATTCGTTGCCGTAGTCTCTGAGCACACTGTCGGTTCGGTAGTAAGTCCGTAGGTGGTTGTCAGATCGAAATGCATATCGCGTGTGATAGAGGATGGGTGCTTCTGTAGTTGAGGGTGGTGCTCAACTACAGAAGCACCCAGGCTCAATGAGCCTTCATCACAATCATGATCAACATCTACGGGGGTGCCGTAGATTTTACTTATTTTTAGTTATAAAAAAATACACTTATTTTTTATTAATGTTTATTCCTGAAAGGTTAGCCTTTGACCACTATCTCACCTGATGGTAAGTGATGATGTGGTCGAAGATGTTGTTTAGGCTAACCTAGAATTACTAGCTCTCAAGGACAGCTGTCGGAACACACCGTTAGGTCCTTGGCGACAGATTTTCACATGCTCGTAAAGTTTTTGTTTACGTCCAGCTTCAGCGGACCCAAATGGATTTTTATGGTCTAGGTCTAGTGTATAAAAACACGTTTTAAGCAAAATGTCTTAATTTTATTTTTCAATAAGGTATTTGCCTGGGTCTTTAGTGATACCAAAAGATCAGGATTTTCATAAAGACCCAGATATATTTTCTTAATATAATGACAGTTCAAATAGAATACTGTAATCTGTGTAATAATTGCTATCGTTGGCACGGGTGTCCAGAGCGGTCATGCTCACAGAAAGGTGTTGTCTAGCGGCGGTGTAGTGTGTCGCCATCTTCCCTCAAAAATGGTTGTGGAAGGATGACCAGCACGGCACATGCGTCAACACGTGCGGGTGCTGCTAGAGGACACCGGTCTTCTCTAGATGCTAATATAAGGCTAACGAAAAAAAAATCTTTCATATAACACTGTTCCTCCTTAGCATGTTGCATTTTCTTATTTCTTATTTAATAAAAAAATTCATAACTAAAAAAGTCACGGATCCTGAAGTTTGTTAAGTGTAGATTTTTCAAAAAATAGTACACTGTTAAATATAAGTTTTAATTTAAATTAAAGATTCAATGTATAACAGGCTTTCTTTCAAAAACAGATTTTTGCGTTTAGATCGTGCTGTTAAACATCTCGGCTAATCTGATTTGTTTTATGCATTGTCTCCAATGTACTCTAATTCTATGACTTTTTGATAACACCACATGTTAGGGTGCAAAACATTTTTATGGCTATCGTTACGTGTATTGGAGCCATTTTAAAAACTAATTAAAAATATTATTTAGTCCAATGTTCTTGGAGCAGCCGTCTACGTATAATATCATAATTCCAAGTTTATCGCATGTCGTTTACCGATTCGGGATATACATTCAGACAGAGAACGGCTTGCTCTTTGGGCACGGAACTCTGAAAACGGTTAAAAAAAAAAATGTGTTTGTTGAAGTTGTACCTAACCACACTTCACACTAATATTATAAATGCGGAAGTTTGAGTGAGGATGGGGAATTGGTATGTTGTAACACGTTCTCAGTGAAAACGCGATTTAAATGAAATGTGGAAAGTTTAGTTTCTGCACTAAAATATTACACAGTGGCGATTCACTTCTTAAAAATCGAAAGAAGAAAGAAATCAAATGCAGCAAAGAATCAAAACAAGAAAATTTTACTTGGAATAAGATGATTTGATCTAATATATAAGATACTCTTCATCATCATGATTTAACATCATTGTCTACGTGGGTGAAACTACAGGGTGCATCTAGTAGTAGATAACATAAAATGTATTTATTTTGACTGCCTTAGGAAGGCCGGGCAAAGTGAATACCTTAAGATATAAATGACTTTTGCAGAAATAGTATAAAGGAAAATAACAAAGTTAATGGCACAAATCAGTCTTTATTAATGGCTCTAACAAAAAACATAATCAGTTCTTTTAAATAATTAAAAAATAATCAACAGTAAATAAAATAAAATAAAATGGCAAATTATTCACTTTGCCCTGACCCCTGGGTAAAGTGGATACAGTACTCGGGCAAAGTGAACACCCCCGTTTTAATTTCTGAAAATAATTATTAACTAAAAATCATAAATTTAACTTGAAAGAAAATTGGTAACAGTTATCACAAATATACTCTGCAGTGCCTTCAAAAGTAGAATACAATAATATGCCGTATATATTCTGTGCTCTTTATTGGCTCTCTTGCCTTGCATAAATTTCTTTTTATATTTATCACCATCTAAAATAAAAAAACATGATGAGATTATTATTGTGAAATATTCTTCAATAATTACTAATAGCGGGCGAAGTGGATACCGTATTCACTTTGCTCTATCCGCTTTGCCCGACTAGATAAATTTTGAGGTTAGCAGATTTTATACAAAAACTATAGATTCTGGCCCTCTGTTTAATAAAAAAACTACTTTAATAAGTTACACAACGATAATATTCCTGAGAAACAATAATTATAAATATTGGAAATAACATGAAAACAATCACCTTGCCAAAATAATATTTGAATTACGTAAACACAAATTTCTATTTAGTGAACGATACGCGAGGCAGAGGCTGCATCGAGTGTTTGCCGCCGACTGAGCCGAGATGGCCAAATGTGACTGAGGTGGCGCGTGGAATAAAAAAATAATAATTTAGGAGTAATCTAAGGTATTCGCTTTGCCCGGGGTGTTCGCTTTACCCGGTCTTCCCTGGCTACATGGCGTAGTTCTGGTTAGTCCCATGTAACATGACGCGAACCTATTGCCAACTACTGGACACAGTTACAGACTCTTCCAGACTGAAAACGAAAATTAATTCGTCATAAAAACAAGTTAAATGTTCGTCATTTCACTTCTTAAAAATCGTAAGATGAAATAAACCAAAAGTAGCAGAGATTCGACGCATCTTAATTTATTTTCTGACTACTCTATGCCCTCGTAGTATTGAAACGTAGGGGTTTCCTACCCTACTGTACCCTCTCGACGGCAGTCTACAAGTTGCGAGCCGACGTCGCCGTGCGCCTCGCCACAGCTCACGAAAATAAACACGAAAAATGTAACTGAAATACTTATACCGGACCATGCGATGCAATGATATACTATCACGCGATCTTAACAATGATTTAGGTACTTGCTTTTGGTGAATTGTTGAGGTTCTAAATTTAATTTCTTTTACGTGTCGGTGAAGTGGCCTATATAAATACAGGTATACCTAGTAGAAAGTACGATTCCAGTCAGTGTTTCGTGTTCTCAATGACAGGTGAGTTGCGTCAGTGCCTAACTTTTGCTTATATATGAGTATTATAAATATTCAATTTCGTCTCGCGAAGCTACCTGAGGTGCCCTATGCTAGTAACTATTATTTAATATGTGCCTTATATTGACCAAGCAGGAACAGAATATACGTTTATATCTAGATCGTATATAAATTACGATATTTTTTTTTACCGATACGTAAAACAACATTCTGTACCCGACAGTCCCTTTTCACGAAGATAAAGCTAATATGATCGTAAAAGGTGACTAAGGGAAGAATTGGCCCAATGAGCAGCATGCGTCGTAGCATAGTGCTACTACGCCCTACGCAGTACGTCGTAGCTAGCTGTTATTATGACAGTGCGTTATAGCATGCTGCATCTACGCACTACGTAGCATGCACCATGCTGCTACTCCTTCACATCAGGTACATAACAGAGCTCTTTACCATCAGGCTGTTCTCAACTGAACTGTAGAGGATACCAGCAACTATTTGTAAGCCAAGGTAGCGGCCGCATGCGGCTGCAAGCCAACATAAGCTAATATCATACTGAATAGATTCAGGCGTTACTTTGCGGAAATATTATTATATTTAATAATAACAAATATATTTTTAAAAGTATCTTAAGAAAACATTAAATAACATTTTAATGAAGCACTTAAAAAATATAAAAAAATATATCTGCCCGCTGGTCAATACTTTGATTTGATTTCCGGGATGAAATATCCACGGAAATCAGAAAACTTACAGTAATAAATATCGTATAAGGAAAGACCGTAAAAAGTAAAAGCCATAAAAAATATGGGAACACAATGTTTTTACCTTGTGTGCTTATTCATAAGAAATATAAAAATAAACATTAAATACAATATAATTTGTATTAAATAATGACCTGCAGGACACGAATACTCTTTTGTTTTCTACAACGGATACTGTGTCAATAATACAAAAACTTTTATAAAACTTCGAATTTTAAATTAGAACGTTGTACCTACCTAACCTACCCCGTGGGGTGCGGGGCTAGAATTTCACCCCTCATTTCTACTTGTGGGTGTCGTAAGAGGTAACTAAAGGTAAAATACCAGAAGGTAGGCCGCGTTGCCTTCTGAGGAACTGATATCTTTAACTGCGATGCCCAAGACGCCTGCTAAGCGTGGGTATTATGGCAAACCCTTCCCCCGTAATAGGAGAGGCTGTGTTCAGCAGTGGACAATCCGGCTGGTACAGTACCTACCTAAGTAGTCTAATTACTTATTTGTATGCAGAAAGCAGTTTCAATAGCATAGTATATAATAATTGGGGATAAAACTATTTTAGGGCGAGGTTTAATCAATCTCAGCACTCAGGATTTCATTCCAAAATCTTTCATTACCTTTGGAAATAAAATATGGAATCCTTCGTTACTCTCAGGATTAACTTGAAATCAAAAAAAAAAAGTCCAAGACAAATACAGCCTAAGGCCCGAGGAGAAAACTTTTACACCTCCCGTGAGCAAATAAAAGCAAATCTATTATCAAGGAATATAGCATTTATTTACGTGCTAATTCAAACATGATAATTATTTCTATTATTACAGTAGCCAAGCAACTAACACTGAGTTCTGGCAGCAGTCCTTGAGAGTCAGTCAATTACAGGCACATGAGACTTAACAGCTATACCAAAACCTATATCTTAGGGTGACGGGCGCACTGAGATTCGTCGCTTGTGATGAAATGCAATGTTATAGGGAGAGGTTACCGCTTAACATCAGGTCTCGTGCTTGATACCACACAATGCCACAATAAATAGTGGGTAAAAACTGTGCGTAAGCAAAGACAAAATTGTACTAGATGACCTTTCTCTTACAATTCCAATAAGTCGCCAAGTTTGAAGAATAATGTTGACCTGAACACTTTATACAAGAAACACAAACATGCTATTTAAAAAAAAAAAAACTAATCATGCTTTTTGTAGTCTACACGATATCGTTAAAGGCTTTTGTGTAAGTTTCCGTTGAATTTTCTCAGTCGTCGAAAACAATGTATAAGGCTTTTGAATATTGATTCTAATCACTTTTGTCGCTGGATAATTTATTAGAATTTTGAAAATGTAACTTTAAGTAAAAAGTTTTGTATGAATGTACTATCAAAGCATTTTTCTTCAAATTATGCTTGAAGGTGTACATTCATTTGCGGATTTTTCTTTTCTTTTGTGTTCTGCACTTATACAAATACATACACAAGGTTTGGTTAGGTTTTGTTACTTTTGAGACGATACTTCCTTTGCGATGACGATACTTGTTTTGCGTGGGGTTGGATAGCCATTTCCGAAAATATATTTTTGGTGTGGTCACTAAGGTGAAAATTGTCATACAGTTTAAATTTATAGTAACATCTAGTACAACCCGGCTCAGCTAATCATAGTTAATAAATCACTTCGAAAAAAGAAATCAGTATATTTCGTCTCGGGCGAGAAATCCGAACGATACGAAGGATTCTACAGTTAAACGAGATTTAGAGTTAAACCACAAGCAAAACGAGGGATTGAATTTGAAATTGCACTAAGTACTTGTCACTCCTATACGTTTCTTTCGCTCAGTAATTTTACTTCCTTCTGTGCCCATCACGCCTTAAAATAGTAGTATTTGGAAACTTCTGCTTCACAGGGACTGCAGTGATACACTCAGGTGGGCACCAAAACTGATTCTTTCTAAATATTGGTTTACTAAAGAGATTTCTAAGATCAAATCTAAGGAGTTTTTATTTGGAGAGTAAGTAGCTTCTCACTTTAAATAAACTTTAGTTTATTGCATCAAAGACTGTACGTATGGACTTTTGTAACAAAAGAACGAAGCAGTTGTTGGAAGAGGCAAAGTCAATGCATTTAACTACAGTCATTTTTAACCGTATTCTTTAGTCCAAGTACGCCTTCTACAAGACAAAAATAATGACTCTGCACGTTTAATTTTTTTACTGTAGTAACTTCGTAAGTTCTTTAATTTTATTTTCACGTATATTATTATTTACTTTTATGTGCGTGATCTTCTTTCTCACATCCCTAAGGGAACATTGCTGTAGAAGCGTGCCAAAATTGATAGATAAAGTATTCTTCAAAAGCCTCTTTACTACACTTAGAGGAGTACACTTTTCTGAGAATTCCAAACTAAAAATGTCATGAAACTTTTGAAAGGAGACAACATATAACATCACATATTCATATAAAGAATTAGTTACGCAGAATTCATTGCTGACATTAAAAAACATTTTCACAAAAATCTTTGATGGGTAGGTATTTTTGGCTCGTGGCTACAGAAGAGATACTTATAAAACAAGTTAAGTGCTGAATACACTGAGTACACTGCCTGCGAGAATACTCTTAGTCCGGTCAATATAGACATTCGAAGCAACATAAATTCCCACCAAGCTGAAAATCAGTTTTATTGTTTAAAATATGATGAAAAATAAAATTTGAAAGTTTCCCATCTTTCTTCTGTATGGAAAATAATATTCAAGGTTAAAGGTAAAAAAAATGAGTATTTCGTGATTTTAACCAAAACAGTAAGTTTTATCATAAAAATACTACAGACAAAAATTGTAGATCATAAAATTATCTACAAAAGCGTATCCATACTTCTTTTCTACAAGCCATCTTATTTGAGATATAATTATTCAAAAAGACTAAATCGCAAAATACTCATTTTTTTGACCTTGACACTGAGTAAAAAAAATTCCATACAGGCGAAAGATAATAAATAATAATAAAGATTTTATTATTATTATTATTATTATTATTAGACTTTCAAATTTTATTTTTAATCATATTTCTAAACAATCTTACTTATTTTCAGCTTGGTGGGAATTCATGTAGCTTTACTCTTGTTTTTTGGTCTAATTTGACCGGACTACTCTGTACTAATTTATCGCAGTGACAAGACTCGCTCACCTGGGCTCGCTGGGTGGTCAGAACAGTCACTGAGAGACTTGCTTACTTATCTAGACTCTCGCTTACTTGCCGAGAGAATAGTTATAGAGAATATAGAGATATAGAGAATAGTTGTCAGATCGTTTTTCGTTTCTATCTATACTCGTTTCTAACTCATCGCTGGCGGCGAGACAAATGCCTAACGATTGACATCTGTTTGGTCCCATATGACAAAGCATAGGCTTAGGATGTGTAGCGACAAAATCCTAAGTCTATGTAAAAATTAAAGAGTGAGCCTGTGTGCCATCTAAATGTTTTACACTGATAGATTCCTGGTAAAATTTTACGATCATACAATGTGACGATAACAAAATTATCTGATTGTCAAGTCAAAAACTGCGGTATATTTTGAAGGTTATAATTTTACAATATAAATATAAGCCCCACACTAATAGAGCTTTATGGTGTAGAAAATTCTGTTTCTTTCTAGAATGGAATTGTACGCGTGTTTCTAATTGCAGGCACCTGCCTGCAGTTAATTTGGTTTCACGGTTAGCTAGGTACCTACTCGTAGCACATAAATAAATAACGGACCAGAATGAAAGTTTCACTGCTACACGTACCTACAGCATGTGTGTATTAATCACTGACAAGACGCGCAGGGGTTGCAGCGGTCACAGTGGCCCCCGCTCGTGTGCAGAACCAGTTTGAGAGAGCTCAGTAAGCGGGGATAAAAATTCTAAGCTTTCATTCCATTCCTTTCTTTGTTCATGTGCTTGTGGCATCAGGTAGTTACTATTCGTAACAAATAAATACTTTTTTGAAGTAATAATATCCCAGTGGCTATAGCTATGGACTGCCGTGCCGCAGATCCCTGGTTCAATCCCTACCGGCGGCTTGAGCTTCACCGCATGGTGGATGGCCATTTTGCGAATGTCCACCTGGCAAGCAACCAAGTAGAAAATCTGTCGCCAAGTACCTTACAGTGCGTTCCGGTAGCAGTCCTGGAGAGCTAGAAACATTACAGGCACATGAAACTTAACAACTCTATGTCTCAGTGTGACGGGTGCAATTCGTCATATGACGAAATGCATCTGTTATAGGCAGAGGTTCTCCTCGTGCATGTTCCGTCACAATCACATAAAAAAAATACACGATCCATAATGAACGAATGAATGCTATATATAAGTAAAGTTCACATTGTTTAAATTTAGTGGGCTAGAATTTTATCTTACTTTAATTGATGTTTGTCAAACCAGACTGAGGAATTAATGTTCATTTATTATATTTTGTGAATATATGCCATCTCACACGAACAGGATAAGGGTAGAAACAAAAGTGGATAGCAGTAAAGGTTTTCGAAAATTATAAAAAATTCCAAAACCTTGAATAATTATCACACTAAAATTATAAATGCGGTGTTTGTGATTGTGTATGTTTGTTACTTACTCTTTCACGCTAAACCGGATAAATCGATTTGGATGAAGCTTGAAGTATATATAATTTAGATACAGAATAATGAAATAGAATAGAATTTATTATCATCTTCGTCACTTTTTATTCTTGTCTATGCGGTTTTATCATCGGGGCGAATAAATCAAGGCGCTTACTCTGTCTTACGATTGACTATTTATCTATACGCATCGTATTTCTGAGTAGAATTGTTACGGTTGGATACACAAGTTTTATATTGTTGGCAAGTGCCCAAATGTAAAGAATCTTCGGATATGCTCTCAATAACTCACTGACTTATACTCGCAACGCAACATGGATTACTAAATTACGTTAAAGGAAAAACAAGATAAACATAAAGTTTAGTGATGCTTGGATCCAGTAAACTGTTTCCAAACCATTTGAGTTGTTGATGGTATTAGGGTAATATGAATGCTAGATGGACTACCACGCTCAAGTAGAAACCTACCCAAAGTGCCAAAAAGTGTGTTCTGGTATCTCTCTATTAAAACGAGGACCAAATATCACTTACATAGAAGTGAGGTAATCAAAACCTAATCCATAATTTTTCAGAACACAAAATGCGAGAATCAATCTTGTTCTTCCGATTTTACGCCCCGATGCAGGTTTGAAACCCATCTGAGGTGTAAATTTTATTCTAAGCATTTTAAATGATTTGCCTAGTACGTGATAATACTTGAAAGCATACTAAGAATAACTAATCTGTCAATTTAATTATAAAACAATGTATTTATTATATTGAAATAAAGGCTGTCGCAGCCTGACAATATATATCGTAACTGATACTAAGCATCACCAAGACGCAGATCTATTGCACGATACGTGATGCAATGTTTTTCTTTAACTTGAATATATTATAAACAATTGATCAGATTTTTGTCAAACGCATGTCTGCAAAAAATGTCAGTTAAAAGGCTTGCTATCGAACAAAAAAAAATGCATGGCAAACCTGGTTTGTAGCACCTGACAGGCTTACAAACCTGTCAATCACTAAAAACTGCAATAAATATTTTTGTATCTTGATTCTAAAAATAGCGATGTATATTTACAAGCTGTTCTAGGTGTTGTTTTTAAATTACAACGAACGTAAAAATTTTAACGTCCGGCCCGAATTCGTTGTGATTTTATATGAAGTAAGCTTAGCAGGTTTTTAGTATAAAAAATACAATTCTATATTTTCATATTACTAAGCTCCACATTATTTGTTTGCCAGCTGTACTCAATACGACGGACAAGGGCTTAGGCCTTACAACAATTAAAAAAATGGGCACATTATCAGATGCCAATTACATAACCTTACACCTTTTTGTTTTTGAACAATCCCGGTAGTAAAGCAAACTAAAAAACTAAATGAATTAATTCCTTGGAAGATGAAATCGGGGTCAATATCGGGAAGTAATAAAAGCTCGGCATCCGGGGAGGCTACACGCCTTTATTGAGATCTCTATGAGCCCACAATGAAATATCGAGCATACTAGCTGCACCCTACGGCGTTATGTGTGGATAGTGAACAAAATATTTGGAAAAACTAATGAATGAAGTTCTCTAAATAAAAAAATATTTTGTCTTAAATTATAAAGAGTATATCTTATATAATAATAATCAGTGACCAATAAAATATATTAAATGAGGACATTCCTGACCCTACGTCACAGATGAAGCTGCCAAGAAAATACATTCTTAATACCTACAGGAGTTATTGGTGGATTCTCGAAAGTATCCTCCGAAGCATGGAAGTGCTATGTAGTAATGCCTTTAGCAATCACGCATCCAAATTAATGTGGTAATAACTGATTAACCTATTTGATCGGCTTAGAAAGACTAGGCAAGCTCCGCTACACGCACTTCAAAGTACTGACAGGAAGCGCAGGGTCCTAGTCGCGAAGTTGCAGCTGCAGGCAAGTGTAGTGTCCTACCTGATAATATGACCTCGAGTCAGCATAGGTAAAAGACACACTGTACCAGCTGGTAGACAGCCCCAAACTGTAATAATTAGTAGGACTGAGCAGTAGCATCCTCAGCACCAAGCGAGTGGATTACCTCCCACTCAGACCGTAGGTGAATGAAACAGTGGAAAATTATTCCCACAGTACTGTAGCAGCCAAAGGTACTGAAGAAATCTTTGAACGAACTCTAGCTTTCGGACCGTTCACAAAGAAAGCTGTTCTGCTCTGCTTCAAGAGAGCATGTGGAGGCCACGTGATGTTACGCATGGTTAGACCTGTGACCATTGGAATTGAAAATTGGTCAACTAACATCCATCGACCGTTTTGCGCAGTGGAAAAGAAAATAATGAGATGTAGAAGTTTGGTGCCTTTGTATTCACTAGGTTATGGCGCATCGAAGGTTCTAGAAGTCTGCCTTCTACCAACTTAGGCTTCCGTGTCTCACACGGTATACGCGATGATGCTGCTTGGTTTAGAAGCATTAAATAAATGATACTAAAAGATGTAGCGGCTGCACCGTTACGATCTCTAGCTGGAATGCTTATGAATTAACTTTGGAGCTGGAGTCTTCTATTGGAATATATTTCACTCATACCATATGAAACAGCTTTCACTAGCAGCTGAAGAGCACTTCGTCAAATCTGTCACGGGACAAATCTACAACTACATAATTTACATTAAATAATCGACAACAACTCCGGTGGAGGCCAGGCTGAGAATCTGCGTTTCACATCAATAAGAAACTTCAACGGTATATTTTACGTTGTAGCTTAAAATAACTCTTTGGTGTGCAGAAGAGTGTAAGTAATCAAGTTTTGTATGACCGTGAGAAGCCGTAAGACGACGATTTATAGACGTTTTATTGGTTGTGAATGGCCATTTCGAGGGGAATTGGGTCGTAGTGGCATTTTAGACGGGAACGCTTTATTTTATAGAACACATATGTAGCAACATGAATGACACACCTGCGGTCGGTAATTGCAATGTGTTATGTAGCAGCAATCAGTGACCAGTATTTTTTTAATAAAAAATAGCCTGACTCCATCTTTCATTGAAATAAAAAAGTACGGTAGTGTGCCCTCTAATATCACGAAAATATAATGTGGAGGACATTTAACACCAAGATAATATAATGGACGCAGCGGCACTTCCATTGTATATGATACGTTTTAATGAATGAAAAAGACAGGAAGACATACATACACTACTGCGACTCAAGTAAGAGACGTCGCCTGATTTGATATTTCCATGTTCGAGGTACGTATGTCGTTTGTTCCGTTTTTTAAAGTTTAATTGATTCCATGAAATAATTTTATATGAAAGTATTGGTTGCTTAAAAACTACATTTGAATTTGTGTGCATCTGAAGTAGTGATTTTCTTCTTGAAGGCTAGATTGACATTCATATAATCTTACCACCACGCAATTCCACACAAGATATTATATGCGCCCCTAATACGATACAAATGCATTATTTCTCCAAAAATATGTCATCCGAAAAAAAGAGATCGATAACATAAAGAAAATAAATTGAAAATATTTAAAATCATTGGTAGCCCCCGTAAAAAAATCTTGGGAAACTCAATATCATTGTGTGACTGAGAAAACTAAGGAACGAATGAAAAAATACTTAAACGTATTTCATTACGTTGGTAATTTTTGTCTTAATTAATTAAATTAATGCCTTTAAACACAGTCTCTTAAATGAATCACATGGACAGGTTAAAATATTCTGCTGAAAACAATTTAAATGTGTTGAGACAAAAATGTATCCAATATTTTGCACTATTTTTGGAAATCCGGGGCCCAGCTTTTCAAAAGCAAATGTTTTTATGTACCAATTCTCGGACCTACAAAATGCGAGCGTCTTAAATCAACATTACATTATGATTATCACTATACTGTGAAGCTTTCAAGACAAAAAGATGATTAAAACTCTAATAATACCAGTCTTAAAAAATAAGTACCTACACAGAAGAGATTAGCAGTTATATAAGATGGTAACATTAATGCGTATATACAGTATGGCCGGAAAACATTCGCGTCGGTCATAATGGCTCGCAAAAAGTTAATGGACGCCTTTTCACATCACCCTGTATACACAGTGGTGATTCTGCAGATTCCGTCAGCGTTCCGCATTTCCTTTTTTGGGTTCCTTCAAGGTTTAAATGAAACTCCTTTATACATCACAAGACGTAGAAAATTTAATATTCAATTAATTTTAGGCTAGCTCTTGACCACTATCTTACTGTTAGTAAGTGATGATGCGGTAGGTGTTGGCAGTCTAAACAAAACACAGGGTATTAATTCTATAGAACTGTTATGAGCTTGGTGAAAGATTTTCTACGGAGAAGTGTGCCGCGATAGAGGTAAATTTAAACATGTTCTTCGAAAGAATGTAGGTACTTTTTTATTTTGATATTTAATATTTTAGAGCATTTAGAAATACTATGCCCAATCTAAAAACAACATACTTAATGCTATTATTATAAACGGGATATTTGACGTGTTTTAGACTGCTTTTGAGCTATCGATATTTCGGCAGTGTTGCAAGCGCCATGATCACGAGTAAACTGCGAAACGGTACTAAGGGCAAACGCACTGGTCCACCCTCTTTCTTGTACATTTTTTCGGCAAGGCGATGCTATTAGAAACGTTTTAAAAACTCATATAACAGACTTAATAGTTCTATCGTTAAAAATAATAAAATGGTATGCTCAGGAATTTCCCTCTATCAAGTACGTATGTGTGAAACGGATGCCATACCAACCGTGTGATTTTTCCGTTTTAAAACCAATTATTTCATATGAATATATATAAAAAAATCGATATAGATTTTATAAATATATATTGGGTAGTTCTGTTTCGCTCGCTCGCATGCAAAACGAGGTCTCTCCAACCTACGCCCTCTCTAGCAGCTACATAGCCAGGCGAGTTTTCACACAATACCCTAGCCCCGCGCAAAATAAGTGCAGTGATTGCTGCTCTATCACCTAAGCTTAAACAACACTTTTTTTATAAATAAAAGAAAACAATACTACACAAACACTAACACATTAGTATTTTCAATAGTAAGTAGGAAGTGCTCAGCATTTTATTTTATAACTAGCGGACCCGACAAACGTTGATTTGTCATATAGTCAAATAAAAATTTAAAAAATAGTTTAATATAACTATTTCAAAAATAGTTTACGTCCTATTCTCTGATTGTATGTATATTCAGACCTTCTGAATATACATACAAAATTACATAGGAATCGGGCAAGCCGTTTCGGAGAAATTTTGTTATAAACACTCTGACACGAGACTTTTATAGTTAAATAAATGCAAGTACGGAACCCTCATAATATTCGTTTCACACTTGACCGATCACGAATGTTGTTTTGAATAAATAAACTCGGCCCCGAAGCTATATTTCATGTTCGCAAAAAGAGGCCCTTTTTAGTAGTAAAGTGTGTTTGGTTTCTACTCATATAAAAAGTGCGTATGTATGGACTCGCCAAAATATGTTGTCAAACGTTCGGACGTGAAAGCTTGGTGGCGTAATTGGTGAATAGTTGGGTAAAACACAAATGGGACATTGAAAAGTTTGATGTTACCTAACGTTTTTTATAATGTATACTAGCTAACGGGCCGCCTTGGGAGCTGAATAGGGTACGTGCTTTTTATACAGGTAAAGACTTAAAATTAATTTCAGCTACAGACTGTCAATTATTATTATTGTAATGTGTACGGTGGCGCGTACGACGCTGTTTGGTGGATATTATGACAAACTTTTTGGCAAGAACTATGTACGGCGTTGCCCCGTGGGGTGCCGGGCTAGAATATCACCCTCCATTGCTACCTGTGGGTGTCATAAAGGGCAACTAAAGGTAAAGTACTAGAAGGCGGGCAGCAGCGTCTTCTGAGGAACTGATATCTCAATCTGCGATCCCGAAGACGTCTGCCAAGATTTATGGTTTATGAGGTTTGTTCTCACCAAAAATGCAGCTTGCTTTCTTTTACAGTAGCTTCCTACATACATCATAATCCTTCGAGGTGTTTCTACGGCGCTGTTGTTGAACTGCTCTGTGGAACTCGTATTCGTAAATTGCTCGATATTTTAATCTTTCCACATGTCCAAGAAAAATCAATTGCTACAAAAACAAATGAATCACAAAATTCAAGGCACATATCTAAATTTGAATTTAGAATTTATAACCAACGAAAGATATTTCAATCAAAGATTCATATGTCAAGACCTAATATAATATATTCTCCAAGTTTCTTTACTGAACAAATATGTCAATCTATCATGACAAGTAGTTAAGCATCTAAAACTATTGTTCGCACATAAGGCAGGGAGAGAGAGAGTATGACATCACACGGAAGTCCATTAGCAAACTGTTACAATGAAGCCCGAGGGAGGAATGGATTTATATTGTTCTAGCTTCCACACGCGGTTTCGCCCATTTAGAATTTGATTTTATCTCTCTGCTTTTTTATTCTTCAGTAAGTTGGTATAAAAAGTATCTTATATTCTATTAAACTAATAAGGAACCTATAAATAAATTACATGTACCTAGGTAAATTCGGTTAGCATTTAATGGTAAGAAATTAACATGCACATACTCGTATTGTAAATGTAAGCATTTGTAGATAGCTGCTAACCGATGAAACCGATTTAAACAAATTATTCTCATGGTTTCAGCATAATCTATTAACTATCAACATTCGCAAAACATGATATGTTATATTCAAAGCCAAAAATAAATTGATCCCACCGCACATATCACTTACATTATATAAGAAAGAGCCCTTAGTACAAAGAGACAACGAAAAATATGTAGGTTACGAATGGACAGCTATTTAACGTGGGATGTTCACATAGAGCACATAAAAAGCAAGCTTTCATCACTTTTCGGATCACTGCATAGCATAGTTCGATGTATTCCACGGAATCTGCACATAATGTACATAGTCTACAATGCCTTAGTCAAACCACACTTGTTATACTTGATTGACATCTGGGGTAACGCATCTTTTTTTTGTTATTGTGACGGAACAAGCTCGAGGCCCACTTGATTTTAAGCGGACTAACCTCTGCCTATAACAGAACATTTCGTCACAAGTCACGAATTGCACTGCGCCCGTCACCTTGAGACATAGTTGTTAAGTCTCACGTGCCTGTAATTTCACTGGCTCTCAAGGACTGCTGGAACACTGCTTGGCGATAGATTTTCTACTGGAGGGTGGTCGCTAGCCAGGCGGGCATTCACAAAATGCCCTTCCACCATGCGTTGAAGCTCAAACCCGCGGCGCGATCCGAACCATGGACATGCTGCGCGGCAGTCCATAGCCAATGCCACTGAGCCACACTGGTTCTAAAACGAAACTTGCAAATATTCAAGTTTCACAACATAAAATTCTTAAAGTGCTGTTCAATTATCATTACCTTACATCAACAAAAAATATACTAGAATACAAATATAAACACAAAGCAGTTATAAATACAGAAAACGTTCTTAAAACTCTTGACAAAAATGTACATTCTGATATAAACTTTACCAAATTAAAAAATATTAGCAAATGTAGCACTCGGCGAACTAGTTTCTTAGTTGTGCCAAGATTTCGTACAAAACTATGGTAAAAATAAACTATTACATATGAAGGAGCAAAACTGTATAATACTCTCAAATATTAATAATTGAACACTCATATAATAGCCAAGTTAAATGAACATATTTTGGTAAATCACTTGTTATAATGTGTTAGATGAGTAGCTACCTAAATTTTTACAATCGAACGACTTACTCATTTTGGTCGTTTTTGAGAATAAATATCCTTAAACCCAATCCCAGTTGGAGTAGTAAATTTTAACAAGTTTAGTTTTATTTACCCATTTTTATTATGTTGTTTAAACTCCTTATGAATTAGTAGCTTTATTATAATTAGTCCACCATTAACCCACCCCTAATCTCTCCCGGTGCAAAGGTGCCCATAACACTTGCAGCGTTTCCGCGCTGAATGGCAATGACCATCCTCTGCACCAGGGACGAGCTTGAAGCGGGAGAAACTAACTTTTTGGCCTCTGTACCGCACGAACCCATAGTTTCTACTGCAATGGGCACAAAAAGGTAAACTGGCTCCATTGCTGCGTACTTCTGCCGTTTTTATTTGCGGCGTCTTCGGCTGCTGCTGACGGTGAGTGGACAGTGTGACTCAGGTGGCTGGCGGCGATAATGCTGACGGAAGTAGCGCCCCACACCAGGCACTTGCCATTCTGCCAGGGCACCAGGGTGAGCCCATCCGGCCTCTTACCATCAGATCTACACAAACCCGGGGCCTCGAGCACGCAGGGGACGTTTGCCGACACTAAGGCTCTTCGCACAATGTCGTTTCATGTTGACGTGGAAACCTACCCATGCAGCGACGACAACTTAGAGCATGATGGCCATCAGCCTCCACCATGGAACCGCAGGTGGATCTAAGGGGTTCACACACCTTGTTACCCAGGCGGAGGGCCACCGCAACACGCAGAGAGTCATCGTCCAGCATGGTGCCTAGATGAGGTGAAGGTAAGGCGTGCAACCATGCCCCAGATTCTGATTGCGACACTGGCCGGAGTCTGGCCATTTCAGCACCGGAAGCGTTCCAATTACTGCCCTTGGATCTGTTTGGCTCCAACGTCATCCCATGTCCTCTGAACATGTCAGTACTGCTACTGGACTTGTTGCCCCCGAGTTGTTGTTCGCCCAAGCTGACACAGCGTCTGACACAAAGGGTATACTCGCCCTGTCACCATTAGACTGAAGGATGGTAGTAACAAGGTCCGCAACCATAGGGTGCCGACGCAAGGAAATGAATTAAATAATCCTGGATATAATATAAAGATGGTTTGAGTTCTAACTATACAACTAAATATATAGGGGTTGTCTCGTAGTCGGTCCTGAAGAGCCAGTAATTTTCGTGGTCGACTAGCCCTGTTAACACCCTGTTCTGTCAAATTCGTGTGATAATCAGCAAACTTCTTAATCTTCATAATGTTCGTTAGCAGGGTGCACATCAAAAAATATAGAATAACGTTTACAACGTCGAGACAATTTATTTCAATGTAGTCAGTAGCAGTCTGCTTCTTATTCAATTAAAAATCAACTTGCATTTATAAAGGGCTATGTCGACCCTAGTATTCTGCAATCCTAACAAATCCTTATCCCCACTGAGCTACGTACCTTAGTAATACGTACGCAATTACAATACATTTTGGACACTAAACGACTAATTAGGATTCAGGATAATCTGTTTAATCTCATTAACGAAAGCAATTAGACCTACATCGCACCTTTTAGGATTAAAGGTATTCTAATGTAGGGTTGTACTAATCGATCCTTTATGTTTGACACAAAAGTTTCGTTAGAACCAAGGAATGAAGATAATACATATTTAATGTTTTTTTTATTGCCGAATAGTACACAGATAGGCAGGCGGGCCACCTGATGGAAAGTGGTCCCCGTCGCCTATGGACGTTAGTATTACCACAGGGGTCACCAACGCGCTGCTGACTTCTAAGGAATCTTATGACGCCCCTTTTGAACAACCCCATGTCGTACCGCAGAGGAAAGACCTCGCCAGATCTTTATAGTACGCGTAAAGTAACAAATAAACGGCTGTGCTTACGCGAATTGATTGAGATTGTCAACCTAGGTTTATATTTTGGTATTGTATTTATTATTTTAAAATATGGGTACATAAATGATGAGGATGACTAACGAGAATAAACAAGAACTGTATGAGCGTTGGAAGTAAAAAAAAAATTTAACAAAAAATGGAACCGACTTCTACACCCAAAAGTGTGAAATAACTTGTTGAAGTCAGTACCATGATGGTACAAAAGTACCTATTATCACAATATTGTGCGCATGGTACCGACTTCGACAAGTTATTTCACACTTTTGGGTGTAGAAGTCGGTTCCATTTTTTGTTAAATTTTTTTTTTCTATATTTTTAGTGTAACTCAAAAATGGCTTAACCGATTTTGATAAAATTTAAAATGGGACCAAACGACAAGCATCAGCTTTCAAACAAAAAAATAATTTTCAAAATCGGTTCGCCCAGTCAAGAGATCTGAGGTAACAAACATAAAAAAAAAAAAAACGGACGAATTGAGAACCCTCCTTTTTTGGAAGTCGGTTAAAAATATATTTTAAGTGTCGGACTTCTCTCTACTAAGTTTTGGCGCTGCAACAACCTGTGAAGGAAAATTTTATGATATATATATATATATATATATATATATATATAGATAATAGTTCGCCAACTACATTAAGGATCGGGGATTTTCAGTATTCTTATTCAGGTTAATTATAATAATATATTAATAGTAGGTTAAGTTAACAGGTTCTTAAACATAATATTCAAAGTAACACATCTATTATAACAGAACTTCAGCCTTACTTACAAAAAGGACGCTAATCACTTTTCAACAATTGAATAGCTAACACTGAGTACATAAGTGAGTAGCAATCATTTATTAAATCCCTAATCAATGCATAAATATTTCTTACTTATCAACGTTAAGTAGGGCTTACTTAGTTAATCAGGTGCTAATGAGAGATTATTTACGTTGTGTGTCATTGTGAACGCGACCTTAGGTTTTATTTTCCGCGTTCCAAAGACTTCACCTGTATTGTGGGGCTCCTCTTCGTAGTGTTTTGAGATTTTTTTAATGTAAAATCCAACAGTAACAAGCTTGTCCGACTACTGTAATTGGGTTTAAAAAAAGGTAATATAAACCAGTAATAAACGCAACCAATTAATATTAGTTAACCAATTTCGTAGGATATCATATTCAGGTTCAGTAGCCATCCACAACTTGATAATGGTACAAAACACAAAACCAAGTTCAAAAACAAATTGCGCGCACACAAACAATCAAACTAAGAACGAAACACAATCACAATACGACCACATGCAAGGCAACTGACTGGATCAGCTGTTTCACATCCGCCATCTTGCTAAATAAATCGCTATTGTTTAAAGTTTTTCTTAATAAACTACTATTCAATGAATAAGATTATAAGCGTTTATAAGTAATAGTGCTTTTCTTTACTTTTCTGGAAAATAATTTTATTGCATTTCCAATTTTTATGTATCTGGTTTTAGGTTAAAATTCACATAATATTATCAATATTTTTGGTCCGATATCATATAAACAGGGATCTGCGTCATTTGGACAGAGTAACACGCGCTCATCATCGACCGCATCATGCCTTAATTTAAGTGATATAGTGGTCAAGTGCTACCCAGCTCAGTATAAAAAAAAAGTTACGAAACTGTAAGCTCTGTATTTCTTCTTGAATCCAATTCATAAAATACATATAATAGTTTCTATAATTTTTTTATATTTTTTATTCAATCGGTTTATTTTTCGGCTGCAAACAATCAAGGTGTATTTATTTGAGAAAGTCAGTAACAAAGAGCCTTTATTTTTTTTTGTGCAAATATTTTAATGAGTGCTCGCTACCAAGATTAATAATCTATGCTTTGACCTTAAATTTAGGTTCAAACTGAATTCACCAAACTTTTTCAATGGTGTTTGTTTCATAAAATCTTGGTGCAGAATAAAGTTCATGCCATGATATTTTTTATAGGTATGAGTAACTGTTTCAAAGATTTTGGAATTTTTATTTGAAATGATATAATCAACTTCAATTTTATTTAGCTATCATCTAATTACGACTTGTTGTTTAGGCCGACCCAAAAATTGTCATAATAAAAGTTTTGTACTCCTGTTGTTGCAATATAAAATGTGTCTAGCGGGCCCCACGCGATGAAGTTTCGTTTTGTTTTATTATCTGTAGCTTTGATATTATGCAAAAAAAAAACTATAAAGGCCTGAGTCAAATATCTCATGATTTATTTGTTATATAAGTTGAAAATTTAACAGTTTTATGGATAAAAACTGGAAGAAAAATGTATAATAATATTATTGGGATTTTGTCAACATGGATTGTGACATAATCCCCAAAAGAACTAGACAATTTGATTTTTGAATATTTGAATGAATGTATTACCTTTCCAATAGTTTAGTTTGCTCATAAAACTAAGACAAAAGTGTCATGTGAGTGCGACCAAAGTTCTTAATTATGGGGTATTGCAATAAGCTAGAGAGATAGAGAAATGACCCCGTAGGTTTGTCCATGTTCATTTGCATATGTAACTGATAACTTATCGTGATCCACAAAAGTCTCATACGGCTTAGAGGTAAAACAGAATAGATGAGGCACGCCGGAAACGCGTCATTGGTGCCTTTATTACATGTGTCATTACACTTTCAAAGATTTGTATGCAAGTATATTAAAAAGGCTTTGTGTTGAGTACCTATGGTGCGCCGCAGTCTACCGTTAGTTGTTCAAAAATATACATAAGCTGTTGCCTCTCGCCAGCCTGACGCATGCGTGTCTGTAGCGCTTCCGGAGATTACCACAAGTACGACCACAAGCGGGCTCAGCGCGAGCCACAGATGCACCCGAGATATAAGCGATATGCTTTCTACGATGACTACGCAAAGTAAAAAGCAACATGATAACGTCTTACAAAATATGTTTTACGCTATCATAGCATGTGTTTCTTTAATCAGTAGCTACAATATTTTTTAAGGATCCGTATCCAAACGGCAAAATCCACCGGTCACGGGTCTCTAGCTCGTACATAAAATGAGATACAAACCATAAATTATGTTGATGATAGAATAATCAGAATAATCAATTTATTAGTAAGAATATTACAAGTCATAGTATTGTATAGTATGTAAAACGTTGAATCAACGATAACTGTTGGAATTAGAATTCAATGAATTAATGTTCCTATAGAAGATAAGTTAAATAATACTTTTGCACCCTAGCATGTGAAATTTCATTGTCTAGAGTAAAAAAAAGTGACAATGCACTAGACCAGTCTGTTTTTTATTATGTTGTACAAATGAACTTAGAGTAAGACAATTTTTCGTATTGACCTGTGCACAATACAGCTATTATCAGTAGAGATCAAAGCAAAATTTATTCCATTCGCAAATACTTTTGGCCAACAGCATTAACTAAATATATATATAACAATTACATAATAAATATTAAACAATTGAACAGCATTAAATTGAATTAGAAGATTATTTAAAATTACAGATTAACTACCTATATGTACTATTATTTGTCACACACACTCACGCTCGAACAAAATATTCACTTACCAAAATATATATATTAAGATCTTAATGGAGTCAACTAGCTCTCACAAACATACAGGGAATCCTTCCGTGAGTTATCTTTTTGAACCGTTAGACCGTGAGAGTAAGAGACAAAAAGTTATTTAGAAAATTCAAAATGGCCAACTTGTCTTGTTTTAGAATAGTTTTAACATAATTTAAGGTAAACATATCTGTAATTAAGAAAAACATAATTTGAATTTCTTTTTGGCTAGCATTTGGACCGCTATTCCATTTTTTGGTAAGTGATGGTGGTCAAAGATGACAGCAGTCTGATCCAAAAATGGGAACTAATTATCAAATACAGACGCCAAATGTTTGAAGCTTGGGTATTTATTTTATTGATAAGATTGATAATATGCATATATAGTTTTATAAAATATGTTAGTAGTCATTGCACAAACTTATTATTAAGTAGTGCTAGTGAAAAATGTTTGTGCATTACTGGTAGTAGGAAAATTCTGTCAGATAATTTTACAAGAATGTTTACAAAGATACCCCACCAGAAGTCACCATCCAGATATTTTCTTAATATATGCATGTGGAAATGTATGAAATCTAGGAATTATACACAATTCCAAATATACCCTTCCAAGCCTACTCAGGAAATATGCAAAATAATGTTTCGAAGATGCCTTAATACGCACATTTCCTGTGAAATATATGTATTTCCTAGGAATCGTATACAATTCCGAGATGATACTAGCAAACCAAAAAATTTAATCGAACACCAAATGAAGTAAATTATCACTAAATCTCAAAGTCATATTTAGGTGCGACGACGAGCGAAGCGAGGAGGAGTGTTAGGTTACTTGTGACCACAACGCCAGAAGAATATATATATAGTTAATAATATAATTTTATTACAACGTATATCACACATTTCCTCTATATTTTAGGAATTGTACACATTTCCTAAGAATTGTATACAATGACGTATAACACACTTTTCTGTTAACATATACACTGGTACTTAGGCTATTAAGCACGACAATGAAATTATTACCCAGTTTTGCGCTTAACTAGTTTGCACAAGCTTTGTGTATTTGCACCATTTGCATTTATAATTGGTGACGTCACAACATGGCTACGTAACCCTTCACAAAGCGGCCTGTGCAAACGTGCAAAGTAATGAAACTGTTTAATTGACCTGCTACGCCGTATTGCTACGTTGTTGTTCTACGCCGTAGAGCATCTACGGTGCTACGAGGATAATGTGATTAATTTTCGTAGTTTAATACGTATTTAAGTCAAATAAAAATTTTATAACGATAAGTAGATATGAAAATTCTTTACTAAGAGTGATTTGAAAGTTTATCGGATACTAAGAAATAGTTTTCCCATAAATCCGAATTCCTCATCAACATAAACACTGTATGAAAATATACTCATTTTTTCGGACACCTCCCACTAGTACAAACAATTAGTTCAACCGTTGAATTAGTGGGATTTTTTTTTCAGTAGCTCAACTGCATATAATCTTAGTAGCGAGTATTTTGTCCCAACAATTCAAGTTCTTATACTTTTTTTTAATGAGTGAAACTACTAGGAAACTGCTCATATCAGTAATGATCCCGACGTAAATCTTGGATATGAAAGTTGTCAAAGTGACAGCTGTCATTAAATTAGTAATAACCCAGAAGAAACTGTTGGATGTGACATGTCAGTCTGACATAAATATCGAGAGTAGCTAAGTATATTTGCAATTTCCGCATATATCTGCAACTGCTTAACAGATTTCAGTGAAAATTAATACATAGGTTCTAATGTCCTGAATAAGAACATGGAATACGTCATTATCAATATACTATAAATGCGCAAGTTTGTGTGTGAATGTGTAAACATTACCCCTTCGCGCTGGAAAAGCGTAACCGATTTCTATGAAACTTCTTAAAAAAAAAATTACCACGTTATCACGCTGTAATCTCTGTATTTAACAAATGCACTTCTTCACAAGTGGCAAAACATTATAAAGACATTGTGTTGTTAAGTCTTATGTGTCTGTAATTTCACCGGCACCCATACTATTTAAACTGGTATACATACAGTCATGCAAACATGCTTGAAGTTAGCAATAACTACTTGGATTAAAGATTTTGGATAATTTATTTTTATTTGTTTAATTCACAAAATCCACAGATCTTAATATAATAATCATAAAGTGATATTTCTTACATCCAATGACGGATTAATTTTATATTAACAAGCTTAATTCATAGAGAGAAAAAACAAAGGTATTTATATAATAAGGTAGGTAGGTATTGTTGAAACTAAATTAGATCTTTAAGACTTTCGTGACTCGAACCCGCAATACATATCTTGATCATATGCAGGTAGTAACTGAAAATACTCTCCATTCATTGCTTAATAATAATTAAAAATAAATTTTGTATTGTTATGATTTAGTTTAAAACACAAAACTTGATTAAGCGAAATTTTTTAGTAGTATTTTGTTAGTATTCATGCTTTTTTTTCCATCCAGATAATGGAATCGTATTTTCGGTTCAAGCATAGTATTTGTGGTATCCTCTTGAATATTACACATTTTATTGACATTTGTAAGGCGCACACTCTTTCTAAAAAACATGTTCTTTTCCTTTTGGAGACCTTACTTATGAAACATAAATTCTAGGTTAGCCTGAACAACATCTTCGACCACATCATCACTTACCATCAAGTGAGATAGTGGTCAAAGGCTAAACTATCAGGCATAAAAAAAAAATACTCACTTAAATAAAAATACTACTAATAGCACAAAATAAATTAATAATAACTCTTATTCAATACAAGTATTTAACGCCCTCTATGAAATGAAACCAAACTTACGAACCTAACACAAACTTATAAATATACTACTAATATATTAGTAGTATTTAATACGAAAAATACTAACAAAAGATATACATTCACAAATCAAATTTACAAAAACAACATCCTAAAACGAATAACTAGACAAGCAAAATAATCTCTGCCTATACGGAACAAGAAATATAATGTTTGAAAGCGCAAAAATATACAATAAAATACCAAGAGATATCAAAGAAGTAAGTTCATTATGTACTTTTAAAAAGCCATGTTTTGAAGGATTTTTCAACGATTGAGAACATTTACTATAGTAAATAATTTAGGTTATAATATACCTTAGATACTGTAAGCTCTTGCTAAATGTCCTCACTATGTCATAGGCCTTAATAAACACTGAGTTACCGACTCATGACACGAGTCAGCGCGAGACACCTCGCGCTGCATTTTGGATCATATTTCTTTGAGGGTAGATATTATGACTATTCTGTTCTTCTTTTGTATACATTTAATGTAAGTTATTAACTGTTTTAAGTAGATATAATTAAAAATTAATATTATTTCGTGTACACTGTGCAATCCGGTATTTAAATTTTACTTTGTTTTAAATGTGTTTCTCTGTAAGTGAATATTGTTATTCTTAAGAGAAATAAAATTCTCAAACCACAAAATTTAAACAATATTAACGATATGAAAAAATACTTATGTTACTACTTATGAAACATAATACTTATGTGTCATATAACGGTACGTACTTCTTGATTAACGAGCTATGTACGATGGACACTTGGTATTTAAAATATGACGAAACTACATCTGTATAACAAGCGCTACGTGCACTTAACCTTATTTATACAACAATAACGCAAGCGAAAATTTACGAAAAAGCGCCATCTTTTCGTAATCATATCAAACTACTATATAGATTTTTGTCAGAAAACCTTAGTAACTCCATTGCGAACCCCTTTAGTAGGACGAGTCCGGCTGCTGTATAGGACTGCTGCTGGACCGATGAGGCACTTTAACAAATTACTACTTCAACTGATGACTGCGATTTCTATGAACCATTTCATTACACGTATATATGTATGTAATGTATTGGACTTGGTTAGTATTTATGTGACAAAGATATCTCAATAATTAGCTGTACGAGTCCCAGAGCTGTGTTCGGTTATAGGTTACCTTATTACAAGAGTTTTATTTATGTTATCGTGGTGGATAAGTCCGAGGCCAGTCGGGCCTCGTGCTTCTGTTAACCGGTAGCCATAGCTTACAAAACAAAAGAAATAAATTGGACTAAGAGCTTGATTCGAATCCGTGACCATTCTTCCTTATAGCCGGGCCAACTGCTTGTCGTAGTAAGTCGCTCTAATCTCTAGGATAGTACATACAAGAGCATATCCTGGCTATAGGGACAGTACGACGCGGGTTCGAATCCCGGTAGTAGTTCAAATTTTTCCTTGCGTTGTAATTTTGTAAGTACCACTTTTTAATGAATAGATTCAGGCGTTACTTTGCGGAAATCCATATTTAATAATAACAAATACTTTTAAAAGTATCCTAAAAAACATTAAATAATATTTAAATAAAACACTTAAAAAAACATAAAATTATATATCTAGTGACAATTCCGCCTAATTTTCCTGTTATCTACGTGACGTCATAAACATCACGCAGCCTAACCGGAAGAATACCCTTACCGAGCGCACGATCGTGCGCTCGGTAAGTCAAGACCTCCTGAAGATGCTTCGTTTAGAAGCGAAACTAGTCGGGTATTCTTCCGGTTAGGCTGCGTGATGTTTATGACGTCACGTAGATAACAGGAAAATTAGGCGGAATTGTCACTAGATATATAATTTTATGCTTTTTTAAGTGTTTTATTTAAATATTATTTAATGTTTTTTAGGATACTTTTAAAAGTATTTGTTATTATTACCACTTTTTAATTAGATAGGTAAGCTTTTGACTACAATCTCACCTGATGGTAACTGATGATGTGATCGAGGGTGTTAACAGGCTTAACCTAGAATTACTGGCTCTAGAGTATAGCTGGCAAGACACACTGTAAGGTGCTTGGCAACAGATTTTCTACATAAATGTGGTCGCCAGCTAGGCGGGCATTCGCAAAATGCCCTTCCACCATGCGGTGAAGCTCAAGCCCGTGGTGGGATTTGAACCATGGACCTGCTGCGCGGCAGTCCATAGCCAAAGCCACTGAGCCATCACTGCTTCTAATATACTGCATATGTTGAATGTATATATATATATACCTTTGCAACTGCACCAAAATGATTCCTTAGACACATCTGCCGTGATAGAATGGTGATGCAATAATATGATTTCTTATAAGAACGAATAGTTTCCATTAAAGCCGAGTTCTTAGTCATAATATTATTTAATGTGACAATATACTTCTCAAAATATTTACTATTTATGTGTAATAAAGTGGGTTCCAGGAATTGTACCGAGCTCGTTGCATGTTCGCCGTCATGCGATCGCCTCATAAAAATGCAATGTCGCTTCGGTTTCTCGGTAAAATGTGTTTTTTATTATGTTTACTACGCTTTGTTTCGAACATATACAAAACTATAGTATCGATACTTAGGAACGTATTACGATTTCTTTGTTACGGATATGCTAGACTCTTACCACGATCATAACTTTCATAAGATTATAGTAAAAGGTGGTTGCAGGCCCTAGCTATCACTTTTAAGTGATGATGTGCTTAGTATGACCAGCGACTATAAAAATCGGTACCGACGTCCAACACTGAAAAGCATGAAATACTTTTCGAAGTCGGTAACAGTCAAATTCAAAACACTGACCTCACATTATCAAGTTTCGACTTCCACTTGACTACTTATCGTTATATTTTAGAAAATTCACACATCTTTATAAATTACTAGCTTTCCAGGCGCGGCTCCACCCGCGCGTATGTCGGTAGTTGGATAAAAACTACCCTATGTATTTTACCGGGTCTCAAACTATTTCCATACCAAAATTTCATTCAAATCGGTCCAGTAGTTTTGGCGTGAAAGCGTAACAGAGTTACTTTCGCATTTATAATACCTATTATAGTACAGATAGCCTGTTTATTATTCTAATGTGTAAGCTATATAATTGCAAAGTTTCATTAAAATCCATTCAGGAGTTGCTGCGAGAAAAAGTAACAAACATCCATACTTTCAAATTTTCGCGTTTATAATATTATGTAAGGATAAATGTGACATGTGCAAAATTTCTTCGATTATCTCAAACAATACTCTTCAAGCTTGAATTCTGTGCATTGGTAATAAACAAATATGAACATTTTGAGTCATAAATTGAGTATTCAGAAGAGTTATTTCAATTTACTATGTCTGGTAAAAGGTTAGCTATATGAAACATAGAGATATAAAATACTATTTTCTCTTTTCTGTGATATGAAATGTATAAATATGTAAATTTATATTATTGACATTGATTTGATGTATAATATAAAAGATGTACTTAGTTACGAAGTTAGCGAGTGGTGAGCACTCAAGATACAAGTGTTATCGCCTAGTTTGAGGCCCGTGGCCAAAATAAAATCATATTAATGTCATATGGATTAATTTATCAACCTAGTTGTCTAATTATCAATAATTGTTATCTTATTATACACATACTTCACGAAGTATTATTACTTTTGTTGCATTGTTATTCCCACAGATAAAAAAATATTTCTGGTAATAGTAAATATACTTCGTGAACTATTTTAATTAATATATTTTATAGCTTTCCTCTCTTACTGTAAATGTGTTTAAAATGTAAGTCTGCATGCCTCCTGGAATGTATTTTTCTGGAATAAATGATTATCTTATCTAATATGACTGTGGATTACCTACAAAAAAATATATTGAAGGTGATAATGACAAATTAATAATTATACTTTATTTCTGTTTAAATATCACAGATGTAATTATAACACCTGGTAGGACGAAACAATACTATGCCAAGTACTGTGGGGCAAGGTGATGCGTGGGAGTAGGAAAAAGTAAAAAGAATAGTATTTTATCCGAGTTAGTGATCTCGTAAACGGTATGCATCACTGACAAGTACACATCAATTAAAAAACATAACTGCAAATTATTATTATAATAGGTTTATATTTAGTTTTGTTAAGCGTTTTATCGTTCCATAGAAATTAAAACTGCAAATTATATATTTATGGAATCGTTTCGTAAAGCCTCAAATCATGTTATATATACGTTTTAATTAATAATAAATAAATAAAAATAAATAAATAAATATTTTGAAACCATTATCGATGAAATTGGGAGAAAAAACTCTCACAATATGGCATCTGAAATCCACCAGTTTGTTTTTTATTATGTTATTAATGTTACCTGGGCTATCAAGACGAATCTAATGGTATATTATACATTAAAATCGGTTAAGCCATTAAGAAATTCTTGTAATAAAGAAACTCACATACATACATATATTAACCCTGATAACTTTTTTTGGGCAGTAATGCAAAAAGAGTGTTTTTTTTAACAAAAAACGAAACCAACTTCTTACTCTAGAAGGTATAGGTATGAACGCTTAGCACGCCATAGTACTCGTAATAATATTTTTTAAAACATTTCTCTGTCTTTTTATTTTGATCTCGTCACGTCTAGTCGCTATTTACGAAATAGAAAACGATTTTCACAAACTTTAGCAGACACAAATAACAATAAAAGTTTTAAAGATATGAATTTGATCGTGCACTTAGAATTTTTTAACTTGATCCAAATGTTATTTATCTAATTGTCTCATTTTTTATTCCGAATCCTTTGACGATTCTTTTATTTTTTCAAACTTCAACTTTACTTTTAGCTATCGAATTTTAATTTACTATTTGGCGTAAGTCCAATACTTAAATTTTATGAGTTCATTGATACTTTTAAATGTATAATCAGCATAGAAATGTTAATTTGACGTGCATTTGACATTTCTATTGTTATTATAGTCTTGTTTGTCTGGAAATATAAACCATAGATTATACCACAGATAACATTAAACTATCTCAAGCATTGAACTTATAAAAGACGGGAGTAACGGCATCCGTGCCTCCATCATGGCAATGTCAAATCAGGCGACGTCTCCTGATTGTGTCTCAGTAGTGTGCCTATGTGTGTTTACTGCATGCTAATTTTCATTTATTAAACCGAACTATATACAATGGAAGTATAGCTGTATGCATTATACGCTTGTTACATTTCCTCCACGTAAAACTAACGTGATATAATAATAATAATAATCTTTATTAACTGACATAGTGGAAATGGGTGGGCCACTTTGCTTGACGAACCGATAACCGATGGGGAAGAAAGGTTCTCGAGTAGTTTCCACACTATACACCGGAAGACGTAGAGTTGGTAGGTGGACTGACGACATCGTTAAAGTCGCGGGTAGCCAGTGGTTACAAGCGGTTACTCAACGGAGGCGTTTGTTCAACAGTGGACGTCTTCCAGCTGATGATTTATCAGCTGTAGCAAAGTGGCCTTATTTGTTTTCAGATTATGGAGTTATACCGCCTTATGTAACGCTATTTTTTTTATCTTAGATCAGATTATTTCCTTTGTTACTATCTGCGTGAGGTCAGATTCCATAAAAACACAAATATTGTATGAATATATATTATATAAAATATACTTTTAAAACACTGCAACAATATGGGCACCTCTGGTCACAAAAGCCTACCATATTAAAATTATTCTTGAATATTTCTAAATATGATTACAAGCACTATTGCGTACTGAGCGAAAATCTCATTTACAAAATAATAAAGCACAACACTTTTTGTTCCAAATGGGTGTCGAACCCGCGTCTTTCGTATTCACACCAGATGTCTATTCCATTCAGCCACTGAAACCTTACTCTTCTGAGCCGAAACTTTGTGCTACAATTGTGTATTACTTTAATCGTTATAGGGAGCGGTCATCAACAAGAACTACGGACGGCAATCGAACCCTAAAAAACAATTGTGATTCTATCATTTGAAAATATTATACTTGAACAATTATACCCTATATCGGTGAATCCAGAACTATATAACAATTAGGTACTTGTTATATAATCCTTTGGTAGGAGAATTTCACTATATATAATATAAATAGCGGCCCGCCCCTTTGCACGGGTAATTACGACTATGAATTGAGATGTGAGCTATCCTATGTTTCAATTTGGATTAATTTGCACACGATGTGCAAATCGAATTTAAAATCGGTTTAGTAGTACTCCTACTACATCGCGGACAAACAACGTGACACGAAATTTTTATGTATATACGGATAGTATAAGCTTTTATTGCAGTAGTACATATTGTAATTTTTTATGAAGGCTGTGTTATCTTGGCTTGTATGACATTTTATGGTATGAAATTGTGAGAATTTTAGATATGAAAACGTCAATAAACTATTGAGGTCTGATGTCATCCATCCACACATTGGTGTTTCTATGAAAGAGACAAAGGCATGTCTGACTAAACGTGTATACATAGACACGTGTGTCTTTCTTTTTAGTGTATACCTAAAGCAATGATAGCCGAGTGGTAATAGGTATGCACTGTCGTGGCGCAGGTCCATGGTTCGAACCCCACCGCTGGCTTAAACTTCTCTACATAGTATAAGGGCTTTTTTCGAATGCTCACCTGGCCAACTACCACCTTCAAGTAGAAAATCTGCCGCTTAGCAACTTACAGTGTGTTCCGGCAGTAGTCCTTTTTAGCCAGTAAAATTCTAGGCAAATGAGATTTAACAACTGTTCGTCTCTTGGTGATGCAGTGCAGTTTGTCACTCGTGACGAAATGCATCTGTTATGTAAATGCATCTTTTTCCGTCACAGTCCCATAATAAAGTCGTATTTGTGTTATAATATTTTGAAGCAATTTTAATTTCGAATTATTTTTTAGCGAATCACACCGATTATCTGAAGCGTGAACCGATTATTAGGTATATTATCAAATACTTAATTTTCAATCAGTATCCAGTAAGTTGTGAGAGTACCATAAAATTTTTATAGGTGCTCTTTGATGGCTTTTCCTGACATGCGCCCTGATCATGTAATCATAAATTAGAGTAATTGACAATGAACGCTCGTGACTGTCAGCCGTTGTGTGGTGGCGATGGCACGGAGCTCAGCCATGGCTGGTGACCTTGGCGATAGGAAAGGACTTGTACTGCGGAAGCCATTATAAAGCAAGACATGAACTATTGATTATTCACTTAATTACTTTCTATAAGTCGAGTAGTGTGTCGCTTTGCAACTTTAATGTTCTTTTTGCAATCCCAGGTCGGATCGGAAGGTTATTGGGTTTTTCTGAGGTAGACATTTGGTTACGTTTCAAGAGGTAGATTATGAAGCGCTTGTAGCAAAGTGTGTTTAACCGTTCTTAACTGATCAGCTAAGTTAAGCATAGTCCGCTGGCTGACATGGATAGGCACCATAGACCGTTTTGGCATTACTACTAAGTGCTTCCTGCTTTAGAGGAGGGCAAGTTAGCCGTCGGTCACGGTTGTTGTCTTACGATGTAAATCGATATAGCATGGTGGTAGAGCATTTCGCGAATGCCCGCCTGGCTAGCTATCACCCTTAACAAGAAAATATGTCGCCAAGCACCTAATGGTGCGTTTCAAGTCCATGAGAGCTATTAATTCTAGGTTAGCCCGAACGACATTTTCGACCACATTATCACTTAACATCTGGTAAGTTAGTACTCAAATGCTATCTGGTAAAAAAAAACACTAAGATATACCAATTGTACCGACTTCATATCACTCTGGTAAGGGTATGAAAATTATGAGACTATTATTCCATTTTATAATTCATAGAAAATTGTATGCAGTAGCTATCTATCTCCATATATGAGTGACCTTTACGAAGGCCCCTGAGGTACCTCCAAGTTGATAAGTAAATAAGGAGAAATGCCACTTAGATCTTGTTGTGAGTTAAACTTGTTCGTAAGCATTTCGGGTCGCCCGAAAAACTTTTGGTTATACGTATACCTGAGGCAGAAAGAAGGTGAGATAGAGTGAAATAAATTCGAGTTTTTATAGCTTACCAAACACGTTTGACCAATTTATGAACCTTTGTGGACATTTATGGCCCATAAAATATGTGAAAAAGTGGTGGTAGTGCTAGATTATTCCCTTTAGCTGTTGAGAAGTTGACATTTCTCGGATAGACAGGAGTTTGAAGAGAAAATCGAAAATCATTTTGTTTTAGCCTTTCTTAATTTTATAAATTAACATTTGTGTTAAAGTACGAATTTAATATTAACAAAATAATATGGCCTTAAACAACACTACAGCTACTTCAACAAAAAAAATTAAGTCCGGAGGAGAAAATCCCATAGAAGCGGCTCCACCTCGGGTCCCTTAGCTTCACACCGTGGTGATCCAGCCAATGTCACCGGAGCCTCTGCTATAACAAGGTGGAAACCCAAGGGGGGATCTAAATACCTTACATAGTTTTATTATTATTTACCTTTTTCCTGACGCTTTGCAAATATTAGAATTAGGTACTTCATAACATTCTTGTTACATAACAATTGTAATTAAAATTTGTATTGATACGATTTACTCCATGGACACAAAACTTGACTAAGGAAAGTTTTAGAGCTGTATTCATGGTTTTTTCTAGCGAGAGAAATATATGGAATCGTGTTTTCGGATCTGCCATAGTATTTGTAGTATCTTTTAGATATTTATATTATACTAGCTGCGCCCCGCGGTGTTATCCGCTGTTTTACATAAATGATATCAATGTTGACTGGAATAGAAAAATGTTATTCCAGGGTGTTATCTACCTTCATACCAAATCCCATCAAAATAGATTCAGCCATTTGAGCGTGAAGAAGTAATAAACATATAAACACACACACAGACTTTCGCATTTATAATATTTGTAAAATACTTAGGATAGGACAGTGAGATAAGTAGGATCGTAGGGTTCAGCGCTCAACCCACCCAAATACCATATGATTTCGCAAAATAAAGTAACCTGAGTGTTAATCTAGAGTGTTACCTACCTCCGTACCAAATTTCACTAAGTTAGTTAAGCCTTGCCTTGGTAAGCTAGCAAACAAATAGGTATATTATAAATCCTTCCTCATCCCAAGAGAACCCTATACTTTTTTGGAATTAAAAGTAGCCTATGTGTTATTCCAGGGTGTTATCTACCTTCATGCCAAATTCCATCGAAATAGATTCAGCCGTTTGAGCGTGAAGAAGTAACAAACATATAAACACACTCACAAACTTTCGCATTTATAATATCTATTAGTAGGAAGGATAGTAGGATATTGTTTATATCTGTAAGGTGTACACTCTTTCTTAATATATGTACAAAATTTGAGACTCACTTCAAAATAATTAAACGTAACAATACTTGTTATTAACAGCTTCATGTTACTTAATTTGCTAAAGTGATCCACGTCTATATAATTTCACGTCACGGTGAGTTAATTTGTCTTTGCTTCTAGAATTTAAACATTCTGAGGCTTCCTCTTCTTGATTGCTAATACAAAAGTAAAACAAAATGCACGAAATGTAAAAAAAAATCTTATCGCATGATGTCAATGTTAGATTTAAAAAAGCGTGCATCAAATATTTTATATACATATTATTTTACATACATATTACCTTTATATATAAAAATTACGTGTCACGTTGTTTGTCCGCGATGGACCGCTAAACTACTGAACCAATTTTAAATTTGATTTGCACACCGTGTGCGATTTGATCATTGAAAGATAGGATAGCTTACATCTCAATTTATTATCATAATTACCCGTGCGAAGCCGAGGCGGGCCGCTAGTTATATTATATTATTATAATTATATTAGATACCTTCTCGTTTGGTGTACGGATAGAGTTACCATTTATATCTACAGGGAACTTATTTATAGTATGTGCATACTTTGTGGGACGGCATGCCTATGGGAGTAGTGGACTGTATTGTCTATAGACTGGCCTTTTGTATAGTCACTGGATTCCTTTTTACATATGGGGTGCTGAGGTTGTTATGAAGCTGCTTAGAATAATGAAGTAAACCGAGGTAGGTATAGATGTCGCTAACGAGAAGAGCGGGAGTCCTAATGGTGTGTAGAGAGACTTCCTAACTCGACAGTGGTGCGGCAACGAATGAATATAGTTTTTTGTTTGTATCTAATATTAGTAGATACCGATTTTAACGTACTACATTGAGGCTAGCGGTCACCTATACGATGCGTCCGGTCAATTATAGTGCCTGAACGTCTATATGCGGGAGCGAGAATATAGTGGTAGCTATCTAGTGTAGCGCCTTTTAAAAACATTAAGCTGCAGACTTATTCTATGGGGTTTTATTATGTAAAGTGTGATATCCTATGCTATCATAAATGACATTGATTCTTATCGCTAACTTAAAGATCTTAATGCTTATGTACAATATTACAGTTTCTATGTCCCAGGTTCGATTCCGTCCTGCACACATATGAAATAAAACAGAAAAGACTTAATTAAAAGCCCTTTATAGTGTCAAATTTAATACTTTTTTCTTATTTATTATTGATTAAGTATTACATGTTTTGCAAACACATAGCAAACAAAACGCGTGCGTTAGGTTTGTCAAGAATGATGAAAATGTTCCCGCGCAAGCTGGAGAAAACATAATTATTTAAGTGAACAAATTTATGAAAAACAGTGTGTGCGTTCTCCATAAATTTGACTCTTATAACAATATTATTATACAAAAATATTGTGAGTCAGTTACCGACAGTATTAACAACTTCGTATAATAAGCGAATGATATTGTGTCGTAACATGAAATGGTGCGTATTTATGCGGTGGGTAAAATATATAGGTATTACTAAAGCAAATTATGCGTCGGCAGTGTCCAATATTTTACCACTAGGTTGTTAATTTGATCCAAAGTACTATATACCTATAATATTATGTACAACACATTTATCCGTATTGGACATAGTCAATGATATGCTTCGACTGTAGCTCACGGTAAGCCTATATAACATTTCTGTTACTATATTAAGGTTTTTATTAAAAAAACGTTTTCAAAGTTTTGTTGGAAGGAACCCTTGAACAAAAAAATTCTGGCATATTTTTGCAAAACAGTTAAGGATTGCCTTTCCACGTAGTAATGGAGGCAGCATTCTAGCAACTTTGCCCACTGGAAGCGGTTTATTAGATTAGGATTGTATATAATTTTAATTAGTTGGTGTATAGTAAAATTAATCGTTAATTGAGAAGATAGAAGAGATGTATCATGACTTAATAATTGATGTTTAATTACAAATACCCCAACTCGATAAACTCTTCAACAGCATCAGTAATTCTATCTTTATACCGAGCATCAAGCTTGAAATCTATTTCAACAATATCCTCTTTGGTCACATCTGGAACCTCTTCATCTTCAGACACGAACAAAAACGGACAATATAGAAATGATACAATCAAACCATAATCCAGCTTATCTTCATAGCGATTTTCAAATATTTTCCTAGGGAGAACAGATTCAGCGGACATATCAAAATATTGTAGGAATCTGTCCAGAGATTGGTAGTAAATATTTTTGAGGTAGGCCACATGCAATCTTCTGAACTGGCGATCACTTGACATGTAGATGAAATAGAGGAAGTCAAGCACCGGACACCCGTATTGAATGAGTTGGTAATCGACTGGAATGACTTCTGTCACCTTACCATCCTGAAATTAAAATAAATATTAAGACTCTCTAGGTTTGTCATAAATTTCTAACTACTATAGTAAAAAGGCTTGGGTTTTCTCATATTTCAAATTTAATTTCATTTAACTTACTAATAAAAGCATTCCATAGCATTTTCATACAAATCATACCATGAGGTTAAAGAAATAGCTGGAAGAATGTTTTCTATAGGTGATTCTATTTTAATTTTAGATCTATTAGAATTAGAGTATTGAAACTGATTTACTTCATAATATGAAATCGCTTAAAATAAATTTAATAATAAAAACAATATTAAAGTACTAGAAGAATTAAAAAGTTTGATCGATGTACTAAGTTTCACTTACCACTTCTCTGCTCATTATATTATTAGGCCTGTAATCACCATGGCATAAACAATACATTATAGATTCATCCATTAAATATTCCTCCATCTTTTTTAATATACTTGGCACTTTATTTTCGACTTTATTTCTTAACTCTGCATCTAAGCAATCAGTACCCATTTTACTAAATTTTGCAACGAATTTTTCCCATGATGTTTCAAATATATGTGCAGTTCTGCGAGATTTGATTTTGGAATTAAAATAGTTAGGTCTTCTTTGTTCCATGACAAAAGAGAGCCCGTGGAGTTTTGCTAGCTGCTTCACGCATACTTCTGCCATATCTAGTGTTACAATATCCATCCGATACCATGTCTTGAATCCTTTCCTGGTTAAATTCTCCATTATGATGGCTTCACCTGTCGATTCGTCATAGCATTTTGCCATATTGTACCTTTCATCGAATGGAACGTTTCCTTCATTTTGAAGTTCGCTGAATAATTTTGATAAATCGTTGTAGACGAATAGTTCAGTTTTGTAAACATTGGGAAGTGATATTAAATCTATTGTTGCATCAACTGACATACTTTTTACGAAAATTGCTAATTCTTTATCTCCATCAATAGTTTTTCCTTTAACATCTATTTCATATAAAGTTGCCAGATAGTTGCCTCCATCTGCAGCGATAGTTTTCTTGTTAATGTCACATGAGATATAACCTTCTTTTTTAATGATACTCCATATGCATTCATCTAGTTTTGATTTTTGTCCAACAACGTTTTTATGCGATCCATCATTTTTAAAGGAATCATAATGCTGAATTTCAACTTGCATTTTAGTAAATATATGTCAAAGGTATGCTTCAAACAATCACATGGACTACGTGCGTTATGTGATGAAGTCTTTTTATATAGTTCTGAGATGAAAGTAAAGTGGTAGTCAGACTAACATGTTTACGTTATATGCGTTGCGTATTGCTATCTTTATTCACATCATTACTTAAAGGTAGCTAAGATGATGGACAAAATACTTTTGACCTATATCTCAGCTATTCATCACCATTAAAAAAACTTCAATCATAAAATATAACCAAATATTACTTACTAGCTTTCCGGGCGCGGCTCCGCCCGCGCGTATGTCGGTTATCGCGCGAAAACATTAACCTCTTTTTGCGCAGTCGGATAAAAACTATCCTATGTTTTTTCCCGGGTCTCAAAATATCTCCATACCAAATTTTATTCAAATCGGTCCAGTAGTTTTGTAGTTTTTTACGTGAAAGCGTAACAGACAGACAGACAGACAGACAGAGTTACTTTCGCATTTATAATATTAAGTACTGATAAATGCGTGCGGTTTTAATCAAATTTTTAAAGGTTGTCTTAGTAATTTTATGAAGGTATAGGTGTATAATTTCAAGTTAATTTTTTTAAGTTATTTTTTTGTAATGAAAATTGTGATTTCATGGCTCTCTCACGACGAAAGAGACGACGTGTACTACTTTGGAATACGCTTAAAATACATTATTCATTAAATTCTACACTGAAGAAACTTGATGTCTTATGTTGCATGCTAGAAATATGTACTATTTGTTATTGTTTTTGTTATTTTTGAACCAAATCCACAAAACACTAGATTCGACGTAAAATTACCCAACAGACCTATGACCAAAAATAAGATTGAATAACATATTAAGTTTACATAAGATTTTTTACCTTATTTCTATGAATGACATTTTTATGAAATGAATGACTTACACCGTCATGTATGCAATGATTTAAAGAAAAAAGTTACACATTTTGCTCTCAAAAACATTTACAAGAATACACTTTTTTGGGTGCTTGGTGATAGATTTAGAGTAGATTATAGAGTTTAAAGAAGAGCTAGCAACGCGAACATTCCATATTATTGTCATTACCTCCGGGCCATTGTAGCAAAAGCTTATCATAGAATATTCTCGCAATATTCATCTACGAGTAGTCTGTATGAACTCGCCTTTACTAATAAACGGTATCATTATATGTCGGTCCACAAGTAGCAAAGAACAGAATAAATAATTGTGGTGTTTGATAAGATATCATTAAATATTGTGAAGAATATCATAAGTCATCTTTGTCAATGTTTTCGAGGTGAACCTAGTCATGTCAGGCATGTTTGAAGGAGTGATGACTGCTTATTATTTTATTTCGTTAAACGTTTTATCGTTCCATTGAAATTAAAACTGCAAGTTATAGGTATATATTTATAGAATCGTTAAATCGTAGATATCACAGAATAATCGTAGAATCTTCAGGAGCCCTTCAGTTTGATACCCTACTCGATGGGTATGGGAGTTCTTTTTTGTGATTGTGACGGAGCAAGCACGAGGCCCCCCTGCTGTTAAGCGGATTAACCTCGGCCTATAACATATGCATTTCCTGATGTGATGAATTGCAGTGCGCCCATCACACTGCGACATATATAGTTGTTAAGGCTCATGTGCCTGTAATTTTTCTGGCTCTCAAGGACTGTTGCCGGAACTTTTTTGTTCAAGTAATCTGTCGCCAAGCACCTAACGGTGTGTTCCGGCAGCTGTCCTTGAGAGCCAGTAATTTTAGGTTAGCCTGAATAATATCTTCGACCACATCATCACTTACCATCAGGTGAGATATTGGTCAAAGGCTAACCTATCAGGCATAAAAAAAAAGTAGTAAATTTGTCTTAGAGTCACTAAAACTTAGACACACTTAGTCATTAAAACCGAGTGTGTCAATGGGTGGTCTAATCGCTCAGAGCGATCTCTTTCAGACAATCCATCAACAATAGATATGGTCAGAATAATGGGCGGGGTTTCTTATGGTCTTAATAATTATATACACAAATAACTGCTGTTTAACTTTAAGTTTTCTAATGACAGTAACGAAAGAGAATGGGTAGAATGAAAAAAATTAAATAGTTCCTTTACAGTATTCTGTATAATCCTTTATCCCCATAAAGGATTAAACAGAATACTGTAAAGGAGAGATAATATAATATGAGCATTCCGGCGACGACGAATAGGGAGCTACTTGATCTTATTATGAAAATCGGAGACATGATCATATTTGCGTAAGCCATATTCAAATCTATCAATCTTATAAAAAAAATTATGGTAGATAAAGCGCTGGATTAACACATAACATACATTTATCATAATCATCCATCACCACGCGGGTGAAACCGCGGGGCGTAGCTAGGATATTTATATATAAAATTACTTGTCACGTTGTTTGTCGCGATGGACTTCAAACTACTGAACCATTATTAAATTTGATTTGCACACCGTGTGCAATTTGATCCAAATTGAAAGATAGGGTAGCTGACATCTCAATTTATAGTCATAATTACCCGTGCGAAGCCGGGGCGGGCCGCTAGTTTTACTATATAATTAAATATATTATTATAATTATATTAGATACCTTCTCTTTGGGTGTCCGGATAATGTTACTGTTTATATCTACAGGGAACTTTTTTACAGTGTGTGCATACTGTGTGGGACGGAATGACTATTTTTTTTTTATTCATAATAGGTTCGCGTTTGACCACACCTTGCCTGATGTTTAGCATTGATGTGGTCTAAGATGGAGCACGCTTACCTAGAAGAAACCTATTTACTCTCGATTCGAAGACACCCATGTTGTATTCATTGGGAAAAACAGACGATGGGAAGTAGTATTATTTTTTTTTTTTTTTTTATACAAAAGGTGACAAACAAGCAAACGGTCCACCTGATGGTAAGTGGTCACCGCCGCCTATGAACACCCGTAATATCCGCAGCATTACTGGTGCGTTGCCTACCATTGAGTGAAAGGACTCTATTCACGCCTCTTTTGAAGCGGTTTAGGTTGTAGACCTGAGGAAAAACCTCAGGGGGAAGAGCATTCCACAACTTACAGGTACGTGGCAGAAACAGACGATTAAATCGGGTAGTGCGAGACTTCCACGTATCTATAATGTGTGGATGGCCCTTCTGACGATAGCGGCCAGTTCGGTAATAAAAGCGTGAAGGAGGAATGAGGTCAAAAATCTCTTCAGAGCATTCCCCGTTATAGTACCTGTAGAACAGGCATAGCGAGCCAACGTCACGACGTACGCTCAGCGATTCCAACCTGTTGGTCAATTTTGGGTCATCGACAAGTCTGACGGCTCTTCTCTGTAAGGAGTCAAGTGGGTCTAACTGATACTTCGGTGCACCGCTCCAGAGATGAGAGCAGTACTCCATGTGCGGCCTAACCTGCGCTTTGTATAACAAGAGGCGTTGGTTAGGCGTGAAGTACTGCTTGGCTCTATTGAGTACACCGAGTTTTTTAGCAGTTAGTCCTGCTTTGCTCTCCAAATGACTCCTAAACTGGACCTCGCCAGATATGTCGACTCCCAAAATGCCAATGTTGTTCGTCAAGGTAAGGGGAATGCCTTGAAAACGTGGAGTGAGGTTAAATGCGCTTTTTTTGGCAGAGAACGCGATGGCTTAAGTCTTCGAGGGGTTAAATTGCACCTGGTTTCGCTTACCCCAGTCAGTAACTTGCTCTAAGGAGCACTCAACGGAAGACACAAGCTCTGCTCTCTCCTTCGTCAACTCAGATATAGGAGCATTTGCACGGCCTAAATAACGGGCATCGCCAGTGCTATCATCCGCATAACAATGAATATTACTTATTTGCAATAAGTCATTGATATGCAAGATGAATAGTGTGGGCGATAGCACAGACCCTTGTGGAACTCCAGCATTAATTGACATGGTCTCTGAACAAGCTCCATCAACGACGGATCTTATGCAGCGACCATGCAAAAAATTGCCAATCCACGTGCAAAGCCTCTCTGGTACGCCGTAGGAAGGTAACTTTGCTAGAAGCGCCCTATGCCAGACCCGATCAAAGGCTTTTGCGATATCAAGGCTGACTGCAAGAGCTTCGCCTCTACTCTCGATGGCCTCTCCCCAGCGGTGAGTGAGGCACACAAGAAGATCACCAGCAGATCGACCGTGACGAAAGCCGTACTGGCGGTCACTAATCAGCTGATGTTCCTCTAGGTACCTCAAGAGCTGGGAATTAATAACTCGCTCCATCACTTTGGAGAGCAAAGAGGTAATCGCTATAGGCCTGTAATTTGTTGGGTCGGAACGGTCACCCTTTTTCGGAATAGGGTGGACATGGGCAATTTTCCAGCTAGACGGCACGATACCAGAATTGTAGGAGAGAGAGAACAGACGCGATAGGACGGGAGACAGTTCCGGTGCGCATTTCTTTAATACGATGGCCGGAATACCATCCGGCCCACTCGACTTCCTTTCATCAAGAGTCCACAGTACCTTCCGCACAGCCGCCTGCGTGATGCGAATCTCCTGCATCGAACATGAGCAATTAGGCAGTGAGGGAGGCACTGCGCCCCCGTCATCAAGGGTCGAGTTCGAGGCAAAAAGAGAACCAAGAATATCGGCTTTCTCTTTTGCGCTATGGGCCAAGGAGTCATCCGGTTTGCGTAAAGGTGGTAGAGCAGATCGGCAAAAATTACCTTCTGCAGCCTTTGCTAGCGACCAGAAAGCACGACTGCCAGAGGGGTGACTTGCTAACTGATCGCCGATCCGGCTTATGTGGGCGCACCTTGCTCGATTAACAGTTTTCTTAGCTGATCTGGAAGAGGCATTCAGTTTTTTCTTGAACTCATCAGTTCTTGGATCTTTGTCCTTCGACGCCGCAGCCCAGGCTTTATAAGCTGCAAGCTTGGCTTTTGCAGCGTCGGCGCAAGACCTGTTGAACCACGGCTGACTACGGCCGCCTACGCGCACTTTGGAATTAGGAATGAAACATTCCATTCCTTGGAGTACGACGTCAGCAATAGAGTCAGCACAGATGGAAGGATCATCTGATGCATAACATAACTGAAGCCATGGATATGAAGAAAAAAACTCACGCAACCCATCCCAGTCGGCAGATTGATAATGCCACACCTGACGCGTTCTGATAGGTACAGCGTCAGGTAGAGTTGTCAGCACAGTTGTTCGTACCAGGCAGTGGTCTGATGAACCAAGCGGTGCATTTACCGCTACCTGGTAATTGGCTGGACGTGTAGTCATTATCAGGTCGAGTAAGGAGGGTTCGTGGTTGTGAACATCCGGCAATCTAGTAATTCCAGTCACAAGCTGAGAAAGACCATAGGTGAGTGCGAGTTCGTGAGCAGCTCTCCCTGCATGATCGGTTTTACGGGATCCTAACCAATCGGCATGGTGACCGTTAAAATCACCGAGTACCACAATTTCAGCAGAGGGGAACTTTTCAAGCACTCTGTCCAAACCGTTTGAGATATTCTCATAAAGACGAGTAGTCTCTGCGTCGCCAGAATGCGACCTATACACACACACGTACACACGAGATTGACCACCACGTAGTTCCACTCTTTCGCAGTATGCACGAGAAAAGTGGAAGCGAAAAACTATTTATTTATTCTTTTGCACAAATAAGTATACAAGGAAGACTTAATGATATGTAGCATTTTCTACCAGTCATCCTGGATGTGCAAGAAAATGGTAGCGGTGCAGTAAAATATCGTAAAGACAAAATGTGTATTGTACATTTATTAAATCATAGATAGATATATATAAATATATATATATATATATATTATTAATTAAATATACCTATAAGTTTTTAGTTTAATATATAAAAAACAGAATAATACCTGGGATAATATTTGACGACGATATTTTTGCTAAAATAGTTCAGTTATGGAATGTGAATACGTACCAATCTACCAACTTAAAACACCTATGTCAGCCAGCATCTAAATATTGCTTTCTACTAGGCTTATCAGGGTTATTCCTGTCTAGGTATGACAAAACCATGCGTTAACCTACGTCAAAAAACAGTACAAATACAACATGGTTATAAGTATTAATTTACCTATCAATTAAAAAAAACACAAAGAATACATAGGAATCTCATTCTTAGCCTAAGAATTTAATTTTTTTTTTTTAAATAAATGTATATATAAAATATGCTAGCACAGTGACGGTAAGTAACGTAGAAGGTACACACCTACTTATGGCAATTAAATACATAAGTACATACCTACTTACCTAATAATTCTAGGATGCATGTACGAACGTCTGTCAGCATTTTGACAAGATTCGTCGTCCACCACTTGCTGGTGGAACCTAGATAAAATTTGTAATGAATAAAATAAAAGACATTTGTAAACACTACCCATTTAAAAGTATCTACTATGCTAAAAGCCTTATCGGTACAGGTACCATGAAAATTGAACGGCGAATACTCTAAGCTAAGGTATGTTCTGTTGTGAAGTTCTTGGAAGTAAAGGATCAAAAACTAAGAGGCAATAAGGTCACTTTGGTGGTTTACTTCTCGACACAGCTCTTCGTTTCGGCACCGGCGCAGCTGCTGCTGGCAGCGGCTCCCGCACAGTGCGAGTTTGATGTGTAGTCGAGTCTGACGTAACAAGTTTGACCAGCGGCGACGGGAATTCTGCGATCAGCTGATCTAATTCATCGGTGGTTGTAATACGCTTACGTTCATTGTTAGGTAATCTAATTAGCACATTTTCTTCTCTTGTCCATCAACGAGACACTCCGAAATGTTTACGAGCCGAAGCGTAGATGCTCTGCTGTGAGCGAGTCAAGAATTCACTCAAAACTACCGAAGATGACTTCAGCCGTTTCTTTTCATTCCAAATCAGGTTTCTAGTATATAAGTCCACAAACCTGATAAGCATAGGCCGACTATGTGAAGCCGTGAGTTAGCCTGAACGCTTAAACGGTGACAAATTAAAATTGCCGATGTTTGGATGTCTCTAAATTTCATGGTAGATTGAAGAACATCAAGAAACACAGCGCGGCAATCTTCATTACTTTTTTCTGGTATTCCATTGAAAAGAAGCGCGTTACGCCTGTTGTAGCAGTCAAGATCATCTACTTGCACCGTTAACGATCGAACTAAAGTTCTCAGCATTTGCAAAATTGACCACACAGTATTTTTAAATACCTTAAACTCTTGGGATAACTTTTCAAGGCATAACTTATTATCTGTAGCTGCAGCAGACCTAAATTGTATTTCGAATTTGGTCATTTTTTTCGGGGAGAGATTGTTCTATTTGTTTTTGCGTGTCAATAACTTCTTGCACGTTCGCCATCTTGAAGCCGTACACGGAGGTAATGAGTAGCCAGCAGGTTAGTGCAATATGTCTATTTACACATCGATAGGAGTTATTTTTTATTGTTAAATCCCACAAATATGAGCTTTTTTAATCAATAAACAAGAACTTGGCCCTTCACAGTCTCGTTGACTGATACTTTGATTATTTAACTGCGGAGCACAAAATACGATGTGTAGATGATTATACTGCCTACCCGCGAATCAAAACTATGGGGGTAGTGTAATGTACACTATGACCGAAGTTAAGACTAGGAAAGATCAAGTAACACCAAACCACAATGATATCGGCTCGCAGCAAGTGTCCGCGTCTCCACTCCGCGGCGGTCGGTTCGCTAGTTCCGCTCCCCCGCCCCGCGGCCTGCGCGTCCACAGCTCGAGACGACAGAGTTATACATAACTATAAATGTCCCTTATTATAAATTTTACATTTATAAATATGCTTCATAAAAATGTGAACGACGTTCCGTCAGATTCGCTGGCCATTTTCATTGTTTCGAAGACTTACGTGCCCTCCTTTGTTCGCTTCGACGGTATGTGTTTCGGGTTCATAGTTTCGGCTCAGCTTGTTTTGTTTAGTCATGTTCTTGACGTATACCTACTTTATCTCCAATTTCTAATTCACAACAAGGAGCTCTCCTCATCCTATCCGCATATTCCTTCCCTTTATCTTTTAGTTCTCTATCCCTCATTTCAAGCTCCTCTGAGAGATGGGTCATATTCTGAATCATAGGCAGCTTGTCTAGAAATAGTCATCTAAAGAACAGTTCTGCGGGTGTTTTTCCTGTGACTGAGTGATGTGTACTATTGTACATCATCATATACTCACGAAGAGCCTACTTCCAGTTAATTTTCTTTACCTGAGAAATCTCGAAGCGTGTTAGGATGTCCCTATTTTGGCGCTCTACTTCACCGATTTGTTGCAGTAGGTAATGGTATTATAGACTCTATCTGCACAGAAACTCTTAAAGTCTCTGCTAGAAAATTATCTCCCTTTGTATGATGTAAGCGAGACCGGATTGCCAAGTCTGCTAAAAATGTCTTTAAGCATTCCAATTAGTTTGGAGCTTGTTATGGTTCTGAATGTTTTTTTTCCTCTTTATAGCTGGTATAATAATCGGCAACTACTAAGATATAATCTCCACTAGGTAAAGGGCCCATAAGGTCAATTGCTGTATCAAGCTGTGGTTTGGAAGGTAAATCTCTTCTTTTTAATGGGTTTGGGGCGCTGGAAGCAGAGACCAGGATGCATCCTTTACAAGCTTTGCATATGTTTTCAGCATTTTTGTCGCACTTAGGCTACCATACATTGGTCCTCAATCTGCCCTTCATCGCGACTATCTCCATGGCCTTCATGTGCAGGATTTAGAACTCTTTTGCGTAATTTTGTTGGGATTACAATTTTCGTCCCCCTAAGGAGAACATCGCCATGAAAGCATAATTAATTCTGGAAAGTTTAGAATCTTTAACTGTTTCATCCTTCTTTAACAGTTCCCATTGTAAAGGCCTTCTCTTACCTTCTGTATCGCTACATGTGATTTCTTGTAATGAGATGGCTACGGGTCGTGCAGATTCGATTCGGTAACCGCTTGAACTTGTCTTCAAATAAAGCCGTTGAGTCTGTTGCCACATCACAGAGTCTCGATAGTGGATCGGCTATGTTGGTCTTCTCTGGGCTATATTTTACCTTAAAATTGTAGTATTGTAGTTTGTCGTGATATTTGTCACGGCTCTGAATCCCTTTATACCCAAGATATACTTGTCTAGTGGTTTAACTCCCTGTTCTGACAGTTTGTGCCCTAGGAAGTGGACCTTCTTCTTTCCATAAATGTATTTTTCTTCCCTCAACATCACGTTATTTTACTCTAACACTGCCATAACTTTTTAAACCTTAAGTCATGTTCATCTTTGTCTCTCATCTATTAAATTGATGACTCCTTTGCAACCAAAAAGGATTCGTTCCAGTGTTTTATGGAAATTCTCTGGCGCACACGAGATACCAAACATCATCCATTTTTATTGATCATTTGCTGGTAATGAAGGTCGTGTTATGCCTTAAGTATCGATGAAGTTCGATATGATGAAACGCATCTCGTATGTCTAGCTTACTAGTGACTGTGGGTCCTCGAACTTTTAGCAACAGTTTTTCCATCACTAGCAGCGGGTGGTTTTCTCGTTGTATAGCTGCATTTGCTTGGCGCATATCAATACATGATTGGATATCCCCTCCATCTTTTAGCACAATAACTATAGAAAAGATCCAGTTAGAAGGACCTTTCACGACTTCTATAATGTACCTTTTCAGTATTTCTTCAGTTTCATCTCTACTTTTTATTCGAGTGGGATGGGAATTTTCCGATACGGCTGAGCAACGGGCTTCACTGAACCATCAATCGGGATGTCAACTAAAACATCTTTAAATTTTGGAAACGCCTCAGTTTCAACCTGGTAAATATCCAAATTGATTCAAACTACTCTCAATGGGGTTGCCGTCACACGTCCCAATAGGTCTCGCGTACCGTTTTGGATCACGTAGAATGTTGTGATGTCCGGTGATATACCGGTAAGATTTATCGTAGCTTTGAACGATCCTGACACCTTCAGCGGTGTTTCATTCTAGTAAGCTACGCACGTTTTGTCAGGATTCGGATATTGATTGATTACTTAAGCGTTATATCTAACTCTTTCCCAGGTCTGGTTCGTTATAAGATTGTGCGTCCAAATCAATCTCTACGTTGGTTCCACCTATGTTACATGTGATCCTTATGTCATTGTGGTAATTGAAAATGTAGTCGACTTTTCTTTCATCTATGCTCATGTTTGCAGTTTTTTCTATATTATTTGTTGTCTTATTTTTCTTCTTTATTCCCTGATTGTTCGATGATTCTTCTCCTTCTAATTTTCTCTTCTGAATTTGTTTTGTCTGACATTGATTTCTGAAGTGTCCTAAGATGCCACATTTAAGGCAAGCCTTTCCTTTTACAGGGCAGTTGTTGTCACGGGCCAAATGCCTGGAGCTCCCACATCTGCTAAATTCCAATCTTTTATTTATTTGCTTCTCCTTCCATGTCTCTCTACCTACTCTGTTTATTGCCTCACTTTCCCCAGGTTTTATACCAAAGATTCCTAGTTGATGATCTTTATTAGGCTTCCAGTGCATTCGCTTCTGCAACTATTTCATCCGATGTGATCTTGTGCCCTGTTTTCAATATTTTCTTTCGGAGTATTTCTGTCTTACACTTTTCAGGTATTTGGTCTATGATATGCTCGTCTTCTTTTTCACCAAACTGACATTACTTGGCCTGTAGTCAAAGTCTGATAAGAAATTTTTCGAACTTCTCATCCTGTTTAAGAAGACAAAACACGTGTCGCTCATACATTTGCTCTGTTTAGGTGCAAAGTAGTTGTCTAAGTTTCCGATCGCGATGTTAAAAAGTTCGCCTTCTGTTGAATTAGCTCTCGGGATGTTGTGGAAGACTTATTTTAACTCGGGGCCACCGAAATATAAAAAAACTAGCTCTCTTCTTTGCCTCGTTGTCTACGCCTGCCGCCTCGAGGTAGAATTTTTAAGTTGCTTTTCCATCATTCCTAACGACCCGAGACTGAACCAAATCTCTTTTTACATTACAACTTCTCTGAATTATACCTACTCTGCCATTTGGGGCTACATGTTGACAAGATAAGTAACTATGTTGCATATTTGTAGATATCTATCGCAATTTAATGCTAGTAATAAAGTCTACTGTACGTGATTATACCTTAAATACTATAATTAGTACGGTACGTAGGTATGTCCGCAATTTAATGCTGTAGATAGATAGACCGCTGTACCGGTAATCTCCGCAATTTAATGCAAGTTGTAGACTAAGTATTCATGAGTATCCGCAATTTAATGCTATACCGATAATCTCCGCAATTTAATGCATTTATACTCTAAGTATTCATCGATATCCGCAATTTAATGCTATACCGATAATCTCCGCAATTTAATGCAAAAGTTGTACTGTAAGTATTCATGATATCCGCAATTAAAATGCTATACCACTAATTTCCGCAATTTACTGCAAGTTGTACACTAAGTATTCATCGATATCCGCAATTTAATGCTATACCGATAATCTCCGCAATTTACTGCAAGTTGTACACTAAGTATTCATCGATATCCGCAATTTAATGCTATACCGATAATCTCCGCAATTTAATGCAAGTTGTACACTAAGTATTCATCGATATCCGCAATTTAATGCTATACCGATAATCTCCGCAATTTAATGCAAGTTGTACACTAAGAATTCATCGATATCCGCAATTTAATGCTATACCGATAATCTCCGCAATTTAATGCAAGTTGTACACTAAGTATTCATCGATATCCGCAATTTAATGCTATACCGATAATCTCCGCAATTTAATGCAAGTTGTACACTAAGTATTCATCGATATCCGCAATTTATTGCTATACCGATAATCTCCGCAATTTAATGCAAGTTGTACACTAAGTATTCATCGATATCCGCAATTTAATGCTATACCGATAATCTCCGCAATTTAATGCAAGTTGTACACTAAGTATTCATCGATATCCGCAATTTAATGCTATACCGATAATCTCCGCAATTTAATGCAAGTTGTACACTAAGTATTCATCGATATCCGCAATTTAATGCTATACCGATAATCTCCGCAATTTAATGCAAGTTGTACACTAAGTATTCATCGATATCCGCAATTTAATGCTATACCGATAATCTCCGCAATTTAATGCAAGTTGTACACTAAGTATTCATCGATATCCGCAATTTAATGCTATACCGATAATCTCCGCAATTTAATGCAAGTTGTACACTAAGTATTCATCGATATCCGCAATTTAATGCTATACCGATAATCTCCGCAATTTAATGCAAGTTGTACACTAAGTATTCATCGATATCCGCAATTTAATGCTATACCGATAATCTCCGCAATTTAATGCAAGTTGTACACTAAGTATTCATCGATATCCGCAATTTAATGCTATACCGATAATCTCCGCAATTTAATGCAAGTTGTACACTAAGTATTCATCGATATCCGCAATTTAATGCTATACCGATAATCTCCGCAATTTAATGCAAGTTGTACACTAAGTATTCATCGATATCCGCAATTTAATGCTATACCGATAATCTCCGCAATTTAATGCAAGTTGTACACTAAGTATTCATCGATATCCGCAATTTAATGCTATACCGATAATCTCCGCAATTTAATGCAAGTTGTACACTAAGTATTCATCGATATCCGCAATTTAATGCTATACCGATAATCTCCGCAATTTAATGCAAGTTGTACACTAAGTATTCATCGATATCCGCAATTTAATGCTATACCGATAATCTCCGCAATTTAATGCAAGTTGTACACTAAGTATTCATCGATATCCGCAATTTAATGCTATACCGATAATCTCCGCAATTTAATGCAAGTTGTACACTAAGTATTCATCGATATCCGCAATTTAATGCTATACCGATAATCTCCGCAATTTAATGCAAGTTGTACACTAAGTATTCATCGATATCCGCAATTTAATGCTATACCGATAATCTCCGCAATTTAATGCAAGTTGTACACTAAGTATTCATCGATATCCGCAATTTAATGCTATGTAGTTAAAACCTTTCACCACATGATGCTTTCGGTGATTTTCGAAGATCATTAATGTTCTTTTTAAATTCTTAAAAAAAAGTTTTAATAAGTAGGTTGACAATTATATATGTATGTCACACGCCTGGTGTACACCCATAGAAATCTAGATACTTTAAACGGGAACAAAAGAATACCTACACAACTTACGGTCAAGTGAGTACCTAATTAGTTACTTTATGTGTCTATATATGTATATAGTTTTTTAGTCAAAAATATCTGAACTGTCCACATAAGTTAGTGAAAATGATAACATTTAATACATCCTTTATTTAACAGGTAAGTTTAGGTTTAAAGAATATTTATCCTCTTAAGAACATGATACAGTTCACTTACATGAGATTTAAATTTTAACAAACTTAAATAGTAGTCGTCTAATGACGAAGCATGCATATGTCGAAACCGTAAAAGTTTAATAAAAACGTATGGGATCAACAGCAAACTAAATAAAAATGTGGGTAGTTACATATAATTTTTTTTTTATTTACAACTTTAAAGGTAATAATAGGCTCAAACTCAAGTAGATAGGTAACCTGTACGTCACCCACTACCTAATGAAACAACGTCTGCGAAGAAACCACCTTTAGTCAACGCATGTTTTTCCCTCTTTCCTTTTGTTATCATATGTAAAAATTCTTGAAATACTCACAGTTTGTCTCGTCGCCACATGTAATGTACACTATGACCGAAGTTAAGACTAGGAAAGATCAAGTAACACCAAACCACAATGATATCGGCTCGCAGCAAGTGTCCGCGTCTCCACTCCGCGGCGGTCGGTTCGCTAGTTCCGCTCCCCCGCCCCGCGGCCTGCGCGTCCACAGCTCGAGACGACAGAGTTATACATAACTATAAATGTCTATACACTACAGGTAGTGTACTGTATTTTCTATAGGATGTAGTCACTGAATCCCTTTTTCCATATGGGGTGCTGGGGTTGTTTTGAAGCTGCTTAGAAGAATGAAGTAAACTAAGGTATAGATGTCGGTTACGAGAAGATCGGGAATTCTAATTGGGTGTAGAGAGACTTCCTAACTCGACAGTGGCGCCGCAACGAATGAATATAGTTTTTAGGGTTCCGTACCCAAAGGGTGAAAACGGGACCCTATTACTCAGACTTCGCTGTCCGTTCGTCCGTCCGTCTGTCATCAGGATGTATCTCAAGAACGATGAAAACGAAACAGTTGAAATTTTCACAGTTGATCTATTTATTGTTGCCGCTATAACAACAAATACAAAAAGAAATTTTGGCCGAATGCGAGTCGGGCTTGCGCACTTTAAAATAAAATATAAAGTCTAATGTTGTATTATAGCTAATGGTACGGAACCCTTCGTGCGCGAGTCCGTCTCGTAATTTGGACGATTTTTTTTATCAAATCAAATCAATTGCTTATTTGCCAGAATACAATATCGATAAGTCAAGTACAGCATTCAGCCTGCAAGCAGGCGTGCAAATATTAATATTATTTATCTATAAAAACTATATAATTATATAATTGAGGCAATCCGTAATAAATAATTATTAATCATTATATCTATAATTATAACTAAGTAACTCCTTAATACTATAAAAACATTTGCACAACAGCCAGTCACTGAGTTGATTCCTATAGCGTTTACCTTCTAAAATTTTAATATTATTAGGTAAATTGTTATATATAGACATATACTTAATTTTTTCTTACAAATTATTTTTGTTTGTATCTACAATTAGTAGATACCGATTTTAACGTACTACATTGAGGCTAGCGGTCACCTATACGATGCGTCCGGTCAATTATAGCGCCTGAACGTCTATATGCGGGAGCGAGAATATAGTGGTAGCTATCTAGTGTGCCTTTTAAAAACATTAAGTTGCAGACTTATTCTATGGGATCTTATTACGTAAAATATGATGTCCTATGTTATCTTAAATGAAATTGAGTCTTACGCTAACTTAAAGATCTTAATGCTTATGTACAATATTACAGTTTCTATGTCCCAGGTTCGATTCCGTCCTGCACACATATCAAAACAAACCGAAAAGACTTAATTAAAACCTCCTTATAATGTCAAATTGAATACTTTTTTTTTATTATCGATTAACTATTACATGTTTTGCAAACACATGGCAAACAAAACGCATAAGGAAGCGTTAGGAGAGTCAGCTGTCCTTGAGAGTCAGTAATTCTAGGTTAGCCTGAACAACATCTTCAACCACATCATCACTTACCATCAGGTGAGATAGTGGTCAAAGGCTAACCTACCAGGCATAAAAAAAAAGTTTGTCAAGAGTGATGAAAATATTCCCGCGCATGCTTGAGAAAACAATGTTTAGAAAACACAGTTTTTCATAAAATTTATGAAAAACAGTGTATGCGTTCTCCATAAATTTGACTCTTATATTATACAAAAATATTTCGAGTCAGTCGGCCGACAATACTAACAACTTCATATAATAAGCGAATGATATTGTGTCGTAACATGAAATGGTGCGTATTTATGTGGTGGGTAAAATATATACTACAAAAACAAATTATGCCTCAGCAGTGTCCAATGTTTTACCTCTAGGTTGTTAATTTAATCCTTAAAATTAGTATATGTAAACCTAGACTTTTCCCATTTATTCAGCTGTACAAAGAGACTGGAGTCTTGACTGTTAGGCAACCATACATTCTTGTCACGATCTTAAGGCTGCAGTCTTGCAAAGTCGACGCGTGGCATTTAAATTGCGCAACTTTGATATACATATTTTTAAAGCAAAGTAATTAAATGCCTTATTAAAATACTTATAATAAATAAATATTCTTCACATACTACATATTTTTTTTATGTTCAAAAGAAAGGATCGAGGTTTACAAATCCAAAGATAAACAACCGATGTGAAGTTAGCGGCCTAAAGTTAGCGGCCTATTATAACCCGACCAATTAAGAGAGTCCCTATTATTGAACCGCGGTTTTTTATATCGTAAACATAAAATACCTATACAGCATCCTACGAATCATAATATATGGGGGTGAGGGTAAAAAGGGAAAAACTATAGTGATTTGTAAAACGTTAAACTCAAACTATAAAATTTATATCTATACCAAAAATGGCGTTTGTATAGACCTTTCTGAATAAATAACTCTAAATTTCTTCCACCACCTAGAAATGGCCGAAAATAAAAAAAAATCTTAAGCCGCTGAACAACTATTGCAAATTTTGCTATGTTATCGATGAAGTATCAAAATGTGTTTTATACAGGAAGATAGCATTAAAATAGACCTTTCTAAAGTAGTAACTCAAAATTTCTTCGACCTCTTCGAAGTGACCGAAAATTAAAAAAATCTTAGGCCGCTGAACAACTATTGCATATTTTGCTATGTTATCGATGAAGTATCAAAATGTGTTTTATACAGGAAGATAGCATTAAAATAGACCTTTCTAAAGTAGTAACTCAAAATTTCTTCGACCTCTTAGAAGTGACCGTAAATTTAAAAAATCTTAGGTCGCTGAACAACTATTGCATATTTTGCTATGTTATCGATGAAGTATCAAAATGTGTTTTTTACAGGAAGATAGCATTATAATAGACCTTTCTAACGTAGTAACTCAAAATTTCTTCGACCTCTTAGAAATGACCGAAAATCAAAAAAATCTTAGGCCGCTAAACAACTATTGCATATTTTGCTATGTTATCGATGAAGTATCAAAATGTGTTTTATACAGGAAGATAGCATTAAAATAGACCTTTCTAAAGTAGTAACTCAAAATTTCTTCGACCTCTTAGAAGTGACCGAAAATTAAAAATATCTTAGGCCGCTGAACAACTATTGCAAATTTTGCTATGTTATCGATGAAGTATCAAAATGTGTTTTATACAGGAAGATAGCATTAAAATAGACCTTTCTAAAGTAGTAACTCAAAATTTCTTCGACCTCTTAGAAGTGACCGAAAATTTAAAAAATCTTAGGCCGCTGAACAACTATTGCCTATTTTGCTATGTTATCGATGAAGTATCAAAATGTGTTTTATACAGGAAGATAGCATTAAAAAAGATCTTTCTAAAGAAGTAACTCAAAATTTCTTCGACCTCTTAGAAGTGACCGAAAATTTAAAAAATCTTAGGCCGCTGAACAACTATTGCCTATTTTGCTATGTTATCGATGAAGTATCAAAATGTGTTTTATACAGGAAGATAGCATTAAAAAAGATCTTTCTAAAGAAGTAACTCAAAATTTCTTCGACCTCTTAGAAGTGACCGAAAATTTAAAAAATCTTAGGCCGCTGAACAACTATATCATATTTTGCTATGTTATCGATGAAGTATCAAAATGTGTTTTATACAGGAAGATAGCATTAAAATAGACCTTTCTAAAGTAGTAACTCAAAATTTCTTCGACCTCTTCGAAGTGACCGAAAATTAAAAAAATCTTAGGCCGCTGAACAACTATTGCATATTTTGCTATGTTATCGATGAAGTATCAAAATGTGTTTTATACAGGAAGATAGCATTAAAATAGACCTTTCTAAAGTAGTAACTCAAAATTTCTTCGACCTCTTAGAAGTGACCGTAAATTTAAAAAATCTTAGGCCGCTGAACAACTATTGCATATTTTGCTATGTTATCGATGAAGTATCAAAATGTGTTTTTTACAGGAAGATAGCATTATAATAGACCTTTCTAACGTAGTAACTCAAAATTTCTTCGACCTCTTAGAAATGACCGAAAATCAAAAAAATCTTAGGCCGCTAAACAACTATTGCATATTTTGCTATGTTATCGATGAAGTATCAAAATGTGTTTTATACAGGAAGATAGCATTAAAATAGACCTTTCTAAAGTAGTAACTCAAAATTTCTTCGACCTCTTAGAAGTGACCGAAAATTAAAAATATCTTAGGCCGCTGAACAACTATTGCAAATTTTGCTATGTTATCGATGAAGTATCAAAATGTGTTTTATACAGGAAGATAGCATTAAAATAGACCTTTCTAAAGTAGTTACTCAAAATTTCTTCGACCTCTTAGAAGTGACCGAAAATTTAAAAAATCTTAGGCCGCTGAACAACTATTGCCTATTTTGCTATGTTATCGATGAAGTATCAAAATGTGTTTTATACAGGAAGATAGCATTAAAAAAGATCTTTCTAAAGAAGTAACTCAAAATTTCTTCGACCTCTTAGAAGTGACCGAAAATTTAAAAAATCTTAGGCCGCTGAACAACTATTGCATATTTTGCTATGTTATCGATGAAGTATCAAAATGTGTTTTATACAGGAAGATAGCATTATAATAGACCTTTCTAACGTAGTAACTCAAAATTTCTTCCACCTCTTAGAAATGACCGAAAATCAAAAAAATCTTAGGCCACTAAACAACTATTGCATATTTTGCTATGTTATCGATGAAGTATCAAAATGTGTTTTACATAGGAAGATAGCATTAAAATAGACCTTTCTAACGTAGTAACTCAAAATTTCTTCGACCTCTTAGAAATGACCGAAAATCAAAAAAATCTTAGGCCGCTAAACAACTATTGCATATTTTGCTATGTTATCGATGAAGTATCAAAATGTGTTTTACATAGGAAGATAGCATTAAAATAGACCTTTCTAACGTAGTAACTCAAAATTTCTTCGACCTCTTAGAAATGACCGAAAATCAAAAAAATCTTAGGCCGCTGAACAACTATTGCCTATTTTGCTATGTTATCGATGAAGTATCAAAATGTGTTTTATACAGGAAGAAAGCATTAAAATAGATCTTTCTAAAGAAGTAACTCAAAATTTCTTCGACCTCTTAGAAGTGACCGAAAATTTAAAAAATCTTAGGCCGCTGAACAACTATTGCATATTTTGCTATGTTATCGATGAAGTATCAAAAAGTGTTTTATACAGGAAGATAGCATTAAAATAGACCTTTCTAGTAGTTTTATTTCCTTAGCTATAATAGCAAATGCCTTTGTTTCTGAAATCATTTTCTGTTCCAATGTAAATAGGTAAATCAAAATCTAGTGTACCTACCGAGTACGTAATAGGAAGACAAAAGTATGATATTTCTTAATAGAACCTTGTTATATATTTACATAATACATTTCGGCACGATTAGAAAGCAAAGCTAATTTAAAATAAATAACATAGGTTGTAACAATAATATTTCTAGGTAGGTTATGGAATATAAAATAAACTTACATGATGTCCAAACGAATTTTGTAATCATATTTTTATAGGTAAAACTTAAATGTTAGTAACTACATTAAACTACTGTCACTATGCACCTCCTATAAGTTTCACTATCCTATTAAAACTCACGTAATCTACTAACTGAACATAGTTAAGGAAGGTAATTAAAGCCTACAATTAGTTCACGTTAAAGCTCGTAGCTCATCATCTGATGGCATCTCTCGTAAAACTGACGAAATATCCAAAAACTGTTATTATTATTAACGCAAATGGGGGTTGAACTATTTTGAAGTAAAGTATCGTTTATTGCATATTTTGACTACCTTAAATCATTATCGGTAGAACACAACAAAGGGCCACCAGGATTAACTCTGTGATGATAAGGGACCGCTATGCAAAAAACAAATGCATTGTAATGGAGTCTTTTAGAAACGGTAATAATAAAGGGCTTTATCCATAATTACCTACCATGAATACAACTTTTTAATTTAATTATTAGCTCTTCTATTAGGTATATTTCTATACTAGTCTTATCAAGATATTCAATTAGTTTGTTGGTGCATAATTATAATTGTTAGATATATTAAATCGATATAAGCTTCTTCATCCAACGATTACTTACTTTCAGTAATTTTTAATAAAAAAAAGCATGGTGATAAATAGCCACTAAAAATAATAACAAATATTTCAAAAAAACATTAAATTAATATTTTTTTATATATTTGTTTGCAATAACACGTGTTCTGCGGATTACATTACACAATAAAAAAAAATTACGAGAAGAAAAATTTTAAGTCGTGTGCGGGATTCGAACCCATGGACTCATCTTCATGTTAGCTCAATCGGATTAGAGCATACCCCAGCTAAAGGTGTGGATGGACGCGGGTTCGAATCCCGCACATGACTCAAATTTTTCCACTCGTAAAAATTGTAAATAAATTAATATTTCAATTAAACACTTCAAAATTATAAAAATATATCTAGTGAAAATTCCGCCTAATTTTCCTATTAATGCGACACGCCAAACCGGAAGAATTTCCGACGGATTCGATTCTACACGAAGCATCCTCAGGAGATCTTGACTCTCCGAGCACACGATCGATCTGCGTTCGTAGAGTAACGCCTGAATTTATTCGCCACTAAAAATATTTAGTTAAGAGGCACTATACATTTTCATTTCTACGTATATTGCCGTGTTATGTTAATAAAATATTCTTGATTTAATTCAAATGGTTTGGAAAAGATAGTTTTGATAAGGTATTCAACCATCTATCAACATATCGTAGGTATTTATTTCATACCATCAGTAATTATTTAGATAAAATAAAATCAAATAAGTTTGTAAATACAATAAACTAGTATTACCGAGTAAAACTTTAACTAAATAAATGTGTGTAGGTAGGTAATATGAAAAAATATACTATTTATGTGTAAACAAATATTATATTTTAACATATTGTTAATAGGACAACATTTAATAACGTAGGGGTGTGGAGGGGGTGGAGGTTGTAAGTAAATTATATACCACTAAAAAAAGGCAAGGCAGAAAGGCTTTTGATGATATTTGTCACAGTTGCCTGTACAAACATACGTTAATAATAAAATTATTGTCAACACTACGTTACAATAGTCACAGTATTTAATATTATCAAAGTCTTCGAGCCCCGTGGGGTGCCGGGTTAGAATTGCACCTCCCCCCCATATCATCCCGTGGGTGTCGTAAGAGGCGACTAAGAAATGGATGGGTTAAGAGCACGTGGCAAGGCAAAAACTTAAACAGATTCCACCAGCACTTAAGTAACCTTTGATGTTATAATCTGCCCAGAAATCGCAGGTAAGGCACAGAGACCTCCAGATTTGCTAGCCACCACCTGGCCAGTGCCCATTGTTATATTTACAATAAAAGAAACGAGATAAATTCGGCCGCAGCATAATAGGTATTTGAACAAAAACATGCGGTCTCGCTGTCATTGCTGCCGCGCCCCGCTACGTTGCACCAACTATCTAAAAACTATAATATACTACTAGGTAGGTACAGTGAATACGCTCGTAGCGAAGTTTGCTAAGGCCAATCTGAAACGATCAGCAAAGTTAAGTAACGTCCGCCACGGTCAGGAGTTGGATGGGTGACCGCTGGTGACATTACTACTGAGCACTTCCGTGCTTCGGAGGGCAAGTTGAGCCGTCGGTCCCGGTTGTTGTCTTTGGATGGCAGTCTTTGGCAACAACATAGTGAAATATGCATTAGTTGTTCAGCGGCCTAAGAATTTTTTAATTTTCGGTTACTTCTAAGAGGTCGAAAAAATTTTGAGTTACTACTTTAGAAAGGTCTATTTTAATGCTATCTTCCTGTATAAAACACATTTTGATACTTCATCGATAACATAGCAAAATATGCAATAGTTGTTCAGCGGCCTAAGATTTTTTTGATTTTCGCTCATTTCTAAGAGGTCGAAGAAATTTTGAGTTACTACGTTAGAAAGGTCTATTATAATGCTATCTTCCTGTATAAAACAAATTTTGATACTTCATCGATAACATAGCAAAATTTGCTATAGTTGTTCAGCGGCCTAAGCTATTTTTTAATTTTCGGTCACTTCTAAGAGGTCGAAGAAATTTTGAGTTACTACTTTAGAAAGGTCTATTTTAATGCTATCTTCTTGTATAAAACACATTTTGATACTTCATCGATAACATAGCAAAATATGCAATAGTTATTCAGCGGCCTAAGATTTTTTAAATTTTCGGTCACTTCTAAGAGGTCGAAGAAATTTTGAGTTACTACTTTAGAAAGGTCTATTTTAATGCTATCTTCCTGTATAAAACACATTTTGATACTTCATCGAAAACATAGCAAAATATGCAATAGTTGTTCAGCGGCCTAAGATTTTTTTGATTTTCGGTCATTTCTAAGAGGTCGAAGAAATTTTGAGTGACTACTTTAGAAAGGTCTATTATAATGCTATCTTCCTGTATAAAACAAATTTTGATATTTCATCGATAACATAGCAAAATTTGCAATAGTTGTTCAGCGGCCTAAGATTTTTTAATTTTCGGTCACTTCTAAGAGGTCGAAGAAATTTTGAGTTACTTCTTTAGAAAGATCTATTTTAATGCTATCTTCCTGTATAAAACACATTTTGATACTTCATCGATAACATAGCAAAATATGCAATAGTTGTTCAGCGGCCTAAGATTTTTTAAATTTTCGGTCACTTCTAAGAGGTCGAAGAAATTTTGAGTTACTACTTTAGAAAGGTCTATTTTAATGCTATCTTCCTGTATAAAACACATTTTGATACTTCATCGACAACATAGCAAAATTTGCAATAGTTGTTCAGCGGCCTAAGATATTTTTAATTTTCGGTCACTTCTAAGAGGTCGAAGAAATTTTGAGTTACTACTTTAGAAAGGTCTATTTTAATGCTATCTTCCTGTATAAAACACATTTTGATACTTCATCGATAACAGCAAAATATGCAATAGTTGTTCAGCGGCCTAAGATTTTTTAAATTTACGTTCACTTCTAAGTGGTCGAAGAAATTTTGAGTTACTACTTTAGAAAGGTCTATTTTAATGCTATCTTCCTGTATAAAACACATTTTGATACTTCATCGATAACATAGCAAAATATGCAATAGTTGTTCAGCGGCCTAAGATTTTTTGAATTTTTGGTCACTTCGAAGAGGTCGAAGAAATTTTGAGTTACTACTTTAGAAAGGTCTATTTTAATGCTATCTTCCTGTATAAAACACATTTTGATACTTCATCGATAACATAGCAAAATATGCAATAGTTATTTAGCGGCCTAAGATTTTTTTGATTTTCGGTCATTTCTAAGAGGTCGAAGAAATTTTGAGTTACTACGTTAGAAAGGTCTATTATAATGCTATCTTCCTGTATAAAACACATTTTGATACTTCATCGATAACATAGCAAAATATGCAATAGTTGTTCAGCGGCCTAAGATTTTTTTGATTTTCGCTCATTTCTAAGAGGTCGAAGAAATTTTGAGTTACTACGTTAGAAAGGTCTATTATAATGCTATCTTCCTGTATAAAACAAATTTTGATACTTCATCGATAACATAGCAAAATTTGCTATAGTTGTTCAGCGGCCTAAGCTATTTTTTAATTTTCGGTCACTTCTAAGAGGTCGAAGAAATTTTGAGTTACTACTTTAGAAAGGTCTATTTTAATGCTATCTTCTTGTATAAAACACATTTTGATACTTCATCGATAACATAGCAAAATATGCAATAGTTATTCAGCGGCCTAAGATTTTTTAAATTTTCGGTCACTTCTAAGAGGTCGAAGAAATTTTGAGTTACTACTTTAGAAAGGTCTATTTTAATGCTATCTTCCTGTATAAAACACATTTTGATACTTCATCGAAAACATAGCAAAATATGCAATAGTTGTTCAGCGGCCTAAGATTTTTTTGATTTTCGGTCATTTCTAAGAGGTCGAAGAAATTTTGAGTGACTACTTTAGAAAGGTCTATTATAATGCTATCTTCCTGTATAAAACAAATTTTGATATTTCATCGATAACATAGCAAAATTTGCAATAGTTGTTCAGCGGCCTAAGATTTTTTAATTTTCGGTCACTTCTAAGAGGTCGAAGAAATTTTGAGTTACTTCTTTAGAAAGATCTATTTTAATGCTATCTTCCTGTATAAAACACATTTTGATACTTCATCGATAACATAGCAAAATATGCAATAGTTGTTCAGCGGCCTAAGATTTTTTAAATTTTCGGTCACTTCTAAGAGGTCGAAGAAATTTTGAGTTACTACTTTAGAAAGGTCTATTTTAATGCTATCTTCCTGTATAAAACACATTTTGATACTTCATCGACAACATAGCAAAATTTGCAATAGTTGTTCAGCGGCCTAAGATATTTTTAATTTTCGGTCACTTCTAAGAGGTCGAAGAAATTTTGAGTTACTACTTTAGAAAGGTCTATTTTAATGCTATCTTCCTGTATAAAACACATTTTGATACTTCATCGATAACATAGCAAAATATGCAATAGTTGTTCAGCGGCCTAAGATTTTTTAAATTTACGTTCACTTCTAAGTGGTCGAAGAAATTTTGAGTTACTACTTTAGAAAGGTCTATTTTAATGCTATCTTCCTGTATAAAACACATTTTGATACTTCATCGATAACATAGCAAAATATGCAATAGTTGTTCAGCGGCCTAAGATTTTTTGAATTTTTGGTCACTTCGAAGAGGTCGAAGAAATTTTGAGTTACTACTTTAGAAAGGTCTATTTTAATGCTATCTTCCTGTATAAAACACATTTTGATACTTCATCGATAACATAGCAAAATATGCAATAGTTATTTAGCGGCCTAAGATTTTTTTGATTTTCGGTCATTTCTAAGAGGTCGAAGAAATTTTGAGTTACTACGTTAGAAAGGTCTATTATAATGCTATCTTCCTGTATAAAACACATTTTGATACTTCATCGATAACATAGCAAAATAGGCAATAGTTGTTCAGCGGCCTAAGATTTTTTTGATTTTCGGTCACTTCTAAGAGGTCGAAGAAATTTTGAGTTACTACTTTAGAAAGGTCTATTTTAATGCTATCTTCCTGTGTAAAACACATTTTGATACTTCATCGATAACATAGCAAAATATGCAATAGTTGTTTAGCGGCCTAAGATTTTTTTGATTTTCGGTCATTTCTAAGAGGTCGAAGAAATTTTGAGTTACTACGTTAGAAAGGTCTATTATAATGCTATCTTCCTGTATAAAACACATTTTGATACTTCATCGATAACATAGCAAAATATGCAATAGTTGTTCAGCGGCCTAAGATTTTTTTAATTTTCGGTCACTTCTAAGAGGTCGAAGAAATTTTGAGTTACTACTTTAGAAAGGTCTATTTTAATGCTATCTTCCTGTATAAAACACATTTTGATACTTCATCGATAACACAGCAAAATATGCAATAGTTGTTCAGCAGCCTAAGATTTTTTAAATTTTCGGTCACTTCTAAGAGGTCGAAGAAATTTTGAGTTACTTCTTTAGAAAGATCTATTTTAATGCTATCTTCCTGTATAAAACACATTTTGATACTTCATCGATAACATAGCAAAATAGGCAATAGTTGTTCAGCGGCCTAAGATTTTTTTGATTTTCGGTCACTTCTAAGAGGTCGAAGAAATTTTGAGTTACTACTTTAGAAAGGTCTATTTTAATGCTATCTTCCTGTATGAAACACATTTTGATACTTCATCGATAACATAGCAAAATATGCAATAGTTGTTCAGCGGCCTAAGATTTTTTTAATTTTCGGTCACTTCTAAGAGGTCGAAGAAATTTTGAGTTACTACTTTAGAAAGGTCTATTTTAATGCTATCTTCCTGTATAAAATACATTTTGATACTTCATCGATAACATAGCAAAATATGCAATAGTTGTTTAGCGGCCTAAGATTTTTTTAATTTTCGGTCACTTCTAAGAGGTCGAAGAAATTTTGAGTTACTACTTTAGAAAGGTCTATTTTAATGCTATCTTCCTGTATAAAACACATTTTGATACTTCATCGATAACATAGCAAAATATGCAATAGTTGTTCAGCGGCCTAAGATTTTTTTAATTTTCGGTCACTTCTAAGAGGTCGAAGAAATTTTGAGTTACTACTTTAGAAAGGTCTATTTTAATGCTATCTTCCTGTATAAAACACATTTTGATACTTCATCGATAACACAGCAAAATATGCAATAGTTGTTCAGCAGCCTAAGATTTTTTAAATTTTCGGTCACTTCTAAGAGGTCGAAGAAATTTTGAGTTACTTCTTTAGAAAGGTCTATTTTAATGCTATCTTCCTGTATAAAACACATTTTGATACTTCATCGATAACATAGCAAAATATGCAATAGTTGTTCAGCGGCCTAAGATTTTTTTTTATTTTCGGCCATTTCTAGGTGGTGGAAGAAATTTAGAGTTATTTATTCAGAAAGGTCTATACAAACGCCATTTTTGGTATAGATATAAATTTTATAGTTTGAGTTTAACGTTTTACAAATCACTATAGTTTTTCCCTTTTTACCCTCACCCCCATATATTATGATTCGTAGGATGCTGTATAGGTATTTTATATTTACGATATAAAAAACCGCGGTTCAATAATAGGGACTCTCTTAATTGGTCGGGTTATAATAGGCCGCTAACTTTAGGCCGCTAACTTCACATCGGTAGATAAACACGGCTCTGCCGTGCCCAGCCACATTTTGGTTCAGATTTGAATACATTTTACGTAGCAATATAAAAGAAAACAGGAAAACTGTTCAGCACAAAATTAGGACCTCATCTTGGTCTCTAAAATTCGCTGGTTATTTTTTCTAAGTATCTTAAATCAGAGGTCGGAATATCGTCAAATTTATTTTAACTGTTTTCCTCATATTGTAAACGGATCATATTTAAGTAATAATTACTTTTTTACAATGGCTATTATTCAATTAATGGCTAAGTATAAAAATTATCATTTCAATTGAATAACTAAAATTATAATAATTTAATAAAGAAAACTAAGAAATTTGAGTTTATATACAAGAATCCCATTGTAAAATCCTCAGAGCGTTCAGACGTGTGGTAGTAAAAAAAATGAGGGGGATTGTAATTTTATGTATATATTTTCATAAATAGATATAGGTATTTCATTGGAATATGTATCGTAAACGTAAAAATATGCGTGTACTAGAAAAAAGTAATTTAAGTCAAACGTTGGAGTGATGAAGATAAATAGAATTCATAGGAAAGTGTAACAAAAAAAAATGTTTTGTTGTTTTCAATTAACATTGAATGCGCGTGTTTATTTCGCTGACTAGTGTAACATAAATAAACTAATATTTTGAAAATGACGTCTGCAATTTCAAAACAAGGTTTTAAATTTTTACAGTCCTGCAGTTGGTTCTTGACAACTGTCAGATATTAATAGCAATCTGTCAAAGCAAATATTAGTTTATTTAAGACTTGAAATAGAAAATCCGAATGAATTTTCTATTTGAAGTCTGAAGAAAGACATGCAAAGAGATCCTAAGTTCTGGGAGGACAAAATGGTGGGCCAATGAAGCAAATTTGATTCAATCAGATTTGATTGATTCACGCCTTGAGCGCTCTATATCAAATACTCAATATAAAAACACATAATGCAAGCAATTGGAAATAAACTCAAAATAATAAAAATAATGCACTCGTCAACGTCATCCATCGCAAACGATACGGTGCAAGAAAGATACAGCGTGACACAAACACTAAGAAAAATGCTAGCGGTAAGGACACGCAATATCCTTACGAGTAACACCTGAATGCCCCCTTCCCCCCCTCTCCTTGCCTGTGGTGTTATCTTCACATCAGAGATGAGAGTTCACCTCACCTATGCGAATTCCAGATGTGGATGACCAAATACCTTCCCTGTTGGACCTTCTGCTGACCTCGTAACCGTACATCTACTCAATGTCTATGGACACTCCTTTCGAATAGTCGGACCATTGTCTGATCCAAAGTTCAGTCCCGGTATGCGCCTAACTCAACCCTTTTTCGTGACTGCAGCAGTTTGCTCTGCTCTCAGCCTTTTTCATATTAAAAGGGTGAGTCAACATTAGTACTTTGAGAAGTCATTTTGCTGTTAATATATATTATAATCTATTCCAACCACCAAATAGTATCGAGCACATTTAATCTACACTTACTAATTAAATGTATATGTATAAGTTTATTGAACAACTAGTCTTTCTTATTCCATAAATTACAACAAATTGTCAATTTATAGATATAGCCATAAATATTGTAACCAAGAAAAAAAATGTTTCTATTGCACATAACATTTATTACTTTTACAGTGTGTTAGTTTAATACATAAATATAAAACAATTTAAAATATAAAAGCTTAATCGAAGTGGTCTCCATTAGCTGTAATACAGTCCTTTAAACGTTGAGGCCAGTTATCATTAGAAGCGCGCACTCTTTCCATGAGAAAATTCTTCTCTGCCAATTGTATGGATTGTTTTAGGGACTCCAAATTCTCATGGCGTTTAGAGCAAGCCGTACTCTCTAATACTGACCATAAATGATAATCCAGCGGATTAAGATCGAGACTAGACGACGGCCAGTCTTCAGCTCTGATGAAGTCCGAAACGTTCGCAACCAACCAAAACTGGGTGGACCGAGCTTTATGACCCGGTGCTGAGTCTTGCTGGAAGGACCATACTTGGTTATTGAACATGGTGTTGTTAAGGGGCTTAACTACCTTCTCAAGAATGGTATCTTAATACACTTGTGCCGATGTTTTGATACCTTTTTCACAAAATTGTCTCAGTCACTCCTTCATAGCTAACACCCCACTAAACCATCTGAAGTCGGATGGTGCCCTTATTGCACTTTGGCGACTAATTAGGAAGCTTCATTATAGCTTTGAGCATAAATACGGTAATTTTGTTTGTTAAAATGTTGCTCAGGTGTAAAAAAAATCTCATCCGTAAACAAAATTTTTCTGTGACCTCCCTTTGCGTACCGCTGTAGTAGTACTTTTTAAATTATCAGTTAAGACATGACCAGAGCATCTCCAAATAGGCTGCAAATCCTAAGTCATCTTTTAAATTACGCGACATGGTTCTTGGTGCTATCTTCATCTCCCAAGATAAATATTTTGCTTTCGGACAGAATTTATATGAGTCCATTCCCTTACTGCTTTGACCGCCTTTTTCGTACGAACACTACGTAAACGGCCAGATCTTTTTCTGTCATAAGCAGAGGAGGTCTCATTGTACCTATTATTAGCCCGGTACACCAACATTTGACTAATATCTAGCGTATGGAGAGTTTTAAAAATTGCATTTGGCTCCATACCTACTTTGTGTAAACATCGATCACAGCGATTCGGTTCTCTTTATCACCTCACTCCATTTTAATATCGCAAAATATTGTACAATGTATTGGCGCCAAAATGAGAAAACACAATGAACAATCATATAAAAGTGACAGATTCCAAATTGAAATGTCATAATTTGTTTATTTTTATTTGTAACAGTATGTATTTATGGCCAGACGAAGTAATTTATTCGCTTCTGAAATATAAGAATTCCTTGGGAACGCATCCTCGTAACATCTGGTATTTCGGACGTTCGTGGGCAACGGTGATCACTTACCACCAGGTGAGCCACCTGATCGTCTGCCCTCCTATTCCATAAAAAAGTGTTTAGTCAAGAAAAGTTGCAACGGTGAGGGTTCTCCGAGGGCTACTGGCCCAATCAGGAGAACTGCTCGTTGTCACAAATGGTACGGGATAGTGTTACATGATGCAGGAATAGTACAAATCAGATATAAGGTTAACCAGGAGCAGTAAAAATCAGGCCACAATGATACAATGAAGTTAAGTCAGAAAATAAATAAAATAAAAAATAAAAACTTTAATACTTTTTATTTTTTGACAAATAAACATTTTTACATATAAACTTCACTTCTTTTTAGAATTCAAGTAGAGAAGTAGGTTAATATATTATATTGAAAATAGGTAAGTAATGAACGCTGCTCAATGAGAGCTCATGGAGGAATGCATTAATCTAGGTAAGTGCGAGTTGTGGCGATTGTTTTGAATTTGAATGAAGAATCGGTGTATGAAATATGTATTCGGACAGTGGTTACATACGAAATAAGGTGTTAATGTGGTAAAAGAGGATGATTTATAATATAAACGAGAAATATTTTTGTCTAGAAGACTTACATTACTCATATAAAAATGTAAGATAAAAGCATCCACAGCAATGTATTATATTTTTTAGCAAAATTATTTTCTATTTTGGCCCTTTGTGGCCGTCAATATCCAACAACAAATATCAGTATGATAAATAAATTAAAAAGTAGAGCAACTTTTTATTCAGCTCATCTCTTGTTACATGATTGCGGAGAATGAATCTCCGCGACGGAGACGCTTAGACAAAAATCACTAATACCTATTCTGTGCCATCGTACAGAGCGTGATTTTGTATTTTGCACTGAAAGACTGGGCCCTTAAGACAACATGCAAACATTCCGTATGTAAAAACAAAAATTGTAAAAAGAAGATCACATACTTTGCCGAAGCAAATCTTTTAGGACCACCCTTTCTCGCAGGTTTTTCTGTTTTCTTGCAAGCAGATTGTAGAACTTTGCAAATAAAGAAAAAGCTATTTATTCTCGGACTAAAAATGACGTTAAAAACATAGTTTCCAAGTGGCTATATTCTTTCACATACGAAGAGACAGAAAACTTACTGGCAGTGTTTGAAAAGAAATAGGTAGAATTATATAATCAAAACAAAAAGCACAATAGCAAATTTATTGTGATATTTCATTAACTTTTTAGAGACATATTAGCACACATATAAATTGTTTCTTTCTAAGACGTGTGGTAAGAAATAAATGTTATCATTTTACGGCGTGCTACATGTAAAGACTGTTATAATTAGTGTATATATTATATAAGGACTGTTATATTTGTAATTTTCAGAAGCTATTTCTTCTAGTTCGAGATGAGGGCCAGAATTTCCATAGCACAGGATCTACCTAGTTTGGAGTCCTGTTCCTTCCCTTCGCTGTTCTTAAGATAAGAAGCTCCATTATATAATTCTATTAGTAAGAACTATTGGTGAAGGAAAAATAAATGATTATTATTATATTATTGTTAAACCGTTATTTATTTACCTATATAATTTAAAAAAAAAACAACATTAATATAAATACAAACATAAATAACTTAAAACTAGGATGCCGCCGGCAGTGGGGCAGAGCCAAAGCTACCGGCGGGTAGGGCTGCAGAGAGAGGAACCTCCGGACAATGCGTGTTGTTTCAAGTATCACTGCTTTCTGCATCTGACCCTTGATCCAACCTTCTAGTGGGAGCCTCTTTATTATTTGATCCTAAGTACTATATACCTACAAAATTATGTACAACACATTTATCCGTACTGGACATAGTCAATGATATGCTTCGACTCTAGCTCACAGTAAGCCTATATAACATTTTTATTACTATATTAAGGTTTTTATTGAAAATACGTTTTCAAAGTTTTGTTGGAAGGAACCCTCGAACAAAATTCTGGCATATTTTTGCAAAACAGTTAAGGATTGCCTTTCAACGTAGTAATGCAGTCAGCATTCTAGCAACTTTGCCCACTGGAAGTGGTTTATTAGATTAATATTGTATATAATTTTAATTAATTGGTGTATAGTAAAATGAATCATTCATTGAGAAGATAGAAGAATAGTATAATGACTTAATAATTGATGTTTAATTAAAATAACCCAACTCGATAAACTCTTCAACAACATCAGTAATTCTATCCTTAAACCGAGCATCAAGCTTGAAATCTATTTCAGCAACATTCTCTTTGGTCACATCTGGAACCTCTTTATCTTCACACACGAACAAAAATGGACAATATAGAAATGATACAATCAAACCATAATCCAGCTTATCTTCATAGCGATTTTCAAATATTTTCCTAGGGAGAACAGATTCAGCGGACATATCAAAATATTGTAGGAATCTGTCCAGAGATTTGTAGTAAATATTTTTGAGGTAGGCCACATGCAATCTTCTGAACTGGCGATCACTTGACATGTAGATGAAATAGAGGAAGTCAAGCACTGGACACCCGTATTGAATTTGTTGGTAATCGACTGGAATAACTTCTGTCACCTTACCATCCTGAAAATAAAATAAATATTACGATTCTCTAGGTTTGTCACAAATTTCTAACTATTATAGTATAAAGGCATCGGTTTTCTCATATATCAAATTTACTTTCATTAAACTTACTAATAAAAGCATTCCATTGCATTGTTATACAAATCATACCATGAGGTTATAGAAATAGCTGGAAGAATATTTTCTATAGCTGATTTTATTTCAATTTTAGATGTATTGAAACTGATTTACATCATAAGATGAAATCGCTTAAAATATATTTATTAATGTTGTCTTACTTATATAGGTTTTCGCGATTGTTACACATAGTAATTAAACAACTTTAAACGGTTTAAATCGCGTATATTTGTCATTATTTTTGTGAGTGTGGGCTGTCATACATTGGGCAAACAAAGAGGAGCGTTGGTATCCAGTTAAAAGAACACATTGCTGATATGAAGACAGAGAACAGAACCAAGTCTGCAGTTTGTGAATATGCCCAGTACAAACCCAACCACTACATTCGGTTCGACAACCCACAAATCCTTGCCAGAGAGACCCGGTTTACATTAAGAATGTTACGCGAGGCTATTGAAATCAAAAAGTACCCAAATTTCAATAGAGATGATGATTGGCTAGTACCACCTGCTTGGGATCCTGTTATTAAATTAATTAAATCTTATGGCTGACACAAATCTGCAAGACCTCTGGACACTGTGAGCGAATACTACGTGAATAGGGAACGTTATGATTAATATAAAAAATTCTGATGGTAGACCAAATAATTTCTTAATAACTCATGTGACAAATAAAACCAATTAGTCACCCCGTGGCCATGATCACCGCAAAGTGTTTGAAACGTCGGCGTCGGGCCAAAAATACGCGATTTAAACCGTTTAAAGTTGTTTAATTACTATATATTTATTATAAAAAAAATATTAAATTACCTACTAGAGGAATTAAAAAGTTTGATCAAGTACCAAGTTTCACTTACCACTTCTCTGCTCATTATATTATTAGGCCTGTAATCTCCATGGCATAAACAATACATCACAGATTCATCTATTAAATATTCCTCCATCTTTTTTAATATACCTGGCACTTTATTTTCGATTTTATTTCTTAACTCTGCATCTAAGCAATCAGTACCCATTTTACTAAATTTTGCAACAAATTTTTCCCATGGTTTTTCAAATATCTGAGAAGTTTTGCGAGATTTGATTTTTGAATTAAAATAGTTAGGTCTTCTGTGTTCCACGACAAAAGAGAGCCCGTGGAGTTTTGCTAGCTGCTTCACGCATACTTCTGCCATGTTCAATGTCACTATATCCATCCGATACCACGTCTTGAATCCTTTCCTGGTTAAATTCTCCATTATGATGGCTTCATCTGTCGATTCGTCATAGCATTTTGCCATATTGTACCTTTCATCAAATGGAACATTTCCTTCGTTTTGAAGTTCGTTAAATACTTTTGACAAATCATTGTAGACGAATAGTTCAGTTTTGTAAACATTGGGAAGCGATATTAAATCTATTGTTGCGTCAACTGTCATGCTTTTTACAAAAATTGCTAATTCTTTATCTCTATCAATAGTTTTTCCTTTAACTTCTATTTCATATAAATTTGCCAGATAGTTGCCTCCATCTGCAGCGATAGTTTTCTTGTTAATGTCACATGAGATATAACCCTCTTTTTTAACGATATTCCATATGCATTCATCTAGTTTAGATTTTTGTCCAACAACGGTTTTATGCGATCCATCGTTTTTAAAGGAATCATAATGCTGAATTTCAACTTGCATTTTAGTAAATATATGTCAAAGGTATGCTTCAAACAATCACATGGACTACGTGCGTTATGTGATGAAATCTTTTTATATAGTTCTGAGATAAAAGTAAAGGGGTAGTCAGACTAACATATTATTTCTGTTCTATGCGTTGCGTATTACTATCTTCATTCACATCATTAGTACAGCTGCCAATAGTAGAACGCTCATAAAGTGAAGTCTGTCGTTTGGAGTTATTTCACGGTACATAAATATACATCTTCTTTCTTAGACTTTCAGTTGAGGGTGATATAATATTCATTGTTTTTCACATCTACTATCTACCTCCACTTAGTACTTATTGTCTTGATTCATTTATTCTTGTTTCCATTTTGGTATTTTTCGCTATAGCGATACATAATTTCGTCTACTATATTTTCAACCACAATGTAAATCGTCAAACAACTGACACTGACTTACACAAATGTCATTATACGTCATGTCACGTCTATGATCCTGTTCCACTTGACGCCGATAATACCACCATCGACAAACTTATAGGGTGCGTTCCATAATTTACTACATAGTGAAATCGTTGCGTGTCATACACTACGGTTTAAATCACGCAAACGCTGCTGTCACTGCATACATTACAAAAGCTTGGTTCATAACTGAAATACGAGAATATGCACTGTTTGCGCGCAAACGATGTGAACCGATATGTAGCCGCGCATAAAACATCTGCTAACTTTTTGGCAATTGAGCCAAAATAACCTTTACGTCGATTATTGATAATAGAAGTATTGCATTTCGAGGCATTATTTTGTGAACAGATGTTTGTACGATCAACATTCTAACCACAACAATAAAAATCTCCTCATATATCTGTCAAGATTTGAGTTTGTGCATACATTGCACTACCACTTTTCTGTGAGCGTTGTTTGCAGCCGAAGATGACGTCATTATGCTATCGCGGTGTCCGTTTAGCAAGTAATGAACCGACCGTTTGCGTGCACACATTGCAAATAGCGCATATTTGCGTGACTTGAACCACAGGGTAATATTATTACATTACTATATGGTACGTTGACCATAAAATATTGTGGTATCTAAGTACAATATTTTGAGGCATGTCGAGCATTTAATATGAATATTGTCTTGTTTTCTGCATGAACCTCCTTAGAAAATGTATTCATTAGAACACAGCTGGCCGGTGGACGGTTAAATTTAGTTAATTTAATTTAATTTTTGTGTTTTATTTTTATATTATTTGTGTATTTTTTATATTATTAGAATAATTTATACGTTTATATAAATACATTAATATGTCTTTAGTATGCAGTAACAATGATGATAGTGATACTTTTGAATCAGCTTGTTCATCAGGCAGCACAAATAATTTCTGTAGCATTCCAAGCTTGTCAAATACCATTGACACAATTATATCAGATGTCCCGAAAAACTTTAATGTTTTTCAACTTAACGCTCAGAGCATTCCGGCCCACTTTCCCGATATGTTGGCATCTTTCGAGCACCCTAATATTCATGCAATCTTAGTTTCTGAATCTTGGTTGAAACCATGCCTTCCTTCTATATTATACTCATTGCCAGGTTTCAATCTTATACGTAACGACCGGACTGGTAGTCGTGGTGGAGGTGTTGCCATATATCTACGATCACATATCCCCTTTTCCATACTGAATATGTCAAAACAACCACCCCCTCCAAATGAAGGTGAGCATCTCTTTCTTGAAATCACTCTCTCACACGCTAAAGTGTTACTTGGAGTGTATTATGCTTCTTCACTTCGGATAAACTTTTTTGCTTCTTTTGAAAAACTTTTAGAAGACTTTACACCTTTTTTTGACCACACCATTATTATGGGTGATTTTAACACCTGTCTATTAAAACAGGATTCTCGTTGGCTCACCTTCGAAAATATAACTAGGGCTAGCAATCTGAATATTCTCGCTTTAAATGCTACGCATATTGTTCCTAATTGTATTCCTTCTCTTCTTGACTTAATGCTTGTCTCTTCGCAAACTCTCGTAAAAAAACATGGTCAGTGTGCGGCGGACGCCTTCTCTCATCACGATTTAATTTACCTCTCATACAAAATCCGCCCTCCCAAAGCTAAGCCCAAACTTCTGCTGCAGCGTAATTTTGGTGGTATAAACTTGGATCTATTGAAGACTAACGCACGTGATTTAGACTGGTCTGCTGTTTTAAGTCCTATCTCAATAGAAGAAAAAGTAGCAAATTTCAATACCATTTTAACAAAACTTTACGATAAACATGCCCCATTAAGACCAGTCAAATTTATCTTTAAAATCGGTAGCTCAAGAATGATATCCCTGATTGATTGGTTTCGCCTTCCGTGAGTAATCTTCGATCAACAAGCCATAGAATTCAGTACTACTATTAAAAATCTAGGCATTATTATGGATAGGCAATTATCATGGATTCCTCAACTGGCTGAAACCAGTCGCAAAATATTTGCTTCCGCTTCTTCCCTTAGAAGACTGCGAAATTTTCTTCCCATTACCTCTAAGATTGCGCTCGCGCAATCTCTTCTACTCCCCATACTCGACTATGCCGACATATCGTATCTGGATTTAACCCAGGAGCAGCTCGATAAGCTTGAACGCTTACAAAACTTCTGCATTAGGTTCATATTTGGACTACGTAAATATGACCATGTTTCCGAATATCGCAAAAAGCTGCAGTGGTTGCCCATTCGTCTTCGCCGGAATGCTCACATTCTTCATTTTGTTTACAGTATCCTTTTTGTCCCCAGTACCCCTTTGTATCTGAAACAGCGTTTCAGTTTCGTCATCTTACTCATGATCTGTCCTTACGCTCATCTCATACTCTAATACTTACAAGTACAATACCTCCCCATACTTCCCAGTATTATAGCAAGTCATTTACACTGCAGGCTGTACGGTTATGGAATGCATTGCCACTTAACATTAAGCGTGCTAAATCACTAGCAGTATTCAAAACAATGGTCAAAAATCACTACTTATCAATATGTATGTGTATTATTGGATGTAAGTATATATGAATATCTATGTATTTAGTACATATCAGTATTATATTATGTATATGTACCTATGTACTGTTTGGATATATTTTATATATATTATATTATATATACATTATGTATCCATATATATATACGAGTATAGTGGATATACAAAACTTATTTTGTTTTATTTTATTAATGAGAAAATGTTGCTTTTATTCACCACCGCGTTACATAAAATATGATTCTGTCCATACAAAGGTTTTCTGGAAGAAATCGCTATATGCGATAAGACCGCCCATTGCTGCCATAGTTTAGGAGTACGCTATTTTTAAGATTGTTCGTTGTATTTGTAAGTTTTGTATTGTATCATTACTTAAAGGTAGCTAAGATGGAGGACAAATATTTTTGACTAATATCTCAGCTATTCATCACCATTAAAAAAACTGCAATCATAAAATATAACAAAAATTACTTATAAAAGCGTGCGATTTTAAATAAATTTTTAAAGGTTGTCTTAGTAATTTTATAGATGAAGGTATAGTTTTATAATTTCAAGTTCACTTATTTTTTTATAGTTGTTGTAATGAAAATTGTCATTTCATGGCTTTTTCACCTGGTGGAAAGAGACGACGTGTACTACTTTGGAATACGCTTAAAATGCATTATTCATTAAATTCTACAGTATGAAGCAACTTGATGTCGTATATTGCATTCTAGCAATATGTACTATTTTTTATTTATTTTTTGTTATTTTTGAACCAAATCCACAAAACACTAGATTCGACGTAAAATTGTCCAACAGACCTATGACCAAAAATAAGACAACATAGTTTTACATTAGATTTTTTAAATTATTTTTATAATATTTAATGAATGACTTACACCTTCATGTATGTAATGATTTCAAGAAAGAAGTTAAACATGATAAGTTTGCTCTCAAAAACATTTAGGAAAAATACTCTTCTTTAGGTGCTTGGCGATAGATTTACTACTTGAAAGCAGAGCTAGCCACGCGAACATTCCATAATATTATTGTTATTGCCACTTGGCCAACGTAGCTAAAGCTTACCATAGAATATTCTCGCAATATTCATCTACGAGTAATCTGTATGAACTCGCCTTTTCTAATAAACGGTATCATGATATGACGGTCAACAAGTAGTAAACAACAAAATAAATAACTGTCGTGTTTTGGATAAGATATCATTAAATATTGTGAAGGATATCATGAAGTCCTCTTTGTCAATGATTACGAGGTGAACCTAGTCATGTATGAAGTAGTGATGGCCCAGTTACAATAGCTATGTACTGCCATGCATCAGGCCCGGGGTTCGAATTCTGCTTGAACAGGCATAGGCACAAATATACGCGATTTAAACCGTTTAAAGTTGTTTAATTACTACAGGCACAGGCCTTCAACTTGGAAGAGTTTTTTTGCGAATGCCCGCTTGGCTAGTGACCAAGACCTTTTTACACAATTCCCAAAAATAAGGAGAGTTATGTTTTCAGGGTTCATGTATGTATGTATGTTTGTGAGTTTCTTTATTTCACCATAACTTAACGGCATAACTGATGTTGATGTATGATATATTATTAGGTTCATGTATGTATGTATGTTTGTGAGTTTCTTTATTTCACCATAACTTAACGGCATAACTGATGTTGATGTATGATATATCATTAGATTCGTCTTGATAACCCAAGTGACACTAGGCACATATAAGTACTAAAAAAATACACTGGCGGATTTAAGACGAGAATTTTTTTTCTACCCCCTTAAATTCCAAATTTCAAATTTATATATTTCTTTGGTACAAAAATGTTGGCCTTAATTATCTTAAAAACTATTCTAAAACTAAAACAATGTTTGCAATTTAAAACTTTCATCAAGATAACAATTTATAACTCTAGCTCTCACGGTAGGATTCCCTGTGTTTGTGAGAGCTAGTTCAAAAAAAAAAATATATAAAGCTAGTTTAAAAAACTTAACACAACTATTATGGCAAGTTTTATTATATTTTTATTAAATTTGTGTGTATATTTGTGAGTTTTAAATATAAAGTGGCATATCAAAATGAAAGGCTTTAAAAAGCGATTTCATAAATTATATATAAAACTTGTTGTTTTAATTTCAATGGAACGATAAATACTCGTAGCATAACGAAAATAAATATATTGCGGTCGTAATTTTTACTTTTTTAATTAATTTATAGGTACTTATTAATTGCTGATACGCTTTGACTGCAATCTCATCTGATGGTAAGTGATGGTAAATCAAAGATATATACAGGCTTAACCTAGAATTGCAACTGGGTCTTAAAAGCAGCTGCGGGAACACACCATTAGTTGTTTGACGAGAGATTATTCTACTTGATGTTTCGAGAGATTGCGGTCAAGAGCTGGACAATCAGCAACAACAACAATAAATTAAATAAACATTAAAAATACCGACTGCTGATTATTTATTTTCGTTAAGTGTTTTATCGTGAAAATAAAACTGTAAGTTATATATATTTATAGAATCGTTAATTCATAGAAATCACAGAATAATCGTAGAATATTAAAGGCCTTCATTTTGATACTCTACTCGATGGGTATGGGAGTTTTTTTTAATGTGATTATGAATCAACGGATCCAGCACGAGGCCCACCTGATGTTAAGCGGATTAACCTCGGCCTATAACATACGCATTTCGTCATGTGATGAATTGCATTGCGCCCATCACACTCAGACATACAGTTGTTAAGTCTCATGGGCCTGTAATTTTTCTGGCTCTCAAAGACTGCTGCTGGAATACACTGCTGAGTGCTTGGCGACAGATTTTCTACTTGAGGGTGGTAGCTAGCCAGGCGGGCATGCGGTGAAGCCGGCGGTTTTGATCGAACCAGCGACCCGCGGCACGGCAGTTCATAGCTATAACCGCTCGGCCATCATTGCTTTATCACAATATAGCGTCCATAACCCGCCAGTTTGTCTTTTTGTACTTTTTTATATACCTTGTGTCACCCGTGCTATCAAGTCGAATCTAATGATATATCATACAGTAGTAGAAAGAGTAGATTGTCTTACCTTAGATTGTGTTATCTTAATATTTGTCTTACGTTATCATAATAGCAGTTATCTATTTAGCTGCTTTACTACATATGGTATCTTTATTGTTGCCATCATACCCACAATATGGCGCCAGGTCTTATGATGGTATTATAAACATGTTTTTTAGCATTGAGAATACATTCGCATGTCATATTCATGTGGTATTAGGGACTATTGCCCTTGCGTTATTAAACATACTACGAATTGTAATAAAATAATTATAAAAATTTATTGAAAATATCTTATCATCGATATTAAGCAAGTGTTAAATTTCTATTTTAAAACATTACGTCATTAGCGAGCGATTTTAAAATTATACTCTTATAAGGTGCTTTTAGGTCAAGAACCATTAAACAAGGCCATTTTGATCGAGATTTTAATATTCATGTGCTCGTTTAATATTCATATGAGTTATTAATATGCTCGTAACATCCAAAAATGTTTTGACACCTATGCACATAAGTCTAAAAATAACCGTTAAGGGACAGAATTCTAAAACCAGATGTTAGATTTTGTCCCCACTTCTCCTCGCGTGTTTACTTCGCGGTGTACATGGCGCCACGTCCGCAAGTCAACGGTAATATTTTATTTGGTTAAAAATTTAGAGCGCTCTCTAGTAGAACTAGTAGAAACTATCTTGTCACACACGAATGTGATGTGTGCTGAAGCGCCATCTAGTATGCATACATGATACCAACCATTAGTTGATTGTATGCTGTAAATATCATAGTGTGACACAGTTAACCCTTTGCGATCATAGTTCCCGCGAGCCTAAATTTACCATACCTACAGTAGAACAAGTTTAGTCTTGATTATTACCAACTTGTTTGATTTTGCAGTTTTTGTGTATGTTCATTTTTAATGAACATGAACTATGGTTTTGATGAACATGAACTATGTATCTACTTTGATGCAAGGCGTAAGCTGTTACACAATAGATGGTTTATTTATTACAAAAACAAGTATATTGTGTAAAATTTACACAGAAAATCATAAAAAAACTTTTTTACCCCTGATCAAAATACAAATAGCGGGTTATACTATTGGGTATTTTTAACTGACTTCAAAAAAAGGAGGAGGTTCTTAATTCGTCTGTTTTTTCTTATATGTTTGTTACCTCAGAACATTTGACTGGGTGAATCGATTTAAAAAAATCTTTTATTGTTTGAAAGCTGATACTTGTTGTTTGGTTCCAGTTAAATTTCATCAAAATCGGTCAAGCCGTTTTTGACATACACTCCAATAACTGAAAAATATTTACTTATCTTGATGATATAGTCGTTGACAATGAATGAAGATCGATCCCGTAAGTAGCAAGGGTCATAAAAAGAAGTGTTTTTTTTTTTAAATAAAAATGGAAATGACTTCATCACCAAAAAGTGTGAATTAACTTGTCGAAGTCCAACACTAGTACCACGTGCACAATATTGTGATAATAGGTACTTTTGAACTATACTGGTACCGACTTGAACAAGTTATTTCACACTTTTGGGTGTTGGAGTCGGTTCCAATTTTTGTTTTTTTTTTATCAAGTAGCGTAGTTCATTCAGATCCTGGCTTTGTTTCCGCTAACAATCAAGGGTACCTGCTCGTGTCATTACTACAAGTCATATTAAGATTTCACTAACAAAAAATCACATGGAGAATGTAGTAGGTAGGTACAGTTATTGTTTCAATTTGTTAATAATAATAAATACATCTCGTGGATGCTATTGTGTAGATGAGTGGAACAACAAAACTTCTAACAAAATAATACCATTATTGAAATCACCCAAGGAGAAAGATAAGTATTTTGTTTGAAAATGTATTACTTTGTATTACTATTCATACGTAATACCACAATATTACATATCGATTATAAAACCGTGGTATTACTGTTATTAACTGTATTTGTCAAAGATTACGAAAGATACGTTTATGTTTGTAAACGACACCCGTGCCGTCACTTGATGTATGTACTTGTATAGGTAGATTATGTTGCGAAGATGCACCGGAGTGCGACATAAAATCGGACATTCTATGAGAGTAGGGCTGCCATCCGTCCGGGTTTCCCTGGATTTAGCATTTTACCAATAACCCTGCATATTAATAAAAAAATAATCGAAAGGTGAATGTTTCGAGATTTGTCTTAATATACTCTTTGTGTAATAGTGTATATCAACAATGCGTCGTTCTTCTCCTCCATTTTCTATACTAGAAAAATAACAAACTTTTATTGATTTTCAAATAATATTTTTGGTGTCCGATATTAATCGCCGGTTTTCGGTACGCGTGTCAAAATTCAATTCATCTAACAAGCCATCACAATTAACAATCCGCTAACTTTCAACGGGTTTCTGGAACGCATATTAATGAAAAATTACAGAACACCTGATTAAAATGCTTGTTTATCTATGATAACATGAAATTTGAAAATGTCGTTCAAATTCATTCATTCTCTAGTGTTCTGTCTTTTTTTAACACATAGCGTTGTCTCTTCTGTTTTGACATGAAATTAATCCCAAATCATTTTTGGCATCACCACCGTTACTATGGTTACCAATTAAATATGACGGATGATCGTAAACGTAAAACAACAAGAGAGAGGAGTTCGAAGCGTTCCTATTTGTCAAAATACAAGCAGATTTGGGCATTCACATCCAACAATACTATTTGCGCTCGGATTTCTAACTGACAGAGTCCAGTCGTGCGAGTGTACGCTCTAATACCTAAAATGTCAACATTGATGGGTTATCGCTAGTGGAATTATCAAATTTCATTAATTTTTATGAATCCAGCAGTGATAGCTCAGTGGCTTTGGCTATGGACTGCCGCGCAGCAGGTCCATGGTTCGAATCCCGCCGCGGGCTTGAGCTTCACCGCATGGTGGAAGGGCATTTTGTGAATGCCCGCCTGGCTAGCGACCACCCTCAAGTAGAAAATCTGTCGCCAAGCACCTAACGGTGTGTTCCGGCAGCTGTCCTTGATAGCCAGAGTAATTCTAGGTTAAGCCTGTTAACACCTTCGACCACATCATCACTTACCATCACGTGAGATTGTGGTCAAAGGCTTACCTATCAGCTATAAAAAATTAAATTAAAAAAAATCCCTTTATCCTCAATACCATCATGATGATTATAAATACTCTTTAATTTTATAGTTATTATGTCAGTAATAGTTTATTGATAGTGAAAGTCACTAGCGTACGTGAAAATGTGCGTGTTTGTCTTCCCTTACTTGTTGCTTTATATCGTAAAAATCGATTAAAATAAAAAAATCATGAGTGGCATTTTTTATTGCTGCTAGGCTACGCTTTGACTATAATCTCACCTGATGGTAAGTGATTGACGTCTGATGATGATGAAGTCAGTAGAGAAGAATAGGCAAGAACAGCCGTCGTAACATACCATTAGATCCTTGGTAATATATTTTCTACTTGAAGGCCAACAACTATCAAGCCTATCAATGATTCTAAAAACTCCCGCCCTCGCATCATGCGGTGAAGTGGAAGACCGCGGCGAGATTCTAACTATGGACCTCCTGCGCATCAATACAAAATAATACCACTTCTAACATCAACGTGAATATGTTGTAGCCGCACATCAGGCGCTAAACAGAGCTTTAAACCATATCTTAACGCCCTCAGCCGAAAGGTGTTTTCTCAAAGAGGGTTGGGGTTTGGAAGGTCCATAACCTACTTATCTTGGAAATGCTTTTGTTGGTATTACAATCTACCCAGCTGCGGTTTGTTTAATGGCTGCTATGGTTATGTTATAGCACCCTATTGAGTAACAAATGAGCAGCAACACTATAATCACGTAGTCTTTAGTAATATATTTACGTAGTTCTATAATCGGACTCTTGTTCTATACTCGCTCATCATACACACCGCTAGGGAATGGAACACTCTGCCTGAGTCTGTGTTTCTGGTTAATTACGGGGGGGTTTTCTAAACCGGAGTGAATAAGTATCTTCAGGGTAAGCGAGCTGCATCATCGATGGCATCGTCACTTAACATCAGGCGAGATAGTGGTGAAGTGCTACCCAGTACCTTCGGTATGAAAAATAGCAATATGTGTTTTTAGAGTAATCATACTTGATATAATTCTGTTCTTGTTCTATCTTATCAGTTATTAGAGTAAACGTTGTAGGTAGGAATGCTTAAAACTATTTTTATATATTTTTACGATATCAACACGTTAATCTTAGAATAATTGGTCGATTTTGGGCAATTAGAATTAGTCAGTTTAACAAACCGTTAACGTACCGAAAAGCTTTTCAGAAACCCAAAATTGAAATAATTGTCGATTAATTGGAGATTTGACATTAGTGTTGACAAACAGTCACATGAAGTTTTTAGAAACCCAATCTGCGTATGACAATGGATTAACAAGTATTTAAAATAATTTGTCGCTGATTTGCGTTTCAGAAACCGGGGGTAAGAATTTTATTGGTAAGTAAGTTATGGGATAGTATCAATAACCAAGAAGCATCCTCCTATCCAATATATGGGGTTGTTTATATGGCTACCATATGTTGTTTATACAACACAGAAGATGTCACATTTAAAAACATAATGGCTATAATGTGTATAATTTTAACTTTTGTTGAATTACCGGCCGCCCCTTAACACCAAAACGTCCTGGGGAATACTCTCTTTGGTAGTATATCCGCTACACTTTGGTTATTATGGGCGTTATAGTTAAGTCCTCTATAATGCACCTTACTCGATGTTCTTACGTAAGTATTGGTATGGTGCTAATTATTTCATTTTCTTTTAGTCAGTTCTTAATTCTTATGCTATTCAAGAAAACCATGGAAAGTCTCATTCTAAAGCAGAAGCTTAGGCTTCATCTTTTTGTATTAAGTTTTCATTTCAGAATTTCATTATCTCTATCGCATCAAACGTTTACGGCCATCTTTTTACTACTAATTTATATGTACTAATATATTACGTACTCGATAATACCATGAATATTTCAATAACTTTCCATGTATGAAAGTTTGTGTTTTCTATAGTAGTGGACAGAAGGACGGTGTTTACTCAACATAGCTTTGTAGTAAATTGAAAATGTTGTTCTACTGTAACTATTACGCTGTGGCAACTCGTGTCCATCCAAGACATACTTTTTCGAGATCTATGAAAAAACGTGTTCAGGTAGCTAGATTAGGTAGTACCTATTTAATGTTCACGTTCATTAGATATACTAAACTCTCTAATTATATGAAAACATGAAAACTCGAGATACCTAATAAATTTGCAAGCATTGTAATCGTAAATTGAATACGCGTCAGAAAACTTAATTATACGTAAATATAATACGTATCAAATAAAAAGTAATACAAATAAAAAAGTCACCAAAAAGAATCTAGGTATGTGAGATTCGATCCACGGTACTCGATCTTCTGATTCGACTTCAGTAGTTACACACTATACAATCATTGACCAAGGTGTCGAAAATTACACACATATCGTTTATGCCTTACTGTCAGACACATTATATTGGTCCACGTACATACGTAAAATTATTATTGTATTATTAAGAATTATGTCGTAAAATTAAAATTAGACCAAAAAGAATCTCTTTACGCTGGATTCGATCCACGTGCCTCTCAATTGCGAAGCAATGTCACTTACTATGCGCTATTTGAACGACGATTGATTTGTCGAAAATTATGTACATAACCTGTGTGCCTTATTGTCAGAAACTGTATAAATTAATCATGATCCATCTAAAATAATTACAACACATTCATTACGAAAAATTCTGAATATTGCTTATAATAATTATTTTAGGTAGCTAAAGTTGTACCTATGTCTTGTAAAATGTTTGAAGTGTTTTTTATATTGCGTTAGGGTTCACAATCATATCATAATTTCATTAATATAAGAGATATATACATAGGTACATGGAGAAAGGAAGCCATAGATGCTTACCTTATTATGTCCATCATGCGTTTTTGACGATTTTTTGCATTCCCAAAGCGTTTATTTATAATTTTACCCATGTTTTATTTTAATTGAGATCGCCGAGAAAAGTGACACAGGTCCGACGCATGACGCGGCTGACCGCGATATGAGCGAGGATGATAGCAATATACGTAGATCGCTGGAGTAAATAGTGCGACATGATGTTAACGCTTCTCGGAATGAAAGGGCGTATGTGACATTTTGTAAACAGGCTCAGTACGCATTAACTGTGCTTTTTTTGGATTAAAATAATCAATGAAATTTATTGTACTTAAAAAATCAATATTTTAGAAAAAAAATCCAATTTTTAATACACTAAAATCTGGCGGAAAAAGTAGGAATCCTCTATTTTCAGAGGTGTTTTTGAGATTTTTTTCTATCGAGCCAATTATTAGGAAACATGTTTTGAAATCGATGAAAGTATTACTTATATCCTTGAGTATCGTGTATTTAAATTGCAGTACCATCCGGTACCTGGTTTATGAGATTTTCCATATCATGTTGGCACTATTTCGTAATTTCCGAGCCTTAAAAGCTTGAAAATAGTATGAAAAGAAACAATATCCGTCCGAACTGTCACTTCTGTCACTATCAGTGTGAGAAATTATGACTTTGACAGCTGCGGCGCAACTGTCTCAACGCCAGTTATGTGCTGAGGCCCGCGCTCGACGCTGTGTACAATCGTGACTCCCAGACGAAGAACTTCAAATAAGTTCGAAACTGGTCGGAGCAATATCCGGTAAATATTACGCGAGTCCTAGCCGGTTACTAAATAATAATTATGGACAAAACTCACGATAGTTTTTTAGCTCAAACTATAATTTTATGTGCAAACTTGAGCCCCGACTAAGACAAATTCGATTTACAAGGTTATTGCTTGGCCCTAATTATCGCGTAAAACAGGGTTATTCCTGTACTTATCAATGATATTGCACACAAAGTCAAAAATCAATTTGCACGAATATAACATTTATTTCTAACAAATACCTACTAAGCGAAAAAAAAATCTTTAACTTAACTTCCTGCACTTTATAGTGGTTAGTATTTAACCAACTTCTTTTTAGTACTCTTCTTTGGGGTCACCAGTAACACACAATAACAACAATCTCCTTCTTAATTTACTTATCGCCATACGTACTTTTGACTTTGCATGTAAAATTACAAAGAGCGCATTTTTGAAGCGCTCGTAGCGAAGTTTGCTTAACCATTCTGAATCGATCAGCAAAGTTAAGCAACGTCCGCTGCGGTCATGACTTGGATGGGTGACCGTTGGTGACATTACTACTGAACGCTTCCGTGCTTCGGAGGGCAAGTTAAGCCGTCGGTCCCGGTTGTTGTCTTAGGATAGCAGTCGTTACAGTATGGTGTTAGGGCAATTTGCAAATGCCCGCCTGGCTAGCTACCACCCTCAAGTTGAAAATCTGTCGCCAAGCACCTAACGGTGTGTTCCGGCAGCTGTCCTTGAGAGCCAGTAACTCTAGGTTAGTCTGAACAACATCCTCGACCACATCATCACTTACCATCAGGTGAGATAGTGGTCAAAGGCTAACCTATCAGGCTTAAAAAAAAAAGAGATGAAAAAATATAGTCATGTGTTAGATTAAAATCGGAGCTATCCACCCGTATCCGTGGAGCATGAGTCATTGCACAAATATTAGACTATCATTCTTAAATTTATTATTTTTGTTGAATTTGTATTTATTTAACATTTAGATCTTATTACATTAGTTTAATGAATTATGGAAACTCAATATTTTATGATTGGAAGACCTAAATCTGTCTTCCTATAATTAAGCTAAAAAATTAAGTTGTTTGAATTATTGCATATAGAATTTATTCATCTTTAAGGTCAAAAAACAAATTATAAGTATCCAAATCATACCATGCCGATCGACAATATTCATACATTGCTTATATTTTATTTTTCACAATATTATTAAAATCTTTGGGTTATTTTGATCTGAAGTATCAATTCACAGTCAATGAAATATTTTACAAATAACCCAATTCAATAAATTCTTCAACAGCATCTGTGATTCTGTCCTTGAAGCGAACATCAAGCTTGAAATCTATTTCAGAAATGTCCTTGCTTGTCATATCTGGAACTTCTTCATCTTCAGACACATATAATAACGGATAATATATGAATGCAACTGTCAAACCAAAGTCTCGTTTAGCCTCATAGAGATTTTCAAAACTTTTCCTTGGTAGAACTGATTCAGCGGACATATCAAAATATTGCAGGAATTCGTCTAAAGATTGGTAGTAGAGGTTTTTGAGGTAGATCATATGTAATCTTCTAAATTGACGATCAGTTGCAACGTAGATAAAAAAGAGAAAGTCTAATACAGGGCATCCGTAGTGAATAAGTTGATAGTCCACTGGAACGACTTCTGTCACCTTACCGTCCTGAAATATAAATACGGTTTAAATAATTTATTTCTCAATAGAATGTATAATTTACTTACAGAGAAATACATATTAGATAATATACGTGGTAAACATACATGTCGTCAGGTATCAATAATATGTATAAGCAATATTGAAGGTAGTCGTAACTTTGTCTTCTGTGCGATTGTTGTTGATTCGTGCACTAGTCCGGTACGTATTCAGTGCCAGAAACATTTCATGATGGGATTATAATTAAATGAAACATGCAGCTAACTTCTTTGAACTAAACTATCCTTTAAAAACGAAAAATTTACTAACGCGAGGCTTTCAGTTGTTTCCAAGCTACAGGAAGCCCTTTATTCAAATATTTTGTATCTTTGAAGCGCTCGTAGCGAAGTTTGCTTAACCGCGTCTGAATCGATCAGCAAAGTTAAATAACGTCCGCCGCGGTCATTACTTGGGTGGGTGACCGCTGGTGACATTACTGCTGAGCGCTTCCGTGCTTCGGAGGGCACGTTAAGCCGTCGGTCCCGGTTGTTGTCTTAAAATAGCAGTCGTTATAGCATGGTGGTAGGGCATTTTGCGAATGCCCGCCTGGCTATATAGCTATCATCCTCAAGTAGAAAATCTGTCGCCAAGCACTTAACGGTGTGTTCCGGCAGCTGTCCTTGAGAGCCATTAAATCGAGGTTAGCCTGAACAACATCTTCAACCACATCATCACTTACCATCAGGTGAGATAGTGGCCAAAGGCTAACGTATCAAGCATAAAAAAAAACTTTTCAAACACTTCACTAGTCAAATTATTCCGTAACAATTTTCATTTATAACAAATTATATTACTTTCAAAAGTATTATTCATTAATAAAAGTAAAAAAAACTTGGTAAGTTTTGTTTCTGATATGAAAACTTGTTTATTGATATATTCTGTGTGAATTTCACATTAAATAATACACTGGAAAATGTAATATAGATTAGATTAAAATAACTAAAATGTAATTCACTTACCACTTCTTTGCTCATTATATTATTAGGCCTGTAATCTCCGTGGCATAAACAGTACATAATAGATTCATCACTAAAATATTTCTCCATCTTTTTTAGTATAGCTGGCACTTTTTTTTCTACTTTACTTCTTATATCAGCATCTAAGGAATCTGTTCCTAATTTACCACATTTTTCAATGAATTCGTTCCATGATGGTATAAATTTAAAAGCTTGTTTAAGCGGTTTTATTTTGGAATTAAAATAGTCAAGTCTTCTTTTTTCTATGACAAAAGACAACCCATGGAGTCTTGCTAACTGCTTTACGCATACTTCTGCCATATCTAGTGTTATAATGTCCATCCGATACCATGTCTTGAATCCTTTCCTGGTTAAATTATCCATAATGATTGCTTCATTCGTTGATTCTTCATAGCATTTTACCAAATTGTACCTTTCATCAAATGGAACGTTTCCCTCATTTTGAAGCTCGGTAAATACCTTTGATAAATCGTTGTAGAAAAAAAGTTCTGTTTTGTAAACACTGGAAACTGAAAGATAATCTAATTTTGAGTCAACTAGTATGCTTTTTACAAAAATTGCTAATTCTTTATCTCCATCGGTAGTTTTTCCGTTCACATCTACTTCGTATAAAGTGGCCAGATAGTTGCCTCCGTCTGCAGCAATAGTTTTCTTGCTAATATCACATGATATATAACCTTCTTTTTCAACGATTCTCCAAATGCATTCATCTAGTTTTGATTTTTGTCTAACGACTTTTTTGGGCGCCCCAGCTTTCTTATAGAAATCATAATGCTGAATTTCAACTTGCATTTTATCAAAACTATGTCAATGGTATGCGTTATACAATCACTTTGTACTACGTGCGTTATGTGATGAAGTCTTTTTATATAAATCTGAGATGAAAATAAAGGGGTATTTATAATGGCTTTTTTATATTTTCATTGTCATTCTAAGTTAAGCATATCTAACTTCTTTAGCCACACTTTGGCGACAATATTGCTAACTGTAACAGATTATACAATTTTAATACGCTAGTCTATCAGGAAAACAAAAAAGGAGCGTTGACTCAATCTTCAATATGAATTGTTTGAACCCAATATTAATTATTAGCATATTATATGATCTAAAGTGGTAGTGCCACGCTGTAGCTCCATGGGTTACAGCTGAATGGGCCGGCACGACCGGGGAAGTACCACTCTCCCACATGATATCGACGTGAAGTAGTGGCTCTGCCATTGCGTTTCGATCGATTAGTGGGAGATCCGGAGGCCCAATCCCCCCCCCTAAAGGAATATGGCAGCACAGTTTCACGAGACATTACTCCAGGAGGGTACCAGCCGCGTAAGCGCTGGAGAACCCCTCTCCGAGCATCCACCTCCAGGACGTGAACCTGAAGGTGGATGCTCGGGCTGCCCTGCGTATTCTGGAGGGGGCAAAACCGTGCTCAACCCTATTTCTGCTGCTCGAGGTAAACGAAGCAGGAGGCTTAAGTCACCCCACACCACGCTAACCGTGGACTTTTGCAACATACGGGGTCTCCGTTCTAACCTGAACGATGTCCATTACCATCTGGAGACTGCTAAGCCGGCCTTGCTCTTTCTGACTGAAACACAGATATGCTCTCCGACAGACACCTCATTCCTCACATACCCTGGGTACAAACTGGAACATTCCTTTTTGCCGCGGGCGAGGGTGTGTCTTTACGTCAGAGAGGATATCTGTGCTCGTCGTCTCAGCAGCCTTGAAGGACGGGGCCTATCTGACATTTGGTTGCGCGTAGACTGCGATGACCATCCGCGAATCTACGCGTGCCTTTATAGGTCCCATATGAACGGTAATGCCGAAATAGATCAATTCGTGGAGCACCTACAGATGGCTACAGATTCCGTGCTTGAGCAGATCCCCACCGCAGAGATCGTGATACTTGGCGATTTCAACGCCCATCATGCCGAATGGCTTGGTTCGCGCACCACCGATCATGCGGGGAGATCTGTTCACGACTTCGCTTTAGCGTATGATCTAACACAACTGGTCACCTCGCCTACGCGAATCCCAGATGTGGTTGATCATACACCTTCCCTGTTGGACCTTCTGCTGACCCTTCACCCGGAAAACTACACAGTATCCGTTAACGCTCCTCTCGGATCGTCGGACCACTGCCTGATCCGGAGTTCAGTGCCAGTTACACGCCCAACTCGACCCCGTTTTGTGGGTTGTCGTCGCGTGTGGCACTATAGGTCTGCAGATTGGGACGGGATGCGGTCCTTCTTTGCATCCTACCCATGGGGGCAAGTTTGCTTCTTGCCGGATGATCCAGATGTCACTGCTAACTATGTTGCTGATGTAGTGCTTCAGGGTATGGAACTCTTTATTCCATATTCTGCAGTGCCCATCGGTGGCAGGTCACAGCCCTGGTTTGGTCGCTCTTGTAAAATGGCCTCTGGCCACAAACGAGAGCGTTACCAAGCTTGGGCTGATTCAGTGGCATCTAAGGATTCAAATACCAGCAATCTCAAAAAGAAATATAACTTTGCCTCCAGGTCCTTCAAAAGAGTAATCGCAAGAGCGAAGTCGGAGCATATCGGCAGAATTGGCGAGAGATTAGCCCGCCTTCCTTCGGGAACACGTGCGTTCTGGTCTCTTGCTAGGGCTGTCCAGGGAAATTTTTGTCAGTCATCCCTACCGCCCCTGCACAGAGAGAATGACACACTGGCCCACACCGCAAAGGAGAAGGCCGATCTTCTGGGCTCTCTCTTTGCGTCTAACTCGACTTTGGATGACCAAGGGAACTCACCACCGACTATACAACGGTGTGATACCTCGATGCCGGATATAATTTTCCGGCAATGTGCAGTACGTAAAGCACTGTTCTCCTTGGACATTCATAAGTCGAGTGGGCCTGATGGCATCCCTCCGATAGTGCTGCGGACTTGTGCTCCAGAGTTGACACCGGTTCTAACGCGTCTTTTCCGGCTCTGTTACTCATCAGGCGTTGTCCCAAAAACATGGAAGACGGCTTTGGTGCACCCGATCCCTAAAAAAGGTGACCGCTCAGATCCGTCCAATTACCGCCCTATAGCCATAACGTCTCTGTTCTCCAAGATAATGGAATCCATTATCAACAACCAGCTCCTGCAATATCTAGAGGAGCACCAGCTGATTAGCGATCGCCAGTACGGTTTTCGTCGCGGTCGCTCAGCTGGTGATCTTTTAGTATATCTTACGCATCGGTGGGCGGAGGTGGTGGATTCCAAGGGTGAGGCGTTGGCGGCTAGTTTGGACATAGCGAAGGCCTTTGATCGGGTGTGGCATAAAGCGCTTCTTTCGAAGCTTCCTTCCTATGGGCTTCCCGAGAAATTGTGCGAATGGATCTCCAGTTTTTTGGCAGATCGGAGCATCAAGGTCGTTGTCGACGGTGCATGCTCCGACTTAAAGCCGATTAATGCTGGCGTTCCGCAAGGCTGTGTGCTATCTCCGAGTCTATTTCTCTTGCACATCAATGACATGCTGCAACTCAGCGATATTCATTGTTATGCAGATGACAGCACCGGAGATGCCTCATACACCGGCCGCGCTAATATTTCTCGGGAAAGCGTTGTCGAGAGTCGGAACAAACTTGTGACTTCAGTCGAGACCATGCTGTCAAATGTTTCGAATTGGGGCCAAATGAACTTAGTCCAATTTAACCCCAAGAAGACACAAGTTTGTGCGTTTACCGCTAAGATATCCCCCTTTGTCGTATCCCTCCGTTTCGAAGACACTCCCCTTGCCACCTCTACTAGCATCGGAGTACTTGGCGTCGACATATCGAACGTCGTCCAATTTCGCTGTCACTTGGAAGATAAGGCTAAGTTAGCCTCTAAGAAGCTCGGTGTGCTCGGAAAGGCGAGGCGGTACTTCACGTCGGCCCATCGCCTGCAACTTTATAAGGCTCAGGTTCGACCTCACATGGAGTACTGCTCTCACCTCTGGGCGGGAGCTCCCCAGTACCAGCTTCTTCCATTTGACCGCGTTCAACGCAGAGCGATTCGAATCGTTGACGATCAAGTTCTCTCCGGTCGGCTCGACCCTTTGGCTTTGCGTAGAGATGTTGGATCACTCTGCATCTTTTACCGTATATATCACGGGGAGTGTTCTGAGGAACTGTTTGATTTACTACCTGCAGCTCAATTTCGCCACCGGACTTCCCGACAAAGCGTGATGTTTCATCAATTTCATGTCGACGTCTGGAAGTCCACAACCTTGCGATTTTCACGGCATTTTCTACCTCGCACTGCCACATTATGGAACCAGCTGCCAGGTGAAGTATTTCCGAACAGTTACGACTTAGGAACCTTCAAGAAAAGAGCATATTCCCTCCTTAAAGGCCGGCAACGCATCCTCGAGACCTCTGGTGTTGCGGATGTTTGTGGGCGACGGTGATCACTTACCATCAGGTGAGCCGCTTGCGCGTTTGCCCTCCTATCCCATAAAAAAAAAAAAAAAAAAAAAAAAAAAAAAAAAAACTAAAAACAGATAATAAGTTAGGTTTTACTTTTTCCCTGCCTAGAATATACCTAAGTACTCGTATATAATCAATATTCCATTATTATACAAGATAGTTATTGAAACCGGAAACATTCAACAAGACAACAAGTAGTGATCATTTTTAACGACATCTATACCTACAAAATGACACTAATTGAAATTTTTGTTTGTTTCAAGTATTTAATGTCAATGCTTATGTTTCTCTCAATCACCTTGTCTTCTTTATTATAGTGCGTGTACTGTTTTTAGTTCAAGTTCACAAAAAGTTTGATGTTAAATTCAGTATAAGATGAAAGTACTTGCATAAAGCAACATGTTTTTTGTCATATATGGTAATGTTTAGCTGATTAGCCTACAATAAGCACTGTTATTTTTAAGGATAACTGCCGTAATATACGATTAGGAGATTATTTTTCGTAAATAATACGTGACAACTCACGTGAAGAAGTTATATAGCTCCGCATATTGTTTCAAGTACATCTGTTGATTTGGTGGAGAGCTCAGGAGGCCCGCGTTACGGGTGTAGGCAGCTTATAGTCCATGTTCCAACATATGCTGCTAGGAGTCAGTCGTACTTAGTCTTGTCAGCGAGTCCTGGTTAGTCCTCTTCACTACTAGCTAAATCCCAGCTGGCTTGAATATGTCCCAACACAGAAACGTTTCAAATCGACCTGTCCTTAACATCCATATATCATCTCCATAAAGACACGGCTTACAAGCAGGTGCCAAGAACCATTTTTCATCATAAACTTTTAACGCCTATTAATTTAAATAGGTTTTAAGATCTTGCGAGGCACGAAGAACTTTTTGTACCTTGCTTTGTAAAAGAGTTTCTATTCAAGGGTGGTAGGTAGCCAGAACATTTATATACTCGTAATGCTTTAACACCATGCGGTGAAGATCAAGCTCACGCCAGCCACCATTGCTCCTCTAAGTTGCAGTCTAGAGACAATGGCACTGGGCAATAATTGCTATAATAGTACATTATGGTACAAGTGTGTGATGTTGGTGATTACCACTGAGGCGCCATTAAGACCCGAGCCGTTAGGTGAGGATCTTAAGAGAGCCGAGGACGGTTATCATCAATACACACGTGTATCATACGACATTTTTCAACACGCTTGTTAAGAAAATAATACAAAAAATCAATTAATTTCAACAGTGAAAACGAAGTGTGAAATAGTTTTCGCGATGGCGGGAAAACTTTTTTTTTTTCTCCCTATCTCGGGAAATGGTCTCGCACTTCTTGTGCATTTGCCAGTGTCAGGCGGGAAAACTTAAGCACTTTTAATATGCGCGCGCATGGCGATCTGCCATAGACTAAAGAATGACGTTTCTTTTGTTTTGGCTTTTCGCGGATAGCGTTTTAGCCATTTACAAAATGGGGAATTTAAAGTTTTCTTTATTGCAGAGAAAATAAAAGTTATATTTGAGTAAAAATTTTATTTATTAAACACGTACGTACAAGTTTAAAGAGATTACATTTTATTTGTATGTATTGATCATGGTTTTTTTTTGTATCGAATTGTTTTTAAGAACAAAGGAACTCAACCAAAAATACATTAAAACTCATTTGTGAATAACAGTAGTGTAAAAGTCATAGTTTAATTACAGGTGTCATTATGTGCCTAATTGTGGTGAAATTAGGGCCACTTAATGAGCAAGTGTGTTGAAAAATATTATTTTTTTATGTTTTATCTTCGTCTGTATGATGGCATCTTTACTAATAAGCAGTATCATTATATGGCGGTCCACAAGTAGCAACGAACAGTAGAAGTATAAATAATTGACGTATGTTTGATAAGATATCATTACGTATTGTTGAAATTTATCATAATTCATAAGTCACCTTTGTGTTTAGAGGTTCAAGGCAGGTAGGAACTTTATAAATAAATGCCTGTTTTATAACTAAACGAGTAGGTAGATACGTATCGTAAACGAGTATAACTTAATTTTAAAAAAACCCAAATGTATTTTTTTATTTTTCCATTGAAATTAAAACTACACGTTATACGAGATATATTAATCGCTTATTAAACCCACTGGAAGGGTTTGGAAGAAACAAAATATTTATATCTTATAATATAGCGTCTAAAATACGTCTGTTTGTTTTATTTTTTTATTTAGGTATTTAGTGACACTTGCGCTATCAATACGAATCTAACGATATCTCATATAATCAAATCGGTTAAGCCGTTTAATCAAATCGCTTAGCTGATCGGTACAGAACGGCTAATCAAAGTTCACTACGAGCGCTTCAAAACAAAAAACAAGAAATCTACAAAACAAGTTGTGAATCCAGGTGTGTATGATGCTAACAGGGGCCAAATGGGCCAAAACTCTTCCGCATTCACACGAACCTATAATTGTATGACAGCGCCATCTAGCGAAAGGTCTTGTGTATACAACGTAAGACTACAATAACGTCAATTGGCTTCGTAAAATGACTTGTTAAATCGTAAAGTTAATAATTACGTATAAATAGTATTCATGTACAACGTGACTGTCGTAATGGTGCATATGTTTATTATTACTATTATTTTACACAACTGCGCATCAACTTACTGCAGTCTTATTGCTTTGATTTGCTTGTTAGATTGTAGATAGTCGAATGTACTCATATGAAAAATATCATTCTCTGCCCTTATTCCACCTATGAACATGGCAGTTCATGGCATAAGGTTCTACAGTTCTACACACGACTCCCACAGGAGGATTTGGTAGTAAAAGGGTTCCACCTGCACGGGTGACTTATTGTAGGTTATAATTTATAATATACAGGGATCCAGTAAGCGTATTACTTTTAATATTGAATGGGCACATTGCTACAGGAGTTATTTATTAACCGTCACAAGTTTCCATAGTTTCCATTTCAGTTGCACGGGAAATCATCAATAAGTCAATACACACATTGTGAAATAAATTTCCCAACTACAATTTTGCATTTAGTTATCGACATTATTTTTCAAATATATATCAGATATATATTTACGGACGGTAAAACTGAAATCCACATTTAAAAGGTGTAAAATGGAATTCCGTTTTTATTTATAAATAACGGAGAAATCCACATTTAAAAGGTGTAAAATGGAATTCCGTTTTTATTTATAAATAACGGAATATTCACTTATTTAAAAAACAAACTACTGAACAAATTTTTATGAAATTTCTATGCAACCAATGCGATAATAAAAGACAGTGAGCTCAAACAAATATATGAGCACCGCGCCTTTTTTAAAATTGGTTAAAAATAATAAAATTTTAAAACTTTTTGGGTTTTTATGTTAACAAATAATAAGGTTTCTCTGTAATTACCTCCATTTTTTTTATTAACCACAGCTCTTAAAATTACGTACTCATTCCAAAAATACTTAAACTTACAGCCAAAAATGGACTTACATTTTATAAGGATAAGAAATTACATTCAACGTATTAAAATATCAGTTAAATAAACAATACTTAAAAAGAAAGTTTTCACTATATGACAATAAATTGGATATTTTATAGGCACATTTGTATGATGAATATATGAGAATATATGTGATTGTGTGTAAGTGTAAAAGCATAGTTAAACCAGAAAGTTAGCTTGAGGCGCATAGGATTTGTGCGTGTCTCATAGTTTTATATGTAATATGTTTAGGTACACCATCGCAATGTTGTGTATACATCTAATTTTAGGAATAGTACATATCTGATGACTGGAAAACCGAGTATTTTCACAGAGTATTTGATAGAAATGTTGGTTACCTTAAAAATGAGTCATTCATTGGTGTATTAAACCAATCTGAAGTTGCCGATAATGGCCGGGTTGCACAACATTTGTTATTGGCATTTGGCGCTTGGGCCGCTTGTCCAGTTTACTTATCGCATTCCTACGAGTACAACCGCCTCATAAACCAGTTATTAACTTAAAAGCAATCACTCAGTTCTTCTTACATGCAATATTCTCTAAATAATAGTACCTATTCAGTGCAAGTGATAAAGAGTGATAAAACGAACACAATGTAACATTGTGTATGATATTATTGCGTAATTAATATTGTGAATGGTGTGGAGTCTATAAAACAAGTGAAGGTGATAAGTCGTGATTATTTTGTTTATTTTACTCGGCCAAAACAAACATAATGCAGAACCAAAGAGATACAGATAAAAAAATCGTCGATTTATCTACAAAGGTGGATAAATATGTGAACAGTATTATAAATAACGAAGGATACGTTACCTACAAAGTGGAAAAGGTCAATTTATCGTCAAAAGGTGGCAGCTATATGGGATTACTATATGAAGTTAATATTAAAGGAAAAACTGAAGATGGCGAAAAAGAAACGAATGTATTTATGAAGCACATTTTGAGTCCTAAAGTTCCATTGACATTCAATGTACCAGATGTTTATAAGCGAGAAAATTTTGTGTATACAGATCTAATAAAAGAACTGCATGGTTTGCAAGATGAATACAATGTACCTGCTGATGAGAGATTTGTTATCGCTAGTGCTTTCGATGAATGTAACGACGAAACCATAGTCCTCGAAAATCTTACAAAAAGAGGTTTCAAAACATATTACCGTATGGACGTTGTGAATTTGGAATACGCGGAGTTATCTATGAAGCATCTTGCTCGATTACACGGCCTCTCATTAGCGATGGAAGTAAAGAGGCCAGATTATTACGAGAAAAAAATTAAAACCATGGATTGTTTATACTTTTTGGATGATCACTGGGATGGGTTCATTAAAAATATGGCTTTATTTTCCTCACAATTTTTAGAGAGTGACGTAAGGAAGAAAGTTGCGCATCAATTTGGTGAAATTGTAAAGAAATATGGTACTTATTTGAAAGAAGATTCGTGTATCAAAACTATATGTCACGGGGATTTTAGAGCCAATAATATTATGGTTAAGGAAATCGTGAGTATACTAAAATTTTATTTTAATGAAAGTCGTGTCATGATTATGATATTAATTGATACCCAAATGATCATTTAAGAGAGATTAAAAGCTAAGGTAAAGGAACACAGATTTAAAAAAAAACATATGCTAAGTGACGTTTTACAACAATAATCTCTTTTCTATCGATTGTGTTGATATATCTAGTTCTATGTTGTCAAGAAAATGGTAGGTACGATATCTTTCAACTTAAATAATTTTAATGTAGTGGAAGGTGAGTACCAAGATAGCGACAAATTACTTTGATACAAAAGATAGCGTAAACATTGTGAGAGCATTACACTTAAAATTATTTAAGCCATTACATGGGCTTGTAAAACTGCAAACAAAAGCATTCTGTTGTGTTCAGTATGGATGCTCTTGAATCTACATAAAATACGAAAGCAACACGACGTTTCTTATGTCTGTGGCCTCACTTCAAATGGGAAATATAATTTTCATTATTTTTATTATTGCAATAACGCATGCTCTGTGGATTACACTTCAAAATTACGAGAAGAAAAATTATAGTCACTAATATACTAGTCATGTTGGCTTAGCGGTCAGAGCATGCTCCGGCTACAGAAGTGGTCGGTGCGGGTTCGAATCCCGCACATGACTATAATTTTTTCTCGTAATTTTGTAATGGGGAAATAAAAGTTTTAATAGTCGTTGTTCTTGACCTGCCATCTTGGATTATTGACAATAGTAATTATTACTAAAAAAATAAAAACGTCTAACTTCTCTGTATTCATTTCAGAACGGCAAGCCAACAGAGGTCATTGCAGTTGACTACCAAATCACACACAGAGGTAACCCTGTCCTGGACTTCATATACTTCATATTCTGGGGAACAGACCAAGAATTCAGAAAAAAACATTTGGATCATCTAAAAGAACTATATTATCAATACCTAGAAAAATTCCTTAAATATTTCGACATAAAAGTAGATGACGTATTTCCCAAAAGAGAATTTGAGAGACAATACCAAGAAAAACTTGATTTTGGATTGATGATTTCGATTTTTTATCTGCCGTTCCTTTTCCCGCCAGAAGATGATGTTCCAAATTTGTCAGAAAATAACGAAACATTGAACAAAATGACTTTGAATGTCGATAAAAAGTATGGAGAAAGATTCCGTGGTATTGTCGACGATTTTATTCAGTGGGGCTATTTGTGAGAGTTTAAAAATGAAAAAAATATTTATGTATAAAGTAGGGGCAACAAAGTTTTCTTAAGTATTGTATATGATTTGATCAATGACAGAAACATTTTGTACAAATAAGATCCGATCCGTAATTACCTCTGTAATTTATTAAAATATTACAAATGAAATATATGATGAAAAATTAGATAAACTAATTTATTTCTGGTCTGGACATTATGGCTGACGCCCTTTTAAATTCTATTGTATGTACATATATACACACCCAGCTACCACCCTCAAGTAGAAAATCTGTGGCCAAGCAGCTAACAGTGTGTTCTGGCAGCAGTCCTTAAGAGCCAGTAAGATTACAGGTTCATAAGACCTAACAATTGTATGTCTCAGGGTGACGGGCGCAGTGCAGTTTGTCACTTGTGTCGACATGTATCTGTTACAGGCAGAGGTTTCCACTTAGCATCAGGCGGGCCTCGTGCTTTTTTCGTCACAATCAAATAAAAATATATGTATCGTGCTAGTCGAAGTACGAATTTTGATTTTTCATTCTTTAATACCACGGTGATCGTTGATTCGAGTTCTATTATGGCTCTAATTTTCCATACGTTACAAGAGCAATTCTGTAAGCTTGCTTACTTTTTGACAGATGTTAACAACATTTTAGTAATATAATTAACCATAGGAAAACGGTTTCTCATCTACTTTAACTAATAAAACGTATTTATAAATGCCCTGTACCAATCGTTTCTACAAGATTTAACCAGAAAAATACTGTGTCATGTCTGCTTATCTGTACAATATCTGTATAATAAGGAATTAAAGTTTAAAAAGTATAGTAATAATGAATTTAAAATATCAGCCAAGTGCGAGTCGGACTCGCGCACGAAGGGTTCCGTACCATTAGCTAAACAACATTAGACTTAATATTTTAACCTTTTTTAGTTTTAGCGTGCGCGGGTCCGACTCGCACTTGACCAAGTTTTTGTATTTTTTGTTATAGCAGCAACAGAAATACATCATCTATGAAAATTTTAACTGTCTAGCTATCACCGTTCTTGAGATACAGTCAAGTGACAGACGGACGGACGGACGGACAGCGATGCCTCAGTAATAGGGTCATGTTCACACCCTTTGGGTAAGGACCCGAAAAGTAATTCATACCTAGTTTAAAAAATATGACTATGAAGCCCTTGAAAATTAATTTACTGAGTTTTATATATAACTGTCAGTTGAGATAACTACAGTTGACTAAATATTATGAACATTACACAATATTGTCATACATTAACACACTTATTAATTCATACCGAATCCTTACGAGAAAATTAAAATATATACAAAATCTTGCTGTAATCAATATATTCATACTTTGTACTTTATACGCATACTTACTTAAAATCACATTTACTAACAATTGTAAACACACAATATACACTACAAACTCACTTACACTTATACATTTCACATACACTTACACACACACCCTATGTTCTTTAAGCGTTAAGTAAATATCGTCGGATATAATATTAGACGTAAGTGCCAGTAGTAAATTTAAGACTTTCGCGACTTGAACACATAGTTATAAGTATTTAACGGGACTTAATCATAATCACGATAAACATGTATATTTATATTTATTTACCTCGAAAATGGAAGTGCAGAGACTACCGGCTTTCTTGCCATATGTAAAAGGCGTGAAAGATAAAGTTGGAACAGTATTAAAGTCCTTCTCCATTAAGAATTCATTATGAAGCCCTCGTAGCAAAGTTTGCTTAACCATTCTGAATCGATCAGCAAAGTTAAGCAACGTCCGCCGCGGTCATGACTTGGATGGGTGACCGCTGGTGAAATTACTATTGAGCGCTTCCGTGCTTCGGAGGGCACGTTAAGCCGTCGGTCCCGGTTGTTGTCTTAGGATGTCAGTCCTTACAGCATGGTGGTAGGGCATTTTGCGAATGCCCGCCTGGCTAGCTACCACCCTCAAGTTGAAAATCTGTCGCCAAGCACCTAACGGTGTGTTCCGACAGCTGTCCTGGAGAGCCAGTAATTCTCGGTAAGCCTGAACAACATCTTCGACCACATCATCACTTACCATCAGGTGAGATAGTGGTCAAAGGCTAACCTATCAGGCATAAAAAAAGACTATATCGTCCGTTGTCAAAGTTGGCAGCGCAAGTCAGGTCACCCAAGGATATTATTTCCCTTCAGACACCTGGTGGTCTACAAGGTAGATTGAGGCTGCGGTAGTTCATATATTAGACAAACCAAGCGAACTATAAGTGAACGGGTCAAAAAACATATCGCAGCTGTGAAAAATCGACAGGTGGAGAAAACTGCTATACCTGAACATCTGCTAGAGTCAGGACCTGATCACTGGATTGAGCTCCACGGCCCGAAAGTCCTCGCAACGGAACGTCACTACCATTCTAGACTAGTACGAGAAGCTATTGAAATAAGGAAATATCATAATTTCAATCGAGAGGATGCTTTTAAGTTAGCTGCATCCTGGAAACCAGTGCTAAGGAAATGCAACAATAGCGCGTTTTACCTTCATTAAGACCTGTGGATGTTGTCAGTGTTGTGTGTCGAGACGATACATTTCTAAATCAAATGCGGGTAGTTGGAGAAAATACATGCCCTTCAAGACGTTGACACCCACCTCTTCAGTCCGCTCGTGACCACGACCAATGCAACTTGGTCGAAACGTTGAGGTAAATAAATAAAAATATACATGTAAGTTCCGAATACTTATAACTAAGTAAGTGTCGGTGTCATAAGTATTATGGGAGTCGAGATACGTCTCGACCGGTTTCGCGACCTTCAGAGTCGCTTCGTCACGGAGTGCCTGCGCTCACGACACGATCGCACCCGCGCAAGCACTGGCGGTGGTGACGGTGGCGGCCGCGGAGCGAGCCGCGCGAGCTGCTGCCCTCCTCGCTCGCTCTGACGTCACCAACGGCGCCGGCGCAGGTGCTTCATTGGAATCTTCGTCACTGTTACTAGTACTTTCGTTCCATACTACTAGACCAGAACACGCTGCACTGACTGTATCTGTAGACGCATTCTCGACGTATTATAACCGTAAATGAAATTGGCTCAAAATAATCATTTAATATGTGTCAAACTTACGTGGGTTTTAATTATGGGAGTCAGTAAAAACTATTTGTATTTTATTTAATCATACTAAAATGGCAACCTTAACAACAAAAACAAAACTAGCTAATATTTTATGAGCTGCAGATAATGTTGATTGATAATATAGTACGCTGTACTAGGTGATAGGTCTCGTTAGCAAGAACCTTAGTGGGTACTACCTAAAGTACAATACAATACAAAACACTTTATTGTACACCAATAGAAACATACAAATAACTAGAAAAACTTAAAACTAAAGTACAACGGGCGGACTTATCGCTTAAAGCGATCTCTTCCAGTCAACCGTTGGATGGAGATCGTTTAAGGAGTCAGAGAGGTTGGCGAACACAATAAATTTATTAGATATTATATCTACTTAAATAAATCAAATGCTAAAGTATGAGTGTGTGTGCTAGTGTGTTAGGAGTGAAGGGAATGAAATTACTGGACGAACAAGCCCTACGAATTATATATTTTCAAACACATTCTTACATAAATAATTATGGTATTTACGTTACAAGCATAATTTAGAGTCAACTTTGCAATGTTAATATATCAAGAACATTTTAAGGAAACGTGTTTTGGACTTTTGTTAGTCTTAGCACAGAATAAAAAGGGCCTTACATTATATGATCAAGATTTTCATAATATATTTTTTACTGCTATACTGATACTACTATATTCAATAGTACCTATTACCACAATATTGCGCATGGTACCGACTTTGGCAAGTTATTTCACACTATTAGTGTTCAAATTCAAATTCAATTTATTTGCAAGAATGTGAGTAATTATTTAAACAATACAGTAAAGTTATTAGTTAACTGTAAACAGATCTTCACATTCCATCATATTTGGCATGCAAAAGTGTAGGTCCAAGCCTTGCTAATAAACTAGATTATGTACTTACATAGATATACTACCAACGCTCCTACACGATTACATTAAGCCTGCACCGAGGCAGCGATACGTAATTGTGGTTCGTTTGATCCCTTGCTGTATCTTTATTTCTTAATTTTGAGTTATGCAATTAATATATAATGTATTTAAGTATTCATTCTATAAATCATACACTTTGACAACACGATTACTTGAAATTTTCTCGATGGAAAATAAATCCAAAGTTACATCTAAAAAACGAAATAAACCCTTAGTACGGCGTAAATACTTCACGGAGAGTCATCAGTATTTGAATAATTAATAAAAACAATTTGTTTTCTATAAGGTATACACATAAAATTTTTCAAATAGGTATTTTTTTATTATACGAAGGAAATACTCAAATTCACGTATGTTCCACCCATTTTACTCAGAGCCGCGATGCTTTGTCCCTATCCGCTTTAGTAATTCTTCGGCCGTCGGACGGGGATGCTGTTGGCGAGCTTTACTTACACACACATACGCGACGCACATAAAAAGCTCGGTGCGCCCTAATGAATCACATTTTTAACTTGTTCTTTATTTTAACAAATCACCAATCGCTAATAAAAACGTTTACTAAATATATCAAATACTAAAGTCACAAAGATATCTAACCTTTTCACAGAAATCTACCCACATTAATTAATGTCATATAGAATTATATATTAACCATTCATTCCGTTCATTTAAATGTCATATTAATCGAATATCAAATTTTTGCGTCAACCATCAAGAAACTTTAGTGTTGCCAGTTTCTAATCTGTAATAAAATAACAATAATATATACTATTGTAATCAAATAATTTCCGCTATTAGTTCCGATTCCCCCTATGTCTCTCGACAGCGAAACAAGCCGATGTCCGAACCACAGTGGTGCCCTTGAGCTCGCCGCCAACCCCTCCTATAGTAGCGGCACGTTTTCGGCGTCCGCAGGAGACGGAGGTACAAGGCGCTTTTCGCCTTCTACGGCACTTCGCCCTCCCGGGCTATTGTAGGACCTTCCCTCGCCCAAAATCCGCAAAATAATAAATAATTTCCGCTTAAATAATGCTAGGTCTTCAGATTCTAATAACGATGTAGGTCTGTAAGAGATTGTATGTTCTTAGAGCTTATTCTTAGATTAATTACAAATACACTTTGATCAGATAGGGCAAATGAATGACCTGGTATATAAACTTTATTTGTGGCGTTGACTCTTAAACATTTTAAATAATTTTCATCCCACCATCTCGGAAAGAGTATTTATAATCTTCAATATCTGAGTGGAAAAGCCGTTTTTATTCTCTAGAGGATAAAGTAAATTGAATTTAGAACATCGTGTGCACTAAGTTTGTGAATTAAAAAAAACATTAAACCTATTTACTGCTACCTCTATGGTGCCGAATATATCATACAACTTTTTTTAATTTGTTAAAAACTCAGACTCGGAACCTTCTTGGTGTTCTTTTTTCAATTTGCTTTGTATGCGGTTCTTTACGCGGCATTTTTTCACGTCATTGTTAAACCTTGAGGTGGAATGAAAAGTTACGTGTTACACTCGAGTGCAAAGATTTTTCACCTCGTGCTCTTTTGATTCCCTCGCTAACGCTCAGGATTCTAATTTTGAATCACGAGCGCAGCGAGTGATTCAAAATTATATCAGTTAATGATTTAAATGCAATAACAATTTAAATTTATCTAATAATCCATAAGAGCCAAAGTCGAATTAGAGCTGCTCTGTACCTATATTGTGAATGTAATCAAAAACTAGAGGCACGTCCGCATCCGCACGCGTATTTAACAAAAAATAATTTGAATCACCTAAAAAGTAGTTATTGTGACATAACTGTAATAGTTAGATATGATAACGGACTTCTTTGTAAATATTGATAGCCTCAATGAAATTATAGTACATCATTACAAATTACAAATTTACGAGAGAAAAAAATTATAGTCATGTGCGGGATCTGAACCCGCGTCCATCCACCCCTTTAGCCGGGGTATGCTCTAACCAATTGAGCTAACATGACACAATTAGTTCAATAGTATTGTGTCATGGTAGCTCTATTGGTTAGAGCATACCCTGGCTAAAGGGGGGATGGACGCGGGTTCGAATCCCGCACATGACTATAATTTTTTTCTCTCGTAAATTTGTAATTTTGTAATGATGTACTATAATTTCATTGAGGCTATCAATATTTACAAAGAAGTCCGTTATCATATCTAACTATTACAGTTATGTCACAATAACTACTTTTTAGGTGATTCAAATTATTTTTTGTTAAATACCCGTGCGGATGCGGACGTGCCTCTAGTTTTTGATTACATTCACAATATAGGTACAGAGCAGCTCTAATTCGACTTTGGCTCTTATGGATTATTAGATAAATTTAAATTGTTATTGCATTTAAATCATTAACTGATACCAGAAAACAATTGCATTGTCTTTATCTATACTAAGTAGTTGAAGTTATAGATAGATCCGTAGATTGTGGAGGTGGTAACTAGATAAATAAGTAATAATAATAATGTGATTTCAAATCTTAATAATGATAAACTCATTATCAATATTGATTATATGATATAATTACAATAACAATTGTGGAGTACATGTTATTGATTTGAAAAACAAGCCAACTTGGACTTGCACACAGTTATTGTTTTTTTTCACAACTTCTATGAACTGACGTTACATATTCCAAATTAGTTTGGGTTTTAGAGGTAGTCCCCATACAAATACAAATACAAATCATATATTGATGACACCAAACTCATAAGTCAAACAGTGTAGACAAAGTGTGCAATATACATCCGCTCATATATCCAGTTTTATTTTCATTTAATGAGACAGGATCTCTTTAACTGAAAATAAAATAAAAATATCATTAAATATTAAACAAAAAATTAGAATAATAACTTATACATTGTAATAATTATAATGAATATCTGATTAATTGATCATTAAAAAAAAACAAAAAACATTATTTTCACATCGTACCATTAACAGTCAGGTAATTTTAGGTAGTCATTAATATTATATAATATTTTTTTCAATAGCCAGGACTTCATATTGTTTGAAAGGCCGTGACGGAAGCTGCATCTCTCACGCTTAGGGGCACTCTATTATAAATGGCGGGCCCTCCGACGTAGACTGACCACTCGGACCTAACCAAGCTGTGAGCTGGTGTCACAAGTTAGTTCTATATGGCGTTGCTTCTAAGGCTGTATGAAGGACATACGCCGCTCTGTCGGAACAAGTCCAGATTACAGTGTACGAATACGGCTAACTTATATATGAGCTCGCACGGTAGTGGAAGTATACACCCTAAAGAAGTCCACACACGAGACATCGTCAGAGACTTCGTACATTGCGCGCAGGGCTGGTTTCTGCATAACGAACACTCTGTTATAGTCTACTAAAACTGGTCTCAAGTAAAGCTCTTACGGCTTATATATTTTTTTTATATAATATGAAGCCCCGTGACATACTTGAACGGGTCTCCGTTCAAGTATGTCACGGGGCTTCATAGGCAGAAGATAAGAAGGCTCAATTTTGCCACAGATTAAAAAGGAACAGAAGGACCACTCTGCATAGCCATGCCAATAAATAAGTGACTCTAGCTACGAAGCAATACAGTGGACTTCAGCTCGCGAAGCACGGAGTACCTAATTTTTATATTCACCTAAAAAGCGTCTCTCTTTCTATCGCATAGTATCGCATAGCTCTGATCTCTTCTGGCTCGGCACGCACCGTACTATAATCCCGTCCGAATGGATACGCCAATGAACTTATAACTTTGCACCTTAGTTGCGGAGTGAGCCAGGCCTGGTTATGCTCTATGCTTACTGAACCTTGAAAAGTATTTATCAAAAAATTAAATCCTAATTTTATTCATCTCTCTGACCACAATCTCACCTCATGGTAAGTATTGATGATGCTTGCTAAGCCGTCGGTCCCGGTAGTTTTTCTTTGGATGGCAGTCGCCTCAGCAGTATTATTATATGTTCTATGATTACGGTAGTGGATTTGGCTAATGTCCGCCTACCTAACACTCTCAAGTAAAAATTTAACAAAACACATAACGGTTTGTTTCGGTAGCTGCTTTGAGGGTCAGTAATGTAGATTAGCTTGAACAACATCTTCAATCGCATCATCACCGACCATCAGGTTAGATTGTGGTCCAAGGTACGGGCGTAATTCCACGAGCAGTTAACCATCCAATTAATAACCGCAACAGAAGTTGCTTTATCCGATAATGAACGACCAGGGAAGCTAAAAATAAAGCTATCATTGTGATTAGGGCATGGATACCGGTATTCGGTATTACCGAAAAACCGGTAATACCGGCCTATTTAGAGTACTTTTAAATACCGGTATTGGAATAAAAAATACCGGTATTTCGGTATTATGACAAAAAAGAAGTTTATATGCATGAAAACTAATCAAAGGCTTAAAAACCAATACGGCGGCTTTAGATTATATGAATAACATCAACAACTTATTTAATATTATGGTTGTACATTAATGCGCAGTTTACGTTTTCTTTTCATGCTTTTACAAATTAGTTAATAAACCGACTTCAATAACCAAAAATTCATAATCTAATTAGATAACGTTGATTTATACTTAATAAAAAATGTCATTTTAAGATTGAAACCAGTCAATGTGTCCGTGCAATTGTGAGTACATAAATTGTATTACATATACGGTGGTAGTACTGTTTATATAGTTTAACAAAACTGACATATCATACGCCGACCACCGCACGCCCCTCAGACCCGCGCGGTGCATCTTTTTATCTCACGCATATTCTCAATTGCATTGTGCGCTCTCACTTGATTCGTCGGTTCTCTATTCACAATTCTCTTATTACTACGCACATGCACGTGGTATATACGGTAATCAGTGTTTCCGAGTATATTACAGTGATAAGAACTATGTATGAACTGATATCTCACACTGCGATCCCCAAGACGCCTACCAAGCGTGGACATAATGGCAAACTCCGCTTTAATGAAGGAACAGTGGACAATTCAGCTGATACAGTAAGAACGGTGTGGGTAGTTTCCGTTTTCGAGACAATATTACGAAATAACTATCATTTAGGAGATAATCGGTAAGTTAGAAACTCTTAAGAAATTTAATAAGAATTAAATAAAACGATCGACAAGTCTCTAAAAGAGAAAAGTACATAAAAGGATATTTTACACTAATCGCAAGATATAGACAACGAATCTAATGACTCTGATCCGGAAGATGATGAAATGTGATGCGATACATTATTGAATTATACACACGGAAAAGACACAGTACAAAAATGGCGGCAATAGAGGACTTTATTGGGATGAACTTTATAAGACCTTACCTCCAATTAGTATTGAATCCGAAATAGCGTTTTCAGTAACGAAATTTATCCAAACTTATATTATATCTGATTGTTTTTTGTTATAATATATAATTCATATTTGATTATTTATTGGAATAATAAAAAATACATAGGAAAAAGTACCAAAAATTATTAATAAAAATTAAGTTGGTTAAAAAAAATACTGTTTCACGATGATTTTATTATAATAAAAGAGGTATATTAATTCAGTCAAAACAATATAAAATAATATTTTTTCTGCGTTTTTAAAATTTATAGTGAAATACCGAAAAAATACCGAAATACCGGTATTCCGGTATTGAAAATATTGATACCGATATAATACCGGTATTGCCAATAAGTCCAATACCGCCATGCCCTAATTGTGATGAATCATACACAGTTCGAATCGTACCTAAAGGTTAAAACGGAGCCATATTAATAAGGTCATCTTAATAGAACTTTGGTACACGATTCTCACAGAAGAGAAATTCAAGCTGCATGTAAAAAAGATTTTAATTGCAAAGGCATATTATAAATTTGGTGATTATTTAGAAGAGTAAAATGCTTGGGATATTCCACCTCTGCCAAACCACCACCAATCACAATGAAATAAGTATTATAATAATTTTATAATACACTTATAAATTGTAAAATTGTAAAGACATATAATAAGAATGGCCCCGAGTTTTTGCCCGTTCTTCTAGAGGTGGCTCTATAAGTACCATTTTACTGACTGCGGCAGTAGAATTTTAATAGTAAATTTTGTAACTGACGTTTATAAGAGCGTTGTAGTCGCCAAAATTTAATAAATTCTTTTGACTCTGACTTTGAATGATGAGATGCAAAAATATATTTGAAGAGGTTTTTTTATATATTAATTTAGTAACAACACATTACAAACTAAATACGTAATTCTACGTACAGATTGATATTTAGTGTTTCTAATAATTGATATAATTTTGAACAAAATCGTCAATGTTGTTTAGGAAAAGATATGAACTTTGTTCCATAACTCAACGAAACTTATCGTGGGGTGCCGGGTTAGGATTGCCGCTCCCCATATCATCCCTCGGGTGTCGTAAGAGGCGACTAAGGGAAAAATACTGGAAGATGGGCAGCAGCGCCTTCTAAAGAACTGCCAACTTGCACTGCGATCCCCAAGACGCCTGCCACGCGTGGGGATTATGGCAAATACCCCCTTAATAGGAGAGGCTGTGTTCAGCAGTGGACGATCCGGCTGTTACAGTAAGGCTGGTCTGATTCAATTTGGACTCCCGCTCTTGTTCGTTCCTGGTGCAGAGGATGGCCATCGCAATTCAGCGTGGGAATGCGGCGAGTGTGATGGGTACTTTTGCACCGGGAACGGTCAGGCGAGGGCTATTTGATTAGTTTTAGAATATTTTGACATTGATTGAATTTCGACTGTATATTGTATTATGTATTCCAACCTATTTGATATGTATTTGGATCTTATGGATTATTGGATAAATTTTAAATATACATTTAAAAAATTAACATATACAAGAAAGGAATCTTATTTGTCTTTATCTCTAAGTAGTTGTTGATTTCATTCTATAGATTGCGGAGGTAACATAGATAGGTAATAATAATTAATAACCTCAAATCTTATTTATGATAAATTCATTATCAGAGTTGATAATATTATACAATTACAATAACAAATATTGAGTCCTTGTTATTGTAATCGAAAACCAGCGAAACTCGACTTGAGCGCAGATGTTGTTGTTTTGACTATACCCAGATTACAGATTAATAATAAGTTAGTCCCCATACCAAAAATGGTGTATAATGTACAACTCTGAGGGTTCATTTATTTCGATAAAATACTAATACGAAGCCCCGCAACATTCTGGACATCATGGATAGACTGATCCATTTCATCTGGTCCATTTTATTCTATGGCCAAATAATAAAATGGACCAGAAAGATCACCTGTAGGCAATGACGAGGCACGTTGAGATTGTGGTAAAAGGTCTCAGTGGTGTTATTTAGATAGCAGTCGTCTTTGCATTGTCGTAGGGGATTTGGCGATTATTCTCAAGTAAAAAAACAATTGCCATGAACTTTTTTTTTTTTATGCCTGGTAGGTTAGCTTTTGACCACTATCTCACCTGATGGTAAGTGATGATGTGGTCTAGGATGTTATTCAGGCTAACCTAGAGTTACTGGCTCTCAAGGACAGCTGCCGGAACACACCGTTAGGTGCTTGGCGACAGATTTTCAACTTGAGGGTGGTAGCTAGCCAGGCGGGCATTCACAAAGTGCCCTACCACCATGCTGTAACGACTGCTATCCTAAGACAACAACCGGGACCGACGGCTTAACGTGCCCTCCGAAGCACGGAAGCGCTCAGTAGTAATGTCACCAGCGGTCACCAAGCCAAGTCATGACCGCTGCGGACGTTGCTTAACTTTGCTGATCGATTCAGAATGGCTAAGCAAACTTGGCTACGAGCGCTTCAACATTATAATAACTTAACATTGTGTTAGCGGCAGCTGCTCTTCAGATCAGTATTCTAGGTTAGCTGAACAGTATACTGAAGTAGTATTTCCGATCCCATCATCACCAACCATCAGATTGTAGTCTGTTAAATTCACTACTGAACATTTCCGTACCTTAGTACGGAAATGTTCAGTAGTGAATTTAATGAGCGGTTACCTAACTAGTTATGATCGCAGCGGACGATGCTTTATCATAAAAAGAACGCTTATGGAAGCTCATCTACGAGTGCTTCAATATGGCTTATTATCATTACAACGGTGTTACAATTACAATGCTGCCAACATGCTGGAAAAGTTGGCAGCTGGTAGTGGGCTGGAGCATTTGGACTGCGTGTGAGTCTGCAATAGCTATATGGCTATAGGTTGTCTAATAGTACATTACTGCAAAAACCGTAAAATTTCCTTTCTCGTATTAGTGAATTTCTCCCCTACGGCTTGGCCTTCAAATTCATACTCGACCTGCAATTGTCATTTCCACTGAGGCATATTTCTCAAAAGAATGCAAGGAAATAACACATGCTGTCTTTTGACTTCGCTGGAAGCAGGTTTTGAACTCATTTTAATTATTAAATTGATATTTATTATGTATGTTAATAACAAATCAAAACGAATTTTTAGCTTTGCCGCGAATTTTCTATTAATAATCTGTGCCGAAAGGCAAATTACGTTTATGGCTATTCAACCACGTGAACGCAGTTTTTACTACATAAGCAAAGATACTTACTTTGGTATGCCAAGAATGATAAAATAGATCCCATCAAAGAGTATTTAATAACCCCAGCACAATTCACAACATCGCTGGAGCGTGGTAATGTTCCAAATTCAAAAAACGCTCCTGCAATGTATTTGATTTTCCCCGTAAATTCGAATAATAATAAATAATAATACTTCACGTGTTCTTTTTTCGAAAATAATGATAATATTTCCATGGATGTTTGTGAAAATGCTTTTATTGTACTTATGTAGTATGTAGCTGTAGTATTATGTATACTTGGAATTATTTTGTGAATAAAGGCAAACCGCCGGCAATAAAATTACAGAATGTTTTATACCAGTAATATTGAGTTTATGACTCGACAAACTACTATACCTAATACTTTTCAACTGTTTATACGATAAAAATAAATATTGACGTTCCATTTAAAAAAATTAATGATGTAATAAAAGTACCGGATATTTTATTTACCAAAGATATGATATCTTGTGTGTTTTGACGAATATAGTTTATTTCCATGTTTGTTTGTATATCATGTTTAACAGGTGTTATCGTTGTTATCAGGCTTTATTATGCTTACATTAATAAGTACTTCAGAAATATTTGAGCACACTACTGATACTCTGATAGAAAAGGATTTCGAGAGCATTATTTAGATGACACTCATTAACTTCTTACCGTTATCCTTTTTCTCTGGAAGGGTAGAAATGTGTATTTATCCCACAGCATTATGTATATAATATACTTAATGCTGTGAGCAATTTAGAGGTGAAGAAGGTAATAATATAAGGAATATAATAGAAGGTGGGTAGCAGGGCCTTCTGAAGAGTTGCCATCTTACACTGTGATATTTCTTGGTGGCCCAGAACGCTAAGTGCGTGAGTCTCAGAGTGTCAGATTCATACTTCAACGGTTTTTCGTATATTAGAATTTAGAAAATTCTTTAATCTTATACCAAAAAAATATATACAAGTTAACAAAAACGTGAAGTTTTAATATGATTATTTTTGTTATAATTTAGATTTTGCTGATTACATTACAAAATTATGTATTAACGAGAGGAAATATTATAGTCAAGTGCGGGATTTTTTTTTTTGCATATGAGACTTAACAACTACTTATGTCTCAAGGTGACAGGCGCAGTGCAATTCGTGATTTGTGACGAAACTCATCTATTATGCCTAGAAAGGTTGAGGTTAGTCCGCTTAACATCAGGTGGGTATCGAGCTAGTTCGATCCTGGTTTCGAGCGTATCAAATGCTCATCATCAGGGCCACTGTGCTGCGTCTGCGAGCTCCCGGCGGGATATGCTCGAAACCCGGGTCTACGTACTCGATCCACAACGTCAGTGTTATTGCCGGTTCATCACATCACATCAACCGAAACATCCACCGTTAAAGAATGAAGGAATCCCTGATTGGGTGGTTTTGCGATCTTGGGATCGAAGTATAAGTTGTCAGTTCAGAAGGCGCTGCTTCCCAACTTCCGGTATTTTTCCCTTAGTCGCCTCTTACGATACCCGCGGGAAGAAATGGGGATGAATTTCTAACCCGGCTGATTAAATTTTATTTATGCCAAACTCAAGAAAATTACATTTCAAAATGAATAATGTTATAAATATTTAAAAACTATACGAGAACATATTAAACGACTACGTACGTATATTTTAGTTTCTTTACAGATAACTCTAAAAACAACTTTAATTCCCCAGATAATAATTTCATTACCCGTGACATTAACATACGTGTGTGCTTACATTAACACTCAACTAATTGACAACCCCTAAGGACACTCGACTACATAGTCGAATGCAAATACTTTCTGGGTGGAATGAAAAGATAATACAAAAACGTACTTAGTTAACCTACTATGTGATAAATAATTTTCATAGAATGCCTATTAATAGATTTAAGCGTTATTTTACGCAAATCCATATTTTATGTTTAACAAATATATTAAAATGTAATATGAAAACAGTACAAAAGTATTTTAAAAAACACTTTTGTTATGTTTTTGTAAAGGAATAAGCAGGAGGCTCACCTGATGTTAAGCGGTATCCTCTGCCTATGATAGGTGCATTTCGTCACAAGTGACGACCTGCACTGCGCCTGCCACCCCGAGACATAGTTGTTAAGTCTTATCAATGCAGTTCGCTAAAAGACTTTAATAGAGGTTTAATGTGTATTATCTATTTGGAACCCTATTAGTATGTTATTGTACTTTTTTGTATATTATTGTACTTTATTGTACTACCGCTTCTATTACTACTTGTGATGAACTGCGTCTGTTATAGGCAGATGTTACCGCTTAACCGTGTTCCTCGTGCTTGTTCCATCACGAAAGCATAAAAAAAATTGTTTGTATCCGTTATATAGAGATGGTTCCATTTTGCCCTTTGGGTACTGTATCAGCCGGATTGTCCACTGCTGAACACAGCCTTCCCCAATAAGGGGTGTTGCCCACGCTTGGCAGGTGTTTGGGGATCGCAGTTTAAGATATCAGTTCCTCAGGAGGCGCTACTGCCCACCTTCAAGTATTTTACCTTTAGTCGTCTCTTACGACACCCACAGGTATAGCAATGGGAGTGCGACATTCTATCCAGGCACCTGCACACCTATAAATGTATTTCTGATATTAGGTTCCGTCTTTTTTTAGCTTTGTAAACATTTATATCTATGTTTACAAGCCGGGCGACTAGGTATCTATTGTACTTCAGTGGAATGAAAAGATAATATTATTGACAAAATATTTGGATAGTTTTTCTTATTTTTGTTACATAAATACCCTCTTATTGACGTATATAAGGTGTTTTGATGTTCCAGGTCGCATGTAAAAGGGGTTGAAATCGGTATAGCAACGCCTCACTTAATAAAAATACTTTGACATAAGTAATAGCACGAAATAGATGATACTTGACTGTAAATATGATAGTTGAAGTAGACTGTAAAAAAATCAAAGTAACTACGATCTTTAACAATAAAGAAACGGCCCTAGAGAAATGTTCGCTACAATATTTGAAAAAAAGAAAGAAAGAAATTGGTAGGAATAGGACTTAATTACCGCATCCCCGTTTTAGGGCCTGTTCTCTACCAACAGAATCCTGTTGTTGACAGATTTTCTTCTGTAACAGGCATCATAGGCTTCATATGCCAAAGTTAGCCGACATCGCATTAATGCCGATTTACTGAAACATCGCCTTTGACCACATGGCCTTTAGGCACAGATACAATTTTAAGACAACTTTTTTATGATTGTAACGGAATAAGTACGAGGCCCACCTGTGTTAAGTGGACTAATCGCTGCCTATAACAGAAGCATTTCATCCGACCGAATTGAACTGCGCCCGTCACAATGAGCCATACATTTATTAAGTCTCATGTGATTGTAATTTTTCTGGCTCTCAAGGACTGCTGCCGGAACATACTGTTAGGTGCTTGGCGACATATTTTCTACTTGAGGGTGGTAGCCATGCCCTTAAACGTGAAGCTCAAGCAGGCGGTGTTGGTGACTAGTAATATGTTCTTTCTATTACAAATTACAACCAGAGAAAAAATATGTGCGAAATTATAACCCGCGCTTTCCAACCCTATAGCCGGGGTATGCTCTAACCGCTAAGCTAACATGACATAATGACTCAAAACTCTTATTTATCCTCTTGTTCTTAACCATTGTATGGGAGTGTAATGAAATACGCGGAGCAGGCGTCGTTACAAAAATTAAAATGTTTTTACTATTTTAGGCCCTAGTATTTGAAATCGCAAAATATCACAGCTCTAAAATTTTCTAGAGTCAGTTATTTTTTTTAGTGACACAACAGAATAAGCATAATAAACATTTAGGACATAATAAAATATGGAGGGTAATTTTTATAACTTGTGTGTGTTTACTTGTTTTTTCATAAAACTAATTTTTAATCGAAAGTGTGGCCGGATGGCCAGTGTTGCTTATATAAAAACTATTTCTTGCATAACTTTTTGAGTGAGTCGTAGCTATAAACCTCTATTGGATTACAACCCCACTTACACCAGATAAATAGGTTTCTAGGGCACAACGCAACACAACCCTCTGCCCGTCGGCGCACAAAGCATGCCAAAAGTAATCTATTAGTCATATTCAACCCTCTTTGAAAATATTTTCTTCATATTAACGGGAAAACATGTTTGCGAAAACAATGTTGATTGATGTTATTGAACAAGGATGAAAATTCAAGGAATAAATTGTTGATTTAAATTATGATTGTGTAGTCATGGATACATATATGTATCATATGCATACAGGGTAATTGGAAAAATGCTAACAACTTCTTAGGGTTGGCTTCTGCTAGTCCTAACTAACATTTTGAGATGAGTGTTCTTTTTTCGAAAAAAAAAATATTATTCACGGAATAAGTATTAGAGACTAGGATCACCTGATGTTAAAAGTCTCTTGAGCCTGTAATGTACTATTTCATATTTTTATTACTTTCATCGATGTCAATATTCAAAACTCTATTCAAAGGAGCACGGCGCAGTCCAGTGTTGCCACGGCGGGTGCTCTTGGCTAGGAGTAGGCAATAAACACACAAAAAAAATATGTATTTTTTTTTAAAACAAAAAATAATAATTCTCAAAATATTTGTTAGCATTAGCAGAAGTCAACCCTAAGTGGCTGTTAGCATTATTCCAATAACCCTGTATATAATACATTTGTAACTCCTAAACGTTTAATCGTCATAAGATTTGATTTAATTCAATACTATTCAAGAAGGTTTTTGGTTCAGACATATTTTTTTGCTGATATTCTGGCATTTGATTGATATCTTACCCATTTGTTAGTGATAATGCGGTCGAAGACGTTAGGTTAGTGTTACTGGCTCTCAAAGACAGCTCCCGGAATACACCGTTAGGTGCTCGGTGTCAGATTTTGTACTTGACTTTGATAACTTGCAAGGCGGGAATTAGCAAAATGCGCTAACGCCATTCTTTTGCCATCCTTACACAACTACCGGGTTCAACGGCTTAACGTACCCTCGATAACGCACCCGCGGTCACCATCCTAGTAATCACCGCAACAACATATTTTTTGCCATTTTTTACCTTTCAAGTTTATTGGCTTGCCTAGCTGATGAACTTAAAAGATAAAAAAGCTGCACTACGAGCAGTTTCAATTGTTAGGTAAGAAGTTAAAAAGTAATTTAGCCTGGTTATATAAATGACATTGATTTTTTTATATTTTTTTAAGGAAAAGAAAAACATAAAATGTTATCTAATTTAAATTATTATGAAATCTGATTCCTGCATGATACATATTCTCGGATAAACATCGACCCCGAGTTGTCTGATTCTGTTCCGCGGACGCCTTGCCTACCGAGACCGGTACCCCAAATCCGATTTTTATGCTCTCATGATTTCCACAGGCATCGACCTGTTCAACAAGCTTAGTTAACAGGAAAAAGTATTTTTCAACTACTTAGCAAGTAGATTAAGAAATGACTATTTGAGTTTATTGCCACTATTTTTCGTCACGTGGTGATGTCAAAACTTGATCTTAGTAAAATATTAACAAATCCTTCTTTTTGTTTCAGATATCGTATTTCCAAAATGCATGACTGCCAAACCATAAGATATATCCACGGAACGTCCTAACCATGCCTGCAAACCATTCACTAACATACAGACAGACGAACATAGCTCACAAATGGCAGGACCAAAAACTGAAGATGAATCGGTTCTTACTGATAACAGTGATCATTTTTACTACATTGCCTTATAGCTCAACTCTTACTTTACCGAACGGAGACCCCGCACCAGGCCGATCACCTGGTCCACCTGAAGATGTCGCAAAAATCGATTCTAATGTTGAAGATATAAAGGCTAGTATAGATTATGAGGAATCCACGACAGTAGACCCTGTAGAAGCGACGACGGTTAGTGAAATCAGTGACGTGAATGATGCTTGTGCCTTTGCGCGGATCCCGAGTGACAGTGACGATATAGTGACGCTTAGCGATGAAGACAGTGAAGTGAATCTGACGATCGCGCATCCGGTGTTCGATACCGCGGTGTTGGTGAAAGGAGTTGTTTATGATGGTAAGTTTTATATGTAAGACAATAAATAATTTTCATTCGCCCATTGGCATCCACGTGGACGTTACCGTTAATTTTATGATTGAAATTCTATTATATCTAATTATCTATAGATGCGTAAGTATTTATGCATACAGATTTAATAATTTCCTTGACGAGATAAAACCTGCGAGTTTCGATACTAGTCTATTAGCATAAAAAAAATGAATAGTCGAGTCCTAATTAATTTGACATTTGCTGTTTTTGATATACAAATGTATTTTTAGACGCGTAATCAAAATGCTGGCACTAATTTGGCTCAACGAATAAGCATTGCAATTCAACGAGGCAATGCTGCCAGCATGCTGGGCACGCTGCCAACTGGTACTGGAGCATTTGGACTGCCTATGAGTCTGCTATGACTTATAGGTTATCTAAATGCTTTTATTGTAGTAGCTGTAGTGTTGTATATAGCTTGTAGTATTTTGTTTAATAAAGACATACCGCCGGAGAAAAAAAAATTAGAACTGTTGAGACATATGGAAAAATTTTCACTGTCCATCAAAATTCATAATCATATACTAACGAGTATATGATCTACAGAATTGATATACTGGACTAAATGAGGAGTTCCTAACGAGTCAATCAATATGCACGACTAGTTGTGGCCGAAGATTTTTTTACCTGGTTGTGGCATCCAAAATATTAGTTACAATTGCAGTCTAGGTCTTACTTAATTCTAGTAAATGACTGTGATATTCTGCTAATCAACAGTAATGTGCACATATCTGAAAGGCAAACCGTAGCCCGCAATGGATTTGTGGTTTAAGAATTTTATTTCTCTTAAGAATAATAATATTCACTTACAGAGAAACACATTTAAAACAAAGTAAAATTTAAATACCGGATTGCACAGTGTACACGAAATAATATTGATTACCTAATTATATATCTACTTAAAACAGTTAATTACTTACGTTAAATGTATACAAAATAAGAACAGAATAGTCATAATATCTACCCTCATAGAAATTTGATCCAGAATGACACGACTCAGCGCGAGGTGCCTCGCGCTGAGTCGTGTCGTGAGTCGGTAACTCAGTTTTTATTAAGGCCTATGACATAGTGAGGACATTTAGCAAGAGTTTACATTATCTAAGGTATATTATAACCTTAATTATTTACTATAGTATACGTTCTCAATCGTTGAAAAATCCTTCAAAACATGGCTTTTTTAAAAGTTTTTTAAAAGTACATTATGAACTTACTTCTTTGATATCTCTTGGTATTTTATTGTATATTTTTGCGCCTTCATCCATTATATTTCTTTTTCCGTAGTTGGTGCAATGTATTCTTAGACAGAGATTATTTGCTTGTCTAGTCATTCGTTTTTGGATGTTGACTTTTTTGTAAATTTGATTTGTGAATGTATATCTTTTGTTAGTATTTTTCGTATTAAAATACAAGTAGTATATTTATAAGTTTGTGTTAGGTTCATGAGTTTGGTTTCCTTATAAATTCTCATAGAGGGCGTTAAATGGTTGTATTGAAAAAGAGTTTTTACTAATTTATTTTGTGCTGTTAGTAGTATTTGTAGATTGGTTTTAGCTGTTGTTCCCCATACTTCTATCAGATAATCTAGGCGAGACTTGACCATAGCATTATAAATGGTGTACTTCACAGGTTTTGGTAGACAACGTGCTATGCTACGTAGTGCGCCTGTGAGTGACACGAGTTTAGATCTGATGTTGTCTATGTGTGTTCTCCACGTTAGTTTACTATCAAGTATTAGCCCTAAATATTTTGTAATATGTATTTCGTTAATTTTCTTACCGTTTATAGTTATATTATTGTATGTGCTGAGCTGTTTGTTTATAGCTCGAAAAATAATGTAATTTGTTTTATCCGTGTTTATGCTCAGTAAATTTGATTGTAGCCATATAATATATAAATGATCTAAATCGTGTTGGGCTTCTTCTATCAAACTAAACCAATTAACCTGAATAAAATAGACTCGTGTCATCAGCATATAGAGTGATGTCCCCCTTTAGTCCAATCTCATGTAAGCTGTTAATATATACCAAAAATAACAAAGGACCAACAATTGAGCTTTGTGGCACGCTGCAAGTTACTCTGTGAGGTTCACTCTTATATTCTTCGAGTTTTACAATTTGGTACCTATTCTTATGATAGGATTCAAATATGTCAAAAGCATTAAAATATAAAGACCAAACTTCAAACTCAAATATTAAATACTACGCAATAATATATTAGCACACGAGAGAGTTCAAGTTAATTGAAATCCTCTTATAGGATCGAAGATATCTGAAATGTATAAGTACATAGATGCGTCGTTAGGTCCCACTAATTGGGTTAACTAAGAGGGGCACGCCATTACTGCGCTCTACAGAAACTGTAACAACTTGTCTACGTAACACAAGCACCTTTTGAAGTCAGTGTGGTTTACACGTTCCACTATCTAGTGTAGGAGATGTTGATTAGTTAGTTTACCGTCATCTATTTGTCATCTGGAAATTAACTACAATAGAAGGTTATGAGTGTATGGAACGGTCACACAAAGCAAAGTCTATTCTCATAATATTATTGTACAAATCCCCTATAATAGCGTAATGTCCAATAATTCGGACGCCAATGTAATTTCATATTCTGAGTAGAAGTGTATCGATTCAGTTTTAAGTAAAATGTATAATATACAAATGGTCTTACCTTATTATGAATATGCGCTATCTAAAATATCGGATGCTTTGCGGCCTTTAGGCGTGGTATTTCATTGGTTGATACATATCATTTTTAGAATGCAAAGACGATGAGTATACATATTCATAAACAACACGGTCTAGAAAATGTATACATGGTAAATCAATAAAGTATGGCTTAAAAGATCGGGGTATTGTTTTAATAATATGGTAGATTTAAGTTAAGGTCAGTGCTTGGAAAAATCTGGCCAAAAAATAACATGGGTGAGGTGAAGGTGTTGTTCTTTTGCCCATAAATTTGGGAAAGTTCAATAAGAAATGAAAATCTGTTTCCATAGCTTTGTTAACTTTGTTTACATCTTTGAGTTTGATGATACATTTTCGAGAGCTTGGCTAATATGGAGTATATAAAATACGTTACTGTAGGTTGCCGGGATAGAATGTCACCCCCCATTGCTACCTGTGGATGACGTAAATGGCGCCAAAGGTAAAATACAAAAAGCAGCGCCTTCTGTGGAACTAATATCCTAAAACTACGATTCCAAGACGCCTGCCAAGTGTGGGGATTATAGCAAACCCCCCTAAATGGAGAACGTTAAGCAGTGGACAATCTAGCTAATATAATACATAACGAACCAACCACAAGGAAAATTGGCACTAAAGGGTCATTCAAGGGGAAGAGCCACGCCACAATGAAAACAGGACACCTAATGGTGTTTTAATTTATCGTTGTAATAAAAATGATAATAAGATGATAGTGGTTACAACTTTGAAAATTTCTACCTAAAAATTTGTCTCAAAATGATAAAAAGTCAGAAGTGTCATTGTGGCAACCGTCATTGATCACCCAATCATCCTTCAGTGATTCTAACACAGTACAAATATAATCGTAAGTATTTTCTTGAAACAGTCGTAATTGTTCCAGTTATGTCCCTTCAACTATCGAGCCTGCTCATTAATTTCCCGATACACCCGTTGCTTGAAGACTTTGAAGTCGCTGCTATGATTGAATTCCAGAAGTTATCAGTCATTTAACGTCGTCGTCACCGAGCATGTTTAACGAGAAAATTAATATTCTGGAGAATTTTGAGCAGTCAACCGTAGTTTCAAATTTGCAAAGTTATAGGTATTATTACAAAACAGCTTCTGTTCATGACTTTGCCCTCATGAGTTTTGCTTTTAAAAGTGATTACTTGGAAAATTGGAGTTCAATCAATACAGAAATTTTGCTCTCAAAGAATATTAAATTGCTAATAGGTATGCAACTTTGCGTGGATGTCAAAACTAAAAAGTTTAACTACGTAAAAATTATTCTAGACCGTTTCATTTATTAACACACTAATGATGATGTACATAAATAAATTGATGTAGAGTTTTTGGTTAAGGCATTTTTTTTATTGCTGATAGGCTAGCCTTTGACGAATACCTCACCTAAGCTATGATGGCATCGAAGAGGTTGTTCAGGCTAACCTAGAGCCCCAGTAATGCATATTACTGGATCTCGGTAACAGCTTCTGGACACACCATTATATGCTTGACTACAGATTTACTACTTAAGGGTGGTAGCTAGACAGGCCATCATTTGCAAAATGTCCTATCACTGAGCTGGATGAAATGAAAGACTGAACATGTAAAAGATAACAACATTGTCCAACGGCTTAATAATACTTTTGTACTGACCTTGTATAAGTAAGATAAAGCTCACAAAATCTTTATGAGTTCTATTGGATAATGCTTATTCTAGCCCTTAGGGTCAGCTGGTGAAGAAATCAACAATAAACTGAGTCAAATTCTGCATATCCCAGAGAACAATCCTAGAGGTTCTTCACTTAGTTATCAGATGGATTATCTCACATATTTTTTTTCTAGGTAATCATTGATCTCACCTATAAGAGCGATGATGAGGCCAAAATTCTGCCATTTGTAATTAATTGTGTTTACTTCTGATAGTCTGGTATGGAAATACAGACAGAACGGGATTGACGGCTTAAATGTCCACAGGACACGTTAAGCCGTCAATCCCGTTTGTTGTCTTGGGATGGTCGTTATAGCACGGTGGTAGGGCATTTTGCGAATGCCCGCTTGGCTAGCTGCCACAATTTGGTAGAATCTGTCGCCGATAGTTGTCCTGAACAACTCTGAGACTACTTCAGTTAAAATATCTGTCAAGGGCTAGCCTAACTGCTAATAAAAAACCTAAAAACTGTTTGTATGCTAGTCCGACACTGTCTAAGGAACCCAAACTGTATGAAAAAACGTAACTGTTGTTTGGTTTAATCGTTTGTTGGTAATTAACCCTCAATGCTAGGGCACTGAGATTTAAAGAGTTATCACTTTACGATGAGGCTTCAAATATTAACTAAAGTTATACAACACAACATACTATCTATGCTAAGCACGTTCAATTCTGTCCAAAAAACCTTCCTAACCTGCTCAACGATACAAGCTATTAAGATCCATACTACAATAAACACACGATATAAATTAGAGTGCTAGATATACAAGGTAATAACGAATTCTGACCTTTGTCAGAATATGCCTGGGACACGGTCACAGTGCATCTACGACAGAAGTATATTTTCATATTTTCTATGAAATATATTTACTGATTAATAGTTAAATTATTATACTGCTAACTTTTTTATGGTGGTTTTGCCTTTTATGCACTGATTATTAATAGTATAGACCAAAAACTATTGTTTAGTAATATAATTAATTGTATATCTTCTTCGTTATTACTATCTAATCAGGTAATGTTATTTTTATCACACGTGCATGGATAATAGGTCATATTTGTTGTGAAGAGTTTAGTCAAATATATTAAATATATGAATATTTTGTTAATCGATGTGAAAGCTTACAAATTGCAAATGCTACTCTTGAAGTTTGTACGGTGCAACCGCACATTCTCCCGCGTAAGCATTTTTGGCATCATTCTAAGTAAACGACCAGTTCGCAATTAGCATCGATTCGATCGTATCGCGCGCGGCTCGCTATCATTAAATCACGTTTATCATTTTACCTATCAAATAAACATTTATATCAAATCAAGCATTTATTTATCATTTTATATATCATCTTAAGAATACGGTCTCGGACCGTACATCTTAATGGTCCTTCGAGCCGGATAATTTAATGTTGTTATTTGTTAAAGACTGTTTTACCTTGATAAGCAGTTTTGATAGTAACAATGCTCCGCATAATTCCAGTCTTGGTAATGATACGTTTCTTTTTTCAGGTACGATTTTTGTTTTTCCTGCTACCATTACTACCGTAGATTGCTGATTTGGCTTATTGATTTTGCAATATAAGATACAAGAGTATGCTCTCATTGTTGAGTCACTGAAGCCATGTAGCTCAAATACATCATTTTTATTTGTTTTTATCCATCTAGGAACCTTCACGCTGTTTATGTTTGGTAGCTCATTTTTTATTTTTGTCCACTCGTTATTTATTTCGGTTGATACTTCGTCATCCCATTGAATGTTACTCGCCCAAACTTGTTGAAATAGTAGTTTCAAAGTAGTTGTTACTGGAGAGAGCCATCCCATAGGATCGAATATTTTTGATATCTGGGACAGTAATACACGTTTTGTTAACTTGGGTGATGATTCATCTTGTTTTAATTCAAACGTGAAATGATCTTCCTGCGGATGCCACCTTAATCCTAAAGTTTTCGTTGAATCTTGTTGTCTGAACTGAAATATTTCTTGACTGCATTGCTCGTTATCTAGATTGTCAAGTAATTCAGGTTTATTTGAGGCCCATTTACGCAAGTTGAACCCCCCTGATTTGAGTAAATTGATTAAGTCATTTTTTAGCTGTATTGCTGACTCCATAGTGTGATTTCCACTCAATAGGTCATCCATGTAGAAGTCTTCTTCTAAAACCATCGCTGCTCTACTGTTTTTAAATTTATGACCTTCATCTTTAGCTAATTGTTTTAAAGTCATCATAGCTAAGAACGGCGACGATTTGCTTCCATATGTAACCGTTGTTAGTTGATGATCCTGCAATCTTTGAGTGACGTCATCTCGCCATATGATTTTGTGAAATGCTTGGTCGTCGCTATGTAGCCAAATTTGTCGGAACATTTTCTCTATGTCCGCGGTGAATGCAAATTCGAATTGACGCCATTTCAAAATTAATTCCAGGAGGTCCTTTTGAAGATTCGGCCCGCGATAGGTCAGTTGATTCAGGCTGTAACCTGATGTAGTGTTCATGGAAGGATTGAAAACGACCCTCAATGGGGTAGTTGTTGAGTCAGTGCGGTGTACTGCGTGGTGTGGTAAATAACAATGTAATGTAGGGTTGTCGCTACTTTTTATCATGTGTCCTAGTTTTTTATATTCGTTAATAAATGATTTGTAGTCAAGTGCTATGTCAGGGCGTCTGATAAACTTCCTTTCTAGCTGACGAAATTGAGCAATAGCGATGTTCTTGGATTCGCCTAATTTCTCTGATAGTTGTTCTGTTTTTAACGGTAGTCTGACCTCGTAGTGGCCATCCTCCTTTCGTGTTGTTGTTGCCTGATAATACTGTACACATTGATAATCCTCTACTGATAAGCTTTGTTCCTGATTAATGTCTTCCATTTCCCAAAATTGTTTAATATCGTCAATGTTAGTGATGACAACGTTACATTGTAGACCTTTTTTGATATTACCGCAAAGTATCCACCCTAGTTGCGTTTCTTGAATAACGGGGTGGTTTTCAATTTTAATAATACCACTTTTAATAATGTCGGCGTAAACGTCTGCTCCTAAAAGTAAATCTACTTTTCCGCTATTGTAGAATGTAGGGTCGGCTAATTGCAAGTTATCCAAATGCGCCCACGATGGCTTTTCAAATGATTGATTAGGGAGATTGTTTACGAGTGATTTCATAATAAATGCTTCTGTTTGATACTGATAATCATCATACATTGATGCAAATGCGATGCTGATAATGCCCTTGCAATTATTTTCTTTTGTCCCAACTCCCGTTATGACTCCCTTACAATAGCGACGAGGCAGCCCTAGCTGTTGTGTGGCATTCTCCGTAATGAGAGACGTTTGAGACCCTGGATCGATCAGAGCTCGCAACACCTCATAAGAACCATTTGACTTTTTTACCCGAATTTGTGCTGTGGCTAGCAAAGTTTCTGTGCTATTATTTTGTGCTGATGACGAAATGTGACCATTATAAACACGTGGAGCGGAACCCGTTCCTGTTGACGTTGCATTTGATGTTGTTGATTGAAGTTGAGGTGTCAACTTCGAAGTTCTAGAATAAACGTCGTGAAGCATCGTATTATGATTACTGTTGCATTCGCGGCATCGTTTGTCGGAACGGCACGGATTACCGTAATGCGGATACAAACAGTTTTTGCAAATATCTAATTTCGTGATAGTACTGCGCTTCGCTTCCGCTGATAATTCTTGAAACTGTTTGCATTGAAACAAGCGATGATCATTTTTGCAAAATGGGCATTTTGTTGTGTTTGAATGCAATGCTTTATTCTGTGTTGATAAAGTTGATTTTTGATACTGATAGTTGTTATGCTGTTTGGAAGTAAATTGTTGTTGCTGGGTTGGTTTTATATTTTCGACCTTACGTCTCGAAGCTTCCAATGCCGTGAATTTGGCCTCCAAAAATGACAAAAAATCGTGTAGGGTTGGCAGTTCCCTAGGGCTTTTTAATGATTGTATGTATTCATTATGTGTCTCGATATCTAATTTGTGTGAAAGTATATGTACCAACAAAGGATCCCACGTTGATGTGTTGACCCCTAAGTTTTGAATAGCGTAGAGGCACTCGTTCGTAGTGTCATGGATCTTCTTTAGCTGGACGGCAGATGCTTGTTGCATGATAGGTAGATTAGTCAAGAGATTGACGTGGGATGTAAAAATAAGTTTTTTATTATTGTACCTGTTGTTTAATATGTTCCAACAGATTTCGTAATTTTGGGATGATATGGTTAAATGCATTATTAATTTTCCCGCTTCACCATTGACCTTACTTTTTAAGAACTGCATTTTCTGTGCGTTTGATAGACTCCCGTTGTTGTGGATAGTCTCTATAAAAAGGTCCTTGAAAGATACCCATTGATGATAGCTACCCCCAAAGGTTTGAAGGTCCATTGGGGGCGTAAATTTCTCACGATGTTTCATCGACCACATACTTGTATTGAGCTGTTTCTTGATAGACTGATATTCTCTCTCATACTTACAAAACATTGACTCGTAGTCCTCGTTTGTGCCATCGAATTGACTGTCAAGGTCCCAGTGGAGAGAGTCGATCGCTGACCACCGTGTTTCGATGGATTTGAGAGCATCCTCGTACTCCCACTTTGAGGTGATAAGATCTGTGTCAATACCTGATAACGTACGTGCAAAAGCCTTGAAATGACTTAACTGCTTGCGCAGCATTTCATCCAGTTTACTAGACGAGCCTTGAGATTTTTGCTCACCTTCACCAAGTGAAGCTGTTGATGGTGTCATTGCCGATGTGCTGGGTTGTAAAGTCGCCTGTTTGATAATTGGAGTAGTTGGGCGTGATAATTTGGCATATTCAACCTCAGCGGAGTATGATTCAAAATGTTTGCGCGTATTACTGTACAACAATTTAGTTTGCTCGTAAAATTCATTTGTAAAATAGGTGTGACTATGATCACCTATGTCTAGTAGTTGCAGGTGCGTAGAATGGAAATCCTGCCAGTAAAGGTTAAGAGTCTCCAATTTCCGTTTGATGAGTTCGGGGGTTTTTCGTTCCCGCCCATCCTTTTTAAAATTGCGCAATAGTGTTTCGATAGACTCATGGAGTTGTTTTTGTGTTGCTAAAAGATCTTCCATAATGTTAATTATGCAACAAGATAGTACAGGAAAGATCTGACCTTGATGCTGCTTGTTGAAGTGCTGACGTACACCTGCCTGCTGATACCCTGGTCTTGTCCAAGATACTGAGCACCCGGTGCAAATGTGTAATGAACTGATACCACTTTTCACTAGTGTTACGGAACCACTGTCACTTATTACGTTATAGTCACGGAATGTTTTTCCAACACAAGACTAACGAAAACGACACGTGGTCCTGTACCGCCGAAGGACCATTAAGATGTACGGTCCGAGACCGTATTCTTAAGATGATATATAAAATGATAAATAAATGCTTGATTTGATATAAATGTTTATTTGATAGGTAAAATGATAAACGTGATTTAATGATAGCGAGCCGCGCGCGATACGATCGAATCGATGCTAATTGCGAACTGGTCGTTTACTTAATAAATAACGAGTGGACAAAAATAAAAAATGAGCTACCAAACATAAACAGCGTGAAGGTTCCTAGATGGATAAAAACAAATAAAAATGATGTATTTGAGCTACATGGCTTCAGTGACTCAACAATGAGAGCATACTCTTGTATCTTATATTGCAAAATCAATAAGCCAAATCAGCAATCTACGGTAGTAATGGTAGCAGGAAAAACAAAAATCGTACCTGAAAAAAGAAACGTATCATTACCAAGACTGGAATTATGCGGAGCATTGTTACTATCAAAACTGCTTATCAAGGTAAAACAGTCTTTAACAAATAACAACATTAAATTATTCGGCTGGACAGACTCGACGGCAGTACTTGGATGGCTCAACGGGGACACCGACAAGTGGAAACCCTTTGTAGCTAATCGGGTGAAACAGATCGTCGATGTCATTCCAGCAGACTGCTGGCGTTATGTAAAATCAGCGGATAACCCAGCAGACCCCGCCAGTAGGGGACTGACAGCATCAAAATTGGTTCAGCATCAGCTATGGTGGAACGGGCCCACATGGTTACCCTCATTCGACCCTCAAAAATCAATTGAGCCATCTAAGTACACTACGAACATGGAGATGAAGAAGCAAACAAATGTATCAACAGCATCATATCAAGGAAACATAGGCCAAAACATTCTTATCAATGAGCTACTTAATAAATACAGTAATATGACTCGTGTCGTCCGTGTTCTTGCATGGGTACTGCGAATGACACGTCATAGTGACGTCAAACTGCCGTACTTGACACTACACGAATTGAATGCGGCTCACAATAAAATTATCAAATGCGTTCAAGAAACGCACTTTATTGAAGAAATTGCTAATCTGCGGGCAAATAAACCATTGCATCATAAAAGCAAAATTCTCAACTTATCTCCATTTTTGGATAAGGAGGGACTTTTGCGGGTATCAGGAAGGCTTAAAAACGCCAACCTCAGCGACAACAGAAAGCACCCGCTTATCCTCCCAAATGATAGCATAATAACACCTTTGATTATAAATCAAGCTCATCATCAAACATTTCACGGCGGTGCACGCCTCACTACCTCACATATTAGACTGAAGTACTGGATCATGGGTGGAAATCGAACTATAAAACAGCATCTTCGCAGCTGCATCAAATGCAGGAGAAACGACCCTTACAAACTACATCAGATGATGGGTGACCTGCCAGCAGCCAGGGTGAATGCCTCACCTCCATTTTATCACGTAGGCGTAGACTTTACAGGGTTTGTTAATATCAAATACAACAAAGGGAGGGGTGCAAAAACTACCAAGGGCTACGTCGCGGTCTTTATTTGCATGGTGACGAAAGGAATCCATCTGGAACTGGTGTCAGATTTAACATCATCATCGTTCTTAGCTGCGTTGCGCAGAATGGCGGCAAGACGTCGAACTCCAGCCCACATCTACAGTGACAACGGTACCAACAACGTTGGCGCCAGCAGAAGGTTACAGGAGGAATATATCAATCTTAAACAATTAATATCACCCGAATTCCTTACTGAAATCACCAGCATGGAGTGCCAGTGGCATTTTATCGCACCTTCCTGGCCAAGTGCTGGGGGCTTATGGGAAGCTGCGGTAAAAAGTTTAAAGTATCACATGAAGAGAGTCATTGGAGATCAAAAACTAACATTTGAAGAGTTCTCCACATTGCTAGCACAGCTTGAAGGTTGCCTAAACAGTCGACCACTTTGCGCATTAACAGAAGATCCAGATGACCTTGATTGTCTCACTCCAGCACATTTTCTAGCAAGTGGGCCAACTCTAAATATCATTGAGACAGAAAAAGACCTTCGTACTAGGTGGTATTTGACACAAAAAATATTCGATGACGTCTGGAAAAGATGGCGTGCCGAATATTTGAGTCAACTATCTATCAAAAGCAAATGGAAACAAGAACAACCTAACATAAAGATCAATGACATAGTTATCATCCACGAAGCCAACCTACCCCCGGGAAAGTGGGCTTTAGGCAGGGTCATAGATCTCCACCCGGGACAAGACGGTCGGGTTCGTGTAGTATCAGTCAGAACAAAAGGCGGTATCATCAAACGGCCGATCGTCAAACTATCAATTCTACCGGTTCAACAAAACACGTCAACAGAACCTGAACCACGTAATGAGCAACCATCAGTAGAAACAAAACAATCCGTCAAAAAAGGGAATCAAAGATCGGGCATTTTATCAACTCTATTATCAATCTTTCTCATACTAAACATGCTTACATCAGTATTGGGCTCATACAATTTCACGGCTTTAAATAACGAGAAGGCACTTTACTTCGATAAGATCGCAAATATGCAAATAATCAGAGACGACTGGAAAATCATCGTGTATTATGACATGGCACCATATTGGGAAGGAAGGATGGCTCTCGACAAGTACTTAAAAAATACAATCAGATCATGCGATAATGCGGAAGACAACATGAAATTATACTGCAACATTATATCAACACAATTAACACTTGGCTTCTCCGAACTTAAATACTATGATCAAATGTTATTGAATCAGCAGTTCTCGGCGTACTATAGACGTCGCACGCGCCGAGGTCTTATCAACGGTGTGGGTTACATCGCTCACAGTCTGTTTGGCGTATTAGACGAAGAATTCGCAGAACAATACAAACGTGATATCGCACTCGTAAATGATAATCAAAGACATATAGCACTATTATGGAAAAATCAGACTTCAATTGTAGAGGCTGAGTACAATTTACTGAAACGGACAGAAGAATCAATGAACAAACAGAACATTATGATCAGTCAGCACCTAAAAAATGTAGAAAATGCAACTAACATACTAAACTCCGTACTGCATAGTCAAGCTAAAACTGACGAATTCATATTGTCAGCCATGATTACCAGCAATATGTTATCAAAACTTAACAGCATACAAGAAACCTTGCAAGATATTATAACAAATATTTACAACGCCAAATTTAACATTCACTTATTAACACCAGAACAGCTTCAGACAGAACTCAACATCATATCAGGGCAGCTACCCCGAGACCTGTCTTTACCTATTATAAACATACAAACCGACTTAAAAAATATATATCATCTTCTCCGGGTGAGAACCAGAATGACCAAAGCACAACTAATTTTCGAAGTCAGGGTTCCACTCGTCAGCAGGGAACGCTTCGAGATTTATCATTTAATACCAATTCCCCGACATATATATAAAAACGTCATCAGCATATCCCCGGTGTCCGATATCCTAGCGATAAACCTTAGGAAGGATACCTTCGTACCCATTTTAGACATCAAATCCTGCGTAAATTCCGACCTACATACTTACCTTTGCCACGTGCAAGGTCCCATATATAACATCGAATCAGATAGTAGCCTATGTATCAAAGATCAGAAAACGGAAAACTGCGTGAAAACCGCATCAACATGCACAAACAAATGGAGAGAATTAGAAGTACCTAATACGTACTTATATTTTTGTTGCGAGTATTGCACACTTCGAATCATATGTGAAGATCAAATATCAGCCGAGAAAATTGTTGGAGCAGGAATTATTAACCTGAGTGAAAACTGCCTTATAAGGGGTGATGATTTCACCATACATTCACATCAACAGACTTCTTCAATTTTGAACATACAACCGAAGATATACACACACGAAATTGCGCCAATCAACAACATCATTAATGTCACTGTGTCAATCCTGCCAGGAGACCCGGAAAATACCACAGATGGACAATATCACCTTCAGATCATTAAACAGCAAATAGAGCAAATGAAACAGGAAACTGCACAATTAGACCACATATCATATCATGATGTTCATCATTATACGGCCATATACGTAGTGATGGGTATAGCAGTCTTCATTGGAGCAGCGTGGGCGTGGCGGCGCGTGAGACGTGTCCGCGCCGCGCGCTTGGAGCAGCCTGCTCCACCGGCGGCGGCGGCGGCGGCGGCTCGCCAGCCGCGATCGGTCGTCTTTAGTGCACCCAGTGCTAGTGCTGTGTATAGTGAAGTGGCAAGGCCCACTTTTAAGCCAAATAGTAGTGAATTTGAAATGTGTGTTGTGAGTGATCGGCAAGATAAGGCTTCGTCGCCTATATTGCATAGTGTCGTATTCCCTCGCGATTAGATATTAAATTTCACTTCAAGCTATCATTGTCGGTATCACCTTGTAATAAAAATATTGTTTATCACCTTGTTATCACCTCATTTCATCTCACACTCATCTCGCGGCCGGGAGCATGTACGGTGCAACCGCACATTCTCCCGCGTAAGCATTTTTGGCATCATTCTAAGTAAACGACCAGTTCGCAATTAGCATCGATTCGATCGTATCGCGCGCGGCTCGCTATCATTAAATCACGTTTATCATTTTACCTATCAAATAAACATTTATATCAAATCAAGCATTTATTTATCATTTTATATATCATCTTAAGAATACGGTCTCGGACCGTACAAAGTTGATAAATAAGTTTATATTACATAAACTTTTCTATGATCACACTAATATAATAAAACTGAATGTTTGGGAGTAGAGTTTGTATGTTTGATATTTCTATACGCTCAAGCGGCTGGGCCAACTTTAATGAAATTTGAAATTTGAAACACATTGAATAAAATTCATCGTCATCCATCACGACGCGGGCTAAACCGCGGAGGGTAACTAGTTATTTCACGCTGCTAATTATTTAATCTTCACTTTGTACGTTACTTGATTTTAATGAAATATGTAGTGCGAGCTTAATCTTTGGGTTATTTTTGAACGCGCCTAAATACGAAGACGATCGGTTTTCTTCGCACACTCTTTTCGTTTCGTGAGAACCTGTGATTAACCAAACCCCGAGGTATACACAAATAGAACATTATAAATATAATTTTACATATAGAAATTATGTCTGCTTAAAGTTGAATACAGTACCGTAACATTACTTTCGAAAACTTGACTGTTTGTATATAATTTAGTGTAGCATATTCAATACTGAGCAGACAAAGCAAATTGAACATATTACTACGATGTTACGGTCCGTATTGGTAGTTTCACTTTATAAACAACTAAAATATAATATGAAGAAAATGTGCAAAAAAAATATTCAGTCGTATATGTGATGTGTCAATGATGGCCGAGCGATTATAACTATGGACTGCGGTGCCACAGGTCCATGGTTTTATCCCCAACGTTCACTTGAGCTTCACCGCATGGTGAGAGGGCATTTTGCGAATGCTCGCCTGGCTAGCCAGCACTTTCTAGTAGAAAAACGAATACCAAGCACCTAACAGTTGTTCCGGCAGCAGCCCTTCAGTGCCAGTAAAATTACAGACACGTGAAAGTTAATAACTGTATAGTATACCTTAAGATGAGGGCGCAGTGCAGTTCGTAATTTTCATCATTCTTGTGACGAAATGCATCTGTTATAGGCAGAGGTTACCGCTTAACATCAGAGGACCTCGTGCTTGTTCCGTCAAAGTTACAAAAAAGCTTCATTTCTTGAATATATTTCTCTGCTTATTCAATATATAAAAACTGAAATATATAAGAGTCTGCCAAGGGCTTTGCGCTAATAAAAGCTAATTGTTACATCTTGCCTCGCCTAATACAGTAAAGCTTTTGTGATATCGCAGCTCAAATATGAGTTAAATTGTTCATCGGTCAGTCGCCTACTGCTTTAACTGTGGCTTGCAGCGTTACCTACTAATTTGCCTATACCTAAATATTTAATTGAAATCATCTCCGGTCTGAGAGTTAATTACGATGCTCGGAACCGGGGCATTAGTATGAAATATTGCTTCTTTAGGTAAGTACCACGGTACCTACATGAGGAGTAATCGAATTAAAGCATCTTCTTCTTGCCCATATTGCATGTACGTCGGGTCCTGTGAAGTTGGCTCCATAAAGTAAAGTAATGTATTATTATTTGTGATGTTATTTAATATATCGTATTTGATAACATCACAAATAAAATCGATGTTATTTAATATATATATTATAAATATGTATTTGTTAAATTTTATTAGTGGCTATTTTTCTAATTACTCATTTTTCTCGGCGAATTCTCTTAGACCAAGTTCAGGAATTCATTGAAAATCAGTGTTATGGTTGCACCTTAACAGGTGTGGCCATAACTAAAACTGAGTGTATTCCTTTTGCTATAAGTTGTGTGTTGTTTGTAAGAAGTTGTATATCATTTAATTTCTTTTTTGTAGCAATAAATAATTATTCTATTCTATTCTGTGGTTGGGTGGGCACAGTACAATTGCTCTACAAATACATACAAAGCGTCTACCGTTCAAGAAAGGCGTTCCCCATTCTAGTAGGTTCGCCGCAGTCCCGACACTTGGCAGGCATCTTGGGAATCATAGTGTAAGATAACATTTCTTTAGGAGGCAGTGCTTTACACCTGGTATTTTCCCTTCTTTGCATCCTACGACTTCCACATGAAGATATGGGGTGTTGCAATTTTAACCCGGCACTTCATAGGTTTTTTTTTAAGTTGCATTGTGACGGAACAAGCACGTAGCCCACCTGATGTTAAGCGGTAAAATCTGCCTATAACAGATGTATTTCGTCACAAAAATTACGAAAATTATGAACTGCTCTAAGCCCGTCATCTTAAGAAATAGTACACAGTTGTTGACTCTCACGTATCTGTAGTTTTAGTGGCTCTCAAGGACCGCTGCCAAAACTCACCGTGAGGTGATTTGCGACCGATTATCTACTTGCCAGTGGTAGCTAGCCAGGAGATTATTCGCAAAATGCCCTTCCACCATAAGGTGAAGATTGGACAAAACATTAAAAATCAAAATCGGCCAAGTGCGAGTCGGACTCGCGCATGAACGGTTCCGTACCATTAGCTATACAACATTATACCCCTTTTTTGTTTTAATGTGCAAGAGTCCTACTCGCACTTGGCCAACTTTTTATATTTGTTGTTATAACGCCCACAGAAATACATCATCTGTGAAAATTTCAACTGTCTAGCTATCACCGTTCTTGAGATACCGCCTGGTGACAGACGGACGGACAGACGTACGGCAACTAAGTCTCAGTAATAGGGTACCGTTTTTACCCTAAAAAGAGTTGTCTGAAATTTTGCGGCAATGTAATTTATCTAAAATATGGGCCTATAAGTGGTGTAAAGCGTTCAAAAATGGTCGAGATGTGATGGAAATTTTGGCCCGTTTCGGTAATCGTTCCCTCTGTCACAGAGAAGCTTTAGTATACACTTCCTCATTCCAAAAATTAAATAAATATTCCACAATCTACTAAAATGCAACCCAAAACACAAACATGTCTTGTGTTTACACAAACGGCAATCACAAAGAGAGCCATTGTGTTGTTACACACACGCGGGTCTCTTGGCCTCGCATTTGTTGGGTTGCCATGACCTTTGGGTATAATTAGGTTGGGCTGCTTAAAAAGGACAATATCTGCATGTGGCATATTTTTGTCTGTATTTTGTTTTGTTTTAACGATTATACGTTGTTGTATTCCTGATTGTTTTTGTTGTTGATTTTGTACAATACCGTAGAGATATTGCCCCAACGAAGCAATGTTGTTGTGGTAAGCAATGAGTAGGTACACGCATGGCCTAAACTATAGTAAACTGGGGTAGTATAATTGATGATATAACCTTTAAAAGTTATCCTTATCACCTTAGGAATATAGGAATTTCAGGAAACCTTCGTTCAATATTTTTTTAATACAACCAGACCAACAGCTGTTGGGTGTTTTGTGTTAACGTGTCTTCAGAAGCCTGTACACGCTCTATGCAATAGAAGTAAATGTCAGTAGCGATCACCCATCCATATACTGAACGCAGCGGACGTTGCCTAACCTACGAGAACTACGGCTGCCTCCTCTACGACGACGGTTGGTCGTAGTGGAGCGGAGGTAACCAATCAACTGGTTACCTCCGCTCCACTACGACCAACCGTCGTCGTATAAGAGGCAGCCGTAGTTTCTCTACGAGTGATCCTAAGGCTTCTGTGTCCGAAACTAGTTGATTTGAAATTCGCTAAGGATGTGGTAGTGTCGTAAATCTTATTAAGTAATTAGGATATACCGTCAAACTCTCTGAAAGATACACTAAGTGTAGTTTCCACAAATTGTTCACCTGAAATTCAAATTACTATCGCGTGTAATTTTGCAGTAATGATTCAATTTATTTTTTGACAGTTTTATAAAGTTTAATAACTCTGGCTTATTGCCAGAGTTGCTGTGGGAATTCAACCCATCGTAGTAACTCGGTTTGGATTATCATGTTCCATTCCAACAAATGGTCGTGGTTTCGAATCCCGCCACTATATCAGAAATAAAAATTCATATGATTTTGTGAATCTTTTCGCTTCGCATAGAATTATGTTGACAATCAATTACTATACAAATACTGTATAGGTACAGAAAGCTGAAAAAAAATTGGAATAAACAAAACACAATACAAGGAAAAAATTGTTGGCCGTGTGTTCGAATCCACTCATGGTTCAATTTCATACTTAATTATGATTTCGTACAATCATTTTAGGTAGGTACTATTCGTTTCTGGCTGGGCACTAAATTATAAAGCTTTACGATCTATCTTAATTTTGCTCGAAAACGTATTTCTATAGCATCAGCCACGATAATTACCCCATTAAACCCCGAAGGCTATTATCTCGATTCGCCGTTTACGTGACTAGAAATTAATAAGAAATAACAGAGCCAATCCATTTTTCCTGCGCAGCTGCGTGAGAAAGTCTTACCGTGATCGAACCCAATTTTCTCATTATAGCATTAAGGTGATGTATTATGGTTGTATTCAGGATACAATAGGTCTTTTTTGGGTTAAAGTTCAACTACTTACTATTATTAAGAATTTCAAACCATTGTAGATAATCCAAATTGCTTTATTCCAAACTTGTACAATTTCAAGCTAGTACTTTTCGCCTCGAAGTATCTTGCCAGAATGACCATTTAACGGACTGACTGGTTTCTTCCTCCTGTATTTGTCCCTCCAAAATGCGATAGTGGTAAATCTTTTATGATTGGTTGATCGAGCTCAACAGTGATTGGTCGATTTTGAATAACCAACCACGAGATCGTGTGCCACTATTTAAAATACCTATTAATATAAAATATTTAAAAAATATTGGTTCAGATAAAATAATCTATACATCCATTGAAAATCATAACACTACTACGTATGTAACTGGCGTTAACAGAACTCCTACCCCTAAGTTTGTGGTAGGGCGCACGTGACTAGGTAACGTCAGTATTATAGTAGATTGCTTACCAAGGGAGCAAATAATCATTTTAAATGCGAGAGTGTTTCTTTGATTCCAAAGTACGAAGGATTCTAGAGTAGAATCGCGAGCGTAGCAAGGGATTCTAAAGGAGAATCCTGAGTGCGGCGAGGGATTCAAAGTTATTAGGGGTAATTAAATAAAAAATATAAAACTATTTAAACTAAAACACAAACAAAACAGCATGTTACTTTTTCATACAATGTTTGCGATTGATCTTTTTGGTGAATGGAAGTTTTACTAATACATCCACATTCTACACTCAAATCTCATTTTGTCCCTTAGGCATTAAGAAGGTATTTTAGTCCCTGTTAAAGAGGAATAAACTAGCTCTTTTCGAATGGATATGATAAAAATACTTTGAACATCACGAATATTCTTAAAACACTTAGTATTTCCTTAAAATCCCTAACACTAACTAACTACTTATACTAATTTAAAAAATCGAACTTTTTTTTTTCTTTTTTTTTTATGCCTGATAGGTTAGCCTTTGACCACTATCTCACCTGATGGTAAGTGATGATGTGGTCGAAGTTGTTGTTCAGACTAACGTAGAATTACTGGCTCTCAAGGACAGCTGCCGGAACACAGCGTTAGGTGCTTGGCGACAGATTTTCTACTTGAGGGTGGTAGCTAGCGAGGCGGGTATTCGCAAAATGCCCTACCACCATGCTGTAACGACTGCTATCCTAAGACAACAACCGGGACCGACGGCTTAACGTGCCCTCCGAAGCACGGAAGCGCTCAGTAGTAATGTCAGGCAGACGTTGCTTAGCTTTGCTGATCGGTTCAGAATGGCTAAGCAAACTTCGCTACGAACGCTTTATCACTAACTTTAGCTATCCATTCATAAATGTTATTCTGATAATGCGTCGAACTAAATTATCTTTAACAGCAATTGTCAATCTTAAATTTAATTCACTTGGTTTGCTACTCAACGCTAGATAGCGCTTTATTCAAGTTGTATTTAAAAGTTTTAGTCTGTGGTACGTGTTTCTTATCTATGGACCTTTGTTTGCATTTGAGTCCATCTCATCTGTGATAATGCCAAAAAATCATGATTTTGCCACGTTGGCAGAGCGGCTTAAATATTTAAGTTTAGTATTCAAGTGGCATAACAGAGTCTGCTGCTGCTCATAAGTCAAGGATTTCTAGTTCATACACGATATGAAATAATGCCCTTAACTTTAAATATTTTATGCGGGACCTGAAACTGAATGAAAGAAATTAAAGTTGGGTTAGAAATTTAATTAAATATTTTTTTGTGGGACAGTCACCCATATCCAAGCCGGAAATTCATTTTTGCTCACCCTAACATGTAAAATGTTATCGCCCATTAATCCCATAACTTATTGAGTACAGTGGACTCACTTAGTTTTTAAGATATAACACCATAACACTAACCTACATCTAAGTGTTAAAGTCAATGATGTAATGGAGCACGAATTTTGTAAAATTGTAACATGTAATAACATGAAAATAGATCTAAAAAGAGTATGTACCACGAGTCTATAGAGCGTTGTTTGTGTAATAACAAAAATATATATCATTAGAATAAATTACCAATATACAGAATCTTTGAATAGATTCAGGTGATTAAAACACGTTCAAAAACACGTCATGTTACTTTAAATTGTAGTTCCTATATTTTAAAAAAATTCTTTGTATTCGTTGCTATGATATTTTCCGTAATAGCACATATTTTTTTATAGTTTTAATATACTTATTTTACGCTAATTTAGCCCTGGACTCGATAAATATAATAAATATATAAATATAATATAATGATCGACTCGACTCAAAAAAAACTATGTTACAAGTGTTACACCCACCAGTCTTTTAAATGCAAGACATTCAAAGTAGGCTTTGTAACAAGTACTTGTTTCCTCGTACAGAAGCTAAAAATACTATTTCATTATCAATATGATTGAAGAATATAACCCATGGTTAGCGTTAGTAGTTTACTAACAACAAATTATCAATAATAAAGATAATCAGAGCCCCCAACACGGTAGTTCCTTACCGCGAAGCTGATCACGGCACCCACATAAATTACCCTTGATTCACCCACCAGCCGCACTGGGAGGTTTTCTGTAAAGCCTTAGCTCACAATGAGCGTGCTTTGAAGTCTGGGGTGCTAGAGCGAGCGATTAATATCTAAATTATCAGTATTATATTTTTGATATTGTAATGTCACAATGCTAAGGTAAGACATTGGTGTTAATCTGTTACTAGCATTATTTTTGTAAGCAGCTGTGGTCGCTTCGCTCAAACCACAAAAAAAATATTATTCATAACAAAGCTAATGCATTCCATATCATGAAGAAGTAGGCATAATAATTATATGGCATATGGAGTCGTACTGAAGATATGTAAGTATTAAAACAGTGTGCATAGGTATTAAAACTTGTTTTTGGAAACTGTTCTATTCCACTCTGATCGCTTCGCTCAAACCACTCAGTGATAATCCATCACATCCAAACAATAGCAACCACGTTCCGAGTAGCACAAAGGAGCAAATTGATTCTATTGTGGACGTGTAGCCGCACTGCATTGATTTTTAGAATATGCTTAGAATAACCTGACAGATTTGAATATAAATAGCCCGTTAGTAAACCGCATTATAAATATGAAAGAGAATACTGAAATGAGTTTGTACTTCGTATATTTTTAAAAGCCTGCTTAAAGATAATCTAGATTGCAGTAAAGAGACTAGATAGATACATTCACACTAACCAAAGATGGAGGTCTCACCTGAAGACAGCTTAAAATTGAAAAAAAAAAGGAAAATATTTTAAATCTTGACTCCTTGCCACGGTAGCTCAGATTCAAAGAGCATGTCCTCTTTTCAATATAATTGTTCATTATATAGCATATAAAATCAGTAGTTCATTTCTATTATTTTAAAAGAGGTAAATACTCTTTTTAAATATTGTTAATACTAGAGGATTAAATTTCCGGAGTATTTAAACGTTCTAGCATCATTTAGAAAAACTACTTCCACTGCGTCTCACTCAGAAGCTCAAAGGAATCTCTTGACTTTGTAGAAATAAATTCTAATTCTTTAGGGAACTATGTATTTTATTAGGATAAAAGTAACCTGTGGGTACATTGTCCTAGCTGTGAGAAATTATGTGTTGGGTTTCATCCACATCGACTTAGTAGTTTGATAGGTAAGTATTGTTTAACAAACATACGTACACATTTTGTTTAATATATAGGTACTTATTAAGATTGAATTAAGAGTAATATTTGCTTTCACATAATCAACTTTCTACCCTTAATTAGCACCCCGTATGGGAGGTCGAAAGTAATGTTTCTGTTACTTCACAAAACATAGCAATACAACGATTTATTAATTAAATGTTTGGCTTTACTTTTATGGCAAGCCGCCTACCTAACGACAACTCTCCTTATACTTTTGAGACTTAACAAACCCAATACTTTCTGGTAATCAAGACTTATTGAGGGTTAGATGGTACGGGACCCGTTGTGGCCCTACTTTGCGTCAACACCAGTAGCACTCTTCTTCTCCCTTAGTCACTGTTTATGAAATCCCAATATTTCCTTCCACAAAAAACACTTAGATACAACATTTTCATATCCACTTTGTGACAAAAAGGAATATAATATATTACTTCCACCAGAAGCACGCCACATAATTCACGTCCTACAAAAAGTGTCACGCGTAATGCCAGAAAAGAAACGATGCGCCAATGCAAAAACTTCCCCAACTTAGCCATTTCCATCAAACCCCAAATCATCGTTACCATTACTCCCGACCTTGGCCTATAAAAAACATTCGGAATGCAAGAAAAACGGCTAAGTGCGAAAGTTTTGAGGCAAATATCGTGAAATTGGGCAATTTCGTGACAAATCGTTGCGTGCGCCCCGCCGGAAGCAAAACTCCATTTCTGAAGTTCGTAAGTAATTTTCTTGAATGTTCGGTATCGGTTCTGGGGTTGCGCAAGTTGAGGTGGCAGGTTGGGTTTACGAACATTCACATGCAAATTGTAGTATCCGACCTACTCCAATCAGCTGCCATAAATTATTCAGTTCAGTTTTCTAAATTGTAACATCGTGCTTGCCTATTATATTTTCGTTTATTACAGGCTAGGCTTGTACAACTATGTCACTTTTTGTTAGGTGATGATCGAGTGTTTCATCCAGCTTCATTTTGCTTACTTAACTGACGGTAAACTAAAATGGGTCTTGGCCTCCAATATCAAAAGGCTCTAATAATCATGACGCGGGGCCATTTCTTTGTTAATCCAGCCCCTGAAGCACGCGCTGGTCCCACTCCACAGCGTCATACCAGCGGTTATTGAGGCGACGTTGTCACCCCCCGATACGCTGTCTTTAAGGCGCTATCCTATTTCTAGCACCCTTAAATATAATATAGTGCCGGGCTAGAATGTCACCCTCCCTCACCTTTATCCATGGGTGTCGTAAGAGGCCGCTAAGGGTAAAATACCAGAAGGTGTGCAGCAACTGCTATATCAAACTGCAATCTTCAAGACGCCTGCCAAGCGTGGGGATTATGGCAAATTAGAAATTAGATAAATCATTAAGGGGGTTAATGAGGGAGGTTGTTTTCAGCATTGGACAACCCGACTGGTACAGTACGTGACAGTACTGATTTTTATTTATGTTAAATAGAAACCTAAAGCGGTCAAAATTAGGCCAATAAATATAAAAACATAGTAGTAAATCTTGACAAAGATAAACGACTACAAAGACATTATCCACCTTCTCTTAATTGAAAACTTAGTTGAATCAATTACGCAAAAAGCTCATTTGCTTTCAACCCGCTGGGTTGAACAATTAATGTACAAACTTTGTAATTAAAACGAAGTTTATCTCGAATTTACATAAATCAAAGAGCATTTGAAATATTACCCAATCTCAGATGTTTTCGTAAGCTTATTTGTCTTTTTACTCAGAATAGAATTAATCCCGATCCAAATAATCCTTGTAAATAATGATATTGTAACGATGTAGACTTTGATTGTGTTTGAGTTGATAAAAAATGGGTTACTTAAGATTTTTCGAAGATTAGGTACACCCACGATATTAATTCACTTGTTTTAGCTTCGAAGCGCACAAAGCTTCTAATCTTTCGAAGATCTAATCTTTTAGTTTATTTGTGATATATAACTTGTTGGTAAGTCATCATCACCATCAGCCGGAAGAATCCACTGTCAAACAAAGGCCTCCCCCATAGAGCGCCACAAAGAACGGCTTACTGACTTACCCGCGACTTTCACGAAGTTGGTAAGTGAGGTTGTTGAATAGACTTAACCAAGATTTGCTAGCTTTTAAAAACAGCTGCTGGAACACACCGTTAGTCACTAAACAAAAAATCCACCCCATCATACGTGGGATGACGTGTAGTTGAGGGACACGGGTAACAATATGACGATGGTGCAAAGGTTTATAAATTTATTTTTTAAGTGATGATGTGGTCGAAGATGTTGTTCAGGCTAACCTAGAATTACTGGCTATCAAGGACAGATGCAGGATCACACCGTTTGGTAATTGGCGACAGATTTTCTAATGGATGGTAGCTAATCAGGCGGATATTCGCAAAATGTCCCGTCACCATGCTATAACGCCTGCCATCGTAAGACAACAACCGGGACCGACAGCTTAACGTGCCCTCCGAAGCACGGAAGTGCTCTGTAGTGATGTCACTAGCGGTCACCCATCCAAGTCATGACCGTGGCGGATGTTGCATATCATAACTTTTACCTATAATATATATATATTATACATTATTATATACATATATATTATAGGTTTGTACGAAACGCTCGGTGCGCGAGTCATACTCGCACTTGACTGGTTTTTTTTTACTATAAATTAACTCAAATTTACTCCATTATTGGAGCTGTTTTTCTTGCACATTTTCCTCGCTGAAGTGAGGTGAAAAATAGTATGCAGTGCAGTAGCAAATTATTTTGCTTCTCGTGCCTTTGAAACCTTCGGTTGAATTTTTATTGAAATAAAAGTAATAACAAATACTTTTAAAAGTATCCTAAAAATATTAAATAATATTTAAATAAAACACTTAAAATAGCATAAAATTATATATCTAGTGACAATTCCGCCTAATTTTCCTGTTTTCTACGTGACGTCACAAACATCACGCAGCCTAACCGGAAGAATACCCGACTAGTTTCGCTTCTAAACGAAGCATCTTCAGGAGGTCTTGACTTACCGAGCGCAGGATCGAGACGTCTCGAGACGTCTGTTATTATTAAATATGGATTTCCGCAAAGTAACGCCTGAATCTATCCATTGAAAAAAAAGTAATCGCGACAAATAACAACTATGCAGCCTTACATAAGCAATAAGTTTTTCACCTCACAAGCTCGGAAAAGCGTTCTTTATCATTCGAAAACTGCGTGGAAAAGTGATTTTTATGCGCTAGCATGGAAAAGGATTTTGATTCATATAATTCATAACAGAAATCAATAAAAAATTTTTTTGGTTCCTTTATATATAATTTGAGCTAAAAAACTATCTTCCTTTATATGTAACTTAATTTTTCGATAGCTGGATCGATTATTTATTATAAACCTATGAATATTTAATTACAACGGAAAAACTTACTAACTCTTAAAAATAACAATTTGAATTGAGGCTAAAGAAACAAATCCTTAATTAAACATTTTGCTACCTGAGCTTTGCAGCAATACAGGTTAAATAAGGTAACACTCTAAGGTTATTGTGAAGGTAAGAGATTCTGTAACAGATGTCGACCCTCAAGCCATGCCGTTTAGATAATTCACGGGCCGTGAGACCGCTCTATCACGATTATACGCGGCCTATCTCAAATCCCATTTGCAATAATTTACCATAATGACAACGCTGTTCAACCACAAATTATTAGAGTTATTGAAGTTAACATGCATTAATAAAATAGTAAAGTAATTTATTACATTTTTTAAACTGGCGGTATGCTTTTATTAACAACAGCTTCTACAATGAATGTATTTAGACAACTTACAAGTCATTGCAGACTGACAGGCAGTCCAAATGCTCCAGCCCACTGTCAGTGTGCCCAGCATGCCGGTGGCATTTTTTTATTATTTTTAATTATACTTATTTGTAAGTAAACAGGGGTAATTCATGCCCGTTCAAAAGGTAGTCCATTGTTTTTAATAAGCAATTAGTTGTATGTTGTACTGCAGCTTTGTAAATATTATAATCAAGAATAAATATAGTGTGCATAGTTTATGGAACATATTTCGTAACATTATGTACATTTTTATTAATTTGGCAAAGCGGTTCGGAATGCAGTGTAAAAATCGGATAAATGTGATTCGGACTCGCTTTATTTATAACCAATACAGAAACTTGCAAAAAATCGTTACTTCTTTCATACGGTTCGAGAAATTCGAATTCCTTACCAAGCGTCCGATCCACACATGGCTGTTTTTTATAAGTTAGATAATATAGCGCTATAATTACACTAAGTTTAAGTTAATGGGTTACTTAAATGACTGTGAACGTTTTTATCATACAGCAACATGATATTTTTTATAAATTTGGTGGGGAACCCGCTGTCAGTGAAAATTTTAACTGGGTAGCTGTCATGGTAAAATAATACCAACTCGGACCCGAAGGTAAGCTTTGCTATAGCTTGCCTACCACATATCTATATACCTAACTACAACCCAAAGTTGATATCCCAACGGTATAAATCACCTCGCCCGATGTAATGGTCATTACGTAACCCAAAGGGGCGTTAGGCTCTTGAGATAATCGTAGGATTCAGCGGCGAGCGGTCAATGAGCCGACTCCACTTTATTGCAGTAGTTAAGGCTTACCTTTCTTACTATTAGGTTATAGAGAGTTCTAGATCATTATTATTAGGGTGTCTAGAGTGTGTTATCATTATCAAGAAATTAATCAAGTTGCATATTTTTTTACATTTAAAAAATATTGGAGTACAATTTTTTTTAGTTCCGGAAGGGAATCGAACCCAAGTCCTCAATTTTGCGCCAGATGGCTAATCCAGTCGGTCACGAGAACCTTACTCTTACGAGTCAAAAATTTGTGCTCCAGCACGCGATAGTGCTTGTTGTCATATTTAGAAATACATCTTTTTGTTTTATAACTGATAAGCAAGCCTTACACCTCAATATAATCTCATTATGGTATCGTGAGGGAACTAGCGCTAGTCCCAGATGATGGTAAGCGATAACCACTGCTTATAACAGATGCATTTCGTCACAAGTGTCGAACTGCGCTACGCCCGTCGCCCTGAGACGTGCAGTTGTTAAGTCTCTTGTGCCTGTAATCTATCAAGGACTGCTGCCGGAATACACTGTTAAGGGAAGGTGGTTGCTAGTCAGGTGAGCACTCGCAAAATGCCCTTTCACCTGCATGCCGTTGAAGGGATAACTAACGTGAATAAGTCAGATAGCTTCGACTACAGTTTCGACCACATCATCGGTATTTTTCTAGGGGACCTCGTGGCGCTCGTGTCGTCATTGATTTACACTTAAACAATCCAACTATAGGTACAAACTATGTACCTATAGTCGTAGCTATTTGACTTATGAATTGTAAAGACAATCTTATTAATTGTAAAGACAGTCTTAATTTCCTATTATAAATCAACACTGCACGTCCGCCGCTTTGTAAATAGCATTACAATTCATAAGATACCCTTCCTCAGATTCTTTCAGAATCTTTAAGCGTATTTACGTAGTAGAATAAAGGAAAGAAACAACCTATAATCTGAACTATTTTGTTGGTTAGATAATTTTTTTGGCAAAATTATACATTCCGGACCCATGTTGCTTGGTGTCGGATCTTTCGTACCCTGAAATACAAGTTAACTCTTAGTTCAGGGATGGAGATCTTGCCCAGGTGATGCGGTTTTGGAATGTACCAGATATTTTTGATACCTGATATCAAAATCTACTAGTAGCGTACCATATTTCACAGATATTTTCATAATGTGTTAGTAGCGTATTGTTGTATTTTCTTTCTGTTTTTTCTTTTTCTACATAATATTTGTAACTTTATTTTGTTGTTTGTTGTTGTTGTTATGCATTTGAATGATATCGTCATATTTGTTAAAATGATTAAAAACTACGTTTGATTATGTTATTAAATTAAAATCATATATTATCAGCTGTGTCACATGTTAGTCAAAAATATGGGAATAATCAACAGCATTCTTTTTTACCATATTCCATAAGTCAATAATTAGAAATAAAATAAAACACCAAGTCATGCAATAACATATAGGTAAAATGTAAAGATTTTTATCATTTAAGGCGAAGTGAGCCGTCAAAAATGTAAATATTGATCATGATTTTTGGAAGAGTGTACGCTTTACAATTATGAATAAAATAATATTATATCCTAGAGGATATGAAAAATACTATGACATATGATTTGAAAACGTGATTCCATATATTTCTACTGATAGAAACAAATCATGACTACAGCTCTTAAATTTTGCTTTATAAAGTTGTGTATCTTTATACCATAATCGTATCAAATCAAATTATTTTTACTTGATAAATATTTTTAGAAAACATTTAATTAATATTTTAATAAAACACTTAAAATATAATAAATATATCTAGTGACAATTCCGCTTAAAGTCACAAACGCGGAGTTTATCCGGAAGAATTTTTGACGCATTTCAAGAATCTCGATCGTGCGCTCGTAGGGCAAAGACCTCCCGAGGAATATACATACGTGTAGAAGTGAAACGCACCATTAGGTGCTTGGCGACTGAGTTTATTCTACGTGGTGCTAAGACAGCCTAGCTAACTTAGCAGGCCCGGCAAAATGCTTTTCCACCATAAATCATTAACGCGGATGCAGATGAGGATGCTAGAAGTTCAATAATTTGATGATTGATGTATCTATAACCTACTTTAACGTCTTTATTAATCAAGTTTAAGTTAAATGACAGCGCAATCAATGTCCTTTCAAACACAAGACAGAACGAAAATGACATCTATCATATCAAGAACAAGGTATAAACTCCGATAACTTATTAGCGAGCTCTGCGTCAGAGCGGGTACGTTTCAGAAATCTTGTTTCTAACTAATTTCCTGCGCGTGAAGTGAATGCCAATAAAGTAATTGACACTCTCGAGACAGCATCGACAGAGAATACGTGTTGTTAAAAGGGTACCTAAGGTAACGGAATAAGATTGTTTAGAGAGATACTATTGTATGTGCTATATAAATTTCACTTTGACTGTTTACTTTATCAACTGTTTCTAAGTTACTGACTAACTTACTGTCTATCAACGCACGAAATAACATCAAAATAATATTTTGACTAACCTCGACGTTTCGATCAAGTTGCATTGACCGTGGTCACGAGTATAGACTGGTTAGTCAAAATATTATTTTGATGTTATTTCGTGCGTGGATAGACACGTCAGTAATTTAGAAACATGAGTTTAGTTCACAAAAGTTAAAAGAAAAGTATTTAATGAATAGATTCAGGCGTTACTTTGCGGAAATCCATATTTAATAATAAATACTTTTAAAAGTATCCTAAAAAACGTCATCATTTCTCGATCGTGCGCTCGGTGAGTCCAGACCTCCTGAAGATGCTTCGTTTAGAAGCGAAACTAGTCGGGTATTCTTCCGGTTAGGCTGCGTGATGTTTATGACGTCACGTAGATAACTGGAAAATTAAGCGGAATTGTCACTAGATATATAATTTTATGCTTTTTTAAGTGTTTTATTTAAATATTATTAAGATAAAAAGATAAAGATAAAGATAAAGATTCTTTATTTGTGTAAAACATGGTATACAGTTGTTATCATAAAATTTAATGTTTTTTAGGATACTTTTAAAAGTATTTATTATTAGAAAAGTATTTATCAACTGTATTGGGCACACCTCCCTTACCCCATTAAGTGGCAATACAATTTTTGCGCCCCAACCATATACGACATACATATGTGTACACCATCATTCTTCAACATCGACGTGCCTTTAGTGACGTTAATATAATATAATATTAATGTTTATTGATATAACCTATGAGACTTATAAATTCCAGTAAGAAACCAATAACTAAGAAACGTTATTATAGCTAACCTACCTATGTTATTTATGTGCGTATGAGTCGTGAGTGCGGTGTACCGAAGCGTGCCACTTCGAAACATCAAGTGTGATTTAGGTAACGCATACCTCTTTATCTTGTGAAATCTTTGGTTAGGACAAATTTTCTACTTGAGGAGCAGGGCATTCTTGGAATCGCCAACCAGCATGCAAAAGTTACAAAACGATTGAATTAGTTTTACTATTAACAATACAATAAGTATATGAATATGTATTAAAATTTGTTTTTAATGAATATTCAATATAAATTTTATTATAAAAACTAACGAGATTTTCACTCATTTTAGTAATAATACGGGATAACTCATGTTAATAAGTCAGATAGCTCCGACTATAGTTTCAATCTCATTGGTGGTATTTTTTCAAGGAGAGCTCGAGACGCCGGCGTTGACGTCTACCACCGGATGTGGTTGAAACTATAGTCGCAGCTATCTGACTTATTTAGGTGAGTCATCCCGTATATGTACTAAAATCTATATAAAAGAATTATCATACATTTTATTTGAATGATAATTTCATTAATTATCGCTGCGACATGTGCAGATATTTCATTTCGTAAATTATATTCGAGAGGCGACGTAATTATGTCACTGCGTTCCGAAACCATTGTTCCAAAATTGCGTCTATGGATATATTGGTTCCACCGGACTGCATATTAATAATAGCTACTAAAATGGAACACAAATATATTTCCGTACATATACTCCAACTGGCACCAAAAGAGTATTTGCACCTACAGTCAGCAGCAAAATGTAAGGTACGTACTTAATATATTGTTTTCTTTCAGTTCACACAATCCTATTTCATTCATTTAGTTCGGGTATTCTTAGCTGCATTCCAACTCATACCTAGACTGTTTTTTATTGTTTGATTATTTTAGTTAAAGGTTAATTCTATTACGAAACCAAATTTACAATTTCTTTTTTGTTCGAAATAGGTTTGCGTTCGACCACAATTTTTTATACCTAACCAGATGGTGAGTTATGATGACGTCGAAGATGGTACACAGGCTTCACCTAGAATTGGATCTGGCTCTCAAAGACAGCTGCCGATATACACCGTTAATTGCATGGCGACAGATTTTTACTTGAGGTAGAAATGCCCTGACACCATGCGATAACGAGTGTCACGTAAGACAACTATTATTATCGACAGCTTAACGTGCCCTCCTAAGTACTTGCACGCAGTATTAAATGCGTCTAGCAATCACCTATACAAGTAATAACCGTGGCGGACATTTTGATCAGCTAGGAACGACAAACTATACTAGAAGCTTTTTTAAACTTGTATGTACCACTCTAGGATTAAAACAAAAAACGTTGAACAAACATGTTAGGTACATTCAATCTGCCATAAAAACATATTCAGTAATAATCTTTATTAGGTCATCTGCAAAAATAATACTCCATTTTCGTCTTCCTTGCGGTCAATTACCAAACTTTACTTGTAAGTACGACGTTCTCATAAAAGCATTATAAATCACATCCGCAGCCACTTCCCTAAGTAATGCCACAGGCCGAAGTAATGCTTCTGAACTTGTTTACCACACACTGGTTATGAGATAATTTTCTAGATAGCTGTAGAACAGGAGCTAGAAGCGAGGAATTTTGTATTGTTAAGCGAAAATGACTTCATAGTGCATAGCGCCAAGTACAAACGTAGTTTCGCAATATTTTATATACCAAGTGTTCAATTCAAACTCGGTTCAATTTTGCATGGATGTCTTTGTGTCTAAGATCTAAGCTTCAGATTTATCAGTTCCCGTAAATATGTCAGTTTTCCGTATGTAATTTAAAAATTATTTGATAAATTTGTTTTATGTGGGAATACCTCGTACGTTTCTTAAGTTTTGTTGAGGGCTTTGCGAGCAGCAACCTATAGTGCGCGTCTAGCAGCCCTGTCCGCATTACTTGAGAATGAGCATCTTTACTACTAATAACAAATACTTTTAAAAGTATCCTAAAAAATATTAAATAATATTTAAATAAAACACTTAAAAAAGCATAAAATTATATATCTAGTGACAATTCCGCCTAATTTTCCTGTTATCTACGTGACGTCACAAACATCACGCAGCCTAACCGGAAGAATACCCGACTAGTTTCGACGATCGAGACATCGTGCGCTCGGTAAGTCAAGACCTCCTGAAGATACTTCGTTTAGATTTTGTTATTATTAAATATGGATTTCCGCAAAGTAACGCCTGAATCTATCCATTATCTTTAGTACTGTTCAAGTAGTAAAGATGCTTATTCTCACCGGTCGAATATCCGGTCTATACACCGGCTAGCACTCACGGTGTTTGGGTAATTATTTGGAAAACCTTATTTTTAAATTTCAAGAAAAAATACATATTCACACGAAAAACTCGCAAAATAGAAGCATAGATATTAAGTAATTATATGGAAAACGTTATTTTTATATTTAAAGAAAAAATACATAATCACACGAAAATCTGGCAAACTAGAAACATAGATATTAGGCTCAAGAACATCTATGAAAATGTTTAACGAGTTTGCATACTTGGTATATAACATAAGGCTAAACTACTTTTGTACGAAGACCATGATTCAAGGAAGCTGCACTGTGTTCAAGATAAGTAACATACATTTTGATGCTGCTAGCTCTCACTCTATAGACCTAATCCTACCATAAATCTCGGAATTCATAACAGTAAAGAAATGGTCAAGCACTAGTCAGCGAGTTTTTACGTACCTTCTTATTGTTGTTTTTACGGTCAGTAAAATGTTTGTAAAGTTAAATAAGGCTGGAATGTGTAATTTGAAATATTATTGCCGCTTTGCGGGTTTACTGTTTTTTTAAGGCGTGCAGACACATCAAGGTTTATTACTGTATATATTGCTTATTTCAGATGACGAACAAAATAATCCCTGACAGTTTGGAAGAGTACTATTAAAAATGAATGAGTTTATTTTGATACAACATAAAAAACATAAAGAAGGTTCTCGAATTGTCCCTTATATATACGAGTATATATATCTATTATAGTGTGCAGTATCGCGACTACATATTATTATTTTTTACTAAAACTGTATCTAACTAATGGACTTAGGTAAATAATAGTTTGAGTTAAATAAACAGCATTTTTTAAATTCTTGTTAGCAACGAGTTACGTAATTAGGCAGCTGATGGTAAGTGATAATGATCGAAGATAGTGAACAGGACGAACCTCTTTGAAATGGCTCTCAGGCACAAAATTAATTCATTGTAAAAAAGTTGTTACATAACTACAAAGAGAGGAAAAATTATAGTCAAGTGCGGGATTTTCTTCTTCTTTTAATTTTGTAATGAGATGCGCGGAGCATGTTTCATTGCAAAAAAATACTTGACAAAATTTAGATCACAAGTCACCTGACATCTAATTAGTAATCTGTTAACACGTTTCACCTGTGAGCGTGTGTGTGTATGTGTGTGTGAACCTCAAGGTCAGCTCCCGGATCGAATGAAATATTTACTTGAAGAATTTTTACTTGGTAGATAAATTTTGCGAATTATTTATTCATACCTAGGCTAACAATCGCCTATCACCTTTCAAAAAGTATGATATTTCCAATCTCATGACAAAATAAAGTAAGTAGGTACTTATATGGCCCGTGGGGTGCCGGGTTAGAATTGCACCTCCCCATATCATCCCGTGGGTGTCGTAAGAGGTGACTAAGGGAAAAATACTGGAAGGTGGGCAGCAGCGCCTTCTAAAGAACTGTCAACTTACACTGCGATCCCCAAGACGCCTGCCAAGCGTGGGGATTATGGCAAATACCCCCTTCATAGGGGAGGCTGTGTTCAGCAGTGGACGATCCGGCTGTTACAGTACAGTACAGGTTAAATGTAATGTATATATATTACATTTAATTGTCAGAAAACTTCAATGTCTGTTTGTAAGTTTCTTTAATTCCATCTTAACTTCTAAACGGCTTAACCGATATTAATGTATGAAATATCGTTAAATTCGTATTAATAACGCAACGTACACACAAAAAATAAAAAAACAAGCTTGTAGATTTTAGCCACCATATTGTGAGATACAAAATATTTTTGCTTCCAAACCCATCGAGTATATCAAAATGAACGACTTTAAAAACGATTCCATAAATACATATAACCTGCTGTTTTCATTTCAATGGAACGAGAAAAAATATTTTTTTTGTAATCAGTTTCTTTACTTTTTTAATTAATTTATACATGTTTAAACAGTATCAGTGAAAATTAAAAATAAAGCGAAATCGACTGTTGAAAATCATGAAATAAATAATAAAAATCTCACCAAGAAATATGGAGTTCGGAGAGTTTTAAATCAGCACGTTAGTCACTTCCTTACTTACTCACTTACTTAGCGAATGAGCTTAAAAACACAACAAACACTTAACCATGAGCATGATCTGAAACCACTTGAATGGCTAACATTGGAACATTGGCCATTATTCCAAAAATAGAACATTGAAAGATGTTAAACTTCAGGTAGGTTTAGTTTTAAAGTCTCTGGGCATCCTTACCCAAAGCTACACGTTTCGGTGAGCTCGGCGTCACATCATGAATAAGTAATTCTGATTTCGCAGTCCATTTACCGCTGTTTTGGGGAAATAAGGCGTGGCGATAGAGCTCGTGACCTCGTCTGCAAACCTATAAATGGTGAAAAAACTTGCAAAAACCTTATGCGATATTTTTGAAATTATTTGGTTTGGATCGTTTAAAAATTGTTGGAGAATGAGTAATGTTAACTGTGCGTAACTTTTTACACGACCTCTCAAAAAAGGAGTGTAACATAATTATAAGTATAACACCTTTATTGTTATAGTACCTACCTTCTTTGAGATGTCGTGTAAAAAAATTACTCACGGATAACATTACTCATTCTCCAACAATTTTTAAACGATCCAAACCGAATAATTCCAAAAATACTGCATAATGTTTTTGCAAGTTTTTTCACCATTTACAGGTCCATGTAAGTAGGTATGTTTGTGAGTTTCCTTATTCCACCATAACTTCTAAACGGCTTAACCGATTTTAATATATGAGATATCGTTAGATTTGTCTTCATAGCAGAAGTGACACTAGGTACATAAAAAAACAAGCTGATAACATAAAATGAAGCTGACGCCATATTAAAAGTTTTTTTTTTCCAGCCCATCGAGTGTGGTATCAAAATGAAGGATAAAAAACGATTCTTTTTATATATATAACCTGCAGTTTTAATTTCTGTGGAATGATAAAATGTTTGACATAAATAAACAATTTGCAAACGGGTTTTTTTCCTTTTTTTCAAATAATTTATACTTTTTTATGCCTGATAGATTAGCCTTTGACCACTATCTCACCTGATGGTAAGTGATGATGTGGTCGAGGATGTTTTTCAGACTAACTTAAAGTTACTGGCTCTCAAGAACAGCTGCCGGAACACACCGTTAGGTGCTTGGCGACAGATTTTCAACTTGAGGGTGGTAGCTAGCCAGGCGGGCATTTGCAAAGTGCCCTACCACCATACTACGAGCGCATACTTGTTTATTACTATGACAATAACTAGTTTTATTTGCTTTTGAAGATCGGTAACTATTTGAAACAACATTAATTTATTATTATCTTATGAATATTGATGTTTAGGACAAGAACGCGCCGAGGACTCATGCAACGAAAATCAATTGAGAAAACTGAATATTGTTCAAGACCAAAGTAAAGTTCAATTCAAATCTCACATGATACAATAAAGTTTGAAGCAGTCTAGACAATATTCCAGATACATATTCTAGATAAAGATAGATATGAGACATGTAATATTTACAATCAATACATTATTTATTTAGTAACTTAAACAATTATGATATACGTATTCTGCCTGCATGAACCCGTAGAACTGAAAAGTAAAAAAAAATATGAAAAGGTTTTTATTTTACTTTGAGGGCCAGTAATTCTAGTTGACCTTGAATAACATCTTCGACCACATCATCAATTACCATCAGTTGAGATAGTGGTCAAAAGCTTATATCAGCTATAATAAATGTCTGTGGAATCTTTTAAATACATATCGATAGCCAGTCACTGTATAAACAGATATTTGTAACTACCTAAATCTAGTTATAATTATTGGGTATTTAACGGGATTTAAACGCGATTCCCCGTTGGGTGCCGGGTCAGAGCTGCGCCTCCCCATATCATCCCATGGGTGTCGTAAGAGGCGACTAATTGAATAATACTGGCGGGCAGCAGCGGCTTTTAAAGAACTGCCAACTTACACTGCGATCCCCAAGACGCCTGCCAATTGTGGGGATCATGGCAAATTCACCCTTAATAGAGGCGGCTATGTCCAGCAGTGGATGATCCGGCTGTTACAGTGCAGTACAGTACAGTAAAAATGCGATAAAAATATCTTAAAAAAAAAAATAGGTCCTGTTCACAAGTGGACTGAAGAAGTGGTCAACGAAATATATACATATCTGGATCAAATGCGGGTAGTTGAAACCAACAGCTGTAAGTCTAAAATCAACACGTTTCAGCTGTACTCACAGCGTACTTCATGAATGAGAAATCGTTATTTGCAGTTCATTTACCACTGTTTTGGTAGACTAGACTTGTGGCTGGCGCTTGTGGGATCCTCAACTAATAAAGCGCCAACTGTGAAGAAAATGATAAGAGTTTATTTTTCTGGTTATAGAAATCGTTTAGTTTGAATGGCCCAATTTGAAATTGTTAGAAGGGAAAAGACAATATAATAATATCTACGTAATTTTATCAGTACAAAAATTTAAGAGAAAAGAAGTGAGAAAATTGCCTAAAACGTAGCTATACGATTGCAGAACGATTGTTTATCTATGTATGTGAATTTATTTTAGTGTACAATAACTTTTAAAAGTCTGATTTATATGTATGGTGTATCGATAAAATCCTCTAATTATCCCAAGTGACACTAGCTATTAATATTTGGAAGAGCAGTCGTGTAATTTAATGTTAGTAAATTTGTTTGTTATATAAGTGTTCTTTTTTTACCGGCGGTATTTGTTTATCAACAAAATCCTACGAACTATATACAACACTATAGCCACTACAAGCATTTAGACAGCTTACAAGTCATTGCTGACTCACAGGCAGTCCATATGCTCCAGCCCACTACCAGCCAGCAGCGCGTCCAACATACTGGCAGCGTTGTCCCGTTGAACATGTTTTAAATATATATATATTTCGAATTACTTGAAACTGATTGAAACAGAACCTACGTTTCTCGAAAGACCAACAAAAACAACTGCACATAGCACGAACTCTGACCTAAGTACTGGCACTGCCGCCTCCTGCGCTACTTTTATTGATAAACTGTTGATTTTATTTCAGTGGAAAACCAACCCTATATATGAGGTTATCTGTAAGTACCAGGAACCGCAGGTAGGTCAACTAGCATCATGTATAACACTTTTGTAGGTAAGTCAATAAACGTTGTATCTCGTTGTCTCGTTCATTATAGATTTGTTACCGGCTAACTTAGAAATAGCCTAATTATGTATTCAAATCTAAATTTTGCCTTGAGACTGTCTATTCCCGTATTTCTGTAGGTCAGGGAATATAAATCTCAATATAATTTTCTACTCGTCGTTATACAGTTGAGAAATAGCTATTTAAAATGCACATTGGACCTGATCCTTATGAAACATGTTGTTTTTGTGTTCTCTAGGATTGTTGTTTAAGTTTTTAACTGGACGTACAGCTTGTATGTACATACGTGAAGTAAGACATAATTTATTATATGTATCATATAGTAGGTACACCTAATATGTAAAAAGCAATAAAAATTAAAACTCCTGATAAAAATATCGCAGGCAAGTGTGGAAGTAGTTTCCATGAGCCGCTGACAAAAACAAAGTCACAATTACTCATCCTGTCTGATCTGAGATCAAACTTTGGCGGCGTTGCTTACTAGAGTCGAAGAATTTTGTATGGCGGCCATCTTGATTCCGCCATTTTGTATTTTTGACCGATGACCTTTGACCATGGACGTAACTATACCATAGAACTATACATATAATAAAAACCTATTAATGTCCCATGTATACTTGTCCAGATTCCTTATTATGACAATCATCCAAATATTTCCTACCTATCTCTATTTTGGTTCTTGAGACGCCAAAGTGATGCCACTTGACTAACGATACAGTTTTATTGCTTTTTTGACGCAATTTGTTTAATAAACTCTGTGTAAATATATTATATACCATGTATACCTCCATGATTAATGATTCCCCTTTTGACATTACCAACCGACCGTCCTTGGGCATGTTGTTACAAAAATATAGGGCAAGCAACAGCCAAGGATTTATGTCTGAAGGTCACGCTTACAGATCTTTGAAACACTTAATGATAGACAATGTTTAATACGTGTTCTGGTAATAGCCGGGTACGATTAATGTTAATAGTAGAATAAGACGCAATTTCAAGTACCTACAAAATGTATAAATACGTTATCCGCTAAGCATGCAATTGAGGAAGCAATAAATCTACGATAAAAAAGTGACCTCTTCATATTTCATGCATCTGCATGTTCCAATATGAGCGCTTCCTTCTACAAATATAATTTAAATATTTTAAGATATTAAAGCAACATCGGTCATCAGTACGTCAATAGATGACCAAATTGACAAAATGAATATTAATCGAATTTTGTATTTTTTACATTTATTCAGCAAGTTAGGAGTCGTTATGACAGTTATAATATGAAATTTTGTCGGACCATTCCTAGCCGGTAGGTAAATAATAGGGATGAAAAAATCTTGCAATAGTTTTCGTACTCAATGTTTGCTTTTGAGTTGAAATTTCACACATAAACTTTCAGGGCTATAACGCATGAACCTTTTGAAACACTAACGGACGGAAAGGCAGCATCTTAATTTAACTCATTTTTATGGGCTTTATATTCCACCTTCACCTTGAATTTTGCCCTTGAACCAGGTGAGACAGCGGTCGAACACAATCCAGACAAAAACAGTGATTGATGAATACCCAATTATCAGAATCAAGGATTCTTTGAAGCTGATCGAACAAGGCTCAATTTAGTAAATTGCCTCCCAAAGCCTGACTCGTGAGACTGAAAGCCAATTGCTTGACCGAAAATAAGATAAATTAAATCGTGTCAGCTCTGGGTGCTACAGTAACTGGTGTTAACAGGCGTCATAGTTACAACAGGCATTTGAATGGCTAGACTTAGGTGGTAGGAATTAAACGGAGTGTTATTAGCTAATTCTATAACATCAAGTATTTTGTTTACACCTAGTAGACTAGCCGTTTACTATCTCACCGGTTGGTAAGTAATGCTGTGGTCGAATTTGGTAAACGGACAGGCCTAGAGTTACTGGTTCTGATGGACTGCTACAGGAACTTAACTGGTACTCATTATTAGGTGATTTGCACTTGAGGGTGGTAGCTAGACAACGAGCATTCGCAAAATGCCCTTCCACAATGCAGTGAATCTTAAACCAGCAATGGGGATCGAACACTGATGGAAAAGAAAGGTTCGCGAGTGGTAACCACATTACACCGGAAGACGTATAATTTGTAGGCTCCGCACTAGGTGGACTGACGACATCGTAAGAGTCGTGGGTAGCAATCTTCCATGACATCTCAACCGCTTTTGAATGCTTTGTACCACTCATAAGCACGTATTTTTGAAAAGTTGATTCACCGTAAGCCTTCTGTAACATTTCCGGTGACTTCGAACACGAAATTCCATTGGCGATGAAAAATTTAAGACAAACTCATTGTTTGATATTTTTGTCCATTATGAAATTTGCAATACCACAATTGTTTTCCATTTTGGCACTCCACTGTAGATGGGAAATAATTAAAAACGTCATTGTATTTAATTTCCTGAAAAGGCATTTCTAACCCCGAGCCAAAATGGATAACAGTTTTGCAAATCTAACAACAACAAAAAATAAAGAATTTATAACCATAAACAAATCATCCATTCTCGATACTTTTTTTAATCAATGTAATCCAGTATTTAACGTACAGCAACAAATAATAAAATTTGGCTAAGTGCAGTTTCGACAAATATAACGATTATTTGGTATTTTCTGTGTTGGAACGGGGCTCTTGGAGTGGGTGTATTCGTATATTAGTATATAGTATATTTATACATATTTATTTATAATTATTCACACGACATTTTTCATATCGTAAGCTTTTTGTCACTGAATAAAAAAGTTTGTTAGATTATTATTATATATTCCATTTTACGATGCCTTTATAAAATTTCAAGATCAAAATACTATTGGAAGATTATACCGCTACTGCCAGCAAAAAAGGATACAATACCTCTGCAAAAACTACGGACAAATTAGGACGTGATGTTTATCCCACTGAAACAATGAGCGAGTCTGTCTCCAAAAAAAACATGGTTTTAGGTTTTAATTACTTATCATAACAACTACAGCAGTTAGTGTAGGATTCCAATTAAAAATACTTTCTGGAACTGAAAACAGTGGGGTGAAAAAATAACATTATTATTCTTGACTCAGCATATTTTAGTCCAACTTGGACTTCCTCAGTCGCAAGCTAGTCACGTGCCTTCACTGACCTACTTCGGATGCTTTGTAATATTTACTATAAGAGATGGAGGTAGTTTGAATTTTCATTTTTAATATACATAAAACACTGTCTCGTTGGAGGCGATGGCAAAAGCCCCATTTTTTATATATAATTTTTTTATACTTTTCATTCGGAATTTCGTAATTTAAACCGCGGAGCATGCGTTATTTTAAAAATAAAAATATTAAAATTATAGGGTTGTGTCATCGTTGACAAGTTTAAAGCTAATTGCAAAAAATTGTTCTTGTTTGTAGTTCAATGTAAAGTGTACAATAGATGTCGCTGCATCCTCATGCGATGGAGGACAAATTAGAGTTACAGTCAAATGTCACGTTAGCTTAGCGGTCAGAGCATACCTCGGCTGTAGAGGTGGATGGCACGGGTCGAATGCGGTACATGACTATAATTATGCCTCTCGTAATTATATAAAGCCTCACTTTTCTTTGCCAGATAGTTTTTTCTGACGAAGGTATTTTCAGTAGCAATCTTAAAGTCTGGAGGTTCAGGTTTCCAGGTAGATATTTTTTTTATGTTTGATAGGTTAGCTTTTGACAACAATCTCACCTGATGGAAAGTGATGTTGTGGTCGAAGATGTTATTCAAGTTAACCTAGAATTACTCGCTCGCAAGTGCAGTTGATTTCCTACTTGATGGTGGTAGCTAGCCAGGCGGGCATTCGCCAAATACCCTACCACCATGCTGTATATATATATATAAATATCTATCTTTATATAGTTTCATTAGAGTCGTATGACTTTTTTGAATATGAAAGTAAATTTCTTGAGTTAAATTAGTATGACAGAGAGACATACGGATAAAAAAAAACTACAAGCTTTTTGCTTTAACTACGGTAACATAAAACTGTCTTTCTTACTTCCGCAGCGATGTGAAAATCCAGAGATATTGCCAATTGTCAAGGATCAGTAATTCCCCTTACCAAGCATTGTATGAACTGGCCACATTCCAAGTATCGATCGCTTATATAATAAGGAGGTTATGTAATGGGGAAGTTTTGTAAATGGACGCGCCTCCCACCATCACCGCCAACTGAATATGCAGCAACATTATCTACTGTGTATTCAGTTGGCGATATTATTTTTACACTAATCGGCATTTGGTAAAAATATCATCTATTAGCAAATTAATGTGTGGTTTTTTTTCAAATGTTAACATGAGCTTATTTCCTAAAAAAACAGACATTTCAGATACGTATAAAACACTAAACAATTGCGACATTCAAATTCAGTTTTCCAACCTTAGCATTTCAAATTGACGAAAAAAGAAAGGTTTATACGATAACGTAAAAAAAGTATTTAAACTTGATTAAAATGTTTGGTTCAAAGTTTTATTTTATTGCTGATAAGCTAGACTTTGACCACATCTCCCTAATGATGCAGTTGAAAATATTGTCCAAGGTAAGATTGACTAAATCTCAAGGACAGCTGTGGAATACACCATTAGGTGAATTGGCGTAATATATTATGAATTAGAGGTCAAATAACTATAGAGATTGCTTTTAAAATATTGAAAGCAATCCTTGCTACAACACAAAGAACTTGCTCGGTATAAAAGATAAGCTTGAGTTATCAACTACGATGGTACAGTGCCGTAAAGTAATCATTGTGATGAAAAAAACAAATAAAATCAATTTATTGTTTTACAAAAAAGCCAATTTATCACTTGAGATGTCGAATAACAAAACTCTGAATCTCTGAAGAATATTTTAGGCTACAAATAAATCTGGTCCAGTAATTTGTAATTACCATCACACACATATACATACAGGTTAACAAGTATTAAAAAAAACTTTAAAACTGTAGAAAACAATTTATGGAGCTTGTGACCACCAACCAATACAAACGAACATAATACTTTTAGTAAATATAAAGTTATACTTTACAAAATTGCAAATTTTGAAAGCGAAATAAATTAGTCATGTGCGGGATTCGAACTCGGCCCCATCCACCCCTACAGCCGGGGTATGCTCTGACCGACTGAGCTTACTTGAAATGATGACTCAAAACTCTAATATTTGCTCTCGTTCTTCAACCATCATATGGGGATTTTATGTTTCGTAAATCTGTAATTTTGTAATGTAATCCGCAGAGAAGGCGTTATTGCAAACATGTCAATATTAATATAAAGTTATACTTTTCAATGCTATAATTTCATCGAATTACGTATATAATTTATTATCTCATCTCATTTAATAAATAAGTTGCCACAATACAGAATACAAAAGGCTATATCCCGTACTAACAGACGCCTACGTAGCCGTAGCGCTACGCCGTTATAACGGCTACGGAAGGTGAGCAACGATGCGCCATCGATACAGGTGCAACGACCTCGCACACACGGCTGAAAGTTCACAGTTTACCGAGCTACGGACGTGATTGCGGATATCTGATTTCGGTTTTAACTCTTAACCTGCAGCGGGATTAACAAAGTTTCTTATAGAGTAGAGTTTCTACACGTATGGTGTATGGTGGCTAAACGTTGAGCTACAATTCGAATTCTTTATTCTAAATTAACATCGTCATGCGTCACAGTGCCTCGAAACTTAAAAGGCTTTGAAACTTTTACAATATTTATTAAAAATATTGTCTTTGTTCCCTGAAAAAAAAAACATTTTTTTTGTAAATGTAGGTACATTATTTTGTTCTTCCTTTAATAAGTCTGGATATTTATTGATATTTTAGACCTGACCATTTCTGCTGATAGGATTTTGACAAAAGAAAGGAAATTATTAAATAAATATTGTCTCGTATATATCTCTTTTAATATATAAATCCATAATATGCAAGCCATAAACTTATTATGGACAAATAAAATGCAATTTTTCATATTAAAAACAAACACATTTGTTTTTAAACGAACAAATTCGAAGAGAAAACTAATCTACGAGTGCAGAGTATTTCTGAGTAGAACAGTTCACTCGACAAGTGCAATGACCTACTTTCGACCTGCGACTGAACCAAGAGGCTACATAATACGTACTATTATGTAAAATTAGTGTAATTTGTACCGTGTATTTACTGTTAATAGGTTAGCTTTCAACCAAAAGACTTTTACAGCTGATAAAATAAAACCTAAAAAAGAACCTATTAAAAACCGGTCCCTATTGTGATACAACTGGCGTTTATGTTATCCAATATTTAAAGGTGTAGTCAAATTGTTATAAAATTGAACACGTAAACTTTTCAAAATCATAGCCTATTTTCAATGTTTTTATCGTCGTAGCGAAATGAGACCCATACCATTCGACGCAGATTTTTTTTCTGAATCTATCCGTGTATTCAGTCTACTTACGCTTTTATTGCTCCTTACAGGAAATACGTTTTCTTACGTCGATATGTTATGACTAGATCATAAATTTTCCGTTATTGAATGGCTCGTTATGCCACTGCAGTGGATGGGGTAGCATTAGAATGGAATCAGCAATTTATCAACTCCTAAAGAGCAATGCACGAGCATTATGTAGAGTCATAAAGCGTGTGGACAACTTTGCCAGTTTTTTGGCCAGAGGTAATTTTGGTCACAGACAAAAATTTCACCAGCTTTTATTTCTGTGCCGTGAATTCTACGAATTTGATTAAGATCTCTGTAACTAATATTGACGAATTAAAAAACTACAAAATATTCAATGGTGAATTGAGAATACATAGTGTAGGTCATTTTGTGAATACCTGACTGCTTAGCTCCCACCCTCAGTAGAAAATCTGTAGGGAAGCACCTAACGGCGTATTCCAGTAGCTGCCCATTAGAACCAGTATTTGTAGGATAGCCTAATTATCATCATCACATCAACCAAATCGTCCACGGTTGAACGAGGTCTCCCCACTTGAGGGGATTCGCCATAATCCCCACACTTGGCAGAAGTCTCGGGGATCGCAGTAGAAGTTCTTAGTTCTTCAGAAGGTGCTGCTGAAGGAAGGTCCTTCTGGTCTTTTTCCCATAGTTTTAAAACACCCACGGGAAGAAATGGGGATGACATCTAACCCGGTACCCCATGGGGTAAGCCTAAACAACATATTTGACCGCATCATCACTTACCATCAGAAAAGATAGTGAGGAAGGCCTTGCCTATCATTGTAAATAAATAAACTTCCGTTCCCATTCTAGATGAAACCTTAACGCAAATGATTTAATAAAAAGCAATGTTCTTTATTTATAAGCAAGAAGGTTTATAGAAATCTTCTTATTTTTCCTTCACCGACAATCCGACAGTAAGCTTCTTCAAACATCTTCGAAAATCTTTTGAGAACTTAAAACTATAATACCCGTTATCTTTATATAAAAACGGACAAATTGTTTGAAGAAACTTGGCGAAGGCTAATTTCGCAAACACAATATGAATAACATTTTCTACTAAACTTCCCAAAGTTTTACACTTTTCCAGGCTACTTTCTACTAATTTAAATGAAAAGTTATGAGAGACGTGTATTATTAAAACTACTACAAAAAGTGTTAGTTTTTCTTTTGTCTGTTAAGTTCAGTTGACTTTATATGCATTTTTAACCGATTTAAAAAAAAGAGGAGATTCTCAATTCCTCTGTATTTTTTTGTTTGTTACCTCATAACTTTTTACTGGGTGAACTGATTTTCATGGTTGTCGAGTAGTTCCATTTAAATTTCATCAAAATCGGTCGAGCTGTTTTTGAGTTACACTCCAATAACTGAAAAGTTTTTGCTTGTCTTGATGATATAGTCATTGCTAATGAATGACAATCGATTCCGTAAGTAGCGAGGGACACTAAAAAGGGTGTTTTTTTTTACTGAAAAAAATTTTTTTTACAAAAAATGGAACCGACTTCATCACCCAAAAGTGTGAAATAACTTGTTGAAGTCGGTACCATGATGGTTTAAAAGTAGCTATTATCACAATATTGCGCATGGTACCGACTTCGACAAGTTATTTCACACTTTTGGGAGATGAAGTCGGTTCCATTTTTTGTAAAAAAAATTTTTTCAATCTTTTTAGTGTAACTCAAAAACGGCTTGACCGATTTTGATGAAATTTAAAATGCGACCAAACGACAAGTATCAGCTTTCAAACAAAAAAAGAATTTTCAAAATCGGTTCACCCAGTAAAGAGATCTGAGGTAACAAACATAAAAAAAAAAAAAAAAATACTGACGATTTGAGAACCTCCTCCTTTTTTGGAAGTCGGTTAAAAACTTGTCAAAGCCAGTAACCATGCGCATAATATTGTGATTAGGTACTTTTGAACAAGTTATTTCACTTATGAGTGTAGAAGTCAGTTCCATTTTTCGATAAAAAAAATCTATAATATAAGTAGTATTAATATGTGTAATATTACGAACAAAACAAGCACGAATAAAATGATAAGCATGAAAAACGAGGAGCATTGGGTATCTCATAAAGGATCGTCAACACTACAGTTGAAGCCTTGCAATTATTACTCAGGAACAGCTGGTATCGACATCTTTCGAAGGCACTGAGTTTTAAATTATTTTTGATAAGATTGCTCAATAGAGGGTAGTACGTATATAATTATGTATGTTTGTGAGTTTCTTTATTCCACCATAACTTCTAAACGGCTTAACCGATTTTGATGTATGGTATATTATTAGATTCGTCTTGATAGCGCAAGTGACACTAGGTACATGAAAAAGTAAAAAAAAAACTGGCGGATCTTAGACGCCATATTGTGAGAAGAAGTGATGGCTCAGTGGCATTGGCTATGGAGTGCCGCGCAGCAGGCCCTTAAGTTTGAATCCCTTCGCGAGCATGTCCGCCCAGCTACCGACCACCCTAAATTGGAAAATCTGTCACCAAGCATCTAACGGTGCTTCCTTGAGAGCCAGTAATTCTAGGTTAAACCTGTTAACACCTTCGACCACAGCATCACTTACCATCAGGTGAGATTGTGGTCATATATTGTTCCTGAACGTGGCAGTATAATGGCTATATATCAGTATTAAAATATATAACTAACCATCATAAGAGCATCGTAAACGTTTATATTGAATAAGTTATTTTAAATTATTACTTTGATACATATTATATATTTGATATTTATTACATTAGCTCATATTTTGGAGATAAATAAAGATTATTATTATATGTACGTTACAAATGAATATTCAAACAACAACCAGCTTTATATTTGGCTCAACGAATAAGCATTGCAATTCAAAGGGGCAATGCTGCCAGCATGCTGGGCACGCTGCCAGCTGGGAGTGGGCTGGAGCATTTGGACTGCCTATGAGTCTGCTATAACTTATAGGTTGTCTAAATGCTTTTATTGTAGTAGCTGTAGTGTTGTATATAGTTCAAAGTATTTTGTTTAATAAAGGCATACCGCCGGTAAATAAAAATCCAGCTTTATAATTAACTATTAAAATATTGGCAAAATTATTTCAAGTACCTACAGGCTTTTGCATTGCGTAAGCAAAATTTTTGCTACGAAAATTCACATTATCAACCTAGCCTCGTATCGAAGCAATGAGGAATAAATTTAAATTGAAGCCGTTTATTTTCCGAACAGGCTATTAAGGAACACTTTAGCTCTTCAAGTTAATATTAATGTGTGTAATGGAGAACTTGAGTCGAGTACGTCGGTGTTCAATATAATGTGTTGGGTTGAGTGAAGCTTTTACAATTAGCTACCTCTTGCTAGTTCATCAATGCCTGGTACATAGGTAGGTTTCTAATATAATACCAACATAACTTTGTGCTTGTGTTTGTTACCACTGTGTAATAATTAAAAATAATTTTAATAAGAAAATCGGAGAGGTGACATTTCTGATAGTAGGGTATTTTATTAAAATATTTTGTTACGTTTAAATAATTATATATATATATACGTAATATAAAATATACGTAAATATAAAATACAAAATATATATATAATATAAATATACGTATATATAAAATATATATAATAAATATAACTTGCTATCGAAACCCAGACATGACTATAATTTTTATTTTCGTAAATTTGTAATTTTGTTACGTAATCCGCAGAGCATGCGTTATTTCAAGAATAAAAATATTAAAATTATAGGGTTGCGTATGCGTATCAAAGTATAGGTTAACTAAGCTAATTGCAAAATTAGACTTGTTTTTAGTACAACGTAAGTGAAACTATAGTTGTCGTTCCATCCCCTACGATGGTTAAAGAACGAAAGGAAAAATTGGAATTATGAGTCATTCTTATGTTAGCTCAGTCGGTCAGTGCATACCTCGGCTATATGGGTGGACTACGCGGGTTCGAATCCCGTACATGATTATAATTTTTCGTCTCGTAAATTTGTAATTTTGTAATGTAATCCGCAGAGCATGCGTGCAAGAATAAAAATATTTAAATAAGAATGACTAGTTAAGCTACTCTACGAGCGCTTATACTATTAGTCAGAACATACTGTACTGTAACAGCCGCATCGTCCTCTGCTGAACACAGCCTCTCCTATCAAGGGGGTATCTGTCATAATCCCCACGCTCGGCAGGCGTCTTGGGGATCGCAGTGTAAGTTGGCAGTACTTTAGAAGGCGCTGCTGCCCACCTTCCAGTATTATCCGATACCCACGGGATGATATGAGGAGGTGCAATTCTAACCCGGCACACTACGGGGAGAAAGTTTTCAGTCAGAACATAAGAACATGGAAATCATAGAGGTCAAGTTCGAGAATATTAAAAAAACTAGCGTCAATGACGATATTATTTACGTAAAATCAATTGCTGTCTAGAGCCTTATACAGTAGCTCTGTTTTGTTCACACGAGGTGTTCGTGACTCGCATTACGTCAGCTGTCACGTAATCGTACACATGTTTTACTGAACACGTACGAAATAATAGCACAGTTCAGGTTCTTCTACGTTTATATGTGAGTAATATAAACATGCCTAGTTTTTCTTGTTCTTTCCTCCTTTAAGAGGAACCCTCTTTATCTACAACTCTTATCAGTTCTTAATAAATCTGCATTTAATTTAATGGTCCTTATCACTTATGCGACTGAAGCACCTACGAGGTACGTAGTAACTAATGTCAAAGACAGCAATTACGTAAAGAAAGAAAATAAAGCACGAAGGAGTAAATTCCATTATCCCCATACTAAGGACAAATTATAGTCATACGCTCCGCATAAATATATATATATGTAGTCATATATCATGTTGGCTTAGCGGTTAGAGCATAGCTTGGCTGTAGGGGTGGAGGCGGAGGTTCGAATCCCGCACATGAGTATTTTTTTCTTCTAGTTGAAATTTTGTAATACCATTTTTTTTGGAATTTCGAATAGGAAGAAAACACATTAAGTGGTTAAAAAAGTTAACACATGTATAATTATAATCACAGTAATAGTATTAAGCTTCACACAAATGCAGTAATGTAACTACACATTTCATAATTATACTGCTTATGGGCCTGCAATGTCCTTTAGGTTGACTTAATGTTTTCGTTGTAGTTTATTAATAAAGGTCCAAGGGTTCAAAGATAAAACCCACTGCAGTTGAAAAAATTAAGAGTGGATTATGCTAGTGCAGAAATTAAATAATAGATATTATCTAACCGGAATTCACGATTTCGATTGAAGTATTTTTTTGTTGAGCCTAGAGAGAGATCTATTGAAGTAACAACTTAAACATAAGTAATAACTCTTGGGTCAAATGCGAGTTTGACTTACCCAACGAGGTTTCCGTACCAACACAGAATGCACCATAGAATCGTTACTATTTAAATACAGTAAAAAATTTGTTGCCAAGCATCTAAAAGTGTGTTCCGGCAGTTGCCTTTGAGACTTCTAGGTTAGCCTGATAGTTATATAAAAAATAACAGTTTCAGATCCTTAGCGGTTCCGACCTGCATATGCCTATTTTTATTATGTATATTTCATATGTTATATATTGAACTATTATCATACTAACTCACACTCCTTCTCACTTACCGTCATTTGAGACTGAAAATTACTTGTTTTCGCTAATAGTTTTATCTTTCCATTGAAATGAAAACTACAATATATACATTTATGGAATAGTATTTTAAAGCCCTGAATTTTGATACCCAACTCGATGGGTTTGGAAGGAACTTTTTTTTATAATCTCACAATATGGTGTCTCAAACCACCTGTTATTTTTTTTATGTACTTAGTGTCACTTGCGTTTTCAAGACAAATCTAACGATATATCATACGTTTAAATCGGTTAAGCAATTTAGAAGTTACATAAAGAAACTCACAAACATACATACATACCTGAACCCTGAAAAGATACACTCCTTTTTTGGGCATTCGTGTAATAAAAAAATACATCACGTAGCAAATGAAGTTATTGGGTGAACAAAATATCAAAGCGAAAGCTAAGCGCGCAGTGCAGTGTTAAGCACATCTTGCAGTGCAGTACAATACGCTTTTTATCAGGCGAGTGACTTATCAGTCTCACAACTTCAGATATCGCTTTCCGGGAAAAGGTGTGGTACGATTTATACATCTCTACAGCAATGATAAGTAGTAATAGCTATGGACTGTCATGCCGCAGGTCCCTGGTTCAATCCCCACCGCCAGGGTGAGCTTCACCGCATGGTGGAAGGGCATTTTGCGAATGCCCGCCTGGCTAGCAACCACCCTCCAGAAGAAAATCTGTCACCAAGCACCTAACAATTTGTTCCGACAGCAGTCCTTGAGAGCCAGAAAAAATACAGGCACATGAGACTTAACAGCTCTATGTCTCAGTGTGACGGGTGCAGTACAATTCGTCACATGACGAAATGCAGACAGAGGTTAATCCGCTTAACATCAGGTGGGTATCGTGCTTGATACGTCGCAATCAAATAAAAAAAAAAAAAATAGCCAGCCTTTCATTTGCTTGACTGTAAAATCATTGTCATGATGTTGCCTATTGTGAGCGCATGATTGCAAAACGTTCTGTTTTTCAACACAGTAGCTCTTATATTTTAATAATCAAGATGTAAAATATTAGAAAATGATAAAAGTCGTATTTTTACGACATTGCTGTTTTTTTCTAATGACACTTTTTTGCCGGGAAGCGATATTAATAAATAAACTTCGAATTGAAAATTTCCTCTTTATTGAAGTTAGGCTAAAATGAGAAAAGAATCCATCTAAATATTTTAATGCTCTAAAACAAATATTCAAAGCGTCCTGCTTCATATTTCTTCTAAAAACAAACAAAGGCCGTAGTTAATCAATTCCAAACAATCACTGCTGTAAAAATTATTTGCACAAAAACAAGAGACTTTTTGTTTATGAAATTGGTTCATCTCGAGCTATCATGCTTTTGTTAACGTATTTAGGAAGGAATAAAATGAGGATGTTTTTTATGGAAATGGCGAATTGATATGTTTGTAAGTTGTTTGTAAGTTATGGATGTATTAGGTAACATAATTACATAAAAAAGCACATAGGCGGCGAATTTAGAACGTCTAAATATACAATAACAATTTTGTATCTGTTTTGTGTTGTATATATTTTAGGCATTGAAGATATATTTACTACGTTCTAGAAAAGCTCTTCCAAACAGAACAAAAACGAGATAACCGCAGGGGCCTGCAAGGCAGAGTGTACAGTGGATTAGAAATTTGAAATGAAAAATTTAAAACTAATTGAAATGTAAAAAGCACGTGTACGAATAAAAACACATTTCGATATAGGTAACAAAGTTATGAGTTTAAGAATTTGTTTATGACGCCGAAACCAGTAAACTGAAGGCTATGATAGTTTTCAATACCTATTATATTGCCTTAGATTTCAAAAGGTACCGCTACCTTAGAAAATATGCTGATATATCAAGTGGCGGACTGAAAAGAAAGTGAAATCTTTGTAAATGTGTATTTTAAATGAAATATGTGTATTATATGTGTATTAAAGAATATTACCTTGCATTTGATTTAAAAAGAACAGTGTTCAACAAGGTTGTAAGTTATCAATTGCACCTCCGAACTATAAGCGACTTCACTGATGTGTCACTGAGAGAGTGCAATTGTTTAATTATTACCACCAGTGACTGCCGCGCAGCAGGTCCATGGTTCGAATCCCGCCGCGGGCTTGAGCTTTACCGCATGGTGGAAGGGCTTTTTGCGAATATCCGCCTGGCTAGCGACCACCCTCTAGTTGAAAATCTGTCGCCAAGCACCTAACGGTGTGTTCCGGCAGCAGTCCTTGAGAGCCAGTGAAATTACAGACACATGAGACTTAAAACTTATGTCTCAAGTTTACGGGCGCAGTATGAATTCGTCACTTGTGACGAAATGCATCTGTTTAGTCAGAGGTAACCGCTTAACATCAGGTGGGCCTTGAGCTTGTACCGTCACAATAACAAAAAAAAAACTAAAACTGTCCCAGTCGATGAAATTAAAAACCTTAAAGATATATAAGGTCTTATAGGTGCGTAGGACGTGACTATGGAAACAACTGCATTAACGGGGCTCTTTAACATATCATCGCCCTTATTAACCAAAAGGTATATAACAAGATCCATTCCTCAAGAAAGTTGGTGTCAGGTAGGCGGTGAGAAATTAAATCAACGCCAAAATTTTCTACAATATAATCGTATGTCGTCATTGACCTATATATATTGGACGCGACATCTCAAACGAGCAAAGTCGAATAGGTATGACAAGCCAGCCGGCATGTCCTCACCCACACGCAGCTGGGCACTCATAGAGATCACACGCGCTTTTCGACGAAAATTGTGTATTCAAAATGTCATCCTGCGTCCTTAGATACTGCAGAAACCAGTCAGTTTATTTACGAAATTTTGTAGGAAACATTAACCTACAAGCGTTGTGGCGCTGCGTGTTTGGATATTTGGTTAGACGATATAATTAGTTCTAGACTGCAGTCCGATCTCGTAAAGCGCTGAAGCGCACTTAAGTTTAAAATTAGCACAAATGGCAGAGACTTTTGTCTCAAATGTCTTCTCTAGTGTAACGTATATCTCGATGTATGTCGTCCTTTTTCTTGTAAGAGAACTCATATGGTACCTACCGACTCAACAGCCATAGTATATGGGGTAGAATAAGATGAAGATATTCTGTTATTCATTTGAAAGAATGCTGGTTTCCAAACGTACACAATCAATAAAAACTTTATACATAAAAAACTATAGCTATGTATAAACTTCGAAAATACCAACGTGTACTATAGCATTGGCATTCAATACCCCACGAACGAAATGAATTACGCGAGCAAAAATGAAAGTTTAATATTATGTGAAGGAATGTTTTAATTGCCTACGGGTATTTTATATATTATTGAATTACTTTAGAGCTAATTAATGCTATAATTGTATGAATATTATTGATAACTTCATTTGGAGAATGTTAGACTTTTCCATATCAGAAGCAATGATAGCAAAGCAGTTATAGCTACGGACTGCATTGCCGCAGGTCCATGGTTCCTTGTAATTTAATACATCTGAAGGACTGCTATCAGAACACACGTTAGGCGCATGGTGACAAAATTCCTCCTTGAAATAGCTAATGGTAGCTAGCCAGGCGAGCATGCGCGAAAATGCCTTTCCACCATGTGGTGAAGCTCAAGCCCGCGGCGGGATTCGTACCATGGACCTGCTGCGCGGCAGTCCATAGCCAATGCCACTGAGCCATCACTGCTTCTAGTTATTGTTACGAACGAAGTTAAACAAAAGTAAGCCAAAACGTGTTTTGCGGATATCTATATTTCGGCCCCGAAGTTCGAAACATCGACGAATTAGTATACCTGGGCCGCTACTACAATTCAACGAAGTTTCTTTTTTCGTGTTACGAGTGACACTAGACAACGAAAATCGAATTTGCGGCTCGAAGTTCATTGTTTCATATAATCTATTTTCAGATCGCATCGTTCACCACAAATCGTGCCCTCTAGGAAATCTCCCATACTACTCTGAGAACGCTAATATGCCTCAATCAATTTTAAGTCGTAACCGAGATAAATTAAAGAACATTTCACATGGTAAGAGTGACAGTCCTTGTAGTTAGGGATCAGCGAGAGGTGTCGCTACTGTTCTAGAAGTTAGATACTCGTATTTAAAATTTACGTTAATATTTTTTGTTCTCCATAGGTATTTATAACCACATTAGTATTTGTGCTCTTACTGCATATTTAGAACTTGACTTTGCCTACATACCTATGAATAAAATATAATTTCGTATTTTGAAAATGTACAAACCATACGAATCCAATTTAAAAAATATCTTATTCAGGCAAATGCTTGCTAGTCTATGCTACGAACCAAGTTTACCAAAAGTGAGCCAATACGTGTTTTGCGGATACCTTTCTTTCGGACCCGAAGTTCGAAACTTCGACGAATTAGAGTGGACCGTTCTTCTCGCAGTGACACTATTTATTACCTTATTCTTCTAAACGTGGCTGTAAAATATAATCTAGCACTGTAACATTTTGTAATTGTCCTTCATAAGAGCGTTGTAGATGCCTGTGCCAAAAATATGAACGGTGTTAAGCAGCCTCTGATTCATTCTCAGAAAAGTCGCCAATCTGGAACTGGAACATTTGCCAAGGTCCTTCCCCTTTCAACGGTTATTTTCCACTGGCATTTATATACAGGGTTATTGGTAAAATGCTAACAGCCTCTTAGGGTTGACTTCTGCTAGTCCTAACATACATGTTGAGATGTTTTTTTTTAGTTTCGATTATTTTAAATTATTTTTTTAAATATTTTTTGACTGTATAAGTACGAGGACCACCTGATGTTAAAAGTCTGTGCCTGTAATGTATTTTTTCATATTTTATATTACTTTTCTCGATGTAAATATTCAAAAGTCTATTCAAAGGGACCATGGCGCAGTCCAGTGATGCCGCGGTGGGCGCTCTTGGCTCGAAGTGGGCATTAAAAGACAAAAAAAAAAGTTTTTTTCATAACAAAAGTAACTTCTCAAAATATTTGTTAGGACTAGCAGAAGTCAACTAACTAAGAGGTTGTTAGCATTTTACCAATAACCCTGTATAATTAATTTACCTTTCTTCTATCCTTACAAAGCTTTATATGCTGTCCTCTTAACTTATATGCTGTCCTATCGACACATAAAATCATTTCTGTTGCGCTGTTTAAAATAGAAAAATGGACGTACTTCAGCCGATATTGACCATTATCTTACCTGATGGTAATTGAATGTGGTTATGATGATAATGATGAATGTGGTTATAGATGGTAGAAACGCTAAACATAGAATACGATTTTTTACTTGAGTGACAAGTGGGGTTTTGAAAGGGTTTGCAAAGTTTTGAACTTCAGGGCACCCGAAGTCATCCGTCATACTTAACGACTGCCATCCTAAGACAACCACCGGTGCCCTCCGAAGCACGGACGCGCTTGTAAACGTTACTAGCGCTCACCCATCCAAGTAGTGACTAGAAAAGTTGCTTACATCGTTTTTCTGTTAGACAAGGCCTCTGCGAGCACTTCGTTTCGTATCAAATTCAATAAGTAGGTATGAATATGCCCGTGGCATATTAATTAAAATAGACTTGACTAGATTTAACGCGGATGTGTAAAGTAGTTACGATGTTGTCTTCTCGTTAAGCTTATTTTTACTTCAAACTAAGTAAACGATACGTTTGTTTCGTATCAGAATACATTCCACGCGGGGCGTTTTTAGTAGGAAATAATACGAAACGCGACGCAATTTAGGAATAATACGAAAATCCGTTACCTATTAGTAACCTTTTTACTAAGTAAAAGACATGAACCTAAGCTCTTATGGTTGACTTCTTTTAAATCTAACAAACATTTGTACCAACACACTTGAGTTGTGTGTTTTTATTACTAAGATGTTTGATTATTTTCATATTTGGGGGACATTTTTGGGGGACTATACTGCTCGCGTCCGTAGGATTTAGCCCTTGATGTCCTACACGTGTCCCCTGGGTGGCGCCAAAAGAGCAGTACTTTTCAGGTGGTAGGCTTAGGCCGCGGCGTGTTACCACCCACCAGACAAAGCCATGCCGCCAAGCGATCGCGTTACGGCATGATGTCTGGTGAAGCCATTATGGGGAACGGGTCGGAAACAGTTGCGCTTATTACTATAGCTAGTCGTGACACATTGAAGGTCAATTTACCTGGCAGCCAATCTTGGAGAGCAGCGGGATCCGAGGCACGGTTCTCCGCTGGCCGACCGCAGATAGTTGGGGGCCCAAGTAGTGAGCCAGCCACTCATGAAAGGCTGCCCCGCCATCTCGCGAAAAATCCCGGAGGTGCGCCATCGTGCTGGTTGGCGACCAGACGAGAGGACCCGATGGACACCTCTGGGGGGGCTCGGGCGTCCCCGCGGTCTCCAGGATTGGTTCCCTTTAGGTGGAAAGGCCTAATTTGTGTCACGGGTTGGTAATGTGCGCCTCGTTTCCACTTCCGTTTCCCTTTACCTATCTTCACTCCCAATTAAATGAACAAGAGAAACAGAATAAAGGTCCAACAGCGGAAGCACGTCCTCTCTCTCCAAGTGCACCTCTCAAACATTCGAGGCTTGCACTCCAATATCGACCCGGTCCACCACCATCTTGAGACCGCAAGACCGCATATTCTGTTCCTCACGGAGACGCAGATCAAATGTCCTGCTGATGCGACATACCTTGCCTACCCTGGCTATGTTCTTGAACATAGTTTCAAGGCTAAGGCGGGAGTTTGTATGTATGCTCGCGATGACATTTGCTTTCGGCGTCTCCGCAACCTTGAAGACCCCAAATTTTCAGTCATGTGGGTTCTGGTGGACAATGGCATGGAGAAAATTCTTTATGCTAGTGTCTACCGTTCGCACAGCGGAGATGAGGAGACAACCAGGCTCGCAAATTACCTTAGTGAGGCGGCCGACGTGGCCCAACAGAGGTATCCTTCTGCTCAATTAGTGCTTCTGGGGGATTTCAACGCCCACCATCAAGACTGGCTATACCCATACCAGAGCACAGACCACGCTGGTCGAGAGATGCGCAAGCTTGCTTTGACGCTAAACCTCACTCAGTTGGTCCAAGGAGCCACAAGGATACCGGATGTTGATGGCCACACAGCCAATTGCTTGGACCTTCTGCTGACAACAGATCCAGACCGCTACTCGGTGTCGGTTTCATCACCTTTAGGTAGCTCCGACCACTGTTTGGTGAAGTCTGTATCAGTGTACTCCCCGCCCGATCCCAGTCCAAGAGGCATCCGGCGGGTGTGGCGATACAGGTCAGCAGATTGGGATGAGATGCGTTATTTTTTCGCGTCTTACCCTTGGCGGCAGGTTTGTTTTTCTTCGAGCGATCCCTCAACTTGCGCGGATGCTGTGACTGAGGTGTTACGTCAGGGTATGGAATACTTCATACCATTTTCTGACGTCCCGATGTCCAGCAAAGCTCGCCCATGGTTTAATGCTACATGTGGAGATGCAGAAGCGTCAAAACATGAGGCCTATTTAGCCTGGGCTGATGCTCGAACCCGCAAATCTAGAGATGTACGTGAAAAGAAGAAGGCATTTAACCTAGCCGCCAAGTTCTGCAAAAAGGCTCTCAAGAAGGCTCGCTTCGACCACATACGCCGAACAGGGAACAAACTTGCTTCTTACCCCTCGGGTAGCAAAGCGTTCTGGTCCCTGGCAAAGTCGATCGAAGAGAACTTCTGCCGTCCCTCACTGCCTCCACTGCTGAAACCTAACGGCTCACTAGCGCACACTGCCGAAGAGAAAGCAAATTTATTTGCCTCTCTGTTTGCAGAGTCTTCACGTTTAGATGCTGGCAATGCTGTTCCTTCTAGCCTGCCAAACTGCGGGACGTCAATGTCAGAAATCCGCATTCGACAGTCTGAAGTACGCAAAGCGTTGCGCGATCTGGACGTGAACAAAGCTAGTGGTCCAGACGGTATACCAGCTATAGTCTTGAGGATGTGTGCGCCTGAGTTGACTCCAATATTGACTCGCCTCTTTCGCTTGTCTATGACGACTGGTCAAGTGCCTACGTCCTGGAAGCTTGCAAACGTGCAGCCCGTGCCCAAAAAGGGTAGTCGCGCAGACCCTGCCAATTACAGGCCTATTTCAGTCACTTCCATACTCTGTAAGACGATGGAACGTGTACTGAACCACAGGCTCCTGGCATACCTAGAAGTGAATGATCTCCTTAGTGACCGACAATACGGGTTTCGCCGAAACCGGTCTACTGGGGATCTTCTAGTGTATGCCACTCACATCTGGAGCGAAGCCATCGAGAACCACGGAGAGGCGCTTGCTGTCTCTCTCGATATCTCGAAGGCCTTTGACAGGGTTTGGCACGATAGCCTTATTAGCAAGCTTCCTTCATACGGCCTTCCCACTGGTTTATGTGTTTGGATTTCAGATTTCTTGAGGGATCGGTCGATTCGAGTGGTCATCGATGGCTGTTCTTCCGACCAATTGGCTATAAACGCCGGAGTCCCTCAAGGATCAGTACTCTCTGCAACGCTTTTTCTGCTGCATATTAATGATCTGCTTAAGCCCGGTATTTTTGGGTACGCAGACGACAGCACCGTTGTGGAGAGTTATACATCTAACGCACGAACCAGTGCATTACAAATCCAGTCTCATAGGGAAGCGATGGTTCAGCGCTTGAACTTTTCTCTGAAGGCAGTCTCCGATTGGGGCGATGCCAATCTGGTTAAGTTCAATGCAGCTAAAACCCAGGCGTGTCTTTTCTCCGCCAAACGGAGCCCTTTTCAGCTGGCTCCTACTTTCAGGGATGTGTCCGTGCCGATAAGTAACCATCTCGAGCTTCTTGGCATCTCATTAACACCGACTCTCAATTTCGGCTCCTATATTGAGTCTAAAGCCCAGCTAGCCTCAAAAAAGCTTGGTGTTTTGGCTAAGGTGAGACAATACTTCACACCGGGACAGTTGCTGAATCTTTATCAAGCACAAGTCCGGTCGTGTATGGAGTACTGTTCTCACCTTTGGGATGGTTCTGCCAAATACCAGCTGGAGACACTGGAAGCTATTGAGAGGAGAGCCAAGAGACTCATTAACGACGATGAACTTGTAAGCAAGAGACTCCAAAGTCTCGAGCATCGCCGCAAAGTCGCTTGCTTATCGGTTTTTTATCGGATACATTTCGGGGAGTGTGCCACAGAACTACATGATTTGATTCCGCCATCCCCATTCTTTAACCGGACATCCAGGGATACTCCAAAGCGCCACCGCTATATGGTAGATATTCCATTTACCCGAACAAAGCGATTTGCTTCTTCGTTCATTATACGAACCGCTAGGGAATGGAATACCCTGCCTGAGTCTGTGTTTCCGGTTAAGTACAATATGGGGGTCTTCAAAACGCGAGTGAACAGGTATCTTCTGGGTAAGCGCGCTCCATCATCGACCGCATCATCACTTAACATCAGGTGAGATAGTGGTCAAGTGCTACCCAGTTCAGTATAAAAAAAAAAAAAAAAAAAAAATACAATAATAACTTTGTCGATCAAAGTAGTCATACATTTATTTAAACGTCGCGTGGCGCATCCTGGGTGGCGTGCTGCGGCGACGGCTCCAGGTTTTTTTAGGTGGGAGGCATTATTGCTATTTGCCTTTACTTCGAGACAAAGAACTTAAGAGTCCGACAGTACTAGAAAAAAATTACGGTATTTTCTGTTTTTTTTTAGAGTTTGAGTCAAAGCTACGATCTAAAAGTTACTTGTTGTGTCAAACGGAGGCAGTCCCGAGATCTTGTTAGCATTTTTCTAATATCCCTGTATATGAATGGGTATACATCATGTGTCTTGGGTGTAAAATGTATAAGACATTTCATTTTGTGAATTAAACAATAGACAAAGTGTGGTGGTTCCTTCAGATGTTTTCGAGCAAGTAATACCTACTCGATTTTTTTTGTGTAAATGCCAGAAATGTTGTATTCCATATTCCAACACACACAAACAGATAATGTAAGTACTATTTTTAGAGTTTTTAGTGTAGTTATCTTAAGTATTTAAATCGTCGGATAATAAATTATCATACAAATAAAAACGGGAGTCATTTGTCCAGTTTTCTCTTTCGTCTTAAAGTTTCTTCTTAATTATTACACCATAAGTTAAAAATATAAATATATTACATTTCTTAGTTTAGAGCAAAAGAAAAACCTTAAAAAGATATTATGTTTAATTAATCACTTTCTTAAAAAAAAATTATAATAACTTCACAGTCAAATAAAAGTACTACAGGTACCTATTGTGTAAAATAAGGTTTACAGGTAAAGTTTCTGCTCTAAATACCCGAATGAAAGCTTGAGAATTCTCGAGTACCAAATTTAAATTGCGCGCTACGGACCGGTCGCGTCGTGTGACTATTTTTCGCCTTATAACATGGCCCGCATTCATAAACCAACACGAACGAAGTTACTGAACTCATAATATGTTTAAATTAAGCTTGCCACCTCTTGAGCTTTACTCGTATTACCTCATTGTTGCCACCCAATAATGCCATTTTGTTATATTTAAGTAGTCAATTATTATTTTTCACTGATGAGATATAATCCTGTTTCTCTTCACAACTTTTTAGTTAAGAGCCATTTCACAAAATCACGCTACTGACGTTTAGGTAAATGCCAGCGCATCGCTTACACAAGTGAAAGATGTGACGACGGAATAGCGTGACTAAATGAGTAACTCATTTTGATATTTGCACTCATTGATAAATAAATATAAGTTGTGATATAAAAAATTGTGTAATTGGCATGAGTAAACAATGATAATTTAGAGTTATGTGAAATATTCTTTCCTGACCAAGAAAACAGAGTTAGTATCACAGTTAATTGAGATTAGATTAATTGAAGAATGCACTTACTTCTGATATAATATCTGTTTGGAATTACACTCTATTTAACGCAATAAATCGTGTTAAAATGCTTATATAATTTGTGGAAATTGGCGCAAGGTCTTTAATTTTTATTCCATTATTATGATTAATTATCGATATTCTAGTACATTAAGTGTCAACAAGATTATATGCCTGCTTTAAAGATTTTTTTTAAAAGTTAATTTGATGAATTTTTGTACAATAGATAGAGCTCAGAAGATGGCTATGTGTACGTTAATTCGTAAAACAAGGTGCGGGAGATTGGTCACTACAAAATACTTGAAGTAATATTTGTAAATGTGGTAGATTAACTGAAAAGGGAACAAATTATTCTATTTTTATCAATTATTCAACAATTTGTAGATCTTTCCTATGATAGTAAATTAAGCGCTTAAAATCTTCGATAAACGCATCAAAATGTGAAATACAATAGTACAACAATTTAAGTACATAATAAAGAATTGTTCTCAATATTCTGAAAAATGGAGTAACAATTAAAACAACTGTCCGTGATTTCAAAAAAATTGTAGGTAGACCTTGCTTGGCACGGGCTGTTCTTTTTACGGATATAGCAAAACATTGTTGGTTACTTTTAGAATTTCGAATACATTGCTTAGAGCTCGATAAGCTTTCTGCTATTTTGAAGCGAATTATCAAAAATTCACATAGTATAGATTGGGTAAGGTAGGTACGTAAGTTCAGTTTAGCGAAAAATGTCTTCCTTTACGAGAGAATCGACACTCTGTTACTAAACCTACGTGGTTCATAACCCGACCGACATAATAATATAATGGGTTGTATTTTTAAAAGACTTTTATTATGGTGTTCTCAATTCAACTGTATATTTTATGTTGACTCTTTCTGTTATTCTGTGTTGACAGGTGTTCTGTTTTGATGTTTTTTTTATATTTTAAAGCGTTGCTTTTCATGTGGCCCCATTTAAAATTTGAGTGAGATCTGACTAGTAGTATTTGAGTTATCCCTAATAATAGTAATAATGCGAATATTACGTTTGCAATCGATATTATTTGTTATTTTTTTCTACATATTGTATGTTAAAATTGTGAACATCATAGCACAAAAGATAAATAGTAGGTGCCTAAAACTATTTATGACCTTTTTTTGCGCTTACTTAAACAGTATTACACAAAAGCGTCAAAGATGGCATGTTTATAATAAAAACTTTTAAATAATACAACAACGACAAACAATTTGTCATGGATCTTCGGTAGGAAGACGGAATTTTAGATATTTGTGTATAAGTTGAAACAAAACCAAGCATTAGATTAGAAATTCAATTGAATAAATTCTTAATTCATTAAATAATTTCAAAGTGCTCATAACGGAGCTTGCCTAGTCATTCCTAGCTAATCAACTTGGTCAGTGAGCGCTAGTGGCAATTACTACTGAGCGCTTCCATGCTTCGGAGGTCATGTTAAGAAGTCCCAGTTGTTGTCTTAGGAAGGCAGTCGTTGTAGCATGGTGGTAGGGCATTATGCGAATGCCCGCCTGGCTAGCTACCACCCTCAAGTAGAACATCTGTCTCTAAGCAGTTAACAGTGTCTTCCAGCAGCTGTCCTTGATTGCCAGTTCCCACTCTAGGTTAAGCCTGTTTACCTTCGACTTCATCATCAATTACCATAAAAAGAGAGATCGCGGTCATAAGCTAAGATATCCACAATAAAAAAATGGCCATGATAAAAACTTTTTTTTAAAGCTAATAGGCTTGCCTTTGACCTCTATCTCACCTGATGGTAAGTGATGATGAGGTCGAAGATGTTGTTCAGGCTAATCTAGATTTACTAGCTTACAATGACAACTGGCGGAACACACCGTTAGAGGCTTGGATTTTCTATTCGAGTGTGGTAGTTAGCCAGGCGGGCATTCGCAAAATGCCTTACCACCACGCTATAACGACTGCTAGCCTAAGATAAGAACGGGAACCGGCAGCTTAACGTGCCCTCCGAAGCACGTGCACGCTCTGCTGTAGTAACACCACTAGCGGTCACTCATCCAAGTATTTATTTTTCAATTTATTGCGGATTGGTTAGCCTTTGACCACATTCTCACCTGATGTTAAGTGATTATGTGATCGAAGGTGTTAACAAGCTTAACCTAGAATTACTGGCTGTCAAGGACAGCTGTCAGAGTCTTGAACGCAGCGGACCTTGCTTAACTAAGCTGATCGGTTAAGAACTGCTAAGCAAACAAAGCTACTAGCGCGTCATAAAAATGTTCTCACCCTATCCGTAATTACAGTTATTAGTCCGCTACCATGATTGCCGTCCAATTTGGCAACATCAACATTTCACCGCCTCCTGTTTTACCAACACCATCAAAGAGAAAATGAAATTCATTATTAAAGCGGACGGCGCTCGCCGATTTTCATGCAAAATAAATGGAATCTTAAGTCTTGACCCACTTTTAAAGATACACCACAGCGGGTACACCTGTTGGGTGACATTACGAATTGACATTGAGAAATATTTGGCAATGGAAACAATAGGTGCGTTTACTTCTAATATACTTCCTCCTTTCTTCTTTTAAGCCAGTAATGTTTCTCTAAATTCGTTTTTCTTCTTCGTCCTGTCCTTATTCCGAGCAATAATTGGGGTAGTATGTTTTTCATTCAAAATGTTCTGTTGCTCGTCAATTACTCTCACCGTTTGCATACATATAATTTTTTCACCGACCTTCTTAAGCCTTGCATTCTTTGGCCATTCGTATTGTCCCTTGTGTGCAGCTGGGTGCGATAGAACTCTAAAGCTAGCTTTCGGATTTCTCTCACAGCATGGTTAGTAACATGTTGTAGGAACAGCCACTTTTTATATTGGTAGCATTTCTGACTTCAATTATTGAGGTATTCACTGAACCTGGTCATCTTCTTATTTCTGCAGTACGATTTATATACACACGCTCATGAAGTGATACCAGGGAAGGAAGATGATGTAGTTCCTCTTAGTACTTTGGCAGCCAAGGAATGCTGAATAATCTCAACGCCATTTTTGTTATTTATGCTTTTCGTTCCTCCTCATGCCATACCTATACCATGCTTGTCTATTACACTCTTTAACTTTTTCTGTCTGTGGTGTTATGTTAGGTTTCTTCTGATATACTCATTTCTCTCTTGTCCAACTCGCAAAATATCACATGTATCTTTTTTATTTGCCTCGTTACCCAACATTCATACTCATCCTTTGGGTAATTCCGACCATTGTCTGGTCAAAGAGTATTCTTCTAACATCATTCCTACCTGATTCTAGCCCTAGAGGTACTAGCCATATATATAAGTCGATTGTTTGAGATACTGTCTTTTTTGCATCTTATCCTTGGCAGCCTACGTGATTCTTTTCTGAAGACCCTTCGATTTGTGTTGACGCCATGGTATAATTTTTAGACCAAATAATAGCACATTTCATTTTTTTTCGAACGGTACAGTATCAGGCCAAAACTATTGAGATTGAAAGGGACATCCAAAAGATACTACTAAAATCCAAAGAAGAAAAGAAAAATATTACAAAAAAGTGGGAATTTATCAGGGCTGCCAAATCCTGCAACAGAGCTTTTAGGAAGTCTCGGTATGACCACATAAACCAGATCGGGAACAAACTGGCTGCATATCCAGTAGATAGCGAGATAACCACTCCTTCATTTTGTGCTAGACGTCACAGCTACCTAATTAAGCCTTAGTACAGTAATAATCATTTGAGCTTTATTGAATTAAAGCATTGAATTAAATAATGTAAATAAAAACCACACTTATCCTATTTTATTATCATACATTCTCATTTTTTTTTAAGAAGAAACATGTTTCTTCTCGTTATGTAAGCAGCGATAGAAATTGGCAATCTGATTTTTTTTAGATAATTGCTTAGCAAGCGACACTTGTATAAATATCTTATTCAGAAAAAACAATATTTGCGGCTAATAGCTAATATCATAATAAAATACGAATATTTAATCGTCCAATCAGAAAATGTTTAAATTAGGAACGTCCACCTAGGAAAATAACCAAATATTAGATAAGGCCATATATAAAGATGTTTAGCAATAATAATTCTGAACCAAAAACTGTCCAAGTAAAAAAATCATAGCATAGTAGCATCATAGCATCTTATTTTATTGCGCTCTCGGCAACTACACAGTAAATAAGGACGGAAAACTTCCTTTGTCTTGACTCCAATACCTAATTTTTTCAGAATCTATTTTTGGATTTGGTTTTGGAAGTGTTCGGTAGTGCAACAAACACATGCTGACACACATATTAGATATTTTATTTGTACAATGATAAAAAATGCACTTAAAAATAATTATTTGCTTTGTTACAGGTAAATATTCCAGCATCGCCAAGACACAGATTAAGTCGTTGTAAGTTGAAATGGCACCAAATTCGTAGATTGAACCGGAAACTTCTCACCCAGTGAATTAATCCAATCAAATCTAACTCCGCTCCTGCCTTCTGAAGCGTTTATTATTTTATGGTAATGTTCATACTACTATGAATAAGGTAAACGTTAAACTACTTTGTAAATCTTTTTATCTACTTTTCTATTATAACATTACACCTACTACATTTTCTACACACTAACTGTAAATTAGTGTGTAGAAAATAATTAATGATTAAGTAAGAAAATAATTATTCTTTTTTATTTTTTTTTGCTTCTTGGCCCATCGATTTCAGTAATTCTACAGATAATAAAAGTTTTTTAAAGATACAGGATACAAATCGTTTCATTATAAGAATTTTAAATTATTTTCGGTATTTTTTTGGTATATAAGTGATATGATATTTACTTAAGATACGGTATTTAAAATTAGTAAGTTTTGAAGCTAGACACCGTAACGTTATAAAATTGACAACTTTGAATGTCCCAAAAAAAAATTTTTATAAAAAAAAATATACAATATATTTGTAATATATTCTATTATTGTATTTTACGTAGTTCTAGAGTTCAGCTTATGTTTCAAATTATGGAATGCCATGAAAAATAGTAGATTGTTATACAAGAGTCGAAAGGAATCATTTCCCATAGAGGCATTTAGACTAAAGTCTTTATGCGGCTACAGTCTGAGTAAGAATTGATGCTTTTCACCCGTGTTAAACACTACTTTTCATCGTGAATATAAGGAAGGTACAATTTTGTAGTTTTTAAAATATTTACTGAAATTATAACATGAGTAGAAGATACCTATAAGTTGTGTTTATTTATAAGTTGTGTGTTTACTCAGATCAAACAAACACATTTTTCCGAGTATGAGAATAAAAAAAATATCCTAGACTACTATTAAAGAGGTTCCGTTTTTCCCTCATGATACGGAACCTTAAAACAATCAAAAATCTGCAAATATTATGATCATATTAAACAATAAAACTGCTGCTTTCCATTGTTCTACTCAGAAGTTAGACCTGTTCCTTCAGAAATTGCATATTTTCAGCTCTATTAAAAATACTAAAAGCTGTTATCTACTCCAAAATAATTAACCTCGAGGACTATTATTTAATTCCAGTGACACAGTATGGATTTAGAAATGGTCGATCAACTGAAATGGCAATAAGAAAAGTAATCTACTATATTTATATAATTACATTCTTGATTCCTTAAATATTTCAAATAAATGTGCTAGTGTATTTTGTGTTTATAACAATTTTGACTGGTTGTGTCACAAAATATTATTATTAAAACTGCAGTTTTATGGTTTTCAATGGGATCGAACTCAGTATGATGAAAAGTTACTTAAATAAATCTACTAAAATTTGTTTCCGGGTATAATCAAACTCTTTAGGCGAGAAATGTGTCGATATGGGCAAAAAACAATACAGGACCCTTGTGGGTAAATCCTAGGTCCTCTATTCTTTTTAATATATTAACAACCTTTATAAATTAGTCTCAACTAAAGTCTAGCTATGTTTATTTGCTGACGATACACATACCTATATAAATACGTGGGTCATACTGAACGTTTCTGGAACTGGCCACTTACAATAAAATAAAATAAAAACAGTAACGGAATTCAATAATTGAACTTTCTAGAAACATGTTGCTCATTAATTTGGGAGACTGTCATTTGTTTTCTCATGTCATACTCACGCGTGTCATTAGTTCCTTTCAACTCACCTTTGGCTTGCAATGCAGTCTCGAGCATATGCATTGTATTTGTGTATGTATTTACGTGTATTTTGAACATTACACCAAAATACACGTATATACAATGTAAACTTGTTATTATTATAAGGTTTTTTCTGCTTCAATGTAAAACCATGGACTATATTTGAAATAAATGAATTGAATTGAATTAATATTGAATTGATTTAATAGCACTATATACATTCAATTCATCATCATATCAACAGGAACGGCCATGTTGAACAAAGGTCGTAAGAGCCTTTGAGAGATTTGCCGTAATCCTCACGCTTGGCAGGCGCCTTGGAGATCGCAGTATATTTGGTAGTTCTACAGAAAGTGCTGCTTCTCAAATCTTGGTATTTTTCCGTTCTTTGCCTCTTATAAATCCCACAGAAAGATATGATATGATGCAATTCTGCCCCAACACCCAATATATACAGTTACAAAAACATAATTCCTACAAAGACAAATCTGTACGTAGCCCAAAGGGACCCAGATTATTCGGTCGTGTACATAGTTTGTAACGGTTGTTTGTTTTTAATCATGCAATGGCCGGTCCTCAAAGTTAAGGGTGGGTAGTCGTAACTTTTAGTGATTTTATGGCCCTGGCAATCATGAAATTAGAGGACTGGATTTTGAGTGGAAATGCTATGACGAGAATTATATGGCGCAACTTTAATGAAATATATTAACATTTGTAGTTTGAACTGCGAATGTTTGTCAATAAAGTGAGTGATTCGAAGCGCTCGTAGCGCAGTGTGCTTAGCCATTCTGAGCCGATCGGCAAAGCTAAGCAACGTCCGCCGCGGTCATGAGTTTGATGGGTGATCGCTGGTGACATTACTACTGAGCGCTTCCGTGCTTCGGAGGGCACGTTAAGCCTTCGGTCCCGTTTGTTGTCTTAGGATGGCAGTCGATATAGCATGGTGGTAGGGCATTTTGCGAATGCCCGCCTGGCTAGCTACCACCCTCAAGTAGAAAATCTTTCGCCAAGCACCTAACGGTGTCTTACCATCAGGTGAGATAGTGGTCAAAGGCTAACTTATCAGGCATAAAAAAAATGTGATGATGTATGGATGTGAGTTTGTATGTTTCTCCTTCAGGCTAAAATGGTTGAACCGATTTGAATGTTTTTTTTTTATTCCGAATAGGCATTTCACTGAAATCTCACCTGATAGTAAGCGACGACGCTGTCGACGGTCGAGCATACTTGCCTAGAAGATACCTGTTCACTCTATACTTGAAGACTTCCAAATTGTAGCTCTCAGAGAACAAAGACGCTGGGAGGGTGTTCCACTCCTTAAAATTTTGAATATCTTTAGCTTAGGTCCTGGAAGGATATGTTTTAATCTATAAATCTTTTATTCGTCATCACTGTCTACTCGTGTGAAACCGCAGGACCCGGATAGTACTTAGATGTATTAAACAATTGTGAATATTATTTTTAAGGCATGTATGAGAAGCTGGCAAATGCTGAAACTTCATCTCTATGGGACTTCTTAGGAGTAAAAGAAAGATAGCGGCGGTGATCAGTTTAGTGGAAAAAAAATTATTCACCTAAAAATGGAACGGACTTCAACACTCAAAAGTGTGTAACTTGTAGGAGTACGGCTCGTCCGATTTTGATGAAAATTATATGGAAGGTGATTATTCAATCGCCTTCTCCCACCCCTTCGACGTCTTCGCATTGGCGCAGGTGGTCTTCCTCACTTACGCATTCTACCGCCGTTTTTGGAGAAATAATTTCTCCGCAAAAGGAGGCGACCGCTGCCCAGGCCCCCTCGCCCTCCAACATGCCGTCGACCACGCTGGGGAGCGAGAGGTCCGGCCCGTCTACAGCGACCGAGTTGCAGCGCGGCTCGGTCCACGATGGACATAACTCGAGGGTGTGCTGGGCCGTGTCCTCCGCCGCGGGATAATGCCTGCACCATACGGAACGAGAGGAAGCCGTGGGATCGCCCGAGCCAGTCTTGCAGGACTAGTCCCAGAGCGTCCAAAGTACGGCAACCAAAAGCGGCGGTGGCGAGGTCCTCCGTCCAATGTTGGACAATTACGACCCTCGCCTCACGTTTAACTGCCATCCACATCTCCCCGGAGGGCGAGGCATTCCCTGAGCGCCTTACGCCCCGCCGTCCATTCGTACACTTTTTTCATTCACCCTTACCTCGAGCTTCCATGGTTCGATTCCCGCCGCGGGCTTGAACTTCACCGCATGGTGGAAGGGTATTTCGCGAATGCTCGCCTGGCTAGCGACCACCCCCAAGTAGAAAATCTGTCGCCAAGCACCTAACGGTGTGTTCCGGCAGCAGTCCTTGAGAGCTTGAGAAATTACAGGCAAATCAGACTTAACAACTATGTCTCAAGGTGACGGGCGCAGAATAATTCGTGACTTGTGACGAAATACATCTGTTATATTCAGAGTTTAGTCCGCTTAACATCAGGTGGGCCTCGAGCCTGTTCCATTACAATAACATAAAAAACTAAGCAAGCTACGCTACGTGTGATTTAGTAATAATATATCGTAGCAGACCGATGCACAATGCAGTTACTCCCTATCGCAAAGCGACGCAACACTACACCTCAAGGCATCTCTCTCGAGAGATAAAGAGCGGCTTTTCTATGCTTCGCAATTTGTATCCCTCGTTAGTGCGCTGCTCGTTAACAGACATGCTGCACGGAGTTTGTCTTTGTTGACAAGGATTTACAATTTTCATTTTTGCATATATTTTCTATTGAGTTTAATGACGAAACGAAAGAGTTAACTCATTTTGGCAGATAAGAGTATATCATTGAATACATAGATAAGCTAACATCTGGGTATATAACGTTTGCTTGCAGACTAAATACATGGTATCTAAACAACGGGTATAAGATCTTATGTGACATGTATTTTAGCAAATAAATAATTTGATTTGGGGATAGTAGCTATTTTATGATCATGATTGAGATATAGCTTAATAATTAAAAAAATATAACTGGATTTTGCTTTTATTCTTCAGTTTTTCGTCAAATATTTATGCGCACGAATTGTCTTCACCACGAGCAACAATATCGTCCGCCGTTCTCTTGAGATATCCTCCGACGCTAGCGGCAGGATTTTTGTCGTGACCGGCTTCAAAGAATGGCCACGTCATCCCAGTGAATCCAAAGTCAAATATTTTTGTAGAACCGAATTAGAAGTTTTGTTTCTGTCTGTATTGGCTAAAGAGCCCATCTGTAAAAAAGTAAAAGTATTTCAATAGGATGAGATATGGACCATATCTTGTTTCAACACGACAAGGAAATCAGTAACGTTTAACGATATTTTTATTCGAAGAGAATTAGAGATATTTCTGGTTACAGTCTTCTTTAATAACATATATTCAATATCAAGGATAGATATAGATCCATATCTGATAATGCATAGATACAATTAGATGATTATAAGTGACCCCGTTTTACATGATATAAAAGACATAGGAACCATAAAAATACTTAATTAAAGTAAAAAAATAAGATTTTCATATTAATTATAGAAGTCCCCACTATAAAAATAACTCTTGCTTCTTCATTTTGCCGGGCGTGTTTGTCGGACATTCACTATACCTATTTACCACAAAGTAGTTATGTTCACTTTACTGTGTTCTTGTTTGAATAGAGTGAAGGCTATGGTTGCCGGTGAAATTACATACACATTTTTTTTTTTTTTTTTTTTTTATGCTTGATAGGTTAGCCTTTGACCACTATCTCACCTGATGGTAAGTGATGATGTGGTCGAAGATGTTGTTCAGGCCAACCTAGAATTACTGGCTCTCAAGGACAACTGCCGGAACACACCATTAGGTGCTTGGCGACAGATTTTCAACTTGAGGGTGGTAGCTAGCCAGGCGGGCATTCGCAAAGTGCCCTACCACCATGCTGTAACGACTGCCATCCTAAGACAACAACCGGGACCGACGGCTTAACGTGCCCTCCGAAGCACGGAAGCGCTCAGTAGTAATGTCACCAGCGGTCACCCATCCAACTCATGACCGCGGCGGACGTTGCTTAACTTTGCTGATCGATTCAGAATGGTTAAGCAAACTTCGCTACGAGCGCTTCAATAAATTCAAAATAACATAAAACGTTGGTTTGTCATCTGTGACAAATTGCATTTATTATAGGCAGAGGTGACCGCTTAATACCAGGTGGGCCTCCCACCACATAATATTCCTTCACAATACCATTAAAAACAACTTGAATTCATTAACATATTCTTACCTTTATCCTACATTAAGTAGTGAAGTTGGTAAATTTTATCTTTTCATGAGACAAAATGAAATATATTGTAACCTTTCTAACCCATAACCCTCTTTAGAAATTCTTCTCGTTAGGATATATATTATATAAAATTGTAAAATGTTGCACGCTGCTTATGTTTTTATTAAATTATGTTTATCTTTTATAAATATCCTTTAATTGGATGATGACGAAAAGTACTGATTCTTTAACCGTACGTAGTACGGATCCGTCAATGATGGATTTGACTATTTGGTAGATTTTAATAATACCTACATTTTGTTCCAGGAGACTTTGTCATCAAAATATGGGACAATAGTCTGTTTTAAATCAAATACAACTATTAACTTTTATTACTAGAATCATAAAATTATTTTAAAGAAAAATTGTTAAAGCGTGCACTGTAACACACTTAGGGTAATAAACTAGTCGAACAATTACACGCGCAACTGTGCAGAATTAAATTATCTCTGATTTATACGCCAATTAGACATGCAGTAAACAACATTAATTTTGTGATTTGCTATGAAACTAACGGCGCGAAGATGACTTGTTTAAGCACATTGTTTTTACTTTTATTATTCGCTTACAGTCTCGGGATCGAAGACGTTAATGTAATACGATTAAATGGTATCAAATTTAACGGAAAAACTAGCGTTGTATATGATTCCAATGAGATAATCAGTAATGAAATTATTCAGAAACATATACAATCGCTAAATGATGTAAGAGAACAAATTGATAATCTGGTTAAATCGAGTGAAAATATAACTTCAAAGAAAAGTGCACTATCAAGTCAATATGAAAATCAAGAAGCAAATAAAAGAAGAGAAAAAACAGAATATGTTTTAAATAATACCAGACTAAAAAAACAAGACAATGAAAGCATCTCGGATCGTTATGATTTAGGCGACGAAAAATTCGATGAAACAAGAAGACAACAAACACAGATAATTAATATAATACCGGCAGACATCAGAGAAATAAGCAAGGTGAAGAAAATTGTGGACACTGATTTAATGAAATTAAATGCCAAAGCAAATTTTATCACCAATCTGTTTGAGCATAAGAACGTAACACCCAATAATGATGCAAAAAAATTATTAGAATTTAAAACGATTCAAGTTAACGTCAATCCCGCTAAAATAACCACAATAGACCCAAACCATCTTGATAAAGACACCTGGAAAAAACTTAAGTTGGCTACTAGTAAAGCATCAAAAGATAAAATAAACACTACCCAAGGGAATATCGACAATGTATTCAAATACGTTCCAATAAGTGAAGATATAGTAGATGTTTCGCCAAAGTTAGATCAAGACGGAAGAAAAGATTTAAAAGTATTGAGAGAAGGTCTTGTACTTGACGATTTGTTGTTGCAGTTACCTTTAGTCTGATAATAACACTGCTCAGTAAAATGATGTGATTATACGCATGAGTCTAAATCAGACACTCAGTGATAATAATAACCGAATAATTATAATTTTAAGGAATGTCTTTTTTTTTGTTCGCAAGTATATTTTACCATACACCACAACGAGTTGGTGAATCTTTATTTTGAGTTTAAGATGAACATCATATTTTTATACATTGGTCCTTTTATTTGGGATGCCTATTTTAACAATATAGAAAACAAAATTAAATTTTAAATATACATAAGAGAAATACTGCTAACGAAACTGTTTAAATATTTTTCGTAGATGAAACATTATTAAGGATTTTTTGTACAAATTACACAAAATTTCCATCTTTATCATGGTTGAAATATATACCGAACAAGTTCTTTGGGATGTAGCTAGAATTGCTTAAGTTTTGCTTACAATATTTTAAAAGCAATCTCTGTAGTTATTTGACCTCTAATTCATAATAAACTAGCTTTCCGGGCGCGGCTCCGCCCGCGCGTCGGTTATCGCGCAAAAACATTAACCTCTTTAACAGTTGTATAAAAACTATCCTATGTTTTTTCCCTGGTCTCAAACTATTTCCATGAAAAATTTCATTCAAATCGGTCTAGTAGTTTTGGCGTTAAAGCGTAACAGACAGACAGACAGAGTTACTTTAGCATTTATAATATTAGTACTGATGATAGTGTCGACAGCCACGTGGAATATCTATTAGGAACCATTACCAGAAAAAGTTCACATTAACAGTTCGTTTTTGGGAGCCGTGTAAAAGGTGTCTAAATATAAGATTACTTCTTAATCCTTTTTAATCTTTTTGAATTGGTCCCTTAAATCGTAATCGTTTTATAGGTCGACATTCAATACCAAATTAATATTTTCCCTTCTGGTACACTTCAAAACGTAGTTATATACTTGGCCCGTGGCTACCATTTCACACGTAGTCCTCCATGTTGAGTGTTGTAATATATCGATAGAGTACCTACTCAGCCGCAGTGGTGAAATTGCCTCCGTTACACTGAGTATCATAAGACAATATCGCAAATTCTTGCCAATTAGCCATTACATGGCTGACAATCTCCGTAATCTGGTAGTAATGATCTGGTCTCGATGATGTTGTCGTTGTTCAGGGTTGCCTGAATTACTGACTTTTAAGAACAGCTGCTGGAATACACCTTAGGTGCTTCACTACAAATTTCTACATGAGGGTGGTAGCTACCAACCAAAGCTTTAACTTTTCTTTACGCTCTGTCATAAAAACATTAATGCCCACAGGCGTCAGACTTATTATGATTATAGTTTCAATTCAAGCACCAATACTAAAAACCAGTCATGTGCTGTTCAACTCCTGCTAAGGATCTCTTCGAAACAGTAACCATTATTTGGTACTTTACGTATTTGTACGAAATCCTTGCCTTAGGAGTACAACTCGCACTTGGCCGGTTGAATTATTATTATCCGTTAAAAGCCACTTCATAATCGTACCTAACTAATTTGCTTCAAATGTGATGTAATACTATTTAGAGAAAGTAAGTTTTGTAGAGCATTGACACTTAATTTCAGGACTTGAACAGAGTAATCAAATCCTTAACTTTTAATATTTTTATGTTTGCAATAACGCATGCTCTGCGGAATATATTACAAAATTACATATTTACGAGAGAAATTTATATTTTTTTAAGTCATGTGCAGGATTCGAACCCGCGTACATCCACCCCTTTAGCCGGCGTATGCTTTAATCCAATTGAATTAACATGACAATGAGTCATAACTCAATTTTTTCCTATCGTTCTTTAACCATCGCATTGGGAAGAAGCGACATCTATAGTCCGACTTACGTTCAAATCCTAAGAGTTTCCTGTCGTAAATTTGTAATTTTAAAATATTAATGTTAGTTAAATTAGTAAAAAAACTTCCAGTTGTCTGTTTACAATTAACTAATTTTTGAATCATAAATATTTTAATGTACTAATTACCGGCTGTACTTAGTCGAAATTGTCGATGTAGTTTTCGGGCATATACAAAATGTTGATTATCTGATTGTGATTTCCATTTCCACAATTTAGCCACGTATTATCCAACGTAAGTGTGCAGATGTGTTAATATTATGAAGTGTTTTGGGTAGTATATCTTTATATATAAAAATTGCGTGTCACGTTGTTTGTCCGCGATGGACTCCTAAACTACTGAACCGATTTTACATTTGATTTGGACACAGTTTGCAATTTGATTAAAATTAAAAGATAGGATAGCTTACATCTCAATTTATAGTTGTTATTACCCGTGCAAAGCTGGGGCGGGTAATATATGTTAGAATCATGTAGTAATAATTGACTTAAATGACTCGATAGTGGTCAGTTTATTTTAGGAATTTAAAAAAAAAAAATATCTTTACATATGCGAATTTCAAACTGTTACGGAAACATTTTAAATTAGTTTTATGTAAAAATATTATGAAAATCGATATTCTACGTTACTAAATTTTATCTCGGTTTTATCCATTATAGCTTACAGCACTCGCCGTAGCCTTGATTAGAATAATTATTTTTCAGTATTCGCATCTTAATGCATTATTAGTTGGTATGCGAGACCCTTCCGGAAGTACACCAACGTGAACTGCTCAAGATTCCTTACTACTTGACATCTTACTAATTTTTAGAGCACAGAATGTTATCTCGTACGGAAACTGAATCCTGGTAATACGCACCGGGAGACATTAACCATTTGGCCACTGAGACAATGTAAGGAGATGCAAATTCTGTGCTCCAATTTCTTATTATTATTATCAAGGGCTAGGTGTGCTTCAATATACATCCTAACTATTTGACTTCATCGTACCGAATGAAGTGCTTGTTTCAAATACACTTTCATGACGATGACGTATAACGTGATGACGTGGCTTGGATTCCTATCTGAGGCGAAAATGTTATTTTCTAATAATAAATAAATGTAAGATTTACTCAGCATGCAATAATACTTCAAATAGTATTGAATATTTTCCTTACTGCTTGTATATTTTTCCATCCAAGTGATTTATTCACAGCAAGGTAGAAAAGTGTATCGGTCAAGTTGGACTTTAGTCGTTGGGTAGTTTTTAAATTGAATTCAAAGGTGGTTGGAAAGCCTTGAGAGCGATATTTTGTTGAGAACCGTAAATTTACGAATAAATTTAAACATATTGTGGTGCACACAAACACCTGTGTGTGTGAGAGAGAGAGAGGTGAGAGTGCGTGTGTGAGGGTGTGATGGTGTGTGTGCTAGAAGGTGTATGGCTGAGAGGGTGTGTGTGAGGGTGTGTGTGTGTGTGTGTGTTACACAAACCACATACACGGCAATCAATCTATCATGAATCACTTCACCATTCAAAAACTATGTGACAATGGTACTATAAAAAAAAAAAACATTTTTATGATTTTATACTACTGATCAACTTGTCCGCCTGTTAACAATGGTCGTGCCTGCCCATTACAATGGTCACTGCGCCTGTCATAGTAATATATTACTTTTTTTTATGACTCGGTTATCAAAAAGATTTATCTCGCCAAGGTGTCTTTCAGTGCTGTGATACCCACTAAGATGAACTCATTCTAAAGTGGCTATTACCACCTGGTAACAACAGCTGATTTGACAGCTGAGTAAAGTGTTGTCCGGTTTTATTAGTCAAACAAATAAAAGAGTTTAATTTTTAATTGTTCAGTAACCCCGTAAGATTGAGGACAAAAAAAATCCGTTAAAAAAAATCCACTGCAAAAATACATAATACTTATGTGTAGTTAATTAAGATGAGCGAAGCGAGCCCTGTCACTATCCCACAACTTGAACATTTTGTGGCACACTTTACTGAAAATCTATCACGCCTATACATTTGTGCTTTAACTTAGTCATTTAACTTCATAACCTCATGTGTTATCTGTCAAAAAAAGAAATATTATAAACAATTAAAAAATTAATTCTATTTATTGTGTATAATGTTATTGATGTTTGATATTATATGATTGATGATATATAATAATACTAAACAGAGAACATAAGTTTAATTAACTGAACATTACTTAACAGGCTTTTAGTTTTTAACATCATATGAAGCTCATAAATAATTTTCGTTACTCGGCCAGATGTATGTACATTTTTATTGGCGGTATGCCTTTATTAAACAAAATACTATGAACTATATACAACACTACAGCTACTACAATAAAAGCATTTAGCAACCTATAAGTCATAGCAGACTCATAGGCAGTCCAAATGCTCCAGCCCACTCCCAGTTGGCAGCGTGCCCAGCATGCTGGCAGCATTGCCCCGTTGAATTGCAATGCTTTTGATGTGAAATTTTCGTTTGATATGAAAATTGCATTTGGCACTTCAGTAGTACCAACAACAATTTAATTTATGTGAAAAATAATATATTGTGCACTAATTATGTTTTTTGGGCTAAAGTTTTATAGTTTGAGTCAATATTTATTTTATTGTTTTATTTAACGGACTTCAAAAAAAGGAGAAGTTATTAATATGCCACGTATATATTTTATTACGCATAAATTTTTACATAGTACGATTTTGATAATTCTGTTTCTATTGAACCTCTGCGGTAGTCTCATATAAGTTTTATCAAAATCAGTCAAGTGGTTTTTAATTTATACTGAACTATCTGAAAATGCTTGACATACCTAGATGTTTTGGTAGTTTCAAGTTTTGTCGATCGTGACCAGTATTTTAGGTGAGTAAAAATTTATCGTTTAACCAGTTATAACCACTAAATGGGTGTTTTTTTTTTTACAAAATGTCGGTCCCGTTGTGCTTTAGAACACTCTGAGATCACATTCTATTATCCGACTTAAACAGGATATTTCATACTATTCAGTGTTATTCGGTTCCATTTTATATAATAAATAATTTCAATTAAGATATTTTTTTACTATATGTATCGTTATATCGTGGGTTTTTTTGCTGTACCTTTATCTGTTTCCATATTAGGTTAAAATTTTCCGAGCATCGTGCTCGCAGGGCATTATCAATAACTGCCAAAGGGCAATCGACTCAGTGTACTAAAAATCATGTTATTTTTAAGAAATAATTGACGTGAACCCCGTAGTCTTTCTAAGAAATGATATGGTGTGTAAGGTCTTCATGAACCATTATTGGTCAAATTCCCACTTCCTAAGTCAAAGACCCTCAATAGCCATTCATTATTCTCGAGGCGAGCATAACTTGAGTACTTATGCTTAAGTAGCAAAGTTGGGTCTTCGAGCTACAGTACATTCCAGTTATTAAACTTTGGAATTAAAAATTGATATGTCGTTAACTTGTCGTGGATTTGACCAATTGGTAGTCTGGTTAGTAGGATGCTAGGCTTTTCTTAATGCTATTGTGCTGGAAGAAGCATGAGACCTGTCTGGTGTTACACGGCAACCTCTGCCTATAACAGATGATGCCAACTGCACTGCGCCCATCACCCTGACACACAAAGTTATTAAGTCTCATGTACCTGTAATTTCACCGGCATACACATCATTCAAACGGGAACACAGTAATGAGAACATTATTGTTTGGCAGTAGAAATGGGTATGGGAAAGTACATTCCCGGATGAACTTGGAAAAGAAATTCCATTGCTACTGAAATGTATAATATCAGGGCACTTTATGCATGCTGAACTGACTAGCTACCACTCTCGAATCTTTCTCCGAACGCCAAAAGGTCTATATGAAGTTGTTATCTATGATCTCTAAATGGTTCGCGGCTAATAATCTTCTCTTAAATTCAAAAAAGACCAAATGTTTAAAGTTTTCTTTACCAAATGTTCCTTATGTGGAACCAAACATTAAGCTTGACCTAGAAAAACTCTCTTTTGACAATGCAACAGTCTTCCTGGGAATTAAACTGGATTCAACTTTACAGTGGAATCCACATATACATGATCTATCTGGAAGACTTAGTTCTGCTGCATATGCAGTTCGTAAGATAAGACAGCTAACAGACGTAGCTACTGCTAGGCTCGTTTATTTCGCGTACTTCCACAGTATTATGTCTTATGGTATATTGCTGTGGGGAGCTGCTGCTGAGATAGAGACAATTTTTATCTTACAAAAGCGTGCAATTCGAGCCATATATGAAATGGATCCTAGGGAATCCCTGAGAGATCTTTTTAAAGAAATTGATATTTTAACTTTACCAAGTCTGTATATATTTGAAAATATTATGTATGTTCGTAAAAATTTGAGCAAATTTAAATCAAACAGTGACAATCACGATAATAACACTAGGAATAAAGATAAAATAGCGGTGCCAGGTTTTAGATTAGTAAAGACAAATAAAAGGTCCTTCTTAGGCAATTGTGTGCGGTTTTATAATAAATTGCCCAAACATATTACAACGCTCACAGAAAGAAAATTCAAGTTGCATGTGAAGAATATTTTGATAAAGAAATCTTACTACACAGTTTGTGGTTACTTAAACGACAAAAATGCTTGGACTGGTTCGCCTCTGCCAAACTAGCGCCTGTCACCTACGTAATGTAAATTAAGTAAGTATTGTAATAATTTAACTATATAGTATGTACTTAACACATTGTTAAAAAACGTTTAAAAGAATGGCCCCGAGTTTCTTGCCCGTTCTTCTCGCAGTGGCTCTATAATTTTTGTTTGCATTGAACGTGGCAGTACAATGTAATATATTTCAATATTAAAATTTGTAATTGACCTTCATAAGAGCGTCGTAGACGCCTAAATTGAATAAATGATTTTGACTTTGACTTATGGCAGCTATCCTTGGGTCGTTGTTCTCCTCTAGTATGTTTGACCACGTTATCACTTATCAACACGTAAAATATTTGTCAAAGGATAAATTCCCCGCGAAGTACATGTCCAGTATACTAAGCTACTTTTGATTTGGCCTCCAAGCAACAGTGTAGGTGTACAGGAAAGGTAAAGTGTCTTGTAAAATTTTCCATAATCAAGAACACAATTTATTACAGTGAAGACTTTCTACATGTTAGGAGAACTGGGTGTAGTTTCATTTCAGCAAACTAGCCCATTCTTTAGTATTGTAGCAATTTTTTTAAATAAAAGGTACTAAAAGCACTAACCTTAAATTATCATGGTACGGCTTCCACCAGTTGTTTCATACATTTCAGTAATGGAAGTCGGTTCTGTTTTTTTTTTGTAACAAAAAACTTTTTTATTAGTCATGCATTCTGCTTTATTTCTTCTTCTTCACCATTGATAAGAGTTGAAATTACCATTAAGTTCAATTGTTGACGAACCTCATAATGGTCAACAGTTGTAAAATTCGAAAACGCTCTTGAAAACTTTTGAAATGCTCGTAGAATCACAATTTTAACTTATTAACAAATTAAAAATGATTTTATTAAAGCAACACAACCATGTTATGTTTTAAAAAAAAGTCTAAGCCAAACTAAAGTAACATAGTTTTATATTTTTGGAAATAAATTACTCAAAAAGTATTAACAAAGAGTTGATTAGAATAAAATTATCAAACACTTCTTATAAAGCTGCTTTGCTATAAATGTTACCACATAGGATATTCTATGGTCGAATGTTTTAAAAAGTTCTAACCTAGAGTGGCGACTAGCTCTAAAAACGCACCGTCAGTTGCGTGGCTAAAGATTATTCACTTATATATAAGTAGGGGCTTAAAATAGGGGCTTAAAATATTGAATTGCCATGTTTTTGAGTCCCATATAGTAGAGGCAAATATATTCCCACCTCAACGTTAGCGTTTGTGCAGTTATTTAAAAGGTAAAAATTAATTCTAAAATTAGTTATATTATACTCGTATGTATATTATACTATCAGTTCAAAAATCTGTCATTAATGTACTTATAAAACATAAAGATTATGTACTGTTAAAATTCAGTGTAAATTGTGCGGTAAGTACGTACTCAAGCAAAAGTTTGTCCTCTCATTGGAGTTATCAGTATGCTAATGTGAAATGGAGACTCCACACCGTTTAATGGTACTGTGCTGGACAAACTTTTGGCTTTTGACTAGAGTTATCTTCTGGCTAATTGTGATAAGTATTAGATTTTTATACCACTAAAATTATAAGCAAAAGAACGTCAATTCAAGCACTTGTACCGCTTAAATCTGTACAATCTTCTTTCTCCTCCTGCAAGTGGGAGGAAGAGATAGATTGGCAATGTTTCTCAGTTGCTACTAATACTAATAATATATTTATTTCACAAAAAGGTACAAATAAAACAACTGACACTTAGAATTACTTATTAAAAGTGGCCTAATTAGTTGGAAATAATAATAATAATACTAGAGAGTAAAATACTAAGTATGGGATAATAAATGGAAATGTGCTAGTCAAATCTCGCTGTTTTTAGTTAAGAGGATATGTACATAATGTACCATAATTCCAGATTCCCAGCTATTTAAGTTTTAATATAGACCCAAAATGCTCTAAAATTGATAACTATGACAAATTTGTAAGGAATGCTTTTGTTACTACTCACTAATAAACATACGATTATACAAAAAAAACCTACATTCAACCCCCGTGTTTGATGCTCAGCTACAACATGCTTATATTCTTCTACAATACACCTTTAGTATTGATAAATAAGCAGTCTATTCACACATTCCTCTACCTTCCTACCTCTACAAAACAAAAATTAAGATCATAATTTGTGAGCAAAAACAATTGTCACAGGGTCTTATAAACATGTACTTACTTCCAACAGACAAAATGAGGAAACAAAATCATTTAGACAGAATTGTTTCTGAAATTAAAATCTTCAAATTGCGGTCTACGGCAAAATTAAATGCTGAAAATTAAATATTTCCTCACTCTTCAGACTTTCTCAAGAATTTTAAGGAGGTATTTTCACTAAGGAATGTCGCACGCACTGCGTCTTTCAACCGCGACGCAACAAAAAGCTGCGTGCGATTAATCCTCGGTTGGAACCCTAATTGGCACTTCCATTAGGGCGGCTCCAAAACGCGCTAAGTGCGTTTACCCTTAATTAAGCAGGTGTGGACACAGTCGAGATTTAACAGTAGGGCAAATTACTATTACGACCAAATTTTGCATCTTTTTTCCTTTTTTAATGGATTTTATTTCTTGCTTGCTCTTCACGTAAGAAGAGTATATTCACGAAAATTAACAAGCTATTTACTAACGAAACCATAAACCTGAAATTCAGGTGGAGAATGATCGAATGTTACGTGTTATCTGTATACGTGTATGGCGCTGAAGTTTGGACCGTAAACTCAACAATAGTGGCAAAAATAAACGCATTTGAAATGTGGCTATGCAGAAGAATGTTATCCAGAGACCAATCAAGATGTTTACAAAGATTGGAGAAAAGTTTGAAACAATAAAGATAAGTAAAATCTTATAGTTTGAACATACGAGTATATACTACTATCATAGCCGGATCGTCCACTGCTGAACACAGCCTCCCCTATTAAAGGGGTATTTGCCATAATCCCCACGCTTGGCAAGCGTCTTGGGGATCGCAGTGTAAGATGGCAGTTCTTTAGAAGGCGCTGCTGTCCACCTTCCAGTATTTTTCCCTTAGTCGCCTCTTACGGCACCCACGGGATTATATGGGGAGGTGCAATTCTAGCCCGGTACCCCACGGGGCTTACACGAGTATATACCGTTATAATAAATAACAAATTCTAAACCGAAAGGAAAAATAGAGGGACACAAAAGTAGAAAAAGAATGAATCCGGGCCAGCGCCATATCGAGAATTGAAAGCTGGACTAATATCAAAATGACATTGCTTATCTAAGTCGGGTGGCACAAGATAGGAATAAGTAACAGAGAGATGATCGCCGACGTCCGGTGAGGAGGTTCACGCAATAAAATACTTTATCAAAGTTATATAAGGAATTTCCTATTTTAATTTTCGAACTCAAATAAATACAAAACTGTACTGGATAGATTTTTTATTATTATTACTTCGTTTAATTCAAGTTTTTTTCAATGTAACCTAGAGTTGACAAATTTTATCGCGGTAGGTTTATACGGCGCTACCAACAACCTTAACTTGAAATACGAGACAATTTTTTCCAAGCCTTATAACGAAAAGTCATTTAATATAGATCTAATATGCCAAATTGTTATAAACATATTATAAAATATATTAACCAGAAACTTCTTCCTAAATGTAAAAAGGTACTATCGCGTTCCCTGTATCGCAGTGACACATATATTGCGGAAAAGCTAGCCGTCGACCACGATCTCACCAGATTGTAAGTGAATATGTGATCAAAGATGGTTAACAGCTTATATCCATTATATTTTATTACAATACAATTTATTTTTATATTAGTAGAACATTAATTTTATGGTGTAAGTACTTTCTTATATAGATTCGTTTTAACATTAATTGCAAACATTTTCTGTTACTATATTATGCATGCTGTCTTCACCTATAATTACTGTGACACTTGTCTTAATTCTACAATGTATATTTTTTCAGTTCAATGTATCAATGTATTGGTGTACACTGTGTTGCTGATCTTTTAAATAAATAAATAAAGAGTGTAAGAGTATTTCTGTGTCTTCTTTGACTTTAAAAAATCAAATCTATCTGTGTTCTGTCTCTCGGCTTAATAGCTCTCAATCGGGTCATTCAACTTCAATGTAGATAGTTTATTTAAAGATAGCAACTAATTCAATGCTACCTTGCAATGTTTTACGGAAATCTGATCAGCTGTTCACAAAATATGTGTAAGCTCTTTTCCTTTTCGTATTTTATTTTTATTTTTAAATGGATTGGGTTTTTTTTTATACACTGCTTTTTAATATAATACCGTATATATCTATTGTATAATACCATTCGGCTATCAATGCTCCAAAAAGGTTTGATGCAAAGTTACTTGTGAAGCAACAAACTTCGACAAGATTTACTGGTTTACCTGCACTATGGCACGGTAACACTTACCATACTGTAAAAGCTAATAAATCATGGGTTTCTCGTTCCTTAGAGTGGATTACAATATAAGTAGTAGTTACTTTACCTTATTGAATTTAATTTTTTTACTAATATATTTGCATGGTGATAGAACTTTTAGCATGCTAGCCAGGACAGCTATCACACTCAGTTAGAAACCGTGTTGCCAAGCAACTAAGCTATCCAACTTGCTAGCTAGTATTTTGGAACATACTCATCATCATAGTCATCATCACTTTAAGTACCAAAAGATATAAAAAAAATATACATGAAGTTATGTAGTCCAACATACCTTTCGCAACTTTATTTTTAGTATGTGCTGTATATGTACTGTAATAAAAAAAACATCTTTTGTAAGTAGCGACATATAAAAGGTCCTTCTTTGGTAAATATGTGCGGTTTTATAAAAAGTTCCCAAAGATCACAATTCTGAACGGTCACAGATGGATAATTCTAGTTGCACGTGAAAAACATTTTGATTAAGAAATCCTACTACACAATTTGTGATTACTTGAACGACAAGAATGCTTGGACATTTTTGCCTTTGTCAAGCTATCGCCTGTCACCTAAGTAATTCAAACAAATATTGTAATGATTTTATAATATGCATTGTAATGCATTGTTAAAAACGTTGAAAAAGAATGGCCACGAGTTTCGTGTCTGTTCTTTTCGCAGTGGCTCTCTTTTTTTTTTGTTGAACGTGGCAGTAAGTATTAGATTTAAATTAAAATACTTCAATATTAAAAAAAATTATTGGCCTTCTGAAAACGTCGTAAACGCTTAAATTGATAATGATTTTGACGTGACTCTAACGATGGTTATTGTTTTTTTTTTCAAAACAAAGCATAATCTTAATTTTGCCTTGGACCTCACCTCCAAGTATGTACCAAGCAATAATAGCCCAGTGAGAATTGCTGTTGAGTCCACAGCAATTCTGCTTTTGCACGGGAGCTTTGAACCTACCACGGCTTTGAGTTTCACAGCCTGGCAAATTCCGGCAGCACTCCTTATTTACTTTTAACCATCTAGCTTAAACCTGTTTAACACCGACCTCATCATCACTGACCACCAAGTTAGATAGAGTATATTCAGAAAGACGATGGACTGGACATTATAATTAAAATTAAAATAAACTATAAATAAATTTACCTTTAAATATACGCCTATGGACATTTGCAACACCAGGGGCGTTACCAATGCGTTGCCGACCCTGTAAGACTCTTTTAACACCCTTTTTGAAGGAATTCATATTGTAGCTCTGCGGGAAAACGCTAGCTGGAAGATCATTCCACATTTTACAAGTATGCGGTAAGAACGAACGCATAAATCGAGCAGTGTGAGACTTCCAGGACTCAATTATGTGTGGATGAGCTTTCAAACGGTGACGCGAGGTACGATGATAGAATCGCGAAGCCGGTATAAGATCAAACAGCTCCTAAGAGCATTCTCCGTTATAGAGCCTGTAGAATACACAGAGCGAACCGATGTCTCTACGGAGGCTCAGTGGCTCAAGGTGGTCAGAGAGCTCAGGGTCGTCGACAATTCGGACCGCTGGACGCTGAATAGCATCGAAAGACTGGAGTTGGTACTTTGGTGCGCCATTCCAGAGGTGAGAGCATACTCAATACAATATTTAACTACCCCTTATACAACATACAACATACAACAGTTCCATACATAACTATATATCAAATCTTTTAAAAATATATTAAGAAAACATCAAACTAATATTTTAATAAAACACTTAAAATATATACAAATATATCTACTGACAATTCCGCCTAATTCTCCTGTTAAGCCAACGGGACGTCACAAACACCACGCAGCCAAACCGGATGAATTTTCGCCCCGTCTTTCTACTCTAGTGGTCTAAAGATAAACTTGCAGCTGTTAAAAACCTTTTGGATGAAAGTGCTTTTATCTAAGACCAAATTGTTACTTTCGTTGGTAAGTCGTTGGCCTCGAGCTCGAGTAGCTTTACCTGATGGAGTAAAGCTGTGTTAAATGGCAGGAAACTCGCCTCATATTATATGGAACCTAAACATAACTAACGCAAAATAAATTTTGTAACTACTTGACCAGAATATTTTCATTTTATATTACATAAATAGACAAAATTAATGAAAAATCCAATATATTTACAGGCGACTGCCGCTAGGCCTGCTTTGACTTTAACTCTGAGGCGGGTGATTTTTTCGAGAGATGACAGGGTGCAAATCAGGTTTGTAGTCACGGGTATGAATCCCGCTACTAGCCAATAATTTTTCCATCTAACATAATTTTAATACTTCAGTTCATCCTGATTCATTTTGTATTGGCTGATGCATTGTGGCGGGAACGCTTATGTCCCTGATTGGCTATGGTAAACATGGCGGTAAGTTTCATGGAATTGCGACAGTCACTTGGCGCCAGTCATTGCTATAAAAACCAATGTCTCACCTTACTGAGCCTCTTTATTCTTCACAAGTAACTGCCGCATCGAAACTTATTGCTGATATTGATTTATTTAGTGTAACATGACTGCTGCTCACGTGTTGTGGTTTGTTGGCTTTGTTCCCAAATGGTTTGCCCTTTTTATTATATTATCATTGTGGAAGGTAACTATGCAATTATTAATTAGTCCATGTAAGTTTAATAATGTATTGCTTATATTCAAGTTTTCCACGTGTTCCTATAAATGTTGTACCTTTTGAGTTTTCCTTATGATTTCCTTTTCGTAGAAAATCTATTAGTTAATTACTGAACTAATAGGACTTATTTACTAACCCTAAAGCTACGACTAGATTATGCATTACGACCTGCCATGCATCTTATAAGTTAATGAGCATATATTATTGCTTAAATAAATGCCCTCCATCTTGACCAATCTCACACACGCATGCCCTTGAGTCTAATATCTCCGCTTCTTGTTTGGTAATTATTTATTTTATCTATAAATGTAAAAATAAGAATTCCCTTGCAAAATATTTTTTATAAAAGTTTTAAAATACCTAGTTTTATGAAAAACTGGCAAACCAAAAGTATAAATATAAGGCTCAAAGATATGCACCCAAAATTTTATTGACCTTGAACAATTGACACACGAACACGAAGAAACTTCCCTTAATGATAAAAAATAACGAAACGCTACCATTAAAATGTACCTAGGTAAGTGTTATACATGAATTCAGTCTTAAAAAATATGAAGACATAAATTAAAGCAAGATAAGGGCGTCGTACTTAGAGCATGACTTGAGGCATCATTACGCCAGCGCAGTTGGAGGGCTGCCAGGACATTAGGTATACGATGCGAGCTACACAACTAGTTAGTAGATCTTACAAATGTGTACTTGTTTTCGTTTGGTAGGGACTCGTGCCAAGGATAGAGGCGGTCGATTTTTTTTTCATCATTTTGAGCTATAAACTAAACTGCTTTGGATGCAGCCAAGTGTCTGGTTGGACATTTGCCATGATACTATTTTTTCGAATGAGATTTAATTTTAATTTTTGGTATACACGCCTTTTAGTTCGACGTACGTGGATTCGGATCCTGCATACTTATGACGCAAGTATATAGTATAGACTTAAGTTTATACCTTAAAGTATGTTTAAATTTTTTTTTATTTTTTTATTGCTGATAGGTAATCCTTTGACCACAATCTCACCTGATGGTAAGTGATGATGTGGTCGAAGGTGTTAACAGGCTTAACCTAGAATAACTGGCTCTCAAGGACAGCTGCCGGAACACATCGTTAGGTGCTTGGCGACAGATTTTCTACTTGAGGGTGGTCGCTAGCCATGCGGGCATTCGCAAAAATGTTTCTTGAGCACACAGCAGTAGAGATCTTTCAGTCAAAAAATGCTCAACACCCCACTAAACGTGATTGTTTAAATGTGTGTGCGCTCAGTGATTTCAATGTCATTCTCACAGACATACACAACGATGACTGAAAAAATTTAGGGGTAACGACATTAGAGGGGAGTGAATTTTTGACTGAAAGATCTCTACTCGTGTTAATACACGAAAGATCTCTACTCGTGGTTATACACGAGTAGAGATCTTTCAGTGAACACTTTAATATAAATAATACATTACTAGTCACATGGACTAATTCAATTGTAATATTGGGTAGTTACCTTCCGCAATGATAATATAATAAAAAGGGCAAACCATTTGGGAACAAAGCCAATAAATCACAACACGTGAGCAGCAGTCATGTTACACTAAATAAATCAATAATACAGCTCTTTACTCAATATCAGCAATAAGTTTCGATGCGGCAGTTACTTGTGAAGAATAAAGAGGCTCAGTAAGGTGAGACATTGGTTTTTATAGCAATAACTGGCGCCATGTGACTGTCGCAATTCCATGAAACTTCCCACCATGTTTACCATAGCCAATCAGGGACATAAGCGTTCCCGCCACAATGTACGCACGGACATATTCATTATTATTTAATAATACGGGTCGTCTCAGTCCGGCTACCACTGCCACGTCGCAGTTGTAAGCTGTGCTAATTGTTATGTACATCAGTCTTAAGGGAAAGAAAAAGCCAAAAAACAGAATGTTACTCCTCAAGATGATATTTTAAGTGCACATAAGCCTTAAAAAGGCCAGGCCAGGAGTACCCTAAACCGACGCTTATGTATGAAAGGATTGATGAGTGTAGATAAAGCGAGAGAGATATGTAAGGATCGTAGCAAGTGGAAATCTATGGTCTCTGCCTACCCCTATGGGAAAGAGGCGTGATTTTATGTATGTATGTATAAGGCTTAACAACAGGGCTCTTTACCACCTTAATGTCATCATTCACCGAAAGTTATACAGACTAGTGTTTCCAGGAAGGGTTGGTGCTAGGTAGGTGCCTGGCCATAAAACGCCCAAACTTTCTACGCCATGCTTTTGTGTAGCCTTCATAATGTTATTACATCTCGTGTCGACTCTGTAAGTGAGATAAAGGGGTATAATGAACTTCCATGTGATTTAACTTGTTAAAGTCAGGTACTATGCTGATTCAAAACGCACACTTACATTTTCATGGTCCAAGTCATGAAAACTTTAGTTCAGAGGGTTTTGAACGCATCAGGCTTGAAAAACGCTGCCGCTTCTTTTTTTTAATTAACTATAAATTTCAAATCTAACAGAGGTTGAACCCATTTTGAATACTTATTGTATCAACCGGAATGTCAAATGCTGTACAAAGCCTCACCCAGGAAGATTGTTACTATATAATCTCCATGCTTGGCAGGCGTCTTTGGGATCGTAGTGTAAGATAACAGTTCTTCAGACGGCACTGCTGCCTAGCTTCCGTTATTCTACCTTTAGTCGTCTCTTACGACAACCATAGGTGATATTCTAGCCCGTCAACCCATTGGTGTTCTTTTTTAAATAATTATGCCGAAACAACACATGATTTCATACAAGTAGGTTCTATCACAAATGTACAAAGTTTCCGAATAAAACGTCCAAAAGTAAGTTAAAAGTTAAAACTCGATATATCTCCACAATAGACTGAGTAATGTACTCTGTGATATTATATTAGCAGAAACAATGGCTTTGTTCTAAACGTTGTTATTTGAGAGCAGCCTTTTTGCTGGAGTTTTTTTTATTTAACATTAAATAATTTTACCTGGAACTTGTTTCCCGCCTACGAGTAATTTCTTTGTATATTTTACTAGTTACATATTGCATGTTTTTATACCCGTATACTATGACGAAACGTGTAATGCAGGCTCTACGCTATTTAGTTATATTCCAAGTTTAATTCTAATGGTTTTAACCGTTTAAGAGCGCAGCAGTAACAGACACACACTTACATGCTCACTCACAAACTTTCACATATACAATATTAGATCGGCTTTCTGTAATCATATTGTAATATAGGCTTTGTATGGCGCGAGCCAATTGCAAATATCTCAAAAGTATGCTTTGATTCAATATGGAACTTCAATACTGACCTTCCAGTTCGTGGTACGCAGAAATCAACGCAATCAGTTGGATCCACGGCAGCGTTCAAAGTGCCGATCAGTAAAATTATATATTGGGGTTAAAGTATGAAATTATGAATACGAAAAATCGAAGCTACTAGCAAGAGGCAGTACAAAATGCTTTCACACGGTTTGTCGAATCTAGATCACCAGAGTTATATAGCAAAGACATAAATTACCTTCCTATTAGATGGAAGCAATGTATACAAAAATGGTAATTATTTTGTTATAAATATGATCAATTAAAAATAAAACTAATTTAACATTTTCAGTACTAATCATACTTTAACTCCTAATATATTTCGGGTTTTATAAATTAGAAGGGAATGATTTTTTAACATACTACATAGACCTTCATTTGGCCACCAACTTGCCTGTTGATAAGTAAAGGTGTGGCCGAGGATGGAGCACGTCATCAGTCTATAAGAAATCTATTCACTGCAGCCTTGAAAATGCCTCAAAGAGCTCTCAGAAAAAACCGAAGGCCACAGGGAGTTCCATACATTATAGGTATAGATTTATAAATTATTTAATACTTCTGTAGAATCGGAACACTACCCAGATTAAAAGTTTTGTGAATCTGTGATCGGAACAGCTTATTTTCTTTGTCTCTGGTGATCGAAGATTCTTTTTTTAATGCCTGTTAGGTTAGCCTTTGGCCAATATCTGACCTGATGGTAAGTGATGATGTGGTCGAAGATAATGTTTAGGCTAACCTATAATTACTCATTCTCAAGTACAGCTGCCGGAACACACCGTTAAGTGCTTGGCGACAGATTTTCTACCTGAGGGTGGTAGCTAACCAGGCGGGCATTAGCAAAATGCCCTACCACCATGCCATAACGACTGCCGTCCTAAGACATCAACCGGGACCGACGGCTTAACGTGCACTCCGAAGCACGGAAGCGCTCAGTAGTAATGTCACCAGAGCGGTCAGCCAACTCATGACCGCGGCGGAGGTTGCTTAACTTTGCTGATCGGTTAATACCATCTAAGGAAACTTCGCTACGAACGCTTCTTAAGTGTAATTGAATGAATTCTAACATAGACATACCTATGAACATAATAAAATCACTAGCTTCTTTTATCTTAGCTGCCAGTAAGACAAAGAAACTTAAATTATCCCTGTCACGGAACAATGATAAATTAGATCATCACCGAAATTATTTCGGAAAGTTTTAACGACGCGACGCCTCCGAAAGATAATAAAAATGTATATTATTTTCTAAATAGAATAAAAAGCTTTCCATAATTAATTATAACAGAAACAAAAACTGTAACAACTATGAATTATGTTTGAGGAAAGTCCAGAATGCTAGGAAGTGTTAATGCAAATTAACAGTGAGTCTAAAAATTGTATGTAAACAATATTGAACAGATTATCTGTTTTTGGTCGCTTTTCGACACCTAGTGGCAAAAGGTGAAACTAAATACTTACGCCACCTATCGATCGTCTTGTGAGACGATTCAAGGGGTGCGTTCTTATTTGTCGTCCGACGACGTCCGACGACGCCCCGAGCGTTTTTATATGCCCGGGGCGATCGTCCGATGATCATCCGGAGCGTTCTTATATATCGCTCGACGACGCACCGGTCGCCCCACGAAATCGGTGGATAAATATCGCCCTGACGTTTCATTTGACAGTTGGGACTTGATTTTTCTTTGTTTAAAGTTACTTTTTGTTTACGTAGACTTCTGTTTACAAAATTTTATTATTATTATTGTTATATTATGTATGTTTGTTTTAGTTATGTATTCTGGAAAAGTACATAATTGTAAATACATTTCTTCTGAGTCAGTGAAACATTTTAAGTAGTGTTCTTGATACAGATATGATACAGAGCCGTTCTTAAAAGGCGGACGAAGAGCGTCGCTCTGCTTGGAGCGATCATCCGTCGTCGGACGACATATAAGAACGCACCCAAGGGTCGATAAGTAGTACAGATTAAAAATAATAGAAATTGTACGAAAGAATGTAACAAATGTTCAGTAATCATTCATTTTTTTATCTCGATGTAAAAAAAAGAGACCTTTTTCTCAGACCTTCAGATTGTTCAGACTTCAGACATAATAATAAATACTGTATTGTATAAGCGTTCAATTATGTGAATTGTACCTGAATCTACGTGTAATAAAGTAATGTTGAAAGAAGATAAACGACGTTTCAACTAAAATTACCACCTAAACAAGAGAAAGAACCCGCAGGTCGCCCATCAAGCGGTGACCCTTCCACGCGCCCTTATTGAGGGGTAAGGGCGTACACTCGGAAGGTATCGCAATCAAACCCACCAGGGGATTGCGTAATCATTTGGTGGCCCATGAGGGGAAGGATAGCAGCGAAAAATACAAGGCGTATGAAGACGCCATTTGCCGGCGAGTCATGCGGTGGCAATTCAGAAGACGCTGTATCAAGACGCTGAAGGCGTAATCATCAGTTGGACGAGCGCTGACGGACAAGCGTCGTTTTCACATCATCACCTTTAGAGTATTTAGAATCAGTTCATCGAAAAGTGAGGTTGTGAAATTTTTGCAATTGTTGCATCATTATTGCATCATCGTTCAGTAATTAGAGTGAACATTAATCGTTCAGTAGTCGGAGTGAACGAGGATTGAGGAGTGAACATTATCAACGGACTTCATTCAGACATCGTACAGTGTTTACGTTCGGCTACGTAATAAGTTTGAGACAATAATTTAGTTATAAATTAGCTATAACTTATCTTAATCTATTGTAAATTCAGTGTGTGGTTTGGGATTTAATATGGCTTCCCAAATAAAGGTAACAAAGGCTAAATTCAGGGGGAAATATCGCATGTTACAAGATTTCAGTGAAACTATACTTTTAGAACCCGGTTCAATCGCGTCAACTGTGTCTCTTCGATATTTTAGAAAAAATTATGAAGAGGTGATAGTGATATATCAGAGTATTCTCGAGGCTGAGGACGAGATTGAGGAAAGCGAGATGGATACTTTCAGACTACAATTCAGCGAGATCAACAAGTTGGCCGTGAAAATTGACTCAGGCGTTGAGGAAAACGAGGTAAAATCGCCCACGCTACAAGGCGTGACGTCAGACCAGGTAAGAGCTAAACTTCCGATAATAGCATTGCCTGAATTCACCGGAAATATACTAGATTGGTTAGCATTTTCTGATCTGTTTATATCTCTGGTCCATGACAGAAATAATATATCCGATTCAGAAAAACATTATTACTTGAGGGCTTCAGTTAGTGGCGAGGCGTTATCAATCATTCGCCATATACCAATGGATGGCCAGAATTATGAGGTAGCATTCAATCTTCTCAGACAACGTTATAGTAATGTCAGGTTGCTTACCGACTCCTACTTGGATAGGATATTAAAATTGCCTGTTTTGTCAGAACTATCGAACATTCGTCCGAATTTGTATGACCCTCTCAGGGAGAGTACTCAAGCTCTCCAGAAACTAAAACTACCAGTATCAGAATGGTCATACTTATTGCTATTCATTACTTTGCAGAAACTTCCTACGCGTGTCAGGACCCTATTTGAGGAGCGCCACGGGAAGGACTCAAATACGCTTCCTACCTTCAGCCAGCTCATGGAATACTTGGATGAGCAGTGCAGGCTGCAACTCACCATGACAGATGCAGTTCACAGTCAACAACCCCAGGCAGACCCAGTCAGACAACGCGGAGGGATCCAGCGCCCGCCCACTTATCAAAGGAGAGTGGTGGCTGCTGTCCCCGCTGCTTCTACGTCAGCAAGATCCAATCAGGTGAATCGTTGTATTTACTGTTCAGGCTTGGACCACTCTTTGTATCGGTGCCCACAATTTCTAAAGAACTCACCCAAGGTCAGGAAAAACTGGACAATAGAGACAGGCTTGTGTTTCCGCTGTCTCAAGAATCACTTGAGCAGGGACTGCCAACAAAGGAATTGGTGCAAACACTGCGGTCAGGAAAACCACAACACGCTGTTGTGTCATCAGGACAGTAGGCAAGGTGAAACACGCTCCGATTGGCAGAGGCCCTCTTCTAATCAAAGGCCTAACTCATCATCAGACAAGGTCCAGGCACAATCAATTCAGACAAACACTGAAAATCATACCAGTCCACAGAGGTTAGTAACACAATATCAGGTCAGTCGCAGGCGTTCGCCAGGAGCTAGGGTTCGCTTGGCTAATGAAAAATATGAAGAACTTCGTTTTGGTCAGCGGTGGTCAGACCAAGAGGAATGAGATACGGTGACTGTTGGTGCTACAACATCAGTTAATTTATGCCCCACTGCAATCATATCAATCCGAAATAATCAAGGAAAGTATATAAAGGCACGAGCATTATTAGACACTGGGGCAGGGGTTTCAGTCATTCAGGATTCATTAGTTACAAAACTAAAATTGCACCGACAGTCCGACTCATGTCAGATATATGGTGTGGGAGGCCAAAAGGTACACCAACCAGGAAAAAGGGTCAAAATAGTTATCAAACCTGTTGGTCGAACAGTACCTATTGTCAGTACCTCGGCAATTGTTATGTTTCAGCTTACTGGTAACATACCTTCAGCCTATATTGAATACAAGGACATATTATTATCTCAGACAAAACAAATTCATTTAGCTGATCAGAACTTTGGAGTACCTAGAGATGTAGAGTTAATATTAGGTACTGACATATTAAATTATGTGTATGATGGAACTCGATTAAATATCAATTCCAGTTTGGCTGCATACGGCACGTGCTTCGGGTATGTACTGCTTGGCTCCGTGGGCAGCACAACTCAACATGCAGACACTCAGAAAGAAGATCATCAGATCAGAACATCCAGTAATACCCGGCAATCAACTTCAGTACTGAATTATGGAGCTCAGATATCTACACTGGAACAAGCTGTAGAACGGTTCTGGAAATCAGAAGAACCACCTATGGAACCAGTCAGTAACCCACTTCATATTGAATGTGAGAATGTATATCAAAAAACCACAGTGCGAATGCCAGATGGTAAATATATGGTACGACTACCATTATTATCAGAAAGAAATAACCTTGGCGGATCGAGGCAGATTGCTATGCAAAGATTCAAGGCGCTAGAACGGAAAATGGAAAGAAACCCGGTATTCGCTCAGAAATACTGTGAGTTTATGTCAGAATACTTAGACCTAGGACATATGTCAGAGTCAAGCTTCGATTGTGAATCAGAACACTATTTCATACCGCATCATGGCATATTTAAGAAAGGATCAGAAAAACTAAGAGTAGTATTTGACGGAGCTTGTAAATCAACAACTGGAGTTTCACTTAATCAATGTTTACATTCAGGCCCAGCTCTACAGACCGACATCACGAAAATAATCATTAACTTCAGGCGTTATCAGTATGTATTCACAACAGACATCAAGCAAATGTTTAGACAAACATGGATACATCCCGATGACAGGAAGTATCAACTTATACTGTGGCGTAGCGGTACATCACAGCCGGTTAAGGTATATGAGTTGAACACTAATACCTATGGATTGAGGTCTAGTCCATATATATCCATCAGAACACTTCATCAGTTAGCGGATGATTGGGAGTCAGGACACCCCAGATCAATGGCTTCAAATATCATCAGAAATCAGACATTTGTGGATGATATTTTAGCGGGAGCTAATTCGGTCTCAGAAGCCCAGGAGTTGAAAGGGGAACTCATTCAAGTCATGAAAAGCGCTGGATATGAACTCAGAAAATGGTCATCAAACCATCAGAAATTATTGGAGGATCTACCTGGAGAGTACTGCGAAAAACCTCACCAGTTCGATGGAAACGATAAGAGCTTTATCAAGGTACTAAGTATTCAATGGGATCCAGTTTCAGACTCATTTTCATATCAGATAAATATACCTTCAGGAAGAGCTATCACCAAGCGAAATATACTTAGTACAATAGCGAGATTGTATGATCCATGTGGATATTGTAACCCTGTTATATTACGATTCAAAAATTTACTTCAGTCATTATTCATGGATGGATTAAACTGGGATGAACCCGTAGCAGAGTCAGTCAGCCAACAATGGGAGGAGATGATAAGAGATCTTCATTATCTGTCATATTTAGAACTACCCAGGTGTGTAGTTATTCCGGACGCCGTCTCACACTCACTCCATGGGATGGGGGACGCTAGTGAAGCGGGACTAGCTGCGTGTGTCTATCTACGGTCAGTCAACTCATCAGGAAAGGTCATGGTACGGCTCATTATGGCGAAATCTAAGGTCGCACCTCAGAAAAATCGTCAAACAATACCTAAGTTGGAGTTGAGCGCAGCTCATTTGGTATCTAAACTACTTAATCATGTAGCATCATCATTGGAAGACTCAATCAAGCTGGACAACATCAATGCATGGTCAAACAGCTCAATTGTACTTACATGGCTCAAGTCAAAGCCTCATCAGCTCCAGACATTCGAATGTAATAGAGTCCAGAGCATTCAAAACTCAGAACGCGGCATCATATGGAGACATATCAAGGGAACATGTAACCCAGCGGACTGCGCCAGCAGGGGTATGTCAGCCAAAGAACTATTAAATCATCAGATATGGTGGTCGCCCCCGTGGTTACATGAACCGAAGGAAAATTGGCCCAGATCAGTCATAGATACGCCGCATGATATACCAGGATTTAAAAGGGTAATTCATGTGACTACTCCAGTCCAACCATGGGATATGGAACTGTTAGAGAAAACCAGTTCATTCAATAAACTAATTCACATCACCGCGTTTGTCATTAGATACATCAGGAATCTTAAACTGCCACAAGATCAGAGGAACACCAGTAAAGCATTATCATTGGAAGAGACTCGGAATGCGGTCAAATATTGGATCAGAAGAATACAGTCATTATCATTCAGTTCGGAAATTGAATCATTAAAGAGAGGAAAATCAGTTTGTACTTCGCTTCAGAAACTAAGTATATTCTTAGATGAAGAAGGAATGATCAGGGTTGGCGGTAGAATTAAGAGATCAGAACTGCCGTACGGAACGCGCCATCAGTATTTATTACCGAAGGATCATAAGTTTGTTCAGTTGCTTATAGAGCATTATCACCGTAGTTATTGTCATGCTGCGACTACTGCACTGATTGCAATCATCAGACGCGAGTATTGGATAACTTCAGCACGCAGACAGGTTTCTCAGATCATCAGAAAATGTATTACTTGTTTCAGATTCAGACCTACGATTATTCAACCACCATTCATGGGAGATTTGCCGGCAGACAGAGTAGCAGCTGCCAGGCCATTTGCATCAACGTCTACAGACTTTGCTGGTCCTTTTTTGGTCAAATCAAGTTTACTCAGAAATGCTAAAGCTGTTAAATGTTATTTTGCAGTTTTCGTCGATGCAGGAACCCGTTGTTCTCATATTGAGGCAGTAAGTCAGCTTACGGTAGAAGCATTTGTTGCAGCATTCACCAGGTTCGTCAGTCGCAGAGGATTGCCCTCCATCATCAGGTCAGATAATGCTAGTAATTATTCCAGTGCCAGCAGTCACATCAAGGAGGTAAATCAATTCCTACTAAAACATGAGATCATACTCAAGGAAGAGTTCAATCGTCAGAACATCAACTGGATTTTTGCACCTCCGACAGCGGCTCATATGAACGGTTTACACGAGGCCTGTGTTAAGTCAGTTAAACTTCTACTCAAAAGGGAAATGGGGGATACAGTACTCACGTTTGAGGAATTCTCTACATTGCTTTCAAAGGTAGAAGCTATATTAAATTCCAGGCCACTTGTACCTATGTCAGAAGACCCATGTGATCTAGAGGTACTCACACCAGGTCATTTCCTTATAGGACAGCCCCTTGTTGCATTACCAGAATTTGTTTGGAAGGATACTAAAATGTCACGCCTTTCTCGGTTTCAGGTCATTCAAAAAATGTCTCAGAATATATTTTCACGCTATCAGAAAGAATATTTAACTTCATTGCAACTCAGAAATAAATGGTTCAGTCATTCCGAAAATGTAAAGATAGGCGATCTTGTGTTAATATTAGACGAGAATTCAGTACCACTCCATTGGAGGCGCGGTCGCATTATTGAAGTCTTTCCCGGTAAGGACAACATAGTCAGGTCAGTTAAACTGAAAACTCAATCAGGTGAGCTTGTCCGACCTGTTGTGAAATTATGTAAATTACCTATTGATATAGAATAATAAGAATCTCTATTTTTTTTGTGTTATAAATTTGAATAGTATGTTAAGTAAACATTAATTATTATTGTGTAATGTTAGATGTAAGTTAAATTAGTTGTATTCATAAGTATTTGTGTATTATAGATCAGAGTAGGACTCGATCTTCATTTATGTTTTCTTCTATCGCCCCCGGGCAGGATGTTAATGCAAATTAACAGTGAGTCTAAAAATTGTATGTAAACAATATTGAACAGATTATCTGTTTTTGGTCGCTTTTCGACACCTAGTGGCAAAAGGTGAAACTAAATACTTACGCCACCTATCGATCGTCTTGTGAGACGATTCAAGGGTCGATAAGTAGTACAGATTAAAAATAATAGAAATTGTACGAAAGAATGTAACAAATGTTCAGTAATCATTCATTTTTTTATCTCGATGTGAAAAAAAGAGACCTTTTTCTCAGACCTTCAGATTGTTCAGACTTCAGACATAATAATAAATACTGTATTGTATAAGCGTTCAATTATGTGAATTGTACCTGAATCTACGTGTAATAAAGTAATGTTGAAAGAAGATAAACGACGTTTCAACTAAAATTACCACCTAAACAAGAGAAAGAACCCGCAGGTCGCCCATCAAGCGGTGACCCTTCCACGCGCCCTTATTGAGGGGTAAGGGCGTACACTCGGAAGGTATCGCAATCAAACCCACCAGGGGATTGCGTAATCAGGAAGGAAATTCGTTATCTATTTCTGATGGTACCTTTCTTATGTAAGCATTTTTTAATTTAGGCTTTTAGGATAGTCTATGACTACAATCTTACCTGATTGTGAGATGATGAGGTTGAAGTTGGTAATCAAGCATAACCTACAATGGAAATTACTGGGTCTCAAGGATAGCTGCTGGAATACACCATTAGATGTCTGGCGACAGATTCTCAACTAGAGGTTGGTAGGCAAAATGCCTTATCTGCTCACTGCCATGATTGTAAGACACCGGGTGCGCTCTCCGAAGCACGGAAGCGTTAAATGCCACTTGCGAGTAGGTACCCATCCTAGTAATGAGCGCAACATCTTTGCTCGGTGAAGAACGACCAGGCAATCTTCTCTGCAGGCGCTTCGAAACAAACGTTACAAAGTACATAGTAAAGATAGTGAACTAACTCTAGTAAAAATGTATTATCTATAAATGGTTCGACGCTAATAATCTTCTCTTATATTCAAAATAGACCAATTGTTTAAAGTTTTCTTTACTAGGATGTTACTTATGATGACCAAACATTAAGCTTGGCCCAAATAAACTCTCTATTGACAATGCAACAGTCTTATCAAAATGGATTCAACTTTACAGTGGGATCCACATATACATGATCTATCCGGAAGACTTAGTTTTGCTGCATAGGCAGTTCGTAAGAAAAGAGAGTAAACAGGCGTTGTTACTGCTAGGCTAAGTTTATTTCGAGTTCTTCCACAGTATTATATCGTATAGTATATTACTGTATAGTATTATATATAGTAGTATCATGTAATATCATGTAATTCGAGCCTTAAAATAATTGGCTGCTAGGGAATTTCAGTGAGATATTTTGAAGAAATTGATATTTTTAACTTTACCTAGTCAGAATATATATTTTAAAAATATAAGTTGTGTTCATTAAAAAATCAGTATATTTATATTTAACAGTGTAAATCACGATTACAATACTAGGAATATGGATAAAATATCGGTGCCAGGTTTTAGATTAGCAAAGATAAATAAAAGGTTCTTATCCAAAGAAATAATTAAAATAACCTATAATTGTGTGCAGTTTTATAATAAAATTCCCAAGCATATTACAATGCTCACAGAAGGAAAATTACTAGTTTTTAGAAAAAAAATTGCACGGCAAAAACCTAGTACATAGTTTGTGATTACTTAAACGACAATAATTTCCGCCTATGCCAAGCTATCGCCTGTCATCTAAGTAATGTAAACAAATATTGTAATAATTTTATACTAAAGTTTGTAACACATGTTTAAAACGTTAAATCTATGCGCATCATAGTGAATGATAACAATTGAATTTCATACATAAATGGACGATATCAGCTCCGCGTGATACGTAAGGCCCGTTCTTCTCGCACTGGATCTATATATTTTTTTTGCTAAACGTGGCAGTACTGTGTGGAATATTGCAATATGGAAAATTGACTTGCGTAACAGCGTCGACTTTGACTTTGAAAAGTAGTTAAGGTCGTTACAGGCCTGAAATTAAGAACACAGAACGGGTTACTATGAGAACCTCTCATTTGTTCGTGAATTCGGTAAATAATAAATTATTTATTAGTGATGAACTTAACGTGTGTAAGTTTGAGTTGGTATTAGTAAGTTTTTATTTTTATAGGTACTTTGTTGAATGTATTTGGTGATTAATACACACCGATTCCTTAGCTTTGTGCCCGGTGCGTAGGTAGATACCTAACTTATAGATAGATATTCTACCTATCCTTTAGTTTTATGACAAAAGCGAATTCTTTCATAGGTTCTGAGGTATGAAATTGAGATTGCTGTCCCATAATTTCTATAACACCTTTTACTCAACAGCTTTGTGTAGTTTCCACCGTTTCCCATTTCGGCATTCATTGTGAGAGTCATAAAAGACGGCGAGTGACTACAGGTGGAAATGTCAAGGTGCTTGCGTGGGCGGGCGGCGGCAGGGCGCGCGGCGAGTACGGCGGGCGGTGACAACTGGGCGTTAAATTGTTAAAGTTTTTACTTTGTATAAATGATAAATATTTACTATAAGGTTATGATGATATTCGGATAGCAGTTGGCTTAAAAATATAAGTTATAAGTATCTGCTCCATATCTTCCGGATGGCTAAAGGAATGAACGCACTGAAAGAGCATACCACTGCTCTCGTTGGCTTGAGTAGGGAGTAGATGCTCATTAGGCGCATAACGAAGCACTCTATCATTTGAACACCGAATCAATGATTATTTAAAGAGGCATTAATACAAATAACGGGGAAAATTAATAACTTCTTTTTTTATGTATTTTATAATCAAGTTCTTATACGCCATCCATCAGTGTCAAACATGATAAAATAACGACAGCTGCGTAAAAAGTAACAGATGAAACAGAAAATGTCGGGCCTGTTTAAGAAAAAACAATAAGATTTTTTTAGAGAATACACTGAATTAAACTTATATTTAGTCTTACTTGTGTGTCTTATATATGTAGGACGAAAAACATATAAGTTTATATTTAATTAAGTTTTCTTTGTAGGTCTTGAAGATCTTGTAACGTAGTTTGCTTAGCCGTTCCTAATCGATCAGCTAAGTTAAGCAACGTCCGCCGCGGTCATGACTTGGATGGGTGACCGCTAGTGACATTACTACTGAGAGTGCACGTGCTTCGGAGGGTACGTGAAGCCGTCAGTCCCGGTTTTTGTGTTACGATGGCAGACGATATAGCATGGTGGTAGGCCATTTGGGAATGCCGGCCTAGCTAGCTATTACGCTTAAGTAGAAAATCTGTCACCAAGCATCTAATGGTGTGTTCCGGCAGCTGTCCTACAGAACCTGTAATTCTAAGTTAGCCTGAACAATATCTCCGGCCACAACATCATTTACTATCGGGCGAGATAGTGGCCAAAGGCTATAACAATAAGCTGGCAAAACGTTTTCGCTGGGATGCTCATATTCTCAGTCTTCTTTACAATATATTGTTCATTCCTACATCCCGCGCTATCTCAAGGAAAGCTTTGATTTCCTAAAATGTTCTTCATACACTTTTTCTTTTTTTTTTAAATCTGACACTCCACAGACTCCAGGGTCCGTGACTTTTTTCAACTATGACATATTTTATTAATAAACAAGAAATATGAAATAGGAAACATGCAACATTCCAAGGGGGAACAGTGTTAAAAGTTTTTTTTTTCCTTAATGTCATTAACACTAGCATCCAGAGCAGACCAGTATCATACACTTTAAGATCATCAGAAATTTAATTCTTGATGATTGAAATCTATCCTCATATATGAGATAATTATTATAATTATAATATAATAATATATTTGCTATAAATAGTTCGTTTTATAGCAAATCTTTAACTATTCAGTCTGCAAACTTGTGGTTTTTTCCCTGTATCGATCAGACAACCACCGACGCTGAAAATGTTCAAGAATCAAGTTAAAAGGTTTTACTTGTCCGATTAATTTTGCACAACATTTTTGTCAATGTCTAGGCTATATATGAGATAATTATTAATTGGTATAACAATAAAGAGTTTCCTATCTTCTATATATCTATAAATCAGCTATAAATAAATATAAGATTTTTTTCTGGTTCGCTAAAATTTCTATTGCATATAAAAATTGTCACATAAATTATATATTAAAATTCTGAAGACTTGAAATATATTATAGTCCCTATTAATATCATAACCGTTTTTCTAAGAACACTTAGTTATTCATAGTTTTACTAGTTATTCTACTAAAGTTTGTCATCTTCGTTAAAACAATAGAATTTCACTGAAAGCTTTTTAAATAGGTATACTTTTAATCACTAAAACCTGTCGGTAACAATGACGGCATCAAAAGTGGTAGCAACACAACACAAACCTAAAAACACATCAAATTGAAACCTTTTAACGAATATGTATTTTATGTTACTGAGTTAAATTGAACGAGCTTTGCGGTGAAGCCACTTATCAGTTTTCAAAACGTAAAATAGACATGTGAAAAACGTTTGGGAATGGAAAGAGGATTAAAAATCGATACACGGATCTGAATTGACGTTACAACTACTACACTATAGATGGAATTCTAAACGAATATATTTTAATGAATAGATTCAGACGTTTCTTTTTAAGATCGAGAAAAATCATTTCTAGTAATGTAGAAGCGATATGCGTCGTAAACTCTTCCGGTTTGGGTGCGGGGAGTTTGTGACGTCACGTTGACTTAACAGGAAATTTAAGCGGAATTGTCACTAGATATATTTCTTTTATTTTTAAGTGTTTTATTAAATATTAATTAAAATATTTGTTATTATCGAATATATTTTATTGAAACCGTGGGCTGTAAATACGAGCTACATTATCATTATTCCTGTTTTACCTAAAGGGGTAGGAATAGGTATTTAAGCATCCTCTTTGCGCCAGATATGTTTTAGTGCCATGAAAAATGAGTGAAATAGGAGCAATTGGTTTAGGCATTCGGCGCGAAATCGGAGGAGGTAAGTTTGGATCCCACCCGGAAAAAAAAACTTAACTGTGTGCTATCACAGTTTGCTGACAGCTGTGTTTGAGAATCAGTTCCCATTTAGAATAAGCATATTTAGCATCTTCACCCACATCGATAAGAAAATCTTATATTGAAAATTGATGTTAAATGCTTAATGTGAAAGTATGAAAGGAAAACTTGGCTGGTTTAAACAAAGGCCCTCGGAAGCCCTAAAGTAAAACGAAGGACGCTGCGAAACGGCCAATGTCAATAATATCGATTTGTCACCACATAGGTACATTACTCGTTACCCGTGACCTTTGCCACAGAATAAGAAAACAGTAGGGAATCGCAAATCAACATGAATATGATTACCACTTTACTATTCTCAATCGTCAAAGCATATACGAGTATATAATGCATTTTAAGACCTTAGTAATATTCAAAAGTTGCACAATTTTTTCGTGTGGCTTTGTAACTTTCAAACGGCTAATCAGATATTCGATGTTAATTTTTTAAACGAAACTAACTTATCTTATTTGCTTATCTATTTGAAGAAAAACTAAGCAGGCTTTTCCGAGGCTTTTCCGAGCATAGCCTGAACACTGCACTATGCACTGTGAGTGCACCGAAGCTTGTCGAATATTATATGCTGGAGGCTCTGGATTGGTACTGAACTCTGTTAGATCTAGACAATGCAAGGCTTTGCTATATATATATTTGATTTTCAACATTAATATTCGTATATTTTATTGGTACATAATTATAATATGCTTGCTTTGAAAGAAATTGGTCCTGAGAATTATTTTAACTTTAGCTTTTTATTTAGGTAACTTAAACTTCAAATTGTTTTTTTTTATTCAGAAAAAATATGTTATGTACGAAAATTTGTCAAAACATCCGTGCTGAAAGTATTTCTTAAATGCTTGATGATAGGTTCAAAAAACGTGAAGTGAATTTTTTTTTAAGATTTAGAAACTTCTCAACAGTAACGAAATTACACATCCTTAACAAATCTGTGTTAAAAATTTTAACATCGGACAATCTCATTCATGTGACAAGTATATTTTTTTATATTCGCGCATTTTGGATAAGCAAACGGTCGTAGCTGCATCATACAGTGCGCATTGAGATTGAACTTATTAATATAATTCATGTTTTGTTTTATTGTCCGTCACATGCTGATGATCTGAATTGCCCCCTCTAAATATAAAGTTTTAAATCGGAATCCCAGTAATATCAAACTTAACTTGAAAAATCTAAAACGGTCAGAATTTTGTTCTAGTGACTGTATTTACTAATTTGCATACATTTTCAGAACATTATAAGTAGCTTAGTTACAAAATAAAGCAATACTTATGTATATGTTATATTTTATTATAACTTAGATTTTCGTATAAGACAAATAAGTATGGCTTATTATTTTTTTATAACAATGAAAAAGGCCACTACAACGTTTTAGATACTTTCGAGTAACATTGTTCACTGAGTTGTATGCACTGTGATTCATTTTACAGTACATATAGTGGCACGTTTATGTTATGGCGCATAGTATAGTGACCACGCCCGGCTGCACCTATTGTCGTTGGCGGCTCATTCTCAGCAAACTTGACACTTGAATCGTAGTTTTTGCTTTGACATGCGGCCGCTTTGTTGGCGTTGAAAAGTGGCTTATTTCTTGCAATGTTTGCGTCTTTTTACTGTTTTTTTTTTTCTTTTTTTTAATTATTTTACGCGTACAAGCTCGAGGCCCACCTGATGTTAAGCGGACTAACCTGTGCCTATAACAGATGCGTTTCATCACAATTCAATCAATTGCACTGCGCCCGTCACTTTGAGACATAGTTGTTAAGTCTCATGTGCCTGGAAATTTCACAGACTCTCAAGGAGTGCTGCCGGAACACCCCGTTTGAGACAGATTTTCTACTTGAGGGTGGTCTCTAGCCAGGCGGGCAGTCGCAAAATGCCCTTCCACCACGCAGTGAAGCTCAAGCCCGGATGGCTTTCCGGCGGGATTCGAACCATGGACCTGTTGCGCGGCATTTCATAGCGAATGCCTCTGAGCCATCACTGCTTCATAATTGAGATAAATGTATAGTATTTTATGTATTGTCTTTATGTTTTATATAAGGAAACAATACGTATGTAGTTAAAAACCTAAATGATTTTTTCTTGTAGTTTATCTTTGGACTACTATCTCACCTGATGGTAAGTAATGATGTGGTCGGAGATGTTGTACAGGCTAACCTAGAACTACTGGCTCTCAAGGACAGCTGTCGGAACACACCGTTAGGTGTTTGGTGACAGATTTTCTACTTGAGGGTGGTAGCTAGCCAAGCGGGCATTCGGAAAACGCCCTACCACCATGCTATAACGACTGCCATCCTAAGACAACAACCGGGACCGACGGCTTAACCTGCCCTCCGAAGCACAAAATCACTCAGTAGTAATGTCACCAGCGGTCACCCATACAATTCATGACCGCGGTGATTTTTGCTGATCGGTTCAGAATGGCTAAGCAAAATTTGCTTCGATATAGACAGTAATATTACCTATTAGCTATAGGTTATATTATTATTACTGTCCACCTGAAATCGGTTCCATCTCACTGTTTTGGAAACTATTTGGTGAATTACGATAATCGTTTCATATGTGAATATCCAGAATATAGAGAAGCGTAGGTACTTAATTTATTCAAAATGCAATCTTTTTGGATGTGAGTGAGTCACGCACATAAAAAATTCAAATTTTACATGTAAATTATTAGTATGATGGGTAATGTGATGTCTGTATTGACTAAAAGGACGATCAATTTGGAATGCAGCAGCGTAAATATGCATGTTAGCTCAATTGCTGACGACATGGTGATATTCTATATTCTTCACATGAAAAATTTTACCTCCTATTTGGTGCAAAAGACAGCATGAAGTTGTCACAATTTAATAACATGTTGTAGGAAAAAAATATTCTAGCGACCACCCTCAAGTAGAAAATCTGTCGCCAAGCACCTAACGGTGTGTTCTGCAAGCAGTTCTTGAGAGCCAGGGAAATTACAGTCACATGAGACCTAACATTATGCAATTCGAGCCATATATGAAATGGATCCTATGGAATCTCTTAGGGATCTTTATAAAGAAATTGATATATTAACTTTACCGAGTCTGTATATATTTGAAAATATTATGTATGTTCGGAAAAATTTAAGTAAATTTAAATTAAATAGTGACAACCACGATTACAACACTAGGAATAAATATAAAATAGCAGTACCAGGTTTTAGACTAGCAAAGACAAATAAAAGGTTCTTTTTAGGTAATTGTGTGCGGTTTTATAATAAAATTCCCAAACATATTACAATGCTCACAGAAGGAAAATTTAAGTTGCATGTGAAAAATATTTTGATTAAGAAATCATACTACAAAGTTTGTGATTACTTAAACGACAAAGATGCTTGGAAAGTTCCGCCTCTGCCAAGCTATCACCTGTCACCTACGTAATTTAAACAAATATTGTAATAATCGTATTATATTTTTTTTCCGGCGGTATGCCTTTATTCAACAAAATACTATGAACTATATACAACACTACAGCTACTACAATAAAAGCATTTAGACAACCTATAAGTCATAGCAAACTCATAGGCAGTCCAAATGTTCCAGCCCACTCCCAGTTAGCAGCGTGCCCAGCATGCTGGCAGCATATAATATATATTATATATTATATAGTATATATTATCGTATTATATTGTATATAACACATTGTTACAAGATGTTTAAAAGAATGGCCCCGAGTTTCTTGCCCGTTCTTCTCGCAGTGGCTCTATAAATATTTTTGCTGAACGTGGCAGAACAATGTAGAATATTTAAATATTAAAACTTGTAATTGACCTTCATAAGAGCGTCGTAGACGCCTAAATTGAATAAATGATTTTGAATTTGAACTCGACATGTCTCAAGGTAACGGGCGCAGAGCAATTCGTGACAGACGCAGAGGTTAGTCCACAATAAACAAAAAATTACATATATTAAACTGTAGTGTCTCACATTTGATTACGATATCCCTCATAACTGGAAGCATAGGTTGGAAGGTTGATTGGAAACACATCTGTGTCAAGATGTGTCTTGTCTATGCAAATCTTCCTTCAATCTTTTGATAGGAATTCGAATCGTCACTGAACAGGCTTAAGGTCTTTCCTTGTTCGTTTCCCTATCCAACAGTCTATCCAAATTTAAATCCTCGCGCCACCTACTCACAACCGGCAAAAGCGACCCCACCCGGCACGCGGCGGCAAGAGGAACTATGCTGTGTCGACCATCTTCGAAACCAAAACGTGTACCGCGGGAACAAATAATATTAATTTTAAATAAACTCCGTATAATAAGGAGGAAGTGAAGTGTGGAAGGAACGAGTGAATCTACGAATATCAGCTGTGAGTACCTACCTATTACAATTCCTTAATTTTATCCAGACTTTAGCCTGTAACCCAAAATTTCTTCTATTCTAATTCTAGTTTTTCAATTTAAACATAAACATAAATTGTGGTCCTATTCGAGCGCGAATGCCTATGGTAATAACACTAATTGTCTATTTTCAGTTGTTTTATTGGTATAAAACCTTGAAATCTCGAATTATTTACAAAATTAATTGTAAAAGTATAATCCGACTAAATATCGTAGGTTATACTTTAAGTACATACTATACGGATTCATTGGTCATCTTAACTCAGTAGCATTATAACAGCTTAATATATTTATGGCCATAAAAGTCGATCTTAGCTGGATTATTATCTGTTTATGGCATTATAACATATTATATTAAGGGATTCTTTACCACACATTTCACGGTAACATTTTATTAACCTCCTATCTATTATCAAGTTAGGTACATCTACCCTCAGGTTATATATAGGTATCTAATTATACTCACCTACATACGCGAATTGTTTTCGTCTATCATATCAAACTCATTGTTCAGATATTGTAATAAACAATGGAAGAAAGTAAACTTAAAATACTTCGATCGCGACGCGAATATGTTTTCCGTGCTATGCAAATCCTTTACGATCTTGCTAAGGAGATGGTTCAAGATCGCTCAAAGGTATCGGCATTCAAGTCGAGATACACGCGATTACATTCAATTCGTGATGAGTTTGTTCAATTGTGTGACGATGTACAATCTTTGGAGCTAGCCATAAAACCCAATCAACAGATCGATCAAAATTTGATCAGTTCTTTTGATGAGTTGTACTATGAGGTTATTAGTGCAGCGGATGATTTAGCTATAACATGTGATTCGAGCGTGAACCGCAGCGCACAATTAGACGGCGAATCGTCGGCGCAGCCATCAGCTGCTACGTCATTAAATGCACGCTTACCTAAACTCGAGTTACCTAAATTTGACGGCAATATACAAAATTGGCAAATCTTTTATGATACCTACAAGACTTTGATACATGAAAATAAGTTAATCTCGGATATTGAAAAATTCCATTACCTTGTTTCGTGTTTACACGGACATGCATTGTCTATTGCGAAGGGAGTACCAATGACTGCAAGTAATTACAAAGTTGTTTTCGATACTTTAGTCGAACGTTATCAAAATAAGCGTATCTTGGCTTTGACGTATTTAGACAAATTTTTTAATCATACCGCCGTGAAATCTGGGAGCTTCCAGGAATTGCAAGCGTTAACAAATATACTACATGAGTCGTTTTATGCACTCCAATCTTTAGATATTCCAAACCTAGGGGAGTTTATTTTGTTCCATTTAGCTTCGCGGACACTCGATGCAGACACTCGTAAACGTTTTGAGTCACAAAACACTTCACAGTTACCTAGACTCGCTGAACTATTGAAGTTTCTTCAAGACTACGTAAAGATCTTAGAAACTAGCCTATTGTCCTCAGGTAATCTTAATGTTACCCGTACCTTCAACGACAAAAATCCTTCGCCGGCCAACAATAGGCAAACTAATAGCAGACCAAAACGTACATCTTATCTAGCGAAATCTACTAATCCAACAACAGCGTCAACAACCGTAGCATGTTCCTGTTGTGGCGAAGCGCACTCTATCTATAAGTGCCCAGTATTTCAATGTTTAGACTCTCAAGGTAGACTCGCATTAGTAAACAAAAAGAACATGTGCATAAATTGTTTACGTACAAATCACATCGTAGATTCATGTTTCTCTAAAGTATCTTGCACATCATGCGGATTGCGTCATCATACATTGTTGCACATTGAACAAGTGCAATCAACAAGCACTCCTATCAGTCAGGCGAGTACTGTAGCTCATGTCGGGAATAGCCGTGGTATAGTACTACTAGGCACTTGTCAGTTGCGCGTGTGCAACATCGCGACCGGTGCACAGCACACCGTGCGCGCCTTGATAGACAGTGGCGCACAGGACTGTTTCATTACTACTGCCTGCGCACTCACACTCGGTTTAAAACTCCGCCGCTGCAATCTTACGGTAGCCGGTTTAGGACAGAACACTGTGTTTCACGCAAAGGGTGTTACGGAATGTAATATAAGACCACTAGACGCCGACAATCCACAATATCATATTAAACCGATTGTTTTGGATAATATCACTGCTCAGATGCCTAGCATTAATGTACCGTCAGTCGTTCGAGATCATTGCAAACATTTAATCTTAGCTGACCCAAATTATGACATTCCCGCACAAATTTATCTCTTGATAGGGGCCGAACTATTTCATGAAATCTATGATGGCCAACGCATGAAGCTGGGGCCCGGCTTGCCTGCCGCTCTGCATAGCGTTTTAGGTTGGATACTCAGTGGAGCGGTCAATACCGATGCATTAGTACCTCTTCCCACTGCTTCTTCATTACTAGCTTCCACACACTCACTGGAAGAGCAGATAAAGCGATTTTGGGGAGTCGAGGAACCACCGCGTATACCTATTACCGTACCCGAGGACGACCTGTGTGAACGTTTGTACACAGATCTGACTTATAGAAAGCCTAACGGTCGTTATGTAGTGCCTATTCTCTTAAAAGACGATAACTATACCTTAGGTAACTCATACAACAGTTCTTTATCACGCTTAACTAACCTTGAAAGAAAACTTAGTCGACAAGACCAACTCAAGCATGATTACGTAAACTTTATGCGCGAGTATGAGAGTATGGGTCACATGTATCCTATATCTAATCCTATTGTATGCAATAAAAAACGTTATCTTATTCCACATCATTGCGTTATTCATCCAGAAAGTACGACAACTAAATTACGCGTGGTGTTTGATGCAAGCTGCAAGACAACAAACGGCCTATCTTTAAACGACATTGTGTTCACTGGGCCTAAGCTCCAAGTTGATATTATAGACATAATAACGGGGTTTAGACTACATGCGGTAGTGTTCACGTGTGACATATCAAAAATGTATCGTCAGATTTTAATAAGACCTGAGGACCGTTGTTATCAGCATGTGCTATGGCGAGAGTCTTCGAGTGACCCAGTCAAAGAATATGAACTCGCTACTGTCAGTTTCGGTGTAAGTAGTTCACCTTACCTCGCTATACGCACTTTACATAAATTGGCTGAGGATCACGGTGCTGAGTACCCACGCGCCGCTGAGGCACTTCTGCATGAGACCTTCATGGATGATATCACGACTGGAGCGCCCACTGTGAGTGAAGCTATCGAACTAAGAGATCAACTAGTAAAATTGCTTAGTTGCGCACAGTTTGAACTCCGTAAGTGGAGTAGTAATTCCAACGCGTTCCTTGAAACCTTACCAATGGACCATTGTCAATCTCCGAAACCTTTCTTAGAAGAAGGTAATAGATCTGCTTTAAAAATCTTAGGAGTTCAATATGACCCTTCAGGTGATGTCTTCACTTATTCTCACTCTTGTATCGAGGATGATGAGTTTACTAAGCGTTCAATCTTGTCCCACGTGGCTCGCGTATTTGACCCACTGGGGTGGCTGGCACCTTTCATTCTGAAGGCAAAATTACTTCTTCAAGATCTATGGCGTCTTAATCTCACTTGGGACGAACCCGTACCTAGGGACATAGCTAAAGACTGGCGGGAGTTTACCTTCGATCTACCAAACTTAAACCTTATTGAAGTACCTCGGCAAATAATACCCCCTCAATCAGCACATCCCACAGAAGTGGAACTCATCGGATTCTGTGACGGATCAACTAAAGCGTACGGTTGTTGTGTTTATCTCCGCGTAGTCACTTTGGACAAGGTTAAAACACATCTATTAATAGCTAAAACTAAGGTAGCACCACTCAAAATTCTCACCGTAAATCGATTGGAACTTTGTGGTGTGGTGTTGCTATCTAAGGTCGTAACTCGTATCTATACCTTACTTAATAAACGACTTAATATTAAAAATGTCGTGTTATTTACAGACAGCTCGACCGTCTTGTCATGGTTGAACACAGAGCCGCATAAACTTAAAACTTTTGTAGCACATCGTGTGGTACAAATTAGAGAAACTAAATTTTCAGCGGTGTGGCGACATGTTTCCACCCATGACAACCCAGCTGATATTTGTAGTCGAGGTCTCTCGTGCTCAGAATTAGCTACTTGCGAAAGTTGGTGGTCAGGTCCAAAATGGCTGAGTAGCGATCCTTTCGACTGGCCTGTATCAGCAGTTGAAAGGCATCAAGACGTCCCAGAATTGAAGCTATTGTCACACTTGTGTCATGCCAATTACATGACACAAGATGCTGACGTGCTCGAAGATCAACTGGAACGTTCCTCCAAGCTTTCACGTCTACAACGAGTGGTAGCATGGATCTCTCGATTTATAAATAACTCTAAACTTAAACGCTTTGAACGGAACTTGTCACCCTTTCTAACCTCCACAGAACTAGAAAATTCTCTAGAAAGGATAGTTAAACATGTTCAACGTAAATATTTTAGTGATGTTATAACACAACTCAAATCAAACAAAACGCTACCTCGACATCTTTTGAAACTAGCTCCTTTTTTAGACTCTAGGCAAGTCCTGCGTGTTAGGGGAAGAATCTCACATACAAACTTACCTGACTACGTCAAACATCCTTACCTATTGCCCAAAACGTCTCGATTGAGCAACCTCCTGATCGACTATTATCACGCAACTTACCTTCACTGCGGACCTCGCCTGCTTCATTCGTTACTTCAGCGTCGATTTTGGGTGCTTGGCGTTCGAAATCTTATCCGATCTCGCTTATCCAAATGCGTCATCTGCTTTAAGGTAAAGCCAAGGCCTCTTCAACCCATTATGGGTGATCTTCCGTCTTCCCGACTGAAAGCAGGTCAATGCTTCCAGACAGTAGGTATTGATTTCGGCGGTCCCTTCATGGTTAAGGAAAGCAGGCGCCGGAACGCTAAAATATACAAGGCATATTTGTGTCTGATGGTTTGTCACGCCGTGAAGGCCATACATCTTGATCTGGTCACGGAGATGACTACCGAAGCTTTCATAGCAGCGCTAGACCGTTTCGTATCCAGGAGAGGTCTATGTCAATACATAGTCACTGACGGTGGCGCTAACTTTGTGGGAGCCAAACGCTACTTATCTGAAGTTTCTGAATTTCTTAAAAGAGACAAGGACTCAATCTCGTCCCAGCTAGCATCTCGCGGTATTTCGATGAAATTCAATCCCGCATCTGGTCCTCATTTCGGTGCCATCTTTGAAAGTGGTATCAAATCTACAAAATATCATCTAAGACGTATTGTAGGATCCCAGGTTCTTACCTATGAAGAATTCTATACCGTCTTGACAAAGGTTGAAGCCATGTTAAACTCCAGACCTTTAGTGGAGCTCTCATCCAATCCTTGTGAGGTTGACGCTCTTACAGCCGGGCACTTCTTAGTGGGTCGACCTTTAGTTTCCCTTCCGGAGCCGGTACATGCTGAAAACGGTCCTCTGCGTACTCGGTGGCAACTGGTACAGAGACTATCTCAAGGTTTCTGGCGATCCTGGCAAAGAGATTATTTACATACCTTACAGCAAAGGAGTAAATGGTTAAAGGACGGTGGGAGACAACCTAAGTTGAGCGATCTTGTTATTATCTACGAACCAAACTTACCAGCAAATGAATGGCGATTAGGTCGGGTTGTAAAACTACATCCTGGCAGGGACAACATTATTCGTGTCGTGACTGTAAAAACATCTAAAGGTCTACTTGTGAGACCTGCAGTTAAAATCTGTCCTTTACCAATAGATGAAGGCAATTAGACTTATATCACTTACTACCTTATCTATATATTTATAATATAACATCTAACTCTAACTCATATTTATATATATCTTAAGGAATTTTAAAAATAAGCCATAATTTTAAATACAATAATCTACGAAGTACATAACATCTCTCTAGTACCTAATGCATATACACTATAATAAATGTCAATAAAAAAAAACACTATGTAAACAGAACTATGAATCCGTAAAGTATGTATGTAGAATCCAAGTCATGAACTCATTTATCTTATGAAATCCCTGGTTGATTTCAAGTGGGGGGATATGAACAGGCTTAAGGTCTTTCCTTGTTCGTTTCCCTATCCAACAGTCTATCCAAATTTAAATCCTCGCGCCACCTACTCACAACCGGCAAAAGCGACCCCACCCGGCACGCGGCGGCAAGAGGAACTATGCTGTGTCGACCATCTTCGAAACCAAAACGTGTACCGCGGGAACAAATAATATTAATTTTAAATAAACTCCGTATAATAAGGAGGAAGTGAAGTGTGGAAGGAACGGGTGAATCTACGAATATCAGCTGTGAGTACCTACCTATTACAATTCCTTAATTTTATCCAGACTTTAGCCTGTAACCCAAAATTTCTTCTATTCTAATTCTAGTTTTTCAATTTAAACGTAAACAGTCACTCAATCTTTTTTGGGGACGACAGATAACTCGTCTTTTATCCCCAACTAAATTACGAACTTTCCTCATTTTCCTTGCTGCATCAGGTCTACATGCTCCGCTCAGTTCCATAGCAACTTGGCGCTCCTTATACCGACGTCAGTACCTAATGTCAGTTCTCGATTAGTCATTTTTAACCCCAAAATGATGGCAACATGCCAAGTTTTGAAACACTCGTACGGACTTTTGCTTAGCAATTCTTAACCGACTAGCTAAGTCAAGCAACATCCGCCGCGGTCATGAGTTGGATGGGTGACTACTAGTGACATTATTCGTTTTCTATTTTATTCTTCCGTGCGTTAAGCTATCGTTCCCGATTGTTCTCTTAAGACAGCAGTAGTTATAGCATGGTGATAGGGCATTTTACGGATGCCCGCCTAGTACCTACCAACCTCAAGCTGAAAATCTGTCGCCAACGCCAGCTGCCGGTGTGTTCCGGCTGTCTTTGAAAGCCAATAATTCTAGAGTAGCCTGAACAATATCTTCCACCATATCATCACTTACCATACTATCTACCATCAGGTGAAAAAGACATCAAAGAATAACCTATCAGTCATAAAAAAAACATTACAGTTGGAATTTTATGTCGGTAACTTTGCTGGGTGCTATTAGGTATAAAAAACACGACATCCACAACAATCCGAGTCGTCGGTTTTGTGTTAAATGTTTTTGACATTTATTTGCCCCGCTACGGTGTTCCTAACTATTAAAACCTAATTATGTACAGACCTATTCATGGTCACTACAAACAACCGTCATGACAAGGCATAATTACTAGTATATGCGAAAATGCGTCTCATCTAGCTGTCCAATACTCATGTGTCGTTGAATAGTTAATAGACCTCGGAGTTCTGTATATGTTATAACTGACCCACCTTAACTTTTTAGGGTATCATACTTTAAGGACAAAAAGGAGCCTTGTTAATGAGACTTCTCTATCTGGGCTCTCCAGCAAAATTATTTTCCACACGCTAGCGTAGGTTGTCATCGTCTAGAGTTTATTGAATAGAGTACCTATCCTAGAGTACCTATCCTATATTAGAGTTGGATATGCTCGTTTGTAAGTACCTTTTCATTAAAGCAACATTAATATATTTTACTGATTATCTTCCAGGTAATAGACAGTAGATTGGATTAAATCAATACACACCTATAGATTATTTTACCAATACCACTTCATAAAGACAATGTTTTTTTACGTTAGTACGCACTTATATAAATTTTAACATTTTGAATAGAATAACTTATTTGTAAGACATATAAGACATTGTATACATACAATTACAAAAGCACTCAGGATGGTATAAATAAATTTTATTGGCACAACCATGTCCTTGCCTTATTTGGCGTACAGACATCTGGTTAGAATTTACAGTACTCAATATTAAACATTATGTCATTCATATCATAGTTACATTTTTATACAATTATAAACGTCACATTATTTATCAATAATTATTATTATTATTATTATTATCCATTTTTTTATCTGTAAGTAGCGGCCCAGACAGGCTTTTTTTTTTTCATGCCTTATAGGTTAGCCTTTGACCAATATCTCACCTGATGGTAAGTGATGATGTGGTCGAGGATGTTGTTCAGGCTAACCTAAAGTTACTGGCTCTCAAGGACAGCCGGAACACACCGTTAGGTTCTTGGCGACAGATTTTCAACTTGAGGGTGGTAGCTAGCCAGGCGGACATTCACAAAGTGCCCTACCACCATGCTGTGACGACTGCTATCCTAAGACAAAAACCGGGACCGACGGCTTAACGTGCCCTCCGAAGCACGGAAGCGCTCAGTAGTAATGTCACCAGCGGTCACCCATCCAAGTCATGACCGCGGCTGACGTTGCTTAACTTTGCTGATCGATTCAGAATGGCTAATCAAACTTGGCTACGACCGCTTCAAAATACATATTTTGTGTATTTAATAAAAATATAAAAAAATAACTAAGTTTTTCAAAATATTCTATAACTTATGTTCATTAGGGATAAGGTAAGACTCTAATGGTGAAAGAATTTTTCAAATCGGTTCATTACTTTTCAAGTTGATTTGTTACATACAAAAATACATAGGTATATATTACTAATACACATCTTTTTATAATATTAGGGTAGATATACTTATGTAACTGTAAGTCAAAAACTTAACTAGTTTGGAATCTGAAATGTGTGTATAAATTCTCTATTCAATCCGACGATTAAAATTCCATATAAAAATATTTAAATGAATCCAAGAAAAGTATGAAGTCCTATATAAACTCTTAGACGCGTAGAGAATCGTTTTGTAGTCGCTATGTTGAATTCGCAATACCTACTGACATAATGTGTGTTACGGAATCACACTCCTAAGTGCTTTAGTTATCGCGGGTAGTTAGTTGCCATGGAAACCAAACGGAGATGAGGAAAATAATCCCTAGTTATCTCTGGACAGATTTTTAAACTGTGATCAATACCTATTTTTACAGGTTTTTTTGTTATTGTGACGGAACAAGCTCAAGGCCCACCTGATGTTAAGCGGACTAACCTATGCCTATAACAGATGCATTTCGTCACAAGTCACGAATTGCACCGCGCCCGTCACCTTGAGACGTCAAAGTCTTGTAAGTCTCATGTGCCTGTAATTTCTCTGGCTCCTGCCACTGAGGTATCACTGCTTCAAAACTTTCAAAAAGGTTATTGCGATCCGGAACCCCAAAAGAGCAAGGCCTCGGCGGAGCTAGAGGACCGCAACAGGATTCCTTTGATAGCTAGTTCCAATCTTGACAGATATCACGTACTAGCACAAAATGAGAAAATGGACATAGGAATCAGTAATAGAACAAAACCGTTCCATCATACAATCAACCATCACTACCCTTTGACGTCTCTTACGGCGCCCACAAAAATTGATGTAGCGGTGACATACTAGCCAGGCAGCCTACAGAGAAAAATGCCTACCACCAGGCTGTAATGACTGCCATCTTAAGACAATTAGCAGGCTTAATGTCCCTCCGAAGCAGGTGCAGAAGTAATACCAAAAAAAAAAAGTAATAATCTATCTACAATTCTTCATTGGTGGTTACGTCACCGAATTTATTTCAAAAGTTGTATCAGTCTAGTAGCCTTCTAAAAAATCTGCCAAGTGCGAGTTGGACTCGCGCACGAAGGGTTCCGTACCATTATCTATACAACATTAGACTTCATATCTTAACCTTTTTTTGTTATAACGTGCGCGAGTCCGAATCGCACTTGGCTAACTTTTTGTATTTGTTGTTATAGCGGCAACAGAAATACATCATCAGTAAAAATTTCAACTGTCTAGCTATCACCGTTCTACAGCCTGGTGACAGACGGAGGGACGGACAGTGAAGTCTCAGTAATAGGGTCCCGTTTTTACCCTTTGGGTACGGAACCCTAAAAAAAAACTGATGAGTGTCTCATCTTCAGCAGATGTACGACTACAATATACACGATACCTCAAAATAAACATAGCAACCGAACATAAGAATAAAACATTCATCCCATAATTAATCACCTGCTTGCCTTATAACATATCCTACATGTTCCTAAGGCACATTTAATTTCCCCTACTCAAACCCAAGCATGGGTAATACATCCAATTGTTGATATATGCCGCGAGGCGCCTTAAAAGGGCTTTTGGGGATCCATTATGTAAATTGGCTTATCCGTGGTAACTCGACTTGGCATCGGGCCTTACTACGGATTCTCACCATATAGAAAAATAAATTTCAACTTAGATGTACAAGTATTAATATCTTATTAACGACCGGGACCAATTTGATCCAATGAATGGAAGCGCTTAGTAGCGCGGTCACCCATCCAAGTGATGGTCACAATATACGTTGATTATTAATTGTCTTCATAGTGGATTCCAAACAAAAGTTGGAACATAAGTAGTATAGTAGTTGAAAAGTGTTCGGAAAACTCTTTTTGTATCGGAATATTAATACACATTTAGAGAGTAAATAAACAATATAATGAAAAACCGGCAAACTATAGGCATAAATATTAAGCTAAAGGACATGTACCTATGCAAAATTTCAACCGAGATTGATATTCTGTGACTTGGTAACTAAAATATGAAGAACTACGATTGTATGGATATCAACTTTGCTACGAGCATGGATGGGTCACTGGCAATGGCTAAAAGCTACGCATAAGGTCCATGGTTCAAATACCGCGGGAGGCTTAATCTTCATCTAATGGTGGAAGGGCATTTGGCAATAGCTCACCTGACTAGCTATATCTACCTCAAGAAAAAAGCTGCTAACCATATCAATAATGACTGCCATCCTAAGATAACGAATGAGACCTATAGTTTACCGTGCTTTTCTAAGCACTGAGGCGTTGAGTAGTAATGCCACTATAGCTATAATCTATCCAAGTCAGAGTTGATTGATTTGTTCACCTAGTTGATCGGTTCAGAACGACTTATTTGTACGACTATATTATTTGGTAAAAAAAAGTAAAGTATGCGATCGCTTTTTTGGATTATGTTGGACTTAAGCAATTTTTTGAATATCTTTAAAGTTGTTATACATGACGCATCCTAATATTTCCGAAATCATTGCATATTACAAATGATGCTATGCAATTTTAATTTTTGCTTTTGTTGTGATATTCTTATCTTATATTAAGTATGATTATATTGATGTTTTTTTTCTTAAACACTCAACTTGTTCGTTTTGCAGCAGCTTTATACCAACTACTTAGACTGACAAAAAAAAAAACCATTTTAGTTCCTATGTAGTTTAGGCATAATAAGACGTAGAGTTCTATGAACAATGGTAGGGGGTAAGGAAAGGTCAAAACTGTGAGCAAACATCAATTTTCCTCAAACTGATATCACATGCCACAACAGTTTCTTCATAATCATGAAGGAACTCAGCTTTGAAGCAATAATGGCTTAGTAGTAAAAATGATTTGGACGACTACTATGTACTGACGGACTCGATGTCCATTCTTAGATGCAAGGAATAAACTACAGTTGAGATTGAGGTAAACAACATTCCCCCAGTATTAAAACAAATTAACGTTTTGTATATCATAATCATTTTATAATTGATATGAAGTTATATGTTAAATTATAATACACAAGAAATTCCTAAGCAGTTCAATCAAATCACAGGAAATATTTTATATAAATTAATTTAATATAAGTACCTTTTTTTATAATTTTCCAACCTTCAAGTTGATATGAACATCTAAAAGATCAATCCAAAGCATTTTCACGAATTTCGTATAAATAAAATGGTGGATATGCATAATAAATTGAATTTATAGCACCAATAAAACGTTTTCCGAATGTAGGCCAGAGTGAGGCCACCACAATAAAATGCATAAAATGGATCTTCCAATCGATTCCCTTTAAAATTGAGACCACTTACTAGACTGGATTTATATTCTTGTGGCGCCAAACCACACTACTGGTGTCGAAAACCGTCTTATTTGGGCACAGAAAAATTACTGGACATATTTTTTCTATGCTAGAATAACATTTTTACTATTTTTTTGTGTTTTCCAGTGCGTCGTTTGTAAGGATTGGTTCCCACGAAGTGCAAGCGTCCATTTCAGCGGCAGTTTTACTGTCTTGCTAATTTTAACTTATTTATTTTACAATTATAATGACTGTGCACAGAGACGAGAGAGAGAGAGCCTATCACTTATAGGCAACTGACGTGTGTATCAGGAGCATTGCCAATAAGTTTTGCATAATTTCAACACCATATAATGTATATCATATCATGACTCCGTCAGTTAGAAGAAAATCCAAAAACTAAATCGACAAAAATAAAACTATGAACTTATCAATCGTGCTCACAAAATGCCGTGAGAATCTGTTGAGAAATGTGACCTGTAGAGGAGAACAACCGGACATACGAAAGCATTTTTGTGTAAGTTAAAGCAGAGACGCTTCACTTGAACTTTGTTCTCGCTCGGTCAATAATCATTATAATCCTAAATAATTCTGCCATAGTAAATTATCAATATAACTTGGTAATTTATTATCTACTAGCTGCGCTCTGTGATTACACCCGCGTAGACAAAGATGAAAGTGATTATGATGATGAAAAGTATTATATATGTTAATTCAGGGCCTAAACATACTTAGTAGCATTTAAATCGGCTTAGCCATTTCAGCGTAACAAACATACACACTCATATCCTGTGAGGTCATTTTTAGGGTTCCGTACCCAAAGGGTAAAAACGGCACCCTACTACCGAGACTTCGCTGTCCGTCCGTCCGTCTGTCACCAGGCTGTAACTCAAAAACGGTGATAGCTAGACAGTTGAAATTTCCACAGATTTATATTGCCGCTAAAACAACAAATACTAAAATAAAAGAAATATATAAGAAGGGGCTCCCATACAACAAACTTGATTTTTTTACCGTTTCTTTCTCGATACTAATAACAGTGACAGGTAGACGCTTTAACTATTCACAGAATCTTTGGTTTTATGTGCTCTTTAAATATAATTAATAAATATAAAATAAAAGCAATAAATTAAAAAAAAATAAGTAAAAAAAAAAATATAAAAAAGAGGTTTTCGCCGTTTATTAGGTTACAGTTTGATTATATATAAGTGTGCTGATGTGATGACTAAACTACTGCAACTTGCACTGACACAGAATAAACGGCTTAACGAACATTTACCATAGTTAAGTAGATTACTGCAAAGCCTAGTAAGTCGTACGTAGCAGTCAAAGTACCTACTTGCAGCTGTAAAATCGTTTTATTGGATTGGATCACTTACTGCAGAGCTAACCTACTTTGGAAAAGTGCGCTAATCTAAGTACATTGGAAAACTCACAATTGTCAGCTGTAGCTATAGATTAATATACATACTACAAGTACTTGTGATATATTTATGTTTGACCTCAACGCAATGCACTAACTGTATTCTGTATACTTTTAGTTTTATTATCTGTCAATACAAGAACATTCAAATCGCAAAGTATGTTTTCATTTCTAATACTAGGAAAGTAGTATTTGTTTGGTTGTAGACCCTGCTTTCCACCCTAGAGCGAGAAAGACTCAAGTTACTTCCCTCTTTAGGGCAGGAATTAATGTGATATTCTCAATATTAGACTTGTCACTTATTCTATTTAAGAGCTACAGAGCTAGTATGAATTTAATAAAATACTTACTGCAGTGTGAAGCAGTGTGTTCCATGTATAAAATAAAATAAAACTATTTAAATTGGCGGAATACTAACTGAATATAAAATAAATATTAACTATAATAATAATTAGTACATACCTTAATAAAAAAACAAATATAATTTCACAAATTGTCTAACTTCAAACTCAATTAATTTTAAATAATGTTTACTTTTCATTTTAATATTTATATTATTGTTTAGAAGTCATTGTAAAAATTTAATTATTATTATTTCCTTTTTAAAGTTAATTATTTATTGTATTATGTATGTTTAGTTTTTGGGTCAAGAGCTATTTTTATAAACTTGAGAGTTATTCATATTTTGACCTATATCTTTAATTTGATGTAATATACTTGATACTTTATGGAAAATGGCTCTTCAATTCTCATTGGTAGTACAGCCGGTGTTTTTTAACTAAGATAAAAGTATACGAGAATATCTTTAATCTCTTAACCAATAAAAAAAAACTCTTAAAATGGAACGACTTCAACACTCAAAAGTGTGCAATAACTTGTTGAAGTCAGTACCAGGATAGTTCAAAAGTACCCATTATGACAATATTGTGTGCATGGTACCGACTTCGACAAATCATTTCACACTTTTGAGTGTTAAAGTCGGTTGCATTTTTAAATAAAAAAACATGTTGCACCCTTTTTGTGACCTTTGCTACTTACGGGATCGATTGTCATCAAATTTTTCAGTTATCGGAAAGTAACTCAAAAATGACTTGACTGATTTTGATGAAATTTAAATGGGACCACGCCACAAGCATCAACTTTCAAATAAAAAAAGAAACATCAAATGCGATTCATCCAGTAAAAAGTAATGAGGTTATCAACACAAAAAAATACTAATTGAGAACCTCTTCTTTTTTGAAGTAGGTTAAAAATATGACAGACTTCACCATAGTCATCCATCATCATCATCAAATGTTGCAGTATTTTAAATTTGTCATGGTATTAAATTTTTATGCAAACTGCTGTAGCAAAGGAAAAAATCTTATCCAAAATTAATACATAGTTACATATTTATTATGCATAAATATTATTTGGCTTGTATGGTATTGAAGTTGGTACATATATTGAAAAGTGAGAAACCGAATGATTTAAGGATAGGAATATAGAATTGTGAGTGTACCAAAGGTTCCTGAGGTACAAGACGCGAAATAAGTTTGCTGTCTAGCGCAAAACTCAATGTTTCACCTTATTCTAGCGTGAAAAATGTAAGTGCAGAAAAACAGCTATTAAATTAAAAGGAAAACAACTAAAGTTGGTAATATTTAAAGTAAATTCATTATTCTGGAACTTTTATAGTGGTTAGAATTTAAAAACCTTTTCCAAGCTAGCGGATCAAGAGCATTTTTCCGCACGTATCCTAGTGACAAAATATTTAACGTCGAATTTGGCGGTATATCTCCATAAACTAATAACAGATATGGCCACTTTGCTCTGGCTGATACTACGTACAATTTTTATGTTCACGCTGATGCCACATGTCATAAATTGTGCTAACCGTGTTCTGAGGAACTGTTGGAATTAATACCTGCAGCTAAATTTCGCCATCGGACGTTCCGATCTGACAAAGCGTAATATTTTATCTATTTCATGTCGACGTCTGGAAGTCAACAACCTTACGATTTTCACGACATTTTCTGCCTTGCACCGCCACAATATGGAACCAGCTGCCATGTGAAGTATTTCCGAACCGATACGACTTAGGAGCCTTCAAGAAGAGAGCATATTGCCTCTTTGAAGGACTCTGTTGTTGCGGATGTTCGTAGGGGACGGTGATCACTCACCAACAGGTGATCGTTTCCGCCTGTTCGTTTGCTCCCCTTAACTATAAAAAAGTTCATAGCAAGGAGTTTTCTTTTATCAACAACACAAAGTCAACAAATTCAAAAACTGCCACTAAGTTTGACGTTCTATGGTAATTTGAGTCTATCACATTTTAATGGTCTATAGTATATAAAGCGAGTAGGGACAACCTGGAGAAACTCATTGTCGCTGGAAAGATAGAAGGGAAATGCCCAAGAGGTCGCAGTCCTATACGATGGTCAGACAAAATCAACACTACCCTTGACAGGTACAGTCGCATGACGCCATTCACATCGCCAAAGATAGGAACAGGTGGCGATAAATTGTCAAAAGAAAGGTGATTTCTACAGGGTATCACGACCTGAAAGCTGAGTGAGGATAACGACGCAAGGAGAACGAGGAGTGTATAAAGTTTCCCGGGTATTATATAAACCCTGGTATTGTTAAAAGGATATAAGATAATTATTACAGAAACACTGTATTAAGATCTCAAGGCGAGCAATTGCATGCTACTCATTCTTTGCATTTTTGCCCACAGTCTGCTTTTACGATCACCTAAAGGGAAGACATGAAACAGTCTTGACTCTTAACGTCGTAGAAACTATACAGCTGGTATGTATATCGTGTTAATCCTAGATAATAAATAATATTGCTGCTTTGGTAGGTACATGTATATATAAGTTCTCGTATTTTGCGACTGGATGGCATCCAACATGAATAAGTCATGACACGGAATATCTGCAGTTGAACGGCCTGGCTGGCTCGCTCTTGTAGTCAACGTCCACTGAAGCTGGCTATTTAGGTTACGTTAACTTTGTAATGAAACAGCTTTTAAAGGATTATATCGAGGTCATTTTATTTTAGTTTTATTCCAGCGTTACTTCGGACCGTTTGGGTCTTGTGAGCTTTGAACTTGGCTTAGATTGTCTACATATTAGAATTCCGAATAGTTTTTTGCAAAGGTTTTATTGCATTTTTACTATCGTGCATTTTTATATTTTATCAAAGCTACGATTGAATTATTTTTTAATTCTCATTTATATGGAGCCTATTTTTCTTTGAACCTATTTTTGTTTTATCCGAGACATAAATCCAAATTTCAAATTATTGAAAATCTTACCCTGCCTGGCTTTGGTAATAGCGTTAAAAATAACATATTTCAGTATACTTGTATGTCCAGTTTTTACCAATCGAGGATCATGTCCGTTCTAGGGGAGTCTTGTTTCTGATCGTGGCTTGAAAGAAACCGATAGCCGAGCGGTAATATCTATGGACAGCCACGGTTCGATTCCCACAGCCGGTATAAGCCTCACCGCATGGTGGAAGAGCATTTTGTGAATGCTCTTCTGGCTAGCTACCACTCTCCAGTAGAAAACCTGCACCAAGCATCTTAAAGTGTATTCCGGTAGCAGTCCTAGAGAGCCAGTAAATTACAGGCACATGAGACTTAACAACTGTAATTGTCACTTATGGCGAAATTTGTCTATTATAGGCAGAAGTTGCCGATTAATATCAGGTGGCTTTCCTGTGATTTTTGTCAATAAAATCCAATATATTGTCATGTATTTTTAACTGAGCGCGAATGTTTTAGATAATTGTCGATTTCACTTGAATTCCATTCAAGTTATGAGATTTCAAATAATAGAAAGTACCAGAGCTATAAAAACAATCCACATTTCCTAAATGTCAAACTAGGTCAACATTATAAATAAATAGAGCACCAAAGGCGGCCAATTATCGCGTCGTTTAATCAAAATAAACTCCGCGTGCTTAAACATTACAGCAATCGAATAAACCTACGGTAGCTATTCACAAACCACTCGACTTCATTCGTATCGCAGGCGCCATTAAGCACATTATGACTTGATAATAAGGGCCTACCCACTGAGACCGATCCGGTGAAGTAGGATGAAACTTATCATGTGTAACGTATTTTTTTATTATTTCCACAATACGATACAAGATACAGGGGCCTAATGATATGTTGAAGCTTAGAAGTTCGGGACCGAAAGAAAGATATCCGCAAAACACGTTTTGGCTTACTTTTGTTCAACTACGTTCGTAGCATAGACTAGCAAGCATTTTCCTGTGTAGATTCGGAATATCATTTTTTTAAATCGGATTCGTATGGCTTGTACATTTTCTAAATATTAAATTATAATTTATTCGTATCCATAAAAGTTGTCAAAGTCGAGATTTAAATATGCAGAAATAAAGTAAATAAATCATTGTCTTGTCTAAATCATTAAGTATTTAGTGAAAGTTATGGTTCGATTACGAAATCTTGATAGTGAATCTAGGCGAGCACACGAAGAGCATGGTACACATATCCTTTCATGGGTCATGACAATACGTACTAGTATGTACCATGGCGTGAAGGCCACTGTTGTGGGTAAAATCACTGGGCCAACGAGTCATAAGAACTAACGTCATAATAACTCCAGGGAGTGACGAGCGCAGTGAAGTATCATACAGAACAAGGAATTTGGAACTGATACTGTAATATATAGGCATGACGCTTAGGCCTAGTTTCACCATACTCTGTTATTTATTTGACGCCTTGTTAATCCTTTTAACGGACTGTTAAATGAACCGAGTGTCCCACCAACTGTTAATGGATGATTAATTCAGTTAACTTCATAGAACGTAGACTGATTTAACAGCTCTGTTATTTTTAAAGACCCATTAGCTAATGCCTGATTTAGCGTAAACCAACATGGTATGGTGAAATTAGGCCTTACCATTAGATGCTTGATTAGTCGTCTGTTAAATTTCGTAACATAAAAAGGAGTTGCGTTTAAGTATGTTTTCATGACTAGTGTTCAATGTGGGAAACGTATCCATTAGATAGAACAAGTATTGATTGATTTAAAAAGTAAAAGAACCCGACTGCAAGTTATTCGATTCGTTAAGCGATTTATCGTTACATTGAAATTAAGCTGCAAGTTATATATATTTATGAAATTGTTTTATAAAGCTCTTCATTTCGATAACCCTCTCGATGGGTTTGGAAGAAAAAACAATTTTTTTACCTCACAAAATTGGGTCTAAAATCCGCCAGTTTGTTTTTCAATTTTTTTTCGTACCTAGTGTCACTTGAGCTATCAATAGGAATCTAACGATATCTCTTACATAAAAATCGGTCAAGTCGTTTATAAGTTATGGTGGAATAAAGAAACTCACAAACATACATACATACATGAACCCTGAAAACATAACTCTCCTTTTTTGGGCAGTCGTGTAAAAAGAAAGAAAATTAATAATAATCAATATTATGTGGTATCCTACACGTAGTTGATAGTCGTTGACAGTGATAATAAAAGGACGATAATCGAGACCAGTGCGTACAACTTATAAACAGTAAATTCAGCTGGAACACACACACCATTAAATTTCCTTAGAATCGGTCCTAAAGAAAGGTTTTTGGAGTGATATATTTTTGATTTATAAGAGTCCTTTCTGATATTCTTTGTTTGTTTTTCAGAATTAACGCAAGATCGTGATTTCGAATCATAAAAATATAAGATTATCTTATTTTCACTGAATGTCCGAATCATAAAAATATAAGATTATCTTATTTTCACTGAATGTCTTAGATTTGTATTTAATAAAAATAGCGGGACTGCAGGATTGAATCCCCATCTGTTTTGTTTTGTAATTTTATATGCTTTTATTTTTATATTATCTGAGAATATTATCGCAATAGTTGCCTACTTTCGAAATTAATGTTCCTGAAAAACTGTAATATTCATGAAATAAAATGATTTTATATTCATAATAAGCTCGTCTCAAAGTCAAGGGCATTTATTAAATTTAGACGTTTATGGCGCTCGTATGCATTTAAGCTTAGAATGTAAAACTGCACGTAAACGGAAAGGCACCGTAAAACGCCGTGCCGCAAAAATACAGTGGATATGTGCGAGATTCGCGTGCGCAGCGTTGTCAGCTGGGCGGTGTCACACCGTATAATTTATTATGTTGGCGGTGCAATATCATAATTATACGGTGCAGCGCCGCGCCGTGGATGTATCCGGGCCCTAAAGGGGAGGTTATTCTTTTGCTTTCCATACAAACTTAATTTCGACATATTTTTAATACCAAGTGTCCAAACTCGATGAAATAATGCAAACATGTCATTGAGCGTTGCAAATAAACTCCCTTTAAATGTAACGATCCATCATTATTACACTTTAACACACAAATATTGTAAAAAATACTTCAACCACTTACTTACCAGGAGATAAATAGATTATGACATGAAAGCCTATACGCTGTCATGTCATAAAATAACTCGACGATATTGAAAAACAAATGAAAAGAACATTTCCGGTTTTCCCGCTCAAGCTTTTTCTCCTTAAGAAGAATAACTCCAATTGTTGTGAAAGTAAATAGTACTATATAATGTACATACATTTATTCTCGTGATGTCTGTGGATTGCACCATCACCAGCTCACTGACTCACTGACCTACTTTTCACCCCATTAGTACTGAAATGCGTGCTGGATAAAATACATTAAATTTGGTACAACATAATTGAGCCACCAATCTTTTTGTTTTGACTAGATTTAAGTATTTTATGTATGTAACTTTTGTTAGTCTTCCTAAATCATTAATTTATATTCAAAATTGTGGATTGTTAAAACATTTAAAAATTCATTAAAATAGATGATACTAGTTTAATTTTTTTCTACATTTTATGAGTTTACTTAGATAGAATAACTACACCTTGACATAACAAACAGTACGCGTAAGTGGCAGTACAATGTAGTATATTTCAATATTAAAATTTGTAATTGACCTTCATAAGAGCGTCGTAGACGCCTAAATTGAATAAATGATTTTGACTTTGACTTTGACCACAATTTTAATATAATTTTTACTGTACAATTTACTCCTGTTTTCACCAATATTTGCATTAAAGTGCGTTCCCTGTTACGCAGATAGCCACCCGCGTTACAGGAAACGCAGAAGATAAAGCCTGAAGAAGCTGGTACCAGAACGGTATCGGTACTGTTAGAACTGGCACCGAACCGGTAGAAGAAGCGGGGGTAAGAACACTTCAAAATAGAGCTTCATTTTCATCTACTCCCAGTAAAACCAAATGAGAGAGCAATGAATAAAATAAATAAACAAATAGACAGTAATGTAGTCTGAGGAAACCAGTAAATCTTGGGAAAGTGGTCTTCAATTAAACAGGCATACTTGGCATCGGTGGCGGCTGGCAGCTAGCCAAAGGAAGCATTAGCGACCACTGAATTTTCCCACTTTTTTGTGTGACTTACTGTCCCTCCATACCACATAGAAATGGGGGAGGAGGGGGAGTTTCTCAGTGGTGCTAACATGGACATTTTCTATATAGTAAATTCCAAATTGATAGTAAGTGTCGACTTGTTTAAACAGGCCTATTTATTAACGTAGAATAAGAGACTTGAATATTGTAACTAACAGCTATTAGCAAAATTCCCTATACCACCAAAGCTCAAGCCTGCAGCAATTTAAACCAAGGAAGAAGCTCAGAAAGGTGGTGCGTAGGTATTGCCATTGGATCATTACTGATTTCTATAATTAAGGTATTAGGGTAGGGAAGCCCAAAGCTAGCACGTAATGTAAGATTGTAAGAAAGTAGTTACAAAACAAGTTTTTCTGCACTATATAATTTGATCTTGGATTGCAATAAATATAGTAAACTATATGTTGTCTTATTTATCATAAACCATGAAATGAAATATCGTATAGAAAACCAAAACCCGACTGTTTTACCTGACATCCCAAGGAACATGCCTAAAGCGAGCATGTGCTTTGGTACTTGAATAAAGTTTGGAAGAACTGATTAACGGCATTACAATCCATTTAAAATCCACCAGATCATAGTGTTAATTATCTTCTACAGCAATCAAAGTCGTAGATGTCCTTAAAGAACCATAAAATTATGTTTCCATGTTAAAGATGTACTCCTGTAGGGGAAGTGCGTCTCAAAAAGGCAATTTTATATTTTTTATATGTATAAGGTGTACGATTTACACATAAATAAATAAATATGAAATATATATATAATATTTTAGACGATATGACGATGACGATGATTTAATACTATGCCTGATCTAAAAATACGATTCTATATATTTCTCTTAATAGAAAAAAATATGAATACTGCTCTAAAATAACGCTTGATCAAGCTTTGTGTCCATACAGTAAATCCTCGCATTCCTATCAACACAAATTTTATTTTTTATTATCTTCCAATTCAAAAAATGCTCAGCTTGTATGCATTTATATTTAAATAGTTCACTGACTGTTTAAATTTACGTAGTTCTGTTTCGCTTACTCGCATGCGCAAGACATTCAAAGACCACTTCGTCTTAAGGTCCACCTCTTGTTTAGGAGTGAAGCTTCTGGTAAGTTCGATCGTAGAATCTAAGGCTTTACTTTTCTGGGCCGTTCATTTTTCACCTTAAAATTTTTTATTTCAACTGAAGGATTAAAGTCTCCTAAATTTTTAACACTACCAACTAAACATCAGTACTTAATATTATAAACGCGAAAGTAACTCTGTCTGTCTGTCTGTCTGTTACGCTTTTACGCCAAAACTACTGGACCGATTTGAATGAAATTTGGTATGGAAATAGTCAAGGAAGGAAAAAACATAGGATAGTTTTTATCCAACTGCGCAAAAAGAGGTTAATGTTATTGCGCGATAACCGACATACGCGCGGGCGGAGCCGCGCCCGAAAAGCTAGTCATGCATAATTTTAAATAACGACATCAGCAGCGCAAGTACCGAGCTTACCGATCGCTAAATTTGACGTTACAATCGTCTAAATTCGATAAAATGGGTTATATCGATCTTTGCAAACATCGATATAATAATAATAATAATGCTTTATTCAGTCATAAGGAGATACAGTAGTATATAACATTGTTGAAAACACCTTTTAAGTATTAAATAATACTTGTGTTAGGTATTTTCGCTCTTCCACAATCATTGTCTAGCTAAATCTCCTATTACACGCTAAGTTTATACTGTTAAAACAATCACATGTTACAAAACAAGATACATATTTCTTAAGAATAACTTAGGGTAGGACAAACATTTCAGTTGAGCGTGCCAGATAAGTAGATTTAGTGTGTGAGGTAAAGATTGCCGCGCCGCCACCGATGACAGCGGCGCGCGATAACATAACGTGGGCACTGGGCAGTGCATTATACTCGTAGTGTGTTTACTTGCTCATTAGTGCCAGTAAAGTTGTTGTGTGGTACAAGTAAAAAGATGTTACGTGTTTACATATATATAGTCAGTTTTGAGTCGGTGTATGAGATTGTACCTAATGAGTGTGCTAGTCATATTGAACGTATTTTGTTCATGAGAACAAAATTGTTAAAAGAGTATATTATATAAAATTAAAATATAAGTAATATTAATAAGTATGTTATCTGTGTGTGTGCGTGCGTCTGTGTTAGGGTACGTATGTGTTTGCGAGGGAGGGTGTGTGTGTTTGTGTATGTAAGTGTGTGCGTGCGTGTGTGTGTGTGTGTGAGGGTGTGTGTGTGTGTGTGTGTGTGAAAATTTTCTGAGGAACCAGTCTCAAAAGAGTCTGGGCAACAGAAGATTTAGTAGTGTATGTGTTGTGATCAGGAATGTTTCTTTTTTTTTTATATATATATATATATTATTTGCCGCCTACTATATATCTATCATATATACATTTATTTAGTAAGTTATATGACTACATAATCCTTTCCATAAGAGCTTCAGTTTCATCATATCCTAGTTGCAGTAGCCAGTTTATTACTGTAATTTTACATTTATGACTATGCAGTGGATATATATTTAATATTTTATTTATCTTATTATATAGATATATAGATTGGCTTATATACTGCCGACTAGCAAATATTGAGTTTACATGAGGTTGCGGGATTACAATATCTCTTCTTCTTTTCGTTAAGTTTATAGGGTCGAATTCAAGGTTTTTATGAATTTTTAAAATAGTGTTTAGTACGTATAATTTTCTAACTGTCAGTATTTCTGTAGTTGAATATAGCATATCTGTAGGGTATTGGTAAGGCTTAAAGAACATTGATTTTAGTAATGACCTTTGCGTTCTTTCAAGATCCAAAAATGTCGTCTTTGTAGCACCTCCCCAGACAGGTATACAGTATGTTAAAACTGATTGAGCTAATGCTACATATATTTGTTTTAATAGTTTTGTTGGTGCTACATGTCTTAGATTTTTAAAGATGTATCTTAGTTTTCTAATTCTAGTCATGACGAGTTCAATATGAGCGTGCCATGATAATCGTTGATCAATGACCACTCCTAGGTATTTAGTGGATTCTACTTTTTCCAAAGTGGGACAATCACAGTATATATCATTATTACAGGTGTGTATTTTGATGTTAAAATTAGAATCAGGTTGAGAGTTATTATACATAGCGAAACATATAAAGTTGGACTTTGAAACGTTGAGTGTCAATAAATTCAGTTTTAACCATTTATCAATCTGCTGTAGACCTTTTTCTGCTTTGTCTTTGACGTCGAACCATGAGGTTCCATTGAAGACTATAGCAGTGTCGTCTGCATAGGAGACTATAAGCCCATCTTTGATTTTTATATCGTGAAGGTCATTTATGTAGGTTAAGAATAATGTAGGTCCGAGCACACTTCCTTGAGGAACTCCGTAATTAATAGGCAACTCATCACTAATAGTATCCCCAATTCTAACTTTTTGTCTTCTTTCATGTAAGTAGTCTCTAAATAAGCCAAGTGCCATAACCGCGAATACCTATTTTTTCCAATTTTTTAATTAGGATGGGGGCAGACACGGTGTCGAAGGCCTTTTTTAGGTCCAGGAACACTGTAAGGCATTTGTTTCCTTTATCAACATGTTCTACTATGTGGTTACTAAGGGCTGTAACAGCATCTTCAGTTGAAATACCCTTTCTAAACCCATATTGAGATTTAGATATAATTTTGTATTTATTAAGATAGCTTTTTAGTCTGTTGTTTAATATTTTCTCTAATATTTTTGAGATGGATGGCAACAATGAGATGGGTCTGTAATTACAAATATCTTGTTGATCTCCATTTTTGTATATAGGTGAGATTACAGATTTCTTTAAAGTGACAGGAAATATTCCTTGGGAGAAACATAAATTTATTAAATGGCAAATAATTGGAATTAAGGTATTTTTGGATAATATTAGGAAACTTGAAGGTATATTATCATAACCAGAAGAACTTTTATTTTTTAAATTCATAATTATACCGATATAACCCGTTTTATCGAATTTAGACGATTGTAACGTCAAATTTAGCGATCGGTAAGTTCGGTACTTGCGCTGCTGATACACAAATAGTAGTTTGTGCAACTGTAATATAATAGAGGGTATTAAAACATGAGTGTAGTTTTTTGAAACGAGCCGCAGGCGAGTTTCAAAATAAGATTACACGAGTGTTTTAATACCTTATTATATGCAGTTGCATACACTACTTTATTTAATCTCATGGCTATCTACAATCAATAAAATGCAATATAAAAACCAGCGCGTTGCGCGCGCAGTGCGCTCACCATAGATAATATGTACTTTAATTGAATTGAAACCTCCTTGGTCGGTACTTTAATAATTAAAAAATGTTTTAAAGCATTGTTTTGTTAGGAGAATAATGATTTAATTTAATTTTTTAATTTTCTGTAAGTATGTACATAAAATATGTCAATAAAAGTCTGTATTTAATTTCATAATTAAAATATTACCAAATGAGATCATATAAAACTCTTAAAAGTACATATATACCTTTTTTGGTGTCACAAGCGGTGACTGCTACGAGAGGTGCATGGCAGGAAGCTTGTTCCCGCACAGTAGCGCACCAAAGGTAGTAAGGTGGAAATTCGAATAATAACAAATATTATAAAAAACATCAAATTTATGTTAATATTGTTTATGTTTGCAATAACGCATGCTCTGCGGTTTACATTACAAAATCATCCAAATCATTACGATGGTTAAAGAACGATAGGAGAAAATTGAGTTATAACTCATTTTCATGTTAGGTCAATTGGATTAGAGCATACCCTGGCTAAAAGGATGGACGCGGGTTCGAATCCCGCACATGACTTAAATTTTTCTCTCGTAAATTTGTAATTTTGTAATCAAATTCATGTTTTAATAAAACACTTTACACAAACATAAAAATATATTTAGTGACAATTTCGCCTAATTTTCATATTAAGCCGACGTGACGTCACAAATGCCACGCAGCCAAACCGAAAAAATTTTCGACGCCTTCCCACTCTACACGAAGCATACTCAGGAGGTCTTGATTCTACGAGCGCACGATCGAGAATGAATTAATATTACATATGGATTTCCGCAAAGTAACGCCTGAATCTTAGCAATCATTCAAATGAGCTATAGGTACGCTTATCATTGAGCTGCCAAAGAGAAGAAAATAATAGTAGATTGTACGAGTACATAATATTGGCATCATACAAATAATTTTGACCGAGACTTTTAACGTGTCAATCCAAACGCGAGGGCTGATATAAACGGTATATAAGCTCGAGTTAAACACTCAGCTTTTCTCCTTAATTAAGAGAAATTTAAAATAATATGTAGTATATCTTAAATTAAATTAAAACTGATATTTGAACAACGTTCTGTTTCTCAACTTCGATAAAACACGTCTGGGCCTTTTACATTACCCCTGATATAGATCAGATATTATTGAAACCCAGGCAAACATCCTACATCAAATATATTACCAGCTGAACCTCCATGAACCATTTTAATTAAAACAATGGTGTCAATTTATGCACTTGTGCTTAAAAAGAATATGTATAGTAATTAAAACAATAATATAAATGCATAGAGCATAAAAAGCCTTTTTATTCCGACTACAACGGGCATAAATTAAAGTATTTCGAAACGAATAGTGAAAAAGTAATTCTGATACCTGTATTCAAATACTGAACACAAACGAAATTATTGAGCGAGAATCATTTGCACTTGGCCAAGTTTAATCACAGAAGTTAGGAGTGAGGAATGGATGACAGTTTCTCCTACAATTTCACTTGAGAATGCCAATGCTTGTATATTGAGGTATTGAAAAAATGTGAAAACCGTTTTCTCCAGAACAAAAAAGTATAAAACTACTAGCAGCCGGAAAAAACAAGTTGAACAATGGTTCAAAGCAACAAATGTTTTTCATCCATGTTCATTTATTCAGAGTTTCGAATCGCAGCTGGCAACACGCCAGTTGAGCTGGCAACGCCGCACAAGACATGCATTCTCAATTTGAATATAATGCTGGCTATCTCTTTGGTAGTCTTTGTACTTTTTTTTACAGTTTTTGTAACTGTATCTGCCATTTCGGAAGAGTTTCTCGTATTGGTTGAAATAATTTGCCAGTGTTGGCGTAAAACTAAACCACAAGAATACAATTGTTGTTTATTCAACAAGTGATAAATTATTTCGTGTAAAAACACGCCTAGGCAATATATTTCCAAATGTGAAATTTTATTTCCCTTGCGCTTTATATAAAACTAGCGGCCCGCTCCGGCTTCGCACGGGTATATATAAAATATTTAAAAATATCAATTTTTCAAACATATTCTTTATAATTTTATTTTATTTTTGTCAAAACAGCTGATAGAAAAGATAGTCGACCACAGAGCTGGCGCTTACCTCGGCAAGAGAAGAATTAGTATTGCCATACAACAGGGTAATCCTGCCAGCCTTTTGAATACTCTACCCGGGGACACTGACCTGACGTCTATTTTCTACTCATCATTGCTTCCGGGTAGAAACGGAGCTCACAATTGTTTGCACTTTTAGGTCATAGATATAATTACATTATTACATTACATGATTTATTTATTTTTGTGTTGTTTTCCTTTTTAAGTAATGTGAATGTATATTAATGTTTTATATAACCGGCTGTACTCACGCGTATTGATCGAGATTGTCGACCTAGGCTTCGGGCATGTCCGATGTCCTTCCTCAGGTGAGTTTACGTGTCTAAATCGCGGTGACGACGCGTAAACTCACCTGAGGAAGGGCATCGGATATGCCCGAAACCTAGGTCGACAATTTCGACCAATACGCGTGAGTACAGCCAGTTTTATAAAACATTAAGATGTTTTATACTCACGGGAACTTTCAAACAAAAATGTGAATGTATTTAACAGATTTACTTAATTACGTTGTTATAAAAATTGTATACATATTCTATAACCTATGTTCATCAGGGATAATGTAGGATTCTAACGAGGAAAGAATTTTTAAAATCAATCCAGTAGTATTTAAGTTTATTCGTTACATAAAAAAATATAAATCTTTCAAATTCAAATTCAAATGATTTTTATTCAATTTAGGCTTCTACGACGCTCTTATCACTTATTCTACATTGTACTGCCACGTTCAGCAAAAAATATATAGAGCCACTGCGAGAAGAACAGGAGCATTCCTATTTAAAATATTAGTATAGATGTAGATTGGTAGAAAATCGGTCGCTTTGTCTTTTGAGTTTACTGATTCTTGACGTATCTTTGTTACCAACAAATTCAAAAGTTTAGATATACCTCTAGCAAATTAATCAAAAATGTACGTCCATATGGATTTGACTATTATTTGATTTGCCATTTTGTCCTTAAATTTACATTTATTATGAGATACAGCTGTGGAAGCTCAGTGAGGTTCTTTTCGGCTTAGAAAATTAAGTAAAAGATTCGTTAGTGTGGTTTCGAACGATGAGGTGCATGATAAGGTTTGGTTGATAGCCCCTGTGAGGTTGGGAGGCTCATACAAAGCGAGAGACCAGTTTACTTAGTTGATATTTAGAATTTTCACACTCTAAACAAATTAAATGTATGAACCAAATAATTATTTAAGGGAAAAAATATCTATATGAATAGTGCTAAAACATTTTGCGAATTCCCAACTTACCTAGATACCACACCCAAGTAGAAAATCTGTTTTCAAGTACTGAACGGTTTGTTGAGGCAGATATCGTTGAGAGCGAGTAATTATAGGTAAGTCTGGACAACAAGATCGACCGCATGATCACTTACCATCGTGTGAGAAACAGGTCACAGGCTAGTGTGTGAGCAATAAATTCTTTGATCATCGTCAAGCCGGAAAACTTGTGGCCAAATGAGTCATTTATCTCTCACTCCTCTTCTCCGAAGTGCGCCTGTTCCGATAACAGACCAACTCGAGCTATTAGGTGCAGTACAGTATTAGGTTACAATTTTCGTTTCTTTTATTTATGATATAAAGTGTTGATACAGATAAATAGGTCGCCTGATGGGAACTGTTACATGTGTCCATTGCAATTCAAGTGTCCCCATCCTCGTTCTGCGTGACACTGCGCTCAGCACTACCAGAACTTAATTCTTATGTCGTTCGTCCAGTAATTTCACTTGCTGCAACAGGTTTCTGGATAAAAAGACTTACCTGAATAATCTTAATTAATTTATTGTATATACATTATATAATACTTATTTATTAATATCTTTATTGAAGAATCTAGCCAGTCAAAATATTTTCAGAAGTTTCCTCAGGAATGTCGTCGTAAGCATCAGGGTTGTAATGTAACTGCATTTCTTCGTTTAACGTCCACATGTATTTAACGAGATCTTTGATATCAATATCCAATTTTATTATCTAAAAAGAAACAGCTAGTTTAGATACCATTTTATACAGCATAGTAAGTAAGCTATATGCCCTCACTTAGTATACTTAGTACGCTAGTATGCATTTATATATAAAAAATAATGAATTTTAGCGGAACTTGAACCCATTGTATTAATCTTTTCAACGTAATCTGGAATTATACACATGTTACAAATATATTTCATTAACAAGCTTTACATTACAGAGAAAGTTCTTAATGAGGACATCTATTTTAAAATAAATGACACAATCAGAGTTCATTCCACCCTCTCCTACTTATATCATTTTGCTGAACTAATCTTACTGAAGCCATATACAGTGACAACCAAGTGAATAATCAGGTATATATTGATTAAAGCAAAGCCTTCAATCAGATTGACCACATCCTTTATCCAAGCATCAACATCCTGGCAGTACTTGTGGTCCACACATAAGTGGTTCTCGCCATGTAATGACTGAAAAGCACAAGCTGTGGTAGTCAGTAATTAAATATATAGCGGGGTGACCATTTTCAAAAGAGTTTCGTAAGGTTCGTTATTGAGCCCATTATTAATAACGGTTTTATCAATGATATTTCCACTTGCATTTTGAACTCTAATTTATTTTGATGACATGAAGATATCTAAGTAAATTGAGCCAACCAATGATATGAAGAGCCTTCAAGCTGGCTTTCTTCGGCTTGACAACTATTATCTAATAGATCAAGTCTCAATCCCGCAAAACGCTTAATGGTTACATGCGTAAACTACATGAAAATATGATTATAAACTTAATTAAAACTTTACATAATAAACAAAATACTATGAACTATATACAACACTACAGCTACTACAATAAAAGCATTTAGACACCTATAAGTCATAGCAGACTCATAGGGAGTCCAAATGCTCCAGCCCACTCCCAGTTGGCAGCGTGCCCTTTACATAATTATCTAAGGATACCATCATGCGCAATCTTGACCGTATCTTGAACTTTACATAATTATCTAAGTATACCATCATGCGCGATCTTGACCGTATCTTGAACTTTACATAATTATCTAAGTATACCATCATGCGCGATCTTGACCGTATCTTGAATTTTACATAGTATACCATCATGCGCGATTTTGACCGTATCTTGAACTTTACATAATTATCTAAGTATACCATCATGTGCGATCTTGACCGTATCTTGATGTTGTTCGTAACTCCAAATTAATACTTGACGCTCACATTGAACTTATTTATAGTCAAGAAGTTATCTAGAGCGTATTATACCCATATCGTGATGCTCAGGTTGTCTTATTTCATAAGATATAATAAAAGCTTTTACAATTCTGAACCTGCCCGTATACCTCTCCTACTTCTAGAGTACTATAGCAGATACATGTTTTCTTTTCTATCCAAAATTACTGATAATGTAATCGCGTGCTACTAATTACGATAGAGTTATATATACCCCTACTGATCTTTAGATGCTTAATTTTTGAGCATGGCGTTTAATGTCCTTTTAAATGTGTAACGAGCTAGATTTATTTTTCAGTTAAATTGCTACTAGTTACGGGTGGGTAGTTAGACAAAAATATCGAAAACTCTAAGTCTACTTATTTTGCTCACAAAGACAGCTGTTGAGCAGCTAATTCTACAACTAAGCTGTACTAAATGTACTTACCTAATACTATCTAGGTATAAGACCTACGAGTACTATCTACGTATAAGAGATATTTTGGTGAAATGTACATTTGCACAAAATAAATGAATATGAATAAACCGTTTGAGTATAAGTGCATATAAGCATAAGGTTTGGATTAAGTATATTATTCATTTTGTCCATAACGTTTAAGCAATGATGGCTCAGTGGCATTGGCTATAGACTGTCGCGCAGCAGGTCCATGGTTCGAATCCCGCCGCGGGCTTGAGCTTCACCGCATGGTGGAAGGGCATTTTGCGAATGCCCGCCTGGCTAGCGACCACCAAAATCTGTCGCCAAGCACCTAACGGTGTGTTCCGGCAGCAGTTCTTGAGAGCCAGTGAAATTACAGGCACATGAGACTCAACTACTATGTCTCAAAGTGACAGTGTGATTCGTGACTTGTGACGAAATGCATCTGTTATAGGCAAACAGTCCGCTTAACATCAGGTGGGCCTCGAGCTTGTCCCGACACAATTATATAATTTAAAAAAAACTTAGATTTTATTGCTACCTAATAAACCCCGAGGACCTCTATTGTTATTAGACATCTGACATCTTCATCAATTTCTAATTTAATATTTAGAGATTTGACCATTACCTTGTAGTGCATCTGCATCATAATAACTGGATTTACCCAAAAGTATTTATTAGCACTCATTGTGGTATAAATACTTTTTTGCTGATATCTCACAAGCCTTAGCAAAGAAAACAGGTAGCCTATTTTATATTTTACGTGATTCATATATTTTTTTCTCAGTACTGTCATTACTCCCATTTTATATCTGATCATATATATAAACTGTTGCATAAGGGAAACAACTCTATTTTTGTTTTGTCGTATATCCAGTTCTTTCTCATCGTCATATTGTCTGTATACAGATCTTCTAGCTGATTTATCTTCAGGTGATTCCTGTTTTTTAGAGTTTTTTTCAATTATGTTATCGAAAAGTTGAGTGAGTAATTCTGGATCATCTTCATCGTTAGCGAAATTTGGTATGTGACTCATATTATCTTTAAGCAGGTTCATCGTTTTTCTATGCTTCATTCTGATTTTTATTTCTTTCGTATATGTGTCAGATTTACTTATATCAGGTAATGGGGTAAGTTGAATATCTCGATCATCAAGCGTTGTCGTAGTTGAAGTACTAGATTCAAATAGTTTTTGATTTTCATTGTTAAAGTTATTTAACCCATGAATATCTACTAGGGTCTCGTCAAAATTATAGTCACTTTCATCTCTGGTTTGATCAACATTGCCAATAGTCATATCAAACATTTCATCAACGTTTAAGCCAAAAAATTTATCAGGTCTCATGAAATCATCCGCGGTGGTAATTGAAGTACCTTTGAAATGAATAACGTCAATTATTGTGTTATTATTTTCCATGTAATATTGTTTTGTAAGTAATATTTCTTATGTTTCTACTCGACGTTTTGCTTTTATTGAATAAACGTTTAAACATTCCTACTAGTATTGTACCTCCTAGTATTGTATTTTAAGATATTACAATAGAAGCATTTCAGCAATCTCGCAGACGTGGTAGGCTTAATAGTAAATGAAACTCTAAGATCATGTATACCAGTTGGTTGCGTACCAATTGTGCTAGTAGTATTGGGGATTTTTATGTTAATGCGTTGAGTCAAATATGTAGAAACATTTTGACCAAAAATACATTTTCGTACTCGAGAGGAATGTAAGATTTTCACAGCACTGGGGTGTATCGGAGGGTTAAGCGTTGATATAGACGACTAATTCCTAGCCGTAAGAATATGTTCAAGATTTTTTAAGAGATGGCGATACCGAATACTAATTCAGAGGCTAAAACCACAGTTCAAAGCTGATCTTAATTAGATATACCAGAATGGTAAAGCCATGTTAATATTTAAGAAAATACATTAAGGAGATGAAAGACTATTTTATGTATTTGAAAGAGAGCAGGTTGCAATTCCATGGAACTTTATTTACGATGAAAACAAGAGAATAATAAAACGAGAGTTAATCTTGGAAATGAATTAAATGGAGCTCTCCTTAATTTCATGGCATATGAAATTTATATTATATTTATATATATATTTCACGTTATATGATTGTTAGTTATAGATAGAATCGAAATCAATTTAATGCAGTCCAAATTATAGCTTTGAGAAGTGTTTGTATGACTTTGAATGATTGAGTGAGGAACGCGTGGTAAGAAGCAATGTGGAATGAATGAGAAAATATTGATGTCCTCTAGAATATAGGTATTGAGGCAGTGATAGCCGAGTGGTAATAACTTTGGACTCAGGTCCCCAGGTCCATGGTTCGATCCACACCAACAGGTTAAGCTTCACCATTGTAGAAGGGCACTTTGCGTATGATCGAAGCACTCGAAGCCTTGCTATGAGGCTAGCTCTTGACTATCTCAGCTGATGTAAGTGATGATGTGGTCGAAGATATTATTTAGGCTAACCATATAACAAATCGTTGAATAACACTTTATTCACAGAACATACATTATCAAGAGCTATTTGTAACAAGTGGCGGTCTTATAGCTAAGAGCTAATTTCTTATAGACAACCCACAACAAAGGTTTTAAAATAATTGCATATAAATATCAGCATACATATGTAGATACCTAGATAACAAACGTTCAAATATTATAAAAAATAATTATATAAATGAGGAATATGATTGAGTAAAGAAGCTCTCTTCCACCCATAAGTTCAATATGATTAACAATCATACCACTGCCGGTTAGGCTTTAGAATAAGAATAAGAATCATTTAGTGTCAAAAACACAATTAATGTCAATTAAAAATAATTAAGAAATTTGTATAATCAAAAATTTATAAAATATAACTAGGAATGTCAACCGTTTGCAGTGGGTCTTAGGCCCTCCTGGGGACTTTACGAATATATTTTTACAACACAACGTTTTAAATGTTCACGAATCAGGGATGTTTGGATATCACTTGGTTTTATGCGTTGGGCTATGGGTACATATATGTGTGAAGGAATAGTTGTGAATGAGTATGGAATGAAAAGTTTTGATATAAACGAATTACTTACATGATATAAATAGTATAATTATTGATATTACTATCATTGTGAATAATATACATAGGAAATAATTAGTACTAGTATAATTAGTAACATAGTATACAACGAATTGTATCTGCCTAACACGCAATAGCGTTGATATCAAATATTTTATATAGGTACCATTTAGGTAAATTGCTATTGTATATACAATGGTTATATTGCGGAGTGATACTGCTTATTAGATTTTTTTATTGTTATTGTTTTTTAGTATGTGTGATTATAATTTTATTATGCTTGCCACAACCCACTTTTACTTTGTAACCGAGTTCAAAAAGGAGGAGGTTCTCAATTCATTTTTTTTGTCCCATTGAAATTTCATTAAAATCGGTGAAGCCGATTTTGAGTTACACTCCAATAATGATATAGTCGTTGACAGTGAATGACAATCGATGCCGTAAGTAGCAACAGTCACAAAAAAGACCAAAAAAAAATTGTTTACCACAAAATGGAACCGACTACAACACTCAAAAGTGTGAAATAACTTGTCGAAGTCGGTACCATGCGCACAATATTGTGATAATAGGTACTTTTAACTATCATGGCACCGACTTCAACAAGTTATTTCACACTTTAAAGTGTTGAAGTCGGGTCCATTTTTGGTTAGTATTTTTATCTAATGCGTTGTGAGGTTGTGACCCAAACTTAACGATTTTGCAGTGATTCATGAAATCGCTTCCACCTATAGATATATAAGTATACGTACTAAATAAGTACATCTACTGAAGTGTTTACCTGTTTTCAAAAAAATCAAATCAAAAAATCTTTATTTCAGACATAAAACAGTCCATATTTTTGAATATTTTTGAAGTGAAGTATGTGTTTTAAAGCTATGAAGGAAATCGGTAATCGGTGGACTGCAGTGCCGAAGGTTTATGGTCTTCACCGCATGTTCGAAGGGCATTTTGAGATTGCTCGCCTGGCTAACTACCACCCTCAAATAGAAAATCTTTCACACCTGTGTGTCCGTCTGTCGCACCCGGCAGTAGTCCTTGAGAGCTAGTAAAATTACAGGCACATGAGATATACTGTAAAGTTTCATAAGTTCTATACATGTGAAGATAGATTAGAGTTGAGTTAAGTAGTGCTGGTAATGGATTTGAGGTTTTGAAGTAGTTGGAGTCAAACACTGCGTTCATTATATCGTACATTAAAAGAAAGTAGGCAATTCACAATGGGTGCGCGTGTGTGTAGTTCGGCGTTCTATTGAGCACTCCTCGTAGTATTTTACCGATTGACGTATAAATGCAATGTGCGCTGTATATAAATGCAACACAGATTATATCACAGTCAATATGCTGGTAAGAAATGTACGTTGGATCGTACACATAGCAACTGTATGTCTCGGCGTAACGGGCGCACTACACCTGTTATAGGCAGAGGTTAGTCCGCCTAACATCAGGTGGGCCTAGTGTTCATGTTCCGTCACAAGCACATAAAAAAATTACATATATCTATGGTAGTAATATAGTAGTGTGAGTATATAGCGGCACATTCTGTCAAACTTTTCTTACCAAATTTTGGACACTGAGTATTTTAGATATTCAAAGATGAATATCTAAAATACTTCAGGTCGTAAAGAATACCACAGATTATGCGAGTGCAAATACGTATCTACAATTTACCACGGGTATGATCTTTCTTTGTCAGAATGTTTTCACGACACAATTCTTCTGGTACATGCCATAATGTGTAAAGAAGAAGGAACCAGAAAGCGCAAGTGACTCATCATCATCAACATTTGAACCGGAATATCCACCATTGAACAAGGCTCCCACATCAGAGGAATTTGCTATAATCCCCACGCTTGGCAGGTGTCTTGGGGACCGCAGTAAGAGTTTTCAGTTTTCAGAAGGCACTGCTTCCCACGCCCTGTATTCCTTTAGTCACCTCTTACGAAACCCACGGGGAGAAATGGGGGGGGGGGTGATATTCTACCCTCCTCCACGGGTATACACATTGCAAATACAAATACAAAATGTTTTATTCAGTAGTAGTTGCAAGTGCCTTAATGCACACAATGATAATAAATACTCGAAATAATAAGACTTAGTTAGTTCATTTTGGGAGATATGCGAAGAAAAATTATTGAATATAGTGGCTTCAATAACAACAAACTTTTTTCAGAACTGAAAAGAGTGTCTATGTACTATTAAGGTGTGTCAAACAATCGTTTAATGTTACAGTCACAGCTAATTATTGACAATATAATTAATATAATTAAATATAAAAAAGTATTTTCCTCTATTTCCAGGGCACATACTAGTGTAAATTAATAATAATAAATGAAACAATTCACAACTTTACGTTATATATATTTCAGATCAGAGAATGTAACTAAAATATGACGCTATGAAAGATGGCGGCATAAAATTAATCAAGAAAAACAACCGATAACAACAGTTTCATAGACACGAAATACCAAGCAGAATATATCTAGATACTTACAACATGCTGAGAAATCTTGAAAAAAGCTCGCAACAATAGTGTCACAATGTATTTCCAATAACAGCAATCTATTCCTCGTTTACCGAAGATTTAGTTCCATATTTAGTAACCTATACCAAGAAACAAAATTATTAAAATAGATTTCGAAGCGCTCGTAGCCAAGTTTGCTTAGCCATTCTGAATCGATCAGCAAAGTTAAGCAACGTCCGCCGTGGTCATGACTTGGATGGGTGACCGCTGGTGACATTACTACTGAGCGCTTCCGTGCTTCCGGTTGTTGTCTTAGGATAGCAGTCGTTACAGCACGGTGGTAGGGCACTTTGCGAATGCTCGACTGGCTAGCTACCACCCTCAAGTTGAAAATCTGTCGCCAAGCACCTAACGGTGTGTTCCGGCAGCTGTCCTTGAGAGCCAGTAACTCTAGGTTAGCCTGAACAACATCCTCGACCACATCATCACTTACCATCATGTGAGATAGTGGTCAAAGGCTAACCTATCAGGCATAAAAAAAAATAAAAATAATAATAATAGAACAGAAAAAATTGTCGGTAATGGCTCTAAGATCTGCCATTTTGTTTGAGGTGATTGAATTGAAATGTTTGATACATTTCAAAACAGATATGCAAACAGATTACTGGCACTATTAAGCAAAAAATGCTTTAAAAGTAATACATAAACGACAAGCAAAATCACATTTTCAAAATGTGGAGATGTAACAGGTGATTAACCTTCGTCTATGCTCTAAACAAAAACAAAAGAATGCTACAACTTTTACATGTTACTAATACGCATGATCGATGGTTTCAGCAAACAAAATGTAAAATATATAGTCATTATTTCTCTTCCATCTGAGTTACTTGCTCTGCGGTCCAAAATACGAAACGAGGGGAGTCGTGATAAATTAAGCCGGTCCATTCTGTGATGATTTTATTTTGCTCATTAATAAAGATGACGTTACTTCCAAGAATTTTGGCTTTATTGTCTGATAAGTCTAATTTTTCTTTCTTCCTATCTTACGGAAACTGTAGGGAAAAAGCTAAATATTTGCTTGATTAATGCAGTGATAAGAACGCACGACACAAGTTGGGACCTTGTATCGTGCGTTCTTTTGATCACTACGTTGGCTAATATATTGGTTTTTCCTACAGGCTGGTACATTGACTGGTAAAATATATAATAAACTCTGTGGGAATGTGCATATTTGCTAAAATACATGTCTTCTGAAATTAACATGCGTGTAGGGCTGAATTTTGTCATGTGTTTTTGCATACATCCTCTCCGATGACACTATGAAACATTTATTATAATAATTATAGTTAAAATTAACGCAATATCGAATCGTATGATATTTTATAAGAACTCTGTCTGTAATATATCATGTTCGCCAATTAGAAAAAAATAAGAGGATATTGAGTACATAAATTTGACATAATATGTTATATAATAATATAAATAATAAATGATTGTGATCATAACTTATGATCGTTGGGAGTACAGTTACAAAATATAACTATTAGTTAAAGTTACCTCTCATTACATTTGCAACATTATATCTACTTAGTTTTTCTTATCAGAAAAAAAACAAAAGAAAATTGGCTGGATTCTAACTAATTAATAAAATCGGAAATTTGTTGGAAGCAAAAGATGTGTGGACGATTTAAATTCGTAGGAATACTAATAAGATGCACATGTATCATCTTCGTTCTGCTTGACACTGCACTGTGCTCATCACTACGATACGTTTCTATGCCGTTCACGCCTTAATATAATAGTGTTTGCACACTACTATTACTAGGCAGAAGATTTGATACTGTGGTGTTAACCACTAAAACAGACTCATGCTAAGGAGACTTACTATTTACTATCAAGAATTTTCAACTAAAATTAATCCATCAAAGTCACCAATTTCCAATTCAATGAAAATCAATCCCGGTTACAAAGTATTTCATTTAACTAGGTATTGTCCGAAACTTTAACACAAATGAATATGTCAACATACACGTACATATAGGTACTATTGTATGAACGTTGAAAATCAGGCGTGTTACCGAATTTGTGGCAGATGTTATTTGGGCTTGTATAATTGGATATTGGTTGAATAAATTTTCGGGTAATTTGTGACATAACAGAATACTATCTATAAATATTTTTACAATACTTGTTCAAAAAAACACATAATGAATACATTATTTGAGCCGTTATTATGATAAAAAAGTATAAAATCCTACATACATCTCAGTTTCAAATTCCTTGATATGCAATCGTAGGACATGGTATTTCGAAGTGTTCTTAGCAAAGTTTCCCCGTGGGGCGCCGGATGAGAATGTCATAAATGCCCTCATTTCATCCCGTGGGTGTCGCAAGAGGTGACTAATAGAAAAATACCAGAAGGTGGGAAGCAGCACATCTTGAAGCGCTCGTAGCAAAGTTTGCTTAGCTATTCTGAATCGATCAGCAAAGTTAAGCAACGTCCGCCGCGGTCAGAAGTTGGATGGGTGACCACTGGTAACATTACTACTGAGCGCTTCCGTGCTTCGGAAGGCACGTTAAGCCGTCGGTCCTGGTTGTTGTCTTAGGATGGCAGTCATTACAGCATGGTGGTAGGGCACTTTGCGAACCCGCCTGGCTAACTACCACCCTCAAGTTGAAAATCTGTCGCCAAGCACCTAACGGTGTGTTCCGGCAGCTGTCCTTGAGAGCCAGTAATTCTAGGTTAGCCTGTACAACATCTTCGACCACATCATCACTTACCATCAGGTGAGATAGTGGTCAAAGGCTAACATATCAAGCATAAAAAATGCACTTTCTGAAGAATTAAAAAAATCTGCTGCGATCTCCAATCCGCCTGCCAAGCGTGGGGATTATGGCAAATCCTCAAATGGGGCAATCCTTGTTCAACGGTGGGCGTTACGGTCGATTTGATAGCAAAACTTGTATAAGCGCTTCATTTTAAGCCGTGAGCAAACTAAAAAAAATAGAAAACATACAAAATATATATTATTACGGTAACAGAAAGTACCCTTCCCTCCGGACCTCGATAACGAGTAGACGTGCCCTAGTAACCGCACAGATTTATTTTTCACATTTTTATTTAAATTAAAACAAATTTAATCACATTTAAAAAATAGGAGTGCATAAACACGGAAGAGTTTAAAGTGAGAATACACGTCGCGGCCATCTTCGAAAAGTTCAAAGTCACACCTACCTGGCCCCGCCTACATCTGTGACGCCATCTTAAGAAATAATAAGCCACGCCTCCGCAGACACTGGCATACTTGTGTGAGGACCAATAGCAACAGCCTGAATCCACCGGTCAGTAATGTACACCACCTATAGCTTATGAACTCCTGGTACATCGGTTTCTGTATAATTATTGGAATAACAACATTTGACAACAGCAACAACATCTTTTGGAAATCAAACACTTCTGTAACATTTCTATTCTCCTAGTACTGTTTATCGCTCAATATGCAACGCACACCACCAATACAATCTCCACTACAAAACGCAGCTGTAGAAACAACACCTACACCACGATCCAAACGCCAGCGTCCGAACAGCTCGCCTTCATTACCATCAACTATAAATCCAAATAAACAGGACGAAATAATAGCATTGTTGAACAAAGTTTTTGCCGAAGTAAAGGAAGTCCGTAGGACTAATACCGAAATGCAAAAAACGACTGCCGAATTGCAAAAAACTCTTGAGTTCTATGCTAAGAATTACGAAGAGCTTAGCGCAAGAGTCACAGCTCTTGAAAGCGAAAATGAGATAAAGGATACACATGTTATGAAATTGGAAAATAGAATTCATGAGCTGGAAAGAACAGCCAGAAGTACATGCTTGGAGATAAGGGGTGTTCCGGCAAGATCCAGTGAGACGAAACAAGATTTGGTGGCTGTTGTAGAACAATTGCACTCAAGGATTAGAGTTGAAGCCAATTTGAATGCCATAAAAGACATATACCGAATAAATGGTAAAAAAAGCGAAGAACGGCCAATAGTAGTTGACTTTGTTACGAACTTTCAGAAAACAAGGGTGCTGCAGGCAGTAAGAAAATTCAATTCCAGTAACACTACTGATAGACTTAATACCACAATGTTAGGAATTGAAGGCCAAAAGTCCTCTGTATTTGTGTCTGAATTCTTGACACCAATAGCAAAACGGCTTTATTTCTTGGCACGTGACATTTCAAAAACATGCGGATATGACTTTTGTTGGTCTGCAAATGGTAGAATTTTTATGAGAAAATCTGAAGGCTCTCCACCAATTCTTGTGAAAAGTGAAAAACAACTTGAAGATTTGCGTCAAAAAAACTAATTGGTTTTCACAGTGGCATTGTTATAAGTATTTTTATTAACATTAATACAGGTATTATTAATTTAAGAATTTTTAAGATAGTAAAGGTAATCCAATTTCTATTCACATACATGGCACTATACACATCCTTACACGCACATTTCACTTTAAATAAAATCACTCACAATCATAACAAATTCACCTCACAGCTCACTCAAATCCATTCTGACAGGTTAACACACAACCAAAATATTGAAAATTGTAGCATATCGAACAGTTTAAGGTTAGTCATTTTGAGTACTTTTTTATTTTATGACAATAATAATGGATGAATGTCAACAAAGTCACTTGTGCCGCATGATAGACCAACTTTCTATCGCTGAATCTAAGTTCTGCTTTCCAGAGTCCTGTAAATCATATATCTTCACCAAAAACTCTTTGAATATATTGACGCTGAACATTAGGAGCGTAAATAAAAACTTTTGTGGCTTAGAACTACTTTTTAATGAGACTTGACTTTGAGTGCGATATTATAATTCTAACGGAATGTTGGATCGAAAATGACAGAGCATTTCCTACACTGACTAGCTATAACTCTGCATATACCAAAAATTGTATTAACCAAAATGGTGGCATCATTGTCTATTCAAAGCATAATTTAGGACTACAGATTGCAGAACCTAAATTTGAAGATGCGAATTGCCTAATTGTTAGATTTGATTCCATGCAAAGTATAGTAATAGTTGCTTTATACCGTTCACCTTCTTTTACTTCAACTGATGCTTTTCTGAATTCATTAGACTGCGTCCTAACATTATACAAAAGGCATTCTACTATTGCAGTTGTAGGAGACATTAACATTGATATCCAACCAAATAGTATGGACAGACATTCTGCTGGCTATTTAGAGTTATTGGCTGGTCATGGTATTCTTCCTAGTTACGAAGTGGTGACCAGAGGTAACCGTTGCCTAGACCATATAATGCTCAAAAGTAAAAACAAGTGTAAATCAATTGTGATAAATACTACAGTAACCGATCACTATCCAGGCCTTTTAAGTATCCAAACAGGATCACTAAATTTGCCATCTCCAAAAAAAACAATAGTAAAAACTAACTTTCTCTTAATTCACCAAGAAATAAAAGCCCTTAACTTCTATGAAATTTTGCTTTCCTTAGATACAAATAAAGCAACTGAATTATTTATGAATAGCTTAATGAATGTGGTAAAAATGAATACCAAAATATTTAAAGTGCCTCACAACCAGCGGATCATTAAACCTTGGATTACTCCAGGAATACTCCGTTGCATTAGAATGAGAGATAAAATGCACAGTCGGCTAAAAGAGATGCCTAACAATGAAACCCTGAAATTAACGTATTCTAGGTATAGAAACTATTGTACAAATTTACTGAAATGTCTTAAGGCAAAATATCATAGGGAACAATTGGAAAAGAATAAAAACAACATGAAAAAGACGTGGGAAACTATCAACAGAATAACTTACACACAGAAGAAAAAAACAACAAATGAGGCTCTATTAAAAATAAAAGATGACTCTTATAGTTCAGTAAATTTTGTCAACAACTATTTTTCCAATGTGGGCAAAACTCTAGCAAATAATATTCAAAATAACTCTAGCAAGGACAATTCCAAAAAAACAACGCAACATGCATCTCAGGTCAATTCTATTGGTTTATTGGAAACTGATGAGAATGAGGTTCTTAGTATTTTGAACAATTTAAAAAACAAATGCTCTGTCGGTTGCGATGGGATTTCGTCAAGGGTACTAAAACAATCATCAGAAGTACTCGCTCCCATCATAACTCATATTTGTAACTTGTCTTTGTCCTCGGGGACATTTCCTTCCATGTTCAAAACCTCTATAATCAATCCAATACACAAAAGTGGTAGCAGAGACAGTGTCGAAAACTATAGACCTATATCAATATTACCATCAGTGTCTAAAATATTGGAGAAAATAATAAATAAGCGTCTCCTATCATATCTAGATAAATATGATATCCTTTCACCAAACCAGTTTGGTTTTAGAGCTGGACGATCATCTGAACATGCTGTGTTAGCACTTACAAACTTTATAGTTAGTGAACTGGACAAGAAGAATATGGTTATTGGTATATTCTTAGACCTTGCAAAAGCCTTCGACACTGTCTCTGTACCAATCCTTTTAAATAAACTGGAAGGTATCGGTATAAGGGATAACGCTTTGAGCCTAATGGAGAACTATTTGAAGGGAAGGACTCAGAGGACTAAGATAGGGGATACAATGAGTGTTGAGGAAGTCTTAAATTATGGAGTCCCACAAGGCAGCGTATTGGGACCTACCCTGTTCCTAGTCTACGTTAATGAACTGTGCAATCTTAGCCTAAAATCAGGAAAAATATTCTCATATGCTGACGACACTGCATTAATTTTTGTTGGGAAAGATTGGGAAGAGGTTCAGAATCGAGCTGAATCTGGATTAAAAATAGTCACCGAATGGCTCCAGGCCAACTTGCTTTCATTAAATGTTCTAAAAACAAAATTTATCACCTTCACAAATGCCCGAAGAAGAACACCTAACATAATTATTAAAGTGCATAAAAACTGTGTACCAACTGAATGTGATTGCCCCGCCTTACAAAATGTCCCGTACATTAAGTACTTAGGTGTCACTCTCGATATGAGAATGACTTGGAACAATCACATTCAGACACTTAGTAATAGAGTGCGAAAATTAATTTACGTTTTTAAAAATCTGCGTGATATAGCTGATCGTAAATTAATCATCAATGTCTATAACGCACTGTGTAGGTCTATTATTTCTTACTGCAACACCTCTTGGGGTGGTGCAGGGATATCATATATGCTGGTTCTAGAACGTGCGCAAAGAGCAGTGTTGAAGGTTGCAACTGCAAGACCATATCTGTTTCCTACTACTGAACTTTACAAGGACTGTGGAGTTCTAACAGTTAGGCAATTATATATTTTAAACCTTTTACTAAATCAGCATAAACAAATTACTACAATAAAAAATTCTAAATACTTATACAAGAGAAGAAAGGACAGAATTTTTTGCAGTCAAAAGTTTAACTCAAAGTTAGCTAAACGACACCTCATTTTTCTGGGGCCATATCTATATAATAATGCTAACAAAGTTCTCAAAGATTTGGTTAAGTTGAATCACAGAGAGGCGAAAATTGCGCTAACAAATTGGCTACACAAAATGACCTATAATGAAACAGAAATGCTACTCAAAACTGTAGAATGATGCTAAGTATTTCTGCGCTTGGTTATTCCACACTCCACACTCTACATCATTTGATCTACTTACATTAATATATTCTATTTATACACATATCCGTTACAACAAACTACATAACACTATACTCAAATTACACTTAACTACCTTTTACACACTACATTCTCATCATTACTCACACACAGAATTTAATAAGTTGTTATAACAAAAACAATTATTTGTATCACTTTAGTCAACTTACTTTTCGACTATATTTTATTAATTCTCTGTATAAGGCTACGTATAACTGATATTAGTGTAATTTGAAGAGTATGCAGAACCTACGACACAAGATTACTCTTAGTGTAGGTTCTGTACGTCAATACAGCAACAAAAAATACAAGCCACTATGTTGTGCTTAGTTATATTATAATAATTATTATTAATATTTAAAAAAAAAAAAAAAAAAAAAAAAAAAGTTGCCAGCATAAAAATCCAGAGACAATCCCATCCCTGTACTCATGCAAACCTTGTCGCTGCATCAAAATTTTGCATTTTAAAAACGCTGCTAAAGTCTTATAGAAATGGTTGTATGTAGTAATGTACCCCGAGACCATTACAGAAACATAAATATGAATAAACGATGTTAAACATCTTTAGGTACCTGAAAAATTACTATCCAGTTTTGCCTGAGTATTTTCATATGTGCTTTCTTCTGAAATGTATTCTAACTTGCTGAATATATTATGAAACATAACAGTCAAATACTACTGTACTGATCTTTTTGGTTACTAGCTTACACCAACGGTTATTTTCAATCCCTTGTTGTGTTGTATATGTTTACTCCGAGAAGTTTAATGTATTTAAAAGTAGTAACAAATTATTCTATTAGATAATAGTATATAGGACCGAGGACTTATGCTTATCAAGTTTTTTCTAACCTTGAATAAGGCCAGGACCTCGAGGAAGGTCAGAACACACAGTTAGGTATTATGGAAAAGATTTCTGCTTGAGAGTGGCAGGTGGTAAGCTAGTCAGAAGGCCATTAGCCAAATGCCTCACATCCATGGTTTATATACTCCCATCCTAAACCAACAACCGGTACCAACAGCTTAGCATGCCCTCCGAAGCACTTCAGCCGCAGCCGAAAGTAAAGCTCTATGAGCGTGTTAGTTGGAATAATGAAAGTCAAAGTCAAAGTCAAAACCATTTATTCAATTTAGGCGTCTACGACGCTCTAATGAAATTTTCACATTGAAATATTCTATCATTACTGCCTCATTCAGTAAACAAAGTTGTATAGAAGAAGAACGGGCAAGAAACTCGAGGCCATTCTTTTAAATGTCTTTTAACAATGTGATACTTACTTACTATATACACTTCATTTACACTTATCAACTATTGATTGACATATTCGTCGTTATATAATACCAAAAAAGAGTATAATAAATTACTTAACTTCACAACATCTTGATTCGGCAGCACTTCGTCGTTAAAGACTATTTCTACACCACTGGAGGTCTGCTCGGCACGGCGGTCCGACAGACACTGAATCGGGCAGCACTTCGTCATTAAAGACTATTTCGATACCACTAGAGGTCCGCTCCGCACGGCGGTCCGACAGACACTGAAGCTACTCGCAGTGAGTTTAACAACAAGGTGACAAAGCGACTACCGTCACAAACACATTACTCTTTGTAATTGACAATTGTGTGATCTCAAGCTCACGTATGGCAATAAGTATAATAAAATCTTCAATGTTTTTACACATATAAATAAAGCACATAATATAAACTATTTTATATAAGTATCTCAACAAATGTCACATGACCAGTTAAACTACTTATAAAATATACTTACAGTATTAATAACATCAAATAATGATTCAAGTGATCTATACATATTGCAATAAGTATAATAAAATCTTCAATGTTTTTACACATCATAAATAATGTTACGGCGCAAGGGCTCGAACAATCTAGAATAATCTAACGTCAGTAAACAAGTAAAAGAAATCAAGAATGTACCTACTCTTCACACAAAAGGTTATAAAAAAAAGGGTCGCCTTTGTTCTCAGGCAACTAGTAAACAACCACAGAATAAGTAGTAGTTAACTTTCGTGGAATTCCATTCAAAGTTGTTTACGTTAAAAGGATGATTTATGGCCCTTATTGTTTTTCTATCTAGACTATTAGTGAACATTCTGGAAAATGTAACTTTTGAGTATAAATAGGGTCGGGGGTCCGGGCCGACCAGTCAGTCTTACTTCGAGTTCGAAACGATCAACAGTGCGATTATCTTTGGACCAAGTGCTCCAAGCGCGAATAGTGAAGTACGGTGAAGTTTGTGAATAGTGTTCTGTGAAGTGCGATTAGTTCAGTGTTTTAGTGTAGTTGGAAGTGACTGTAGAACTGGTTAATAAAGGTGTCAGTTTGTCGAAAACGTATTGCATTATTTATCCCGAACCCCCAGCTCGTAACAAATTGGTGTCAGAATTGGGGATAAATAATGCCTGTACTCCCAAAGGAGGACATTGAGGGAATCCAAACGAGGAGTCAGCGGCAACAGGACATCGACCAACGAAGGTTTGGAGGAGCTACACCACCAGTGCTCTCCGAAGAACAACCAACTGCAGAAACAACCGTCGCCGCTACACCGGGAACCTCTTTGACTATGGCTGCTCCGACTGCGCCTGACTTTGCTGCGCTAATGGCGATGCTTCAAGAGCAAGCCCGACGCCAGGAAGAGCAGGCCCGCCGTCTTGAAGAGAAGTTGCAACAAGACAAGGAGGAGCAAACCCGCCGCCAGGAGGAGCAGGCCCGGCGTCTCGAAGAGCAGCTGCAAAAAGACAAGAAGGAGCAAGCCCGGCGCCAGGAGGAGCAGGCCCGCTGCCAGGAAGAGCAGGCCCGGCGTCTTGAAGAGCAACTGCATCAAGACAAGGAGGAACAAGCTCGTCGGCAGGAAGAACAGATCCGTCACCAAGAGGAGCAGACCCTTTTGATGAAAGACCTGCGTGCCACATTTGGAAAGAAACTTCAAGTGGTGGAAGATCAGGTCCAGCAGCACGAGAATCGCATAGCAGATGTTGAAGCTGGGATCGCCGATGTAAAATAATCGTTGAGCGTCCTCAAAACTGGAGAGAGCATGGTAGCTCCTGTGGTCGCACCATCGCCTCGAGGGTTCAAAGTGCCCCCATTCGACGGAACCTCTTCGTGGTCGGCCTACAAAATTCAGTTTGAGGCCGTTGTGAAGGCAAATGGTTGGACTAAAGATCAGGCTATGACAGCGCTTACTCTGGGCCTTCGTGACAAAGCCTTAACAGTTCTGGAGGCCCTTGGAAAAGACCTAGCTTATGACCAACTTCTGGAAGCTTTGGAATCTCGCTTCGGTGATGCTCATTTGGAGCATGTGTTCCGAGCCCAGCTCAAAGACAGAACTCAGCGAAGCAGTGAGAATCTGCAGCAGTGGGCCCTGGAAGTGGAGAAGCTCGTACGGAAGGCGTACCAGACATCACCAGCGCTCATCGATGGAAACCTACTCCAAGCGTTCATCAACGGGATTCGTGATATAGAAGTGAGGGCAGCAGTAAGGCTGGGGCATCACGAATCTTTGAAAGATGCACTAGCCCATGCTTTGGAGGTAGAAGCTGTGCGGCAGGATCATCGATCGCATTACATTCGCGAGGTTAACACACGACGTTACCGTGATGACAACCAGGGATTCAGCCCTCGATGTTTTGAATGTGGAGAAAGGGGTCACTTGCGATATAACTGCCCGCAGAAGAGCGATAGAAGAAACGACAGAACATGGGAAAGAAAACTTTCTACTACTGGTGTCAATATGCAATGGACCAGGAAAGGAGATACACTATCTGATACAAATTTTCGAAGATTCAGCCCGAGATGCTACGGCTGTGGAGAAAAAGGGCATTTAAGATCCAGTTGCCCCAGATGGAAGTTGACATCAGAAGACAGACTTCGACAGGGATGGAATCAACAGCGCGACCGACTTCACTCTAATATTGAACGCAGCGACATTAGAGAAACTCACGACGGCAAAGTGAAGGAAGTCATACCAGTAAGGATGGTGAGAACAGTTATAACCGACGACTGGAAGAAATCCATGCGACGTGCACAGGAGGATGATGCGAACATCAGGCCTATTCTGACATGGATGGAAGCTGGCACTGGGAGGCCCAAGTGGAATGATGTTGCTGGAATGGGTATGGCAACAAGAGTTTATTGGGCGCAGTGGGACAGCTTGGTGATCCATGGTGGTGTGCTGTGCCGCAAATGGGAGAATGTTCGGGGAGATAACTATCACCTGCAAGTGGTTGTTCCGGAAGCGAAAGTTCGTGAGATTCTACGGCGATGTCACGACGAATGTTCAACATCTCACCCTGGAGTGAGAAAGACACTGTTAAAGATACGAGAGCAGTTTTATTGGATCCATTGTCGGAGTGATGTTGTAGACTGGTGTAACAAATGCAGTATTTGTGCTACTAGGAGAGCATCTCAAGCAAGTAGTGGTTTCGCGAGTGACTTTCGCAACCAGAAGAATATCTGCGAGCGTCAAGATCAATACAGAAATGGATTTTCCGATACGAAGAAGACCCGATACAGTGGAGAACTGGTTAAACCCGGATTCCAAGAAGGTTCACAAGTTTGGCTGCATAACCCTATACGCAGTGAAGGGAAGTCACCGAAGCTTCAGCCTAACTGGGACGGACCATACCTGGTTGTGACTAAAATCAACGACATCACGTACCGGATACGGAAGGGTCAACGAGGAGTTTCTAAGATTGTTCATGTGGATCGATTGGCGCCATACTGTGGTTCCGACTATGCTCGGGACGAGCATGTCTTAGGAGGGGGCAGTGTTACGGCGCAAGGGCTCGAACAATCTAGAATAATCTAACGTCAGTAAACAAGTAAAAGAAATCAAGAATGTACCTACTCTTCACACAAAAGGTTATAAAAAAAAGGGTCGCCTTTGTTCTCAGGCAACTAGTAAACAACCACAGAATAAGTAGTAGTTAACTTTCGTGGAATTCCATTCAAAGTTGTTTACGTTAAAAGGATGATTTATGGCCCTTATTGTTTTTCTATCTAGACTATTAGTGAACATTCTGGAAAATGTAACTTTTGAGTATAAATAGGGTCGGGTCCGGGCCGACCAGTCAGTCTTACTTCGAGTTCGAAACGATCAACAGTGCGATTATCTTTGGACCAAGTGCTCCAAGCGCGAATAGTGAAGTACGGTGAAGTTTGTGAATAGTGTTCTGTGAAGTGCGATTAGTTCAGTGTTTTAGTGTAGTTGGAAGTGACTGTAGAACTGGTTAATAAAGGTGTCAGTTTGTCGAAAACGTATTGCATTATTTATCCCGAACCCCCAGCTCGTAACAATAATATTATAAACTATTTTTAATAAGTACTTTACACTGTCACGTGATCAATTTCGCTACTTATAAAATATACTTCCAGTAATATTATCATCAAATAAAGATTCAAGTGTTCATGATAATCCATATATTATGCTTAATCACAGTCTAACAAACACAATTAGGTAAAGTATTAAATTCACACCACAGATAAAGTATACACATGGATAATTAAACCAATACTTATTTTCCTCTTAAAAACCACAGAGTATATTTAAAACAAAATGAGAATGTCACATTAAACCAGTTGTTTAATCTTAAGCTTAAAGCTAATCAAGTGAAGATAAACAAATATTTCATTACAGAGTAAGTCAATTTTCAAATAATCTATCAAGCGCTTCAAAAACATACGTGATATCAATCGAGATAAGATAGATAAGTTATATTGGCCACACACTGAAAGAAATGGCCAAATTATCTACCAATTCTTAAAAGAGAGTACTGCAGAAGTTACAGATGTTTATTTCCCAACGAATAAAAATAATTGGGCATTATTATGATTTTGTTTCTGTTTATCTAATACAACAAAATTAATCAAAAAAAATCATCTCACATCTTGTAGATGTAGAACATTTTGTTCGACAAATAATAACTATAATATTTGTCGAGCAAAAATTTACCAAGAAAAAGTTGCTTCAAATTCACGCTTATTTAAAGCCTTTTAGAAAGGGCGGCTTTAAACTAAATATTCATACAATGTTTGAGCGTATATTAAGTATATCAATGCATATAAAGAACCTTAATATTCATAAAAGTAACAATTTCTTTTGAAACTGTAAATTAAACTTTGATACAGTACTTGTTTCTCGTATGCATATATATTGCTACATTTGCTTATTCTTCAACCAAATAATTTGAACCGTTTTTATGCAGATGGAGTTAATAGTAAAATACAACTTACAAATTCAGTTCCATATTCAATGATATTACATCGTAGGACTCGGTCATATATCACAAAGCTTGTGCTTTAATATAAGCATTAGTTTAGAGAAATTCTAAATTTCTTTGGATTATTGGTATGGAAAAGGCTCGCCTTTGTACCGATTTTATACTACACCTATGTTTGTGTGCAATAAAGAATGTAAAAAATACACTATATCCTGCTGTTTAGTACAATTTCCAGCTTAAGTGTGATGATAAGCAAAGAGGAATAAAAAAAACGTTTTCAATACTTCAAAGTTTGATAATAGTTTATGCAGGTAACGAAAAAGGTTTTGTACCTGGAACCTTTTAACGCTTAAATCCACGAATACTACAGCTGATTATAACCAATAAATAGATTACTACGCGACATGGCTGGTTAACCAATTAATTTCAAATATACTTAGTGAGTCTGTTCTGCTTATCGATATCAGTCAGCATCCATTATTCCATTTATTCGTAAACTGGAGACCCCTTGACATACGAACGGACAGATATACAGCAGTCTTATTTAAAGGACTCCATTATACCTTTTGAGTAGGGTACCCTAAATAGATGAAAAAGCACCTGTATATCTCTGAAACGGCAGACGAGAACCGAGCAACCAGCAAAATAAGCAAAACCCCATTTCATACAAATATGACTCCGATGAAACGTCTTGGTTATCTTTTGTACCTATCATTGTATCAAGCGTCGATTTCCTAGTAATAGGTTAGCGGTCTTAAAAAATACTTAATATTTATTGTCACAATCAATGATAATAATGTACCTGCAGCTATGAATGTAAGTTTGAATTAATTTTATAGGTAATTGGAACCAGCAATATTGCCATTTTCAAAGCAGCGTCGTAGAAGACCTCAATAAGTGATTTAACATTGCGATGGTACTCGTATTGCAAAATGCAACTTATTGTTGTGGAGTAGTTTGTGAAACTAAACTGAAACTGTAGAAGTTGGAACTAACAGAGTAAACTGAAAATTATGCGAATGCACTATGCGGTGTGCTCACGACTACCAGTATTTATATTTTCTCTATTATTCCTTTGTATATTTTAGAAATTCAAGGTTATAAGGTGGATTGTTTTATTCTGTTCTTATAGAACTTGTATCGTCGCTGACAAGTGCTAAATAGCTTGACGTGAACAGGTTTCAGCGAACTGTAATTTTACTGTGTAAGTAGAAAATCTGTCGCCAATCAGTGTGATCCGGCTGCAGTTCTTGAGAGCCAGTAATTCTAGGTTAGCTTGAACAAAATCTTCGTTCACATCATCACTAACCATCGGGGTAGATAGTAAATAGAAACTCAATAGTTCAATGACCCGATCAGTTCAATGACCGTGGAGGACTACACGGTGCAAGTTTCCATCCGGAGCGCGCGCGTTTATACAGCTGATGCTTCGCTATGATAGTACCTACACTTTATATTGTACATAATTCTAAACACCATAAAGTAAACGTGCAGAATAGACCCACTGTAACTAAAAAACAACAGAAAAAATGATATTTCATGTTTTTTTAGTTGAACGAGGGTGATACTAAATACAACAGTGAGTCTATTCTGCACGTTTGTTATTAACTCCCATCACTCCTGTCAAGTATCGCCAGTTAATGTAGAATACTAGTTTTGTACATTTCTATTGGTTTTCACCCAACCCGAAGGTGATTTCACCATCGCTGTCTCCCTTTCACTCCAACGCAGTCCGATCTTGATAGAATGTTGTAATTTTACAGCGTCTGAAGCAATGTTCTCTGCAGTCACTACTTGGATAAGCAACCGTTAGTAGCATTTTTTACTAATTAGCGCTTCGGAGGGCATGTTAAGCCACCAGTAGTTACCTCGGTTTGTTTTAAGCTACGTCTAAGGCCTTCCCGCGGCTTGAAAGCTTGGTGTTAGGAAATTTTGCAAATGCCCGACTGGTTCGCTATTCCCTAGAGAGAAGTGGAATATTCCTTTGTAAGGTACCTCACAGTCTAAATAATAACAAATATCACAGTAAAAAAGTTTATGAGTTATAACGTATATAAGTTGGTTACAGTGGTATTATATGTATAGATAGACTTACCTAGAATTACTGGTTCTTTGGCACAGCTGCTGCAAAACACCGTCAGGTGCTCGGCGACAGATTATCTACTTGACGGTAGAAGCTAGCGAGCAAAATGCCTTTCCATCATGCAAACTGAATCAAAAGGCTCCTAACTATTGAATTATATCTGTATAGTTATTTCAGGTTTGTTATATGTATGCCTTAAGGGGTAGATAACATTTTATCATCAATAAAATAAAATAAATGTTGTGATTTTTATCTATATATCTGATACTAAGTTTCGTATATGAAACATGTTCCATTTTTAAAAGCCAGATAAAAATAGCAGATACATAAGTGCTTAACCCACTGACTGTCAGTATCTTTTTCCCTCTGACGCTATTAGCAATATCCACGCGGAGATGAACCGGTAACCGGTTTTTAGGTCATCGATCGCCGGTTACTTTGTCGGTTTAAATTTGTTGTACGCAGTACCTGAGTATTAGGGGTACATATTTAACGTGCCAGGTGGGGAAATTGAAAGATAAGAACTCTAAATAAAGAGTTCTGAAGGGCTACTACCGCCTCGACAACCAGTTCAAGCACTGAGCAGCAGTGCATCCATTGTATTTCAAATCAACTACAGTACAGGAACTAACAATGGTATAGTGGCAAGGTATTTTCAAATGGTCGCCCAGCTATCAGCTACCCGTTAGTAGAAGTTTGTCGCCAAGCAACTGATGGTTGTCGCTGGTTGTTCGGGCAGCTATGTTTGTGAGCCAGTCCACCCTCTCCAATTAATCATTATTTACCATCAGGTGAGATTGTGATCAAAGGCTAAACTTAATCAAATAAAACTAGCTTTATTTTATTCAAGATAAGTTTAGCTTTAAATCCATATTGTACATAAATTGCTGATGTTAACTAAACCACATAATGGGGTTGGAAACTGTCAAAGTGGCGCTATCATATGGGTTGTCATTTACTTTAAAAATTATATTAATAAGACGTGTTTTGACATTTGGCATGACACACAATACCATATTTTTGTACAAGCTATGCTAGTGCCATCTGTAAAAGAAGCTGGAATTGGAGAAAGTGGGGCCGTTCATAAATCATCCCTTGATGAAATATGTTGCCGATTTTAGGGATTAGGGAAGGTGGAAAACTGGCCCAACCACGCCTTTCTATTCTATTATTATAACCATCTGACGGTGAATAACAAAATCCGCTTCACAGAGGATATTTCTATCACTATAATAGTTCCAATATTAGCCACATGGGGGTGAAGTATTATGGGTTAGCATTGTTTACTTCTACTGCTATGGAATAATAAGCTGTACAGCAGTAATAATTACTTTTTTTTAATTTTTTTATTTATTTATTTTATTTATTGCAATATGTACTTACATAATAAGACGAGTACATACCCTGTTAGGGTGTAGCAAATACATAATATTAAGGCTATACAATAATAATAGTTAATCCATAGGTATTACAGTAATTTGATACATAGCTTAATTATGTCAATAGAGTGATTCAAATAGTTTAAGAATAATTTTCGTATTACCAGGAGTTAGTGACTGGAAAACTCATATCCTCACTCAGATAATTATTTAATGTTAGACCACTGAATTACAAATTTGACCCTGGCACAAGCGCTTAGTAGGGGTTGTCTTTTTAGTAGTAGTGATATCTTCCAGGCAACCTTAACAAACATATAAGTTATCAAAGTCAAAGACTAACTTATCTGCAATAGATATACAAGTAAAATATATCTTATTTAGCAAATGACTACCACTGCTACAGGTTGAATGAACTAATTCAATAAAAAATACATAAAGTGGGTAATTGTCTGGAAAAGATTACTATTTAGTTAAGCCAACTTGTATGTAGTTTATGTACTGGGAGAGCATCATTTGTGTACAATTGCCGTCCACGACGGATATTGAGTAGGCGGACCTCGCTTGGATCAGCTTTAAATATTTGATGAACTATTTATTGTTGAGCTAAAATAAGCCGGAGCTGGGCAGGTTTTCAACAACTGCAAGGTATTGTAATTTAAAATAATACGATAGAAGATGAGAAAATATTAGTCATCAATAACTCGCCGAGTCGTATTTTGCGTACTAGCACACAACATATTTACAAAATGATTGTATTTTTTTTCATTTTTCTTATGGGTTATATGGCAGGATTTTAACACAAAACTATAAATAAAAAACGAGGGATAAATGTTTGGCATTAATCACAGAATACTCTTCAAATGCTACCAAAAACGTTTTTCATGTAGTATCTTTCCTTCAGAGGCATTTTATTGAAAACATAAGTAGGGCTAAAGAGTTTCCCAATCGTCCATCAAATAATCACGCTTCATTAGGGCGGTATCGGATCAGTATACGACTGCAGAATCAAAAAGGCAGCATCCTACGTGATCACTCGACTATCTGTATGTTGTCAGAGTAAAAAATACACACCCGCCGCGGCAACACTGGACCTTGCCGCGCCCCCTTTGAAAAGTGTTTTGAATATTTCCATCGAGCAAAGTAATAAAAATATGACATAATACATTGAAGGCACAAGAGACTTGTAACTTCAGGTGGTCCTCATACTTATTCCGTCAAAAACGCATAAAAAATCCACAAAAGAATAATTAAAACATTTTTTTGTTTTCAAAACAAATAAAAACATCTCATAATGTTTGTTAGGACTAGCAGAAGTCAACCCTAAGAGGTTGTTAGCATATTACCAATAACCCTGTATATTATGAATAACTTAATTTTTCGTTCAAACGCTTATGCAGAGGGTTAACACCTCGGCAAGGTTAAACCTACCGAAAACTATTCTAAGAGGCAGAGTATATTGCTGCAGCTATGGCAACAACAGAGTTGTTATATTTAAAAGGTATATTATCTGATTTCAATTGCAGAAACACTAATGCTTATCTTCTAATTGATAACCAAAGTGCTATAAAATGATTGAAAATAACGCAAATAGTAAACGCCCAAAACATATTGTTATAAGATATCATTTTATAAAAGATTGTGTTATGGTATTATTATAAGCCCTTCTCTGAATGTTTTAACGGTTGTAATGAAGCGCTCGTAGCGAAGTTTGCTTAGCCATTCTGAACCGATCAGCAAAGCTAAGCAACGTCCGCCTCGGTCATGAGTTGGATGGGTGACCGCTGGTGATATTACTAGTGAGCGCTTCCGTGCTTCGGAGGGCACGTTAAGCCAGTCGGTCCCGGTTGTTGTCTTCGGATGGAATGTTGAATCGTTATAGCATGGTGGTAGGGCATTTTGCGAATGCCCGCCTGGCTAGCTACCACCCTCAAGTAGAGAATCTGTCGCCAAGCACATAACGGTGTGTTCCGGTAGCTGTCCTTGAGAGCCAGTAATTCTCTAGGTTAGCCTGAACAACATCTTCGACCACATCATCACTTACCATCAGGTGAGATAGTGGTCAAAGGCTAACCTATCATGCATAAAAAATCGGATAACTTACGACAAAAGCGGTTTCTATCTGTTTGTTATTTTAATAGCATCGCGGTGCTTCCATCGTTCAACTAGGGCACGGGACAAATGTTGGTGTTTCCTGTACTGGTTAATCATTTGGTTAATTGAAGTTTACTGGTTCTGGGTTTTTTTTAAATTGAATACCTACATAGGTACTTAGACGTGTTTAACCCTGATGGTAAGTGATGATGTGGTCGAAGATGTTAACAGGATTAACCTAGAAAACTTTACGACAAAAAAAAAATTGTAGTCGGGTTTTTACTTTGTAAATTAATTTATACTTTTTGCCTATAGGTATGTACCCTTGCTAGATAAAAATGAATATATTAGTATAACATTTATTTTACCATTTGGATTTTCCGGATCATGATGATGATCAATAGCGCAATATCAGACAGTCCTCTTTATGCAAAAGTGTTAATAAAAAAATAAAGGTTGGAGAATGAAACTGTGAAAAAACTATGCGAAACATCGACTTGCATCAAGAATAACCACTACATAATATCTAAATCTATGTAAAGATTCCATAGACTCGGGACTACACACAATGCCGAATAGCCATCGTCAGTCTCTCAAGAACAGCTGCCGGAACACAACGTTAGGTACTTGGCGATTGATTTAGACAATCTACTTGAGGGTGGTTAGCTAGCCAGGCGAGCATTCACAAAATGGCCTACCACAATGCAATAACAATAACACATAAATGACTATATACGATTTAAATTAAATAAAATACTTATAGATATAAATACGGCTAATAGGATCAGTATGTAAGTCAGCATCTTGGACCATGTTTAAAAAGTCGTTAACAAAAAGAAAGGGCGCTAGTAGTCGCATCTGGCATCTCTGGCCTATGCGAATATAATTCTCAGGCACAAAGCAACCAATTTTTCTTAGAGCAGAGGGGTTGTCAACTTGGTTTCGCATTAATAGACAAAAGCCATAATCCCCACGCTTGGCAGGCGTCTTGGGGATTGCAGTATTAATTTTTAAGGAGACGTTGTTTCCCACCTTTCAGTACCTACTGTTCCCTTAGTCGACTCTTACAACACCCACGGCAAGTAATGAGGGTGTGACACTCCAACCCGGCACCCCACGGTTAAGACTGTACTAACAAAAAGTAATCTACAATTACGATTCTGAAATTTCTCTCGGGCGTATTATTAATTTATAACAGTCGATCTAAATTAAAAACCGCTAAATTCACCCTCTTTTCTCGGCGAGCAATAAATTTGCCAATAATTTCTGAGTGTAAAAAAAGAGCGTTTTAATTAAACTAATGAACGGTCTCTAGGGGTCCCCTTTCATTATATTTATAACTTTTTAAATACCTTCCTTGAGGTGAAATCGGAAACCTAATAACGTAAAACTTACTTACTTACCGCTTTGTGCTGAGTTTTTCTAGAATAGATATACGATACTTCAATAAAATAGACGTACAACATTATTTAATGATACTTATATTACTAGACTTATTTTAATTAACACGAATAAACCAACTACGCTCATAAGAAAGTAACAAAAACATTTGCTATATAAAATGAAGTCCAATGAAAATAATATTAGGGGGAACACAGAAAAGAGAAGGCACAGAAAAATTGTATTTTATATCTCTATGATTGGGAACTTGCCTAATTCGTACCCCTTAAGGACAAAGGCTTGTATTTTCAAATCTATAAGTGATGAACATAGTTAATTTCGTGTAATTAAATCGTTATTGTTTTCTCAATTAACATCATTACTCATTTAAACTTTAACATTATAAACTTCCGCAAAAATGAAGTTGTAAAAAAGTTAAAGTACGATTTAAGACTGTTGGTGTTAATACTTCAATTATCCTAAATCGTACTTAAAGATCATATCATATAATATCATAGATTTAGTCTCAAAATCGCAGAAAAAGTTTAGGTACTATATTTATGCCTAATTTTTGGTAAACTAAAGTAATTGTAGGTATCACAATCAGTATTTAACATTATTTTAATGTACACTTAAGTCTCAAAATATCATCATGTTAATTAGGAACTATAGTTATATCTTAAATTTGGTGAGCCAATCTAATTGTCTGCTCTAAGTCTTTACAATCATCACAAAAATAATTTAGATTATATTTATTGACACAAGGGCTAAGCTCGTGAACCCAAGCATCACATGGGTACACTGAATCATGTCCGCTTTTCTAATCTCTTTACACATATTACCATTTTGAAGCGCTCATAGCGAAGTTTGCTTAGCCATTCTGAATCGATCAGCAAAGTTAAGCTACGTCCGCCGCGTTCATGACTTGGATGGGTGACCGCTGGTGACATTACTGAGCGCTTCCTGCTTCGGAGGGCACGTTAAGCCGTCGGTCCCGGTTGTTGTCTTAGGATGGCAGTCGTTACAGCATGGTGGTAGGGCACATTGCAAATGCCCGCCTGGCTAACTACCACCCTCAAGTTGAAAATCTTTCGCCAAGCACCTAACGGTGTGTTCCGGCAGCTGTCTTTGAGAGCCAGTAATTCTAGGTTAGCCTGAACAACACCTTCGAGCACATTATCACTTACCATCAGGTGAGATAGTGGTCAAAGGCTAACCTATCAGGCATAAAAAAAACTGTTTTTGTAGTTTTTTACCAAATTTCCAGTATTGTATTGAGAAAGGGCTTGCGGCCACGAATTATATGCCCGCTTAGGTATTCAGTTTCTCAACTGAAACAAAATAATTAAACTACTCGTATTATGCTTAATTCATACCGGTACGAATTATAATATAATTCAGTACTTAGTACGAGTATAGAGCACTACAGTAAGAAATTTCAAATTTCCCACGAAAAATAAACACAGAATTTAGCGTCATTCACTACAGACGAAAAAACTCACATATATATACACAATTAGATATAGTCTGCTAAGATTGGGTATGCTCCATGTCAATTGCTCAATGTGCTTGTGAAATGGCAAAAAAAAAAAAAAAATTTTTTTGTGATATTATTTTATGGAATAGCTGCTCAACGTTATCTCTCATATCACTTAAGATGGCAGACTTGTACAGCCATTTGTTGTCATTTGCGTCGCTACTGTTTTTTTGAGTCAGGCAGGATATAATGAGGGGTACGTTTTAGGAACAACTACGAATTAGGCAAATTTCCCCCATATGCCTCTAACAGCCTCTAACATAACATCCTAGTATATTTACTTTTAGCAGCATCACACTAAACAAAAAACTAATACACATACATGATAATGTTGAATGCTCTTCACATATTCAATTAATATCTATCTATACTTAGTTACTCAAAATATCAAACAATCAGTACTTAATCAGTACTAATATTATAAATGTGAAAGTAACTATGTCTGTCTGTCTGTCTGTTACGCTTTCACGCCAAAACTACTGGACCGATTTGAATGAACTTTGGTATGGAAATAGTTTGAGACCCGGGAAAAAACATAGGATAGTTTTTATCCAACTGCGCAAAAAGAGGTTAATGTTTTTGCGCGATAACCGACATACGCGCGGGCGGAGCCGCGCCCGTAAAGCTAGTATATTATAAATGTGAAAGTAACCTCGAGAGCAATGAATCCGGGTCACTTAAAGAATGTTAAAAATCTCGGAAACTAAAAATGATAGGTTAATGCAATAAATTGTATTTAATAGACAATGTAATACTCCTTAAATGAAAGTAAAAAAAATATGAGTCACCATACATTTTATTAACACAAAATTACTTTCTAATTCCTTAAAACAAAAATAGGAAACATGAAATTTTTGAACTTTATTACGATTTTCTTGAATTTTAATACTTCGTATTGCCTCCTCGTGCTTCCATTACTGCGTTTACGCGGTTTGGCATGCTGTACACCAAGTTCCTTATACGATTTTGGGGAATATTCTCCCATTCCTCTGTGAGAGCAATTTTGAGCTCACGAAGCGTGATTGGGGGAGGGTTTCGTTGTTTTACGCATCTGCCTAGCTCGTCCCAAGCATGCTCGATCGGGTTGATATCCGGGCTGCGCGCTGGCCACTCCATACGAGTAATGTTCATCTCTTGAAGGTAGTCATTCACAATCCTACCTGTATGAGGTCGGGCATTGTCATGCATAAATATAGCATCCTCACCTAAATTGACCATAAATGGACCAACGTGATCATTGAGGATTTCTTCCACATATCTTACGCTAGTTAAAGAGCCGTTTTCTATGATCACCAGCTCTGTCCGACTTTCAGAAGAAATTCCGGCCCACACAAGTACAGACCCACCACCGTAGGCTACTTTTTCTTCGATGCATGCTTGCTTGAATCTTTCCCCTGGTCTTCGATACACTCTGTGTCTTCCATCGTGCTTATAGAGCATAAATTTTGATTCGTCGGAGAACATAACTTTTGACCAATCTTCAATACTCCAATTTACGTGGCTCTGGGCATATCTTAGTCTCGAAATACGATGCCCACGCTCCAGTTTAGGGCCGTTTGCAGGTCTAAGGGGTTTTAAGTTAGATTCAGCAAGCCGACGTCTTACTGTCCATGCACTTGGGTTACTTCCTCCGAGGCGTCGAAACTGATTGGTGAGTTCAGTTCCTGTGAGAAAGCGATTTCGAAGCATGGTGTTCACCAAGTATCGGTCTTCTCGTGCTGTGGTACACCTGGTTCTGCCCGTTCCTGGTCTGCGTAGGTTAGAACCAGTTTCTTCGTAACGTCGGAGAACTCTTTGTACTGTTGACAGCGACACACCGACAGTCCTGGCTGTATCGCGCTGACTCCGGCCGGTTTCCAGCATTGTAAGTATTCTGGTGCATTCTTCAGGCGTAAGCGACATAATTTCAGCTTGAATAATGAATATAGAGCACTATCAACATGGTTTATGTACCCACATAAATGACAGATTACAAACAAAAGCAAAACCAAATGCTGTAATTTCGTAGTTCCATCTTCGAAAGTGGCCCTTTTTCAAATTTGATTTTTTTATGATATAACTTTACAATAACTAAGAAGTTTTAATATCTTCATTTAAGGAGTATTACATTGTCTATTAAATACAATTTATTGCATTAACCTAGCATTTTTAGTTTCCGAGATTTTTAGGATTCTTTAAGTGACCCGGATTCATTGCTCTCGAGTGTATGTCTGTCTGTCTGTCTGTTACGCTTTCACGCCAAAACTACTGGACCGATTTGAATGAACTTTGGTATGGAAATAGTTTGAGACCCGGGAAAAAACATAGGATAGTTTTTATCCAACTGCGCAAAAAGAGGTTAATGTTTTTGCGCGATAACCGACACACGCGCGGGCGGAGTCGCGCCCGGAAAGAAGGTCCGGAGGAAGGTCGTTCCACATCCCACAAGTACGCGGAAGAAAGGAGCGACAAAAGCGAACAGTGTGTGATGTCCATACTTGCTGGATGTGGGGATGTAAAGTCCCATCCCGGTGACGGTGTCGAGATGTGCGGTAGTAAAAACAACCTGTTTTAGTAATAACTTCCTATGCATATTGTACATAACCTACCCACAATATTTTTGCAAGAAAATGTTGCGTTGTCTATACTTATACCTATTAGTAATTTATGCCGTAACTTTTTCGAGTCCGTGGAGTGGATCGCTGGTGACTTGTAATACAGGTTTTTTTTTAAAAACCTACCTCAGGCACCAGTCTTCCACAAAGCATGATCGAAGACGTTTTATCATCGTTGCTTATCTAACTATGTAAGAGTTATAGTTACAGTTATAGCTAGCTAAAATAACTTTTGTAAAAACTGTGAAATAACCTTTGTGGAAGAAAAATAAATGCTTATTATTATTATTATAAGCACAATCCTACAAAATACATTTTACAATTAAATTTTACTCAAAATGCAGTCATGGTCGTGTGTATAAAAAAAGTTACCTAGATGTATCTATCTAGGTAACTTTGTATCTAAAACAGTAATAAATAACAAATAAAATTATGAGCTATCTGACTGATTCACGAGTTATCACGTATTATATACTAAAATGAGTGAAAGCCACGTTAGTTTTTAGGGTTCCGTAAAGGAAAGGAAAGCTAGTACCTAATGCATAAATCCAACAAGTATAAATGAATTAAACGAGTAAAAAATCCGACTACGAATTATTAATTTCCGTAACGCGATTTATCGTTCCATTGAAAATAAAACTGCAAGTTATATGTATTTATAAACGTTTATCTATAGTATGTATTTATATAAAAACAAGAAATTTGGAACAGCTGACTTATAATGTGGTTTCAAAAAGTGTGATGCATCAAAACCACAGATCATAGAATTGTTTCTATGATCTATTATCAAAACCATATCTTGTAACGTGCTGTTTCTATTTGGATTTTACAAACGCGAAGCCCGACTCAGATATGGCATATTTTAGGGTTCTGTACCCAAAGGGTAAAAACCCTATTATTGAGACTTCGTTGTCCGTCCGTCCGTCCGTCCATCTGTCACCAGGCTGTATCTCATGAACGGTGATAGCTAGACAGTTAAAAATTTCACAGATGATGTATTTCTATTGCCGCTATACCAACAATATAATAGATATTTAATGGGGGCTCCCATACAACAAACTTGATTTTTTTTACAGTTTCTTGCTCGATACTAATAATGGTGTCATGTAGACGCTTTCTTGCAAGATTAGGTTACAGATAATGCTACGGGACTCTTCGTGACCGAGTCCCATTCGCACTTGGCAGGTTTTTATTTTGTTTCTTAATGGGGCTATCCGACTCTAACTTTGTCTTTAGGCCACTGAATAAGAGACCAGGGCTCTCATTGAAGGTTGATTTATAGTCAATGGGTTAATATCTCCGACAAACAGACAGCATTATTGGAAAATTAATCACTGTTTATTGAGTCCTGTCCAAACTGCCTGTTTGATTAATTGAGTATCTTTGAACTGGGCGAGGGTAAGAATTTGTGATAGCTTAGTGATAAGCTTTCGATAAGAAACTTTTAGTGTTACGATAAGGATTCCACCTGTATATCACGATCCTTTTATTTTCTGGGAATACATGATTTACGACTTTGAAATTGAGATATATATATTGAAATTTATGATTTTAAGGGTATGTTTCAGAATGTTCGAGAAGTTCCGGTTATACTACCCAGAACATATTTATTAAACAAAACACAATATCTGCGTTTCACAGTCATTGATTTAACCCAGTGTTTTTCAATCTGTGGGTCGCGAACCCTAAGGGGGTCGCGTCACGTTAGTCGGGGGGTCGCCGGCAGAAGGAAAAATGCACGGGCTTGTTTAATTTACAAAAATGTCAAATTGAGGTACTATTTTTGAAACGTTACCAATCAAAACATTTTCTAATTCCCTTTTTGGTTATAATGTCCACCATTAAAAAGAATAACAGTTAATACAGGTATGAAGTGGCGAATGGTACTAATAATTTTAGAGCTTCTCCCTTGCTAGATCTGGATATTTTTGCTTTCTTTTCTTTCTAAATTCATCTTTGTGAACAAAATTCAATTTGAAGCATTCCGTCAGCAGCTAAATCTATGCAGAATTCTTCTAAATTTTTAGAGAGATCAGTCAGTTCTGTTGACTTATGCAAGAAAAGATTTAGTATCCACTTGTCAGATTCAGAGTATTACATATTAATTAACAGTCGGGAAAGTAAACTAAAAGTTTATCTTGCAAATTATGCCAACTCTGTATCTTACAAGGAATGTGAGCACTTACCACAAGCGTGGTCTGATGCATTATCTTTAACAATCTTCTGAACAGATAGAAAACACTTAAATATATGGCTTTGGAAAGAGGTTGGTCATAAATCAAGTTATGCATGAAATGTTTTGACTTAGCTGTTAAAATATTTTCTTCTCTAAAAAGTAAAGATATCAAAATCAAAGCAAGTCATTATTCTACGTACTCATTTAAATTATAAATTCACTGTCTGTATTACAAGGGGGTCGCCAGAATTTTTCAACTTGTAGGGGGTCGCGAAATCTATAAGATTGAAAGACACTGATTTAACCTATCCATCGGTTACAGTTTGAAACGCGCTGCAAGTTAACTGTCATTTTTATCATTCAGTTATGTTATGTGTTGGTTAGCAACCCGAAACTTTATTAGGACATTCTGAAACGGAGCCTAAATCTCAAAAAATCCTTATATTGAATGTGTTTTTTTATTCGAAATTTAAAGTAGAGTGTGCAAGCAGTGTGTGTTTAACACGAGTGTAAGTCATCAATTTCTACTACGCCTATAGCCGCATTCATTTTGAATTGAAACCTACTTGCTTGTAGACTGCTCACGTCATGTGCTTGTGTAAACTTTTCGTAACATTATATTGTCCTGACTTTAGACCGTACACTATCTATTTTTTTTAAATATATCGATCTATCGATTGGAATCATAAATCTAAAAGTCAAATGCCAACAAAGCACATTGACACAAAATAAGAACAGAAAAGTTCTCTGTTTATGTTCTGATAAAATGCTTTTGCAGCACAATGGAATATTTGAAATTCTTCAAGTTTTTCTTTTGCGTTTAGATCCGTAATTGTTTCATTCGAATATGCCGGATAGCGCCCAGATTTTTTATTTAAAAATCAGAAGTATTCTGTATCATCACTAATCATTATATTCCTACCCTTTTGTCACAAATGTTGGGTTTGTGTAATATGTCTTATTATACAACACTTTGGTTCAATGTTATCGTAACAAGTAAATATAACAAATATTTTCTACAGGATTGTACTGTACTGTATCAGCTGGATAGTCCAATGTCCAAAACACAGCCTCCCCCAATATGGGGGGTTTGCCATAATCCCCATGCTTGGCAGGCGGCTTGGGGATCGCAGTGTGAGATATCAGTTCCTCAAAAAGCGCTGTTGCCCACCTTCTGGTGTGTTACCCTTAGTCGCCTCTTACGACACCCACGGGTAGAAATGGGGGGGGTGAAATTCTAGCACGGCACCCCACGGGCAAAATGACTATAAGTGCTGATAGTAGAAATAAGGACAATAATTTTTATAAGTAAATTTCTATAATAAGGTCGAAAGGACTCACTTCCCAAACGAGGTATTTAGATGGTGGAGACTAACGAGGGCGTCTGTAGTCCAAGCTGTAATTGATGACTTTCACACATGTTACACACTCTAGTTTTCATATTGAATATAAATAGTTAAGGTAAAAAAAATTTTTACCAGAAAATGTAACCGACTTTAACACACGAAAGTGTGAAATAACTTGTTGAAGGTACCATGATAGTTCAAAAGGGCCTATTATCACAAAATTGTCCACATGGTACCGACTTTGACAAGTTATTTCACACTTTTGGGTGTTGAAGTCGGTAATTTTTTTTAGTAAAAAACATTTTTCACTCTTTTAGTGACCCTTGCTACTTACGGGATCGATTCTCATTCATTGTCAACGACTATATCATCAAGATAGGTGAATATTTTTCAGTTATTGGAGCGTAACTCAAAAACAGCTTGACCGATTTTAATGAAATTTAAAACGGGACCAAACGACAAGCATCAGCTTTTAAACAAAAAAAGAATTTTCAAAATCGGTTCATCCAGTCAAGAGTTCTGAGTAAAAAAGAAAACAAAAACAGACGAATTGAGAACCTCCTCCTTTTTGGAAGTCGGTTAAAAATAGTAGGTTTTTTATAAATATTCACTTATAATAATAACACGACTAGTGCCTATCCACATCTACACTAATATTATAAAGAGGAAAGGTTTATATTTTTGTATGTAACGAATAAACTTTAAAAGTAATGGACCGATTTGAAAAATTTTCACCATTAGGATCTTACATTATCCCCAATGAACATAAGCCTTATAAAACCTTATAAGGTTTTTTTATTATTCTTTATTTTTTTGTTGAATTCCCGTGGGAACTTGGGCGTGTTAAAATAAATTAAGAAGATAGACTATTTTTTTAAATATAGAGTTACATTTTTGTTTGGAACATTTGAGATGGCTGTACTAGGAGCAGGGTGACTTTCACCCGTGTTAAACTCTCTACTTTTCATTTCACATATAAGGAAAGTAAAAAAAATAGTTTTGTTAAATTATTGATAATACACAACTACACTTCAATTCTATATGATACGTTTTAATGAATGACAAAGACAGGAAGACAAGCATGTAGTAGACGCACATATGCACACTATTAAGACTCAAACAGGAGATGTCACCTAATTTGACATTGCCCTCTTCTAGGTACGGGTGCCGCTTCTCCCGTTGTTTGGGTTCCGTACCCAAAGTGTAAAAACATGACCCTATTACTGAGACTTCGATGTCTCTCCGTCTGTCACCAGGCTGTATCACAAGAATGGTGATAGCTAGACAGTTGAAATTGACCAGGTGATGTATTTCTTTTGCCGCTATAACAACAAACTACAATGTATTCAAGGGTTAATAGTACATTGCGTACCGAGGGAAGAAAGTAACTGATTCCCCTCGATCTTGTAGTTTGAAACCCTAGACGTAGCCGAATGCCATAATACACCCAATTTGGGAATCGCTTGCTATCGAGTGATGCATAGTGCTGGATTCTATACCTACCAGGAAAATATAAGTTTATTTTTACTGCAAGTAACTTTATGCAATTCAGTTATTCTTATCAAACAAAGAAAGCATTCTACGCGTGTGCAATGTTCACATGTTAATCTTTTCTGGAAACAGAAGTGGCCGAGAACATTTTACGGACTTAGTGAGAAAAACTATTGTATTTTAACATTATACCTATATGAAAAATAGGCCACATACAAAAAAATAAAACGACACGTTAACAATGGATTTTCGTATACATTTTTCGTCCCCCGCAGCGATGTTAGTGTGGTGTTCCAACAGAAAACATTTTTTAAATTATTCGCCATTGTAATAGCGAACTATAAAATATAATATCAAGAAATATAAACCGACCAAAAGAGGATTGAAATTGCGCTAAAAATCCTAAACTGATGAAAAATATTTTTTTTGTAAATAGACTTTTAATGTATACATTGTGTCGTGGTACAGAACATTCAGCGTGCGAATCTGATTTGACTTTGATACACTATTAGTATAGTAATGTGTATATTACTATGTATTTGTTTCGTTATTAAGAATTACTATATAACTTTCGCTAAAATAACAGCCTTAATAAATCAGTTTAGAACATTTTAAAATTTTACAAACGCAACCATCTGGAAAGTATTGTTTTCTCGAATTCTTGCGCATTTCAGGTAAACGAAAGGTCGTAACTACCACGACCAGATTAATTATTACTATAACTAATATTTAAATATATATCATTACCTCAGATTTCAATAATCGCTACAATTAACAACTATACAGCCTTGCTTAGCAAAGAAATAGTTACCACTTTCAAGTAAAAAATCTATCGCGAAACACGTAACAGTTTGTTCTGGTAGCAGTCTATAGGAGCCAGTAAAATTACAGTCACATGAGAATCAACAACTGTATGTCTCAGGGTGACGGGCGCAGTGCAGTTCGTCACTTGTGACGTGCATCTGTTATAAGCAGAGGTTACCATCAGATGGGCCTCGTGATTGTTCCGTCAAAATTACATTAAAAAAACTTAAAATGGAATACTTTAAATGCTCAGTTTAATGTTGCTCTTAATGGAATACATCTCTGAAACACTGCATGCAGAAGTGTCTTTGTCATTCTTCAGTTGTTTTCACATAAGAAAACCTTCCTAAGTAACGCTAATGTTTTGTATTAAATCTACGAGTATCTGCTTTGAAATCATGAAAGAATCGTCTTAAATCCATTTGGTGTTAAGGTACTACTTAATATTTTTTTTAATATTTAGGGAGGACAGAGATGCTGGCTACCGCCTGTGCGGTCGTCCAGCTCCACCGGGTTTTGGGCGAGGCCTGGCCCTACAATAGCCCGGTAAGGTACTACTGTGGACATATAGGTTTATGTATTGAATTCTAAATATCCACAAAAGTTCCACGGTCGTGTGAACAAAGTGAAAAGCAAATGAACTTACATTAGTAAATTGGTGCCGCCCAATCCATCAATCATCCCTCTGCTGACAGGCAAATGGCAAGGGTAGGCGTGGGAGGGACCAATTTCATGACATTTTGGAACCAATGTACCCGGGACATTTTCAGGGGACCTACGGCTCTGGGAGTTACAAATAGTTTTTCATTTAAAAGTTTTAACAGAATAAATGTTTGTTATTTATTTGGCATGTGATTGAATTGGTCAGTATCTATATCATAGCAGTCCGTTTTGTTTTATTGTAAGCAGGTTTTTCAATCGTCGTGTAGTTTTTGATTGAAATCTAAAACAGACCGATTAAATTTAAAACAAACAACAAATTATTATTTCCTCTATCATATCGCTATGAATTTTATCTAAATTTTTTTTAAAGTAAATTTATTTGTTGTTTAAAAACACTTTGTTAATAATTAATAAAACAAACTTTATTTGGGTGATATTCAGGTATCTTGAAATAAAAATGTATTAAAGATAATGTTCAAAAGTTTTGTGCAAAATTGTAGCTAAGAATATAAACCGACTTACATAAACTATTATTATAGTATTTGTCCTACCCACAGATCTTTTACTCTAGCGATCTATATTATGTTCAACATAGCGTTGCGCCGCTTTGACATTCTATCTGACAAATGTTTCTTTGTGCATCTTTGAAAATCGCCATTTAGGGCGGTGTTTTCGCGAAGTACCTGGACTAGAACTAAAAAGTCAAAGACTACTTTTGCCACCATACTGAAAACTTTTCTAGTCGGCATTTTGAGAAGCTGGTATTTTGGAAACGAAGAACGGGTAAAGTAGTAAAACAAAATATTTTTTTACAGTAGGGTGGCGGCCGACCATATTAGCGAAGCCAGGATACTTATTTATGCTGACGAAAATTTTATGAACGCAACAACTACAATACCTGCCAGAATCTGGCTTCTTTACGGTTTGTGCTCATAATATTGTGTTTTGTCACCTTTCGTAATAATCGAGAAAACAAATTGTGGCGACGCGCGATGTTTCATAAGGTTATGACGATAATGCAGTTTTCCAAAATACTTATACATAAATATCACATAATAACGGCTATAAACGCAGTGTAATATATATATTATAATTGTTGGAAATTAAATTATGTATTTTCGTTGATCTTATGTTAGTTATTGTGGAAGAATATGATAAGAATGTAATATAAATATTTATACTGTACCTGCTCGTAAGGTTTTTTTTAAATAGGTGGAAAGTACGTTATTTCTATAGTACAAACGTACGGAAGATAAAGTAGTATGGAAATCCAAAATGGATTTTCAAATGTTGTTTGCTAGAACACCACACTCACATCGACGAGAGTTGCGGCTGATTACGAGAGTTGCTACGATATTACTATGCTGCTCATTAGGTGTTATTTTCTTGGATGCCTTTTCTGAAATTCAAAGGAAGAATATCTGCCCTTTAATTCTTTTCGGTACCTACGGCTTAAACCAAAAACAGTAATTGTGTTTGGTGACATGACAAAAGAAAAGTAAATAGGGTATGCGGACCACGTATCTATTTATCAACCAGACACATCTGTAAGTGTATTTGTCGATCCATCTCCAGTGTGATGCGGAAATTGCCCGTTTTGCCGACATTTTTGGGGCAAACCTCTACTTCCGAACTATTACCGGTCTACGAAGGACGACGTGACATAGTTACTGATTAGAGTAGAGTAGAATTCGAGATGACAACTGCTCATTGTAGAATGTGATATTTGGTTATCACTAAATTTAATTTTAGTTTATAAAAAAATTAGGCACCAAAGGGATTGCAGCGAAGCTGCGTTTTATGTTAAGGGTTACATTTTGAACCGTGGCAAGGACTTCTAAAGTTGAGTGTAGCCTAATCTTGAGTGGATTCAAGGTCGCCAAAGATGGAGGCGGCTTCGTTCCCGAGGAGGATACTCTTCTTTTTACACTTACTTCAAAGAAATATAAACTGGCTATTGCGAATTGGATCTCGCTTCGTTTTTTTCATTCTGACTAGGCAAGCATATGACCGCAATCTCACCTGATGGTAAGCGACGACGCGGTCGACGGTGAAGCATGTTTGCCTAGACCTGTTCACTCTATACTTATAGACTTTCAAATTGTGCCTCTCAGGAACAAAGACGATGGGAGGGTGTTCCATTCTTCGTATAGCAACAAACATTTAGAAGAAAAATATTTAATTTGAAAATCACAATAAAAATTGGCATTTTCAGTATTTGTTGGCTTAGTGAAGGAATGATAAACTAAATAAAATTAAAAACAGAATTCTTAATTTGTTTAGTTTTTAAGAGAGTAATAAAAACTGACCAAAAATATAAAAATTTCCGATGCTTTATTTTATTTTTTACAAAAGCAGCATAAATTTATTTGAAATGACAACACGGTCTACATACAAAGGTGCATTAAATTGTATCTTTAAATACTCATCTAATTTTTGTTTTTAGTTCTAAATTCTACTAAATACCTCAGTTTCTAACTTAAGGTTAGGACATGTATGTCCGTCCATATGCATAACGTACAGCCAATGCTTTCGATTAGATTTCCTTTAACTTTTCCAGATATACTTTCTCTAATCAGCCATTCAGTATTTGCGTTATATATGATAATAAAAATATATTATTTGGTCACGTACTTTCCACCTCAGAATAGTAAATACCACCCATTAACAGTAGTAAACATTCCTGAACAACTTGAATAGTTATAAAACTTATGAACGACTAGGCAAGCTTCACTAAAAGGACTGCAAAAGTTGAGAATATATTATGTAATAACTTTAACAATGTGGTTTTTTTCTTTACAGTTCACCTCCAATACGAAGAAGCCAACCTGCGGGACTACGTCCTCCACTCCGTCGTGGACTCCTTCGTCCGAGGCAACTTCACGCCCACTAGCCCCGCTGAGCGGCCTTGCCGGGAAGAACCCTACTTCCTCCCCAAACGCACCAAGAAAAAGAACCTTAGATACTACGACAGTGAGTTCAAAATCGATGACGAGTTTAGGACGAAAAGTGGCAGTGACTATTACTTTAGGCCCAAAGTGCGATTCAGGGGCGAGAGGTCGGCGTTTAGAGGGGGGAAGAGTGTCAGGTTCCGGAGGAGGTTTCTCCCGGCAAGGGTCGTGACAGGGCCTTTGGAGGGACGCACGGCGGTGATGCTGCAGTGGAGCATGGCAGACGCACTCCATTTAGATAAGGAGGAGACTAGTGTCGTTTTTAGGTAAGTACCAAATTTTAGAATTAAACTCTACGTTTTATACCGATAATATTTTTAAGTCACAATGATAAAATTCTTGTGAAAATATGAAAAAATGGTAATAAATTTCAATATAATTTTGCTTACAATTAATTTGACAAATGTATTGGTCACAATGATCCTAGTTTTCATGCATAATAGAACTAAGCGGGAAATTGTATAACATTTACCTACTGTTTTCCGAGCCGTGATATAAGGGCAATTTTTTTCGCTGATCTTGTAAAATAACGCCCAAAGTTTCCATTATTTTTACGAACTGTTTCTTATCTTAACTTCTAGACCTGGTAGACATGTTTATTTAAGTAACGAATTAAGGTTGAAATTCGTTTTGAAAAAGGTAGGTATAAGTAAGTGTAAGCGGTTTAAGTACATAAGTAGTTTCGTCAAAATGTAAGTAGGTACTATTTTTACATGCTTGATCCTAATTTCTTGCTCCTGGTTTATCTTGGCAGTTTTTTAGTTTTATTAAGTTTTTTATATATAAATTTTCCAATATGTATTATTTTAGGTAAAAGGGTTTATTCGAATAATTCTTTAATTACCTACATAATGTAACGGGGATCTAAATAGGGACCCAAATATTGCTGTGAAGGTTTTTTATACAATTGTGATGAAATAAGCACGTGAACCACCTGGTAATCTAAGCATTTTGCGAAAGCTCATCAGGCTAGCTACCACCCTTGAGTGAATATCTGTCGCCAAGCACCAAACCGGGTGTTCCGGCAGCAGTTCTTGAGAACTGGGTGACGGGCACAGTGCACTTCGTCACTAGTGACGAAATACATATGTTATGGGCAGAGTTTACCACCTAACATCAAATGAGCCTCGTGTTTGTTCCGTCACAAACACATTTTTTTTTATTAATAATCAAGGGAAATAATAAAAACAATAAATGCCTTTTACCACAAATACGCCGCTTCTTCAAAACAATAACCTCGGGTCTTACTGTAATATTATTTTCATGATGTTTATCGTAATAATTTAAGTGAAATAAAATACTAACAAGGTTCAAATATCTTACTAACATTTTTATATCGATATCTTCCCTTTATTTTCTTAGCTTCCGAAGATAATATTTAGATAATGGTTACATTGTTAAATAAACTGTAAGAATATTCCGATTTCATTTACAATGTTTTCACAACCTACGCACCTAATGTTATTGAACATTTTTTTTTTACCGTGGGTACACTAGTTCTACTACTAGATCAATGATGGCAGGAGTTTTTTTACTTTTTCAAGATGTTTGACAATCTGACAAATCTCGCAGCCCGTTGTTCCTTTGCCGTGCTACCATTAGACGGTTTCTTTACGGACGGTATGGCAAATTTGATTTTATTTACAAAATTACAAATTTACGAAAGGAAAAATTTAAGTCATGTGCGGGATTCGAACCTGCGTCTATCCACCCCTTTAGCCGGGGTATGCTCTAATCCAATTGAGCTAACATGACAATGAGTCCATAACGCAATTTTTTCCTATCGTTCTTTTACCATCGTATTGGGATGGAGCGACATTGTTCAACTTACGTTGTACATTGTTTTTGCTATAGTAGCATTAGTGTTTTTTTATGTTTTTTGTACCTATAATTTTTTCTAAGTTAACAATTATATAACCCTGTTTAATTTCTACGAAGTGTAGTTGGCGCTCTCGATTGTAACCGGAACAGTTTATTTGTGTGCTTCTGACTTTACTTCTTACATAAAGTTTCACTTTGGCAGTTGTCACAGCAACTGTCAAAATCAAATACGATACTTTTTAGTAATATTTGGAATACTTCCAATCCAAATATGAATTTAAACGCTAGAAAAGTTACAACAAATATCACTCTGACAGCTATTATTCCTAAGACCAATTTTCTAATTCTTTTTTTAATATATTAATGTTATACTTGAAGTCGAAATCCAAAAATATGACATCAACTGTTAATTTGACATCTGTAACGTATAAGACCTATTTTTTAGTATTTATTTAGAATATTGGCAACTTAAATATGAAATCAAAATAATTTTGGTCGTTGTCATATTTGACACCTGTCACATCAATATCTACAATAATATATAAGCTTTTTCTTTTCCATAAACATAAAGGAAAAATTTCATAAAAGTGTTATTATTTTTTTAAAATTATGAAGGTAATTGATGAAAGAACAGATGTGGTTTTAGGCTGCTTTTCCTGCAGTGATGTACTATGTAAGATACAATGAGATCGCTTGATTTTATTTGCTTAGCTGAGCACAGGTAAACGGGTTCAACGAAGCTTTGCAATTAATATGGAAGGATGCGAGCTAAAGGTCTCAGCTAGGGAGGCGCGAGTTTTGTATCAATTGTGCAAAGCAGAGTAGGTATATAATATACAACGTTGTTAGCGCTTGTTCGTCACCAAGCGTAGACTTGTACATCGAGGTAGCAAATAAGATTCAGTCGTTACGCCCCGCTACCTCTGCTTACTTGAAACGCCTCGAATAGCTTGATAGCGCATCACCACTTAGCTTGAGTAGAAACGTTCACATAGTTTCGTAGCTTCGCTTTGACTTTACAAACCGCTTAGCTATCTTGCAGATATCTGGTGGAAAGGATTATGGATCTTTTATAATCAAAAAAAATCGAAACATATAAATAGCAACTCCATCCCAATCCAGTCGTGTTTATTTTATTAATTATAATAGAACATCAAAATGAGTAATTAAATCATGAAAACATCAATAAAATAATCAACACAATTAAGGCATTTTTTTTACTTTTAAGCCAACATATAATATATTAGTCATATTCTAAGCACATGTTATTACAATACAATACAATACAAAACACTTTATTGTACACCAATAGAAACATACAAATAACTAGAAAAACTTAAAACTAAAGTATAAAGGGCGGACTTATAGCTTAAAGCGATCTCTTCCAGTCAACCGTTGGATGGAGATCGTTTAAGGAGTCAGAGAGGTTGGCGAACACAATAAATTTATTACATATTATATCTACTTAAATAAATCAAATGCTTAAATTCAGTACATAAATACTAATTAGGTACTATAACAGATAGAATATTAGTAAGCTGTAGCTTATACAATACATAAACATACACAATACTACATACTATAAAACTAAATACATATACTATTTAATACTAAATACTACATATTGTTAAACATTACGGATACAGACTAAAATTCAATGAGATGGTAATGTAGATAAATAATGGTCTTTAATTTGATTTTTAAATACAGCAATAGACTGAGCTTGTCTAATACTAACCGGAAGCTTATTCCAGAGGCGCGCAGCCTGAACACTAAAAGAGCTGCCATAGAAGTCACTTCAATGGCTTGGCAAATTCAGCGTAAGGTTTTCAGATGGTCACACGAGTGGGAGCAATGCAGGAATTTAAAACGTTCCTTCAAATAGAGGGGGGTAAAGGAATTAAATAAAATGTTGTAAGGAAGAGACAGTATGTATCCCGGCGAAGACGAATAGGCAGCCACTTGAGTTTTGTACGAAATTGAGATACGTGATCATATTTTCGAAGACCGAAAATAAATCTTATACAGTAATTCTGGAGACGCTCAAGCTTATTTAGCTGTTCCTCCGTAAGATCGAGATAGCAGGCATCGGCATAGTCAAGAATGGGCAAAAGTAGAGATTGTGCGAGCGTAACTTTAGTGGCAGTAGGAAGAAAATTACGTAGCCTTCTAAGAGAGCTACCGGAAGCAAAGATTTTACGGCTTATAGATGCTAAATGAGGTTTCCATGAGTGATTATTGTCAAGTATAACCCCAAGATACTTAACTTCCTGACTGTATGAAACGACAACCCCTTCAAATACAATTTTGGGATGTGTCGATAAATCCACCTTAGGTAACATTCTGGAACTTCCTATTATAATTGCCTGTGTCTATGTAGGGTTGGCTTTTAGGCCAAAACGCTTGCTTCAAGCAGCTATACGACATAAATCACTGTTAGTGTTAAGAACAGCTTCGGTCAGCTTGTCAACTGGAGCCTGTAAATAAATTTGGAGATCGTCTGCATAGAGGTGATAGGAAGAAATTAAAGAATTAGAAATGGATTTGATAAATATAGCAAATATTACAACAGTTAACCGAAATATTAAATACTCCAATGACATTAAATAGTCATACACTTTTGTTAGAAACACGTAAGACTACTCAGAACTACTTTCTCACTGATCGGAATCAGATTTGTATGAATATACAACAAATTCACATTAATTCCTTAAATAAACTTTTGTTAGTATTCTCTAACTGTGAAAGTACTTTAATAATCACGGCTTTACGTACTATACAATTTCGACAGGACGTCCCAATAATTCTCAAAAAGTCCCATTACAGATTCGTATAAGTCATGATCTTCTTTTATTATATCGGCTGCTTTTTCTGCGATCATAACAACGGGAGCGTATATGTTCCCGCTGGGCAACACGGGTATAACGCTGGCATCGACAACGCGCAGACCCGTCACGCCACGCACGCGTAGCCCAACGTCCACCACACTCCTGCTGTCTGCGCCAAAGCGCGCTGTGCCACCGAAGTAGCTCATTCCTGTCATCATGCACGAAACGTAGCATTTCCAGTAATCCCTGCTGCCCCACTTCAGCCCTCCGCAACTCTTTAACTTAAACTCCTCCGGTTTAATACTCCTTTTCGAGTAAAAGGTAGTGTTGAATGACCGAGAGAAATGCATCACGTAATCGACCAGATTCTCCAGATCAGCGTTGTTGGATAAATAATTTGTGTAAATCTCGGGCGGATCCAAGGGGTTCAAGCTTCTCAGCCGTATCTCTCCTCTTGATTTTGTTTTAAAGTTAATCACTTGATTAAAGATTGCTCGCTTTCCGAGAGAGCTCTTGCGTATGCTTGCGCAGATTTCATCATTCACACCGAGGGCCACCAAACAAAAGAGTGTCGACAAGTCATCGCCTGCGTCCACGAAAAAGTTCATAGTTTCATAGTCTGGATATCTTTGCGTCTTTTTTAGCGCATCATAGCCCACCACGGCGGACGCTGGATTCCTGCGAGAGTCAATGTTACTACGATCTTTAGGTACAATATTAAAATTATAAATAAGGCTAACTCCGACGTGGTCTTGCAAGTTTTGGCCGACTGACGGTGAGTCAACAACGACCCTAACATTTTTTTCCATCAAATGTTTCTTAGGACCAATGCCGGATAACATAAGCAACTTAGGAGTGTTCAACGCGCCGGCTGACAAAATAACCTCTTTGTTTGCTTTTATGGTAATCTTTTTTCCATCATCAGTTATAGCCTCTACACCAACAGCGCGCTTATTTTTATCGATTATCACCTTTACAACGGTCGTGTATTTGAGGACATGCAGGTTTCGCCGTTGTTTAACTGGATACAAGTATGAGGTGGCGGTGCTCTGACGAACTCCATCGGCTATCGTGAACAGCATCTTTGCGTATCCTTTTGGTTGGTCCTCGTTTACATCGAGGACAACTTTGATTCCCAATTCTTTCATCGCATTTAAATAATCATCAACATCCTCATCCCTTTCATCAACCGACACTCCCAAATTGCCTCTAGTTCCGTGATAGATTTTCGCGGGAGAGTTAAGTATGTAGGGGTCTGTCATTTTCTCGCTCTTTATAAAGTAAGGCAAGACGTTTTTCCAGCTCCACAACTGATCCCCGACTTCTTCGGCCCATCCGTTGTAGTCACCAGAATTACCACGCCCGTACAGGTAGTAATTGAGAGAACTAGTGCCCCCAAGCATTCTGCCTTGTATTATGTCTGCGTAAGGGTTTCTGTGACATTTTTGGGTGTAGCTATTGAATTCCGCAGTGTAGTTCCATTCATATTCGGTGTTTTTGAGGTAGAGGAAAGTAGAGGGAATCTGAGGAAAAATAGCCCAAATTAATAGCAATACTAAGATAGGTAACAAGCATTGGTTACAAAAAAATAGTGCAACTCACCATAGATTCGAGTGGTGGACAGCCACCAGCCTCGATAAGCAGCACTGAGACGCAGGGAAGCTCTGACAGCCTGTTCGCTAACACGCTGCCCGCCGTACCTCCGCCAGCTATAATGAAGTCGTAACTAGCTCCATCTAGATAAACGAGGAGAAACACTCACTCTCAGATACTCTCAGTTTTTTTTTTGAATATAACAAAATTTTCAAAAGCGACTTGGGGACAACAGTACCCGCGGGGGGAAAAACGTTAAAAGTGCTTTGGGGTCGATTGTACCCACGCGGCAAAATCGTATTTTTTTATTATTATGAAAGTAGATTTTTCTACAATAAGTACTCAATCACCCAAAACATTATAATATTTATGAATATTTTCATTCGCTCCTAGTCACGGAGGGATTTTTAAGAAATTAACTTATTAACTTTTCCAAGTCTTTATATTCTTGAAAATATATTTTACTAGCTTTCCGGGCGCGGCTCCGCCCGCGCGTATGTCGGTTATCGTGCAAAAACATTAACCTCTTTCTGCGCAGTTGGATAAAAACTATCCTATGTTTTTCCCGAGTCTCAAACTATTTCCATACCAAATTTCATTCAAATCGGTCTAGTAGTTTTTGGCGTGAAAGCGTAACAGACAGACAGAGTTACTTTCGCATTTATAATAGTAGTACTGATGAGAACTTAGATAAATAATGAATAGATTCAGGCGTTACTTTGCGGAAATCCATATTTAATAATAACAAATATTTTAAAAATATTTTAAGAAGACATTAAATTAATATTTTAGAAAACCATATAAAAAAATTCATCTCTCCGATCACACGATCGAGAATAATCAAAATTAAATAGAATTCTCAATCGTTAGCTCGAAGAGTCAAGACCTCCTGAGGATGCTTCGAAGTGTCGACGAGAAGCGAAACGCGTCGTAAACTCTTTCGGTTTGTCTGCGTGGCGTTTATGATGTCACGTCGGCTAACAGAAAAATTAGGCGGAATTGTCACCAGATGTATTTTCAAGTAGTTTTTTTTTATATTAATTTAATGTTTTTTTATGATATTTGTTACTAGTGGCCCGCCCCGGCTTTGCAGGGGTAATTAACAAAAAAATTAACTTGATTGAATGTTTTCAATGTTCATCAGGGCAAATGTAGGATTTTAATTATGAAAGAATTTTTCAAATCGGTCCAGTTTTTATGATTATTCGTTACATACAAAAATACAAATCGTTCTTCATTACATTATTAGTGTAGATGTACTCGTAGATTATTAACTAAGGTTAATATAAATTAAACGGCGACCGCCACAATTACATATAATAGGAACAAAAATAAACTAGCGGTACCGGGTTCTAAATCTAAATTTGAAATTTTTTCATGTAAACCGCAGAGCATGCGTTATTGCAAACTAAAAAATATTAAAATTATAGGGTTGCGTCATCATTAACAAGTTTGAAGCTAATTGCAAAATTAGTCTTGTTTGTAGTAAAACGTAAGTTGAACTATAGATGTCGGTCCATCCCAATACGATGGTTAAAAAGAACGCCAGGAAAAATTTGAGTTATGGACTCATTGTCATGTTAGCTCAATTGGATAAGAACATACCCCGGCTAAAGGGGTGGATGGACGCGGTTTCGAATCCCGCACATGACTTAAAATATTTTTTTCCTTTCGTAAATTTGTAATTTTGTAATGTAATCCGCAGAGCATGCGTTATTGCAAACATAAAAATATTTTAAATATTAGTTTTATGAAGATACCTTGTACATAAGGCTGTTGTGGGCACCGGTAGCTGGTGAGTTGCAGGGCTGCTAACAGCTGGAAGCCCCTCTGGACGCCACGGAAGACGTCTAGCAGTGTTGAATTGAGCATCGCGTTAAACTGGCTCGGTGCGTGTTCAACTGTTCTTTATAAACAATGCTCTGTAGGGTTGCGTACCCAAAGGCAAAATGGAGCGCTGTTGGTTTTAAACAAGAATTCTCCCCTTTCATAAACTCAAATCAAATTTACTAAAATGGCTTAAACAGAAAAACTACGATGAAACAAAATCACATATTGGGAAAGTTGCTTAAAGCTTTAACTGAATACCTTCATTAACACCACAGTAAACACAATACATTATATACATATTTTTTATCATACACAACATATTTAGAATATCCTTACATATATTTTACATACTTGCATACCTATTTATTATTGTAATAATGTTCATTTTACCAAAATGAGACGGATTACTCAGCATTCCATGGATTCACCGTGCGGGTGCCGGGTCCATAGCGTTGCAAAGGAAGAGGCTAGAGGGGCCTGGGATTTGCAACCCAGGAGTAGGGTTGCAAGTCCCCCAAGTCTAGAAGTTACGGTTGTTCTTGGCAGGCCAAGGTCTTTAAGTAGGTTATATAGGGATTTCGCTGGTATACCCCTTGCTCCAACTTCTGCAGCATATAAATTAACCACATAACCGTTTTTGGGTAATTCATTTGTTAGGTCATAATATTTGATTGTTTTTAATGTGTGGTATTTAGGTATGTTTGTTTCCCACAGCACAGTAAGTACCGTTAATATGTGTTCTTTTTTTCCGTATTTTATTGCAAATGTTCCTCTTCCAGGGAAGACACTGCCTTTTGCAACACAGTGTAAACTAAAGCTAACGGCAGGGCTTCGCCAATTCATATTAAGCAATTATTTAATAGCTGAAGACTGCCATGACGCAGGTCAAAGGTCCCCAGTCGCCACCGCCACCTTGAGCTTCACCTCTGATGATTAGCTACCTCACATAGAATAGAAGCCACCCTCAAATAGAAAATCTGTAAACCATGTGTTCCAGCAGCAGTCCTTGAGAGCCAGTTAAAAAAACACAGGCACATAAGACTTAACAACTCAGTCTCAGTTTGATGAGCGGCGCAGTTCGTGACTTGTGACGAAATGCATCGTTTAGAGGCAGAGATTTCACATCAGGTGTAATGTGAAATATTTGTGTAGAACCCATTGAATAGAGTACAAATATATTTAATAAAATGTTACCCTCTTTTATTATGTCCAACTGTGTAAATAATGGAATAGAACTTCACTCATTTCTATTAATTGTTACATCATTAACCTTGGCAATTGTGTTTATTTGTGCAAATTGGAATCAGTACTAATATTATAAATGCGAAAGTAACTCTGTCTGTCTGTCTGTCTTTCTGTTAAGTATTCACGCCAAAACTACTGGACCGATTTGAATGAAATTTGGTATGGAGATAGTTTGAGACCCGGGAAAAAACATAGGATAGTTTTTATCCGACTGCGCAAAAAGAGGTTAATGTTTTCGCGCGATAACCGACATACGCGCGGGCGGAGCCGCGCCCGGAAAGCTAGTCAATTAATAAATTGCAAAATCATGTACTTTTATTTTTTTTGATACAATAATCCGTTATTAGCTATAGACTGCCGTGGCGTATTTCATTGATTCAATTCCCACCGCCGACTTGAGCACCGCATAGTTGAAGCACATTTTGCGAACGCTCGCCTGGCTGGATACCACCATCAAGTGGTAAATATGTCGCCAAGCACCTAACAATGTCACCTGATGGTAAGTGATGATGTGGTCGAAGGTGTTAACAGGCTTAACCTAGAATTACTGGCTCTCAAGGGCAGCTGCCGGAACACACCGTTAGGTGCTTGGCGACAGATTTTCTACTTGAGGGTGGTAGCTAGCCAGGCGGGCATTCGCAAAAATGCCCTTCCACCATGCAGTGAAGCTCAAGCCCACGGCGGGATTCGAACCATGGACCTGCTGCGCGGTAGTCCATAGCCAAAGCCACTGAGCTATCATTGCTTCAAAATTGTGTATTTAGTATTCGGTAGCAGTCCTTGATAGTCAATAATATTTGAGACTAACAACTATGTCTAAGGGTGACGGGCGCGTTGTAATTCGTCACTTGTGTCGAAATGCATCTGTTATAGGCAGAGGTTACCGCGTAACATCAGGTGGGCCTCGAAGCTGTTCCGTCATAACGCCACAAAAAAAGTTAAGAATTCGTCAAGAAAATGGTAACGTTTATTTATTACAAGGTGTAAGCAGGTTTCTTGATGCCGTATACTTAGATGACAATTCAAAGATGAGTTTTGAAAGTTATTAGTACAATGCGATTAAAATAAGAATAGGACGGGCTCTCGGCTAACTTCACTCATATAAGTACGATCAGCAGAACAAACTTAAGGTAATGAATAGATTCAGGCGTTACTTTGCGGAAATCCATATTTAATAATAATAAATTTAACAGTTAGAAATATCAAAACATAGTGTAGGCTTCGCGCTGCTGAATGAACAGACTCAATTGGTTTCATCCCCACTGTTACGTATTTTTAGTGATAATCTGCCGCCACAAACTATTTTGTAATAAAGTTCCGGCTTACCATGTCACAACTGCTATATTTCACACTTATCTTCCACAATTAGGGTAAACTCACTATCAAACACTGTATACCTATATGTAGTACTGTCGTATATTATACACGGCACTTTGCGTGTTAAGTACAGTAACGTCCGGCCACTTCGAGAATCTTTTGAAGACTGACTCGAATTCTCCCTACAACTGGCCATGTTTGCTCTCCCCTCCAAGTATTACGCAACGAGTCAAATCAATGTCTAATGGACTACGCAATTATCAAATAAGCTATTAAAGGAGTCAAATTGACAACAGATTTTCAACTTGAGGGTGGTAGCTAGCCAGGCGGGTGATAGCATAGGTAAATATTGTGTCGTTAGATTTACGTTTTAGGTAATGTCCTTTGTTTTAATTTTAAGATGTTGAATAATTTTGCGTTGGCTTAGAAGGTTGATTATTTCACAGCTCCAAGAGACAGTAGTGAGTATTTGATATTTATTTCAGCTTGATACCTCTACGTGTTCCTGAGAAAAAGGGTCTTGACAGACACGAACGAACTCGCGCACGAAAGGACAACAAAGTGATCCTTTTTATTTTTTTTTCCTTTTGATGTACGGAACCCTAATAAATTGAAAATTAAAATTCAGACCGCTTGCTCGATGCGATGCGTGATCAAAATGCTGCCACTTATTTGGCTCAACACATAAACATTGCAATCCAACGGGAGAATGTTGCCGGTTGAGATTTCAAACTAGTAGTAGGCATTTGGAGTGCCTGTAGGCCTACAATGGCATTCAGGTTGCCTAAATACTTTCGTTGTAGTAACTGTAGTGTTATATTTAGTTTGTAATATATTGTTTATAAAAAAATATCGGTATAATACATATATTGAATGACTTACATAACGTCCTTACCTTTATTTATTCACATTGAATCATAAATTCAATATACCTATTAGTTATTTATATGTTGCATTCAAAAGAAGGCCATAAATCTATTATAAATAGACAACAATAGATCGCACGTACCTACTTTCCCACTTCTAGAACAAATTGTTATTTTGTAAGTATTAGAGTTGTTGTACGAGTAGAAAAGCTTATGAAGTAAATAAATAAAATCAACCAAGTGCGAGTCGGACTCGCGCACGAAAGGTTCCGTACCATTAGCTATACAACATAAGACTTCATATTTTAACCATTTTTTGTTTTAACGTGCGCGAGTCTGACTCGCACTTGGCCAATTTTTTGTATTTGTTGTTATAGCGGCAATAGAAATACATCATCTGTGAAAATTTCAACTGTCTAGCTATCACCATTTTTGAGATGCAGCCTGGTGACAGACAGACGGACGGACGGACAGCGAAGTCTCAGTAATAGGGTCCCGTTTTTACCGTTTGCGTACGGAACCCTAATTAAGAAATAAAGATCATTTATTGCCACTAAAAATAACAACATTTTTCAGTGTCCATTTATTAAGATATTAAAAACTAATAAATAACATTACAAAATTACAAATTTACGAGAGAAAAAATTATAGTCATGTGCGGGATTCGAACCCGACACGATGGTTGAAGAACGAGAGCAAGAATTAAAGTTATGAGTCATTGTGTCATGTTAGCTCAATTGGTTAGAGCATACCCCGGCTAAAGAGGTGGATGGACGCGGGTTCGAATCCCGCACATGACTATAATTTTTTCTCTCGTAAATTTGTAATTTTGTAATGTAATTCGCCTAGCAGGCGTTATTGCAAACTTAACAATATTAAAAGTAATAAATAACATACTAAAATTAATTTAACAATTTTATCTTAGGGCAATAGGGGTATACTCAGCGTGTGTTATGTTCACACTGTGATGTGATCATAACGCTGTTTTTTCAGTGTACCCCTCAGCTCGGTCTTGGCCGAGATGCTGAAGTAATTGAAGAATACGGGTGAATCACAAAATTACATGAATTACTTTATATTAGTTACTATTGTTTTTTTTTCGTGCAATCAAAACAGACGCCTGGCCCTAATTTATACATTACAAATAAGTGTCTTTATAATATTTTTTTTAAATGACTGAGCTGTGCGTGTGTCTGTGTGAGGGTGTGTGTTTGTGTGTGAAGTGTATCTGTGTGTGCTTGTGAATTAATTATTACATACATACCTATTTGGTTTCTTGTTTTTTTTTGTGCTCCTGGTGTTTTAAAGGTTGCTTCAAAGTTATGTTTTAGGCGTAGTAATAGATTTAGCTTAAAACGTATTTCGTAGGTCTGATTGCAAAGTTTTCTTCTCAAAGTTGGTGGGATATCGTTCCAGACTTTAGACGCTGTGTACATGAGCTGCCTTTAAAACCCTGTGTAGATAAAACTTATTTTCATGCTTAGAGCGGGTTAACCTGATGTATATCCTTGACCCACGTAATTTAAAAAAAAAACTGTTTTTTTTCTACATGACACCTTTTGAGTTAAGCTTGCCAGAAGGAGCTCTCTTCTGGCCTTCATGCTAAGGATCCCTTTTTTTAACCAAATAGGCTCCGCCATATGCTTCATTCACAGATCAAATTGCCCAGTCACTATATCAAAACTTATTGTAATTCGTTATTAAACATATTTTTTTCATTATCATCAGCAGTTCAATCTTCTTTTTTACTGAAATATAGTATAAGAATAAAAATATCACTAAGATTTTCTTGCTTATAATTTTAAAAAAAAACATGCTCGTAAGTAGTCTATAAGAAAATAATATATAATTTAAAATACTTTTTTGTGGCAGTTTTTTTTTTGTTACTGATAGGTAAGCCTTTGACCACAATCTCACCTGATGGTAAGTCTAAGTGATAATGTGGTCCACGGTGTTAACAGGCTTAACCTAGAATTACTGGCTCTCAAGGACCGCTGCCGGAACACACCGTTAGGTGCTTGACGAAAGATTTTCTACTTGAGGATAGTAGCTAGATGCTAGCCTGCTAGGATAACCATCCCTTAAAATGTCCCTTGGTGGAAGGACATTTTACCATGCGGTCAAGCTCAAGCCCGAGGCGGGATTCGAAACATGGACCTTTTCTGCGCGGCAGTCCATAACCAATGCCACTGAGCCATCACTGCTTCAAGTCAGACCATCAATAAATCAAAAAGAAACCAACATATACGTGAAATGAAAAATTCAGATAATAAAACCAAATGTATGTGGAAAATAATAAAAGACCGCACAAATAAAACTACAAAGAAACCTAAAACAAACATAAAACTAAAAATCCAAAATAAATTGATTTCTGAACCCACGCAAATAGCTGGTGCTTTTAACGAGTACTTCGCGTCAGTGGGCGCCGGCGGCAGGGTGGCGCGCGGCCGGCCTGCACTCACGCGCACTGATAACACGATGTTTCTTAGCCCAGCCGAACCGCGCGAAATATACAATGTAATAAAAAATTTAAAATGCAAATATAGCTCTGGTATAGATGAAATACCCCCAGTCTTAATCAAACATTGCGCAGCGGAATTGACATTGCCTTATTATATATTAATCAATCAATCGTTTAATGAAGGCGTCTTTCCAGACTTATTAAAAATAGCTCTTATAAAACCCATGCATAAAAAAATGTCTAAAAAAGACCTAAATAACTATAGGCCAATAGCACTCCTACCTACGTCATCAAAAATATTTGAGAAAGTGATGCAAAAGCGCGTAAATTCCTATTGCGAAAAATATAAGATATTTGACGAGTCCCAAAACGGCTTTCGGAAAAATCGCTCCACTGTCTTAGCGGTATTTAAGTATCTCCAAACTATACTCAATATAATGGATGAAAAAAAATACGCCATTGGGGTCCTGCTCGACATGACCAAGGCGTATGACAAAGTGCAATATCACATACTTCTGGAAAAACTATATAACATAGGAATACGCGGGATAACACACAATTGGTTTAAGTCATATTTAGAAAACCGTATACAATGTGTAGAAATTGAACATTTCGATAGCGACACGGGAACTGTTAATAAAATAAGATCTACCCCCATAAAAATAAACAACTCTATACCCCAAGGATCGGTCTTGGGATGTATCCTGTTTTTAATTTATATTAATGACTTACCTAAAACCATTAACGAGTCTTGTGTACTTTTCGCGGATGACATATCTCTTTTGACATCTTGCAAAAATAATGATAACCTGACTAATAATCTCACTGACATGTTTAATAATATAATCAATTGGATGACTGACCACAATCTTGACTTAAATTTCGAAAAAACAAAACTCATACAATTTAGACCCCACCAAAAATGCCCTCTTGACATAAATTTTTCCTTTAATTATAATAAATTACAATGTATTGACGCGGCAACATTATTAGGCCTAGAACTAGACCCTCAATTAAATTGGAAAAATCATATTCAAAAAATACAATCCAAATTATCAAGTTTCTCTTACGCGCTTAGGGAAGTACGACGGGCCACTGACCTCAATACAGCTATATCAGCGTACTATGCTTACGCATACTCACGGCTCCGTTACGGTATCACACTTTGGGGTAATAGTGTAAATGTAGGTGAACTCTTTGTCGCACAGAAAAAAATAATCCGCATTCTCGCAAATATCAAAGCTCCAGACATCACAAAAAGAGAATTTCATAAACCATACTTCATAAAATATAAAATCCTAACTGTCGCATCCATCTATATCTTAGAAACTTGTAATTTCGTTAAAAAATACCCAGAATATTTCAAAAAACTTTCAGACCAACCACGAAATTACCCGCTCAGATTTAAACATAAACTGGAAATACCTAAGTGCAGATTATTAATGCAAAGTAGTGGTCCCCATGCTATGGCCATAAAAATATTTAATAAATTACCGGACGAATTAAAGACTGACGAAAATGAACAAGACCTTACTAAAAAACTAAAAAACCTATTGATAGAAAAATGTTATTATACGATAGAACAATACTTATGTGACAAATATTTATAAAAAATAAGTCGGGCCGCTCCACATTAAGTTGCCATACCTAAACTTGGGTCATTATGTAGTGTTATGTAAATAGTTATTAAGATACCTACATAATATGCAATAAATGATTTGATTTGATTTGATTTGATTTGATTTGAAGTCTGTAGAGCAAATATATGGACTCTAATACGTCGAAGGCTGATAATAAACAGGTATTTATATCAGCTGTGCATATAGTAGTTGTGTTTATTTGCGGCATATTACAATGTTCTGCATAAAATTATCACTCACCTTCAATTTTATAAAAGACGTCTGAATGCGAAAGCTATAAATACTGCTCTATCGGATACGACCAAATCAAATTACCATATTATGTTGTCGTCACACATGCGTTAGCGCCTAATGCCTAATAAAGCAAGACCTATTCCTTATTTGCCTTTTTAAAGTCTATGTATCCGTTGGCAATGGGCTCCGTCTTCTAAGATATGGAAGGTATAATAATGATTGATTGCTTAACTTAATAATAATGTAATGTCATTCGCCTAGTAAGGCGAATTACATTACCATCCCGATACGATGGTTGAAGAACGAGAGCAAGGATTAAGTAATGAGTCATTGTGTCATGTTAGCTCAATTGGTTAGAGCATACCCCGGCTAAAGGGGTGGATGGACGCGGGTTCGAATCTCGCACATGACTATAATTTTTCTCTCGTAAATTTGTAATTTTTAAACAGTGTTTTTCACGCTTGAAGCCAAGTTTCGTAATGCTACAAGATCATTCTCGTAGTATTCGCGAATTTAAAATAATATTTCTCGTTTTATCTTGTACAGTTATTAGACAGCAATGCACACGAACCCGTAAATTGCCCTGAATACCGTCAAGAATGTTGAAAATTAAGTTTACACGTAACACATTCAATAAATCCAAAAAGTATTGAGTAACATTATTCGTCAATATAAACTCTTCTCCGAACTTTGCGTTATACGTGCTTAAATACAATAGTTAGATGATCTTGCAACAAAACCAAGAATTTCCCGCCAACAATGTGTGCATCCTTCTTTTGAGTCAACAATAACATGAGAATATTACATAACATAAAAAAACTATTAGAATAAACATGAATGAATAGGTAATTGCGTGCAGGACTGCTCTCACGTTATGGCAACACACCTGAGTATTAGTCAGATGTTCAGGTGCTCCCATTCTTCAGCTAGATTTCAATTAATGCTACTTCCACTATATTTTCCAAACCTGACTTCCAGTATTTTTTGATAATTTCAATAGTGTGGATATAGAAATGATTAAAAATGATTTCATCGTTTCCTATAGTCATTTTTTCCGATAACCAGGATCAACCTTATATTTTGGCAGTTGCGCAACTTTCAAAACGTTATCGAGGTGTATTATGTTAGAAAGTAATAACGTTGAAAAATTAATTATGTGCCTTTCATTGAAATTTCATTACTTTAAAAAAACAAATTCTGAACAACATCTTCGACCACATCATCACTTACCATTCATCATCATTACCACCAGTGAGATAGTGGTCAAAGGCTAACCAATCACGTAAAAAAAACACACACACATTATCAACATAGTAGTTCAATTTTAAGTTCTATTTTAATATCTTTATGTTTGCAATCATGCAAACATAAAAATGCATGCTCTGCGGATTACATTACAAACTTACAAATTTACTAGAAGAAAATTTATCTTCATCCTAATACGATGATTAAAAAGAACGATAGGAAAACATTGAGTTATGGACTCATTTTTCATGTTAGCTTAATTGGATTAAAGCATACCCCGGCTAAAGGGGTGGATGGACAAGGATTCGAATCCCGCATATGACTTACATTTTTCCTCTCGTAAATTTGTATTTTACTCTACTCTCTGTTAAGGTCCCATAATAAAAAAGTGTTGTCAATGAGATTAATAAATTGAGCAAATACTTAGTTTATTTCCATACTTTGATAAGTGATCTTTAAAAGAAAAAACTTAGTTACTACTTAAAATATAGAAACATGTCGTAGGACACATACATCAGTGTCTAAAGCTACAATATCATTCCATTAAAGCAGGTGTAGTCGCGGCATTATAATTTTCAACATAGACTACCTACAGACGCACATACCTGACTCAAACTTATCAAATAACGACAAAAACAAGTCACTGATGGCTAGAGTTAGTACAAAGATAGTGCTGTTTATTTCAAAAGATTTATGGTACGCATTAATACTAAGATTTATTAGTCTATCCATTTCGTACGTACTTTATATTTTTATCGACAAATAAATGAGGTGGATGTCATTTAGATATCAGTAAATTAAACTGTATAAAATTATGTTAGTGCATTGTAAGCAATCCCCGTGGGGTGCCGGGATAGAATGTCACACCATTTCATACCGTGGGTGTCGTAAGAGGCGACAAATAATATAAAATTCTCGTGAGTTTCACACATATTTCAATATTATCAATAACCGGCAAAAACTCACTCGACATATTTAAATTTACGAAACTTACTTTGAACGCCTTCCAACGCTCGCAAGTATGAATTTTTTTGTTGAAGGCGGTACCATGCTGGTTCAAAACAATGACCTCACATTAGCATGGTCCATAATGTTGAAAGTCCACCCGGTTTTTTGTTAAAATATATTTTTGACTTGTTTGGTCATGCCTACTGCTTACAATATCATTGTCACATGGCTAAAATACTGTTTAACATTAATTAGAGTTGCAATCACCTTTAATGCAAATGATTTTATCAGTTTACCTTACCGATGTTGATGAAATTTTATTGGGAACAATTTGGAAGTATACTCAACATCAAAATCAATTCATCCAAACAAATACAATCGAATTGAGAACCTTTCTTTCCTCCTTTTTTGAAGATTAAATATACATTTGAATGTCTTTACTTTTACACAAACACCAACGAGACATTAAAAAAATGTACCCTTGAATAAAGCTAGAGTACTTTACCTACCTTTGTTTTATCACCACGGTCTCGAGAAGAGAAAAAATAACATCACATTCGTCATATTTTTTTAATATCTATGTAGACGTCTGAAAATATTACTGCGGGCGTGATGTTTTTTTGCAATTTCCATGCAAAACAAAACCCTGAATGTTTGACGAGCTCAATTCTTATTATTTATGAAGTAATCTCCGTTTGCCTCCGTATCATTTCCCCAGCGATACAGACGGACAAATTATTTATTGCTATAGGAAATATTGTAAAAACTATACGTCGGAATTGAGTTTTATCCGACTTCCAAGAAGGCGGGAGGTTTTTATAAGTAATTGTACGTATTTTTACACTACTGCCCAAAGTAGGGTAATATTTTTAGGGTTCATGCTTATTGGCATACATACATATATGTATGTATTTAAATTTGTGTACACTCGTGAATTTTTTTATGCCACCATAACAAAAAAAAAGCATTAAATACCGACGCTAGCCAGGCTAGCGGTCCTAAAACTTGGCATGGTGGAAGGGCGTTTTGCGAATGTCCGCCTGGCCTTGGTATCACTCTGAAGTAGAAAATCTGTCGCCAAGCACCTAACGGTGTGTTCTGCCGACTGTACTTTAGAGATGAAATAAATGATAAATCGATTAACTGGCAAACTATGAGCATATAGATATTAGGCTCACGAATATGCATTTAACATTTCATAGGGCTTGAACACTTGGTTTTTCGCTCTGTCAAAATATGATGAAAGTACGTTTGTATGGGAAGTGTTACGTACGCTCTAACCTAAATATCTAACTCAAAACAATGAACCCATTTCTGTATCACACATCTACGAGTTATTCTAATAGCGATTAGTCGACTGTGCAGAGAAGAAGGTAAACTTATTCGTCGAAAAATTATAAGCGTAGTTACGTAGTTAGAGGGACATATCGCGGTCATTCACGAAACTGTGATTGTAGGTACAAAAATATCGTTATTTTTTATCGATGCCGCAAGTTCGTCGCACATGACATAAAGAAGTTGAATGGACTTCGAATTGCCTAGTAATGTTACAGTTTATCTCAAGTAATCGGGTATAAATGTGAGTCGTTTACATTTATAGACCATTTGTGAGAAATATTTCCAAATATGTTTAGATGAACGCAATTTTTTTTTTATGAGTTGTTTTATATGGAATGCACGACTTCAGTCGAAGTAGTCTCAATTTTGATGTTTTTATAACATAACGTAGTCATTTAAGGAGCTCAAAATAGCACAACGAGCGGCACGGAGTTAGATAGAAGGCATGTTTTGATTTTATTGTAAAATTCAATACGAAGAATTTTCAAAGACTGTACATAGCGTGTTTACTGTACATAGCGAGTACTTTAAATTTTGCAATCGAATGGATTAAGAATGAATTTTTTGCTTTTGTAAGTTCGGTTTGACTTCCAACAGTGAAGAGTATGAAATAACATGTAGAAGTCGGTACCACGCTGAATAAAAACACTGAGCTCACATTTTCATGGTACGACTTCCACAAGTTGTTTCACTCCTTTCAGTGTTCAAAGTTGGCTTAGTTTTTTTATAACTAACCAAACTATTGGTAATTATTGATGTGAAAATTAATTGTCAGTACTACTATGTACTACTTACTTCTACTTAGTACTTTTACTACTCCTGTTTTCAGTTAATTTTACATTTACATATTCCGACTGTGCTTCACCGTTACGGCAAACAGTGCAGCTTTACACACACAAAAATATAAATAAAATAAAAATAATTGATTTTTAATTATTGATTAGAAGTATTCTACGATATTGATGATGCACATAGGCTATTATATTATTTTCAAAAAGTTAGGAGTCTGTACGAAGACTTCCATAATGTAACCCAGCGCGCGAAAAAATACCACAAAAATCGTTGTATCGCGTACGTTGCGGAAATTATTGACGACAGAGCAAAGTGTATTACAATTTCATAAAAACCATCAATATCTACAAAAAATCTACAATCAGTACTATAATATTATAAATGCAAAGTAACTCTGTCTGTTACGCTTTCACGCCAAAACTACAGGACCGATTTGAATGAAATTTGGTGTGGAAATAGTTTGAGATCCGGGAAAAAACATAGGATAGTTTTTATCCAACTGCGCAAAAAGAGGTTAATGTTTTTGCGCGATAACCGAAATACGCGCGGGCGGAGCCGCGCCCGGAAAGCTAGTTTGATATATATATGTATGTAACTATTAAAGTATGTCACAATAACTACTATTTATTTTATGTGTTGAAATATATAGTTTTTGAAATTTTTGTCAAATACCCGTGCGAAGCCGCTAGTGTAATTTCTATAAAATTCCTCTTTAAGCGTAATTTAATATTCATGATTTTCTTTGTTTTTCTTCAAAAGTTTGTTAATGTTTCTTAATTTGCAATATGTTTTCTCTGAATAAAATTATTCATCACTATTTTACTTGTAGCGCTCTCTTAACTACGGTTACTGCATGACATTTGGTGCTGCAGCCACAGAATAAGTAATAGTCCACGGAACAGAGTATACATCCCTGACAGAGACAAACGATCGCTTTTTGTTACAAAATGGCGTGACTCATTGTTGCACTGTATGAAGAACTTATTTAACCAACACATTATAATTGTTGCTTGTATTAACTTATTAAAATAACCGATAATGATTTTTGGGTTTATACTAAAGCGATTGTTTGATTCTACCGCACAACATGCTGATATATGATTATTTGGCGAAATGAATTAGCTTTGATGGGCACGCCTCCAACTGATAGTGGGCTCGCGCCGCATATTATGCTTGCAACAGCCATTAGATTGCCCAAATGCTTTCGTCGTAGTATTGATAGTATATAATTTAAACTTCTTATTATGTGCATTTAAAACTGCCCATTTACAAATAACCATATATGTATGCTATATTATGTATCGGAACAAACCACAGTTATAGTTTCTTGCTTTCATCGATAAGAAAAATTCACTGAAGATTGACATTTTGTGGTAGTTACAGCTATTAAATAATATTTAATGAGCAGAACTAACGTTATTGATAAAAATATAGTGCGCAATGAATCGGACGTGCTGTCGACGTAAGAATTTAGTGATCCGCTTCTACTTGCTACACTTAGTTGCGACAGAAATTCGTACTCCGGAATGGTCCTGAAAATGTTATGCCACATCCATTTGGATCAGCGAAGATTAACAATAATTACTTTAAAAAATAATAAAATACTGACTTCCATAACTGCAGAGCAAAAATCTCAATTTTGCTAGGTACTAGGATGACATAGGCGTTCTTTATAATAATTGGATTTAAAAACGAAACCAACTATTTTGATAAAATTTATATATAGCAATACATTTTATATAACCTCCGAAGTATGAAATGCCAATTATACAACTAATTAACAAAATCAATTCATAATTGGCGAATTATTCGCGTAAAATATACAGTCGAATTGAAAACCTCACCCTTTGTTTCTGGGTAATATAAAACATCGGCTACTTGAGATTACAAAATTAAGTACCAATGAAACATTTAGGTACAAAAACATCAACATTTAGTGTATCAAACATGTAGCTCGTGTGTCACACAACCTACGTAATTACTGAACAACATCCATTATGCGAACCGTATTCATAGCGAGTAATCCATCGCCAGCTTTGATCCTACAAGGCTTTGCTCTTCGCAATATTAAGCACCATTGAAGACGTAACATGAATCGACTTCCCTTTCAATTCACATCAATGGTAGGGTATTGTATGCATGTATTACTGAAAGGTTTTGTTTCTTGTTCTCTGTTCAATTGGAATTGTATGTACTCTTTGTATAATAACAGGGGCTAAAAGTAATTTATGTAATACGTAGTCGTTTGTTTAATTTGTATTAATTTGGGTGGCACGGTGCTTAGCTAACTTCTGTTCATTATTCAGCCATATTATGTATAGTGTACATTATGTAAACAATACAATTATTCTTCTCTTCTCTTTCTCCAAATTAATGCTGAATAATGTGATGCTGCAGACCCTAAGGCTTTAACGTAAAATCTTCCATTGAACAATGAGGCTTCTTCCACTTATCTACAAATCTTTAATCACGTGAAAGTTAAAATATTTTAGAAAAATATGTTTAAAAATTTGCAATGTAATAACGCGCCTATTATTCTGGCCTGCTCTTATCCTAAATGTCGGTATAGCAAAGGATGTGTTTTAATGTGTTCTTAAATTAATAATTCTACGTAAATAAAAATCTTTGTCAAACATCACAAATAATCACGCCTAACAAATATCCTAATGAATCCTTTTTAATAGGAGCGAATTTGTTGGTGTCAAGAACAATTATAAACTCCATGTTGTTACTGAGATATTTTTTAGGTAAACCAAATACCAATTGTATGATCCGAAATCACCCCTAAACTGCCAGGTTTAGACGTAAACTGGAATAAAGAGGCACAAATAAAACAAATTGTCTACATTAAAACAATTCTTCACCGTAACTTTACTTACATCTAAATTACTCCGCAAACCACCGCACACATATCAACATGTATAGCATACTACCGCAATACAAGGACAGACAAATAAATCGTATTGTTAGTACGTTCAGTAAATCCTTTGAAAAATACAGCCTCATTTAGTACTAACTCTAGCCATCACTTACTTGTTGTTGTGTTGGTTTTGTACTTTATTTTGGTTGATTCTCGTTTTAGAACTTTGTTCATCTCGTAGCACTTCTTAATCGATGTTTCAGGCAGTTATTGTTGTATGATTAACTTGGTAACAGCAAGTGTCCACTGCCGAGGCAGTCGTAGATGCAAATCTTGCTGTGGGCTAAATATATATATCTGGGTGTTAGGACGTTTTGCGAATTGTCGCAGACCGTCATCGGTATCTCTTCAAGTAGAAAAAAACCTCGTTGGCTACCTCCCTGCTATTTCTACTAGCATTGGATAGTAACCTATTTTATTTTAGGCTTACATTGAGTCAACAATATCTTCAACCGTTTTTTTTACATAGTTGATAGGCCTTTGACCACTATCTCACCTGATCGTAAATGAAGTGACGATGTGGTCGAAGATGTTATTCCGGCTAAGCTAGAATTACTTGCTCTCAAGGACTACTGATTTTCTACTTGAGGGTGGGAGCTAGTCGTCCTAAGAGAACAAATGGGACTGACGCAAAGTACCCTCTAAATCACGGAAGGGCTCTGTAGTAATGCCACTAGCGGTCACCCATCCAAGTAATGACCGCGGTTAACGTTGCTTAACTCAGCTGATCGGTTAAGAATAGCTAAGAAAACCACGCTACGAGCACTTCAAAATCACTTACACAGTTTGACCAAAATAGTGGCCAAAAACTAGCTTACTTGTTGATGCTCTCCATTAGGCTACCTATTATTATTATCAATCGCACAACGAAGGTACAAAAAAACATAGGTACTTCTTATAAGCACAGCTTATAAACTATATAGTTCATCAGGAACTGATAGCTATATTTGCAACACTCGTTTCAAAAAATCTCATACAATCGAAATATTACAAGAGCAATAGCTTGTATAATAGTATTTGAAACTGTCACGACTACGTTATTGCCACTATAAATAATTGAGTAGTTTCCAAGAGACCGAGATGTATACAAAATATATAAAACAAAGCTGAGTACTGAAGTAAGTTCTTCCATAAACAACATTTAGAACACCCATAATCATCAAAAACCCATCATCATTAAACCATCAAACAAGCTCCATTTCACCAAAATTGCTGTAATCAACACTCCATCAAAACCTTTCCGTTCTATCGATTCAACTTTACCACAGCGAAGGAACCCAATCAGGTTATGTCGATACCCTCCACATATTCACCGCAAAATCCCATTTGATCGCCTTCCAATACCACAGAATAAACAGCAATTGCTAGAGCAAATACATTTGATCGATGTACAAAGTCGAGTGAGTAATCTCGCTTCGAATCAACAAGTACCAACGGAGGAATGACCAGTCCAAAGTTTATCGGGGACTTGAAGTACTGCGAGGACTTTTACAGACTGAGTTGTAATGTTATTATGTTTAATACGGTTATGGATTGTAGTTTGTTAGCAGCTACTTTATCACATTGTAATAGTTTAAGTGTAACTTGACTGATAAAATAAAGTGGCCAGCTAGGTACACATAGATTAAAAAGTATTGTGATGTTACTGCTTTCTCCCCGCGTCTTCGAGCATATGTCCAATGTATTTTGCTCTGCTTTTAGAAGTGTCTGAGTAACGAGTAGGTACTACATTACAAAATTACAAAGAGCGCAAAAAATATAGTCATCTGCGGGATTCGAACCCGCGCTATTCACCCCCTATAGGCGCGGTATGCTCTGACCGCTAAGCCAACTTGATATAATGACTTATAACTTGAATTTGTCCTGTCATTCTTAGATATCGTATGGGGATGAGCGACACCCATACTTCAACTTACGTTGTACAACAAACAAGACTATTTTTTGCAATTAGCTCTAAACGTGTAAACGATGACGAAAATCTATAATTTTAATATTTTTATTTTTGGAATAACGCATGCTCCGCGGGTGACTTAACAAAGTTAGAGTTCTGAGTCAAATGTCAGCTTGGCTTAGCGGTCAGAACACATTCTGGCTATGGGAGTGGATGGCGTGGGTTTAAATCCCGCATATGACTACAATTTCAGGTACTACATACATAAGGTTACACTTGGTTTCTGGAGAAGTAGATCCAAATAAGGGAATGTTCCGAGAAACTGTATTATTTTACTCCAGCTGTGATCTTGGCATATAATATATATATATATATCTTGCTACCAAGACTCTCATAACAACTTTCTTGCACGCCTGTCTCGGTCCTCATGTGCGCCTTCTTCCAGAGCGTCTTCAATCTGTTCCTCTTTCATTAGTTTATTCATACTCAACGTGTGTACTTGTCATTATCACAAATTCCTTCTATCAATTCTCTCCCCATATCCAAACCATATCAGCATATTTTTCTTGACTAAAAACACTACATCCTTCTTCTTTTCCACGTTACTTTACACCAAATCATACCACATATTCATCTAGGAGCTCTCAACTTGACTACATTAAGTCCACTTTTATTATTCTGAATATTATGTATAGTATACAGTTGTCAGTACAAGGTATCCCTCAATAGCCTTTCCAGTGGTTCAAATTCTACCAACCTGTGTTTTACAGGGTGGTAGGCTGGTAGAATAGCATTGCTTTAATGATGCCTGGTCCTGGATACGATCCCGATGTCGTACGGTGATTGGAATTTCCGTGTACCTACGAGTAACTCTGGCATAGTTTCTGCTCACATCGTATTATATGATATCAATTAATTAATAGTTAAGACACTTATGTCTACGCATTTGAGGAATACCACACGTTTGCTTTAATCCGAACTTCCCGACAAAGCATGATGTTTCATCAATTTCATCTCGACGTCTGAAGTCCACAACTTTGCAACTTTCACGACATTTTCTACCTCGCACTGTCACATTATAGAACCAGCTGCCAGGTGAAGTATTTCCGAACAGTTACGACTTAGGAACCTTCAAGAAGAGAGCATATTCCCTCTTTAAAGGCTGGCAACGCATCGCACGAGACCTCTGGTGTTGCGGATCTTTGTGAGCGACGATGATCACTTACCATCAGGTGAGCCGCCTGCTCGTGTGCCCTCCTAGCCCATAAAAAAATTTGGGCTTCATTTAAATTAATATTCATATAAAAGCATTCAGTTATAAAGAATAGATGAAAATGAGACATGCTTAGAGACATGATATACGCCCTCTAAAACCCGCGAAATAGGCAAGAAATAAAATGGTGTAAGTGGCTCCTCCGGCACCCGAGATGTTTTCATTCCATTAGCCTTCGTTGGTATGCCGAGCACGTGTTACGTCTCTTTAGGCCTTTTATTTTGGTGAAAAAAAAGGCGAAAATCACTTTCTGATCTCGAACGGACGATTTGAAATGACGCTGTGCTTTTTACCTTTTCGAAGATATTGATGTCATGTCACTTTAGTGGAGACTTTGGAAGTTAGGGTTTTTCAGAATACCTATCGAGAAGTCGCAGTTTAAAGGACGCGCATACCGCGATCTGAGCAGATGAAAAGCATTTTCTGATTTTAAGTGCTTGGCGACAGATTTTCTAATTGAGGGTGGAAGTTAACCTTTAGGGCATTTTGCGAATAGCCTTTAGGGCAGTTGCCTACATTCGCAAAGTGCCCTTTCACCATGAGGTCAAGCTAAAGCCAGCGTGGAGATCGAGCCATGAACCTGTAGCACGGCAGTCCATATCTAACGCTCGGTTTGAGTGCAGTGATTCAAACAAAACTATATTGAGCTAAATTATACAATATCATATGTTAATTGTTATTTATGGTTTCAAAGATATAAAGACATTACACACGGATGGACGAACATTTAGCGTAGGCTCAATAAGTTTTTCAGGTTTTAAATGAGGCTTTGTTTTTGTATAGGGTAATTAAAAGATGGATCACAGCATACTGAAATTTTAGTTAGCTATTTTGTTTCTTGACAAAAACACAGCAAAACAATGGTCTTAAACCAAATTTGACGGCCCGCCATTTCTGTGTTTTGGTAATATAAATATAAATACATAAACTAGATTTGAACTGTACACAATGAGCTCAGACATTGATACCACTCATGCTAGGATGTAATAATTATTTTCGGCCACCATCTTATGTTACCCTGTATAAGCTGGAGTGTCCACTGCTGAACACAGCATCCACCATTGAACGCTCCCCAGCCAATCTAGTGAGCGATTTCCTGAGGGTTTGCCGCAGGACTGCAATTCTAACAAATTGAACGGTGTCAATACCAGTTGTTTCGAAATAATAATTTCGAGTCTTCAACATCTATTACGGGAGGATTAGCCATTATCCCCACGCTTAGTAGGCGTTTGGGGATTGCAGTGTAGGATAACAGTTTCTCAGAAAGTGTTGCTATCCACCTCCGGTAATTTACCTTTACTCGCCCGGCACCACACAAGCATTAGTCCAGCACCCTACGGGCTTACCTTCATATGTAAGTACCGAAAAATAATTTATTCAATTGATATTCTAATCCAATATTTGTTCTTGGTTTATATAATCTTGACCAAAACCTTTTAATTCTGTGCGCAAACACCAAAAATTTATGTTTCTAACTAATTCCGTCCACGAGCTAGAGACGTGGCGTATGTATGGAAAGACAGACAGAACGACAGCTAGCGTTGTCTCATTAATAGCGTTCTGTTAGTAGTCATCCGTTTTTCCTTTAGATACAAACCTTTACAGCGCTCATAACGAAGCTTGATTAGCCATTCTTAACCGATCAGCTAAGTAAAGCAACGTCCGCTGCGGTCATGACTTGGATGGGTGACTGCTAGTGACATTACTACCTGAGCGTGTACATGCTTCGGAGGGTAAGTTTAGCCGTCAGTGCGGTTGTTGTCTCAGGATGGCAGTCGTTACAGGAATACCCGCATAGCTAGCCACCCTCAAGAAAAAATCTGCCGCCAAGCACCTAACGGTTTATTCCAGCAGCTGTCCCAGCCAGTAATTATAGTAAATATATTTTAGCATAAACTTTCCATCTTCGACTACATCATCCCTTTTCATAAGATGATATAGTGGTCAAAAGCTAGCGTATATTAGCTATATATAGAGCTATAAATAAAAAAACCCCAAAAACTGAAAGAAAAAATAGTTTTGACTGTGACCTAACATAAAACTCGTCGTATAACATTCACGCCATTTTTCCCGCCATTTATAACGGTGCAGTTCACACGAGGCCAGTAATTGGTTTTCTTTGTTTTCACACAACAGCGAAAAACGGCAAAGAGCAGGAATCCTTTGTGCCAACTTGTGGCACTCGAAAAATATGCCACTTACGTAACGCCTTCCACACGATCCGTTTGAAAATGGACTTTAAGAGCTTTATGAATAGAGTTCATATAATATTCTTACGTTCAAAGAGGTCCTTTACGAAGTTATTATTAAGGTGTGATGATTTATGGTTACTGAAGGGAAGAAATGTAAAAGTAATTATGGAGATATTATTTGAATATAATAGAGAGCTTTTGTCAAATATTCATTCGTTTTGACGCAATTTCGAGCACAAAAATTCGCTTTAAAGTAGCTTCTTTCGTCCTTTTTAGGAATCTTATGTTTAATATGATTTATGTCCTGAAGTTGCAAACTTATTTTTTCTTTCTCCTAAACGCAATTCGTTTCACAGAGAAGTGGTTTATAAAGATTCTATTTATGACATTTTACAAATTAATAGTGATTAAAACGAATTTTAAAAAATATCTCGATGCACCTTTTTATTTTGGATAGGCTACCCTATGATAATTCACATTTTGGTAAGTAATGCATTCGGAGATGTTGTTCAAGCTAAACCATAACTCGCTCTCAAGGACAGCTGCCGGATTACTGGTAGGTGCTTGGCAACAAATTTTCAACTTGAGGGTGGTAGCCTGAATCTATAAATTAAACATAAAGGTATATTTTTAAGTTATTCTGGTAGCTTATTTCAAGATCTTTCAATAAAAACAATTCTAAATAACATCATAGACACTAGAGTTATAATCTTTTTTATTTTTTTATTGAATTGTGATGGAATATGCACGTGGCCCACCTTATGTTAAGGGGTATCATCGGCCTATACTATAATAGATGTATCAGGGTGTTCGTCATTTTGTCACAATTGACGAACACCCTGAGACAGACGTTGTTAAGTCTAATGCACCTCTAATTTCATAATTACTTACTGACTCTCAATGACTACTGCCAGACCTTAACCTAACTTAACTTAATAATAACTTAAAATTTAAAGAACGCCGTGACTTAGTCAGATGTTCTGTCGAACGTGTCTGTGAAGTTGCTTGTGTGGAGGTGGACAGGCATCTTGTGTTGTGTGTATATCGACCACCAACAGATCAAGGTCGTGCTCAAAATTTTGCAGAATTTTTATCCACTATATATACTGCGGAAAATCTCTAAATGCAGAAAACCCATATTTGTATGTGGTGATTTTAATATAGATATTTTAATGAATTCTAAAAATAAGACTGATCTTATTTCATTATTTAAGTCATTTAATTTGAAATTTCTGTTCTGTGAGCCCACTAGGATAACAGACACTTCATCTACCTGTATAGACAATATATACTCAAACTGTAAGATTAAAGAAAAGTTAATATTGAAAGGTATTAGGTCTGATCATGAGGGCCTTGCGATAAAATTTGATGGAAATAGAGAAACAGAGAGGTATGAAGTTGAACATAGGCCGTTAACAACCAGTAGGCTAGAAATTCTCGGTACCAACATAGAAGCTAAGCTTGGCATAACAAGTTTTTCTCACTGTGACCCGAATGACATCTACAATAACTTATTTTCTTTAGTAAATATTGAGTTTCAAAAAGTTTGTCCAAAAATAAAGAAACAAATAAATGGAAAATTGAAGTTTGGTGATTGGGCAACTAGAGGTATCCGAAAAAGTAGAGATTATTTGTTTGATCTGTATCGCAGGAAAAATTTAACATCTTGCAAGCAGTTTCATGATTATGTTAGGAACTATTCAAAAATTTTTAAGTCTGTTTGCTTGAGTGCTAAATCTCTTTTTATTAGAGACAAAATTAGCAAGTCTAAAAATAAAATAAAAACCATTTGGAAGACTATAAATACTGAGACTGGTAAGAATAAACCTAGAGATTCAACATATGTCTTAACTATTAATAAACATCAAATCTCTGATCCAATACAAGTGGCGAATATATTTGAAATTTTTTTTTCCAACTTACCCCTAGAAGCCTCTAAATCATTGGATTCTTGTCCCAATGTAGCAGAAGCCCTATTAAAACATAATTTTCCCTGCAAAACACCGGACTTCTCTTTCAGATACACGACAAACTTTGAAATTATAAAGACATTCAAAAGTTTAAACATAAAGAGTACTGAAGACTTGTGGGGTATGTCAGTTAAAGTGGCAGAGTCTATTATTTGCATTATTGCACCATACTTAGTAACAATATTCAATCTTTGTGTTGATAGAGGAAGTTTCCCCGACTTAATGAAACTAAGTAAAATCACTCCAATTTTGAAGTCGGGGGCTGCATCTGACCCTTGCAATTATAGACCTATTTCCATCTTATCCATCTGAGTAAAGTATTCGAAAAAATTATGCTCAAACAACTTTTATCTCATTTTAATGAGCATAATATATTGAATGAGAATCAGTTTGGTTTCACTAAGAGCAGATCGACAACAGATGCAGGTGTTCAATTGATGTCACATATACTTGAAGCCTGGGAGAGTTCACATGATGCTATTGGCGTATTTTGTGATCTTTCCAAGGCATTCGACTGTGTAGAACACTGCACTCTGATTCGTAAGCTTTCACACTATGGTGTTCGTGGAAAAGCTTTGAATCTAATAGAGTCATATCTGTCTGACAGGCTACAGATGGTTGGAATAAATGGCAATACTTCTTCCGGGTCTTTCGTAAAAATAGGTGTACCGCAGGGATCAATTTTGGGACCTTTTCTGTTCCTAGCGTATATTAATGATCTGCCTTGCATGGTCAAAGATTTCTGTGATATTGTTTTATTCGCGGATGATACCTCTCTGATTTTTAAAGTAGATAGGAAAGATAGTGAACTCATTCATGTAAATAATGTGTTATCTATGATCTCTGAATGGTTCGCCGCTAATAATCTTCTGTTAAATTCAAAAAAGACCAAATGTTTAAAGTTTTCATTACCAAATGTTCCTTATGTTGAACCAAACATTAAGCTTGGCCTAGATAAACTCTCTATTGACAAAGCGACAGTCTTTCTGGGAATCAAAATGGATTCAACTTTACAGTGGGATCCACATATACATGATCTAGCCGGAAGACTTAGTTCTGCTGCATATGCAGTTTGTAAGATAAGACAGTTAACAGATGTAGCTACTGCACGGCTGGTTTATTTCGCATACTTCCACAGTATTATGTCGTATGGTGTATTGCTGTGGGGAGCTACTGCTGAGATAGAGACAATCTTTATCTTACAAAAGCGTGCAATTCGAGCCATATATGAAATGGATCCTAGGGAATCTCTAAGGGATCTTTTTAAAGAAATTGATATATTAACTTTACCGAGTCTGTATATATTTGAAAATATTATGTATGTTCGGAAAAATTTGAGTAAATTTAAATTAAACAGTGACAACCATCATTACAACACTAGGAACAAATATAAATTAACGGTACCATGTTTTAGATTAGCAAAGACAAATAAAAGGTCCTTTTTAGGTAATTGTGTGCGGTTTTATAATAAAATTCCCGAACATATTACAATGCTCACAGAAGGAAAATTCAAATTGCACGTGAAAAATATTTTGATGAGGAAATCCTACTACACAGTTTGTGATTACTTAAACGACAAAAATGCTTGGAAAATTCCACCTCTGCCAAGCCATCACATGTCTCCTACGTAATTTAAACAAATATTGTAATAATTGTATTATATTGTTTATAACACATTGTAAAAAGACGTTTAAAAGAATGGCCCCGAGTTTCTTGCCCGTTCTTCTCGCAGTGGCTCTATAAACCTTTTTTTTGCTGAACGTGGCAGTACAATGTAGAATATTTCAATATTAAAATTTGTAATTGACCTTCATAAGAGCGTCGTAGACGCCTAAATTGAATAAATGATTTTGAATTTGAATTTGAATTTGACCACACCGCTAGGTGCTTGGCAACGTGAGGTCAAGCAAATAGTAATTATTTCGGATGTTTGCCTGTGCAGACTCACAGGCAGCCAACTACCAGTTAGTAGCATGCCCCGTTGAATTGCAATGCTTATTCGTTGAGTCAAATAAGTTCCAATGTAGGTATGTAATGTATCTTTATTGAATCTGCCTTTAATATCGTTGATAGATTCCCAATCTAATAGTATATACCAACGTATATGATATACTAATAGTACAATCTACCAACCCTATAAAACGCTTCACATGTTTATTGAAATAAATTATCAATTGAAATAATAGCAAATAATTAGAAACCATAAAAAGAATACACTGAAAATGTATCAGGTGGCGCGCAAACAATAATACCTTTCGATAAATCAATAGCAAGGCACAAAGCGAGTGCAGCTTTGTGTGAAAATATTCAACCTGTTTTCAATGACCAGGTCGGACAAGCGTTATTGGATATTTTGAGTAACTACGGGGTAATGATCGCATCTATGGAGTGAAATTCAAAACTAGAACAATATTTGGCTTAACGGAGCTCTATTTTAATGGCATTGCCGCCGTCTGCTTATCGTTGTATGTCACAGCTTCAAGCTGGTAAACAAAATAAGAATTTGACATTTTGGGTAAAATGATATCTGAATTCTAAATATTGAATTAAAAATGTAATAAATTTTATTTTTCAATAAACATTCGTGGTCATTTTTAATGCAACCGCGGAACTTGCACTGTGGTTCTAGGTTAAGCAATGTTTGTTGCGGTCATTACTCGGATGGGTGACCAGACGGTCACCCATCGAAGGGTAGGTTAAACCGTCTCTCTCGGTTTTTTCTTAGGATCACAGTCGTTATAGCATGGTGCATATAGCATATGTATTTTGCAAATGCCCGCCTGGCTAGCTAGCTAGCATTTTCTACTTAAGGGTGGTAGTTACCACCCTCCAAATACACACCACCACACAAATGTCTTGATTCAGTGCGTTCAGTAGTAGTTACCATCACTATGGCAAAGAAGGTCACAACTCGCGGCCAAGGTCTAACTAGATAAGTTACGTAGACCCATTGCTTGGTAGCAATGGGTCTACGTAACTTATCTAGTTAAGGAATCGACCTTCAAGAGATAATACCCTAACAGTTTGGGGTTTTCCGTTTTACTTACTTTGCTATAGTGAGATGTACACCAAACAATAAAACCAGCACCATAACTGAGGCTTTATTAGGGTTCCTCGTCACAACCCGTGAAATAAAGATGTTAGTTGACCTAATCACAGCCTACGAATATATATACGATTGCTTGGTAGCAATGGGTCTACGTAACTTATCTAGTTAGACCTTGGCCGCGAGTTGTGACCTTCTTTGCCATAGTGATGGTAACTACTACTGAACGCACTGAATCAAGACATTTGTGTGGTGGTGTGTATTTGGAGGGTGGTAACTACCACCCTTAAGTAGAAAATGCTAGCTAGCTAGCCAGGCGGGCATTTGCAAAATACATATGCTATATGCACCATGCTATAACGACTGTGATCCTAAGAAAAAACCGAGAGAGACGGTTTAACCTACCCTTCGATGGGTGACCGTCTGGTCACCCATCCGAGTAATGACCGCAACAAACATTGCTTAACCTAGAACCACAGTGCAAGTTCCGCGGTTGCATTAAAAATGACCACGAATGTTTATTGAAAAATAAAATTTATTACATTTTTAATTCAATATTTAGAATTCAGATATCATTTTACCCAAAATGTCAAATTCTTATTTTGTTTACCAGCTTGAAGCTGTGACATACAACGATAAGCAGACGGCGGCAATGCCATTAAAATAGAGCTCCGTTAAGCCAAATATTGTTCTAGTTTTGAATTTCACTCCATAGATGCGATCATTACCCCGTAGTTACTCAAAATATCCAATAACGCTTGTCCGACCTGGTCATTGAAAACAGGTTGAATATTTTCACACAAAGCTGCACTCGCTTTGTGCCTTGCTATTGATTTATCGAAAGGTATTATTGTTTGCGCGCCACCTGATACATTTTCAGTGTATTCTTTTTATGGTTTCTAATTATTTGCTATTATTTCAATTGATAATTTATTTCAATAAACATGTGAAGCGTTTTATAGGGTTGGTAGATTGTACTATTAGTATATCATATACGTTGGTATATACTATTAGATTGGGAATCTATCAACGATATTAAAGGCAGATTCAATAAAGATACATTACATACCTACATTGGAACTTATTTGACTCAACGAATAAGCATTGCAATTCAACGGGGCATGCTACTAACTGGTAGTTGGCTGCCTGTGAGTCTGCACAGGCAAACATCCGAAATAATTACTATTTGCTTGACCTCACGTTGCCAAGCACCTAGCGGTGTGGTCAAATTCAAATTCAAATTCAAAATCATTTATTCAATTTAGGCGTCTACGACGCTCTTATGAAGGTCAATTACAAATTTTAATATTGAAATATTCTACATTGTACTGCCACGTTCAGCAAAAAAAAGGTTTATAGAGCCACTGCGAGAAGAACGGGCAAGAAACTCGGGGCCATTCTTTTAAACGTCTTTTTACAATGTGTTATAAACAATATAATACAATTATTACAATATTTGTTTAAATTACGTAGGAGACATGTGATGGCTTGGCAGAGGTGGAATTTTCCAAGCATTTTTGTCGTTTAAGTAATCACAAACTGTGTAGTAGGATTTCCTCATCAAAATATTTTTCACGTGCAATTTGAATTTTCCTTCTGTGAGCATTGTAATATGTTCGGGAATTTTATTATAAAACCGCACACAATTACCTAAAAAGGACCTTTTATTTGTCTTTGCTAATCTAAAACATGGTACCGTTAATTTATATTTGTTCCTAGTGTTGTAATGATGGTTGTCACTGTTTAATTTAAATTTACTCAAATTTTTCCGAACATACATAATATTTTCAAATATATACAGACTCGGTAAAGTTAATATATCAATTTCTTTAAAAAGATCCCTTAGAGATTCCCTAGGATCCATTTCATATATGGCTCGAATTGCACGCTTTTGTAAGATAAAGATTGTCTCTATCTCAGCAGCAGCTCCCCACAGCAATACACCATACGACATAATACTGTGGAAGTATGCGAAATAAACCAGCCGTGCAGTAGCTACATCTGTTAACTGTCTTATCTTACAAACTGCATATGCAGCAGAACTAAGTCTTCCGGCTAGATCATGTATATGTGGATCCCACTGTAAAGTTGAATCCATTTTGATTCCCAGAAAGACTGTCGCTTTGTCAATAGAGAGTTTATCTAGGCCAAGCTTAATGTTTGGTTCAACATAAGGAACATTTGGTAATGAAAACTTTAAACATTTGGTCTTTTTTGAATTTAACAGAAGATTATTAGCGGCGAACCATTCAGAGATCATAGATAACACATTATTTACATGAATGAGTTCACTATCTTTCCTATCTACTTTAAAAATCAGAGAGGTATCATCCGCGAATAAAACAATATCACAGAAATCTTTGACCATGCAAGGCAGATCATTAATATACGCTAGGAACAGAAAAGGTCCCAAAATTGATCCCTGCGGTACACCTATTTTTACGAAAGACCCGGAAGAAGTATTGCCATTTATTCCAACCATCTGTAGCCTGTCAGACAGATATGACTCTATTAGATTCAAAGCTTTTCCACGAACACCATAGTGTGAAAGCTTACGAATCAGAGTGCAGTGTTCTACACAGTCGAATGCCTTGGAAAGATCACAAAATACGCCAATAGCATCATGTGAACTCTCCCAGGCTTCAAGTATATGTGACATCAATTGAACACCTGCATCTGTTGTCGATCTGCTCTTAGTGAAACCAAACTGATTCTCATTCAATATATTATGCTCATTAAAATGAGATAAAAGTTGTTTGAGCATAATTTTTTCGAATACTTTACTCAGATGGATAAGATGGAAATAGGTCTATAATTGCAAGGGTCAGATGCAGCCCCCGACTTCAAAATTGGAGTGATTTTACTTAGTTTCATTAAGTCGGGGAAACTTCCTCTATCAACACAAAGATTGAATATTGTTACTAAGTATGGTGCAATAATGCAAATAATAGACTCTGCCACTTTAACTGACATACCCCACAAGTCTTCAGTACTCTTTATGTTTAAACTTTTGAATGTCTTTATAATTTCAAAGTTTGTCGTGTATCTGAAAGAGAAGTCCGGTGTTTTGCAGGGAAAATTATGTTTTAATAGGGCTTCTGCTACATTGGGACAAGAATCCAATGATTTAGAGGCTTCTAGGGGTAAGTTGGAAAAAAAAATTTCAAATATATTCGCCACTTGTATTGGATCAGAGATTTGATGTTTATTAATAGTTAAGACATATGTTGAATCTCTAGGTTTATTCTTACCAGTCTCAGTATTTATAGTCTTCCAAATGGTTTTTATTTTATTTTTAGACTTGCTAATTTTGTCTCTAATAAAAAGAGATTTAGCACTCAAGCAAACAGACTTAAAAATTTTTGAATAGTTCCTAACATAATCATGAAACTGCTTGCAAGATGTTAAATTTTTCCTGCGATACAGATCAAACAAATAATCTCTACTTTTTCGGATACCTCTAGTTGCCCAATCACCAAACTTCAATTTTCCATTTATTTGTTTCTTTATTTTTGGACAAACTTTTTGAAACTCAATATTTACTAAAGAAAATAAGTTATTGTAGATGTCATTCGGGTCACAGTGAGAAAAACTTGTTATGCCAAGCTTAGCTTCTATGTTGGTACCGAGAATTTCTAGCCTACTGGTTGTTAACGGCCTATGTTCAACTTCATACCTCTCTGTTTCTCTATTTCCATCAAATTTTATCGCAAGGCCCTCATGATCAGACCTAATACCTTTCAATATTAAACTTTAAACTTTTAATTCAATGTTAAACCGTCTCTCTCGGTTTTTTCTTAGGATCACAGTCGTTATAGCATGGTGCATATAGCATATGTATTTTGCAAATGCCCGCCTGGCTAGCTAGCTAGCATTTTCTACTTAAGGGTGGTAGTTACCACCCTCCAAATACACACCACCACACAAATGTCTTGATTCAGTGCGTTCAGTAGTAGTTACCATCACTATGGCAAAGAAGGTCACAACTCGCGGCCAAGGTCTAACTAGATAAGTTACGTAGACCCATTGCTTGGTAGCAATGGGTCTACGTAACTTATCTAGTTAAGGAATCGACCTTCAAGAGATAATACCCTAACAGTTTGGGGTTTTCCGTTTTACTTACTTTGCTATAGTGAGATGTACACCAAACAATAAAACCAGCACCATAACTGAGGCTTTATTAGGGTTCCTCGTCACAACCCGTGAAATAAAGATGTTAGTTGACCTAATCACAGCCTACGAATAAATATGTAAGTAAAGCAATTCAACGGGGCAATGCTGCCAGCATGCTGGGCACGCTGCCAACTGGTAGTGGACTGGAGTATATAGACTGCCTGTGAGTCTATCACTTATAGGTTGTCTAAAAGCTTTTATTGTAGTAGTTGTAGTGTTATATATAGTACGTAGTATTTTAGTAAAGCTTAAACACAGCAGAACTCAAACCATACCGTGGTGGGCGTGGTTCAAAAAGTGTACCGTGCAGCGCAAAATTACCTTGATGCAACCAATCGGATGTAATCATTTCTAAGCGCCAAATCAATTAACGTAACCAATAATAACAAATACTTTTAAAACAATGTAACCAATAATAACAAATACTTTTAAAAGTATCCTAAAAAACATTAAATAATATTTAAATAAAATACTTAAAAAAGTATAAAATTATTTATAAGCTTCCACGATGAAACAGTCATCGTGGAAGCTGCCTACTTGCCGATTTCATCGTGGAAGCTGCCTACTTGCCGATTTCATCGTGGAAGCTGCCTACTTGCCTAACCGAGCTACTCGCCGAACCAGATTTGACGTCACTCTGCGACCCTTTCATAATATTAAGTTTAAAACTAGTTTTCTAATATTGTTTACTATATTATTCAACATTTCTCATATTTGTAAACATTAAACATATCGTATATAACTTAAAAATATTCTGTTAACAATTCAATAACCTTTTTATGTAATTATAACTTTAAATACGTATATCTTTACCAATTGTAAGCTACAACAAAGAACAGTGAGTCACGATCGGGCCTATATAAAGGCGTGTTTAGCCTCGGGCTATTGTAGGGCCAGACCCTCGCCCAAAATCCGGTGGAGCTGGACGACCGCACAGGCGGTAGCCAGCATCTCTGTCCTCCCTAAAAAAAAAAAAAACTGACCGTTTATTCTCGATCGTGCGCTCGGTGAGTCAAGACCTCCTGAAGATGCTTCGTTTAGAAGCGAAACTAGTCGGGTATTCTTCCGGTTAGGCTGCGTGATGTTTGTGACGTAGATAACAGGAAAATTAGGCGGAATTGTCACTAGATATATAATTTTATGCTTTTTTAGGTGTTTTATTTAAATATTATTTAATGTTTTTTAGGATACTTTTAAAAGTATTTGTTATTATTAAATATGGATTTCCGAAAAGTAACGCCTGAATCTATTCATTAATTATGTAACCAATCCAATTTAATTTGAATTAATTTTTTGGTTTTGTAAACTTGATGAATCTGAAATCAAAGCGGTAACTGTATGACAGACACTTTTTTACATATTTATTAGTAGATAACAGCATAAAACCTTATCTGTAGGTTTTTTACCGGCGGTATGCCTTTATTAAGAAAATACTATGTACTATATACAACACTACAGTTGCTACAATAAACGCATTTAGACAACCTACAAGTCATTGCAGATTCACAGGCAGTGCAAATGCTCCGGTCCATTACCAGTTGGCAGCGTGCCCAGCATGCTGGCAGCACTGCCCCGTTAATAATTGCAATGCTTATTCGTTGAGCCAAATATGTGCCAGCATTTATATAACTGATATTTAAGTTGAGGTTAAAATAGGTTTATTCACAAGTTTATACACTCAAATTTTCACTTTAATTGCGATGAAATGAAAAGTTTTACTTTTATTAATAGCTATAGAGAAAAAATGAACCAAATAATTTGAATAACATTCTATTTCGTTTGTCATTGTTTCGACAAAATACATCTGGATCTTCATAGTGCCTCTGATCTTCCCACATCAAATAAATTACAAACTGAAAAAAAAAACAATATAACACTAAAACTACAAGACTGGACTGGAGCATATAAAGCCGTTTTAGTCCGCCTACTCTGGGCATAAACTTTATTATAAGCATGAGAAGTATATATTTTACCAGTCTTCTTCTCAATTAGGTCCCCCCTTAAAAATAATATAATTGAATGACTAATTCAATATTACCTTCATGTGTGACCCATCCAATGTACCAAAAAACCGGCCAAGTGCGAGTGGGAATCGCGCACGAAGGGTTCCGTACCGTTATCTGTAACCTAATAAACGACGAAAACCTCTTTTATTGTATTTGAGACCCATTAATTATTTATTTTATTATAATTAATTATATATAAATATAACATAAAACTTAATATTCTGTGATTAGCTAAAGCGTATACCTGTCACCGTTATTAGTATCGAGCAAGAAACGGTAAACAAATAAAGGTTGTTGTATGGGAGCCCCCCTTAAATATTTTTTGTTAAAGAGGCAATAGAAATACATCATCTTTGAAAATGTCAACTGTCTAGCTATCACCGTTCTTGAGATACAGCCTGGTGACGGACGGACGGACGGACAGCGAAGTCTCAGTAATAGGGTCCCGTTTTTACCCTCTGGGTACGGAACCCTAAAAACATATAACTTACATAAATAAAAATTAAATAACTGTAATGAATTCTTTTACATTATGTCCTAACATTTCATTTTTGAAGCGGTCGTAGCGTAGTTTGCTAAGCCGTTCTTACGTTACACGTAAGGCACGTAAAGCCATCGGTCCCGGTTGATGTCTAAGGACGGCAGTCACCGTGATAGGGCATTTAGCGAATGCTCGCCTGGCTAGCCAATAAATGTAATCTAAAGTTGATCTCTGCCGTAGTGTCACCGCGGAGAAACAGAATGCCCCTTGCTACACCGGTATATATGCAAAGTAACAATGAGGAACGAGTCTTGGAATTTGCTTCTGTAAGCTCTGTTAAATTTTTCTAATCAATTTACCGTTTTTTTATGCTTGATAGGTTAGCCTTTGAACCCTATCTAACCTGATGGTTAGTGATGATGTGGTCAAAGATGCTGTTCAGGCTAACTTAGAATTACTGGCTCTCTCTAAGACAGTTGCTGGAACACACCGTTAGGTGCTTGGCGAGAGATTTTCTACTTAAGGGTGGTAGCTAACCAGACGGGCATTCGCAAAATGCGCTACCACCATGCTATAACGACTGCCCTCCTAAGACAACAACCGGAACCGACGGCTTACCGTGCCCTCCGAAGCACGGAAGCGTTCAGTAGTAATGTCACCAGCGGTCACCCATCCAACTCATGACGGCGGCGGACGTTGATTAACTTTGCTGATCGGTTCAGAATGGCTAAGCAAACTTCGCTCCGAGCGCTTCAAACCATTGTACGGAACACCTACATACACAACCAATACGAATAGTAGATATAGTATGGCCAGAAGTTCCCCACAGTCAAGGTCCAGTGATCCATCACTTGTCTAGCGAGATAAATAGAGGGAGATATAGGGCTAATCAACCCTCCAGTAATAGATTAGTTGGTACATTATTCATTAGTTCAAGAACAGGGTATATTAAACAGAACAAGGGTGGGAGGGTGGAAAGGGCAGGCAATTCTGACCTTAAGTTTCACACTTTCGCTTTGATGAAGATTGATATTTTAGAGCTTGTCGGATTTATTAGTCTAAATTTGAAAGCATTTATTCCACTGTGATTGTGTTTGATTAAGCTGTTAAATTTTATGTTAATTTATGTTATTTTTGTAATCACAGTAAAGGGAGTTAAACCAGTTTCATATGTTTCGTATTTCTGATCGTCTTTATGCCGCTGTCTCATCTTTTGATTAGTAATATAATTTTATAGAAGACGTTTTAGTCTAGAATGGGACTGCTACACAAAGTGAGCCAGCAAAACACACTGTCAAGGGATAGATGACAGATTTTTTTAATACATTTTTTTAATGCTAGCTAATCAATCGAACAAAGATTGAATTATTGACCACTTGTGTGTCTGCATTAGCCTATAGACAAAAATAAGCATATTATTATTAGAACAAAGATTTGATTATGTTTTGAGAATTCTTAGCTAAAACGCGTTTGAAATAAGCAGCTTCAATATCATCATAAATATCTCCTAGCATCAACATTTGACATTAACTTATGAATATTATAATAGTTACGCAATATAAGTCATCCATATTTTGATATAATAAAAATTAAAATTCAAGTCAATACGAATAAATATGACGGTGTGTATGTTAAGTGTCAAACGTCAGGTTGACAGGACTGTCAATGTCAACCTAGCGAATTGTCATTGCCGATGGTAGTACGGGCGGCCATCTTAAACTCAATTTTGAACGAGACTGCGCACGAGCACCACGCTTGTGACGAATCGCTCAGAATCTTCACCATCACGCTATTTCAAGATTTAATTAAGTTGATTTAGTATAGTAGTAATCGCTAATAACCTAAATACATCGTGATATCTGTGAATCCTGAGTAAAATAAGTCGATTGTGATCTAATGTCATTCATTTGTATTTCCGCGCCCACCAGGCATCAAGGCCATCCTGGCTCTTCAAATAAATTTACTCGTAGTATATATACAAATATTTCAAGATAATTCCAGCAAAACTTACTGCTACGTAAGTAACGTCGATCGCAATTTTATTATAGTAATTGTTTTTATTAAACATATTGATTACTGCTATTTATGTATCGTTCAAATTTATATATTACCAATATATTCTTCAATAGTAAAAATAACTTCCTAATATCAAATATGTATGTCTAATACCTCTTAGGTTTGCCCGTAACCAAAGTAAGCCTACTCAAAAATAATAAAAGTTTGATAATAATTAATAATTGGAGGAGGCCTACGTCCAGGAATGGACATCCACAGGCTGCTATAGATAGATAGAATAATTAATATATGTTTTTGTATTGTTTCAGGTTACGTTATAGGAAGACAACGAGTGCCACCATATACCAAGTGTTCTTTACTAAAGTTTTAAGATTAGGTGAGTTTAATTTTAAATATTTTATTACGTTATCACCGTCTATAATTATTTTGATTTTCGAACTTGCAAAAATCAAAAATATTATACTAATTTTAATATTGTTAAGTTTGCAATGACGCCTGCTAAGCGAATTACACTACAAAATTACAATTTTTACGAGAGAAAAAATTATAGTCTTATAGTCTTAGTAAAATTAGAGAAAGTATTATAGTTATTAGTATATAGGGGTGGATGGACGCGGGTTCGAATCCCGCACATGACTATAATTTTTTCTCTCGTAAAAATTGTAATTTTGTAGTGTAATTCGCTTAGCAGGCGTCATTGCAAACTTAACAATATTAAAATTATAAGGTTGCGTCATCATTTACAAGTTTAAAACCAATTGCAAAATTGGTCTTGTTTGTAGTACAACGCAAGTTGAACTATAGGTGTCGCTCCATCTCGATACGATGGTTGAAGAACGAGAGCAAGAATTACAGTTATGAGTCATTGTGTCATGTTAGCTCAATTGGTTAGAGCATACCCCGGCTAAAGGGGTGGATGGACGCGGGTTCGAATCCCGCACATGACTATAATTTTTTCTTTCGTAAAAATTGTAATATTATACTAATTTTTATTTTTGAAATAAGCAAGATTTTTAGTTTTATTTAATTTTGGCTGGTTGCGGATAAATCTATTAGAATCGGAGCTATATGTCAATAACTGGAACAAATTAGCATATTTTCTCATTTCTAAAAAAACACAACATCTGTAATATCGGCACCTGCAACGTAGAAGGATTAAAAAGAATCCCTATATTCCTAATTTAAAAGGCTATTGTTTAAACAGCATCAAGAAGAAGTATCGTTATAAATCATGAATCATAATTTTGAGGATATTTGCAAAATATACTGAACAATAAAAATGCCACAAAATGCTAATTGCTAAGAAACGTAGGTGATTGTGAGATGTCATCATCTTTCACCACATGCGATGGTTAAGAATGAAAACACAAAAAACGTTGCAACATGACTGCAGTGTATTAACTATTTTATTTTATTTTATGCACAATAAATAATGGAATTGTTTAAAGGCATTTTGGTGAAAAACTGATTGGCCTACATTGATGATATTTAAATTGAACTAAAATATCCATTGGAAATATCCATAAGATTAATTTTCTGGATAACAGACGGAAGATGTCCACTGTTGAACAAAGGCCTCCCCTTGGACAGCATGCCTCTTGGTGACCGATTTGGAGGGCGATATAGTGGAATAGAATTCTATTACAAAATTACAACAACAGCAATCATTGTCATTTGCGGAATTCGAACCCGCCCCATCTACCCTTACAGCCAGCGTATGCTCTGACCGCTAAGCTAACATGCCATATGACTCATAATTCTAATTTGTCATCTCGTTCTTAACCATCGTATGGGGATGGAGTGACATCTATAGTTCAACTTAACGCTGTACTATAAAAAACACTGATTTTTGCAATTAGCTTTAAACTTGTTTTCGAAGAGCCTGTAATTTTAAAATTTTTATTATTGCTAACGTAACTCCGCGGATTACATCACAAATTGTTTGTTGTTTGTTTAGGGAGGACATAGATGCTGGCTACCGCCTGTGCGGTCGTCCAGCTCCACCGGGTTTTGGGCGAGGGCCTGGCCCTACAATAGCCCGGGAGGGAGAAGTGCCGAAGGCACTTCTCCCGAGACGGGCGTAGAAGGCGAAAAGCGCTTTCTACCTCCGTCTCCTGCGGACGCCGAAAACGTACCGCTACTATAGGAGGGGTTGACAGCGAGCTCAAGGGCACCACTGTGGTTCGGACCTCGGCTTGTCTCGCTGTCGAGAGACATGGGGGGGATCGGAGCAAAATGCCTCTGTGCAACTGCAGTGTTGCACAATTGGGCCCTACTGAATAATACTCTTTGACTATTTGGAGAGCAATTTATCGTGACCTTGTTTTTGCCTCGAGCTCGCCGGCGAGCTCGGTGTTTGATTGAGTGACCTCTGATTACCTCACACCTGGGGATTTTACCTCGACGACTTGCGGATAACGCTAAAGCTGCCAACGTAATGGCTGCGATGGGGTCATCCGGGTCGTCTAATACCTGCCGTGGTCGGCGACGGGGGGGTTTGAAAAATGGGATAGAAGAGGCAGTCGAGTAGTTCGATGCCTGGACAACCAATGGGTTCGGGTGGTGGGGCGCTCGATCAAAGTATCGGCGGGCGCAGTCCTTATTGAACTGCGCTAGAGAGGGAAGGTTTAAGTCGCAATGCAACTCGGTGTTCCGGATATACCAAGGGGCGCCGGTTGCATTTCGAAGAAAACGGTTTTGGATGACTTGAAGTTTATGAAGGTGGGCCTCACTAGCATGACTAAACACTACTGATGCGTAAGTCATGATGGGGCGGATGCAGGCAGTGTAAAGTGTCTTCTTATTACTAAGAGACATTTTACTCTCTTTGCGAAGTAGGGGACCAAGGCGACCCATTATGAAGGCCGCTCTGTTACGGACGGTTGTTATGTGATCGTTAAAGGTGAGATGACGATCAAGGGTGACTCCGAGGTATTTTGTTCTAGGAACCCAGGGAATGGGTTCGTCGAACAAAATAAGCGGTTTCGGGTAAGGGGAGCGTGTCTTCTCAGTAAAGCACATAGCTGTGCTTTTAGCTGGGTTGACCGCGATGCGCCATTTTCGGAACCAGTCACCGATCTCGGTGATGGCCCGTTGCATGACGAAATAGGACTGTCTGTTGATATGCCACCCAGTGGTGTAAATGGCGGTATCATCCGCATATTGGGCTAGGAATACTTTGGGCTGAGAGCGTGGGATGTCACTGGTATACAGTGCAAAGAGAATAGGTGATAGCACGGAGCCCTGAGGGACTCCGGCTCTGACTGGGTGGGGGGAGGAGAGGGTGCCTTCCACGCGATAGCGAAAGCTTCTGGCTTTAAGGAAGTCTTGTAGGATGAGCACAAGACGTTCTGGCACGCCAAATTGGTATAGCTTGTAGATCAAGCCGTTGTGCCAGACTTTGTCAAAAGCTTTCGCTACGTCGAGGAAGACTGCTAGCGTAGTCTGGGGTTTGGGGTACTTATTGAAGCCCTCAATGATGTGCTCCGTGAGGCGGTGCACCTGTTGGACGCATGAGTGTCCGGGTCTGAAGCCAAACTGCTCATCTGGGATAAGGTGGTGTTCCTTAGCATGGGACTGGAGACGGTTTGCAAGTAACCGCTCGTAAAGTTTGCCTAAGGCACTGAGGAGGCTGATGGGGCGGTAACTGGTGGGGTCAGATGAGCTTTTGCCTGGTTTGTGAATGCCAATGACATTTGCACATTTCCAGGTGTCTGGGAATAAGCAGTGGCTCATAGCAGCATTGAAGATGCTGACTAAGAGATGGATGAGAGGAGGAGAGAGGGTTTTAAGAACCCTGTTGGAGATGCCATCGGCACCGGGGGATTTGCGCGGTCGGAGGGCCTTGATCAGTCTCTCCACCTCAGCGTAAGTCGCTAAGGTGATTGGTGGGAGTTCAGAGGTGACCACAGAGCTTTTACGTTCGACTTCAGCATCCACCGAATCGAGGTGAGCTTGGTCAACGTGATCTACGTTAGGGGAACACTGAGCCTCTAGGCTATCAGCTAGGCACTCAGCTTTGTCTTCGTCAAAGAACGCTGGGACTAGTGGGACTGGTCTGTATAAGGGAGGCATGTCGTTATGGTTACTTCCTTTCAAGCCTCGCGCCAAGTCCCAGTAAGCATGGTGGCTTGGCACGAGGTTTGAAAGTTTATCGCCCCATTGTTGATCACGCAACTCAGACATGCGACTTTGAACCATGCGTTCAAAGTGGCGTTTCTTAGTTTTGTTCTCTTTACTGGGGTAAGAGTCGTAATGTCGGGTCACTGCTTTACTCTCCGTCACCAATCGTCTCACATCCGCTGGAATGACAAGGCGCCGGTCGTCCGGCACTATGACCTCCTTTGCGGATGCACCTACTACGGTGGAGAGGTGATTGGTGAACGAATCGATCGCAAGGGTTACGTCATCTTTTGTCAGGATGTCGTCAGGGATCTTGTCTAGGTCCGGTGAACTGATAGCCTTTAGGGCATCGCCTACTTGCTTCCAGTTCACTATCGTCTTAGTGGGGCGGGGGAGGTCAGTCGTTGGGTCGGGACCTAGTCGCAGTATAATGGGTCGGTGGTCAGAGTGAAGCTCGTGAACCACTTCTATGGAGCGTAACCGGAGTGTTACGCCTCTGAATAGTGCCATGTCAAGCAAGTCAGATCGGTGGTTTTCCATATAAGGGTAGTGAGTGGGCTCAGTGGGCGCAATTATGTCAAAGTTAAGTTCTGCGATTAGGTTTTCAAGTGCAATACCTCTGGGATTGTTGACGTTACAATTCCATAGGATGTGCTTACTGTTGAAGTCGCCAATCAGAATGACGGCGCTTCCTAATGAGAATAGGGCTTCTAAGTCAGCTCGGACGATCGGCTTTTTGCAAGCTTGGTAACAGGATGCTATGACTATAGGTTGATGACCAGTCATAGCTAGGAGGCAACAAGATGCTTCCATATTAACAAGAGTCGGGGTAGGTAGGGGAATGCAGTGCAGGGACCTTTTGTAATAGATAAGAGTGCCTCCCCCACGGGAGTTCACTCTATCATCACGTACCGTTCTGTAGTTGGCAAACCTAGGGTTCGCCTTCCCCGGTTTTAGAAAGGTTTCCTGCACGCATATGATATCGATAAGGTGGGTACAACAAAAGTCGTGGACGAGGTCACGTTGTTTTAAGAGGCCGTCAGCGTTAAATGACGCTAACGAAACTGAGTACGGTTTCGTGCGTTCGGTTGTACTACCCATAGTGGTTGTACTGGGGAGGGGCCTGGGGAACGAAGCGCTTAAGGGCGCTAAGTAAATTCGCGTGTTCCAATGTGTATTGGATCACGTCCGCTGGGGATTGAGCGTATTGCATCTTGTGGAATAGCTCTTGTACCTCATTGATGTCAACCGACATAGCCAGATCGCTGACTAGGTTGATTGCCTCTTGAAGAGGGGCAGCCATCAATGGCATAGGTGGAGCTTGTGGCCGGGAAGCGGCGCGGGGAGGCGCGCGAATGGTGTTGGCGACGGGTGCCGGGAGTGCGGGGCGAGCCGGGGCCGGTGCGCGGGCAGGGGCCGCGGCGCGGGCGGGTGCGGGTGCGGGCGCGGGTGCGGGCGCGCGGGCCGGGGCGCGGGCGGTAGCGACGGTCTTAACCATACTGGGTGGTTTAGACCATGCGTTACGGGCTGGGAGCGGCGCGGGTATTACCTGTGAGGCAGGTACTACCGTTAGTTTAGGGCTTACCCGTTGGTAACGGTCGTAAGAGGGACGGGTCGGCCTATGCCTTGCCACCCTGTGGTTCACTCGTGGTGCTTTAGGGCAACCACGGTAATTCGCGGTATGCCCTTGAGCACCGCATAAAACACAGCTGGGTGGGTCCGGTGAATCCCGGGTGCGAGTGCACGCTGCTGTCGCGTGATCGCCTAGGCACTTAACGCACCTAGCGCGAGCGAAGCAGAAACGGGAGGCGTGCCCGTATAGTTGGCAGTTATGGCACTGCGAGGGACTCCCATTTTTGTATGGGGCTTGGACATCGAGTCCTGAGAGGCCACAGACCTTTTTTAAATTAAAAATGGCCTTGCCTTCAGGTGTACGATCTAGTACTACGAGTACTAGATCGTAGGGACTGCGGTCCTTCCCGCTGTACATGCGGTGAACTGCATGTACGGGGAAGTCTTGTGCCTTCAGGTCGGCACATACCGAATCGGTATGTACCTCCTTGGGCACACCGCGGATGACCACTCGGAGGACTTTCTCCTCTTCGAGCGCATAAGTGTGAAAACTTATGCTCTCTTTACGGAGGAGCTTTGTTAGCGCTCTGTGGTCGCTAATGGTGGACACTTGAACTTTAATGCCCTGCTGCGTGGAGCGGGCATTAGTGTAGTGGATCCCACGATCCGAAACTAAACGGGACAGCATGTCCCATTTGGTTTTGTCCTGAATGAACAGGGGCGGAGGCGGTTTTTCGCGGCGCGCGCTCGCGTCCTGAGGGGACGCGGCAGTGGTGGCCGGAGCGGAGGGAGGAGACGCGGGGCGCGGGGCGGGGGTCGGCTTCTTGCCGGAGGCGGGGGCCTTAGCGGGTGCCTTGGCGGGAGGGGCGGAAGTTGCGCAACTAGCGGCTTTAGGAGCACGCTTGCGTTTTCTGTCTACGACGGTATAGCCGTCGTTATCGGAGTCCGAGTCAGTGCGTAAGGCACGACTCGGATCTACATCCATCTCCGCTTCGGAGTCCGAAGTGGGCTCGACAACGGCGATGGAGGGACGGGTGCTCGCTGGCCTCCCGATCGGTGAGCGCGAGCGAGACCTCTCACGGGGAGGGGCTGCCACCGTGCGTCTGTTGTCAGGGCCCGGAGCGGGCGAAGTCAGGCTGTCCTCTGAGAAGGACCGGGTCAGAGGAGGGACGATGGCCTCCGGAATTGGAGTTCCGGAGGGAGCGATGAGAGTGTCCGTGAGGCGGGCACTCTCTGCATCGTTAAGTGATTGCTGATGATCAGCGTAGAGTTCGGGGTAGCGGAGGGCGAAGGTCTGAAGGACCTCCACCTCACCGTTAGAGGGACGTTGCATCCTGAGGGGAATACTCAGGATGGCCTAACGGGTTCTGTCTCCCTCTCGCAACTCGTGAGCTCACTTGTGTGAGAGGGAGTGAGTACCTATGGTGTGCCCTAGTTGTGTACCCTCTCCGAGCTTTTTTCTCGGCGGAGAGGGGTGCTCCTAAGCGCTACTCCGGGGTTGACTAGGGGTGACCCCAAGGCCAGTAATCCCGGAGCCCAGCTTGCTTCGGCTGACCCGTGAAGCGGGAAAGGCCACGGTGCAAGGTTAAACCAAAACAACAACAGTGGCCGTTGTCACCGTAGGGTGTCACACTGCGACCGCAGCAAATGGCGGATTTGATCGTTCAGACGGGTTTGGCTAACGCTACCCCACGCCTGAACGACGTCGCTTAACAGCACAAAGTGTGTTGTTACGCGACTGTTACTATGTTGTGTCGGGTAGTAAAGTGGTGAAATGCGCACCGAAAAGTGCGGTCAAAACAAGACCACCAGCCCGATATGATGTTGTTCGTCCGAAACAAGGGACTTGGGTAGGTGGTAATGCCTGACGTCTTAGAGCGCCTCTGCGCGACGGCACGGCGAGCTCGTAGCTCGCGTTGCTCGGCGTTCGGCGGCTGCTCAGCTTCTGCACACAAAACAAAAACTTCGTCAGGACTGCGTATTCCAAGGCACTGGTCTGCAACTAGCGTCGGAACGATGACCCGAGTGAGACGGCAATAGTGCGGGGACTATTGCGGTCTCACTGGGAGATACTGGCGGAGCTGTAGACAGGTGTGCACGGCGTGGCGGCACAGGTCGGAATGTAGTGCATCACAAATTACAACGAGTGAAAAATATATAGTCATGTGCGGGATTCGAACCCTGTGACATCACTCCTATAGCCAGGGTATGGTCGAACCGCTAAGCCAATACGACATATGACGTGGTGACTCTAATTTGTCCTTATAGTAAACCGTTCCCCAAAGTTGCCAGCTCGAGCCTCTCGCGGTCGTCTTCCGGCGCGTTTACTTGAGTAGAAGCATATAACCGTCTCGCTCACACCTCGCCGCGTTCCGCGTTTGGTGTTTCGTTCACAATGCTATAATACTAAACATAAGCCGCTCGCAGCGCCAGTCGTCCGCCCACTCACGAGCAACACGGTTCTATGCGCGCGCGTTGTGTCCTAACCTACGAACTTTTATGTAAACTGTGTGTGTGATATCTAACGTGCCTCAGTTCATCAATATACCTACTCTTCCCTAGAACTTTCTCTTGTTTTCTTTATGGGAGGCAACACCCCCTCTCATATGTGGCGCTCCAACGTTTTAAGTGACTTTCAAGTATACCTACTTGCGCGAGTGTGCTAGAAAGTGGTGCTCAATAACTAAATAAACTTTAGTACGTGCTTAAAGTGGGCTAGCTACAATGCCAATTACTAGAAGCCGCGCCAACAGTGTCGGTCGCAGGGATGACGACGCGTCTATCGTCGTACCCACCCCCCCGCGACTAGTTACTACAACGCCTCATGCTTCTGACGAAGATCACTACGGCGGCGCTGTCGGCGGCGCGGCTACCCCGGCTTCTACTAAACACGTCGACATGACATTTTCCGCGGAAAATGTTGCCTCTATTATTACGACACTGCAAAGATCTCAAACGGAGGCGTTCAAAGAGCTCCTAGAGACAGTGACGCGGGCGAATGCGTCGACGCCTATATCATCGTTTATGGCTCCGGGACAGGGCACATTGACCCGATGTAAAGCTACGTTTTCTGGCCGACCGCACGAATCAGTGGACGCATTCATTGACGCCGTTGAGGCATACAGCGAATGTGCGCAGGTGACGGACTCTAATATCCTCCGAGGCTTAACATACCTATTCGCAGACGAAGCGGCTACTTGGTGGCAAGGTGTAAAAAGTACCATAACATCATGGTCACACGCAAAAGAAAATCTCATAAGTGCCTACGGTGATCGCCGGCCGCCCCATCGAATATACCTAGAAATGTTTGCGACTTCACAACAACGTGAAAATACCGACATATTCGTAGCTCGCATTCGCTCCCTGCTAGCCAAAATCCCCGAAGGAGATATATCGCTCAAAGCGCAATTGGACATGACATACGCTTTATTAAATAGTCGGATTCGAAAACGATTACGGAGAGAAGACTTTTCAAGTTTCACCGATTTACTTCGTCATGCACGAAACATTGAAGATTCATTCGACGAAGAACAACGGAATGCAACAACAGGCACGACTCGCGCTGTTGCCACGGGAGCACGCGCATCTACAACTCCAACCCGCATGCCGACGAACGAAGCACGCGTGTTTTCGTCGTCGTCAGGCGCTACGGTTGCTACGCAACGCTCGCCGCCTGTCGCGGCCTCGCAGCCGCCGACGCCGCCGTCCGCGCCGGCGCTGAATGGCCCGAACGCTACCGGTGCCGGTGGTGCGCGCGGCCCCGCCGCCACCGCCAGCGCAGGCTCTACAAAGAAACAGCGTCCAGTGTGTGTGTACTGTAAACGGTTTGGACACGAAAAGGATCAATGTCGTAAGTTACTCAATCAAGGTGAGTCCCGTTCTGCCAATAATAACCCTTCCGTTGTCCCTAGTGATGTGAAAAGTGGCCAAAGTTTTTATAGTGTTGAATCTCAGTCATGTGTTAACGGGCATAATAATAATCAGTCCCATTTTTTGAACACTAACAACAATCAGTGTCCCCAATATTTGTCAAATAATTTTCCGAACGGAATAGACACTGCTAATAATATTTTATACAATGCTAATTATAACCGTGCTTTGTGTTCATGTTTGCCTGTTCCGAGTGATGCAAGTAACAATTTGCTAAATAGTTCTGTGTGTTCTGATCATCGCCCGTTCATTCAAAACCTTCCATGTGGGAGTGTGCGTTCGGAATCAAAAACTCAACCGATGAAGTGTCCGTCGGCTAGTTCTTGCACCACTCAAAACAGTACTAATACTATAATGTGCTATCGTAACTGGGTCCCGCATAATAACGCATGTGCATGTACTCGCTCAAAGAAAAATAGTTCTTCCGATTTTGTATGTGATGTAGTTCCGAAACATTGTTGTTCTCACAAAATCGACGACGTGACATGTTATAGTGCGAGAGCCAGCTCTTCAGGAAAATTACCTTTGAATGACAATTATAGTATGAGAGACAACTGTTCAGAAAAATTACCTCTGAATGAAAATTATAGTATGAGAGACAACGGTGCAGAAAAATTACTTCAGAATGTAAATTGTAGTTCGAGAGTCAACTGCGTAGAAAAATCACTTGATGAGATGTGTTTATGTGATAGCATATATTGTTCGGATGGTAAAAATATCTGCAAAATTCATAATTTTGAGAATTTGGTGACGGGTGAAAATAGTGTAAATAATTTATTAAATAATGGTAATTCTGATAACTGTATATGTAGTGAAGAGATTTTAACGTCCGGAAACAATTGCGAGAGGCCCCTAGCTTGCCGTGAAATACGTCCAATATTTCAAATAAATATTTTAGGTGTTAATGGTACAGCTTTGATAGATACCGCCGCAAAGCATTGTATTGCTGGACACACACTGTATGCTCTCCTTCTACGAAAAGGTCAACCCCTAGTTTCCTCGACGCGTCAAATTAAGCTCGCTGACGGTCATATACGAGACATGGAAGTACTTACAACTACATTAGCGGTAAGTTTAGACCATACAGTTATAACAATCCCATTCCTTATTTTCCCCGATTCCGACAACAACGAAACGCTCTTGGGCATCGATTTCATTACTGCTGCTGGAGTTGTAATAGATTTTCATAAAGAAATTTGGTATTTTAGTAAAAATAACCAGATCAAATATAAACTGCTTTTTGAACCAACCTCACGGCATGTAAGCTGCTCCTCTGCAAATGTTCTACGTGATGATGAAGGTACACATCTCAATCCAGTAGAGCGCAATGCACTCGCTGAAGTCCTCGTCAGACACGCTAACATCTTTGAAGCAGGGGGAGGTCCAACTCCATTCGCCGAACACTGCATTGATACAGGTAACCACCCACCGATAGCCGTGCCTCCGTATCGCCTAAACCCAGTGAAAAAGGAGTTGATGAAGCAGGAAATAAATAAACTACTTGACGATGACATCATTGAAGACTGCGAATCAGCTTGGTGTTCTCCGGCATTAATGGTGCCAAAGCCTGATGGTACAATAAGGTTCTGTGTAGATTATAGACGCCTCAACGCAATCACCAAGTCTGATAACTACCCAATGCCACGCATCGACGAGCTTCTGCAATCAACGAAGAGGAACTGTTTCATGAGTTCCTTAGACCTTCGTTCAAGCTACCATCAGGTGAGTGTTAAGGAGTCTGACAGAGACAAGACTGCTTTTATATCTCCTCTCGGCACCTACCGTTTCAAAAGGATGCCATTTGGTCTGAAAAATGCCCCAGCAACTTTTCAGCGTTTAATCGACCGACTCCGCTCATGTGCTGCTCTAAAAGAGGTAACTATTCTAGCATATCTTGATGATATACTGATTATCTCGGAAGGGTTTGATAAACACCTGGAGGACCTGGAGCTGGTGATTAGACGGCTTGAAGAGTTTAACCTCCATGCGAATCGGAAGAAGTGTGCTTTTGCAAGAGAGAGTGTAAGGTATCTTGGACACGTCATCACCCAGGAAGGTATCTCTGCTGACCGACAAAAGGTAAGTGCAGTGCTTGAGATGAAGGAGCCTGCCAACCTAAAACATTTAAGAACTTTCCTTCAAACGTGCTCTTGGTTCAGAAAGTTTATACCCAACTTTTCCAAAGTAGCTGAACCATTGACGCGTTTGACGAGGAAAAGTCAAATCTGGATCTGGACCTCAGAACAATCCCAAGCTTTCAATGAGCTAAAAAGGTTACTTACCTCTGCACCGATACTGGTTCAACCTGACTTTAACAGCCCTTTCATCCTGCGTACAGATGCAAGCAACTACGCGGTAGGCGCAGTTCTTTTACAGGGAGAAGGTAATCAGGAACGCCCTATCGAGTATGCCAGTCGACTCTTAAACGATGCAGAGCGCAATTACTCGACAACAGAACGGGAGACGCTCGCCGTAGTTTGGGCAGTCGAACGTTATCGTTCATATCTCGATGGCCAGCCAGTAATCATAGGAAGTGATCATCAACCCCTGCGTTGGCTGCTCTCTTTAAAATCGCCAACAGGTAGGTTAGTTCGATGGGCTTTAAAACTCCAGTCCTTCGACATCAAGTTCGAGTACACCCCGGGAAAAGCAAACGTCGTAGCAGACACTCTCAGTAGACCAATCTGTTCGAGCGATACAGTTAACAATTGTGGTATTTGCTCTATTATTTGTGATCTGCCTGCTAAATCTCCGGACCAGCTACGACAAGAACAGCTGTCGGATCCCGAGCTGACGAAGATTGTCAAAGATCTTGAAGGTACTGATGAAGTCACTTCACAGAGATGGTACGATCGTGGATACCTCATGAACCAAGGTGTGTTGTACAGGTACAATCCCGATTCAGAAAGTGAATCTCCTCAACTTGTGATTTCTGCTAATCAAGTGGTAAGTATTCTTAAAGAATTACATGACTCTTCTCTAGCAGGCCACCCAGGAACTGACCGCACCTATCAAAAGGTAGCTCAATTATATTACTTCACAGGAATGCGGAGAATAATCACCGATTATGTTGCTGCCTGCATTCACTGTCAAAGGTATAAAGCCTCTAATGCAAAACCTTCTGGTCTCTTACAAACTCCTGTCATGAATCAACGAAATGAAGTGCTCGCCATAGATCTTTTCGGCCCACTACCAGAAGGAGACCAGGGGGAGCGTTGGATTTTTCTCATCGAGGATACAGCGACTAGGTGGGTAGAACTGTTCGCTCTCCAAGACGCTACAGCAGAAGCTTGCGCCCGTATCCTCATTGAAAACTACTTCTTACGATTTGGTTTGCCTCGTCGGATAATATCTGACAACGGCGTCCAATTCGTCTCCGCAATCATGCGCCAGTGCATGTCTGTTTTGGATATAAAGCAGAATTTTGTACCACTTTACCATCCACAAGCAAACCCCGCGGAACGAAAGAATCGTGACCTAAAAGCAATGTTAGCACACTTGGTGGAAGAAGACCACACATCTTGGCCAAATAAGCTCCCGCTTGTTCGCTTCGCCCTAAATAGTTCGCGGTGCCGAACAACAGGTATGACACCAGCTTACTTAACCTTCGCCCGAGAAATGAGGTCTCCCACTGAGGTTACGCACGATGTCCGTGCTATTTTGGGCAAAGATAATTTTGTGCCTCAAATAACCCCTTATCTAAGGAAGTTCATAAATTCCCTATCGGCAATCCGAGAGCGTGTCGAATCTCAACAAGACAAGACTAAGGAATATGCTGATCAATCCCGTCGACCCTCAGAAAGTTTTAAGGTAGGTGATTTGGTATTGCTTAAGTCTCACGTGCTCAGCAACGCACAAAAGAATCTGACTGCAAAGTTTGCACCTAAACGTGATGGGCCGTACCAAATTTCTGATAAAGTAAGTCCTACAACTTATATCTTGTCAAATATTGACCGCCCTTGTGAGATCCTTGGCAAGTATCACATCCAGGATCTTACGCCATATAAAAATAAAGATGATGCTTCACCGCCTAACCCTATTATTCCAAAACGGAACCGTGGACGTCCAGCGACTAGTGCCAAAATCCTAGTCCAGGAGCGAGGGCGTTCCCCTGGACTAGAGGGGGAGTATATAGTAAACCGTTCCCCAAAGTTGCCAGCTCGAGCCTCTCGCGGTCGTCTTCCGGCGCGTTTACTTGAGTAGAAGCATATAACCGTCTCGCTCACACCTCGCCGCGTTCCGCGTTTGGTGTTTCGTTCACAATGCTATAATACTAAACATAAGCCGCTCGCAGCGCCAGTCGTCCGCCCACTCACGAGCAACACGGTTCTATGCGCGCGCGTTGTGTCCTAACCTACGAACTTTTATGTAAACTGTGTGTGTGATATCTAACGTGCCTCAGTTCATCAATATACCTACTCTTCCCTAGAACTTTCTCTTGTTTTCTTTATGGGAGGCAACACCCCCTCTCATATCCTTTCGTTTATAACCATCATATGGGGATGGAATTGTGGCCTGGTACGCCACGGGGCATTTTACAACATCGTACCCTAAAATTATATCATAAACATTTTAGACACACGTTACCTTATGTTAACAACAGATTCAAGTCAGCAATGCTTTTCATAGCTCTGACCTTTACGTTCTATTTTACAGTAACAAATAAAACTTAAACCTTGAATAACACATAAAGTGCTGCAGAAAACTTTTCCACAGTACAACAATATAGGGCGATCCGATCAACTAGAGCCATAAAGATAACGTATACACTCGATACGAACAACCTGTCACATCCATCCAACCCAGAACTTGTCCATTTATCTCCTAAACAACCTATTTTATACCCCCTAGCTGCAAAGGAAAATAAACCAGAACACAATAGCGTAGAATTTAAAATGGCAGGTGAAGTTGCGAAGTTAAAAGTAAACAACAATTTTATATACAAACAGTTATGTGCTCAAGGGATGGTAATTCTTATCTGAATTTCTGACAATGTCATTGAAGATAAGACTTGTTCGGGTTGTTATAAAATCTTTCTTTATAGCTAACTAGGTTTCTGGCCGCGGCTCCACCTGCGCGTATGTAGGTTATCGCGCAAAACCATTACCCGTTGGATAAAAAATATCCTATGTCCTTTCCCGGGTCTCAAACTATTTCCTTACCAAATTATCACTAAATAGGTCCAGTACTTTTTAAGTTTATTCGTTGAATAGAAAACTTTCACCTTTGTAATATTAGTATAGATATAGAAAAAGGTTTATGTATCTTAGGTTTCATCTGTTTATCGACTAATGTTAATTAATTAGTAAACAAACGAGCTACTCTGTGGAAGTCCAATCATAGAAATCTCAAATCTTTAATATATAAAATTCTCGTGTCACAGTGTTTGTAACATATAGGTGGAATGCATATAGTGCATTTCACACAAATGTAGCTTCGTCATAATTATATCAAGTACCAAGTGTTATCTGTGAAATTTAGCGCTCATGTCCTTGAGCCTAATATATATGCTTATAGTTCGCCAGTTTTTCGATTTATTATAAATTTATAAGAGTACCCGTTTTTTTTCAATGATATTGTACGGAACAAGCTCGAGGCCCACCTGATGTTAAGTTGACTAACCTCTGCCTAAAACAGATGCATTTCGTCACAAGTCACGACTTCCACAGCGCCCGCCACATTGAGACATAGTTAAGTATCATGTGCCTGTAATTTCACTGGCTCTCAAGGACTGCTGCTGGACACCGTTAGGTGCTTGGCGACAGATTTTCTACTTGAGGGTGGTTGCTAGCCAGGCGGGCATGCGCAAAATGCCCTTCCACCATGCGGTGAAGCTCAAGCCCGCGGCGGGATTCAAACCATGGACCTGCTGCGCGGCATCCATAGCCAATGCCACTGAGCCATCACTGCTTCAAAAGTAGTAGATTGTTTACCAAGCAAGCAAACGACTATTTTAAAGGTGAGAGTGTTTCTTTGAATCCAGAGCGGAACGAAAGACTCTAGAGTAGATTAGAATAGGATTCAAAGTTACTCGAGCTTAAAATCGTGGTTGGCTTCCGAAATGGACACTTTACTTTTTATCCCGCGATGAGAAAATAAATAAGTACAACTAAAAAATTCTGGTATTATTTTATTAGGTTTTAATTACTACCATCCGTTACAGTTGTCGATTTATTTACAGCTTGAGAATTAGAAATAGGCTCTGCAAACGTCGTCTCAGCATGTAGTTTTTGAGAAACTATATTAATTTTTAGGTTTTAAAAAAATGTATAAAAAAAAGCACGTAACTTGTTCCTATAATGTTTGTGCTTGAGCTCTTTGGTAATTGGAACCTTTATTAAAAATCCACATTCTAAATTAAAATCACAGCCAGTCTCGTACAGCACCCAGGTGGCCGCTGTACGAGAGTGGTATGCTAGCCCATTGCACAAAACGTGGCAAGCGTATCACACTCCCATCACTTAATTTATTGTTTGTTTAGTTTAATTATTATTATTATTTCTAAATTCAATTTAATGATATAAGTAGTTTGTATGTAATTTTAGTAATAGTAATTTACAACAATTTATATATTTATTTATAATTATGGATGCAAAAATCTGGAATTAAAACAATTTCATTTCATAGTCCCTCAGGGGTTAAAAACCTTTTTAGTGTGATAACGAAAACTAAACTAGCTCTTTTCGAATTGATGTGATAAAATCATTATCTCGAATATTTTTGAAAATAGTTAAATTTGCGGAATACCGGCCAGTCAAAAGCATATAGATCAGGCTCTAACATATACATGCGAAATTTGAGGAGTTCAATCTCTTGGTATTTAAAATATGGCGAAAGTACGTTTGAATGGAAAACGCTACGTACACTGTAGCCTTTTGTATATTATATGAAAACACAAGGCTTGAAAAGGTGGAAGAAAACGTTAAAAGAAATGAATGTCCACATTCCCCACAAAACAATCTGTCAAGTAAAATCCACAAGTAAATAAACAATGAAGATCGAACTAAAGTTCGCCGAAGCGGAGATTTGCCCAAAGGCTTTAGTTATCTTAGTTCAGAGTTATCGGAAGTGTGTCGTGTATAGGCTTAGGATTGTATTTGTAGCATCTGCTGTTATTTGGGATTTGGACAATATGTGACATGTATGTAGTTAGCTTTACGGGAGCGGTGAATGTGTTTATTAAAACTAATGTTCTAATTGAAACGATGAAAGTATTAAAACATCTTCGCAGAGAGAGGCGCGTTTACAAACTAAGAGCTGCAGAATCGCAGACTTGTTAGTAGGACGTTCGGAAAAATTATGCACCAGACTGCAGCATTGCAGTTTAAGCCTTAACCAGTTATGATTCGTGGCACAGACGAGTGCATAACTGCGTTTGTTGTAAAATTATATTTTTTGTCTCAAAATAAAGAAGAAACTTTTAAAACAATACAAAACTACTGCTTAAGTTTTGTTATCAAGAAGAGTATGCCAGTAATTCTAGGTTATCCTGTCCTGAACAACCAACGCCTGATGGAAATCGTCACTCCAGCCCATTAGATGTTACCGTTCTACGTTACTGTGCTCAGTAGTAGATCGGGAAATATAAGAATTAGTAGCTATACTTGTGATTCTAGAATACTTATCACACATTAAAGCATTTATTAGTGAAATTCAAATGTTATTAAATTAACCAATAGTAATTTTATGTATGCCATAATATAACATGTACTTTCGATAACTATAATAGACATAACATATATTTATATATAATCTGTGACATTTTACTTACTGATTTTTAATGATGATTTAATTTTCATTTAAGCATTTATTAATGATCGAATGTAATGTTTATCTATGGATTGTGAATTATCTGAAATAAATTGATTGATTGATAGATTATTATCTACGTTAAAAATTCATTTAAGGTGGGACTCTTAGCAAAAATTTGACTTGCTTTCTTATTTCATAAATAAATAGTTTACCTCCCCAGCACGAAAAGGGCCGTTCGTATCCAAAACTCGCAGTAAAATCGATATTTGCAAAAAAAAATAGGTGCCATTAAAATTGTCATTTTCTGACCATTTTTTCAGAGCAGTGTGAGAGATTTAAAAGGAATGAGACCATTCAATAATTACTCTCACTTTCAGTAATAAAAATATTAGGTATTAGGTACGAAACACACTTTTAGCAATATAAACATAACTTTACTTATGCACCATTATAGAAGCAGTTTCATCACTCTTGTTCGGCTTGACAGTGCACTGCGCTCATGACTCTGGGACGTTAGTCCTTATGTCCCGTTTGCTTTGTAATTTCACTTGCTACAGTGACCTTTACACGTAAGCACACTAATGATTGCACACTACATCACTATGTTAGTGTGAGAAAAGCAGTCTTTGAATCAGAATATCTGACACCAAGGAGGTGTGGAGGAGGTGGTACCAACCAAGACAGACTATTGCTGAAGAGACTTTTGCATGGTGGTAGGGCGAATGCACGCCTGGCTAGCTTAGCACCTGACAGTGTGTTCCGGCAGCTGTCCTTGAGACCCAGTAATTCTAGGTTAACCTGAACAACACCTTCGACCACGTCATCACTTACCATCACCCAACAATCTGAACAATACAACATAATACATTACAAAATTCTTTATTGATTAACAATCTTAAATAAAACAGTAAAAATATTACAAACAGCAATAAATCCGTTTGGACAATGGGCGGCCTTATCGCTTAAGCAATTTCTTACAGGCAACCTTGCATGGAGATGATTTACACAATATTGCGACTTATGTTAACCAAGTAAAAGTAGTATGTTTTCATACATACGCGTATGTATTATAAATTACAATTAGCACAGCACAAATTATAATTCACTTAACTTATTTTTTTTATGTAGCTTTTCAGCCAGGACAATAAAAGTGCAAAAATCAATTGAATTCATAAAATAAAAGAACAAGAAAGAAATCAAGAGTCACTTAACTCCATTATAACAAGAGGTACTCAAATATCAACAAAGGGTCGGAGAAAAAAGTAGCAATAAAATTGTTTTCTCTCAGAAATATTGTCGGTATTTTATTATTCAAGAGGTACGAACAATTTTATAACGTTTTAAACTTATTTCAATGTAACAGCTTCTTGCAATTTGTTTTCTTTTTTCATTTTGACTTTATCGTACCTACACTATCTGTAACTTCTCAAAAATTAAGCACTATTGAGGCTAATTCGGGATTAGTTAAAACTAAAACTTAATATAAAATATTTTTTCGTTGAAATAAGCTGAAGTCAAGCGTTATTCTCGTTTAATACGACGAACTAGTGACCATAGATCAAATAAATTATATTCGAGATATCCTCAAATATCGATTTTGTTTAAAATTTGAAATCGATATCACAATGGAACATATCTGAATAGTAAAATGATTATACAAACAAACATAAACAGAAGATCATGCATAAACTGTTGCGTCATCGAGTCATCAGTGACTACCAAAAATCGAATGTACGTGCAGCATTCTTTTTATTTATACATATGTCATACCCATATCTGCATAAATGTTGGTCCAGAAAGAACGCCTCGAATTACATTATCGATATTATTATTAAGTATTTAACATTACAGTGGGTTCATTATCATCTTTCGAGATACTTAACTTTTTTTTATTACCGTTTTGACTACAATTTCACGTAATGGTTGATCATGATGTGGTAGATGGTGGTGAACAGGCTTAACCTGCATAGGAAACTGACTCTGAAAAATAGCTGCAGGAATACACAATTTGTGTTGTTTGTATTTTTTTTTTTTTACCTTTTAGTACTTATAAACGTATACAAGTGTTGGATAATGTACAGTAGCAGAAAATGTTACTTTTCGTGTTCTTGTCTAAACTTCCTGTTTTTTTTTATGATGACGGAATAAGCTAGAGGCCCACCTGAAGTTAAGCGGAATAACCTCTGCCGATAACAGGTGCATTTCGTCACAAGTCACGAATTGCACTGCGCCCGTCACCTTGAGAGATATATTTCTTAAGTCTAATGTGCCTGTAATTTCACTGGCTCTAAAGGACCGCTGCCGGAACACACCGTTAGGTGCTTGGCGACAGATTTTCTACCTGAGGGTGGTCGCTAGCGAGGCGGACATTCGCAAAATGCCCTTCCACCATGCGGTGAAGCTCAAGCCCGCGGCGGGATTCGAACCATGGACCTGCTGCGTAGCAGTCCATAGCCAATGCCACTGAGCCATCACTGCTTATTTTGATGATGTATCAAACATTTTATTAAAATATGACTTAGGCCCGACCGTGAATTATTTACACGACTAGGACTTGACCGTGACTAATATTATGCAACATTGATTTGTGTAACGAAATTTCTTAATATGATTTGAAGCAGTGTCGCACGCTAAGCGAACATTAAGACGTGGGTTCGAATCCACCTCGACATGAACATTTTGTGCCCAAAAACGACGAATGGAAACGTAAAAAACATTTTAGTTCAATATAGATCTAAAAAACTACACAATCATTTACACAAATCACACCGCAAATAAATCTGATATCTACGATTCAAGGTACCAAGTAATAAATAATATATATACGTAATATAATTCATAACATTCGCTAACATCCTTTGTCGTCCCCCAATACATCATGGAACATGTTATAAGAATGCCCTTCTTGTAGAAGCCTGTAATTGATAGCGCGTCTCGTAGACCTTCAGCAATATACAAGCGCGTAGCAGTATGGGTAGATACTACCTAAACTTATATATACTTAATTCATTTCTCTGTGTTCCTGAACGTGTCAGTGTCTAAAAAAACACTTTTTTTTTGATGATTTTTCCCATGTCACCACAAAACGAATATACTGCCATCTAAAATATATTTACTTTATTCTTTATTTTTAATAGAATAGACTAGACACTAGACTTGGAATTTCTCATCTGACTGCCAGTGGTGATATGATTGGAGATGGTAAACTTGCTAAAATGGGAAACAGATCTTCAAGGATAGCTACAATAATACACCATTAGGTATATGGCGACAAATATTACACATTAAGATAAAAGCTATCCACACAAATATAGATATAATAATATAACTGAATAATGATATGAAAGTATCTTAACTAAGATGATGATATAATAATTAATAGGTAATAATAATATAGGTGCCGGGATAGAATTGTAACCCTCTGTTACATCTTCCTGTCGGAGTCATAAAAGGCGATGACAAGAAAAGTGCCAGGTCTAAGACTAAAGGACAGCAGCGCCTTCTGATGAATTGCTTTCTTGCACTGAGATCCCAAAACGCTTACTAAGCATCGGGATTATAGTGAAAACCTTGTCGGTATTGCAGTGAATAGATGATATTTGATGACTTAGCAGAAATATAATACAACATGAAACAGAGGTAACCATACATATTTTAGAATCCTCTTGTCGTGCATATCGCCTGTGCAGGGCCTGAAAGAGTTAGTTCACGTAGATTATGATAATCACTAAGAGACTGTGTTAAATATTGACTTTAATAAATAAATAAACTAGCGGTCCAACCCTGCTTCGCACTGGTACTTAACAAAAATTTCAAGAATTGTAAATTTAACATCAAAAAGTAGTGATTGTGACTTAACTGTAATAGTTAGGCTAATGGTATTGCAGATTTTTTTGGCAGATATTGATGTCTTGTATAAAATAGTAATACTTCACTTTTTTCGTAGCTCTTTTTTAATAATTTCCACAGCGTACGTAATATATTATATAAATATATTATAATGATTTTATGGTATTTCTTCGCTCTTTGGGTTACATAATCGAAGTTTTCATATGGATCCCTAACTTTTTAAATCTTCTATAGCTTGTGTCCATCAGGGTTGATGTTGGATTCTAATGGTTAAAGAATTATTCAAATCAGTCCAGTAGTTCCAGAGCTTATTCAGTGCAAACAAACAATCAAATCTTTTCTCTTTATTATATTAGTTTTAAAAAACGTTCAATTAAAAAAATGTGTTAAACATTCACCTAAAAACGACTAGAAATTCAATTAGATAGTTTTAAAAGAGGGCTCCAATACACCATAGAAGAAGAAAAACTTGTGCATCCTAGCATGTGTTGTATCATCGTCTAAAGAAATAAATATCTTAACAACAATTGTATACACTAACATTATGTATACTAATATAACGTAAAATACTGCTAATATTAAGTGAATCGAGTTGATATACTGTCTGGTATTTGTAATGTATGACCTTGTGAAATATTGTATACGAGCAGAGTTCTGTACTTGGCCCTTGAATAAAGGATAGCCCAAAAATGTGTCTAGAATTACAATTAATGATTTATGACCTGCCAATATTTTATAAATAACGATGTCAGATCATACGCGTCGATTTGACAAAAACTAACACTTTGCGGGCGTTGTGGGGCCTGTAGAGTCAGTGTTGACAGGCCCATGTATGCTGCCATAGAAAGGTCTAACCATAAACAAGGGACTGCTATATATCTACTGTAAAACGCCAGTTGCATCCGTAATTCTGTAGCATATTATGTATTTCTGACTTAGTTTATACAGGCCACAAACTCAAAAATAGCTTGACCGATTTTGATGAAATTTAAATGGCCCAAACGACAAGCATCAGCTTTTAAATAAAAATAATTATCAAAATCGGTTCACCCAGTCAGAAGTTCTGAGGGAACACACATAAATTTTATTTGAAAGCTGATGCTTGTTGTTTGGTCCCATTTAAATTTCATCAAAATCGGTCAAGCCGTTTTTGAGTTACTCACCAATAACTGAAAAATATTTTCCTATCTTGATGATACAGTCGTTGACAGCGAATGACGATCCCGTAAGTAGCAAGGGTCACTAAAAAGAGTGAAAAAATTTTTTTACCAAAAAATGGAACGACTTCATCACTCTAAAGTGTGAAATAACTAGATACCATTTTTTTAAGTCGGTTAAAAAGAGAAATTAACATTGCTGCCTAGCTTGCTGCAGTTTCTTTTCGTATAGACCTTCTAATTATTAAAATGAAAATAATAAACATCCCAATTAAAGGAGAATTTGGTCTGTCTACAATTGTTGTCAAAAACCTTACAAATGGTTCTCTTTCGCTGTAGTGTTTTGTTAAGAAAGGCATGCCAGGTGCGGTGGGAATATATCCACACTTGCGGCACGCGCAATCCATAGCTGCTTACCGCTCAGCTATCACTACCTTAGAGTATTAAGAAGTCAAACTGCTTATCTGATTTTACTATGATATTACTTTTACACAGTGTAAATAACCCAATTGTTTCAGTTCAAATTCAAAATATCTTAATGCATCATAAACACATAACATTTGTACATTTCTAGTGTATATTTTATTCTAGAACGCCAACTTTGTTTTATAATCTGAATAGCTTTCATATATATTGTTTTCATACATATGTATGAAAACAATTTTGAAGCGCTCGTAGCCATGTTTGCTTAGCCATTCTGAATCGATCAGCAAAGTTAAGCAACGTCCGCCGCGGTCATGACTTGGATGGGTGACCGCTGGTTGGGCATTACTACTGAGCGCTTACGTGCTTCGGAGGGCACGTTAAGCCGTCGGTCCCGGTTGTTGTCTTAGGATAGCAGTCGTTACAGCATGGTAGTAGGGCACTTTGCAAATGCCCGCCTGGCTAGCTACCACCCTCAAGTTGAAAATCTGTCGCCAAGCACCTAACGGTGTGTTCCGGCAGCTGTCCTTGAGAGCCAGTTACTCTAGGTTAGTCTGAACAACATCCTCGACCACATCATCACTTACCATCAGGTGAGATAGTGGTCAAAGGCTAACCTATCAGGCATAAAAAAAAAATTAATTCTTTCAGTACCTACATGTATATAAAACAAAGAAGTTCCCAAAGAAACAACATTGCGAATAAAACTACTTTTTCTACAAACTAGCCTACAATTTATCCTTTACCATAAGGTAAAGGATAAATTGTAGTTTAGTTTACAAATTTAGTGAGGATAACCTCACTAAATTTGTATACAATTCAAGTCAGTTTCTAAAGAAATCCAATTTCAACTGAATTTGATTTCTTTACAAATTGTGTACAGATTTGAGTTTGAGGTTGCGAATATGTAAATAGCGGTATAACCTACAAGACTTTAGCAATAAGCATAATGCATACGCAAGCAGGGAGCAACATCGGCAGGGGTTGTGTGCTTTGAGAAAGAAATAGGGAGATTATATTAAACCTGTTTTGTTTATGCTTAAAAAATATATCTTGTTTTAAGGTTCTAATATATTACCCATATGCAAAGAATGTTTCTGAAGATTTCATAAAAAAAAAATGTTAACCAAAAAATGGAACCGACTTCAATACTCAAAAGTTTCAAATAACTCGTTGAAGTCGGTACCATGATAGTTCAAAAGTACCTATTATCCCAATATTGTGCTTCAACAAGTTTTACGGTTGTTAGCATTTTACTACTAACCCTGTATATTTTAAAATTATGCTATTTTATAATAATATATCGTGTTATAATAATGTATCGTTTATTTGCCAGAACTTTTGGTAACAATCTACTTATAATTACTAATGAACATAATATATGAAATTAATTAATCGTAATATTAAACTACATCTATGATCACTAGCTCCCACACTAGGATTCCCTTTGTTGCGGGAGTCTTGTCTTTTCCTGTGGTACATATTATATTTAACATTTTTATCCTAACGGTACCATGATAATTTAAAAGTACCTATTATCCCAATATTGTGCTTCAACAAGTTCACACTTTTAAGTGTTGATGTCGGTTCCATTTTTTGGTTTAAAAATGTTTTCTTCGTTTTTAAGTGACCCTTGTGTGTTTGATTGTCATTTATTGTCAACGACTATATCATCAAGAAAGGAAAATATTTTTCAGTTATTGGAGTATAATTCAAAAACGGCTTGACTGATTATGATGTAATTTAAAAAAGACCAAACGACAAGCATCTGTTTTCAAATAATAAATAATCTGTATTGAAATCGGTTCACCCAGTCAAAAACTCTGAGGCAACAAAAGAAAAAAAAATACAGACTTATTGATGTTTGTCTTATATATGAAGAACACGGGTGTTTGAGCGTGAACTTACTATGAGTCGATATCGCTATCGATAATGTTTCGGCTTCTACCGAAAGCCTTCCTCAGGATTTTGAGTGTGGTACGTCCGTCGCGGTCGCGTCACGCTTCACACTCACTTCCTGAGGAAGGCTTCCGGTAGAAGCCGAAACATTGTCGATAGCGATATCGACTCATAGTAAGTTCACGCTCAAACACCCGTGTTCTTCATATATTAGATATAAATATGAGCGTAAGTTTTTATAATATGATGTTTGTCTTGTTGGTACCACCGCAGTGATATACATTCTGCCTCGAAGCAGTAGTGTGCAATAACTACTGTGTTTAGGCGTGAAGAGTACTGTAGCAAATGACATTATGGCGCGAACAAGACATAAGAACTATCGTCTTGGAGTGACGAAAGCAGTGCAGCGTCAAGCGCAACGAGGACAGTGGCGCTGCAAGTGTAACCGAACATAAGAAAACACTGGGCGAGTACGAGTCGGGTCTTGCTCTTAAAAAACTTTGTATTGCAACAGCGCAGGGCTATTCTTTGACCACCTGATGCTAACCTAGAATTACTGGCTCTCAAAGGCAGCTGCCGAAACACACCGTTGGGTGTTTGGCGACAGAGTTTCTACTTGAGGGTGATAGCTAGCCAAGCGGGCATTAGCAAAACGGCCTAGCAAACTACGCTACGAGTGCTTTAAAAACATACAACAGACTATTATTTTATATCAGCCAATCCATTCACTTAGACTTAGTGGGTAAAATACAGTAAGAGAGAATATACTTCCTGAAGATGCTACTTATGCGTAAAAGCGAAATGCGTCAATTCTTTCGGCCAGGTAACGTGACATCTCTGACGGCAAGTCCAATATAACTATGCTGGTAGTTTACGTGGTATAATCATCACTTGCCATCAGATGAGATAGTTGTCAAAGGCTAACCTATCAGGCATAAAAAAAGTCAATTAGGTATAATATTAAATTTTTGGTATAAAATATATAATATTTAAATATTTTAAATAAAACCGGCAAAAAACACTCACGTCAGTGCCCGTCGGGAGCTCGCAGACGCAGCTGTGCACTCGCCCTGATGATGAGCATCTGATATGCTCGAAACCCGGGTCGACGTATTCGATCCCCAACGTGAGTGTTTTTTGCCGGTTTTATTTAAAATATTTAAATATGTGTGAGACTCACGAGAATTTCATTCTAAAATATATAATAATTAATAAATACCATATACCCATTAATATAAATAGTCTGCCCAAGCAGTGAATCGAACCCAGTACCTTATGATCCTAATGCTTTGCTTCACGCCGCTTGACCATTAAAATAGTCATAAACAGTCTATGAAATTATCATAAAATGATAACACTGCAAGGTCGGTATATGAACATAAAAATTGTTAATATTCGCGCAATATTCGCCATTTTAGAATGTCAGTAAACTGTAATGGGTCGTAAAATAAACCTACGTATGAGTTTTATTTCTCGACGGCGGGTGTGTGATACAATCGTGCCGAAATATTATTCATAAATGTACCATTAATGAATATAATAAAACCATCCAAAACCGGTTCAGGACTTTACTATTAGATTAACGCATCGCTACAAACTGAAAAAATGTTTTCACGAGCTCGGAAAGATTTAGTTTGTTATTCGAAATATGTGTAAACATGGCTATTGGCAAGATGCTAACAACCTCTTAGGGTTGACTTCTGCTAGTCCTAACAAACATTATGAGATGTTTATATATTACTAATTAGTTTATACAAATAACATAACAAATTACTATTAGCCTTGCATAACAAATTACTATTAGTCCGATGCCTGATAGACACACTATTTTTCATCTCTACCGGTGAAATCGAGCTTCTACAAACTAACGCCGTATTACACTTGACGCCACTATCGTTGGTTTTGATAATTTTGACCACATTTTCTGTCTATAGATATATTAAATGTTATAACCATAGACGCAAAAACTGGTCAAAATTATTGAAAATAACGATAGTTGAATATGGCCTTATCGAAAACCTATGAAAGAAAAAAGAACTTACTCGAAACTCGTGTGCATAGACGATATTATCAATCAATAAATTATTATATATTTATCAACACCCTTGCTCGTTTAGTCAGCTTTATTATATCGTTCTTGGAGCCATAAACCGAACTATAACACCCTCGTGCATAATAATATTATACACTAGTGCGTAATAACTTATCCCTACAAAGTTAAGTTAGTACCGAACTACAAATTATATGCGAGGAAACAGAGCATTTTCAATTCAACCGGGTAATTTATCCCTACAAAGTTAAGTTAGTACCTAACAGCAAATTATATGCGAATAAACAGAGCATTTGCAATTTAACCAGGTAATACAGATTTGTAACAACAAAGAGGTTTAAGGCTAAGTATATGATTTCAACCATCAATCAATTGCGGCGCGAAAAAAAAACTTGCGCGCTATTTTCCATAATTTTCGTATGTTGTTTGTATCGGATATGTGCAACACATTTTTTTTCCTCGCAAGGGTGTTGAAAAAGTGCGTATGAAACTCGTAAGAAACTTGCTCATTATACAAAGTGAGCTTGCTCATTATAATCTTTATACAACGCTCATTATACATGAGAAACTTAGCTCACTTGTATCATAATATACTATTATTTACCTTTACTAAATTTTTTTTTTTTTTTATTATTGGTGATAAACAGTAAGTACATATAGCTTGCATAAGTTCCAGATTCTATTAAATAGTTTAGTAGTAGTAGAACTTTTTCTGAAAGTTCATACACGGAAACTGCTACCCACCTATTTCTACCGCCAAGCATCTTCGTATTACTGTGTTCTGGTCCGAAGGGCCGGTAAAATTACAGGCACATGAGACCTTATGTGTCAGGATTATGAATGCAGGTGGCGAAATGTACCTATCTGTTATAAGCAGAAGTTACCGCTTAACATAATGTGGATCTCTAGCGCAACGTTGCAGCCTATCGAAAGCATCCATTAGCTATTTGACAGACCCATCCCAGAGGTAGCATCATTCAACACGGTCGCCAAGCACCTAACAGTGTGTTCCGGGGTCCTTGAGAGCCACTAAAATACAGGCACATGAGACTCAACAACTGTATATCTCAGGGTGACGAGCGCAGTGCAGTTTGTCACTTGTAACGAAATGCCTTTGTAATAGTCAGAGGTTAGGCTCAGGCCCGCTCAGGTGGGCTTCGTGCTTGTTCTATCACAATAACAAAAAAAAAAAAAATGAATAACTTTTGACATTAATATTATTATAAGTAAGTGAATCTACTACGCTAACATATAATATATATTTTGTGAAAATTGTAATCGGCCACCTCTTACTATTCTAAAGCTACAGTACTTACAATTAAGAATGTCCAGCGTAGGTTCAGTATTAGGATTCCTTTTTCTTGTACTGAACCCTAAAAAGGATGGTAAATATGCTGGAGAGAACTACAAAAAAATGGTAAATATAATCCGCAATAAACAAAATTAAGTTAACATGTTTCAAAAAGCGTTTCAATCGCTTTTCAAAACAGTAATATACAAATTGCAGCCAGCGATCATGAAAATCTAAAAAGTTATTCGCTGAAAGTTAAAATAAAATATTCCATTTCACTAAAACCGTGTCGCGAAACGACACTGACAGCAAAAATGGTAAATGGATTTTGACAAACACATAGTGCCGTATTTTTTGTAACGCGAACATTGATATATATTACATCGTCAGGACAGGTCGGATGCCATTATAAAATGTTCATAATTTGTCGGTGTTAAAACAATGGCGTCACACCAATGAGGGCATAGTCTGATACGAAAGTCCAATAAAATCGCGAGTACAAAAATATGTGATGGTGTGATGTATTTTTTTTTACAAAAATGTATTTATTTATTGCCTAAGAACGGCAATGCCAATTATAATAAGTATATAGAGTAAAACACTTTCAAAATTATATATACCTAGATTGAGCGGTAAACATAATTATAACAATATAAATTTTTAATTAAACAGAAATTACGAATAGGTAAATACTGTCATAAAATAGTTTATTATGTTACAAGTGAGCAAAGTTGTCATTATACACGAGGCTGTGGGTTGCAGCCTGAGCTGTAGGCGAGGGCGTAAATCAGCCGAGTGTATAATGAGCAAGTTGGTCACGAATTTCATACGCACTTTTTCAACACCCTTGCGATATGTTTTTTTATTGCTATTGCTTATAGGTTATCCTTTGACCACAATCTCACCTGATAGTAAGTAATGATGTGGTCGAAGGTGTTAACAGGCTTAACCTAGAATTACTGGCTCTCTAGGACAGCTGCCGGAACACACCGTCAGGTGATTGGCGACAGATTTTCTACTTGGGGTGGTAGCTAGCCAGGCGGGCATTCGCAAAATGCTCTTCCACCATGCTATAACAACTGCCATCTGAACAACCAGGACCGACAGCTTAACGTGCCCTCCGAAGCACGGAAGCGCTCAGTAGTAATGTTACCAGCAGCGGTCACCCATCCAACTTATGACCGAGGCGGACGTTGCTTAACTTTGCTGATCGGTTCAGAATGGCTAAGCAAACTTCGCTACGAGCGCTTCAAAATGCGATACAAACAACATACTGTGGAGTAGTTAGTAATAAGAATTGTATTAATATGATGGACTTACACAATGTGAGACAGTAATAAAGCTTCTTTTATCGTGAAATGTTGTTTCCACTCAAATACCTAACTCCCGGCATCAAATGGCGACCCTGCCATGCGAGCCGCGGATCGCGTTCGCGTGGGACAATAATTGAATATTGAGTATTCTTGAAGTTCCTTTCTTTTAGTTCTATTGTTTTAAATCGAAAAGTGCGTGTACAAAGTGATTATATTATTAAAAATGGGGAAGTGCCCATCAAAGGAACAAGTGATTATCGCCCAGACGGCAGCGGGTGGACAGACTAATAGCCTTGTAGAACATATGAGCACCAAAAACATAATTTTGGGAGTCCTAGTGGCATTAGCATTGCTAGGAGTTCTTTATGCTCTATATAGAGTATAACGGAGCTGCCATGGAAACTGGATGGAGTGTGCCTTTGATGAGCAGGCGCGGAGGCACTCTATGATGAGGCACCGTCCACGAGCCGAGAAGCCATCGGCTGACGTATAATTACTCTTCAGGTGTTGTGTTTTTATTTTATTTTAAATACGGCAATCGGTGATACATAAGTGAAGAACCGGCGGTCTTAGTGTTCAATAAAGCAACGTCCTGTGTTCCAATATAGTGCATAACGGAGTGTAATAGTCACGAGTGAGTTTTTTTTTTGGATTTTCGTAGATTAAGCAATAGAAGAAGATGGACTTGGACTCTTCTTATTGGCAATTTTTTTTTAAATTTTAGATTATAGATGGAAGAAGAGTTTGTAAATTGTTTAAGAGAATTAACTGAAATTAAGAAATATTTAGTAAAAGTAGGCCCTGGGCGTAGAATTAAAAGTCAAACGTGTAATTTGAAATTTGAAGACGCTCATAAAATATTTCATAGATACGAACAATTGAATATTGATATAAAGGATGTATTCGGTAAGTCAGATTCAAGTCTTGAAAGGAATAGGAGACTTAATCGACAATATTTTTAATGAAATTAAAAGTCTTTGTTCTACTAAAAAGCAATTCAGTACGTCTTCGAATAGTAGTAATTTATCAAATTTAACCATGAAATTTGATTTCCGTACAGCTGTCTCTCTCTTGCCGGAGATGACCGGAGAGGAAGCAGTCACGAAAAAACTTATTGATCGTATCGAACTATATAGTTCTATGATAGAAAAAACGAAGAACAAAAACTTATAAACTTTATCCTAAAATCACGGTTGAACGAAAGCGCTAAAATGCGTTTATCAAAGACATATGCATCGTGTTCTTTGCTAGTTAACGACATACAAATTCATTTATTAACAAAAAAATCTATCTCAGCGGTTCATGCTGAATTTATGAAAACTACGCAAAATTCCCTGTCTATCGAGAAATATGGACAGATAATGGAACAGTTACTGGTTGACTTAACAACAACTCAAGCTGATGGTAATTCGGGATCATATCAGGTTTTGTACCCAGTAAATGAAAAAAATACTATACAAAGATTCATTACAGGGTTACGTAATAAAAATTTAAGTACCATTTTAGCAGCTCGCAATTATTCAGCGTTGAAAGATATTATTTGAGCCTCCAAAGATGAGGAACTGACTGCACTTTGTGGACAAGTGCAGGAGCCAATGTTTATTACACAGAAGAAGCGTGGTGAGTCTTTCAGACCATATAATAATACCTACCGTTCTCAAGGTTGGCGAGGCCACCAAACTTATAATGCAAGAGGACGTGACCGAGGGCAAAATGATGTCCGAAGGGGTTCATTTTCATCAAACCGAGCCAATCATAGTAGAGCTTGGTACAGAGGTCAAGGTCGAGGTGCATACTATGGTAATTCCCAAAGGTGTAATGGTCGTTCTCGAGGGCAAAATGTAAACTTCATGTCTGAACAAACTAGTCACCCATCAGGTGAAAACCAAGAAGTGGAAAATTTATGTAGCTAAATTTTCCACTTCTTGGGTTTTCGAGCCTAACTTCGTATTCGCATGTGAAAACAATAATTCCATCGAGTTATCACATTTGAATAATTCTTACAAATGGTTAGTAGATACGGGCGCATCGCGAAGTGCCGTGAAATACGAGACTGCACGGCGATGGAATGTTCCCATACACGAGAATCGCACGAACGTAACACGCTTACGCTTATGCAACATTATGCTGTGGGAATCGCGAATTTCCACATAAATTTTATGTCATGGAAAATTTACCATGTACACACAGATGGAATATTGGGCTGTGATTTCCTGAAAAAGTTTAAATGTAGCTTAGATTTTGAAAAAAAACACGATAACTATGCGTAATTTAGGAGATGATTTTGTACTTAGTAGATGTAGTGTGACAGATGATTGCGTGGTTCTCCCGAGTGTTTTATGTGAAGGAGTATTTTTGGCAGGTACTATTTCTAAACCTTATCAAGGTAAGATATGCATGCAAATTTGAAATACACGAGAGCAGGAAGTTTCCTTAAGTTTTTTTAGACCGGAAGTGAATGTTTTGTCGGATTATGACATGTGTACTTTTGACGAAAGCAATATTGATGGTGAAAGAGTACGAGAAGATGAGCATGAGATATTAAATGACACAAGTAATTTTGCATATGTGCCTTCTATGAATATGGTAAAAATGAAACTATTTTCTGGACCATACTGTACACGAAATGTCTGTGTGGAAGAATTAGCTTCTATTTGCAATAAAAATTATATAAAAAAACGTATACGTGTTAAAGAATGAATATAATGAGGAATCAATAAAAAAGTTAACTAAATCAATAAATAAATTAGATAAGTGGTCCGGACCACGAATACATATTGTAAAAGGAGTAAAGAAAATAAATGAGAACGATACGAAAAGAGTAATACTCAATGACTATCACATGCTTCCGACAAGCGGACATGTAGGTATTAAAAGAATGACAAATAATATTTGCCGAAAATAATTCTGGCCAGGTTTGGAGAGTGGCGTCACTGATTATGTTAAAATATGTGAGAAGTGTCAGAAAGAGAAGTATTTTAGATATATAAAACAACCCTTAGTTTTAACAGATTTTGGAAGTACTGCGTTTGATAGAATATTTTTAGATTTAGTTGGACCCTTGAGTAAGGATAGCTTTGATAACACCCATATACTAACAATATTCTCACAGCTGTCACAGAGATCAAGCTATATTTTATGGAGTATAGTGTATAATATAATTATGCACGAGGGTGTTATAGTTCGGTTTATGGCCCTAAGAAAGATAATAAAGCTCATTTTACGAGAAAGGGCGTTGAAAGTAATAATATACTAGCATGTCAAAAATATAATTCTAAGAATAAGTAGTCGCTGTCATACAAATTTTAATCGTCAAAAATAAGATTAAGAATTAAATAGGAATAGTTGATGTCATACGAACATCATGGTTTTCACAAAATTACAATAATAAACTTAAAATAGAACAAAATTTGTCATTAAATATATTACATTCTGTGCGGGGCAGTCAGGAATGCATTGATTCCATCATGTCTAATATATTTATCGGGTACAAACAGACTGCACAGTATGTTGTGTAATTCAGGACAGTCAATAGACCCTCTTAATATTTTACTACTTCAAACATAAAATACGCATTATTAGAGATAACCAAATACTACTCATCAGATTTCACTCAAATTTAAATGCGACTACCAGACAAACACTAAATTTGGAATGTAACAAAAAACCATCAAAATTAGTAGTACGACCTGTACAAAGTGATGAGGACACACAAAAAAGCAATTAAATTGAGAACCAACATTCTAAAGTCGAGTAAAAGGTGGCATTTCTTAGGAACGCCACATGAATATATTTTGCTTGATACGAGTATATCTTAGAAGTGCACCGTACGACATATAAGATAATAGTTACTACTAGATAATTTACACGATTTCTCGTAACAAGCATTATTGAAGCTGAACGTTGTGACTGATCGCAATAGCATTGATTTTTTTTCAAGATATGTTTGAAAATCTCTTAGTGTAGACATATCTTTACATTGAAACCATTGAACCTGAAACAACAAACCCACGAACTGTTAGAGATTTTTTTTTCTATAGAAGGGTATATACGACATATTATAAAAAGTTTTGGCTTCGGTTTTAGAGTTAGTTCAGTTCATCAAGGAGTTAAGATGATAAGGAGTTATGCGCAACAAACAAAATTACACAGTCTCCAGGTGAGTGCACCTTTATGTAAGTAGAAGATTGACTGATTCCTCTTCATAATTTTTTGACACCTTATATGGGACGAGGAGAGAGGATGAGAGTTCTAATTCAGAGTCCTACGTGATCTATTGTTTAATACATACCAATATGTATTAAACCTATCTAATACATAATGTTTAAGATAAAAAAAAAATTAAATATATTTATTTATTTTACCACCGCCTGATTTTTCTGCTAAGCCATTGTGACGTTATAAACTCCACATAGCGTTATAGCCTCCGATCCTCAAAAAGTCAAGACATATTATGCTGCGTGCAGAAGCGAAGATTGAAAGCTCATTCTTCGTTCAATCGAAAATTAGGCAGAATTGTTAAGAGATATATTTTTACATCTTTTAAATAAGTTTTTTTTTAATATTAATTTAAGGTTTTCTTATAAATATTCAATATTTTTAAAGATTAAATTTCCGTATGTAGTATCTCACCTGATGGTAAGTGATGATGAGATCGAAGATGTTGTTCAGGCTTACCTAAAATTCCTGGCTCTCAAGGACGGCTGCCGGAACACACCGATAGGTGCTTGGCTACAGATTTTCTACTTGAGGATGGTACCTAGCCAGGCGGGCATTCGCAAAATGCCCTACCACCATGCAAAATCTATTAATCCATGTGCATCATAGATAATGAGAACAATAAAATTTCGTTCATAAATGGACGATATCGTCCACGCGGTTGCCAAAGGGCAGTGTATCGCACATAAATTGCTTTGATATTATGTGTGATTCCTGCACCGTGTACTTATTTCCGGCATCGTAGCACATACGTCACTAAAACATTAATGTTATTTGTAGCACCTCCCGAAAGTTGCCACTTCCCGCACCATTTCACAAATATAACGCATTTTATTTATGACATCTAAATGTCAGAGCCATTGGAAAAGTTTCACCGAAGCTGTCACGACGCTTCTAAAGTTCGCGATATTAGTTGATTGGTACGTGTTTCGAATATAACTTTTATTTAACTTTAGCCAAACAACGAGTAGATACGAGTCTTAACTTTGTAAGTTTTATTGTACCAACTATTTAGAAACATATAACTTAATGAAGCTTCTTTAATTTTAATGGCTTTTATTACGTCTGTATTTGGACAGAGCTATCTCATGACGTGACTCAAACGTGAAAATCATGTTGATGAAGAATTCCTACTACACAGTTTGTGATTCCAAGCTATCGCCTGTCACCTACGTAGTTGAAACAAATATTCTAATTTTATTTTATAATTTTATTAAATTAATAATATACTTTTTTAAAAGACATTTGAAAGAATTGCCCGGAGTTTCTTGCCCGTTCTTGTCGCAGTGGCTCTGTACATGTTTTTTTCTAAACGTGGAAGTACAATATAGATTATTAAAGCACTTCGACGACTTCACTGAAGCCCAGCCTGTATTTTGCGTTTTTATCACTAAAAATAATAAAATAATATTAATTTTAATAGCTTAAAAAATTTAATAGATTTTAATTAGTAATCTACAAACCATAACTGGCCTTATCCTAATGCACATCGCCAGTCAATTATCGAACTTATTAACCACAAAGGCGCGCCCCTTAATATTTTTTTGTGTGTAGTTGCTACTACTACTACCTACCAAAGCGATCATACTTTAAATTTTATTTTTTCACTGTACATTGTAAATACACACAAACTGCGAAGTACAAAAAGCCCTACCCGTACATATAAGAATATATTATTAACTGTGGACCCCTCTACAGTAAATAATTAATACTTATTTGTACCGCCTAACCGTACAGATAATTGGTAGGTGAACTGTTTTAGGTGAAGAGTTTCCGTTTTTATCCGATTGCGACCTATAAACTGGTACTTGTTTTTATGTATTTATCTCTATAATTTGATGTCAATATGAGATGATGGTTGTCACATTCCACCTACTTGGTATACTGTTATCATATTAAGTAAATCCCATGGCCGATACAAATGTGCAAGACCTCTGGACACTGTGAGCGAATACTGCGTGAATAAGGAACATGATGATTAAAATAAAAATTCTGAGGGTAGTACAAAATAATTTCTTAAACTTTGCATGGTGGTAGGGCATTTTGCGAATGCCCGCCTGGCTAGCTACCACCCTCAAGTTGAAAATCTGTCGCCAAGCACCTAACGGTGTGTTCCGGCAGCTATCCTTGAGAGCCAGTCATTCTAGGCTAGCCTGAACAACATCTTCGACCACATCATCACTTACCATCAGGTGAGATAGTGGTCAAAGGCTAACCTATCAGCAATAAAAAAAACATGTGACAAATAAAACCAATTACTCACCACGTGACCACGATCACTGCAAAGTTATTGAAACGTCGGCGTCAAGACAAAAAATATATACGAGACATAAAACCGTTCAAAGTTGTTTAATTACTATCTGTAATGATCGCGAAAACCTAAGACAACATTACCCAAAAGATAATTCCGTCCTCTATATAAAAATATCTCGTATTATATAGTGTTTATTTCGTGGTGAAAATTCCTGGCAGAACCGTAGACGTTACTTTAAAATGAAGGATGGTTTATTCTTTACTATGTTTGTTTAGAAACTACCAAGCAGCTTGCAGCTGTACGAAACGTCATGAATTTATGCTAGCGGAAAATAATGTTGTTTCTTGGCAATAGCGTTGTGGAAAACTGGACCTACCTACTCATATCATTCTGGTAATATTAACAAAATGTCTGGTATTAATTTTAATACAACAATGTTTCTAACTAAATTAATAAAGACTTATATTCTTTAGTAGCAGTAGAACTTTTTTGAACGAGTTCGTCTGGAGGAGTACTGCCTCTCTACCTATTTCTAACGCCAAGCAGTAATGTTTACATTACTGTGTTTGGGGTATGGGTGTCGTGAAATTACAGGCACAAGACACTTAACAACTTTGTGTCAGTGTGATGGGCGCAATGCAATTTGTCACTGGTTTTGCACTTGGTGACCAAATGCATGTGTTTTAAGCGGAAAGCTCCCACAGAAGACCAAAGAACAAAAACCATTTCTCAAAAATTCACTATGCATGGCATGACCTATACGTAATCTAAATTATATTACAAAAAATATGAAAACTCTTGACATTATATAGTACCTACATATAAAAACACATACAAACTAACGCATTTATGATTGAGCTAATTGTTTTTAATAGGGTTAACACTTCCGTAGATTGCAATTTTTTATGTTCGATTGTTTTTTTTATTTTCTATGCTTCTATTTTCTGTATTCCGACTGATTCACTCAAATTTCCTCTTATTTCTTAACAGTCTTTTAAGCTACGCCTCTTGAGTCATTTATTAAAAAGCGTCTCATGCTAATAAATTTGGAGGTCCTGGGTTACAGGGTTATTAAGTTTATGTTATTTCAGATAGGCTAGATCTATTTCCTTAAGCTCATAGGTTAGGTAAAAGTTGTTAAGTACTTACGATGATTTATTGACAAAGAAATTCTAGATTGTAGTACGTAGCCGCGTGTATACTATTTTAACATGTGACTAAACCTGGTGAAAAGTGGTTGTAGAAAACTTTCTGAGCCCGGGTGTGTAAGAGGTCTTGATATATCTTAAATTTTAGCAATGTGGCATCCCTAGCTTTGTATGAATAATTCAAAGAAGGATTGGGCAGATAAAGCAGGATACATACGGAATTTGTATCTGGATCAAACCGAAACACTGCGGTGCGAGACGGCTAATTGTGAACGTGGCAATATGCTAAACATGATTAATTCTAAGAGCAGGCTTTGAATGTTCAATGAGCAGAAATATATACATTCGACTGAACATAAGCATTTATGAATGTAGATATAATATTGTTTCTGAATTTACTTAGTTTCTTAACAAATTTGTGAATATCATTTTCTCCTCGTATCGTTAGTTTTTTTCGGAATGTTTACTATATTTATTTACTTTGTGACAGCCCTAGCTACACAGAACCAGTTGTTATAAGATAGTTTGTTTTGTGACGATATATACATAAACAACAAGAACAAGAATAAGTACGATAATAAGGTTACTTTTTATTTTAAAAAGAATATTATTTTTATTGCTACCAACCACTTAGCGGAATGATGAGTATTTAAGTCTCACTATCATCATTCGCAGCCATAATATCTACTCCACAGATGAACAAATGCTTCGATTCCCATTAGGTTCAGAAGGTGCTGCTGCCCAACTTCTAGTAGTTTTTCTATCGTCGCCTTTTACTACAGGACTTTATAGGTAGGGTGTAATTCTAGCCCACAGAGCACCCCACAGGGAAACTAAAAATATGTTTATCCATTTGCAACTAGAGCCGCATGACAACTTAAATTACACTGTAAAAACAATTAAACAACTGAACAAACAGCACTGCAATGCTTATATTTTAAGCCGAGTGTGTTTCAGCTTGCAAGTGTTAGATGAATGTACTCGCATATAAAAATGTATGCAATTAATGCTTAAAAATATAAAATATTTCATGGTATACATCCGATACTTAATAGAGTAATGCCCGATAGTTATTAAATACACATTTAATAATAACAAATGTTTTAAAAACACATTAAGTTTTGTTTAATTCGGCGATATGGCTTTATTAACAAAATACAAAGGACTATATACAACGCTACAGCTGCTACAATTAAAGCATTTAGAAAACTTTCAAGCCATTATAGACTCACAGGGAGTCCAAATGATCCAGCCTACTACCAGCATTCCCCCCTTTAATAGCAATGTTTATTCGTTTAGCCAAATAGCTGCCGGCATTTTGATCACGCGTCACATCGAGCAAGCGCTCTGGAAAATAAATGTATAATAAATTACGTCAATATTACAATTCTCTTGCTCATTGCATATACGTAATAATAAATCTGAACATTGAAACAAGATTTTTGCTAATTGCAAAATTAGTCTTGTTTACAAATAAGACTAATTTTCTACAACGTAATTTGAAGTAAGGTGACGCTCCATCGCCATACGATGATTAAAGAACGATAGGAAAAATTGGAGTAAGGACTCATTGTCATATTAGCTCAGTCGGTCAGTGCATACCCCGTCTATAGGGGTGGATGAAGCGGGTTCGAATCCCGCACATGATTATAATTTTTCCTTTTGTAAATTTGTAATTTTGTAATGTAATCAGCAGAGCATGCGTAATTGCAAAACTATCATATTAAATAGTAAGCATAATACTTACTAAGACTTAGTTAATAAATTCTCACCAAAATCCAAGGATTAATTACAAATACAAACAAGTCAAAATTAATAAGCTATCCGTTGTGTTGTTTGTGTTTTCAGTCAAATATTAAACTTAGCTCGTATCGGCGACAGCATACCAGGATTATAAAATAATTCGATACACAGTAGATTTTAATTAATATTGAAATTATAACAAAACAAAGCATTCTTGTACCTTCGCCTTGAACTTATGAATTTTTGATAAGATTAAAAAGGATCATTTCAGTCACTGAGCTGAGATATTGAAAATTTGTATTCTGTACCTACTTTTCCTGTTTCTATAATTCAACACAAATTTGAAAATGTATACTAAATAAGACTTCGTAAGTTGGTGCTTTTTACTTTTAGAAAATTCAGCTAATGATGTTTATACGTTTACAAATTTATTTGTAATCGGCGGGAATCGAACCAGCGTCCTCTGATTTCGCTCCGGATGCCTATCCCACTCGGCCACCGGAACGTACTCGTTGGAGCGGAAACTATATGCTCCAATTGTATTACTTTTTAGCCGCTATAGGGCGTCCCCTATTACGGTTAAAAAGACAAGCACCGTCGTGCTGCGTCAATAATTTTTAAATGTGATTTTTGCTTAGTACGCGATGGTGCTTGTAATCAGATTTAGAAATAATACTATTGATGTTTGAATATTCAAAACAAACTGTAACATATGGTTAAACTTGGGGCCCAACCCACACTTTCAAAATTCTTATGAAAATCAAATTAATTTGCTCTCTGCTTTCTAGCTTAAAAATATGGGGTTTTACGCCCTGACGTCACTGAAGAAATATATTTATACAGCATTAACACTGGCGTTAACTAAATTTAGTCATTCTATACTTTTGTTTTTGTAAGCTTATACTTTAGCAATAATAGTGCGTAATAAAGAAGTTACTGGAAATTTATAACGGTATATTAAATTTCTAGGGAGCGTCGGCTAGTCACAGAATAGGCAGTAGTTCGCGGCGAGCCTGCGAGTTAGCGATATAGCTCAGGTGACGTTTGAGAAATAAGTGATAAAAATGTGCATGAAATTTAAACTTTTTTAAAATATCGCCCAAAAATAGGACTGTGTTAAGCAATGATAGTGAGCTCTGCACAACCCGTTTGTATTTTGTTTTGTTTTCATGCATCAATGGTGCTAATCATTTTAAAAACGGGGTGTTATCAACTTGGTGTTGATCAACCTACCAGGCTTAGTAGTTCACTTTATTTGGGTAGATGTCGTCACCGTCGAAAAGTGCATTCAAAACTGTTAGAGAAAGAAATCAACAGCCCAGCACCCTCTTGTATAGTATTTGATATTTGTAATGGGATCGAATGAAGTGACTACGCGACCGCCAGATTAGCACTGTATTTATTCAACCAAACACCGATTGTGGGGACGCAGTCCACGTTGCTACTACCTATACTATATTTACTATAGATACATAGTCTACAGCTACATTAACACTTCTCTGTTATTATTTTTTTTTTACATTTTGAAGCGCTCGTTGTGAAGTTTGCTTAGCCGTTCTAAACCGAACAGCTAAGTTAAGCAACGTCCGTCGCGGTCAAGACTTGGCTTTATGAAAACCCATTTCAAAAATCAAATCTATGTTACTTGATAGCCAGAAGTTGTCTTCATAGCGGAAACTGTGTTAATTACATATGTAATGATTTTTTTTATTATTAACATCTGTAAACTGTCAGTAACTTTTTTTATGTGGTAGGTAATTGTACACAAATAACGCACTACCGAAACATTCAATAATTATTGTATAGAAAAATCGCAGTCCGATACTTATCTGCTGTAACTGCTCGTTCATCTCGTACTCATAATATCCGGTAAATATGAAATGTACATGTAAAAACATTCAGACATATTTTCCGTAATAAATAATTTTCTAAATGATCTTACAGCATGATATAACGAAAAGAGACAGGCTGGATTTCCAAACTTATTATAACAATTTGAACGTAAAAAAGAGTTGCTGGGAGTTGAGGCTAAATATATTAAATTAAATTCTGCTAGCATTGCGTATAGTGCAGTAGGTGTTCCTAACAATGGCATATAAACATAAAATGAAATCGTTACACGTGCAGTCACCGTTGCTACCACAAGTTCTACTATTTATTTTGGACATGTGAGCTTTACGTAGTTACTATTATTTTGTCTGTGATTTTATCGAATATTCCAATTTCCGGAATAATGTGTGGTGAACTGTGGAGAGGTGAGATGTGTAATCTATGAAGCATATTTCATTACTATGAAGCTTTGAAGCATTTTGCAGCGAAACACGATCAAAGAAATATCGAGTAGATAAACACCACTTCGTCGAAATCGTTTTTATTAGTTCTAGATGTTACACTCATTTTTGGTTTAAAAATATCAAAGTTAAAATGTATAAACGAAATCACCGTCACACTTCTAGACACAATTGAAAAAAGTACGATTTGTGGTTAGATAGTATCTTTGCTATGCCAAAAAGGGTATAATTCTACAATGTAATGTGAAAAAAAATATCTAAAATGTTAGTGCTGTTTGGAAGAACCAACGGAATTGCTTCACATGCGAAGGAGCCTAAAGACGTGTTTACGAGTATATCACCTGAGTGGCCATCTATCTTGCTGGGTAATGTTTACTGGCAGGTAAAATTAAAGTTTTAAACGGTTTTCTATCTACTCGATGAGATAAACCTTATTAGGGAAAGCTTATGGCGCTGGACTTTGCATTTTGAGCTAAGTTTAAGGTCCTTAAATTAAAATCAGATCTGAATTTCAAAGCGATCTGTTTTTGCCCATAAACTAGTCTTTGCCCACTATCTGTCTTGGTGGTAAGTGATGATGTAGTCGAAGATGTTGCTAAGACTAAACTAAAATATGCCTGCTCTCAAGGCTCGCTGTCGGAACACATCTTTAGGTGATTGGCGATCTGTAGTAAATACTGGTCACCCATTCTATGACCGCAACAGGTCAACAGGCCAAGTGCGAGTTGGAAGCACACACCTACCGTTTTTACTAACACAAAATGCACCATAAAATCGTTATTTTTTAATACAGTTTGAAATCCTTGCAAGAGCCCGATCCGCAATTAGCTAGTTACTATTCAAATAAAGAAATCGTATCTCTTAATGGACGATCTCACTGCCTTTTTTTGGTATGTTATGGTTTTGACCATAACATAGATAAAAAAGGCCGTCCAAGTAAAAAGTATTATTTTCTTAACTTTTGTATTACTGACGGAGCAATTACCGTAACTGTCACGTTGTCACCTGCAAAATTCGTGTGGTCTTTTTCCTAAACAGCAGACTGCACAAAGGGGTGTCAGGGCGGTGGCCTCTTTCCCCGGCTCTTCTTCACCTATGAACACAGGTGAGTCTCTTCTGCGACTCTCATGTCATGTGACTTGACCGCCCGGCTGTCATTATGTACCTGGGCGATCACGGAGGCCGCACCAGGAGGAAGCCCAGCAGACCGATCAGCGACCAGGACACTGGCCGATGGGGGTTTTGTCATATCAGTTATGATATCTTCATGTTCTTTATCTTCTTGTGGGTTTAGCTCTCTTTGCATATGGTATCGTCTTCTTTCTTCTTGTTATCTCCGGTGGTCCGGTGTGAAGCGGAGCTATGTGTCTAATGTGGGCATGTCCTGAGGCATCTGCTCGCTCAAACATCTTCTTAGATAGGGGTTTTAAGAAGTCGTAGAGGGTCTCCACTTTAAGGTCACGTTCCACAGTACCTGCAAAAGAACCCACTAGTTTGATGTTTTTTTTTTAATCTTAGTTTTATTTGGAGCTTTAGTCGTGGTACGACTATGCCAGCTCCATTATGTACATTAATTTCAAGTCTACTTTAAAATCGTATACATTAAAACCAACAGAGACTTTGCCGCGTCACTTAATGGCGCAGACAGGATAACTTGAGTAGCTCCTACCTCAAGAAGATTGGATCCGTATTCACTTAGCGTATGCGCTCAGCAACTAGCTGCTCATTCAGAGACTGTAAAGCCCTAGAAATAAAACTTGTAATGTATTGATACGATACACTATATAGCGAAAAACTTGATAAAGTGAAGTAAGGTATATGTAAGGTAAACACAAGCTAAAAAACTTGTTTAAATTTGTCTTTTTGAGACTCACTTTACCATATAATCTGCTGTCCAGCTTACGAGACCTGAGAAATTTCACAGTACCAATAAAAGCTAGCCCAACACATCGTTTATATTACCACAGTTTCTGTTATCTGGCTTAAAGTTCAGTTCTACTCATATTGGTGATGTCGTCCGTTATATATATATATATATAGAGAAAGATTTATGTATGACACCGTACCAATGTTATCAGCAATTGAACTCTGGCTGCGACCCTCTATAGTACTTACTCACAGTGTGTAAACTTAAATGCATCCGAAATGCTTACTCCCACTTTTGGTAAGAGTAGGGTTACCACAAGTTTGACTTATATGTTTCTGGGTATTTCAAAAATTGTATATACTATTACAGTATTAATAAGGAATGATGATGAAGTAATTTTAAATCCTTTTGCACCTTCCTTAACCCCATGTGGTTTGTACCTACAATATGACTTTAAATATCATAACAAAAGCCATTGTTTCAAAAGTTTTGGTTTAAGACTACTTGTCAACCACCAGGCCACCTACTTATCAATTATTTTTGGGAATCTTGGTTGCAAGCTTCAGTTTCCTTATAAGGTTGCAAAGGGTCGAGATGCCAGGCTAAAGGGGTGGATGGACGCGGTTTCGAATGGAGCACATTACTTAAATTTTTCCTTTTAAAATTTGTAATTTTGTAATGTAATCCGCAGAGCATTTGTTATTGCAGTCATAAATATTAAAATTATAGGGTTGCGTCATCATTACCAAGTTTAAAGCTAATTGCAAAATTAGTCTTGTTTGTAGTACAAAGTAAGTTTTTTTTTTCTTTTTATGCTTTATAGGTTAGCCTTTGACCACTATCTCACCTGATGGTAAGCGATGATGTGGTCGAAGATGTTGTTCAGGCTAACCTGGAATTACTGGCTTTCAAGGACAGCTGCCGGAACACACCGTTAGGTGCTTGGCGACAGATTTCCTACTTGAGGTTGGTAGCAAGCCAGGCGGGCATTCGCAAAATGCCCTACCGCCATGCTATAACGACTGCCATCCTAAGACAACAACTGGGACCGACGGCTTAACGTGCCCTCCGAAGCACAGAAGCACTCAGTAGTAATGTCACCAGCGGTCACCCATCCAACTCATGACCGAGGCGGACGCTGCCTAACTCAAGCTGCTTGAACTATAGATGTCGCTCCATCCCGATACGATGTTTAAAGAACGATAGGAAAAATTTGGATTATGACTCATTGTCATGTTATCTCAATTGACTAGAGCACACCCCGGCTAAAAGGGTGGGTGGACGCGGGTTCGAATCCCGCACATGACTTAATTTTTTCCCTCGTAAATTTGTAGTTGTAGTGTAATAAACGACTATTTTTTTATTTTCGCAATGTGACATCCCTATTTTTGTATGAATAATTCAAACAAGGATCGAGCAGATAAAGCGGGTTACATACGGAATTGGTAAACTGGATCAAACCGAAACATTGCGGTACGGCTAATCGTAAACATGGCAATATGCTAAACATGCTTAATTCTAATAGCGGGCTTTATTACCGGGCATAAAATTTGTCTCCTTTAAGAGGAAATGTGACCTCCGAGAAATTTGAAGAATCTCCACGGGACCGACGTTTCGTATTCCCCTTTTTCTTTCAGAACTAAACTGATTAAATTATTTTAGTGCATATGAATTTTAAGTGCGCCAAATTCTCTCTTAATACTATAAAATATAATATCCTCGAACTCGCAAAATAAGCCACAACCATACATGAATATTTTGTTGAACAAACTATATGAAACATACTATACGTATATATTCAGTGTGAAGCGTGACGCGACCGCGGCGGACGTACCACACTCAAAATCCTGAGGAAGGCTTCCGGTAGAAGCCGAAACATTGTCGATAGCGATATCGACTCATTACGCTCAAAAACCCGTGTTTTTCATATATTAGATATAAATATGAGCGTAAGTTTTTATAATATGATACTATACGTATATTATGAATCCTTAGCAGTTTCTTGGGGATAGCAGTGTAAGAAAGCGGTTTCTCAAAAGAAGCTGCTAATAACCTTCTGTCGTCTCCTTTTACTACTTCAATTATTACATTGCATCTTCACCATACTGCTTTCGACAGTGTAAACATATAACTTAGATACATACTTACCATAAGAAATATGTCTTGTAACAATGGTCTATTATTGTTTTTTTTTATTCCTGATACTTTTGCCTTTGACGCCTAAGTTGATGCTTAATAACAACTGCAATTCAACGGGCCGATGCTGCCAGCATGCTAGACACGCTAACAACTGGTAGTGGGCTGGAGCATTTGGACTACCTGTGAGTGTGCTATGACTTGTAGGTTGTCTAAATGCTTACATTCTAGTAGCTGAAGTGTTCTATAATATAGTTTTTAGTATTTTATTAATGAAGGCATATCGCCAATAAAAAAAATTAAGTTGGTCAGTGATAATGTCGTCAATAATGTTCACAGTATAAACCTAGAATTAAAGTTAGACTCTCAAGGTTAGCTGTCGGTACCTTTAAGTAAAAGATTGCAAAATTGAACACGGAACAAAGCTCTAGGAATTTCAGGTTAGTTTTTTCTTTATTTATATTAGAACGTCTTCGTCAAATTTCATTGCTCACCGTCACATACAAAGTGAATTAGAGAGCAACAACCAATGATTAATAAAATAATTAATAATTACCTACAAATGTTATTTTAAAGTTATATATCGGCCATAAACAAACTCACCATGGGTACTAAAATTACAGTGTAAAATAATAAAATTAAGCTCTGAAACTAACAACACTGCAATGCGCCTCTAAAATATAGCTTAGTTTATTTCAGGAATTTCAGCTGTTGAATATTCTCGCATAGTACATTAAAAATGTTAACGCTCGCAGAAATAGCAAATTTCATTGTTAGCTTCACTTTGAACTAGCCTCTAAATAATTTTTAAAGGGGATTTTCATGTAGTATGCAGGAATTCTTTCCGCATCGAAATATTCTTTATGAATATGTTTTTAACACACTTGCTCATAAATTGGCTCTAATTGCACCGCAATTAGGCATATAAAAACATCTGTAATCAAACTGTAACTTTTTTATTGCTATTATTCACAAGTGAGATTGAGCTTTTTTTAATATAGTATGTAGTTGGTGGAGTTCTCTGTTACACGACTGCCCAAAAACAGGAGTGTTATGTTTTCAGAGTTCCTGTATGAATGTAAGTTTGTGAGTTTCTTTGTTCCACCATAACTCTTGCGAGATATCGTTAGATTCGTCTTGATATCGCAGGTGACACATGAAAAAATTAGAAAACAAACTGTCACATTTTAGACATCACATAAAACATTTTTTTTCTTCCAAACCCATTGAGTGGTGTATCAAAATAAAGGGCTTTAAAAACGATTCCATATACTTACGAGTATATTATATAACTTGCAGTTTTAATTACAATAGAACAATAACACTCATAACTAAAATAAATCATTTGCGGTCGTGGTTTTTACTTTTTGAATTATTTCTTTAAAATGTTTCGATACAAAAATGATGTACAAATAAATTAATGTACCTATTGTTTACTCATTTCATACAACTTAGTATTTAAATAGATAATTTCAACTTGTAACTTGTTTAAAAACAAAACTCCGAATATAACATAAGCTGAAACGCTATGCACCAAAAGCCAAAAAAAAAGAAACCTTATTCTTTAGTCTATGGCCGATTGCCATGCGCGCGCATAGGAAAACTAGTTATTTTTTCCCACTATTGCGAAGAATTTATCATAAAGTAACAATAATTGTATATACTGAAAATTTATCTCGTCTCGTTTTCACTGTTGAAATTATAGTTATTTATTGATTAAGTAGTCCTAGTTATAAAGAAAAAGATTCATGTTGTACGCGACCCGATATAAGCATGTGAAGCCCTTATTGTTATGGAAAGTTTAGTACCTGAAAACTCCAAGGAAAAATATGTACGTATCGAAATTTCATACAATGGCAAAATTTCATACAATTCGACATAATGTGTTCATAGCGTACTTTAAAGGATTATCTTCTAAGTACAAACCTAGATCATTGTGGTGTATATACTCAATGTTAAGAAGTACATTCCGAACAAATAATGAAGTGGTTTTAAAAACATACTCTAATTTGTCAGCTTAAATAAGACTATCCGATGGATTTAGAAGCAAGAAATCAAAAGTTTTATTGTCTGATGATATTGAAATTTATGAAAGATGATCCAGGTAGCCAATATCTGGCTACTAAGGTTAGTTAAATTAATTTCACCTACTATATAAAATGATATTTTAGTAAGTATTGTTTTCTTCACAAGTGTGTTGAAAAACGTCGTATGATACACGTGTGTATTGATGATTGCCGTCCTCAGCTCTCTTAAGACCCTCATGTAACGGCTCAGGGCTCAATGATGCCTCAGCGGTAATCACCAATATTACATACCTGTACCATAATAGGTACACACTTAGAAAACATATACGTTTTTATCATAACCTATATTTCGACATGCATTAGTCAATCGTACAAAATTAAAACGCTCTCCGTTGTTTGTGTCTGTATTCAAATATTACAATTACATCAGCAAGATTATAACAGGATTATTACATTACAAAATTACAAAGAGAGGAAAAAATATAGTAGTATAAAACAATTTTTGAAGCGCTCGTAGCGAAGTCTGCTTAGCCATTCTGAACCGATCAGCAAAGTTAAGCTACGTCCGCCGCGGTCATGAGTTGGATGGGTGACGGCTGGTGACATTACTACTGAGCGCTTCCGTGCTTCGGAGGGTACGTTAAGCCGTCGGTCCCGGTTGTTGTCTTAGGATGGCAGTCGTAATAGCATGGTGGTAGGGCATTTTGCGAATGCCCGCCTGGCTAGCTACCACCCTCAAGTAGAAAATCTGTCTCCAAGCACCTTACGGTGTGTTCCGGCAGCTGTCCTTGAGAGCCAGTAATTCTAGGTTAGTCTGAACAACATCTTCGACCACATCATCACTTACCATCAGGTGAGATAGTGGTCAAAGGCTAACCTATCAGGCATAAAAACAAGTAAAAAAAAAGTCATGTACGGGATTCAAACCCGATTCAAACCCGCGCCATCCACCCCTATAGCCGAAATATACCCTGAGCGCTAAGCTTTCATGCTATATGACGTATGACTAATTTATCTTAACGCTTTTAAGTATATCGAATGGGCATAATTTAGTATATATATGATGAATTAGAGTCATACATCATAATTATAACATGTTGGCGCAGCAGTTAGAGCATAGCCTGGTTATAGAGGCAGATGGCGGGGGTTCGAATCCCACACATGACTATAATTTTTCCTCTTGTTGTAGGTACTTTTTTGATGTTAACAGCAGAGCGGGCAAAAACAAAATATTAAAAATATAATATGACATATTTTGATACATCAGTAGATAATTAGTAATTAAAACTTACATATAAAAAAAATCGCCAAGTGCGAGTCGGACTCGCGCACGAAGGTTTCCGTACCATTCTCTATACAACATCAGAATATATATATATAAACCTTTTTTGTTTTAACGTGCGCGAGTACGACTCGCACTTGGACAACTTTTAGTATTTGTTGTTATAGCGGCAACAGAAATACATCATCTGTGACAATTTCAACTGTCTCGCTATCACCGTTCTTGAGATACAGCCTGGTGACAGGCGGACGGACCTACGGAAAGCTTCGTGCGCGAGTACGACTCGCACTTGGACAACTTTTAGTATTTGTTGTTATAGCGGCAACAGAAATACATCATCTGTGACAATTTCAACTGTCTCGCTATCACCGTTCTTGAGATACAGCCTGGTGACAGGCGGACGGACCTACGGAAAGCGAAGTCTCAGTAATAGGGTCCCATTTTACTCTTTTGGGTGCGGAACCCTAAAAACCAAGCATTCTTGTCCACCACTGTGTGAACCAAGTTATGAATTTTTGATAAAATAAAAATAATCAGTCCAATGTTGAATATTTGTATCCAGTAGTTTTTTTGTTATTTTTAAAGTTGGAAATAAATTACTTAGCCATCATCAGTTAGTTCAATTATTAATACTTTCAGGAAACAGCTAACGATTACTACGTTTTGAAATACACGACATAAAACAGTCGTAAACAGATCGTTAAACTTGGAACCGAACCTTCCTCATCAAAAGTATTATGATAAATAAATATCATTGTTTCAAGCTCTTTAAACGTGAGCCGCTCTAATAATTTCCGTAATGAATAAAAAGAATATCATAAAACTGTTTGTTTCTCAAACTGTTCTCCGTTAGCGTTTATATTCCTCTTCATACGAATAAACCAGTTTAAAAACAATATAGGTATGTCACTCCCAAGTGGTGATTTTGAAACCGTGTTTTCCATACTATTACGATTTTAAGTTTTGCTAGCAGATAGAAGTCACAAGGTGCCAAGGTGCTACTGTATGCATTAAAAATTCGTTCGTTAGTCTGACCGTGTGAAAGCTGGCATTTTGCTGAGTTGTGAAATTACATTTCAAATTGTAGTAAATCATCCAATGTGCTGTAGATTCTCAATTCTTGAATCTATTTATTGTTTGATGAAACCGATTTCTACGATTTCTAGATCATACGAATTTTAGGGTGGTTTACGTTGTGGCCCGGAAAGATTTTGTGCGATTTTTTTTTAAACTCCCTAGTGTGAACTATCGTTATATCTGTGTTATTTAACACCTATTTTTTTATTATGATATAAATAAAAAAAACTCCAAATAAAAATTAGATCATAGACTTAGGATATTTTTGCTTACATCTTAAGCCTATGATATAAACAACAGCTCTGCAATCAATTTATTTTCAATTAAATATTTTTTCTGTCAGCATCAAACAATCATGTGAAAAACTACAATGCAAACAACAAGAAAATGTATAATTATAACATTATGAACGATAAATACATATTTATCTTCAGTCCGTGGACTTTGAACCCACTCCTTTAAATAACGTAACTTGGCGTAGCAGTCACTTCGTTCTTCAAAGTTCGTTAAGTTGTTAATATCCTCAGAGAAATGATTTTGTCAGAGTTAATATCATGGAACATTTGTTATTTATATAATAATATCAACATATTTTTCTTTCAACAATATATATCATCATCATTATCAACCAAACTAAGAATTTATCTGGAACGTATAGCAGTAAGTAATTCTTTAAGGACAAACTGTTTTTCATCTACTCATAAACATGACAAATTATCTGTAGCCTTGCCTTAAAACTACAATTTATACACCGTAAGTCTATTCTGTCATCTGTCTTAAAGAGGTGCTAAGCACCTTAGCACGTATAGTACAGATGACAAACAGTTAACTACGGCCCCGGTCTGTATCGAGCATTTACAATTTTGTTTCTAATAAGGGGTTAAATAGCCCTGCGAACTACATTATATACACATATAATACAAATATATACAGAGACAATATATACATATTCATACACATATAGATAACAATACACGCGGCGCCTGACGGTGTTCTGTTGCGTTTATTTCGAAAGGAAATAAACCTATATATATAGATTGGAATGTTCGCGATGGGAAAATCTTTTTGTTACCTTTCATGTTTGTGTTGGTTAGTAGTGTATGATGCAAAACATAGACCATAGATGACAGGCGATCGCTTAAACAAACAACATTGGAACATGCCAATGCTGGGGAATGTTATAGAGTTTATCATACCAAACTAGCTCTGATGACGCTGGGAGATCTAATAAAATCTGAAATAACAGTAGAGTGGATTTACTTTCGGAGTCAGTTTTTTAATGTTTACATACCCGTTTGATGTATGTTTATTTAAAATAGGTAGTGGCATAAACCCCTCTCGATATAATTGTCACAGGCATGTCGTACACAACAAAACGTTACTACTACTACTACTACTAGTTACTCCACTGGCTCAGCGACCCAAAGTGAGTCTTGGCCTCCGATATGAGAGCACGCCACTGGTTCCGGTCCTGTGCGGTTTCACGCCAGTTGTCTGCGTGAAGTTCACATAAATCAGCGCTCACCGCCTCACCCCATCTGTATCTGGGACGTCCAACCGGTCGTCGGCCTGTTGGTTGGCTCATGGAGGCTCTTTTAACCTCTCGGTCCTCCCTCATTCTTTGTAGGTGGCCCAGCCAGCGGAGTCTATGACCTTTGGTCTCTGCAATTATATTCGGCTGGGCCACGAGCTCTTCGACTTCGGCGTTTTTTCGGATTCTCCAGCTTCCATCCTGCCTTTGCTTCGGACCAAGAATCAACAAAACGAGACAGCCAAATTTCATTAGACTATTTGTAATAAAAATATTGTCGAACCCGGAGTCCCGTCGAATAGGCGTGGTCGGCCGTACGATCTATATCAAATTAAAAGAACATTTGAACATGACTTAGTAAGCAAATTATGAATTTCCAAATTCAATAATAATGTTGATGAACATAATTTGTACTCGTATATTGCCTTTTTTTGTTCTGTATTGTGAGATAAATGTATGGATGTCGTTTTTATCTCAAAGAATTAAATATATTGTGATTTATATTAACGATTTACTTTCCAAGTCGCATTATTGTCAATGCCATAGCTAGTCCAATATCCAGTCTATGTAGTATCTGTGGAACAATTGGCTGCGGATTTGTGATACTGAATCTGGCCCTACACCTCGTGTGGTCTTTTCAAACATAATATACATATAATCATGCCTTTGGTATAGGTTTTTAAACATCCACATTTATACACGCTAGATATGTTTTATTTATCCCATGAGTACCAGACTCAGATCTGCTACTAAATTTGTCAGTATCAGAAAAACTCATTAACTGAAGCCCTCAGTTTTCACAAAGTTTAGAGGTTTAATAAATATTTTATTTTCTATGCGATTTAAAAATGCGTAAAACTTTATATACTTAATGAAACAGATTGGAGATTTTGACCTAATAACAGAGCTACGTTATTAAAAGCTGTTGATTAAATTGTGGCAGCGTCCACAACTGTTGCTGACGTTGCCAAAATAGTAATTTATTTTGAACAGTGTCAAAGCAATGCAAAATATGAGTATAATATTTTTTAAACAATAATAGCCGAGTGGCAATAGCTATAGAGTGCCGAGCCGCAGGTTTATAATTCGATCCCACCGTCACTGAGCTTCCCCGCATGGTGCAACGGCATTTTGCAAATGCTTGCCTAGCTAGCTACCAAGGCTATAACCCTCAAGTAGAAAATCTCCCACCAAGCAGATAGGCAATGACAGTGTGTTACGCCAGCGGTACTTGAGAGCCAGTAAGAAATGACAGGCTCTTAAGACTTGACAACTAAATGTCTTATGGCACAGTGCAGTTTGTCACTGGTGACGATGCATCTGTTGAAGGCATAAACATTGTGCGTTTTTCTTCAAAGTACAATAAAAAAATGCAGCAGCTTCTTTTCGACAACATACGAAAGCGTAATTAACTGATGGTAGGCACCTAATAAATAAGCATCTAAATAAGGAAGGCTAAGGGCCTGTTTCAGAATGTTCGAGTAAATTCCGGTTTTACTACCCAAAACATATTTATTAAACCAAACACTATCTTTGCGTTTCACAGTCATCGATTTAGCCTATCCATCGCATCGGTTAAAGCTTGAAACGCGCTGCATATTAACTGTCATTTTTATCATTCAGTTATTTTATGTGTTGCATAACAACCCGAAACTTTATCATGACATTCTGAAACGGGCTAAGGTTAGCTTACGTTTACTTTGATCATCGTTAAATCTGCGAACAACGTAAGATTTCCAACCTTATTATTATTAATTATTTGATGTTAAAAGGAGATGGTGCAAACTGAAGCCAATTATTTTAAATTAAATTCTGCAAGCGTCGCGTAAAGTCCAGTAGGTGTTCGCAACAATAGCTGCATATAAACATACAAAGTACTCGTTTCACGTGCAGTCGCCGCTACTGCCGCCAATTGTTCCAGTTTCTGTGGACATCTGAGTTTCTGGAACATTCCAGTTCCCAGAACAATAGAAGCTAGAATTGTGTCTATGAAGAACATTATACAATACAAAAGCCTTTATTACTGATAATATAAATACACATCAATTTATAATTTACTATAGATGTTTCTAGCATGATCAAGATGCTATTAATAAGAAATATTTCTTGTCTATATTGTTATATATATATATATATATATATATATATATATATATATATATATAATATTTTAAATAATTGATTACATTCTTTATAGTTATTAAACGATTATTATCACATAATAGTAATACTCATTATATTTTTATTATTACATTATTACGTTTATTATATACTAGCTTTCCGGACGCGGCTCCACCCGCGCGTATGTCGGTTATCGCGCAAAAACATTAACCTCGCGCAGTTGGATAAAAACGATCACATGTTTTTTCCCGGGTCTCAAACTATTTCCATACCAAATTTCATTCAAATCGGTCCAGTAGTTTTGGCGTGAAAGCGTAACAGACAGACAGAGTTACTTTCGCATTTATAATATTAGTACTGATTATTAATATTAATATCACATAACAGTTTTATTAATTGCATGATTATTATAACAATATAATTTAGTTATTTAATCTATTATTTAGTTTAATTTTATAGGTATAAATATCATTTAAACAATAATACATCCACATGTCCACTAATATTTTATCATAATTGTTTAATCTTCAACATCGCTAACGTTATCTTCAGCTTGCCTTTTGGCAAAGGCCTCCCCTATGCCAAGATGAAGAACATTACTTGTATTTAAATTTAAAAATCGGCCAAGTGCGAGTCGGACTCGTGCACGAAGGGTTCCGTACTATTAGCTATACAAAATAAGACTTCATATTTAAATCTTTTTTAGTTTTAACGTGCGCGCGTACGACTCGCACTTGGCCAACTTTTTGTATTTGTTGTTATAGCGGCAACAGAAATACATCATCTGTGAATATTTCAACTGTCTAGCTATCACCGTTCTTGAGATACGGCCTGGTGACAGACGGACGGACGGACGGAGAGTGAAGTCTTAGTAATAGGCTCCTGTTTTTACCCTTTGGGTACGGAACCCTAAAAAATACAGAACCGATTGTCGTACTGAAAAATATGAAATAGGTACGATTCTTTTAAACGTTTGAGCTGAGAATTCCATGGTCCAACTTTCAAAAGTATTATCATTTTTTTCTCGTTAGAAGATGTTTCCAGTTTTTTTATAAATTTTCCTCTTTTCAGTGATAATTGTGGTGTTTCATTCGCGAACAATAATGGTCCATGTTAGCAATTATTGTAATTATGAGAGTTTTGCAGTCATTGCAAAATATAAACTTTTTTTTTTTTTTTTTATGCTTGATAGTTTAGCCTTTGACCACTATCTCACCTGATGGTAAGTGATGATGTGGTCGAGGATGTTGTTCAGACTAACCTAGAGTTACTGGCTCTCAAATACAGCTGCCGGAACACACCGTTAGGTGCTTGGCGACAGATTTTCAACTTGAGGGTGGTAGCTAGCCAGGCGGGCATTTGCAAAGTGCCCTACCACCATGCTGTAACGACTGCAATCCTAAGACGACAACCGGGACCGACGGCTTAACGTGCCCTCCGAAGCACGGAAGCGCTCAATAGTTATGTCACCAGCGGTCACCCATCCAAGTCATGACCGCGGCGGACGTTGCTTAACTTTGCTGATCGAATCAGAATGGCAAAGCAAACTTGGCTAGGAGCGCTTCAAAACGTTTAGAAATTCCGGCGTATTTTGAATACGCCTGTATTTTTCAAATACTTTTTTCAGTCTATATGTAGTGTATGTTGGTTTAACTGCAAAACCGCTTTGCTGATATTGAGGAAATTAGATACGGACCACCTGTAGGAGAATACCCTACCCAACAAAAAAATATCAGCAAAGTTTGATGGTCATATTTATGTTAACCACTCTCTGTAAACCCACGAGATACAACTTTTCGGAATTCCACGTCAAAGCATTTAGGTACTTTTAGAGCTATTCTACAATGTACGTTTTAGTATTGTTCGGGTGCCACACGGAATTGCTTCAGATGCGAGGGAGCCTAAAGACGTGTTTACGATTATATCACCTGAGTGGCCGTCTATCTTCCTGGGTAATGTTATTGGCAGGTAAACTGTGAGTTTTAAACGGTTTTTTATTGCATACCTGGCGAGCAAAACTTGTTAGGAAAAGCTTAAAGCGCTAAGGGACTTTGAGCTGAGTTTGAGCTGCTTTCAAAATTAGGATACGGTGAAATTATAAACTCTAACTACTAAAACACAGCGTTTATAAGCTAACTCTAATTTGATGTGAATATATCTATATATATATCCTTTTCATCCTCCAAGCATAGGCCAACATGTATTATTGACCGAATTCAAAAAGGAGGAGGTACTCAATTTAACTGCATTTTTCTTTTAAGTTCGTTACCATTTTGGTGAAAAAATGTTATTACCTAAAAATGGAATCGACTTTTTGGAACTTGTCGAAGTCGGTACTGTAGTACGCACACAATATTGTGATAATAGGTACGTTTGAACTATCATGAAGACTTCACCAAGTTATTTCATACTTTTATGTGTTGAAGTCGGTTCCATATTTATATAAAATGGTTTTTTTTGTGAAGTAGTTCTGAATTTTATTTCTGTTGTTTCAGATTGTGCTATACGAGTGAAAGCGTCTCACAGCGGGCGGGTCCACTCGGGCCACATGCCTCGGACGCATGGGTGCCGTCTCCTGTTCCCCGCACCCTCCCCCCGCAATGCCTTGCTGCTAGAATTACACAAACTCAACGTGCCTTGCTCCGCCGGCTTCCTCAGATTCGCTCCAAACACTCCCACCATATGCGGGAAGCTCGAACAAATCCCGCAACAAAACAGAAGATATATTTACCTATCAACCACAAAGAGCTTAGCTCTAGAACTACATGGCCGACCCACGTTCGCCGCGGTATTCCGTCTAGTAGACCACTGCCACGATGTACTACTGACGGCAAGAAACGGCTCGTTCGAAGTCGGCCCCACGATAAAACTCTCATGCTCGTATAGAATCCATCTGCCATACGGGAATCGAGTAGCGTTACGTCTTCAAATGGGGACCGGTTCAATGACTGCGAAAGAAAACGATCAATCCAATATTATACATGAAGATGCTCAAGCTTTATGTAGAGGGATGGAGTTGAGTCTGCAGAATGGGGAGTCTAGATGGAGGCATTGCTCTCAGCCTGGTGATCCTTTGAGAAATGTCCAAATAGTATCTGAAGGGAATTCTGTGAGATTAAATATCAGTGTGTTAGCGAAGAAGAATTCGTCAGCGATGTGGTTGAAGGTTTGGTGGATGGATAAGGCGGTGGATGAGGTTGTGGGACATTGCGACTATGGGTGGGTCTTGTCAGGAGATTTTTGCATATCAGCAATGCGGGAGGGTAAGCGGGCGTGGAGGCAGGCCGAAGCAGAGTGTGTGAGGCTCGGGGGGCACCTGGCTAGTGTGCTCAATGAGAGGCAGCAACAGATTATCGATCAGCTGCTTATTAATTCGTAAGTAGATTTTATACCTAGGGCTATCATAATGATTAGAAACAAAAATACCTAATTTAGGAATCACAATTCATAGAGAAAAATATACTGGCCAGCAATATATTTGTTGTAGCAGAACGTGGAGTGGATTAAATACTTATTTGAGGTCGCTCCACTTTTATTTCCTTGCAAACCATCAAGTATATTTGTTGTGTGATTCGCAACTACGTTGTGTTGCTTATTTGAGGCTTCTCTTACTCGGCTGTCATTACAACCAATTGGGAGCGATTGAGCAGCTCTTTATTGCAAAGAGTTTATATGGTAACATATGGACTATTTATAAGGAATAGAGATTTGGTTTTAACTTATTAGGAATCGGCTAGGACTCGTATGATATTTACCGGAAAGATTCCGACCAGTTCGAAGTCGGACTGTTTTGTTTTTTTATGCGTGATAGGTTAGCCTTTAACCACTATCTCACCTGATGGTAAGTGATGATAAGGTCAAAGATATTGTTTTAGAAGATATGAAGATATGCTTGGCGACAGATTTTCTACTTGGTAGCTAGCTAGGCGGACATTCGCAAAATGCCCCACCACCACTCTATAACTCTTACCATCCTAAGACAACAACCGGGACCGACAGCTTAACGTGCCCTCCATCCAGAGCACATAAGTGCTCGGTAGTAATGTCACTATAGCGGTCACCTATCCAACTCATGACCACGGCGAACGTTGCTTAACTTTGCTGATCGGTTAAGAACAGCTAAGCAAAGTTCACTACGAGCGCTTCATAATCCTTCATCTGAGAGTCACGATTTCGCGAATTGACGAGCACGGGATTAAGCGATAAATGAACAAAAAATAATGCGACTCCTATTTCTGGCAAATAATATGTAATATGAATAACTTAAGATGACTCGATATTTAGTTGGTTTTATTTCAGAGTAAAGATATTTAGTTAAAAGCAGCTGTAACCACCACACTCACACTTGTTTCTTCCTCAATTTGAAGTTCTGTTTATATCCTCCAGGCCTGGTGCGGGGGTGGATGATGTGTACTGGATCGGAGCCACTGACGCTGTTCATGAGGGAGAGTTTCGCTGGTCGGATGGACTCCCATTCTCTTTTGCACGTAAGTTTACTGTAATATATTTTCAGGCATAAATATAATTTTGAAGCGGCCATGGCAAAGTGGCCCCTTGAAAGACTACCGCCGCGCCGCCTTGAAAGGAAAATGCTCGTTATAATAATGGTTTGCAACGCAGCAGCTACATGGATTGAATGCATCCTCTACATGGATCTTTAGCTCGACTCCACATGGTGGAAGGGCATTTTACGAATACCCGCTTGGCTAGCTTTCACCCTAAAGTAGAAAATCTATCGCCACGCACTTAACTGCGTCTTCAGGCATATCTTTAAGTGCTAATAATTTCAAGGTTAACACCCCCGACCACGTCATCGCTTACCATCACGTGAGATTATGGTCATATAATATCTACTTTATCACAACAGTCCCACAAGCTATAATAGGAAATTGTTTTCAAATATTTATAAAGTCTACTATGATTTAAGATGAAATGTATGCAGAAATTACGTTGACTTCAACTTCTGTTTTATGAACGTAATGTAGACGTGTAAACTTTCTTAAATGAGTTCGTCTTTAACTTGAATAAATTTCAAGCGTACTGAGCCCACCATAAACAAATTTCAAAGCTATTCGCCGCCAGTTCTATCCAACTCTACACCTCTTGAGAAACCGCTAAGAGCTGCTCCACAATTGAACGGCGGCGTCAAGTGTCCTGAGAACTTGTAGGGTATTCCACTCGAGGGTGTTAGCTTCGGATAACATCGCGATGTATTTATTTACACTCATTCTTGTGTACTTATGTGAAGTTTGATACAATGCTTGACGAAGTTTAACAATTAAACGTTATGTGTTATGTATATTAAATATACAATTGAATAGCCTTTTGGTATACACAGCTAAATACATCGTTTTACTTCTTCGATACATACTGGTGTGGGGTACTATACTGTTGTGGGCTTTACACGGGGACTAAAGCCGCCATGCGGCGAAAGTCGACTGTCTAAATGACAATGAGGATAGGCCCGTAGGTGACTAAAATCGAATTGTATCTATATATAACGTGCGTAGTATGTAGGAGGATTTGGGGTAGTCCCCATATTCTTAAGCCGGCGCTATACGACAATAACATCGCCTTACAACAGAGGTAACCGCTTAACATCAGGTGGGCCTCGAGCTTGTTTCGTCACAATAACATAAAGAAACATGCAAATAAGTAATAGACAAAAAAAAAAAAATAGGCCAAGTGCGAGTCGGACTCGCGCACGAAGGGTTCCGTACCATTAGCTATACAACATTAGACTTCATATTTTAACCTTTCTTTGTTTTAACGTGCGTGAGTCCGACACGCATTGACCAACTTTGTATTTGTTGTTATAGCGGCAACAGAAATACATCATCTGTGAAAATTTCAACTGGCTAGCTATCACCGTTCCTGCGATACAGCTTGGTGACAGACGAACGGACGGACGGACAGCGAAGTTTCAGTAATAGTGTCCCATTTTTACCATTTGTGTACGGAACCCTAAAAAGGCGTAAACTCGCAATCAAGAACAAGTATAAATTCGTGATCGTTTTTTTTTTATTTCTCATTCTCGGAAAGTAGTGTTTGTTTGATCTGAGTAGCGGGTGGGAGACGCTCCTTCCCACCTAAGGCCGGGAAAACATTGGTGTAAACAAAGTTATATGTCTAAGATTTTTCGTTGTAAAATATTCTGTTGGTGTAAAACAATTAATAACAACTATGTTTGGCAGGGTAGTAACTAAATATAAGATAGAAAGAGTGGGTAAAAAAAAAAATTTAACTTTCCCTAAATTTCATTGTTCTAACTCCTAGTGTATCTTTGTATCTTCTACTCATGTTTATTATTTTTAGTAAATATTTAGAAAAATTACTATTTTTTTACCCTCCTCATATTTTAAATGAAAAGTAGAGTGTTTAACACGGATGTAAGTCATCGATTCCTACTTGGACTATAGCCGCATTAATTTAAAAAATATACTGCTCATCTTATTAAAATCAAAATAAATAATATAAAAAACATACTATATTTATATCTTTATTCCTTATATTAGTAGTGAAAAGCAGAGAGATTCCTATTCGGGCTATAGCCGCCCGTAAATATTCCAAACAAAATTTTACGTAAAATTTCACAAATAGTTCAAGCCTCTCAATAAATTTTTAGTAAGTATGTTATTTTATCAATGAATAATTTTTAGAAAAGCTACTTTATTTACTTTCTTTATATTCGATATGAAGAGTAGAGAGCTGAACGCGGGTGAAAGTTACCAATTCCTTTCGACCCTTGTATAGCAATCTACTAAAGTTGTGCACTTCCAACTTTTAAACGGAATAAATCACGTATATTTATCATTATTTTTGTCCCGACAGTCACCCCGCGACCACGATCACTATAAAGTGTTTGAAACGTCGGGACAAAAATAATGATAAATATACGCGATTTAAACCGTTTAAAGTTGTTTAATTACTAAGTGTAACAATCGCGAAAACCTAAGACACATTGTGCACTTTCATTTCGCAGTCTCCGAAATGTATCCGTCAAAAGAAAGATAATTATGTAGTTTAAAAAACTGATTGTGGTGAATGTTTTTTTTTTTTATTGCTGGTAGGTACGCCTTTGACCACAATCTCACCTGATGGTAAGTGACGATGTGGTCGTAGGTGTTAACAGGCTTAACCTAGAATTACTGGCTCTCAAGGACAGCTGCCGGAACACACCGTTAGGTGCTGGCGACAGATTTTCCACTGGAGGGTGGTCGCTAGCCAGGCGGGCATTCGCAAAAATGCCCTTCCACCATGCGGTAAAGCTCAAGCCAGCGGCGGGATTCGAACCAAGGACCTGCTGCGCGGCAGTCAATAGCCAAAGCCACTGAGCTATCACTGCTTCAAATGTACCACATTTTAGAGTTTTATCGTAGCAAGCTTGCAAAACTAAAGAAGGGTGCCGTGCTGCCCGTGGGGCGCCAGGCTGCCCGTGGGATGCTGGTCTGTCCGTGGGGTGTCGGGCTTCCCGTGGGGTTCCGGGCTGCCTGTGGGCTTAAGATGAGCCGTACGTTAAAGGGTTTCTCAACATTCCGCGGTCCAAGTTATTTAAAACGAAATATTTAGTTTGTGATATCTGTAATTTCTGAACTGCAAAACTGAGGACTTTGAAATATTTACGGTAAAATAATTAAATAACCACTATTGTAACAAAAAAAGAATGATTGAAATCGGACTACGCGTTAATAAATTACAACTAAATGTACATTTTGACTTTCATCCCCTTTCCCAAGAAAACCTTACTGAATTTCGGGATAAAAGTATCGTATGTCCTTCTTCGTAGTATGAACTCGAATCATGCTAAGTTTCATTCAAATCCATTCAGTAGTTTTGGAGTGATGCGAGGCCGGGATACAGACAGACAGCCAGAAAAAAAATACAGTTTTTGCATCAGTATCAGCTACAGATTGCTCTCAAAACATATTTTCAAAATATCTGCAATGTATAGAATTGGACCTGTTACAGTTTTATTATAAGTATAAATATATAAATTTAAGCGTCTTCCCTCGCGCTTCCCTACCTGCCTTCTGCAACCTGTTATAGGTATAGATTAGACTGATTAGAGCATTGCATGTTATGAAAAATATACGTAGGGAAGTTGTGCTTATCGTAATAAAAAAACTGTGTTTTATCGTTTGAAAAATCAGTCTTTTGGAGAGGTCCAACTACAGACCTATCTATTATACCTATACGATAAAGTGCAATCGCCAGCTTAAGATGAGCCGTACGTTGAAAGGTTCCTGTACATTCGGGGTGTCAAGTTATTTGGAACGTAATATTTAGGTTGTGATGTCTGTAATTTCTGAACTGCAAATCCGATGACTTTGAAATATTTCCGTGATAATTTTTAAAGCACCACTATTCTAATTTAAAAATCGGCCAAGTGCGAATCGGACTCGCGCACGAAGGGTTCCGTACCATTAGCTATACAACATAAGACTTCATATTTTAACCTTTTTTTGTTTTAACGTGAGCGAGTCCAACTCGCACTTGGCCAACTTTTTGTATTTGTTGTTATAGTGGCAACAGAAATACATCATCTGTGAAAATTTCAACTGTCTAGCTATCACCGTTCTTGAGGTACAGCCTAGTGACAGACGGACGGACGGATGGACGGACAGACGGACGGACGGACAGCGGGACAGACCGTTTTTACCCTTTGGGTACGGAACCCTAAAAAGAACGTCTGAAATCGGACTACGCGTTAATAAATTACAACTAAGTGTATATTTTGACTTTCATCCCCTCTCCCAAGGGAACCATGCTGAATTTCGGGATAAAAAGCTAAATTATCCTACCTTGTAGTATGAACTCCAATCATGCTAAGTTTCATTGAAATCCATTCAGTAGTTTTGGAGTGATACGCGGCCGGGATACAGACAGACAGACAGACAGACAGACAAAAATAAAAAAAAATATAGTTTCGGCATCAGTATCAGCTACAGAGTACTGTACATTTTTTTTTTCAAAATATCTGCCATGTACAGAATTGGACCTGTTACAGTTTTATTATAAGTATAGATATCGTAGAATTATTATATATTCCCATTTAGGATTAAAATCCATGCTGATATTATAAATGCGAAAGTAACTCTGTCTGTCTGGCTTTTAACGCCAAAACTATTGGACCTGGACTACCTGGAAATAGTTTGAGATGCGGGAAAGGACATAGGATAGCTTTTATCTAATGCGCAAGAAGTGGTTAATATTTTTGCGTGATAACCAACATACGCTGAAATTTTGGAAGCGCTCGTAGCGAAGTTTGCTTAGCCGTTCTGAACAGAAGTTAAGCAATGTCCGCCTCTGTCATGACTTGGATGGGTGACCACTGGTGTCATTACTACTGAGCGCTTCCGTGCTTCGAAGGCCACGTTAAGCCGTCGGTCCCGGTTGTTGTCTTAGGATGGCAGTCGTTATAGCATAGTGATAGGGTATTTTGCGAATAAATATGATGAAACAAGGTTTATTAGGAAAGCACTACGTACACTCTAGCCTTCATACACAGACAGTACACACGGAGACAACCTACGAGTATTCAGAGTTGGATAAGAACAGTAAAATGACACTAAGCAGAGCACTGAGTAACAACTCAAATAAGAATGCATAACGTAGACTTTAAATAGAGAGTCAACTTTGAACTTGAATCCATCTATAAAATAAACAATAGACTTTTAAGATAGAAGTTCCATATTTGTTCGCTTTTCTGAGCCTCTGAATGGAGCTTTAAGTGTTTCTTGTATAATAAGTATTTGCTTTTGTAAAGTGAGTCCATATTGAGTCTAGACATCAAGGCGACAGTTAATGGCGCGATTTGTTTATACACTATGCCTGTTACAATTAGACAGACAAATATTAAGCTATTTGTTAGCAATAGAGCAATTACTAAGCTGATTTATTATGAGCCTCTTAGAATTATTATGATATTTGTCTTCCTAAGTACCCATCGAAGGAGGGGATACGAATATTCATTTAGATATTAATTCAGATTAACTTCCAAGAAGGACGAGATCCGACTCCGAAACTATCTCTAAAGATCACGTTGTATAAGATTTCTTGTTTTTGTTTGTTATGAAGTAATGAGACGAGCATGTCTCTCATCTGATGGGAAGCATCACGACTGCCTTTTACAGTTGCAGTGTCACAATCCTCATCCTGCATGACACTGTACTGCGCTTGTCAGTCGGAGACGCTAGTGTATGTCTCGTTTGCTCGGTAATTTCCCTGTACACTGATGCTTCGAGGTAGCATGTCTGAATATACAATAAATAGTTAATGTTGTGTCCACCAAGGTAGATTCTTGCTAAAGAGACCTATTACCTGGCAAACCTGGACTGGCTTGCGTAATTGTCTTAGTGTTCGATAGAAAAAGGCCATCGGATGGTCTCTTAGGTTTTTTCAGAATATTCCAACATCATGTCTATTATATTTTACAAATAATTGGAACACAAAATGTTATACCCCGGGCGGGAATCAAACCCGTGTCTTCTGATATCGCGTCAGATGCCTAAAACGGCCTGCCGAGGAGGTTTAGGCATCGGACGAATTTTGTGCTCCAAGAATTTATAAAATTTGATTTTCGATTAGCACGCGAAAGTGTTATAATCATATTTAGAGTTACCATTTTTTTTAACGGCAGTATGCCTTTATTTAACAAAATACTACAAAATATATACAACACTACAGCTACTACAATAAAAGCATTTAGACAACCTATAAGTCAAAGCAGACTCATAGGCAGTCCAAATGCTGCAGCCCAGTACCAATTGGCAGCGTGTCCAGCATGCTGGCAGCATTGCTCCGTTGAATTGCAATGATTATTCGTTGAGTTACCTTGTCTTTTAATTGAGGCGCTTCGAAATAAAATCTGATATCAATGGTGTGAATACTTTGGGACAAATGAATCTGATCAATTTTTTTATAGCTGATAAGCTAACCTTTGGCCACTATCTCACCTGATGGTAAGTGTAGATGTTATTCATGCTAACTTAGAATTACTGGCTCTCAAGGACAGCTACCAGAACACATCGTTAGGTGCTTGGCGACAAACTTATACTGAAGGGTGATAGCTCGCCAGGCGGAAATTCATAAAATGCCCTACCATCATGCTTTATCGACTGCCACCGTAAGAAAACAACCGGGACAAACGGTTGTACGAGCCCTCCGAAGCACGGAAGCGTTCAGTAGTAATGTCACTAGCGGTCACAAGTCATGACTGCGGTGTACGTTGCTTAACTTAGCTGATCGGTTAAGAACGGCTAAGAAAACTTCACAACGAGCGCTTCCATCTAGTTTATCTGATGTCAATAGAAGCAATAGTTGCTATCTATCTCCGGCATCAATGATACGTATCATTGATGCCGCTATAAATTTGTAACAATCTTTGTAAATCAAACTTTAAAACACGTACAGATAAAATCATTAATATCCAACAACGCATGTTAATTGCCTTTCCCAATTCATTAAAATAAATAACAGATTTACCGATCGCATGCACTCTGTTTGTCATCCATTTTGATTCAAATAGAACATAACGAACGATGAAACGGAATGGGAGAACTGAATTGTCTGCTGGCGGTTTAATCATGGTTTAACTAATATAAATAATGACGAACAAAAATAAGCGACTTCTGTGAATGCAGTAGCTTTTATTTTTCTCGTCACATTTTCTTAAATTTATCAGAGCAATTAACAATGAGTATGTTTTGAGGTGCTCGGGCACCTAGTGTTACCTAGCTTAGGTTAAAGTTAAAGTACTAACTAAGTCGTTTTTAAGTCAAAGAGGTCTTTGAATAATCCAAAACTGAGGGTGTAGGACGGAATGATCTAGTTTCGCAAGCGAGTGAGCGAAGCAGAACTACGCAAAATTGAAATAGAATGAGTGAATAAAAAAAAAATTAACAGTTTTGCTTTGCAGCAGTGCTTTTTAAATATTGATAGTCTTTCAGTACTTACTGTATTATGTGCTTGCTACATAATAAATAGAAATAAAATTTGTAAAGATAGAATTTACTTACTATGTATTATGTCTATATAGTAAATTTAATGAAACGAAATTTTAGAGTCGCATTAACGTTCAGTTACTAGCTTGAGAGATTCAAATCTATAATTGACAAATATTGTTAAAAATATAAGAGCAATATATATCATCGATGCAGTTTTCGAGTGTAGACGCACCCATTACTACTCGACACAGGGACCAACGATTTATTTGTCTCAGATATTAAAACACAAAACATATAATTTAATGTTATTTGTATTTTCAACAATGAGAGAAACGAAACGGTATTCTGTATCAGCTGGATTGTCCACTGCTGAACACTGATTGTCCCCCATCAAGTGGTGTTCTGCTAGAATCCCCACGTTTGACAGGCGTCTTGAGGATCGCAGTATAAGATCGATTCCACAGAAGGCGCTACTGCCCACCTTCATATATTTTAACCTTAATCGTATCTTAAGACAACCCCGAGAAGAGATGTGGGGGTGACATTCAAGCCCCGCACCCTACGGGCTATAATTGACATGGGTATACCCAATTGACAAATATTGTTACAAAATGAATATTAGTAGTATGAGTTATTATTTCTTGGCGTTAAAATCTATACACCAGACGATGGTAACTTAAAAAGAAAAAACTACAATTACATTCAAAGACCTTCTTCTATCGCACAAATATAGTTAAAATTTATTAGCATCTATAACTTTTACAAAATTCGAATATTTCAAGGTATTTTATGCACAGCAAATCAATAACCACATTTACTAACATAGACTAAATGTCACACTAATCTTGACATTTATTCTCCAAACGTATAATTGTGAACAAAGTGTTTTAGATTCATCAACACATTTATGACTACTTACCGATCATTCAGCACCTAAATATATTACAGCGTACTATATTGCGTTCACCACCCGAGATATTAATTTATGTATTTCATGTCCTTGGAGATTTTCGGGGATAAAAAGAAACCAGCAATTATTTATTTCTTGCATTAAGGATTGCAGGATGATGTTAACGCGACATCTCGGTGGCTATACTAATGAAGTTTTATTCTTCCTAACTTCCTAATTCCTATCTTGCCATTATATCCAATACAAAAAAAAACATAATCACAACAACTTGAAGACGTATCGAGCTTGTTACATAGTAACCTGCATAGGAAACCGCTGACTAAGAACCACATGGCTACCTACAGCGCGCATCGCAACTATCACGCGGCAGCGACACGAGGTGCGGAGTCAGCGATCTCGATCGTGCATGGCACCGGTCATGTAGCCCACCCGGCCCGAGGAAGCGCAGTGTCAGCTTACCTATAGTTTACTTAATTTTAACTCATTATTATTCATAGCATTGTTAACCTAACATCGGTAACATTCACTTGACTTTAGAATTTATATTGTAATACTTTTATTTTAATTAAACTTAGTACAAAAGTTTTTGGTTTTTTTTTAGATCCTTCGACTGTGGCCTTCGTAATTAGCTCGTCAGTCCCCGGCAGTCGTACTCTCTGCGTCGGTGTGAACGCGAACTCAAATAAATAAAACACAAAGGATATTTTGTGGACATAATTGGATGGATCCCAGCCCTGTTTGTTTTTTTAATGACGCAGAACATTTTTACGTGGATTGGACTCCGAAAATAACGAGGGAGTTTGATTAAGTGTGTACAATAGAGGGATTAATCATTTATGATTACTTATACAGTATTATAAGTATTATAAATGGGTAACGCTGCGTAATTTCTCCGGTAACACAGTTATGACGCTGTGAGCCGAGTTGCCGAGCGGCGATAGCTATAGACTACCGCGCCGCAGGTTCGATCCCACCGCCGCTGTCTTGAGCTTTACTGCATGATGGAAGGGCATTAATCGAATGACCGCCTGGCTAGCTACCACCCTCAGTAGAAAATCTGTCGCCAAAACGTGAGTTATTTTAATATTTTTTAAGTATTTAATTCATGTAGGTTGTATATACGAGTATATAAGCCCCTTGGGGTGCCAGGTCAGAATTGCACCTCCCCATATCATCCTATGGGTGTCGTAAGAGGCGACTAAGGAAAAAATACTGGAAGGTGGGCAGCAGCGTCTTCTAAACAACCGCCAACTTACACTGCGATCCCCAAGACGCCTGCCAAGCGTGGGGATTATGGCAAATACCCCCTTAATAGGGGAGGCTGTGTTCAGCAGTGGACGATACGGCTGTTACAGTACAGGTTGTATAAATGTATCGTAGTCAACTAGGTAACTATTAATCACCGACATAAAATTCACAACCCGACGCCAAAAAAAAGGATTTATCTAATCGTCCAGGGCGATAGGGTTTGTGAAAACCTCTGGACATATACCAAGACATCGTACTTTATTGTATACTTTCTGTAATTTTTTTACCGAAAAAAGGAACCGACTTCAATACTCAAAAGTGTGAAATAACTTGTTGAAGTCGGTACCATGCGCTCAATATTGTGATAGTAGGTACTTTTGAACTATTATGGTAGATACTTAAAAAAATGTCACCCTTTAACACTAAAAAGGGTGATTTTTTTTTAAAGCCACTCCCTTGCTAGTTACGGGGTCGATTGTCATTCATTAGCAATTACTATATCAAAGCTAAAATGGACCGATTTTGATGAAATTTAAATGGGACCACACGATGAACATCAGCTTTCAAATAAAAGAAACATCAGAATCGGTTCACCCGGTAAAAAGTTCTGAGGTAAAATATAAATATAAATAAAAAAAACAGAGGACAGAGGAACATTGAGAACCTCCTCCGTCGGTAAAGTAGTCGGTAAGTCGGTTAACAACTACAGCTAATTTGATTCTTTAACAATAGCATTTTACTGTGAATAGTTTAGAGCTTTTAAAAAGTGTCGAGGTAGGCTCCGTACTGTGGTGGTACAGGCTAGTGTGATCGTCTAAGTTAAGAGTTATGATATATTGAGAAAGGATTACTTGATTCAGAGATACGAAATCATAGGAGAGCTTTACTTAATGTGATTGTAAATCATCACTCATGTCTTACACAAGTTTTATGTCAGTACATAGGCCGAATGTCCATAAAATAATCACTTCTATATTCCTCCTGGCTTGCTTTAATTAAGAGAGATCAACAAGTAAATTAATTAAAATAGTTAATTAAATATATATTCATTATATTAATGTATACGTTTGATTTATAAGGTATATATGGAAGAGTTATTTCTAATTAGACCATCCTTAGCAAGTGGCAAGATTCAATATAGAAATGCAGAATTTTATGTGAGAGGAAAGATCATCTCCCCCATAGAAACCAGTCCAACTAACGTCTAGGGAACCTATAAAACGCGGCTCAGCGTACACCTAAGTGTTTTCAGGGCGGAACCAACCTTTTAACCTATCATGAGCTGAGGAGCTCTATTTATTCTTATAGCGAAATAAGCGCTATTTGTATATTTTATCAGCCCTTTTAAAACCATGGATTTATGTATATCTCAAATATCACGTGATTCAACACAAAATTTGTGTTTGCCTGGCCAGGCTTATAGAAATCTATAGGTCGGTTCAGATGAGAGGACGTGTATTGTGACGTATTGTACTGCCGCTTCTAGGCACAACCATGTAATGACTTGTGAAATCTAGGTCCCATATTTTTGTTATAGGCCTTAAAATATAAGACTGAAAAAAAAGCACGCTCTCCTAAGATATCGTTTTGCAGTTATTCCCTATCATAGTCCAAAAGATATAATATAGATGTTTAGAGTTAATGGAATTGTATACTGTACTTATTTTAATATACTCCCTGTTGATCAGTAACTGGACTCGATCTCCCCTTGCTGTCTGCTCGCAGGACTTTGTGTTGGAAATTATATGACCTATCTATCTAGATTAGATACTACGTTATAGCCCTAATAAAATAATTTATGTTATATTACTATCTTTGTACTAGAATAGTTAAAAATACTCTATACTCAAGGATATTCTGCTATACTAAATAATTATTTCTCAAAATATTATTTTATTATACTGTTATTAACTAAATAAACTATCGTAAATTATTTATCAAAACAAATTATAAATTTATCTCAAGATCTAATTAAGTGTGGATTACTATTTCAATGGCTAGAATTCAAATAATCATTTAATTTACTGTAGATTCAATTATTCTTAATATATTATATTATATTCTATCTGATTGGAAAGGTTCTTAATCATAAAATAAAATAAGTTTAATATAGACCATATTAATTTTATTATAATGATCTTAAAAGTTGTTGTGGTATTTAAGCGACACTCTTTGATTATTTAAATCATGAAAGATACATATATATGTATTTATAAAATACATATATATATTAATCACATGATCCGCTATTCATTTCCTAGACCTTATTTAAGAGGAAATAAATGAATAGCGAAATAAAAGAAAACCTCTTAAGTCGTATTACACAGTATTAGCAAAATCAATTAACATTAACATGCACACAGTTATTTACAAAATAAAACCATACCCATATGTAATTTTCAACATAACAAGTGATATCTTTGACATGAATATACTAATTGTATGTAGCAAATAAGATATATGTATTCAATAAGGTAATACGATTTAATACTATCATTAATAAATTGACTATTCAATTTAATTTAATTTTCCTTACAACAAATCCTCTGAAATTCCATAAAATATATATTGGGTGTAATTTTAAATTTATCGCTAGAATTAACTCTATAGTATGTTGAGAATAGGATTTATCAACTTTACCGAATGATTGTCTTCTAATATCACTGAATTTAAACTCAAGTTGTTAATTTATCAAATAATAATAAAACACTGAAGTTACTGCAGTTTTTAAACTGACTTCCGCGTTAAACCAGCGCTAATCTGTTAATGTTCGCCCTGTCTCCTCTCTTCGTCTTTGCAAGGTCAGAATTCCATCCCCTCTCTGTATGTAAGGAAACACCCCCATCGTCATCGATTGGTTGATCTAAAATAAAATAAAACAGCCACAGATCATTTGTTCTATGATAGGTTAATTCCAGGGTCGGTTAAGTAAACACCCTCGCAACAATACCCTTCACATTTCCCACGGTTTGCAGTTTTGCCAAGCTGCACAAAAAAAACCCTCCAACCCAATTTTTTTGTGAGTCTCGCTTTCGAGTGGCCATAAAATCAAGAATAGATTTTGAATGCGTTTGTTTTTATCTTTAATAGCTTCCCGGCGCCAGACTGTCAATTTTTTGTGTTTTTGTGTTATTTTTAAAAATTCATTTAGGCAGCTCTACTTATTCGTCAAATAAAAAACTTCGTTGTATGTGTCATATACGAGAATACATAATTACCTATACTATATATGTGAGATATCTCCACATAAACGCCCCCAAATAGATACTAAAATGTTGTCATAAATTTGTTTTAATTGACATAATTTTTGTCATCTATTTTCCTTTCTAATTACACGTATTATGCTTGACCACATATCTCTTATCAAATGACTGATATACTACATCTCTCATTAATTTCTGTTGTATGTTATCCACTTGGACTAAACTAGAATTTAACGTCTGTCATTATTTATTTGTAATACCTAAATAGATGTATTGCGTTATAATTTCCTTTTATCTCTCTTGATTCAGGGTCTACTAAGGTATATAAATTTTTATATGGGATTTCACCTATAATATACGGTCCCTCGAACAAGCGTGCAAATTTCTGTGTTATTTTTCTATTTGCGTCCGATTTGGTATATATTTTTAATTTAACTAAATCCCCTATTTCGAATTGGACCAGTTTATGATTTTTGTTGTATTGTATTTCCCGCTGGCTTGCGGTTTTAAGTATGTTACATCTGGCTTGTTCGCGAATATCTTATAATGTTTCTACGCCATAATTTGATTTGTTACTTATGTCCATCGAAACTACCATTTTTATAGGCCCTGTTTGTACGTCCAAGGCTCGTTTAAACTTCTGACATAGTTCACACGTCCTTACTAACTGTCCTATTTTACGAGACATGTTAGTAAAATAATATTGCGATCTCATTAAAGCATGTACTTTGTATCGTCCAAAATGACCTATCTCTTCATGTATGCTTAAGATCAATTCCCTCTGTAATTCGTCAAGAACATATACAATAACGTAACTATTTGATACAGTTCTCCTTCCTTTAATATAAAGTATTTATATTTTCCGCAGTACCTATGTCCTCCATGCGTTTAATTATATCACGAATTTTTGTATCGTTATTTTGAAGCTCACGAATATCCTTCCAATTTTGTTTCATCCTTTTCCCTAACTGTGTTTTAAATAGATTCATCTCAGGCCCAACAGATTTATTTGTTATTATATCTGTGGTCCCCTTTATATGTCTTGATAATACATCTGCGACTACATTATCTCGATCCTTGACATGTTCAATGGTAAAATCAAACCTACTAATATAATGAACCCAACGTAAATAAAGCAGTGATGATGGCTCAGTGACATTGATTATGGACTGCTGCACAGCATGTCCATGGTTCGAATCCTGCCACTGTTAGAGCTTCACCCTCAAGTAGAAAGTCCGTCACCACGCTCCTAATCTTTGTACTCCAACATCTGTTAATGATTTATTACAAAATCACATTACCCATACTTCGTCGTCGATCCACCCTTTCTAATTTTACGAGTATTTATTGTAATAAATCTAAGTATAAATCTAGGTTTCCTATCGTATATGCTATGATATCACTATAATAGTTCATACAGAATCCAAGTACATCATTCACTGATTTTCGACACGCCCCCCCAACCTCTCGATATCGCAATTATTAATCTCTCAATTGGAGTTTAATTTAGCGTTAGTTCGTATCCCCAAATGTTCTTATACTAATTGTTCTTTCATCCTCACAATTTACCACACCCATCAATCGTTCTTACAGGTTTTCTCGGTATATGAGTTGGAAAGCTCTGTATGTTATTTAAATTTTCTAATAAAGAGTTAATAGTCATGGCGTTAGCCACGCCCCCATAACCTTATTATTTAGTACCCAGAGTTCAATCTAACGTTTGTTCATAATCCCAATGTTCAATAGTCAGTGTCCCTTAACTTCCACAATTTATTATGCCTCTTACCCGTTTCAATCAATCATATCTCGTTTTTACAATAATTGGAGCATAAAATTGTAAGCTTCGAGCGGGAATCGAACCCGAATCCTCCGATTTTGCACCGGACGTCTAGATCACTCGACTCATTCATATCTTATATGAACGAACTAGGTAAACTGTACTGAGATTTCACCTAGAAATAAAAATCACCTAAATCAACCTCTATCAATAATAAGTGGTTTGTACTTGTGCTCCTTGAGCCAAATGCTCCTTGGACCTGTATAGTTGGTATCGTAATTTCAAGTAGATTACACCTTTCTCCTATGACGGAATGATATTTCTCGCTTGTAATGCCACTAATTTGACTCTGTGTCCATTATGATATCTTTAATAATTCTGCCATACAAACACATACATACTTCAGGCAATGTAGGCAATGAGTAACCATTAACCTGTTCGTCTATATCGTCTAACTTATAAAATATTGTATAATGTATATATCTATCCGAACATACCACACACACACACATCTCCTGTATCATCAGATGTTTCGTTCGTATTGGATTGGTTTTCCAATACGATTGTTGTTCGTCTGTTGACGATTTATAGTCAATATTATACCGCTCAATCTCGTTTAAGTCATACTAAGTAGAGTCAGTTTATTGCTAACTTGCCAACCATGTTTCGCGTGAATTTTTTTTTTTTTTTTTTTTTTTTTTTAGATATATATATATATTCCTTCTAGAACACTCAGAAGTTCTTTCATTCCCAATAATATACAATCTTTCGTAATTAAGAATCATATGTATTAAGTAATACTAGTCTTTTTGAACATCCCCGCCCCCAGATTTTGATGGATTAGTAGAACCAGTTTCCTTAACAAAATCGATCGCGGTTCTCATTACACTCTGTCTTCCATTCTCACGTGATGTACCTCTATTATAATTCCTACAATACCCAGCTCTTCCTCTCTGAAATCCCCTGCCTCTAAACGAACCCCTTTCATTTCTCCATACACCGGCAGTCATTACAGCGGTTACTGGGTGACCTCCACGTATAGGTTGTCTATCTTTATGGTATCTCGTAGGTGTATGATGCCTTAAAACAATATTCTGCTCTAAGTTTCTGAGGAAATTAGCCCCATTTATAATCGTAGGTTCATCAGGTCTAGTAAACCATAGTTGTTGAACATCTACGGAGTAATGTCTCATTAAAGAATTTACGATATCCCTTTCACTAAATGCTTTTGTTAAAGATTGCAACGTCTCTGTTTGTTCGGCGAAATGTTCACTCATAGAGATACCTGAATTAATTGAATACTCCCCTCTTATTATTTTGTATCGTACTGATTCTTGTATTTGATCAGTCCAATAAATTTGTCTAAAATCAGCTTCGAAATCGGAAAACGTGTTCCAGTTCTTTGAATATAATTCTAAGATTTTCCGAGCATGTCCAGTGACGCATTCTAATACAATGTCAATTTCGCGATCAAACGCATTTAATGACTTAATATATTTCTTAACTCTTTTTAAGAATGTTATAGGATTTATTTGTGATTTTCCGTCAAAAATAGGTTTGCTAATGGTTGGTTGTATAACAAAAATATTTTGATTTGGTATTGGAGTTCCGTTACATTCCTCAGATGCAATACTAACAGTTTCGCGTGACGAAGTGCTCGCCAGGTTCATGTCATTCTTATTCGAGTTTAATAAATTTAACTTTTCTTGGAACTCGTTCATCTTAGCTAACAGTAATTGTAATGTCGAGTTATTTAAAGTCTCTTGTTCCGTTGATATATCCGTATTGATTTCGTTATTTAATCCGCGTTTCCCTTTCGTACGTTTACCTCTACTCTCTGCCATAATGTTTTAAAGAAGTCTAAATAGATGTTAAGTGCGGAGTTTATATCGTTCGCGTTTTATATTATAAGGAAGTGATATTTAATGTTGCGAGTTGTTTTCCTTTAACCAATCTGTGGAAATATACACAAAATTTATGCAGATACTGTAAATTAATGAAATATTTCAATAAAAATGTATATGTACAGTAGTTAGTAGTATAAAATAATGCTCATGCAAAACAATTCTCCTCTGCTGCGATCTCTGAAAATGTAATAAATTTCCTATTTTAATTCTATTATCTCTGAAAGAAAACCCTGACTTCCTCAATAATTTATTTCTACGTTGTGTTTTTCGTTGTATAATCCTGATTCTATTTCAATCGTATCGTTATATCGATGCGTAGTTGAAAATTCTGGTCTCCGGCACCATCTGTGGTGGTACAGGCTAGTGTGATCGTCTAAGTTAAGAGTTATGATATATTAAGAAAGGATTACTTGTTTCAGAGATACGAAATCATAGGAGAGCTTTACTTAATGTGATTGTAAATCATCACTCATGTCTTACACAAGTTTTATGTCAGTACATAGGCCGAATGTCCATAAAATAATCACTTCTATATTCCTCCTGGCTTGCTTTAATTAAGAGAGGTCAACAAGTAAATTAATTAAAATAGTTAATTAAATATATATTCATTATATTAATGTATACGTTTGATTTATAAGGTATATATGGAAGAGTTATTTCTAATTAGACCATCCTTAGCAAGTGGCAAGATTCAATATAGAAATGCAGAATTTTATGTGAGAGGAAAGATCATCTCCCCCATAGAAACCAGTCCAACTAACGTCTAGGGAACCTATAAAACGCGGCTCAGCGTACACCTAAGTGTTTTCAGGGCGGAACCAACCTTTTAACCTATCATGAGCTGAGGAGCTCTATTTATTCTTATAGCGAAATAAGCGCTATTTGTATATTTTATCAGCCCTTTTAAAACCATGGATTTATGTATATCTCAAATATCACGTGATTCAACACAAAATTTGTGTTTGCCTGGCCAGGCTTATAGAAATCTATAGGTCGGTTCAGATGAGAGGACGTGTATTGTGACGTATTGTACTGCCGCTTCTAGGCACAACCATGTAATGACTTGTGAAATCTAGGTCCCATATTTTTGTTATAGGCCTTAAAATATAAGACTGAAAAAAAAGCACGCTCTCCTAAGATATCGTTTTGCAGTTATTCCCTATCATAGTCCAAAAGATATAATATAGATGTTTAGAGTTAATGGAATTGTATACTGTACTTATTTTAATATACTCCCTGTTGATCAGTAACTGGACTCGATCTCCCCTTGCTGTCTGCTCGCAGGACTTTGTGTTGGAAATTATATGACCTATCTATCTAGATTAGATACTACGTTATAGCCCTAATAAAATAATTTATGTTATATTACTATCTTTGTACTAGAATAGTTAAAAATACTCTATACTCAAGGATATTCTGCTATACTAAATAATTATTTCTCAAAATATTATTTTATTATACTGTTATTAACTAAATAAACTATCGTAAATTATTTATCAAAACAAATTATAAATTTATCTCAAGATCTAATTAAGTGTGGATTACTATTTCAATGGCTAGAATTCAAATAATCATTTAATTTACTGTAGATTCAATTATTCTTAATATATTATATTATATTCTATCTGATTGGAAAGGTTCTTAATCATAAAATAAAATAAGTTTAATATAGACCATATTAATTTTATTATAATGATCTTAAAAGTTGTTGTGGTATTTAAGCGACACTCTTTGATTATTTAAATCATGAAAGATACATATATATGTATTTATAAAATACATATATATATTAATCACATGATCCGCTATTCATTTCCTAGACCTTATTTAAGAGGAAATAAATGAATAGCGAAATAAAAGAAAACCTCTTAAGTCGTATTACACAGTATTAGCAAAATCAATTAACATTAACATGCACACAGTTATTTACAAAATAAAACCATACCCATATGTAATTTTCAACATAACAAGTGATATCTTTGACATGAATATACTAATTGTATGTAGCAAATAAGATATATGTATTCAATAAGGTAATACGATTTAATACTATCATTAATAAATTGACTATTCAATTTAATTTAATTTTCCTTACAACAAATCCTCTGAAATTCCATAAAATATATATTGGGTGTAATTTTAAATTTATCGCTAGAATTAACTCTATAGTATGTTGAGAATAGGATTTATCAACTTTACCGAATGATTGTCTTCTAATATCACTGAATTTAAACTCAAGTTGTTAATTTATCAAATAATAATAAAACACTGAAGTTACTGCAGTTTTTAAACTGACTTCCGCGTTAAACCAGCGCTAATCTGTTAATGTTCGCCCTGTCTCCTCTCTTCGTCTTTGCAAGGTCAGAATTCCATCCCCTCTCTGTATGTAAGGAAACACCCCCATCGTCATCGATTGGTTGATCTAAAATAAAATAAAACAGCCACAGATCATTTGTTCTATGATAGGTTAATTCCAGGGTCGGTTAAGTAAACACCCTCGCAACAATACCCTTCACATTTCCCACGGTTTGCAGTTTTGCCAAGCTGCACAAAAAAAACCCTCCAACCCAATTTTTTTGTGAGTCTCGCTTTCGAGTGGCCATAAAATCAAGAATAGATTTTGAATGCGTTTGTTTTTATCTTTAATAGCTTCCCGGCGCCAGACTGTCAATTTTTTGTGTTTTTGTGTTATTTTTAAAAATTCATTTAGGCAGCTCTACTTATTCGTCAAATAAAAAACTTCGTTGTATGTGTCATATACGAGAATACATAATTACCTATACTATATATGTGAGATATCTCCACAGTACGCACGAGCGCTTTTATTTGTGTGCTTTGGGCTGGGAGTTTTAAATACGCTTGGACTGATAAAAAAGCTCACGGCGTAAAAAGTGCTGGCGTGCGCAATGAGCACATATCCAGGAAAACTCGTGTGGTTCTAAACGATAAAAATAGCGCGTTTCAATAAATTTAAGAAGCGTTCGTGCGTAGTTATCCTTAAAGGAATTAATATCTCGAGTGGCGGACGTAATGCAGCACCACGCAGAACGCTACCGAGTTCTGGATCACTGGGCTTGTAATATAGGGAGTGCGTCGATTTTGCAAGCGCCTCGGGTTTATTCAAAGAAGCCAGAACACAATCATAGCTTGTATAGTCAGAGGAAGCAATAACGATATTTAGAATACAATAACAGATTATTTTATATGGTTTTTTATTCCAATAGGTAGTTTATACCCATGACAGCTTCCTTTCTACGCAGTAAATAATCACGCCACCGTCTCAGATGCATGGTCAGCAGTATCTTATTGCTTACATAGTTGGAACTGTGAGTAATAACCAGTTTTTGTTTGTGTAGCGACATTCGTTTTGTACAAGCTCTACTGAGATAGTAAGAATGTGAAAATTATAATTCTCATTTAGGATTTTCGAAATCATTTTGAAAATATACATTTTTCCTTGCCTTAAATATATTCCAAAATCCGAATTAATAGTGCAGTGAAATACGTGCTCTCAGAGCTGAGATGAATGGATTTCGGAAGGAGTTTGGATGCTTCCGCGATGATATCCATACCGAAATGAAGGACCTGAGAGCAATGTATCAGGACTGCCACAGCAAAATCAATGATTTAGGTGAACGATTAGACAAATATGACACTAGAATTGCCGAGCTTGAGGCTAGTTATAAAGAATCCGACGACCTCAAATTACAAGTATTTCTTCTAAAACAAGATTTAAATAGTAAGGAGCAGCTCGCGTTGGAGAACGTCATTGAAATAAATGGAGTGACCGAGCACAGTAGCGAGAACATTACGCACGTTACAGGGCTTATTATGAATAAAATAGGCTTACAGGTAGACGAGCGGGATATAGTGGACGTCTGCCGAGTGGGTGCCGTACGCTCAGTTGGACAGGATGGCAAGGAGCGGCTGCGGCCCATTATACTACGTTTGACTCGGCGAGCGGTGCGTGAGCAAGTATTGCGCTCTGCTCGCGCTCGCCGCGCTATCACTACGGGCGATATTGACTTGGCGGGAACATCACGTCGCATATATATAAACGAGCGTTTGACTAAAGAAAACCGAATACTCTTCACTTAGGCTCGCCAATTATGCAAACAGCATAGTTGGAAGTACGCGTGGACACGTGATGGAAGGATTCTTGTCAGAGAAGTAGATGGAAAGATGGCGTTTCGTGTACGCACCGAGGCTGACCTGGAAAATATATTTAAGAAGCGTCAAAATACCGCTCATTGAATGCTGCATATATTTCAACTTAGCTTTGATAACAATGTACCAATTAATACCATTCAATTCACATATTTTTCACGTGTTATCTGTTGTGTTTAAGAAAAGTTTTGGAAACACTCGTAATATTAGTATTAATTTGATATTTCTCTTGGTGACTTTAAATGTTAAGTCTATCAATTATTCAGTTTCATCCATATCATCTGCAACGAAATGGTTTAACGCTTACTCTGTGTATTATGATTGTATTTATAGTTATATATATAATATTTGTATGCAAAATTTTATATTATATATAAGTACGAAATATAAGAACTTCTGTGGCACAGAAATAATAACAATTATTGTAATATGCTTTATTTTGTCTTCTCAACTAAATGCAAGATATTTTTTTTTTATGTATGTCAAGAATGCACTTACACTTACACTCTACACTAACACTACACCAATACAAACAATGACAGGAATGATAAATTTAGGGTTATGTTTTATTATTTACATTAAAAATGGCTAACACAAAAAAGTCTATGTTTAAATTGGGTCTTCTTAATGTAAGATCGCTAAATACGGGTAGAGATGAGCTTGAGGCAACTATTGATTTATACAAGCCCGACATATTAGCTCTCAATGAAACGTGGATTCTAGAAGGACAAGAAATAATTACACCTATTCTCTCCGGCTATGTATTTAAGAATAGAGGCCGTAAATCGAATGAGAGCGGTGGTGGAGTAGCTTTTTATATAAGGGAAGGTTTGCGGGCTCGGGTGCGTGCACACCCACAGTCACAGCTGGAGCAACTGTGGCTCGACGTCACGCTGCCTGGCGCTCGAATGGCCATCGGCACTGCGTATAGACCTGAATCAGTGAAACTGGACACAGCAATTGACGCGCTTAGCGAGTCCTATAATTCGTGTAGCAAATATGACTATATATGTTTATTAACGGATTTAAATGTAAATATGCTTTCACTTGATAATCGAAATACTAAGCAGTTGTCTATGTTTTTTACACAATTAAATATTGAACAGATTGTTAAAGAACCCACACGAATCACAGACGATACGGAAAGCTTAATCGACCTTATCTTTACTAATGTACCTGACAGATGCAAAAAAGTTACAGTAGCACACAACAGGTGCTTAAGTGATCATGGCTTTGTATTGGCTGAATTCAACATAAAAAAACCTAAGCCGATAGTTCGGTTTATGGTAACCCATTCACTAAGAAGTATTGATAGTGATTCTTTTAACAGGGACTTAATATCAATACCATGGCAGTATATCTTACAGATGGCAAATGTACATGTTATGGTAGAAAAATTTAACGAATTCGTCATACAACTTATCGATAAACACGCTCCTCTTAAACGAATTAGAATAAAGGATTTCCTTAAACCATGGATAACGGAAACAATTAGATTTATGATGAAACTACGAGATAAAGCGCTTTCAAAATCACAAAAAAAGAAAACAGTATCATCCAGGGCATATTATAAAAGTCTAAAAAATTTGGTCATAGCTTCGATTGACAGAGAGAAAATAGCTTTTTTTACACATTACGTAAATAAAAATATACATCAGCCAAAAAAAATGTGGAACTACCTTAAAAAAATTAAAACATTGACCAAAAATAAAAGTATTATTCCTCAAAATTTTAATAACCCCAATCTAATTAATGATCACTTCTTAACGGTACCAGGAAACGCAGGTATACATAGTGAGACATTAAATTTTTTTAAAACAAACAAAGCTACTAATAGTATATTTTCACTAGTTCCAGTAACAGATGACATAGTTTACAAAATTATACTTAATATTCATACTAATGCAACAGGACATGATCAAATTAATGCTGACATGATTAAGCTTACCTTATCAGAAACTTTACCTTTAATAACAACTATCATCAACCAGTCAATAGCAACGAATGTGTTCCCTAGCCCATGGAAACGTGCCCTTGTTAAACCTATTCCTAAATCTAATTCAATAGAACACCTTAAAGATCTACGCCCCATGAGCATACTACCTGTATTATCTAAAGTCCTAGAAAGAGTAGTACTAAATCAATTAGAAAAGTATCTACACACTGAACATTTAATACCGCAGTTTCAATCAGGCTTCAGAAAAGGTCATGGTACAGAAACTGCCCTCTTAAATGTGACTGATGATTTGGTGATGGCTTCGGATTCGGGACTTACCAGTGCCCTGATCTTGTTAGACTTTTCACGCGCATTTGACAGTCTACATCATGAAATGCTGCTCGCAAAGCTCTCTTATTATGGTTTCTCTGAAAAAGCGTGCTTGTGGTTTTCTACATACCTTGAAAACAGAGAACAGTACGTTGAAACAGAATCTTTGAGCGGAACTAAGCTCGTGTCTAATGTAGTAACATTAAATAGAGGGGTGCCGCAAGGTTCAATATTAAGCCCCGCACTTTTCTCAATTTTTACAGCTGATTTGCCAACACAAATAAAACACTGCAAGTATCATCTGTACGCAGATGATACTCAACTTTATTTCTCCTTCAAAGCTGGTGAAACCCAAACAGCCTCAACATTAATAAATAATGATTTAAATAAAATATTCAAATGGGCCACTCATAATTCACTCGTGCTTAATCCATCTAAATCTAAATTGTTGATTATAGGAAATAAGTATCAAATTAATAACGTAAGATGCCAGAATCCTAAATTATGCATCAACGGTGTAGACATACCGATAGACACAGAAGCGAGAAATTTGGGACTTATTTTTGAGAGTGAGATGCGTTTTGTTACTCACATTAGCGACAAAGTCAGATCAGCGTTTTATAAAATAAAAGTTCTTTATGGCATTCGGCCATATCTTTCGGAGCAGGTAAGGATGTTGTTATGCGACCTTCTAATTCTTTCACCTTTCAACTACTGCAGTGCAGTCTACGGACCACGTTTGTATGTTGAAACAGAAAAAGCAATTCAAAGAGTTCAAAATGCGTGTTTAAGATTCTGTTTCAGCATACCACGAAGAGACCATATAACTCCTTACCTAGTAAAGAAACACATATTAAATATGAAAGCTAGAAGAGAGATTCATCTCGCTTGTACAACACAAAAGGTAATCTGGAACAAAAGTCCAGACTACTTATTTGAAAAATTAGTTTGGATAAAAGACATCAACATGTACAACACCCGTGCTAAGTCCCTTTTACTACTCTCTATCCCTAAGCACAAGACCGTTAGCTTCAAAGGTTGTTTCAAATATAGTGCATCTAAAATTTGGAACAACCTACCGCCTCCTATGAAGGCTAAAATGAGTTCGATTAATTTCAAACGAAAATACAAAGTGATCCTACTAGAACGTCAAAATAAGCACTTTGAGTCAACCTTTAAATTTAAATAACGCCAAGTTCTCTCTTACACACTTTTACAACACAAAAATAAATTCACCCTCACAAACACATAATCACCTTCAAAATCTTGCATTGTTAGTTCAGTTAATTTTTTTTTTTTAAGTTATCATAATAGTACATCAGGTTCTGATAGCTAGTGCGCTAAAGTACCTAATCTTGTTGTTGACAAATGTTATAAAAAATATTGTAGCTATGATATATGTATGAACTTAAATATTATAAATTAAACCGGTAACACATAGCTGTTTAAGACCAAATGTAAATAAGTAACCCGCTACTGTCATACTACTCGAAGAACACCTTCATTCGAGAAAAGGAGTATGCTGAAAATCAGCCTTGCAGAGACTTTAGTGTCTATGCAGTCCCGTGCTGAGCATACCCCTTATTGCCAATTATGTTTTAATTTATATGTATGTAGTTATTTTATTATTTTTTGTGGCAATAAAAATACTTTTCTTTCTTTCAGTTTTTATAATCGTCCTGAAGCGCTCCTGATACGTATCTAGGTACAAGGCATTATAGCACTTAGTTTGCTAACTGCTTACTAATAATAAAGTAAACTTCCTTACATCAAAACTTTAAGGTAAGAGCGAGCTGAACGTTTTGAATTAAATTGTGCGAAAGAGATAAATAAACATAATTGTTTTCCTGCTCGTGGTTCAAATGTTTCTCTCCTTTTATTGTAATTTTGTAAGTTTATTAGCTGAGCAGGCGTTAATGCAATTACAATGTTAGGAATAAGCGTTTTGTGACCGTCATAGTACAAATCATAATATAAATTTTGGAGCACTCGTAGCGATGTTTTGCTTGCTTAACTGTTTTGCCGTCAGTTCGGTTGTTGTCTGCATGGTGGCAGGGCATTTTGCGAAAGCTCGCCTGGCTAGAAACTAAAGTAGAAACTCTGTCGCCAAACACCTAACGCTGTGTTCCGGCAGCTGTCCTTGAGAACCAGTAATTCTAGGTAAGCCTGAACAACATCTTTGACCACATCATCACTTAGCACCAGGTGAGAGAGTGGTCAAAAGCTTACCTATTAGGCATAAAAATGATCAAGTTTGATATAATATACTGCCACTACGTGGAGCCAGGTGTCACATGAACTATTTCCAAACCGATACGGCTTAGGAACCTTCAAGAACAGAGCATATTCCCTTCTCAAAGGCTGTATCCTTTATACCTGTCACATGACAAGTTGCAAAGATCCATGGGAGACGGTCACAGTGACACCACCTGCTCGTTTATCATCCTGTTTCATAAAAAAAGAACAGTTATTTAGTAAAGTTGTGCTTTCAGGACATTTCATAAGAGGTGGGTCAGAGTGTCCAACGCTCGTTGTTTGCAATCAGCATTTCGCTGAGTTGGGGGCGCTTGTGGCAAAAACTATAATCAAGTATGAAGTACCTACCAAATTTGTATTGTCATTGTATTGTCTTTTTTTAATTTAATTATTTTTTCTACCTTTATTTAGTACTATCTCCTATGGCTGTCAAATATTAAACTCATATCGTGGCGGAAAATTCCAAATTTAAACAGTTTTATCATGCTTATAACTAGGTTTGCTAATTAGGGTAATACTGATATGATCATAATAATCGTGAGATTAAAATAGTATTGCTGAAGGGTTTTTCAACACTATCTTTGTTGTCTACAAAATAAAACAAAAAATTTTTTTTTTTTTTTATGCTTGATAGGATAGCCTTTGACCTCTATCTCACCTGATGGTAAGTGATGATGTGGTCGAAGATGTTGTTCAGGCTAACCTAGAATTACTGGCTCTCAAGGACAGCTGCCGGAACACACCATTAGGTGCTTGGCGACAGATTTTCAACTTGAGGGTGGTAGCTAGCCAGGCGGGCATTCGTAAAGTGCCCTACCACCATGCTGTAACGACTGCCATCCTAAGACAACAACCGGGACCGACGGCTTAACGTGCCCTCCGAAGCACGGAAGCGCTCAGTAGTAATGTCACCAGAGCGGTCACCCATCCAACTCATGACCGCGGCGGACGTTGCTTAACTTTGCTGATCGATTCAGAATGGCTAAGCAAACTTTGCTACGAGCGCTTCATATAGAGATAATTGAAATTTTTATTGTATTACGACGAGAAAGTTTGGCAATTGAAAAATAAATAAACCATTAGATGAATGAAATATGATATCTGGCAAATGTCCACCACGAGCACGATGACAGATGTCGATTCTTTCATCATATTTTTTTATCACTTTTTGGAAAAATGGCTGGTTTGTTTCGTTAGTCACTCACATGACGGATTTTGAGTTTTAAAGCTGCAATCGAATCGATAGGCTCCGTATAGACTCTGTCCTTAACATAGTCCCACAAAAAATAATCCAGTGGTGTAAAATCAAACGATCTGGCTGGCCACTGGACTGGAACTTCGTGAACTCACTGGAATTTCGTGAAATTATGCTATCGGGAAATTTCGTTTGCAATAAATTGATCGTTTCATTGGCTGTGTGACATGTGGCACCATCCTGTTAAAACCACAATCGGTGTTGCCCCAATTGAAAAACAAAGTTCTTGTTGAAAAACCCTTTAGTTACAAAATTACAACTATAGATAAAAAATATAGTCAAATTAAGTGAGATCGAACCCGCGCCATTCAACCCTATAGCCGGGGTGCTTGCTCTAACCGCTAAGCCAACATGACGCATGACTCTAATTAGCCCTTTCGTTCTCAACTATCGTACGGGATGCAACGACGTTTATAATTCAACTTACGTTGTACTACAAACAAGAGTATTTTTTTCAAAAGTTTGCAGTTAGCTTTAGACATGTGACCCGCGGAGCATGCGTCATTGCAAAAATAATATTGCTCGTATTATCTTCAAAAGTTATTGACCATCAATGCATATAATCGCTACTCTTAAAATTTCCAATAATATTAAAAAATAAGGTGAGTAAAAAAATCTGTTGTACCTAACGATATGTTTCGGCAGCTGACCTTAACAGCCAGAAATTTTAGGTGAGCCTGAACAACATCTTCGACCATATCATCACTTACCATCAAGTGATATAGTGGTCAAGGCTAGCTTATCAGGTATAAATAAACCATTAAATGGCAAATACACGTAATGTACATTATGTCTAATAATCCATACAATCAGTTTTATCTAGATTGACATATATGGATTGCAAAGTTTGTAATGCCCTTGACATTGTTTATCAACAGCCTTTGAAAGTTATAAAAGCTTGTAATAAATATTAAATAAAAACGAACGTATTTCCTATTTGTCCGTACTCAAACAAGATTAATATAATCCTATCCGATAGAAACGACATTTATTACAGAACTGACACTTTTCTCTTGTTTCATTTTTGTTTAACCTTATCGACACGCAGTCAATATTGCTACTGCAGAGGAAAAAAACATACCTAATAAAAAAAATCTGAAAAGTTACTTACGAAACTAATATTTTTTTTATTAACTGGCACTGGTGCCTGTGAATAATCTGTTTTTTTAACCGTCTTCATGAAAAGGAGGAGGTATTTTGTTTGAGTGTTACCCCTTAATTATACCATCCTAACTTTTACAGGGTGCACCGATTTTGTTTTTTTTTTGTTTCGAAAGCTGGAGCTTTTTATGTGGTCCCCTTGAAAATTGGTCTTATTTCAGTGAGATTTGATGAGTAGTATTTGAGATATGCGCATTAATTGGCTTCGACTACATTGATGATTTTTTAATAGGTAAGTTGAGCTATAGATGTCGGTCCATCCCGATGGTAAAAAAACAATAGGAAAAAATTTTGTTATGACTCACAGTCATGTTAGCTCAGTCGGTCAGAACATACCCCGGCTAAAGGGATGGACGCGGGTTCGAATCCTGCACATGACTTATATTTTTCTTGTCGTAAATTTGCAATTTTGTAATTTAATTTTTGATTATTTTTTTTCTTCATAAGTACAGTTACAGATATTAAGGCTATAAACTTAAATTTAGACACTTTATGGAAGAAAACAGCACTGTGAACCCAAAATCCAATAACAAATATACACATCTCTTTGTTATACTGTAGACATAAGTAATAATAGTAATAATATTCTAAGTAATACAAGATAAACTAATTTCTAAACAAATTTTAACAATTTTGACAATAAATTTGCTTATATCAATGTGTGAAGATATACTTTGTAAGACGGATAACTACATGCGAACATGTCTTTTGAATCGACATTACTTAAGGTGTCGTTAATGGTGTTAAAGGTGTTACACATTCTTATTAGAGGACTGTTTTCCGAAACATTGTTATAGGTAGGGGGTATGATACATTAGTATATGATACATTAGTATATAATACATTGATGATGTTTATATTTTCACTTGTCGATGTAAAATTAACAATTAATGTATACGATGGTTTAGTTAGTTTAATTTTTAGTGCAATTTTATAGGACTACCACAGAAGTATACCCTTTACAATAAATCAAATTGGACTACTCTGTAAAAAGTTATGCATGGTAATATATATAAAAATTGGTCGAATTGAGAACCTCCGGTTCCGTGCTTCGGAGGGCACGTTAAGTCCCGGTTGTTGTCTTAGGATGGCAGTCATTATAGCATGGTGGTAGGTTATTTTACGAATGCACGCCTGGCTAGCTTCCACCCTCAAGTAGAAAATCCGTCGCCAAGAACCTAACGGTGTGTTCCGGCAGCTGTCCTTGAGAGCCAGTAATTCTAGATTAGCCTGAACAACATCTTCGACCACATCATCACTTACCATTAGGTGAGAAAGTGGTCAAAGGCTAACCTATCAGGCATAAAAAAAACCTCCTCCTTTTTTTGGAAATAGGTGAAAAAGCACAAAGTTTGTTTATATAATTTTATATATAGCACATTTTAGACGAAGTCCAGTAATTTTATCATCGGTGTTTTATATCTAAATTCGTATACGAGACCCAAACGTGCTTTTACAAAACTTTTAACGACATCGCAGCCAATAACAAATCATTATTATTTCATTAACAATTTTAAATTGACCATACCAATATTGGAGTTCCGCAACAAAACGGAATAATTTCTTTGTGATTGTGATAAATATTTACTAAATAAGGTAATTTTATGACCCATATTATTATATATGTTGTGGCTAAAACAACTAATATGATATCAACTTTAGCTGGTTCTCGAAGATAAACCTAAGTTTTAACATACAAAAGTAAAAAACCCGACTTATTTTCGTTAAACGTTTTATCGTTCCATCGAAATTAGAACTACATTCATTTATGGAATCGTTTTTTAAAGTCTTCATTTTGATACCACAATCAATGGATTTGGAAGAAATATATGTTTTATCTCACAATATGGCGTTCAAAATCCGCCAGATTGTTTTTTTTTTTTCATGTATCTAATGTCACTTGCCTATAGACCCGATCAAAGTCAATGCGTAAGTTTTACGCGAAGTCGAAACAAACGCGACCTTGGAAATTATTCCTTATAGAATTATTATATTTTTTATGAGATTGTGATGGAACAAACACTAGGCCCATGGCGTCCAGCGATAATCTCTGCGAACCACATAAAAATTTCGTCACAAGCGATCTGCACTGCGCCCATCACCCAGCCCATAAAGTTGTTAAGAAAGTCCCAAGTGCCTGTAATTTACCAGCGGTACCCATATTCTTCAAACGAACTCAGTCACAAAGAATTCTACTGCTACTAAAACATATCTTCACTTATAATCATGACACGCTTTTGGGGCTTTTTTAATATAGTACTTTTTTGACCTAAATTACCAAAACGTGTCTATATTCGGTACGCAGATAATATGATAAAATAGGGGACCCTGGGGAAATTGAAACAGCCGCCATGCTGCTGTAAAATTGTTTGAATTTAATATGTCCCTGATTTATAATGTAAAACCGAGCCCACGTATTGGGAATTAAAATTCTAATATCAATCTATCAAGTGACTCAGTTTGAAAAGTTAATATCGGGACAATTGACAACGTTTAATGGTATCAACAACATTAAATTCATTTGACATAAAAACCTTATGTCTCTTGCCATTTTTCATAATTATTTTTTGTGCGAACCTTCAAGTGTACGAGTGTGACTGAACACGGTGTTCCCCCACGCCACTCCCAAGTGGTACCACCATTAGTGGCCTGGGGAATATTTTTGCCCTTCTACTCTCAAGGTCGTGGGTATTCTGAATAGTGCATAATATGATATATATAGTGCATAATATGATAAAGTACAAGCAAATATCTTTTTTACCGCGTAGCTCATATTTTAACTTTTACTGCATTAAAGTATCCCATGTTCTACCATAATTAAGTTATATCATAATTTTTAATGATGGAATTTGGTTCCGTTGTAGGAGGGCGTAAATCAGCCGAGTGTATAATGAGCAAGTTGCTCACGATTTTCATATGCACTTTTTCAAAACCCTTGCGAGGAAAAAAATATATATTGCACAAATGCGATACAAACAACATACGAAAATTATGGAAAATAGCGCGCAAGTTTTTTATTTTGCGCGCGGCAATGGTATGATGGTTGATTACATATACTAGCACTAAACCTCTATGTTGTTACAAATCTGTATTACCCGGTTAAATAGAAAATGCTCTGTTTACTCGCATATAATATGCTGTTAGGTTTAACTTTGTAGGGATAATTATATTACGCACTAGTGTATACACGATATTATTATATATATTATATACACGAGGGTGCTATAGTTCGGTTTATGGCCCTAAGAACAATAGATATAATAGAGCTCACTTTACGAGCAAGGGAAAAACATACAAAAAAAACATATAGGTAGCCAGTTATTCACAAAATGCCCTACCACCACACGGCAAAGATCTGCCCCGCGCTGTAATTAAGCCCATGTCAAGAGCATAAGCTAGTATATTGTATATATTCATGAAAATATATTCCATATATTATATTATACTGTACATATATTAAACGTACACTAATAAAATTGAAATGGAACGAAGCCACAGAGTAGCAACATCATTTATAGTAGATTGTATTGACTAAGCAAAGTCTGAGCGTGGTTTTGCAATATTAACTTCAAATTAAATTTAACTATCAATTTAGCTGGTTTGCATATTTAATATCATTCTAATAGAATTGATACATTTCTGTCCGTACAAGTCCCGGTCTAAGAATACAATGATTGTTATTTAAGTACTGTGTTGCTCATCACTGCCAGTATGAAACTGTAGTTGATCAACTCGGTTACCATGGCCTCACTTTCTCTAAGTTCTGATCGAATTTCCCGCCGCGCCAGCCTTCACGATATTATTCACCGCGCCAGCTTTTACCAGCGCAGCTATTATCAAACCAAATGGCCTAATACGTGACGTTAAAAGATCTGACGTTATGGCTCTCGTTCAATGGAGGTTACAGCGGCCCTTAGTGTGAGACGCTACGTATGTTGACACTTTACCTCCGTCACATCTTTCTGAATCCAACGTGAGGGCCCTGGTGTCGCGGCTACTTCAGCAGAGCTACTCAAGCGGCGCAAGTAGGTATACTAATCTCGTTAGTGGTTACATATTTGAATGGCTTGGTGTACAGACATACTCGTAGGATACGGGGGCCGGAATCTTTTCTTATTTTCCAAAGTTATCAGAACGTTTAATCAATGCAATGCTGCACTTATTTGGCTCAACAAACAAATAAGCATTGCAATCAAACTGGTCAGTGCTGCCAGCATAGTGAGAACGCTGTCAACTGGTAGTGGGCTGGAACATTTTAACTGCCTGCGGTTGCCTAAATGCTTTCATTGTAGTAGATGTGGTGTATATACTTTGTACTGTTTTGTTAATAAAGGCAAAGCGCCATGCACCAGTAAAAAAATATTGGAATATTTCATATTCTTCTTTCTTATGACGCAAAGTGATTTGGCGAATAAAAGCCTAGTGACCATCATGTTATATATAATATGACATATCAATGTGAGTGGGGTTTTCTGCATAAAATGATATACTATTCATTGATATATCAGGAACAAAATAGTTTTATCCTTGAATCCGATTAAATTGCAACGAAGCTCAGATGTATATTGTCATTTTTCTTTAACGACGTTAAAATCTAGTTAAAGTGCCGTACTGACAACACAGATTACAGCATAGTATAAAGATAACCGCAAGCACGTCTGGTATTCATGGGACTTGAGTTATCTCCAAGTCTCAGAGGGCAGCACGTAGTTTAATATGCGAAACTATTTGTATAGGGACTGCACTTCTTGCGGTTACAAAGTTTTCGACGTGAATATTCTCAGTATAATGAACCTTCTTCTTAAAAGGAGGATACTTAATTTGGACCTTTTACTTGTACACAGAGATACACAGCGTGTATATATGAAGATTTATGGATATATTCATGAGCGTGATAGATAATGATTACGATTGAATTTCATTCATAAATGGACGATATCGGCTTCGCGTGATAGTAAAATCAAAAATATATAAAAAAACACGGAAGCGACCTCGAACAAACACCGCGCTCATATTATCATGGTCCAACTTCCACTGGTTATTTCATACTTTCCAGAGTTGCGAGTCGGTTCCTTATTAGTGGAAGTTTTTACGCATTTTGCGATGCATACTTACAAAATAATTTCCTCGCTTAAAATACTGTTCTTACTTTCAGTAAATTAATTATAACTTAAAAACTAATCAACTGATTTTGAGAAAATTTAAGGCTTGGAGACAATATACTCAACTCAACATAAAACGAGATCAAAATATGAATCGGATTTGAGAAACTTCACGTTTTTTTAAAGTCGGTAAATAGACAACACCTAAAAATCTATCCTGTTTACTAACTAGGTCATCCAAAAGTTCTTGTTACTGATTGGTTACCAAACTTTCAAGTCCGAAAATGGTACCACGTAATTGTACGGTAACTAAACATACGCTGACTATCCTTACGGTTAAAGGAAAAGGTAGAAAACCTTTGAACCTAGCCGCATGTATCAATATAGATCAATGTTCCAATTTAGATCAATATGTGTTCCATATTCAAAGTGGATTTTTTAAGAAAATATAGTAAGAAACGTAAAAATTTGAGAGGGATCCCAATAAAAGAAATAAATTGAATTTGAATTTTAAAGAAACGAGCTCAATTCTAAGTTCTTTTGCATTTGCACTATCTTAAAAAGGATAATACAAACGTGCGTCAAACTTGATGTGCAATAGTTGATAACCGCGCTTCCCCTAATCTCTCTCTAATGATTTTATCCCGCATCCGATTCTCTCGAGACGATATTATTATTTTTGTGCTCCAAAAATGTATAAATGTTGGTACGATTACAATAATAGCCGTATTTTTCTACTTTTTTATTTCATGATCCTAACTTTCATATCTTATTAATATAATATCATATTTATTTCAGTAGGTGCAACGCGATTGAACATGCGAAGTTCATAAAACATTAAAAATAATGTATATATTTCTAAATTAACAGTACATATACTAATACAAAAATAAATAAATAATTTAACTATATCTACTTATGACCTAAAAATATTACACTTAAAAATTCTGAGCTCTGTTTTCTACCAGGAAGCAATCATAAGTAGAAAACAGAACTCAGGTCACTGTCCATATTATATTATATTTCTAAATAATATGATTACAAGAACTACCGCGTACTAAACGAAAATCATAAATTTACAAATTATTGGAGTACAAAATGTTTAAACATTTTTGGGCAGGCAAAAATTTCTAAATTTAATAATGCATATAGTTCTACAATCTACCAACACAAAGCCAATTTACTTTTAAAAGTAAAACAGTTTTCAGTTTTTCCATATTAAAAAAAATCTAAATCACCTCCTCGTAACGTTCGTCATATCGTTAGTAGACACCGTAGCACATTCGTAGCAATTTCGTAGCACATGCACGTAGCAATAACGAAATACGAAATAGCACATACGCCACTATTTCTTAGACAGTCATACGAATTATTATCATAAAATGTCTCTACTTGGCCCAGAATTATGATAAAACACCGTCCAAAACATTAATATTATCAATTTATAGTCGTAGTTTAGTGCCGCTACGTTTGAAACAGTAAAGTATGTTCCTGGGGCCTGCTCTTCCAATTCAACTAAGACTTATTATCTTTTTGGTATGGTGATGCAAGAAACACAAGGACGATCTTATGTTTACAGGTAGCGTCTGGCTATAACAGATACATATTGTCACAAGTGACGGGTAAAAGGCGCACTGCAGTTCTGCACTGCGCCCTGTACCCTGAGACATGCAGTTGTTAAGTCTAGTGAGCATGTTATTTACTAGCTCCCTTAAAAAATTAAATCAGTGTCCTACTGGTGTCCTTAAAAAATAAAATCAGTTGAAGGCTCTTGAAGTTGTGAACATACTGGGTAATGTTATCTTTCTTGGCATTTAGTTTTTTTTTATTCCATTCAAAGATCTAACGATAGTAAATGTTGCCATACTAAATTGGCCTATCTATCAGCTTAGCACACAAAAAAATCAAGCATCTACCGCAATAATTCACGTCACCATTAATAAAAATCTCATCGTACTCGGCGATAGGCGAAAAAAAAAAAAAAAAAAGTCATAACTCTGAAAATACGAAAAATCGCGGAAAAACATGGAGGTGATTCAGATAGCCCTGTAGGTCCTCTACCTCCCAGCTTCGGTATATCATTACTTCTTGGGACACCTTGTATAACTTAATATAACTTTATTATAACTTTCTGGTTTAAAAAGCGCTTGCTTGTGTTTTCAAATTTTTCCTTTTGTTATAATTATCTATGTTTTTCGCTTAGCAGCTGTCGATGGAGAGATTACAATGTGATTATTATTATTACCTCTATGCAGTGTCGATGTTTCAGACCGCCTCTGACCAAAGTCTTACAACCGCCATCCTAAGACAACTCCGCAGCACGAAAGCGCATAGAAGCTAATACCCCTGACAGTCACTCATTCTTGTAATAAGTCAAGAAAGACTAGGCAATCTCCGCCAGCGTTCTCAACAGATCCCAAGAGAGCTCAATGTTCGAAATTTCTTACATAAATAGAAATAATTAGAAACTGGAGCAGGATTCATAATGTGATTAAATTTGATCATGATTGGAAAATTCCCTGGTCGATCGTCAGTTCCATGAAATTGGATCATATTTTCAGTAATAATTTTATCGTCTTTTAAGTGGGTACCTATATAAATTTCAGTGTCTTTAAAAGTACCAATTTGCTGATTAATTTCCTTGATTGAAATATTGTTTGTCAAATAATAACGAGTGAATCTGTGAGGTTACGACCTCACCAATTAATTATTATATAATAATGTTCTTAACCTCCATATTTCCGCAGTTTTGAATAATTTCGATAAACTGAATAATTTAAAAAATATTTGAATCTTTTACATTGATTTAAATAAATAGAAGATACGCTCTAACAACTCGATAATATAATGTAATACTATCATATAATGCACATAGCTAAACTTCCATTGTATATGATACGTTTTAATGTAATAAAATCATGTAGTAAACGCACATAAGCACACTATCGAGAGGCAAACAGGAGATGTCGCATGATTTGACATTGCCATGTTCGAGGTACGTGTGCCGTTTCTCCCGTTTTTATGAGTATAATAACATGTTCACAAAATTTCACATGTATCAGCTGAGAAATGCGGCCTATTGAGTAGAACAACCGGAATTCACTTGCTTGGTCAATTATAAAATATGATAAATTATGCCTTATGTTTTTGTAATAATAAAATTTTTAATAATAACAAATATGTTTCAAATATTTTAAGAAAACATAAAATTAATAGTTTAATAAAATACTTCAAAAATACAAAAATATATTTAATGTCAATTCCGCCCTATTTTACTGCTAAGCCGACGTGACGTCACAAACACGAGCGCACGATCGAGAAAAATTCTCGATCGTGCGCTCGTAGAGTCAAGACCTCCTGGATGCTTCGTGTAGAAGCAAAACGCGTCAAAAATTCTTCCGGTTTGGCTGCGTGGCGTTTGTGATGTCACGTCGGCTTATCAGGAAAATTAGGCGGAATAGTCACTAGATATATTTTGGTATTTTTGAAGTTTTTTATTAAAATATTAATTTGATGTTTTCTTAGAATATTTTAAAAATATGAATTTCCGCAATGTAACGCCTGTATCTATTCATTATAATAACATTTTTTTTGATAATATTGTTATAAAACATTAAATTAGTATTTTATAAAAGCACCTAGTGAAAATTCCGGTTAATATTCCTGTTAAGCTGACGTGACAACATTAACGCCACATAGACGGAATGTAATGTTTGCTAAAACATTAAAAATATTTGGTATTACTAAATATGGATTTCCGAAAATTAACGCCTGAATCTATTCATTAACTACTGAATTCTTGAATTTTCTCGTTGATTGAGTGTTAAACTTAGCTTTGGAATACGGAGAACCTGGGTTCAAATACCAGGTCAGATAATTATTGAGTTTATATCTTAATTAAATAGCTGATGATTGTTCATGATATATAATTTTCATGAACGTCTGTGTGTTGATTTGATTCATGTGTCATTCGGAAAATCCATACATGGCAAAATCTCAGTTTAAGACGAACAACTAGTAACCACATATTTAGGCGCAATGAACGTCTCATATTTCAAAAACAACGAATAGATCAGAATAACTTACGATGGCTGAAATAAATATTGTTGATTTGTTACAGACTGGTTTCCCGGGTGGCGGAAGCACAGCAGTCAGCCCAACGACGACGGTACCTCAGGCCAAGACTGCGTGGAAGCAAGGAGGGAGTTTCCCCCTCGACCACCTCCTGCCGTCGCGACTTTCATGTGGAATGATCGTGGATGTCGCGAGCATAACTACTTCGTGTGCGAGAGGCCCAGTGTTGAAGGTAAGAGACCGCATTATATAATGTATACATAAGGTATAGGGTAAGGTATATAGTTTTCAATCGACATCTGACAATATAAGTAGGTTTTGTTTGACTTATTTATTGCTATTTTTAACAATCACTACAAACAATATCTTACACTACAGCAACTTTAACGAAAACATTTAGGTAACCTAAACTCCATTGCTGGCCCACGGATAGTCCAAATACTACCAGTTTTTTTCACAAAGTACCTAGTTATTTAATCGATAGTTTCATATTTGTTATAACATATTACCTATAACAAAATATAAAAATATATTATGGATTATTTTTTCAAAATTTCCGGCGACAGTTTACCGTTGTGATCAGAAACGTCACGTACCAAAACGCGTCGAAAATTATTGTTGGGTGAACTTTGTACAGATTCTGACGGCAGACTGGCGCAACCTGGCCTGGAAATGTCGGTGCAATAATTAGAAAACAATACAACAAAAAAACAGATCAGCAACCATTGGTTTATGTCAACCCTCTCTCTGTGGATTGCACGTGTTGGAAATACCCGTTACCTTGTAGCACAGTCTAGTATGCCGATAATCAGGGTGTTATGACGATAAAGTGCCTGGATGTACTACCAATGAGCAGTGAAACCCCGCTCACTTGACGTGAGTTGTGACATGGTGCCCATTAGGTGTATATTATGTCCTTTAGTCGCCTTTTACGACAGAAAGATATGAAACAGTTATTATATTCTTCTAGCTCGTTAAAAGTAAACAAAACTACAATGTTTCATTTTCTGCGATACTATAACTATGACAAGAGCGGCTCATCTTCCAGCTGTACTTACGTTCACAGCGTGAAATTAGCTATACAAAGTAAAGCATCCAAACTTTTTATTTGATGATATGACGAGGCGGACTTTACGTCTACGCTATTGTAAGAGTCACGCCTGTCAATTACAGTTTGAAGCGCTCGTAGCCAAGTTTGCATAGCCATTCTGAATCGATCAGCAAAGTTAAGCAACGTCCGCCGCGGTCATGACTTGGATGGGTGACCGCTGGTTGGGCATTACTACTGAGCGCTTCCGTGCTTCGGAGGGCACGTTAAGCCGTCGGTCCCGGTTGTTGTCTTAGGATAGCAGTCGTTACAGCATGGTGGTAGGGCACTTTGCAAATGCCCGCCTGGCTAGCTACCACCCTCAAGTTGAAAATCTGTCGCCAAGCACCTAACGGTGTGTTCCGGCAGCTGTCCTTGAGAGCCAGTTACTCTAGGTTAGTCTGAACAACATCCTCGACCACATCATCACTTACCATCAGGTGAGATAGTGGTCAAAGGCAATCCTATCAGGCCTAAAAACAAAAAAAAAAAAAAAAAAAAAAAAAAAAAGTTACAGTATCAACCTCCTCGACCTCCAGTCCTCGATCTTCATGCACTGCGCTCGTCATTCCGAGTCATTAGTTCTTGTGTCTTGTTTGTAAAGTAATGTTACTTAAGGGAAGCCAGGGCAAGCCGCATATGTTAATGGAAAGTTTAAATAAAATCACAACAGAATAATCAATAATGTTTTTGTACTTTTGCAATTTTATTTGCACTGTGTTTCATAATCTTCAAAAAAACTAACAATTTCTATATTAATAATAATGGGCTACAAAAAAAACTGTCAGGTGGCGCCACAGTCGCAAATGCGATTATGAATATTATTACTTTAATAATTAATTAAATAATTAAAATAAAACACCCACAAAAATGAGATAATAATTTAAAAACTAATAAGGTCTAATTAACTTCACTTTGAAAACTATCGCGAGTTTTGTCCATATTAAGTTATGAGGCTAGGACCCGCGTTATATACCGGAAGGATTCGGACCAGTCTCTGACTGTTTTGAAGTCATAAATTTACAAATTATTGGAGCACAAAATGTTTTGCCACCGGCGGGAATTGAACCCGCGTCCTTCCGATTTCGCGCTGGATGCCTAAACCGCTCGGCTACCGAGGGGCGGTTATTTCTGTTTTGAGGTCCTACGTCGGAAAGTCACAATAGTGCTAAGCGACGAGCACAGGCTTCGTTTTTAGGATTTTATTCCTAATAAGTTAATAGGTCTAATTATAAGTCAGCATCTGTGATATACGGATGTTACGTAGGCTACTGATGCATGTCGTTAGAGCTAACAAGTGCTTTTCATGCCTTAACACTGTAGTTTTTGCAAAGTACTGCTTTGTGAGGAAAATATCTGACGTTACGGCGATATCCGCTACGACACTATTTGCACGTCTGCTTGCAGACTAAATACATTGTATCTTAACAATTAATATAAGATCTTATATGACATGTATTTTAGCAAATAAATTATTTGATTTGAATTGATTTGACAGGCTCACGCTAAAGAGACCTACCACCGGGTACCCATGTACCAATGACTTGTTAATATTTGCAACAATGCACTCTACGCTGCGTCGGCGCGGGCGTCAGTCGCGGGTGTCCGTCGCGGGGACCCGCGCCGTGCTCCGTCGCGGACAATTTTAACCCGTCGCGGACGCCCGCGACGGACGCCCGCCTCTCGCAGGCGACATTGGACTTCTGAAATGTCATCAATAATACTGTTTGTTATCAAATTATGGAACAGACTGTACAAGCACGAAACGTGCGGCACGGATAACACAACGGCGCTGACTGATTTTATAGAAACATCTCCGCTCGCGTGCTCCGTCACACGGACACCCGTCGCCCGCGGGGCGGGTCCCGCCGCCCGCGCCGCGTGCGACGGGGGACCCGCTGCACGCAGCGCTGATCTATGAGATTACAAGAAACAGCAAGCCGCGCGGGCGCCCGCGCCGTGCACCCGCTTAACGCAGCGGACGCCCTTAGTTTTTAGTTTTTGTAGGTTGGATATAAAATCAAGTTTCCATATCAATTGTTACAAAGTCCCCGAGGGTATGCCAATGCTTACCAATATAAGGACTACTCCATATCTTGCTGTTGATTATTATTGAAAGGTGATTCAGACACTAACATTACGTCACTAGTGAAGAATTGCACTGCTCCCTTCACCCTGAGACATTGAGTTGTTAAGTCTTATTGTGCAAGTAATTTTACTGGCACTCAAGGACTGCTGCTGGAACGTACTGTGAGGTTATTGGCCACATATTTTCTTTTAATATTGTTAAGTTTGCAATAACGCCTGCTAAGCGAATTACATTACAAAATTACAAATTTACAAGAGAAATAATTATAGTCATGTGCGGACTATAATTATTTCTATAATTTTTTAATTTGTAATTTTGTAACACATATTTTCTACTGGGATGTGGTAGGTAGCTAGGCGAGCATTAGCAAATACCCTTCTACCATAGGGTGAAGCTCAAGCTGGCGGTGGGGATCGAACAAGGGATCTGCAGCACGGTAGTCAATACCTATTACCGCCCGGCCGTCTTTGCGCTTCAAAACATTGTAACTACTCGTAAATAGTAGCTGGTTCAAATTCTGTGATCTTTAAATAAAATTGGAAGTTTATTTGCGAAGCATCCTCTAATTCAAATAAACAATGACTGGAAAATAAACTTCAATTACAGTAACTTTTTAATAGTTAAGACGCTCCAATTACAATCGTGCAATTGTACATCTCCCTGTTTGTGGCAAAGCTTCGTAGGTAAACTTTAAACGACACCGTGCTATTAAATGATCAAATCCCATTTAAGAGTGCAACCACTTCTGCTCGCTTCACAAAGTGCAACAGTTAAAGTTTGTAGGTTATTGAAGCGCGAACGTGATAACGTTCACCCACTTTGCGAATTGAACTATACACACCGAGACTCACTCAGTTCACCACTATACACAGAATAAGTATACACATTATAGGAAGAGCTCAAAGTTGTGTATGTGGAAGTCGGTTTCACGTTTAAAAAAGCAACAGTAAGTTCAAAAATTGAAAGTATATAACACATTTCTATTTTATTTACGGTGATGACATAGGTTTTGATTTTAAAATTAAACTAAGAATTATCGCAAACATAGGCTCGACTGAAAGTTGCAAGCCACACTTTATTGAACTCCTCATTTTAACTTTGGAAGCTAACTGTATGCTAGAAATTTGCATGTTCATAAGAAAATATCCTCGATTCTTTGATTAAGTTGAAGATTGCTGCACTAGACCTTATGATTTAAAGCACAACGAAACCTTCGAAATTCAAACTTAAAAATATTATTTTATAACTTTAAAATATGCAGTTTAGGTACCCATATCATGACTATAAATATATGTAATCATATCCCGAAACATCTGAAAGGTATTGAAAAAGATTAAACTTTTTTCGATAGTCCTAGAGGATATCTTACAAAAAATGCCACTACTACTAGTTAGTAAGACTTCTTTACAGATAAGACTCACAAGCTAAAAATATTGAACTTCGGTCACTTTTGAACATTTTTTTACAACATAATAGATATTAAACTTTATTCCTACCCAGGGACAAAGAACTTTGTGCCCACCAGGGTTTTCCGTTGTTATTATTTTTTTTTTTTTTTATGCCTTATAGGTTAGCCTTTGACCACTATCTCACCTGATGGTAAGTGATGATGCGGTCGAAGATGTTGTACAGGCTAACCTAGAATTACTGGCTCTCAAGGACAGCTGCCGGAACACACCGTTAGGTGCTTGGCGACAGATGTTCAACTTGAGGGTGGTAGCTAGCCAGGCGGGCATTAGCAAAGTGCCCTACCACCATGCATAATAATGTTAGTATATATCAAATTATTTAAGATCTATTTTACACATGAATATGGAGAAATAAATGATTATGATTATCACTACTGAACCGATTATGATGAAACTTTTATGGAACCAAACTAAAAGTATAGCAGAAATACCTCGTCAAATAGACAAAGAATCACTTAAATTGGTTCATAAATGACGGAGTTGAGAGGTAACAATAAAAAAATACAACCGCATTCGGTGCACGTTAAGCCGTCGGTCCCGGTTGTTCTCTTAGGATGGCAGTCATTATAGCATGGTGGTAGAGCATTTTGCGAATGCACGCCTGGCTAGCTACCACTTTCAAGTAGAAAATCTGTCGCCAAGCACCTAACGGTGTGTTCCGGCAGATGTCTTTGAGAGCCAGAAATTTTAGGTTAGCCTAAATAACATCATCGACACTTACCATCAGGTGAGATAGTGGTCAAAGGCTAACCATTCAGGGATAAGAAAAATATATAAAAAATACCAAATGCTGTTCCTGTTTTCTATTACTCCGTGGTATGGACGTCACCGTACGGTAATCAGTTCCATTAGAGGAGTTAGAAAGTCGTTAGTGTTAAAGTTTTATTACAAAGTGCATTTACCCCAAAACTACGCTTTAAAGCAGAATATTCTACGACCTCAACCGACTCTAGAATTATGCACAGCTGAGACTAAGGTTCGTATTAAGAAATGCATCTCAAGTTATGATAGATATTAAGATGCAGTTTTGAAGTTCAATGTACGGAGCACCTGTCAAAAACGGCTTCTTATGATCGATCTAATTTTTGAGATGCATTGCTTAATACGAAAGTTGAATCCTGGGTTTGGCGAGGGATTCAAAGGCACGAGATGCAAAAAACTTTACTCTTGTGTAACACACATAACTTTTCACTTCAGCAGCGAGAACACTTTAGGAGATATAATAATAAACAGGAATAGATTGAATGAAATAACTATTAAATTATTCAACTCTTTACGCCAGCCACGAAATTTTATTCTTGCCCTTTTATTTAAATTAAGGCGTGTTCGGAAATAGCACCCATGATATTTTATTATTCAAAATATATTACGTAACATTTTTTAAACTAGAATTTAATATTTACAGGTTTAATATCAGTTTTATTAGCAGGAAATACTTATTTTCGTTTAAATATAACAATAAGTTAAAAATTCAATAAATTACATTAATGACATAATTATCTTTTTTGCTAAATTTCTTTAGTTAGTACGAAATTCCGAGCGTTTGTCTTTGAGGTCGAATTCAAAATCAGAACTTCAAACGGGCTGGTCTTTGTCTCTCTCTCTCTCTCTCTCCTGTTGGCGGGGAAGAGATAGAGAGTGAATTTTTCGAATTGTATGATTAACCCAAGGCTGAATAAGATATACAGAAAAAAATAATTAAAAAGGTACTTTGTCTCACTCAGTGAGCAAAATCACAATATGTTCTCTGATTACAGGCAGCAAAACCTACATATTTGAGCTACTGAAGTGAAAAAGATGTTTAAAGAGATACGAGCTGGAACTCAGCAATTCCTATGTATCGTAGAGGAGTTCGATTATAAAAAAAACGTGGGTTTGAAACCGCCCGAGAAGAAATTTTTTGCTATAAAAATTTATAAATATGATGTTTGCTTAGGATGCGATAGTGCTTAAGACCATTTACAAATAATAACCAAATAGTCTCAATTTTAAATTGTGTGTGAACATCCCCATTCTGTTTGACATTGCACTGCAGTCGTCACTTCGGGACATCGAGAAACTGGTTAGTTTCTCAATGCTTCGGGACGTCATACGTTAGTCCTAAATCGCGTTCGCACAGTAATGTAATTTACTACAGTACCGTTCACGCCTAAACACAGCAGTGTTTGTTAGCTACTGCTTCGAGGCAATATATCAATATATGGCAATATATGGCATTGCAGAGGTACCCACGGCGGACTTTACTGAAGAAATCTACTACCTTTGGTGTTGTTAGTACCGTTGGTCCCCCACTAGATGGACTAACGACATCTTAAAAGTCGCGGGTAGCCGTACTTTGCGGCGTTCTATGAGGGAGGCCTTTGTTCAACAGTGGACGTCTTCCGGCTGATGATGATGATGATGATATTTTTCTTACAAAGTATCAAAAATATAAAAACTCAGTAGAGTAATTTTCTACATTCCTGTTAGTTCCACACATATTTATATGATATAAATTAACCGGCAAAGTGCTGTGCCCACCGGGGGCTCGCAGACGCAGCACAGCACTCGCCCTGATGCTGAGCATATAATATGCTCGAAACCCGCGAGACATATTCGATCCCTAACGTGAATGCTTTTCCGATTAATTTTTGATATTGAAATATGAATGTATTTCTTTGAAATTAAGTCTAAATCATATAATGTGTATTGCAACTACTACTGCCCATCTAAACGATCATATTTTATTGAATTACTGTTTGTAAATTAGCTTATACACCCACACTAAGACGCGTACAAACGAGGGCTACCTATACAAACGCGCATCAATAATTTACTGTGATTTTTAGTTTAACATTACCGACCTATTTTATTGTCCTACAGACAACCCTTAAACCTACCATAAACAAATATTACACATAAATATCAGACACCCAAATATCAAATTACCATCATCACGAACATAGCAGCTATCCAACATAAAAAATGTAAGTCAACTTGCTTCCACTAAGTGGTGTCACCTATTACTATAATGGTTTGTAATGGTCCTTCGTGATACACATCAGCACTTATGATCAGTGCAGGTCTTAGTGCGTTGGAACTTTGTAATAATAAATTGAAGTAAACTCATCCTCTTCAGGCTATATCGCCTTACCCACTTTTGCCAAGTCAGTCTCGTTAGCAAGAGTCTGTCTTGGTATGTACCACCGCAGTGTCAGATTTTCTGCAAACGATACTATGTTTAGGTGTGAAGGGCGCTATAGCAATATAATAAGTAACGTCTTAGAGTGACGAGTGCAGTGCAGTGTCAATCAGAACAAGAACGATGACACTACAACTATAAAGTTTGAAATGAAAGCCTTATTGTGTGCCCAATGTACAAGAACACCCGTGCTCGACTACGTGGGTGGTAGCATGCTGTTCAGGAGGCATTTTGTCCTTTAATAGCCTATTACGACGTCCAAGAAGATCACATAAGTGACTGCATTTATGAGCTGAAAATTGTGCAGAACATATTTTTGTTTTAAAATTTTTTCTGACACATTGTCACACAAAATTTTCGTTTACTGCATTACTCGGATTGTATACTGCTGAATAGTCTCCCCCATACGTATTACGCGAAGTCGATATCGTCCATTTATGAATGAAATTCAATTGTTATTATTATCTATGATGCGCATCGATTTAGCAGGGTTATACCATAAACACCACTCTTGGCAGGCGTCTTGACGATCGCATTATAAAATAGCAATTTCTCAGAAGGCACTGCTGCCCACCTTCCAGTATTTCATCCTTAGTAGCCTCATATGACACCCACGGGAAGAGATGGGGATATTTTAGCATCCCCCAGGCACTAGCTTTCTCTTTACGCTGGGTGCTCTATAATTATTCAAACATCAAAAGAGAGTCGGCAGTCCTTGAGAGTCCACCGCTTATATATTAAAATTTAGCTTATATATGTTATATTATGTTTTAGTAACACCAATATTTATCAATAGTGAAATAGTGGCTTTTAGTTATAAAAATCCTAGCAACGCTTCATGGCTTGTTGCCTCTGAGCTTTATTCAGTTAAGAATGATTATTTTTCAGTTTTTGCCACGCCTAAAAATAATTGAAGGTCCGGAGCTGAGGATCACGTCTCAATTTCATAAGTCATCACTGGTAACGCATCCTGATATAATATTTCCGTCTTAAATCAGATAATTATAATGAAAAGGTTCTATTGTATACTTAAACCGCGCCCGGGCCTTTGTATCCAACTATACGAGGCTTATTGTGATGGTCGCTCATTTCTCGCCAGCTCTAAATTACTGCTTTCACCCGAAAAATACTCCTAAAGAAGCCTTAAATTACAAAGCTGAAGTAAAATGGTGAAGGTTACGCGTTAAGTTTATTATTTACGGTGTTTTTTCTTTGGGGGAATAAGTGAAAAGAAAATCTTGCCAACTCATTAGATTTAACAAAAGTAGCCAAATGCGAGTCAGGCAATATATCAACGGGGTTCAAATACCGACATCTCGTAAAATTCATGTTTAAATTACACGTTCGATAAATTTTTACTTGCGCGTAAATTAACAGTCAGTTCAGGACCGAGATCAATGCAACTTACTCCAAACGGCTCATCGCGGTAATTCAAAAATGCTAGATATATGCATGCGTTTAGCTTGTGCCCTTAAATACCCTACAAGTTAATTAATATATGTATTATTTCGTGAAAGTGTAAGAAATACTCTCGAATAAAAAAAAATACTCGAAAAATTACCGTATAAAAAAAAATTTTTGGTATGAGTACTGGTGATGATGAGTACTGGACCTGGGGAAGTGAAGTATTCAGGATTGAAATATAGAATACAAAGCGTGATAAGGATTTCAAAGGTACGAGACGTAATAGTACATTGTACGCTGAGAGGAGAAAACGATCTATTTCAGTTCGAGGGTATGTTTAAGCCCAACGTGCAGCGGAGGGCTTTTAAAGGAATCTCGGGAACAGAAGTTGAACTTTCTCCCGAATGATACATAGTGCTTTATACTACACCTGCGAGGAAATTAAATCATTATAAGTTTTATGTATTTGTCTCGAGACTTCTCATGAAGTAAGTCTTTATGACTTCTTGATCTGTATGTTTATTTCTGGTGGCGTCATCATTATAAAATTGTCACCTTCACTATCAGATGTCATTTTGAAAGGTAAAATTATCAATATAAAAATAAAATTTAACAAAACAGAACAAATTGTCGAGCTTTTTGTCGTAGTGCAGAAAAAGGTTGCCAACGTCCTTTCGTTGAAAATCGAGTACATAAAAATTCCCACCTCTTTTTATAATTATTTGACAAAAACCTTTTTGAGATTTTACGTTTGTATTTGCAGACAAAAAACAAAAGAACGCTAGAAGAGTAGGCATAGATTTTCAAACAACTTTTCTCACCGCACATTTATTAAGGAGAAATGACGCACTTTATAACCCGTTTTTGAATGAGCGATGGTATCCTATGGTGGTGTGGTATTTGCGACGCAGAAGCTTAAAAGAGCAAGGTTCGACTCGCACATAGCCAGTTTTTTATTACTTGCTGATTTAATTAAGATGTACCGTAATCACTGGTGTGATTTGGAGTGTGACGACTGTTTATTTTAAGCCGTTTTTACGAGGACTTTTTGTATTTTTATATGGGGGTACATAATTATATTATAATCCCCATTATTTCTTACTTCCGCTTTCATTAAATCGTTAGATAATCCGGCATAACGTACTTTCTATGAAAATTTCAACGCTTATAAGGGTTCTTAAGATTCATTAAGTTTAGCGGACGAGAGCTTCAGCTTAGCAATAGTTCCATTTCCTACAACGGAAACCTTAAAAGCATATCAACAAAAGAAAAATATTTCCAAACATCGGTAGAACACGTGTCGCGTTCCCAATCCAAACTTACGCCAGGTAACTTAACGTCCATTTTAGGTAGAGCTACAAACGCTTGAATTTCAGGCGCTTGTCGAAGTTTTCCTTAGAGATGTGGGTTTTAGGGTGGGTCTGTGTGTAGTGGTTAGTGGTTGGCTCGACACGGCAGCGTGCTGCGTGACCTAGTTTGACGCACGCTGGCTTTATGTGGCCGCGGTATTGTAGTCTGGCCGCGGCCGAGAGCGGAGCTTTTAACTCTTTGTGTTGAGAGCCGATGCGTTGAAATAGCGTAGACATGCAGTATGATTGAGAATCTTAAAATATAACCAGCCAAGTGCAAGTTAGGGTCGCACACTGAAGTTTCCGTACCGACAAAGAAAGTACCAATGAATTGTAATTTTTAATCTAACAAATGTTTTTGGTTCTCAATTCGACTGTATTTTTTTGTGTGTTACATCATAACTCTTGTCCTCTGGTCCTTGTCATGTGGTCTCATTTAAATTTGAGTGAGAATTGACGAGTTGTATTTGAGTAATCCATAATAATGTGTATTTTAAGTTTGAAGTAGGTTATGTTTTTGTTAACATTTTAATTAATTTCATACACCCGCACATGACTTAAAATTTTTCTTCTCGTAAATTTGTAATTTTGTAATAATTTCATACAGTTTGAGATCCTTAGTGATTTTATTTTTATAATATAATATTATTTTTACCAGGCATTTGTTAAGCTAATTTTATTTACTTATTCATTTATTTGTAGAAGATTTTTAGAGTTTAATGTATATATATGAGGGTACAATATTTAATATATAATATTTGGCTCAACGAATAAGCATTGCAATTCAACGGGGCAATGCTGCCAGCATGCTGGGCACGCTGCCAACTGGGAGTGGGCTGGAGCATTTGGACTGCCTATGAGTCTGCTATGACTTATAGGTTGTCTAAATGCTTTTATTGTAGTAGCTGTAGTGTAGCTGTAGTATTTTGTTTAATAAAGGCATACCGCCGGAAAAAAAAATCATTGCCTGAATCGAGAATAAGCCTTTTCAATCTCCGATATGTAGTTCTTTTATTCAAAATAAATAAAAAATGCGTTATTAAAATCTTATTTTAAGCATCAGCGCTCGCATCTTAGCCTTAATACAGAACCTAAACTAACTCTATATTCAAAGTTAATATTAGTGTAATTTCATGATAAATCTAAATACTGAGGTGCTTAAGCCGGGTACTGTACGTGGAGGCAGCATTGGGAATTCTCGTTGGAAGTATACCCGCTAACATAATAAATCAAACTACCCTCATGTTAATCCCAACACGTCTTCAGCGTCGGCCGCGCGTGAAATACATTGTACGTCGTAAAACTATGTCGCCGCTCTTGAATTCCATTTTTATGAAGACTTATATGGGTTCATGTAAAACTCGTAAAGTTAACTTTATGAATGTGAATCAGACATGGTGTTATCTTGAACGTATTATACTGGTGAAGTAAATTTTGTTAATAGTTGATAGGCTAGCCGTTGATTACTACCTCACCTGCTGGTAAGTGATGATGTCGTCGAAGTTGTTCAAGCTATTCTAAAATTACTGGATCTCGAAGGGTGGTATACTGTCAGACAGAGCTTTTTTACGAAAGATTTTCTACTTGATATTGGTAGCTAGCCAGGTGGACATTCGCAAAATGGCCTACTACTATAACGACTGCCATCCTACGACAGCAACTGGCACCGGAAGCATAATTAAGCACGGAATAGCTCAGCAGTAATGCCGCAAGCAGTCACTGAGCCAAGTCATGAATGCAGTAGACGGTCGGACAGTGGACAACACTAACACTACGAGCGCTAAAGTGTTCGTTTTAGGAGCTCAAAGCACGGGTTCAACTAACAAAACAAATCTAGTAGCAGTCTGCACTAAGGAAATGTGCCCATTAAATGGCATTAGCCTTTCCTTCTATTCATGCTTATCATCAGCCGGAACACATCCACTAAAGATCAAAGGCACCCCCCATGGAGCGCGACGATGAACGACTATACTAGTCACACACCACTGCTCTCCTCGATACTGATGACATCGTCAGACCACCCAATGAGGGCCTACCATCTTTACGTATATTTAGCGATCTTGCCTGACGCAGCACATCTCTTTATGCGTTTGATAATGCGCTAAATAGACAAGAAATCTCCAAATGGTAATTCTGTATGCCACAAGATAAGTTGCCTATGCTCTTTAATTTAAGTTATCAGGAGTTACGTTTGAAAACCTTTTTATCGCTTAATATATCATTGTGAAAGTAAATACTTGAAAGTTGGTAACCAATTTTCGGACGTGTATGTTTACCTTCCCTTAACCATGAAGGAAGTATGTATCTTACCTCTTACCTCTTACGTATCCACAGAGGACGTGCTCAAGAAGATGCTGTTGTTTAACCGCGTACATTGACAGTTCGAAATACGGAATTAACTGGATTGAAGTTAGCATACAGAATTCAATATCAAGATCATTTCACGGAGATATCATAACGCTTTGCATTACGTGTTTTAATCGTTATAGTGAATATTGGTCCAGATGGCAAGACACTCGCTTCTTACATTACACCTAAAACATCTGGGCTTAAAGACAAAAAATCACGTACTAACTCACAAAAATGTGCTATCAATTTCCAATATCCCATGAGGTTTTTCAAGTAAACGTGTATTAAATGTCAAACTAAACTTGTCAAAGAAGAATCAAACAACTAACCAAACCCAACAAAAGTCGAGTCCGCAAGCCTTGACAGAGATAATTACACTGAAACACGGAAAGTTTTCGATTCGATATTTTTACGGACGAGTGGCCCCACGGCCCAACCCCTTACTGGTAAACTTTTGCTTTGTGGAACCAAAAATGTTAGTAGAATTTATACTAATGTCACTATTTTATAGCTTGAGAATTACTTTCTTGATAAAAATATCAGTATTTGGATGTCGATAGTAAAGAATTTAACGTATTCTCTTAGTAACTGTAGTGCTGTACAAAGGCCACTAGGCCATCAATGCCATAATAGGGTACTAAATCTACTCTGAATCATAGTGGCGATTCCTTGACTCATGTAATTCTGGATTTTTCAAAATGACAATAGATGGCTTGAATCAGGGTGAAGGAATGTATGGATTGCTCAATAGTTCTTCTATAAAAATAATATAATGGTTTATTTTTGGAACCGTTAATACAAAATTAACAAAACCATCACAACTCGACTGGCAGTAAGTCTTATGTTTCTATATAATTACTACTTGCTGCTATGAGAGAAATAAAATAATAAATATATCTAATATAAAGAAAATACATATGCATCAAAGTATAATTCCATCCATCACGGTTGGCTTAATACTGTGTATCTAGTTTAACGAAGGATTCTAAAATTTAATTCCTAGTGAAGAAAACGTTTTAAAACAAGAGTCTTGCAACGAAAGAATCAAATTCAAGGTGAGTCGTGACAGACGAATACAGCTTTATTCCCGAAGAGATAATACTCTTGGGGAATAAAGTTCTTAAGAGTTGATTACACTTGTAAGTGCTAAAACTTTACGTTGCTTCGAAAGGTTTTAAATTAGTATTGGCCCTTCAATGAGTGCTGTATTCGGATACAGAATATCGTGCGAGATGCAAATTTTTGTGCTCTCACCCAAACTCCTGAACTTTTAGTAATTAACATAATTAAAACATGGCTGAGACACGACTGTGACAAAACTTATCGGCTAGACTTTAGTAGAACCTGGACGTCAATGAACTAGTTTTATGTTAATAAAACTTGTATGTTATTTAGTGGACGAATGGTAATGCAGAAACCGTACGAGTTCCCTAAAAAATGAACATAAAAGCCCTGACCTGAAAACGAAACCTAAAGCCTGATTAGCTATATTGATATAGCCACTCAATTGTAGGTTAAAATCTACATTCAGCCTTTGAATGGCAGTTTTTATATCCAATCCTGCACTTTTAAGGCTCCATTGTGACCCCTAAATTATCGAATACCTATAAGAAATTCTAAATTATGCATAAAGTGGTTTAAACATTTTTGTATGGAAGCTATCCTGCCGACATTTTGATTATTTTTTGAGTAGTTCAATGAAAGTAGTTTTTCATGCAGATATTGCTACTGCCTTCCAATAAAAAGTTAAATCAACTCATTAAATACCTAATATTCGAATACAATAGAATACACATACACGTTATTACTGCATTTTAAACATTTTTTTGTTCTCGTATGGCTATATTTACTTACAAATATTCAGAAACGGGCACGTTAGGGTTAGGCGTAGCCAAATAGTTTTGTATGAATATGTGCCTACATATTCTTTGGCCACTATCTCACCTGATGGTAAGTAATGATATGGTCGAAGATGTTGTTAAGGCTTACCTAGAATTACTGGCTCTCAAACACAGCGTTCGGTGCTTGGCGACAAAATTTCTACTTGAGGCCACCCTAGCTTGCCAGGTAAGCATTCGCAAAATGTCCTCCCGAGACTGCCATCCCGAGACAACAACCGGGACCGACGGCTTAAGGTGCCCTCCGAAGCACGGAAGCGCTCAGTTGTAATGTCACTAGCGGTCACTAATCCAACTCAACGCCGCCCGTGGCGGACGTTGAATAATTTAGGACACTTAGCTGATCGGTTAAGAACGGCTAAGCAAACATCGCTACGAGTGCTTCCTGTGATACCGTCGAGCAGGTGGTATAAAATGATAAATCAAAACAGACATGAGTATGTCTGTGCAATTTCCTCTTCTATCTTCAATGATATTTAGGCCCATCCGTTATCCCCTCATTAAAGCATGTCGTGGAAATGAAAAAATATCGCGATAATGCATCCGGGACAGGGAATAGCAGCGCTGCGCTCTTATAGCAATAATTACAAGACTTCGCAGTATTCTAGGGGCTTCCGTACATTATACTTAACCAGTCATCACTTACTTGATGATTTTTAAACAGAAATGTTCATATCTCAGTTCTAGGTTTAAAAATATCTAACCATATAGGTATTTTTTAACATATTATATTTTTTTTCATTACTTAAATAGATAAAAAGTTGTCGACCCTGCGCACCGTTCAGAAAATAGTTTATTTAACTTTAATAGAGGTTTCTGAGACGCGAAATATATATTTAACTTGATGATCGTATATTTTAAAATCTAACAAAACTTTAAATACATTGTAAAATTCATTTAACGTACAGTTTATACCGTTGCAGTTTAAGTAAAGATAAAATTTTACGATCTATAGAACAGCAGTTAAATATAAAATATTTTCGCCGTTACAAAAGGATAAACGCGTTGCAAACCCATTAAGGGAAGTATATTAGTTTTGGGGGAAGTGTTAAGCTATGGTTAAAGAGTCTGTTGATATAAAGGAATTGGTTCAACGATATTCAGTACATTAAAAATAAGTACTACAAATATTTTTATACCTACGAATAAATCTGTAAAGAAATGTAAGTCAAGATCAAAAACAGCAGAACGGAAACCTTACCGCAGCGGGCGTGGTTTGCAGAGTGTACCATGCGCCGCAACAACATTATCTTAACGCGGCCAATTGGATTCGACCATTTCTAAGCGCACAATCAATTAGCCAATCTAATTGAATTTGGAATATTGTGCGTGTTTTCGAAAGCTGGTGTTTGTCATGTGATCCCATTTAAATTTCAGTGAGATCTGACGAGTTTTATTTGAGATATCCCTAATAAGGCGTAATGTTTGAAGTATTTTATTCTTTGTTAAAAAGTTTGTTAGTGTGAACTTGATAAGTCCGAAATAAGACCAGCAACTGTATGCGAGTTACACTTATTTACATATGTATTCGTCGTTTTAAACTCATAATAATAATTTTCTAATAATGTGTTGTGCAAATTGCCAACATCTAATTATTTGGTATTGCGGTGATAAATAAATCTTGTGTTCGTTTCTTGACATTAAGTATTCTCAATTTTTTATAACTGTAAATCAGTGTTTGTTATTACACTATTACATATTTTCAACCTTTAGGTATCAAATATCCTGAATTTTGGAAAATATCTCGTTCTAAAACTCCTATTCCAAAATGTGGTGATAAATCTGATATTTGTACCTACCGACTCATTGCGATACTGTCGGTATTTGGCATATTGTTAGAGTGGGTCATTAACGCTCGTGTAATACAGCAAGTCAGCATCTATCTAGATGATTGCCGACACGGTTTCAGAAAAGAACAGTCAACCTCTACAAATTACATCAACTTTTTAATTACCTCACGAAGCATTTCACCAAGTAGACAACGACATCTTGTCACTGTACGACATCTTGCAAATGTACGATTTAAAATTATTTACTACCATAGCTAACAGTTCTAGTTGTGATAACTTACAATCAGATATTGATAAGGTGGCCAGCTGGAGCAATAGAAATTGACTCCATTTCAACTCCAACAAGTGTAAAGTGTTAACAATTACACGGAAACTTACATCAATTTACCACGAATATCTGCTGGAGGACACTAGACTGGAACGTGTCAGTGATATAATAGATTTGGGTTTGAATGTAGATTCACAATTTAATTTCAGGAATCATATAACCCAGATATGTAAGCAAGCTTACAGAATGTTAGGTTTCATAATGCGGACATCTTATAGTTTTACCAACATCAATGCCCCATTTGTTTTATATAATGCCTACGTACGTAGGAAGTTAGAACATAACGCGATAATTTGGGATCCATACGAAAATAAATACACACTCATAGTAGAAAGATTCAGCGTAATATGCCAGTTATATTTACAAAAAAAAAATGATATTATTCATACATGTACCCCTCATTATGCGTCTCTGGTATGGGCGGCTTTAATACATTAAAATTAAGGCGTAAAATGCTACTTATCTTGCATTATTATCAGTTGTTTCACAATAAAATCGACAATCCTTCAGCGTTAGAAGAGTTGCAACTGAACGTACCGTCAAATAATATGCGCGGCGCTGGCGCCGAACACGGCCTATACTCCGTGCTATAATTAATACTAATGCCGCTACAGCTAGGTTTATAACACTTTTTAATGACATGCTTGCTCAAAAACCGGATTTGGATATATTTTATGATAAGATAGGCAGATTTCAAGAAAAACCTATTGTCTATATAACCTGCAACACGTATCTTGAAGTTTGCTATACATGTTTTGAATGCATTTTGTTAGATATAATATTATGTAATTAGCACCCGGAACTATATTTTGTTAGAGGTGTATCAAATTCGTTTGGTACAAAACATGGGTCAATTATTCACTGGCCAGTCAGTTCGTAGGTCGTAGGGTGATTACTCCCTTATTTGAGGATTTAGGTCCAACACAAAGCATGATCTCGATCGATTTCTTTATTAACTAGGCTTGCATGGTAATTTTTTGAAATCGGATTATTAACTTGAGAGTTATGATTTTAATATTGTTAAGTTTGCAATAACGCCTGCTAGGCGAATTACATTACAAAATTACAAATTTATGAGAGAAAAAATTATAGTCATGTGCGGAATTCGAACACACGTCCATCCACCCCTTTAGCCGTGGTATACTCTAACCAATTGAGCTAACATGACACAATGGCTCATAACTTTAATTCTTGCTCTCGTTCTTCAACCATCGTATCGAGATGGATCGACACCTATAGTTCAACTTGCGTTGTTCTACAAACAATACCAATTTTGCAATTGGTTTTAAACTTGTAAATGATGACACAACCTTATAATTTTAATATTGTTAAGTTTGCAGTAACGCCTGCTAGGCGAATTACATTACAAAATTAGAGAATTGAGAGTTATAAGTCACAAAACATTACTTTTAATTCAATTATCTTTTTAAAATATAGAAATATTATATTATATATAGATATATCATATATACACCACTATATTGAAACTACCAAAAAAAAAAAAACTGGTCTATCTGCTGCTGGTACTAAAAACATACAGACAGAAAAAAACATGAGTTACGTAAAAAAAAAAATATCCTACATATAAATAAATTTTTGGTCAAACCTCTTCATTGATTAACACACCCAAGCATTTAATTCTCGCCGTTTCCTTTACTTCATTAAGAAATACTACATGCACGCAGTTTATGCATAAAACTTAACACCCCTACATAGAAATGTGTCATTCATAACAATAACATTCGGCAAACTCGCGTCCAAGCTCGTTAGTACATACTATTATTCATTCTGTGCGCTCGGGCATTCTCGGGAGAGCTGGCCACCGGACCAATCCCGCACCCTCCGCCCTGCCACCGCGCGGCCTTTGTTTCTTCCGAAAGCGCACGAACGAAAGCCGAAAGGCGAAACGTAATTAACGAAGGTCAGCTCAGTTACATCGCTCGTGTCGCACGCGTCACATGCGCATAAACTTGATTAGCGAAGTGATTAGTTTCTCTTCAAACACGCCGTGATTTTATAACCGTCGTGATGGCTTATCAATTTTCATCTCGCGAATATACTCTTATGTTACGTGTTTACTTTCTTTCTGGAGAAAACACAAGCGAAGCTTTGAGGATGTACCGGGAACTGTACCCTAACTCTCGTCAACCAAACCACGCTACAATGTCAAGTGTCTACCAACGTTTGCTGGACCATGGATCTGTTTACACTCCGTCACACGCACAAGGGCGAGGGAGATCTGGGCTCTCACAAAACGTATACGACGATGTCCTGAGCTACTTCGAGGAAGACCCTCGGAGAAGTACCAACGATGCCGCTCGCCATTTTGGAATTAGCCAGTACTGCGCGTGGAGAATAGTGCGTTCAGCAGGCATGCATCCGTATCATTACCGGAAAACGCAGGAACTAACCACAATAGACCGAAGTCCAAGAATAGCGTTTTGCAACTGGATTCTGAGCAATCGGGATGCCAATGTATTATTTACGGATGAGTGTTTATTCACAAGGATTGGCCTGTTTAATCAGCACAATGAACATTGGTGGTCGATTCGGAATCCAAAACTGACGCGGGAACATTCGTTCCAACACCGGTTTAGTGTAAATGTGTGGGCGGGAATTCTTAACGACAGACTCATCGGCCCGTATTTCATTGAAGGTCGTCTTACAGGAGAAAGTTATTTGAACCTTCTTCAGACCATGGTATCTTCTATGTTAGACGACGTACCACTAGCATACCTGCAAGGATTGTGGTTTCAACAGGACGGTGCTCCACCACACTATCACCGAGCGGTTCGAGAATACCTAAGTGACCAGTTCGGAAGCCGTTGGATTGGTCGTGGTGGACCAGTAGCGTGGCCACCACGCTCGCCAGATTTAACGCCTATGGACTTCTTTCTATGGAGTGAAATAAAACGTCGTGTTTATGTCAGTGAACCTGACACAGTGGAAGTGTTAAAACAGCGAATTATTGACGCTTTTGATGAAGTGAAAAGTTTAAACGTATTAATGTCATTACGAAACAATCTTTTAAAACGTGCGCGAGTGTGTATTGACAATGAAGGTGGACACTTTGAACAGTTGTTGAAATATTTGTAAGCATCGATGTAATACCTAGGTATTACATCGATGCTTATACGTTAATTTGTAAAGTGAGTATTGTTTCGTGGGATCCACGCGCTCTCTCAGACCCATTTGTTTACAACACAAAAGGGTCAAAATATTACTATTAAATACACTTAATATCGGAGCGTAGATCATGTACATAACATTACTTTTTATTTCACTTCAATACATGCACTATTTCCGAAGTTATAACGACGTGAAGTTGAAGCTCTTTTTTGAATTTCTGAGATTACGCGGGCTCATGCTATGACGTCACAACCACCCGTTCGGTCCGCGACCTCGAGTCCGCGACACGGCGTGTGCGCTCGGTCAGAGCGCAACACAGCGCAGCGGCGGCGTGAGAACGAGAGCGCGACTGTTGAATGACTATGGTTGTGACGTAATCAGCTAGTGAGTGCCCGCCCGCGTTTTTTAAAACCTTCGGCTGGAAATACGCACTTTGATCGTTAATATCTCAGCCATTTTTTAAGATATGAAAATAGTAAAAACACCGTTTTTCTCGTAATTTTTTGTAGATTTATTTGGCATGTAAAGTAAAAAACGTTTGTCAGACCCTAGACCTCGACCGCCTTAAGCTCATCGCTCGCGTCGGTTTACCGGTAGTGTCCTATTTTGTATGTTTTCTTTAGTTAGGGCTCCTCATTAAAGTTTGTTGTCTGGGCTCGACTGCGCGCGGATTCCTATCGTTATTACAGCGCGCGTGATCACAACAGTGCTCAGGCGCGCTGTAATAATGATTGTTGTGAATTATTACTAACTTTTTAAATACGCCATAATTACTTTATTTAGTTTTAACTCAGAATTACAAACTTACCTATCGTTCTTTATATCAATAATAATTCAATATCTACATAAACTACCTAACCAATAAAGTAATTTTGTCGGTCCTAAGCCCGCCAAAGTATGAAGGAAAAGTTAGTATTTATCAATTATAAGGTTTCAATGTCAAATATTTTCTTTTATTTACCTACAAATACCTACGCCCCTACAAACATTATTCTGAAACTCGTACGTCTCTATCGAACCGAACGCTCGGGTGCGGGATGTTAGAAAGAGTAAGAGAGATATTTTTTCACTGTCGCGCATCATGTGTTTTCATTAATAAATTGTACATAGGCACATAGTATTTTTGTTTACGTGGTGTCCATACTTTTAGGTGGAATTTTCGAAAACTTTAACAATTCATAATTATTTCACTGTGAAGTAATCTCAAATTTTGACTACATATCTACATTGTATTAACACTTCTGTACCACCCATTTTTTTTTTTTTGGTAGTTTCAATATAGTGGTGTATATATATATCACTATCCCGAAATCCTTATCGCCAAATAAAAATCACAAGAATTTTATTACAAGCGTCACACTAATTGCAGTTGGTACATATAATTTTGCCAACCATTTGACACACTCAGCTTTTAGAGTCTGAATAAACGACTGTGTCTATAAAGCTGTAATTTCGTTGCAAAAAAAGAATCACCTCAATTCATAATACCTATGTTATTTTTCTAAATAAGACTTGACTTGATTGAAGCGCTCGTAGCGAGGTTTGCTTAGCCGTTCTGAACCGATCAGCAAAGTTAAGCAACGTCCGCCGCGGTCTGTAGTTGGATGGGTGACCGCTGGTGACATTACTACTGAGCGCTTCCGTGCTTCGGAGGGCACGTTAAGGCGTCGTCGGTCCCGGTTGTTGTATTTGGATGTTAAACAGTCGTTATAGCATGGTGCTAAGGCATTTTGCGAATGCCCGCCTGGCTAGCTACCACCCTCAAGTAGAAAATCTGTCACCAAGCACCTAACGGTGTGTTTCGGCAGCTGTCCTTGAGAGCCAGTAATTCTAGGTTAGCCTGAACAACACCTTCGACCACATCATCACTTACCATCAGGTGAGATAGTGGTCAAAGGCTAACATATCGAGCATAAAAAAAATACTACAAGTACTATTACGTGCTAAGTAAAAATCACATTACAATTTTTTTGAGTCCTTACACAATTTCGCACCACGTGTGAGAACTGAACCTAAAAACGCACCGGGTGTTTTGACCCCTGGGCTGTCGAGGATCGCTCAACTGAGCCGAAATGTAATCCTCTAATTATTGTGTAACTTTAACCGTCATAGGGGACGGTGCGCAGTCATCAACCAGACTAAGTACTAGACGTGTTCTTCTAGGTGAGAAATTTTGTACTCCAGTCAATGTGATAATAATGTTTTTTGGCCTCTTCATAATAATAATTATATTTTTGTCCACAATTTTATCATTGAGGTTGGTAGGGTTTTATTACCTTTATATCCTTTGTTTTATTAGCCGAAACTCTATCGAACTAGGAAATAATCATTCGAATACAAACCGGGTCACGACTAACGGAGAAATGGCTTATCATTTAGTAAAAATATGTATCAGGTCTTAAACCTCTTCCTTTTCAGGAGTCGGTTCAAAAACATTGACTTATTTCATAAATAATCTCTGGATAACTTCATAAAACAAAATGAAATTAAATTTATCTACTGGTGGTTTTAGGTACAGTCGACTGCAATATCACGTATAAACATTGCAATTTCCAAAATCGTGGAAAGAACTTATGTTTCTCTCTAAGTACACAGAATTATCTTAAAATCAAAGAATAATTTGTTTTAACATGTAGGTGGGTTTATGTAGGTATTTATATTAAAAATAAAGTCTCGCCAAGGCCCGCTTTAATTATATATAAAATATAGTCTCGCTAAGGCATATACAAGTATTAAGTATGCAAATACAGGTAGGTATATTGTCGAAATAGTAACAAACATTACGAAATTAACATATTTTTATCGTATAAAAATTCATTGATTGTACAGTACGCCTTGAAAACTAGTAAGTCATGTATTTTTGTCGAAAATGATAACATCACTAATATCAGGTATAGCGTTGGGAATTTTATTATATAGACAATTAGAGTCGTACAAAACACACTTATATATATACTAATCGTATAACGTGTAAGCCACATAAGTTTCACTAATTATGTATTTAACATGAATAAATTATTATTCACGTCATTTATTTTACAACATAATTTTAAATTTTTTACAACATTCATATATAAAAAAAATATTATAAAAAACTTAAAACTAGGATGCCACCAGCGGGGCAGGTCCCAAGCTACTAGCGGTTAGGACTGCAGAGAAAGGAACCTTCGGACAATACGTGCGGTGTCGAGTATCACTGCCTTCTGCATCTGACCCTTGATCCAAACGTCTAGCGAGAGCCTCTTGAGATGTTGGTCGAGGCTCTTCGCTATTAGGCCGTTCGCCGAAACGTCTATCTATTATGATTATTATTAAAACCAAAAAAACACAAAGCAAGTCATTCACAAACGAATCTGTTAATATACTCAACATGCCAAACCTGCGGTTAACTGTACATTTAAGAACCAACTAAGTGCTTACGTGAAATGTGTTTAAATATTCCGTATGCGAATTAAATCTACATAAGAAGCGACGTAATAAGTCAAAGCTGGTAAAATAAAGGTCAATGCGCTATAAAGATTAAAGGTGGTCACAGTCTGAGAATTAAGGGTTTGAACTATTTTAATATTGTTAAGTTTGCAATGACGCCTGCTAGGCGAATTACATTACAAAATTACAAATTTACGAGAGAAAAAATTATAGTCATGTGCGGGATTCGAACCCGCGTCCATCCACCCCTTTAGCCGGGGTATGCTCTAACCAATTGAGCTAACATGACACAATGACTCATAACTGTAATTCTTGCTCTCGTTCTTCATGCAACCATCGTATTGGGATGGAGCGACACCTATAGTTCAACTTGCGTTGTACTACCCATACACACAAGCATTCATAAAATTTTTTTGTCGATTCAGTTTTTGGATAATTTTCAAACTGACAACTGACGGAGTTATGATATGATAATTAGTGTTGAAAGTATGAACGCCTACGCTTAATTTAATGGCAATGTCCCTGATACGAACGTCAGTTGCCTACAAGTGATAGGCTCTCTCTTGTCACTGCAGTACTTTTATTTATATATATATACATAGTTAAATTGTATTCAATTGTAAGCTATACAAGGGCAGACTCGCGAGGTTTACAGCTCGGAGAGCCATTAGTATAATATGTATTACTTATCCAATTACATCGACTGCCCTGACCTGCATAACCTCCTGTGCGCACTATAGGTATGTTCCTGATAAATATATCAGTCACAGGTCGAACAGTAGACACGCGCTGTTCGCTACTCCCAGTAGTCACACTGTTATAATTATTTTTATTATTATTACTTGATATTATTGACATCTATACAATTTATTTTTAATGATATCTGATTTGAAATGTATTTTCATAATTATTCATTAAAATGTTTGTAGCTAAATTTATTTAATTAAGAGACATTCCATAATAATGATATTATGATATATGTATTAATATAAATGAATTGAGTCAATGTTATGTGTGTAAATAACAATTTTTAAATAATGATGATAATAATAAGTGTTAGTGGTAACTGCCGTGCTTATTACAATAAATGAGATACATTGTGTTTTCATGCGACTAACTCAATCTATTTCATTTAATACATAAAAGTTTATTTTTTTAATATTACAAAACGGTGGAGATATGGTTTCAGCTCACAGTGCCACTCACAGAAAAGAGAAAGCAATTTTATATCTCTTTGGTGCCACTGGTCTCAATAATGACGTACCGTTATATTCATTATCACGGCTGACAGGATTGTTCATTATGTCGCCGTTTTACTGGAAAGCAATTTAATATTCCGAAATCACAGTAAATACATTGCAAATTCAAATTTTGAATATAGGTATCGTTTATAAATTAAATTTGGAACTTTCGAACATATGTAATTACAGCTGGAGCCTTAACGAATTTAATATTAGAATTTGCAATGCATTTGAAAATCAAAGTGTGAATAGAGATAAGTTTAATGTTTCTATATCCAAAGATTATTGGGTAATTATTAGTATCTACGTTTCTATGCTTATGTGTATGGGTTCGAGATAGAGTAGGGGAGGAAAGAGGGAATGAGAGAGAGGAAGGGAGGAGCGTGAGTGTGAGAGAGATAAAGCGGGTGCATATGTGTCCTTTTGTGTGAGAGAGAGAAAATAACCACAGATTTTGCTATATATAAAGAGAAAAGTCATTAAATCAAGAAAAATATACAAAATATGCATAGTAAGCGTATTGTGAATTCTTTTTCACCTTTCAACCAATTCTAGGTAACCTGGATAACATCTTCCACCTCACCATTACTTACAATCTGGTGAGATAATGAGCAAATGCTAATCTATCAGATATAAACAACCTGGTTAGCCAAGCACCTAACTGTAATTCTGGCAGCTGTTCTAAAGAGTAATCCTAGATTAGCTTGAACAACACTTTCGACCACATCATCACATGCCACCAGGTGACATTGACTATTCTGGATTGGCAATACACTCAATAATTTGTACAATATAATAAAATACTGTGTAGACAGTAAAAGACACAATAAAAATGAAAAAAATACGAATGGAACACTGACACAGAAAAAACTGCTAACGGCTCCGGGCCTAAAGTACCTAAGTCCAATAATAAAACGAGACAAGTAAATATATGTCCCCTCAAGCGGACCGATATCGGGGTTGGTATCGGTACATTTCAGTAGGTATACTGTTATAATATTCTGTGGTTCGGGTACGATCTCATCTATTCCAAGACGACTGTACGTGAATACAGAGTGGATGAAATTGGGTAAGATACACTACTTTATACAGCTACACCCATCCTTTTGCCCGAATAAAGGTAGAAACTGTTCTGCAACGGAGAAATAAATGTGCTCTTATGAAATGTAGTGTTTTTATTTCGTACCAGCTATACTTTGCGGCAAGTCCAACCAAAGGCTTGCTTTCTATCTTAAATATTGATTTATAACACTTTCAAAAAAGGACGAGGTTCTTAATTCAAATTTAAGTTGTGTTTTTATATTTGTTACGCGATCATTCCAATCGCCAATAATATAGGGTCCACCAAATAACTTTTTTTTTTAAATGAAACTGAATAACTAAAAAAACAACTGAATATTTTCTCAATTTTTTTATTTATTTGAAAGTACCATCCTTCCTGTTAATAATGGAAATAATTTCATTCAAATGGCTGCCTCGGCTGGCCATGCAGTAGCCTACACGATCGGTCCAATATTTAAGCACATTATCGATTGTGTGCAGCTGTATTTCACCAATGGCTTCACGTGTATTGTCCTTTAAAGCAATTGTCTAAATCAATTGTCTATGGCTTGTCGGCGTAACTCTTATCTTTGACGGTACCCCACAAATAATAGTCCAGCGGTGTGAAATTGCAGCTCCGAGGTGGCCAAACGACATTAGCTCTGCGGCTGATAATGCGATCTTCAAAAACGGCGCAAATCATCGAGTGTAGCTTCGGCTGTGTGGCACGTAGCGCCGTCCTGTTGAAACCAAATGTTGCAAATATCCTCTTCTAAAATTTTAGTAAAAAAATTGTACAATATAACGAACAAACAGAACTGACGGTGCTTCTCTTCTTCCAAAATCCGTACGCAATTTTCGCACACATTCTGTAACATCACCATGATTTTTCATTTTCATGATTCAAAGTAATGTCGCAATATTTCCCAGCGTTGTTCTAGCGTATACACAACTATATTCGTTCAGCGGAAGGATACAACTAATTATCTGTCAAATCAAACATGAGCTAAGTGTTACCATTCACGAAATAAGCACTAGTTGAAAAAAAAGAGTTAGATGGCGGACCAATTAGTAGTGGAGCCCAAGCGGGCATTTCTGGATTTACTAAAGCGGGAGATACCTTGTACCGGTTAAGTACCTCCACCAAATATGAGCGCCATATATGTACATGGCCGCCCGTCAAGTAATAATTCTAGGTTAGCCTGAACAACATCTTCGACCACATCATCACTTACCACCAGGTGAGATAGTGGTCAAATGCTAGCCTATAAGCAATAAAAAAAAAGAAAAAAAATAAGGATCAGATTGGTAAAAAAAAATTATCATCAGAAATTCTCGAGCGCGTCAGATTAAGGTAGGGTGACTTACTTGGTACTGAAAGGGGAGGGGTACAAAGTTGTAAAAAAAACAAGAAATAAAAAATTAAATGATTTCGATTCGTTTTTGGTTGGGGAGGATAGGCCTAAACTTGGTCTTATTTAAATTTTATCAAAATTGGTCAAGTCGTTTTTAAGTCACAGCATAGAACATATAATTATAGTTACAGTCAGGTTACTGATAAAAGTATTGGTATACCTGGACGATTTGTTGGTCAAGGACAATGATATTTTATGCAGTATGCATCACTAAAACGGATAAATATAAAAAATCGGAAGCGACTTCCAACGCTAAATAAAATAATAGAACTGGAGGAAGTCAAACTGTGATAATGTGAGGTCAGTGTTTTGGAAATCGATTCTGTTTCTTAACTGACTTCAAAAAAGGGATGTGGTTCACAATTCGACTGTATTCGTTTTTTGTGTTTCCTCATAACTATTTGCAAGGTGTACCAATTTTGAGGTTTTTTTTTCAATACTCGAAAGCGGTTACTTCTCATCTAGTCCCATATAAATTTGCCTCAGATAAGTCAAATTTATATGGGACCGACGAGTAGTATCCTAACTTTGCGTATTTTATCTTTGAAAGTTGTTTTTTTTTTTTAATTTTGCTTTTAGCCTCGGCACAGTAGGTTTCTGTCGAACCTGGAAGTGAATTATGCTATTTATATCTGGAGAGGCCATTCATAAGAACGGAGCGCTTGCCGTATCTTTCGATACATCAAAGACTAGGTCTAGCAGGATAGTTTTACTAATAAGCTCTTTATACAGATTACCTGCTGACTTACATTGTACCTCAAAGGTTCTTTGTTATACTATTTTTACTGCATGGTAACGATCTGCTCGTGCGCAGTATCATTGGGTTCACAAATGATGATGATACAGTTGGGATATAAAGATTATCAAATCAAATCTCTCAGCAAGACCTGACCTGCCTTACAGGCGGTTTCCAGCTGGGATGGTGTCAATTTGATCGAATCCAATGCATCAAAAGTCTAGTGTGTACTAAGCACAGGTCTTTTATTAATCTTACTTGTACCTGTTTAGTTTAATAGATCAACCCATCCGTATTGAAAATAATTATAACAATAAAAATGGACGATACCGTCCACTGCGGATGTCATTAGCATCATACACGCGTATTTTTCAATATATATTTTAACTAACTTTTAACGGGGAAGTTTCTGAAGTTGACGCCTATATTTTTTATGCACATCTTTTTACTGGATGATCCTATCTTGATGATTCTTTTTTGTTAGGTAGAATGTAACTTTAGATAATCCCATTCAAAGTTCATCAATATACAAGTTACACATTGCAAAATACCTGAATGACAGGAAGGAGTAAAAATATTCAAAAAAACTACAACTTCTGACACGAAAAACTAAATATGATATAACTTATCGAAGTCATATAATGATAAGGGGAGCTTTGAGTGTTATATTAGCATTTCCCTTATTTTAGCCACTTTGAAGGTGAACTCCTCCTCAGAAGATCATTGCTTGGGTTAATAATAATATATATGATGTACGGATATTTTGGCAACAAATACGTGCTGAAAAATTGTACTTAATTGCTTAATTACCTAATAGGCAAAAAAAATATTTGAAACGCAGCTGTTTTCAAATCATTTTAGGAACTCCGCTTCAAAGATAATGACTTTTTATTACATCACATCCTACTCAGGCTAAAATGTGACAAATTATATCCTACCCATCTGCATCCATAACAAAAGTATTATTGTCTCTTGTTTTCGCGGTTTTAAGACAAACAAAAGGTCATAGACCCGTGCAGCGCGCACTGAGATTGAACTTTGTATAATTAAGAGTAGAGTTCACGCAGCGCTTTCTTCATATTTTAAATACCAAGTGTTGAAACTCACTGAAACTTTGCATGTATATCCTTAAGCATAATACCTATGCTTCTGGTTTTCCAGATTTCCGTAAAATAAAGTACTTTAAAAAATAATTCATGTAATCGTTTTGTATGGGAATTGTTATTTGACATATAGGGATAAAATAAATAATAAATTAAAAAACTGGCAAACCAGTACGTACATTTTAGACTCTGCAATATGCATACAAAGTTTCACCGAGTATGAACACTTGGTATTTAAAATATGACGAGACTACGTTTGTATGGTGAGCGTTGCGTGAACTGTACTCTTAATATTTTGTTCAATTTCCACTTTTTTTTTCTAATAGTTCAAATATGTGTCATAACGTTTGGTGCAGGTGACATATGAACTGAGTACTGGCTAGTATCTCGGACAAAATATAATAGCGAGGTAAGGCAGCCAACATTCTGGCCACTTTTTTCTGCTCTTTTTTTTTTTTTTTTATGCTTGATAGATTAGCCTTTGACCACTATCTCACCTGATGGTAAGTGATGATGTGGTCGAAGTTGTTGTTCAGGCTAACCTAGAATTACTGGCTCTCAAGGATAGCTGCCGGAACACACCGTTAGGTGCTTGGCGACAGATTTTCAACTTGAGGGTGGTAGCTAGCCAGGCGGGCATTCGCAAAGTGCCCTACCACCATGCTGTAACGACTGCCATCCTAAGACAACAACCGGGACCGACGGCTTAACGTGCCCTCCGAAGCACGGAAGCGCTCAGTAGTAATGTCACCAGCGATCACCCATCCAACTCATGACCGCGGCGGACGTTGCTTAACTTTGCTGATCGATACAGAATGGCTAAGCAAACTTCGCTACGAGTGCTCCAGAGATTTATTAGATTTTTAGTACAATTTTTTTAACTATTTTCAATATTGACCTCTTAGCACCTGTAGTGGACGGTATTGGTCATTTCTATTGCTATAATTATCTACGATGCGAATGGGTTACAATTTTTTGATACTTTTCCGTTACATGTTATCTTCTATGTGATCTGCATTGACCTCCTTAACATTTTTGGGTGCTAGAAGTTGGCTTCATATTATTTATATATAAATATTTTTCATTGATCATATAGCATTCACTTCTAAATTATGACGAAGTCATCTTCTGTTATCATCTCATTTTATAATTAGCTACTGCCCACGTACATTTTTCATACTTTCATTCAAATTCAAAACAATCACCAAAACTCGCACCTGATTCCTTCGTTTTGTGGCAATCCTGAGATTTCATTGTGAACTGATTTAATTACCTATTTTATATATTTACCTTTACGTATCTACTTTAAAATCAAAAATAAAGTTAAATGCTTATTTGTTAATGTTTACGTGTCGGTAATAATATTATATTAAAGCTATCTTCATTTTATCGTCGTAGTTTGGTTTTTATCCGGTAATGCGTCAACCAACATTATCTCTACAACTTATTCGTCTCATGACATCGAGCAATTCCCCTGAGCCGGCCGGGAACCTCAACCGTTGCTAATTGTCTTAAGACTTAGAAATTTAAGCAGTAATTTGCAGAAATTATATTAATAGTCTCGTATTTTTTACGGAGCGATTAGTTTAATATGAATTTTATTCATACATTACGCTCTAATGCTTATATCAATTAAATGATGATTGTCATGTTTTAAGTGTCAATAAACAACCCGTAAGTCCCGGTTAAAAATATATGTAAATAACATTAATTTTACCCACATACATTTGGATATATACAAATAGATAGGTAATTGTTTATTCATACATATCAATTACAAACGAAACAATTTAAAATGTAGCTGTCTAATGTACGGTCTTGTCGGTAAAAAGCAATTTCTTCAAGTTAATATTTGGATAAAGAGACATTGGGATATGACAGACATTGAAACTCTTTACATCGACGCACGGGTAGGCTACAGTTTTCATATACGAGTACGTATATGAAAACTGTAGCCTACAAGGAAATCCTTGTCGGCCACGAGCTGCTTATTTGAACCCCTTATAAGAAGGATATTACTTCTCGGTCACACTTGTTCAATCAAACTACCTCTATCGTCAGAAATATAACTTCTAATGTAACGCATAATAATATTAGAAAAAAATATTTATACATGCCTCTCTATTTGAACTGGTTTTGTAAAACAGCTATATAGTGAAATGTTTCAAATACATATTGCGAAGCGTAAAAAGCCACAATGTATGAGTCATTTACGAGTACATCCATTGATTTTTTTCCACTCAATGTACTCAATCCCTACCCCCAATCCGTACTTCGTCACATAATCTGCGTCTTGCGTGTCGTAGTCAACACTTAGAACTACAGAATAGCCCAACATGATTTGGCCAGGCCCAGAATCTTTTTTGGTATTAAATGTTTATTCTAAAGCTACTTGCACGAGGCCCACCTGATGTTAGACAGTACCCTCGGCCTAAAACAGATGTATATTGTCACAAGTGACGAACTGCATGCATTGCATCCATCACCCTGAGGCATACAATTGTTGAGTCTCATGGGCCTGTAATTTAACTGGTTCTCAAGGACTGCTGCCGGATAACACTATTAGGGGCTTGGATTTCCTCAGTTACGAGCTGAGGCCCGCGCTCGACGCTGTACATAAACGTGACTCCCAGACGAAGAACTTCAAATAAGTTCGAAACTGGTTGGAGCAATATCCGAAAATATTACGCGAGTCCTAGACGGTTACTAAATAATGACAGATTTTCTACTTGAAGGTGGTAGCTAGCCAAATGCGCATTACTGAATTCCCTAACACTATGCTATAATGACTTTCACCCTAACATAACAACCGGGATCGGTGGAATGAAGTGCCTTCCGAAGCACGGACGCGATCAGTAGTAATGCCACTGCGGCTGCGGTCAAACATCCAAGTCATGACTGCAGCGAACGTTCCTTAATATAGTTGATAAACGAATACACTACGAGCACACTCAAATCAAACCGACACCAGGTAATATCTAGTAAATACCTAAGTCATTACGTCCGTAGCTTCGGATAGGTATACCGCGTCGTCGGAGGTGTTCCCACCCGAATGCTAAGTAGACGGAACACTTAGAACTTTGATGGGGTCGGCTTCGAACGGTTATCAGTTTTTATATTACTTTTATACGACCTTGATGCGTCGCTAAACTGTCACGATTTTGGCAGCTCTTAGTTACAAAACGGGAAAACCTTTCGGAGTCATAACCGGTTTTAAACTAAGTAAGTACTTTCCCATAGTATTTAAACAACTTTAAACGGCTTAAATCGCGTATATTTAACTTTTTTGTCCCGACGTATCAACCACTGTACAGTGATCGTGGTCACTGGGTGACAATTTAAACCGTTTATAGTTGTTTAATTACTATGTGTAATAGTAATTAAAACTGATACAATATGGTAAATAATTTACAGAATTCAGTGCCACGCTAAGGCGAAGTGGCCACGTGTTCTGACTACCGATCAGGAGTTTTAGGTTTGAGCCCTGTGTATCTGAATTAAACTGCTACAATAAGATAAATAATTTACAGAATTCAGTGCTACACCAAGGCGAAGTGGCCATGTGTTCTGACTACCGATCAGGAGTTTTAGGTTTGAGCCCTGTGTATCTGAATTAAACTGCTACAATATGATAAATAATTTACAGAATTCAGTGCCACGCTAAGGCGAAGTGGCCACGTGTTCTGACTACCGATCAGGAGTTTTAGGTTTGAGCCCTGTGTATCTGAATTAAACTGCTACAATAAGATAAATAATTTACAGAATTCAGTACTACACCAAGGCGAAGTGGCCATGTGTTCTGACTACCGATCAGGAGTTTTAGGTTTGAGCCCTGTGTATCTGAATTAAACTGCTACAATATGATAAATAATTTACAGAATTCAGTGCCACGCTAAGGCGAAGTGGCCACGTGTTCTGACAACCGATCAGGAGTTTTAGGTTTGAGCCCTGTGTATCTGAATTAAACTGCTACAATATGATAAATAATTTACAGAATTCAGTGCTACACCAAGGCGAAGTGGCCATGTGTTCTGACTACCCATCAGGAGTTTTAGGTTTGAGCCCTGTGTATCTGAATTAAACTGTTACAATATGGTAAATAATTTACAGAATTGAGGGCCACACCAAGTCGAAGTGGCCGTGAGTTCTGACTACCGATCAGGTGTTTTAGGTTTGAATCCTGTGTATCTGGAGTCTGAGTTTCGCTTGCCTCTCAAGGAGAAGTGCAGAAATACACCGTGATACGAATGAAGATATATTTTCTTCTTCAGGATTTTAGTACATACATAAATGTTTTAGAATATCAGTATTATAGACAGACATAAACAACGTCTTGAACAGATTGAAAAACATAAAGTGTCGGAGTATGAAAACAGACTGCGCCAAATCGCGTTCATCCATCAAAACATCTAGTTTGATACGTTCAGGGGCCCAACTCCCACCTTTTAAAAACTATTATAGAAAACCAACGTCATTATTTTAAGCTTAAAATATTGATATTGATATTCGTACCGTGGCCATCACGAAATAATAATGTTCATATAGGGCTATCTCTATCGCACAGATGACTTGATTCAATGCATGCAGCTCGCTCTCACGTTGAAGTTCTAATGTAAGTTTACTATAGTGATATGTGGTAGTGCGAATTAAAATTGTAAATATAAGGTAAAAATAAGACTGAATTAAGACATGGGAGTCGGCTCCCAGGCACTTCAAGCGGGTGGCTAGATTGAGTTTGCTACAGGGTTGGCGACACTAGGTATGTGTGGTTGCTATACTGACAGGTCGAAGGAGATAGGCGAATAGGCAGAGATAAGGCACTTTGATACCTATTTACATCACACGCACCCTTTAGAAATGAAATTCAATTGTTACCATATTTATAGCTAAATAATTGCTACTTGCGTCAGCACTGTCGCTGCCAGCCACCTGAGTCGCACTGTCCACTCACCGTCAGCAGCAGCCGAAGACGCCGCAAATAAAAAACGGCAGAAGTACGCAGCAATGGAGCCAGTTTACCTTTTTGTGCCCATTGCAGTGGAGACCATGGGTTCGTGGGGTACAGAGGCCAAAAAGTTAGTTTGTGAGATTGGGCGCAGGTTAAGGTATAAAACGGGTGACTCCCGCTCCAGCTCGTCCCTGGTGTAGAGGATGGCCATTGCCATTCAGCGCGGAAACGCTGCAAGTGTTATGGGCACCTTTGCACTGGGAGAGATCAGAGGTGTGTTATTTGATTAGACTAGTTTTAAGTTTGACTTAATTATTATTAATTATGTTTATTTCATTATATAATATCTAATTTTATAATTAGTAATTGAAGTTGTTGACTATTGTGATTTTAATAATAAACTTATTCAAGCATGTTTGTGTTAGTTATACCACCGGAAAGGCTAAATACATTTGTTGTTTATTTTACAGAATAAGTCTTGAAGAACCTGAATACGTTTATATCAATTTACTTAATAATTATTATGGCTATTGCCAATTACACTCATCAAATTATTAATTAATTACAGTATATTATTAATAACAAAGGTAAAATTTACAAAATTAATAATAAAATGTCAATATTGAAAATCATCATGTCACAATAAAACCACAAATAAAATGTATGCATCTATAGCACGGAATACTAAGGCTACTATTCCTAAATAAATTATAACTACTACAATAAATACCAACGGATTAAATCTGAAAGAGATTTTGTTTTCAAATATATTTTCTAGAGACAATGTCGACACGAATAGGTTTAACATCTTAGAATGCAGCCAACATACGACAAGAGACGTGGACGCTATCAATATTCAATAAGCTTCATTTCAATATGTAATTCAAAAGTTTGTCTTTCGCTTTGTCTCGATAGCTATTCCAGTATATTTTGCAGAGACATCGGAATAAGTTTCGTGAAATCTCTATCATAGAATAAAGTTATTCATGCGACGCAGTTGTTTTTTTGAACTAAAAATGGACTTTTTTTTAAAAGCAAAGAATATTAAACTGCTTTATTAAATAATCCTTTACATTTATTTATTTATTTATTCATTCATTACAACTATTCTTACAGGATTAACCCCAATACAATAGTGTAGTCAAAAATATTGCAATTAATAAAATAACTGTATACATTAATTATTTCATTTCATTATTAAATTAGTAATACCTATTATATAAAATCATGAAATCCCATTATCTTATTTAAAATACTAATACTATGTCTTTCTTATTAAATACTTAAAATTAATTAATTGTCAATCAAACCATATTCATTAAATTATAACTATAGTCATCTTACATTAAATAACGATTAGTAAATTATAGAAATGTCATATTAAATTGTAATTGTTGTCATTTGTCTTAGCATAACACAGATCGAACAATAGTACCGTTTTAAATTCTGCTACGGAACAAGCAAACAGATCTATTTTATCTGCAACTCGATTTAGCGCGTGCAGCGTCCGATTTAATGGGGTCTTAGCGAGTAAGTTGGTCCTGGCGCGAGGGACCCAAAACAGCCGCGGCCGCCGGCGGCGCGCCAGGTACCCCTCCGGCACGCACAACCTCATCATGCCTAATATTTCCGGGTTAGTCAACACTCCTCGGAATACCCTTATTACATAATATGCGAGAGCCCAATCCCTTCGCACTTCTAATTTATTGTATCCGACCATTCCTAGTACGAAGAGAGTTGGATACATTAGAGGATAGAACGGGTAAACTCCATATAACCTTAAATATAAGAACCTCGTATACTTATTTTGTATCCGCTCTAACATTGATGTATATTTAATCTCATGTGGAGCCCACACTGCGGAGTTATATTCAAGTTTACTTCGTATAAGAGCATCATACAGAGCCGATATGGCTCTTATATTCTTGAATCCTGCTGCTTGACGCAGTACAAAACCTAACGTTTTATAAGCTCTTTTACAAACACATACTATGTGGTTTCTAAACGTCAGGTCGTTATTTATATGTACTCCGAGATCTTTCACCGAGTCTACCCGCTTTAAAACCTCGCCATTCACATTATACTCGACTTGGAGGGGATCTAAACATATATGTGTAACTATATAGTTACGCCCGTATATACCCTTTGAAGCGCTCGTAGTGAAGTTTGCTTAGCCATTCTGAATCGATCAGCAAAGTTAAGCAACGTCCGCCTCGGTCAGGAGTTGGATGGGTGACCGCTGGTGACATTACTACTGAGCGCTTCCGTGCTTCGGAGGGCACGTTAAGCCGTCGGTCTCGGTTGTTGTCTTAGGATGGCAGTCGTTATAACATGGTGGTAGGGCACATTGCGTATGCCCGCCTGGCTAGCTACCACCCTCAAGTTGAAAATCTGTCGCCAAGCACCTAACGGTGTGTTCCGGCAGCCATCCTTGAGAGCCAGTAATTCTAGGTTAGCCTGAACAACATCTACGACCACATCATCACTTACCATCAGGTGAGATGGTCAAGGGCTAACCTATCAGGCATAAAAAAAAAAAAAAATGCCCGAAAGTGTTAGCATCGGTGGCTAAATACATACGTTTTCGCGATATGTTGTGTCCCATGTAATATGGTCGCACTACAAGCCTAATGCCATCAACCGTCACGTTTCCATACTCAGAACTACCTCTGTTATATGTACCGACCCAGGGATTGAACCCAAGGTACAATACACTATAGGGTGCCACTTGAGCCACGAAGCTGTCTTATAAAATATTTTTCTTTTATTTTTTTTTATATATTACTGTGACGGAACAAGCTTGAGGCCCCTCAGAGACCTGATGTTAAGCGGACTAACCTCTGCCTAAAATAGTTGCATTTCGACACAAGTCACGAATTGAACTGCGCCAGTCACGTGAATTCAGTCTCATATGCGTGTAATTTCACTGGCTCTCAAGGACTGCTGCTGGAACATACCGTTAGGTGCTTAGCGACAGATTTTCTACTTTAGGTAGTCTGCTGCGCAGTAGTCCATAGCCAATGCCACTAAGCTATCACTGCTTCAAAATTTATCCACATGTTTTCAAAGTTTGTTTACAAAACTACTTCTGCTCAACCTTTCAGAAACAAAAAGCCATAACATAATTATACATCATTCCTAATATTATAATTGCGAAAGTTACTGTCTGTCTGTCTGTTACGCTTTCACGCCTAAACTACTGGACCGATTTGAATGAAATTTGGTATGGAAATAGTTTGAGACCCGGGAAAAAACATAGGATAGTTTTTAAGGTTAATGTTTTTGCGCGATAAACGACATACGCGCAGGCAGAGTCACGCCCGGAAAGCTAGTGTTTAATAAGTAGAAAAGTCACCGGACAGTTTACGAAACGTCTCTTGGCGTCTCCTCGGGGTACTACTTCATTTTACAAGTGTGAAACACAGATGTCACGGCAAGAAAGCCTCACATAATATAACTGGAAATGATCTGGACAAGTATACATTAATTTAAAATGAAAAACCCGACTGAAAATTATTTATTTTTGTCAAGCGTTTTATCGTTCCATTAAAATTAAAACTGTTAGCTATGTATTTAAGGAATAGTTACTTAAAGCCTTTCATTTTAATATAGCACCTGATCGGTTTTGGAGAAAAAAAAATGTTTTCTTACAATGTGCGTGTAATGTACGTCACTGTACTTTTTTTTATACTATTATATATACCTAGTGTCACTTGGACTATTAAGACGAATCTAATGATATATTATACATTAAAATCGGTTGAATCGATAAGAACTTATCGTGGAATATATAAACTCACAAAATATACATACATATATACATACATACATGAACCCTGAAAACATAACTGTCCTTTTTTGGGCAGTCGTGTAAAAAGTAGTACCACTTACTGACTCGTTCTTAATTTTCTTTGTACAGCATCATACAAAACTTTACGAGCAAAATCATTGCAAGGTCTATATTTAAGTCTGTTGAAGTATAGTATTTTACGATTTCATGAATACTTCAGCACTTCGCCTCACTCTACGTGATTTAATTACCTTTCCAAGCAATAAACTTTGTTTTCAAGTGATGCTGACATACTTCAGTTGCAATAAAATACTGAAATATAAAAGTCTCCACAACTTTAAGATGTGAAACTATTATTTAAACTCTCGTAAAAATATATCTGTTGACATCGTGACTTATGATGCGCCTTTTCTCAAAGGTCTTGAAAGTGATTCTTATCAACCCATCCGCATACTTTTGTTTTATGATACGGAAAACGAGCTTCAATTAGTGGTACAAAACAATTAATATGCGACTACGCTCTTAAAACTATTTCAATTGAGTTTCTTTAGTTTACAAAGTATAATATTCAATATTAAAACATTTATGAGTAGCCAGGTGTGCAGAACTTTAAGAATGTTCTATGTGTTGATGAAACTATAAAATGTTCACCAGTTTGTCGTTTTTATTGGCGCAATTTTTCTATTGTTCATAGTTTAGATTTCAACTACTCTCCCACCTGATGGTACCTTATAATGATATGAAGATGTTGTACAGACCTACTTAGAGTAGCTAAATCTCAAGTACAGTTACCGGAGCACACGGTTAAGTGCTGAGTGACAGATTATCTACTATAAGGTGATAGCTACTCGCAGGTGGGCATTCGCATGGTAGTAGGGCATTTTGTGCATGCAAAATGTTGAACTTTTCAGGCTACTTTTTACCCGTTCCATTGCAGTCTTCTCCGTCACGAAGAACCCTTAACCTGGTTAAATTACAATTACTGATGATATATTCTATTATCCACAGATCCATACACAGCGTCGAAGATCCAATGCAACGATACAATCCTTCTGTCTCACGCGCATCCCCACGCAACGGTTTCCAGCCCCGGGTTCCCTCGGCCCTACCCTGATGATGTGGAGTGCGTCAGCGAAGTGAGGGCGCCTCCTGCACACACGCTCAGACTGCAATTCGAGGAGTTACTCACGGAACATGAGCCGCAGTAAGTGATAGTAATCTAAATTGTTGCATAAGAAATCTAGATCAGATTGAAACCTTAGCCTTTTCAGGCGCAGCTTGTACTCATATTAAAACCCTCTACTACGCGTACATCTGCCCTGTACTCGAGTATGGTAATGTTATATGGAACACACATTATCTAACATACATTCACAAATTAGAGAAAATACAAAGTTAATGTTTAAAACGTTTCAACTACCGAACATTCACTTAATATCTACTTTGATTATTGTAATTATAAAGGACAAGCGAAAGATAAGTGGTTACACTTAGTTATGATGTTTTTGTACAATATATATAACAGTAAAATATACAACATAGAAGTTAAGTGGTTTGCGCCCCTAGAATCCCTACTCGCCATACTAGTTTACTTTCAACGTCCCTGACTCGAAATAATTTCAAAAATAATGCAGTTGCAAGCTGCCTCCGTAGACTTAAAATAAAAAATATACCATAGATATTTCTGCTGTAGCAGACAAGCGTCTGGAAAATAAATGCTAACATTTTGGAGAGTAAGGGCCCATATATATGAATTAATAACAATTTTCAACCCCCGTACTCGTAACAGGCCTTTAAATGCACCGATTTAAGTGTCATAATGTAGTCTATTACGCGCGCGAGCTTTTTTTCTACTTTACCGCACTTGTGTTTTATGTAGGCAACATAAAAACTTTTCCACTCCTCTCATCAAGGAGATTGTAGTTTGTTTCATTCATTTTTCATATAAAAACAAACCAAAGAGTTGTTTACTTACTGAAGTAAAATTTTAGAAGATTTAATTATACAATTTCTTACTCATTATTGCTATCAAAAATATAACGTATATGCCGATTCGTATTGTATCTAGTACTAGGTATATATCAACAAATTGACTATGGATATAGTTAATTAAAATAAAGGTGGTTCGGTGTTTCTGTCAGGGTCATTTTGAATAACGAAATCAGCGCGCCATCGTTAAATAAATACTTTTTTAACGAAATTTTCGTATTTGTTCCTCGGAAGTGTGTTATAAAAACGTCGTATGAAACGCGTGTGGTATGTTGATTATTACACACTTGGCTTCCTTATCGTCTCTTATATAGTACTATATAGCTACAGTGGTGGACAGATATTTAGAAACATAGAGTTACTTTGAGGTTAAATTGCATTTTATGTTGCTATTGCAAATAATTTTGAGTTTGTTAATTGATTTACCACATTATAATATTACTATGATAGCTCTCATTTAAAAATTATTATTAACATTCTGTCCAGTAATAAAAAAAAACAAATATAAGTGTGGAAAAAGTGTTACTTAATAACTTTAGTAACGGCAATTGGACAATTAATTAGAAACAAAATGTGTTTATATCTGAAGGATTTGATTTTGAAATTAGAATTAAATCTTTATTATTCTCATCACTTTAGGCAGTTTCCCGCCTTTTCTTACTCATTTATTTTTTTCGGTTACATTCTGACTCAGAGTTGGAAAAAAATTGGTAAATACAAAAGCTGTGATGCAGCTACAAGGAAAATTATAGTGAATTTTCATTTCTAACGAAAATGTTCTTACAGCAAAATAGCCGTTCACTTAGAGTGTTTCGTAAAGATGCTATTTAACGCCATTGTACATTATAAACAGTTTGGAACATATGACACCCAGAAAAGCGCGACAAAGGAAGACCACTGTTCGAGGAGACAGGAATATGGTTTGTTTAGCTAAGATAGACCCCTTTAAAGGTTCGAATATTATTAGAAAAGAAATCTTTTCCGAGGATGACCTTTGCAACGTGTCCTCAAGACTTGTCCAGAGGCGGTTAGTTGAAGGCAAATTGTTCGGAAGGCTTGCTAGGAAGGTACCACTTCTTACTAGGCAACATAGAGAAAACTGTCTAGCCTTCGGTAGAAAGAATGGCAGTTGGTCTGTTCAACAATGGAAAAAAGTTTTATTTTCGGATGACTTAAATAAATTTGGTGAATTCTGATGGAAAACTATATGTTAGACGACCTATTAACGAGGCTTTGAATAACAAGTACCTACACAATAAAGACAGTAAAGCATGGCGGTGAAAATATCAAGGTGTGGGGATGTTTCTCTGGATACGGGGTTGGTCCGGTGAGGAAGATTTAAGGGCAAATGGATCAATATCAATACAAAGACATCTTACAAGAAACAATGATTCCTTATGCCGATGGAAATTTACCAGTATCATGGATTTTCCAACACGATTATGACCCCAAACATACAGCAAACGGTGTAAAAGTTTTTCTCAGAGAACAATCTGTGACAATGTTGGAGTGGCCTGCTAACAGTCCGGATTTAAATCCGATAGAGAATTTGTGGAATACAGTGAAGTATTCTTCACTGTATTCCACATCTATAATATCTTCACTGTATTCCACTATCAGATAAATATATCACTATCATGAACCAACTTTACGACGGATTTGTTGAAGTTTGGGCGGGTATTGCTATAGAAACGTGTCAAAAATGGATAGAATCCATGCGGCGTCGTTGTAGAGCTGTAATCGACAACTGAGGCTATCATAACAAGTACTAAAGTACTAACACTAGCTATGAATGTGTTACTCATAGTCTTCTTTTATCTTTTATCCACAGTATTATAATTTGTTGAAGTTTTAAGTATTTATTTCATATGTTTCTAATTAGCTGTCCAGCGAAGTGCGTTGTATTTTAATTATCTTTAAATAAGTGTTGGCTTTTTATAAACGTTACCAGTGGTTATTGTTACTAAATTTATATTTTTATACTAAAGAAGAACTAACGCTTCCACATAAATACCTAAAATCCTTCTCTTACTAGTAAAAAAATAGTTAACAAGTTAAATGTTTAATAATGGTTCGGAATATAATGGTTCCATTATGGAAGTGTAGTTTGGTGTTTCTAATTATATGACCACCACTGTATATCGCCTCGTGTGTAATGATCATTTTCCCACACTTGTATCATAATGTACTATTCAACTTTTTGCATACTTACATATATTTTGAAAATATAGTCCCTTTTTACCCTCACACACAACCACGTATACCCTCACACAAAATGGAGGTATTCATAAAATATGCTATTTATTTAGAGTGTAAACTTCATTGTTATCTTAATAAAATTTAATGTAAGTCTATTTTTTGGCTAAAGGTTTGTTTATTCGTCTATTTTATGTCATTAACAGGAGTTACACAACGTTCAAATGCAATCCTATACCATTAGTACGGTAATGTTATCCATACAGTATCTTAACTCGGCTCTGTCGTTGAAATAACTACCTACAGCCGCGCTGTTCGTAAACATGCGATAGGGCTACCCGCCTCCAGCATTTTAATTATATTTGCCTATTTTGTGTTTGTGACCTAAAGACCTAAGACCTCAAATAAGGGAGTAATCAACCTTCGACGTTTGTAGGAAAACGTGACCGGCTAATTCAACCTTAAAGCTTTAAGCGCCTCTCAGAACTCTTTAAATTAAAAACATAACAAAGATTTTGTCTATGAAAATAAACTAGAATACTGTCTACATTTTTGAACACAATGACAATCCTAAAATAACAAAAGGTTTGTGATAAATACAGCCACATGCGTGTTGGGCTTCACTATAATGGTTCCGCAGCGCAGCATACAGTGAAAAAAATTTACTTTAAACTACCATGTGTAGACTTTTTTAGTATTTGCTGTAATGAGTAGGTATACTTACAGCTTTTTCTAATATTTTTTTTTCTAAATATATTCTTACAAATTCCATATATTTTATTATAAAAGCGGGCTTTTTACGCATTAAAAAGCACGCTTTTATAACAAAATATTAACGGTTGTTACTCACGTACTTATTGTAACGTTCTATTAGAGGAATTTCAAATAAACTCTAAAAAAAAAGTTTTCGTTCACATCACTGACTTTAGTGGATTTTGAAAAATTTCAACATTACATAATTAGGTAATTAAATTATTTAAACGGATAGAGAAAAGTGTTTCAAATCAAATTTGGGCTAAGACTGCCGAAGGTCTCTGTAAAATGCTGATCTTACAGTAAGCATGCAGTAAGGATCTCATAAGCAGCTTTTTTTTCCTGCGAAAAGGGACGAACAAGAATTCACAAGCTAACCCTGTTGACCATAAAATTAAATTTTATAGTTTTTTTAAAGTATTATTCCGTGTAAATTTGGTGAATGCAATAAATTGTTTTTTTTTTTTAATTAAACGATGCTTCGCTTCGCCTTCTGGGTGCGGAACCCACAACTTGTATGTGAGTGATTGTCACGCTCTCTCAGTCCGCTTGTGGAATAAAACGGATAGAAATGTAAAGCCTGTATCTACTTAAATCCTAGCGGGACGCTATGACAAAGAGTTATACGAGAAAATTTTCCCATTTGTATCTCGCAATTTCTCGAATATTCTTTGTCCGAGATCAATATGAATATGTCTCAAGGGTCTCTGAGAACGTTTGTCGCGTGTAACTTTGTGAATCAAACCGAATATTTGATGGCGTTACGTTGTACCCACTTTCTTTTGTGGCAAATAACATGGCTTTTAGATGAGATAATGTGTTAATTTTCAGATACATATTGAAGCGCTCCTAGCAAAGTTTGCTAAGTCATTCTGAACCGATCAGCAAAGTTAAGCAACGTCCACCGCGGTCATGAGATGGATGGGTGACCGCTTGTGACATTACTACTGAGCGCTTCCGTGCTTCGGAGGGCACTGTGATATGTGTGTGGATAGCATGGTGGTAGGGCATTTTGCGAATGCCCGCCTGGCTAGCTACCACCCTCAAGTAGAAAATCTGTCGCCAAGCACCTAACGGTGTGTTCCGGCAGCTGTCCTTGAGAGCCAGTAATTATCTAGGTTAGCCTGAACAACATCTTCGATCGCATCATCACTTACCATCAGGTGAGATAGTGATCAAAAATAAACTATCACGCACGCATAAAAAAAAAATAAGATTGTATTTCGTTTTACGCGTATGCATGTGTGCTTAATCTAACTGAATATGTATGTAGGTAGTTACCGATCACTTCCAGCCGTAATGCTGAACGAAGACCTGTCTCATGGAGGCGTTGTCATCATCCCCACGTCGTGTGGTAGGCGTCTTGAAGATCGCAATATAAGATGGCAGTTCAGAAGGCACTGCCTTCACCAAAACTTCATAAAAACTACTCAAAACTCGTTTATATATACAGGGTTATTGGATTTTTTTCCAATTTAAACCCTAAGAGGTTGTTAGCATATAACCCTGTATAGGCAATATTTTTAATCACTGATACTAATGATCATAATATTATTCATTTATATATCTTACCTAACTAATGTAATCTTTCGTCAGCACGCACGCCTACCAATCAGAAGAGAGAAACTCAAAATCCTATAAGATAAATATATGTTTTTTGCTGCTACTGTCCTTTAAAACTAATGCTGGAATAAGCATTATAATAAAAAAAATTAACTGAGTTCAAATAAAGTTTGAGGTTCTCGATTTGACAGTTTTTTCATATTTATTGGTTTCCAAGTTGTACTCGTAAAGAATTATATATACTTTGACGATTTTATTTTTATATTTCGACTAGCTTTCCGGGAGCGGCTCCGCCCGCGCGCATGTCGGTTATCGCGCAAAAACATTAACCTCTTTTTGCGCAGTTGGATAAAAACTATTCTATGTTTTTTCCCAGATTTCAAACTAGTTTCATACCAAATTTCATTCAAATCGGTCCAGTAGTTTTGGCGTGAAAGCGTAACAGACAGACAGACAGAGTTACTTTCGCATTTATAATATTAGTACTGATGCTGGTACTGTGGTCACATTTATATTTCAGTGAGATCTGACGTGTAGTATTTAGAATAATGCGTACTTATTTCATGTTAGAAGGCAGTTATTTTTGTTAAAAATCATATTTTATGTTTGTTTATACAATACCTACTCTGTTCTGCAACAGAATTTTAAATGTTATTATACTGTTGCTAATTTGAATATTCCTCTGTGACATTCTCCGTAAATTTTATTCACACTACAAACTGTTGTACATTATTTCCATAACTACTCATGATTTTATGCAACAACGTACGGTCGGAGGATCTTTACAAGATTACCTTTTATTTATTTATACCTGACAGGCTAGCCTTTGACCACTATCTCACCTGATGAATTTGAAAATGTTGTTCAGGCTAGCCTACAATTACTGGCTTTCAAGGACAGCTAACAAACACAAGAACGGTAACAAACACAAAGTTGCCAGAACAGACGGTAAAGTTTGGGCGACAGATTTTTCTTTTCGCAATTTTTCCTTTCGCAATTTTTCCTTTATCTGTGGTATAAGATGTACCTACTTATTTCAAGATTCTGAGTTCACGGGAAGTACCCTGTCGGTTTCATTCCCTTGCGAGTGTCGAAAATTTGCGGCATAAACGGTTGTATCTTTTAATTGCGTTGGTTTAGACGTTTGATTTTTCCACCGCTTCAAAGGACAGTAGACCTAATAATTTGATATGAATTTTAGCTATATACCTCCACGCGTTCCTTAGAAAAATGGTCTTGACTGACAGAGTGATCCTAAAAGGGTTCCGTTTTTTCCACAGAGACATACCCACCGAAGCACGAAAGCGTTCAATTATTAATTGCCACTAGCTGTCACCCATCTAAGAAATTACCGCAGCGAACGTTGCTTAACGTAGTTGATACGGGATGTCTAGGCAAGGTCCTCTATGAACGCTTCAAAAGTTCTTGTTAGTAAACTGTGAAGTGTCGCTGAGAGAAATTAAATTTGCATAACGAAGCGTTGGAGGCAATGTAAACAGAACATTTATAAGATACACACGGGAAATCCTTGTTGGCGAAACTATACATTCTCAGCTTGTACTTTTAGTTATTCTGTGGCTTGCCGTCAGTATGTTTAGGGCCTGCTTCAGAATGTTTGAGTATTATACTACCCAGAACTTAGTTATTAAATAAACACTATCTTTGCGTTTCAGAGTCATCAATTTAGCCCCCATCGGTTAAAGCTTGAAACGCGCTGCATGTTAACTGAACATTTTTATCATTCAGTTATTTTATGTGTTGGTTAGCAACCCGAAACTTTATTAGGACATTCTTAAGAGGTCAACTTTAAACTAAAATATTCCTCATAGAATACGCCACGATACATAAGTCGTATATCTTATTGATTAGCAATGAACAGTTATCAGCCACTTGTATGTATAATCGGCTCCATGAATCTGTGACGATGACGTCAATCCACCTAGTGTGTAGTGAGTCTAATTTTTTAATTTTTTTATGACTGATAGGTTAGCCTTTGACCACTATCACACCTGATGGTAAGTGATGATGTGGTCGAAGATGTTGTTCAGGGATAACCTAGAATTACTGGCTCTCAAGGACAGCTGCCGGAACACACCGTTAGGTGCTTGGCGACAGATTTTCTACTTGAGTGTGGTAGCTAGCCAGGCGGGCATTCGCAAATTGCCCTACCACCATGCTGTAACGACTGCCATCCAAAGACAACAACCGGGACCGACGACTTAACGTGCCCTTCGAAGCACGGAAGCGCTCAGTAGTAATGTCACCAGCGGTCACCCATCCAAGTCATGACCGCGGCGGACGTTGCTTAACTTTGCTGATCGGTTCAGAACGGCTAAGCAAACTTCGCTACGAGCGCTTCATTTACAAATAATTCTTCGAGGATGCACGATATACCCAAAATCCCACACAGCCAAGTCGCAAGCAGGCGCTAACTAGCTTATACAACTGAACTATCTCAAGACATCTATTCTGTATAAAATTAATGAACAACACTTTCGTAAAGCAAACCTAGATGTCGCAACTAAGATATAAACTCATGTGACATTAATTACACATGTGAGGCATGTTGACGTAAGCTGTTAAAAGTTTACAGCGAGCGTCGTGGAGAGTAAGGAAATTAAATTTGTATTAATTACACAGAGTTTGGAGTTGGTGACGTGTACATTGCTGCTATTAGACATTCTGTGGTAGGAAACGTACGGTTTCTGGCTTTACTGGTGATTTTGGTCACTTAGAAGGTAAATTCCTCGTTAGAGGATTATTGTTTCTTCATCATCATCAGCCAGAAGACGTCCACTATTGAACAAGTGCCTCCCCCATAGAAAGCTACAAAGAACGGTAGTATTCTATTTATTTAGTAAGTATTCTGTGTTAATTTAGCGCCTCATCTAACTCTATACCAAATTTCATTGAAATTGGTCCAGCCGTTTGAGCGTGATGAAGTAATAAACATACAAACATACTTACAAACGTTCGCCTTTATAATATTAGTGTGATATGGATCAACTCGTCACTACCAAATATGCGTTAGAATTGAATTATCAATTTTTATAGTATACTAGCTTTCCGGGCGCGGCTCCGCCCGCGCGTATGTCGGTTATCGCGCGAAAACATGAACCTCTTTTTGCGCAGTCGGATAAAAACTATCCTATGTTTTTTCCCGGGTCTCAAACTATCTCCATACCAAATTTCATTCAAATCGGTCCATTAGTTTTGGCGTGGAAGCGTAACAGACAGACAGAGTTACTTTCGCATTTATAATATTACTGATATGGTTCACTATTTTGGCGATAATGGCTTACACGCCGTATTAGATATTATATGCCATCGCAAGCTTTTTTTATAAGTTAATTTAAGATATAGGTTATCGTTATACATTATATACATATTATACTAAAGGTTTTTGAAGCGCACGCCAAAACAGGTCACATATGGCATTTATTTTCCGACTTACTTGACACTTATCATTATATTTTGAACAATTTACACAATATCTTTATAAATTAGAGCTTATGTGTTTTTATGATGTGTAAGCTATATTATTGTACAGTTTCATTAAAATCCATTCAGTAGTTTTTGCGTGAAAGAGTAACAAACATCCATACGTACAAACTTTAGCGTTTATAATATTAGTAAGGATGTACGGTTATTTTGTTAAACAATTCGTGTTGAAGGTTACTTTCAACTATTAGAGTAATAGATATCAAATTATTTTTAGGAAATCCTTTTTAACTGTAATAGCAATAATATATTTATTTCAGTTATTGAACCATAGAATGTACATTTAAAAATAAAAAAACACTTATATATGCGCATGAGTTGTTTAAAGTTTTTATATATTGTTTTATTTGCAGGCAGAATACGTTACGTAACTACAAATTTAGGCAGCATCAAAAAGTATTTATGATTATTGTATCCTTGCAAATAAATAATTTGATAAAATTTCGATTGGAATATATCACGGCCTCGTATCACAACAATTTACCAGCAGACAAATAAAACTGATGTATGACATAGTCACGGATTTCAACGAGTTAAGCGATTTAAATTTCAATAAACCTTCTCTTCTAAGAAATCTAAGTCCTACTCCAATTTGTCTTCACAGCTTAATACAAAGCCTGAACCATCGATCACGATACCAGCTCCGAGTAGACACATGCCGTAGTGGTAAATAGCTTTTTGATGTTCACCTCACTTGGCTTCACTTAGCCTTAAGCTTAAGGTCGTCACCCACTTACCGAGACGCCATGACCTCAAAATTGTGCTCGTTATGATCTCGGAAATAGATATTCCATTTTCTTTGTCTTTTTATTGTGCATCCAAAACATTCGAACTATGAATGTAGAGATAAACAAAATATCAAAGAAACTTTTGATTTGGAAAACAATTTCCGTTGAACTAAATCATTGATATAATATTTTCATCATCATAAATCATGGACAAGTCACAGACAAAAAAAAATATCTTTACAAAATATGCGGAAATGCCAACGCTCTTGGCAACCTGTAGAATGTATTTTTTTTTCTATTAATCTTACTGGTCATTATATTGATATAGAAAAACGTAAAAGAAATCTATCATTTAATTATGTAACCGTAAATAATTTGTTGTTCATAATATAATTAATAATAATACTATTAACAATATCAAGTTCGTTATATCATATGCAAATTAAACCAAATTAGTCAAAGTGTATATAATGTGCCCCGTGGGGTGCCGGGTTAGAATTGCACCTCCCCATATCATCACATGGGTGTCGTAAGAGGCGACTAAGGGAAAAATACTGGAAGGTGGGCAGCAGCGCCTTCTAAAGAACTGCCAACTTACACTGCGATCCCCAAGACGCCTGCCAAGCGTGGGGATTATGGCAAATACCCCCTTAATAGGAGGGGCTGTGTTCAGCAGTGGACGAACCGGCTGTTACCGCCTACAAAATCTTTACTCCATGATCATCATCAGCTTGCATTGGGTACCCGCGCATTTAACGTTGTCGTCAGTCCATCTAGTGGGGGGCCTACTCTCTATAAATGGCATATTATGGTATAGGTAGGTAAACAAAATATTTTTATTCTGTTACCTTTATACATCAAACCTAAAGTAGATTTTTACTGCTACGTTTTTAGTACGATGACACAGGCACCAAATATGGATTATAACACTTTTTTAAGTTTAATAACGGCAGCGCTGCCCTAAACTCACCCACGTTGTCGGGTTGACAAGTGAGTGATGACCTTTATCCTGACTTCAGTTCGCTTAGCTCCTTATCGCGTCTGTCCCTGTCCCCATTTGTAGGAAGCGAGCTGATGACAAATCGTTTGAGCCTTCGGATTGTGTTCGCTAGCGTGATGCGATTTTAACCTATATAGGTAGTCTCACACCACATTTCAAAATGTAATTTCGCAAACATTTTTCAGCGGCAGGTATTACCAATTTTGGGTAGGAAACGCTATTGTCCTAAATAGGGATCTCGGGTTAAATCAATCCACATTACTCGTCGATTTATATATGAAGGCATTATATGACAAAACTTTCGACGATTATACACATTTTTGTAGATTATAGACATAGAAGATGCTCAGTTATAGTAATTAAATAACTTTAAACGGTTTAAATCGCGTATATTTATCATTATTTTTGTCCCGACGTTTCAAACACTTTGCAGTGATCACGGGGTGTCTAATTGGTTTTATTTGTCACATGTTTGATGCTCAGTTATGTTGTGTTTCAGAAAAATTGGTACTTATACTATGCTAAAACCATTTTAGGTGGGTACGTGGTCTTAAGCTCGACTGGACTAGGAGGCCCTTTCATTAAGATTTATCATACCTATACCACATTACGGAGTTGGACCTTTTGCTAGTAGTAAAATTCTAGATTCTAAATTCTCTAAATAAATTAGCGAACTGGATCCAATCATAAAATATCCAATGTGAACTGCTGCTAGGTAGATTATGACCATATAGTTACGATCGCTATAACCATTTTACTAAATTGGATTTGACATTTTTTAAGCTGCTGTAAAATATCGAATCGATCGAAGATATGGTACCTTCGATCATCTCGATTAATCAAAACTAAACAGTCTTTTATATTGTTTAAGTACCCATTTTTAGCCGTTGTATGTTTAACCGACTTAAAAAATGAGGAGTTTCTCAATTCGTCTGTTTTTAGGGTTCCGTACCCAAAGGGTAAAAACGGGACCCTATTACTTCGATCTTCGTCCGTCCGTCCGTCTGTCACCAGGCAAGAACGGTGATAGCTAGACACTTGAAATTTTCACAGATGATGTATTTCCGTTGCCGCTATAACAACAAATACAAAAAATTGACCAAGTGTGAGTCGAACTCACGCACGTGAAAACAAAAAAGGTTAAAATATGAAGTCTAATGTTGTATAGCTAATGGTACCTTTCGTGCGCGAGTCCGACTCGCAATTGGCCAATTATATTTTTTATTTTTTTTTTGTTTGTTACTTGAGAACTTTTGACTGGGTAAACGGATGTAGATAATTCTTTTTTTATTTGAAAGCTATTGCTTGTCGTTTGGTCCCATTTCAATTTCATCAAAATAAGTGATGCCGTTTTTGACTTACAGTCCAATAACTTAAAAATTTTTTCCTATCTTGATGATATAGTCGTTGACAGTGAATGACAATTAATCCCGTAAGTAGCAAAGGACACTAAAAAGAGTAAATAAAAAAAACGAACCGACTTCAAAAGTGTGAAATAACTTGTCAAAGTAAGTAGAATGCGCTCAATATTGTGATAATAGGTACTTTTGAACTATCGTGGTACCGACTTCAACAAGTTATTTCACACTTTTGAGTGTTGACGTCGGTAACATGTTTTGTTTCTTTTTCAGCGTTGTCGTGAGCCTTTTCATTTCTCTTTATTCTTATTAGAATACTGTCCCGAACCCACATATAGTGGGACAAGGGCACGAAGATGATGTCGAATTCCCTGACCTGCATAATGCTTAGATTGCAGAAAATAGGGTTTTTGTGGTGACCTACAAACTCCAGGTATACGTCCAAACGGCGCCTACCGTGAGAACAATTCTATTTGTATGCATAATGTTATGGTTTTAAAATGATAACTGCAATAAATGGAAGGGGCTGACATTTTATTTTTAACCAACGGCCAAAAAATGGAGAAAGGTTCTCAATATGACACGTATACATTTTTTTGTGTATGACCACGTGTAACTTTTTATTAGGTCATCTAGTGCTTTTTAGTAAGTACTAAGTTATGTTTTTTTTTATATCTGATAGGCTAACCTTTGACCATTACCTCACCTGATGGTAAGTGATAATGTGGTCGAAAATGTTGTATAGGCCTTGAATTAGTGGATCTCAAGAAATGCTGCCTGAACATACCGTTAAGTGCTTGGCGACAGATTTTCTACTCAAAGGTGGTAGCTAGCCAGATGCTAGAACTAGACTGGACTAGCTAGACTGTCTAGAAGCACGTGCACACTCAGCAGTATTGTCACTAGCGATCACCCATCCAAGTCATGACCGCGGCGGACGTTGCTTAACTCAGCTGACCGGTTAAGGCTGAGCAAAGCGCTTCGAAATATTATAGTTAATTATATTATTTGCATTCATGTCTCTTATCCTTATTACACTAGCCCCCAGACTAGGACACCCTGTTTTGGGGGTTGTGGGTGGTACATCATTTTCCAAAGTTTGAAATATGTAGGTTATATGTAAGAAGACAATTATAAATCGTATCTTCCACCATCATCATAACATCGTCGTCGTCGAAAATAAATTTATATGTGTTTTAATTTTATTATCAGTTTCGCTAGACTATACCTATTTACGTTTTCACAAGAAATAATAAATAAAATCAGTATATAACCGATGTTTCTACTGAATTGTCTTAACGGAAAAACACTATTTTCCTAGGCGTCTGGCACTCAAAAATCTACCAACCGTTTCCGGTGTAGAAAAAAAATTAAAATAACATAAGTGAAGCCACTCCATAATGAACAGATTCAAAATAATAAGATCAAAATCGCAGAATTACCTAAGACCCCGTTTCCCCTGAATGGTTGTAAATTTGAAAGTTTTATAAGTGAACCCTCTTCATCGTAAAACCTTGAACGGATTCAGAAGTATAAGATCAAAATTGCAGAATTAAGACCCCGTTCCCCATGAAAGGTTGTATAATCACTACTCTACGAGAAAGTCCGATCGTCTATTCTCCGCAGAATCAGCCAAAAAAACAGACAAAAAGAACGAACGGACAGTGCGGCGGCAGCGAGAACTCATTTGTCGTTTGTCTGAACGAAGATGTCCTAACGTGACCATTTTTTTTCTTTTAGGCTTTGAACTAAAAGTTGGAAGTGTTTTTCAGCAGTTTCAGGCAACTGAATGAAGCTGTCATTTATCTATGGTTTTATAAACTCATTAGGGACTGACTAATAGCTAAATATTTAAATAAATAGTCTAGGTACAACAATAGATTGTAGATAAAGTTTACTTTTTTCCTTATATAAAATGTGACTAACTTTACTCTGTAAGTGTTTTGCACATGATATCAATAGATGTCGCTGTGCTGTTTTTGAACGTGAAAGCATTTGTTATAAATAACTTATCGCAGTGTTTCGACTCACCAAGTTCATATAATATACTCAGTTACTACTTCACAGGGTGTTTCCTTTACTTAAGAACCCTTTTAAAATAAAGTGAGTTAGAACATAATAGAGACTATTGGTATATTATTAGATACAGACAACAACTGTACTAAAATCCATAAAAAATAGTAGCAATCATTTGAAGCGCTCGTAGCGAAATTTGCTTAGCCATTCTGAACCGATCAGCAAAGTTAAGCAACGTCCGCTGCGGTCATAAGTTGGTTTGTGACCGGTGGTGACATTAGTACTGAGCGCTTCCGTGCTTCGGAGGGCACGCCGTCGGTCCCGGTTGTTGTCTTAGAATAGCAGTCGATATAGCATGGTGGTAGGGCATTTTGCGAATACCCGCCTAGCTAGCTACTACACTCAAGTAGAAAATCTGTCGCCAAGCACCTAACGGTGTATTCCAGCAGTCAAGTTTTAACTCATTTTAATTTCACTTACAATAAGAGTTGTACAATTATGAAAATTATAGTGGGTAGGGGAAGGGCAGAACTGCACGTGCTTTTAAAATGCAAACTAAAGTTACTTATGAATATAATTGTAATAAAAAGTTCTAATAGGTACTTGGACACCACATAATATTATGTTAGCACAGAGTCAACACATCGTAATTGGCTTCTCAAAGGACCTGAGGTATCGGCTGTGGGGGCAGCCGGCAACCCCCATCAGGCTAAGGTCCTCATGAGGTATCGATGCTAACGTGTTCCGGGGCATCCCATGAGATGGTAGAGGGGAGAATTCCCGGAGGATAGGCCTGATAAGCAGGCAGCGACGTCGGTGGAGGCAGCGAATGAATGCGCGATCGACCCCGCGCATGACACTCGTCGATGACGGCGGAAAACTATGGGGTTTTTTAGTCGCTAGTAGAGTCCCTATTGACCCTGAGCGCTGCATAACCATCTGCTCCCCTGCAGGTGTCTATGTGTAAATAGATAGATAGATAATACTTTATTGTTACACTACACAAGACAATTAATAAGAAGTAAAATTAAAATTTACAGAGATAGTGTTACAATGGGCGGCCTTATTACTGAAAGTAATCTCTTCCCGGCAACCTTTAGATGGAGAGGATTTGTAAAACCGATAGTGACGGGGTGTAGTTAAGCGAGTAAAATAAATACTAATATATACAATCAATTTCAAATATAACTCACACATATCTACTATAATATCATATACATATTCTTAAACAAATACTCTTACATATATAATATTTACATAAATATATATAATATATACATATAATAAATAAATACTTACAACACGAAATAAGCAATATCACAGTTTATAATGAAAACCGTTATACGGGCAGATAGAACTTTTTTAATTGGTCCTTAAATGCATTTTCCTAATGTAAAAAAATATATAATGCCATAATTGGCAAAAGCGGCTTTGTACACCCAAAGCTTTGATCTACCCTCAAACCAGAATTTGACAATACATACAAATCAACTTTATTAATACGAATATCACGCCTATTTTGCTATAATCCCGTGCACAATGCAAGATGTCTTATATAACTCAGTGTATGTTTACAAGAATCTACTTGTTGTCCCTTTTTTGGTTTTTAAGACAGGCAAGGAAAGTTACGAGGGTACTATTCCATCTCGAGTATTCCTCAGGCCGGAGCCGTGGCCAGTCATAAGAAAGGTACTGCCAGAGTGCATAATGTCTCTATTGTCAAAATCAATTATTTTAATAATTTTGGCGTTTACAATGCGCTTGATATGAATGCATAGAACATATAATAAATATGAAGGTCAATTACTATGTATAGATATATAAATACCTACAAAATTTTACTTGAACCTGCTTTTTCAATCATCATACTATTCCATAGGATAAATGTATACGCAACGAATATGAAAATATCATGTAGGTTGTTTGAAAGAAACGTAAGTTTCTTTATTTGCTCTGTTAACATTTTGTAAGTCTGATACTTTTTATCTGATGATTGAAAAGGCCTTAATCAAGTTAATATCTACTTTTATAATCAACAAAAGAGAAGGTATAGGTCACATAATACATTATTACGTACCAGAGCGTGTATATAAATAACGTTACCTTTAACTTTTTATTTTGGAAGGTTGTTTTCAAAACAACCTTCCAAAATAAAGGCCACCAGCATTGGCGACAAAAGGGGCAACTTTGGTGTGGCTGGCTAAAGGGTGTAGAGAGGTATGCTGCAGTTTCACTAAGAACTACTCCTGGCGTTATACCCTACAACTATTCCAACTTGGGAGCTAGTTATTTACTCTTGCGTCTCCATCCCTAGATAGCCAATTAAGGCAAGCAAGGGGTCACGGGATGTAGCCCCAAGGAGGATCGTTGTCGCCACCCACCGTCAACCAAAGCCACCCCTGAGGGTTTATAATTATTATACAAAAAAAACGTTCGGGAATGGTTTTAATGTCCAAAGTTTTCTCAGAAAAGTAATTCCAATATGTTATATGTTTATTTACCCTGATCTACGGACGATGAAACTGAAATTTTGTTTGTATTCACAAGAGTTCCTATTCCGAGCTAACAAATATTGACCACAATTTCAAACTACATATGAAAATTATTGTTAGTAGAGTACGGACAAAACAAAATAACGACGTGTATATACATAGGGGCAGTTGCATATCACAGAGTTTTTACAACTTCACAGCTTTCAAAATAGAATCGGAGTTTTAAATTTGTATTGGATTATCATCATCACTTCTATTAATAATATAAAAAAATAACATTATTATAAATAAATAAATCAACTGGAACGTCCACCGTTGAATGAAGTCATTCACATTGAGGGGATTTCCCATAAATAATAATAATAATATAATAATCAATCCCCACGCTTAACTTGGGAATTAGTAAGTAGCGTCAGTCGAAGTTGCCAGTTCTTCAGAAGGCGGTGCTTCCCATGTTTCGGTATTTTTCCCTAAGTTGCCTCTTACGATACCCACAGTAAGAAATGGGGCGTAACATTCTAACCCGGCACAACACGGGGTTGTTTGTTGGATAGTACATAATATAATAATTTTAAGTTCATAATTTAAGCATCTTTGACGATTCTTCTTTTATTTATGAATTAAATTTAAAAAACGTTTTCCAAGGTACAAGTAACTTCAACTCTTTTCCTTTTAAGAGCTAGAGCCATGTGATATACGGATGGACATGCGGACATACAGATAGACAAATACGACGGAACGTGGGGTCTCATTAACAGAGCTCTGTTTTGCCTCTTTGTGCACCGGAACCCTAAAAATTTTCGTATGAGGTACAAAGTTAAAGTATTGAACAATGATGGTCGCGCGGTAATAGGTACTGACTGCCGTGCTCAGATCCAAGGTTCGGTCCCCACCACTGGCTTAAACTTCAACCGCATGGTGGAAAGACGTTTTACGAATGTGGTTTTTTTTTTTTTTTTAGGGAGGACATAGATGCTGGCTACCGCCTGTGCGGTCGTCCAGCTCCACCGGGTTTTGGGCGAGGGCCTGGCCCTACAATAGCCCGGGAGGGAGAAGTGCCGAAGGCACTTCTCCCGAGACGGGCGTAGAAGGCGAAAAGCGCTTTCTACCTCCGTCTCCTGCGGACGCCGAAAACGTACCGCTACTATAGGAGGGGTTGACAGCGAGCTCAAGGGCACCACTGTGGTTCGGACCTCGGCTTGTCTCGCTGTCGAGAGACATGGGGGGGATCGGAGCAAAATGCCTCTGTGCAACTGCAGTGTTGCACAATTGGGCCCTACTGAATAATACTCTTTGACTATTTGGAGAGCAATTTATCGTGACCTTGTTTTTGCCTCGAGCTCGCCGGCGAGCTCGGTGTTTGATTGTGTGACCTCTGATTACCTCACACCTGGGGATTTTACCTCGACGACTTGCGGATAACGCTAAAGCTGCCAACGTAATGGCTGCGATGGGGTCATCCGGGTCGTCTAATACGTGCCGTGGTCGGCGACGGGGGGGTTTGAAAAATGGGATAGAAGAGGCAGTCGAGTAGTTCGATGCCTGGACAACCAATGGGTTCGGGTGGTGGGGCGCTCGATCAAAGTATCGGCGGGCGCAGTCCTTATTGAACTGCGCTAGAGAGGGAAGGTTTAAGTCGCAATGCAACTCGGTGTTCCGGATATACCACGGAGCGCCGGTTGCACTACGAAGAAAACGGTTTTGAATGACTTGAAGCTTATGGAGATGGGCCTCACTAGCATGACTAAACACTACTGATGCGTAAGTCATGATGGGGCGGATGCAGGCAGTGTAAAGTGTCTTCTTATTTCTAAGAGACATTTTACTCTCTTTGCGAATCAGGGGACCAAGGCGACCCATTACAAAGGCCGCTCTGTTACGGACGGTTGTTATATGATCGCTAAAGGTGAGATTCCGATCAAGGGTGACTCCGAGATATTTTGTTTTACTAACCCAGGGGATGGGTTGGTCGAACAAAGTTATAGGTTGCGGGTAACGGGGGCGGCCCTTCTCAGTAAAGTACATAGCTGCACTTTTAACTGGGTTGACCGCGATGCGCCATTTACGGAACCAGTCACCGATCTCGGTGATGGCCCGTTGGAGGGCGGGAATGGACTTTCTACTGATATGCCACCCAGTGGTATAAATAGCGGTATCATCCGCGTATTGGGCTAATAGGACGTTAGGCTGAGAGCGTGGGATGTCGCTGGTATACAGCGCGAAAAGAATGGGTGATAGCACGGAGCCCTGAGGGACTCCGGCTCTGACTGGGTGGGGGGAGGAGAGGGTGCCTTCCACGCGATAGCGAAAGCTTCTGGCTTTAAGGAAGTCTTGTAGGATGAGCACAAGACGTTCTGGCACGCCAAATTGGTATAGCTTGTAAATCAAGCCATTGTGCCAGACTTTGTCAAAAGCTTTCGCTACGTCGAGGAAGACTGCTAGCGTTGTCTGGGGTTTGGGGTACTTGTTAAAGCCCTCAATGATGTGCTCCGTGAGGCGGTGCACCTGTTGGACGCATGAGTGTCCGGGCCTGAAGCCAAACTGCTCATCTGGGATAAGGTGGTGTTCCTTAGCATGGGACTGGAGACGGTTTGCAAGTAACCGCTCGTAAAGTTTGCCTAAGGCACTGAGGAGGCTGATGGGGCGGTAACTGGTGGGGTCAGATGAGCTTTTGCCTGGTTTGTGAATGCCAATGACATTTGCACATTTCCAGGTGTCTGGGAATAAGCAGTGGCTCATAGCAGCATTGAAGATGCTGACTAGGAGATGGATGAGAGGAGGAGAGAGGGTTTTAAGAACCCTGTTGGAGATGCCATCGGCACCGGGGGATTTGCGCGGTCGGAGGGCCTTGATCAGTCTCGCCACCTCAGCGTAAGTCGCTAAGGTGATTGGTGGGAGTTCAGAGGTGACCACAGAGCTTTTACGTTCGACTTCAGCATCCACCGAATCGAGGTGAGCTTGGTCAACGTGATCTACGTTAGGGGAACACTGAGCCTCTAGGCTATCAGCTAGGCACTCAGCTTTGTCTTCGTCAAAGAACGCTGGGACTAGTGGGACTGGTCTGTATAAGGGAGGCATGTCGTTGTAGTTACTTCCTTTCATACCTCGCGCCAAGTCCCAATAAGCCTGGTGGCTTGGCACGAGGTTTGAAAGTTTGTCACCCCATTGTTGATCACGCAACTCAGACATGCGACTTTGAACCATGCGTTCAAAGTGGCGTTTCTTAGTTTTGTTCTCTTTACTGGGGTAAGAGTCGTAATGTCGGGTCACTGCTTTACTTTCCGTCATTAATCGTCTCACATCCGCTGGAATGACAAGGCGCCGGTCGTCCGGCACCATGACCTCCTTTGCGGATGCACCTACTACGGTGGAGAGGTGATTAGTGAACGAATCGATCGCAAGGGTTACGTCATCTTTAGTCAGGATGTCGTCAGGGATCTTGTCAAGGTCCGGTGAGCTGATAGCCTTTAGGGCAACGCCTAATTGCTTCCAGTTCACTATCGTCTTAGTGGGGCGGGGGAGGTCTGTTGTTGGGTCGGGACCTAGTCGCAGTATAATGGGTCGGTGATCAGAGTGAAGCTCGTGAACCACTTCTATGGAGCGTAACTGGAGTGTTACGCCTCTGAGTAGTGCCATGTCAAGCAAGTCAGGTCGAAAGTCTTCCGTGTGAGGGTAGTGAGTGGGCTCAGTGGGCGCAATTATGTCAAAATTAAGTTCTGCGACTAGTTTTTCAAGTGCAATGCCTCTGGGATTGTTGACGTTACAATTCCATAGGATGTGCTTACTATTGAAGTCGCCAATCAGAAGGACGGCGCTTCCTAATGAGAACAATGCTTCTAAGTCAGCTCGGACGATCGGCTTTTGACAAGCTTGGTAACAGGACGCTATGACTATAGGTTGATGACCAGTCATAGCTAGAAGGCAACAAGATGCTTCCATATTAACAAGAGTCGGGGTAGGTAAGGGGATGCAGTGCAGGGACCTTTTGTAATAGATAAGAGTGCCTCCCCCACGGGAGTTCACTCTATCATCACGTACCGTTCTGTAATTGGCAAACCTAGGGTTCGCCTTCCCCGGTTTTAGAAGGGTTTCCTGCACGCATATAATGTCGATAAGGTGGGTGCAACAAAAGTCGTGGACAAGGTCACGTTGTCTAAAGAAACCGTTAGCGTTGAATGACGCTAACGAAACTGAGCGCGGTTTCGTGCGTGCGGTTGTACTACCCATAGTGGTTGTACTGGGGAGGGGCCTGGGGAACGAAGCGCTTAAGGGCGCTTAGTAAGTTCGCGTGTTCCAATGTGTATTGGATCACGTCCGCTGGGGATTGAGCGTATTGCATCTTGTGGAATAGCTCTTGTACCTCATTGATGTCAACCGACATAGCCAGATCGCTGACTAGGTTGATTGCCTCTTGAAGAGGGGCAGCCATCAATGGCATAGGTGGAGCTTGAGGCCGGGAAGCGGCGCGGGGAGGCGCGCGAATGGTGTTGGCGACGGGTGCCGGGAGCGCGGGGCGAGCCGGGGCCGGTGCGCGGGCAGGGGCCGCGGCGCGGGCGGGTGCGGGTGCGGGTGCGGGCGCGCGGGCCGGGGCGCGGGCGGTAGCGACGGTCTTAACCATACTGGGTGGTTTAGACCATGCGTTACGGGCTGGGAGCGGCGCGGGTATTACCTGTGAGGCAGGTACTACCGTTAGTTTAGGGCTTACCCGTTGGTAACGGTCGTAAGAGGGACGGGTCGGCCTATGCCTTGCCACCCTGTGGTTCACTCGTGGTGCTTTAGGGCAGCCACGGTAATTCGCGGTATGCCCTTGAGCACCGCATAAAACACAGCTGGGTGGGTCCGGCGAATCCCGGGTGCGAGTGCACGCTGCTGTCGCGTGATCGCCTAGGCACTTAACGCACCTAGCGCGAGCGAAGCAGAAACGGGAGGCGTGCCCGTATAGTTGGCAGTTATGGCACTGCGAGGGACTCCCATTCTTGTATGGGGCTTGGACATCGAGTCCTGAGAGGCCACAGACCTTTTTTAAATTAAAAATGGCCTTGCCTTCAGGAGTACGATCTAGTACTACGAGTACTAGATCGTAGGGGCTGCGGTCCTTCCCGCTGTACATGCGGTGAACTGCATGTACGGGGAAGTCTTGTGCCTTCAGGTCGGCACATACCGAATCGGTATGTACCTCCTTGGGCACACCGCGGATGACCACTCGGAGGACTTTCTCCTCTTCGAGCGCATAAGTGTGAAAACTTATGCTCTCGTGGCGGAGGAGTTTAGTTAGCGCTCTGTGGTCGCTAATGGTGGAAACTTGGACTTTAATGCCCTGCTGCGTGGAGCGGGCATTAGTATAGTGGATCCCACGATCCGAAACTAAACGGGACAGCATGTCCCATTTGGTTTTGTCCTGAATGAACAGGGGCGGAGGTGGTTTTTCGCGGCGCGCGCTCGCGTCCTGAGGGGACGCGGCAGACGAATGTGGTGTTAGCTAGCTACCATCCTCAATTAAAAAATCTGTCACGAAGCTTCTAACAGTGTGTTCCTACAGCAGTCCTTGAGAGCCAATCAAAGTACATACACACCAGACTGCAGGTCTCAGGTAGTTGTAAGTCCTTATAACTCGGGAATGAAGGTATGTAATAAACTAATCGACACAGTGGACATGATCTACTGGATTCTATACACTATTAGTTACATTCAAAATAAAAACTGTATACATGAAAAAAAACTCCAATTGTATGTTAACCAAAATAAACATTAATTATGTTAATATTTCTATGCGTAATCATCAAAAACGTTAAAGAAATTGAATTTCAGCAAGTTCCGTTGTCTGACTGTACATTCTTATCTATACAGGAAACGAGGGATCCATTACACCGGGGTCAAAGCCGCAGGCCGCCGAGTTAAATAAATGCTTGTTACATAGACGTATTTCTTTATTTTTCAGGGTCTTTTACATTTTTCTGATTATTTTACGTAAAAGGAGCTGTTTCAAAACATTATGGATACAGTAATGCTTAGATTGTTCAAAGACTCAATATTCTAATCCATATTATGTCATAAACGTATAAGCTAGATATTAAGCATGTTGGTGCGTACAATTCATAACATTTTTTTATACACCCCTAAATTTTTTAAAGGTATTTTTTTTTAAGCTGCATCCATTTCCCATACTGAAACGTATGAAACAACTTGTATGAGTCTGTACCATAAGAATTTAAACACTCTGAACTCACTTATTTACTGTTACTGCTGGAAGTCGGTACTGGTAGTCCTGAGCTGGTAGTTTATATTATTATTCCCTTTCGTTTGGAGTAAAACGCTATAGCCGAGCGGTAATAGCTGTTGACTGCCGCGCCGCAGGTCCCTGGTTCAATCCCCACCGCCTCCCCGGCTTGAAATTCACCGCATGGTGGAATGGCATTTTGCGAATGCCCGCCACCGTCCTCAAGTAGAAAATCTGTCGCCAAGCACCTAACAGTTTCTGGTAGTAGACCTTGTCTAGTAAAATTAAAGCACACAAGAGTTAACATCTGTGTGTCGGTAACGGGTGCAGTGTAATACTTCATTTGTGTCGAATGGCATCTGATATAGGCAGAGACCACCGCTTATCATCAGGTGGCCATCGCTCTAGTTCAGTCACAGTCGCATTAAAAAAAGAAGAAAAAAACAACAACTGTCCGGCACCCGATTCCATAGCATAATTGGAAATACACCAGGACTTTATTCTAGGGTTCCGGGTTCAAGTCCCGCTTGTAGTTCATTATTTCCATCAAAAAAAACATTCTTAGCACGCGTCAATGCTATTTATAATGTTGACTTTTGATTTTTAACCGATTTATGCCTTCATTTAACAAAATACTACAAAGTATATACAACACTACAGCTACTACAATAAAACCATTTAGACAACCTATAGGTCATAGCAGACTCACAGGCAGTCCAATTGCTCCATCCCACATGCTCCAGTCCAGCATGCTGGCAGCATTGCCCCGTTGAATCACAATGCTTATTCGTTGAGCCAAATAGGTGCGCCAGCATTTTGTCCACGCGGCGCATCGATCAAGCACTCAGGTAACTTTTGTAATATACGATGCTCATTTTTTGATCGAATATAAACATACTAACCTAAGAAGATCACCTCATGCTATGCGCCAATGTCAAAAAGAGGCATTCATACGGATGATTTATTAGACGCTATGTTATACTCTCATATTCAGCAAAAAATGGTAAGGAACCACTACGATAAAAAGCCTTCAGACACAGCCAGCTGAATTATAGATTAAGCTCATTCGATCTTAGACTATTGCAAATTGAATTCGAAGACTCTCCTTCAAAAGTCAACTATTCTCCTCTATGGAAAGAATCTAGTTAGAAATAAAAACTGAGATGCAATCCTCTCAAGTCGTTAATGGACGTCGCCGCTCCTCTTCCCGTTACCGACGGGCCCGTTCGAGATAACGTCTCTCATAAATCTCTTCCGTATTGGACACACCCTATCCTGGCACACCCTATCCTGTCTGTGTTCAGATTTTATTGTCGTTAAGTTTACTTCGATGCACACACTTTCTGCAAATGTTCCACGTGAAGTTTAATAAATCGTTTAAAAACGGTACTTTTAACTGACTCCCAAAATCAAGCAGAAAGTTAACTGACTCCAAAAAAAGGAGGAGGTTCTCAATTAGTCTGTATTCTGTTCATTTTTGTGCACCGATTTTGATAGTTCTTTTTATATTTGAAAGCTAGATGCTTGTCGTTTGGTCCCATTTAAATTTTATCAAAATCCGTCAAGCCGTTTTTGAGTAACACTCCAATAACTGACAAATATTTTCCTATCTTGATGACAGTGAATGACATCAATTCCGTAAGTCAAACAATAATCAACTAAAAAGAGTTAATTTCTTTTTTATTGAAAAATCGGAACCAACTTTAATACAATACTCATAACTTAAGAATTCAATACTCAAAACTGTGAAATAAATTGTCGAAGTCGGTACCACGCGCACAATATTGTTCTAACTGGTACTTTTAAACTATCATGGTTGGATGGAAAGTTATTTCACACCTTTGAGTGTTGATGTCGGTTCCATTTTTTTGCTTAATTTTTTTTAATGTTTATCATCATGATCGTCAACAGCTTAAGATTGTGTAACATTTGTCATATCACCTTCGCTTGGCAGGCGGCCTTGTGATCAAAGGTGGTATTTTTCTCTATAACCCGGTATGACCATCATTATTTACATAAGGTTTTTGAAGTAACACAAGTTTTTTTGAAGCGCTCGTAGCGAAGTTTGCTTAGCCATTCTGAATCGATCAGCAAAGTTAAGCAACGTCCGCCGCGGTCATTACTCGGATGGGTGACCGCTGGTGACATTACTTCTGAGCGCTTCCGTGCTTCGGAGGGCACGTTGAGCCGTCGGTCCCGGTTGCTGTCTAAGGATGGCAGTTATCATAGCATGGTGGTAGGGCACTTTGCGAGTGCCCGCCTGGCCAGCGACCACCCTCAAGTTGAAAATCTCTCGCCAAGCACCTAACGGTGTGTTCCGGCAGATGTCCTTGAGAGCCAGTAATTCTAGGTTAGCCTGAACAACATCTTCGACCACATCATCACTTACCATCAGGTGAGATAGTGGTCAAAGGCTAACCTATCAGGCATAAAAAAAAAATAAAAAAAATAAGGTGTCATAGCGCTTGGTCAGCGTACCCAGCATGATGGCAGGATTGCCTAATTGGATTGCAATACTTATTCGTTGAGCCAAAGTGCCAGAATTTTGATAACGCCGCACATCGAACAAGCCCTTTGATAAGTTAATGTTCCCTGAATAGTATTTTCCGGCAGCAGTACTTGCTTACAGAGCCAGTAAAAGACAGGCAAATGATACTTAACAAGTGTATGTTACCAGGGAGACGGGCGCTGTTCACTTCGTCACTTGTGTCAATATGCATCTGCTATGGGCAGAGGTTACTGCATAACAACAAATGGACGGCCCACAAGGCTCACGAGGGCCTCATGCTTATTCCATCACAATAGAACAAAAGAAAAAGCTTCTGGCCACATTGTCAAAGTTTTACCATATACCTACGAGAGAGACCACACTGTTATAAAAAATCCGGCTAAATTTAACGAGACCTCAGTGTAAACTACCCCGGTTAACAGTTTACTTGAAACGGTTGTAGCGTAACTTATCTAGAAGTCCGAACCGATCAATTAAGTTAACTAACGTCCGCCAAGGTCATTACTTGGATGGGTGACCGCTAGTGACATTACTATTGAGCGTGCACGTGCTTTAGACGGTAAGTTCAGCTTTCGGTTTCGGTTGTCGTTTAAGAATGGCTGTTAGCGCTGCTAACGAACACGAAAGCGCGGAGTTTCCGAACGAACCGGATGCCCCCGCGCACCCGGCCGACGTCCTCAAGGCACTCCTGTTCCGTCAGCCATCAGCGGCGCTAGCCCACTCAGACATTATAACTTTATAATTATATGTATCTAACTAACAAAAACGAAAGCATAGCATATTATTTTGTACTTATAAAAGATTAAACGTTCACCAAGTTACCTGAAGCATTAATTTCAATCAACAAGAAAAACCACGATGTCGTCAAAATTACTAAAACCCCGACTATGGCAGTCGTTGTTCTAACATGGTGAAAGGGTATTTTGTCTAATATATTTTGCTAGAAATATGTTCAAGTAAAGCCATTTAGGATTTGTCAGCGTCTTACTCTTCGACCACATCATCACTTACCATATAATATGACAAGAAAAATGTTTCCATCAAAAGTAGGCACTTTCAAACTTTATAAGAAATTAAAGTCGCACAAAATAAGTTCTACAAGTAAGTATATACGTAAATCAAACTTAAAACGAATTTAATAATGCCTGATCTAATTATTCCGCAGACCACTAAAGACTTAAGCCGCTTTATTGAATTAAACTTTTAAATTAACATAATAATACTTAAGTACACAATTGTAGTAACCTCGGAAAACTTGAGCCATACTTAGTTCATCGATATATTTTCGAAGAATGTTATTTCGTCAAATTATCATTTGTCATACGGCATTATGTTTACATGTTTCGCTAGAGACGTCGTCTGGTATCAACCCTTCATAGGAACGCTAGTGTTGGTCGTAGACCTGTCAGGTAATGGGACCGCATACTTAATCTGTAGCCTAAACTGACTAGATATGTCAACATAACTGGTGGCATGCTGCTCATTCTACATTTTGGGCCGCCAAAGAAGGTTCAACTATGATTGCTCAGACAATCATCGGGGCGCCGGCTATCCCCTCAACTAACGCCCCAGGTTTCTTATGGAGACAAACAGACGTGAAATATATCTTCGAATATACTCGTACATACATAATAAGAAGCAACTTGCCAAAAAGAAATCGTATCGCTCGGTAAAATAATTTATAATTCAATAATTTATCGTTGAAACTGACAAAGAAAGAACATATATTAAATTACATTATGAAACAACTTAATGTCTCTATTCGAAATTCATCTCACAATATTCCAGACTAATTTATTATTCTTGAGATTTAAAAATACATTTCTTGATCAAAAAATTTCGTTACTAAACTGAAGTCCTAAAGCATTAGCACAGATTACGCATTAATGCTATTATCTGGTTTTGTATATCTGCTCTCTGAATGTCGACCCCGGTCGGTGCCTGCTATAACACAGTTCTGGGGGCCAACTTTCACCTCTTTTAGTAATAATAACTTGATCTTACTGCAAAATTGTATACCTCCGCGTCAATTAAGCAGGCTTACAAGCGGTATAGGAATCGCTCGGCGCTTTGATGACGTCACAACAAATAGTTCACTCTTTTCACTAACTCTGACGTGATATTTAATACGCAGCATTATTGATGATTTAATTTCTATTATTCTTTAAAATAAATGCAGCAAACTTATTTGATGAGTAAAAGTATAAAAAGTAACAGATAGTTTTTGTGAATCATACAAAAAAATGTCGTAAAACTATGGTAAAAACGTTCCATAGCATCGTGGTTCGGAACAGTCCGAGAGGGATAACGCTATATTATAAAAATATTGTATCTCGCTTGCACATCCGTGATACATATTTTATTCGTTCTTTAAGTAGGATCAAACCAATATTGCTGGACGCGATTGTGGGTCGGTGATAGTTCGTGTCTGCGAGTGATGATTTTAAGCAGGAAACAACGCTCCTTTTTTGTGATGGTTTCGTAAAAGGTGGGAGTTGGACCTCAGTTTACTTTCTGGTTCAGCATATACTATGAACGTAGTAAATAGTAAATAAAAAGTAGTGTGAAGCGTGACGCGACCGCGGCGGACGTACCACACTCAAAATCCTGAGGAAGGCTTCCGGTAGAAGCCGAAACATTGTCGATAGCGATATCGACTCATAGTAAGTTCACGCTCAAACACCCGTGTTTTTCATATATTAGATATAAATATGAGCGTAAGTTTTTATAATAATAAAAAGTAAGTTACGGTTCGAAAAGAGAATACGAAAATAAGGTTTTATAAGTATCTACAGAATAGTAAACTCTACAAGGAATAAAAGAAGTAATGTTAGCTGAGACTTTTAACAGCTATTATACAATATAGTTATAGGTCGAGGTTAAAATTGGTTTTATGCATGAGTACACTCAGGTTTTCAGGTCGCCGTTAAAATTGGTTTTATGCATGAGTTATACACTCAGGTTTTCACTTCGACTGCGAGGAAATGTAACTATACTACTGGAAGTTTTTTTATGTTATTGTGATGGGACTAGCTCGAGGTCCACCTGATGTTAAGCGGGCTAACCTCAGCCTATAACAGATGCATTTCGTCACAATTCACGAAAATTGCACTGCGCCCATCACCTTGAAACATATAGATGTTAAGTCTCATGTGCGTGTAATTTCACTGGCTCTCAAGGAGTGCCGCCGGAACACACCGTTAGGTGCTTCGCGACAGACTTGCTACTTGAGGGTGGTCGCTAGCCAGGGGGGGCAGTAGCAAAATGGCCCTTCCACCATGCGGCGAAGCTCAAGCCCGCGGCGGGATTCGAACCATGGACCCGCCGCGCGGCAGTCAATAGCCAATGCCACTGAGCCATCACTGCTTCAAGTAATTTAACTTTAATTTAAAATGAAACTGGTATTTGAACAATGTTCTGTATTCATTTTCATTGTTGCGACAAAAAAAAAAATTTCAAGGCATCAAGCTTTTTGAACGATTTTAATTAAAATAATCATTTTGTGCTTAAAAAGCAGACTTTTATACATCTATTTATACATCGGGCATAAGCGAGAACCTGAATCAACAATTCCTTTTTGTTAGCTTGATGGCTACTATAAAGTTTTGCGGGATACCCACATTTTGCGACGTGTTTCTTTTATGTTATGAAGGAAGTATATTCATAGCAGTTTCAATACAAACGTAGTTCATATTTGAAATAAAAGTATTCAAACTCTTTGAAATTTGACACGTATGTCCTTGAGTTCAATATAGATATTGAACTCAAGGACTTGCTTGTTGTTAGAGAGTGGGTATATATTCGACACAGGTGATATTCGACTGCCCTGCCAATGCCCTAAACGTAATATAATAGTGTTATTTAAATGAAAGAAGAATCTAAAAATATGATTCTAAGTTTCACATTGGGTACATTTAATGATTTATTAGTCTAAGCAGATGCACAGTTTTCTTTTATACCTGATAGGTTAGCCTTTGACCACTATATCACCTGATGGTAAGTGATGATTTGGTCGAAGATGTTGTTCAGGCTAACCTAGAATTACTAGCTCTCAAGGACAGCTGCCGGAACACACTTTTACCTAAAAGTGGCGACAGATTTTCTACTTGAGGGTGGTAGCTAGCCAGGCGGGCATTCGCAAAATGCCCTACCACCATGCGAACAGATGATAAATCATGTGAGTAATTATACCTGCTGTGCAATGCAGAGTGAGAAAGACATTTCAATATGTTTTATAGAACCATAGTTCCACCAATTTGGCATATAGACAATTAGTAAGTTATTATAGTAATTAAACAACTTTAAACGGTTTAAATCGCATATTTTTTTCATTATTTAAAGACAACATTACTAAGTTATTAAATAAATACATCAAGTAATAGAACCCCGTATCAGTGCAGCGTTTGCGTTCCTTATAATTACAATAATCCGTGTCTCGAGTGTGTGTCAGAGTCAGTCTAGAGCATGAAGTGGTTCCCTTTTACGGTTCAACAGATAGGGATCTAGTATTTTTATTTTTCTGATGGCGCATACTCCACTTATAATCTGACAAAATTACAACGAGAGAAAAAATTATAGTCATGTGCGGGAGTCAAACCGCCGAACTATAGATCCATCCACATACGAAGACAAATTAGAGTTATACGCCAATATGTCATGTTGGCTTAACGGTTAGAGCATAGCCTGGCTATAGGCGTGGATGGTGCGGGTTTGAATCCTGTACATGACTATAATTTTTCCAGTTCTAATATTGTACTATTCCTATTACAAAATTAGATCTCTCTTTAAATAATAATAGAAAAAAATAATAATAAGTATCTAGTCTTTGAAACAATAATATATCGAAATAGCGCGGTAATGGAGGCCCTGTTAAAATGTGACGTGGGAGAATAACAAAATATGTAAATTTCTGTAGGTATATTATTTTATTGTAGTCCCAATTTATTTTCATAATTGTAATCTTTGGCACGGGTATCCGGAGCGGTCATGCTCACAGAAAGGTGTTGTCTAGCGGCGGTGTTGTGTGTCGGGTCGCCATCTTCCCTCTGGTTGAGGAAGGCGATGGCTGGCACATGCGTCAACTCGTGAACGGGTGCTGCTAGAGGATACTGGTCTGCTCTGGCTGCTAGTGCTAATTAATTAACGGAAAAATAATTAATAAAATCTTTTACACTGTTCCCCCTTGGAATGTTGCATGTTTTCTATATATTAAACCTTGTTTAAAAAAAAATCATAATTGAAAAAAGTCACGTACCCTGGAGTCTGAAAACTAGAGTCTATATATAAAAAAATAGTAAAAAAAACAATAATATATCCTATAAATTTAAATCCATAAGAACGGACTCACGAAGTAAACCGAAGGCTTAGTTATATATAAGGTTTCATTTTTAGTACGTAATCTTTCAAATAACTATCCTCTGAAGATGCCCAACTCAGCCCTATATCTCAACATCTGGTGTTTCCCACTCTTAATGGCTGACACCTGACACTTAAGACCTGGCCGTGTTACTCGATAGAAGGGCTCTCATCTGCAGAGCCTACTTCCATTATAATATCGATTACTAAAGATAAAACATTAGAAATAAGAAAAGCAAAAATAGAGAAAAGTAATACTAGATAACAATAATATATTGTTATTATAGTTATTAGCCAAAGAAACTATGTTATGTAATATACCTTCATTGTGTTATGTAGTGGTAGAGGAAGTGGGCATTTGTACTGCCTGTGAGTCTGCAATAACATAATATAAAAATCATTTATGGTCATAATATTGTGTACAATGTCTCATCTTTTTCTAGTTGTTTTGTATGTGTGTGGATATGGATTTGTATGTGTGAGGGGTGTTATGTGAATGTGGTGTGTAATGACTTGCAGGTTATCTAAATAATTTCATTGTAGTATCTGTAGTGTAATACTACACTAGTTCGTAGTATTTTTTGATAAAGGTATATACGTAGTTACAAATTGATTTATATCGGACTAACCAATGACCATAATCTCCCCTGAAGAGATGATGTACTTGATGGTGAAAAACAGGCATAATAAACAACCGTAATATAATGTGTTTTGTGTCAGACACATTAGTCTCTATACAGGGTTGGTCCTCGTGCAGATTCCGTCAAAACACATAAAAAAACACAAAATATAGATGAGGTTGTTAGCATTTTATCCATAACCCTATAGGTATACATTTATAAAACGAGTTATAACTAAAATCTTGGCATGATATTGAATCGATGTATTTTTTTTTTATTTGTCTACATTTGAAATAGATATCGCTGTTTCAAAATAAAACTGACGACTGATTCGGCGCGTAATTTCTTATAAAGGCTTATAATGACCCAAAATAGAAGCTTGTTGCCGGCCATGTTTTTATGGTACGTCACCGATAAGTCCGCAAGTTGGAAACAGTTTTGAATTATTCTTTCTTTGTACGATACAGCAGTAGGTACAAAGGAATGTTTATTTTTAATAAAGCTATATTTTGGTGATACAACGCCAAAAATAAATCCAATAAGGTCAAAGTATACCCAATCAACTAAGACATTTGTGGTTTGTATCTTTCTTTACACAATATAAGTGAAGAAACATACACGTGTTATTTGATTTTCCAATATAGGTACGTACACAATTTTAAGTGGTGGTTATAGTTTTATCGTAGTAGTATTACATGTTCTAGGGTTTAATGTTGAAACAAACATAAGCTGAAACAATGTAAATTGGAAATCGACAAATTATTCTTTATATGTGGAAAAGTAATATTCGCGCTTTTGAAACATTAAAAACAATCTTAAATTCAACCTCTATGGAGGCGAAAAGGCTATCTATCATATAAATATTATGAAAAATATGTGTAGGTACTGTGTATCATTCTGAACTTTGTAAACTGATTTCGGTGATTTATATGTTAATCAATGCCGGAGTTTTCAGATTTTAGCTATGAACTGCCATTTTTCAGTTTCTATTGTGTAGCCAGCATCTTATTGTCCTCCATTTCTTTTTTACGACTCGGCACACTCAAGTAGTAGGTATAATTTTATAATTAAATAATAAATAGCAATTGCTTCTCTCTCCTCGTCCAGTTTTAGCAGCAACGAATTGTGAATGTATTATTGAAAACAGACTGAAAGACTCAGGGACGCGTTGAATGATCGCAAAATCATCCACAGATACGATTGCTGATATACTTACTGATGTATCTGATGGTGGGTAGAACAGGTATTAGGTAGAACGATCGCGACCGATAGCTTAAAGCGCCCTACGAAGCACCGAAGCGCCCACCGAAGCACCCATTAGTAAATTCCACTAGTAGTCACCCATCCAAATAAAGTCCGCATAACCCTGCTTAGCTGGCTTAAAAAACAGTTCGCAGTAAAGAACCAGTAGGAAAACGCGACTATGAGCGCTTCGAACATTCTAATTTCTATGCTAAAGTTAATTGAGCCTATTGTATATCCTGCTATGTCTTTACTGGATACCCCATCGCATGCTTATATCTAAATAGCTTATCGTATCTATTGTCAGTACATCAAGGTATCTGATATAGCTGAGTTACATATCTAAGATGCACATCCGCCAAGATCCGTCAACATGCGCTGCCAAGTTGGCTCCAAAGCAGGAAATACGGCACGGGGTGAGTGACGTCATTACAGTCTGGGGGAATAAGGCAGCTCCGGCATATCTATGATCTGTCTACATGTCAGGATTGTTCCCACTGTGCCAAAATGCTGCCGCTTGAATTGTCTGGTTATAATTTCAAACTTTATACTATTTGGATATCTATATAATGTTGTATAGATATCGTTAGACAATATCTTCTATATTTTTTTAGGTATTATATAGCTGTATTCTCTATTTTGAACGAATTCGTTCGGGAAAGTACTACCACTATATCTATTTCTACCGATAAGCAGTGATGTCCGCATTACTGTGTTCTGGTTCTAAAGGTGAAATTGCCGGTAAAATTATAGGCACATGAGACTTTACAAGTTTAGGTCTGAGGGTGATGGATGCAGTATAGTTCGTTAATTGTGATAAAATACTACTGTTAAAGACAGAAGAATGATTATTTTAAGCATGAAACAAAATGCTTTTTTATAGTGGTTTCATAAAAGGTGGGAGGCGGCTCCCTTGTAGGCAGTGCATGTCCCGGCCTCAGGAACAGATGGTCGTGACTTCGATTCCCGCTTGTAGTTCAAATATATACTTTCGTTTAATTGTGTAAGCTTATTCTCTTAGCAGGTGGAAATGCACATACTCAAATATTACAACTTGCTATAAGCTTTAAAGTTCTTGCTTTTAAAATAAATAGGGATAAGTTTGAGGTTACCACCGGGGTCAATGAATTTGGTAGAACAGACTTTTTCATTCACGAAGGCGTCCCCCTCCATTTTGTTTGAATACAGTTTGAACTATCTATCCAAGTGGCTAATATTACATATTATTATTTTACTGTCTGTACTAATAGCCTCACCCACACTAAGACGTAGTATACCAATGAAGCCAACCCGTGCAAATGAGCATGCGCGCTTTCGTATCGGTATTTGCTTAGTCTGTACATACGAGTACTTGAACATATTATACTCTTTTTAATTAAAGAGTATGCTAGGCTATTTCCAATCTTATTTCAGGTCAGCTTATTGAATATATTCAGTCAACTCTCGTTCATTCGAAACTCGAGGGACTATAAAATGATACGAATTATCGAATTAAAAAATTTAATTATCAAATGGTTCCAAATTTTTACCCAATAAAAAACCAATTCGTGCCGAAGCATATGTTAAACTAATCATTACCAAAACAAAGGCTCGTGTACGATAATCAAGCTTGAACTTGTTCTGCAATGTACTTGATGTCTCTGCGGCGGCGGTATGGATTACTCGGGCTGGTTTATAAGAGGATCAAGTGACTTATTCTTTACGAATTATCGAGTGTTAGACGCCGATAAGTTCGAATTAACGCGTCATTTTGCTACGTAGCACTGATTTTTTCGTTCAAATTACCAAGTGCATAAAAATGAATTGATTTAGTTCGAAATATAAAGAGATTTTCTTGGGAACTCGTGATAACTTTGAATTATAGAGAGGTTCGAATTATCGCAGGTTTGAATTAACGATGTATAAACAGATAATTTAATTTACATTTTGTAAGTAGAATAAAGTGAACATTATTTATTGTAAGTAGGTACTCCTAAGATACATGTAAGCTACCTGTCTTGAAGCAAATAAATGATTTTGAAATATTTCTCTTGTTTCTAAGTCCCTTGTTGCCTCGCTTGCCTTAGGCGGTAGTTTGTACTTGCTTTTGCGAACTGGATAGCGTAAGTTCAACTTGTGGCTCTAGGGAGTTGTCGCCATTACAACAAGCTGCATTTTCTCGTGCGGACAGCTCCTTAATAGTACAGACAATATTTACTGTATCGGTAATGCAGCAGTATTTTATCTTCTCTTTGTAATTGTATTTAAAAAAAATGTTTTCGTATCATGAATTGTATTTATTGTATTTATAGTTTGTAATATTATTGGAACTGCAACATATTCAAGCAAAAAAAGGACTACAATTTTTATAAGTGTAACTTGTTGAAGTCTGATTCTGATTCAAAAAACTGGTAAATCTTGTATTGGCCAAGTTTTCAAACTCACATAGCATATCGAGAACAGATTTGAAGCCAAAAATATTACAGGACCCGTGTTTGTAGACCTATCAGCTGCCTATGACAAGATCAACATTAGTAAACTTCTCTCTAAAGTCTACTCAGTAACGGGCGATGAAACTTTCACAAGAATCCTTCCTGGGATGCTTTCAAACCGTCGGTTCCAGGACCAAACCAACAATAAAAGCAGATGGCGAAGCCAAAAGAATAGTTTGCCTCAAGGCAGTGTATTAGCTCCCATCCTGTTTAATATATTCATTTATAGTAATTAAGCAACTTTAAACGGTTTAAATCGCGTATATTTGTCATTATTTGGACCTGACGTTTCAAACGTTTTGCAGTGATCGTGTACATATTCATTTATATTGAAGAGTAACGCCTTCTATAGCGGAAAACTCAAAATTATATAATATATTTAGTTTTGTTGCCAGAAAATTTACCTATTGTACTTGATCACATAATACGCAAGATTCGAAGATTATTACGATATCTAAGATATTTTTATAACAGTAACTAATACTTATTTAATTTACAACTAATGTTACAAGTAAAGGTATTTTTTATGGTTTTAGGGGTAATTATGGCATTGGTGTTCGATATCTTTTGAAGACGATGCGAGCAATATTAGTTGAAACTCGCGAATAGGTACCTTGATCATTTATTTATTTATTTAGTTTACAATAGTAAGCTTACAGTAAAAACCAAGACGCTAACTATCTTAAATAATTACATATACCTAACAACATAAATATATTTCACATATATACAATTAGTCACATTTCGAGCACACTGCTCATGACATCTAAATGACAGGAGCAGTGCTTTCAGGAATTCTCAATAATTTACATAGAAACAATCTTAGGCTGTTAACAATGGTTCTCGAATTGTCTGCAAAAACATCAACTTCTTGGAACTCGTGTAGGAAACCATTTAGTATTGACAACACTCTATGCGTGGGCGCATTGCTTACATAATTAGTTCGTGCCACTGGCACCGCGAACAGCTGATGTCGGCGTCGGCTACCAGCTCGAAGATAATTATTTGGAGCATATAACGCAAGAGTAGCTAACACATCTGAATTATTGACCTTATTTTGCAGTATTTGGCAGTAATGAACGACTAATAAGAATTTACGCCTGTACTCTGTGTCTACTCCGATCATTCCTGACACAAATAAAGAAGGAAAAAGGTAAGGATAGTATGCGTACATGCGTTTGTAGACGTACCTAGCGAATTTACGCTGGATTCTCTCTATCATCAAAGTATACTTAAATTCAGTCGGATCCCAGACTATCGCACCAAATTCTAACTTACTTCGCACAAGCGTGTTGAAGAGCGTGATTGCCACCCTAATATCTTCGAATTGCGAGGCTGTTCTCATCACAAAACCTAACATTTTACTTGCTTCCTTGCAAATAGAAATAACATGTTCTTGGAAATCAAGCTGATTATCTAAAATAATTCCAAGATCTCGAATTTTAGTAACCCTCTCCAATGCAGAATCCTGTAATGTATATTCTAGTGTTAAGGGTGTAAGAGACCTGGAGAAAGAGATTACCTTGCACTTGGAGACATTAAAGGTAAGCCGATTAGACCGGCTCCATTGCATCAATGAATCTATGTTAGATTGAAGTTCAATACCATTGACAAGTTCATTTACTGGCTGGTAAATTTTCAAATCGTCCGCGAACATTAGACACTGGGCTGTACTCAGCACTGTTGGTAAGTCATTGATCATAACTAGGAAGAGGGAAGGTCCAAGGGTACTGCCCTGACTTACACCTGACCTCGTAAAGTATTCAGTAGATCTATACCTTTTTAGCTGAACATATTGCCTCCTGTCTTTAAGGTAATTAGCGAAAAATTTCAAAAATTTAGATGATACACCCATGGCTGACAATTTGACAAGGAGTACATCGTTATCGACTACATCAAACACTCGCCTAAAATCTAGGAATATAGAGTCAACTTGCCGCCCATCAACCATATGTTTTGCAACAAACTCAACGAAGTTGATGAGATTTGTATTAGTAGAGCGGGAGACACGAAATCCATGCAGAGAATTGTCATAAGCAGATTCTATTTGACGAGTCAGATAGTAATTTACAATAGATTCGAAAACTTTAGCAAAGATACCCAAAACAGCAATGGGTCTGTGGCTTGTTATATCCGTTGATGTTCGAATCTTCGGCACAGGCGTAACCCTAGACAACTTCCATTTATCAGGATATCTAGATGTTTTTAGAGAAATATTAAAGATATGTAGGAGGGGCATTTCTAGCGAAGAGGAACAATCCTTTACTAAAAAAGGTGGTATTGCGTCAAGGTGGTATCATGTAGAACAGTTGCCATACCTATCTAAAGATAAAATCGTTACAGATTTAATTTTACACCAAACTATCATATTCTCCAACTTATTTGTTTTTGTATCTTAATGTGGATGCTTTAATATCATAAACCCTATGAAAGCTATTTAAAATTTTCCTAACGACCAATTCAATTGTACAGGCCTATAGTTTTTGTATGTTTTCGAAGTAAAAACACTCATTTTTGTAGTATAGTAAAAAACTGATAACAGAATACACTGCAATGCATAATTCTTTTAAAATTCTGAATTCTTCCGGCAGGCCTTTTACACAAATTCCAAAAGGGAAAATACATCAAACGAAAAAAGAAAATACCAACAGAATTTAAGGGGAACAGTCCCTCACACCGCCCAAGAAGATTCCTACAAACATAATTACTTAAACCTGAAATCCCTCTTATTTACGCCAACAACATAAAAATCCCTTAGCTAATATTTTTTTAAGAAAACAACTTTTATATTTCTAATTTCAAGGAAGAACCGCTCGTTCAACACGTTTCGAGACCTAAACAAATATTAATGAAGATGGATAAAATTCATCTCATGGTCATTAATAAGTCTATAAATTGAAACCAAATTATTTATCTAACCTTGACATATGAAGCAAAGTTGCTTTTATTGGCATCGTACTCTCCTTAGGTCTAACGAGCTGACTCGTTAATATTGATACTACAAGCAACGTTATTTTATGTATTTATGTCTCTAGAGTCTAAATATTTTACCTAGATGTCATTCAAAACTTTGATCTACGAGCAACAATGTTTTGTTTAATTTTTTTTTTGTTAATTTAAATATTTGTTTATCACTTTACACATTTTTTGGTAAGAGGGGCTTGGAAATAGTATCAACAGTGATCGCTATACGCTACAATAGTTTAGGTATTCTTTATCTCTAGAAATTTCACCTAAGACAGACTCGGCACCCATAACTTTGGTCTACGGGCAACGAATACTTACTTAGGTATTTATTTACCTCTCTAGATATTTTATCTAGGACAGGTTTGGAAATGGAAAAAAATATTGATACGCAATAATACCTTATTTAGGTATTTATGTATCCTTCTAGATAATTTACCTAAGATCGGCTTGGGAATGGCAAACAAAACTTTCTAAACTTTTCTCGGATAGATGTAAAAGAAAATACGAAAAGTACGAGACTTACAGAGATTTATTTAATAATAACAAATACTTTTAAAAGTATCCTAAAAAAATTATTTCTCAACAGAACTGCACGTAATCCATGCGTATCGTAGATAAATAAAACATAATAGAAATGAACGATGATGTCCACTGCAGATGCTAAGAGGTCTCGGTGTTGCGCACAAATCTGGTGGAGTTATGCAGCTGACAGTGGGATACAATACAACATCCTTGTCCTTCATAAAACTAAGGTGTTGCGCGCCAATTAACATTGAATTTCAAATAGGCTTTGCATATCATTTGAACTGCAATTTTATAAAATATCACGTCTATATCAAATTGTCTATGATTACATTTGTAACTGAACATACACCCACATCAGTGTCAGTGAACGTTAAATTGGAAACTCAGAGACGAAGCTGGAGTAACTGGAACTGGAGTGACAGATATTGAAAGCGGTATATAACTTGTATTCGATCGTTGAAGTTATCATTCCAATCAAAGACATGAATATCAAGTAACCGGAAATGTGAATCACTACATATCAAACGTCACTGTGTAATTCGACTGTCACTTTATATATATATATTTATTCAATCTTTTGCACTACAGACTCTGGGCCCGTACTCTACATTTTCCTTTTTGTTATCAATTTCATACAATTTATAAGTTATTTGTCGTCTCCAATACATCGTCTTCCTGAAGGGAAGGGTGTTAGTATGTAACAATCTTAACACTAGGGTGAGTCCTTTTTTTATCTAGTTTGTTAGCAGCCGACATTTACATTAAATTTATATTTACAGTACATCTACAGTCTACATCCTAGGTTGAAGCGCCGGCCACTGGTTCCAGCGTTGCCCTTGATGTTTGTATGTGAGCCTCTACAACCCCTTCGTCCCGGTTTTTATGGCCATTTTTAGGTTGTACTCGCTTATTGCTTTTCCATTTGCCTCCGTTGCCCGCCTCATGAATCCGCCAATGGCGTCCGAGCTGTCGTCCGTGTAATATGTGCAGTGCTTTGAGTGTCGTGGCACTGCTACTACTGCGTGTGATACACTGTCACTTTATATTACAGCTATGGACTGTCGTACAGGTGGTCTAAGGTTCAATTGCTACCGCGAGATTATGCTTCTAGCATGCTTGTAGGACATATTGCAAATGCTCGTCTATTACCAACTGACCAACAACGCTGTCCAACTAGTTTGTCCGTTGATATATTTTATTGTTAACCAACAACCTGATTTATCGGTAGATATATTTTTATGCTGGCCCAGCTTGCTATTACTCTCAAGTGGAAAGTCTGTCACCAAGCATTTAACAGTATGTAGCAGCCGGCAAAAGTTTTTTAGCCACTTTCAAAAAAAAGGAGGAGGTCGGCTGTATATTTTTTTTTATGTTCATCGATTTCTCCTTCATTTATAGAACAATTCCCGAAATTATTTTATTATTACAAAGAGTATGTTACAGGTAGTTCGATTTAAATTTCATAAAATCGGTTGAGTAGTTTATAAGTTATAATCAACTAACCGAAAAATGTATTAGTATAAACTATTGCTCTGAGGTATAAACACTATTTTAGTCGAAAAAAGACAATAACTTCCCGTAACCCCATACGCCAAGCTGATCAAACTGAAAAATAATGTGAGTTTCATGGCATTAGATATTTTGCACCAATTTAATTGTGATTTTGTTGCAGCACTTGATTTGGTTTCCACAGTTGGACGAAAATTAAAACTATTTGTTAGATATATTATCATTTTGAAGATGCTATTGGTCTATAGTTGGTCAATAGTTTCGGATATAAAGAACTTTTTTTTGTTTTTTTTTTTATGCCTGATAGGTTATCATTGTTAAAACTTACGTAAGTATTCGACATATTAATTTACTATATACGGTTTGCACTTACGGTTATTATTATAGTCGAGAACGCGACGACGCCCGACTAGTTTCGTGGGATTCGGACCCACTTCATCAAGGAGCGACACGGGCGGGTTCGACAACGTCCGCTCGAGCACTGCTGGCGGCGGCCGCGGCATCGGCGCGCCTGGCGCGGGCGGCGGCCCGCTCAGCCCTGCTAGACAATGTCGGAACCGGTTGCACCTCGCTGCTATGGTCACTATTGTTGTCATCGTTATCACTCATATAGGTTAGCCTTTGACCACTATCTCACCTGATGGTAAGTGATGATGTTGTTCAGACTAACCTAGAGTCACTGTCTCTCAAGGACAGCTGCCTGAACACACCGTTATAGGTGCTTGGCGACATATTTTCAACTTGAGGGTGGTAGCTAGCCAGGCGGGCATTTGCAAAGTGCCCTACCACCATGCTGTAACGACTGCTATCCTAAGATAACCACCGGGACCGGCGGCTTAACGTGCCCTCCGAAGCACGGAAGCGCTCAGTAGTAATGTCTACAGCGGTCACCCATCCAAGTCATGACCGCAGCGGACGTTGCTTTGTTACTTTTAAGTTTGACAGCTTTTATTCGAAAAGAACTCTATGAGCTAGCTATCGCTATTGTGAAGTAATCTTCTTTTCGGCTGACAGCTATCAAACTGAAAAGGAATTAATCATGGAAACTAATAATCCTAGCCCACTAGCTAGAATCAATAGTTTTCGATATAACTTCCTTTTTAGCTGTCATCCGAGATCTCCTTGAGATCTATCACTTTTGTACAGAAAGTAGTGGTATAGGGTCAATAGTTTCCGATATTTCGAGATAAAGCCCATTTGAGTTTGACAGCTGTCCTGAAAATCAAAATTGAAACCATACGACCTCAACTGTAATTTTCAAAGTTAAAACATCTAAGTCCTATCTTCTAAGTTAATGCAATGGCAAAACTAATATTCTTACGTTTTACCTCTTAGAGTATCGATGAAGCAGTTGATTTGGTTCCCACTCTAGTGCAGGAGTAAACTTGCCCCGTCCACCCACTAGTGAGAAAGTCCATTGGGTGGATGGAGCATCTGCCTTCACCTAGTTGATCAGTTGAATGCTAGGCGAGCTCCATTACAACTAGATGACTCTAGACTTCTCCCATAAGATCTGCCAATGCTCCATCCCAAATTCTCATAAGCGATATAATGTTCCAATCAAATTGAGGTAAATGACTGTTATTAACATATAATCATGATTCAAACCATCACCAACATAACAAAATCATGTCAGTCTCCATATTCACACACACGTGTCAATTGTTGTGATCACACACCTCATTAGTAACCGACAAGTTTATTAACTGATTACAAGCATTATTAACTAGCAAATGTTGTATCGTGTGCCGAATATAATAGGGGTATCGGGTACTATCGAATTCAAGTAAAGTTTATCTAGAATATGCACATTTATTTATGTCATGAAGTGAATGACAAGTCACCCGCTTTGATGGTCAAAGTAAGTCACAACTGTCCATTTCAGTCGCAGTGTCGTCAATTTTGTTCTTCTATACAATGGAGTCCATGGGAGTCGTATGGGGTGACGAAGGGAAACAAACCAGACGGTGGGCAGCTGCGCCGTCTGTCATCTTACACTACGATCCCCAAAACGCCTGCCAATCGTGGAATGTGGCAAACTCCCCTATATAACCAACACAAAAATTAAGCTGCCCGGTCAACAGCAGCTCTTCAATTCTTGGCCCCAATAGCAGGTTGACGAACCGATGGGGAAGAAAGGGTTTTGAGTTGTTACCACACAACACTGAAAGACGAAGAATAGGTAGAAAGGTTCCATTCTTTAAGTCGTTTTATGGCGAAGACTTCTGTCCAACAATGATTAGCTGCTTTATAAGAGTGACTTGCATGGTGGTAGGGCGTTTTTCGAATGCCCGCCTGGTTAGTTACCACCCTCAAGTAGAAAATCTGTCGCCAAGCACCTAAAAGTGTGTTCTGGCAGCAAGCATTCCTTGAGAGCCATTAATTCTAGATTAGCCTGAACAACATTTTCGATCACATCATCACTTACCATCAGGTGAGATAGTGGTCAAAGGTTATCTATTGGGCATAAAAAAATGCTTTTTGAGACAGTCATATTTGAGCTAAGTATTTGTAATTATAAATTACTAGCATTATGCCGCGGCTCCGCCCGGCACGTATGTTGGTTATCACGCAAAACGATTAATTTTTTTTGCGTAGTTGAATTAAAACCTGGATCTAAAACTATTTCCGTACCAAATTTCATTATAAACCGGTCTAGAATTTTTAAGTTTATTCGTTGCAAACAAGTCTAACCTCTTTATAATATTTCTGTAGATTTATCGAAGCTATTATCGACTGACATACTACTAGCGTAGCCTTTGTATTCTCTTTACATGCCACAACGTATCCGACTACAGATAATCTCATGTCCGTAACCAATACGGGATTAATCTAGAATGTTCCGTACAAAACGTCCAGTGGGAACAGCTTGTCTCGCATCAAATCCTTTCACTGAACAACATACAATACACAATCGGATTTTAGAATACGAATGGATTACGGATCCGAAATTCCGAACTTATCTGTAACTGAGCGTGAATTTTAGTATAAAGATCGATGCACCTAACTTACCTACTTAACTATACGGGAGCGAGAAATGTATTATAAACTAAATTAAATTGAGAATTTTGAATTAAAATGACGAGAATACCGTCTTCCCTAAGATCGCCAAAGCCACGTGGAACTTCCAGAGTTACTTTGTTAAAGCTACATTGACCGTGTCAAAGCGGAAACGTTACAAAGCAGAGATTATCTCATGTCCGTACGTAACCCATAAGGGATTAAGCCGGAATGTCCTGTACAAAATAGCCAGTGGAGACAGCTCGTCTCGCAACGAAACCTTTCACGTAACAACATCCGTCGGGTGCGCAATCGGATCTTAGCATACGAATTGATTAGAGGTCCAAACTTGACCGTAACTGATCGTGATTGTAGATGTGTACGGATGGGTTTCAATTAAAAAGGGATGGTTTGTTATTGGGGTTCCCGGCTAGAAAACGGGATTCTGTTACAAAGCTGCATGAGCCGACCTTTATAGGTCTGTATCTTTGGAACAATATGTGTTAGTTCGGCGGATCCTCTAACAAATAATAGAAATTTTTTTTCAATAATAATGGATGTCAGTTTAATATTTTTTTTATCTTTTTTGGTATAAAGTCCGCTCACGAGATCATAATTGATTTTGTTCTATCATATAAATCTCAGAACTTGTTTTGTCGGGTTTTGTTTTCGAACTGCGTAAACCTGAGTAAATTCTTATAGATGTCAAGATTTATCATTGATAGCGTGTGCACTAAACAAAAACTTTTACATTGTGCCAACACATTTGTGTAGACTTAAATCGATCCGCGTTTGCACTGTTGCTAACTGAAGCCGACTTTTGGCTTGCGTGAGAGTTATGACGAAAAATAATGGCTGATTTCCGTTTTTTCCTGTTTCTGGGAAAACATTATCCAAGTAATCTACTCTACTGTATTATATGAAGCCTTAAAATATTGCCAGGATAAGATTTGGGATTATTTTGATATATTTATTTAATGTATATTTCATTTCATTTGCCATATTTTGAAAAATTGCAGCTTATTCATAGTTGTTTAACTGTATTGTTCTGAGATTCTTTAATAGTTATTGTCATGCAAGGCTACATAGTTGTTATTTGATGCGAGTACTTGTATTGAAACCTGGGGAAGCGAAAGATTCTGGGACTGAACCATGAGCCAAGAGAGTGGATTAAATATAAAATCTTGAGCGTATCAAAGATAACAGAGGTACGAGACGCCAAACCACTTTGCTGCCGAGCGCAACACAATTTTGACCTCTCTACAGCAAGGAAAACGTTAGTAGTGCAAGAATATCAGCTTAAATACTGTATAAAATTTGCGTTAAGTTAAATTACAAAAACTACTATTTTTTGAAGTAAATTCGTTTTTCTGGAACTTTAATGGTGCTTCGAATTTCAAAAATCTTTTCCACGCTTGCGGGTAAAACACACTTTTCTTCGCAGATTTCGATAATTAACAACATCTTTCCAAGCTTATAAAGTGAAAAGAATATTTTCCCAACTGTTACAGTTTGAGAATTCAGAAACTGTATATGTTTCTGGTTTGTCTCGTTTTTCAATTTCTCTTTTTTTCTTTCGGGGGTAGTTGTTAGTTAAACATCAAATAATTTGTGCAATATTTTAATTTCAATTTAAAAATAGTAATTTACATTTATTTTTTATAATCTATATGTATAGTTAAAGTTTATACTACAGTACCTGCCAGGTTGTGTTATCTGAACAAATAAACATCAATTAACTTACATAAATCACAAATTTGATTTGGGCACTACAACACTGCACAAAATGGAGGCCATCAAGGAAACAATTTCCCAAATGAACAAGACTTTTCACTTGAAGCTGGCTGAATTTGAGGAAAGACAGGTCAAACTCTCTTCGCCTTCATCTGCTGATGCTGCTAGTCTTTCTGCAGACTTCTCAAATTTCAAGACTTTTGTCATCAGTGCTCTCCGTACACTCCAGACACAGGTTGAGATAAATGCTAGGACGATTGACACCTTAGAGATGCACAACCGCAGAAAGCGAGTAAATTCTATAATTATGTGAATTGAACTACAAACAAGAATGTTCAATTAGCAATAAAATTGTTTACGATAGCGCAACTCGATAATTCTTGAAGAATTGAATTTCTTGATTTGTTTGAAGTAGTGATGTCTCAGTGGCATTGGCTATGGACTGCCGCGCCGCAGGTCCATGGTTCGAATCCCGCCGCGGGCTTAGCTTCAACGCATGGTGGAAGGGCATTTTGCGACTGCCCACCTGGCTAGCGACCACCCTCAAGTAGGAAATCTGTCGCCAAGCACCTAACGGTATGTTCCGGCAGCACTCCTTGAGAGCCAGTGAAATTACAAGGACATGAGACCTTGTCCCGTCACAATAACGCCAAAAAAATATATTCTATGTATTTTTCGATTAGCACTCATGCATGCAAAAATTCAAATTTTACAACCTCTTGCTTTTTTGGTAGTCGGTTAAAAATCATTTTACAATAAAAATACAGAAAATAGTTGAATATTCAAACTGTTTATTAGTACTCAAATCGGTTTAATCACAAAGCCACAGCGTAACAAACATCAGATAATCTTTTGTCCTTACTCCTTATACGTAACTGATACTCGTATGGGACTGAATCAAAATGTTAGTACCAAACGTCCAATGGGGACTACTCGTCTCGCGTCGAAGCATTTCATTGAACAAGATAAAACACAATCAGATTTTAGCATACGAATGGATTACGGATAACTTCGGAGGTTATCCCTCTGTACTCGTAACTGCAGGTAGATTATAGGTAAGTAGATGGAAAACTCCAAATATTAAGGCACTCATAAGTGCTATACAGCTTTTCTTTAATAGTATTTTAGTAAAATATATTTAATATGTAGGAATCAGAAAATTATATATTAATCTTAATCATATTGTCTAAGGATTGTTGATACCATTACCGCCGGTGCAAGATGGTGACTGCTAACGCGACCCTATCTTGCCCCACCTCGGCGGAGGACTGCTCACGGAGGTGTTTTAGTGTGTTCAAGTCTCCAAACATCCTATTCCATCGCCCCCATGGTGGAAGGGTAGTACGAGGCATATCCCCCCATCAAAAAAAAAACAAATTTCTGTTATATTATTTCAGTAAAATAAATTTGCAAAGTTCACCCTATATAACAATAAAATAGAAAAACCTTGTCCAGTGGGACAAGGTGATTCAGATCTTCTATTTAAGTAACTAGTTTTGAGTTATTAAGCTTTTTTTTTCACCAAAACTGATCGCAATTTCACCATCCTCTCACTCATACGCAGTTCAATAGTCACAGAATTGTAGCGTTTGTCACGACGTAATGGGTAGTTAGCTTTACGAAAATACAGGGTTATTGGTAAAATGCTAACAACATCTTAGGGTTGACTTGACTTCTGCTAATCCTAACAATCATTATTGGTTGTATTTTAATGCCTACTCCGAGCCAAGAGCGCCCGCCGCGGCAACACTGGACCGCGCCGTGCTCCCATTGAGTTCTGTTTTGAATATTTACATCGAACAAAGTAATAAAAAATATGAAATAGTACATTACAGTCACAAGGGACTTTTCACTTCGGGTGGTCCTTGTACATATTCCATCAAGAAGACAAAAAAAAATATTTAGAATATTATTTTTTTACTGTTATAATATAACAAAAAAAAATGTTCGTTAGGACTAGCAGAACTCAACCCTAAGAGGTTGTTAGCATTTTACCAATAACCCTGTATACAATAGGGTTGATGACATAATTGTTATAGTAATTTATTCGATTTAAGAAGGGATCAATCAAGTAACCTCTTCGAAGTGAACTTTGTCTATGTCTTGCTATGAACGTGTTACAGTGTGAACTTGCCGGTAACTTCTCCATACAAACGTGGAAGGGTGATACTCAATATGTACTCAATCATTTTATTGCAACATATGTAATCACATGCAGGTCTTATTTAACATGTTTGTGTGTATATTTATTTTACATGTTTGTTTACTAATGACCCTATAAGGGTATGGCCATTGCCATGATAAACGTTAGGAATGATCAACGTTATTTGAGGGTTTAGGTCCTGAACTAAGCATGATATCGATCGATCTCTTTATTATCTAGGCTTGTAACGCTAATTTCAATTTTAAAAAAGATAATTTTCTTGATAGGTATCAGCCTCGAACATTTTCATATACGTTTTTCGAGACTCACAACATTCATATGAATTGTATTTTTAAAATTTATAACGATACAAGCCTAGATAATAAAAAGATATATCGATATATAGCTTAGTTTTAGGTCTAAAACCACTTTGTTTTGTGACGGAATAAGGACGAAGCCTACCTGATGTTAAGCGGTATCTGCCTATACTCGTAACAAAAGCATTTCGTCACAAATGAAGAACTGCTCTCCGCCCCTCACTCTGAGACATACAGTTGTTAAGTCTCATCATGTGCCTGTAATATTACTGGCTCTCAAGGACTGCTGCTGGAACACACTATTGGGTACTTAGCAACAGATTTTCTACTAGAGGGTGGTAGCTAGCTAGGCGGGCAATTGCAAAAAGCCCTTCCACTATGCATTGAAGCTCAAGCCCGCGGCGGGAATGGAATCATGGACCTGCGCCACCACAGTCCATAGCTATAACCACTCGGCTATCGTTGTTTCAAATAACTGAGCGGTCACTCTTCGACGTTTGTACGAAGAAGCGACCGCTAGCTCGACCACCATGACACATTCATATCAGCACATAAAACAAAGTTGACTCAACAATGGTTACTCGAATCAACCCTTCTTAAATCAGGTCAACACAAATCAAAGTCACTAAGATCGCCAAAGCCACGTGGAACTTCCAGAGTTACTTTGTTAAAGCTACATTGACCGTGTCAAAGCGGAAACGTTACAAAGCAGAGATTATCTCATGTCCGTACGTAACCGATAAGGGATTAAGCCGGAATGTCCTGTACAAAATAGCCAGTGGAGACAGCTCGTCTCGCAACGAAACCTTTCACGTAACAACATCCGTCGGGTGCGCAATCGGATCTTAGCATACGAATTGATTAGAGGTCCAAACTTGACCGTAACTGATCGTGATTGTAGATGTGTACGGATGGGATTTCAATTAAAAAGGGATGGTTTGTTATTGGGGTTCCCGGCTAGAAAACGGGATTCTGTTACAAAGCTGCATGAGCCGACCTTTATAGGTCTGTATCTTTGGAACAATGTGTTAGTTCGGCGGATCCTCTATCAAATAATGGTATTTTTTTTTTAATAATAATGGATGTAAGTTTAATTTTTTTTTATCTTTTTTGGTATAAAGTCTGCTCACGAGATCATAATTGATTTTGTTCTATCATATAAATCTCAGAACTTGTTTTGTCGGGTTTTGTGTTCGTACTGCGTAAACCTGAGTAAATTCTTATAGATTCCAAGATTTGTCATTGATAGCGTGTGCACTAAACAAAAACTTTTGCATTGTGCCGACATATTTGTCTATACGTAGACTTAAATCGATCCGCGTTTGCACTGTTGCTAACTGAAACCGACTTTTGGCTTGCGTGAGAGTTATGACGAAAAATAATAGCTGATTTCCGTTTTTTCCTGTTTCTGGGAAAATATTATCCAAGTAATCTACTCTACTGTATTATATGAAGCCCTAAAATATGGCCAGGATAAGATTTGGGATTATTTTGATATATTTATTTAATGTATATTTCATTTCATTTGCCATATTTTGAAAAATTGCAGCTTATTCATAGTTGTTTAACTGTATTGTTCTGAGATTCTTTAATAGTTATTGTCATGCAAGGCTACATAGTTGTTATTTGATGCGAGTACTTGTATTGAAACCTGGGGAAGCGAAAGATTCTGGGACTGAACCATGAGCCAAGAGAGTGGATTAAATATAAAATCTTGAGCGTATCAAAGATAACAGAGGTACGAGACGCCAAACCACTTTGCTGCCGAGCGCAACACAATTTTGACCTCTCTACAGCAAGGAAAACGTTAGTAGTGCAAGAATATCAGCTTAAATACTGTATAAAATTTGCGTTAAGTTAAATTACAAAAACTACTATTTTTTTAAGTAAATTCGTTTTTCTGGAACTTTAATGGTGCTTCGAATTTCAAAAATCTTTTCCGCGCTTGCGGGTTCTCAAAAACTCACTTTTCTACGCAGATTTCAATAATTAACAACATCTTTCCAAGCTTATAAAGTGAAAAGAATTTTTTCCCAACTGTTACAGTTTGAGAATTCAGAAACTGTATATGTTTCTGGTTTGTCTCGTTTTTCAATTGACAATGTTGCCGGCCGTCAGTTCCGTTTCAGTGCCTGCGGGCGAACCGGACATGGTCCGGCCTACGTACAGCTCGGAGCACATGACTGGATATTTTGTTCGAATCATTCTGTTGTTTTAAAGCTAATATAGTGAAATATTTTGAAGCGCTCTCAGCGAAGTTTGCTTAGCCGATCTAAACCAAGCAGTTAAGCCATATCCGCCGCGGTTATGACTTGGATGGGTGACCGCTAGTGACATTACCCGGTCTCGGTTGTTGTCTTAGGCAGGCATTCGCTACAACATGGTGTTAGGGTATTTAGAAAATGCCCGCCTGGCTTGCTACAGAGTACAAAATCTATCGCCAAGCACCTAACGGTGTGTCTTTGAGAGCCAGTAATCTAGGTTAAAGTGAACAACGTCTTCGATCACATCATCACTCACCATTAGGTTTGATAGTTGTCAATGGCTAATCTATTAGCTATAATTACGAGTACATAAAAAATAGTTTTCATTACTAATAAAAATTATAAGAAAAAATACTACAAATAAAAGTATTGAAGTTAAAATTATTATTCTGAAACATAAAGGTTCGAATTTTATAAAACTTTTCCACGCCAGCGATAATAAGCCCTTTTCACGCAGATATCAAATTATAAACATCACCTTTCCGAGCTTGCAAAGTGAATATGATTTTTTGTTTTTATTTGTTAAGTTAAACGAATTGCTTAAATGAATAATTAACCAATTACATATGACCTGTTCTGACCTAGATCTAGAGACGTGATATGCATTTTGAATAATTAATGTAATACAACAGCGTTCGTGGTTCGAGCCGATAATCATATTCACCAAGCTAAGTGTTCATTGTTTATTTGAAAAAAGGTTTGTGTTCCTCTACAGTTTTACTTAGACCTGCGGCCCTGGAGTCTATAGCTACGGCTATACCACTCGGCTATAATCGCTTCAAAAGTATTCATATACAGGATTATTGGTAAAATGCTAACAACCTCTTAGGGTTGACTTCTGCTAGTACTAACAAATATTCCGAGTTTTTTTTTTAAAGCCTACTTTGAGCCAAGAGCGCCCGGCGCGGCAACAGTGGACCGTCCTCCCTATGAATAGAGTTTTGAATATATACATCGAAAAACGTAATAAAATAAGAAATAATACATTAAGTACAGCCACAAGAGCCTTTTACCATCAGGTGGTCCTCGTACTTATTCAGTCAAAAAACATTTAAAAAAAAAAACAAAAAATAAAAAAACTAATTTAAAAATTCAAAAAATATACATATAAACAGGAAAATAAATCATCTCAAAATGTTTGTTAGTACTAGCAAAAGTCAACCCTAAGTCCAATAACCCTGTATATAGAAAAAATATAAATAATAAATATATGTGTGGCTTAAAAAATGTGCAAATATTTATGAATATTATGTTTGTTTATCGCTATCTCTGAAACTATTAATAGGATTGTAACTTCATTTTTATTTACTTCAACTTAGGGGACCGTGTGTATGTTCATCAAATCTAACCCCATGGAGGGCTAGTTTTCAAGATATATGTGTAAATATCCGTCATATTTATACATATATCTTAAAAACTACTGAACGTATTAGTCAGTAGGTCCTTAGATCAGTAGTTTTCAAGGTATATACGGAAATATATATTAAAGATAAAGATAAAGATCATTTATTTGCATATATCATATTCGTCATATATACACACATATCTTTAAAATATGTGTGTAAAATATGTCCCCAATGGGCTAGTCAGTAGGTCCGGAGACTACTGAACCGATTTGATGAAACTTACACACTGTCCCCCCCGTTTATACCTGGCTGAGTTATAGATTACCAATTATGGTCCGGTCCAAAAACATAGCAATAAAAGTCGGAAGGACGAACGGTAGGACGGACAAGTCTGGGTTATAGGGTTCTGGTTTTTAGTACGGAATCCTAAAATCTTAGGCCGTCTGTGGTCTCTACATCAATTATTATAATATATCTACATTTAAAGATACTTAACCAAAGAATTAAATAGTGTAATAAATCTATGTTTCCAGCAAATTGACAAAAAATCTCTTAGTGCCTAAAAAGTTTAAATCTGATAAAGAATAGAGTATTTAGGATTTTTTTCTCAAATACCTATTTCAGTTTCTCTTTGAACACATTAATCCCAGCAAATCATTCACAAATAATGGAGCACGGTTCTAAGAAGAGATAAATGTTTTGTTATTCCGAGTTCGTCGAAAAGCCACGACTTCTGAGATAAAGTGAAAATCATTCACTTGGCAAAATAGTAATTGACGTGGTTTGGGATTCGGTGGATAATTCTCGGTATTCGAAGGACATATTTTTAATGGGGAATGTTTTTGTGATGACATTTTGTTGAGATTTTCGGGTATAGGTATAATAGTTATGGTTGTCATAGTCATACTACTTCTTCTCTTTCCCCTACCCTTATTCTACTAAGTGGGATAAGTATAATACGAGTAGGTATATCCAGGTATATATAAAATGTAAAAAATATAGGGTTGCATCATCGTTTACAATTTCAAGCCATGCGCATAGCATATAGATAATTATAACAATAGAAATGTACGATATCCAATGCGAAAGCTAAGAAGTCACAGCTATTTGCAAAAAATAGTCTTGTTTGTAGTACAACGTAAGTTGAACTATACGTGTCGCTCCATCCCCATATGATGGTTAAGAATAAGAGGGCAAATTAGAGCTATGAGTTATACGTCACGTTAGCTGAGTGGACAGAGCATATCCTAGCTATAGAGGTGAATGGCGCGGGTTCAAATCCTGCACATGACTTTAATTTTTCTTCTCGTTTTAATTTTGTAAGGTAGGTATATCCAGCTTTGGAATTGCCATATATTTGTTGGTGTTTGCCAGCCGGTTACCACGCGGGCCAAAAACGAATATGGCTTTTGGGACTTACCGCAACTATAGGTATGCAGGCCCTCTTACAACATGTAAAGTAGATAGTTCATACATACTTAGATAGAAATGAAACATACAGATCCAAAATATAGTTTACCCTAAGCTTGTCCTGAAACTTGTTTTAACAATTTCTAAACGTTTATAAATTTCGAACGAATCAATCGATAGCGCTTCACGTAAAGCTATTGAGTATGTTGTGTATGGTCACTATCCAGTGGCATTTATTATTGAGCGCTTGCGATTTTCGGAGTGCAGGTTAGGCCGACAGTTCTGGTTGTTATCTGAGGATGGCGGACGTTAGGCAATGTCGAAACCAGAACTATACGACACTTTGTCTGGTTGTAGAATTTGTAAGGCATGATAGCATCCGTTTGGCTAGTTTGGTAACTATAACGAGGTAAAGCAAGCCAGACTAGCAGTCGGAAAAGACTATTCAATATGGCTCAAGTCTATGTTAGGCTCTGATTAGCACCAGACTGACTGCCGATATTCGTTCCTACGGCATTGACATCGTATGGTAAACATGCTAGGTATATTTTCATCGTACAATATTATTAAGATGTGTATTTTGTTGACAGCTGCAGCTACGACTTCCTGGAGATTCTGGAGGTAGGAGGCGACAACTCTTCCGATAATGATGGGTGGCAGGTTCATCACGACTACGCATCAGAAAATGAGGTATGCTTAGGATCACGCTTGTAACTTTGAGGCACTGATTTTAAGAGCGAGCGCAGTATGCTTCCGATCAGATTTTTGAAGCAGACTCATTTTAAATTTATCATATATTAAAAGCTATATTCTTAGTCGTGATGCTATTTTATCAATTTACGCTTTGTAGATAAGTTAATAAATTTTCGTGTTCTTTTAGTAAAAATCAATGCTTTCGCATGGTTCCTACTGCGTACATTAGAGGTGTTTTTATGATTTTCTGTTCATCTAATAACTATAAAATTATTCGGTTAAACCAAATTCTTACATCTTATAGATATAGATTTATTTTATGGAAAATAATAGCTCAAAAATTACTTACCAAAAGTTCCCTCAATTTCACGCTTATTTTTTTTTCTTTTTTTTTTCATTTTTTTATGCCTGATAGGTTAGCCTTTGACCACTATCTCACCTGGTGGTAAGTGATGATGTGGTCGAAGATGTTGTACAGGCTAACCTAGAATTACTGGCTCTCAAGGACAGCTGCCGGAACACACCGTTGGGTGCTTGGCGACAGATTTTCAACTTGAGGGTGGTAGCTAGCCAGGCGGGCATTCGCAAAGTGCCCTACCACCATGCTGTAACGACTGCCATCCTAAGACAACAACCGGGACCGACGGCTTAACGTGCCCTTCGAAGCACGGAAGCGCTCAGTAGTAATGTCACCAGCGGTCACCAATCCAACTCCTGACCGCGGCGGACGTTGCTTAACTTTGCTGATCGATTCAGAATGGCCAAGCAAACTTCGCTACGAGCGCTTCATTTCATTCTTATTTTAACCCTTATGGAAAAAACGGCTTCAAAAAAAAGGCTAAGGGTGAGGCGGACTCGCATACCGAGAGTTCCATTTTATCATATTATTGTTGTTTTATATTAATAAAACAAGACGTTAACCATTGTATAGGTATTTTCAAATTATTCGGAGAGTATGGAAATTCTAACATATTTTTTGCATATACAATGCTATGCGAACATAAAACAACGCTAGGGAAAATTATCGTGTTTTCATATTAGGAATTCATATTTTCCATTTAGAGGTAAAATAATACAACTGGCAAACCAAAAGCAAATAAAAAGAAGATTCGTAATATCAACATTTTTCCGGATTTGATCACTTGGTATTTAAAATATGACGAAACAACGCGTTGTCGAATCACATGCTTAAAAAAAACCAGATGGTTATTATTATTTATTTTAACAGTATTGCGGTACATAATATAGAAGGGTCCATACATAATACAGACATGTATGGACCTTGAAATAGGTCCCGTAAGAAAATTGTCTGAAAGTACTAATTAACCACACGTTAATTTTAGAAAACAAAAATAATAACTTTATTCATTTTCTACTCATTGAGCTCTAAATTGGACTTTGCTACATGCTACAGAACTACCAACAAATCGTCTCTGTTTCGTGTATCATAATGTACCTACGAGTGTAGATATGTAAATAGCTGACAATAGACAAACCTTTAACACTTTGCTTTCAGAATATGGAACAAGGCTTCCTTAAAATTAACCTTTTTCGATTTTCACAAATATTCGAATAGGTTACACACGGCACGGTTATCCTATTTACATAACGTACGAACGTTCGACAAGTATTCTAGGGAATTGGATCCTGTCCCATCGCACGCGTTTTGTTATGTTTATTCAGATTTTACTACGGGAGAAAATTTTATTCCTTCTATTGCTCGTCTACATGATTGGTATCATAGGGATTCTGAATAAAAATGTTGTTAGTTTTTAGGATTCTGTGCACTAAAACAGAACCATTTACTAAGCCGCCCGCGCAGCCACCCTACATTTAAAAAGTTGTATCTTTTGAATCGCTGCGGGTAGCTTGTTGAATCGGAATGATTTTTGTGGCAGACGTCCTAACTCATAATGATAAAATTCGTAAAAAATTAGGTGTCTCCATAACTGAAACGGGTTTTTAAACATTTTTTGCTTTTCAATGAGTTAATTGAGTGGTTGAAAATTTGACAAGAAAAATTATAGTCATGTGCGGAAGTCGAACCCGCACCAGCCAGGGTATGCTCTAACCGCTAAGCCAATATGACATATAACGTATGATTCTAATTTGTCCTTACGTTCTTCCCTTTGGCCTTTGTTAAACTATAGATGTCGCTCCATACCCATACGATGGGAATTAAAGGACAAATTAGTTATACGTCACATGTCATGTTCTACACAAACTTTCTAAATGTCAGCGCCTACGAAATAGAATATTTACGTATTATTTATTTATTTATTATTTATTTATTTATGTATTGAAGGAAATATAAAACAGCCGAGTGCAAGGATACTGAACGGTTTTAAATAAAACATTTTTATTTTAGTTTTAACGTTGTGGGTTGCTACGGAATCCTAAGAGTCCGAATGCGACTAACACTTGGCTAGTTTTTGTATTATTCTTCAATTTCCTTGGCAAATGTTAACTTGTACTTATTTCCAATAGGACTCGTATGATTTTTATTCTTCTATATTTATATATTTTTATAATACTTTTTATAGGTATTGGTATGTTTCTACGAGTTTTTTGTTTTTATCTTGAAAATGGAAATAGGTACAATGAAAAATTTCTACTTAAATGGCAAAAGGTCTAGTGCCTTTTTAGTTCATTCAATAATAGCTTCAATAAAAGCTTCACGTTTTATTTTGTATCTAGTCAAATTTGGGGAGCACTCTAAAGGTTTTTTAAAAACTAATATTAAAAATACGTGTTGCCGATATTGAGGCTTTAATAATAATGAATTAATAAAATGAACAAAAGGCTTAATGTTAACTTAGATAGACATGGTGGTCTTAGCAGAAGTCTTACTCAGCATTCGCAAGAAATGCATCGATGTTTGCTGAATAAGCCCCCTCTAGTCTAAGGCTGAAGGGCGAGGAGGATGCATAACTTCTCCCTCCCCAAGAGAGAAATTATCGGAATGTTCGATTTTAGGACTTTTCCGATAATTTCGTAAAAATTTAATAATTTTTAAATGAAAAGCATACACAACAATTATACAAAAACTTAATATTACGAGGCCTAACGCGACGTAAACTAGAGCACTGATGCTAGAGTCTGTTTCTCTGTTTATAGCACTATCGAATATTTCACTGTTTTTTAACACAAAGGACAAGTATTTCACTTCATCTAAATTGATCTCGTGCATATTAAGTGCGCGTGCACTGGATAAACTCGCGTTCGTAGGAAGCGGTGGTAAGTTGACTATGGGCAGCGGCGTCGAGACATCCATTTCCGTATAGACATGATGATGACGTATTTTAAGGCCATTAATCTCGATGTCACAGGGCTCGTCGAGGGTCATGACGTATGTTCCATAAACGGGGTATTTAAATATTTCATCGGCACACCGTTTGGTAAGCGTCGTTTTCAATTTTGTGAATAGTATCCAATTTACATCGTTAATTTTCTGAACTTTTATGTCTTCTATAAAAATAGGATATTGTCTGAAGCATGTAAGGTTACTTTCAAATTTCAGGAGTTGTTCTTCGCAAGTAGGCCCGATACTTAGGGCTTTGTTGTCGTCATTGCATAGAAATAGGTCTCCAGCGGCGAGTGGGCGGCACGGAGTTGCGATAGGCAAGTACGTCGTTCCTTTCGCCAATAGGTAAGGATATTTAGGAAATATAGCTAAGGTTTGGTTTACAGGTTCATGGAAAACAGGTAAGGAATACATTTTATAATAGTTGTAAGTACAATTATCAGTTAATGGAACCTCCATTATAAACGTAATCTGGTTTTTCTTAATGTATGACTTTACAGAAATAGTTTCTTCAATTCTGACTAAATTAGACTCATTAGGTTCATATACCAAATTGCCAACGGTATTTATCAATTTTAAATGGTTTAATACACTCGAGAGCAATGAATCCGGGTCACTTAAAGAATCCTAAAAATCTCGGAAACTAAAAATGCTAGGTTAATGCAATAAATTGTATTTAATAGACAATGTAATACTCCTTAAATGAAGGTATTAAAACTTCTTAGTTATTGTAAAGTTATATCATAAAAAAATCAAATTTGAAAAAGGGCCACTTTCGAAGATGGAACTACGAAATTACAGCATTTGGTTTTGCTTTTGTTTGTAATCTGTCATTTATGTGGGTACATAAACCATGTTGATAGTGCTCTATATTCATTATTCAAGCTGAAATTATGTCGCTTACGCCTGAAGAATGCACCAGAATACTTACAATGCTGGAAACCGGCCGGAGTCAGCGCGATACAGCCAGGACTGTCGGTGTGTCGCTGTCAACAGTACAAAGAGTTCTCCGACGTTACGAAGAAACTGGTTCTAACCTACGCAGACCAGGAACGGGCAGAACCAGGTGTACCACAGCACGAGAAGACCGATACTTGGTGAACACCATGCTTCGAAATCGCTTTCTCACAGGAACTGAACTCACCAATCAGTTTCGACGCCTCGGAGGAAGTAACCCAAGTGCATGGACAGTAAGACGTCGGCTTGCTGAATCTAACTTAAAACCCCTTAGACCTGCAAACGGCCCTAAACTGGAGCGTGGGCATCGTATTTCGAGACTAAGATATGCCCAGAGCCACGTAAATTGGAGTATTGAAGATTGGTCAAAAGTTATGTTCTCCGACGAATCAAAATTTATGCTCTACAAGCACGATGGAAGACACAGAGTGTATCGAAGACCAGGGGAAAGATTCAAGCAAGCATGCATCGAAGAAAAAGTAGCCTACGGTGGTGGATCTGTACTTGTGTGGGCCGGAATTTCTTCTGAAAGTCGCACAGAGCTGATGATCATAGAAAACGGCTCTTTAACTAGCGTAAGATATGTGGAAGAAATCCTCAATGATCACGTTGGTCCATTTATGGTCAATTTAGGTGAGGATGCTATATTTATGCATGACAATGCCCGACCTCATACAGGTAGGATTGTGAATGACTACCTTCAAGAGATGAACATTACTCGTATGGAGTGGCCAGCGCGCAGCCCGGATATCAACCCGATCGAGCATGCTTGGGACGAGCTAGGCAGATGCGTAAAACAACGAAACCCTCCCCCAATCACGCTTCGTGAGCTCAAAATTGCTCTCACAGAGGAATGGGAGAATATTCCCCAAAATCGTATAAGGAACTTGGTGTACAGCATGCCAAACCGCGTAAACGCAGTAATGGAAGCACGAGGAGGCAATACGAAGTATTAAAATTCAAGAAAATCGTAATAAAGTTCAAAAATTTCATGTTTCCTATTTTTGTTTTAAGGAGAGATCAGCAGTTTTTTTCTTTATGTAATTTTGTGTTAATAAAATGTATGGTGACTCATATTTTTTTTACTTTCATTTAAGGAGTATTATATTGTCTATTAAATACAATTTATTGCATTAACCTATCATTTTTAGTTTCCGAGATTTTTAACATTCTTTAAGTGACCCGGATTCATTGCTCTCGAGTGTAATTCGGTAGAGTTTACAATAGACTGGTGTAAAATAGAACTTTTGCTTAGTGCTAATGCAGTCTCTACTTCGCTTAACTTAGTAAATATTGTACGAAAGTTACTTATAAATAAACTATACAATCCTAGAATATAAAAAGACACGGCTACATTATTTTCTTTAGCTATTGTCTCTTGCAATGATGTTTCCAACTTCTGAAGGCGTTTATCAAGAATAAGTGAATTCTGATACATTAACTCAGTAGTGTATATAAAGCTGTCTAACATTTTGGAGACTACTGTTACTTTCATTGAAACAAAAACTCGGTCATGAATTATTTCGGAAGTTATTTTATCATATTTAAGAGCGTCATCCTGATCGAGATTTCCCGTCACAATTTTTATAAGAGAGCCTAATGGGTTAAGAATGCCTCTCTTAAATCGCTGTGGAATTAATTGGTGGTATTTATCTATAGTCATGTCGCGTAGATACTCTGCGTGCATTAATATTCCAATAAATGCATGATGCAAAGGGAACGTTTTGTTTAAAGCTATCAAATTTTTAAACTCTGTGAATTGCGATATGACAAAATGTAAATCTATGTATATGTTATCTAAATTTATAGTTTTAATAATTGTCCAATTATCTATTTGCACATATGCTTGTCCTTCTTTTACCGGCAGTACTCCCGGATTACTCTCAAGTAATTGAAGATGAAGGGCGACTGTCGACGTCACCAGCGTCAGAGTACACCACCTGTGGAGGGCGTTTTATATTTTTAATAGGAGCTTTAGTATCTCTTTTCTCACAGTCTACCTTAATGGGGACTACGTTCCTTTCAACTACATTCAAAACTTTAGCTTTCTTATATCTAGCCTTGTCCTTACTCTTTCGCTTGTTAATGTCTTTCACGAAAACGGTCTTTCCCGGTAAAAGTTCAGTATCAGTCTCACCACCTTGTTTCTGCCTTACCTTTTCTTTACTAGCTGCTAACCTTTCTGCCAGATGTGTATACAAAAATTTAGTTCGTTTCTCATGATCTTTAACTAGTTGTTGTATATATGATTTTTCGAACTCTACGTTGAACGGATTATCTGTATCTGTATGACCGAAAACTACTTCGAACGGGGTGAGTCCTGTGGTGGAGTGTATAGTATGGTTATATGCCATGACTGAGTAAGTCATGATTGAAGCGGCATCTGTGCACTTTTGTTGGTATTTGGCTAGTCTGTATATTTCTATAAGTGTAGAGTGAAAACGCTCTATAAGCCCCATGGAGTTAGGGTTATTTATTGTACCTATGTGGCGTTCTACTTTGTGGAGGCTAAGGAATTCCTTCATTAACTCGTTATTGAATTCCATTCCCGGATCCGAACTTATCTTTTTAGGGATTCCATAGAAAGAGAAATACTTCACCAGGGCTCTTACAACTTCTGGTGTCGACTTGTTAGGTATTTCAATAGCTTGGCCTAACTTACTGAATGCGTCAATAAGAGTTAAGTAGTATTTTCCTTCTATTGAAAACAGATCAATGAACAATTCCTGAAATGGAGCGTCCTGTGTTTGCGTTAATTGCATTACCGGTTTTATAGGTTTTCTGTCGTATTTCATTTTGCTGCAAGCTACGCAAGAATTAATTATTGCCGTAACCATCTCCTCCATTTTGTTCCAGCAGTAATTCCTTCTGAGCCTGACTAATGTTTCTTTAATGCCACGATGGCATGTCTTGCCATCGTGATATTTTAAAACAATCACTTTCTGTTCTGCTTCTTCCCCAACATACACTACACGTTCTGTACACTCATGCAGATTGATCATATCTTTCTTAAATAAGCCTATAACTATGTTACTAAACTGACGGCGGTGTTCGTCTTGCTCGAAATAAATAAAATATTTTATTTTGGGCCTGATGTATTCCTTGAGAAAGTTTTTGACCAGTTCTGGGTTATTTGTTGGTAAGAAAACTTCTAAAATTTTGTGCTTTTCGTGCGAAAGATCCTTAACATGTAGTTCATTTTTTAACCATGAGAATACTAAAATTTGGTTTGGTTTGTTGTCAATAGCCTCGTGTAAAATGGGTATTCCTTTTGATTCTAGATCAGCGGCAGAATGAACGGTTTGTGATTGACTACTTCCAGGAGGTGATGGGATTACTGGAAGTTCTAATTCTCGGAGTGGTCGTTTTGTTACGAGTTCAGAAAGAGTTACAGTAGCATCTGATGAATCTGATATACTAACTGGGCTAGCGGACAGTGTCCTCTCTGAATCTGATATAGTAATAGTCGATGAGTCGCGACGTTCAGGTTTGTCAGTTGATAATCTTACGATTCGTTGAACAACGTCATCCATTTCGGACTGTAATTTACGTTCCTTTTTGTCTAGGTTTACCGCCATTGAGTTCCCGTCATCGTCAGAGTCTAAGGCGTTAATCTTGATTCTACTAAGAGCGTCAGCGTTAGTATTCTGTTTGCCGTTCTTGTAAATGATCTCAAAGTCAAAGTCTTGTAATCGTGGTCGCCAACGCGTGAGTTTACTGTTCGGGTCTTTAAGAGAATTTAGCCAAGCTAAAGGACGGTGATCGGTGTATATATAGAACTTTCGGCCATATAGGTATGGTCGAAAATGTTTTGTAGCCCAGATAATAGCGAGAAGCTCTCGCTCTATGGTGCTATACCGTGTCTCTGTATCACTCAAGGTACGACTCGCGTAAGCAACCGGCTTATCACTACCAACCTGTCCTTGAGAGAGGACCGCTCCCAATGCTACATTCGATGCGTCTGTTGTCAGAATAAACGGTTTATCATAGTCAGGATACTGTAAAAGTGGTGCATGAGTCAAGAGCTCTTTACATTTGTTGAATGCGTCAATATACTTTTGGTCGATTATAATTTTGTTGCGTTTTTTCAAGCATGCGGTCAATGGTTGCGTCAGTTTTGCAAAGTCAGGTATGAAGCGTCTGTAATAGCCAACGAGTCCTAAAAAGCTTTTAATTTCTGTCGTGGTTTTTGGTAGGGGAAAGTTCATTACGGCTTTAATTTTGTCGTCATTAGGTTTTAGTCCGTCTTTCGTTATGATGTGTCCGAGATATAATACTTCCTTTTGTAGGAATTCTGATTTGTCAAGCTGCACCTTAAGGTTTGTTTGTCTGAGTCGGTCAAAAACTAATCGTAGTTTTTGGATGTGCTCATCAAGGCTGGACGAGAATATTATTACGTCATCAAGATATACCATACAGTGGAGACCCTGCAGGCCTCGAAGAACATTGTCCATGGTACGCTGGAAAGTAGCTGGAGCCGTTTTTAGACCAAAAGGCATCCTGAAAAATTCAAAATGTCCGTTAGCGCTAAAAGCGGTTTTCTGTCTGTCCTGTTCCTCTACCTCAATTTGGTGGTACCCACTAGCAAGGTCAATGGTACTAAAATATACGCTTTTACCTAGCTTGTCGAACAGGTCATTTATATTTGGTAAGGGATACTTATCGTCAACTGTAATATCGTTCAGGCGTCTATAGTCAATGACCATTCGGAACTTTTGTTCCCCAGATGCATCAGTTTTTTTTGGTACTAGGTGCACTGGAGCATTCCACGGAGAATGGGATTCCTGTACTATATTGTCTTGTAACATTTTCTGTACTTGTCTATTTATTTCGTCTGCTTGTGTAGGAGCCTGTCGGTAAGGTTTCACATAAATTGGGTCTTCATTTTTAGTTCGTATTCTATGTTTAACCTGGTTGGTAAATGTCAAAGGTGTCTGATCGCAATAAAATATGTCTTTGTATTCTCTACATAAACTATAAATTTTTTCGCGTTCTTCGTCATTAGTATGGTCCAATCTGAGTTTATTTAAATTTTCAATCAGTAATCTGTCAGTCTGCATGTCCGTCATATGTGTGTTAAAATTAAGGTCGCATTCAGTACTTGAGTGATTTGTCACTTGCAATGGTTGCTTTACTGAGAGGGTAACTCGTTCCTCAGAAGCGTTTTGAATAACTGTAGTAGCATATCCATTATTACAGTTTACGAGTGCACTCGGCATACGTACACCGGGGCCAAATTCTCTATAGTCAATTATAGCTAATCCTGAATGTTGGTCTGTAGGTAGTCTAACTCGGTGTTCAGTTCTCGGTTCAAGTTCAATTTCATAGTCCAAATTTTTGTTTATAATTGGAATGCATGTGGTTTTGGTTTTTAAGACCAATTGTTTAAGATCAATTACTGCTTCCAATTGCTTTAACAAATCATTTCCAATTAAACCGTCATAGCGAGAGTCAACGTTATACAAATAAAATTTGTGGTAATCGTTACTTTGGAATATTGGTAGAAGAGGAATTTCAATAACTTCACTATGTCTACTAGATGCGTGGGTGCTGACTACTTGAAAGGGTTCATGTTTAATGTTGTTACAAAAGAATCGGTATGCCTTTTGAGGGCTTAGGAATGATCTAGTGCTGCCTGTGTCAATCATCATTTTCGCATCTATTTCCGGTATGTAAATGTGAGGTAATTTAAGTGTGGGATCACAATTCAACTCTATGGTTTCTTGTCTTTTATAGAGGCCGGTATGGGAAAATTTTCAGCCGTCTGTTCATGAGGTATACAGTCAGTCTGTGAGGTCTCATAAGACGTATCGTTGTTATACTGCTCATAGTCAGTGACGTCAGTGTAACTATATTGTACGTACATGTCATATTCTAAGTCATGGTCATAGTTGTCGTAGTACTGTTCGTCGTCATGTTCAATTAGCTCGTTTAGTTTAAAACCTTCGCGTGGCGTTTGAGGGATCGTTCTCATAGTCACGTCGGAAGCTTGAAAACGTGGCGGTTGAACTTGGGGCGGTTTGTACCCGAATTGTTGGGGTGTCATCCCTGCATTAAGATTTGGTTTAAAACCTGATTGCTGTGGTTGATTATTACCGAACTGCGGGCGATAACCGAACTGTGGTCTGTATCCTAATAGTGGTGGACGATATCCGAATTGAGGTGGTCGGTAACCGAACTGAGGTGGGCGGTAACCGAATGGCATCGGACGGTACCCGAGCTGAGGGCGGCTGCCGAAATATTGCGGCTGACCTTGAGGCATATTTAACTGTGCAGGTTGATTTCCGAAATTAAATTTCTGCGTTTCATTGTTTGGAAACGGGGCCGGAAACTTAAAGCCTGTCGGTTGCGAATTCGCACCGAATTTGAAACCAATGCCGGGATTTTGTGTTGAAAACGGTTTTGGTACAAAACTGCTACTATTACTACCGTGCATACGTTTCCTCATGTTATATTGGTCGTTGAAGTTTACTTCCTCAAGAACAACACTAAGAGCAGCTTCCAAAGTTGCAGGCGATTTTAGTCGCACTATGCGCACCATATCTTCAGGTAAATTATATAAGAACACATTTAGAGACGTATTATTATATATAGAAGCTTTCGCAAGCTTCAAATCATCACCTTCTAACATATTAACTTTCGAGATTAATAATGACCGAACACTTTGTATGCGGTTACAAAAGTCTAAGTAATTTTCACCAGGTTTAATTTTCATGGATTCTAGTTCGATACTTATACATTGTTCACTACGCGGATCTCCAAAATGTTGCTTTAATAACACTTTTAAGGCACTCCAAGTCACAACATCCTCACGTTCCGATAATAAAGAGGCAGCTTTATCATTAAGGCGACTTGCTACAGATTGGTACACATATAAATCCTGAGCATCATTACCTCTATACCTGCTTATTACATATTCACATTTTCTAATAAAGAGGTTTAATTGTCCCTTGTCTCCTCCATACATGGGAATAAGGCTTAACATCTCGCGAGGGATCGGCACAATAGTTTCGTCTTGAGACATCTTTGCGAATAGAGTAATGAGCAGGTCAGATAGTACACACAATTAAAATGACACAAAAATATTTAACACACAAAATACACAGTAAAACAATATAACAAGCACACATAAAATCAGTCAATCGAAGAAAAACACTTTTAAGAAAATTTGTAAAAGTTGTAAAAATGTATGAAAACTTGATATATTTTTAATTGCTAAAATTACGTTTATATTACTTAATTACACTACCTGATCAATTTAGAGACCGGCAATTATGATTCTACTTGAACCTTTGTTTTATTTAATTAATCGTCTAAACTGTCTCTACAGTTCTTAGCTCTATTTTTTTTATTCTTATCGCTTATAATGGCACACTGAATAGAATTTTATATTGAGTCACCAGATACGTTATAATGAGCAAAGTCTTATCTCAAACATAACAAATAAAAAGTAGGGGAGGTTTATGGAAAGGATGGCGAAAAGTTTGACTCACCAACCGACCGCTCCCATACTGCGTGTCCCGTAGTTGACGAATTTGTTTGGTTCGAGGATTCACTCTGGATCTGCGCAGCGTATTCGCGAACAAGTAAATTTGGATACCCGAAATTCGCGAAAACTAGCACAGCTATAAACGAGTAAATCCGATCCGGCTGCGCCAGTCAAATTTGGGGAGCACCCTAAAGGTTTTTTAAAAACTAATATTAAAAATACGTGTTGCCGATACTGAGGCTTTAATAATAATGAATTAATAAAATGAACAAAAGGCTTAATGTTAACTTAGATAGACATGGTGGTCTTAGCAGAAGTCTTACTCAGCATTCGCAAGAAATGCATCGATGTTTGCTGAATAAGCCCCCTCTAGTCTAAGGCTGAAGGGCGAGGGGGATGCATAACTATCTATATGCGCCTTGAGTTTTCACTCGCGAATAGAATGATGAAATTTTTTGAATATGAAAAGTTACGTAGATAAAAAGTCATGTAGATCAAAAGTGATGCTACATGTGAACATTACGTTAAGTTATGACGATGGTGATAAAAAGTGATGATGGTGAAGAGTATCGAATGTGTTAATCCAGGCCTTAAACTACCTATATTTAATGTTTCATCAAATCGGTTCAGCCTTTTAGCGTTGTTATGTTTGAATGTTTTATATCTAGCAAAATAAAAAAAATATGAAAGTTCCCATGCAAAAGCGATAAGTGTAATGGACTGTTTGATTTACAAAGTTAGGGAAAAGGTATACAACAAATAAGATTGTGCAACTCACCAGACAATACGATGGGGTTCAGAGCCGTTATTTGTACGTACTAAGGATTGGTTCGCGGGCTTCCTCTTCAATATCTTAGTACCTGTTTCGGCTGTGGCGCCGGTTGTGATGGCATAGTTTTCACAAAATATTTTAAACCTTTGGTCACTTATTATACTTAGGGCTTTGCCCTCGACAAAGTTGGCACGAATGCCCGACAAATAAATCTTAACGTACGAGAAGTGGCTCCGACACAAAATTTGATCCACCCACGACGAAAGCGATAATGACAAGACGTTAAAGACAAGGTCATGTTTCAAGGGCAGGTAATTAGTGTTGCTAGTACAAGAAAATAAGTACCACATTACCAATTATGACGTGACGATACCAGATGAAAATATTGATTCTATTGGCTAAATTCAACAAACATACACACTGATATTCTCACATCTTCACTCACTCACAAACGTTCGTAATAAAAACTATTTTTTTAAACGGTTTTATGCCTTTATTATTAAAATAGTATACAACACTACAGCTACAACAATAATTTAGACAACCCATAAGTCATTGCAGACTCACAGGCAGTCCAAATGGTCCACCACCAGTTGGCAGCATTGCCCCGTGGAATTCCATTCAAAACTCCATTAAATTATTGGATGGACTTATTTTTAACCGTATATTTTTGTTTATGCATTAATTACTGTTTACTGGATCATGCAATTTCGATGATTCTTATTTTTTTGCGTAGAAAATACAAACTTCTACCTATCTCTCCTTGAGAACTGATCTTGTATACGTTTTGTCCTTATAAAGTAAATATTATAACTCAAAAGAAAAACGGGTAGGAGGCCCCGCGAAAAGTTCCGGCAGCTATTCTTGGGAGAGAGTTTCCATTTTACGCTAATCTACTGTCTTCAACCACATACCATCAGGTGAGATGGTGGTCAAAGGCTTTAACCTATCAGCAATAAAAAATATCATGGTGGTAGTGCATTTTGCGAATGGCCGTCTGGATAGCTACCACCCTCAAGTAGAATATCTGTCGCCAAGCACTTTACGGTGTGTCCCGGCAGCTGTCTTCGAAAGCCACTAATTCTAGGTTATCCTAAACAACATCTTAGCCCACATCATCACTCACCATCAAGTGAGATAGTGGTCAAAGGCTAGCCTATCAGCGATAATTTAAATAGAGATAAATTGATCCTTGACCCTTCCCCGTTTTATGAGAAGTTAGTTATAGAAAAATGTTTAAGTGGTCACCCATTTTTGTATAAGGGTGTATTTTGTATGAAAGTAAGTAATTCTCATACATTATTTAACAGACTGATGAGATAGATTCGTCTGGCAGAGAAGGATTACATTTATTCGGGCCGTTTGGTCTAGCCAAGACAGGACGGAGAGCGAAATTAGCTTTTTAATTAAAGTCATGGCTGCTGTTTCTTATTAAACTGGGAGTAATATTCCTTTATGAAGTTTCGCTTTAGGAAATATTAGCTGAGATTCATTTCAAAATGTTGATTGGTATCTGTTTCATTTCTAGTTCCCTTTTTTAATTCCACATAGGTACCTCACGCCGCTTTTTGTATGTATTTATTGTCTCAAGAATCAGTTAATCGATAAGGCCGCCCATTGACCAATCTAATTTTTTATTTAAGATCGTTGATCAATAACGTATTTTGTACTGTAAAGTGTTTCTATGCTTATTGATTATAACTATAATATACTAAAAGTGTCTGCATGGTATCTGAAGCCGGTGCATAACACTCTAGAGTGAATGACCGGTTTGGCTCAATGGTATATCTCTCAAAACAGTCCAACATAAGATTTTCATGGTGGGACGGCATTTAGGATTGCCCGCCTGGCTAGTTAGCCTTGCGACAGATTTTCTATTTGAGGTTGATAGCTAGCCAGCCGGACTTTCGGCCAATTCCTACCACCATGCTATAGCGACTACCATCTTAAGACAACAACCGGGTAACGATACTTTGACGAGCCCTCCGAAGCACCAAAGCACTCTGTAGTAATGCCACTAATTGTCACCCATACAATTCATGACCTCACCGTACATTCTTTAATCTAGTTGATCAGATAAAAAAGGCAAAGCAAGCTACGCTACGAGCGTTTCAAACGATATTCACGTTCATATTTCCACTGTTAAATAGACTAAAACTGCGTATCCACCAGAGATGTGCGTGGAAGGAGCGCAATGTAAGAGGATTAAATCCACCAATAAGATCACTCCGCTCAGCACTGCTAAGAAAAAAATATTCTATTGGTGAATTTTTGCTCTTACACTGCTCATCTTCTTCACAAATTTCTGTTGAATACGCAGCGTAATGCTACAAACGTTTTCTTCTTGTTATCAGGTGTGGGAAGACACGGAGACCGAGCTTCCGGAATCGGACTCAGTAAGCGCGGGCTGGTCGAGAGAGGTCCACGACGCGCACGCAAGGAGGCTTTGCGGGGACTGGGGAGGCAAGCTGAAGCTCCTGCGGTACCAGAGCAAGAGTAACGTGCTAAGGCTCAGATTCAAGTCGGACCATTCGAGGCATTTCGCGGGGTATCGAGCGAAGGTTACCGTAGCTGATTGTAAGTATTTAACTAACTTTAAGAGTTTTAAATCAGACTGGTTTTAGATTTCTCAACCTAACAGATATCAGGGATCACTAAATAATTGATAAGATAAGGCTCCCAAGGATACAGCGGTAGTTGGTGACCTTTTCATTACTTGAGGGGTAAAGCCAAGAAAAATAGCATACATTGTTACAAAATTACTGTACTGTACTTTATCGTACATATAGCCTGATGATCCACTGCGTAACACAGCGTCTCTCATTAAGGGGGTATTTGCAATAACCCTCACGCTTGGCAGGCGGCTTGTGGATCGCAGTGAAAGATGTCAGTTCCTGCGGCCCACCTTCCAGTCTTTTTCACCTTAGTCGCCTCTTATGACACCCACGGAAATACATGGGGAGCTACGATTGTAACCCACTTTTACATGGCACTAATAATATGAATAAATATATATTAAGAAAACAGAGAAAACAATTCATATTAGTTTAATAGTTCACACATATATAAAAATAAATGTAGTGAAGAAAATCCGATGTGATATCAAGCGCCGTCAAACTGAGACATACAGTTGCTAAGTCTCATGTGCCTGTAATTTTTCTCAAGGACTACTGGCGACAGATTTTCTAGTTGAGGGTGGTAGCTAGCAAGGCGGGCATTCGCAAAATGCCCTTCCATCATATGGTGAACTCAAGCCAGCGGTGGGATTGAACCAGGGACCTGCGGCACGGCAGTCCATATCTATTACCGCTCGGCCATCATTGCTTCAATGTAGTTTTAACTCTGTTAAAACACGAATGTATGGGGAGTGTATGGGACCCGAATGTACTAACAGATTTAGTCGTTCGTAACAGACGAGACAACAGCAAACTGTGCTTGCACAAATTCAACACTGCACTCATGCATAAGAGAGTATTCTGTATGGCTCCTCTACTTTATAACCATATACCGAATTCTATTAAATGTTTAAATACAGATTTGTTCAAGAAAAAGATGAAATTTATATTAGTAGATAAATGTTATTACAATATAGGTGAGTTCCTGACTGACAAATTGTAACTGTCGTAAATCTTTTTTAATTTTATGATACCAACATTTTTATTTATTTATAATTTGACATTTTTTATCTTATATAATTTATCTAACGTTTTCTATTTAAGTAAAATTTACATCATTATTTTGTACGTAAAAATTTTAATAAGTATTTTAATTATCTTTAGTTGGAATCTATGTAATTTTAAATTCTAGATTTGTATGCCTCTAAGGGCGAAACATGTATGTGCTGACTACTTTATAATAAGACCTTGCATGCTTCGTTTAGTATGTAGACACATGTATACAAATAAATGATTTGATTTGATTTGATGAGGAGAAAAATCCTTCCAATGGTTTGTGTATATTTATATATAGTACCTTAAAATGTTACCTAGGTACTGCTGTACTAGTTTCACGCGCAAGAAACATTTTCTATGATAGGTAATATAATATGTATAGTTTACCAAGAAGTTTCTGCCTCGGGAAATAAAGAAATAAAACTAAGTTTCGTGACAGAGCAAGGCGAAGTTAGTGGAATCCCTAGCCAGTACAACTTTCTCACCAACCGCGACAACCTTTCTTTTAATCTCATAAAAAAATATTTTCCCGACTGTCTTACAGTTGGAGAGTTCAGAAACTGTATGTTTTGGTTTGTCTCGTTTTTCAATTGACAATGTTGCCGGCCGTCAGTTCCGTTTCAGTGCCTGCGGGCGAACCGGTCATGGTCCGGCCTACGTACAGCTCGAGGCACATGACTGGATACTTTGTTCGAATTGTTCTGTTATTTTGATATAGGGATTTGATTTTCTCCTCGAAGGCTTAGGCTTTAGAAAACGTTACGTGAGATTGCATAGCTCACATATTTTTAAGCGACTTCCAAAAAAGCTGGAGATTCTGAAATCAAATGCATGTTTTTTGAAGCGCTCGTAGCGAAGTTTGCTTAACCATTCTGAATCGATCAGCAAAGTTAAGCAACGTTCGCCGCGGTCATAAGTTGGATGGGTGACCGCTGGTGACATTACTACTGGGCGCTTCCGTGCTTCGGAGGGCACGTTAAGCCGTCGGTCCCGTTTGTTGTCTAAGGATGGCAGTCGTTACACCATGGTGGTAGGGCACTTTGCGAATGCCCGCCTGGCTAGCTACCACCCTCAAGTTGAAAATCTGTCGCCAAGCACCTAACGGTGTGTTCCGGCAGCTGTCCTTGAGAGCCAGTAATTCTAGGTTAGCCTGAACAACATCTTCGACCACATCATCACTTACCATCAGGTGAGATAGTGGTCAAAGGCTAACCTATCAAGCATAAAAAAAATGTTTATTTATTATGTTTGTGACGCGATTGCTCCGGCATTTATGAATTGATTTTGATGATTAAGTTTTCGTTGTGCCTCCAAGGCGTTCCCATTTAAATTTCATTAACATCGGTCGAGTAGTTTTCCTAAAGACAATCAATGAATTGAAAATAGTATTTGTGTACCTGTATGATGTAATAGAAATAACAACGTTTGGAGAGTGACAATTATCTTGTTAGCACTATGCAAAACTTATTATAAATTAAAAAAATATTTTGGCCATACCCTCCATCGAGAGGACACCAAGTACTAAACGACTGTGACTTGACCTTTATGAGAATCTATGCATATCACAATCTATATATATGCTAATTATAACGATTATCATCATAATTATGTATAAAAATCGATTATAAGTAACTGTTTTTCTAAATTTATTTTTAACTGTTTTTTATACCTAGTTATGATTGTCCAAAACCTTGTGCACATTGTAAATTTATGTTAACTCATTGACACTGTCCTGTTTCGTGTAATACTAAATACAAAAAAAAACTAAAACAGAAATTTGTGGAAGTCGAATCATGACAATGGGAAGTCAGTGTTTTGAATCAGCATGATACCGACTTCAACAAATTATTTAATACTTTACAGTGTTGAAAGTCGATTCCTTCTTTTTATTTGTTTGTCTCGTATTTCACTTGTGCCGTTGAAATTTTTTTTTCTCCTCACAAGTTCGGAAAGTTGATATTTATTATTCGAAATCTGAGTAGACAAGTGCATTTTGTCCGCTAACGTGGAAAAAGTTCTTATTACAAAATTTTTTATTATTTCAATATTACCAATTGCAGTTATTTTATTTTATATTTTAGTGTATATAAATATTATTTTTACGTCTCCTACCTTTGAAACCCTTGTTACGCTCAAGGTTCTATATTTGTACTAGCTTGGCTCATGCTCCAATCCTAGAATCCTTCCTTTCCTCTGGATTAAATACAAGTACTCGCGAAAATAACAACTTTGCAGCCTAAGTGACGAATAACTATTTAAATATAAATATTTTAGGCGACATTAATAGGACATGCGAACTAACAGGCACTTGTATTGCGTTTAAGCCTAGGAATAAATTCATATTTATTACGAATAAATTCATATTTATTCTTATTTTCAAGCCTTCTCCAATAATGATAACTGATAATGGAACCTAAAAAACCATTAATAGTTCCCAATTATCTGACGTGTCAGGCCGTGGAGAGTTAAAAGAGTTTTATTCACTTAATACCTTTATTTTTGAATAAATTGATTTGTGTTATTTATATACTAAGACTTACAATTATGAACTTACAGCTAAGTCAACACATTCACAATGTCATAGGTACGACTTAAAGGTGCTATACCTTTATTCAAAAGACACTACAAACTTCAATATCTATATACGATTTAAAAATAAAATATACCTACAATACATAATGAATACGGCTAATGTAAGTTAGCATCTTGGACTACGTTCAGAAAGTCGTTGATGAGAGTAATAGCCCTCGCTATCAATACATTTTGCGCGTGCAATGTGTGCATCTTTGAAGGTGGCGCTAGTAGTCGGAACTGGCGTCTCCGGCCCATGCGGATGTTCTCAGGCACAAAGTAACCTACTTCTCTCAGAGCAAAGGTGTTGTCAACTTAGTATCCTACCAATAGACAGTAGTGCTATGATAAGTGAAAGCTTTCGTCTGTGGTCTAGAGACACGAAGCCAACCATACCAAAACAGTGACTTTTGAAGCAGTGATGGCTCAGTGGCATTGACTATGGACTGCCACGCAGCAGGTCCATGGTTCGAATCCCGCCGCGGGCTTGAGCTTCACCGCATGGTGGAAGGGCTTTTTGCGAATGCCCGCCTGGCTAGCGACCACGCTCAAGTGGAAATTCTGTCGCCAAGCACCTAACGGTGTGTTCCGACAGCAGTCCTTGAGAGCCAGTGAAATTACAGGCACATGAGACTTAAAACTGTCTCAAAGTGACGGGCGCAGTGCAATTCGTGACTTGTGACGAAATGCATCTGTTATAGGCAGAGGTTAGTCCGCTTAACATCAGGTGGGCCTCGAGCTTGTTCCGTCACAATAACATAAAAAAAAAAAAAAAAAAACAAATACAGTAGTACATATGAGAGCACAATAAAAAAACTATTGCGACGACGACGCCATTACGGCTAGCAACTTGGTATATAAGTACACACATCTGTTTACCAGCGTTATCATATCTAATGTTTACGAAAACCTCCTTCGCATAGCCGTCTCGTGTTTCAAATGACAACTTTGTCGGTCCGATTCTGTACCCGCACGCGGCCTGACCGGAAATGAACCGGCCTTTTTAAGGCTTGGTACACATGGCTGCATATTTTGTACGTACTGTTGCGTTATTTTGATGAAACTATTTGAATTTCCGCTATTTACAGGACGCCCTTACTAATATTGTCTTGCTAAGATGTTTTTTAGTGTTTTAAAAAGCTTTTTTGAAACAAATCTTTAGAAAACACAAAGAAAATTTGCGACACTGTTAGCATTGCCAACTAATTAATAGTCAAATTGAAAATCATTTATTCAAATAAGGCATCTACAAACTTACGACAAAGGACATAATATAATTTCGAAATATTCTACAATCCACTATATCACTTTCAGTAAAAAGTATCATAGAGCCAATGCGAGAAGAAACTCTGAGTATTAACCCAATAAAATACTCGTACATAGTATTCAACTATTTATCGCATTATGGTAGGGAATTTAGCGCATGCCCACCTGGCTACCACCCACCCTCAAGTAGAAAATCTGTCTCCAAGCCTCTAATGATGTGTTGAGGCATTTATCCATGAGAGCCAGTTTTTCTAGGTTCAGCCTATTTAACACCTTCGACCATATCATCGCTGACCACCAGATGTGTCATATGCGGTTAGCTAGCACATCAACAGTAAAAAAAAACCCGTCTCGTGTTTTAATTGACAACTTTGCCGGTCCTCCGTTCCAATTCAGTACGCACGCGGCCTGACCGGAAATGGAGCGGCCTTTTTAAAGCTTGAAGCACATGGCTGAATACTTTTGCCACAGTATGACGCACAAACTGATGCACTCCTGTAACCATTTTTGTTGGTACAGTTTTAATATCTTTGTTTTAAAACCTTATATAAGCTATGGCATAACTTTCATTCCTAGCATTATCTCTAAAGTCAGTCGTTTTTGCAAAGATTATTCTTAAGACTCAATAGTTTTTATATGTATGGTACAAATATTTACTATCGTTAAGCATAACAAATTATTTAAAGTAGGAATTTTTGAAGTTTGCTTAGCCGTCTAAGTTAGTAACGTCCGCCGCGGTCATGACTTAGATGGGTGGTCGCTAGCGACATTAATACTGAGCGCCTCCGTGCTTCGGAGTACACGTTAAGCCGCACGGTTGTTTTCTTATTATGGCAGTCGTTATAGCATGGAACAGAGCATTTTAAAGCATGTACGCCTGGCTAGCTAGCACCCTCAAACATAAAATCTACCGCCAAGCACCTATCGGTGTGTTCCGGCAGCTTTCCTTTATAGTCAGAAATTCTAGGTTAGTCTGAACAACATCTGCGACTACATCATCACTTACCATCGGGTGAGATAGTTGTCAAAGGGCCATTTTAGTTGCCGATAGGTTTAACAAAAACAAACAAACAGAGGTATGGAGGCCGGTTTTCTAAAATGTGTGCGACCTTACAACGACCAAGTGTGAAATAATGTGTGGAATTTGCTTTTTATCTCTTGAAGATTGTTTCTTACACCTTTCCACAACCCTATTCAATGTAAATTTCTGATTTCTGATAACGTTTTGCTCCTCCGAAGGTACAGTTTTGTTGTACGTGTGTTTGCACACGAAGCATCGTTTTACCTGGCGTCACTTTGCTGTTCGCAGAGTTTGGTCTTAACTATTTTATGCGCTGTGATGTTTTTCATACTTAATATATGATTAGAAGGTAGTTTCTGCAAATTTCTTGCAGATAGATCGAAAGAAGCGTTTTTTCAAACACTTAACTCTCGGTATGATGTCGCTACCCTTCTAAATTTCTAAATATGATTACAAGCACCATCGCGTGCTAAGCGAAAATCATATCAAACAAATTATTGGAGTACAAAATTGTATGCCCAAGGCGCACCGTCCTCTATGACGGTTAAAGTAATTGAAAAATACAATTGGAACACAAAATTTCGCCTTGAAATGTCAAGTCTAGGTGGCCGAAGAGGTTTAGACATCCGACGCGATATCGAAGGACGCGGGTTCGATTCCCACCTTGAGTATAAAATTATGTACTCCAATAATTTGTAAAATATTATAATGGTTTTATCATAAGAAACGCAAACAAAAGTCCCGTCACAACAACATCTCATATTTCAACCGACCATCCGTTCCGATTCAATTATTGTTTTATCGGGATTGGGATGCCAAAACGAAAGTGAACAGGTTTTTGTCAAGCCCGAAATAAAATGATATACATCTTAACTCTGGTACGTTGTTTTAGTATAATAATTTGATTCTTTTTTTTATTGCTAATAGGTAAGCCTTTGACCACAATCTCACCAGATCTCAACTGATGATGTGGTCGAAGGTGTTGACAGGCTTAACCTAGTATTCTCTTCTAGTCTTACGCTTTAGGAAAAATCATTTTGATACTACTCTTGCTTACGACTTCTTTTTTTTTCAATGTCAAGCTTGTCAAAACTATTTTGGAACCATTCAAGAAATGCCTTGTAATTTACGGAAGCCATGCGAAATATTCATTACATTCTTAGCTTTAACTTTTTGATATTCTTTACTTCTTGATTGTTACAAAATTACAAATTTACGAGAGAAAAATATATAGTCATGTGCGGGATTCGAACCCGCGTCCATCCACCCCTATAGCCGGGGTATGCTCTAACCAATTGAGCTAACATGACACAATGACTCATAACTTTAATTCTTGCTCTCGTTCTTCAACCATCGTATCGGGATAGGAGCGACACCTATAGTTCCACTTGCGTTGTACATCTTGATTGTTTTTATCTAAATATAAATATATTAGCATCTCGTATGGAGATTGGTTGTACATTAATTTATTATACGATTAGGTAGCTATGCCCCGTGGGGTGCCAGGTTAGAATTGCATCTCCCCATATCATCCCGTGGGTGTCGTAAGAGGCGACTAAGGGAAAAATACTGGAAGGTGGGCAGCAGCGCCTTCTAAAGAACTGCTAACGATGATGAAGCGCTCGTAGCCAAGTTTGCTTAACCATTCTGAATCGATCAGCAAGGTTAAGCAACGTCCGCCGCGGTCATGACTTGGATGGGTGACCGCTGGTTTTTTTTTTTTTTTTACGCCTTATAGGTTAGCCTTTGACCACTATCTCACCTGATGGTAAGTGATGATGTGGTCGAAGATGTTGTACAGGCTAACCTAGAATTACTGGCTCTCAAGGACAGCTGCCGGAACACACCGTTAGGTGCTTGGCGACAGATTTTCAACTTGAGGGTGGTAGCTAGCCAGGCGGGCATTCGCAAAGTGCCCTACCACCATGCTGTAACGACTGCCATCCTAAGACAACAACCGGGACCGACGGCTTAACGTGCCCTCCGAAGCACGGAAGCGCTCAGTAGTAATGTCACCAGCGGTCACCCATCCAACTCCTGACCGCGGCGGACGTTGCTTAACTTTGCTGATCGATTCAGAATAGCCAAGCAAACTTCGCTACGAGCGCTTCAAAATGTTTTGCCCCGGGCGGGAACATTACTACTTAGCGCTTCCGTGCTTCGGAGGGCAAGTTAAGCCGTCGGTCCCGGTTGTTGTCTTAGGATAGCAGTCGTTACAGCATGGTGGTAGGGCACTTTGCAAATGTCCGCCTGGCTAGCTACCACCCTCAAGTTGAAAATCTGTCGCCAAGCACCTAACGGTGTGTTCCGGCAGCTGTCCTTGAGAGCCAGTAACTCTAGGTTAGTCTGAACAACATCCTCGACCACATCATCACTTACCATTAGGTGAGATAGTGGTCAAAGGCTAACCTATCAGGCATAAAAAAAAAAAAAAAAAAACTCTCACTGCTTTCCCCAAGACGCCTGCCAAGCGTGGGGATTATGGCAAATACCCCCTTAATAGGGGAGGCTGAGTTTAGCAGTGGACGATCTGGCTGTTATAGTAGGTAGCTATAAGTATTAATTGTGACATTAGCGTCCAAGATCCAACCAATTTTACGGTTTCTTAATATATTCAATATTATTTACAGTGAGTACCTACATGTAGATTATTATATTTAAAAAACAAAGAAATATGAAAGCCTCGGATTGAGATGGCATTCATATTTATATATTAAGTTATTAGTATTTATTCCACACTTTAGCACCTTAGATCAAACCAACGGTATGGTTGATGAAAACTCTTTAATACTCTTTACAGTGGGGGACTGTACTCTATCTGCCATTCCACTGCTGATCAGAGCCACCATTAAGGGGAGTCTGCCTTAATCCCCAAGCTTGGCAAGCATGTGGCTTGGGGATCCAATATTAGATAGTATTTCCACAGATGGCGCTACTGCCCAACTTGCGGTATTTTATCCTTACTCTCCTCTTACGACACAGACGGGAAACCTGTGTGGGTATGACATTTTGGCCCGTCACCCACGGGTCAGAATACTGAAGTACACAGTGAATCATTGTTCTCTATTATGTTCTTTAAAGCAAAGTAATATTAGCAGGTCGTTTAAAGATGGGATTCATAAATTATAGGTAGTAATTCAGATTTATTCCGCACATCACGTCGGCCCATCGCCTGCAACTTTACAAGGCTCAGGTTCGACCTCACATGGAGTACTACTCTCACCTCTGGGCGGGAGCTCCCCAGTACCAGCTTCTTCCATTTGACCGCATTCAACGCAGAGCGACTCGAATCGTCGACGATCAAGTTCTCTCCGGTCGGCTCGACCCTTTGGCTTTGCGTAGAGATGTTGGATCACTCTGCATCTTTTACCGTATATATCACGGGGAGTGTTCTGAGGAACTGTTCGATTTACTACCTGCAGCTCAATTTCGCCACCGGACTTCCCGACAAAGCATGATGTTTCATCAATTTCATGTCGACGTCTGGCAGTCCACAACCTTGCTATTTTCACGGCATTTTTTACCTCGCACTGCCATATTATGGAACCAGCTGCCTGGTGAAGTATTTCCGAACAGTTACGACTTAGGAACCTTCAAGAAGAGAGCATATTCCCTCCTTAAAGGCCGGCAACGCATCCTCGAGACCTCTGGTGTTGCGGATGTTTGTGGGCGACGGTGATCACTTACCATCAGGTGAGCCGCTTGCTCACCTGATGGTAAGTGATCATAGGAGCAAACAATCATAAAATAGTGGCATAGGAGTGCAAACAATCCTATGCTATAAAAAAAAAAAAAAAAAAAAAAAAAAAAAAAAAAAAAAACATCAGCGTCCATGATCAAACCAAATTTAAAAATGGTAGAAAATATTTATTTATTTATTGGTCATCCAACAGCCTATTAACAATTTAAAATAAATATTTTTAGAAACATAGGGTCAATTATAGGCCAACACGTATAACAATATAATTTTTAATAATTATTTAGTATATATATATATATATATATATTCCAACAATATATTCATGTGCCGACCAATCTAAATCATAACAGATGTTTTTATATATTTGCCTACAGTTCCTATGTCCAAAAAAAAATTAATTCTTCAGCAAACATCTGTAATCTCTAAATGTACCTACTAAATATTTGATGGTTCAACCAACCGACAAGACGCTTACATTTCATAAAAACAGCAAATAAATAAATTGTAACAACGAACCACTACAACTCTATTAAAAAAAAAACATCCTAGCCCATGTCTAGTAAAACAGTATTTTAACCCTATAACGTCCCAAACATAAAACTCTATTTGAACATTACGTTACACTGTTATCATGACCCCGGTAATGCCAAAATATCCCTGTTATATTGCAGGCTTCATGCATATAATCCCCTTAGCGCGCAACTGTACCGAACCTAACCCACCCGACTTATTACGGGCTACCCCCTTTCCTACTAACGATACATCCATCGTGAGTACAACGGATTCAATTTCTAGCTATATACATTGCCGGGTTTGTACAATTAGGCAACTTTGTTACTCATTATGGGTGAGTGATGTTGGTTATGCGCTCGTAGCGAGCAATTTGTCCCTAAATCGAGTTGATAGCATAGCACGGAGGTCGAAGCTTATGTGGCATTATAAGCATGGTTGTGTTTGAAATTGAATTTATTTTGTTGGCAACTCGAGTTTATTTATTATTTTTAAAATGTGACAGGAGCTTTGTTCTGCGACACAATTTCCCGTGTTCGTAGAAAGTTCTGCGCTGAAAATATTAAAGTAACGTAGTATATTTTGATAAGTTAGGTTATGATATTAGAACTGTATTTCAGATTTTTAAACTTCAATATATCGAATGAAAATTTAAACTGTTAAATGTGTGACATGCCGTAAATATTACGCAAAATAATATTTACTAGGGGCTCACGACTGAAACTTATTTTTCATGTTACCAGATTCCAGGCGTTTTGTTGAATTTTCAAAATCTGAATCGACAAAATATTTATCGAACCTGCTCACAAATTTTTACTAGAATAAGTTGACAGGCCTACCTGATGTTAAGTGGACTAACCTCTGCCTATAACAGATGCATTTCGTTACAAGTTACGAATTTCACTGCACCCGTCACCTTGAGACATAGTTGGATGGACAGACATACGAAAACTTTTTTCCCAAGCTGAAATGGAGACGCTCCGTGGCGCGTTTCACGCTCGCACGGTCAATCATAACATAATATTTCTGACTCCAACAGGGTAGAATTGCACGTACATTATTATATTATGAGAACTGGCTCTTCAGAATACTTTTACATACTTGGCGACTGATTCTACTTGGGGGTGGTAGCTAGCCAGGCGAGCATTCGCAAAATGCCCTACCACCATGCTATAACGACTGCCGTCCTAAGAACTTTGCTGAACAGCTCAGGATGGTTAAGCAAACTTTGCTACGAGCGCTTCAAAACTCTAGTCTGAGGGGATGGGCGCAGTGCAATTTCGTCACTTGTGACGAAAATCATCTTTTCTAGGCAGAGGTTACTTAATAACAGATGGGTCTTGTGCTTGTTCTGTAATCTAATTACTTATAGTAAAAAACAGAACGCTCTAAAGCTCAAGCCAAGTAGTTATAGCACAATTTATTCTCTCTACCGGTACCATGAAGCAGTCGCCAACTTATCGACTAATTTTAGAAGCCTTGCGACGACTCTTGATGTAGAAAACTTGAAAAGCTTGTTCAAACTACCACCTGTGAATACTTAGTAGGCTGCATTTGAATTTATACAGAGCATCTGAATGTATAACTGACATCTGCCACATCTGGGTTGCGTTTACAGATGGTACCAGGCTTGAGTTTACCTAGAGATAGTTGGTGCTGAGAAATCGAGGTACCATTTTTACACATTTTGACGTTTAACTATAAACCTATGAAACCTCACAAAAAAAGAATACCTACATAGCTCCGAAATGTAAAATAAAACCTTTCATATGACGCCATTTGACCCAATTTTTGTCGCTTGGTAAAATTTTCCATTTAATACCTAAATTTTCGTATCTCAACAATCCCCGAACTGATTTACCTTATTTTGTTATACACATCATTTCAGTCATATCCTACCCTTGTCCATTTTAGGTCGCGCCTCTACAATATGTTTAATTTTACGACACGACGCACATAAGAACAAAAATTAATAAAGAGTATTATAGGCTCAATAAGCACCGCGCCCCGTCATGTCAGTACTTGCCTTACTGACATGCGATAAAAGTAGACTTCGCGTAGGTCTTCTCGCAACCCTCATTTCTTGGTTTTTTTTTTCATTAAGTATACCTATATAAGACTACCTATATTGTCTTTACATTACGTTTTTTTAAATTAAGGTGTGAACACAGTGACATTTTTTTTAAATCTCGTTTTTGGTAATTGTATCTGATACATAAGTAAGTGTTTTATATTGTAATAATCCTAATCATTTAGCTTTGTGACAGCAAAAAAATACTAATTTTTATAAAATTATTTATGAAAAAAATACTTTGAAAACATAACTGCAAGCGTTCTTCTAGGTTATTAAGTTAAAAAGTAGGACGTAAGAATATTATTAAACATTGAATTTTTAAAAATTTTTGGTCGACCATTGTTTTCTATTTACACAAACATTTGTAAAAAATATTGTACTTACTTAAATAGGAAGTGCTATAATCATAGTGATGATTATACTACTTCCTATTTATGTAGCGTCTGAAAACGCAGCCCGGATTTCCGACTTCCGCGATAAGAACGAATGTAAAGAACGAACGAGCGAGTGAACGAATGAATGAAACTAGTTAACGAGGGAACCCGAGCCGGTGCATGTTTTTTTCTCCCCGGCAGAAATTCCAACGATACGGCTCACGGCCAGTTATTTCGAATTAACGAATGCTTTTCATAGCGAGAGATGAGGATTCGAGGCACGCGATATTTTTACGGAATGAGTGTCGTTTTAAAATTAAATATTTTAAACATGGAATGTAAAACTTTAAACCTACGTGATTGCATAACGGAAATACTTGTTTATATTGTTTGTAATTCAATATTCCATTATTATCTTTACTTGTCACTTTTAGTTACATAAATGTTTTTTGCAATACCCTGTACACTTGTTAAGGAAATACATTATAACTGTTTCATGTTATAGATTTGATAATTGCTGTATGTGCCTTTTAAAATATTAACACTCTTATAACCGCTTATTAAAATCTTATACATTGAATAGTAGTTTAAAAAGAAAAGCTTTTTCTTATAAATATCAAATAACTTTAATCAGTCACTATTTTATTTTGCATTGCATAAAGTCGCTGTAAAGTAAACTATTGTTCCACCCATGTTGAAACAATGAATAGCAATTTATTTAACAAGATGGCGGATGTGAAACAGCTGATGCATTCAATTGCATGGTGCGTAGTTGCTGTGATTGTGTTTCGTTCTTGGTTTGTTTGTTAGCGTGCGAGCAATTTGTTTTGTGAACTTGGTTTTATACCATTATCAAGTTGAGGATGGCTACTGAAACTAAATACGTTGTCCTACAAAATGGGCTGAGTAATATTAATTGCTTGCATAGCTGGTTTATTACTGGATTCAACAATATTTTCTTTGTGGTGTGACAAGCTCGAGGCCCACCTGATGTTATGCGGATTTACCTCTGACTATAAAAGATGCCTTTCGTCACAAGTCACGAATTGCACTGCGCCCGTCACTTTGAGACATAAGTAGTTGTTAAGTCTCATGTGCGTGTTATTTCATTAGCTCTCAAGGAATGCTGCCGGAACACAGGTGCTTGGCGACAGATTTTCTAGTTGAGGGTGGTCGCTAGCCCGGCGGGCATTCGCAAAATGCCCTTCAACCATGCGGTGAATCTCAAGCCCGCGGCGGGATTCAAACCATTGACCTGCAGCGCGGCAATCTATAGCCGATGCCACTGAGCCATCACTGCTTCATAACTCACTGCTTCGTCTTCGTCCCAATCACAGTTTGGCCTCGTTTAGTTACTGTTGGACTTTGCAATTGAAAAAACTTACAGTACTTGCCATTGCATCAAAAGTCGCCGACTTTTGAAAAGCGGAAAATAATACTTGCGGCGTTGGAACACAGTGAAACACAACGTTAATAATCGCTCATTAGCGACCAACTAAGTAAGCCTAACTTAACATTTATAAGTAGGAAAAATATATGCAATTATTAGATTAAATGAATGATTAGCTAGTCAATAAACTTAAGACGAAGATCTTTGAAAATTTTCAGCCTGGACTGGGTAAGACTGTAGGATGGCGACACCTCGTTTCGAATGCGAGTGAGCAAAACAGAACTACGCAATATATAAGTAGCGTGCTTGATTTTTGAAAAAAGTCTCTGTTGTCTAATCACTTGGTTGCTATATAATATTTAGAAACAAAATTGTAAACAATACTTAGATACCAAACTTGATTAGTAGAATTTTAGAGCTGTATTCATGATTTTTTCGGTCGAGCGGAATATATATTTAAGGTCTGTTCTACTTGAACAGACACACATTGAATGTGATCGCTGAAATAGGAGTTTTAGCAAAACGCTGATATTCACAATTTTAGGTTTTGTAATATATTTTGTTCCAATTACAAATGTTTTTAAACCTTTTCGTAAAGGGTAAATGTAATGTTTAATATCTACATTTGACGATTTTGTTTTTTGTTTAATATTGATAGACTAGCCTTTGACCTCTTTTTCACTTGTTGGTGCGTGATGATGTGGCTGAAGATGCTGTTTAGGCTAACCTAGAATTAATGGCCTTAAGGCAAATACTGACTGACATCTTTGGGGGACAATTCTAAATTTTAATAGTTTTTGCATTTTTTGTTAAACCTTTATCTATTGTACTTGACCGCGTACAACGCGAGGTTCCGAGAGGAGTTTTCAAAATATCTAATATTTTATTCATATTATTTATTGAATTTATTATAGATGAACGAATAAGTAATATACACATCCCGTAAGCGTAAATCTAAGTTTATTTATCATGTACCCATGTTTTGAACAATAAATAGTTCAATATCCTTAACGTTACTTTTCGTTTTTGACGGTATTAGCGGTAATTTATGGAACCGCGAGCATTGGTGTCCACTACCTGTTCAGAGTAATATGATCAATATTATTTTAAACTCGCAATTAGAATGGTTAAGAAATCTAGCTGCAAGCGTGAAAAACCGGTAAAATTTTGTATTTCCCATCACACACGCAAGTTAGGAAACTTAAAACCTTAAATCGTTTAATAGATATATTCCCCCGCTATATATAGAGAAAAAAATTTTGTACTTACATCAGATCGGGGTGAACGAATATATAACAAAATAACTAAATGACCCTGTACGTGAAAGGTCAGCTTTTGATGTGATGTGTAACAAAGGGTAGTAGAAAAGTGAGTTATGGTTGTGAGTAATCGTTTTAAGTTTCGTGATTCGAATCACAACCGAGACATCGAAATATTGTTCGGACGTTAATTATTTTTTATTGACGATGGACTGAAAACGCCGGTTTATTATGTAGCTTTGGGGTTGTGATCACAACCAATAAACATATTTTCTTTTATAGGATTTTGTAACGCGACATAAAAGAGCGAGAATCGACTCGCACTTCGCCAGTTTTGCCTCAATAGCCCTTGACCGAATCTCCCAATGTTTTACAAATAGTTTTTATGGCATGTTTTTTATCAATAGCTCTTGACGGTATCTCTCAATGTTTTACAAATAGTTTTATTTTAAGCAGCCGCGTACATCCATAGAGCTTGTGGCTTGAAATATAACGACAATTCCATATTCTCCCGTTGGGTGACGTATTTTTTTATGTTTGGAAGTAACGAGACGGTCCAGTCACCCACCTGTAAGCGTCACACCTGGTCATTACATTTGCAGTATCACCGCTCTCGTCCTGATTGACACTGCACTGCGCTCATCGCTCCGAAACGTTAGTTCTTACGTGTCGTTCACTAAATCGCGTTCAGAAATTTTCATGCTTCTTTTACGTTTATACACAACAGTGTTTGTTAACTAAGTTTGTAAACTACTGCTTTAAGGCAGAATACCTGACATTGCTATGATACCTACCAAGATGGACTCTTATTAAAGAGACCTACTATTAAATCAAAGGCGACTGACGGAAAATTGCGCATAATTATTAGCAAGCCACTAATAATGTCCCTAAACGTATATGCTACGAACGAGAACATAGGACAAAAACCTAATGATAGCGTCATATAAACATGCAATAAAATCCAAGTTAAAGCTGTTTTACAATCATGTCTTTTGTGTTGTTAGCGAATACATATATTTTTTGTTAAATTGTGCCTTGTGTTCTTACATTGTTAACTACTGGCTGACTTAAGCAGTTGTTGCACGTAAAATATACGGCATATATTAAAAGTGTTAATAATGTTCCTCGTACTTACTGATTCCAACTTTAAGTTTGATGATTAGCTACAATGCCAAGCAGAAATACCTTATATTTTCTTACCTTGACAGGTGACATATTTGGCGTATAGCTTGCTGGAATCCTCAATATTACAAATATCTTACGTCTTATGACCAAATAGTAAATATGGCAATATTTTTCACAATGTCGCTTTGTCTAGAAATCCTTTTGTTTGAGACGACACCTTCTGTCTAGCTACAATAAAAGTCTGTTATCTTACATTTACCTTTATCGTGATTTTTTGCTGTAGGGCTTTTGTTACAAAAAGGAGGCCTTATTATCACTAGCTGCGCCTCATAGTCTCTTACGCAGGGACAATCACGAAAAGAGACTATAAAAATATCCAATGCGTTAATCCAGGATATAAACTATTTATATTCCAAGTTTTATCTAAATTAGTTCAGCTGTTTCAGCTTAGATCTCTCTTCAAATTAAATAACATCTCACCAATCCCGTGTATGTACATTAGAGATTTATGCCACTTTATTAAGCAGTATCCAACTTACTTTAAAACCCGAAGCGAAATGTTTCCAAGACAACAAGTACAAGTTTTACAGCATTATTATTGTATATTCTATGAGCAGCTTATTATATCAACCACGATGCCAAAAAGGTATTTATAAGATAAATGTGTTTAATATGTGTATACTCGTATTTTACCAGAAAATCTTAAAATATTAAAGAGTCCCTAAAAGAAACCCAGTACCTACATATTAGAAATTATTTTTTTATTTATTTATTTGCCATAATAATAACGGCGTAGCCACTTATACTTATTATTAAATTGTATATTGTAATATAAGTTTATTATACATACATGGCCAAAATTTTAATATAAAATTGCACAAATCAGTCAAAGTAAGAAATGTCAAATAATAATATGAAAATAATAAAATTATGAATAAATACAAATCATGTGTCCCAAAATGAAAATTAAAAATGTCGATGAATTAAGTCATATTATTTCAATAGATAATAAAATAAATTAGGTAGTCAATAATTAAAATATCATATTCTTTCACAAAATTTCACAATGGATGCAAGAATACTATGCCATTTGTCACAAAATAAATCAGATTCGGTGTTATAGCGTTAAGGAATTAATCAAGGACGTTCAGAGAGCGACACAGAGGGGACTGGGTTCGCGACACTGTGCGACTACGGGGAGTAGCGAACAGCTTGAGTGTGTGGCACGCCTTGAGATATACATATTTATCAGGTACATACAATGAGCACAAAAGATTGTGGAGGCTAGGACAGTCGATATCTCCTCTTAAAATTTTGCAGCAGATAGAGAGCTGATCAACGGACCTTCTAACTTCCAGCGAGTGAAAACTAAGCTGTCCCAAAAGAAACTTGGTGGGATAAAGAAACGGGTAATACCCATACATCCGCTTGTACAGGTACCGCAAAAAAGCCTTCTGCACCTTTTCCAGCATCAAGGTGTATGTCACGTGGTACGGGTTCCAGACCGCCGCGCTCGCCTCGAACTTGCTCCTTACAAGAGTAGTATACAGAAGCGAGATGACGCGAGGGTCATGAAAGTCGCGTGTATTCCGCAACACAAAACCAAGACGCCGGAAAGATTCCTTTGCGGTATTTGTTACATGATCATGAAAAGTTAAGCCGCGGCAAACGTCACGCCCAAGTCTTTTATAGTAGTCACTCTTTGTATGGTATTGTCACAGGCTTTATAATTATATCGAATAGGGTTGGACTTACGGTCAAAGGAATGATATAAGTATATAGAGTGTTAAACAGTTTTAGATTTCAAAGAAAATTTGAGCAATAGGTACCAATTACAAGTTTATAATTATTAAGAACTAATATAACAATTTTATGTATGCCTGAGTTGTTTTATGCCTCTTATATGAACTTTTATACGACTGCTTGGAAGCAGAATAATTGTATGAACTATTGCATTATTGCAAATAAATGATTTGATTGATTGATTGAAATAGTAAAGACCATATGTACACATTACATCTTCACTCACTCGCTAACAATTGTCGCATTTATAATATTAGTGCAATTAGTGATAATACAGTATACAACAGTAATTAAATATTTACCTATTGTATCGTCAAATTTTGGTAATAGTACATTACTGCAGAATCCAGTAAGTAAGCCTTCCTGGCCAAATATGAGTTAACCGGACTGAACTGCAGATGAGGTCCGGTTATATACGAGGCCAGGATGGATTTCTTACTGGTTGATGCTTGTATAGTGTTTTTCTCAAAAAAGAAAGAAAGTTTAACAACAAAATTTCAATTGAATGTGAAATCCCGCCCGTCGTTGTTTTTTTTTTACTGAAAAGATTGCGTTTAGTTTTGAACATTGTTCTATGTTTACATTAGATGAAAGTTTTAGTAAAAAATGTAAATTATTGTTTTTGAAGTACAGCTTAATTTTAGAATAGAAAGTTTTAATCCGACATGATTTATAAATCGAAATTACTAACTACAAACATAAAATCCCACACTCTTCTTCTAAAACATTACTAAGTACAAAACGCAACGTGCATATATATATATATATGGCCCCTCCCTCCTATAACCATGTTATAATAGTTAAACTCTAATCTGTGTCTGGTACTAGGTATGTTTTTTTTTATCTAAGCAGATCTAAGGAGGATGACCTACTGTCCAGTAAGTAAATTACACACTTACTTACTGGACAGTTGTGAATAAGTTTTCGGTACAGTTCACTTTCTGGATACTTTTTAGAGATAATATGGCAACATTACATACCATTTTTAACAAAAAAAAAAATGTGTTTAAGTAAATAAAGTTGGCTATGTACTCGAGCAACTTAAGACTCCATTGTCTGAGTATCAGTGACGCTAGAGTGGCAACATATTGATCAAATCTTCAAAGCCAGCTGCAATATGACAACACACAACACTAATATGGCAATTTGTGAACGTTCCCTTGCTGACTGGCTGCCAACTCTTTGGTATAAAATTGTCTTGTTACGGCAACTGTTCTTAAGACTTAGTTTCTACTTCAGACTTCTAATGCAGAAAAGGCTGATATTCTTAGAAATCTCAGAACCTTGATAGTTTATTATGATGATTATTTGTGAGATATCAATCAGATTTTTGGTGGAGGTAGGGCATATGGCGAACGCCCGCCTGGCTAGCTATACTACCCACAAGTAGACAAGCACCTAACGGTGTGTTCCAGCAGCTGTCTTTGAGAGCCAATAATTGTAGGTTAGCCTGAACATCTTCGACTACATCATCAATTCATCACAGACCAACTGGTGAAATAGTATTCTAAAGCTAGCCTGTCAGCTATAAATAAAATGAAAAATCTATTATCAAATAGAAGGAAACTATTTTCACCAGTAGCCGTTGAAATAGCCTTTTCAAATATAAACAAATACATAGTGTACAGTTTTTAACAAAAGTTTGCAAAGGCAATTGTGTTGAAAACGACGCAGCTGCTGTTTTGTCGCAGTTATAAAATGTTCCATTGATGAACGGAGGAAAAACCGCCCGCGCTATCTGCGCGCTTTTGTTTTTGTTTGTTTATTTTGAACGTTCCGTTTTTGAATGTACGAAATGTTACAAATTCAAAAAAAAAACAATGTCGCGCAACAAAACAAATTCAAATTAAAAATACATGAAAATCAAATCAACTATTTCTTTTACTAACTTTCACTCAAAAATGTTCAGAAATCAGAGTACTACAAGTTTTCAAAAACAGAGAGTAGACAGACTACCAAAGACCCAACTCAAAAGGTCATAGACAAAGTAGACTGCCTACGCTAAGTTGCGTTCCAAACAGCTTTGATTGAATGTAAGAATTTTAACACGGTATTGTAGGGTTTTTTTAACCTACGAACAGGATCACCACCTCACCTATAAATCATTTATGATTTCGTCAACGATGGTAAGTAGGTGTAAACTTACATTATGATTTGATAGTATCTTGTCTTGTTAGGCAAACACTCATTAGACTTTGATGCATATCCACCTAGCATCAACGCCTTATGAGTGTTTTCCTAACAAAATATATCAACATATATCAATAATACCTACTGCGGACGGTGGTCTATGAACAGCTATCACTAAGCGTAACAAAACGTGATACAACTCCGATGTTTCTTGTAGGTACGCATGCTTCATGCGACATGCGTTCGCTAAATGCTCTACCACTTTGCAATGCAACTCATGCACGCGGACGTCCAGGACCAAAGAACCTATTTTTAATTAATCTTTTACTAAAGAGCCACAAAAAATTTAACATGTACCTTTATTATAGCTGTTAGGCTAGCCGTTGACCACTCACTTGAAGGTAGGTGATGATGTTATCTAAAATGTTGTTCAGGCTAACCTAGGCTCTCAAGGACAGCTGCCGAAACACTCCGTTTGAATAATTTTCTATTTGAGAGTGATATAAAGGCTAATATATAAAGGCTGACATTCTCAAAATGCCCTAACACCTTGCAAATACAAACATTCTTAGTAATAATATTATAAGGATAATATTATAGCGATTATAGATCGAATGACGTTAACAAATATACGTTGGCTTCGGTCTATTGGTCTTGTTTATTTACAATATGTTATAATTTACTGTACTGTTGCAGCTGGATTGTCCACTGCTGTACATAGCATCTGAAGCGCTCGTAGCCAAGTTTGCTTAACCATTCTGAATCGATCAGCAAAGTTAAGCAACGTCCGCCGCGGTCATAACTTGGACGGGTGACCGCTGGTTGGGCAATACTACTGAGCGTTTCCGTGCTTCGGAGGGCACGTTAAGCCGTCGGTCCCGATTGTTGTCTTAGGATAGCAGTCGTTACAGCATGGTGGTAGGGCACTTTGCAAATGCTCGCCTGGCTAGCTACCACCTTCAAGTTGAAAATCTTTCGCCAAGCACCTAACGGTGTGTTTTTTTTTTTTTTTTCACCCGGGAAAATCCTTTATGGATACCACCCGCCCCGGGGGGAGCGGAGTGGTTATGTGGGAGTCCTCGCCTGAAGGGCCTTACTACCCCCACGGGGGGGTTACCCACTAAAAACCCGGGATGAGCAGTTTGCCGCCTAGTAGGGCGAAATGGGGTAGCGTTAGCAGTCACAATCTCGCCCCAGCGGCCGGCCCGTCACCGATGACGGGCCCCGGCCAATGGAGGGATGACCCGGCTCATTGGGGCCATCCCCCAGACGTGTGGGATCGTGCAAGCCAGTGGAGAATCCCCCGACTCTCCACCGATGATCCGCACAGCACTAAGAAAGAGCGAGAAGGCGCCCGAACCGCCTTCTCCTCCCCCCAGTTCGTCTACGCCGGAGCACGTCCGCGAGGACGTCGTCCTCCCTCACCCGCTCCGCGGCCTCTTTCTGCGCCATCACCGCTTCGCAGAAAGAGACCACCGCCTGCCACGATCCGTCGCTGCCGAGCATAGCGTTAACCACGCTCGGCAGCGACAGATCTGCGCCTATGACCGCTGTGAGGGTGTGCCGCATGGGACTCCACGCGGCGAACTCCTCCAGCGTGTGGAGCGCCGTGTCTTCTGGCGCTCCACACTCGTGACAGGCGGGGGTCGCCTCCCGTCTCGCGATGTGATGCAGGTACCTTCCGAAACATCCGTGTCCGGAAAGCACCTGCACCAATCGGAAGGTCAGCGACCCGAATCGCCGCCCTACCCACCTCCGGAGGACCGGGCGAATGGCATCCACCGTCCTCTGTCCAAGGACCGGTGGAGCCAGGTCCTCCGTCCACCGCCTCAACAGGGCGGCCCGCGCCCGCCGTCGCATGCGCGTGACCTCCTCCCACGCTGGAGGCTCCCCGCGGGATCTCCTCGCCGCCACGAAGTGGTAAACTTCGGCGAGGATCTCCGCTTGGAGCTCCCAGGGGGGATCACCGGCCAACATGCATCCCGCCGTCCAGGACACCGTCCGGTACCCGCGTATCGCCCTCGTCACGATGACCCGCTGCGGACGTCGCAGCAGGGCCTTATTGGCGCGACCGAGGGCGTCCACCCAGACAGGTGCCCCGTACAAGGCCATACTCCGGATCACTCCGGAGTACAGGCGACGACATGTGGCGTTCGGGCCGCCCACGTTGGGCAGCAGCCTCCCAAGGGCGGCAGCGGCGCCTATGACTTTTGGGGCCAGTTGAGTGAAGTGGGCCCCAAAAGTCCACCGCCCGTCCAGGATGAGACCCAGGTACCTCATCTGGGTCCCAACCCGGACCAGGACCCCGTCCAGGTCTATCCTCGTTCCTGGAGGGGGTCCCCCCCGAGGCCCATGGAACATTAGGGCCTCGGTCTTGGAGAGGGCGACCTCCAGCCCCAGGGCACGTATGCGGCCGACCACGAGTGTCGTGGCCACCGTGGCCCGCCGCACCGCCTCCCCGAGGTCCCTCCCCTTGACTACGACTAGGGTGTCATCCGCGTAGCACGCAACCCGCATACTTGCGGGAAACGTGCCGCGGAGCACCCAGTCGTAGCCAATGTTCCACAGGAGCGGTCCCAATACCGACCCCTGTGGAACCCCGCAGGACACGCGACGTCGCCTCAGACCGGTCAGAATGGTGGTAGGGCACTTTGCGAATGCCGCCTGGCTAGCTACCACCCTCAAATTGAAAATCTGTCGCCAAGCACCTAACGGTGTGTTCCGGCAGCTGTCCTTGAGAGCCAGTAACTCTAGGTTAGTCTGAACAACATCCTCGACCACATCATCACTTACCATCAGGTGAGATAGTGGTCAAAGGCTAACCTATCAGGCATAAAAAAAATAAAAATAAATAGCGGCCCCCATTAAGGGGGGTTTGTCATAATACCCGCTTAGCTAGGCGTCTTGGGGATCACATTTACCTTTAGTCGCCTCTTACGACACCCGCAGGTTGCAATGGGGGGGTGACATTCTAGCCGGGCCCCCGACGGGACAGCCCGGCACGCCACGGGAAGTTATCATTTGCAAGAGTCAAAATATCTACAAAACAACTTCCCAACTCTTAAAATATATATACACAGTCACGGTAATAAAATAAACTTGAGTAATAACTACTCCTATGTACTGCATGGAATGTGCATAGACCTGAACGCAATACTTTTGTTCTAAGCAAGTACAGTTTGCTGCAAAAGAGACAACGGACGAAAATTTTCACGTTTTAAAGCCCTTTATTTTGATACCCTGAGAGATATTTTGATGCGAAGTGTTTGGAAGAAAAAATCCATTCAAATAGAAGTTTTGAAATTCACTTGTAAAGATATCTAATACATCATGGTGTCACGGTACTAGTAAATTTAATCACTGATGAGTATTACAAAGAGTAGCTAAATACCGTTTACTATATGTTGGCATTGGATGTGAGGTGAACTTGCAAATTATTGTAAAGTCATATTCTATGTTATTGTTGGGGATTTCTGGAATTACAACGTTGAAAATTGAAACGCTGCTGGCGTAAAGTTCATATTGAATGCCAGGAATAGGCCGACTTATTTTACTGAACTCAACATGAATCGTTCTTTTTGTACTGATTTTGATTTCAAGTGAAATATTCTATAGTGATATCAATGCAAGTAAGTCTGTTAAACTATTCGTGTTTTTGTAGCTGAGTGTACCTTACAACATACGACATTTCCCTTGTCGCGGTTTCCATTTGGCTAAATGAATATTTTCCGCTTTTATTGCCCATTCCGCGTAATGCGCCCACAAACTTAATTGAAATATGTTGTGGTACCTACCTAAAATGTTGCATAAAAGTATCAGCATCAATTTAAAACGTGCATTTTTGTACGAATACAGTTAAAAATAACAACAGGTAATTAAGCAAGAGCTTAATCATTTCTATTAGATTTTGCCATGTTCACAATCCAGAGAATCTCTCAATTAATATTCTTAGTGAGTTCATGAACACTAAATAAGATAAAAACACATACTATTTTTTAAAGTCGTTTAGCACTTTCACTAGGCTCTACAACGACGCACTTGCCTGTCTCTTACACACTTTAGGTACAAAAGTACAATTACATCGGCGCTTCCGTCAGGACGAGATTATTGTACGGTGCGTGCCGCATCAGAAGAGAGCAGAGCTATGCGTTGCTATGGGATAGACAGAGAGACGCCTTGTAGGTGAATATAAATATTAGGTACTCCGTGCTTTGCGAGCTGAAGTATACAGCTAGAGTCACTTATTTATTGTAATGGTTTTGCGGAGCACGCTTTTTGTGAGCACGTTTTATTTTTACTAAATAACAACAAAAAACTGCATTATAATTTAGGCTAGTAATATCTGAAAACTTTGGTTTGTCTAAACATTGAGTTCTGAATGAAAATAATTACCAATAGTTATTCTTAATTAAATTACAATTTAGAGTTTAAATTATAAAGTTAGATACATGTCCTACGAATCGATTATTCGTAGTACATGGCTTCTTCTTTAAGTTTACTAATTAAATGATTCATGAGGGAAGATATTATAAATTGAGAGGTTCTTCTGCCGTACAAGTTATTGTATCTAGGAACAGGTAGTCGTCTATTTTGAGTTACTCAAACGAATTTGAATATGTGTTCGAAAGTATTGTCCTCTTAAGTATTGATCGTTTTCTCGATTGGAAGCAGTTTTTATAGTACACAATTAACTGAAAAATGTATTTTCGGACATGTCTACATCTGGATGACTAATAAGTAGTAATGGCAACTCTTCCGATAGTTGCCAGTATTACGGGCGAGTGACAGTCGACCTTGTAAGTAGTATTTATTATTAAGAAAGTGAAAAACGTCATTAACGTCACTCCACCCGGTATGCGGCGGCAAGAGGAACTAATCTGTATCGACCATCTTCGAAACCAAAACGTGTACCGCGGGAACAAATAATATGAATTTTAAATAAACTCCATATAAAAAGGAGGAAGTGAAGTGAGGAAGGAACGGGTGAATCTACGAATATCAGCTGTGAGTACCTACCTATTGCAATTCCTTAATTCTATCCAAACTATAGCATGTAACCCAAAATTTCTTCTATTCAAATTCTAGTTTTTCAATTTTAATGTAAACCATACTCAATCATGCTACAGAAAATAAGAGTATAAGGTTTATAAGTTCACAAACAGTAGGAAATTTTTTTTCTTCCTCTCAAGTAAATATTTTCGCTTATCAGGTGCTTAAACATAAATAACTGTATCAGGGTATAAGGTTGTTGGATACAATTTTAAATTCCTTTCACAAAACATAAACAACACAAAATACAAGCAACAGATGAAGCTATGGTGCGTAGACATTTCGTAGATATAATATAGCTACGCCACCCGCAGCAATACTTCAGCATGTACCTATACAATTGTATTATGCAACATGATCACGCTTTTATATCTCTGAGGTTTGTCTAAAAACCTAATCATTATTGAAGCAGTGATGGCTCAGTGGCATTGGCTATGGACTGCCGCGCAGCAGATGGTTCGAATCCCGCCGCGGGCTTGAGTTTCACTACGTGGTAGAATGGCATTTTGCGTATAGATAGATAGATAGATAGATAGATAGATAACTCTTTATTGTACACCAAAATAACAAAATCATCATAAACAATAACATAAACTTAAGTAATGTTGTACAATTGGCGGTCTTATCGCTAAAAAGCGATCTCTTCCAGACAACCTTTGGATGGAGAGAAATTTAGCCATGATAAATGACGGTGGTGTATAATACAAGATTAAAAATAATTAACTTAAATAGGTACTTTATGTAACCTACACTTTATGGTAATAACATTACATAAACATTAATCACACATACAATATACATAATAATATCTACATAATACATACAATAATATATACATAAATATTCATATATAAATAATAACAATATATATATAAAAACTAATAATGAATGAGACAAACAAAATAAGTATCAACTAATCAACTTTAGAGACGGATTATTAAGCGAGAAGTACCATTCTCTTACTTGATTTTTAAAAATAGTGAGAGACTGTGCTTGCCTTATGGAAACTGGCAATGCATTCCATACCGCTCTGGCTAGGGACCACCCTTAAGTAGAAAATCTATCACCAAGCACCTAATGGTGCTTAGCCAGTCCTTGAGAGCCAGTGAAATTACAGGCACATGAGATTTGACAACTATGTCTCAAACAGACGGGCGCAGTGCAATCGTGACGAAATGCATCTGTTATATATGCAGAGGTTAATCCGCTTAACATAAGGTGGACCTTGAGCTTGTTCCGTCACAATAACAAAAAAAAACTTAACCATCTATCTCCAATATCCAAATGGGATATATTTAACCTGGCACTTGAAGGGGATTTCGATTTTTTTTTCTTCAGTAGGCGGTGGTGTTAATATACATATGCCATGACTTCCAAAAATAAAATAAGCCGACCATCTCTTTCTTAAAAACATTTCTGAAAGTATTTCTTGTAAATGTTTTGAGTAAACAAGTGTAGTACAACTTCAAGACTACGCTAAGTAGACATATCGTAGATGAGTAGCTACGTTTTCCTTCGATCTGGCTACGCCGCCCGTAGCAATACTACTACATGTATATTTAACCTGGCACCTGAAGGGGATTTCGATTTTTTTTCTTCAGTAGGCGGTGGTGTTAATATACATATGCCATGACTTCCAAAAATAAAATAAGCCGAGCAACTCTTTCTTAAAAACATTTCTGAAAGTATTTCTTGTAAATGTTTTGAGTAAACAAGTGTAGTACAACTTCAAGACTACGCTAAGTAGACATATCGTAGATGAGTAGCTACGTTTTCCTTCGATCTGGCTACGCCGCCCGTAGCAATACTTCTACATGTATATTTAACCTGGCACCTGAAGGGGATTTCGATTTTTTTTCTTCAGTAGGCGGTGGTGTTAATATACATATGCCATGACTTCCAAAAATAAAATAAGCCGAGCAACTCTTTCTTAAAAACATTTCTGAAAGTATTTCTTGTAAATGTTTTGAGTAAACAAGTGTAGTACAACTTCAAGACTACGCTAAGTAGACATATCGTAGATGAGTAGCTACGTTTTCCTTCGATCTGGCTACGCCGCCCGTAGCAATACTTCTACATGTATATTTAACCTGGCACCTGAAGGGGATTTCGATTTTTTTTCTTCAGTAGGCGGTGGTGTTAATATACATATGCCATGACTTCCAAAAATAAAATAAGCCGAGCAACTCTTTCTTAAAAACATTTCTGAAAGTATTTCTTGTAAATGTTTTGAGTAAACAAGTGTAGTACAACTTCAAGACTACGCTAAGTAGACATATCGTAGATGAGTAGCTACGTTTTCCTTCGATCTGGCTACGCTGCCCGTAGCAATACTACTACATGTATAATTTACCATCATTATCACGCCTATACAACGTATTGGTTTATAAACAAATATCCCATACTTAACAATCTTCAATATTGATATGGGCAAAAATGAAATACCCTACACAGTCAAAATAATCACGAATCATTATAAATTATATATACATATATACTTACTTTATTTTATACTAAGAAAACTAAATTTCATGACCTTATTTAACTGATAAACTGATATTAACTGATAAACTAATTTACCAATAAACGATATATACTTTAAATTTATCGGGAAGATTGCTTTTGGGAGTGTACAACGACCTAGAGAGCATTATACAAAAGGGGTGAAATAGGAAGGGAAAGTTAATGTGAAAATATCATGCAGAAACGCAATACAAAAGTTAATGTGGACGAAGTCGCCAGCGGGTCAGCTAGTGAATACATGATTACGAAAATTACTTCTACAGTTTAACAGTACCTAATAACTACAGTTTGTTTTTAAAAATTGGACTTAATTATGGTATATATTATTTCAGAGCCTACTGAATCTGTAAACCAAATTTCATGATGCGATTACTAAACGAACTGAATAAAAAAAAATAAACTAAATAAAAATAAACTAAACGACTATTGACTGAATTATATTTTATGTTTGACAATTGGAAATCTATTGCGTCTATATTTTTGGCATATTATGAATATCTATTACTTAAACCAATGAGATAGATGCAAAAGGTGAGACAGCCCAATCGATTTTGACTAATTTTAATTATTAATATTGTTCTGACATGTATGACTTCTAATTTTTAATAGTAGTTTATGCAACTGTCATATAATAGAGGGTATTAAAACATGAGTGAGTTTTTTGAAACGAGCCACAGGCGAGTTTCAAAATAAGATTACACGAGTGTTCTAATACCTAATTATATGCAGTACTTTATTTAATCCCATGGCTATAGTTAGCTAAATTAAATAGCGATTTATTTAAGTAGTACGAAATAGCGTCAAAATGTAAAAGTTTGTTATTGGTCTATTGGCTCGGAACCAGCGCGCTCACCACAGATAATGTGTACTTAAATTAAATTGAAACCTCCTTGGTCGGGACACATTGTACTTTAATAATTAAAAAATGTTTTAAAGCATTGTTTTGTTAGGAGAATAATGCTTTAATGTACTTTTTTAATTTTCTTAAAGAAGTATGTACATAAAATATGCCAATAAAAGTCTGTATTTCATTTCATAATTAGAATATTATCGAATGAGATTATATAAATTATAATTTTGACATTGTATTTTGAGAATGGTATTTAATGGTTTTGTATTAACATCTAATTTTTGTATTTTATTCAATATTGTAATTATTATTTTAAATTTGATATTTTATTCTTGTTTTATAGTATGTGGGGTAAATTTGAATCGTTTTTATCCTAATATATAAATCGCAGCGTAAACAAAATATAAACACACAGTACTTGTATACGTAAACACTTTCGCATTTATGATTTATAAATTTTCGACATACATTTTGCATGGTAGTAGATCATTTCGTGAATAATCGCCTGGCTAGCTACCACATTCAAATAGGAAATCTGTCACCAAGCACCTAACGGTGGGTTCTGGAAACTATCCTTGATAGCCTTTTTTGTGATGGGGGTAATCTTACCAGATACCTGGGTGCTATGGAGAGCATTCCAGGTTATGTGGGGCTTTCACGCGCAAAACCCCCTCGGTAGCCTTCCTCTGTGACTAAATAATGTGGGGCCCCGGGTTCTCCTAGGAAACGCACCGTAACCATCCTGTCACATTGCTCATAGGCTCATCTCTCAGTAATTAAACAAACAAATAATGGCATCCTTGAGAGCCTGTTTTAACTGTAGGTAAAGTCTGTTTATCACCTACCAACAGGATCGGTATTATTTAAAGATAGTAAAATGAAAGTTATGTGAGTCACAGAGATATAGTTACAATAATTTTCTTTCTGATTCCATAACGCTCCACAACTTTATGTCGGAAAGCCGAAAGCTCATAATCTCTCATAAATATTTCATGCACGCAGCTGAAGCGACTGACGAGATATTGTCGCCGTTATTCATATGGATGTCGACATGAAATGTAGAATGAACGATATTGATTCAATTATATTGAAAGAGCTCATAATGCTTTTCACTATATTCCTTTTATCTTATTTTATTCTTCTCTCATTGCACTAGATAAATTTAGGTACAATTTTTTTTTTTTTATTGCTCATACATGTGAGGTAAGTGATGATGAGGCCTAAACTGTTAATATGCTAAACCTTATTGATAACATTTCAAGTAATATAACACACTAGGGATAGGGCATTTAAAGTATTGGTTTGTATAGTGGGGTTATATCCAACACAGCTTGATGACTGGACGCATAGTCACTTTAAGAATTCAAAGAGCAGTACAATACCAACAATTTCTTGTTTCTTACAGCACCAATAAAACTTAACTAGTAGCCTAACTTTTTACCTGTTGGTAGTCGAAGTTGTTAACAGACTAAACGTAGAATATATTTAAGGCTGATGGAAGACACCGTTAGTTGATTGAGGACAGATTTTTTTTATTGCTGGTGGTATTTACCAGACGAATGCGACGAGACGCAAATGCCCTACCACAATATTGTGGCTGAATCATAGCTGCAGTTGAAACTCACTGCCTCTGGCATGTGCCCTCAAACATATTATCATGTCTTATATTGGGACGCCCCTATAAATTCTTTATTTGTTGTAAAAGACAGATACAATGTATAAAACATAAGTAGTGGAGCTATGACCATTATCTCACCTGAAGGTAAGTGATGATGTGGTCGAAGATGTTGTTCAGGCTAACCTAGAATTACTGGCTCTCAACGACAGCTGCAGGAACACACCTTTAAGAGCTTGGCGACAGATTTTCAACTTGAGGGCTACCAGCCAGGCGGGCATTCGCAAAATGCCCAACCACCATGCTATATATCGACTGCCATCCTAAGACAACAACCGAGACCGACGGTTTAACGTGCCCTCCGAAGCACGGAAGTAATGTCACCAGCGGTCACCCATTCAAGTGTCATGACTTCGGTAGTAGAGGAGACGTTGCTTAACTTTGCTGATTGGTTCAGAACGGCTAAGCAAACTTCGCTACGAGCGGTTCACTAGATATACTTTAATGTTTTCTTAAAATATTTTTCAAATATTTGTTATTATTAATAGTTATTTAAGTTGTAGTCATTTTCCTTGCTTTAGTGAGGTGAAAAATTGTGTGTTTAGCAGCAAAATTATTTAACGTTTCGTAAGTATTTTTGAAACCCTCGCTATGCTCAGGATTTTTTATTTGAACCACTCGTTTTGCTCATGGTTCAATTCTAGAATCTTTCACTTGCTCAGGTTTCTATACAAGTACTAGACGCCAAATAATAACTTTGCAGCCTTGCATAACAGATATTTCTTCTTGTTTCAGCTCAATCTTGCTTGGACCCCAAACAAGTTCTGTTCAACGGACACTGCTACCTCTTTTCTGGGTACCCGAGGGCATCTTGGATTACCGCGAAGCAGGTCAGTATTGAATCCATCTTCTAAATCGTCTTTATTAAGTAATTTAAAATTCCGGGGAAATTCAGTTTATTTATATTATTGTAATTACATAACACTTTTGGTATCCAGCTGATCAACTCTATTGAGCATAATATGATATCGGTTTAAACATGTGTTTTTAACTAAACTAACGTTATAGAGATTGCGTTTTTTGATAAGTAAGCTTTTTGTAATACTGGCAACTTGTAAAAGTCCAGTAAAATCTTGATAGGCCCAATTCATGATCGGATGCAATCACATCATCATCATCAGCCGGAAGACGTCCACTGTTGAACAAATGCCTCCCACATACAAATGCCCCCCCCCCCCCCCCCCCTCCCCATGATGGGGGAGGCCTTTGCAATCACTTACATAACGACTTTTATTTGTGTTCCAAAGTAAGGAGGAAGATTCTCAGGTCAAAATTTTTTTTGTATATTATGTGCTTTTGCTAATATACTCGATGACCCAATAATTGCAATTATTGCGGTGGCGCCCTTATTATAAACAATTTACTTATAATGTTGTCTTAGGTTTTCGCGATTGTTACACATAGTAATTAAACAGTCATGGCAAAATAATGATAAATATACGCGATTTAAGCCGTTTAAAGTTGTTTAATTACAATTTACTTATCTTTGCTATATATAGCATGTTTTCTTGTTCAAGTGAACCGACTTGTTTTATTCTATCATTATATTTTTCGAATTTACGCCATTAACTTTAATATATGATATACTTGTAGAAGTCAGTCCACGTAAGTCCTTCAACGGACTTGTAACATTTTTCAGTGTTACATGTCAGTTGAGTTGTTTCTTTGTCTATTCATGCAAGTACCTAGATGTCACAAAAGATTTACAAAATAACGCTCGGGAAAATTCACTTCTTTGTGTTGCATAGAACAGTAAGTAACATTTTAATATTAGCGAAACGAGTAAACTTACAAAATGAAAACAAAGTAAAAAGTTTGTATTTCGCTTGTAGTAGTTAAAATTTTTCCTTTCGTTTAATTTTATAAAATCATGTAAAGCTGTAATAAGATGATGTTGAAAAAAAAATAACTATATTTTCTACATTATATATTTAAAAAAAGGCGAGCGAAAAGCGCGCGTTTCCTTTTAAATTTAGACAAAAATACTTACGTAAGTCTGTCCCATCAATATATAAAAGAGAATAGCCGGACGCATGTCCTCTACAGGTCGCATTTCTCAACAGATTATCGTGAATTTTTTTGGGCTTGATGATTACCTATATGGTTTGTTTTCGAATCAGTTTTTGGATATTTTTCCTCAAAACGTACAAATATTGCGAGTAGTTTACTGATTGATGGGCGCTAAAAACTAGGACAAAACGTAAGTTTTTGTAAGTTGACTCTAAAGGTCGTGTTAATCAGTGCATCTCAAAGTAAGTACGTAATAATATTAGAATAATTGTGAAACGATAGCTTCTTTGAAACCCTCATACGAAATTATTATTGAATAATTTCGATCGATTTAAGTTTCATAATATGAAGCAGAATATTCTGAATAATTTCCATACGAAACCATCATCTCTATAATTTCGATACGGCAAGTTACTAATGTAGCACAATATTCTTAATGATTTCCATAATAAATATTTATCTGCATAATATGTATAAAATACATAATTCCGCAAATTTTTGTCTGCATCAACAACTTACAACTTTATTCAGCGTGCAGTATACTCTAATATAATTGGGTAGCTGTCCATCAAAATTCGCAGACTCTTAGTAATATAGTTATAGCTTAAAAACAGTCCCCATTCCTACGATATACATAAGATTCGTAATTAATTTGAACTCTAAAACTAACTCCTTGTTGTATTAATGGCGACTTCAAACTGTTTATTTATAGTTTAGCACTGAATCGAAGTGGACGCAAGTGAAGTGGTCGGCCATCTTGTATTTACTTAATGCGGGTATAGTTGAATGTAGGTACTTGTGTTTATAACAGTTCTTGGGACTTCTTGTTAGTTTAGCGTTCTTGATGAACTGGGATATTGGATAGTGTTTATGTTTCTGTTCAGATTTCGAAATACAACTATTTCGATCATACGTTAATCGGTAAGCATACAATAACTGAAATTGGAATTAATATACGTATACCTCTGGTAGAATTTGTGGTTTGCTATTTCGAGGGAAATCCATTGTACGAGGTATGCTCCTGATCGTGGGTCTCGCGTCCTATCTCGCAAGCGCCGTCCCAGATCCGCCGCAAACTTCTTCTTTTCTGAACACCACGGCCCCATCACCTCCACAGAAAACGGCACAGACTCGTACCCCAATTCTTTCGTATATTATTTCTTTAATCTATTAAAATTTTTTCACACTTGAAGTGTGGGGGCAAGAAGAAGCCTTAGGTCACTTATCAGGAGGTGAACAAAAGATTGCCTATCAGCAATAAAGCTCATATATATATCACCATTGTATTTCATCTTCCATATTGAAACCTCCAACCTCAATTCTAAATTTAGCAGACTTAGTTGAATATAGGTAAGTAAGTATGAGCTCCTTAAGCAACATGTTGAATATGTAATTACTGTACCGAAAGCCTCTTTATAATTCAAAGAGTATAACGTGTTGAACGTAAACCTGCCCTACATTTCGTCAATTCGATTCTGAACAACTAAGTTCTTAAGTAGAAAAACTTTGTTCAAGTTTCGTTTGCCTGTTAAATTATAATTTCGAAGAAATATAAAGACGAGGCTTATCCTTCATCCTTTTTCCGAAAAGTATTTGAGTACTCGCTCTGACAATTGGAGCTTTCATTGTTTAAGTTTCGAAGAAATAAAGTAACGAGTTCATGCCACTAGGTAACTAAGTATCTAGATTTCGTTATGTTGAGTATAACTATTGTTTTAATAAAGAAAATAATTAAAGCGAAAATCGCGTCGCTAAACCTCTCCCTCGAACACTATAGAAAGCTTAAGTATGGGAGTGAGAGGTTTAGCGGCGCCTTACTTATACTACATATGCCGAAAATAAGTCAAGGCTTTTAGTTTGCACATTGTAAAGTTATAATGCTATAAGTAGGGTATACTTACCTACCCTATCTTTTCCCCTGGGTGTGAAAAGGGACTAAGGGAAATACCAGGAGGTGGGCATCAGCGTCATTGCCATATTACACTGACATTTTCCAAGAAACCTACCAAACTATATTTAAACTTTATGCCTGAATTTTCTTTTTCATAATCTTTTGTTTAACGAAGGTGTTAAGATGGCAGAGACCTGTTTGCGCCTGATGCACAGCAACACCATACTCTCGTCGGCGTGACTAGTGGCAGTTTCACTTAATCCAGTCCAACGGGAGAATATGGCATAATCCTGATATGCTTAACCTGGAAATTGACGATATTTTCCGTAGAATGTCTAAACACAGAACAGTTAACAAATATACATATGAACGTAACATCTTTCTCAGATATGGACCACTTCTACGACTCATCTTAATCATCTAGACTCAAATGCAGACTAATCCTCTGTTGAACTCAAAGAACCTCAACTCTTGAAATTATTATTCCCAGGTATGCGAAGGTCTCAACATGCACCTGTCCTCAGTCCACTCAGCCGAAGAAGAGCGTTTCATTGTCTCCGGCATTAGACAAAGCGGCGATTACAGCGCTGGATCGGTGTACTGGCTTGGAGCACGTCTAATTAAAGGGAGCGAGGAAGAGTTCAGCTGGATTGATAGAAGTGCTGTCGTGTATCAAGGATGGCCCCCTTATAACGACACCGATGAGCTGGAGGAGGCATGTCTAGGCGTACAGGTATTTAGTGATATTAGTTCTAATAAACTATAGTTTTAACCACCGGTGGTCTTTTTCAAGTAGGACTCGGGACGCCCGAGGAGGTGTGTGATATTTTTTCTAGATACTCACCTACTATATACCGCGGATATAAATACATTTGATAATAAGATTCTAACGCGCTTGGAAATTTGATTTTATACAGTTATTTCATTTTGTAAAATTAAAAGGTTTTTAAAATGTATTTATAATGTTTTTTTATTTATAGCTTACTAGCTTTCCGGGCGCGGCTCCGCCCGCACGTATGTAGATTATCACGCAAAAACATTAACCTCTTTTTGCGCAGTTGGATAAAAACTATCCTATGTTTTGTCCCGGGTCTCAAACTATTTCCGTACCAAATTTCATTCAAATCGGTCCAGTAGTTTTTGGCGTGAAAGCGTAACAGAGAGACAGACAGACAGAGTTACTTTCGCATTTATAATATTAGTACTGATAGGCTAGCCTTTGACCACAAATAAATTTTATTACCATAACAAGATTATACAAACTTATTTGTAGTACAGTAGATATATTTAACAAGTTAATATTAGAATATCTAGATTTATGAACAGCGGTTCCACACTAGGCTCTTGGTCCGTATAGTGGAAACCAGATAAATGAACGATATTATATTACACAAAATGTGGAGTTTTCGTTACTAAAATTGGAGTAAGTTTAGTAATCTTTAATATAGCTGTGCGTGTTCGTTAAGTAACAAATAAATAAAAGGCATGCGTGTATCTAACATTGATGGTAATTGATGATACAGTCGAAGATGTTGTTCAGGCTGACCCAGAATGACTAGCTCTCTAGGACAGCTGCCGGAACACACACCGTTAGGAGCTTGGCGACAGATTTTCTACTTGAAGGTGGTAGCTAGCCAGGCGGGCATTCGCAAAATACCCGACAACCATGCAAAGACCACATTAAAAGAGAAAGATGTTTATCTGACATCTCGTGGAAGCCTCGTTCTGCCGTTTAATATACATTTATCGTTGCTTCATTTTCAGTGGAAATCATCGCCAATACCTTCACAACCTAGCGGTTTGTACTGGACTCTACATAAATGTGCGATGACTGGAGGCTACGTGTGCAAACGTCGCCTCAACCCCGAGCATATTGTCAAGAACAGTACCGTTGAAGGGATTTCAGGTAAATTTGGCGCCCAACGTGGGGCGGAACGAGCTGTAATCAAACCGAAGCACCTGGGAGGAGCAATAATTTTAGGTTCAATATTTTATCAAAAATAAATATACAATCAATTTGCTTTCGAATGATTCTCATATAGTCATATAGTAGTTTTGCTTTTATACGTTCAGTATTTACACACACTGCGTCGTTATAACAAACTTGTGAAAAGCAGAAGAAGGACGTCGACTCATAGGTACCTAAATATTTTTATACGTCGGAGGATCGTCCAATCTTAATGATTTTTTTATTTATGTGTAAGTAGTACCAAGTGTATTTCCAAGTTGGTATAATGTTGTTACGTTGTTACACTTAATTAGGTACATAAATGATTAGCAACTCTCGTCGAAGTGGGTTGAGAGAGTGAAAATCGATCTGTAATACCAAAGATCAGTCTAACTAATCACCACAGAGACTGGGAGTTAAAACAAAAACAGAACCGACTTTTCAGTGGTGGAAGACAAAAGTTATTGTTTTTGTATATACAAGATACGATTATTTATTAGTAACCGGCTAGGACTCGCGTAATATTTACCGGATATTGCTCCGACCAGTTTTGAACTTATTTGAAGTTTTTCGTCTGGGAGTCACGATTGTGCACAGCGTCGAGCGCGGACCTCAGCACGTAACCAGTTACGTCGTGACTCCCAGACGAAGAACTTCAAATAAGTTCGAAACTGGTCGGAGCAATATCCGGTAAATATTACGCGAGTCCTAGCCGGTTACAAAATAATAATTATGGACAAAACTCGCGACAGTTTTTTAGCTCATACAAGATACGAGTTCTTACCATGATTTGTATGAGTGGTTTTAGTTAACTTTTTAAGTGTATGAAGTTACAAATAATGTTTATTTGTAAGTATAAATTATGTTTATACGATTTTTGAGCATGCGCGTATGCTCAAGTCTTTATAAATGTTAATATCATTGTTATAAAACAAACTAAATCTATATTAAATTTTCGAAAATTCAAGTCAGTAAAATACACTGTAAAATTCCGTCACCTTTTTAACTGAAGCATCATTTCTTTTAACCATAATTGACTAACTCACATCCAGTAATGGATGGTGTGATCGTTAAGTTGGATGTAATATTATGTTATGTAATAATATAACATCATCGTAATCACACGCTCAAATGTGACAACTTCAAAGGAAAAAGTATCAACTTGACTGTACTTCTTGGTCCCTTATAAACTCTACCATGGTCTCATACAAATATATGATTGAGCTTAGAGGACCTAGTCGCTGACGTTCTTCTTAGAAGGCCAAAATCTATTTTGAGAAGTGATATTTCGACCCTACTGATATCCGTATCCTCCTGAGAAGTGTGTGGAAGATGAGCGGTGTTTTCTTATGTTCTTGTGACTGCACAAGCAGGTCTCATCTGATATTAAGCGGACTAACCTCTGCCTATAACAGATACTTTAAGTCACAAGTGACACTGAGACATATACCTGCTTACTGCTGCCAGAACACACTGTTTCCCAACAGTGTGTTCCGGCAGCAGTAAGTCAGTGTGTTCCGGCAGTCCTCTGCCGCTCGCGCCGTGGCAATCCATAGCTTTTACTAGGATCTCTCAGGTAGGGAAACACCGCGCATCTCCTTCGTACATCTGTGGTTGATACTTGATACCCAGCCTTATGTTGTGATTGATGCAGCCATTGAGGCGTGAAGTCCCAGACTCAAATCCTAATCAATGCAACTATATGTATCCTTTTTTTTTAAACCGGCGGTATGCCTTTAATAAGAAAATACTACAAACTATATACAACACTACACCTACCTACATTAATGAAAGCGTTTAGACAACCTGCAAGTCATTGCAGACTCACATGTTACATACGATGAGCTCCTGGTCCCACGTACAATATTTGTTTAAATTGAGTAGATGACAGGCGATAGCCATTTTCCAAGCATTTTTGTCGTTCAAGTATGTAAACAAGTGCTACTAGGAGCGTTGTAATATGTTTGGGAACATTATTATAAAACCTTACAAACAATTACCTAAGAACCTTTCATTTGTCTCTGCGACTATAAAACCTAGCACCGCTTATACATAAATATCGATTGTTAATTTCAGGTATCCTCACGAGCCCTGACCACCCCGGCATGTATGACAACGATCTGGACTATTGGGTGCATTTAGTCGGAAAAGAGGACACGAGATTAGTATTCGTGTTTCAAAGTATCGATTTGGAGTATCAAAAAGACTGCCTTTATGATTTTGTAGAGGTTGGTACATACATAATGTGTCATTACTGTGGTATATCCCATAAGCAAGCAAAAATATCTAAACACCCGCGTTTCGTCAGATTGTAATTACAATTTAATAATCACAATATGATTCAAATATAGACAATATGATTCAAAATACGTAATATCTCAATATTGAGGTTCTGGGTTCAATTCCCTTGTCGCAACCATGCAACAACAACAACCATGTGAACCTGAAAGAATTTTCCGTATTTAAGATGCTCCCTATAATGTGAATATATTTAAAAAAATCACTCCCACTATTTAAATATTTGAGTTTCTAAAGAAACTAGGTTCCTTCATCGTACGCCATCAGCGAAAAAAATTTCAAAGTAGTATTTCTCAAACTTACGCGAACTAAATTAAGCTTTATATTACATTTTTGGATTTATTCGCGCATATACTCCGTTGAGTCAGCTTCTGACCACGATCGATAAAACTTGATCAAAACGGGTAACGCCGAGGTTGCTTAATACATGCTATTTTGACCTCAAATTGTGCGCAAATATAAGCGAAAGTGTATAAACAAAAAACTTTACCAATAATTATCTCGTGTTTTCTAGAATTTGTTAGAGCTAACGACTTCTCTCATTACATTGAGGGAGATTTCATTAAATGTAACGACCGTTTCAGCTCCGTGACTTCAGGAATATGAAGTCGTCCAGATACTGCGGGACCGTCGGTGAAACGAAATGGGTGGCTTCCAGCAATAGGGCCATTTTGCACTTCCATTCTGATTACAAGTAAGACTACTTCAGTTGTCTCTTTGTTTTGCATTACTAATGTGTTTGTCTGAGGTGGTGTCGTTAAGATCAAGTGTACGATTTGTGTCCTTCTGTAGGTATTATAGCTATGTTAGTATTATTTACTGTACTGTACTGTATCAGCCGGATGGTTTACTGCTGAACACAACCTTCCCCATTATGGGGGGGTTTGCCATAATCCCCTCGCTTAGCATGCGTCCTGGGTATTGCAGTTTAAGATATCAGTTCCTCAGAAGGGGCTGCTGCCCACTTCCGGTATTGTACATATAGTCGCCTTTTACCACACCCACAGGTGACAATGGGGGTTGACATTCGAAACCGGCACCCCACAGCGTACAGTATTCTTTAAATGCTTATAATATATGGCCTTTTTGTGTCATGAAGTGATAAGACAAGTCACCCGATGGTAAGCGTTACACATGTCCATTACAGTGGAAGTGTTACAGTCCTATTTCTACGACACTGCATTGCGATAGTCACTCCATCATCAGATCCATTCCACTTGTCTTTTGGTGAATGGAAGTTTTCACACAGCCTCACCTTACATTTGAAAGTTCAATACTAAGAATCACGTTTTACAACATTGTTTTTGTCTCAGACATTATTAAAACTCTTTATACTAATTTCCTTACTCCTGAATTATTGCGTTCATGCATCACGAGTATGTATCCGTCAAATTCTCCTTGTCGTAACCTCAATTTCTCCTTTGTGACACCGTATAGTTGCGCCGACATGTGGCCTCTCGGAAAAACGTTGTAACAGAAATAAACAGGTTTATTTACATCTCAAAATGAATGTGTCATGTGCGGCAAAAGGCACCTATAGTGCCGTAATATAGGTATGATATATAAAAAAGCTTCTTAAGGATAGTGTGCACATAGTAATTTCTATAAAAAAACATATTTTAAATTATTATTGTTACCATATGCCAAATTAGAACCATATATTGGGCTCAAGCCGCTCAAGGATGTACATGAACAAGTTCACCACGAAATTCATTCATAAAGCACTACGTGCACACTAAAATTAATAAAGACATGAGCCGTATTTGCAGCATTATTTTGGCCTTTAGGCAGCTTTTAATTGGACCTGTAATAGAAGACCTGATTTAAGAGCTAGGACTTCTATGAAGTCGTCAAATTAGCTCAAACCTTATAGGTGAATCTTATTATTGCAGCACACAAGGATCGGGGTTTTCTGTGACTTGGCGAGCAGTAGAACTATTAGGATGCCCTTCACAAACTTATACATCCAAAGAAGGAATCCTGCGGAGTCCCAACTACCCTCAATTTCTGCTGCCTAACCTAGATTGCACCATTGATATTTTAGCTCCAACAGGTAAGCATATCATTCCGTTATTTAGTATCTATTAATGACCGCGTCTTATTCTGATGTCCTGCATTCGTTTGATATTTGATTCCAAGTTTATCGAGTTGTATAACGTAAAAACTGTAAAATCTTTTGGTAAGTCAATTTTGAGAAAAGCAAGAATATAGTAGTGACCATTTTCTTCCAGGTAAACGAGTGTTCCTCAACATAAGCTACTACGATTTCGGTTACGGAGTCTTCGAAAATGGAGTCCCAATAAACGTAACAGATTCGATTCCAGACGAGTCCTTTCTAGAAGTACAAGTAGACCTTCAGAGCATTCCTATTCGTCCATTCACAAACCCCAACATTCTGACCAATGGCCTTTTCGTATCCCGATCTGAAATACTCAGGTTGAGGTTGAGGACCGGAGAAAATGTCACTGGGAAAGGTTTTTTGGCGCATTTTCAAACTGGTGAGTATTCTTTTCTTTGATACGTTGTTTTTGTACTCCTAAAGTATTTGGTAGGTGCAATGAAGTAAAGTGCTATACATTTTAACACTTTTTGAAGGTTCACTTTGACACCTGTGTTACTGATGTAAGTTCGAAGTTTAACTTGGAGCAGTCTTGTCTAAAAAGAAATTTTTGTTCACTTTTATTTTAAGTATCTTGAGCGTTTACAATACAAACGTAGTTTTATCATATTTATAACACCGTTCCTTTTGTATACTGGGATTGTGGCATTGTGGATTTTATATTGGAATTGTTGATGGGATTTATTATATTCACATTTACATACAAAATAAATTGTAAAAAGAAAAACCAGTTAACGAGAAGATGCACAAAAATATTAGGATGAAGGACATGCATGCTAAATTTCATCTAGTATGAACACTTGGGCTGAGATTCAGAGACATTTGTGTAAGACGGTCAATGACCAGTCTTAGCCTAGCGTCAGCTAAGCCAATCTTTAAATTTCATATTCAGAGATATAGTCTGAGTCCTACTTACCTTGCTCTTTGTTTAGATCACACTCTATTATTTATGGCACATTTTTCACTTATGGAACGTTTACCGGTTCTTGTTTATCTGTGCATCCTGATATAAAAAGAAAAGGACAATAACAACAGTATTTAAAGTGTGATTGGAGTCAGTGAAACAAAATAAGTGCCGTTTTCAATTTACGAAAAAAAGGTCCTGAAGAACTTTTTGCACCATACGCCTCAGTGTCTCACTTGGCGGCGCCACTCCTGCTTTGAGACAGGCTAAAGTAGTAGATTTCCACTACTTGCTATGCGTGCTATGCTAAGCCAAGTAGTGGAAATCGACTACTTTAGCCTGTCTCAAAGCAGAAGTGGCGCCGCCAAGTGAGACACTGAGGCGTATGGTGCAAAAAGTTCTTCAAGATCTTTTTTCGTAAATTGATAAAGGCACTTATTTTGTTTCACTCACTTCAATCACATTTTATATACTGTTGTTCTTGTCCTTTTCTTTTTATATCCGGATGCACAGATAAACAAGAACCGGTAAACGTTTCATAAGTGAAAAATATGCCATAGATAATAGAGTGTAATCTAAACAAAGAGCATGGTAAGTAGGACTCAGACTATATCTCTCAATATGAAATTTAAAGATTGGCTTAGCCGACGCTAGGCTCAGGCTGGTCTTTGACCGTCTTACACAAATGTCTCTGAATCTCAGCCTTAGCCTTGGTGTTTAAAATAGGCTGAATATGTGTTTTTATAAAACCGTTATGAAAACACTAACCTCAAACGGAGCGGTAGCTTCGTGAGTAATAGGTATTAATAGTTATTTGTTATACAAGAGTGCAAAGTTGCTTTTTAACCGCGTGTTCAATTTTGATGACCGAGCAAGCGAAGGATTCTAAAATTGAATCACGAGCGCAGCGAGTGATTCAAAATTAGAATCCTGAGCGTTAGCGAGGGAATCAAAAGAGCACGAGGTGAAAAATCTTTGCACTCGAGTGCAACACGTAACTTTTCATTCCACCTCAGCGAGGAAATGACTAAATGCAAAAAAAAACGTTTACAATCACAAGATAGGTACACTTTTATTTCAGTTTGGGAGAAAGCTCATTTCCGCATTATTAACAGTTTCAGTAAATTCTGTTGGCGCCAAACAAACTTCCTCGTCGTTAGAATCACTCATTTTAGTTTTTTCACTAGTTTTCAAGTTCCTTGTTTTTTTTTAATATAAGGTTTAACTATGACGTGAAAAAATGCCGCGTAAAGAACCGCGTACAAAGCAAATTGAAAAAAGAACACCAAGAAGGTTCCGAGTCTGAGTTTTTAACAAATTAAAAAAAAGTTGTATGATATATTCGGCACCATAGAGGTAGCAGTAAATAGGTTTAATGTTTTTTTAAATTCACAAACTTAGTGCACACGATGTTCTAAATTCAATTTACTTTATCCTCTAGAGAATAAAAACGGCTTTTCCACTCAGATATTGAAGATTAAAAATACTCTTTCCGAGATGGTGGGATGAAAATATATATTACTATGCGGTTTAATGTGGACACCATTGATACATCGTAGTGTCACATACGAATACCTATAGGTACTTGTATCCACGTATTGTATTTTTTTATGTGATTGTGACGGAACAAACACGTCGTCCACCTGATGTTAAGTGGACTAACTTCTGCCTATAACAGACGCATATCGTAACAAGTCACGAATTGCACAGCGCCCGTCACCCTGAGACAGAGTTGTTAAGTCTCATGTGCCTGTAATTTTACTGGCTTTCAAGAATTGCTGCCTGTTAGATGCTTGGCAACATATTTTCTACTTGAGGGTGGAAGCTAGCTAGTCGAGCATTCGCAAAATAATCTTCTGCCATGCAGTGAAGCTTTAGCTGGCGTGGGGTCGAAGCATGGACCTGCGGCATGGCAGTCTATAGCTATCACCGCTCGGCCATCATTGCTTTATATATCCTCTGGCTTTCACTCACTAACTCGAGCCCCTTCACAGTAAATTATTGATACGCATTTATACTTTTAGCCCTCGTTTTACACTGCGTCCTAGTGTAGGTGTAAAAATGCTAAAGGTACATGAAGTAAAACAATAAAATATGATCGCTTAGGAAAGTAATAGTAGTATATTCAGTGGTTGGAACTTATAAGTGTATAAGACGTTGTACGTGCGTTATTTTCAGTAAGTTTCCTGAACGTATCGTACGTGTTGGAGCTAGGCGGGCGGCGCGCGCGGGCGGGCGGCGTCCCCCCGCCCAACTGGCCGGGCCGGGCGCCGCCCCGCGCCGCGCTGCGCACGCGCCTGCTCGCGCCGCACGCACACACGCTCACGCTCGCCGTGCGCGGCGCCACGCTCGTGCCCGCCGCCAGCGAGTGGCCCTGCGGGGAAGGGCTCGCTTGGATACAGGTCACTTCTTATCTTTATTTTGAAAACTATTGCGAGTTGTATCCATATTAACTTATATAACGCGGGTCCTAGCCGGTTCCTAATAAGTTAACTTCTTATTTTACTCTCATCATCTGCATATGTCCTTCTAAAGTTCAATACGACTATTATCACCGCAGCTGCCTTCCTTATTACACGATTTGATCGTGTCTTAATCCGACCGTAACATTTGCGTGTACATTTGCGTGAACTTGCCCAAACGCGAAACACTTACCATTTGTCGCTACTTGGAAATATGACTAGATAAGTGGCACAATTTTTTACGGCACTGAATGTCTCCTCTGAGAATCAATTCCCTTTTTATATCCACCATTTCGTTTCAAATCTTGGTCTTTGGAGAAATTCCAGTCACTTTTTTTCTTCTAATTATTCATACACACTTCTGTGATTCTGGCATAAATCACGTTCTTTTTATAATAACCTCTCTGGCATGGTTCAAATCAATCTTAATGTGTATTATTCACGTCATCAGTGATTTGCCTATAGTTAAATCTTTTGTCTGTAGTTATCCAAAACCTAAATGTATCTATATACTTATTCATCTTCACTGGTATTCTAGGTAAAAGACAGTTATACTGACTACAACGGCACCGAATGGACCTTATGCGAAGTGGATCGGATCAAGAGAAAACTAGAACCAAGCGCTCCTCTCGTCATCAACTCGTACCTCCACTCGTTGATAGTCACCCAGCACACTGGCGATGAGGGCGCTAATATGGACGTGTCGGTGATCGTCAATGACGGTTTGTGTCAACTTCTTATTTAACTACACCTATCATTTCTATAGGAGTGTAATCTCTGCCCAGGTGGCTGTTGCCACATACTTTAGAGTCCATGAAAATAGATTGTGTCTGTAGCAGTTCAAAAATAACAGTGGCTGAACGATTACGTTTAGACGAATAGTTCGCTATTATCGAGCGTGTTCCATCTATTATCATCGTGGTTGTTCACGATGAAGATCTTCTGTGGCAGCAAGTATGAAGAGTAAGTTACTACGTACTTCTGCTGGTGAAGAGGTATCCAAATGTTCATCGTGTCTCATGGCCGCGTGCTGCGGTTGGGGATTATCCTAGATTAAAATACACAAATATCTAAAAACTCAAATCTCTATAGAAATTAATCAAAATTGATCTACGCTCAGTAACGATAGGACAAAAATCTGAATATTTAAGGATGAGACATTTCTTACAATCGGTACGACACAATAACATTATCTTACTTTTGATTTTTTTACATCTGTTGTTAAATGACGATGGACTATGGCACACGCTCGCCAAGCAGATGCCTCTTCATTCTTGCCTACCTATACTTGTCGACACCCAGATTATTTGATTTAGGAAACACAGAATCAGGCATATAAATCCCACTCTTTGACCTAAACAATAAACGGGTTCATACCCAGGCGCACTATTCGCAATGTATTCGATATAATACCGATAAACTAGTGACTCTGTCCAGGTTCATGAGAATTTGAAGTCTTCTTCCGATTAGTTAGAGTCAATCGCAGGGCTATAAAGTATACGCAAGCTAAAATATCTTATTATTTCATTTTCAGATCCCGATTACCACAGCAAAGTGCTTCTGCTTCCGGAAGAAACAAGTTTAGAGTCATGCTACCCGAACCCCTGTTTACATGACGGCCGGTGCGCTTCTGACGATACTAAGAGCTTCTGCCTCTGTTCTGGATATTATACAGGTGAGTAACTAAAAACATGAAACATAGAAAAATTTAAATAGGGTACACTTTGATCCGGGTTGAAGACTAAAGACACATGCGGCAAAGTACCAGAAGCTGTTTTCGAAGGTTTTTATTTAATGTGTGCTATATTGAATTTCCTATAGAATTGCCACATTAAAGTAACGTACGCTTCGAGAACCTACTTAATTTTGAATCATCATCATCAACACTCGGAAAAGATCCACTTTAAACATAAGCCTCCCCGATGTGACCACAATGATCGGTCATTTGCATCCATCGGTTGCCTGCGACTGTCACTAAGGCTTGTATTACCTACATAATAAATATTTAATAAATTCATCTCATCATGTGTAGGTACTTATGTCATCATTGATGACATACACATTATGACTGCTAATAATCATTTGCTTCGGTGACTTATTTTGAAGGTGACGTATTCACCATAGATGTTGATGCCATATCAGAACCAAGCCAACGAATCGAAAACCTGTGCCTTGATGAAGTTTCGGAAAATTAAAGCCTCCCCCGTTTGGTGCTTCGTTTCAGTTATCTTTGCTCTTATCCTATGTCGTATCGATATTCTATTGTTGCAATACAAGTTTCCTATTCAACTTATTAATAGAGACAACTATGGCATTCAATTAAAAGTTTAAACCAGATCGCTGTAACATCACGGTCAGACACAAGCAGTTTTGTTACTGCACGTTGTTGTGAGAGGTTGAGTGGGTGTCGCAGGTATATTCTGCGTGGTGACGTGGTGCGAGCGGTCCCCGTGCGCGTTCGGCACGTGCTCGGACGCGGACGGCGCGGGGTACACGTGCACGTGCGCGCGCGGGTGGCGCGGCCGGCGCTGCGCCGAGCGCGTGCGGCCCTGCGCCGCCAGGCCCTGCAACAGCCGCGGGGCCTGCATCGAGCGGGACGGGGGCTTCCTGTGCCAGTGCAACCCCTCCTGGAAAGGGAAAAGGTATATCTATACCATATATCAGATTGATACCCTTGGTTTTAAGTTATGCTTTAGTAATAAGTTTATTGTTGTTATTATTGTGTATTCAATAAATGGTTCTCTACCTATATCATTTTCCAATTTCGGAATTCTTTAATCCAATATTTTGTTTAAGGTACAGCATTATACCCTGTACTGTGCAATCAACCAAGTTGTCCACTACTAAAAAAAAAAAGAACTTCAAATAAGTTCGAAACTGGTCGGAGCAATATCCGATAAATATAACGCGAGTCCTAGCCGGTCACTAAATAATAATTTTATCCACTATTGAACACAGTATCTCACTTTAAGGCAGGTTTGCCATAATCACCACGCTTGACAGGCGTCTAGGATTTGAGTACAGAACCCGCAAAAGTGTCAGAAATTGTTTTTGTAAATATAGTTAGGTAATATCTTCTTCTAGCGTAAATAATATATGGATGGTACTAATTAAACCATGGCCTAAACTGGTTGCCAATACTTAGTTCAATAAATAATGTTGAAAGGATAATGTCGATAAAGTGGTGTAATTACATTGACAGGACCATATAAACCTATCACAAAGTAAAAATAGATTAGACATTATTATTTTACTAGCTGCGCCCCGCGGTTTCACCCGCGGGTTGATGGATGATGATAAAATGTGTTAATCTAGCTCATGGTACAATAATATACTACGGCAGGTATTACACTCCGAGACCGGATGTCACGTGACCGGGACACAAGCTTGTCAAGCATACCCTCATCAACGGCTCTCAAACTTTAGGTATACAGTAGGGCCTGGCTAATCCGGACCCCCTCTAGTTCGGTGATCGCTGTAATCCGGACGCAGGCAGGAGGTTTGTGCACGGGGAAGCGGGGGGATTTGAACATCACGCCACCCGCGCCCGCGTCGAGTTAGTGTGTTGTTCGTCATCAGTCAATTTGCTTGTTCATACATACCTACTGTGTTATTCTCGCTCTCGTGATCGCGTTTCACAAAATGGCGCCGCCCCGGCGTAAACATTCGACATTAACTTTAAAAGATAAAGTACGAATTATAGAGATGATTGACAGCTACCATTGCATTGCTCGGAAGTTCGATATAGGCAGGTCAACGGTGGGCGATATAAAGAAGAACAAAGACAAGATTTTAAAGTTTGTAAGCCACACAGAACATGGTCCCGGTGTACGAAAAACACTCAAGAAACCTGAGAATCCCATTTTAGATGATGCTTTGTTTACATGGTTTTTGCAACAAAGGCGATTACATGTTCCAATAAGTGGTGATACGATTTGCGAGAAAGCCCGTATTTTCCATCGCCAGATCACTAACTCGAGTACCAGCTTTAATGCAAGTAGGGGATGGTTAGATGGCTTTAAAAAACGCCATGGAATAAGACGCTTGAAAATGGCCGGTGAAAAACTATCAAGCGATGAAGATGCTATCGGACCATTTCAGCAAGAGTTTCAGAAAGTTATTAGAGAAAAAAACCTAACAGCAGAACAGATTTACAATGCAGATGAGTCTGGTTTATACTGGCGATTGTTGCCTGATCATACTTTAGCTTCTGGTGATGAGCAGTCCGCTTCCGGGAGAAAAATGATGAAGATGAGGATCACATTCATGCCGTGTGCTAATGCAGCTGGCACTCACAAGCTTCAATTGCTAGTTGTAGGAAAAGCGAAAAACCCGCGTGCTTTTAAATCAACAAATCTCCCAATATGTTATCGAGCCCAGAAAAATGCTTGGGTTACTAAAGACTTGTTCCTTGAATGGTTCAAGATGGAATTTGTACCTGCGGTCCGACGCCACCTTTTATCGGTGAACTTACCACGGGCATTGTTACTGCTGGATAATTGTCCTGGTCATCCATCAGCTGAAGAACTCATAACTGAAGATGGCAACATTTTTGCAATGTTCCTGCCACCTAATACCACGGCGTGTATACAACCCATGGATCAGAATGTAAAACAAAATTATCGCAAATCACTAATTTAATTGATTGTCTCGCCAATCCAATGAGTAATGAAAATCTCGCGGATTCATTAAAATGCATAACTTTAAAGGACACAGTTTTTAACTAAGCAAACTGCTGGGCGGCTGTTAAAGAGTCCCTTATAAAGAAATCGTGAAAGAATTTGTGTCCTCAACTTCACGCAAATGAAAACTTCGAACCAGAGGATGATATTCCCCTGGCCGACCTGATTAACAGATTAAGAGGAAGCACATATCCGCAAATAACTGAGGCCACATAACACACATAATCCCACCCCTCCCCACCACCACCCCTCACACTCTCACCCCCACCCCTCACCGCCACGGTTAAAATCCGTGTTTTCCTGCCCTTATCCCCTACTCCTTGGGTCGTAAGATCCTCCTTTCCACTCCCCGACCAACCCCCGACCACCCCAACCCCCCAACCCCAACCCCCCCAACCCCCAACCCCCCCCCCCCCCCAAACCCCCCCCCCCCCATTTCCCCCCGACCCCCCTCGAGATTTGGACCTCACCCCCCCTGGCCATATCTCGGGAACCGCTGAAGATAGACCCCCCGAGTTTGGGTTCATTGTAATCAGCGGCTCAAGATCTTCAACTTGGCCCCGGCAGATCTGCGAAATTCCACCCGCCCCCATCAAGTCACCACTAAAAAGTCGCCCTGTGCACTTCAACTCACGTAGCAAGCTCCCCAACACGCGTCGAGCATCGTACTCCAGCATCACAACGGACTTCAAAGAAAAAAAAGTGAGTCCATAATAAAAAAAAAAAAACAAAAAAAAAAACCTCTTTATTTATTGTATATACTGTGTTTTCTCCTGATTTTAACAAAAAATTGTTTATATCTGTGTACTAAAAAGTAGGTTAAAGGGGTTTCTCTTAGCGATTGAAACAGTCAGGCTCACCAGGAAAGGTTTCGGCAAGCGGTGGCATTGTGTATCGGGTCGCCATCTTCCCAACAATACGGTCGAGGAAGGCGATGGCTGGTGCATGTGTCAACTTGTGAACAAGTGCTGCTTGCGGGAATCGGTCTGTTTCTGTCGCTAATTGGAACTAATTAATTTTAAGTCTAACAACTAAACTGTAATTTAATAATTCTCTCTTCTGTGTTTTTCTGTTCTCTTTATTGTGTATTTTGTTGTGTATTTTGTTGCTCTCTTTCCCCCACCTCTCCATCACAATGTACGGCATCAGGAAGCCCACCACTGACTCCGCCGCCCCGAAAAGAACACTCCGCGAAAAAGTTTTATCGCGAGTAGCAGCGGCGACGTCAATTGCGTCCGAAAAGCTTTCGAGGACATCTCCCCGCCCCACAAACGCTCCGGTGTCGAAAGCCAAATCCGACTCGGCGGTGGCAGCTGCTCCACAAACACCGCCGAGGAGGAAGCAGCCACGGACCTCTAAATTAGAGGAAACCGTGGCTGCTTCCTCCTCGGCGGAACACACTGCTGCACACTTAGAGGCAGCAGAAAAGCTAAGTCAGCGATCAGCATCGTACAGCATGATCGACTCTGACATGAGCGACACGTCGTCGGTGCGTTCAGAAGCCCACCCGAGCAGGAGACATAGTCTTTTTTCGTCTCCTGCAATGAGCAGAAAACCATCAGGGGTGGCTATGAACGAAGAGACCAGGGAGGCCAACGAATTACTACAGAAGGGCAAAGAAGCCCTGGAAACAGCGGGTAACATGAAAAGAGAGTGCAAAATCATCGCACACGAGAGCCTGCAGGGCCTGTATGAGCGGGTGTTGGCCCTGTCTGATTCAAGAGCACGCCATAAATACAACTTAGAAAAGGCACTATCCCGGCATGCAAAAGAGCTCCTGAATGTGGAGAGAGCGCATGCCGAAGAAATACGCTCCCTGAAAAGGGACCTCGGCGAGCAACTGAATCAGGCAAGGGCCGACATATCAGGCACCCTGGAGGAGACCAGAGCTATTCGTAGCTGGCTCGGCTACGAGACCCTGGAACCCTTCAGGGGAATAAGGGAGGCCCAGAAGGCAATAGAGACGTTGGGGGCTAAAATGACGGAGGAGAGGGTCCGGAATGAACAGAATCCGGATGCATCAATAGCTAAAAAGTGGGCGGATATCGAAGGAGGAATCCTTCGGCTTGATACCCACACAGTCAGCATATCAAACCAGCTTGATGCACTCCGAAGGGTGGTGGAGGAACTGGGAGAGAAACCCAGAACTCCATTACCGGTTCCGGACCTGGCACCTCCGCAGGATACCACTGAGGACATGGCAGCGCTACGCGACGAACTAAAAGACATAAAAAGTCTCGTCGCCAAAGTCCTTGAAAAGCCCACAACTTCGGAACCACCACCACAACAGACGCTAGACCTAGAACCCCATTTAAAGCCGATCACTGAACGCCTAGACATTATGGCCTCGGACCTCAGGCTAATGCAGGACCTGACCTCTAAGGTGCCAACACCACCAGGGCCCAACATAGAGGCAGAGCTAGCAGCAGTGGAGGTCAAACAGGCCTTAGCCGCCATTCAGAAGGGAGTGACCGACCTACAAGTTGTGGATCGATCGCTCCCCGCGCTAAAATGTCAGGCGTCGGAGTCGTCCAGAAACGAGTTGGCGGAAAATAGACCAACATACGCCAAGGTGGCTGCGAAGCCACCCTCACCCCATCTCAGACCAAACCACACCTTGATCATCTCATCCACAGACCCCAAAAACACCGGGGAACAGGTGATGGAGAAGATAAGAAACACAGTGGACACAAAAACTTCTGGGGTGAAGATAGACAGGGTGAGGAAGGCCAAAAACCAGAAGGTCGTCCTTAGCTGCGGAAGCAGCGACGACCTAAACCTGGTAAAACAACAGGTACAAAAGAACAGAAACCTCAAAGTGGAGGTGGCAAAAGCCACAAACCCCCTGATAATAATCAGAGATGTGCTTTCGTATCATACTGACACCAATATTGTGGAAAACATCATATCGCAGAACAAACATCTCCTGCAGGATGTCAGTATGAAGGAAAGCACAATAAAAGTGCGATACAGAAAACGAGCCCGAAACCCCCTTGAATGCCACCCGGTGCTGGAGGTGTCACCGGCGATCCACAAGCGTCTTGTAGAGGAGGGGAGGTTGTACATCGGTTTGCAACGTAGGCCGGTGTACGATCAATCACCTCTTGTGCAATGCAACAAGTGCCTAGGCTTTGGACACACTAAGGCCATCTGCCAGGAGAGAGATGACTTCTGCAGTCACTGCGGAGGGAAGCACTCCTGGGAGAAGTGCAAAAACAGGCTGGAGGGTAAACCTCCGCAGTGTAAAAACTGCATAAAGGCGCACGGGACCGCTGGTGACACAGCCCACAACGCATTCAACATCCAATGCCAAGAAAAAGTAAAATGGGACGCAATAGCGCGTTCCCGCATCAATTACTGCTAAAGGCGACCAAGACTCCACCAGCTCACTCCCCTCAGGTAAAGACACAAGCAGGTTACGCATTATCCAAGCTAACCTGCGTCGGTGTAAAAAGGCCACCATCGAACTACACCAGGCGGCGACGGAAAAGGGGATTTCAATAGCCCTAGTGCAAGAGCCATACGTTGGCGCGGCCGGGACATTGAAACCACGCCCAGGCACCCAAGTCATCCAGTGCACCCTTAACCGTCAAAAACCAGTAAAGGCAGCCATCATCGTCTTCGGCAACAATGTGGAGGTTGTACACGATCCCCAATTGGTGACGGAGACGGAGGCAGCTGTTCTTATATTGGCAGGCCGCCTGAAGTTGGGGGTGGTATCCATCTACCTTGAGGGCAAAGACGACATCGAGCCATACTTGGATCGCATAACAGTAGCATGCGGGAAATTACCGACCGATAACATCCTGGTCGGTGGAGACGCAAACGCATGGAGTCATTGGTGGGGCAGTAAAACGGAAAACGCCAGAGGAGAATCCTACAACACCTTCCTTAACGAGATGGAACTGCAGATTCTCAATACAGGAGACATTCCTACTTTTGAAGAAGACAGGGCAGGGAAACTCTACACGAGCTGTGTAGACGTTACCGCCTGTAGTTTGTCGCTGCTAGGAAGGGTCGAAAACTGGAAGGTGAATCGAGGCATAACCACGTCAGACCACAACGCCATCACCTTCGACGTACGTCTGGAAGGGCGCCTTCAAGCGCTCAAGCCGATCACTACGCGAAGGTATAACACCAAAAAGGCAAAGTGGAATGACTTCGATTCGCTTTTCAGGACACTCCTAGCAGAACAAAATATAACACCACTCAAAGTAGCGAATGTAACAACCAAAGAGAATCTGGAAGCCATCATCGAAGCCTACATGGAAACCATCCACAAGACCTGCGATGTGTTAATTCCGAAAGTAGGCACATGGGAAGGTAACCCACTACCTAAGTGGTGGAATAAGGATCTCCAAAACTTACAACAAGATGTCATCCGTAAGAAAAGGCGAATCCGGAATGCTGCTCCATCAAGGCTAAATGCGGTTCTCCAGGAATATCAAGACGCGCGAGCAGCCTACGCCGAAAGAGCAAGTGAAGCTGAAACTAAGAGTTGGAAGGAGTTCTGCACTACCCAAGAGAAGGAGAGTATGTGGGATGGAATATACAGAGTAATCAGAAGAACGTCCAGGAAGCAGGAAGACATGCTGTTGAGGGGAGCAGATGGCCAGACATTGACCCCCGCCCAGTCGGCTGACCTTCTTGCGGAAACTTTCTATCCTGATGACTCTGCATCTACAGATAACCCGTACCACATGCATATACGAAGACTGACACAAGACAAGCCACTTGAGGAGATCGAAGGCTTATCAGAGAATGACCCACCGTTCAAATGGCCTGAAGTGGAAATGGTGCTCCGAGCACTAAATCCAAAGAAGGCCCCAGGACTGGATGGGTTGACCTCTGACATCTGCACGAAAGCCATCCAGAGTGAAAGGGAGGTGTTTATAGCGATAGCTAATAAATGCTTGTCGCTGGCGCACTTCCCTAAACGATGGAAAATAGCACACGTAGTGATCCTCAGGAAACCGGGAAAAGAAGACTACACCCATCCAAAGTCCTACCGGCCGATCGGCTTGTTGTCAGTTATGGGTAAGATCGTAGAAAAACTCGTCATATGCAGACTCCAATGGCACATCTTACCAACTCTCAGTTCCAAACAATACGGCTTCATGCCACAGCGCGGAACCGAGGATGCCCTGTATGACCTAATGAGACACATACGCTCTGAGATGAGCATGAAGAAGATCGTCATCATTGTCTCACTGGACATAGAGGGAGCATTCGATAACGCGTGGTGGCCGGCTCTAAAACACCAGTTGATAACCCGAAAGTGTCCAAAGAACCTTTACGCAATAGTTAACTCATACCTCAGTGACCGAAAGATCGTGGTCAACTATGCCAGAACAACAAGCGAGAGATGTACCACGAAGGGATGTGTCCAAGGTTCCATTGGTGGACCGACCTTCTGGAACATCATTCTGGATCCGCTGTTGCAGAAATTGTCTGGCGAGGGAGTTTATTGCCAAGCGTTCGCGGACGACGCGGTTATTGTATTTTCCGGACACTCGGTCAGCGCCATGGAGGATTCGGCAAATGCAGTGCTCGACAAAGTGGTTTAATGGGGAGGAAATAATAAGTTAAACTTCGCAGCACACAAAACCAACGTGATGCTGCTAACGAAGAAACTTAAATATGATCCCCCAAACATCTACATGTCGGGTTGCAAGCTGAACCTAGTAGACGAGATCAAACTACTAGGCCTCATAATCGACCGAAAATTGAACTTCCTTCCACACATCAACGCAACTTGCAGGAAGGTAACCGGAATCTACAAGCAACTGGCATGTGCAGCAAAGGTCACATGGGGCTTAAACACCGAGATAATCAGAACCATCTACGTAGCAGTCGTTGAGCCGATCGTGATGTACGCCTCTTGTGCATGGTACCAGGCGACGGAGCTTCAGATGATCAGAGATCGTCTGAATGCACTTCAAAGGGGCTTTGCACAAAAGATCTGTAAGGCGTACCGCACGGTCTCGCTCACTTCTGCACTAGCACTATCAGGAACTCTGCCTTTGGATCTGAGAATCCAGGAAGCCGCAAGTCTATACATGGCAAAAAAAGGCCTGTCTCTAGACTACATACCACCTGGAAGGAATTTGGAGCGGAGGGTGTGCTACCAACATCAACCACACCCCTCCACATTTGAGGTAACTCATTACACGCTCCTGGAGGACACGAATTCGGAAACCCTAGACTCCCACCAAATTGCCGGTCCACACATCTACACGGACGGCAGTAAAATTGAGGGAAAAGTTGGCGCAGCCCTCACATGGTGGGAGGAAGGAAAGGAATTGTGTTTCTCCACCTTCAGTCTAGACTCCTCCTGCACAGTATTTCAATCGGAGCCTCTATGCACTCTTCAGGGCGGTTCAGTCAGCCAAATCCAGCGGGAAAAAAGTGGTCAACATCTTGAGCGACTCAAGATCCTCGCTCGACCTGCTGGAAAATCCCAGGCTGACACACCCCCTCACGCAACAAATTAAAGAGTGCATACGAGAGCTAAGTGCGGAAGGAAGACAGGTGCGGCTTTTCTGGTTAAGAGCGCATGTAGGGACCGCTGGGAACGAGCGAGCCGGCAAAGTCCGCGGCCTTACAAGCAAAACCAGATCCAGACTACGCAGAAGTTCCGTTGTCCTACGTCAAGAGAAAGATCAGGGAAGAGACAGTCCAAAAATGGCAGGACAGATACATGTCTTCCAGCACAGGCGGTGTCACTAAATGGTTCCTACCGGATGTCGATAAAGCATATCGAATGGTACGAGCCATAAAGCTGACACCGTTACAAGTGCAACTCTTGACGGGACATGGAGGTATTGCCGAATATCTCCATCGGTTCAGATTATTGGAAAGCCCAGGCTGCGATTGCGATCCCAACATCAACGAATCTGTTTGGCACATAGTCCTAGAATGTCCGCGCTTTCTTGCTCTCAGACAAGACCTGGAAATACAGATCAACACCAGGCTTACCAGAGAAAATCTGCGCACTATTTTGGCCAATTCTGAGAGCAGGAAGTATTTCCTGGACTATGGTGAAAAAATCTTCAAAGTAGCGGTAAGGCGACACAGCAGCAGAACACCAGCAGATCCCATAATCATCCCATCACAACCGGTACCCACACTAACCACAGGCGCCACAATCCCGGGTCCTGACATCAGGCAGACCTCTCATAGTAGAACTGGGTTAAACCAGATTCTGGAATGCGGAGAGAGAGGCGAGCCTGGGATAAGGATAAGGGGGGTGGCGCTCTTCATGGACAACAATAACGAACGACTCGGCATAAGCTATTGCAACGCGCAAGCAAAAAACCGCGTTGCAATATCACCCGGACTGGCATCTCTAATTAATGGAAGCACTACAAAGACCACCATAAAGCGGAAAAAGTACAACGAGCTTTCAGAGACGAGGATAGCCGGCTGCCGGTGTCGACTGGTGCGATCGCGCAACAAAACGGTCATACTAGTCGACTGGGGCAGTCAGACGCCCTTTTCTCTCGCAAACGTAGTGCTCACAAAGCTCGGAGAGGCGGAAGAAGGCGCAACACCTCGCATTATCAGCGTAGATGCGATGGTGATAGAGTACTCGAGAGGTGAAGTTGCGGACCACATTGGGTGTATTAAAGCTTCAGCGCGCCACAACATAGTGGCGTACGAGGACAGAGGAGAAGATCTAAGCTACCTCAAAGCACCCACCGTATCCGCAACCAAAAACATCACAAGCCTCCAACCATATTCAAGCACGCAGACAGGAGCTCAGCGCCTTCAAGAAAAGATCGACGCCAAAAAATCCGAATCCAGTCCGGAAAAAAGCAAAAGCCGAGTCGGACACAAAAAACACTTCGTAGACGTTGTCAGCTCAGCACTGCATGGCATAAGGGATAGGATATCCAGAACGGCAGAACGACAATCAGCTGCCGTTCAGGAATTCCTAAAGCCACCCCCGAAACATCCCGACCTCCCGCAGACTAAACGGACCAGAGCCGACAAGGGGCAAGTTAACCCGCCAAACTTCATTCAAGTAACAAAGCCAACAGACCTCGCATTCAACGCATTCATCGAATTCCTAGCGATAGAGAAGGCAACGAGAGATGTCAACCTTACCACTTGCAAGAACATCATGCAAGCCTATCTCTGGGAGAACGAGGGGTTGTTGAATGTGAGACTCACGGAAGCGGAAGCAGCCATATACGATAACAGTAGATCCCGAGTCACCAAGGGAACTATGACGGGTCGCTATATGGCTGCATTCAGCTCCACAGAGGGCTTCGTTACTTTGAATGAACATGAGACAGAACGAACTGGCAAACTCACATTTTTCACACCACCAGAAAATCCCCTTGTGGTCACAGCCCGGTGCACGAAAATCATGCTGCAGGAGAAGATCATCGAGATGGCCAAAACCATCTCGGATGACTCCAACCCAACGGCAGCGTGGGACTACTGGACAATGCCACGAATAACATGGATAAACGGAGTTCCCGGTTGCGGCAAAACAACTTGGATAGTTGCAAACTTCGATGCTGACAGAGATATCATAGTCACCACCACAACCGAAGCAGCCAAAGATCTGAGAGACAAGGTAGCGCACCGCATAGGCGACGGAGTAAAATCCAAAGTGCGCACCTTGGCCTCCGTATTGGCCAATGGGTTCATGGAGCGTAGAGAAAGACGTCTACTCGTGGACGAAGCTCACATGAACCACTTCGGGGCCATCATAATGGCTGCGCGGTTGCTGGGGGCTGAGGATCTCGTCATCATCGGGGATGTAAACCAGTTGCCTTATATTGAGAGAGAAAACCTTTTCAATATAAGGTACAGCAATCCAAATGTACTGGCGTCCATCGGCCAAGAGTTGTTCTGTACGCACCGAAATCCTATGGACGTGGCATATGTCCTGAGAGAGGTGTACCCGGGCTTCTACTCGTCAAGATCTCGTGTGCACTCCCTGAGACTCCAACGGTATACAGATGCAGTAATACCAAAAGACCTCCCAAACACCTTATACCTGACGCTGACCCAGGAGGAGAAATCCACCCTGGTAGGCAGAGGGTATGGGAGTGGCCAAGGGTCTTGCATTCTGACCGTGCACGAGGCTCAGGGACTGACATACGGGATCGTCATTATCATCCAGATGAGGGAAAAGGTGACCAGGCTCAGGGACAGCGTTCCGCATGCGGTTGGGGCAGTGTCGCGTCACAAAGAGAGCTGCACTTACTACACAGACGACAGCTCTGATACCATCGGTGGGTTTGTGCGGCGGGCAGAAAAAGCGACGGAACAGGAGATCATCAATCACAATCTGAAGATGGCACTCAAAGACCGTAACGAAAAAGTCGTGGAGCAGATGTTAAAACGGACCCCGGGGTCAGTGGCGGGTCCATCGGGCACTTAATATAGAGAAACACAAAAATGTCAATGTAAATGTTATTATAAATGTATAGGATAAGCGTAATAAGTAGTAAGCATGCTAATATAATATACTTTATAAAACACCATAGTAATTATAAAACAAATGTTATAGGATAAGATAAGTAAGAAAAAAAAAAAAAAAAAAAAAAAAAAAAAAAAACAATATATAATAATAATGTATAATAATAAAAAAAAAAAAAATACAACAAATAACACCATAGTTGTAAATTCAAATGTGATGAATGGAGTATGTTTTATCAAAGAAAATGTAATCAAATAAAAATAACTGTAATCTAAAAAGGGCACGGACCCTGGAGTCTGTGGAGTAATGTTGTTTTATTAAAAAAAAAAAAAAAAAAAAAAAAAAAAAAAATAACTGAGGCAGAAGCCCAAGCGTGGGCTTCTGGTGGCGCCGATGAAGAATTGCAAAGATGTGAAATGACGAGGAGATCGTGCAGTCGGCTATGTGTGAAGATGACGAGCAATATGGCGACGAATGCGTTGAAGTCTCCAATTCCAAACATGTAACACCTGCAGAAGCTGTGGGAGCTTTAAACACTGCTTTGAAATGGGCTGGAGATAATAATTTAGATAGCCACGAAATTATGTTACTTCGTCGACTGAGAGACCGCGCTTTCGAAATGAAGATAGAAAATCTCAAGCAGAAAAGTATTACAGATTTTTTCTCTTCAACATAAGCTCTTTTTTTACTTAACGCATGTGTGTATCTTGCTTTGCATAATAAAAGTCTTATGGCACATAAATTAGTATTTTATTGAATGTCTTTATGTACATATTTGTATGTATTTATATATGATAAACCTCAACCTAATTTTGCAGACTATAATCCGGACACCTTGATATTCCGGCAAGGGCCGATTTTTTGCCCGTCCGGATTAGCCAGGCCCTACTGTACCTAATTTGAGGAAATTGGGGGGCAGTAAAACAGTTAATAGATTTCACCTTTTTTTTTTTTAATAAAGAAAATCACGTGAAATTGATTTAAGTTAAACAGATTAATGATTCTTGAATAAATTATGGTTATCAAGTTCGTACAGTGTATGTTCGTAGTTTTCTTATAATGGGTACCGTCGATGCTAATAGGCCTAAATTTTTCGTAGATTGAAATCAAGTAATTATTTTCTATGCCGAAGAAAAAGCCAGTTATCTGTATTTTGGTGTACAATTTAGTTTCAAAGAAAGCTCAAAAATATCGGAAGTAAAAACCAATTAGGTAGATACGTTATATAACCAAAGAAATTTTACATTACATACCATATTTAGTAGTCGCAGTAAGAATGAAACAATTTTGCAGGAAATGAAAAAACTTCAAATCACTGCTTTTTCTACTTTTACTCTTACAGTTACTTTTTGCATGGTGGAATGGCATTTTGCGAATGCCGCCTGGCTAGCGACCCCCTCAAGTAGAAAATCTGTCGCCAAGCACCTAACGGTGTGTTCCGGCAGCAGTCCTTGAGAGCAAGTGAAATTACAGGTACAGAGACTTAACATCTATGTCTCCTGGGGACAGGCGCAGTGCAATTCGTGACTTGTGACGAAATGTATCTGTTATAGGCAGAGGTTAGTCTGCTTAACATCAGGTGGGCCTCGAGCTTGTTAGCTTGTTCCGTCACAATAGAAAAAAAATTACATGTTTTTTATTATACTCGTAGCTTCCAGAAATGGGCCGACCACAAAGAATGCGAATCACTGTGCATATGTGCATGAGCGAGAGCGAAACAGATTCAAATCATATACGTGAGACAGAGACGGCGATATTTGTCAAAATGGTGGAACCATAGGGAGACAACTTTTTTCATACCATTTACTGAGATGAACATTGATTCATGTGTGACTTTCTATTAGACGTTTGAAATATTGTATTGATATTTTATAACAAAACATTCGCATGAAAAAGAACCATGAACTTGTATTCTGCTGCAATCACGTTTTAATAAAGAGCCAATTTGGTAGTGACGCAAGCCTGTGATTCTTCGGGAGTAGAAGACCTTATTTTCTTAGACCATGATCTAGCTTATTTATACAATTGCTTTTTGACATTTCTTGTCGAGCTAATTTCTAATCAGTTGGTTTTTGTTTCCATGGCAACGCTGCCCGCGACACCGGCGCGCGCACTTCGGACGACATTGTTGACGCGAGCCTTCATCCGGGTTGAGACGTCGCAAAAATTTCTAGTGTGGCTTATTAACAGTTTTTTTGATATTTTCGTCAATTTACACAGTACATCTTTATAAATTATAGCCTATGTGTTATTCTGATATATAAGCTATATTATTGCAAAGTTTCATTCAAATCCGTTCAGTAGTTTTTGCGTGAAAGAGTAACAAACATCCATACATCCATACGTCCATACACACTCACAAACTTTCGCATTTATAATATTATAGTAGGATTTGTTAATAGGACGTAATATATATTTTCCACGTAGAATATTCACCTGGAAACAGAATAAGGATGTATATATAAGGGCTGATTTATTTTTAATGTATAAGTAAGTCATAGAAACAGCGACATATTTTATCAACAAAACGTAAGGATAATGGACATTTTTAATTCCTTAAATGATTTCATGTGAGGCACCGGGCTAAAATTTTACCCTCTCTTTCGTCAACAACCGGAAGGTAGGCAGCAGCACCTTCTGAGAAACTGCGATCTGACACTGCGATGTCCAAGACGCCTGGCAAGCGAATTACGGCTCCTTTAATAGGGAGGCTGTTTTCTGCAGTAGAAAATCCAGCTAATACATTACAGTAAGAATGATTTCTGCTTCCTAGATGCGAGACGCCAAATCCTACTCCAAATATAATCGGCCTTGGACAACGGATGATTCAGGAACCGTTCTGGCTGGGCCTCATTACTGTCTTCGTAGTCCTCGGGATGATTGGCTTAGTCTGGTGCGCCAAGAGGCACTTTCCGGAGAAGATCGAAAAGCTCTTGGCGGAAGAAGCCGATCGATGTCCGAGACGTAAGTTTGCACCACTTTCCGATGTGGAGGACAAATCTTTAGGCCCCAATTGGTTATAAAATTCCCCATTTCGATATTCATCTTATCAGAAACATAGGAGGACAAGTCTACAGTAATCGTAAATTTTAATCTAAAGCACTCTCAATCTATTGAAGCTTTGTCACAATATCACAATATGTACCTATCACAAAGAGTCTGGAACATTTCAATAATGTCTTTAATTTGAAGCAAACTTCTATGTGTAACTTCCAGGCCTAGTATTATTACCCTTGTAGTAATTTTAGAGAATCGAAGTATTTTTGTGACTCACAGTATAAATAAGCTTTGTAACAATACAATTTCTAATTATTTCTGCTATACTTATATTATTTTCTCAATAACCGCACTGTCTCTGGGATGGTAAGGACACGTTTTGCGTAATTGTTCGATTTCTTCTTTAATGTTTATTGTATATTTGTACCACCTGCGGGCCCAGAAACTAGATCATTATTAGAGAGATCGTGTTTTGTATATAAATACTTCCTGCTCTGCTATGATGCATACTATTGCATGAAGCTAGATTGTCTTTAGAGGGTTGTGTGTTAGTTTCTGGAGTCCGTTCTGTTCACAATTATTTTAACTTGGCCAACCAATCGAAAATAAATATGCCGAAACGAGGTGCACAATCTATTAGAATTGTTTTTCCAAGGTAAATAAATTGTGAAATAGTGGCTAACAGGGTTGCCAGATTAACTTTTTGCCGGGAACTTTAAAACTAAATAAAAAAATAATAATACAAGGCTTAAAAATGCAGCCAGCTTAATATGAAATATTTTCGCATTATTTATATTCTTAAAATTTGGATACTCGCTAAGCGTGCAATTTCTCTCCTCTTTAAATTATTTATCAAACAACCCCTTAAAATCATTAAAATAAAATCAAAACGTGTTCTCGGCGCACGAAATCTGGCAATCCTATGTGTGTGGGGCGCGGTGCCGCCGGTGGTGTAGCGACGCGGGCTGGCGGTGGCCGCGGGCGGTACGCGGCCGTGCCGCAGCGGGAGCGGTAGCGGCGCGGGTCGAGGGGCGAGGGGCGAGGGAAGGGGCGGGGCTCGCTGCTGACGGCGCGTTTGTCCACAGCGAGCCTGCACGAAGGAGCGCACCGCACGCTGCTCACGCGGCTGGGTATTCGCAAGCCGTCGGTGTCGGGACTCGCGGGACACCCGCGGGCCGCGCGCACCTTTAGCTTGGACGATCTGTTAAAGCCGCCGCCCGGACGTAAGGACTGGAGCGAGGTCGCTGGCGACGGGCCCGCGCGCTCCGCACTCATGTCCGATCACGACATACACAGTTAGCGACTCTTCACGGTTATAGATCTAAGTCCAGGGTTCTAGACCATTCATGTACAACGATTAGGCTTCTTGCTTACGACACTAAAATCATAACCAAATGGCGTGACAATGTTTTGGGTCACAATAGGACTAGACATATTAGCGCATTTTTCACAATAAGAGATTTTATTTGCAAATTCGGAATTTACAAGTGTTTGCATATATCGATGACATGTTTTCATAAGCAAGGCATGCTTAGAATTTTTATTGGCAATTATTAGAAAAAGCAAAGTTTTTTTTTGTAGGACTTCAATATATATTTAGTAATCACGAAATCTACCATTTTAACCACCCAACATTTGCATAGATAATCGATCGCTGTAATATTTTCACTTTTCATTAAAGCAATCGCTAATCCTTATAGCCTTGTGTCTATTAGCACTTTTACCTGACTCATGTTATTCATCAGTACATATTACATAGAATGTTACTGAAGTCACAAAATAAATAATATCTCGTACTTATTGCTAACGGACAAAGGGCTCGCGAAAAAAATAGTTCATTTATGATTTGCACTAATCATGCAAAATTGCGAACATCGTCGAACATTTTTGCGGAGCGCGTGGTGTACCAGAGCTCAACTAGCACTGAATGTTTCCCTCTGTGAATGAACTCGATGTGGAATGCTACCTGACCAATGTAACCTGGTCTCGCTACCCTCGTTTTGACTGTTACCTGAGACTTATTATTGTGTGCACCCTTACCACGCACAAACACAGCATCTATTAGCCGCTCCTTCCTTCGTTAATACCTTTTTAGATCGTCCAACTAAACGAGCCTTTGCATTGTCAATTTACCAAAATTATATTTTATTATTAGAAGTAAATTGGATTGTTTTTCTTTCTATTGACATTGTAAAGGCTTGCACTGATTGTTGAATGTTACCCTAGCATGCTTCTTGGACATTGCTCTACTTAATTTTTGATACCTGATTATATTTCATTCTTTAATATAGACAAAAGCATAGCAGTGTCCTTTAAAATTTAGCTATTACTAATTATACTAACTTTACTTCTTAGCCGTGTCGATAATAGCTTTCCTTGATCTCCTTGGCTGTGAACGATTAAATTATTTCCCGAAATAGCAACTAACCTATAAACATTAGTTCATTTTAACTATATTTAATATTTTCTTTTCTTCTCTTCCCACACGTTTTCCGAATTACACCACATATATAAGAAATACGAATTGGCACTTCCAAATTTAAATTTTTAGCACCTAAAGAATTGGCTTCCTCTAGATGCATAATAAAATAAGATCAACGGCACGATGATCTTGAAGCTAAAGAGGCTTCTCAATGTTGTTATATGTGTAGCGTTTTGTCGTGTGATCATTCAATGTCGTTGCTTTTAGAGGTAACTGGGCAAATAACAGTAAAGTATATTGTAAGGTTTTTAATTTAGGTACGCCTTCACCGCGAAAAAAACGTAACAACTCAACGCCTACTAAGAAGAACGCAGCAGAGAAAAAGCAAATTCTACAGCAGCTCATAAGTCCAGCCACTACAAACGACCATTCAAAAAAAATCACGATGGGAGAGCTTATACAGATGTCTGAAAAGCGCACCCTCAGTACTGTTGAAAGCGCTCCAGCGTTTGTTGACTACGGGATTGAAAACAAAGAGACTTCTTTCGCCAGTGAAGGTTCTTCTCCATCAACATCACCTTCCATGAGGCACATCTCGGATCCTAAGCTTGAAAAGAAGGTCACGTTCGCAAGATTACTAAACAAGGTTTCTGCGGAAATGAGTTCAAGTTCAGACGTAGATATGGTGAACACGATAACTATTCCCATGGCAGTTATGGGCACGGACAGGGGAGTGAGAGCAAAAGCATCAAGCACCCCTCCGTCACCAGGTGTAGAGATCAGGTCACCTCATAGTACGTCCAGTAACCAAGGAAGCGACTCCATGTCCAGTCTTGATTTGACTTTAGCAAATGCCGCTTTGAAGAAATATTCCAGGCAAGTTTATTACCAGTCCATAATTCAATTAATAGTAATACACGTAATATAGCTACACATATTAAAATCTCTATTTTTTAGTATTTTCCATGAGTAGATATTAATATTTAAAATTAAAAACTGAGATATTCCCTTTTTTGCTAGAACGCCAAAGATCTCGAGCGCTGATTCAATCCTGGCTATGTTCCGGAACTTCTCCTCGTCATCAGCAGCCATGGTGTCTAGAGCATCCTCAGGAGGGGTATCGATATCCAGTAGTCCTTCAGCATCGTCTCCTCAAGATGACACCATGGATGGTGATGATAATATTTCTCTAGCCTCGTCTCACATACCATCTTTGGCGCCGGACTCACCGGTTACTAGACCGCATAACACTATTGAAATTCAGGTTAGTATGACTTGACGGTACATGATAACTATATTGCTGGTGCGAAGAAAGTTTACTGATAACAAAACTTGCACATTTTTACAGGTTCTGGATCCACTAAGTGCTCATAAATCATCAGGGTCAGGCAGTAATCTTCTCCATCCACCATCAATTTTACTTGAAGTCCCAAGCGGAATTAACAAGTGCCTCTCCCCGATTCGGGAACTTCCCACACCATTGCCCACTCCTCTCCCTACTCCACTTCCCACCCCGCTGCCTTCTCCTAGGATGCCCAGAGCAAATATGGAACCTGGTGCTCTAAGTGACACGAGTGCAACGGTCATATCACCAAGTGAAGATGAAATGGATGAAATAAAGTATGAAACAAAGATTGAACGGCCTACGTCTGGATTAAGATTAAAAGTAAGATATTAGTCTAATAAAGCAGTAATGGAAGGCATTAAAATGGAACAAATTAACTCACTCTTACTCTGTTTTTTCCAGCTTCGACAGCCCATATCGATGAATTCAACTGAAACACCCAGTCCTTCAACACTGGTGACGGATTCTCCAAGCCCAAGCTTTACACACAGCCAAGATTCGGAGCGAGAAATGTCTTCTCCGTCGCCAGCACCTCCAGCCTTGTGCGTTCCTGTCCTGACCATTGAACGACCGTCGCCAGGTTCCCCACCTCCGAGACGGACACCACCACATTTAGAATTTCAGCCACCACCTTTAATAACAGTGACATACAACGCTAGTGAAGAATCAGATGAGCCAATGTCACCCAGACCCCCGCCATCTTCTGGAAATATGTGCTATTTAAGCCCATTTTCAATGTCGGTTAGGGGTGAACGAGCGCCATCAGAATCTAATCTGTCTTCTTCGGGATACAGTTCCATGGCTAGTCCTGGACCATCCAGATGTGGTTCGAGTAACCCACTGTGCCCTTCGGAAATGGAAGACCCAGGGTCAGGTGGTGGACCGTCTTGTTTTCAAAGGCGCCGGCCGCTAATGAAGACAAATAGTAGCCCCGCCGCTTCAAACGATGACTCAAAAGAGAGAAGGAGGGGGAGATCAGATTCTGAAACTTTATCGGACGATCCATTGCTAGAATCAAACGATGAAGGAATAGGAACAGATGAGCGCGTAGACGACGTTCCATCGAGTGCAAAAGAGATGGAAATAGTATTAAAAGAGACTTTAGAAGTTCCTGTGGTGTGCTCCCCGAGCGGTGTTACAAAGTGTTCAATAGTAAAGTGCGTTAGTGTAGAACGGGGTTTAGATGAGAAAGCTTGCTTGCGCCCTCCGACCTTAATGTCAGAGGGAAGTAGACCGCTTAGTCCCGTTAGTTCTAGAAGCGAAAGTCCGCTAAGTGATAAGACTGGATTAGGGAGGTTTTCTCCACAGTTTTACGGGCGGCAGTTGCCCTTTACGGACTCGGATGGTATTTACGACTTTCCTAGTTCTGATTGCGTGAAAGGCGGTAGTTGTAAAGGGGGAAACAATACGCAGAAGAAAAGTGGGCGGCGGAGAGATAGAAGGACCATAAGAACCGCGTCCCATGAGCCGTCTGGGACGACAAAGTCCACACTACCGCACATGCCACATTCAATGCATAACTTGTTAGAGGTGAGTAAAATACAGAGTTTAAGATTTCAGAAACAGTACGTGTCGAGGAGTTAATAGACGTGATGAGGAACGCATTGCTTTGCGTTTCGCCCGAAATTCGTTGAATAAAATATTAACGTAGAAAACAGTATTTAAACAAAGTCACGAAAGGAACCAATCAAACCCGCGCCCATCCACCCCTATAGCCGGTGTATGCTCTGACCGACTGAGTTAACATGACATTATGACTCATAGCTATATTTTGCTCTTGTTCTTTAACTGGGGATTTACCACCATCGTATGGGGATGGATACAAATTATTGGAGTACAAAATGTTTTGTAATGTTCTCCAATTGTATTTCTTTAACCGTCATGGGGGACGGTGCGCGGTAGCCGAGCGGTTTAGGCATCCGGCGAAATCGGAAGGACACGGGTTCAATTCCCGCCCGGGGTAAAACATTTTGTACTCCAATAATTTGTAAAATACGATTTTCGCTTAGCACCATGTAGTGCTTGTAATCAATAATATTTAGACAAAAAACCTATAGTTCAACTTACGTTGTACTACAAACAATATCAAAGTTGGTCTTGTTTATTATACATAGTATAACGTAAGTTAAACTATAGGTGTCGCTCCATCCCCATACGATGGTTGAAGAACGAGGGCATAAATTAGAGTTATGAATCATAATGTGATGTTAGCTCAGACATCAGAGCATACCCCGGCTATAGGGGTGGATGGACGCGGGTTCGAATCCTGCACATGACTATATTTATTTCTATAGTAAATTTGTTATTTAGCGATGTAATCCGCAGAGCAGACGTTATTGCAAACATAACAATATTAAAAGTATTCAAATAAACAATTCAATAACTCTTTTTGAATTTAACGCAAACAGTTTAGAGAAATGACTCTAACATGTGTTTAGGAATGACCGCAGTGTTGACGCTTGGTACCGCAGGTGCCCGGAGTCCGCGACAGCAGTGGGCGCGGCCGCAAGGGGGGGCGGAGGCGGTCACGCTCGCAGGCGCCCGCGCCGGCCTCCTCCTCCTCTTCGGAAGATTCTGTCTCGAACGCAAGCGTCGCTTCTGTCGCCTCCGCAAGAGAGCTCCGCCTCCCGGACTTAGAGATGCAGGTAACACCATTCATTTATTATTCATTGATGTTAAACTCACAATTGTTTTCTTTTACAGGAAATAGTCAAGCATCTTACTTTTCAAATATTCGATTTATGGCATGTTTTGAAGCGCTCGTAGCGAAGTGTGCTTAGCCATTCTGAACCGATCAGCAAAGCTAAGCAACGTCTGCCTCGGTCATGACTTGGATGGGTGACCAGTGGTGACATTACTGAGCGCTTCCGTGCTTCGTAGAGCACGTTAAGCCGTCAGTCCCTGTTGTAGTCTTAGGATGGCAGTCGTTACAGCATGTTGGTAGGGTATTTTGCGAATGCCCGCCTGGCTAGCTACCACCCTCAAGTAGAAAATCTATCGCTAAGCACCTAACGGTACGTTCCGGCAGATATCCTTGAGAGCCAGTAATTCTGGGCTAGCCTGAACAACATCTTCGACCACATCATCGCTTACCATCAGGTGAGATAGTGGCCAAAGCTAATAGCAAACAAAAAAAAATTAAAGTAAAGTTATATTTTAGTATAGATTTGTACGCTATAAAACCAATAATCCTTTTTTTTTTTTTTTAATTGGCCAGGGTATTTTGACATAATGCACGTTCAAACCGACGGACAGACATATCGTTATGTACCTAACAGCCAATTCAAGAATTAGGTAAGTCGGTGTTTTTGTAGTAAATATTATGTACATGTTCAAACTCCATTTCTATATTACCATTTGGTAAAGAAAAGTTTTCCTTTCATTGCATTTTTGGTAAAAACACTTAGGTAATGTATTTTAACTATTAGGTTCTTATCCATTTATAAAAACACTTCAGTTGATTTGTTTTCTTAATTTTAGCTTTATTATGATTATTTACGGTTTAGCGTATTTTGATTTATTTTCAGCCTTCTGAGCCGTTGAGATTGAGAAAACCACTAAGAAGACAAAAGTGCCGTAGCTCTGAGGTGAATCGTAATGTAAACAAAAACTGCCTGATTTTACCTGTGATGCTAACAATATACCTAACCATTACAAGTACTTACCTATTGTATGTTTGTTTGCTATTAACGTGAAAATCTGGACGGTTGGCATCAGTGTCAATGTTACTATCAGTCATTCATTAGTTTAGAAACCATTCTTCATTAGGTACCTCTATAAAATGTTCGTGTTGTACCAATGTTCGTGGTCAATATTTTAGCAACTATAGTAGATTTCAATCCCATTTGGCTATCGTGGAATGCTATACCTAATGTTATGCGGAGTTGTATATTATAAATTCAAAATATATATACCTACATATATAGCAGCATGGAGAGTTTTCAGAATAGTCATAACTTTGTATGTTTAAGAACTATTTTCATGTAGAATACTTAATGCATATTTTATTTCAGGATACATCATCTAAAATATCATCCAGCTTGGATCTCACCGAGGACTCGAGAAAACCAATAAAGGTCAACAAACTGAGAACGATCAGCAACCAAATAAGGTAATACAATACAAGAACTAAAGTACGGTCGCCGACAGGGAGAACTTTGGCCATTGACCCCTTCATCTTAGTCTTATGTAGAAATGCATTGTCCTTTCAGTAGTACAGAGTTCTTTATAGGAAATGAGAGAAAAAACCTTTGGCAAATTTTCTTCCTACAAGACCGTACATTATCAGCAAAAGTATTTGAAATGATGACTCGAGATAAAAGTATGCCTGCTTCTTCACAGGTTTCTCAGAAGATTAGAGCGCAGCTTGAAAATGAAAGAAAGCTATCCTGCTCTCTCAGACGACGAAGGAGACGAGTCTTCCAGTGTTACATCACCCTTACTCCAAGGAAGGAAGGACTTGAACCGGATGCCTACCCATGCGATATCCGCCCCTCTACTTAGTTCCGTTAGGCCTAAAATCACAAGGCAGAGACGATACGATAGGGCTCTAATAAGTGAAGACACTAGAATACTAAACACTGCCGCAGGACAGGATAATTCAGATTGAAAAAGACAGCGGCTTCGAGTTCAACATAAAATGTTTTTAAAGCTTAACGAATTATATATTTGGGAATTTGAGATTGCTCTTAAAAACTTAATAGCTACTTCCAATTTGATATAAAAATATTGAAAATTGAAACCCATTCTGAAATTTGACACGAGTATACAAAATTCTAAGATAATGTGATATATTAACTAAGAAACGCGAACGTAGAATGTTGTCTTTTTTTATATAGACGTAGATCCCTAGATGAAAAAGCATTTAATTTCTTTTAGTTCCCTTTTGATGTCTCTATAATAACAATGGCTTATTGTAAATAAAATTTCTTGATAGCAATAACTTATTTGTAGTGTTTAGTAGAATAGAAACATTTTTACTGTAGCGAATGAAAATGTAGGACACAATTTAAACATATTTTTAAATTTCCTTGATTATACCCTACCTATATAGTAACTCTCGAATATTGTTCATGTTGATTTCTTGTACCTATCTATTCTATACTATACCTTAGTTAGACATTAATTCTACAATGTATTTATATGCTTTTTGTAAATATAATTAGTCGTATTGCTCAAATGCATATTTTGTGAAATCGTTTTTTGCGCACTATTTGCTGTTTTGTAAATATTTAAATATTAAATTATTTATCGTTGTAAATACCAGTTTCGAGAGAGAGAAATTTTCTTTTTCACGAACTTAACGTTACGTAACTGTACATGACTTAGGTATCGTAAGCAATTTATATATTGTAAGTATAAAAAAATAAAGGCCCAAAAAAACTGTATACCAAATGCACAATTACTACTTATATACAACTACTTGTGTATGGAAATAATGCACTTAATAATGTTAAGATATTTATCGGTACCTTAATCTAAAGTTAAAATCTTACTGACGCACTAATAGTATAGTAAACTGCAATTTGTAGATAATCATTATAGTGATCTCTGATTGATACCCATAGACGTTTTAGAGACGTTACATCTAGCCCTCGTTCTAATCTTTTCTTCCAATCTTTGAATTTCCACTTTAAATTTCTTTCCCCGTATATAAATCGCATCTATTTCTTTCTAATCAGCACCCTGTTATGCAAGATACCTTTGAACAAATTCCTATTTGTTTTTTGAATGTATGTCATCCCAAATACTTAGATGTTAATTTTTAATTGTGTTAGTATATATTAGAGAACCTTAAATAACGTTAGATACAGTCCCAGCAATAATTTTATGTGATTTGACTGTTCAAAGACTGACGCTTAACTTGTGTGCACTAACAAACGCTCTGTTTAAGTTGAATGTTATATGTGTTCTGTACTTCGTATATGCTTATAATGTACTATAAAATAAAGTTATTACTTATATTAAGTTAAAATTATAATTGTTTATTTTCTTATATGTCCCACAACACAATAAACAATATGCTGGATATTTATAGATTAGACTAGATAGAATTGACTAAATTACTCTTAAAAATATTTTTGGGTAGATTATGAAATGATGATTTCATGTTTCAAAATCCTATTTAGGAGAAAGTCCAAAATTCCCTTTTGAGCTTTGATTTGCATTTTTAAGTCTTTAAGGGGTCATTTAGGTATACTAAAGAATAGCGACATCATTACGAACTGTTGGTTTCAGAGCAAATTTCGGGTGTTTGCAAACACTTCATCGTGCAGTCTTGTAGAGATATTTCAATCTTAAAATTCAGACCCTTAATTGATTTACTTTTTTACCTCTACAAATAAAATAGTACCTATACAGACGCAACCTTGTAATATGTTTTTCAGTCATCGCTGTGTGAGAGGCGGACGTGTCCGAATTTACAGTAAAATCAATGCACACACACACGTTTAAACCTCACGTGTAGTGGAGCGTGCATTTTAGACTGTAAGTGTAACCCTTATCTAGACGATGGCCGCACCGCCTACAATTACGGTTTTAAAGCGCAAAATTCAATCCGCTGCTATTCGTCTCTGTAGCCAACTTGAAAATGCGACCGGAGCGTACAGCTGAAAAATGTCGGGTTCGAACCCCACCACGCAGTAGTAATATTTACGAGAGCAGATAGGTTAGCTTTTGACCACAATTTCACCTGCGAGTTAGGTATGTGGGGTACCTCATAACTCAAATTACGCAATTATTATAAGATCCCATGTAATAAGAGGCAGGTCTGTTGCCATTTACAGTATATACATCCATATTCCAGGGAAAAGTATAAAACGGCCAGTATGTCAGTCAGTTTTTGAAACAGTGATGGCTCAGTGACATTAGCTTATGAACAGCCGCGCAGGAGGTCCATGGTTTGAATCCCGCCGCGGGCTTGAACTTACCGAATGGTGGAAGGGCATTTTGCGAATGCCCGCCTGGCTAGCGACCACCCTCTAGTCCAGCAGCAGTGCTTGAGAGCCAGTGAAATTACATGCACATGAGACATAACAACTATGTCTCAAGGTGACGGCCGCAGTGCAATTTGTGACTTTTGACGAAATGCATCTGTTATAGGCAGAGGTTAATCCACTTAACATCAGGTGGGCCTTTAGATTGATCTGTCACAATAACATAAAAAAATAACAATAACGAAGATCTAACGTAAGGTGCAGTGAGTATGGAAAAGGCTAAATATTAAACATGCTTTTAGACCTTATATGTAGCTTACAGATATGAATAAAATATTTAGTACTAGTTTTCCGACTACAAATTTATTTTAATTTAAAGCGAATCAGTAGCAACCATGTGATCCATACGTGAAAGACTTTTTCCGTTTTTAAAAAGCTCTCTTTTATATTAATTTATTTGAAAACTTCACGCCTTTTATATATTGTGTTAGTTCTTTTTCGCTCACTCGCATGCAAAACGAGGTCGCTTCGTCCTACGCCCTCAGTCTGACATTTTTAACAGACCACTTCGTCTTAAGGGTAAAACAATATATGAAATGAATACAAGGTACATATATAGTGTTATCATGTTTATTTCGATTCCTATAATAAATAATAAAATAGCGAAAGACTACAGAAACTTGTTGAAATCAATTTTAAATAAGGATACGTATACAACGCAGGGTCAATTTTCCAAGTGGTTGGGGATGGCTAATTCGATGCTATAAAAGCAAAACAGCTTGGGACCGATTTGATAAAAAAAACAATATGTAGTGTCGCTAATAGGGATAAACGTTAAAATTCATGGTCTTCCTTTTATTTCTGACACTATGTTATTTACCAAAAAATAATCCTTATGATAAAATCTTTCGATCGGTATGATAAAACTACAGGCTGATATTTTTTCCTCGTGTACCGGGTTCTATTCCCGGTTCAACCATGTAATTATTTAAATATCTATGAATGCAGTTTAAATTGTTTTTTAAATTATAATAATGTCTTCTTTCACCAAAATGTTCCATTACAATATTCAAGGTGCTTTACCTCCATGTGGCATCGCCGTGGGACGCCCTGTATAAATATGTGAAACGAGAATTTCATTTCGAAAATACATCCCAGTATTTGATCCCTTGTGACACTATCAGTTGGTCCATAAATACAATTTTTATGTAATATAATGTTGTTTTAGTATCTATTGAAGTAGTACACGAATTTTATTAGAACAACTGTTGTTCAAAATTTCAAGTAAATCGTATTGGTACCCTTTGTAATGCTAATATAATATAAGCGCCGACACAATGCTAGCAGAGTTCAGTTGCAATAAACCATCATCGAGTGCATACGTACAAAGTTGTTTCCTTACCCTGCAAATCTAAAATCAACCTTATCTCAAGCAATACAAGAACTAAAGTGGTTTTCACACATTTTAGTAGATAATACGTGATAACTCACGTGAGTAACTCAAATAGCTCCAACTGTAGTATATATATATCCGGTAACTATATAATCCGGTGGTCTTTTTCAAGAAAAAGCTCAAGACGATCGCGTTGGCGTCTCGGAGTTTTCTTGATTTGACGACACGACCAACGAAAAACGAAAAGACCACTGAATGTAGTCGAAACTATAGTAGGAGCTATCTCACCTTTCTCGGACCTGAATCATTTGAGTTCACTTTTCCCAATAGTTTAGCATCTGCAGCCACTTGAAAATATGTATATATACTCGTACAACTCGTTTAAATACTATTACAAAATAAATAATACACATTTATATACAATATATTACTTTAATACGATTTATTACTTTAAGGGCCTGTTTCAGAATGTTCTAGTAAGTTCCGGTTTTACTACCTAGAACATATTTAATAAATAAAACACTATCTTTGCGTTTCACAGTCATCGATTTAGCCTATCCATCGGTTGAAGCTTGAAACGCGCTGCATGTTGACTGTCATTTTTATCATTCAGTTATTTTATGTGTTGCATAGCAACCTGAAACTTTATTAGGACATTCTGAAACGGACCCTTAGTGTAACTGAGACCTATACGATACAGAATAAGTGACAAACACATTACGACATCCTACATAGATACTGATACAGAAATAAATACAGGGAACTTGCATGTTTATTTTTTTTTTTCAGTTTATTGATAAAAATAAAAATTAACCACCAGCCATGTAATTAAAACAAATTGTGTACGTGATGTTATTATGTTTGTTGAATTAAAGACAGTGGGCCTAGTATGTGCATTAATCGTGAAACGCCGCGAGTGAGTAAACACGATTTTGTATATCAAAAGGCTTGTTTCAGTAACGTGCCGCCAGGAGCGCTGTGCTTTTGCTGTTCAAATTTGCAACGTATCACCCGGAGCCGATGTCGTGCATTTATGAATGGTATTCTATAATGCGTATGGATTAAGGCACTCGCGGCGTTTCGTGAGAATAACTTGCACTACGCCCACAGATAACAGACGTGATACCACGTAGCTGTCAACCAAGTGAACACAAGTCATGTTGCCAGCAGAAAATCAAGATAATAAACCGAACCAAATCTGAAATTATCCACTACGATCACTGCGGTTCTATAAATATAAAAATTACGTACTTATTTATTATAATCATTATTCACATATTTACTTAAGTATCATCACAGCTACGACGTCCACTGTTGAAGAAAAGCCTGTGATAAAAAAATAAATAACTTTTATGGCAGTCTTCCCGTGACTGGGATTCCCTTTTATATTTACCAAGTAACTTAAAGTTCTAATCTGTTTGGAAATATCTAAGAAATTTTGTATCATGATTGTCACTATAAATTTTTTTTTTCTACAACTTTTAAATCTAATAAAACAATTTTTAAACGTAGGCAAGATTCTCTTTACTAATTATACCAATCACAGAATTTCTTAAAACCACATGTCTAAATTTCAATTTGGTCTGCCAAAATACAACACACTATTAATTGATTTTATCACATATATATACATATATATATATATATATATATATATATATATATATATATATATATATATATATATATATTACAATAATTATAATGTAACACAACTTCACACGACTAGATAATATTATTACCGTCCATCATAAGAATTAACTTAGTTGCGTTACAAAAATGTATTCTATGCCTTTGCAATAAGGATCAACTACACATACGACTAGGTGGCTTCGTATGATGGACACTAGACAGTATTTCAAATATACACATCACCACGACTCCGTTCCACGTACAGACTTTTCCACTCAAGAAAGCGCGGTTCTGCATATTATATTTTAGGGTAGTTTTAAGTAATACTGAATACCCAAGCGATCATATTTTATTACACGACTGCCCAAAAAGGTGAGTAATGTGTTCAGGGTTCATGTATGTATGTTTGTGAGTTTCTTTGTTCCACCATAACTTCTAAACGCTCTAACCGATTTTAATGTAAGAGATATCGTTAGATTCGTCTTAATAACGCAAGTGGCACTGGGTACATATAAATAAATAATTAACTGACGGATTCTAGACGCCAAGAAATTTTTTTTTTCGTCCAACCCTATCGATTGGGGTATGAAGGACTTTAAAACACGATTCCATAAATATACAGAACTGCAATTTTATGTTCAATGGAACGATAAAAAGTTTAACGATAATAAATAATATTGAGTCGGGTTTTTTACTTTTATAATTAATTTATACTTGTTGTTTTACTGTATTTACCATTAGCATGTATACCCACACTACGGCGTAGTGTACAAACGAGGGCTACACGTACAAATGCACATAAGCTACTGTGGAGGGCGCGCCTACGTGACGTGAACAGGTCTGTACGTCCCTAGGAAAGTATGTACCTAATAATTGTATAACATAATTTACTTACTTTAGGAACATGTAATAGCACATTTATATACAAATACCACAAAATTAGAACCTAATTGTGCAAGTTCGATCTTTAACCAAATGGAAAATACGTACATTACTGAAAATAAAATGATAAATATTGTTCCTAATACTACAGTGTCCGTCCGTCTATTCCCTTTACCGGGAGACGGTTAAATTTACGAAGAACTTGAATTATTATGGCGAATAGCTTAATATATACATCTCTACATATACAAATCTTAAAAATAAGGAACCTCTTTACTATATCCGTATATGAAACATGTTTATAGCCAAAGCGGCGACACAACCTTCAAACATAATAGTTTATCCAGAGTAAAACAAAAATGATAAAAAGCAGCCAAGTGCGTTTTCTTTTGTCTTAATAGTAGACAGACATTCAGACCCTCACGGAGAGTGGACACCGTCACCTACAGTGGTTGGCATGTTGTAATGTTTTATACATTAATAAAATATAATATATGATGATGATGTAGTCCTAACCGATTTTGGCCACAGCGACTGTTATTTCTGAATAGGGATGCTTAGTTTACGTAATTAGAGCCAGGTTCTGTTATTCAAACCTTTGGTGTGCTCTCTGGTGGCTTGAATACTCGATTTTGTTGGAGGAGGTACGAGAGCACTCGGTGCATGTTAATACCCCGCTAATGTAGTTGTACGTGATGGCCGATGTTACCAGAGAGGTTAGCTGCCGAACTCCGATAAGTCTAATGACGCCCTTTGTATATTTTAATTTTACTGTGCTCAGTATGGTACTTGTTTCCTCCAATAAAGACATTTTATTTTATTATATAAACATACCCATATTATCGTAACGCAGAGGAAAGATTTCGCCGGGAAGTTCCCTCCAAATCTTTATAGTACGCGGCATAAACTATAGAGAATTTTATACTTTAGAACTTACTTTAGAAACTTTAGAAAAATTCTAGAGAATCTGCGTAGTCGAGCTCAGTTCGTTCGTGTTATATTCCGGCTATGGATCCCGAAAAGTATGAAATAATACAGATATTTGATAAATTGTGTATTGGTTGCATCGAAACCCAGTTTGTAATTCACATTTATAATTCTTTAGAGCACATTTTTTCCAACTCGAGTGGGAATCGAGTTGTTACACACTGGGTGCTTTAGGCTGCCTGTCCACCGAAGCGGAGCGAGGCTGCGGAGCGGAGAAACAGATAAATATTAAGCAATAAGATAGCATAAAACCTCTGCTCAGCTCATTTTATGCAATCTTATTGGTTAATATTTCTCGGTTTCTCCGCTCCGCAGCCTCGCTCCGCGTCAGTGGACAGCCAGCCTTAACCTGGGTATCGGGGATCGCTCGAATGAGACGAGTTTTGTCCTCTTATTATATTACTCATACCATCATAGAGGACAGTGCTATAAATTTACGAGAAAAAAATTATAGTCATGTGCGGGATCATGTGCATCCTGATGGAGCGACACCTATAGTTCAATTTCTCTCGTAAATTTGTAATTTTGTAATGTAATTCGCCTAGCAGGCGTTATTGCAAACTTAACAATGTTAAAACAGTGCTATAAGTTTGTAAATATGATCTTCACTTAGCACGCCATAGTGATTGCAGTCACGTTTAGAAATGTGTGTTTATTAATTGAGCTCGCATTTCGGAACCTGCCTGAACTACTCCAGAAACCGAAAGGCGAGCACAACTTGCACTTCACCGATTATTTATTGTTTTGCTTCAGAGTTTGTGCTTGTATAGTCCTCTAAGACAACTAACTCAAAATCTTGCACCTCTAAAAGTTAACCTCACAGGCCAAGTTTGGATTTAAAGTCAGAAACTTATACTGTGAAGTTTTTTGTACATACCATGGTCTTATTTAGAAACTTAGTCGTAAGTTTTTGTATATTTTTATATACACATTGATATAATGCACAAAATACAATTTTGTTCAAGCTAGAGCTACCTTAATCTCCAAAATATACACAAATAATATATATAGTTGTCTATAAGTCATACGACTGCCAAGGAGTCACACTTTTGTATTATTTATTTATTTATTCTCACATGTAATTCACAGACATGCTTACATTGACATACTAATTGATACATTTTGACGAATTATATTTTCACTTCTGTACATAATATACATTAAAGATTATATAACCTCATAGATAGACAATTATAAAGACATGAACAAAGTATTGTGCACACAAGAGCAATAAGAACAAAACCGATAAGAGGGATCGCACGCTGAAAAGAAGAGCTCAATTTAAAAAAGTTCCACTCTTTACTTCTATTACATTCGAAGTATAATAGGTAATACTTAATTATTATAGTGTCGATTATTTACTTGATTAAAAATCAGTACTTAAGCAATTGTCCCACAGATTTCACATTTGAACTAATATTCTTTGAGGCAGCGCTTTTATAATACAGTTTTCAAATATCGCTGGGTTTTGGGTACAGCTTGGTTGGTTTCAAAGCTTTTCCCAAGCTTTGAAACGCCATGTTGACGCAGAATCGATATTTTTTTAAACACAACTAACGTTATACTCTAACAATATGTTACTCTATAGCTTGAGTTTACATCACTAGTCCCTACACAGGGTGGATTTGCGTACGCGTACGGGGGCTTGGTTTGTTTACATAAATTCTAATTTCAGGGATGGATTACCAGGATTTAATGTATATGTGTACAGTCGCCTGCAATAAGAAGTATACACTTCATAATTTTCAAAGTAATGCGATGTCGTTAAGTTTAATAATTATTGAAGTTAATATAAACATGAGTAAAAGTATTCAAATTATTCTTTGATTTTAAAATACTTCTGTGTACATTAAGAGAAATAGAAGATTTTGGCACAATTTTGAAAATTACGAAGTACTTCATATTGCAGGCGACTGTACATAATGTACCAATATGAAAAAAAGTGCTTTTAAAGTAGAGTTGTAAAAACATGACGAAACATAGTTTTAATGCTTTGTAAGCGTGCCAAAAAAGCTTGGAACGAACACACAAAAATATATAAAATACTAAGTATCAGCGGAGTTTAAACCGACGCTGATCGGTGATATCTGTCAATTCCGCACTCCAGAATTATAAAAGGAGTTAAGAGAAGAATCAAACGAATTAAATACCTCATTCATGAATTAATACTGCATAAATTAAAACTTTTATATATTATTTAATTATCTTTAGTCAGTAAAAGGTCAGTACAAGACCGCGTGTAAGCAATGATGAAAATAATTGATAGTGTGGATTTATTATGTTAGATTAAGTTATTATATCAAAGACTAGACTAGTTCCTAAAAAAATGGACATACTACAATAAAAACTAAATTTTTATTAATCAAACTTCCTTCATTACATTGATTTGCTTTTCCAATAAAAAATATTTCACAGCTTCTAGTAACACGTGATTTTTAAAATTAATAAATATTTATTATTGATACTCACAAATATTTTTGTACTAATTGCTTGAACAGTGATATTCAAAAACACCGCGGCAATCGATAAATAGCACAATATTTAATACGCACAGACAACATTTTGACGCGTATCTATATCTCACCCGATCCAGTCGGTATCGAATATACTTTGAAATCGAGACAATCGGACCATGGCCATTGTAAACACGTTTTACGTTTCACACTTAGTTTCTAAGTCTATTCCAAACATGGCTGCCCCTTTTCAAGTTATCAGTCTAGTAAAATTCATGTATATTGATTAAAATAAAAACTTTCGAATGCTTCAATTTCATTCCTGTTTTACTTTAAACATAACATGCTAAATTCAAACAAATATCTAAAACGACGTGCACGAATGAACTAGTGAACGATGTAAATACGTTCTTATCTTTTATACCGTTTACTTTTTATTATTACAATGACTAGATTCTTACGTATATCATATTTACAACAACGCGAATTATAAACTTGTATCAATATATATACCATGGAATGAACAAGTGAACGAACGCATTCTTCTTAGATAATATTGCCATTGGGTTATTATGTCAATGACTAGATTCGTACGCATCTACAAATGCACGCATTTTTTTATACATTTCGTACACCATTCTATCCTAATTTCAAAACATACCGTCATATATGCCTATAGCTATCAACGCTGCCAAAAACAACGCAACATTCCTCAACAAACATTTCCAATCGTCGGGGACAGCGTACGGTAGAATAATACCTGTTAATTTATGTATCTCATGCGCCGTACACACAAAAATATACGAAGTGAGAATCAGATTAAGAACGGGCGCTCCTGGAATTAACACTAAAACGCCATGGGTGTCAGCCGCAAGCCATATATGAGATTGACTCGCGAACAGTTCTAAAGTGATCTGTCCGAACCACGCGAACATTGTCGAGTGCCGCATTCGGAGGACCCCAGAAACGTTTCTAAGTATGATATAACTGATAATGGGTATGAATGCCACGTAGCTGTGTATCTCGTTGCAGTCGAAGGTGTTGTTGCAGAAGAAGGTGAAGGTGACGTAAGTGCCGAGGCCGATGAACGCGAGCAGTGTCGCCGTGAGCGCGAGCCCGGGGGTGAACAAGTTGCTGTGCGTGTTGTCGTCGAGCAGGTTGTACCGCTGCCCGAGGAGGTAGCCCAGCGCGAATATAATGCCGTATGCCATTGAATACCTGGAAACGGTTTTTGGTGTATTATTGTGGGTGCATAAGAAAATTTTCAGTCCGAAGTTTTTTTACTGATAGCCAAAGATAACGTTTCAGTCATGGTTTTATGTCATAATTATTGTCTTTTTTGGGTATTAGTAACTGAAACACTGGCTTCAACAAGTTATTTCATACATTTTAGTATACCATTTTTTTATATTTTTTTAACTACGCTATTTAATAAAGTACAGGATTTTCTAATGCATTCATAATATATTTTGTGATTAAATGCTTATAAATATCACGGTGAATATATAAAAAATTTTGCAATATTCGCTGAAATATAGTATAGGATATATTCATATGACAGAACAGAGAAAAGAACCCAGAAATATCACTTCATAAAAAATCCTATTGATGGGGTTTTATCCCGCTGAGCTCCTCTGTTAATTCGTTTGGCTGGTAGAAAAGTATTCTGACCCGTCGTCATGCATAGTAATGGAGTGCTCACCTATCTTGTTTCCATTGCAGCCACCACTGGTGTATATCGTCATCAGAGTTTACAAAAAGCGCCTTCCACGGCCGCATTACAAATATTTTTTGGAAAAATACCTGAAATATATATAAAAAATCTAAAAAAAAAACACAAAAAAGTAAAATAAAATATTACATTTCAAAACATCGGTATAATATTGGATTATTTTACTACGTAGATTTGGTCTGGTATTAGCGCGTGCGTCGCCCTTTTATAGTACGGTAGCATAGGGCATATAATAAAATGATTTTAGTACAATGCTTTATTTTCAATTGTTATGTTTATTGATTTATCCAAAAACGTTGTCAAAAACTGTCAGGGAGCTATTTAAGCGATAAAAATGGCTCGTTAGATAAACTAATATTTCGTGACGATGTATTCTTAAAAAAAAATTGTATACAAATATAAAATAGATTTAAAAAAAAATTAGTTAAAAATATTTTGTTCGTAGAATGAGTCAGGTAAAAACATTGCTTCAACGATGGCCCAGAGTTTTTTGCCCGTTGTTCTCGCAGTGGCTCTACAACATTTTTTTTTGCTGAACGTGGGATTAGATATATACACACACCACTACATTACAATATAACAAAATACGAAGGATTAGAGTCATGTGTTACAATGGGCGGCATTATCACTAACAGCGATGTTTTCCAGCCAACCTTTGGAATTAGCAAGAAGAATAAATACTACAATTTGACCTTTTATAAATAAGTTATGGACGCCTTAATTGAGTAAATGAATTTGACTTTGATAGAGGCATAAACATTAGCACTTACAAGTACTAATGTTCGTATTACTGTGTTCCAGTTTGAAAGGTATGGGTGCCAATGAAATTACAGGTACATGAGATGTCGTTCATTTATGACCCAGAGTGAAGGTTGCAGTGCAGTTCGTACAAAAAAAAGCATTACCTCACTCATGTAGAGAACAGTGACGATTGCCAACAGCCCGATGATCTTCAACGCGATGTATAGGTACTGGTAAGGCTTGCTCTCTGCCGTGTGAGACGAACATTGCGTCATGTGCGGCGGGACCGCGAACATTGCGAACATCTGGAAACATCATGGATTTTTCCACTCATGAGAAGTTACTATTCACGTGAATGAATTTCTACAATGTGGTCAAATTAAATCGCATGCGCACATCGTAAAGACTCGGATGATGTGTTGCGTATCTTGATATTTATAGGGATTCATTTCTAACTGCGTGTTCTTTCAACTTGCTTTTGAACTAGTCGTGAGAGGTGATTGGTGAGCCGAGCTTGCCGCGACTTCGCTCTCTGTCCGCGAACCGACCAAGTATACATGTAGGTAGCGTCCGCGCCGACCGTACAAGCGCGGATTTAGCTATCAATATTATAAAAAACGCCGTACTTTATATTTTTAACGATGCAACTTTGAGTCAAATAATGGTCTTTATTTGACATTACGGAGTAAAATAATGAGTCAAGGAATGAGTTTTATATGGCTCAATAAAATCAAGTAGCTTCGTTTGACTCTTGCAGTTTCCAATGCAACAAAACATACTTGATTGGGGAATTATTTATAAACGGGTCTACCGATAGGGATTTCCGAACTTTGACAATTGATAGCGGCCATATTGTTGAAGCAATAACTGTCAAATTGGTTGTCATTTATTCAAACTGTTTTTCCAAACCGCCATGGATGGATATAGCGTTCAGCAACAAGTGCAAATTATAAAAATTGATTTTAAAAATGACTGTTCACTTTGGGCACCTTTCCACGCGCTTCACTCATTTTATCGTCGCCATATCGTCCTACCAAAATGACTATTCGTAGTGTTTGAGTCCACTGGTTCTGAAAACTATCAACCAACATCCGTACGTCGACGAAATGAAAGATCTGTTGACAACGCCGCCACTGTCCGTGAGTTTGTGAAGGAGAATCCAAGGCAGTTGATTTCGCGTCGCTTCCAAGTACGCGGCCTTTTGCAGATCACAGCTTGGCGAATTTGTCCTAGTGACTAAAGTCTCCACCCGTACGAAATTCAACAGATCCAGGAGCTGAAGTTAAACGACCACGAAACACTAGTGGTGTCATGGGTTATAATTTATTGAAATCTACGTTGACCAGGCCATAAACGCCAACGGCGAGCGCTATGGGTCAATTATAACTAATTTAATTTGGCCTGAATTGGATATGATTTCAATAGGACGGCGGTATGCACCACCCAGAGAAGCCGCGGCGGACATTGGAACGATGTTATATTCCACACATAATGGCATCGATAGGCCTTTTTAACCTTTAGAAGACAATCGTTGATATCTCACACAAACTTTATTTTATTTAAATTTAAAGATAAGAAGGGCTTATTGAAAGACCCTGTACATACTGTACATATTAGTTTCGAACATAATTTAAGCTTAAAATAAGTAACTCACCAAAGTATACCAGAAGGAGACAAGCGGTATGAACGAGTAGAACTGATATGGCCGGTTCATGGTGAGACACAACACTACGGTCAGGAAATTTAGCCGGAACATCACTCGGAGGTACCGCACTATGCGCCGGTCGCCCGTCTTCCAAGCGTAGTAAAAATGTCCGTAGCTAATTAAAAAAAAAAGAAAAATAAACTGTTTTTAATATGGATTTGCCACGCTTTTTAGGTTTAAATTGGAAATGGACTTGTACTTAGTATTATTTTAAAGAACATTAACGCGCGCTAAGCATAAATAAAGTTTTTTTTTTATTGAAAAACAATCTTCAATGAGTCCTGGGTTTACGAGTTTGATAAATAAAAAAATATATATTGCTTAGCATCCGTCAATATAAGGTGGATATTAATTCATCAACAATACTGCGGGAGATGGTGTAAAATCGATAACGGAATATGTTCCACTCATGTTTAATTTTCACATGCACAAAAAAGTCTACTATTGCTTAAGCTGTGGCACGTTGGCTTTGGGAATAAAAGCAAGAACAACCGCGGTCTACGAACACGGTGTATCTACTCTATTCACACACACGCACGATTGCTACGCGAAGTCAATAAACTGCTATACTAGGCACAATAGACATCTGTTTTGTGTACCTATTCTGCCTAGTCGGTCTTTGGCGGCTTGCAACAGAAGAACCCGCGACGCGGTAGCGGTTTAACACAATACGGCATGCCTAAGTAGCTGGAACACAATACAGTACGTACCTACGAAAACTTGAAATTAAAAAGAATGTAGGTAAGTAACATTTTTTATCATTTAGAAGAGTTTAATCGATTGGCGATTGTGCAAAGCATTCGGCAGTCTAGCTAGATTGGCCGGTAAGGCCTTCGCGTTCGTTAGAATAGGTACGTGAAACAGCTTCATCTATCACTAGGGCGAAACAGCTCTTTTGCCCTAGTGATAACGTCTCATTGACATCGGGTAGCGTTTGTACGTGTGAGAATGGAGGAAACCGCGGTTCTCGCTATCATACTAAAAGGCAACGCGCCGCGCTTAGAAAATAGTTATACTGCTTTTTTGTATGTGAAAATTAAACATGAGTGGAACACATTCCGTTATCGATTCCACACCATCCCCCGCAGTATTGTTGATGAATTAATATCTACCTCTTTATGGGGTAGATTGTATATGGTAAATTTTAACTTTAAGAACTTTGTACAACCTACAGTCGTATGCAATAAATGAATTTGAATTTGAATATCCACCTTATATAGTGTAAAATAATAATTTGAAAACTCCGGCTGATACAGTACGGCAATAATAGCGAATATTTAAGCTTTTTTTTTCATTTCCATTTATCTGGCCTTGTTTGTCATATCCTTAAAGGTTCTTGCAAGTCGGAGACGAGAAAGGCACAATACGACCAAAGCCAAAATTTATAAAACTTTTTTCCTGTGTCCTCCTCCCACATGTGGAATAAGAGTGAGAGGAGCGTAATTTTTGATAGTGTCATAATCTTTTTTTTTATGTTATGAATTAAAGAGACGAACATGTAGTAAGCGCCAGACAGTAAGCCTCACGCCGGTCCATTTCAGTTGTAGTTTCACTATCCCTATACTGCACGACACTGCGCTCGTCAACTCCGGTTTCAGACGTGTGGAAGTTATTTGTACATACTTTTTGTACATTATTGGTTCAGACGTGTGGAAGTTATTTGTACATACCCGTTCAAAATTAGATAGTCCAGAGACCAGAGCCCTGATAAATATATATGGACAGCACTTTCATCTTTCCAGTCGTCTGTATGTCCTCCAAGTAACACTCTTCCAATATAAACGTAATAATTATATTTATTAGAGTTGTTGTCTGCTAGCCAAGTAAAATGAGATAAGCGGCGACCAGAGCTCTGGCGAACAAATAGATGAATATCAGTTTAAATTTTCCATTCTATCGGCTGCCCCCTGTGTAACACTCTCAAGTATCTTTGATAATATTATTTTTTGAGTATATATTTATGAAGAGATAGTATATTAGTAGTATTTAGTTTATGAAGAGTTGTTTCCACTCACCCAGTCAAGAAGAGATAAGCGGAGACCAGCGCCCTGACGAACATATATATGGGCAGCACCTTGCTGGCGCCCGTCACCTGGTACACGAGGATCACCAGCTGCATCCAGCCCTTCCACTCGTCCGTCTGTTCGCGGTGCAGCACCCTGAACCATTCACATTACAAACAATTAAGACCTAACCTCTGACAAAGTCAGGCCGTGTTTCAATGGGGTCTAAGGGCTTTATGGGCATTTCCATATTTTGTAGTTGAAAATATTTATGAAAAACAAAAGCATTATTATTGTAATTAAAATGTATAGAGATGTAGTTTTTTTATGGGTTAGAATAGTAAACGAGCAGGAGGCACAACTGGTAAGTGATTGCCGTCGCCAACGGACATCCGCAACACGGTCCGTAACGGTCTCGAGGATACGTTGCCGGCCTTTGAGGTGGAATTTACGCCCTCTTCTAAAAGCTCCTAAATCTTATAAGTGCAGAAAAGCTTTACATGTTAGCTGGTCCACAGTGTGTGGGCAGAAAATGCCGTCGAAAACCACACGGTCGTGGGCTTCCAGACGTCGACATGAAATGGATGATCCATCGTGCTCTATCGGATCGGGACGTCCGAAGGCGTAATAGATTCGGTAAAAGATGCAGATTGATCCAACATCTCTACGCAGTGCCAAAGGGTCGAGGCGAGGAGAGACATTGATCGTCGACTCGTCGAGTCGCCCTGCGTTGAATGCGGTCAAATGGAAGAAGCTGGTACTTGGGTACTCCCACCCAGAGGTGAGAGCAGTAGAACTCCATGTGAGGCGGAACCTGAGCAATTAATTACCGCCTCGCCTTTCCAAACACACCAAGCTTCTTAGGGGTTAAATCTTCAACTTTACAATATGGGACAATAAAATACAGAGATGCCCTCGTATGGTTGCCATTTTCAATCCGCCATTTTGGTATTTTCAACAAATGCCATTCAACTGTAATGTCGATACACTGTTTCATTTCTTCAGATCTTATACTCCCCTGAACTTTTTCGAAGTTAAAAATTGAGGAGGGAAATTAAAAGCAAATTTTACTTACCTGTTAGATTTAGAGTCATCCGTGAAGAATAGTCCCAACGCGCACACATAGCCCACGGGCAGCCAGAAACTCCACTCAGAATAATATTTATTTTCCTGTAGACGAATAAAAAAAAATTTAATTAATAATATTTAAATTTTTAAATGTATTTACATTATTAAAATTTCGCGTATCAGATTCTTCTTCAAAGAGTATATCTGGTGTATTTAAGAAAATTACATTAAAGGAAAAATTTGAACTACGATACGAACGGGATTCGAACCTATGTCCATCCGTCCCTATAGCCGGGACATGCTTTTCCAACTGAGATATCGTAGTGAGTGAGTCGTAGGTCAAATTTATCCCTTTTCTATTATCGTTTAACCGTCTTAAGAGGACGAAACCAAAGGAAAAATGTACTTGGAAGTGAAGTAAAACATATATAGGCTATATATGTTATATATATATATATATATATATATATATATATATATACATACTATATAACATATATAACACTCACGTAGGCTAGCATATATATATATATTTGCGTTAGCGCCTGCTATGCGAATGATACATAATAACAAGTGCCTATATGTGTTGTGTATGTGAAACAGAGAAGAATTAACAATAACAGATATGATAGGTAAAAAAAATAATATTACTATGAAACATATATATGAAATAAATAATACGTGGGAAATAGTAAAAGTTTTGCACTTCTAGCTAATCGGAAATATTTGAATTTTGAATGTTATGACAAAACTTTTAGTGTGACCTACGTATTTTCCTTTTCTATGTTACCTTCATAAAGAAGTTGGTCCTGTCGCAGAGATAGAAGTAGGCCATGATCATGCCGAGCTTGGCGAGCGCTGCTAGCGGCGAGGCGGCGGGCGGTGCGGGGGAGTGGGGGTGTGGGGGGGGCTCCGCGCGCGGCACCAGCGAGTACCCCCCGAGGCGCGCGGCGACCCCCCCGCCCCACGCCCACGCGCACTGCGCTAACACGCCCGCTGCGCTAACGGCACACACACACATTACTTACTACTTACACACACTACGAATAGAGACTACAGACCTATTCACTCACGTAGGCTCGCACCTTCAGAGTTAATAATTATTGATGCACAATTGTACGTGTAGGCCTAGTCCCTACACAACGTCTTAGTGTGGGCGTAAATACTAATGGTTACTGTAAAATAAAAAGATGTAAAATATTTATGTATTTAGAAAATCAATTACAACATCAAAATGAACGCACGTGTAGGTAGACAGTAGAAGACACAACTACTCTAAAAAATAAAATGGGAGACGCCCGCGTTCGTGAGTTCAAGGTCTGTAAGTACGAGGGTAAATCAAAGAATACTTGGAAATACTAAAATATTATTGAAATCAAAACAATATGAGAATGCCACTTTTCAATTTTTTTTTATACCTTCAGTAAATTAAAAAGTTTCTTGACTCTCATAAAACCCCGTGCTTTGTCTTTTAATATCGGTAACGAAATGGCGAACCATGATTCATCCATTCGACGCCTTCTATTTTCATCGGGTAACATTCATGATACCAACCTTGCAAACACTTTGCTGAATGCCACTGAATTTTTAGCTGATTTCGTAAAGATTGGTAGAATCAGATTTTGAGTACTGTTTACTGCATTTAAAAAAAAATGTGTGGTACTCTTAGCAACTCTTCTACACAACACAAGTAATTGACCAAGCAGTGTGAGCGAAGCGTCTCTGCTTCAGCTTACACAAAAATGCTTTCGTATGTACGGTTGTCCTCCTCCACAGGTCGCATTTCTTAACCGATTCTCGGGAAATTTGGATAATTCACCATTATTTTAATAATATTAATTATTAAATAACCATTATTTAAAAAAATTCGAAATTACAGAGATATGGGGTTTTAAAACGAAACAAAGTCATATATCTTATAGGCGCTACTGCCCACCTTCCGAAATTTTACCTTTAGTCGCATTTTACGACACCGACAGGTAGCAATGGGAGGGTGACATTCTACCCCGGCACCCCATGTTGCCTACCACAGATCTAAATTAACATGTTAATACTTATATATATATATAAAGATTTAGTTACCATTCACATAAGTTGAACCAAGAAAATATAAAATGTTTTCATTTGTCATAGATAACAAAAAGGTGCTTTTCCACATTTTATGGAAAAAAACACTTTTGCGCGAATTCTAGAGAAGTTTATTATATATATTTTTTTTTAATGTAATGAAGTGGCAAACAAGTAAGCGGCCCACTTGATAGTTAGCGGTTACCGTCACCTATGGACATTTGCAACACTAGGGGCGTTGCTTTATAGAGCAAAAGTCATATTTGACAAATGAGAGTTTAACTTCTTCGCATCGGTAATTAATTGAAACAATTGAGTATATTGTTATTCTGTACAAAGTCGCAACAGCCGATGTTAAGCGGGGTTCTTCATCCGCTTAGGAATTTATTTATTTTTAGTTTCGGGAACATTACTTATTAAATAGTCGAAACAACATAACATCATGGAAATTCAGAGTACAATGATATGAATGCAAAATTGAACGATCACTCACCATATGAGGAACAAAGCGAACGTGATAGCAGTGAGCTTCGTGGCGGGTTCGGGCTGAGCGCAGCACGTGCCGTCGTTGAAGTTCATGTGGTCGTTGCAGTACATGTTGAGGAGGATCTGTGCCGAGTGGCGCAGTGCGCGCGGGGAGAGGCCGGCGCCGGCCGGGGCGGCGTCGCCTGCGGCTATCAGCCGCGGTGCCGACCACATCTTAGCTGAACTGTATGTTAGGATCTGTCAACAGTACACAACAACTTATTGTACACTGGATTTTGTCAATCGTCGGCTTAATAATATATAGTAATTATTGATAGTAATAAATAGTGTCCAGGTATCTTGTTCATACTTTTGCATGATGGTAGGGCATTTTGCGAATGCCAGCCTGACTAGCTACCACCCTCAAGTAGAAAACCTATCGCCAAGCACCTAACGGTGGGTTCAGCTTTCCTTGAGAGCCAGTAATTCTAGGTTAGCCCGAACAACATCCTTGACTACATCATCCCTTACCATCAGGTGAGATATCAGAGTAGTCAAAGGCTAGCTTTACAGTAATACAATATACAATAAATTAAAAAAATAAAACATATGGAATACAAAAAAAGGTGTTTCAGTTTAATAAGCGAATAGCACCCTCAAGTAGAAAATCTGTCGCCAAGCACCTAACGTTGTGTTCCGGCAGCTGTCCTTGCGCGCCAGTAATTCTAGGTTAGCCTGAACAACGTCCTCGACCACATCATCACTTACCATCAGGTGAGATAGTGGTCAAAGGCTAACCTATCAAGTATATAAAAAAAATAAGTCAACATTATGTAGGTAGTTTTATTTTAATTTAAAAATAAATTTTTAACACACGGTATAAAACCACAGTATAAACTGTTAGGAATCTGTACATTAAATTGAATTAGCATGTTTGGATAACATCAGAAACAAACATATTTTTGATACAGTCAAATACCATTGTAGAAGTTAAGTTTTATATCAACATCTACAACATAATTTATTCGTCAACATCCTTCTACCACTATCGAGGGTACATGACCCCACGCAACACATTGTCATGGGAGGGAGTAGCACAATGTCTTCTCCATCAAAACAACGGACAACACAAGACAAACAACGCAACGACATAATTATTGTAAAAGTTTTGACATTGGTTTTGTGGCCAACAGTCAACTTTCCCTTGGAATGCTTTCCTTAGTATTAGACCCGAAGATACCTATAATATTTTTTATTGCCAGAAGGGTAATCATAACGCTCTGACACGCTAATAGGGCCGTTACCATCTTGTAGTACGCTCATTATGACGCAGTCATCGCAATATGAGTCACCCAGTGACCACGATCACTGCAAAGTGTATGAAACGTCGCGTCGGGGCAAAAAGTAATAATAAATATACGCGATTCAAACCGTTTAAAGTTGTTTAATTGCGAAACAATACCCTATTCATCATTATAAAATACAAACCTCAAGAGCAGCCCGGTTGTAGGCATCAACATCAGTATTGGTGATGCGTTTGAAGCCGTCCGTCAGCTTGGCCTGATCCACAGGTTCTATCAGCTTCCACAGCACCTTGGGACAATTTATTGCTTACATTACATTCATAAAAAACTTTAAAAAACCTTAATTTATTGAACACTTATAGTCTCGTAACATTTGTAGTAACAAAAACAACTGAATAATTCATTTGTACAATACGAAAACTATTGACAATATATTAAACAAATATACAACTTACAAAATAACAAAAACTACGGTAGAACGGGATATTGATATTTTCTCTAACTCCACATGATTCAATTTACAACATCAATTTTATTTTGCTTATTTTTTTTATCAACGTAATGTATTACAAAAGTGGTATGATCAGTAGTGTCTAAAACCTCAGTAAGGTTTATCGAGTCACTTATGTCCTCGTCAAGAATTGGGATCATCACACGCTGAAAACCTTGTAAAGCATACCGCAACATGCCTAATAGAAACATTTATCTAATAAACTGCTTCTTTTTTGGGGTGTACCTGACTTCGGAACCATGCAACACTCACAAGCTCACCTGGCTGGTATTTATTTTTTATACCATAGTGGTTGGCAAACAAGCAAACGTGCCGCCTGATGGAAAGCGATCACCGTCGCCTATGGATATCTTGAATTTGATATTTTAAGCGCTCGTAGCGAAGTGTGCTTAGCCATTCTGAACCGATCAGCAAGGCTAAGCAACGTCCGCCTCGGTCATGAGTTGGATGGGTGACCGCTGGTAACATTACTACTTAGCGCTTCCGTGCTTCGGAGGGCACGTTAAGCCGTCGGTCCCGGTTGTTGTCTTAGGATGGCGGTCGTTATAACATGGTGGTAGGGCATTTTGCGAAGCCAGCTACCACCCTCAAGTAGAAAATCTGTCGCCAAGCACCTAACGGTGTGTTCCAGCGGCTGTCCATGAGAGCCAGTAATTCTAGGTTAGTCTGAACAACATCTTCGACCACATCATCACTTACCATCAGGTGAGATAATGGTCAACGGCTAACTATGAGGCATAAAAAAAAACTGTAGCTCCCGGGACTAAAGATCCTTTTCTGTAACTGTTTGTACAATCAAAGAAAAGGGTCTTCAAGTAGTTGCACTGTAGCTTGAAACTTAAAAGTTACACCTACTAATAAATATCCATTATTGCCGTGAAATACGTAAGAATGCCATGCTTTTGTCCGAAACTTCTATCAGCGGGCATTATCACATATTTAGGTGATCATTCCTAAGAGAAGACATACGCACATCGACGTTTAAACAAGAACAATAAAAAAACTCCACCTTCTGACTTCAAACTTCCTTGGGAATGCAAACAAAATGTACCTGTGAGTTCCTGGCAGCGAGTGAGTCAATGGCTTGCACCAAGTGGGTCAGATTTCTCTTGTACTCATCTAGAAGAATATCGGTGGTGTTATGACTTCTGAGGAGCTGCAGCCCCGAAGACGCTACAATAACTGACGGCGGTTGGTCTGAGCGCTGCCTGGAACAAATTTTCTGATGTACTATGTGTCCAATTAGAACCACCTATTTTTAATTAAGCACATTATGTTTTGTTCCAGTTATACAGTGTCGTCTTTCCCTAGCTGTCATAGGTACATTGCAGTTAAGTAATGGAGAGTAACATGGCCGCAGACACTTGAGATTTTGACTACAAGCGGAATTCGAACTTTTGACCTTCTGTCCCAAGAGCTACGCATGCTTCTTTGGACCATACTTATTTGAGAATAAGTTCGATATTGTGAGGTTGAGAATAAAGCTGAATTCAATATCGTGAACATTCTTGTGGCGTCAAATTGCCAAAATTAATCTCAACGGGACGTTTGTTTATTCAACAGGATGGTGTAACCTGCCACACAACTAAAGAAAAAATGGAATTACTTAAGACGAAATTTAAAGAGTTATCAAACCATTGTGAAGAGCCCACCAAGATCGTGCTATTTGACGCTAATGGATTTCTTAACTAAAGATGCCCAAAACAAACTGCCAATATCTGAGTGTTTAAATACTCTGCCTACCCCTCTCTGTAAATGGATAAATTCAAGTGATTAAATTAGGGGTTAATTTTTTTCCCTAAAATCATTTTGAAATCCTTCAGTAGTAGAGAGTTCCGCCCGCTTTAACGCCCATTTTGTCCTAATACATGTTGGCTATCAGGTAGTCAGGTACTATCGTCCTTCAGAATAGATACAGAAAACAGCTGAGTTGTGTAGTGCCTAGTGATATCTCGTTCATTGACTTACAGGAACTTCCATAACGCTACACTCGTAACGTAAATCGAAGTACAAAGTAGTGTGTGTGCGCCTGAGTGAAGTGTGTATGAGGGTGAGTTTGTGGATGTATCACTTTGGTTTCAGTCATTCCCGAAGCCAGAGTGTAGTTTTAATAATTTTGTGTATGTAAAAACAAATAGTTGTCAAAAACATTCAGTTATCTATTCCAAATCACTCCCCACAGTATTGTTGATTATTGATATGGACCTCATATCATTTAATCTCACCATGTGCGAAACTGATCCACCATAGTTTTAGACACATCATCGCTCCATATAAACGTGACAGACAGCCTAAGCTTGTTGTCTAAGTATGTGTAGTTCGGCATGTGGTGGTCTATAGTTGAATATGACGAGTCCAGGTCCAATCGAGTTTTTAGTACACCTGGAAAAATAAAGGCAATTTTTGTAGTTTTATAGGTTTCAGCCAAGGAATCAAAACCAACCCTATTATGTGGTGCAGTAATAAAAGTATATGTAATGATCGCTCACAGAAGAAGTTATATGTCTTTACTTATAATTTAATGCACTACCTCCTGCTTATGATCTGGTAAGGCAGTAATAATAGTAACACAGAACCGTTGGTGTGCAAGTCCAAGTTGCACTTCAGCGGTGTTGTCATATTTAGTTGCTATAATAGCCATAACATCCACTGTTGCACAAAGGCCTGAAAGGGGTGGTTTTCCATAATCCCCGTGCTTGGCAGGCGTCTTGGGGGTCACAGTGTAACATAGGTTCTTCAAAAAGAGGTGCTGCGCACATTCTCATATTTTTTGTTTACATCACCTCTTACATCTTCCCCGGGGAGAAATGGATGGGTGCAATTCTGTTGGAGCTCCCCAAAGATAATGATTATCTTAATCTACTCCATTTTGCTTAATCTTATGGCTGACATTATAGGTTCCAAACACTCTATTCCTATATAGACGAATATGGCATGACTTTCTTCATTATAAAAAAATAATGACTGAATCATATTGAACACCTTACCAATAAAATATTCATACAGCTGTTCCACTCTGGAATCCCCGATGAATGCAAAACTGTTGTATTTGCCCCAGAATGCCAAGTATCGGAGACACCGTCTGGCATCACTGAAATGCAATGTAATCATAAACAATTACAAGTTACATAATGTGTAGTGCATGTATCTATTCCGAAATTTACAATTTCTTATTTAGACCTGATCAAACCTTACAGAGGTCAGTAATTAGATAAGATCAGATCGTTTGCATTATTGTTGTGTTACATATTGCTTATTTAGCAAAATCATACAATGTTTGTTATACTTAAATATGAATTTTTGGGAAGTAACACCTTAACCTAAATTTACTATTGTGAAAAGAATAAAAATATTGCATGTTTATTTTTATATTTCTGAATTTAAAAACAGTATCAGGTTACTATCCTGTTACTACAGTAAACAATATAAATATTATAGATAGCAGCAAAGTTTATATGACGGCTCAATGCAATTTTTAGAAACTATTGTGAATTTGTGTGTCTGCTATTTATTTCAAATTTCAAAAGACATAGGTAAGTTTCATGAGTCACAGAGATTATTATTATTTCTAAAACTCATGTACATTGACTATCATTATCAGATTAAAAGCTCTAACTACTTCAGCAGCAATATAAAACAAGCCAAGGAGGTGATAGTATTCAATTAAAAGAGCAGTAATTTTCCAGTTTTATTTTTAAGTTTGCTTGTACAAAATAAGAATACAGCTCGTCTTTACAATCGTTATACACCACAATCTACCTTCATTATTTTTTTACAGATAGATATAGCTATTTAAAATAATCACATGAAATTTAATCTCCCGGATATCAATAGTTTTTGAGATATAAAATACTAAAATTTTAATTTAAACTTGGTTTTTGTGTATTTTGCACTTATACTAAGTACATGGCATAGCCTAATGGATTCAAAATACCACAAATTATTCAGGTGGCTTAGATTAGGTTGTGTGGTGTGACAGAACCGAATCGGAGCAACCACCTTCCAAGCATGTGTTTTTTAAGAGCCCGAATTACTTCACTTCTAATAAGACGTTTGTGTCTTATGCTTAGACCTTTTTTTGTTAATGTCTTTGTGACTAATTATTTTCATGAAATCTTGGTTTCTGTAATCCCCGTCCTTTCAGTGGGGAATATTCTGCCCTCTCTCTCCTTAACCACAATACGTAATATGTACTTACATATACCATATCTAACTAAAGTCCTTTCAGTGTATGCAAAGGGGATGCAATACAGAGTGTATGTAGGTAAACATGTTTTTTAATTATTATTATAAAAAAAATGTTTCCGGAACCCCCCAACCCTCTGGGGGATGCTAAAACCCCCCTCTCCCCGTCCACCCCTTCCTATAGTAGATATATATGTATAATGATTCTTAAGTCCTTCCTAAGCATACATAAACTGCTGATGAATGAATGGTTTGAAAGTAAATAATTGAATATCTTATTTATGCTATGACAAAATTACAAATTTACGAGAGAAAAAATTATAGTCATGTGCGGGATTCGAACCCGCGTCCATCCACCCCTTTAGCCGGGGTATGCTCTAACCAATTGAGCTAACATGACACAATGACTCATAACTGTAATTCTTGCTCTCGTTCTTCAACCATCGTATCGGGATGGTGCGACACCTATAGTTCAACTTGCGTTGTACTACATACAAGACTAATTTTGCAATTGGTTTTAAACTTGTAAATGATGACGCAACCTTATAATTTTAATATTGTTAAGTTTGCAATAACGTCTGCTAGGCGAATTACATTACAAAATTACAAATTTACGAGAGAAAAAATTATAGTCATGTGCGGGATTCGAACCTGCGTCCATCCACCCCTTTAGCCGGGGTATGCTCTAACCAATTGAGCTAACATGACACAATGACTCATAACTGTAATTCTTGCTCTCGTTCTTCAACCATCGTATTGGGATGGAGCAACACCTATAGTTCAACTTGCGTTGTACTACATACAAGACCAATTTTGCAATTGGTTTTAAACTTGTAAATGATGACGCAACCTTATAATTTTAATATTGTTAAGTTTGCAATAACGCCTGCTAGGCGAATTACATAATTTTTTCTCTTTCTTATTTTTCTCCGATACGATGGTTGAAGAACGAGAGCAAGAATTACAGTTATGAGTCATTGTGTCATGTTAGCTCAATTGGTTAGAGCATACCCCGGCTAAAGGGGTGGATGGACGCGGGTTCGAATCCCGCACATGACTATAATTTTTTCTCTCGTAAATTTGTAATTTTGTAATGTAAATCGCCTAGCAGGCGTTATTGCAAACTTAACAATATTAAAATTATTTATGCTAGTTTTATATTACATATATCTTCTAAATGATGGTAAAAACCTCATACGTTTTAGAATATCGGTGCAGCATACAGCCATAGGGCTGCCACTCATGATCACCCTTGTATCGCCCAGAGGACAGCAACCATGTGCATGAATCAGGACCTGTTAATGCATTGTAATATTAAAAGAGGTACATAATACCTGCACAATGTGTGCATAAACAATGAAGTGATGTCAGCACCTGGCTTTCTGTGTTAGCAATAATAATAATATTTATTTGATTGGATTGGCAACGCACAAAGTTTGAAATGTATTTTTTAAATGTAGTGCTAGTATTTATTGTGTTACACAAACATGGATAATTGTTAATAGATCGGTAGTAAGAATAAAGACCTCACCATATCTAAGATGTAGAACACCGTGATATCCAATAAACCCAATGACAAGTACAAATGCCACTAATTTAGCGTTTTCTACGTTTAGCTGTTCTATAAACCACTCGGCTGATGTTTTCTTGTGTGAAGACACCATTGTATTTTATCTGAGTGATAAGTACATTTGAATGAGTTTTACTACACCATCAACATACACGTGTGAGCGCTAAAAAGATCTAATTTTCTATTAGAAATGTGTGTAGAATTGGTCAAACGTCGAATATTAATAAATACAAACAATACCATACAAGATACAAGGTTACTGTATGAAATATGAATTATGTCTATGACAATAATAATAAAAATAAACCCGACCGGCCCGGGTAAGGTAACAACCATAGATCAAATATGAAATAGAATATATACTACGATTATTGATCTGTGCTACGAAGGTAACGTATATCAGTTTTCTATGCGGGTAACACATGCACATTTATAACTGTGCTGTAACAAAGATTACAAATCCACTCCATACCATCGAGATAGAAAAAACATGGAGGCGCCGCGATATTCCTATACTTACATTTGCTTATACAAATATGGGTGAAATACGTACCAGTATGTGATATATAGTTTTGTTTCATTCTCTCTAATATGGTTAACGTATTTGATAAAAGAGACAGCAATATTTCAGTTGTTTCTCATAATGGCAACATTTTGTTTTAACGTATGACAGTTTATAGGTAAGTGTCGTTTCCGCCATGTTATGCGACGAGTTTCGTGGTAGTTTTGCTGTCAAGTGGGTGTTTACTTTTTTATTATTGAGATTTGTGAGAAAATTACGAGGAGATTGTCTTTAAAATTGCACGTATATGGTGGAAAACAGCCATTCAACATGCCTGTGTGTTGTATTATGAAGTGTGGTGCAAGAAAGAAGGAAAATCAACCTCAATTGTCTTTGCATAGGTTAGTAGCCGGTTTTCATGCAATATTACACTTATTAATGCACTTTCCACGAAAAAACGTTAGCAATCATGAATTTATGGCTGTAGTGTTCATTATTGGGATTATTTCCGTCCAACAGACCTTGTTAAATATGATAATTTCATTCGTTTGTTTACAATAATATGACATGACGGAATAGTGTTGTACCGTTGCCGTACTAGTTTAGTAGATATTGGTATAATACGTGTGATATGGTTCAACTGACCTTGCTAGGTTCGGCCTGAGGTTCACAGCACTGAGAGACAGACCGTCCCACAAACTTTTATGATGGTACATAAACCGAAAATAAGACGATAGCATTCTGTTATTTGTTTTAGTTACTTACATAATATTTTATTGAACAACTAAACCCAAAATATGTATTGAAAATAATACATACATACATAAAAATCACGACTTTATCCCGTTGGGGTAGGCAGAGATCACAGATTTTCATGAAAATAATATTAACCTTTTTATAGGTTTCCTAAAAATGAAGGATTGAGGAAAAAGTGGTTAGAGGCTATTGGTGAAGAAAATATTAATCCTCGACATAAAGAATGGTACATCTGCTCACTTCACTTTGAAGAAAGTTGCTTCAATAGAACACTTGATGTAATGAGATTACAAGATAACTCGGTTCCTACAATATTTTCGGTAAGTGTGTATCAAAATTTTTGATTATTAATAGCCTGGCTCTTTGGCTTGATATAGATTACTAGATATATTAGTTACAAAAATCAAAAAAATAGTACTTTGCAATAATTGCAGAGGCTGTGAAATAGGTGTTCTATTCTGATTCTATCTAGTATTAGTGAAGTCCTCGCCAACGGGTCAAGTGGCCTTCAAACTCATTCTCGACCTGCTATTGCCATTTTCCCCTAGGCATAATTATGTGGTGCTTTTCTCAAAAGAATGCAGGGAAATAAAACATATTTTTTATATTATACATTTAATTTAATTAATATTTAGTTAATTTACTCATTATTGGGGCAATTACTAAAAGAAAATGTTATTGCTGTCCCCGGTAAATTTATGTTTGTTTGTTGAACTTCAGATGAGGTTTGCAGGTGGGCATTAGATGTAGTGGTAGATGGCTGAATTTGCTGTTTAAGGTCAAGAATGTTGGCAAGTTTGGCTTTGTGGTTATTTATAGAGTTTGATACTCCCACTTGTTCCGTTAACGCCTAACATCATAGCAACCCATAACAAATAAAACTAAATATCGAGCTACAGCCACGGACTGTATAATTAATAAGAGTTATAAATCCAATAAATAATTAATAATTACCTACCTTGAATATATACCTTAATCGCTAACTATATATCATCTGGGACTTTAATTAAAAATTGCTGAACGTTTCCAGCAGTAAAAAAAAACTATTTTGTTTTTGAATCCGGTCGATTGTCATTTAAGAAAAGTAGTTAAATTTCCATCATTTTTCAAGTTTATGCCGTTTTTAACATGAACTATACATTTCAGCATGGAATAAATTGACCATAACTTATATAGCTTTTTAGTTTAAGGAATCTCATTAAAATACGCCAAAAATATTGTTTCGGAAAAAATATTTTGCTCGTTTTTACAAATCATAAAAATTTAATATGCTTTCATGTTTTTTTTCGATTGACTTTGCTGGAAGTAATCGCAAAGTATCCATTGCCAATTTTTTGCTTTTGATCTTAAATCTGATGGAGTACAATCAATATCCATTTCACTCTATGAACCGTTGGAACTCATTTGAATTATTAAATGTATATCCATTCATTATGTAAATGACAAATTAAGATGAATTTTCAGCTTTGCCGCAAATTTTCTATTTATCATCTTAACGTTTCCAGCAGCAAACGCATTTATGGTTTATACAGCCACGTTAAAGCAATTTTTAGTAAGCAAAGAGACTTACTTCGGTATGCCAAGAATAATAAAAGAGATCCAATCAACGAGTATTTAATAACCCCAGCACGCCGTTTCATACAACGTTATTGTGCGTTTAATGTTCCAAATTCAAAAAACGCTCCGGCAATTGTTTTGATTTTCTTTGTCCATAAATTCGATACTTCGCGTGTTCTTTTTACGAAAATAATGACACTATTTCCAAATATGTTCGAGAAAAACATATTTAATAATGATTATAAATACATAAGTTCCTATTTTTTTCAGGCATCCATCAAAAAACCACACCAAGAGTCATCTGTTTTCTGTGAGACGAGCAACATTAAGCTATCTGATGTTTCTTGTACATCTACTGTAATGCAGTTACCCCATCTAAATATGGAAACGGTGCACAAAGAGGTATTTATCTACTTAGTGTTGTTTATATACTTATACACGGCGTGTGCGCTCGGTCAGAGCGCAAAACAGCGCAGCGGCGGCGTGAGAACGAGAGCGCGACTGTTGAATGACTATGGTTGTGACGTAATCAGCTAGTGAGTGCCCGCCCGCGTTTTTTAAAACCTTCTTCGGCTGGAAATACGCACTTTGATCGTTAATATCTCAGCCATTTTTTAAGATATGAAAATAGTAAAAACACCGTTTTTCTCGTAATTTTTTGTAGATTTATTTGTCATGTAAAGTAAAAAACGTTTGTCAGACCCATTGACCTCGACCGCCTTAAGCTCATCGCTCGCGTCGGTTTACCGGTAGTGTCCTATTTCGTATGTTTTCTTTAGTTAGGGCTCCTCATTAAAGTTTATTGTCTGGGCTCGACTGCGCGCGGATTCCTATCGTTATTACAGCGCGCGTGATCACAACAGTGCTCAGGCGCGCTGTAATAATGATTGTGGTGAATTACTACTAACTTTTTAAATACGCCATAATTACTTTATTTAGTTTTAACTCAGAATTACAAACTTACCTATCGTTCTTTATATCAATAATAATTCAATATCTACATAAACTACCTAACAAATAAAGTAATTTTGTCGGTCCTAAGCCCGCCAAAGTATGAAGGAAAAGTTAGTATTTATCAATTATAAGGTTTCAATGTCAAATATTTTCTTTTATTTACTTACAAATACCTACGCCCCTACCAACATTATTCTGAAACTCGTACGTCTCTATCGAACCGAACGCTCGGGTGCGGGATGTTAGAAAGAGTAAGAGAGATATTTTTTCTCTGTCGCGCATCATGTGTTTTCATTAATAAATTGTACATAGGCACGTAGTATTTTTGTTTACGTGGTGTCCATACTTTTAGGTGGAATTTTCGAAAACTTTAACAATTCATAATTATTTCACTGTGAAGTAATCACAAATTTTGACTACATATCTACATTGTATTAACACTTTTGTACCACCCTTTTTTTTTTTGGTAGTTTCAATATAGTGGTGTATACCAAAGTTTTATTTAATTATTAAATATTGTGGTTGTCCGGTGCTCAATTTATGTTTGTGTTTTAATAGTATCAAAAAGCTGAGCTTGGTGAGGCCTCGCGTTAATTTTACAATCTCATTCTAGTGGTGTCATCTCATATATAGTAAATTAACTACGATGTATATGAGTATTGATTCAAGTTCTGCTACAGCGATGTTAACTCTTTGGTTTTCTAACACAAGGCGTTAGTAGTACAATAACATTCTATCCAATGAATACATTTTTTTTAATATTCATTCTATATACCTAATGGTTACAAAGTTTTATTTTTTTTGACAGATAACACATCTATATATGAAGGTAAATTATTATGTTAAGCACAAATCTGTAAGCGTGATAGTTTTTCAGTAAAGTGTGCCACAAAATGTTCAAGTTGTGGGTTAGTGATAGGGCTCACTTCGCTCGCCCTTTTTAAAATAAACATTGCATTGTATGAGTAATGTAAGCTGGTAAGTTCGTTTTTAACATAGGTGTATTGGTATGTTTGTAAAATATTACAAGAAACGAAATTTACAAAGACTATTAACTTGATTCGTACCGAATAACTTAGTATCCCTCGAATTGTCCCAGAAATAAAATTACTGTATCTATAACCCTAGTCCGCAGCTACCAGAAGCTGTCACAGAGTACTTTTATATACTATATGAACCACATATAAAATAAGCGTCAGCGCATATATGATGCAACTAAAAGTGTTTTTAAATTCTGTGCAAAAAAACACTTTAATTTTAATATCAGATATCAGAAGGGAATTAAAACTTATTCTTCTGTTACAACGGACTGCTACAATATAAATTATAAAAATCATTCAAACGTGATGAAGTAGGTAGGACTCGTAATATTATTATGTAGTATTTGTATCGATACTTGTTACAGTAACACTATATTCCTTGACTGGCACAACCCTAGCATTGGCAGCCATTTTAAGCGACATTTAGAGTTGTAGGTATGCACCTATTTTTTGTAGGTATTTCTGGTCCATATTATTTATATGTCTATGCTCCATACACATAACACAACACAGTGCTGGGGCACATTCTGAACCTTGGCACACGGATTGCAAATTTTGTATATATTTTGATAGAATTGTACCTATTGATACTAATTTGAAATTTGCACCGGGGATGGCCCTATAGTCCACTTAAGGATTTTATGCACTAGAAGCACCAAAATAAACAAAATCTCAGTGTCTGCGGTATACGACTAATTTTGAACAAGTTCCTAAGTCGAAGTTAAAATTTGTTTTGTGCTCTAAGTCTTTGTCGCCGTATTTTTAGTTCTAAATGCCACTAAGTCACCCCCATTTATATTGTAAAATATTTTCATCGGCTTCTATCCCTTTTGCTTATTGTTTGTAATCTTTCACTCGAGGATGCCGATCGACAGGGATTTTCCATTGAACGAAAGAAAAGTAATCGAATACAATAAAATATATTCACCGAAATTCTATATTGAATTAATATTAAACAATTTCAAAAAAAAATATATCAATAACTACGAATAATGATAAGTCAGGAACTCTAATTCAGAACAAATTCCACGCAAACAGTGGCCCTACTTGAAACCAAAACGACGTATGTTTAAAAAACTAATCACTTCCGAGGTTACAAATAGACGTGCTTGGTGATTGGTTTAAATTCATAACGAAAGCAACGATTGGTTTGCCAGTCTGCTATGACAGCTGAGCGTGAGAGTATCCATAGTAACCAAGATACTGTAAGCAGCTGAGTGATAACAGATTAGACGACGTTATGCAATAAGTGGGCCGGAACAAGTCAATAATAAAACAATTAGATTGTACAATGTTTTTTAATAAAATTTTGGTCCACTTTTTACAGCTTAATAAATTCTATGTTCCGTGAAATATTATAACTTTATTGAGTTTTTTGTCTAGAAGACATTAAAAGAGAATCTTTCTTCGCAATGTAGTAAAGACGGTTTCTGAGAAATTCAACGATTATACATTTTATCAAAAATATGAAATAGTCATTATTTGTTTGGTGACTGTTTTTTAGTGGGCGCAGAATGTCTTCATTATCAATTATTTTAGATAAACACTGTGTTGATATTATGGACAGATTACTCGCTCGAGTAAGTGATTTTCCGTTACCATTTATTTTTATTATCTGTCTCAGTAGTGTTTCTGTGCGTGTGCATATTTTTTATAAAACCACAGATGGATACGACGAGAGTCCACTGAAATCTTACAAACTAATCAGCTTGTGAAAATAAAATTTTTCATTTGCAGGGAGCGACGTTAAGCATTCTGGACAGTTGATTTTTGCTTTCAGTTACCGGGTTACAAATCCAGCTATATAGGCAACAATTTGTTCCACAGTTTCTGGCAGTTGAAGGCTAGCATTCAACATGTTTGAAAACACATTGCGTTTCTCCTCTTCTGTTTTACTGTCACCTGCAGCTGCAGTACAGAAACTGTCGCTGTCGGTATTATTTCTAAAGCCAGGAGTGGTTTTATTGATTACCGAGGAGCAGTTGAGTATTGGAATGTCCTCCAATGGTATGCGGTTGCCTGTAAATTTAAGGTTAAGGTTCAGGTTCAGTAGAGTATTTTTATATATTCCCATATACTGTCGGGCGTTTGGGTTATTGTTGCAACGGCCATGGTTGCGGATCACTCCAAAAACAACTCAATATGATCTTGGCTAAATTTGTAAGGTAAAATAAATTTCAATATTTGTGCTTCTACTAGCCGGGCAAAAAGTAATTTAAAACTTGAAATACAGACAGGGAGTCCTCAAAATCCAGTTTTTGACTGAGGTTTGGTCACTGGTTTCAAGAAGTTAGTATATTTCGTTACTTTTTGTCCATTTACTGTTCGAGTTTTTGTTGACTGCAGATGGATTTGGAGACCTTTAATAAATTTTTCACTATATTTCAAAATGTTGTAAGGTTATTCTTTTTGTTCTACTGAAAAAGGGTGTTTAAATCCGTTCAGAAAGCGATCATTACTACTTACATTAAAAGTTGACTGACTTCATCTTGCATAGTATTGATAGTGTCGGTTTGACAACGTATCTGAACAACATTGAATATAAATAATAATTTTGCTTACTTACTAGTGAAAAGTGATCCCTGGACATTTTAATATTGTATGGCTCTTGCACCACTTTACAACACGCTGGAATGATGATTAACTACTTTAATCCACAATGATAAAAACGTACGTAAATATTTAATGTGTTCTCGCTTGCAAGACAAATGTCCGACTGATGACGCGCTGGACACGACTTTTAAGCCCCGCCTACTTGGACACGAGTCGACTTTTGTTGGGTCATTTTTTTAACGCAGTTACATTTCCTGACTTGTCATTATTCGTATTTCTGCAAATAAAACCCTCCAAACCCAACTACATTTCTAAGAAAATCACTAAGTGCAGATTAAAGTCCAGGTCCAAGATTTATTTTACCCAAGTCCAAATACTTTTTCCGATTTTCGTAACCCTTCCTTTGCCAGCCGGCCGGATTTGTGCGCATCTGTACAAACCGGCTAGCCGGTTAGCGGTCAATATTCATGTTTACAAATTTACCATGAAATCTGCGTAAGTCCGATTTTCATAATGCAAACGGTTTTCGTAACGATGGATACGGCTATACGAGAAAATAATTATATTTTTCTGAGATAACCGAAAGTATTTTTAATAATTTTATGAAATCTGAAACCAGCTCAAATTTCATTTTGGCGCCAAAATATTACGACATTTAATAATAATCTCGTAACTACTTCTACAATAATGAACTGAGAAAGCTGTAATTTTACATATGTATAGGAAACAAGACAATAACGATGTTAAAAGAAATGAAAAGGATAAGAATTGAAAAGTTTTTTAATACATTTTTTTATTCGACCCCCTGTGTGTCCCGTCCGGGATGCTGGTTGTCTGAAAAAAAAGGTTAAGTGTGAAGCTTGTATTTAACCGATCGTTATTATTCTCACGTTAGTACTAGCTTACTAACGTGTGAATAATCATTGGCTATACAGCAGAAAAAACCGCATTTCTCCGGTAACGAGAAGTTATTGAAATCGTAAAATCCAAGTCAGACTCGCGCACGCAGGGTTCCGTGCCATTAGCTATACAATATTATTAGACTTTATATATTAACCCTTTTTTGTTCTAAAGTGCGCGAGTCTGACCCGCACTTGGCCAACTTTTGGTTTTTTGGTTGTTATAGCGGCAACAGAAATACATCATCTGTGAAAATTTCAACTATCTAGCTATCACCGTTCTTGAGATACAGCCTGGTGACAGACGGACGGACGGACGGACAGACAGCAAAGTCTCAGTAAAAGGGTCCCGTTTTTATCCTTTGGGTACGGCAGAGCTATTATGTAACTCTCGGTGGTCTTCGTGAACGTCAGAGTGGACATCAATTTTTGAATTAACCGTCATGACGATTACCAGACTTTTTGAAGACGAGAGAATGAACGAAACTAGCCACTTTTGACGTAAAATTGGTATTATGTAACTCTAATGACAGCTTCAAGACCACTACGAAACGTCAAATGAAGAAGGGAGCTTTATTGCTCACTGGTTGGCGGGGTTTTTATTGCGAGTTTGCGTTGAGATAGAGATTTTCTTATTTTAATTACAAATTCAATGATCCATATTGATTTATTGAAAATAATCACTTGCTTTTTTCTGATTTCAGCCACTCATTCTGCGGAAATTTGGACTTTCGTGTTGATTAACACTTGTGAAAGTCGAACAGGATTTTCCTTTGTTTCAATAATAATAGTTTGATATATTTGCTTATTATTAATGCTAGCTTGAGTCTACTATTCAATTTCGATATTAATCTTTGATTTTAGGTAGCAATATGGCTGGAGCTATGTTGTTGGCAGCTGCAGAGGAAGAACGCCTTAAAAGGCTGTTGATCATTGAGCGCAGGGTACTCAGGCAGGCTAGCAAGCCTCTATTGTTACCTGAGAAGGAATTTGTCGGGCATTACCGTCTACGAAAAGCCGATTTCGAACAACTCTGCGAAGATTTAATTCAGCTTTTGACGGTAAAACAGCGCACTAGCGCTGTACGGCCAGAGATTAAGGTACCTTAGTTAAATTCCTTTTAAAATAATGTACAGTGTTTGATGTTGCTAAATATGATGTTGATACTGTCTTGCAGATATTGACAGCACTGGCATTTTATGCCAACGGCTGCTATCAAAAGAACATTGGTGCCTATTACCACCTAGGCCTGTCACAAGCCTCTGTGTCACTCTGTGTCACCAAAGCCCTGAATAACCCAGATTCAGGCCAAATATATAAAGTTTCCTATGACTATAGTAGAGCGTGAGGACATCACAAGGAGGTGAATTTTGCAATTTATAAATATGTACCTATCTACTTTTAGTTTTCTTATACTTAATAAACATATGCATCAGAGCAAAAGGCATGTGTTCACATCATTTCATGTACATTTAAAGATCAAGATACTATAAAATGCTGTCATATAAAAAAGTAATACTGATAATAAACTAGAACTTCTTTTTGCTGATTCATGGATAAGTATGCATTTCCTGGTGTGGTGGGATGCATTGATGGCACTCATGTTGCAATCATTCGTCCCAGTGAAAATGAAGAGGCCTACTACAATAGGAAGCAATACCATTCATTGAATGTCCTAATTGTATGTTATGAGTTTTGATGTAGGTAAGGTATAACACAGACATGTTTTTATAAACCTACTTACTAAAAAAAACATTTGTTTGTTTAGATTTGTGATGCTAATTTGCGCATCCTGCACATAGATACTCCTCTTTATCTCAAGGAACGTTTTCAATTTCTGCATCAAACACATTCTCTCTCTCTTCGTTCAACAAATACATTGCTTTTGGATATGCCTGTCTCATCATCAACATATTTTAATAAATCATTTACAAAACATGCAGTCTTCTTGTGGAATGCACTACCTGTTGATATCAGACAAGCTAAGTCTATTTCTTTATTCAAAGATATGGTGAAGAAGCACTACTTATCAAACATATGCTGAATATGTTACATATGTTCATTATGTTTTGTATAAGATATGTATGTATTGTATTATATAAATTGTAGTATATTATATATTATGTAATATTATAATGTATTGTATGTAAATATAATATTATATTTAGTTATTGTATTTATGTCTTATTTATATAAGTATAGTTTATGCACAATTAAAGACAATTATATGTGTGCTGTGCATATTATAATGCATAAATACATATGTTTTATCATTATTTTTTATTATTATTATTTTCTCTTTTCGGAATCCCTAAACTGCAATATTGTAAATCCTCTCCATGCAAGGTTGCCTGTAAGAAATTGCTTAAGCGATAAGGCCGCCCTTTGTACAATCTAATATATTAATTTGTTTGTAATAATTTTATTGTTTTCCTTAAGATTTGGAGGTCAGAGTCATGACTCTCATGTCTGGAATAATAGCCAAGTAAAGGCTCTGATGCAAGACATTAATGCTGAAGCCATTGACGATGAAGAAATTCTAAATGACCGGTCACAACAGCCAGAGCCTACTGCACATGAGCGGTGGAACCACTAAAACTTAGATGGGGAAAGGCAAGGTGCTGTGCAAAGATTGTGGTTCAGTCGACACCTCACATAGGTAAAATAGTACAATACAACAAGAGTGTAACAAACATTGCTGTTTCATGACTGTTTTAAAATATCTGATTTTGTTTGTTTTTTTTTACAGGTTGATGCACTATGCACCCCGTATCAAGGCAGGCAAAACAGTCATACTGTGTGGTCTTGGTGTAACTTTGTATTACAGAAGAAGGAAATCCTTCAGAAGGACATATAATAGGATGCTAATATTAATAGGAACATAATAAAACGAAATTAGCAGAAGAAAAAATGAAGTTACAGAAGTCATTACATATCTTATTAGTAAAATCATTTTAAGATGTTTAAACAATGTTTCACTGACTTTTTCACTAGATTTTAACTAGAGTAATGTTTTTTAAGAGTATGTTTGTATTGGCTTAATTCTTTGTAACCCTCTACAGCCTACATTGGAACACCAATTTTGATGTGCGATGGGTCAGGCTTTTTTTAAATAATTCTTTTGTATGATTATATGATACTAACTGCGATCCGCGGTGTCACCCGCGAGGTGATGATAATGATAAGTAGCCTATATGCTATTCCAGGGTATGAACCATCTTAATTCCAAATTTCATGCAAATCCGTTCAGCCGTTTCGGCGTGAAGGCGCAACAGACATACAACAAACTATAGCCTTTATATTATATTATATTTTATTGTATACCATTTTATCTCTAAATTGTAACTTAGTATTCTATCTGAATAATAAAATAAAAGAATGTACATATTCTAGTGTAAGATAATATTATGGAATTTTTGTTACATTTTAAGATTCTCCACAAGTGTTTCTTGCTGGTTCTTCTCTGTGGATGTAATCGAACTAGCTGAATAAAAAGTACAATACTCAATAAATTCTTAATCATTTATTTATAAACAATACAAAATACAGCAATCCTATCCTAATTCTAAAAGGGGCGATGAATCTTGCACCAATGTCCTGCTTGGGGTGTATTTGCATTTCCCTCCTGCCAGCCCAGCCCCAGCTGCTTCTTATCCTCAGTATCATGTATAGAGTTGCAGTGGAGCAACACATTCTACAGTTTCATTCTCATGCAAGCAGCCCTGGCACAGTGGACTCTGTTTCTCCAGTTTTGTGTAGGTGATAGTAGGTATAGATCACAATGGCCAGTATTGATCCCAATCATCACATGGAGATCTGCCCTCGTGAGCTTAAGTAGATTGTTAGATTATTTTTTGTTTTATATCAGTAAGGACACTGCATATTTAGTCAGACTTCTTGTTCCATAGATTTTGTAGTTGTTTCTCAATGTAGACATGCAACAGATTCTGTGATTCCTTTGCTGTGGGCTTACAGAACTATGCAACGTCTGTAGGGATATTCTTTTTCACTCCTTCCCTTGACAAGAATAACTGCTCTATTATTACCCTGATATGAACTGTGGCTCTTATTACAAGTCACCGTTACCTTATATAATTATGTCTGCTAGATTTTGTAGCGCCAAGTGACAATCGGGCATGACTCTTGACCTAGCTGTTGGTTTCCTGAGTGCATAGGTGATTTCCGCACTGTCAGTGGTAAATGTAAGAAACTCGTTCTTGATTTATCTTCTTGCGTTTTGTTTTTCTTGAGTAGAGGGTTGCCGCCAGCTCTTCCCACTTCTTCGCTTTTATTTGTTTTTCTAATGGGCACTTATTTATAATTCGGCCCACTTCCAAATCGGTATTCATTTCCATGAACTCTATTATAAGTTGGAGTTGTATGTCAGATATGACTTTGTGTGCAGGCATCCTAAAATGAAAACTGTTATCACACTTTTGTTATGAGCCATTTAATTGTAACTTTTAATCACATCATCTAGTTTAACTTTGCTCACTTCACAATCACAAGTAATCTAAAATCATCCACTTCACGAATGTTTTTGTTTATCGCGCGAAACATAGACTGATGTTAACAAAAAAAAAAAAACTATATATATCTTGCGTTTCGATATTATTTTAGGAGATACATTATTAACAGCGTATCTAAGATTGTGCGAGTTATATTATGTACTTTAATGATATATAATTAAATGATTTTACTTCCTATTTAAATAATTATATAATCACAATATAATTACCATTTTGCGCCTTACAATTCCATGTAGTGCCAAATGGCCCTAAGATAGGGCCAGAAATTTCACGAAAGCATAAACGAAACGCACAAAAGACCCAATCTATTTCACTTTTGTTAGTTCATTCAACTTCCATCGTCAGTAAAAATGATAGATAATTCCCCTGAATCGCACCCCAATTGCCTTCGTCTTGAAGTTCACCAAGAGATAGCTAATAAGCCTGCTTAACCCTAAAAATGAAGTCTTCCAATACATCAAATCAAATAATGACAGAAAGTATTTTTCCAACTTGCAATACCAACCAAACGTCTAATTGGATTGCAATGGCCGCTATGTCCCCGTCTGAGGTATGTAGAAATTAATTCAATTTTTACATTATTTGCACAGTTTTCATATGTTTTACGCAATCTGCACACTGTCATAAACGAGCACTTGTGAAAATAATGCTCGTTACCTCTAGCCGAACTATGTATTTACAAAATTTACTGTCAGTTTTAGTAATTTTTTTGTAAGGTATTTTGGACAATTCCGACATAAATAACGTTCTACCAGCAATATTAGACGATGGAAAAGTAATACCAAGTATCACCGTTAATGATTATTATAACAAATTCATGATGTTACATTATTGCGAGATATATTTTGATGTTGCAGCGAAGATTACAAAAAGAACTCATGTCTCTGATACGAGAACCTCCCCCAGGAGTCACAGTCGACGGAGATCAGGCCAGCCAAAATCTTACACTGTAAGTAACCTGCCGTTTTAATATTAGATGCTTGTTAAGCCCACTAAAGCCAATTAACTTTTTGTGCTGACACATAACTAACACATTGTAAGGAAATAAAATGATTCAAATGCATATATTGTGTAAAGAATTTTCTTAATATTTCACTGACCTTACTATAAGCAACTCTATTAGCATACCAGAGACATTGTTTTGTATGTTTTGGATAACAGCTGTTCAAGCAAATGAAAGAGTTGCATAGTCATATCTTAGTAAAACCCCACTTGTTAAAAAATTGTTTTATTTTTGAAGCTTAGTAAACCAATAATAATATGTTAATGATGCTAACAGTTTTTCTCCACTTACACTTTTAACAAACATGCAGTGTGGAATAGTATATTCTAGTTTAAACCAGTGCTTTCAATTCAGTTTTCTAAACCAAGTACAGGTGTACTTAATGAGATCAGAAATAAATTTAACCTGAAAGATGATTAGGTGGTTGCCATGTATGCACTTTTGTGTACATTCTACGAAATAACATAAAATTTAAGATATGTTTATGCATGTGGTGCAAATTGGGGCTGTGCATATTTAATCCCTCAAACAAGCACAGTGCAGTGTTACATATGATGCTGCAACTACAATGATCTGCAAGGTTTTGAGACTAACAATTTCTCTGCTTATTATCAAATGTTAGTTTGCGCTGAATTGAGACATTTTTTGAAATAATGTTATGAGCTTAACAGAATAACATAAAAGGAGTACTTAGAACTCTGCATGTGACGGACTTTTATAAAGGACCTTATTCCTGAATTTTACAATAATAATAATTTATTTCAATTATTAAACCAAATTCAAAATCATTTATTCAATTTAGGCGTCTATGACGCTCTTATGAAGGTACAAATTTTAATATTGAAATATACTACATTGTACTGCCACATTCAGCAAAAAAAAATATAGAGCCACTGCGAGTAGAACGGGTAAGAAACTCAGGGCCATTCTTTTAAATGTGTTATATACAATTATTACAATAATTGTTTAAATTACGTAGGAGACAGGTGATACCTTGGCAGAGAGGCATATTATGTACATTAAAAAAAATCATAAAAATATCAAAATACTTTTGCAACTAATAGTTGTTATAGCAAATAGTCGAATACCGATTAATTGCCATTCACTTTGGTGAATAGTCCAATAACTCAACATTACTATTCGACATAAATAAGCCACATTAAAAATATTTCTAACTTCTTCTAAGCTTGTGAGAAAAGAAAACAATAAGGTTAAATAAATAATTTCATGATATACATACCTACATATATTTAACATAGTAATTTAATTTTTCATTTACATAATTATTATTAACTAAAATAATTTATGAATATGATAGGCACAGGCACATATTACAGATAATAATTAATACTGTGTATTGTTTTATTAAGGAAAGTAATAAAAATAGATTATGCGCCTAAGATGGAGTAAGGCTTGGATTTAGATTTTGTTGATGACCCTTCTTTTACCAAATGGACGTGTTGTTTGTTTGTGTTCAAACCTTTTTTTTTCTAGCTACTGAGAGACTCACTGTTTCTTGTATGATTTCGAGTACTCTATCATAGCAACGTGAATAATGACCACTATCAACGAGCACCTTCCATCCTACCAATAAGTGCCTTGGTCGGGAGGTGATAGGTACAGACCTATCACCTCCCGACAAATACCGTAAGACTTTTCGATGCCTTTCCCCCATCTTACTAAGTTACTTTGGTCTGGGAGGGTCATTTGAAAGGCGTTTAGATAAAATTTTAATAAGGCAGGTGACCAATTGTATATCAACCACTTTAACGCCAGAGGGATACAAAATTCACCTATAGTTAGCCATTCGCTTTGCATTTCTAAGCTCATATCATGCACTTTATAGCTATCATTTTTGTCTTGTTGTAGAAAAGATTTTACAATGTCTTTATCCACAACTTTCTTTTTCGACCCAAAACCCGCTTTGCTAGACTGTGCACCTATCATAAATTGTTTGTGGAATTGAAGCCTCGAATCAAGGTCAGTGGCACAGTTCCTGACATTGTATTGGGTTCCGTGTCAGAATTGCAAGGTTGTCAGCAAAAGCTAAGATGGATTATGTAGGTATATGACCAGGAGCCGTAATCATTTTTTCTCAATATTAAATTGATGTGAGTTTAGTGATATTTTAATAGAGCTTTAATTTTCAGGTGGATTGTACACATGGAAGGCGTTCCCGGCACGCTTTATGAAGGGGAGAAATTCGTTTTACAATTCAAATTCACTAATAAATACCCGTTTGATTCTCCTGAGGTAAGTCATTAATTATCAAATGATTAATTCTTCCCTTTCATAGATGACATTCATCTGGTTGTTGGTTTCTAACAAGAGTCATATCTGGCTCATCATTTTATAAGAAAATAAACTGGACTAGTTAAATGGGGTGGGGTGAATTAATTAGCATGCCAACGATTTTACTCATTGACTTGTTCAATCTGTTCAGATGCAATCTGTGGACCTATTTTAAGATAAGTTTTTAAAAAAGTTGTTTATTTTTATTTGATACCAAAAGAATGTTTAAAAGTTATCGGTCGGTTACCAGTAAGTGCTCAAATGTAGGGTCAAACTTTAAGGGTTCCATTGCATTGAGGCGGAGGAGGAGCAAAGCCCGCGGTGCCGAATGAATCAATCGAATGCCCGAAAAGTTAGGTCACCAAGCTGAGACGAGAATTTCAACCAATTTGAGTGGGTCATTCAATACCGCTTCGCACCTTACCTATATGCCCTATATTATATACATTTTTCAGTCTTGAACATTGCTTAACTTGGAAAAAAATATCAACCGCTGCCGATTATCAGCTGCAACCGATCGCCAAATTAGCGCATAGTTGCATTCGATAGCATGTTATCTAAAGTCTATGTAAGATTGCACCTCTTATCAGATGTAGCTTTTGCATCGCGTTATACCTAACCATAAATAATTTATAATGTATATGCAACATGTTTTAGAAATTGTAAGTGTAATTGTAAGTCCGGAAAAGGCACTTTTCCTGTAGATGGAAATAGACACGATCCCTATATGAGACATTACCACATCAGCAAAATATGAGTTTATACTTTTTTATGGGATTTCAAGCACGAGGTCTACCTGGTGTTAAGCTGTTACCTCTGCCTATAACAGATAAATCTCGTCACAAGTGCCGAACTGCACTGCGCCTATTTTTTTTTTTTTTTTTTTGTGCCTGATGGCATTTGACCACTATCTCACCTGATGGTAAGTGATGATGTGGTCGAAGATGTTGTACAGGCTAACCTAGAATTACTGGCTCTCAAGGACAGCTGCCGGAACACACTGTTAGGTGCTTGGCGACAGATTTTCAACTTGAGGGTGGTAGCTAGGCAGGCGGGCATTCGCAAAGTGCCCTACCACCCTGCTGTAACGACTGCCATCCTAAGACAACAACCGGGACTGACGGCTTAACGTGCCCTCCGAAGCACGGAAGCGCTCAGTAGTAATGTCACCAGCGGTCACCCATCCAACTCCTGACCGCGGCGGACGTTGCTTAACTTTGCTTATCGATTCAGAATGGCTAAGCAAACTTCGCTACGAGCGCTTCAAATCCTGGGACATTAAGTGTATGACAAAAATCGAGAAAGGTATGTTAAGATGCTTTGGACATATAGATAGAATGAATGAAATGAGAATGACTAAACAGATATACATGAAACAAGCGAATGGAAATGTTGGAAGGGGAAGACCTAGGCGAACGTTCCTAAATCGAATTGAAGATATCCTGAAAATAGGCCAGGTCAGGAGTACACTGAACCGACGCTAATGTATAAAAGGATTGATAAGTGTAGATGAAGCGATAGAGCAAGGATCGTAGCAAGTAGATATCTGCGGTCTCTGCCTATCCCTACGGGAAAGAGGCGTGATGTAATGCATCTATTAAGTTGTTAAATCTCCTGAGTCTGTAATATCACCGGAACCCATGCGTATGGGTTCCGGTTCAAACCGTAACACAGTAATGTGTGCATTACTGGTTGACGGTAGAAAGAAAGAAAGAAAATACATTTATTTGGCACACAAAAACTTCAACTTATACATTTTAATATTTAAAAACAAATAGGTATATAAACTATTCAGGTGCTGCCAAAAAGGTAATATCTCAGCAAAATGCCGAACGTCTGAGACATCCGGCGCTGGTTTTCAGATACACCCTTGCAGGTGGCTACCAAATAATATATTATATAGCAAAATAAAAATAAAAATATCTAAATATTGAAAAGATTTATGTATATAAAAAGATAAATAGATTTAAATAAAAAGGTTTATACATAAATAAATATCTATATATAAATCTCTTCAACAACTTAAAACCTAAAAGTACGTATTATTAAAACAATAACTCAACATACCACCTCTCAATAATTATCACAGCTTACGTTATTACGAAGAAATTAAATACCTAACTTTGAATACCTACCTACATAAGTATAGTATTAACTAAATACAAAAAGGTATATATAGTATATAGTAGTATATAGTATTAACTAAATAGAAATAGGTATCGTGGCAAGGCTTCCCCGGATGAACATGTTCACAATAAGTTCTACTGCTTCTAAACCACTTCAGAAATTACATACGAGTATTACATAGTTGTGATATCTGTGACTCAACCAAAAAAATCAACTGTTTGATCGTTTTCATCGCTCTACGTTATTTGTCAGTGGTAGGAACGTCTGTGCCCTCTGGACGTCTTTTCTCTTTAGCAAACCACTTTAAATGAAAGCCGCAATCGCCTAGATGATATCGCAGAGCGGCTATCAAAATTATTATTTTTACGTGCCCTACTATTCAAAGATTGGCCAATGTAAAAAAACAACATGTTTCTAAACTGAAATAATTTTGGTGCTACAAAAGTAGATTTATTTAAAAAAAGAACTTAATACGATACTGGATCGATCCAAAAAAGAATCGATACAGTGTATTACCACCATTGCGACCATTACCATCCATTGCTATCCAGAATATCGATACAAAGCAACTGGATGAACATCCCTACAACAATCTCAATTCAAGTCGACGTATATGGTGTTGCCTTAGTCCTTACCAAGTAATTATTACTAAATGTTCCTTCACGATTTTCACAATACAGTTGTACACGTGCGAGGTAGAATGAGTTGTGCCGCTGTTGCGTATACTCCCCGCGCTGCGTACCCTCGGCGCGTGATCGTTACATGGATACCCGACAGGAACAAAGAACAAAAAAACCATAAGGGAAAGAAACCTACGAAAACTGCCCGATTGCTGAGCTGGTTCAAACCGACCCGTGCGTCTTGTCAGTGACTAATATCGCACACATATCTGTACGTGTAGTAGTGAAGCTTTTTATTCTATAATGTTCTTTATTCATGTGGTATGGCCTTAAATTTTCGTACCGAAATATTCGGATGGACGATAGGCTAGGCATAACGAACGTTTCTGCACGTGCACGACATTACCCTACATATATACCCGATATCACTCAACAATATCAAGAGCTATGATTTCATTGTCAATGGACTGAGGCTCAAATATCGCAAGGTATTTTATAGTACCGCAAAAAAATTATATTATCGCACAAAAACATCAACCTCTTTTTAGGCAGTTGGATAAAAACTATCCCATGTCCTTGCCCAGGTCTCAAACAATTTCCATGCCAAATTTCATCCAAATCGGTCCAGTACTTTTTAAGTTTATTCGTTGCATACAAAAATACAAATCTTTTCTCTTTATAATATTAGTGTAGATAATTTATTATCATAAAACATTACTGTGTCAGTCAATAACGATTACAAGATACATATACGGATCGTTATCGTATCAATCATATCCTCATTGCATTCTTACGACTTCTTGCAATTTTGTTTTGAGTCGAGCTGATGCCGTATCTCCTCTTTATCTCTCGGTACACTCCGGAGCTTTTAGTGATTTCTAACATTTCTAAGAAAAAAAAGTCTACAGATTTCTTTACTGGTTTATTACGCCGTTAAACATTGAGGGCGTTGTCCTAGCCGAGTGGTTTGCTGATAACAGATGATTAGATATTATTTAAATCAGGTCAGTTGGCCCTACTGACACGAATTGATATTCATGATTCATGAATAACAATCGTCATCATCTTCCTACTTATATCGCACTTATGTAGAGTCATTACAATATCTCAATTCTTATATAGGGTTCCTTAAGAGGGCACCGAGCTTTTTAGGCGCGCCGCATATGTGTGTGTGAGTAAGGCATGCCAACAGCATCCGTCCCCGTCCGACAGTCAAAACATCAATTTTTGGAAAGCGGATAGGGACAAAGCTTCGCGACTCTGGCTAAAATGGGCGGAACGTGCGTGAATTTAAGTTTTTGCTTTGTTTAATAAAAACAAATACCTATTTGAAAAATGTAATGTGTATACGTTGTAGAAAACACGTTGTATTTTTATCATTCAAATTTTTTTTTTTATCATTCGACTTTCCTTTAAGTATTTAAGCCGTACTAAGGGTTTATTTAGATTTTTAGATATAACTTTGGATTTTTTTCTCTAGAGGAAACTTGAAGTAATCGTGTTTCCAAAGTGTATGATTTATAGAATGAATCCTTAAATATAATAATATATATTAATTACATAACTCAAAATTAAGAAATAAAGATACAGCAAGGGATCAAACGAACCACAATTACGTATCGCTGCCTCGGTGCAGGCTTAAAGTTCTTTAATAAAAATAACTCACGTGGGCATGGCAAGATTTGTATCTTATTAAAAAAGTTAAGCTTACAAAATTACAAATTTACTAGAGAAAAATATATAGTCATGTGCGGGATTCGAACCCGCGTCCATCCACCCCATTAGCCGGGGTATGCTCTTAAGTAGTACAACGCAAGTTGAACTAGTGTCGAGCGACACTGTTGCTCCATCCCGATACGATTGTTATTTATTTATTTAAAAACAGTCAATGTGGCTTACAGACTAAATCCAAAACACCATCATGTCAATTAATAATACAGAGATAATATATTACGTAGGTAATTAATAAATAATATTATGAAGAATAAATGCAAGTACAGATAAGTTAGACCAAATTAAATTACATTATAATAATAGAAATAAAAAAATAAAACTCAAATAACATAAATACATAAGAAATCACATTGAAATAAAATTATTAGAAATCAAATTACATTAATAAATTAAAATTTTAATACATGTAAATAAAATATTTAGAATTTAAATACCAATATGTCTGATTATTATAGCGATACTGTCAGCAAACATATCCACATTTTCGTCATATTGGTGCATGTCCCCGAGAACAATACGCGCCCGATTAGTAGGCGCATTTCGGGCGCGGCGGGTACGTGTGAGCGGCCTTGCTAAGAGCCGCTGCACTCTGCGCGGCGCGACCTCAGCCCCTCTTCTCGGTACCAGCAGTCCTATCTGACCAACTACAGTCTGGTTGTTGACTACATTGTGAACTACCGAAATATGGTGCACTACAAGCAGCAGTTTCCGTCTTAGAACTAATGTATCTAATCCGACCATTCCCGAAACAAACATAGAGGGAAATAGATAGGGATAATATCCATATGCTCGTTTGTACAACCATCGTGCAAACTTACGCTGGATTCTCTCGATCATAAGGGAGTATTTCTCCTCATACGGATCCCATACGACCGCTCCAAACTCTAGAATGCTAAGGACATACGTGTTGTACAAAACATTAGCCAATGTATTGTCACTAAACTGTGAGGCCACCCTCATTATAAAGCCAAGTGATTTGCTAGCCTTTTTGCAGATGTTCGTCATGTGTGTCCTGAAGTCCAGTTTGGTATCCAATGTCAGTCAATCCTAGGTCACGTATCTCATTTACTCTTTCCAAAGGGAGCGTCAGGTAGATAATATGTAGCATATAGAGGACACCGGGAGCGCGTGAAGGTGATTACCTTGCATTTAGAAGCATTGAAAGGCATAAGGTTCTTTTTGCACCACTCGGCTACAGAGTCGATGTCTCTCTGTGGGGTTTTGGTGTCTTCCATACTATTAACAGCAAGGCACAACTTCAGGTCATCCGCAAACATTAGGCACTTTGCAGCAATAACAGTCTTCGGCAAGTCGTTTATCATGAGCAAAAAAAGATGGTTGAAGAACGAGAGCAAGAATTAAAGTTATGAGTCACTGTGTCATGTTAGCTCAATTGGTTAGAGCATACCCTTGCTAAAGGGGTGGATGGACGCGGGCTCGAATTCCGCACATGACTATATTTTTATTTCTCGTAAATTTGTAATTTTGTAATGTAATTTGCCTAGCAGGTGTAATTGCAAAACTTAAGAATATTAAAATAAAGTTTAGCTCTTGTCAGCGTCTTAAAGGTTAGCCTAAACAATAAAGATGTAATCACAGATCAGGGGTGCGTTCTTATTTGTCGTCCGACGACGCCCCGAGCGTTTTTATATGCCCGGAGCGATCGTCCGATGATCTTCTGGAGCGTTCTTATATATCGCTCGACGACGCACCGGTCGCCCCACGAAATCGGTGGATAAATATCGCCCTGACGTTTCATTTGACAGTTGGGACTTGATTTTTCTTTGTTTTAGTTACTTTTTGTTTACGTAGACTTCTGTTTACAAAATTGTATTATTATTATTGTTATATTTTGTATGTTTGTTTTAGTTGTGTGTCGTGGAAAAGTACATAATTGTAAATACATTTCTTCCGAGTCAGTGAAACATTTTAAGTAGTGTTCTTGATACAGATATGATACAGAGCCGTTCTTAAAAGGCGGACGACGAGCGTCGCTCTGCTTGGAGCGATCATCCGTCGTCGGACGACATATAAGAACGCACCCCAGAGACACAAGAAACAAACAAACCATGTTTCCTGATCTGAGGATGTAATAGTAATCGACAATCGTGCCGCGTCATCTACAATAATTCTATCAGCCGTATTGTCCAATGCTGAACAGAGCCATTATGGGATTGTTTGCCATAATCTCCACGCTTGGCAGGCGTTTTGGATATCGCAGTGTGAGATATCAATTCCTCAGAAAGCGCTGTTGCCCACCTTCTGGTATGTTACCCCTGTTCGCCTCTTCAGGGGTAGAGATGGGGAGGTAGCATTATAGCGCGGCACTCGGCACTCCACGGACATTGTAAACTAGCTATAATATAATAATAAATGGATATGGTACTAAAATCTACGCAATCCCTACAAAGAAATAATCGAGGTGACATGTGCAACTTGCATCAAACATTGTAAAAGAAATCAATAACACGTCATCGGTACTATTCTAGGTAGACTAAATCCGGAAATACAAAGCACATGATGTCTTTGTTGATAGACTCTGGCACTTTGGACATCTACGCACCTATTGACATAATTGCGCTTCCACGCATTTTTAACGAGCTTACATACACTGATGATGATTATTTGCAACGATCTTCTTCCTGTGCTTATCCCATTCTAAGTGGAGTCGGTATAACATATATTTTTAACTGACCGGAAATAAAAGGAGGAACAACGAGTATATTTTTTTAAATTGTTCGGTTCCTGGGGTAACCAAAAATGTTATTAATTTCCATAAAATCATAATTATGTAGGTATGTATATACAAAAAAATATAATATGTAGGTATACGAGTTTTGTAGCTCGTTTGTCTCACCATTTTGAAGCGCTCGTAGCGAAGTTTGGTTAGCTCCTCGTAAAGTTAAGCAACGTCCGCCGCGGTCATGAGTTCGATGGGTGACCGCTAGTGACATTATTACTACTGAGCGCTTTCGTGCTTCGGAGGACACTTTAAGGTCGGTCCCGGTTGTTGTCTTAGTATGGCAGTCGTTATAGCATGGTGGTAGGGCATTATACGAATGCCCGCCTGGCTAGCTACCACCCTCAAATAGAAAATCTGTCGCCAAGCACCTAAGAGACGTATGTGTGGACGCACGCAGCATTGCACTGACTTCCGTGCTGCGGTGCGTTTCAACAGATTGTTTGGGCCGCCGACGCGCGTCTGGTTGCTTGCCGGGCTGCCGGCCAGACTGCATGGCGTGCGTGAGAACGCAGCATAAGCCTTGATCATTGTGATTATAAATGTCTGTCGATAAAATACGTGACATTGGACATGCTAAGTCATTATTTTTACGTACTCGTATGCATGCAATCTATTTGAATTGTAAACAACGTAATTAGTGGGTGTGTCATCGTTACACAGAATAAATACGAGCACTAAATAAACAAGCCACTCTACTCGAGTAGCACTTATGAGGGTTTAAGAGCTGATAAATTAGCAGTTCTCTGCCAGTTAGTAAGAAAGTCAAACAAACTATCGTTGAAATAAAATTCAAATACAGGCCAGTTCAATGACGAAGGCGCACCCCCTCCACAGTATATTTATTGATGCGCACTTGTACGGGTAAGCCCTGTTTGTACACTACCATCTCAGTGTGGGTGTAAATATTTATGTTCACAAAATGAAGGTTGGTGCACCTAAGTCAGTGGAAATGTCTGTTGAAACTGGTAGACAGGGAAAAATATTCTAAAGTTGTGGATTCTACTGACTTTATAGAAGGAAGATATTAATATATCAACTGTCTACTACGGGGGGTGATTTGGAATCGAAAACTGAATATTTTCCAGATAGATTTGATTTTTACATACCCAAATGAGTGCTGACTAAGCTGTGGCACGTATGCTTTGCGCATGATAGCGACATAGATAGATATACCCACGATCACGATTTGAAACTTCTGATAACATAGCAAGTACGTGTTGATCCATATAATTTTGTATAACCTTCGAAAAAAAAAAGATAGTCACACTCAATAAAAGTCATAGCAACTAATAAAAAGTTTTCTTTTACAAAGTTTACCTACAACTTAGCTTGTTACAATTCCATACATTGTGGTCATACAATCTAAATATTATTCTTATACTTATGTCAATTTAGTGAAAACATTTAACAAGTACGTTTTACTATACCAGTTATTACTTACAGTAAGACTCGAACTAATATTGATAATACAAAACTAACATTATGAAAGGCAAAAATCTTAAAAATCTTTTTTGTCAAACCGGTTTACACTGTGTCGCATTAAACATGACCTTTGATCGGCTGATACCCAATTGTATGCGGCTGCCCGGTAATCTCTGTGTTAGAAATTCTTAATTACACTATGTTTTCCGGTTCGTAGTAGCTACTTGAGATCATTTCCCAAAGAATCATCGATGCTTAACTATTTAATAATCAAATATTATACCGATATTTGTGACCTCGCAATGATATCTTAGCTTTGTACCTAAAGTACGGAGTGAGCCAGACCTGATATGGAGCTGAAAATTCTTTAGAGCGGAAATTTCTAACATGCAATTTTTATGTGTTTTTAATTAGCGACAGAGTATTAAGATAGTGTCCTGACCAGCGGGGCGATCACGTATCTTCTGTAGCAGTGAAATTCTGATTGCAACAATCAAAAATGACAGTTTTGACAGATTTTGTATCAATGAAAAAGACAGATAGGTAACAGGCCTTCTTGTGCCCAAACGTTAGTCACCGACCGTTTTTTTCTTTTATACCTGAGACGATAACTGACATATAGATCTACATTGATTAAATTAAAATTTCGTTACATCCATTCTAAGAGTTTGTAATAACATATTACAGATACAGGTTGTACTCCCATGGTCAATATTTCCTTTGATTTCATATTATTATCATTCTAAAATCTAATTTTATTTTTTAAATCTAATTATATCAAAATTTAAGTTTATATTGGCATTTATTTTAAAATAAGAGTAGTAATTTCTTCTTCCTCCCCTAACACAAATTAACCCAAAATATATCTTCCTCCACTCCGCTTCAATTTTAGGGTGTAATGGCCAATTGGTATCTACACTTTGGATACTGCACGTTGCATACGCTTGATATATCCTGTAAAATAAAACCAAATGTAATAAAGTGACTATGATATTTTTTGTTTTTTTATGTTTTGCAATAACGCATGCTCTGCGGATAACATTAAAAAAATAAGAGAGCCAAAATTTAAGTCATGAGCGGGAATAAAATAAGTTTCTCGTCCGGAATAAAATAAGTCCAACTCTCTTGTCTATCTCATTAAAATTTCTGCTCACACGTAACAGGTAAGAATTTTGCCTTTGTTTTATTTAGATTTTAGTATAATATAAATATAAAATAAAAGGAAATACTGACCATGGGAGTACAACCTGTATATATACTATATTATTACAAACTCTTTAGTATAGAATGGATAGTACGAAATTTTTAATGCGATCAAAGTATATGCCAGTTATCGTCTCAGGTATAAAAGAAACAAAACGGTCGGCGACTAACGTTTGGACGCATGAAGGTCTGTTACCTATCTGTCTTACAAAATCTGTCAAAACTGACAGTTATATTGTTGCAATCAACAGTTCATTGCTACAGAAGATACGTGATAGCCCTGCAGGCCTTGATATAGCTTAACATTTTCCAGTATACATATTATAGTCTTTGCTTAACATCTGAGATTGGTCCTGATTCTGAGTACATGACTAGGATCGGTTTCTTAATACGGACCTTAGAGCGATCGGGTTTACCAAGTGCCACTTGCAAATTCGATAAGCTACGTTAAGTAAAATCAAAGACAAGACTGTCTTTGATTATTCTGCAGGACATTTTTTTATTATTGCTGATAGGGTACCCTTTTACCACTATCTCACGTGATGGTAAGTGATGATGCGGTCAAAGATGATGTTGAGGCTGACCTAAAATCACTGATTCCCAAGAAAAGCCACAACACTTGCGACAGATTTTTAACATGTAAGTGGTAGTAAGCCAGGCGGACATTCGTTAAATGTCCTACAAACTATACTATAAAGACTGCCAAGACACATATCAACCGGGATGGACGGCTTAACGTGCCCTCCGAAACACGCTCAGTAGTCAATGTGACTAGCGGTCACCCATCCAAGTATTGACCGCAACAGACGTTGCTTAACATAGTCGATCGGTTAAAGATGACTCAAGCTACGCTACGAGCGCTTAAGGGTAAAATGGCCGGTCGTGTTTCCACACAAACGTCGTAGAATCTCAAATCTCCAATCTCAATCTCCCTTATTTGAGATTTTAGGTTCGGAACCAACTATGATATCGATTAATCTCTACTTATCTAGGATTGTATCGTAACACATTTTAAAAAAGATAATTTACTTAAGTGTTATAATCTTCGAAAAATGATCAAATATTTTTTGTGGCTCATAACTTTTAACTGAATTATTTAAAAAAAATTTGTATCGAGACAAGCCTGGATAATGAAGAGATCAATCGATATCATGTTTAGTTCTGGACCTAAAACCTCAAATAAGGGTACACCAGCCAGTACAACCTTAAGAGCACTGCCCAAAACTTGAAGTATTTTAACATGTCTCGTTGAATGTTCCAGGTGACATTCGTAGGCAGCAACATACCGATCCACCCTCACGTATACTCGAACGGGCACATCTGCCTGTCCATCCTGACGGACGACTGGTCCCCGGCGCTTTCCGTGCAATCCGTATGCCTCTCCATAGTCTCTATGCTCAGTAGCTGTAAGGAAAAGGTAAGATTCGATGTCCACTGTTGTTTATAAGCTTCCCACTTTTCCTGGCTGATTAGCTGGCAACTTTACGTCTATGTTCCAGGCTTTGGAGTCTAGCCTCCAGTAACACATTTCTTTGGGTAATTGTGACGAATCAAGCATGAGGCCCACCTGATATTAAGCGGAATAAGCTATGCCTACAACAGATGTATTTTGTCACAAGTGACGACCTGCACAGCGCCCTTCACCCACAATTGTTAAGTCTCATGTGCCTGTTATTTTACTGGCTCTGAAGGAATGCTGCCGGAACGCACTGTTAGATTCTTGTCGGAGGGTGGCTGCTAGCCAAGCGAGCATTCACAAAATGCCCATCCACCATGCGGTGAAGGTCAAACCAGAGGTGGGCATCGAACTATGAACCTATGGCACGGCATTCGATAGCTATTAGGGGTTAAAGTATGAAATTGCCAATATGTACTGAATTTTTTTATATTTTATCTTTATATGTAATCATAATAATTACCATTGTTATCTATACATTGCTGCCATCTAATAGGAAGATCACTTCTCTGGTGACCTAGATTCGACAAACTGTGTGAAAGTATTTTGTACTGCCTCCTGGGAAGAAACTTTTTATCACGTAGAAAATATGGAGGTTGGCGAATGGTTTCTAATTGCAGTTCCTGTAGAGTTAAAACGTTTTCTCGTGCTGTATGAGGTCTTGCGTTATAATGTAGCAATAATGGTGAAGATCGATTCATGAGTCGGGGCTGTTTCATGTGCTATTTTGCTATCATTGTTCGGAGTTCGGCACAGTAGACATCTGCCGTTATTGCTTGACCAGATCGGAGAAAGCTGGTGAACACCATGCCGAGACCACTAAACAGTTACCACCTTTTTATTGGTAAGCTTCGCTTTAGGCACTATTGCTAACCATTGATGCGTTTGACCTGGGGTCAGCCATTGCATTTTTAGCTTACGGTTATCGTAAAGAATCCACTTTTCATCACATGTCACAATTCGATCCAATATGCCTTCATTTCTGTATCCATAACTGTATTGATAACAAAATATCTTTTCCCATTATTCCAGAAGCGACCACCGGACAACTCGTTCTATGTCAAAACATGTAATAAAAACCCCAAGAAAACAAAATGGTGGTACCATGGTAAGCTATAGTTTTTCTTTTTGTATTTGACAGCACTATACTGTAGCTCAAAACACGGAATAACTTTTTTTATATGTATTTGTGGTGGAACAAGCGCGAGGCCCACCTGATGTTAAGTGGACTGCCTATAACAGAACACTGCGGCCGTCCAACTCAAACATACAATTGATAAGTCTCCCGTGCCCGTAATTTTCCTGGCTATAATTATATGTATGGATATACGATGAAAACATGTATATTATTTATTTACCTAACACAAACATAACATGTTTTTAACGCAATTAAGTCACGTTAAATACTTATAACTATTTGTTCAAGTCGCGAAAGTCTTAGTTACTATTTTACTGGCTCTCAAGGACTGCTGCCGGAATACACTGTTAGGTGCTTGGCGACAGATTTTCTACTTGGTGGTAGCTAGCTAGGCGAGCATACGCAAATGCCCTTGGCCAATGCGGTGCAGCTCAAGCCGGCGCGGCGATGAGGATATCATGGACCTGTGGCACGTAGCTTGGTTGGTATCAGAGCGTATGAGAACGATTTGATAGCTGCCAGGCTTTTGAAATGTAGCACACAGCTCCGGTATCAGAAAAAAGTGCATTTATGCAAACTGTTAGATCTAAATATATTCTTATCTATTCAATTTCATACAATATTCTGTTGAGCGAGAATATAATATGGATAAAACATTTCCAACGAGTCACTGTGTGTCGCTTTGTCCTCATTAACTGTCGCAGTACACACAGACACGACAAGTGTTGTCCGACCGACCGACCAACGCGACTAACACAGTACTTGGATCGGAGTACGTAGCTGTCCTTACTGGCAACAAGCGTGGCCGTGCGACATCGCATTTGTTGGTCGCTGCGTTTGTTTATTAAACCAGTGTTTTGATGTCGTGTAAATCGAACCAACTTCAAATCTTCTATGTGATTTTTTTAAATTTAATACTTATTAATAAATTTAATAATAAGTACAGAGAACATTTAATCAAATATTTCTGCTATTATTTTAGTGTAGGTACTGGTAAAATAAATTGTTGTTTTATCTCTTACTAAATTTTATCCTGTATCTTTTGGAACTTTTTGTTCTGTGTAATCTGTGTAACATTTAAAGTGTATAAGTATTTACTTATGTAAAGCACATAGGCATTCGATTAAGCCATTTTAACCACCGACGAAATTCCAAGTCCAGTTTGGACACGGTGGCATCGTCGGACCATCGACATAACTAATTTTGTTGCACTGGATTACGAACGATCGATTATGTCGTCAAACAACATGGTAATTAGGACGAATTTTGCACTTATTGGTGCGTTATCTAGGGTTGTCAATTTCCGTGTTCATAAATGACTTTTGTATAAATCGTGTAACTGTCTGTTGCAGATGACTCCGTGTAACGCGGGATCGCTAAGCTATATCGAGCATGGACGATAAATCTCAGTTTGTGATAAGTGTTAAATCTAAAGAGCGTTAAACGAACTATTTGTACATAGTGCGCGAAACTCGCGGTGAGGAGGACCTTGTGGAACGCTGGCAACACTAAATTTATAAGTCTTTTGAACAAATTTTTGAGCGCAGGCAACACTCAAAGTACAGCTTGCCTGCATTCGAGTACGTGAGGTGTATATTTAATATTACCCGACCAGAAAACAACTAAAGTTGAAATTTGTAAAGCGAACTGACTTATCTATCTAAGGTGAAAAGTTTTTAATGAAATATGGTACAAAATCAGTAACGAAAGTTACCGGGCCGGAGTTATTCGATGCCGGGTCAATTAATATTACCGTGTCAATGGTTAGCAAATGTTTAGGCAAAGTTAGAGCTATAAGGTTTAGTCCGCTTTATACATTCCAGCGTTAGATTGTCCAGAGAACTTGTTTAGAAATAATCCGCCACATGGCGAGGGTTCTCAATATTCTGGTCGGGCTTAACACGTATCATTTTAAACTGGTCTACGATTATTTGTCTGTAATACAATCGACCGGTCTAACTTAATAACGCAACGCTAGGAACTTTAAACTCTAGTGCCTTAGTAATAAGATTCACTGGGATGGCACACGCCACATAATAGGTAGCTAATAACAGTTAGTATGAAAGCTTAGGGCATTGTTAAATTGGGTCGGTCTAAGGCTATGTTCATATTAAACTCAGTGTGGCGTAAACTGTAGCCGCTCGGAAAGCCGTAAAGATACGTACAAATCAATGCGATCAGCTTCGTCCGCGATGGGGGTCAGTTCTTTTTATTAATAATTTCAATTCTTTGATTCTTCGTATATTAATGATACGCTTATTATTTGAGCGTTCTTTAATGGTACTAACAAAAAACTGAAACATAACATAAACAAAACTGAACGACACCGCGGACGCAGCTGCACGCGTTGGTCTATGCGTTCCTTAAGTCGCAAATCGACGTAACTAATTGAGCGGCCCACTGTAGTGACGTACTTATATACTGTAACAGACGGATAGTCCACTGCTGAACACAGCCTCCCCTATTAAGGGGTTATATGCCATAATCCCCACGCTTGGCAGGCGTCTTGGGGATCGCAGTGTAAGTTGGCAGTTCTTTAGAAGGCGCTGGTGCCCCCACCTTCCAGTATTTTTCCCTTAGTCGCCTCTTACGACACCCACGGGATGATATGGGGAGGTGCAAATCTAATCCGGCACCCCACGGGGCACTTACTTATATGAGTGCGTGTAATTTCGCTGAAAGTCATCCGTTGAGTTTGCGTTCGTCCACATATTGCATATTGTAAGCGTATTGTGTAATCTGTCCAGTACAGTATTGGGCGCTTACATCAGTAGTTTGCGGCTCACTGAAAGCCTAATATCAACATAGCCTAAATCGTCGTTAGCACGGGATATAAAAAAGCATTGATTTTGAAATCGACGTTGGAAATCAGCGCTTTTTAAGCGCTCAGTTAAGAAAATACGGCAACGTTCCGTGGTTTTCGAGGCAGGCAAGGGGACTTTTTAGCGCTCGTACGTGCGACGATTTGATGTAGGTACGTATGATGTGCTGCAGAAGATGTCTTTCTAATTATAGGGATATAGACTGATATATCTGTGCTTAAATTGTTTTATCAAGTATATTTACATTTAGCAACGCATGTGTTTCAGAAATGTCCATTTCATGAAGATACAATAACAATGAGGGCGGAGACGGGTTGTGACGTCACGCCCCAAAAGAGCAAAATATTTATTTACATACCTCATTTGTTTATCCATCATTATTTTTAAAATATTAATTTGTGTCACGATATAATTATTATTATTTATTCTATTTTCGTATTTTGTAAAGAAACACTTGCTGCTAGTCTACTATCAGTCTATATCCCTTTTCCCCCAGAATCTAGTCTTAAATGTTTTCTAAAGTGTGAAGTTAAAATTAGATATGAAATTTCTCCATTCAATACACCTCACGAGTTTCAGTGGAGAATGTTGTCGCCAAAATTGGAGAATATTTAAATGTAAGTAGACAATTTGACGTGATGATGTATTTACTGCTTGTCCATATTGTTTGTAAATGTCGAGTCAATCCATACTTAGTTGTATATAATTTGTAATGTTTATTTTTATTGTGATTTTATGATGTGGTGCGGTGTGATTGTCATTCTCGTAACGAATTACCAACGAATCGAATCTGAATCGGCATTGTTTGACTTCTGTATAACTATCAGCTTCGATGCAGAAGCGATCTGTTTTGAATCCGAGTTTAACCTCGGCTGGAATCCGAGACAAAATATAATAGTGATGGATGATAGAGTCTATAATAACTACTAGTGTTTACGTTGATAGCATGCAATCTGATTCAAATATTCCGCATATGACAGTTACGGCGCTGTTAGTGCTTAATAGCATTATTTGAATAGGTTCTTAGCAAAATATATGTAGTTTGTAGCAGTGAGAAAATTCTATGTTGATCTTGGTTATATTTTCTAAGGCTATGTTGAAGCCATACCATGTTTCTTTAAAATTTTCTCTATACAATAAAATTGGTAAATTGAAAGAATATGATTAAAACGAAAATATCTTATTTATTTATACATGTATAAAATATAACAATAAAATAGCGACACCTTATCAAGAGACAAGATAATTTATATTTCCGATTTAAGATACTAGTTTGATGTCAAAAAGGTTTCTTTTGTTATTCACTTTGGTGAAAAATAACCTATCCGCTTTCCAATTTCATTTTGAAATTGGAAAGCGGATAGGTCATCGTTTTAAAAAAAATATCAAAATTTAGTTCAACACCGTTACCATTTTGTTTGAAAATAAAGCCCCAGGGGGCCAGCTCCCATCCCCTACCAAACCATCATATAAACGGAGGGTTTTGTTTCATGCTTAAAATAATTATTCGTAGACACGAACTATCACCAACGCACAATCATGACAAGCAATATTTGTTCGATCCAACTTAAAAACCAAACGAAATATGTATCATGGATGTGCAAGCGAGATACAAGATGTTTCTGACATAGCATTATCCCGTTTTTAATATACAATGATTTATAGAACGGTTTTACAATAGTTTTCCGACATTTATTTGTATGCTGTTGGTAACTTTTTTAGTTACATTTTGCTGCATTTATTTAAGAGAATGATATAAACAAAAACACTGTACTTAATTTAACACATTTTTATCGTAAAATTGTCAAAATCAAGTTTAAATCCGAGAGTTACATCTAGAAAGTAACTTTTTTAAAATAGAAATGACGAACACTTGTCGTTGGAACAATAATACTTCGCATCAAATGTCACGTCAGAGTACGCGAAAAGAGTGAACAATTTGTTGTGACGTCATTATAACACCGAGCGGTTCCATTGCCGTTGGAATCTTGCTTAATTGACGTGGAGGTATAAAATTAAGCATTAAGATTGAGTTATCATTTCAATTAGAGGTGAGAGTTGGCCTCCAGATTATAATTTTGTCATTGCTGCCTCTCTTTCACTCCTACGCAGTCTGATGGTGATGGAGTTTCAGTATTTGTCAGAATCTTAAGTGCGAATACTTTTTATAATTAGGGGTAATATGAGTTTTAACACATCTCGGAATGCAATTCTATTGACAGGTAACACATATATTAGTATATCAAAGTGATACTGATTCAGATCTCGATTGGTATCCGCATGAGAACGACAAACAACTCGCAGATTGCAGGTGAATATAGCTTTTGTCAACATATACATTTGTGAAAGCTTTCTGCATATATCTTATTTATTTAACAATCAACAAATAATTATATTTTGTGACCACACACTGATGCAATGATTTTTGTCATACTTGCATCACAATTATTGCTGTTGCAATGAATACGAGTTGTTTATTTTTTATGTTCACAATTAATTAAATCAGCCGTTTCAATAATAGTTTATTTTCAGTAGCAACATCTTCCAATGTAATTGCTAATAATATTGGTTCCAGTTCAGTTTAAATATTCATATCGTAATAATAACCATGCTGAGTATTTTTTTTATTGGGTGTGAATAGCCAAATTTCTGAACTATGTGTAAAACGATGGACTTATATCACTTTGATAGATAAAAAGTTCCAAGTTTTTCTTTGTTATGCCATCAATGGAACTATTACTCTAATTTCCTCATCGTCCCATTGATGGGAGAATGAACTTCCCCTTAATGTTATTCTTCTTTCCTTGAGCATTTTGAACTTATCTCCTTCTTTAAGATTTGCCTTTCCACGCCCACTTTGAAAACTATGTATATGTGTAATATTTTTTTGAAATCTGCCCTTTATTTTATAAGAAAAAATTAAAAACAACAGTTTTATTTTTTTGTAATTCTGTTCATTTGCAGTAATATTTTAGCAACAGTCTTACAAACTATTGCATGGAATTTGTTTTTAATTACAATTGTATTACCGCCCTTGAAAACACCGGGTCAGTATTTATTTACATACAACTTCAAGGAGCAGACATATTTAGCATCTGTTAGTACAATTTTCGTGTAAAAGTACAGTCTTGGTGTTGCCATTGATAAATATATTTTTTGTATTGTATTTTCGAACTGTACAGTCTTGAGATGGAAGTGTTATTATAATTGTTATACAAATAATTTTTGGTTAATTTTTAATTTTATTTATAAATTTTAGCACATGAATTTGCTTTCCGTCTCAGACATTTTAATGATATAATGTACTTATGAAATGATCAGTTTCCTACTATTTATCTTCGGGTGCTATTTGAACATGTTATTATTACAAACACCACATTCCTTTATAATTTTAAATGACCAAATTGATTAAAATATTACCTATGTTTATAATTTTGTAAGGCAATACAGCAATAATGTTTCGTAGCGTTTAATTTAGCCGACCTGCTTAATTTATTATTATGAATTATTAAAATTAAAAAATATAGCTAAAGGATTTAAGAATTTTATTGCCCATGGAGATATTAAAAATTAAATCACACACCTATTTAAAAATTAAATTCGATTGTTTTGTTGTACAATAAATAATTTTGTGTTAATTATACATGAACCTTGACCATTCTTGATATTACACACAAGCCATGCCGCCTCAAACTTACAACAGTATAAGAACACAAAATGGTCGCAAAACAATAACAATGTACTTCAATAAAATTATAACCGCTTTGCTATTTTTTACATTGGGTAACTTATTACACCGTATAGTACTGCGCAAAAGAGTTTTCGCTTTGCGCAGTACTAAATGGCGTTAGGATATAAAACTATTATTATTAGTAAGGCGGTAAGTTAATAGGAAAATGAGATATAACAAAGCGATTTTCTACTTGCCGGTAGCAGCCGGGGAAGCATAAATGTATGGAATATATGACATGTTTTATCGACGAGCGACGCGGGCGTCGGCAACGGCACGATTTCATGATTTTTTGTTTCCTCGGCTGCGGGCACCACAACACAGCCATTTTATAGGCATCAGTATAGTTAAACTAGAACCGCACGCGGACGGTTCAGGTTAAGCTGGTTGTTACTTGTTGTCTACAAACAGAAAGTAACCAGCTTAAACTGAGCCGACCACGTGCTAATAACTTAAAACGATTGAGTCGCCCTAGAAATAGACTTTCCACCATACAATTTTCATGTAGCAGCTTTCAGCTACCAAAACTTAATAGAAACACAATAATAAATAGCGATATCAATAAACAACCCATTCTTATAAATGCATAAATGATATTATATATGTACAAAATATATTATATGTAAATATAATGTAGGTCCTTAATACAAAGTTTGTCAGCTATTATCATTTCGCAAAGTATGTATTCTAACATTGTCATTTTTGCATTAACGCCTGCCAAAAGCGCTTTGAATACAACGAAGGAAAAAAAAATATAGCGTCTGAGCACCAGCTTAAATCAACAGTATATGCCCCGGGGATGCTGGGGTGCGAATTCTACCTGCATTTTTATTTTTTTCTTTCATGGTAATTTAGTTAGTTAACTATACAGATTCTTAACTCTGTTTTTTTAAGGTACTAACTAGCAATAAATATACACTTTTATGGTATAAGTAAAGCATAATACCACCGTTACCTTCAAAATTCTAATGAGTGTCCAATATTCTACCATTAACGAAATGTCAAAGTCATGTCAGTTAAGGATGCAACCTTTTAATGACCGAACGCTCTACTCTAAGGTTGTGAACGATGACGTTAGAGCGAAAAGTTGCACTCCGAGTGCGCTCTAACAAAGATTCGGAACGTGCCCTATTGTCGAGGTGGCGTATACCATATATACATTATTTTGCATGTAATGGAATATATTGGATGAGCGTGCATTTTTAGACTAAAATTCTACTTGTATAGGAACTGTTAAGCATGTCTGCCATATTTGACATTACGAAAACAAAAATACAATGACTTAATATAATATGCAATAACATAGTATGTACATCTCAGAATATATAGCAGAAAATAAGTTAAAACGGTTACATATACATAATGCATACATTTTGCTTGCAAAGGGTAACTGTGACGCCAACTGTACATGCAAAATGAAACATTTTAGAATCATTGAAAATTTGATATATGTATACTTCAGTACTAAGCTCTACTCATCTCGTAAAATTTTGAGTACATTTTTATACTTAAAAGGTAACGTAAAAGTTTGAGTACTTTATAGTATTCAAATGTTTTAAAATCCATGGCTGTCATCTAATTTTGTATATGACAGACGTGGATTTGGTGACAGCTGTCAGTGATATAATCAATGCAATATTCGAAATACCTCTAGTAGCCAATTATTTTTAAATAAATATTCTAAATTCAAATTGAGACGTGACAGCTGCCAAAATAATAATTTAATGTCGTTTTATCAAACAACAATATGTGACACAACCTAATATAACAGTGCTTCGATGTGACAGTAGCTATCGTATTGCTTAGTTTCGATTCCGTATTTCGGCTACATGAGACCTAAATATATGTCTATGAAATGCAGTGGATGATAAGGTATGAAAAATGGGAACTAGATCTCGAGGACGCCTGCCGGAGCACACAGTAGAAAATCTGACGCCAAGCATTTTCTACTTGAGAGTGGTAGCTAGCCAGGCTAACACTAACAAGCTATGTTACTATAAGGCATTTTCCGAATGCCCTCAAAGTGCCCTACCATCCAACGCATTATGTACTCAGTTACTCACAAAACAAAAATGGCCAATCACCAGCTCAAAGGTTAGCCTGAACAACATCTTCGACCACATCATCACTTACCATCCAGTGAGGTAGTGGTGAGGTATGATGAAGCGATTCTGAAAATCGTGATACCGGTCGAGATCGAGCTACTCGACTGATTTAACGTGAGTGAAACCGGTTTCAAAATTGTTTGTGGCAAAATTCAAAATTGTTTAAAAATAGCTACTACATTTCAAACACAAACAGTCTTAACATGATTAGAGATACGACGCACTCATAAAACCAAATGCACTTATAGCATATCGCAGCTACACAACTGATTGTCGTTAATATAAAATTTCATTTCCCACCATGGATAATCAAATAGCTTTGCAATTAAGAAAATACAGTGATATTTTCCTAATACCAAATATTATTTTAAATTGCAACTAGAGGCAAATTGGCAGTGTCTTGTAGAACTGTTGACACCTTTATTACAATCCCCAAGACGCCTGCCATGAATATATAAATGTATTTCAACTAATTTAACTTACTATGAGTACAAGTTAAATTCGACACTATTGGAAGTACCATAGCGGTCCAAACTATTAGAGAGCGCTTTGTATGTCGATCATGTAATTTTGTTAGAAAGAATTTCTGATTAAGGCCCAGAAAATACGAAATAATGCCAACATGATATGGAAAATCTCACAAACCAGGTACAGCACGGTACTGCAATTTATAAACACAATACTCAAGGATATAAGTAATATTTTCATATATTTCAAAACATGTTTCCTAATAATTGGCTCGATAGAAAAAAAATGACAAAAACACCTCTGAAAATAAAGGATACTATTTCCGCCAGATTTAAGCGTATTAAAATTTGTTTTTTTATCTAACATATTGATTGTTTAAGTACAATAAATTTAATTGATTATTTTTTTCTAAAAAAAACACAGTTAATGCGTATTAAGCCTGTTTATAAATTGTCACATACGCCCTTTAATTCCGAGAAGCGTTAACATCATGTCGCACTATTTACTCTAGCGATCCACGTATAGCGCTATCATTATCGCTCATACCGCGGCCAGCCGCCTTGAGTGTCGGACCTATGTGGCTTTTGTCAGCGATCTTGATTAAATAAAAATATGGGTAAATCGTAGTGTATAATATATTGCCGATGATTTGCGGAGGTGGCGCCATGTACCCCGTGAACTAATGATGCGAAGAGAAGTGGGGACAAATTCTAACATCTTTCTCTACAATGATGTCCCTTAAAAGCGTAATTTGTAGCTTTCAAATAAAGCTTTTAAGTGACATATTTGTCCCCACTTCTCCTCTGGTCATTAGTTCACGAGGCCCGATTGCAATGGAAATATTGACCTCCATACTAGAACACTGGACATTATTAGAACCCGAAATATAAAGGGAAAAGTCTAGGAACTAAATTTAACAATAAATTACCTCACCTTGGCTTACACACTGACGCATGAATCCTTATACACTCAACCTTTATTGAATCATTCAATTCCTGAAGGAATAAGAATAATTTTTCAAATGCAAGTCCAGCGAGAATTAACAGAGGCCAGTGAGCCGAAATTATTTTTGGCATTTATTTGATTACAATTAACCAATGCCAAAGTGCATAATCTTCCGGAAGAATTACTTTGTATGAGCACAGTTCTCAATAATTTGGACATACTACACCTAGTGACTTAGTCCAAGACTGGCTGACGATGACCACTATATTGTTTCCTTATAGAATCACCAAGTTGATACACTAAGCTCATTTTTAATCACCTTTTAAAATTTCTACTGAGCTCAAAGTCATCGCGTCAAGGCGTTGCGGCCATCACTTTCGGAATCTTACTCAGATAGTAATCGTGGTCATACCTCGTCACAAGTATACCGTCCGTTACTTTAACGTCACCATCTGGCGAATAGTCCACTAAGCCACCTTTTGACGTTGTCAGTTTACCGTCAACTGTCTTGATGATCGCATCTCCGGCGCATAAGTCCCACTTTTTGATAGCTGTTGCGTGCAGGTAAACGTCGAACGTTCCGTTGACCACCTCCATGACTTTGTAACCTGCGCCGGCGGCTGGTGTGATGGTGGTTTTGGGACCGAAGGCTGCTTTGGCAAGCTCTGACACTTTGCCGGGGTGAGATCGGGACACTACCACTCGGGGAGCTTCTTTGTTTTCTTCTCTCTGTAATTAAGAAGAGGTAAATGTGGTTGCGCGCCGACTAAACGTATTTGTGAGCATATAAAAAAATCTTAACCAAAAAAAGGTACCAACTTCAACACTCAACACTGTGAAATAATTTGTTGAAGTCGGTACCATGATAGTTCAAAAGTACCTATTATCACAATATAGAGCGCTGGCACCGACTTCGTCAAGTAATTTCACAGTTTTGGGTGTTGAAGTTAGTTCCATTTTTTGGTTTAAATTTGTTTTAATATATTCTATTTAGTGGTAAAAAAAAATTCACTCTTAGTGACCCTTGCTACTTTCGGGATCGATTGCCGATTGCTTCATTGTCAACGTCCATATCATCAAGATACGTAAATATTTTTCAGTTATTGGAGTTTAACTAAAAAACGGCTTTACCGATTTTGATGAATTTTAAATGGAACCAAACGACAAGCATCAGCTTTCAAACAAAATCGGTTTACCCAGTCAAAAGTTCTGAGGTAATAAATATAAAAAAATAATACAGACGAATTGAGAACCTCCCTCCCTTTTTAGAAGTTGGTTAAAAAGTAGTTTTTTGTGGGGCTATGTCTCTCTTTAGTGGGAAGGTACCCTTAAGGCCCTTTTTTAGTCAATCAGTAGGTAAATTTAGCGTCCGAGAGTTGCGGGCTATTGACACTACGCAGCGTTGCGCTCTAGTCGCACAGCGCCCGTCAGGACTCACGTCGCTCGCTCGATGTCCCCAGCCGCACGCTATTAGCGTCACAGTGTAACTTAAAAAGTTGATCAGCTGTAGGTATCGTAGCTACTAAATCCAGAACTGCATCTAAATAATTATTTTGTTCTGGTGAAAATTTTTATTCGCTTATAGAATAAAAATATTCGTTTCACACTAAGTACCTATTTTTATTAGATTTTGTTCGGATACATTGTTTTTAGGGTTCCGAGCCCAAAACGCAAAACGGAGCCGTATTTATGAGTGCCCGAGTTCTGTCTGTATGTCCGTCCGTAACTCATTGGTCTTTAGCTCGTAAATGGAATGAGTAACAAACCTGAAATTTTGATATATTGTGTAGAACGTTTACCGAAACAAAAGATGAATAATACACTAGACTTTATTTATTTTATTATTTTTGTTACCAATATGAGTAAGGTAGCTGAAAAAATGCATACCGGTATGTGGTCGCCTGTAGAGTATATGTATAGTTGGTATAAAATAACTTGCCAAAGTTGAAAATAGAGTATTTTAGATAAGCATGGTACCGACTTTAACAAGTTATTGCATACTTTTCAATGATTAGTGTACCTACCTATGTTTTTCTGGAGGGGTTTATTCCTGGAATAAATTTTACAACGTAATCCAAGTGAGGAAAGTTACTCCGATTTGGATGAAATTCAAAATCTAGGTTGTGCTGGGTGTCATTATTCCCAATTTTATTTCTGCAATGTCGTCTGCCAAGTGAAGAAAAATACATCTGATTTGCCCGAAAATTGATATCTAGGTTGTTGTATACGTTATTATTCCAAATTCGGAATTTGTATAACGATAACGTCTGCCAAGTGACAAAAGTTACTTCTATTTAGCTGAAAATGAAAATCTAGGTTGTTCTGGACGTTCTTATTCCGAATTTGGAATTTATTTTTCGATGTCGTCTGCCAAGTGAAGAAAGTTAGTCCGCTTTGGCTGAAAATTGATATCTAGGTTGTGCTGGGCGTCATTATCGGAAAATCAAATGTTAATTAAAACCCAAATGTTTAGCCAAATCGGAGTTACTTTAATCATTTTGTAGACGTCATCGAAAAATAAATTCCAAATTTGAAATAAGGACGTCCAGAAAAACCCATACATCGATTTTTGGCTGAAAATGGAAATCTCGGTTTTTCTGGACGACTATATTTCAAATTTGAAATTTATTTTTCGATGTCGTCTGCCAAGTGAAGAAAGTTACTTCGATTTGGCTGAAAATCGACGTCTAGGTTTTTCTGGACGTCTTTATTCCAAATTTGGAATGAATTTTTCGATGACGCCTGTCAAGTGAAGAAAGTTACTCCGATTTGGCTGAAATTCATAATCTAGATTGTTCTTGACGTCTTAATTCCGAATTTGGAATTTATTTTTCGATTTCGTTTGCCAAGTGAAGAAAGATACTTCGATTTGGCTGAAAATCGATATCTAGGTTTTTCTGGACGTCTGTATTTCAAATTTGAAATTTATTTTTCGAAGTCGTCTACCAAATGAAGAGAGTTAGTCCGATTTGGCTGAATATCGATATCTTGGTTAACCTGGGCGTCATTATTTCGGATTTGCATTTATCTTTCAACGTCGTCTGCAAAGTAAAGAAAAAATTTCAACTTGACCGATTAAAATTTTTCAGCCAAATCATTTTTCAGCCAAATTGGAAGACCTTCTTTCACTTGGCAGACGTCTTCGTAAAACGAATTCCAAATTCAGAATAAAAACGCCCAAAGCAACCTAGGTATCGATATTCAGCCATATTGGAGTAACTTTTTTTACTTGGCAGACGTCATTAAAAAATAAATTCCAAATTTAGAATAATGACTTCCAGAACAACCTAGATTTTGAATTTCTGTCAAATCGGAGGACCCTTTTTACTTGGCAGATGACATCGAATAATAAATAACAAATTCAGAATAAGAACGACTAGAACAACCCAGATACCGATTGGTAGCGATGTATCTTTCTTCACTTTGCAGACGTCATCGACGAATAAATTCCAAGTTTGGAGTAAGGACGTCCAGAAAAACCTAGGTATCAATTTTCAGCCAAATCGGAGTAAATTTTTCACTTGGCAGATGATATTGAAACAATAAGTCCATATTGGGAATAATGATGCCTAGCACAACCTTGATACCAATTTTCAGCCAAATCGGAGTTACATTCTTCCCTTGGCAGGCGTCATCGAAATATTTGTTCCAAATTTAGAATACAGACGTCCAGAAAAACCTAGATATTGATTTTCAGCAAAATCGGAGTAACTTTATTCACTTGGCAGACGTCATCGAAAAATGAATTCCAAATTTGGCATACTGACTTCCAGAATAACCTAAGTATCAATTTTCAGCCAAATCAGAGTAACTTTCTTCACTTGGCAGGCGTCATCGAAATATTAATTCCAAATTTAGAATACAGACGTCCAGAAAAACCTAGATATCGATTTTCAGCAAAATCGGAGTAACTTTATTCACTTGGCAGACGTCATCGAAAAATGAATTCCAAATTTGGCATACTGACTTCCAGAAAAACCTAAGTATCAATTTTCAGCCAAATCAGAGTAACTTTCTTCACTTGGCAGGCGTCATCGAAATATTAATTCCAAATTTAGAATACAGACTTCCAGAAAAACCTAGGTATCATTTTTCAGCCAAATCAGAGTTACTTTATTCAGTGGGCAGATGATATCGAAACAAGTATTGACTGCAAGTTATTTATTTTCGCTAAGCGATTTATCGTTACATTGAAATTAAAACTGCAATGTAATATATATTTATGAAATTGTTTTATAAAGGTCTTCATTCTGATACCCCACTCGATGGGTTTGGAAGAAAAACTTTTTTTTACCTCACAATATTGGGTCTAAAATCCGCCAGTTTGTTTTTCATTTTTTTTTATTTACCTAGTGTCACTTGGGTTATCAAGAGGAATCTAACGATATCTCTTACATAAACATCGGTCAAGCCGTTTAGAAGTTATGGTGGAATAAAGAAACTCACAAACATACTCCTTTTTTAGGCAGTCGTGTAAAAATAAGACCATTTTGGGAATCATGACGCCCAGCACAACCTTGATATCAATTTTCAACCAAATCAGAGTAACTTTATTCACAAAATTTCTGGTTCTCAAGGACAAGGACACATAGCGGTACACACTGATAAGTGCTTGGCGACAGATTTTCAACTTGAGCGTGGTAGAGAGCCAGCCACTCATTCGCAAGATGCCCTGCCACAATGCAAAATTAATGGTTCTTAAGGACACATAGCGGTACACACTGAAAAGTACTTGGCGACAGATTTTCTTCTCGAGGGTGGTAGCTAGCCAGGCGCGTATTCGCAAAATGTCCTACCACCATGCAAAATTAATGGTCCTCAAGGACACATAGCGGTACACACCGATAAGTGCTTGGGGACAGATTTTCTTCTCGAGATATCTAACCAGGCCATGTTTTATAATATATATTACAGTAGGATATTTTGATTGAAATAATATTTCATATTACGAAAATACCCAAACTTATCGGTAGTTGCATCGGTTAATTTTATTATGTGGGTAGCCAAGCGGTAACCTTTATCAAGCGGCCTTCTAATGCTCTCGTGATCTTCCGATTCAGACAGCTATAATCTGTTTCCAAAACCATACTATACTTTTTTACTATGGCGCGTGAAAACAATGCCATCGAGAAAGTTTTTTTTTTATTTAGGGAGAACATACATGTTGACTGCCGCTGTTGGCTGTTCAACTCCATCGTACTTTGCATTTTTAATTAATTTTTTAACTTATTTCTAGCACGTAATTGACCGGCAGAATTTTGTTGGAGAAAACGACACGCGTCCTACCTCGATGACGCCTAGGCGGGCACTAAACGGAGTGCGTGAGAGCTTGAATCGTTAGATTTGTAGTTTTTTTTCTTGTTAAAAAAACTATAGTTGAATTAGAAAATGTGGCTTCATACGTTACTAATAAATAACAAGCTCTATCTATTGGTATAATTTCCACATGGTTTGATGATAGTATCTTTTAGTTCCAGTCATTTAAAAACCGAAATGGTGTCATGTTTGGTAATTTTTTTTATCGAAGAAATTGTTCATAATCACGTTTTCGGCTTCATACGTTCCTGGAGAGTATGTTCAACTTTATGTAAATGATTTTATTTAATCTAAATTTTCAGTGCTATTTGAGTTACAGATTTTAAAAAATGTTTAAAATAACTACAACAGGCCCTTAATCTCGATACCCCACACGCGGTACCTGGGCGGCGGCGGTGACAAACCAGGTGGTAGGCCTTCCTAAGCAAGAGGACGTCTTGGTGAGTACCACGGCAGCGTCAGATATTCTACCTCCAAGCAGCAAACACTTATGTTTAGGTTGAAAATGTAGCAAATGAAATTACTGAGCAATTGGGACTTCAAAACTAATGTTGGTATGTCAAGCGCAGTCCATTGTCACACACAACTGTAACTATAATAGACTGATGTGCTGCTTACCATCAGGCATCGGCTTTTCCGTCTTGGCACATAAAAAATAAAAGATTTAGTCTGGAGGAGCAACTGGTATCCACTTGAATTCTGCTGTGTGCTCAAGCTCTGATGCCTCAGTCACTCCAGTCCACACCTTTGTATGAGACAGAATGTATAACAATGCGACCGAGTTTATATAGTATAGTATCTTTAGTTAGAAGAAGAAGATGATGATAACTAACTGATTCTTCATAAATCAAGCAGGAATCAATTTCATAGAGATGCATAGAAACCAGTAATGTAGCTTGCAGCCTGCAGTTGCAATTTGCGACCTGCAGTTGGTCTTGGAATCATAGTTTTATGGTAGAACTTGTGATTGCGCTTAGTGTTCCTTATGGCACAATAATTTACCTTTCTAGTGGCTATGCCATTAAATATAGAAAAATATCACCAAGATGGACTCTTTTTTTTTTTAATATTATGATTACAAGCACTACCGCATGCTAAGCGAAAATACCGCCCGGGGCAAAACATTTTGTACTCCAATAATTTGTAAAATAAGATCTTACTGAAGAGACCTTACCACCTGGGGCCCAACTCCAATCTTTTAAAAACTATTATTGAACACGACATTATTATTTTAAGTAAGTATTAAAAGTTTAAAATATTGATACTAAGATATCAAGGCTGTCACAAAGAATATTGTTCAGTTCATATAGAGCTATCTCTATCATACAAATAACTTGATTTAAAACATGCAATGAATAGATTCAGGCGTTACTTTGCGGAAATCCATATTTAATAATAACAAATACTTTTAAAAGTATCCTAAAAAACCTTAAATAATATTTAAATAAAACACTTAAAAAAGCATAAAATTATATATCTAGTGACAGTCAGTTAATCAGTTTTGATATCCGATATAAAGAACATAAATCCGCGTTTAGAAACGACCATCCCGAACAGTCTCATTTTGCCAAACATTTAATTGAAAGCGGTCATCAACTCCTCGATTGTAATACGTTTGAAATCTTACACTGTTGTGACAAGGGGTTTAGGTTATGTGTATTAGAACAGTTAGAAATATCGAAACATAGTGTAAGCTTCGCGCTGCTGAATGAACAGACTCAATTGGTTTCATCCCCACTGTTACGTATTTTTAGTGATAATCTGCCGCCACAAACTATTTTGTAAAAAGTTCCGGCTTACCATGTCACAACTGCTATATTTCACACTTATCTTCCACAATTAGGGTAAACTCACTATCTAACACTGTATACCTATATTACTGTCGTATATTATACACGGCACTTTGCGTATTAAGTACTGTAACGTCCGGCCACTTCGAGAATCTTTTGAAGACTGACTCGAATTCTCCCTACAACTGGCCATGTTTGCTCTCCCCTCCAAGTATTACGTAACGAGTCAAATCAATGTCTAATGGACTACGCAATTATCAAATAAGCCATTAAAGGAGTCAAATTGAATAATTACAAGAAAAATGTAAAGCATTTAATTAAGTACAGATTAAATCAAATTGAAACCTAATAATTTAAACATTATTTGTAATATTTGTTTATTATTTTTTCATAACGTGCCGAGCCAAGCCACCCGTCGAACCAGCTACCAGTGATGACGTCACGCTACGAGTCACGCCACCCACCGTGTCATCCCCACGTGTCCCGAGCAGCTACAAGCAGGTCCTGTGACTGTTTCATCGTGGAAGCCGCCTGCTGGTCGAACCGAGCTACCCGCCGAACCAGTGTTGACGTCACTCTGCGACCCTTTCATAATTTTAAGTTAAAACTAGTTTCTTAATATTGTTTACTATATTATTCAATATTTCTCATATTTGTAAACACTAAACATACCATATATAACGTAAAAATATTCTGTTAACAATTCAATAACATTTTTATATAATTATCACTATAAAAACGTATATCTTTACCAATTGTAAGCTACAACAAAGAACAGTGAGTCACGATCGGGCCTATATAAAGGCGTGTTTAGCCGCTGGCTGTTTGTGTTTTGTCGGGAGAAGTGCCTTCGGCACTTCTCCCTCCCGGGCTATTGTAGGGCCAGGCCCTCGCCCAAAACCCGGTGGAGCTGGACGACCGCACAGGCGGTAGCCAGCATCTATGTCCTCCCTAAACACAGCTGGCGGTTTAGTCTCGATCGTGCGCTCGGTAAGTCAAGACCTCCTGAAGATGCTTCGTTTAGAAGCGAAACTAGTCGGGTATTCTTCCGGTTAGGCTGCGTGATGTTTATGACGTCACGTAGATAACAGGAAAATTAGGCGGAATTGTCACTAGATATATAATTTTATGCTTTTTTAAGTGTTTTATTTAAATATTATTTAAGGTTTTTTAGGATACTTTTAAAAGTATTTGTTATTATTAAAACATGCAGCCCGCTCTCATGTTGAAGTTATAATGTAAGTAAATAATGTGGTAGTGCTCAATAAAATTGTAAAAAAATAAAGTTTAAGCTTAAAATAAGAATGAATTAAGAGACATGGAAGTTGGCCCCCTGGTCCTTTTCATTCTAGGTTTAACTATTTTTACCACATCATCTATGCATAGAGTAGTGGTGAAAGGCTAGCTTATAAAATAGAGAAGCTAGAAATTTAAACACTTACACGAGCAACATTGACGATATTAGAGGAAGTCTTCTTAGTGAACCAGCCCCAGTAGGTGCGCGGCGGGAACGGATAATGGATGACGCCGATGATGGGGACTCCTCTGATGGCCACGCACACCATGGTAGTCACATACTGGTAAAGACCCTCTGGAATTCGGCAATACATTGCTTTTTAGGATACAGGACTCTATATTACTAACCTTACATGGTATCAGTCCGACCTGGGTAGATTGTTTTAATATTTTTATTATTGCATTAACGCATGCTTTGAGTATTACGTTACAAATTTAGGAAAGGAAAATATAGTCATGTGCGGGATTAGAGCCCGCATTATCCGGCTGTAGCCGAGGTATGCTCTGACCATTGAGAAACTAACCTCGAGAGTGGAATTGACGGTCCGGCTAATCTGGCAACTAATGTGATGATATTGCACTCATTCTAAATTTAAAATATTATTTTTCCAGTGTGGTGCTTACAGTATCGTAATGTGTTGATTTTTTTTATACTTAACTGATAAGTTTTATTATAAATCATACTGGATATCACAGGTAATTTTGGGAGTCAATGTACCTTATTCACTTAATTTTAGGGATGTGAGACATAGTCCTTTCTTAATTTCTTTCGTATATTCAAATTAAAAATTATAAATCCATATTTGTTAACACTCATTCTAACTTTTTTTTTATGCCTGATATGTTAGCCTTTGACCACTATCTCAGCTGATGGTAAGTGATGATGTGGTCGAAGGTGTTGTTCAAGCTAACCTAGAATTACTGGCTCGCTACGGATGCTTCAAAATTTATATTATTTTATAGTGGTATATTATCTTCTGTATTTCTTTCTTGCATCAATATAAAAATCGGCCAAGTGCGAGTCGGACTCGCGCACGAAGGGTTCCGTACCATTAGCTATACAACATATAGCTAATTTAAGGACGGTTCGTTCGGAGAGCGGTGGCTGCAAGACGCAAAGATATCCGCGATTACAACCTGAAGATGGCAATCAGAGATCGCAACAGTGTGGTGATAGAGGCCCTGGTGGGAATGGACGTCGGAGAGGCAGACTAAGAAAATCTCAAAGTCCACTTTTTTATTGTAGTGTTAAATTTAGTACTTAGTTATAGTTTTCTCCCCCTTTAACAAGCGGATTCGTGCAGGCATTCGGAACAGTCATGCTCACAAAAATATGTTGGTAAGCAGTGGCATCGTGTGTCGGGTCGCCCTCTTCCCTCAAAAATGGTTGAGGAGGACGATGGCTGGCACGCGAGTCAACTCGTGAACGAGTGCTGCTTGAGGACACTGGTCCGTTCGGAATGCCAGTGCAAATCTGTTTGCAACTGTTTAGTAATAGTGAATTCCTTGAAATTGTGTTCCCCTAGTATGTAAGAATGCTCCCCCTATTAATGTAATTACTAAATAAATTCTCTGTTAACTTCAAAAATGGCACGGACCCCGGAGTCTGTGGAAAATGAACAAAACCAAAAAAAAAAAAAACATATAGCTAATGGTATGATAGACATATTTTAACCTTTTTTTGTTTTAACGTGCGCAATTCCGACTCGCACTTGGCCAACTTTTTGTATTTTTTGTTATTGCGGCAACAGAAATACATCATCTGTGAAAATTCCAACTGTCTAGCTATCATCGTTCTTAAGATACGGCCTGGTGACAGATGGAAGGACAGCGAAGTCTCAGTATTAGGGTACCGTTTTTACCCCTTGGGTACGGAACCCTAAAAACAGACTAAAAAGTGGTGAATGGCTCATTTGAATTTAATAATGTATATATAATTACTTTAAGTCTAAAAAATCTAAACACAAATTTCTGAAAGTACTCATGAAATGAATCGATGGTATTATATTGAATTTGCAAATAATTCCTACCCTAGCTTGTGATAAGAAACTAATTTTGATGTTGTTATAAACCAGCAATAGTTTTTTTTTTTTATGCTTGATAAGTTAGCCTTTGACCACTATCTCACCTGATGGTAAGTGATGATGTGGTCGAAGATGTTGTTCAGGCTAACCTAGAATTACTGGCTCTCAAGGACAGCTGCCGGAACACACCGTTAGGTGCTTGGCGATAGATTTTCCACTTGAGGGTGGTAGCTAGCCAGGCGGGCATTCGCAAAATGCCCTACCACCATGCTATAACGACTGCCATCCTAAGACAACAACCGGGACCGACGGCTTAACGTGCCCTCCGAAGCACGGAAGCGCTCAGTAGTATTGTCACCAGCGGTCACCCATCCAACTCATGACCGCGGCGGACGTTGCTTAACTTTGCTGATCGGTTCAGAAAGGCTAAGCAAACTTCGCTACGAGCGCTTCAAAAGGTAAAGCATTTCGTAAATTCTTACAATGGTGAACATATAATGTTACACATAGAAAGTAATTTCTACTGTCTACCCACTTCCTATATAGCCAAGCTCATCATAACATAGTATTCACACTCAACTCTCAAGATAGAATAGAGACGCATACATTGTATTTCATCAAAATATAGATTTTATCTATATTGATTTAATTAGCACATTAATTACGTCCCATCACTATAAACCATGTGGTGGTGGCTTAGCCAATTAGAATGCGTTTTGATAAGAGAAAAATTGACTGAATTTATTTCATACAAAGCAACTAGAATGGCTTCTCTTTGGGTTACTTTCTCAAAGGCTCTGACTGACTGAGCTAACATGACAATTACTCATAACTACTAAAGTTTTCCTCTCATTCTTTATTTAACCATGATGTTGGGATGGAGCGACACCTATAGTTCAACTTACCTTGTACTACAAACAAGACTAATTTTGCACTTAGCTTTTAATTTGTAAATGATGATGCAACCCTATAATTTTAATATTGTTATTATTGCAATAACAATGGTCTACATTACAAAATTACAAATTTACAACAGGCAAATTATAGTCATGTGCGGGATTCGAACCCGCGTCATCCACCCCTATAGCCGGGGTATGCTCTGACCGACTAAGCTAACATGATAATTACTCATCCCAACATGATGGTTTTTTTATTGCTGATAGGTAAGCCTTTGACCACAATCTCACGTGATGGTAAGTGATGATGTGGTCGAAGGTGTTAACAGGCTTAACCTAGAATGACTGGCTCTCAAGGACAGCTGCCGGAACACACCGTTAGGTGCTTGGCGACAGATTTTCAACTTGAGGGTGGTCGCTAGCCGGGCGGGCACTCGCAAAAATGCCCTTCCACCATGCGGTGAAGCTCAAGCCCGCGGCAGGATTCGAACCATGGACCTGCTGCGCGGCAATCCATAGCCAAAGCCACTGAGCTATCACTGCTTCCTTCCTTCACTGAGTTATGAGTAAATAATGTCTGGCAAGGGAAATATGTTCCGTTTTATTCTGATTATTTGGTGTTTATATAGAAAATAAAATTTATTAAACCTATAAAATTTTGAAAAACTTGTTGTAAACAGTAGCATGTGGGCTAACACTTTAAAAAGTTATGGTGTGCATGCTTCCTTTGATTTATATTCTAGGTGTGTATCATTGATATTGGTTTGGAATTGGAAGAAAAAACATAAACAGCTAACCGATTCCTACTCATTCTCGGTAAAAATACTCAATCACTTTAACCCTAGAAAAATAACTAAAAATAGACATACTTAAAAGATTACCATAAGCTTTAGAGGTGCTTTCACAATAAAATGAATATTTTTAATTATATTTATATTTAAAGTTGGAGCTATTCTTATCATATTAGAAGATTAATATTTATAGCTATAAGAAAAAACACATTAATAGATTAAATTGTGTAATCTGTCTAAAAATAGTTATAAAGACTAAAGTACTAAATAAAATTTGTCGCATACATAACAAGTTGATGCGCTCACAAGCGCATCAACTTGTCCCAACAGAGAAAATGTAGTAATTACTGAACAGAAACAATTGTCACACAGTCAATTGAGTTGGCTGAGAATGACCCACAAACACTTGCTTCAGAAAAAAGTATACAGAAGAACATTTATACTTACCTAGATTCTACAAGTCATTATCTGCATATGGCTAAACACTGAAGCGAGGCACTTATAATGCAATATACTGCCGTCACTAGAAGAAAAGGCTTAATTTCCTCATAGTTGATTCCGAGATAATTGAAGTTTTGTCTAAAGTGAATGCCCGCGCGTTGCTTGATAATTTGTTGTAATAATTTGTTATTTAATATTTCTTAAAAAAAATGTATTTCATGATGCATATGGTTTTATATTCATACCTAGTAGCATTTGTTTCTTATTTCAGTTTTGCCCTTTCATTTATGTACAAAAATCTGGATAAATTACGTAAAGTTAAGATGAAAGGCCGTAATTTTCAAAAATGAAATTACGACTTTTCATACTAGAATCCCATGTTTAGTTATAATTTTGACCTAGTTTGTAAAGCCTTAATTGTAGAATTATGACTTTTCTTTCTAGAAAACTGATAACGACTTATGTTTTAAGGCTTTTTTAATTTATAAAATGAAAACAAAACCATTATTTCTTGAAAGTTTTAGTAATAATTAATCAGTATTTTAAGTATTTAATCACACTGTAACTAAAACATCAGTTTGTAGTTATAATTTATAAAATGAATAACGTTATTACATCTATCATAAGTTCCTATTAATAAAAGAACTACCAGTATAATTACTTTAATTAACATGAGTGTATATTAATAAAGTTAATTTATGCATGGCGCATGGTGGTAGGGTATTTGGCAATTGTCCGACTGGCTAGGTACCAACCTCAAGTAGAAAATCTGCCGCCAAGCACCTAACGGTGTGTTCTGGCAGCTGTCCTTGAGAGCCAGATATTCTAGGCTAGCCTGAACAACAACTACGACCATATCATCACTAACCATCAGGTAAGATAGTGGTCAAAGGCTAGACTATCAGCTATAAAAAAATATTGCTTATCATTATTTTCTCTTACAGTTTGATCTTTAAAATGTACCTACTAAAATGTTTTTCCAAGTACATTAAACATAGTCATTAGGTATCACATATTGCAAATATAATTTATGTATTCTTAGGAACACTCAATAGTAATAAAAACAAAATAACAAAAACCTGACATATTATTATAAAAATATTACATACATATCTCCAACATACATGTCCTACATGTCAAACAAGGTGTCACAAATTGCAGTTTAATCACAAAATTCGTATTTATACTACGTAATTATGACAAAACAATCTACCCAAAAATCATGTTTAAAATGAATTTAAATATGTATTTAAAAAACGTAACAAAATACATTCAATGTAACAAGAACCTTTCCTCACAAAAAATTAAAAATCTTTAAGTCATTAATCATGTTCGGTTAAAATTTTTGTACATGTGCTGTATGTAAAACCTTATTTATGGCGGTTTTTTTTCAACATTCAAATCTTTGATTTTGGGGAAAATACAGAAATCACAGGGTGCGGGGTCGGGGCCTGCAAAATCATTAAAATCATAAAGTGACGGCTTCTGCAAAATCATAAATCTTTTTCTTTTCCTATTGCTTTACTTGTTGGTGGAATTTATCTGCCGACATGAAAGTATAGCCAGTTTCGAAGTGCTTTAATACGATGGAGTTGGTCGTTTGATTCGAGTTAACGAAGTAAATCAGAAACGAAAACAATGCCCAGTTTTTATTCTGCGCTGAACAGTTATTGGGTCACGGAGTAATCTTCTTTGATTACTGAGGTGCTTCAGGAAGCTCTAAATGATCTTATGATATCGTCTTTTTTTGCCAGAAATAGCTTAACATATGGCAGGAAAAGACAGTCATTTCATTCGATATTGTTTTATTATAGCCTAGCGGTACAAAACTCTCATTTAATACCACTAGACAAAGGCAAAGCAGAACCATATTAAATCCTGGGTAACATGATCACTTTTTGTTGGTCAACGGAAAAATAGCCTTCATCGGTTGATTGTAAGACCTCCAATCTTTTTCTTACTGTTGTCTTGCTGAAATATATTTTCTGTGATAATTTTCATAGTTCACATAAATGTCACAATTTCTATGGCGCAGGTCTTGTCCATTTATTTAAAATCCAAATTGCTCACATATTTCACATACCTAATATACCATTTTACTCCATGCACTAGCATGAAAAGTCCTAATTGATAAATTACGCCTTTTATTTTATGCGATACCAAAGTCGAATTTATGTCTTGCTAGTTTAAGTTGCTAGTTAGTAAAGGCTTAGTTTGAAATTAGGCCCTTTCAGTCTGGTAAAATGCAATTACTAATATGAAAGGACGTAATTTCAAAATTAAGTCTTTTAACACTATAAAACTCCGAAACTTTGTGAAGTTACGCCCATTATGCTTATGATATCTTTGGATTCAGACGAGTTACAGCTTTATGAGTTAGACTATACGATAGCATTTTCCGCGCTGATTCCGAATATGTATATAAGTCATTTTTGACAAAAGTGGAAGTTAAGCCCTTTCTTCTAGTGACGGCAGTATATAGTTTTATGGGTGTGCCCATTTCACCCATATATAAAGATAGGAATACCTCGAATATAAATGACTTGCTCTAAGAATCAATAATATATTCTGCATTTGAATTAATGTGATGTGTGTTATGTTTTTTGAATACCTGCACATCTAGAAATCAGCTGCATTTTAAATAATAGGCAGAAAGGTATCTATTTCGCTGGCTTTGCTTTACTTGGATTTATTAACCTAGGACAGTATTCATTTTAATCTATGTACTTGTTTATGACATTACATACACCCTGATGATGAATCCATGGAATGCTAAGTAATTTATCTCATAATTATAAGATATATAAGATAGTAACTTAGGATTAAAAATTCAGAGACAAATAGTAACAATTATTTAATCTCATAAAAACTCATAAAAACAAAATACCTGTCCTCATTCTTAGTTGATCTTAATAATGATATGTTTTCTAAAGAACAGCATTCACAAGATGTATTCATTCTCATAAACAAACAAAAACAATAACTGATATGTCATATGTATAAGTGAGTAACCTTGCTTGAGTGACATACTCCTTGTACCTTCAAGCATTAAACTTGTAGTAGGCAGATCAACACTTACCTACAGAACACTGGCCTAGTGGTAATCAGTAACACACTGGGGTCTGTGTAGGAAGTAAGGTAGAAAATAATGTTTAAATATATCTAACATACCGGTATACTCTTGGGTAGCATCAAGGGGATCAATCCAAATGGTAACATCCTTGGCATATACATGCTCGTCCATCATGTACTCTATTGTCTGGTGGTTAGCTAACTCCGCCTCAACATCTAGTACAGGCTGTTCCTCACAAACTGAGTCGTGCTTTGAATGCTCTTCGGACACTATAGTCAACTTAGAAAAGGTCTTCTTTAACCCAAAATACATCGCACAGTGAGAAGCATAGTCAGCATCTGTCACGGGATCATTGGCCCCTTCCAAAGTCTTTCCTTTACTCTTGGTGTTCAACTTATGGTTTTTACCTTCTATCACTTTCATCCCACCCCTTTCTGCAGCCTGGATTGATGCTTTGAGCAAACTTTTCAGGTTAACGAGATCACTTTTATCAGTTGGGTAGGGTTGTCCACCGGAACGCCAATAAACTATAAGAAATAATATAAACACTAGGGTAAAACAGGCAAATTTGTTAAGTCTTAATGTCCCACTGAAATTCATTTTAAAATCCTGTTTTGATTTCTTAAATTTCCGAATCGATCAATTCATTCGTAGATACATAAACAAATGACAAAGGCTATTTAACCGCAATATTCATAATCTATGGAAATATTTTATAGACCACAGATATAAAAACATGTGCATGAATGGGATAGCTAATAATAGTATCACGTTATTAAAACAAAATATTGGGATTCCCTACTTACGAATCTCTTTAATAGGTTGTAGTTCTAAGGTTTTGTTACAAGTGTTATAATCTATCAATACGTTCGTGACGTGTCAATATGTAAAATAAATGAACTCTTTTCACAAATAATATCCCTGTTTTACTATATAAACACCCATCTCCTACGTGAAATCGAAACCCGTTTCTAAATTTCTGACTGCGAACACCATCTATTGTCAACGCAATAAGACGGTGCTTTATTACATTCTAAGCCTTAAGCTGTTTCATCCATAGTATATATTTCGAGAAGAGATGCTTTGCATCAATAATTTACACTAAATAGTATATTAGCTTTAGACATCAGTTATTAAGATATTTGTTTAAAATAAAAGCAAAGCTATAATTCTTTTGAACAATAGCAACGACTAGTTTGTTTTTTCCGTCATAAACAAAATTATTGCTACTGTATTTGAAGCAAGTTTTGAATTTAATATATTCGTAAGTGTGAAAAATGTTTGAACGTAATTTTCAGAATATGCGAAAATTATCTAAATATGGAACTTCTACCTTAATGGATGAATTTAGAGGTGCGTGCCCACTAGAACTAATTTGTCACCCATGGTAAAAACGATCGATGGTTATAAATAAAATAAATTATATATCCATAAAACAGAAGCCAAAGCTTTTACAATAGTATGTTCTGTGGCGGGTCCTTTTAAGATGCCACCATAAGTTTTAGCAGGAACTCTGTGTGCGAGTTCGTCCGGGGAAGTACTGCCACTATACTTATTTCTACCGCCAAGCAGTAACGTTGACATTACTGAGTTCCGGATTGAAGGTATTTATGTCTCAGGGTGATGGGCGCAGTAAAGTTCACCACATATGATGAATTGCATCTATAGGCAAATGTTACCGCTTAACATCAGGAGGGCCTCGAGCTTATCCCATCACGATCGCATATAAACATCAAATAAAATTGTTCATTTGCCTGAATACAATTAAATAGAAGGTCCTAAAATAATAATAGATCCCTGTAATCAGCTTACAAACAGGCGTGCAAATATGATATTAACCAAAAATGTTACATTGTTTTACATTTATTGCCGTGATAACATTATATTACATAACATATAACATTTCAATAATTTAAGAATTCAGATATTCATTAACATTTTATGAACAATTGTCCAGTAAACGGTTTCTCTGTATTAACTTAAACATATAGCCTTGTAATATAACAATTTGATATTTTGTGGTAATTTATTATCAATAGTTGTGCACATGTTGTTCACTTTTTTTTATATATCTGGCTGGTAAAGTAGATTATTAAACTTAGCACTTTCTTACTTGCCTCAATCTCGTTATAATTTTGAAAGTATTTGGGGTGAGTTCTGACAAACATACATGTTTTTTTTTTAATAATTTGTAAAAATACTTATCTTTAATGTACATTCAAGGAAGTGGAAGTATTTTAAATTCTAACTGGCTTGCTAATCTTAAACCATGCCTTGTCCAAAACTCTGACACACTTCTTCTGTTCTCAAAATTTACGTTATTAATGTTCTTCACATCTGTTTTCAAAATTTATGATTATTCAATCTTACAAAGTAGTATGTTTAGTAATCATTAGTCACAATAATATTATAAATCGGAAAAATTTTGAGTGAGGATGTGAATGTTTATATATTGTTGCAAGTGACTTTTAGAGGTCAACGAGGATGATGTTAAAACGAGAACTGTGAAAATAAGAAAGTTGACAGCAAATTTTCACATATACAACTTAATAGATTATGCTACAGATATGTACGAGTTTGTACGATTATTATAATCGACTCCATCCCTAATTATCACAGTGAAAATTAGTGAGAGCTGTTGTTTTTTCTTTTTTGTGGTATCGGCCTATGTCTTATTTAAATTAATGCTATTGCCATATGTAGAAATTCGTTTCTGCATAAATAAATATGCAACTCAACGCTATCTGGGCCGCGTTCAAAGGGTCAGAGTGTAGTTGTTTGGTTGCCTTATCTTCCTCGAAGGTTCAGAATGACTGGGTTGTTATATAACCGCAAATATCGTTTTTTATGGGGAATTTTGAATAATTTATAGATTTTTTGTGATGTTTGAAGAGCAATAACTACCGTTACCTGCAAAATATTGTGAATGACGTTAGAGTGAAAAGTTGCACTCCGAATGCACTCCGAGTGCGCTCTAACCGAGGTTCGGAACGCGCTACTGAATATTACTTTTCTCTATGTTTTACGGTAATGTCGTTAATACGGTTGTAGTGTAGTAGTATACCGGAAAATTCTGTTTCCAGTTTCCAATATAGTACTTTTGTGATTCTATGGGTTCAAATAGTATTTTAGAATCAAAACAATACAAATAACGTAAATCGTTCATCTTGATCCGCATCATCAGTTCAGTGATTTGGTAATATAAAAATGATCCTCGTTGATATTTATGACATGGTAAGTGTCCAACCAAACATTAGTCACCAATATTCAATGTTTCGGAGACATAAAGATACCCTGGCCTTCTTTTTCAGGCAGGATGGTGGTCCTTGATTGTGGCTTTACAAGTAGTGCTCATTACCGGCTACTATTTAAATAGTAAAAAGAAAACTAGACGTTTTGATTCGGCCTCGAACGGGCAACTTGTTGAATGGAACCCTGCGCCACTCGTAGAACACGATTACGAGGTGGAAGAGCCTCCCATGATGGGGAAAATAGATGACGGTATACTCAATTTAGGTGCTACTAGTTTTTTATGCTTTGACAAAGAGGAACGGATCATTGAAAGTGCCATTCAGTCCATGGCAAAATATGGAGTAGGATCATGCGGTCCTCGTGGTTTCTATGGAACTATAGATGTACATTTAGAGTTTGAAGAACGTCTTGCCAACTTTCTGGAGGTGGAGGAAACTATAGTGTACTCCTATGGGTTCTCAACTGTAGCAAGTGCCATACCTTCTTATGCTAAAAGACAGGATATTATATTTGCGTAAGTAAATTAATCCTATCATCTAATTAATTCTCAATAGTATTACTGGTTAAACTGTGATAGTTGCTTTTAGTAATCTTCTGGCCCATACCTAGTTTATTTGTTTTACTGTAATTTAAACTTTGCAAAATTGTATACATGACTTAATTTTCATAAAACCTTTGGTCGATAAAATCACACAGGTTTTTTTTTTATTAATTTATACTTGTTTTATCATATATTTTTTGCACACTACCAAAATCTAGTTTTGACTTCACAACATGGCACTGGGCTGGTCCTATTCTTATTTTAATCTCATTATATGTCAGGTATGTAAAAAGAAGTATAATTTATTGTAGACTCTTCAATTGCCTATGTGTCAACTTTGCAGAGCTGAAACTAAGAGCAGGGTTGTCAAACTTGATGTTTTAAGAAGTAGTCATTTCAATATATAATTTTATATTTAATCATTATCATCTGGAAACTCATTTATTCCAATCCAACATGGTATGTTAGAGCAACAGAGATCCATGAAACACTCAACATGCCTGTGGTGTAGGATGGTAGTTATGGTTGTTCTTAACAGGCCAAGGGGTTTTACTAGGTTTTTAAGGATGACTTCTACAGCACCCTTGCTCTGACTTCTATGGTAAATAAATTAACTATATATACTATGAATATATGTAAAGAAATGTAATAAGTAAAAAGTGTACTGTGCGGCACTCTCAGTTTGCTGTATAGGCTCGAGTCATGCGATTGCACTGCAGAAATTTTCAACTGAGTTCATATATATGTTCTTTTGCATTGTTTAATTCTGCAAAAATATCATAGTGTGTTGTAAATTGGGGGAAGGATATGAAAAAGTAAAAAAATTGCTTGAAGACTGTTCTTAAAGAAAGTTATATGGATTGTTGAATTGTGGGTGGAATGTCAACTGAAAATCCTTATTTAGTGTCAGAAGTGTGCCCTCAGTATTCATAATATATTTGGTGGCTTTTGCATTGTTTGTTTTGCAGTTTCTCGGCTAGACCCTGTTCAGCTGTATCCTTTGATCAATAGATATGTGTTGTTTTAATGTACATTTGTGCTTCTTGAAATAATAAATATGCATTTGCTTGCTTGTTGTCTGAAAATTTGTTAAATAACTGTCAAACATTTGAAGTTTCCCGAGTATATTTCTTTATCTCTATTTGGCAATATAAGTTATGGCTTAATAAGTCTATAGAATTCCATATATTTCCAGGGGCAGAACAACAACTTTCAGTGTTTTCAACTTATTCCAGAAAGGACTTTTTACTATTCCTGAAGATTTATAAATTTTTATTATTCTAGAGATGAAGCTGTATGGTTTGCCATCCAAAAAGGCATTCAAGCATCCCGCAGCACAGTCCGATACTTCAAACACAATGACATGGCTGACCTAGAACGCCAACTTTCTGAAGCAGCCAAGAAAAAAGAGCTTAATCCCCGAAGACGAGCCTTCCTGGTTGCTGAAGGCATATACTTCAACACTGGAGAAATGTGCCCATTGAAACAACTTGTAAAGCTGGCTCGGGAGTACAAGTTAAGGATTATACTGGATGAGAGTTTGACTATTGGGGTAAGAAAAACAGCTGTATAGCTCCAGCTATTGCACTGCATTTTCAGGTTATTATTGACAAAATGACTGATCTAATTAACCTACATCTAGAAATGAAACTACAAAAATGCCAAAATAAAATTTTATATGTATGTACACATAAAAACTATAAATATCATTGAAAAACAGCATGTCCTGTGTTACTGTATGTGGTAGTACTTCCAAATTGATGACCTGATTTATTTAATCATGTTAATAGGTTATCTAATTGGTCTGCGTTTACACAACATCATGCTTGGAATATTCACAGCATGTTGTTAAATGTAATGGAATTCAATTCTCTGAATAATAACTATTGCTTCATATTCACTCATAAAGATGCTATGAACGATGCAGACTCCATAAAAATTGAAGATTCTTGGAACTATAGTCTGTTTTTTTTAACAAACGAGTACTGAGTTTGTCTCTCGCACGTTTCCGATATTGACAGAGTGAGATGGGTCATTGCCGTCATTGGTCAATACCTTTGTTCTTATTTTGAAATTGTTAAGACCCATTCATATTGAATAGTACTTCTAAAATTTACTGTAGAAAAAATTACGTTATTAATTTATGATATAAATTTGCATACTTAGTGCATTTGTAACAAAATGTTCTGTTCGCGTTTATGATATAAAACTATATTGTAATAGTATATATATATTGTGCACTAGAACATATAAATCAAATTATTCTACTACAATTCTTGTAATCTTAAAAATTATCGTCATCCTTCTGATGAACTTTCTGCAGATAAGTCAATAATAAATTGCTCTAATATATTTTGTACATGATTGTCGACTCCATACATTTTTGTTTCTATCTTGGTTGTCACATGATGGAGACATGACCACCATTTTTATCTATCCACTTAACCTAAGTAAAGTAACAAAAGAGTAAGTCCTTGTAACAAAAGAGTTCAGACTTCATAAATTTTGTAACTTTTGTTATTTCCTGCCATAGCCCTTCACTTGTGACCAAACGAGTTCAATTGGGTTGAGCTCACTGTGAAACGTCGCCAAACGTATGACGAGACGATTTACTGACTAAGATACAAAATTTTTTTTCAAAACTATCTTTGTTTTGCGTATCTTAATTCAAAAGTTGCAACTTTAGTACCTATTGATTCTTTACAAGCAATATTTTTCGCCGCGCAGGTAGTCGAAGACTCAACTGAATGTGCCTACATGTAACTACAGAGTTCGTGTGGAACGGACTTTATGTTGATTACGTCGTTCATTGTTAACGACACCCCCAAAACGACACCCCTGGGGTGTCGTTAACAATAAGCATTTGTTGACGACACCACCGTAATGTTGGGATAACTTATCGCTTAAGAATTTATTATCGAGCTAGTATACTCTCAATGGTTAATAAACATATGCAATTGTATCTTTTTATCTCTTTCTCTAATGCACTGGCTGATAACGTTTATGACGTTCAAGAGATAAATTATGTGTCATTTGTGAAGTTATATATTGACATTTCTAATATATTATATATTAATTAAATATATAATATATTTTAATATATTTATATTATTTTATTAATATATTTTTTTTATTAATTTACTATCAATATATTGACATTTCTAACATTTTCAATAACTTTCGAAGAAAAGGATAACAATGTCCGAATTCAGATTAATAAATACCAATGGCGGAGTGGCCTTACTTTTAGGCAAGTATAAATATCATAAACATAAAAATTATGCAGATGGATCAGTATATTGGAGATGTTCCTCTGACAAAAAGTTGAAATGCCATGGAAAGGATTATTGAGCTTCGATCAAGTTAAATAAAAATATCTTTACAGGTTCTTTTTATTTTATTTATTATTTTGGTATAGGTACGAACATACAGCAGGGTAACAACACTATTTGTTAGTGGCGTCGTCAACAAATGCTTTTTGTTAACGACACCCCAGGGGTGTCGTTTTGGGGGTGTCGTTAACAATGAACGGATTACGTGGGCCAATAGCAACACAGTAAATTTTTCGGTACTCGTCTGTTAAAATAGACTATAGGTATGCAAATCAGGATTAAAATTCTTCTATATGAGGTATCTATCTGACACAATTTTCACCAGAATCCATTTCGGTGTGAGAAGACAACAATTGTAATATTTTTATTTTTGCAATAACGCATGCTCTGTGGATGACATTACAAAATTACGAGAGGAAAAACTATAGTCATGTGTGGGATTCGAACCCGCGCCATCCCCCCCAATAGCCGGGGCATGCTCTGGCCGTTTAGTACTGTATAAATTTCAAATTTCTCGCCGCGTTCTTCTGTATCCTCACACACTATCCACCTTATATTGTATTGGGTACTTGGATACAGATGGACTTAATAAATCCATATTAAAAACTATGTTGTTTAAGGTGATCGGTGCACACGGCCGTGGACTGACGGAGTTACTGGACGTCCCCCGGTGTGAGATCGACCTGATCGTGGGCTCGCTCGAACACTCGTTCGCAACCATCGGGGGCTTCTGTGCCGGCTCGCACTTCATTGTCGAACACCAGCGTCTCTCAGGACTTGGTAACTACTTCTCCCTATCATAATCCACCGTCGCTTCATAATATATGACTTAAGTTCTTTTTACTTCTGTTAACATATGAACACTGTTTCGCCTTTAGTTGCTATTTATGTTTTCAAGCACTATAGTGAGCAAAGCGAAAATCACTTTTACTAATTTATGGGATGTCTAGTGTAATTATTTTTTTAAATTTTGTTTTTGTTTATCATGTGTTAGTGCTTGTAATCGTCTATCATCGAGAAAATAACCCTCTAGAGGAGTAATAAGATGATTTGGTTGTGTTATGCCATAATTCTGCTTGAAATATCCTTACTAAAATGATAAACATATAAATATCTTTATTAATATTTTTATGTTTGCAATAACGCATGCTCTGCGGATTATATTACAAAATTACAAATATACGAGGAGAAAAATTGTATCCCGCACATGACTTAAATCTTTCCTCTCGTATATTTGTAATTTAGTAATTTATATATCTCCCTATATAATTACTATTGGAGTATATTTCTTATAATTGAAGTACAATTTTTCGACTCGTAAGAGTAAGGTTCCGGTGGCCGAATAGATTAGGCATCCGGCGCGAAATCGGAGGACGAGGTTTCGATTCCCGTCCGGCACAAAACATTTTGTAACTCTAATAATAATTTGTACCCCACTTCCCTTTACCATTATGCTTACCTTTCCTAAATCTTAATATTGTTAAGTTTGCAATAACGCCTGCTAGGCGAATTACATTACAAAATTACAAATTTACGAGAGAAAAAATTATAGTCATGTGCGGGATTCGAACCCGCGTCCATCCACCCCTTTAGCCGGGGTATGCTCTAACCAATTGAGCTAACATGACACAATGACTCATAACTGTAATTCTTGCTCTCGTTCTTCAACCATCGTATCGGGATGGAGCGACACCTATAGTTCAACTTGCGTTGTACTACATACAAGACCAATTTTGCAATTGGTTTTAAACTTGTAAATGATGACGCAACCTTATAATTTTAATATTGTTAAGTTTGCAATAACGCCTGCTAGGCGAATTACATTACAAAATTACAAATTTACGAGAGAAAAAATTATAGTCATGTGCGGGATTCGAACCCGCGTCCATCCACCCCTTTAGCCGGGGTATGCTCTAACCAATTGAGCTAACATGACACAATGACTCATAACTGTAATTCTTGCTCTCGTTCTTCAACCATCGTATCGGGATGGAGCGACACCTATAGTTCAACTTGCGTTGTACTACATACAAGACCAATTTTGCAATTGGTTTTAAACTTGTAAATGATGACGCAACCTTATAATTTTAATATTGTTAAGTTTGCAATAACGCCTGCTAGGCGAATTACATTACAAAATTACAAATTTACGAGAGAAAAAATTATAGTCATGTGCGGGATTCGAACCCGCGTCCATCCACCCCTTTAGCCGGGGTATGCTCTAACCAATTGAGCTAACATGACACAATGACTCATAACTGTAATTCTTGCTCTCGTTCTTCAACCATCGTATCGGGATGGAGCGACACCTATAGTTCAACTTGCGTTGTACTACATACAAGACCAATTTTGCAATTGGTTTTAAACTTGTAAATGATGACGCAACCTTATAATTTTAATATTGTTAAGTTTGCAATAACGCCTGCTAGGCGAATTACATTACAAAATTACAAATTTACGAGAGAAAAAATTATAGTCATGTGCGGGATTCGAACCCGCGTCCATCCACCCCTTTAGCCGGGGTATGCTCTAACCAATTGAGCTAACATGACACAATGACTCATAACTGTAATTCTTGCTCTCGTTCTTCAACCATCGTATCGGGATGGAGCGACACCTATAGTTCAACTTGCGTTGTACTACATACAAGACCAATTTTGCAATTGGTTTTAAACTTGTAAATGATGACGCAACCTTATAATTTTAATATTGTTAAGTTTGCAATAACGCCTGCTAGGCGAATTACATTACAAAATTACAAATTTACGAGAGAAAAAATTATAGTCATGTGCGGGATTCGAACCCGCGTCGTTACAGTTATGAGTCATTGTGTCATGTTAGCTCAATTGGTTAGAGCATACCCCGGCTAAAGGGGTGGATGGACGCGGGTTCGAATCCCGCACATGACTATAATTTTTTCTCTCGTAAATTTGTAATTTTGTAATGTAATTCGCCTAGCAGGCGTTATTGCAAACTTAACAATATTAAAATTATAAGGTTGCGTCATCATTTACAAGTTTAAAACCAATTGCAAAATTGGTCTTGTATGTAGTACAACGCAAGTTGAACTATAGGTGTCGCTCCATCCCGATACGATGGTTGAAGAACGAGAGCAAGAATTACAGTTATGAGTCATTGTGTCATGTTAGCTCAATTGGTTAGAGCATACCCCGGCTAAAGGGGTGGATGGACGCGGGTTCGAATCCCGCACATGACTATAATTTTTTCTCTCGTAAATTTGTAATTTTGTAATGTAATTCGCCTAGCAGGCGTTATTGCAAACTTAACAATATTAAAATTATAAGGTTGCGTCATCATTTACAAGTTTAAAACCAATTGCAAAATTGGTCTTGTATGTAGTACAACGCAAGTTGAACTATAGGTGTCGCTCCATCCCGATACGATGGTTGAAGAACGAGAGCAAGAATTACAGTTATGAGTCATTGTGTCATGTTAGCTCAATTGGTTAGAGCATACCCCGGCTAAAGGGGTGGATGGACGCGGGTTCGAATCCCGCACATGACTATAATTTTTTCTCTCGTAAATTTGTAATTTTGTAATGTAATTCGCCTAGCAGGCGTTATTGCAAACTTAACAATATTAAAATTATAAGGTTGCGTCATCATTTACAAGTTTAAAACCAATTGCAAAATTGGTCTTGTATGTAGTACAACGCAAGTTGAACTATAGGTGTCGCTCCATCCCGATACGATGGTTGAAGAACGAGAGCAAGAATTACAGTTATGAGTCATTGTGTCATGTTAGCTCAATTGGTTAGAGCATACCCCGGCTATAGGGGTGGATGGACGCGGGTTCGAATCCCGCACATGACTATAATTTTTTCTCTCGTAAATTTGTAATTTTGTAATGTAATTCGCCTAGCAGGCGTTATTGCAAACTTAACAATATTAAAATTATAAGGTTGCGTCATCATTTACAAGTTTAAAACCAATTGCAAAATTGGTCTTGTATGTAGTACAACGCAAGTTGAACTATAGGTGTCGCTCCATCCCGATACGATGGTTGAAGAACGAGAGCAAGAATTACAGTTATGAGTCATTGTGTCATGTTAGCTCAATTGGTTAGAGCATACCCCGGCTAAAGGGGTGGATGGACGCGGGTTCGAATCCCGCACATGACTATAATTTTTTCTCTCGTAAATTTGTAATTTTGTAATGTAATTCGCCTAGCAGGCGTTATTGCAAACTTAACAATATTAAAATTATAAGGTTGCGTCATCATTTACAAGTTTAAAACCAATTGCAAAATTGGTCTTGTATGTAGTACAACGCAAGTTGAACTATAGGTGTCGCTCCATCCCGATACGATGGTTGAAGAACGAGAGCAAGAATTACAGTTATGAGTCATTGTGTCATGTTAGCTCAATTGGTTAGAGCATACCCCGGCTAAAGGGGTGGATGGACGCGGGTTCGAATCCCGCACATGACTATAATTTTTTCTCTCGTAAATTTGTAATTTTGTAATGTAATTCGCCTAGCAGGCGTTATTGCAAACTTAACAATATTAAAATTATAAGATTGCGTCATCATTTACAAGTTTAAAACCAATTGCAAAATTGGTCTTGTATGTAGTACAACGCAAGTTGAACTATAGGTGTCGCTCCATCCCGATACGATGGTTGAAGAACGAGAGCAAGAATTACAGTTATGAGTCATTGTGTCATGTTAGCTCAATTGGTTAGAGCATACCCCGGCTAAAGGGGTGGATGGACGCGGGTTCGAATCCCGCACATGACTATAATTTTTTCTCTCGTAAATTTGTAATTTTGTAATGTAATTCGCCTAGCAGGCGTTATTGCAAACTTAACAATATTAAAATTATAAGGTTGCGTCATCATTTACAAGTTTAAAACCAATTGCAAAATTGGTCTTGTATGTAGTACAACGCAAGTTGAACTATAGGTGTCGCTCCATCCCGATACGATGGTTGAAGAACGAGAGCAAGAATTACAGTTATGAGTCATTGTGTCATGTTAGCTCAATTGGTTAGAGCATACCCCGGCTAAAGGGGTGGATGGACGCGGGTTCGAATCCCGCACATGACTATATTTTTTTCTCTCGTAAATTTGTAATTTTGTAATGTAATTCGCCTAGCAGGCGTTATTGCAAACTTAACAATATTAAAATTATAAGGTTGCGTCATCATTTACAAGTTTAAAACCAATTGCAAAATTGGTCTTGTATGTAGTACAACGCAAGTTGAACTATAGGTGTCGCTCCATCCCGATACGATGGTTGAAGAACGAGAGCAAGAATTACAGTTATGAGTCATTGTGTCATGTTAGCTCAATTGGTTAGAGCATACCCCGGCTAAAGGGGTGGATGGACGCGGGTTCGAATCCCGCACATGACTATAATTTTTTCTCTCGTAAATTTGTAATTTCCTAAATCTATTCCTTTGAGCTAAGTCAGCATTTATTACTTCTCAGACACCTCACCCTCCTGCCTCAGTCTACTTCCATATACCATTCGCGCCGGTCATTTTCATAATTCTAGTACGTTTTCTATTATATTTCAATTTCAATAAACATTAATTAATTGTGTGAAAATAAAATCTTTTTTTAAAAACCTAAATCCCGGTCTTTGGATAATAACCGTGGCAGCGTAAAAGGTATAAATAAATCTCTCGCGCCTCATTCCTGGAAAACTGTGAAAAAACGTAGTTACCGTGCCTACCTGTGTATTTTATGTATCCTGTGTAGTGTTCTGAAAACATTATTTCTATATCCGTGTATCCTGCAAAATACTGAAATTTTCCCGAGTGAAGTAAACCAAAAGGGAAATATACTTACCAAATTACGGACGATCATCACTTGCATCCATAGTTCCTGTTGAATAAACCAGTATACTACAATATCAAGCTTAACTTCGTGTCAAGAATCTGCTCATTAATCGCTCCGGAATGCGTCTCGGGCTCCCGCTCATCGTTATCACCGCCTTCGCAGCAAACCTGTAAGTCTCTGGCCATTGTTTAAGCTACGTACAGATTAATTACCAGTTACTTATTCTAATATTAGAATTATATTTAAATTTAGTGATTTATGTTTGTAACAGTTATATATTGTAATGTTTGACTTCTACATTAATTTTATAGCTTGTGTTTGACTATCGTGATGCTTAATGGTATTAAACCAGAAAATAACTTAATTCCCGATTTGCCCCCCTCACCTGTACGATCAGATAAATCATCTGGCTTATCCCGAGGTACACTAGATCATCCAAATTACCGATATGGATCTCAACACCCTTTTTAAATTCATTAAATCATACGATGGCAGTAGATAAACTGTAAATTCATTCATATTTAACTGCAATAACGCATACGAACTAGCTACAGAAAATCAAAGGCCTATTCTGTTCAAATATATCTTAAGCCAATTACATGGAAAAGCGGAACTTGCCTGCTCTATAAAAGAATTCTCATCATGGGAACAATTAAAAGATTTTTTGAAACCCCAATTTTCCGAAAGGAAACACTATGCACACCTACTTACGGATTTACAAGAGAGCAGACAGGGCCCGCAAGAGAATGTAAAGCAATATTCATTGCGTATAGAAACTTGTCTTTCACAATTGCTCACCTAATTGATCTCTCTAAGTAATCCGCCAAATCCGTCGCCAAGCACCTAAGGGTGTGTTCCGGCGGCTGTCCTTGAGAGCCAGTAATTCTAGGTTAAGCCTGTTTAACACCTTCGACCACATCATCACTTACCATCAGGTGAGATTGTGGTCAAAGGCTTACCTATCAGCAAAGAAAAACCAAGAAAAGTGAACTTGCAGGGCGCACCGCCGGCCGCCATGGAAGTCTTAGCTCTCCACCACTTTCTTATGGGGTTGCAACCCTGAATTTCTAGCATTGTTAGATGTAGATCGCCACTTAACCTAAACGAGGCCATTAACCTCTATCTCAGAGGGGAGAATCCAACAAACTGTACCGAAGAAATCAAACTGATAATAAACCTAGGATACAAACTCAAAACTAATTCCGGCTAAATCAATATAGGCCTCCTCAAAGACTATTGAACACTAACCAGACACAACAAACCCCAAATTCGTCTCAACAAATGTCATTGTCCAATGTGACCTGCCGATATTGCAAAAATATTGGACATACTATTGAAAATTGCAGGAAACGTCAATTTAATAACAGTAGACGATCAGACTTCAATCAACATCAACAACCATCAAATAACTTTCAAAGACGTAATCAACCTATTCATTACGTGGCTGAAACTCAAGAATCTGATTTAAACGACATCGATAATTTAAACGAACAGGCCTTCCTGTCCAGTATCGTGCAGGAAAATTAACAGGAAAAATCGATACAAAACCATTCCATCACTAAATCATATTCAACTAACAAACAGGGTAACCAGCCCCAAACTTACAGCGGCTCTTTCACTGAATCCATATCCGCTAACAAACAGGGTAACCAGTCTCAAACTTATAGCGGCTCTTTCACTGAATCCATATCCGCTAACAAACAGGGTAACCAGTCTCAAACTTATAGCGGCTCTTTCACTGAATCCATTGCCGCTAACAAACAGGGTAACCAGTCTCAAACTTATAGCGGCTCTTTCACTAAATCCATATCCGCTAACAAACAGGGTAACCTGTCTAAAACTTATCGCGGCTCTTTCACTGAATCTATATCTGCTAACAAACAGGGTAACCAGTCACAAACTTATAGCGACTCTTTCACTGAATCCATATCCGCTAACAAACAGGGTAACCAGTCTCAAACTTATAGCGGCTCTTTAACTGAATCCATATCCGCTAACAAACAGGGTAACCAGTCTCAAACTTATAGCGGCTCTTTCACTGAATCCATATCCGCTAACAAACAGGGTAACCAGTCTCAAACTTATAGCGGCTCTTTCACTGAATCCATATCCGCTAACAAACAGGGTAACCAGTCTCAAACGTATAGCGGCTCTTTCACTGAATCCATATCCGCTAACAAACAGGGTAACCAGTCTCAAACTTATAGCGGCTCTTTCACTGAATCTATATCCGCTAACAAACAGGGTAACCAGTCTCAAACTTATAGCGGCTCTTTCACTGAATCCATATCCTCTAACAAACAGGGTAACCAGTCTAAAACTTATAGCGGCTCTTTCAATTAATCCATATCCGCTAACAAACAGGGTAACCAGTCTCAAACGTATAGCGGCTCTTTCACTGAATCCATATCCGCTAACAAACAGGGTAACCAGTCTCAAACTTATAGCGGCTCTTTCACTGAATCTATATCCGCTAACAAACAGGGTAACCAGTCTAAAACTTATAGCGGCTCTTTCACTGAATCCATATCCGCTAACAAACAGGGTAACCAGTCTCAAACTTATAGCGGCTCTTTCACTGAATCCATATCCGCTAACAAACAGGGTACCTCTACACGTCTACACCTCTACACCCAATCCTTATTCTCCACTGGATCTTCAAGCTAAAACGCATACCAACGCAAACAAAGATTACTATTCTGAATTTCTTAAATCCTTTTCGAATAAAAACGAAACTTACAACACCTATTTAAGGAGCACAACGAAAGCAAAATCAAAACAATATTAGTTCCTCTGTCAATTGATTCCGATGAATCGAATCCATATCTTCATGAAATAATATCTGCGACCGGCAACTCTATCTGTGACGGCGAACGTGAACCTCACTCATTTAAGAAACTTCAACAAAATTATAAAACATACTACCTTCTTTTCACAAAACTATATTACTTCGACAGCTGTTCCTATCCGGATATTTTCAAAACTCTAAAGTCAGTTAGAGACGATATAATTCTCTCTGGCGATATTAACGAAATAGCAATATCGGATTTTAAAAATCCCTTCGAACAACATTCGATTGTGAAAATTTATAATAGGTTAAATAACACTAACATCACAGTTAACGTTCATCACAACACTATTATCTACCCGGTACCAACATAAATACAAAAAAATCTCAAAGAAAACCATGACATTCCCATTGCTGGACACTTAGGTTCAAACAGGATGTACGATAGGATAAAAGTACGTCACTACTGGAAAAAGATGCGCTCTGAGATCGAAGATTACATAAAAACATGCAACATGGTATTTTATAATAACTTTCTACAACTGTTGATATTTCATTTCTATTATTAGAACAGTGGTAACTTTTTACCAACTTCAAAAAGAGGCTGTATTTTTTTTATGTTGCCTTATAACTCTTACAGGGTGTACAGACATTGATATTTTTTTTTTATTTTGAAAGCTGTTGCTTGTCATGTGATCTCATTTAAATTTCACTGAGATCTGACGAGTAGTATTAGAGTTATTCCTAATAATGCTTATTTGATTGGCTTCGACAATTAAATATGCATTAAACAATTTGATTATGTTATCACTTTATTGATTATGTTTAAACAAATTGATTATGTTAACACTTTAATATTATGTTAGAATTTTTATCTTAACTTACTTTGTATTGACTGTATTATATATTTTGGTTTTTATTTTAATTTATAATTTTACATAAATTACTTTCTTTTTACGATACATTGATAATTTTATGGTATGATTATTTTAATGGTTTGATTTATAAATTGTATTATTTTATTATTTAGTAATTATGGAATGCTGTAATTTTAAGTTTATAATGAATATATAATGACATGTTAGCGTTTTGGTACATTTCTGTAAGCCACACTGTTTAATAAATAATTAAATAAAAACAGTTTTTTTTTTAAAGACTGTATACCTTTGATGGTTTGGTATTTTAGTGCTTTTACTACCCACTTTAATACCCACTGCGCGCCCTTTCGAGGGTATAAAGTACAAGTAATGTAGGTATATACAACGCAAGGTATCTTGCAGGGTATTGCTTCAGTGCGTCCCTGCCCCCCATGCTGACTCAGGCTGCCATCTCGGCGCTCGACATCATGGAAGAACAGCCGGCCGTCTTCCAGGAACTGAACGACAAATCTATATTGTTGAACAAGTGTGTATATACTCAAATGATATTATAATTATTTGATGCTGTGATAACCGAGCGAAGTGTGATGATGAAAAGTATCCTATGTGTTTAAATTAAACTCCTGGTTTAGCACGTAGGATACTTTTAGTTATAGAATAGAGTTTGGTTCCTCCAAGCTTCATCCATTTTACACCAAGTTTCATCCAACATATATTCCAATGTTCATCCAAATTGGTCCAGCCGTTACAGCGTGATCACGGTAATGTTATCTATGGATATTACCGTGGCGTGATGAAGAAACAAACATACAAACTTTCGCATTTATATTATTACTAGTTACGCCCCGCGGTTTCACCCGCGTGGTGATGGATGATGATGATAATGAAAGTATCCTATGTGTTAATCCAGCGCCTCATCTACCTCCACACAAAATTTCATCAAAATTGGTCCAGCCGTTTGAGCTTGTCGAAGTAACAAACATACAAACTTTCGCCATTAACATATTAGTGTGATTCCACGCGAGTGAAGCTGTAATGGCTTTGTGACAATATACAGCTCGTGGGGTCTTTGGTTCGAATCTTCCTGTGCACCGGCTTGAGCTTTACTTCCAGCAGATGTTGAGGACCAGTTTCCATTCCACCACCTTCAAACATATTATCGCTTACCATCTCAGGTGAACCACAAGGTCAAAGGTCATAAAAATAATGTATAGTATTATTATCCTTTCTTTATTTATTAAATACTAGCTTTCCAGGCGCGGTTCCGCCCGCGCGTATGTCGGTTATCACGCAAAAACATTAACCTCTTTTTGCGCAGTTGGATAAAAACTATCCTATGTTTTTTCCCGGGTCTCAAACTATCTCCATACCAAGTTTCATTCAAATCGGTCCAGTAGTTTTGGCGTGAAAGCGTTACAGACAGACAGAGATACTTTCGCATTTATAATAATATTACTAGTGATTTTTTATTATTGCATTTATTTTATTTTAAACTAACTAGATCACTGTATCTCAGTGAATCGGGATAAAAATTTCAATGCCCTAATCCAGAACCTAAATTATTTTCTATACATATACAGGATTATTCGTAAAATGCTAACAACCACTTAGGGTTGACTTCTGCTGGTCCTAACTAAAATTTCGTGTTTTTTTTGTGTGTTTGTTTATGTGTATTTGATGGAATAAGCACTGGATGGAATAAGCATATTAAAAGTATCGTGTGCCTGTAATTTATTATTTCATATTTTTTATTACTTCCGAGCAAAGAGCGCCTACTGGACAGCGCCGCGCTCCTTTGAATACAGTTTTGTATATTTACATCGAGCAAAGTGATAAAAAATATGAAATAATAAATTACAGGCACGTCCTCATGCTTATTCCGTCAAATTCACATATAAAAAAAAAATCAAAAGAAAAAGTTTTCATCACAATATTTTTGTTAGGACTAGCAGAAGTCAACCATTAGAGGTTGTTAGTATTTTACCAATAAGTAATAACCCAGTAGTATATACAGTCATGTAGAATTTATTTCTTTCTGAATTCCAGAGCGCTATCAAAACTCCGGCACTTCACATACAGAGGCGACGATCTCTCACCGATCAAACATGTCTATCTCAAGAAGGAAGACCTCACCGACCGCCTCAAACAGTCTTATCTCCAGAACATCACCAAATACTGTATGGAGAAAGGCATCGCCTTGACCACCAGTGCCTACCTAAGAGATTCTGAGAGGGACTGTCCAGAACCTTCCATCCGGTTGGCCGCCAGTAGGAAACTTAACGAAGAAAATGTCAGTCTGCTTTGTTCCTTGTTGGACGAGGCTTATGAACAAGTTGGTCCTAAGCCCGATTTAGTTGCACTGTGAGGCTATTAACACTTACCATCAGGTATACCAGCTAATATTAAGGTAAAAAAAATAAAATTTAATATGTAATAATATAACGCCATTTCTCAACTTATTTTCACAAGCGATCTTTGCTTTCAAAATTCTAGCAGAAAGAAATTTTATTTAGGATACAATGTGACATTCCAAAACAAAAACAATTCACAAGTCAAGTTTTGTAGGAATGAGGGCAATTGCTATGGACTGACACGAGAAATTGAATCCTGTCGCAAGCTACTGCTTACTAAGTTTCATCGCATAGTGAAAGAGAATTTTACAAGCACTAAGTACTTACCATCCTCAAGTAGAAAATTTGTCACCGAGTATCTTTTTTTTATTGCTGATATAAAGCCTTTGACCACAATATCACCGGATGGCAAGTGATGCTGTAGTCGAAGGTGCAAACAGGCTTTACCTAGAATTACTGGCTCTCAAGGACAGCTGCCGAAACACACCGTTAGGTGCTTGGCGACAGATTTTCAACTTGAGGGTGGTCGCTAGCCAGGCGGGCATTCGCAAAAAGCCCTTCCACCATGCGGTGAAGCTCAAGCCCGCGGCGGGATTCGAACCATGGACCTGAAAACGCTTAACATTATACCAAATAGTAGCTACATAATATACTGTAAACAACAAATGAAATGTCGGGAATGAAGCCTGTGAGGTATCATAAGAAACTTTACAACATCGGTGTTTCTAATACCCTGTCTTCTTCAAAACCGAATCTAGAACCGATTCAATATTTTCTTGCAGCAAATTTTAAGAAAGAAATCCAGGACCCTATAATATTAATTTATACTAAAACCTTTTCCAATATTATCTTGGACCCCGGATCAAGGATTTATCATATATTTTCTTTAGTAATACATAATCAGTTGCTGAAAAAGGAAAGGCCGTCAGTGTATCTATAGCAGTCCTATGTTTAATGTAGGCAGCCTTCTCTCTTAACTCTTTATTTTCTGTGTACTATATTCGCAACTTAAGTCACAAAAAAGTCATCTTTTTCGGTGTGTACAGGTCTTTTAAAGGATAAAAAAGTTAATAAACGGGGCTTAAATAAAATAATAAAGGTGATACTGTGTACGTGACTTTACTACTGATGTTATTTAATAACAAGCATTATAATATATGATAATAGATAATATATATCTTAGGTTTAATTTGAATTTTTAACGACAAAGCTACATTATTGCACTAGCCCTATTGGTTTTTGTTACTAACCTACATGATGAAACTGCCATGTAAGTGTTAGATTTTATGATGAATAATTATTGAGATCGATAAAATGCAATGTCAAAAACAACTTTAGAATGTAATGTTTAAAAATTAATTACAGAACCGAGTAGCCGCCATCTTGCTGCGTCATTAAACATGGACATAGATTATAGATAAAATTTTACTAGGGCCTATGAACCTCTCTACATATACTCAGGCTACAATTGTAAGAGGCGAACTCGAGTACCTTTTTTAATGTAGTAGGTAATCCTACACACCCTAAATTCTTTATATTAAATAAAATGATTCTATACAAAGCTAAAACATAACAGCTGTTGCATGGAAGACCTTGTATACGATTTATTTTCTAAACCACTGTATCCCAAATGTAAAGTCATATGAGATACATTTTGTAATATGACTACATTCTGATCACTTTTCACTATGACAGTTGTTACATTCAAAATCTACTTCTGCCAATAATATATTATAGTTGTCACACTGATATCCCAGTAGGTCTACTCTTAAAATAAAATATTATACGAAGTTGAACAACTGGCAAACAAAATTTCCTAAAACAATTATGCGCAGTTGAACTTCAGGGAAAATAACTTGCACTATTTCAACAGTTGAACAAATTGAATGTACTAGTGGAAAGTACCCCGCTTTTACGACAGACCAAAATCATAAATACGTCTTTTGCAGAGGGATCTCTTTAAATATGTTGCTTCTCTATTTTGATTTGAAAATTCCTACACAGATCAATAAAGAATGTTTTTTATGAGATTGTGATGTAACAAGCACAAGGCCCACCTAGTGTTAAACACTATGCTCTGCCGCAGCTGCATTTCGTCACAAGTGACCAACTGCACTGCGCACATCTTCCTGAGACACAGTAATGTGAACATTACTGCATGGCTTTAGATACTCTAAAAATCTATACCTATTGGTATAGATTTATTTATCTATTGTTTGGATTGAATGAAGTTTAAATTTGGAATCGAAACCGTCTCTTAATTATTCGTAGTCTTATTTTGCTTACACAGTCCTGTGAATGACGTCACAAGATGTCGGCTGCCGTGTCGGATAATTCAAGTACAGATACTAAGGGCCTGTTTCAGAATGTTCGAGTAAGTTCCAATAAGTTCCAGTTTTACTACCCAGAACATATTTAATAAATAAAACACTATCTTTGCGTTTCACAGTCATCGGTTTAGCCTATCCATCGGTTAAAGCTTGAAACGCGCTTCATGTCAACTGTCATTTTTATCATTCAGTTATTTTATGTGTTGCATAGCAACCCGAAACTTTATTAGGACATTCTGAAACGGACCCTAAATGTACAATGTTTATAATTAATCATTAAACTTATTTGTACTTTGAAAAGTTGAAGTTAAGCTGGTGCAAAAATACCTTTTTTTTTTTTGTTTTTCTTAGATATGGTATAAAACTATTGTTTAAGTATGTAATAATACCTACAGACTTTGTTACATAACATCCTGCTATTATTAATATTGCACGTTGTTTATTGTTACATTATGTAATAAATATTATTTTAAATATGTTTTTGTTTAATCTTATTATATTTTTCAATAATTTATGTTATTACTTAAGTTGTATTTACTTACTTTTTTTTATAAATTTAAGTAATTCATTTCTACAATAATAATTGAAAAGTGAACACTTAATCTGGTGGATAATAACTTAATTTTAGTTAATTCTATATTTAATATCTAGAGGCGCAGTACACATATTGATTAGCTTCATATACCTACTGTGCTAGAGGTTTCTAAGGCTAAATTTACATAGAAGCGCAGTAGTGCCGAAGCTGGTGTCACATTTTTTGGGATCAAATCGCAAGACCGCGTATGTACTTCCTAATGGACTTTCGACACTATCACAGTGTGAATTGAGCCTAGATAGTTCAATACAAAACATAAATAAACATACATAACATATTATAATAGTGCTCGGGTGCACCGAGCTTTTTAGGCGCGCCGCGTATGTGTGCGTTAGTAAGGCACGCCAACAGCATCCGTCCCCGTCCGACGGCCGCAGAATTACTCAACGGATAGAGACAAAGCATCGCGGCTCTGACTAAAATGGGCAGAACGTGCGTGAGTTTGAGTATTTCTAATATAATAAAAACAAATACCTATTTGAAAAATGTAATGTGTATACGTTATAGGAAACATGTTGTTTTTTTTTATTATTCAAATACGGATGACTCTCCGTTAAGTATTTACGCCGTAGTAAGAGTTTATTTAGTTTTTTAGGATGTACCTTTGGATTTTTTTTCTATAGAGAAAATTTTAAGTAATCGTGTTTCCAAAGTATATAATTTATAGAATGAATCCTTAAATATAATATATATTAATGACATAACTCAAAATTAAGAAATAAAGATACCACAAGGGATCAAACGAACCACAATTACGTATCGCTGCCTCGGTGCAGGCTTAACACTCAACGCGAACGCGTGTATTATAGCGCGCGCTAGTATCATACGTGGTGTAATTTCGGCACTGTCAAAAGTAATAAAAATAAATATGAACAGGCTTCTTTGATGTGACAATTGGTACTTATATGTTTTAGTTTGTAAATTAAATAAGTACATACAGAAACAGCATTTAGCCATTTTGGGGACAAATTAATAATCACGCTAATATACGTGAATCGCCTGATTTGGCGTACATGTCATATAATATAAGCAGTCATATTCTAAATAGACTTTACTGAGAGTGTACGGGGTTTGGTACTTTCTGAAGCACTTATCTGGACACAGTCACAATGCCTCACCTTGTACTAAATCTCGCGCTAAACTCATCGCGCCGCCACGATATCCACTGACACGCTTAAATTGTGTGCGCACATGAAACATTAATCTGACTATTCCTGGCATCCGCCACGGATATATCCGTGAACCGCTTTAAAAGTTTTAAAACTCTGTGTACCTACTTATATTGTAGTAAAAGGTGATATGATAGTTACTTAACAAGGTTAAGCACAATTATAAGGGACGTAATTAGTATTCTTGACGCTTCTCCGTGCTTAGGGCGAACTGTGAATTTTAAGCTTAGGGTAACAGTATTGCTACTATGACAATCTACTTATTGACGAGTTCGCAGCCAAATAATAGATGTGCCCTCAGCTCTTATCTCCTCAGGACCGTCGTGCCATGACTTCCTGATCTAGCCTACTCCCACCAGGGAGTAGGAATCTTTCAAGTGTCTGTGTTGGTGTGGGTACCACAGCAGTGTTAGATATCATGCCTAGAAACAGTAGTGAACAAGCATTACTGTTTTTAGTCGTGAAGGGCACTGTGGTAATTGAATTTACTGATTCTTGAAGTCTACTTGTACAACAACACGTACTGCAACAGCTTTACGGATAGTTTTCTAAACTACTACCATAGTAGTTTTTGTTTTGTTTGAACTAAAATCCACATTCGTGTAACACTGACAATTCTAAAAATAGGAGTATTATATTCAATTGTGTCCCATTTTACATGAGTTTAGAGAACACTAAGTTCCTGTAAATCTATGTAAAACATACCCATAATAAACAGAAATGTCAAATTTAATCACCGTCATTCACAAGCTCTGACGAAAAGGGTGATTCAACCAAGTTTGCAAGCGTTATATGAATTTGGATCTTAGAAAACTCTTAGAGAATTGACACTAATGTAATCTAGTTAACATAATATATGTCCGACGATCTCGTCAGTGACTTGAATTGAGTAATAAATTATGCCCACCAAAATCTGAGTCATTTCAGTAAATGGCCATGTACCTAGCTGATGAATTTATTAGTGATTCTAGTAATTAGGTATCTGTATAGCTGATCAATTCGTAAGTAATCTTTTTTCTATTGACGTAAACCTTCGACCACTATCTCGGAAGTGTTGTTCTGGCTAACCTAGAATTACTTACTGGTTCTTAAGGACAGCTGTTGAAATACAATACGCGTTAGTGGCAAATTTTCTACTTCAGAGTGGTAGTTAGTCAGGCGGGCAATCGCAATATGTAAAATCCTACCACCATGCAAAATCAGGTATTATATGCCATGTTATATAGCTGATGAGTTCGTCAGGCATTTAGATAACTAGGTGTTTGGCCATAATTTCATTATGGCTAATGAGTTCTTTAGAGATCTACAAATCAGTGATTGTATTGAATATGACTGATGAGTTCGTCGGTTAATCTAGTAATCAGTTAGGTATATGATATGGCCATATGGCTGATGAATTTGTCAAGGACTAGTAACCAGGTATAATATTGTATGGCTCTCGTCAATGACTAGAATCTAATCAGAGACGAGTTCGTCAGACATATGGCAGTATCCAATGTTCCTCTTCAGCTCCGTCTCCTCGGGATCATGCAACGGCTTCCTGATCTCGATGAGTCGTCGGTCCGTCTCCAACGCTTGGTTTTTGTACTGGAGGTCCTTGGTCACGCGCTGGTGGTGGTCGTACATGCCGTGGTAGGTGGCCCTTTAATATTACAAATGTTAAAGGTTTAGCAAGATATTTGTAGTTACTTTTTAAAACCTCAGGCGATGCGATTGTTGATGAAGATGACCCTTTGACAAGATTACCAGTATCTGTGTACTTCCAAGGCATTGCTTAAAATAAATGCGGTCTTTAAGATCAATTCACACAAGAGTGCACAAAACACTTTTGTTGTGGTGTTGTGGATAATTTAATGTAACCGACGCACGTTGATTTTGTATCTAGGTAACTACCTAGATACAAAATCAACGTGCGTCGGTCAATTCACATAACTATGTGAATTGACCTTCAGGGGAACGTCTGATGAAAAATCCTCACATTATGTATATCATTTTACCATCTCTGCGTCATCTGTTTTATATATGGCTGATAAACTAGACTTTGACCACTATCTCACCTGATGGTAAGTGATGATGTGGTCGAAGATGTTGTTCAGGCTAACCTGGAATTACTGGCTTTCAAGGATAGCTGACGGAACACACCATAAGGTGCTTGGCAACAGATTTTCTACTTGAGGGTGGCAGCTAGCCAGGCGGCCATACGCAAAATTCCCTGCCACATGCTATAATGACTGCAATCCTGAAACAACAACCCGGACCGACGTGACGGCTTAACGTGCCACCATCGGACCCATGAAGTTCAAAATTAACAAAACACGCAGAATCTTCAAAATTAAATTGGATTGGTTAATTGATTTGGCGATTACAAATGATCCGATTGGTCCCGTCAAGGTAATGTTGTTTGTTTCGCCGCACGGTGCAGACCACGCCAGCTGCGGTAAGGTTTACGACCTGCTGTTTATGAGCTTGTCTTACGTTTCTTTAAATATTTATTTATGCGTAGGATGTTCCTTAAAGGACTTATGTGTTTAACACAACACGACTACCTAGTTGTGATAAAAATATTTTTTCATCCCACCATCTCGGAAAGAGTATTTTTAATCTTCAATATCTGAGTGGAAAAGCCGTTTTTATTCTCTAGTGGATAAAGTAAATTGAATTTAGAACATCGTGTGCACTAAATTTGTGAATTAAAAAAATCATTAAACCTATTTACTGCTACCTCTATGGTGCCGAATATATCATACAACTTTTTTTTAATTTGTTAAAAACTCAGACTCGGAACCTTGGCACTGTATTCGAAATAAACCGAAATAAAAGTGTACCTATCTTGTGATTGTAAACGTTTTTTTTTGCATTTAGTCATTTCCTCGCTGGGGTGGAATGAAAAGTTACGTGTTGCACTCGAGTGCAAAGATTTTTCACCTCGTGCTCTTTTGATTCCCTCGCTAACGCTCAGGATTCTAATTTTGAATCACTCGCTGCGCTCGTGATTCAATTTTAGCATCCTTCGCTTGCTCGGTCATCAAAATTGAACACGCAGTTAAAAAGCAACTTTGCACTCTTGTACAACAAATAACTATTTTCTGTATACACAAAAAAATATTACAGTGCCAAGTTCTACGCGGTTTTTCACTGGCAAATGCCTTTGTAAAATAATAAAAAAAACAGTTACTAGGTACGTGGATGTACTTACAGAGCCTCTTCTAATTTCTTCTCCAGCATATTGTGACTCAGATGAACCCTCTCAAATTCTTCTATAAGCCCACGCATAGGCTTATCCTAAAAATGAAAATACAGTTTACCAGATATCCAAACAAATTGTTCAGTAATTATTAGACGGCGTGGCCCTTCCCAACAGCTTACAAATGTCTAGGGATTTGGAGAAACTGAACTGTCTAATTGAGGGCAGTGAATTTCAGTACCTACAACTCGTGGGATGTCGGGCTAGAATGTCAACCCCTATCTAGATTCAGATTCAGATCATTTATTGCTTCCATAAAAAGTACATACAAGTTGTTACAATAGATAAGAGTACAGTCATATTATGGACCCTGTCGGGCACTGCAATATAGAAGAGAGGAGGATGTTATATTTATATTGAATTTGATTTTTTTTTATGTATATGAATAATAAATGTCAAAAGTAAGTAGATCTAGTTAGTAATTAGTCATTTTTCATTTAAGAAGTCATCAAATGTGTCATATGCTTTTTTAATAAGAAGCTGTTTAATATTTTTTTATAAAAATCTTGTAATTTTCAATATAGGTATCTCTTCCTGTGGGTGTCGTACACCTATAACTGCTATTCCCAAGACGCCTGCCTGCGTGATGCGACGCAGGCAGGCGTCTCGAGATCGAACTATGGACCTGCGGCGCGGCATTACAAAGCTACTACCTTCATTATTAGTGTGATATGATATGTAATGGTGTAACCTACATTATAATTGGTAATACGTACTTGAACTCTCTCCAGCACTGGTCTCCTAGTCCTGGTTTCAAGTCTGGTCTCCACCAGCTTGGTTGGGTTCAGTTTGTCCGCGACAGCCGCTCGGAGAGATTCGATCTCTCGGTCCACCTTCGCCATGTTCTCTTCCAACTGAAAATTACAAGTGAGAGATTAATGGAATAAGGGAAATACATATAATTATTACGGACTACCGTAATAGCCCTTACTCCTGGGGGAGGTAAGATTATTAAAACTCAATTAATTAACTGAAACATGCGAGCGAATAATCTTTTAAGCAGTAGGCAGCACTAAACAATGCGGTTTTTTTAAAAAGAAGTGGTATATACTACTGAAAATTTTGGAATAAATTGTGGAAGTCTGAACTATGATAATGTAAAGTCAGTGTTTTGAATCAGCATAAAAAGGTACTATCACAGAATAAAAAGAAATAACGATCACTCCGCAAAGAAATTTCAATTAATGTATTGGAATGTCTTTGCGGATACTTTTAGGACTTTATTTTTTAGTAGCAACAGCACATTTCTACAACACTCTTGCTACGAAGAAATAAAGTCCACTTCAGCTCGCAAAGCACCGAGGTACTTAGTAGTTATATTCACCTAAAAGGCATCTCTCTTTCTATCGCATAGCCGCGCATATCTCTGATCTCTTCTGATACGGCACGCACCTTACAATAATCCCGACCGGCCGGATACGCTGATTTACCTGTAGCTTTGTAGTATATCTAAATTGAGGAGTGAGCCAGCCCTGGGGCACGGTAATGTTATCTATACAGTAGTGTAACTCGGCTCTGTCTTCGAAATAAGTACCTACAGCCACGCTGTACGTAAACATGCGATAGGGCTGTCCGCCTCCAGCATTTTAATTACATTTGCCTACTTTGTGTTTCTGTTTTGTGATTGTAAATATACTTTTTTTATATAAACAAATAAAATACTCTGTGAATTGAACAGGAAGTGTTCACTAAAAATGCGTGTTCTTTTCTTGACCAGTAGGTAGATTTAAACAAAAAACCATGTTTATTTTTGAATAAAAAATCGTTCTTAAAAAATGGCGACCGAAAAATATTTGTGAGACGTACGAAATGCTTTATTATTATATTTTAAGGTATTAAAAATAGACATTCTAATAACTATCTGTAATATTATTATAACTTGCTTATAACTACTACCTATTTCACTCGTGTCAATCACTTTCCTTCACTCTATTCACTTTTTTTATTAATTGAGACATTTTTTTCGCGGGATAAAAGGAAATACTTGTCCATTAAAAAGACACACATTATGTACTATATGTAGACTATAAAAAAAATTTACTTACTAGTAAGTAAATTTAAATCTTACTAGTAAGTAAATTTTTTTTATAGTATTAAGTAAAATTATTTTATAACCATTCACTTTCCAGGTAATCAAAAAAGTTATCTCTGGATGCGTTTTTGACGAATTCATGTAACTTAAAACAGCACAATACATCTTACTCGTCATATTTTATATGTAAATATGTACTTGAACTTATTTTTGGTGAAAAAATCGCGCGGTTATTGTTAAAAAACAACAAACCATTCGCTCGTCACTGCGGCGTAGTCACGACACTCGAGACTGTCTGCGGGACGAGCGCAGGCCGAGACCGAGGCGCGTAGGTATAACTCGCGTTTCGTCCGTTTCTATGAAGTTGAAATACTGTATAGATAACATTACCGTGCCTGGGGGCCGAGTCTACTAATTACATGATCATATTCAGCATAGATTCATTCCGAGTCGATGGCGATTAGAATCGGTAGTCTACTAGCACCATATGAATATGTATCTATGATGAATCAAGGCAAGGCTGATTTTAACGACACGTGACATGTGTCAAAAATAGTGGACTACCGATTTTGCCACCCATTGAGAATCAAGATGTTAGTAGACTACGAAAAAGTTCATAAGAAACCGAGATTGAATCAATATTGACTCAATATAATAATAATAATATATCATTATTTTAGGCAACAGGATTGAACACTGACCCATAGAAATGTATACCTTACAGACTAACATAAACAATATAATAAAAAATACACTTTTAAACAGTTTTGGGATTCATTTTCGGCCTCGCCTCCCTATAGCGTATGTATACTAACTACGCCTTCCGGCCAGAAATCGGGTACTAGGAACGCATCCTTATTCTTCGCTGGAACCCGAAGCACGTACGATTTAAAAGTTTTCACCCGGCTGGATTCCAGCCGCTGTAACGCCACTTCAAATGGTACTCGTCGTCTTTCACACCTCTCTTTGATGTACTGAAGTACTTCGTTCCCGGATGTTGTTGGGTCCAAACGTGAGAGATATATAGCGATGGTCGGCTCCACAGCATGCAATACAGTTTTCTCTGCTGTAGGCGTAGCTGTGCCACGATTATTACGCGTCGGTCTAACTCTCGACTTCTTCTTCACGAGAGTGAATCCTTCATTATCAATATGAGAGGCGGGCCTCCCCGCACTCTCATTCTTCGTAATTGGCAGCGTACACTGATGTGCCACTTGTGCATATGATTTCTTCTGCTTACCTGATGTTGGTGGTAAGTCGGAAGAAATCATAACTTGAGTGGGTGTCTCGATGATTGAGGTCGGTTGCAAGGTTCGGTCAATGCCCCGCGGTGAACCGGTGATATTTGAGTCCGAGGGACTGCTGAGTCGCGCATTTTGTCGATTAGCGTGTCGCACAGTCACATTTTGCATAGACGCCGGTGACGGCAGTTTTGCCTGCACAGCGTTATTGCGCAAAGCTATTATTTCAGTTTGCAAACTAGAAACCACAGTATTCGATTTTTCCAATTGTTTCTTCAAATCGGTGACATCGGACTTCAATCGCATGATATCCTTTAACAGACAGGTCACATCGATTGAGGAGAAATCGACCGGTGGTAACAAATGGAGGTCCCTGGCGACATAGGTCACTGAAATCTCATCAGGGTCTGTTTCCTTGAAAACCCTGAAGATATCTTATAGGTCTTTCTTGCCGCTTCCATCTTTTTGACGTGTTCCTAGACGACACGACGTCTTGGCAGTGTCCGCTAAGACCTTCTTGGCTGCGAGGATGTCGGCCTCCTTGTAGCTAGACAGACATATCTGCTGCAAACTCAGCTCGTCCATGACGTCCAGCTTGTTCTGCACGAAGGCCAACAACTCGTTGACCACGAGGGTGTCCGAGCGCGTAGATTGCGCCATCACGGTATTGCAGCGTTTACGTAAAAGCAGCGCCGCGCGGAAAGTAGGTCGGCATTGGAGAAGCCGTCAATTGATATTTGAAGCGACTGTCCTTGTCGGAGGTATGAGCGCGACTGTGGGGTATGTATACGATATGAAGTACTAACTTCATTCAACGACCACCAAAACTGTCAAAATTGACCAGCCAAGTTCATTATAGATTCATATTGATTAGCAGACTTGGCGCCCTGATTAATTAATAATTTTCAGTGACGGAAATAAATAACAAATGAAACTACAGTGAAATATATAACCGGCCAAGTACGAGTTGGACTCGTACACTGAGGGTTCCTATATATCGTGAAACCAATAACTAACCAAAACCATATGTGATAATAATAATATGATAATAGAATGTACCTACCAATATAATATCGTTATTTATGCTTGAGATACTTATCTACGACCCGTACTTGATTGGTTTTTTTATTTGTTCTTTCAAGTTAGATATTGAACTGTAAATATACGAAGTGTTATGGTTGTTTTTTTACTGTTTTTACGAACAATTAAAAAAAATCTTTTATAATGATAACTAGGGATGGGCCGAATATTCGTTTTATATTCGGTATTCGGCATATTCGGCAGGTTTGCCGAATATTCGTATTCGGCCGAATATTCGGTCAAATCACCGAATATTCGATAAAAGGGTAGGTACTCAAAGTCAAAGTTAATACGCTATTAAACCGATTGATCATGAGTTGAGTGTTAAATGTGTCCTATATTTTGTTTTTATGTGGTAAGTAATTTGCAGTATTTTTATGTAGACACTGTAGTTTTATTTCCAATAACAGCAGCTAAGAAATATGGTTATTAAAAACAATGTATGAGTATGTAGCTGTTTTGGGGTTAAATTACTGTACGGTGCAACCGCATATTCGCCCGCGTAATCATTTTTGGCATCGTTCTAAGTAAATGACCAGTTCGTAATTAGCATCGATTTGATCGTATCTCACGCGGCTCACTATCATTAAATCACTATATTTATTTTACATATCAAATATACATCATTTGCGTATATTTGATATGTAAAATAAATATACACAAAATAATTATATCAACTAGCAAATCAAGGATTTATTTCTCATTTTATATCATCTTTAGAATACGGTCTCGGACCGTACAACAACTGTGAACTCTTTATAATAAATAACGTTATTATAATCTTTAAGATCTTAATTGTGAGAAATTAAGTTTTTTTTTTAATATATTTTATATATAAAAATTCCCATTGCAAATTTACGCGGTAAAGTTTTACTGTTTACTAGATGATGCAATAATAACATCGGCGGTACAACGGGGGAGCGGGAGGGAGTGTCCGGCGCATTATTTAAGTAAGGTAATCAATTGTGCCGAACATTCAGCCGAATATTCGGTTCTGTATGAGTCTTACCGAATATTCGGCCGAATGTTCGTATTCGGTGAAACCCATGTTCGGCCCATCTCTAATGATAACTACTACTAATCTGGTCAAATAAGACCAAAAAATAAGAGTAAAGCTACATAAATTCCCACCAAAAACTTAATTTTATGATCTACAATTTTTGTCTGAAGTATTTTTATGATAAAACTTACCGTTTTCGTGAAAATCGCGAAAAATCTCATTTTGTTGACCTTTGACCTTGAATGTTTTTTTTTCCATACAGGTGAAAGATGGGGAACTTTCAAATTTTATTTTATATCATATTTTAAACAATCTTACTGATTTTCAGTTTGGTGGGAATTTATGTAGCTTCGAATATCTAAATTGACCGGACAAAACTTTTTTATATATAATAAAAAAAAAAAAATAGTTACAGACCAGTAATTTGATGGTGAGACAGACGGACGGAAAGACGAGGCTTAGTAATAATATTATCCCATTATGTAGTACGGAACCCAAAAAGTTAATTACAGAACTATTTAAATAAAACCGGCAAAAAATACTCACGTTGGGGATCGAATACGTTGCTCGATCCCCAACGTACACAATTACACAATTTAAATATGTGTGAAACTCACGAGAATTTCATTTCAAAAATACAGAACTATTTATTTTTAATGGACCTTTTGGTTGCAAGTATCTATAAGATAAGTAAATATTCACACCTAGCTATGCGTACACTGTAGTAGACAGTATCGTACCTTATGTTTCTGCCATTCCATTTCATTCCTAGCCCTCTGTATATCGAACACGCGTCTTCTCATGATCAGTTCCACCACTTGGCACTGCGCGAACATCTGGTTACGGGCCTGTTCCCGACTTTTGAACATGGTCTCGCGCAGGGTCTTCGATTCGGCCATCAGCTGTTCGGCTATTTTGATGGTGTTCTCTATACAATCAACGTAGCTCTGTTCCGTCATAGATCTGGAAATGTGAGTGGTTTAGTGGTCATTAATAATTCCCACGACTTTGTGTTTTTTATTTCTGATGAGTTAGCCTATGACCACTCTCTCTCTCTCTCTCTGTTGGTCAGTTATAAGGTGTTAAAAGGATTAGTCTTGAGAGTAGCAGCTAACTAAATGAGCTCAAGCCAGTTGAATAATTTGAACCATGGACCACTGGGGTAATAGCTTCTTCAATGATCCCACCCGAAACTCGTGATCTGACTACTCTGAATGGCATCATTTCAGACCCCCGTAATTTCACGGGCTAATTAAGGACACCACCACTTATGATATGATCCACCTTATCCCCAACACTAAACTTAAAATAAAACCTAACAACTTACTCAACGGGAACTCTAGTAGGATCCAGCTTGTACGAGATCCCGGTGCTATTCCGATCCAGATCCCTAACGTGGTACTCCAGCATGAGGGCGTCGTCCTTGTTCTGTATCTCGCGCTCGAGGCGGCAGAACACGTTGTCCAGCTCCTTTAGCTTTTCCCAGCCCATATGGCACACGTCGGTAAGAGTACGTTTGCTGTTCTCGATTATGTGCAGCTCCTGTACAATTCCAATAGTTTTTATACAGGTATTCCGAGGTATTCTAAGACTATAAGCCAGTATGTGGGTGGTGTAGCAGGGAAGGTAGATACTCAGCGGGACGATCGTGGACTTGACGTGTGGTTCGTTAGCTTCAAATCAAAATAATTTTGTGTCAGCTGTGCTTTACATGTTTGTTAAAAATATGGAACCATCAACAGCTACCTTTTCGGATGTACAATGTAACATAGATCAATGAGAATCCGTGAGTGAATTGAGGCCGTGAGTACCAGATTGGGTTATCTTTTGTAGACACAATTGATTTTCATTGTGTAGGTACCTATAAATATACTACTGTGGAACTCACAGCCTTACTATTTAGGTACAATATCATTATGTTTATCATTCACGATTTTTTACAAAATTAGATATTACAATAAAATGATTTTTTAACCGAGAGCGGGATTCGTCCTCCCGGCCTTTTGTCCTTCGGGCCGGGAGATGCTCTGCTAATTTAAGCTACCGAGGTGAAGGTGAGTTATACGTAGTTTGAATCGATACTTTGTTTTATTCTTATTATTTCACGGTCCTGAGGGGGCGATTCAGTTCCAAGAGGAGCTTGTAACGGAAAATATAACAAAACATGAGTTAAATAAATATTTAAACTGCTAAACATCATTATTTTTTACTTTTCTTTAAACTTTCGTGAACTATACTCATGTTTTTAGATGTTCGTTTCATGTTGATAGACCCGTCAGAATATTAAAAACATCATTATTTTTTGTACTCATTAACGCCTGTTAACCTAATACCCCGTGTGGTGCCGATGCCGGGGTATTAGGTTAACAGTTATTATAATTGCACCTCCCATATCATCCCATGGGTGTCGTAAGTGGGCAGCAGCGCCTTCTAAAGAACTACCAACATACACTGCGAATCCCCAAGACGCCTGCCAAGCGTGGGGATTATGGTGGAAGGGCATTTTGCGACTGTTCGCCTTACTGGCTACTACTCTCAAGTAGAAAATCTGTCGCTAAGTACCTATCTGTTATAGGCCGAGGTTATGCAAAATGCGGGGAAATAAGAAAAAGTAATATTCAAATGGATGCGATTAACCATTTTGCTAATTTTCAACATGGTTTCTAATTGCTCACATTTTCGAAAGTCAGTCTCGATCTATAGATTTTGATTGTAGCAGTAAAAAATTGTTTGCTACAGTTATTTTCTACATTTGCAAGTAGAATATAATGTCAAACTAATTCGTAATTCTTTTAAGTTATACATTTATAGTGTTTTCAAAATTCTATGAATTCTGATTTCAGATCCCTTTAACCATAAAAGGGTACAATTATCTGCAGAAAGAACCATTTGACGATTTATTGTATTTTGCAAGTCATTTATGTATACGAGAACAAGTTATGGTCCCAGGATGCTTCCTTGAGGAACTCTACCCTCTATATGCCCTAGTCTAAATTTTAAAGTTTCTTCCTTGTGTTGTGTACCTCAGATATTTCAGTTTATTGTTGACGATACTCTCGGTATGATTCAATTAGATCATAAGCTTTACCTCTGGTTCAGCATGATCTAACTTTGCCAGCAGCATTTTAAAATCAACGAAGTCAAAAGCTTTTGACATTATATGCATAAAATTGACCTTACTGTTATTTGGTGGTTATTTGATTATTGAGACATCCGGTTACTGTCTTTGTCATTTCGTAAACTGCTTGAGCTGTATATTTTTATTATTCTGAATCCATATTGTACATTAGTAAACATGTTGTGGTTTTCAAGATGTGTACATAATGAGTCTACATGTATACATTTTATTCTTCGTATATTTTTGACATGTTTGGTTACGAAATTGAGCGATAGCTTTACATGATTCTTACCCATGGTTTCACTAATGTTAAACTTCCTCTGTTCAACAGACGCTAATTAAGTATGATAACAGGGTTGCTAATACCTTGTTGTTTTATTAAACTTGTTGATAATTCTTCAGGCTTCATGATATTTTTAATTTCGTGAGGCGATGTTGGCTCTAAGTAGATTGAATTTGGTGTATTGTTAATTTCATTAAACTTTTATTTGGTTTTCTAGTAAATTATCAGTTTATCTCAGAACGGCTCAGTATGTATTACCTCCAATTTTTTTTAGTTTTATAGTTTGAATCTATTTCTTAATACATTTTGATTCCCATGTGTATTATAATATTTGGAAGATACTTTTTATAGTTCTCATCGTTGAATCGATCTGAGCCCTTATTGTCCACACAAAAACATCCAGATTAATCTGTGGCGCACAAAGTTTTGTACACAGCCTAGCCTTTGACGATGGTCTTTGTTGATAATTGAAAATATGGTTTACGATAGCAGCCTGACCTAGAATGGGAACAGAATCTCTAGGACAGCTGTAAGCTGCTATTATGTTTGTTTACAGATTTTCTATTACTACTATCAACTAAACATCTGCCAAGCTTGCAATTAGATAATGCTGGGTACAAGGTTTTGTGGAATCTAAAGGTTAGTAAAATTAGCGTAGTATATATCCTAATATGTACCTTGTGTAACTCTTCTCCAAGTTGATCCTTAGTGAGTTCTGCTGGCACCCTTTGGTCCCTATTGGAGAGGCATTGCGAAGATACCATCAGAGGGACTTGCAGGGACTCCAAATGGAGCTCTGTGGAGTTTTTTTCTTCTTGTAGGGCTCTGATCTCATCTCGGACGCACTCTCGAGTGTAACGCTGTTTCTCTCGCCATGTCTCCACTTCGAATATCCTGAAAAAGATAGATATTGATAAGAAATATAATAGTGCCTATATGAATATAGCATTAGAAATTTGACATTGCGTTTTGGTAGCTGTCCTTGAAACAAACCATATCATCACATTATATAAGTACTTACCAACATGGGTGTCCCAGCATTCTTCAAAGGTTAGTTTATCAGCAATAAAACATATAATAAAACTAGCGGCCCGCCCCCGCTTTGCACGGGTAATTGCAGCTATAAGATGTAAGCTATCCTATCTTTCAAATTGGATCAAATTGCACCCACGGTGTGCAAATCAAATTTAAAATTGGTTCAGTAGTTAAGGAGTCCATCGCGGACAAACAACGTGACACGAAATTTTTAAATCTATACGGATATGTTGTCTCCGGCGGTGTAATTAGTGACGACTGCAGATAAGTCAGTATTCAGCCTCGGGGTTCCGGGTTAGAATTGCACCTCTGCATATCATCCCGTGGGTGTCGTAAGAGGCGACTAAGGGCTAAAAAATACTGGAAGCGCCTTCTAAAGAACTACCCACCTTTACTGCGATCCCCAAGCGGCCTGCCAAGCGTGGAGATTATGGCAAATACTGTATTCAGCAATGGACGATCCGGCTGATACAGTACAGATCAGTCGGTTGTGGGTCCTACCTCGAGTTTAAGCTTCACAGTTTAATGCTAGGGCATTTTGCATACTACCCTAGCTGAGGAATCTATCTCTCTAAGTAACTACCTACTTACTGGTATGTGAACGAGAACTTGAATTTATATATAACGTAAAGTAGATAATTAGCCTAGGTATACGAAACGTAGTCGGCAATAGTTAAAATTTTTAAACGAGACTAATTGAAGACCTCTCTACGCAAGTTGATTAACATCTTCTCACAACTTACCTGTCTCTCAATAGCTCAGTGTTAACAGCATTGTCCCATCGAGTGGTGACGCCAGTCTCGTTTCGGAGCTGATTGGCTCTCTGTCTGAGCTCGTAGGACTCGAACCGACGCAGCCTCGCCTCATTCTGCAGCCGTTGGATGTTCCTAGTCCAATCTAAAACACTTAGCCGTGGGTGCGGCTTCTCAAATACCGGGATCGACGCGTCCATCCTAGGAATTACATGCACACTGATTGACTGTAATTTTGTAAGTAGGTATATATCTACCTACTGAAACTGAATATATATAATTATAAATCTGCCGTGGCTTTACTACATAATAATCCATAAGTAGATCTACGGTAATTTCACCTTAGCTATTAATGGTAAGTACGTTCAGCAACCTTTATCGACACGACCATTTGTGTGGTTGTGTTCTCACCGTATAATCTCACGCTACCTTCGTATCTCAACCACATAAAATACGCTAACGGAAGTGCGTTACCCAACCATTGATTAAACGGCAGTAACTAAGGGAACTGATAATATATAACAGCTAGTAACTTAACTAGTTTGTTTTGTGACGCTCAAGCTAGCTTCGTGTGACTTTTATATGAAACTAGCATGAATAGACTGGCAGAGTTGCTATATAAGATATATGCCAAGAAATTATAAAAAATACTGTATATTATCGTCCTTGTGATTTGCCAGCGCGTGTAGGCTTTGCGTGTCGTGTCGCTAAGGTAGTGTGCGTGCCTCAAGGAGCCACGCGCGCACGCTAGTGTGTTTACGTACCTACACCACCTACGACTACCCTACAGTATTCTCCGGTTCACGCTCAAATCCGCTCAGACCTACCGAACACCTACTTACTGTTTGGTCAATATAAATATAGTTAGGGACGTCGCGTTGCTGGGTCACAAAAGGAAGTGAAGGTTATGCCGTGTGGTGAATAGGGCATACAAAACCGGATGCTTATAGAAAATTGAGATCTTATTTTATAAAACCGAATTTTTCGATCCATTTTAATTAAGTGTAGTAGCAAGTATTTATTTAGTAAGTATAACTATGTTTTTTAGTTTGAACAGATGAAGTTAAATATAACAAGCACAATAGGTAAATATATCGCATTCGACACTTGTCCGGGATTTCGGTGGTTATTTTGAGGGTATACTTGAAAGTTTCAACAAATGGTTTTCTTTTACTTCTCCCAATGTTGTAAAGAGCCATTTCATCTCTGATATAAGTTTCTACTTAAATTCCCTCGTCTATAACAAGATTTGAAATGGTTGAATGTTTGCATTTGTATCGTATGTTGTTTAGGAGCTTTCTTTTTCCTTGGCTATAAGTTGCACTTTGATATTTATAGAAATATTCGTGTATTTGCTGGGAGGTACTTTCTTAAATTGGTGTGGGAACGGAATAATGTTTATTTATAATATTAACTTCGGTGATTTAAAGCTTTTGGTCTTTGGCCAGAGAGAGATCAAACAATTCAATTTCTTTATTCAAATGGTCAAGCAATGTTAAACTGTACTTCTTATAGTGATTCGAATTAGCGTTTTCCTTAGGTATTTAAATAGTAAATACATATTATGATAATACAAATATACTTGATGATGCCTCAACAAGGCAAAGTCTGTGTTAATTTCATATTTTACAAATTATTGGAGTTCAAAATTTTATGCCCAAGGCGGGAATCGAACCCGCGTCCTCCGATATCGCGTTGGATGCCCAAACCAGGGATTTAAATACCGCTTCATAAAGGTTACCGATTGAAACGATAACCGTATATATGGGTAACAGATATAAACGGTCACCGCAATGAAACGGTATTACCGTTTCCTTTACGATTACCCATGTGATTACGGTAACCGATATAAATACCGATACGTTTCGGTATGTTTGTAAATTGAAATATAAAACTGTGCAGGGCAGGCGCGCGCCCTCTCAGCCTCCGCCCGCGTTCGCCCTCCGTGCCGATGCCGCTGACAATGCGACGTACCTAACTACCTACCCAGCAGAATATTATCTCGATATTTGAATTCAAATGCTGATGTGAGGCGGTACTATTACAATTGTACTAGTGCCGCCTCACATCAGCCGACATTATTATTAAATAGGTAGGCATACCTACTCTTGGAACTGACACGGTTATAATAATGAGTTACAGTTTTAGGATTCATCAAATTATCATACAGCCACTAAGTATTTCACGCGCGCCTGGGTAGCTGCCACCCTCAAGTAGAAAATCTGTCGCCAAGCACTTACTGGTGTGTTCCGCTATGTGTCATTGAAAACCAGTAATTTTGCGTGGTGGTAGAGGATTTTGCGAATGCGCGCCTGGCTAGCTACCACCCTCAAATAGAAAGTCTGTCGCCAAGCACTTACCGATCTGTTCCGCTATGTGACCTTGAGAACCAGTAATTTTGTGTGGTGGTAGAGGATTTTGCGAATGCGCGCCTGGCTAGCGGTAGCTAACCCTCAAGTAGAAAATCTGTCGACAAGCACTTACCGGTCTGTTCCGCTATATGTCCTTGAAAACCAGTAATTTTGCGTGGTGGTAGAGGATTTTCGAATGCGCGCCTGGCTAGCTACTACCCTCAAGTAGAAAATCTGTCGCCAAGCACTAACCGGTGTGTTCCGCTATGTCCTTGAGAACCAGTATTTAGCGTGGTGGTAGAGGATTTTGCGAATGCGTGCCTGGCTAGCTACCAACGGTAAGTGCTTGGTGACAGATTTTCTACTTGAAGGTGGTAGCTAGCCAGGCGCGCATTCGCAAATTCCTCTACCACCACCACATAAATTAACTGGTTCTCAAGGACACAGCGGAACAGACCGGTCAGTACTTGGCGACAGATTTTCTACTTGTAGGTGGTAGCTAGCCAGGCACGCATTCGGAAAATCCTCTACCACCACGCAAAATCACTGGTTTTCAAGGACATATAGCGGAACAGATCGGTAAGTGCTTGCCGACAGATTTTCTACTTGGGCGTGGTAGCTAGCTAGGCGGGCAATATGCCCTACCACCATGCTATCCGCCATCAAGCTACCACTCTTAAAGAAAAAATCTGTAGCCAAGCACCTTGCCGTGTGTTACAGCAACAGTTTTTGAATATACCTACACTGAAAATGCTATTTGAAACTAATAATGTTATTGTTCCCACTTCCCGTCATTCATATCAAATAATATAGGTACGTGCTAATAAACCTATAATTATCTAAACAGCGCGAGCGGCGAGTCTCGCAGTACTGCTAAGCAGCGTATCGCGCCACCGCATCACCGCACCCCCGCCCGCCCGCTGCACCCTCATTGACTAACATAAAATACATGTACTGAAATGGAATTCGGTAATCGTATCGCAATTATGTTAACAGATATATACCTATTACCCTTATTTTATTACGGTATTTACCGAAATCGTATCGGTAAATACCCATACCGTAATAACCCTGGCCTAAACCTCCTCGGCCACCTGGGAATTGGTATTTCTGCCGAAATTTTGTGCTCCAATTGTATTACTTTAACCGTCATAGGGGACGGTGCGCGGCCAGACTACTAGACTTCATCTGATTGAAAGAAGTGTTTTTTCAAACACTTTACCCACTCTCGGTATGATGTCGCTAGCGCTACCCTTCTGTAGGTATTTCTAAATATGATTACAAGTACTATCGTATTATATTGTTATTATAAATTTATTACTATATTGTCTAAATGCTTTTATTGTAGTAGCTGTAATGTTGTATATAGTTCATAGTATTTTGTTTAATAAAGGCATACCGCCGGTAAAAAAAAAAGTACTATCGCGTGCTAAGTGACAATCATATTTTACAAATTACTTATTGGAGTACAACATTGTGTGCCCAAGGCGAGAATCGAAACCGCGTGATAACTGAAAACTATTTTGTAAATGGAGCTATGTGTTTGTTACCTGGCAGAAGCGTAGATTACAAGTCTTTTTCTGTGGTGTCGATTGAACTTTACATGGTGGTATAGCATTTTGAGAATGCCCGTCTGGCTAGCTACCACCCTGAAGTAGAAAATCTGTCGCCAAATACCTACCTGGCGGTGTGTTCCAGCAGCTGGCCTTGAGAGCCACAAATTCTGTTAGCCTGAACAACATCTTGATCTGTGATGTGATGACTGATGACGAATTGCTCGTACAAGCCGGGCAAGTATACTACGGACAGGCAGCACCGTAGACCTTGCTCAGCAGTTCTAGGTTCTTTATTCATGTGGTTCTAGGACTAGGAGTACTAGAGCTTGCTACATACTATACTAGTAATCTGTGTAAGAGTGACATGACAGGCTATAAACAAATAGTAATGATATCTTACATCGATGCAGCAAACTAAAACATAGTTCTGTTAATAGTCACAGATGACTCTAGTAAACTTAACGTAGAAAAAGAAGAGTATCCTTTATTATAGTAAGTAGTGAACAACCGGATTGAGCTCATTGTCAGAAAATTGTACCCAGTGAGATGCTTTAACTGCGAGCGTTGTATCTTTTAGTGACAGTGAAATGCATTTTCAAGTTATAAATTGTAATGGAGAGCCCTTAAAAAATATAGATCTGCGTTTATGATATACGTATGGCATAACGAAGTAATTAGGGAACCATATCCACCCTTGGATATGGTGCACAACGGCACATTACTTAAGCCATTTTATTTTATTTTTTATTTTATTTTATTTTATTTTATTCGGAAAACTAATAGCTAGTTAACAAAATATAATACTTAGCTAAAATACTTATGGCTAATTAAAAGTTTTCACATATATGTAACTAAATGTTTTATCAAGTTGTACATAGATAACAGACTCGTACAGAACTGAGGTTACTATCTGACAATTAAAGAAATAAGTAGGTAAAATATTTTAAAAAAGGATATAGGTACTTATTGAAGTTGTGTTAACTTTAGCTCTAGCTTATCCACTAGCTATATATTCAAATTTAGGAATAAAAAAAAGCGATTATTTAAAAGTCGCTTCAGCTTGAACGCCGATGTGTTAAAGAGATCTATATCCATCTCACTAGCCATTGTATTGTAACATCGGCATGCTCTAATCAAATAGCTGTTCTGCCTGTAATTACATTTAACTACGGGAATGTGAATGAGGTTAGGTTTTCTAAGTGTAACCGCGGGGGTGTATAGTCCTATTTCTCCAAGCAGTTCGGGGCAGTCGACCTTACCATTCGCTATGTCGACTAGAAAAGCTAGGTCAGCCACACGTCGTCTCTCTTGTAAAGGTAGTAGGTGAAATTTTCTGCAACGGGAGTTATAATCGTTGAGGTATATTTTTGAACGGAATTGTAGATACCTAAGAAAACGTTTTTGAATACCTTCAATGCGGTTAATATAGATGTCATAGCAGGGGTTCCAAACTTGAGATGCATACTCAAGATGGCTTCGTACGTACGCGCAATACAATATTTTAAAAGTTTTTATAGACTGGAACTCGAAGGACATTCGTAAGACAAAACCTAACGCTTTAGAAGCTTTTTTAATAATATTATTGATATGGTTATCAAATAGGAGTTTTAAGTCAAATATGACTCCTAAATCAGTGACACTAGGGACAGATTTTAACAATGAGTTTTTAATTTTATATTGACTAACAATAGGTGTCGGCTTACGTGTAAACGAGCAGACGTAACATTTGGATACATTTAAATCTAATTTATTAATGTTGCAATAGCTTTCAAACCTGTTTAAATCGTCTTGAAGACGTAATGAGTCTTCAATGGTTTGTATGGGGCTAAGAATTTTCATATCATCTGCGTACAGGAGTATTTTTGAAAACTGAAAGCAGCTCGATATGTCTTGAATAAATAAAATAAAAATGAGTGGGCCGAGCAATGATCCTTGGGGTATGCCTGAAGGGATGCTCATTGGAGCAGAAGTGAAACCATTGAGCACCACCGTTTGACATCTGTTTTGCACGTACGACGAAAACCACCTGAAAAGATTACCCCTTATGCCAACCCGTTGGAGTTTTTGTAATAAAATAACATGGTCTATCCTGTCGAAACATTTGCTATAATCAGTATAAATTATATCCACCTGCGAGGGTTCGGACATGTGTTTTGTAAGAAATTCACTGCATAAGATAAGATTTGAAGTAGTTGACCTGCCTTTAAGAAACCCGTGCTGTTCTACGCTAAATGTATGCAAAGGTGCGTAATAGAGTTGTCGATACACGATCTTTTCTAATATTTTGGCAAAAACACACAATTTGGAGATAGGTCTATAATTTTGAATATCGTCCTTAGGTCCTTTTTTATGAATTGGAGATATATATACTGACTTCCATATTGAGGGGACTATTCCTTCATTTAAAGAACGATTATACACCATTGTGAGTGGGACAGCCAGGCTTTTAGTAGCCAGGCATTTTAATAAGACTGTCTCTTTAATAACCTTCCTATTTCCTTTCAGCATTAGGTTAAGGAGAAAAAATATTAAACTTATTAGGTACATATTATTTTTTAAATTCCTATTTTCTTTCAACACAGGCTGAAGGTTAAAGAGAAAACGTTATTATTAAAGAGACCTAAGGTCTCTTTAATCAAGATTCAACACCAAGCAGGCTTCTTGGTGTTAAATCTTTGGTCTCGCTTGACGCTTGAGTCGACAAATGGCAAATTTACAAATAGGACGAGTCTAATAGCTAAGGTAGGATTAAAAATAAACAAAAACATGGCGTCCATTTTAGCTTTGTTCGGTCGGCAAATTTGTTAAGCACTTTATAATTTGTGTTTAAAAACTGTGATAAAACCATATAGATACCAGATCGCATGTAATTTATACACACCGACTAATTTAGGGAAGATCCATTGTATTTAATATATATACCATGTAAGTTTATCACCGTTTTCGTGCAGATTTTTTGTTTCCCATTGAATCTAACGCTATTATGTGATTTAGGTATGACGATAGACGTGGCGGTCGCGGTGGACGCGGTGGAGGCCGCGGCGGTAGTAGAGGAGGGTCTCGTGGTGGCCGCTCGGGAGACCGGAGCGATAGGTCGGAGGATCGCGGGGGAAGTAGGTTTGGAGGCCGTGGCGGGCGGGACGGAGGACGAGATGGCGGCCGCGGAGGTGGTAGAGGCTTCGGTGGCCGCGGTGGACGCGATGATTTCCGTAGTAATTTCAAGAACGAGCAACCTGGAGGCAATCTCCGCAAAGTCCGATGGGACAATTATCAGCTTACACCATTCGAAAAAAACTTCTATATACCCCATCCTAACACGACGAATCGCAGTGCTGCTGAAATAGAGGCTTACCGTAGCCAGAACCAGATTACAGTCAAGGGTAGAGATGTACCAGCTCCTAGCATGTACTTTGAGGAAGGAGGCTTTCCAGATTATGCCATGAGAGAGATTTTGAAACAAGGTTTCCCTCACCCCACACCTATTCAAGCCCAAGGCTGGCCTATAGCTCTGTCTGGTAGAGACATGGTGGGGATTGCTCAGACAGGCTCAGGAAAAACTTTGGCATACATTTTGCCAGCCATAGTGCATATCATCAATCAGCCGAGGTTACTCCGAGATGAAGGGCCTATAGTGCTTGTACTGGCTCCAACTAGAGAACTTGCCCAGCAGATTCAACAGGTTAAATATTCTTTTTTACCATTATTTTTTAGAAATATACTTTGCCCTGCTGTGTATGTATGTACTTATGTTCTAAAACAAAATTAGGCCTGTATTGGATACATAAAATTTGGCCATAAAATAACAGTTTATGCATATCCGAACATAGATAAATAGAAAAACAATTCAGTGTTTTTAATAATTAATTTATTCATAACATAACAGCATTTCTAAAGTAACTTATTTGTTTTTCCTTTATGCCACGCCAGTCCTTGATTGCAATGAATGGAGTCGCCGCAGAAACGGAAAATGACCGCGGCGACTGTGAAATAGTAAACTTTCAAATATTACTGTAGAATCTAGCTTATTATGAGCAGGCTATGTTCGAAAACCTAAACAAGATATTTGTTATATTTTTTAGCCTAATTTTTACCATAGTCTAAATTCTAAATTTATTTTCACTGCTAGGTGAGGTTTCTGAACGTAACCTTAATTTTTGTGATTATTTTATTGCACTTGTTTAATTTCTGTCCTGTTAGCACTAGTTTCTTTTAGCGATGATACTTTTCTGCTTTGGTAGTATAGAATTCGTAAGTCATGTAATTAATTTGTACTTTTATTTTCAGACCAATCTTATGAAATCACATGAAACCTCAATATAACCTGTTTATGTTGAAAGCGTATATGTTGTAAACATTTGTAAAACCTCCTCACATCCCTTCATCTGTTTTATAATCTCTTAAAACCCCAGGCTGGTTAGAGCAGAAGTTTGGGGGATTGTTTTGGTGTTGTACTCTTAGTCATCTTACCTTTCTTTTTTATTAAGTTTCTCACTGTCTCATATGATTTTGAATGGGGATAGAAGTTGTGCATTGATGTCTGTTTTGAAGTTTATGGGGCCATTTCTCACTTGAAGTATTTAGTAATAATGTAATCATTGTAGTACGCCATGTTTGATACAAAATTGATGGAACTTATAATATTAACTAATATTTTTTGATGAAAAATTAGTTTCAATTCATACATTCATTTTATTAAGGAAGACTAATAAAATTAATTATTTGTACCATATTATTTATATGCTTTTTATTATATTTGATTGTATAAAGTTAGTAATTTAATAATGAAAATATTCAATGTTCATCAACTGTTTGTATGATAATTACAGGACAAAGATATACACCATTGAAGCTCAGCTATGTGTTACCTGTTCCATCTATTCATAAATAAACAGCACTACTACAAAGTTATGAAAAAAAATTAAAGTTATTGGTTCCATCAACTGTCAAACTAACAAAAAAAAACTTGGCCATATCTATTTGATTTCAAGCTTCAAGTTACAATTTAAGTTGGAGCTTGAATTCCATCTCTCCACACTTTGGCTACTAGCCAATCTATAATTTTTCCATGCATCATTTCAGTGTTATTTGATCAACTTTATATGATCATGTCTCTGTATGTAAAATCAAACTTAGTAAGCAACCCTTTGCAATCATCATTGCAGGTGGCTACTGACTTTGGCCAGAATGTGGCAGTGCGGAACACATGTGTGTTTGGAGGAGCACCCAAGGGACCTCAAGGAAGATGCCTCGAGAGAGGAGTTGAAATTGTCATAGCCACTCCGGGTCGACTGATTGACTTTTTGGAGAAAGGTAAGAATAATATCCTATAATATTCAAATTGAAATATATATCTACATACAACAGTAAGAGCTTTACATAAAATGTCAAACTCTAGCAGTAATAGGTGTTTTAAATAAATGTTGTCCAGGGCAAAGGCTATCAGTGAACTGTGGAATAGGGAGCAGCATCTCAGGCATACTCAAAATAAAGGTTCAATCACGCTGTTATAGTGAGATCACCTTATGTTTTTCCAGATTTGTGTTTATCCTTGATACTTTGTATACTAATGAAATTTCAATTTGAATTACAATGGAATGTAAAATTATGTGGGTCAAGCTGTCAATATAGGCATGAACTACTTAGATGTATATTGTATTAACAAATGTTTTTTTTTATGTTGATAAGTTAGCTTTTCACAATGATCTGACTGATTGTAAGTGATGGTATAACCCACATTTGTAACTGAGAACTTAAAGGCTTATCTGAGAATGGGTGCTGGCTCTCAAGGACAAGTAGTACACATCTTAGATGCTTGGTGGCATATTTTCTACTTGATGATGGTAGCTCTACAGGTGGGCATTTGCAAAAAGTCAAAATGCCAACAATGAAGCATTGACTTATCAGTAGTAAATGCTAGTAAATATTTTCAGATACTACAAATCTTCGGCGGTGCACTTATCTGGTGCTAGATGAGGCCGACAGAATGCTGGATATGGGCTTCGAGCCACAGATAAGGAAGATCATTGAACAGATCCGACCAGACAGACAGGTAATGCTGATATTGTTAAATCAGGCAAGGGCTAAAGATCTACCCAAGAATGATAGAGAAAAAACCAAGTTTTTGCAGATTACTTGTTGTAATAGTTTAGCATAATATGGCTAAACAATACAATACAATAACTCTTTATTGACACCAAAAACAGGACATTACAAATAAACAATAACAATATATGGGCACAAAGGGCGGTCTTATCGCTAAAAGCGATATCTTCCAGACAACCTTTGTTTATTTTATTAATGTTAGTATATTGTTTTTTTATGAATCTGTCAAATAAAACCTCCCAATGACCAACAGGTCCTCATGTGGTCTGCCACATGGCCAAGAGAAGTCCAGAACCTAGCAGAGGAATTCCTCCAGGACTATATCCAGATCAACATTGGTTCCCTCACTCTCTCTGCTAACCACAACATTCTTCAAATTGTGGATGTTTGTGAAGAATGGGAGAAAAATGAGAAGCTCATCACTTTGCTCAGTGAGATTTCGTCCGAGGAAGAGACAAAGACTATTGTCTTTGCTGAGACTAAGAGGAAGGTAAGTTGCTATAATTAGATACCTCCACCTTCCTCCAGGTGAGAATAAAATGTAATATTAGCTACCTTATGTATTTGTTCTCAGTTTTGGCACTGTCTTATCACTGCCTAAATACTTGTTTTCAGACTGACTATCATCAGAACTTTTTTTGAGACTACTTACTACAGAGATGTCCTAATCCTTAATTATCCTCTTAGATCGCAGTCTTTAATATAACCAATCTGATTGCGAAACCAATAAACTACAAAAAAGATTGTGTAGTGTGTCTTACAACTGACAGCTGATCAGGACTATGCCAAAACACTTTACGTTGCTTACAGTGATCCTCTTAGCATGTAGTATTTACATTGCTCAACTCTAGCTTCTCCATAGCTTTTGTATGGAAAACTTCAATGCACAATCAATGCCATTTAAGCATTGGCACAACATGGGACAAGCTTGGCAGTAGTGGTGAGCATGAAGCGAGTGGATGTTATCATGGTGCTGGGGTGACACATCTGTGTTGCCCGTTATTCATATTCTAAAAGACATTGTGAACCGAATTAAACTTACGGTATTTATACGTCGAGAAGGCGTCTCGACCGGTTTCGCGACTTTCAGAGTCGCTTCGTCACGTCATCTTATCATGTGTCAAACTTACGTTATAATCAATTATTGTTATTCATATTATTTCATCTTTTAGTAGTTTAGATACAGTGACCTATTCTACCACCCACCAAAAATTTTGACATTCTCATGATTAATTTACGTTGAAATAAAGCAACAAAATGAGTAAGATAGGAAATATAACAATCTGTTTGTATGTAGTTCCTATTTTATTTTACTTTTCTTGTGATCTTGTGGTGATGTACTTATAAAATAGTGTATGCGGCCATGAGCATAAAAGATCAACATGTGATGGCCAATTAGCGAACTGGGAAACGTCGGCGGATTTCAGAGAATTAGACTTGCAAAACCAGCCAGACACATATAGTGTATGTTAATGCACTATACTTTTGATAGCGATTTGGATAACCAAGCGGTGGATTAGCGATTACTTGGTTTTGAAATATATACTACTAAATTGAACAACAACATTAGCTATACACTCAACATAACGTTGTAGGTAGACGAAATAACCAGTACAATAAACCGTTCTGGTTGGCGCGCGCTGGCCATCCACGGAGACAAGAACCAACAGGACCGCGACTACGTGCTGGCTCAGTTCCGGCGCGCCCCCACCGGGATACTCGTCGCTACGGACGTAGCCGCCAGGGGACTCGGTAACAAACACATATCAACTCATCTCTCACACTTTACATTACAAAATACCAAAATATCTATTAACCGCTATGACTATATCCTAAACTGGCCTTAGGCATTCAGTTTGTAAGGCTGATACATGAGTATTGGTTATTATATGGTCTTAAATTTTAATAACTTAATTTAGTTATGCATATACACATTTGCAGAGTGCTAAATTTCGTTATTAAATGTGTTACAAAATATCAGTTTTGTGAACCACTTTGTGTGCACAATTTAATCTGGTTTTCGTCATGGGCATATATAAAAAATTGGTGTGTGTGGGGTATCAAAATTGGAACAAAACATTTTGAAATAGCTCCATAATGTCTTAACTCAGTATTAAGGTGTGGATTGTTATAGTTCAGTCCATAATGTATTTTTATAGGGAATAGAGCCAATAGTAAATTTGTTTACTTCACAAGTATTCTATTGTCATATGCTGTTTTGAATAGGAAAATCCTGTACTGTGTTTGGGAGTTTTATCTAAATACTTTATTTTGTTTTGATTTATAAAGTCTCAGCTCAGTAAAGAGTAATTAATAACAATTAGAGCACATTTCCATTGCTGTAATTTCGGACAGAATACCATTTCCGTAAAATGCATAGTGTTTTATAATGATGCCATTTGCGCTATAACTTATTTACAATGGTCACATATTCAAATATGAAAGTTTGAGAGAAATTATGTAGCGAGGAAACTGTTTTTGACGTCAAAATTCGACTGTCAGCTTATTGAAGTGTATTAAAATATTCCGTATTGACATTTCAAACCAAGTTTCGAGATTTTTGGAAAAAATATGGTATTTCAAGACCAAATGAGCCAGACTGTGGCTATGTTTTTCAAAAAGAAATGGTTATTTTAACTTATTGAACATGAATTTAAATAATTTTTAATAGTGTGACAAGAACAAGCAACTTACATTTATAAGAAAAGGTTAATGTTGTAATATTTAAACCATTCTTCAATACTGCAGACATAGCTCTAGAACAATCTTCAGTTTCCTATAAAACTATATGTGAGAAGTGATCTGCTTTTTGCCATGAGATTTTTTTTTCATTTTTTCATGGCAGTAATTTGGGAACCAACTGTTCTCTATTTCATAAATGGTACAATTCGTCTGACTTATCAGACATATAGATTTTCCTATGTTATACAACGCTGTAGCTTGCCCAGAAGTAGACTATCTTATGTTTGAGCCACCAAATCGGAAAAAAATCACAAACACTTAAAGTAGCGTCTAAAAAATGGCGTCTCAAAATGGTGGTGATAAAATTCCCGCCGCAGCTAAAACGTAGATCTAAAAGGCATCAAACAGAAGATTGGATAATAAACAGTAGCGAGGTTTTTTATCGACAGTATTGTGACCAAACGTTAGTTAAATCACCTCACACTGTTACCGGGGTGTCGAAAGGTCTAAGAGACAATGTCAGGAGCGTATGGGAGGTATTTGATGCCATTGCTAAATCATAAGCAGAAGAATAAGGTTGTTTTATATCACAACCTAAAATAAGCGAAAATGTAGTTCCAATATTCACAATTCTATCTATGCACATAAAAATACGTTATTAAAGCTAAGGGAAGGCAGACACAATGAACATACTTATAAGACTAAGGAGGAAACCAAGATCTGTGATAACGTCGCAAGTAGGTATAATTATTGTTTTTTTGAATAATTTTGCACTGAGAGACAGTGAATATTGGAACATAGGCCATCTAAAGATATTGAGAGCAATGGATCGATGCTACCGTTTAGAAATATTATCGGGCCACGATGTTATTTTTCTGTTGGTAGATATTTACAGATAGGCATAAGTAATTATTCATTCATCTCGTAGGAATCCTGACGCCGCCGACGTGAAATGAGCGATTTATTAAATTGTTATTCAGAAACATCTCCAACAAATACGTAATGGGGAGTATCATCTTTTATCTTAGGGTTATCAGAATTAAAGAACAATTTCTGAACTAATTGCAAGGTATAATCCAATTGCACTCAAATGGCTGAGGTTTTACTAAACTGCTTCTATCACTGAAAAATAATATGTAAGATTTGAAAATGTGATGGGCTAAATGTGAAAATCTACCACAGAATAAGCAATCCTAGCCCGACAATAGCAAATAAATTTCCATGACTGACTTGGCATTATTCTCGAATGTTCTTTTTCATTTCAGAGGCGCATGCGTGCAGAGATCAGGGCTAGACATTTGGTGTGTTGCTGACTCCGCATTATAACTGATTCTCAATGATGGAATCATTTGTGACAGCATTATATCAACCGTCATCGTCAGCGCACACTGTTTTCAAAAGCATGCTGCCTCTAGAATTAACAGAGAAATTTACTCTCGACCTAGGAGCTTGGTCTTACTTTGGTCTACCGGTGTGAAAATATGATATTTTTTATTTAAAATATGAAGCGATAATAATAGATTCTCTATAAAATAGTAATAACCTTTTTTTTATAATATGTACATTATTAAATTATGTGTAATTCACTAAGACCATAAGAACAACACTAAGAGCAATACATGCTTGGTTACCTGTCATGTGAGATTTAAACGAAACTCTAAAGGGGCCTGCCCCTACGCGACCTGACAACGTTAGTTAATTTACAAAAAGTACCCAATAAGTACAAAGGAAGTACATGTAATGTCAGCACCACCGACTCTTGGCCTACCACACTCCGGACCACTGAAGGGCATAATACAGTTATTTCCAGCCGATTCTACCTCCTCCGTCGAGATTAAAAGGTAATTACATTGCTCAGTAATTACAGGGAATTGTTTCTTATTTGAATTGATACAGGCCTTTGATAATAAAAATAAAAATGTAACACTCTAAAAGTTTTCTTATTAATAATTTATATTACTATTTAATGTATTTATTTAGCTGACCATCGCAATTTGAGTCCTGTTATCTGATTTTTAGCATTTGTTTGAGTGTGTTGCAAAGAGGTATGCCACAAGGACTTCATTTTGGGCCTATGCAATTCATACAAGAACATTTCTCTCAATCTTAAATGTTCATTTCTATATCTTGGTGTGGTGTTTGTGATTTGATTCAATGTACAGACGTATAATATGTCTTATATTGTTGTTTATATGTTTGAATGTCGCGTGCAGATGTGGAGGACGTGAAGTTTGTGATAAACTATGACTATCCGAATAACTCTGAGGATTATGTGCATCGGATCGGACGTACGGGACGCTCGCAGAACACTGGGACGGCGTACACTTTGTTTACACCAAATAATTCGGCAAAGGTGCGTAAATTGATAAATTTGTGAAAAAGTCCTATAAAATCTCACAAATTATACTAATGTTGTATGTATGTGTTGTACTCAATTATTTATAAACTGCCTCGTCGTCGATGCGATAACACGTCGCCTTGTAATGTGTATTTTTTATGTATGTACTCGAAAAATATTTTATATGATATTAGTGTTATTTTGTCTTATTATTTAGTAACCGGCTAGGACTTGCGTAATATTTACCGGATACTGCTCCGACCAGTTTCGAACTTTTTGAAGTTCTTCGTCTGGGGTCATGATTGTGCGACTGTTATTTGAAATAGATTTGCAATTAAGCTCAATCGGTATACGTCATTGTCTTCTTACCCTTGTCCCACTCAAGAGAGGGCGGACAATGTCTTTTCTAACACTTGTATATGAAAGTAAAACTAATGTACGCCTAGTATTTCAACCACGATTGTCAGGAGAGTTAATTAAGTTATACATTTTCAATTGAATTATATTTTTTAGGCAAAGGATTTGATGTCGGTGCTACAAGAAGCAAACCAAGTTGTCAACCCCAAGCTGCTGGAGCTTGCACAGTGTGGAATGGGATTCAAAGGCAAATATGGTAAGATTTTTAAAGGATTTTTTTCCCTACAAGTTTCTAAGGCATTGAATGGATTACCTATATGTTCATACCAAACTTATTTGAAAGAAAAAAAGACAGCTGCCTAAGGCTGCTATTTTTTAAATCTACTCTAATATTATGAAGAGGAAAGGTTTGTATTTATATATTTTTGTATACAATGAATAAACATAAAAACTACTGAACCGATTTGGATGAAATTTGGTATGGAAATAGTTTGAGACCCGGGGAAGGACATTATAACCGACATACTCGCGGGTGGAACCGTGGCCGGTAAGCTAGTGATAAATAATTGTAAACCACTATTTTAGAAAACTATAATTACAACCACGTACGACTTTTCTGTCGCTTTGTGATTTATCAGCTTCAACAGCTGGATGACTTTCACCGTTGAACAAAGGCCTCCTCCCATTGAACGAAGAAAGAACGGCTATTAACCATTAGCATCCATCAGCTCCTCGCGATTTTCTCTGTCGTCAGTTCACTTAGTAGCCGATCACAATTTTGAAATAAAGAGTTGGATTTGTTCGGCGCAGATATTTAAACACTGCGACGACGCGAAGGCGGAGGCTCGTGACTATTTCTCATAAATCAAGAAAGGGAATCCTTCCTTGTGTAACAGTTAAAGCGCAATGTTAACTTGCCCTCGTTTACCAGGACGTGGTAGGTTCCGTGACCGCGACGAGAGCTCCGGGCGAGGCGACCGAGGAGACCGAGGCGGGCGCGGCGGGCGAGGCGGCCGCGGCAGGGACTCGGGCGGCAGGGGACGTGGTGGCAGGGGAGACGGCGGCAGGGGTATGTATTGTAAGCTAGTGTGTGTACGGTGGTAAGGCACTTTACGAATCTTCCCTTATACCATTACTATCAAGTTAGGGTCAGGCTTATCCTGTAGCCACAAAAAAAAAACAAGAAATGGGTTTTATTTCATTTGTATATGGTCAGTGATTGGGCAAAGTAGATGTATGTTTTTGTTAAGTGGCCTGGATGAGATGATCGAGCAGACCACAGTAGAAATGGCAAAAGATAACTGCGATATATTGGAAGGGTTTAAGGTTGGTTTGTATGTCATAGTTTGCAGATTGACTTCTTGTGGGTAACTGCCCAGAAATTATTTAGATGCCAATTAGCAGGTATTCAGTTCAAACTATTATTTATAGTCAAACTGAAAGGAAGGCTGCGTTGTTGAGCTTCTGATGTTAAGCGTCATTGGTATCTAAGTCCTGGGTTTGATCCCCCAGTCATACAGTTATTGGTTGTTACAAACTGAAAAATGGCAGCTAAAAGCATATTACACAACATCACCACTTTATAATGTACAGTTTACTTAGATCGCTATATGAAATAGTGTAAAACAACTATTAAAAACTGGAATTCTTAAACCCTTCTTACAGTATACCATACTTACTACTTACCACCTTAAACATATGACAGCATTTTCATATCGTAGCAGAAATGTGATTGAATCGAATCTTTAATGTGTAGAAAAAAATATTTAGTACCATTTTGTAGCTATTTATAACCTGTCCTTGTCATTTATGATACGAGTAAGAGAACAACCAAAATATGTTTACAATAATTTTTATACTTGGAGCATCTACAATCTAAATCGCTTCGAAAGAGGCGTGAATAGAGTCCTTTCTCTTAATGGTAGGCAGCGAACCAGTAATGCTGCGAATATTACGGGTGTTCATAGGCGGCGGTGACCACTTACCATCAGGTGGACCGTCTGCTTATTTGTCACCAATTGTATAAAAAAAACACATACAACCATTCAATTGAATTTAATGTAACATTTATTGTTTTAGGATCGAGATGGGACGACGCGGCGGGTGGAGACGACAATGACGGTGGTGACTACGGGGGCCGTTCTAACTACGGCAACCGCGACTCGGGCTTCGGACGGGACAACTACCGACAGGACAATGGGTTCCGCGGCCGCGGAGCGTCGCGGGGCGCCTCGCGTGGCCGCGGGGACTTCGCCCAGGGACGGGGAGGCTTCCAGCAACAGAGCCAAGGCTACCAGGCCCAAGGACAAGCTCAAACCTACCCGGCTCAGAACTATCAACAACAAAATTTCTCAGCGCCCCCGCCCACTAGCTACTACAATATGTACGCCCAGCCTCCGCCGCCGCCCGCTACTAAATTCGGCGCTAAGTAGATAGTTAAAAGTGATTTTTATTTTATGATGTGATGACTGTGTGATGAAAAGTATTCAATCATTGAAACAGTAGTAATATGCTCTAACATATTTTAATAGTTAGATTCTGAAAAACATGATTTTTGATGTTCAATGTTTTCTTCTAATTCCTATTTGGGTAAATGAGCATATACATTAATTATGTATCAGTACTTTGAAGTACCTTCTTTTTGTTGTACCAAAAGAAAATACTGATTAGCTCTTCAAAGCACAGCTTTCTTGCTCAAACATTTAATTTTTTTATAGACCAAAAGTTTAATTTTGTTTTAAATGCAATATCATGGTACTTTGTGATATGGTTCTCAACAAGTATACATTTTGACAGCAGGACCTCGGTACCCTAAACCACAGCTAATCCATACAAACCTTAACCCTTGCGCCACCTTTTCTAAGTCTCGCAGTAGATGTTGTATCATGTCACATTTAAGATGCTACAAGTATTGATTTGTAATTTTTTGTAATTAAAATATGCATTTTACAATATCTACATGCATGATCGATATCCTTCATACATCTGAACACAACATTTTGACTGTTTGAATTATCGAGGCCCTACTATACTAAAAAGTAGCATATCAAAACTATTTATTATTAGTTTTTCATTGATTCATGACAAAAAATGTGATTTGAACATGATTTGAGAACATTCCTAACGTAGTACAGCATTAATGAAAAGTAATGTAATATACTCATAAATGTATTGAGTTTTTGAGCAAGAATGCAGTGCCAGGTATGAAATTCACATCCGATATTTTCTTAGTGCATAAATGATTATCAGGTATTTTCAAAGGTCATAAGATTCGAAATTGAATTGAGGTTTTTTTCTAGAAACATACTATCATAGCAAATTAGTTTTAGCAGTAGCTAATTATTTATGTTGTACAATGTTAAACCAAACAGGTGTTAGTCTAGTAAATGCTTTATATGCCTTAGTAAAAAAAAAAACACCAATAGTTTAGAACCACAATTATCGTTCACTATCATGTTATATATATTATGTTGTAGCTTCCCTGCTTGCCGATTGTGGATTTTTAATGATTTTAAATACCATTGCGGTTTACAAAACATTTCCACAGAATTGTGATTATCTTTCTATAATATATCAGAATGTCTGCCTGTCAATGTTTTACAGATAGATACATATTAGCAAATGTAAAGTTTGTCACAACATTTTCTTAATGTTTGTTCTGCAATTTTCAACATTCCTTCCTAATTAATAATGAATTCATGACAGTTCATATCCTGTCTCTGTAATGATGTGCAATTAATGTAATAAAAAGGTTTTAAGGAACTATCTGGAGAGTTTTATTTTTCCTTTTGAAATATTATTAGAAAATTACATATGTACTGCTCAAAATAATTAGGGGAACAAGGTTTGGTAATTTCTATTGTATATACTACAGTTATATTTGAAATAAGTTATTTTCTATTTTTTATTAGTACAGTTATTAATAAAACTGATTTTGTATTTTTTTTAAATAAATAATTACATATTGGTGATAAATAAAGTCTGTCAAATATTCTTATATCGATCAAATATTCTTATATCGATTAAATATTAAAATATTCGTGACCTTCAGTAATGTGTGGCCTCTTTGAGCCTTAATCACAGCTTGACAAAGACGCGGCGTGCTTCGTATGATCCACCGAATATCTTGTGGAATGCGCTCCCATTCTTCGCTCAACGCTTCCGTGAGCTGCTAGTGTTTGAGGTAAATAGGACGCTTTTTAGATGCGCCTGTCAAGCAAGCCCCAAGGTGTGTTCAATCGGATTTACGTTAGGGCTCATGGAGGGCCACTCCATCGGATTTCAAGATGCCGTAAGTGAATACTTACTGTAACAGCCGGATCGTCCACTGCTGATCACAGCCTCCCCTATTAAGGGGGTATTTGCCTTAAGCCTCACGCTTTGCAGGCGTCTTGGGGATCACAGTGTAAGTTGGCAGTTCTTTAGAAGGCGCTGCTACCCACATTCTAGTATTTTTCGCTTAGTCGCCTCTTACGACATCCACGGGATGATATGGGGAGGTGCAATTCTAACCTGGTACCCCACGGGTTGCACAAGTGAATACTTAGTTCATTAAATCTGGGCCGATGACACATGCTGCGGGCAAAACATGATCTTCGACGTTGTCTATGTAAGCTTGAGCACAACCACACAACGACGAGATCTATGCGCTCGTCCAAACTAACTCAGCCCCAAACCTTCATAAAGCCACATCCAAATGTCATATTCCTGGACTGTGGCACTTTATCGCTCGTGGGATCTAAAAACAAGGAGACGAGAATCACATTGTCTTAGAAGGAATCATTCAAGAATCACAATGTAGCGGTCTTTCAAACATGTAGTTTTTTTTCTTTCGATTTTGACCAAGTTACTCCTTGATCATTTACCTACTAATAACGCTTAAAAATTGACCCTCTTCAAGCAAAGCGATAGCTCAATTTACAAATTAAAATTTTTGTAATAGCTCCCCATATTCCTATGAACTTATATGGGCTCTAGCAACTTAGATATACAAGAGTTAAGAAATCAATATATATATATAATAATTCAAATACTTTCTCCAACTTTAAGAGGGAATGAGATCTAGGAGGTATTTGAAGAGGCTTCACAAGAATGGTTATGGCAGTATTTTTTGTGATTTCTGAGATTATACTTTCTTTAGCAATAATTAGTTGCTGAAAAAGTGTCTATAGCAGTACTAGATTTTATGTAATAATTCAAGATAACGACAGTATCCAGGAAAAATAAATAGGGGATTATGTTATACACAAATATACTCTTGCACATAGTTAAATTTGATTTTTAAACACTAAATATAATGTAAACAGTACTTTATTCCTACATAAATAATTACACAGAACAGTAGATTTAACTGCTTTTGAAGATACATCAATCTATTCAAAGACTTAGGCTTTGATCTTTATAGAGATGCCACAACAAGATAGCATTTGTAACTAGTGAGCAGCATGTTGCTTCTCTGGGTCGACATAGCCTTCCTGTTCGTCGGGGGTGTGGGGCCAGAATGTAGGCTTGTTGAGGGGGTCGAGTGCCTCCTCGGGGAATGCATCCTTGAAGTCCTCCATTGTCATTTGGTCATATGGCAGCAGCGCCTTGATGTCGGCTACTTCTTTTTCATACCTGAAATGATAAATTAATTTGATTAAAATGCTGAATATTATAATGACAACTAGTCTCTCTAGCAAGGTGCTTTTAGTGTAATATTAAAATTTATATGTCTTTTTATAGCTTGGGCCAAATTCATAACTAATAATATTGTTTACATGATTATTCATCAGATTATGTATGTATGGAAATGTTAGATTGAAATGTATGAAATTTTAATAGATCAATAATAAGCATTACATACATTTGCCCTTTTTTTCTAATTTTCCTTGTTCTATGAAGATTTTACATACTTACAACTTAAGTAAAATTTCTATGGATGTTATATTCAGCAATATTTTTAGTGTTGCAAATTCTGTGATCATTCTCAATAGTTACCAAACTTAAACAAAAAAAATATCTATTTTAATTTTGTTTTTCTGCCATAAATTTGCATTTCCCTAGCTAGGCCCTTACCACTGTTGGTAAGTAATGTGGTGTGTAGTAAAGAATGTTTGTCAAGGATGATAACTGGCTCTCAAGGCTGGTGTAATTCTGATAGTGTCTCATTGGGCCATGGCTTTGATCAACCTAGTGTTGGCAGGATGAGCTTGATTCCAATGCCAGGGATATACAAAGCAATAGAACAAAATAGTTGAAAATAAAAAGTATATAGCAAGACAATAATGAACTACCTATATAAATAAATTAAGTTTCTGATTAAGCTGGGTGATTTAATTGTATTGGATGCTTGCCCAGCTATCTACCACTCTCAAGTTTAGAATCTCAGTGTACATGCTTGTATTGTTTCTAGCAGCTTTTTTTTCATGCTAAATGGCCATTTACATAGATGCAGTCAAAATAGCATCAATCTCATTAAATTATTTATGGAATAAAAAGCTGTTTTAATCTGGTAAGATTACAGCTGAATACTATGAACAAATATGAATGATAATGATTTGTGACAGATGTCTGTGTGCATTAGAAATACGATTATATCTGGGCTAAAAAATATTCACTATGGATTCAAATCAATTTGGTTTAGTGAACATTATATTTATATGAAGTACATACTTAGAAATGTTAGCATTTGATGCCGCAATGAAAGCTTCGATGGCCTTCTTCACATCAGCCCATTGCGCGTCCACTTTTGAGCTCAGAGTGTCGGCAGGGTAGGGAATCTTCAGGGCCTCGTATTGCTTTTGGAAGTTATCGACCATACCGGGGATGGGCACAGACTGCTTGTATACAGTCCAGTTGATCTTAGGTGGCTCTGGGGGATTGGCCAGCACCCTGAAAAGAAAAGTTTCAAGTAGATTCCAAGAAATAGGTACACTGAAAATTATGTAACCAAATCGATCATGTCAAAACTAACCTTCGAAGGTAGCCATCTGACTTGATTTTGAATGCCGCAAGGTTGGCCTTTTGCTCCACAGGGACCCTTTCGGCGATAGCCGCCCAGTTTACAGAGCTCTGTGCGATCCTTTTCGCCATTTTTCGGCGAATATATTTTTTGGAAAATAGGAAACCTGTCACAGCACAGCGGAATTCGTCAAGTATCCATAGATTTTTTTTGTCAAAGTCAATTTTTATTGTGCCTACTATCTGTGCTATAGTCTATGTTTTATTTAGTACAAGTGACATCTAGTATCAAGTAGCAGAACTAAATATATTTGTTCCGCACCGACTTTTTGTTGAGGAGCCAATTCGGAGTATACCTTCTATGCTTCTATGAGTGTCACTCATAGAAGATGTGTTAGAAGGTAGCGGAAGATGGCATGCACATGCACCACTTTCCATAATGGACAGATTAGCGCCAAGTTTACACAAAAAGGAAACTCGTAATCGTATGATGCTTTTTAAGCCATTTTGATGGAACAAGCACGAATCCCACCTGTTGCTAAGCGGTAACCTCTGCTTATAACAGACGCAGTTCGTGAACATTACTGCTTGGCGGTAGAAATAGGTATGGAGGCAGTAGGTACTTCCCCAGACGAACTCGCACAAAGGAACATAAAACAAGGAATTGCTACATGGAACATAATTTTTCCTAGTTGTTATCCATTATGATTGAACTATCACAACATCATAATATTACTATCATATAAATCATAATGGATGATGATAACGATTGATACGAGTATTTTAGATTTAAGTGAAAGTTCTCAATAAATATTAAGAGCGTATTTCGGTTTTTTAATTACATCTTTATTGAGTCAGTCCAAGACGAATTAAGTCTAATTATGTATAATCAGACTCTTGCTGCATCTAGGAAAATCATATAATGACATATTTGCCCATACCGTTAGTAAACCTAGATCTGCATACATTGTCAGTGATACGTTTTTTAGATATATTTCAATAAACAGTTCTAATAGTTTTTTTTTCTATTTATACTTGTAAATAACGGGAGAAAAGGCAACGGTACTGTGTGAGAAACGGCGCGGCGGCGTGGGGGTGATTTTCAAATTTGAGCGCCCGCCCTAGACGGCCGATTTCTTACCCCTGACCAACACCGCATTTGTGCTATGGTGTGAAACACGATGACGACGGTGGGTTCGAAGCGACGATCTGTTAGCCCACTTGAGAAAGGCGCTAACGTGCATGTGCTCCACTCATGATGCAACCGGTGGCCCTGGTTTAGGTTTGACTGCTTGACACGATGATGATAATGTACCTATATGGCGGCGTGCCACCCTAGCACTGCCGTCCTCGGGAAGGTTGATTCGTGATGATGTGAAATGAAACTTAACGTATGTTTACACGTATATTTGGCTATGTTTGTGGTGCAGTGATTTTATCCGTTGTGCCGGTTTTTCGGCTATCTATGAGTGTACAAGAATGAAAAATGTCTTTGGGGAAAACGGGTACAGGGCAAATCGGGTATTTGTATCCGATACTCATATAACCGTTTAACCATTGCACTCACTAAGAGGACTGCTAATGCATCATAGAGCGAGTCAACTACAACAATATGCCTGCAGAGGGTCATATAATTGTAATTTTTGACAAGAGTAGCTATCGGAGATTGGATTTTCCACTAGGTTATAAGCAATCCTTGAATATCAACCATCAAACCAAAACTGATTTTATGATTAAATTATAGGTATACTAGTTTTGTTTTGTTATTCCTTTTAATTTCTAAGTACTCACTTTGCCCAAAAGCCCTAGCTTTTGGCACCCGTTACTGCCAAACGAGTTTTCAAAGACTTTAGAGTTTGCTTATTTTTCATGGTTCTCATAAAGATTTATATTAGCTTAAAGAACTTTATCAAAGAAAAAAATAGGTTAAAAATCTTTATCCAAGAAAGAACTAAAAATGTTTCCAAGTCCTATATGTAACTAAGTAATATAGTTTTAAAACATGATTGGTACATACAAATAACATGTTTTAGTTCCATCCTTAGCTACCGGTTTTCCGCTAGCCTCCCCTATGCTTCGGTAACAACTTGGAACAGTACATTAAAAAGAAAACGATAAATCAAAATGCTATGTGACACCATATAAATATCTTTAATTTACCTTTGGTTCGATTAAAATATAATCTATGTGACATAACTGATATCTATAGCTGAAGGTTATGCTGGTTTATATATATTATTTTTATTATAAACTATTTTTATACTTTAACTTAAATATTACATGTTTATTTAATATCTATTTATAAAAATACCTTATGATATAATGATCAATCAATATTAGGTATTCATCAATAATATTAATAACACTTCAATGATTGGAATAGAGAAGTTATATAATTATCTATTGTTAAAATCACTGGACTACATGTGCTCGTGAATATAAACAAAGGCTCAGGAAAAGTAACTCTAATTGACTTTTTTGCATCAGTCTTTATCCGTACCTACTTAATCTACGTTCTTTTAAAATAGGTAATTAACTAATAATAATTATTTACAGTTATTTATTATTGACATTACTAATATTTATTTACATAATATAAATTATCTATCACCAGATACCGAAATAAACATATTAATTAATTAAAACAAAATACGAACACACAATGTATAGATATTAATAAATAATCAAATACATTTAATCAAAGGAATGCAAATAGCGATGACAAATATGGTACCTACATGGTACATATAGATGTGTAAAATATATTTTGATCGGTCTGTAACAAGTATAAAGCTAATGTAATGATATTAATTAACGGTAATTATTTCAACTTTGGTACAGTGACTATAGACATATCTAACAAAAAAAAAACACTTAGAGGAAAATAGTGTCAAAGCGCAAAGTATACATTGGGAAAACAAAATTAGCTATAGGTTTACCTACTCTCTTTAAAACAGTTCCCAAAAGCACAGAAGAAAATGACTTATGCCCTAAGGCGCAATTTTATTTAGTAAAAGTATTTCAAAGGCTATTGATATGGAAGGGACTACCGACCAATGTATGATTTACTTTTGAGCAGACTGCGATGTTCCCGTTATTATTATTAACAATATTTTACTTCTGTGTACATATAAACAAGCGAGGTCAGTGACCGAAATTCTTTCCGGTCAGCGAGCGTTTTATAGTAAAATACACCCGTCATTATTTTTACGGAAAATTTGGAATTGGTCCTTGATTAGGAAGTTAAGCATTGATTTGGCTTTTAGAAATATATCTAAAAGAAATCATAAACATTATACCTAAGTAAATAATATACAAATATAGGTAACATTTTTGATTAGGTGCACAAACAATATTTTTTTCGTCGTTTATTAATTTGATCCCTAGATTACGGCATATATCAGTGTCATGGTATAGAATAGAACCTAATCATTATCTCTACTCACAAGTTCGTCATAATTTTTGCACTTAACTATTTATAAATAATCCAAATAATATTGCTGAGTATCCACTCCACTATCAGTATCGATACTATTACCAGTTTACCTATAGTAGGTACACTGTATATATTTCAAGCCTCACAGCACAGACTCAATAATGGAAGAAAAACAGCATAGTTAGTAATTTAATCAGTAGATTCAGCTATAGAGGGGCTGTTTAGAATATTTTTAAACACGTGTATACCTCGTCTTACCGCCCATCAATTGGAATTCCGTTTACTGGAACCTTGCTAATAAAAATTAGCTTATCGATTTGATTGATTTTTACCTTAGTACTACGAATACATTATTTATTCGTAGCCTTAGTATTAAAGTAACAATTAATCACTCGATTATTTATAAGAGATATTGTATCGAGTAATACGAGTGAACATTTTTTTGCTTGCGAATTATCTATACTAAAAAAGAATATCGTGTTTTTCTTAACTTCACATAACATTGATCCCAGTCTATATAAACAGCCCTAAAGCAGAACATAAAACAGAAAATACACTTTTTCCAATTCGTATCTGAAATGATATATACTCTGAATAATTCTGGGCATTATCATAAAGCGTCTCGTCTGTTCTTATTTGTGACAATATCTTTGGGACATTACACAACTTAAAATTTTACGTAGAGAGACCTTAAGAACGAATCACAACACAACACGACTAAATTCATAAATTAGTGGGTTTGTCTTTAGGAGATCTCTTTTCGGGGTAGTGGGGGGAGTTGGAAGACTGCCCCACAGTTCTACTTCCCCAAGTTGTCCTTCGCGTCACGGGGTTGTTTTTACAGAACTTGAGGAGGTTCCCGTACGCCGCCCTGTACTGCCTGTTGGTGGCTGCGTAGATTAACGGGTTGATGACGCTGGAAGCCCACGCCAGGATGGACGCTATGATGTGGAGCCAGGGGTAGGTGATGCCGTCGTCAGCCACGTTCATGATCATGAGGGGGAGGAAGCACGCGAGGAAGCAGAGGAAGATGGTTAGCATGAGGGTCGTCAGCCGCGAATCCTCTTCTTTTTCCTTCGCTGTTTGGCCGTTCAGTTTGCTGTGGAAGAAATTAGATACTTTTTACAACAACGATGATGGGAAATTAATAATAATATCATAAGTTTAGTTTTTTGGGAACAAAAATATATCTGGTCTGGATGACGAAACGCCAACATTCCGGGATTTTATAGTGTTTTTCATAAGTGTCCATCATAAGAAACCAACAAATTAAAAAAAGAAGGGTCAGCCTAAAAATCTAAATCCAGGTCATAGCTTGGAGTAGTATTATTATTATGTTCTATGGCCACTGCGGGAAGAACGGGTAAGAAACTCGGGGCCATTCTTTGAAACGTCTTTTTACAACGTGTTACATACAATATAATTATTACAATATTCGTTTACATTACGTACGTGACAGGTAGCTTGGCAGAGGCGGAATTTTCCAAGCATTTTTGTCGTTTAACTAATCACAAACTGTAGTAGGATTTTTTAATCAAAATGTTTTTCACGTGCGACTTGAATTTTCCTTCCGTGAGCATTGTAATATGTTTGTGAACTTTATTATAAAACCACACAAAATTTCCTAAAAAAGGACCTTTTATTTGTCTTTGCTAGTCTAAAACCTGGTACTTACCGCTATTTTATATTTATTCCTAGTGTTGTAATCGTGGTTGTAATTGAATTCGAAGATGGGATTAAGGTCTTTATAAACTACCTACCTGTGATAGCTCAGTGGCAAAGACTACGGTCTACTGCGAAAGTGCTCCATACACAAGGTGGTAGGGCATTTTGCGAATACTTGTGTGGCTAGATAGGTCTCAAGTAATAATACGGTCGCAAAGCAACACTGCCAGAACACATCCTGTTCTGGCAGATGTCCATGATAGCCACTCCCAATTTACGCTTAACCTGCACAACGTCAACGACCACATCATCATTTGCCAATGGTGAGATAGAGGTAAAAGACTACCCTATGAGCAATAAAAAATCCCACATAATAATAAATGAGAGAACAAAAGTGAATTCAGTAGCATCCCTTTCTCCATCGTGATGGTTAGTCACAGTAACTGAGGAAAGCCATACAGACCCACATACACACCTGCGACCCAAGTTCTTCTTGCTTTCGCGCACCTTCCAGTAGATGCAGGAGTAGGAGACGATGATGACGAGGCAGGGCAGCGCAAACCCGAACACAAACAGGTACTTCTTGGGCGAATGTCCCTCCTTCGGCAGGATGGTGCACGAGAATGTGCTCTCGTCCAGCCCGAGCTGCCCCCACACGCCGAGTAGCGGCGGCACCTGGAAAAACATTTCAATCATAGTTATTATAGGTCACTAATACAATGAAACAGGGAAATAGATCAGGATGAAACGCACAGGATCTACTCAGGATGGATGAAATTTTTACAGATAACACATCTAGACATACAGTTAAATTACTATGTTAAAGCAAAAATATGTAGGCGTGATAGTTTTTCAGTAAAGTTTACCACAAAATAAGATCATTTACAAGAGTAAATACAATAATTCATCTCGTTCGTGAAACCTTGTTCCTTTCACTGAAAAAATTTACTATCTCTAGAACGTTTTTGCTCGATTTGCGCTTTCAAATTGTATTTGTGGATGAAGGCCTTTCATATAAGGCATATTATAATTATAAGACAATCGTGTACTGATGCGCTATGGTTCAGCGAATAAGCTTTTCGAAATTTCACAAATATTAAAGTAAGGTATTTATTATGGTTGAAAAAATGCAGTAATAAAGCTTTCTGTCTAAGCATAGAAATTATTATAATTTCAAACCTTTTGAATAATTTGAGCACATACAGTAGAGATCTTTTAGTCTAAAAATGCCTCCACTAAACGTGATTATTTAAATGTGTGCGTGCAGCGATGTGTACTGTGAACTCGAACACGTTCACGCACACCGCAAATGATGAATAAAAAACCAATGTTATTGGCCGGTTTGTGTATATTCCGTATAGGTACACTATTTTGCATGTATAGGTGTGTTCAGACGCGCGCGTTCAAAGTTGCGTCCAACGGGCACGTGCACCTTTTCTTTTATCTTACCTACACTGCGACTGACAGATTGACTTTTATTGACTTTATATCATCAAACTTTATGTCATTTGGAGACAACAACGTCATAGAACATATAATAATACTACCTACACTACAAAATTTGTTGCTTGACCACCCAATACAAGAACTATAACTACGCCGTTTGAGTAACGTAACCAAGACTCAGAGCAATAACTTAGCTAAGTAACGTACCTACTGGTTTTATTACGGTACGTATCTACTGGTTTTACTGTGGCTCGTACCTATATACAAATTCTGTCTGACAATTGACTACTTAGTTTACTTCTGTACTTACTATAAAACTGGCTGGAGGATATAAAATGAACTAAAATTGTCTGAAAGTGCTCTTGCCCATTAACACGAATGTATGAACGAACATAATTTTGATGCATCAGGATAACAACAACTATGAGCGATGTGGCCCATCATAATTATTTAGGCAGTACGTAAGGCATGAGAGGTAGCGGGCGTTAGGGGATAAAACAATCGATTCGAAAATCTTAACAAAAAATCAAACTTTAATCTGAAAATATTCTAAAACAATAAATGGACTAAAACATAAATAAACCAAACCATACAGTTTATTTTTGTTCATTTTACAGCGATAACTGAAATTGAGAACAACATCAATACGTAGTCGCAGCCAAATAAATTCGCATTATTAGGGATAACTTTAATACTTATAGTCAGATCTCGTCGAAATTTTAATTGGACCACATGAAAAAAAAAAAACAAAATCGGTACACCCTATTGCAAACTTACGAGGTACTGTACCAGCTTGGTGATCGCAGTGTAAAATGGCAGTACTCTAGAAGGCGCTGCTGCCCACCTTCCATTATTTTTACCTTAGTCGCCTCTTACGACACCCACGGGAAGATAATATGGGGTGGGGTAGAATTCTAACCCGGCACCTCACGGGGTCAATAACTAACCAAATATTTTGGTTAGTTATATACAACCAAATATTTTGGTTAGTTATATATAACCAAATATTTTGGTTAGTTATTGTCCATTTAGAACTAAATATACAGTGTATTCAGTAAAAGAGGATATGGTACATAATATACCGCAATTTCAGATTCCTAACTATGAACTAAGTAGAGATAGACTCCATAACAACAATGGTCTACCATTCTACAAATAGTATATATAATCTATTCCATGAGATCTAGACGATGACAACCTACATGCTAGACTCCAAAAAAGATTAATCTGAAATATTTTAATTGAATGTCTAGTCTAACGTTTACACAAAAATATGTCAATTTTAGTATTGTAGATCATTACTTTTACGAGCTAGATATAACATACGGACAGACAGACAGTGGAATCTCATGAATATGTCTCTGTTTTGGGCACGAAAACCTTAAAAAGGATTATTGATTTGTCTTACACGTTTAGGTTTTATTTTAGTTACTTCGTACAGTTTTTACTGTACCTTTTGTTGACATAGAATAACTCAATCGGTTGAAACGTTTTCTTTACGGGATAGTGCTGCTCCCTTCTTTTCTTCGTGTTTAAAATGAATTGTACTTTAAATGTTATCTGTTTTCAATTAGATATTTATTTAGCTCGGGATTTTATTCCAGTACCTAACTAATTTTCAAGAAATCCATAAAAATTTCAAGAAAGTCCAGGTTCGACGGGCTAACTCGTACATGGAACATAGAATCGGAGGCCCATATACACGTTGTCATCACTACTCCACTTCGATAAAATATACACATATTTATATTTAGGGTATATTATTGAACGATTATAAATTATTGAACGCTCGCAATGGGCAGACTGTTGAAACTACATTGTTATATTACCATCTTTATGTACACAGTTATTCAATAAAACATTCTGATTTCTGATTATCGAAGCTACTCCAGCATAATATTTTTTTTCTTTCGTAGAAAATAGTCTCTATAAGATGTAATTAACAATCTCATGTCTCGCACCACTGCGAGCAGGGAGGATGTTCCCTAATTCGGGACAATTAAACACGTATTACCAACATGGAAGTGCAATGAACTAATTCCCACCGCTTCCTCTAAACAGCGTTTATTTATTCAATAACTACGAACAGCTCATGGCTTCCATTGGTCTCATTATGTTATTCATTTTTCCATGAAATGTAATGTTTCCTGCGCACTGAGATAAAATTAACTTAGGGTCTGCAATCATAATAAACAATGTAGCGCCTTTGGATGAGACCCTCGTTGTTACAGATGCGGATGGTCAGAATGATAGCGAGAGAGTTTGTGACAAATAGGTTTATCTTGCTTACAATACTTTTGCTACTTATTTTTCGATAAACTTGGTAGGATTTCTCGCAAGCAATGTGTTTGAGATAGATGTAATAAAGTTAGTGATAGTGAAGTTAACTAATATAATTGTAAAATCAGAAAGTAGTTGGACTTCGTAGAGCAGTACCAAACGCAGCTTGTACGTGTGCGCAATCGTACTAAGCATGCACACCATGGTAAATATCTAGCGGATGCATAAATACGCGGACGATATGGTGCTGTTGGGCCCCACTGCGGGAGCCATTAGAGTACTCCTTAAAATCTGCGAGACCTACGCTGCATCACACGGACTAGTGTATAATGTAAAAAAAAGCGAGTTTATGGTTTTTAAGGCCGTCGGTAAATGTCCTGAATTAATTCCGAATATCGCCCTCAATGGCGTAAACCTAAAGCAAGTTTATCAGTTTAAATACCTAGGACACATACTTACTGACGACCTTAAAGACAATACTGATATTGAGAGGGAGCGCAGGGCTCTGGCGGTTCGAGGGAACATGTTGGCTCGCAGGTTTGCCCGCTGTACTGACCAAGTCAAAATAACGCTTTTCAAGGCTTACTGCCAGGGTCTTTACACGGGCGGCTTGTGGATTGACTGTTCACAAAAATCGCTTAACACCTTGCGCGTACAGTATAACAATATTTTCAGGATGATGTTGCGACTCCCCCGCTTTTGCAGTGCCTCCAAGATGTTTGCGCAGGCGCATACTGATGGCTTTCATGCCGTTATTCGTAAAAAGGTAGCATCATTGATGAGGAGGGTACGGGAGAGCAGCAACATCATCTTGAGAACTGTGGCAGATGACCGGAGAGCACCTTTTCAGGGGCATTTCATGCGGACGCATTGTCCGCATGTTATTTATAATAAATAGCTTACTAACAATAGTTTTTAAGTCTTCCTTTCTTTTTCTTTTATTTTTTGTACTAACTTGCATATGGATTTCTGTTGTCCGAAATAAACGCATTTTGATTTTGATTTGATTTGATAAATCCACAGTGCGCTTATTTATTTATTTAATGACAATATAATGACTTACAAGTGTGTGGACACTAAAAAAAAGCCTAATGTTTCGACACAGTGTGATATAGGCACATCAGCATTGAGCTGCTCGCCTATAATCAAATAAATAAATAAATAATTACTAACAATTATAAAAGTCATATCTAGAGAGCTACGAATTGATTTGCTATAGTAAACCTCTACAAATTACATAGATGCCTATAAAACTGTGGGATATTGACAACCTTCTTATCCAGACTAGAGTAGGCAATTAAGGGCCCGTTTCAGAATGTCCTAATAAAGTTTCGGGTTGCTATGCGACACATAAAATAACTGAATGATAAAAATGAAAGTTGACATGCAGCGCGTTTCAAGCTTTAACTTAGGCTAAATCGATGACTGTAAAACGCAAAGATAGTGTTTTATTTATTAAATATGTTCTGGGTAGTAAAACCGGAACTTACTCGAACATTCTGAAACAGGCCCTAAATCTCCTAAAGGTGAGGCCTTTAGTCAAACTACTTTTCTGGTTTAGTATGGTAATATCAATTCAAGATACAACCGATCAGATCGGAAGAGTAATGAGACATCTATTGTGGTGGACATAACATACTTATATTTTTACTAAATTATAATGCAAGGAAATATCAGGCGGCAATGCAAAAAACAATGTTCGAATAGAATACCTATATGTTTCCCGAATGATAAGAAGAGATGTCTACACAACGTGACTCAGATAAATTATTCAGGATTCACTCGTCGGAACCATACTGTTCAATATACTCAACTTCCACAAGTTATTTCATACTCTTGAGTGTTGGAAGTCGGTTCGATTTTTTGTCATTTTTTCCCCTTTCAGTGATTTATACTGCTAACAAGATAGATTTTCGCTCACCCATATCATACCGATCAGTGATCAAAAACCATCAAGATTGGATGATTTAGAAAAAGTTGTGGTCGTCATAAATAAATATAATACGCGTTAAAATACTTTTCTTGGAAGTCAGTCAATAATAAATAATATGTAAGTATTCGCGTAAGGGGTAGGTAAGCAGAAGTGTCTAAGAACCGACGGTCTCCTGACAAATTTTGCTTCTATGTTATACGGGGCTTGCATATTGCCATCTAATGGGCACGGTTCCAGACTCCAGACTGCTGTTAAGAAATCATTTGTCTGTAGTAGCCGGGGAGCTAGTTTACTGCTATTAAGAAATTATTTGTCAGAAAAACCCGATAATTGTACTAGCTGAGGAGCGAAGAATCAAAGATACCAAAACTACGCTTTCGCTCATCCACCGGCACGTAGCAATGACATCTGCCATTACAAATATACCTAAGTAGTATAAGGTATTTAAGATTTAATAAAACGCAGGCTATTTTATACACGCATATAATACGCGTAACATGCTAGCGATTTGCTGATATAGGTAGATGTTACCGCTTACATCAGGTGGGCCTCATGCGTGTTCCGTCACAATATCATCAAAAAATATGCAAAAAAAAAACGGCCAAGTGCGAGTCGGACTCGCGCACGAAGGGTTCCGTACCATTAGCTATACAACATTAGTCTTCATATTTTAACCTTTTTTGTTTTGCGCGAGTCCGACTCGCACTTGGCCAACTTTTTGTATTTGTTGTTATAGCGGCAACAGAAATACATCATCTGTAAAAATAATTCAACTGTCTTGATATCACCGTTCTTGAGATACAGCTTGGTGACAGACGGACGGACGGACAGCGAAGTCTCAGTAATAGGGTCCCGTTTTTACCCTTTGGGTACGGAACCCTAAAAAGGTCTGATGTTAATTTCAGGACCAGACCTGAACTTCTTATAAGGATCTATCATTAATTAAACTTGTCAAATAACTGTGGATGCCCAACATACCATGAGTCCGAAAGAGACGAGCCAGATGAGCAGCAGCTGTATCCAGATCTTGGTGGTGGTATATATCTGCGAGTACATGTCGTAGTACGCTATCAACGTGTATCTGAAACAAAAACACCATAGGTTAAGTTACCTGTACTATATTTTTCTATTCGGGTGGATACGCAGTCAAGGTAGTATATAATGTAACGAGCTGTGTAAACAAGTAAAAAGTTATGACATAGTAGCAAAGTATGTCGCATCTCTTATCCAAAAAAGAATCGAAACTAAATTAGGTACGATAGGTGAAGCACATATACTATAGTGTACACAGTACAAGTAACGAATATCAGTGACTAGAGAGAAAGGTAAATGTCAAAGGACTTCAATAAATAATCTTAAAAACACGTTTTATGGGCTAAAGTAATAAAACTAATTAGGAAGGTGCTCGAAATTTGAGTAACAATAGGGACAATACAAGCTTCTACCCGGAACAACAGACCGAGAGACAAACAAGAAAGTAACTTTATAAATACGTGGTAAGATGGACGAAGTTCCAGCACAGTATCAGAAAGAGGAATTCTCTTCGACAGGTTTCTCTAAGTTCAAGAACTGGGTTGCAGGATGCCGTGTCCCCTTCATCAGCCATCAAAATATTACACGTACGCATGTTCAGAATAAGTCTTTGTATGATACAAAACCAGTATAGCACTGCAACAGATCATATTCAAGATATTTCGTTTGGCGTTATTTATTTACACTAGATTCCCGAGTTTTAATTCCGAGTACACTGGAGTATAACAAAGTTATTTTGAGCCAGATATAAATGAACCACTTACAAATAAAATTTACAATTTAGCGTTCATTGTCTTATGAATTGGGAGCAAAATTTTGCACGTGACTTATTTCAATCGTTTGATGAAATAATTTCATGGAATGACGTAAAACTAGCGAGCGAACAGCTGATTAACATCAACTACCAATCGTGGTTAGTGTTTCTTTTCTTACAACCCGATAAACGTCGGCTATTTGTGTATACATACAATTTAACTGAACACGTATCAACTTGCTGTGGACTTCATGGTGGAAAAGATAATGTGCCTAGGCTATATAAGGCGAGGTTCGACAGCAGAATGTTATAAGTATTTACATATACCTAGGTGAGTAAGTGGGGTGCTAAAATATCATCCCCGTAAAGGGATCAAGGTGAAGTACCGGAAAGTGGGCAGCGACGCTTTCTGTGGAACTGATATCTTAAGCTGCAATCCCCAAGACGCCTGCCAGGCGTTGGGATTATGGCTCAACCGGACGAAACGGGGAGGCTGTGTTCAGCAGTGGACAATCCGGCTGATATAGTACATATAATTAAGACGGTAAAATTGGCTACGATTTATAACCGACTTTGACAAAAGGAGAAGACACTCATTTCGAAGTAATGTTTTCTTTTATAGAAGTTGAGAAGCGATAGGGATGATACAATTTTTGCAGTTCAGGTGTGTACGTTAAAAAATATTATCAGTCCCTGAAGAAGTAATCCACGAGTTAAGAAACGTTGGGCTAAACAAAATGAAAATTGCAGGAACACTTTTATTTTTGAATGCACGTGTGTTTGTTTTTCTGTAATTATATATGTATGGAGGTATAAGGCCGAGACAGCTCACATTTAGGGCTTGCATTATCCGTCATATTTTGGTATCCGGATAATATGGATAGTAGTTTACTTTACTATCCGGATATCCGAATTTTTCGGATAATTCGGATATTTATTGAAAAAATTACGAGTAAATGGTATTAAGAGGCCTTTTACATTTTGTAGCTCTCTCACTCGCCGCACTTTTAATGATAATTTGAAATAGAAAAAAATTGGTAATGATTTTTTTAAATGTGGTCTGACATTATTTTGCTTTTTGCGACTATAGATGGTTTCAACATATTTTTATTTTGTAACATGTTGAGTCCATTTAAAATTAGAGGCCCAACATTTTAAATAAATAAATTACGCGTTTTGGATCCCTCATTACAGATATCAACATGAAAATTTGTCGAGAACATTTATAGTCGCATGCAGCGAAATAATGTCAGAACACATTTTAAAAAATCATTACCATATTATTGTAACTTTTTGGAATTTCGTCTAAAAGTGCGAGTGAGAGGGCTGCAAAATGTAAAAGGTATCTTAAGAATAAATGGTAGTACCTACACAGAACAATCTTTTAATGACTGAAAAGTATGGAATAACGTCTCGAAGTCTGTACCAACTCGGTTCAATAGTATAGATGTTTATATTGTGTTCGTGGTATGGAAAAGTTATTTTACCGTTGTCAATGTAAGAAGTCACTTCAGTTTTCTTACATATGCATGTAGCACTAGAATTTGACCTAGATTTTTAGAGGATTTCCTTTCGAGACCACACCAGTAGCTTTTGCCAATACGCCAAGCACACCAAAATTACACGTTTTCATAAATATCTTGCATGAAACTTCTTAAGTAGAAGTAAAGATGAGACAGTAAAAAAATTAGTTCTATTTGAACATTATTTTTGAAGACATGCGTACCGATGAGAAAATCTTTGAAGATGGTTTTAAAAACCAACATGAAAGAGTAGTATTCAAATTAGCTTTGTTAATGTTTTCAATAATATTCAGAAAGTTGTCGGTATGTGATTTTAGCCAATCCTAACCACTCCCAAATTCAAAGAATATATAGTTTTGTAAACGTCTTATAAGTATTACCTGTCTCTGTCTTATACGTGGCAATAACAAGAAAGAACAACACACTGTAGCACCGTTTTAGTTGTAAGCATTAGTTAAGCATAAGTTAAATTATTCAGGTATCCTTAAAATATGAATTACTTACTAGTTAAGTAGGCCATCAGGTGATTAATTTTTCTTTTAAAACTTTAACTACTATGATAGTATAATAACGTAATCATAAAATGGTAATAATAGACAAAAACAAATAAAAATAACAAAATTCTTTCTATTAATAATATACATTAACCCCCAATTTTCATAGAAGACTTGTAAAAGGCTTACAACTAAGGCCGAGGCCGCACCACGATTTTTTCCAGCAAGCGGTTACCGCTATAACCGTTAAACCGCCTAGAGACGCACGCACCACGATTAAAAACCGCGTAACTGCCCGCGGTTTTCACAGTTTAAAGATGGATTTCAAGAGAGCAGTGTGTGTTGTTGCTCTGGTATTAAGAAATAGTAAAAGAAGACGTCAACGCTAAAAGTTTATTTTAACATTCCTATCACTATACTGTCGCAAAGTAGTGTCGTACAATGCTGGTCTTTTTTATACTCCTATAATGATTTTCTGTGACAAACTTTCATAATCTGGTTCGTTTGAAACAAACTCCTCGGTAGACGACATAACTGCAATGGCACGAAAACGACAACACAAACACTCTGCACGGCGCGGCGGTCTGCCGAATACTGGCCAAAACCGCCCGCGGTTACCGCATAGTGCGTGTGCGCCCACTTAGTTCTTTGGATTACAATTTTGCTGCGGTTTTTTGCCGCGAATCATTTTGTCATTTCACGGTTTTTAGTTTAGTCGCGGGAAAAAACCGCAGGTGCGGCCGTTTGTATTAGTTTTCCTGAGTCACAAAATCACGCGGTTAATAACCGCAGCGGTTTAACCGTGGTGCGGTCTAGGCCTAAAACAGTGCTACTTAATGTTCTTTCTTGTTATTGCCACGTATATGACAGAGACAGGTTATACTTATAAAACGTTTACAAAACTATTTTTTCTTTAATTTTGGGAGTGGTTAGGAGTGGCTAAAATCACACACTGACAACTTTCTGAATATTATTGAAAACAATGGATAAATAGTGTGTCCCCCTACAAAAATACGTCTAAGAAGTGCATATAAATAGTCGTTTTGATGAGTAAATTCCATTTTTACAAGTATTTTTTGACTTATGTAACTATCCGTATTATCCGAATTATCCGGATAATTAGGTCGTCACTGTCCGGATTTTATAAATTGGCGGATATCCGGATAATTCGGATATCCGGATATCCGGATTGCAAGCCCTACTCACATTGTAAGCTGGTTTAGGTTATTATTTCCATGTTAGAAACTATAATTGGTGTTCCCAAACGTAAAGATTACAATAACTGTATGCTAATTTTGACGCACACTGTGCATACAACAAAGAATCATTCAAAATGGGTTGGCCAGTATTCAGAGACATATATATAATTAGGTAGAGTTATTTACGTACTTGCATCGAAATGTTGATATTAATATGGATCTTCCCGGGATTTATATTACAATCCCATGTGGACAATAATATTACAAATAAATAAAAATAAAAACCTCAGAGATAGATAAGTCAAATAAAACAAAGATTATTAACATATGTTTTTTATTAGTACATACATTGATTCGCAATATATTTTTTTACGTTGCCGCACACTTGGATTTTTTCCTGTAACGCGGTTGCCTTTACAAAGATTTAAACTTGCACTTAGACAAATACCCAGACCCGGAACAACTACTTGTAGATCATAGAAATATTTGTTCCGTGCGGAAAAATATTTCGAATGACTCCATTAGAGAAATATCGGGGCTCTGACAGCTGTCAAAGCACTTCAGAAACTCAATCTAAAATACTTTATTATAAATCACGGGATTTATCTGCTGTTTAAAATTGATCTCGGGATTTGAGGCATATCCACTTTATCGTTTCCTTATATATATCCTTCCTTTCCGCTGTATGAAATTAGTGTAATTACATAAATAACTACCTAATTCCGACCTCTGCATATAAGTTTCCTCTTCATTTGATATTACTTTTTTGTAAACGGCTCAAAGCTGTCGCTGTTATCCTATCATACTAATTATATTATTATATGCGAAAGGTTATTCATGTGTGTTAGTTTTTTAAATTCCGAACGAATGGATTCTGAGGAAATTATGCTAGTAGTTTTCTTGGTCTACCCTGATTTTTAAATGGTCCTGACTCCTGACGGAGTCAATATAAAGAAAATATCAACAGTGAAATCCGCGGACGGAAGCAAGCTGAGCAAGAATTAAGGCTATGGCTTAAGGAAAAGAAAAGCAATTGCAAGTTCATCTAACTTAGCCTCAAGGGATCGAAGTTCGCATCCTTCACACGAAGCGGACAATTCTAAAGTCCTACGACTTCTCAGTAGTAAGTGCGAGTGATATCCAGCACTTGAGCGTCACTGAGTGCTCTGTTTTCTTTAAAAGTTTACAAGCGCCACTCAACAGGCTGTTTGGTTTGCTTTTTATTATGAAATCAGCTCCAGGACTGAGCTATAAAGCTTTGTTATCTTTCGTGGGAAAGCAAGCTTGTTTGCCGTGGGATTAGATAACGAAATCCGAAGTGGCACACTTGATAATGTGTTTACGCTGCTAGAGCTTATTATGAGAAGATCGATTTATGGATTACATTGCATTAGTGTAAATATCATTAAACCTATATTTCTATATATTATGATTACAAGCACTACCGCGTACTAAGCGAAAATCATAAATTTACAAATTATTGGAATACAAAATGTTTTGCCCCGGGCGGGAATTGAATCCGCGTCCTTCCGATTTCGCGCCGGATGCTTTATCTATTAAGCTACCGGGGGTACGGCTGTGTCGCCGAAATTTCGTACTCCAATCGTATTTCTTAAACCGTCATAGGGGACGGTGCGCGGCCATCAACCTACTAGACTTCATCTGATCGAAAGAAGTGTTTTTTCAAACACTTAACTCTCGGAATGATGTCGCTACCCTTCTATATTTCTATATATTATGATTACAAGCACTACCGCGTACTAAGCGAAAATCATAAATTTACAAATTATTGGAATACAAAATGTTTTGCCCCGGGCGGGAATTGAACCGGCGTCCTTCCGAAGCGGCTGACATTTTTAGTCTTTTTAGGGTTCCGTACCCAAAGGGTAAAAACGGGACCTTATTACTGAGACTTCGCTATCCGTCCGTCCGTCTGTCACCAGGCTGTATCTCAAGAACGGTAATGGCTAGACAGTTTAAATTTTCACAGATGATGTATTTCTATTGCCGCTATACAAAAAGTTGGTCAAGTGCGAGTCGGACTCGCGCACTTTAAAACAAAAAAAGTTAAAATATGAAGTCTAATGTTGTATAGCTAATGGTACGGAACCCTTCGGGCGCGAGTCGACTCGCACTTAGCCGATTTTTTTATTCATGATAGGTTCGCGTTCGACCTTTCCCTGTCCGATGCTAAGCATTGATGTGGTCTAAGATGGACCACGCTTACCTAGAAGAAATCACAGAAAACAGTCAAACCATTTTCGACGTTGTCTCTTTCCCTTTATAATTTTGTAAAAGAACTAATGCTGACGGGCCGTGTTAATAAGCCGCGGCTTGTGCATGTCTTTCAAGCGATGCTATGCATTGTTATGATATAAACAAAGTTGAGAATGGTTTGACTTTAAAATACCGCAAATCCGCTGCGACTTCTCAGTAAATTGAGTCTTAGTCACGGTAATAATATTATCTCTTAATATGACCGCGCCTTAAACGTTAGCCAATTGTATACAATACAGAAAGTTGGAGGTTTGGCTTCTAAAAATAAAAATACATCGGTAATAAAAATAAAATCTTTATCGGCTCTGATTCAGTATTAGAATATTTATTTGCCGCTCCATCACATAAAAAATAAAAAAAAGATTGACAAACAACGTCTCGTCAACTGAACTTATCGATTTATTACTACACATTTTATACAATTTATTGTGGTAAATAAATAACTTTTAAATTTTATTTCTCGTTCCCATACATGATTATGATTAATTAAAAATAAGGTTTTTAAACAATGAGGTACTTAAGGGGGACATTTACGTCTATGTAAAGCGATAAATTCAAAATGTGGTCTTTTTTATAGTTTACTAGCATTCCGGGCGCGGCTCCGCCCGCGCGTATTTCGGTGATCACGCGAAAACATTAGCCTCTTTTTGCGCAGTCGGATAAAAACTATCCTATGTTTTTTCCCGGGTCTCAAACTATCTCCATACCAAATTTCATTCAAATCGGTCCAGTAGTTTTGGCGTGAAAGCGTAACAGACAGACAGACAGAGTTATTTTCGCATTTATAATATTAGTACTGATTAATAGGGTCATCTAACTATTGTACGTAATACCCGATATATTTCTAATGATATTTAATATATTATTATAATACGTGTTGCATTGCATTGGTTACATTTAATTTGGATTGGATTGGTTACAATTATTTTGTAAATCTTATTATTTTTAATACATAAAGTAATTAAAAAAAGTATTGTAACAATTGTATTATATTGTTTGTAACACATTGTTAAAGGAAGTTTAAAAGAATGGCCTCGAGTTTCTTGCCCGTTCTTCTCGCAGTGGCTCTATACATTGTTTTGCTGAACATGACAGTACAATGTGGAATATTTCAATAGTAAAATTTGTTATTGGCATTCATAAGATCGTCGTAGACGTCTAAATTGAATAAATGATTTCGAATTTGAATTTTTGAATTAAGGAATAAATTATAGAATTGTTTGCACCAACCTGTGAAACACCAATGTGTTCAATAATTTCTCAAGCTAATACGACAAATATTCTCAGAAACTCCCGAATACCATAATCATGTAGAATAGGTACCAAACGTAACTACGAGCCCGTTAAACTACCTGATACAATTTTGAATTTCCCGCCATAGATGTAGGTTTCTACTGTAAGTACATATTTTGATTTAGTTTGATATAACTCTCATTGGAACATACGAGTACATCACAAAACAGTTTACTTTTCCTCGCAGGCACATGAAATAAAAACGCGGGGCACAGACGATTGTGTATTTTCATTTTGTTTAATCACATTTAATCATCAGATAAAAGTGATCACCAATCCGATCACTGATGTTTAAACAAACATCAATGCCACAGCCACAGGGTACGAATTTAAATACAAAATAAATCACAAAGAACATTAAATATGGATTGGTCAATTTCAACACCTACCAGAGCAGCATAAAAGTACTTCAGACGAGGCACAAAGTAGGATGGTACCACAGTTTATATGATAGTAAAGAGATTACAGACAGGACTGCGAACAGCGGAGTCATTATGCAACGGGTACTGACCCGCCCACATCAATGGGTTTATTTTTATGGGCGCAGGCCCTTTTAATATTACCTCAAGAAATAGGCGCCAACGATATATTGATTAAAAATGTAGTAGTATAAATGTTTCCGATTTTGTGTGATATGTGTTGCAGACAGAGTTAATATTTTGATTAGTTAAAAAAGCATTATACAAACAATATCTCGAAATTGAAGCTATATATATGATAATAGACATTTATAAAGACTAATTAAATTCGTGTATTTGGAAACCAGTGGAAGGTACTGAGGTGGTCTATGCTGGTCCAGCCGATCAGATAGCTACGTTGTTTTTTTTATTCTTGATAGGTTAGCCTTTGACCACTATCTCACCTGATGGTAAGTGATGATGTGGTCGTAGGTATTGTTCAAGCTAACCTAGAATTACTGGCTCTCAAGGACAGCTGCCGGAACACACCGTTAGGTGTTTGGCGACAGATTTTTAAACGTGATATGTACTTGAAGACTCCTAGCTGATATCTATCAGTTATAAAAACTAGCCAAGTGCGAGTTGGACTTACTCAACTAGAGCTCCCCACCAACACCAAATGTACCTACAATATTTTTTACAAACGGACGGATGGACAGCGGAGGTTAATTATCTAACAGAAACAAACTCTAAAAAGACACAATGAATAGAAACGGCTTCGTGTGCCTTCTTTGAATATGAGTATTGTCTATGTAGGTAGGAGTACACACAGGAGTACAGCACGTTGATAAACTAAATTTGATCGAGAAATAAGTTAGTGTAAATCAATCGTATATTCTGAAAAATTAAGTCTGTACAATATTAATACAATGACAAGTTCACGTCGACAAATAATTTGTATTTCATTACTCATTTTTGTTGTGAAAGTACGACGGCGACTTTAAACGCTTCCGCTCGTAACTTGTAAACGTAACTGCATCGGTGTCAGCCAGCACTTCTGAAACTGAACCGGGTGGAGTCATAAAATCTTTGTTGTTTATAAATTATACCTATGTTAGTAGCGATTACTCTAAAAATAATTTTACTTTTTGAAAATAAAACAATCCAGCGAAAACGGTTTTGTTCGTGAAGGTAAAAAAAACGTAAGTATCTTGGAGAATTTCTTCGAGAGCAAAAATTAGAGTTATGTTATGAGTCATAATGCCATGTTAGCTCAGTCCGTCAAAGCATACTTCGGCTATAGGGATGGATGGACGCGGGTTCGAATCCCGCGCATGACTATATTTTTTTCTCTCGTAAATTTGTAATCCCTTTCAACATCTTTAGTAGGAATAGCATGCAACCAACAGATAAGATGATACCTGTCAAATGGTTAACTTTTTTCTCCACATCTCTGCGACTCGTCGCGTCCAGCATTCCAGGACGGAGTTGAGATCTTTCTTGTTCTAAGATCGCGTTAGATTGGTAAGGCCGGTAGATAAGTAATCAGAAAATAGTTACTCATCAGCATGATCGCTAGACTTACGCCCGGTTTCTCGACGGCCATTCAAATCTATGATCAACTAACAGAGCTGCTAAGTTCACAGCTAACAGCACTGTCAAATCAAATTGGGTTGCTGAAAGGGCGATTAGGATAAAATTAACTAATTAGAAATCAATGTTAACTGATCCGAGAAAGTAAATTTTGTATATGGCAACCTCCCTTTTTCCCTTCAATATGATTTATCGTTCATTCACTTTCGTGTCAAGTTGACAAATTAAAAGGCGGCAATTTGGTGATTTTTTCAAAAACTAATCCTGAGCGAGTGCAATTTATTTGAAAATTGTTTAATTTTGAAATAATACAGTAATGGCTACTTCAAGGGGAAAAAAATACACAGAACGCGAGAAATGCACGCTGTTGAGTATAATAGATAGGCAAGTATCTACCCATTTTAAGTTTTAATTATGTATTAAACAAATGTTCTAGACCTTTATCTTTCGATGTCTTCTGTTTTCAGATATAAATCTATAATTGAAAATAAAGTTACAATTGGGGACAGCAACAAAAAAAAAATGAAGCTTGGGCAAAAATAACTCTGGCCTACAATGCTTCAGCTGAGGAACCCCGGACTCAAAAGCAGCTGCAAACTGCATATCTGAACCTCAAAAGAGTTAGGTACGAGGAAAACAGTGGCTGATGAAAACGTAAGTCCAAGTACCTTCTTATCTATTTAGACAGCTTTATCTATTCTTCTTATAAGAATATGTAAGAATATTTTATTTTTATTTTAGGTCAAACAGTATGTACTCCGAAAAACTGAATGCCAGAGTTCACAGATGGGGACAGATAGATTACAGGACAATCAATAGACAGATACCGATAGTACAGATAATGTAAAGCTCAGATGCTCTGATATCTAAGAAACTAATAACTATGTCCTTGCAGAGGATCTTACATTTTATTCTAGTTTAGTTACCTAATGGTGTTCAATAATGTCATATAGTTTAAATAGTATATTAAAAATAATAGGTAATAATATAATATTTATGTAATATATATAAATATATATTATATATATTTTTTTTAAATTATAATATTTATGTGAGATAAGCATGTTTCAGCTATTACATTTGATTACTTTTATCATGCAGATGTCACAGCCGACTAACATAATTGGCCATTTCGATTAACAGCTTAGCCTTTTCACATCATGTTATAACTTAGTTATATATTTGTTTACCTTCTGTTTTTAGAATTATGATGAAAATATAATCAAAAAGTTAAAGTTAGTGTGTTTCAAAAGCCTGTACCTGGCCCTGAACTCCTCGTCACTATAATGTTCCATAGGATACATTCGTTGACGATAAAATCTAGACCTGGTAGCCGATTGCTCATCTTCACTGCTACTAGTCAATGACAAAGATGAAAGAGAGGATTCCATCACCTACACTATAAAGAGCAATCCAAGTATAGTTTTATTCGTTCTTGTATTGTGCACAGAAATCTATTTGGCTAGTATGTTTTCACGGTTCCGTTTTAATTACTTAGCAGGAATGTCCAAATAGTCCGCTTAATAGTAACAGAAGTGGATATTTATATAAAGTTCTGAGAAAAAAGCAAAATAGGGAGCAAAGTTGGTAATTTACACGTTAATCGTCCGATCTCGGTAGATTAGCTAACAAATTATTTGACAGCGGGTTGACATGACATTTAAGCTTGATCGCTCGTTCAGAAACCCAACTTACGATTTAACTAGAGATTAGTGTTCAAATTTGACTGCTGTGTTAACTGATCAGAGATTACTATCAAAGTACTTGATCAGCGTTCCTGCACCCCGAACTCGACTTAACAAGAGATTTAACACATGATTACTTAATTTGTTATTTGAATAGCCGTCGAGAAACCGGGCGTTAGGACAAACTCTGATTTGTCTATGGTATCGCTCAGCGCTCGAGCACAGATAAGATAATTGTGGCAAGAACTGTCGGATCCAGTTAAGATAACCAGTCGAATAAGGCACGAGCCACTGAACACGTAAATTACACGTAGTTATTCTAATAGCTACTACGATAACTGTAGAAAATTGAGAGAAACGCGGCGTGTGCGTAATATCGCCGAGATAGTCAGTATAATTAAATCTCGTGAAAGTATGTAAAAGCTTTCACATTTATAATGTACACAGTAACAAAGTATTCGTGATCTGCTTCCTGCCCGTATCACATCTTGTGTATCTTTTATTTACCAGCGGTATGCCTTTATTTAACAAAATACTACGAACTAAATGCAACACTACAGCCACTAAAAAAAGCATTTAGACAAAGCATAAGTCATAGCAGACTCACAGGCAGATCAAATGCTCCAGCCCAATACCAGTTGGCAGCGTGCCCAGCATGCTGGCAGCATTGCCCGTTGAATGGCAATGCTTATTCGTTGAGCTAAATAGGTGCCAGCATTTTGATCACGCATCACATCGACCAAGCGCTCGGATAAGTTTTGAAAATACGATGAGTTCCCGGTCCCCACGAAACCAACGTTAAATCTTAAAATATTCTGATCCAAAACCTGACATATAATTATGATTTAGTATATGATTCCGTCTCGTAACTATTGTCATTGACACCCACCGAGAGCGCCGCAACTGCACTCCTCGAACAATGGTCCATTTTGGTCCAAATTAAAATGTAGCCGTCAGCGCGCCTGCACGCGATGTATTATGCATACGGGTCCATTAGATCTCGCATTCATTAATTTAATAGGAATCCCTTGTGAAATAGATATCATGGAATATTTTATTGTATGTTTTCTTTAGGACCGCATTCTGTATGTTATGCATATATACATCAGAACTATAATTACGTCTGTATATATCCACGAAAGGCTACGGCAAAGGTGTGAATCTATCACCCACATACAATAATCATTCTTAACCCTCTTCCAAAAAAGGAGGTAGTTCTCAATTTGTCTGTTTTTTTTTTACCTCGGTACTTTAGACTGGGTGAACTGATTTTGATTTTTTTTTTGTTTGAAAGCCGATGCTTGTCGTTTGGTCCCATTTAAATTATATCAAAATCGGTCAAGCCGTTGTTACACTCCAATAACTGAAAAATATTTACCTTTCTTGATGATATAGTCGTTGACAATTAATGACAATCAAAACCCCGTAAGTAGCAAGGGTCACTAAAAGAGAGAAAAAAAAATTAACCTAAAAATGGAACCGACTTCAACACCCAAAAGTGTGAAATAACTTGTCGAAGTCGGTACCATGCGCACAATATTGTGATAATAGGTACTTTTGAACTATCATGGTACCGACTTCAACAAGTTATTTCACACTGGTGGATAAAGTCGGTTCAATTTTTGGTTAAACATTTTTTTTTCATCTCAACGGAGGTTGGCATCCGAGTTCCGGAAACATTCTCTGACTCTGGACCAGTCCAATTTTTTAATCTGAATTCTCAGGGATACAGACTGTATAAGATTAATGACAGAAAAAATATACATATATGTATTGGCAGATAGTAGTACGACTCAACCAGCGCACATATGCTACTCTCAGTAGTGGTTACCTACTGTTAGAGCTGGCCTCGAAGTTTGAACTGAACTACTACACTGGCTATTGAAGTTTAAATTTATATTAATTGAATTTTTTCTATATAGATTACTAGCTGCGCCCCGCGGCCGCTGTTTTACATAAATGATGCCCAAGTTGACTGGAATAGAACATGTGTGTTCGTGAGCATTTTTAAAACCACAAACCAACCACCAACCATAACAACTAACCAACCAACAACAACCATAACCTATTTTTTGTATTTTTTTTAACCATATTGTTGAAATTTTCTCCATCTTGAAAATGTAAAATCTGCCTGCTGAATTTATCATCAAAGATGACTTGCTCTATATAGCCATATTTCGGACAAAATACTGCACCTAGAGCTAGGTAGTTTTTTACAGTTTTTATCGCACTGATGGGGGGCGCTGATTTTAAGTAGTGTAGTACGGTTTCATGATCAACCCACGGAAATACCATATTTTTTGCTAAAATAAGTAACTTGAGTATAAATCCAAAGTGTAAGGTAACTCCTTACCAAATTTCACTATAATTAGTTAAACCTTACCTTGGTAAGCTAGTAGACAAATATATTACAAAATCCTTCCTCATCCCAAGATAAAACTTTACTCTTTTAGAAAATAAAGTAGCCTATGTGTTATTCCAGGGTGCTATCTACATTCATACCAAATTTCATCAAAATAGACTCAGCCGTTCGAGCGTGAAGAAGTAACAAACATATAAACACACTCACAAACTTTCGCATTTATAATATAGGATATAGTAGGATAAAGAGGTGTAACTGGCTGGTTTCTTCTCCATATAAATGTCGTGAGATCACTCTCTTATTAGAGATTTTAGGTCCAGAATTAAGCATAATACCGATTGACCTCGTCATTATCTAGGCTTATGTAATGACGAAATTTTAAAAAAGACAACTAAGTTGAAAGTTATGAACCCCGAAAATTTTATATGAAAATGTTTCGAGGCTCATAACTCTCAAGTTAATTATCTTATAAAAAAAAACGTTGCGATAGATGCCTAGATAATAAAGAAATCAGTCGATATCATGCTCTGTTTTGGACTTAAATCCTCAAATAAGGTGATCACTCTACGACGACGTTTGTACACAGAAAAAAAGACTTTTTTGAGCCAAGAATCAAATATGTTTCAACTGATATTTCTTAATCACAGATGTAAATATATTGGTGTAAGATAATCTCAATAACGTTTCAAATATTAAACATTCTACAATTTCAAGATTTTAAGTCTTGACGTAAGAATTTTATTACTTATTTCAAAATGTATATCTTGAATAAAAACATACTGGTTTCTTATATTAAAAACGACACTTTCTTAGCTTCGAAGTTTTGACTTGAGAATTAACTCTTGTGTCGAAAAAGATACATATTTGGCTAGATACTTAGTTTATATTTCCAATGAAGAATTAATAAATATTGTAGCAAAAGACATGCCACTTGATATAAAACATAAATATTTTGGCACAAGATTCTGTGAATCATACACTAAAGGCCTAGGACAATTTTATGGCAAAATAAACGTTACTTGGTATAAAATAGCCATTGTTTCGACCAAGAATCAGTTAAACGTATAGTGAAGAATTAAGATTTTATTGCGGCAAGAAATATGTTACTTGATAGTAAATACTAAAATATTTCGTTCAAGACTCAATTATACGTGCAGTAAATTTAATTAAATAATTAATAATTTATTAATGCAAAACATATGTTACTTGTCATAAAATAATTATTACTTCGGAAAAGAATCAGACTCCAGTGAGGTATGAGGATTTTTTTACGGCAAAATCTAAGTAATTGGTATAAAATGGTATTTGTTTCGACCAAGAATCAGATAAACATGCAGTAAAGAATAAAGTTTATTATGGCTAAACTTTAAATTCCTTGGTATTAATTCGTATATTTTTCGATCAACAGTCAGTGAAACATGGTGTGAAGAATTAAGGATTTATTAAAGCATAACATTTATTACTTGATACAAAATGCTGATTGTTTCGACCAAGAATCAGAACTATAGTGAACTACAGTCATGGCAGTGGCCCAGATTGGAATCCATCATTCCATTCTCGGTCGTTCCAGTCAAGTCTTTAATATCAGAGTGAATAGATAGGTAGTTTCCGACAGGCACAATATTACAACGTAAGTATCTACGCGACTCCGTCGCGTTTCACCTGGCGGCAGCGGCGGCTAGCAGGCGAGAAAAGTCATAGAACTAAAGTTGTTTGCTATGATGCTTGGCGTCTGTAGAACAAAAGTATTTTTTTTACTTTAAGAGGTTGTCAGCGTTTTTCCAATATTCCTAGAATAATGTCTAAGAATATTGATGCATGAGGCATGTTATAATTTGTATTTTTATAAAAAAAAGAAACTGCTAAAAAGTTACAAATAATAAATGGGCGCAATGTAACAAAATAGCACCTACAGGCAGGATCAGACCAAGACTGATAAACATTAAAAAAATTATTTGGTATGAAAAAGGAATGGCTTAGGTACTTGCAGTTGGGTACAATACTGCAATTGCAATAAAAAATACCCTCCCAAAATAAAAATGAATAGTACAGACAAAACCAGACCAAGTCACTTTGGTAAAAAGAACCAAACTTCGCGTTAATTTGGGTAAAGCAGGCCGTTACCTGGGGCTATATAATCTGTAACATCTTCGAAAATATTCATTTAAATAACATGCAGTATATGGCCATATTGATCTTAGTATATTAAATTCACTTCAATGTATTTAAGGTATTAATTGGATAAGGATAAATATGCTGTATTGCTTAAAATCGCTTCGAAATCAGCCATTATTTATTTTAAAAAGTAAAGGATAAAAAAATGGTAATTGTGGGTTATTCTTAAGAGATAGACATATACCATTGCGAACTCTTTTGTAGCCCTTTTTAAGGTGTTACTGTAGTACATTATTTTGATCTATCTCGTAGGGTTCAGCCAGCGTTTGCAATATAAGCGCAAAAAATGTGTTTATTTACGTCATCACAATTAAAAATATCTAAAATTTCAGTGTTTATTATATTATGAATGTATACATCTAAAACTCCCTGTTTGTAAAATTACCGCATCAAAATCCCTTGCGTAGTTTTAAAGATCTAAGCATACATAGGGACTGAAAGACAGCGTGAAGTGACTTTGTTTTATACCATGTAAGTAGTGATTTATCGGTTTGTTACAGCCTGAAAGTTTGAGAATATCAAGTAAGTCTATATGTCAAACTTTCAGGCTGTAACAAACCGATAAATCACTACTAAAATTTACTGTATTTATTTTTAATATTTATGTATGTTCGGGCATAACTCCGTCATTTATAAAATCCATTTGTAAAAGATTTGCAAAATTCTTTTTTGTTTAATAGGGTATACTTTCGAAGAGGTCCCATTAAAATTTTGTCAAAATTGGTTTAGTAGTTTTTAAGTTACACTCAAATAACTGAAAAATGTTTGAATGAAATCAATTCCGTTTTATTTTGAGAAATCTTCAAGTGTCGTTGGGGAGCATATCTGAAAATAGTACGTATCTTAATAAATCACAGTATACATAATAGTACCACCTTAAGTACAATATAGATACGTTGGATTAAAATCCATAAAAAGTACTAACTGTATAAAAATATTAGATATTTAAGTACTTACTTAGGTACTATTAATAGATAAGTATACATACATTACAATACCTACACATAATACTTATATAATTGCTAAATATAAAATGTTAACAATATCAGTCCTAGACAGTATTTATTTTCTCTTTTTTTTATATTATTTTGTACTAGCTGCGCCCCACGGTTTTATCCGCGTGGTGATAAAAACTATGAAAATGGTGATAATAAAAAAGTAGCCTATGCTTTAATCCATGGTATAAGCTATCTTTCAACCAAAATTCATCCAATTTCATTCAGCCGTTTAGGCATGAAAAAGTAACAAACATCCATGCATACAAACTTTTGCGTTTATAATATTACTAGGATTCTGTACTAACCTAGAAATGTGTACCTACTGCTACTACTAAGCATAAATATATTTGCTCTTATTTACTTATTTGAACTATTAATTATCTAATTTGCTATCTATGTTTATAGGCGATGATTTTAGAAGTAGGTAGGTACCGGTCACAAGCCAGCTAGAAAGTTGTTTCATTCAAGAATCAGATTTATCGAATTTTTCAAGTCAATATTTTTGATTCTTGATGGAAGAAACTTTAAGAAGTAGGTAAATACCGGTCAAAAGTCGATAAGAAAGTTATTTCATTCAAGAATCAGATTTATCGAATTAATCAAATCAAGATATTTGATTCTTGATGGAAGAAACATGAATCTTGCCTAATGAGAACAGTGATGATTGGTTGTCTCGATAATTTCAGTAGTGGTCAGTGTTGCTATAAAATTTGAGATTCCGCGAGATTCGTGGGAAAAATTACAAGTGCATTGCGGTTAACTTATTTTAATTTTCAATAGAAAGTAAGATTCTGTGAAAATATTTAGGAAGGACGTATTTATTCTTTTTTGTAACTTTTGACATTTTTAATATGCTGGGGTACATAAAAGTTGTACATTATAGCCCTGTGAAAATGTTTTCTAATTCATACATCAAAGCCGAAAACGCACGAACAGGACATAAATTAATATAGTACCTATACTATGAATTGGATTCGTTTTATTCACTGCGTATTATTAACCCGTGTAATACCTATCAGCTCGTGTTGATATTTCACAACCAAATAATGTTGTTATATACATACATAGGCATACATATAATCACGCCTCTTTCCCAAAGGGGTAGGCAATGACTATAGATTTTCACTTTCTGCGATCCAGACACCCCTCTTTCACTCCATTCACAATCCAATCCTTTCATACATGCGCGTCGGTTTTGGGTACTCTTGATCTGACCCTTTTCTAGAACGTCCAAAATTTGATTGCGGAACGTTAGCACAGAATAATTGATAGTAGGTACTAACGTGACGTTAGCTAGGGAAATGGGTATTTACGCGAACAGGTTTAAAAACTGGTTTTTTCTTGCATGTACGCCAACCAGGTGCCGACCCCAAATACTTGCAAGTCTTTAAAAGTATATTAACGACAGCTTGATTCGAGAGATCGGCGCCCGCGCCCTTCCTGTACGTATACGCTACGATACAACGCCATAGAAAATACTCATGGCGACTACCAACTTGCAAGTATTGTGGGGGTCTTACCGGCTCAATTGAACTCCACAGGAAATCAAACTATTCCAATAACAATAAGAAACACTCACAATATTCAATTACACTACTTACAAGGCAAAAGCCTTTTAAGTATTATATTTTCATACGCAATAATGCTCCTTATTAAGAAAGGTTTAATTGCCTACGCTAGAAATTTTAGTTCAGTAATTTCATGCATACGTAATATTGCACTTCTTGTGGTGTAACCTTCGATAAAATATACTATATTTTTCGAAGGGTGTAACAATAAAGTTATGTATACATTGTACAGCCCAATAACCCTAAGCCAAAACTCGTAGATATTGGCTTTGAATTACTTGAACACGGACTCCTATATTATAGCTTCAATATTTGGCAACTAGATCTGGAGTTCATATGGCAACACTGTATATAATCGAGTCCAGTGGCGGCGGCGCGCAGCGTGGCGGTTATACTGAAATAAGTTAATTTACAACAACGTAGTATTGTGAGAGATTTGACTTGTGTAAAGAAAAGCAGTGCCCATCGAAGTGTTTGGATTAAGTTTCTTGCAGTGGTTTATAAATACACAAAGGTTTCTACTGAAAATTGTCATCCCGTTGCGTTGCGATGGCAGAAAATATACGTCGTTTGTTATCAGTCTGGGATGTATCGCCAGACGTTCTGGAGAACTACAGAAGTAAATAACAGAAGAATATAATTTAACATTGACAGTCAATTGAATACATATACTTAACAATATTTGCCCATGTCGTGCGTGTGAACCTACTCCCTACTCAGCGGGTGCAGCACTTAGTATTAAGTTTTTATAAAGAAGTGGTTTATTTTTATGTTTTTTAAAAAAGTGGTTCATAATTACTTAAATAAATTATATGAATCTTAATTTAGTTTCTATTGCTAGCCTATGCTTTGTTCCCTATCAAACAGGTTTGGTAAATTTGTATTTGAGATTTATGTTATATTATTATCAAGATATTTTTATCTTCTACCCATGTTTTAATTCAACTGTTGGAATGGTTTAACTAGACATAAGTTACTGATATCAAAACTTGTCACTTCTTTAATTCAATTAGTTGTAATCCAATGACCTATGTGTATATCGAAGGTAATAATAAGTCTTATATCTGTATTCGTGTAGTGTGTAACATTACGGTAGATAAAATTTAGAATAGTTATACCGATATTAATGTTACTTGTATCAAAATATTTACTTATTTGATAGAATTAGTTTACCTGTGTGTATATCGAAAGTAAGTACATAGAATTTTAAATAGTTAACATAGAATAATTTGTAAAAAACTATTATCATTTGTATACAGTTCTTATTATTTCTTCGGTCATGACTACATGATGGGCTTGTAATTACTCCTTCGTTGTGTATTTGTGTGTTCTTTTACCAAAAAATGTAACACTATTCAACACTGATAAGTGTAAAATAACTTGTTGAATTTGGAACATTATGCTTGTTCAAAAATACCTATTATTACTATATTGTCCGCATGGTAACCGACATCGACAAGTTATTTTACACTTTTCAGTGTAGAACTCAGTTCTATTTTTTGGAAAAAAAAACCTACGAATATACAACGAAAGAGAAATCACTGTCCATCATGGCCGAATAATAAATAATAGTTGTATACAAATGAGAATAATTTTTGACAAATTAATCTATGTTAACTATTTAAAATTCTATGTACTTACTTTCGATATATATATATATATATATATATATATATATATAGGTAAACTAAATCTATCAAATAAGTAAATATTTTGATACAAGTAACATTAATATTTAATCAATACATTCCAATTGTTGAATTGAAACATTAAGTTTCGGTTTAGAGATATAACTATCTCGATAAAAGTAACATAAATCTCAAGTCAAATCATTCCATGACTAAGTACAAAGAATTTGGATTATTAACGTAAAAATTAAAGTTACATAGAAGATTTACCAACTTCTTATTTTAAAAATTAATACATTTTGTCAAAATATACAATTTCCTTCCTTTAAAACTGATCAATTTTACATCAAGAATTCTGATACTTTCATTAAAATACTTGAGTTCTTAGGTTAATAACATTCCACTTTTACATGATGAAATAAAATATTTCAGTAGAAATATACTCGATGTTGGTTTAACACATTTAGCTTTTAAGATAGGAACTTTTCTGTTTTGAAGGATGAAATAAAACATTTCAAGTAAGACAAATTCACTCTTAGGTCAATACATTTAGTTTTGAATAAAAGAGCTTTTCAGTTTTGAGAGATATAATAGAATATTTCAAGTAAGACATACTCGCTCTTGGGTCAAAACATAAAGCTTTTCAAAAAATAGTTATTCGGTTTTGAGATACGAAATAAAAATTTAAAATAAAATAGGTTGGCTCTTGGGTTCAACTTTTTACCTTTTAAAAAAAGAGCTCTTCCATATTGTAATGTAAAAATGTTTCTTGTTTTGAAATAGTTTCCGTCTTGAAGTGATATTTTTAAAAAATCAAAAAAAGAAACTTTTCAATATTGGTATAAGAATATATTTGTTGGCCCAAGAACTATAATACAAAACATTTTATTTCTTAGGTGAAGACATTTTCGACTTTCCTTATATCGAAAACCTAAAAGATCTTGAACCAAATAAACTCTCTTGGCCTAAGATAATATTTTTTTCTGTGTATGGAGAACTGACCGGCCATAACTTTAAGTATAGTTTATTGTTGATATCTATCTGTCAAGAGTTAATAAAAATTAATGTGTGTCAAGTCATAAAAAAATCTAGTTTTCTTTATATTTATTATCTTATTTTTTCTATTATGTTTACCGCTATCCCAAGTTTCAACTAAAGAGCACATCTTAGAATAGAAAACTCTTTATTGTTACACCACATTTAAAATATTAAAGTTTACATCATAAGATTTAATTAAATAATAATAACATAGTGTTACAATGGGCGGCCTTATCACTAAAAGTGATCTCTACCAGGCAACCTTAGGATGGAGTTGAATAAACAAAACTATTGGGGCGGGTGTAGTCTAACAATTAACAATGAAAAAGTACAAATTCATAAAAATATTTTAAAAATAAAACTAATTTTATTAGTGTTTCTAAACAAATGTATAAAAATAGCATGTAAGTTTTTAAAATAAACTTAACCATAGATAAATGAAATTATTTCTCTGTGTCTTAACAGTTATATATTTAGCCGTTTGGTGTGAAGACGTAGGGTCCATAGGGCCGGGAGCTCTATTGTTTTTAGTTATCAGAGCGCTTGGTCAATGCGACGTGTGATCAAAACGCTGATACTTATTTGGCTCAACGATTAAGAATTGAAATCCAACGGGGCAATGCTGCCAGCATGCTTAGGCAGGCTACCAACCAATAAAAGTCTGGAGCATTTGGACTGCTCTGCCTGAAATGGCCTTCAGGTTACTTAATTGCTTTCGTTGTAGTAGCAATAAAGTATTTAGTTAGGATTAGTATTTAGTTAGTAGATATATATAGAAGTAAGTAAGTAACATGGTTTTAAAGAAAGTTTCGCTGAAGCAGTGATGACTCAGCGACAGCGTGGTACGATTGCCGTTTTTTTATAATAGGTAAGCAAGCATTTGACCGCAGTCTCATCTGATGGAAAGTGATTGGACATTTGGTGTAGCTGTTGTGACTTGTGACGTGTAATTTGATTGCATTGCCTAGTTTGCCTATCTCCTTAAATACTCACCAAGTAAAGTTACACATGTATAGCTCGTGAGGACATTTTGGAATTGGAAACAAGCCATTAATATTAATGGGACCCCAACCCAATGCTATGGTAATCCGGGGGTGAACGAACTGAGCCGTTCATGGCATCAAGTGAACTCGTAAGTTTGTCCAAAAACTTAGTAGGTGCATAAATCTGAATTCTGTGTTACATTATACGAAATAGATATTGTAGATAGTATGACGTTCTAGAAAAAACTCTATGTTTTAATTTTTTAATAAATTATTCAATATAGAGGTGAACCAACATATTTATACCTAACTATATCGTATCTGATATTAATAAAGTATATTTACTATTAAAAAAAAACTCTATTAACAGTAGTAATTCAACAACTTTAAACGGTTTAGATCGCGTATATTTATAATTATTTTTGTCCCGACGTTTCAAACTCTTTGCAAAAAACAAAAATAATGTTAAATATACGCGATGTACTTAAGTCATCACTATGTGTAATAACCGTTTCGTCAAGGACATACACATCCACAATTGCCTGTCCGGTGATTGTGGTGGTATGCGGGTATGCGACCCCGACGTCCTAGCTGCTACTACCTCTACCAAACCATTCCAAGGTAGTAGTATCCTACAAACCTATTTCCTACCCAAGCTCACAGATATCCCTTCCTTGTCACCAATCCTTTCTAGTTCCCTTTCCCTTCCCTTTCCGCCAATCCGGGGTCTGCCGTGCCTATGGATGCGTGGCTAGGGGCGTGCCTAGTCTCAAGCGCGCCAAACTGCCCTGGGACCTGGCGAACCCAGAATACGGCTAGCCTTATCCTGGCATGCGGGGCTCTGTCAGGATGGACCTATTTTTTTCCCTTGCTACTCGTGGGAACCGCATGGATTTCTATTTAAAAAACAAAATCCCAAATGGCGGCGATGAGGTTCGCCACCCATCACGTCTCGTTCCACGCGGGGGCGGAAAGCGGCCCACAGAGAGCCGCTTCGCTACGATGAATGTTAGAGGTGGAATGGATAGTAAAGTAGATGAAGTATGCCAGATGATGCATAAAAGACGTATAGATGTTTTGTGTGTGAATGAGACGAAACCGGAAGGATGTAGAACCACCAAACATAGCTCCTATACGGCACTGTGGTCGGGAGTACCGGTGACCAAGAGAGCCTGTCAGGGCGTTGGTGTGATCCTTTCTGCTCGAATGAAAGAATGTATGATTGAATATGAATGCGTGAGCCCAAGACTTCTCTGGGTGAGGCTGAAAGTTGGGCTTACTCGACTGTTTGTGGTGGGTGCATATGCACCGACTGACATGGGTTCGAGAAAGTCCCCAAAAGCCCAAAAAGAAAGAGAGGAGTTTTGGGACAGTATGCAAGATATTATAAAAATGTGTAGAGATAATGAGAGGATTGTGTTGTTAGGAGATTTTAATGGATGGGTAGGAATAAAGCGAGATGGATATGAAAGGGTTCTTGGAGCTTTTGGGGATGAAAGAGTGAACGAGAATGGACAAAGTTTGCTAGATTTGTGCCTGGAATGGAGTCTCTGCGTCACAAACGCAATGTTTGACCACAAAAAGATCCATTTGTATACAAGGGAGGAAGGTGATTCAAGAAGCATGATTGATTTTGTGATTGTGGATGAAAGGCTGAGGACGAAAGTATTAGACACTCGGGCGTACCGTGGTGTCGGCATCGATACAGACCACTACCTGGTGGTAACACGTGTAAGTGGCCTTTTTAATCGATGGCGACACCGAGTGCGGGCACCTACAAGTATGAATTGTTTGGAACGAGTGAAAGTTGAAAATTTGCAAGACAAGGATGTTAAAAATGAATATGTTAATAAGCTGCAAGAAAGGCTTGATGGTTTGGAAGAGATAAGTGAAATTGAAGAGTTGTGGATGAAATTTAAGGAAGGGGTGGTAAGCGATGCCATCAATGTGTGTGGAATTTCTAAAAGGCGAAAAGGAAAAATGCAAAAGAATGTGTGGATGGATCAAGAAGTACAAAAGGCTGTGGATGAAAAGAAAAAAACATGGTTGGATTGGTTAGCCACAAAAGCTAACCAAAAAGTACAAATGGCGACGCATGATGATATACATGAAGCAAGAAAGGATTATAAGAGATTGAAAAAGATAGTTAAGGAAGTTGTAAGCAGAAAGAAAGATGAACGAAAGGATATGTTTGACAGAAGGCTCTCTGAAGATTTCCAGTCAAATATAAAGTTTTTCTGGAAATCCATAAGATTAGCTCGAGGCAAAACCACGACCTCAGAGCTGTATAAAATCAGAGGTCATGATGGAAGTATTATAAAAGGAGAAGAATATGTGTTGAAAAGATGGAAAGAGTATTTTGAGAGTTGATTTGAAAGAGAGGGAACACTGGACCAGGTTCCAGGAACCTACATGAATACAAGTGATGACGGAAATGAGATAAGCATGGATGAGATTATGAAAGCGTTAAAAGGTATGAAATTAGGTAAAGCTGCGGGATATGATAGAGTGTCAGTCGAGATGCTGTGAGCAGGGCAAGGCATAGTCGGTAGTCTGTTGCACCGCCTTTTTAATTTGTGCTGGAGAAGCGGCCGAGTACCAGGTGACTGGTGCAAGGCAGTGATTGTGCCGCTATAAGGAAAAGGGTCGCAACAAGACTGCAAGAATTACCGCGGAATCAGCCTCCTCAGCGTCGTCGGTAAACTATATGCGAAAGTACTGATTGAACGGGTGATAAAAGAGACAGATGAGAAAGTATGGGATGCACAAGCAGGGTTTAGAAAGGGAATGGGATGTACGGATCAGGTCTTTTCTTTACGATGCATAGCCGAAAAATTTTTGGCGAAAAGCCAAAAGGTCTATTGCGCTTTCGTAGATTTAGAAAAGGCCTATGATAGGGTGAGTAGGCATGAACTGTGGTCAGCGTTGTCTATGCATGGGCTGAATGGTAACCTGATCCAAGCGCTGAAATCCCTATATGAGGATTCCAGTGCTTGTGTTAGGATAAACGGGACATACACTGATTGGTTTAACATCGAAAAAGGTGTTAGACAAGGATGTGTAGCGTCACCGTGGCTGTTCAACTTATTCATGGATAATTGCTTGACAAACCTGAAAGACAGTGAATGTGGATTAAGAATGAACGAGTTACTCATCAAATGTCTTCTCTACGCTGATGACCAAGTGATACTTGCGTCGTCAGTAAAAGAGTTGCAGGAGATGGTAAATGTTATGCATGAGGCTTTAGAAAGAAAGGGAATGAAAGTAAACGTAAATAAGACGAAAGTTATGGTGTTTGAACGAGATGATAGAGTGACCGATTGCAATATTGTGATTGGAGGTGAAAAAGTGGAACAAGTGAAAGAGTTTGTATACTTGGGATCCATGTTTACAAAAGATGGAGAGTGTGAAAGTGATATAGAAAGGAGAGTGAATGCTGGAAACATGGTTAATGGAGCATTGCACGCGTTTATGAACAGTCAGAAGGTGTCTAAGAAGGCTCGTCTGGCTGTTCATGGGGGAGTGTTGGTTCCGACACTAATGTATAGGAGTGAAAGTTGGGTATGGCAGAAAAAGCATGACAGTAGACTAAATGCAGTGGAGATGAGAGCATTGAGAAGCATGATTGGAGTCAAACGGAGTGACAGGATAAGGAATAGTGTGATAAGGGAACGATGTGGTGTGAATGAGGATGTAGTGACCAAAATCGAGAAAGGTATGTTAAGATGGTTTGGACACGTAGAGAGAATGAATGAAATGAGATTGACTAAACAGGTATACGTGAGACAAGTGAACGGAAGTGTTGGAAGGGGAAGACCTAGGCGAACGTTCCGAAATCAGATTGAAGATGTTCTGAAAAAAGGCCAGGTCAGGAGTACCCTAAACCGACGCTTATGTATGAAAGGATTGATGAGTGTAGATGAAGCGAAAGAGATATGTAAGGATCGTAGCAAGTGGAAATCTGTGGTCTCTGCCTACCCCTATGGGAAAGAGGCGTGATTTTATGTATGTATGTATAATAACCCCGAAAACCTAAGACAACATTATTGTATTAACAGTACTTTTTACATGTTTTTTTATACCTGCCTACATATAGAATTTTTAATTATTTTACTAATTTTTTCTGCACATTGCGGCTCTTAAACATTGCGGTTACTAATATACTGCCAATGTATTATCGGTGTGACCAGTGTACACAAGAAATGTTAATAACAACGTAAACAATAGAGAAAACAGTAATATGTATAAAGTGAAAAAAAACACTTTCCTTGCCTAGGGCCTTTTTATATTTACAGTCGTAGAGATGTACAACAAGCCCAAATAGTCTTTTAAGATACGTTTCTCAGTTATAGAATTATGTTAGTTCTGATTTTCCCCATTTGCTTTTTTTCCCCCGAATATACTAAAAATGAACAATCAATCCTTTAGTCTACATTCCGCCGTCTCTATGATTTACCATCAGGTGAGATAGAGAAAGGCTATAGCATACAAAGTATTTTTTTTTATCTTTATTCCTTAGTAATTATGCGTTTTAGTAATTAGGTACCAACCTAAAGTGTTTAAAATATGAACTAGAATTCCTTCCATATAAAATTTGTTAACTATACCTATACATTGTATTATACAGCTACCTTGGTAGGTACTTTTTTCCTACATCGTAACCACGGTAATATTAAGATAATATTACCGTGTCGTAACTATCTAAATTTATTCCTTTTAACACTTAAAATGTCCTCAAGACAAAAAGGACACAACTGACACCTCTAAATTCATCCCAAATTGCTTTCAAAGTGGTTTCTGATTCATTGTTATGTATGTTACGCATTAGGTCAGAGAGCCATTACATAAAATAGATGTGAAGTTTATAGTAGGTAATTAAATTAGGATACTCCTCCTAGAGGACTGGAGAAGGTATGGTAGTATTTTTGAAAAAGCATGCCTATTTCAAAAATAGTGGCTGTGTAAGCCGAAGACTATGCTAAAATGTTTTTTTTTTACTTTTTTTAGCCCCAATATACTTATCGGCCATTTATAAAAAAATCAAAAACTGACAAAAAAAACCTACCGATTATTATCGAACTTGCTCACAAAATTTCACGAGAATCGGTTGAAAAAAAGCGACCGTTAGAGGCGAACCGTACAGACATAAAAAAGCATTTTTGCCCAAGCTGAAATGGTGACGCTTTGCTCGCGATTCGCGCTCGCTGGGTCAATATTACTATTAATATCTCTTGTACTCCTTTTAATGTAATGAATGCAAAACTTTTTAAGGCACCTATGCATGTATTTGTCACCTAAAAGACAGAACATACATGGCGGTATATTGGAGAAATTTGGCATTTCAGTGTAGAATGTAAGCTTGTAATGATAACAAATATTATAAGTACCTACTCTTAATTTCAGTTTTGTAAGTAAGTACAAACTACATAATTTCCGAGGACCACGACATACGAGTATAAGAAAATTACACACGGGTAAAGCCCCGTGGGGTACCGGGTTAGAATTGCACCTCCCCATATCATCCCGTGGGTGTCGTCAGAGGCGACTAAGGGAAAAATACTGGAAGGTGGGCAGCAGCGCCTTCTAAAGAACTGCCAACTTACAATCCGATCCTCAAAACGCCTGGCAAGCGTGGGGGTTATGGCAAATACCCCTTAATATAGGAGGCTGTGTTCAGCAGTGGACGATCCGGCTGTTACAGTACAAAGTCACTAGTAAATAAAATTGTTTGGGTACCAACAGCATGTAAAAAGAACTATGCCAACAGTACTGTTTACGAAGTACTACCTATATAATAACCGAAAAGCATTTTAAACATAATTTATATCGAAAACCTTAGTTTACACACCTATCAGCAGGATGTTTTCGTCAAATCAAAAGCTGTTTGATTGTAAATCACAAAGACAAGGTCATTGTTTGTACAAATAGTTTTTTACGCAAGCGTCTTTTATTTACGATCATAATGTTATTCCGATCGCCTCGCACGCCTCTGTGTTTAATCAAACATACTGTTTCTTATTCTATAGCCTTTTAAAGACGGCTCAGCTAAATGTAAATTTGTCGGACGCTAAAAGTTTTGTTTTACAACTTCGTTGCGGTAGTATCGAGTGCTTGTGTGATAAATCAAAGGCAGACGTTTATGCTTCTTCACTCTCTGGAACCACGAATGTGATTTTTATGATAGGTACAGCTAATAAATTACTTGTGTAGGACGAGAGAAGTGCCCTGTGTATTTTTGAGAACTCTTCCCGAAACATTTTAATTTTTATTAGATTATACTTCCTTATTTCTAAATTTGATTTCAAGCACCATCTCATGCTAACCGAACATCACATTTACAAATTTTTAGAGCACATAAATTTCATCTCTTGCAGAATACTTCTTTACTCATTTTAAAAGGCTTGACGTAATGACATCCTACATCCCAGATTGTTAGTCAATATATTCTGAAGCTAAGTTTAATTAAGTACGTTGAAGAAAACCCAAATTGAAACTTAAATTACCTATGTTAAGGACGAGTTTGCCGGAAATGCATTCCACTCCCCCACATGAGTGACGATTGAGTCAGAATACCGTCAAATAAAAAGAAAAAACATTTTGCAAGATGCGTGGCTCATACATGACTCAATTATGACTGTGATTCTTGACCAAGCTTTGCTAATCATGAATCTAGTTTAAGTAACCAAGTTACTCGGGTCGGCCTATACAGTTATTATAAAGCATTACACGACCTCATTCTCTATGTTTTTAGGTAATCTGGTTATTTTTTATCTTTACGTCTTTTTACCCTAACTGTCATAGACAGAAGATACAACGCTGCCGTAGAAGTTAGAGATACTTACTATATCGCTAGTGTAGTGCCACTGAATGAAACTAAATAAAATTCTTTGTTACCGAAGGGTAAGATTGGACTTTTTGTGAAGCAGTTAGGGCATTATGGTCGCCATAGCCTAAAAGTTTGATGATCTCTCACCTGTTTATTGTGATAGCAACCATAGACAGCAGCGACACAGCCTCGTTCCCGTAAAAGACAAAGGCGAACATCTGGCACAGCTGCGGGCCCAGCCCCCAGTGCTGCTGGATGAACCTGTTAGCTGTCAGCGGCAGGTTGATGCTGCAGAACAGCAAGTCTGACACGCACAGCGAGAGCACGAACATGGTCGTTACGTGCCCTCTCAGCTTTGGATGCATGAGGAGCGCCACAGTCGTGATTAGGTTACCTGAAATAAAATAATAAATTATTTAGAAATAAATGTCAATTATTGTTAAATATTTAGTGAATATGATCACAAGTTTAGATTTAGTGAGTCACATAAAGTAATATCTCAAATGGCCAACTAAATACAGTGCCACCGTGCAGGAGAAGTGTTCTAAACCGCGCGTGCTCAACAGTGTTACCAAGGTGTTTACCCACTCGATAACATTAGGAAGCCATTATTCTGTGATAAGGTACGATAAATTCCATGCATGAGACAAGTTATTTAGGAATCTCTCCTTACTTTATACGTTACGCAAATTAGATAATTACACGATACTATTACAAGCAGTTGTTTAGTTTCTGGTTCTTAAAATAGATTTTAGATAAATTCTTATACTCGCTCAACAAATAGTCTGTAATTGGATGGACTAATGGAGACTAGCTAATTATACAAAAAGAAAGCTTTCTAATTGAACTGTCAATAAATGATATATTACAATTTTTGACAAGCAAATGAAAAGTTGATATATAAATCTACTATCATATCAAATTGATTCAAATTAACAAGAAGCACTTTGTCTTTCCTTTGAACTACACATTAGCCCATTAGCCCAGATTCTATTTTCACTTTTCTTGCATTGAAACTGAATATGACGACGATAACAGTTATTTGTTATACAAGAGTGCAAAGTTGCTTTTTAACCACGTGTTCAATTTTGATGACCGAGCAAGCGAAGGATTCTAAAATTGAATCACGAGTGCAGCGAGTGATTCAAAATTAGAATCCTGAGCGTTAGCGAGGGAATCAAAAGAGCACGAGGTGAAAAATCTTTGCACTCGAGTGCAACACATAACTTTTCATTCCACCTCAGCGAGGAAATGACTAAATGCAAAAAAAAAACGTTTACAATCACAAGATAGGTACACTTTTATAAAGCTCATTTGCAGTTTTAGTCAATTCTGTTGGCGTCAAACAAACTTCCTCGTCGCTAGAATCACTCATTTTAGTTTTTTCACTTGTTTTCAAGTTTCCTGTTTCTAATATAAGGTTTAACAATGACGTGAAAAAATGCCGCGTAAAGAACCGCGTACAAAGCAAATTGAAAAAAGAACACCAAGAAGGTTCCGAGTCTGAGTTTTTAACAAATTAAAAAAAAGTTGTATGATATATTCGGCACCATAGAGGTAGCAGTAAATAGGTTTAATGTTTTTTTTCATTCACAAACTTAGTGCACACGATGTTCTAAATTCAATTTACTTTATCCTCTAGAGAATAAAAACGGCTTTTCCACTCAGATATTGAAGATTAAAAATACTCTTTCCGAGATGGTGGGATGAAAAATAGTTTCTTTATTAAACAGTAACAACTCTATCCGGGAATAAAGTATAAACAGAGTTTTGGATTTCAATTGGCCGGTGCGCTCCCAAACTGGATCGAAAACACTTGTACGATACGATGTAATCGATCAATTTTAGACCAATGCAGAGCTAATGGTTAAATTAATTTGAGGCAGTTCAATTGATGGAAGCGTGCCACAGAATTACAAGTTGTAATATACCGAATACCGATAAAATAAAGGTTCTTATTGAGGTTTCGGTTCTGTATCGGAAGTCGGAACCGCTAAATACCGCTTCTGTACCGGTACTTTTGGAACCTTTTCGACCCCTGATTACAACTCATCAATGGCGTAGGCACAGTAAAATACCTAGGTTGATCACACAGATTTTGTGATCTAACAGGAAATTGAGTTTAATATAACGGTAATGCATTAATCTTTACAAACAGTTAGATTTGATTGAAGTTAAGTCTGCTTTTACTGATTTTCACATTGTATTTAAGAAAAGTATTTGTTTGTCTATTATTACATTTCTCTATAGGCATTTTGTGGTTGTAACAATCTTATCTTAGTTGTCTTCTGATTGGAGAATGAGCTTTTAACCCAATAAAATTGGATGTGATAAAAGACACATTAACTTTGGCAAAATTAATGTGAGTAGGTATCAGCACTTGAGTAGATAAAGTGGCGTTAGGTTGACAGTGATATCATTTACCCGGCTGGAGTTAATATTTAAATGATTGAATGTGTTGGCTGGTACAATAAACAGTTGGCCTATATTCCACTATCTGTTCCTTGAAGGGAGTGGTATATTTACTAAGATGACTAATCTTGTACGTCAATCAGATAATATTTAAGTTTGAATTAAAGTCGTCATGGCTAAGAAAAGTTACAAATATATATAACAATCGTTGAGGAATTTCACACGTTGTATTATTGACAACCTTTTGGTAGGTACTTATATGCGTAAATATTTAATTACAAAGTATTTTGCAATTGGCTTCATCATCGACTTGCATATTTACAAGAAGTACTCCTTATTGGTTTTTTTATTGACTGATAGGTTAGCCTTTGACCACTATCTCACTTGATGGTAAGTGATGATGTGGTCGAAGATGCTGTTCAGACTAACCTAAAATTACTGGCTCTCAAGGACAGCTGCCCGACACACCGCTGGGTGCTTGGCGACAGATTTTCTACTTGAGGGTGGTAGCTAGCCGGGCGACCTAAATGCCCTACTACCATGCTATAACGGCTGCCATCCTAAGACAAGAACCGGGACGGACGGCCTCCGAAGCACGGAAGCGCTCAGCAGTGATGTCACAGCGGTCACCCATCCAACTAATGACCGAGGCGGACGTTGCTTAACTTTGCTGATCGGTTCAGAATGGCTCAGCAAACTTCGCTTCAAATGTCAATAACCTTTATCATAAAAGTTCATATTTCTTTCTTTTCTTGTAATAATTAGCACAGTGGAGTATTAATATCAATGATTTATTTATATTTTTCTCTCGAGTTAACACCCCGGATGCAATGACTCAAAACAATACGCTTCCATTGTTTCTTTCGATACGTTTATTTTACATATAATTTCACAGTTTTGACTCAAGCGCGTAATTATCGCAATCACGGAACGAAAATACATTACTTACTCTTTCAAAGACCGTAATGACGTGTGTATGAAGCATTTTTAGGTCATGAATTTCGTTTTCACTCGTTTAAAAATAATCGTACAGTTAGAAATCTTTTAGCTTCGGTTCGTCTTTATCTCAAATTTAATTTCTTTATTTCTCTATAATTTGAATAATATTACTTACAAGTAGGTAAATGTAGTTTTAACGAGACTTTCACGCATATTTCAACAACTACATTCTCTTTAAAACATTTTAATTAAGTATAGCTTATGGTTATAGTTAAATTTAAATTAACAAGTGAGTTACAGGAAGTAGAAATAAAAAATCGGTTTATAAACGGCATCAGGTAACTAAGGCAACAACCCGTGAAAGAAAAATGACTGTGTTACAGTCAATCGGGGTAACTTTGACAGATCGCCAATGGTTTTCATACTCTCAAATTATTTAAAGACTAAGAATCATAAATTATATTAAAAAAATGGCAAATTTGATGTGTGTCAAAGTTATAACCCATTTACGGGTAACTTTGACACACATCAAATTTGTCGCCGAAATTATAAGTTTTAAACATGTTATACTTCAGGGTTCTCTTGTTTAAATTTTTAATAAAATATTAAACGAAGTGGAGCTATATACAAGTAAATAAAACCATCGAAAGAAGTGAATAAAACCATGAAATTGTTGTACCTTGTTATCAGCAAAATTCGCGAGTAATTTAAAAAGTGTATCACTGAAAAAATACACCAGTTGCGTGCGAAACGTTTTAGAAAGGTTTTTGACATTCATTTAGTGTGACAGTTTTGCTTTTTCAGTGATTCTGTTTGCAAAATTTGTTAAGAACACAAAATTTATAAATTCTTTGTTATTACAATAAATTTATCCAACGTAAAAAATAAAAAAGTAATTGGAGATTTGACTGTCAAAGTTACCATTGTTAATCAAAATTACCCCGATTGACTGTAGCGTTTTCAGTATTAGTTGTTTTACTTGATTATATTGTAATTATTTAGAAATTCCAGATTCCTAACTTAAACTGCCAACTTTACCGACCGTAGTTATTTTTATAAAAAAATAAAATACCTACTTTGATTGATTATCCTTAGACAGTGACAGCAATCGTGCTAGGGTACGAAAAACAGTTAATGCTATAATTACGCTTTTGTTATGCTTTTGTTTTAAATTTTAAAATCCTTTATTTATTACTTAACACATGGAAATAATCAGCCCGCCCTAAAAGTTTACATTAACACAACACATTTATTTACACCCCATATATAGAAAATGCATGTCCAGACCATCTGTTCGTTATCCATCCCCCGGGTCGGTGGTCAAACTGCCTGTTGACAGATTGACAGTTTGATTGATTTGCTGGACTGCCCTATTGTCGTGTGTGGTGTGCCTAATGTATTGACAGTGACAAAGTTATTTGAAAACTGTGCCATATTTTTTGCCTATTATATTCAAAGGACTCGTAGATACCAACTTATAAAATAATTTTATTTGTTTTTGATAATAAACAAATTTCATAATTTTGTATTTATTTATAAACATAAACTAATGTAATTAGTATTTTGGATTTTAACAACTTAATACACCTTTATTAACTAGTGGCTTTGAAAAATGTACTCGCGACTGATATATATATTTTTTTTTAAGTTTTCAACCGTCACCGCAGTTTTGAAAAAAATCCAAACCAACCGGACATCCTTTGGACAGATATACAGAAGCATTTTTGCCCAAACTAAAACAGAAACTCATCGCACGCACTTCGCGCTCGCTTGATGAATTGATTAATTTCATATTGCTTTGTGTAGATATTTTAATACATAATTTAAATACACTATGACTAGAAACAATATACCTACATTATATTAGAACTAAAATATCATTAAATTATGACGTTTTCCTTTAGTTCTTTGACCATAGGCTGATGGCACCATGCATAGTATAATGATTGCAACAAACAGAGCCGACGAGACGGCACAACATGCCTTGTAAATGCGACTAGCGGTCACCCATCCAAGTAATGACCGCACTGAATATTCTAAGAGCGCTTTATACATGGCACAATTTACAAATTATCTACTTTTTTTTAATGCTGATAGGTAAGCCTTTGACCACAATCTCACCTGATGGTAAATGATGATGTGGTCGAAGGTGTTAACAGGCTTAACCTAGAATTACTGGCTCTCAAGGACAGCTGCCGGAACACACCGTTAAGTGCTTGGCGACAGATTTTCCACTTGAGGGTGGTCGCTAGCCAGGCGGGCATTCGCAAAAATGCCCTTCCACCATGCGGTGAAGCTCAAGCCAGCGGCGGGATTCGAACCATGGACCTGCTGCGCGGCAGTCCATAGTCAAAGCCACTGAGCTATCACTGCTTCTGCTTTCATCTACTTGGTAGTTTGAACTAACACGTTCTAACTCAGCAATTCAAATCGTACTTTGCTACGTCTACCGGACAATCTGACAGATATTATATTTATATTAGTTTTTGATATACCTACTAGATGTAAAATATTGACACGGGGGATTGTGATGTGACATGTAAATGAAGAATAAGGAATATCGTTCTTATCAATTCTTTAATTTAATAATTTAGTGCAGTCGTGAGATGAGTTTGAGTTCATGACAGGAAATTTCATTAAAAATTAAAAATATATTAAAAGGCTATTCGCAGCTACAGCATGTGGGTATATAATATAACTAATAAAATAAAATATTATTTTTCAATTGTTGACATGATATAATTTGATATATATATATTTAATTAATATTGTATTTTGACGTCACTTTATCTTCAAATTATTTTTTTTTTGTATGTATCATAATTTTGGTTTTTGTTACTATGTTTTATTTTGTTATTTGTATATCTATATTTAAGACTTGTATGCACTAGCTAATGTAATTGGTTAAACCGTGTAAAATAAATGAATAAAAAAATATCTCTTTGAATGAAATTGAATTATGTATTAATATAATTTTAACGATAACTAAAATAATTGATTGTGTGTACTAATTTTATGATTTCAATTTGAACTTCCCCTCTGTACTTACATAATCTATGACAAGAACAGTGCAAGCGAGCCAAGCGATCCCCGTGGTGTGGGGCGACTAATTGCTATCGATAAAAATAATAGTGCGGGGACAAACACGAGCCACATTACATAGTTCACGACTCACTTTCTACGATACACTTATCCCGACCACTAATGGAAAAGAGACGTAAGCGCCATAAATAGTCTATTTTAACGACTTACCAACGCCTTTTATATTATCTGCTGCAGTGTGATATCAATAGTGACTGTTAAGTATTCTGTAACAATTGTTTTGTGAGTAGTTTACTTGGCACGAAGATCGTTAGGTGCTAATAGTAATTGGATTGAAGCAATTAGGAAATAGTTCCTTTATTTGTCTAGGAAAGTACCTACTCTTTCGTGGGCTTGGCAGTATCGTATTTAAAAGTTATCTTCGGAGTTATGCCGGGATTAATGCCCCTTAAAGCCTAACGTAAAATATACATTCCGGATGCAAGAAAGATTAAATAGGTAATTAAATTCAAATTTGAACTATTGTACACAAACACTTTACACTACCTACCAGCGAATAATTAGGAGTTATATAGACAATTTAACGTACGGTTAAATCAGTAAGTTAAAAAAAAGCCCACGTGCGAGTAGGACTCACACACATAGGGTTCCGTACCATTATATACATTAGACATGATAATATAATATTATAACGTTATTTTAGTTTTCACGAAGGGTAAGGAACCCTTAAATAGCGATTCCGACTCGCACTTGACCGATTTTTTGTATTTGTTTTTATAGCGGCAACTGAAACACATCATCTGCGAAAATTTCAACTGTCTAGCTATCACATACAGATAGACGGACAGTGGAGTCTTAATAAGAGCAGTATAGGGTTCCGTTTTAACCCTTTTAAAAAATAATAAGTAAATTTGGTGCTAAATTGTTTTTTTTTTACATTTTAATAAACACAAATCAATAAGGTATTCATAAACTTTTTCTCGTTTACAGTCTTTTGTAAGTTTATAATTTTACGTTATGATCCCACACTTGACCCTTATCCCAATGTCCGCGGGGTTAAAAGGAACAATATTTTTTCTCTGACAATACAAAGAACGTGAGTCGTGACACAACATCATATTTATCACTGCCGTTCCCAACGGAAGACCAGCGCTGGTTGTTCGCAGCCAGCATTATGCTGGCTGGGTTGGGGTCGGCTTGTGGCAAAAAAACTATGATGTAGGTATTGTAACTACATAATATATTAAAATGTTGTATATTTTATTTTGTCTGATTTTTTGTCTACAAATAAAGCTATGTCTATATTGTATTAAGTTTTGGCAACTCGCAACGATGCGCAGCAAGTAGCAACACACAACTCGCAGCGATGTGCAGCAAGTAGCAACACACAACTCGCAGCGATGTGCAGCAAGTAGCAACACACAACTCGCAGCGATGTGCAGCAAGTAGCAACACACAACTCGCAGCGATGGGGAAGTGCATGCCGCTCATTTGGGCTATTTCGTCTTAGTCACCTTTTACGACATCTAACTGTGAGATATGAAACGACAGTCCCGCTGGGTACTACGGAGTTTACGACTGACTGTATAATCACACAAGCAATCAGTGGGTGGGGTGTAGGGTAGGTACATATTTTTATAGGTAGGGTCATTGTGCCCCTTTACGTCGATTTAGTGGAGTTTCTAGCTTTAACAGTGAAACAATTTATCTATCACTTGTTAAAAATCAATTAATCATATCTCTATTTATTTCTACAATCATCTAGGTATTTTTATACTAAATAAAAAATTTCATACTGCACTGGGATAGCAATTAGAAACCGTTTTATTCTGACCTAGTTAGACAATACCCATTTTAGAATTCCTCTGAGTAGGTTTATTTTTTATTACAAAGAATGAAATAAAGAACATACTAATGGAATATATTCTAATATTGAAAGAATTATATGATATAGTTTTTTTATACCTTACTTACTGGCTTACTTTTGACAACTATCTCAACTGGTAGTAAGTGATGATGTGGTCGAAGATGTTGTTCAGGCTAACCTAGAATTTCTAGCTCTCAAGGACGGCTGCCGGAACACACCGTTAGGCTTTGCGACAGATTTTCTATTAGAGCGTGGTGGCTAGGCATGTGGGCATTCGCAAAATGCCCTAAGTACCACCATGCATATTAGCATACACTTACAATATTAGTTACTAATATGTGTATGTAATAATACTGAATTACTTCTTTCTATGTATATTAGTGCATGAGTGGACGACCACATACATTTTGCAAGTAAACGTATAGATACCTATTGCCTGTTTACTTAAAATATATAAGAAAAGGAGAATTAAAAACATAAAATACGCAAGTTTCGTTAGGTTCGTCATGTTTTAAGAAAACTAACAAAAAGGTAGATTATAGAAAAGTGCAATCATAAATGCATGCAATCAAAAACCAATGTCTTACTTTAGTTAGAGTTTAGAGTTCGACTATTTTTTCTACTACCACTATTTTTTTAACAACTCCGGGCGGGTTTTTACTTGAGCAAAGCATGGCGTCATCTATACATATAGTACGATTATTTTATTCAAATACATATTTATTTATTTAGGAAGTAAACTTTGTTACTTATTATGTTATTAGCAGAGAGTTGAAATACAAAAAATCTTAGGTTATTAGGCAACTGAGAAGTACTGTCATGTTTCGTTTATCTAATACTGAAATGATTTTCTACGCTTTTGTATATCAACTCCGTTCAGTGGACTGTAGCTAAAGGGGGACGAAAGCAGGCGCAATGACCTACTTCTGCATATTATCATATATTGTATAGATGATTCCAAAATGTCATTCACACCCAATGTGATGGGGTGATGGTCTCAAGTGTCGGTCATTAAGCGAGCAGTCCCTACGCTACGGTATCCCTCTGATATATTATTCAAGTATAATAAATACACTAATCGGCAGAGCCTCGGGTGAGTCACGACTCACGGCCTCATGACTCCCATCAGAGGCCCTTTCATCGGAAGGGCATCAGCCCTGGTTTATTACGGATTTATTGTGCGGCACTAATAAATAGAGTGATCCGATTCTGTATCGGAATACGAGATGTGTGAGTTGTTCTTGTAATGCTGTATGCTCAATTAATATTTCAAATCGACTAAATTTATAATAGCGTTTAAGTGTGTAAGTTTAAGCGTTTAATGAACGACTTGCAATAAAAACATAAAAATCGGCCAAGTTCGAGTCGGACTCGCGCACGAAGGGTTCCGTACCATTAGCTATACAACATTAGACTTCATTTTTAACATTTTTTGTTTTAAAGTGCGCGAGTCCGACTCGCACTTGGCCAACTTTTTGTGTTTGTTGTTATAGCGGCAACAGAAATACAATCTGTGAAAATTTCAACTGTCTAGCTATCACCGTTCTTGAGATACAGCCTGGTGACAGACGGAATGAGAGCGAAGAGTCAATAATAGGGTCCCGTTTTAACCCTTTTGGTATGGAACCCTAAAAACACACCAGGCTTAAGTCACTCCGCACTTAAGGCACAAAGCTCCAGGTACATTATCGTATCCGTCTGGACGGAATTATGGGCTACAGGGCTTCACAGCAGTTGATTTAGTGCAGTTACTTATTGTTGATTGAGCAAAGTCTACCGTAAGTAGGATAATCCGCTCTCAAGTGGTCTATTAATAGTTTTATGATTAATAAAGTTATTAGTATCTATTATTATTATTAATAAAAGTCTATAAAACATCGAATGCTTGAAATACTGAGTGAAGGTTATAGGAAAACAGTCTTAAAGTGGTAAACCTTTTATAAAGCTTGAACTCATGAGTTGTTTTCCGAATTCGGAATAAAATAGGTAAACAAGCATACGTGTACGGCATACAAGTGTTTATGGAATTGACACGTTAAAAGCATGTTGTTGAATCAATGTACGTATAATACCAAGTTTTCGTCATGGGTAAACGCACGTATTGATAGGTTTTATAAAAGAATAGATGTTATATTATTGACAATCAATTTGATAACGACATATTATAATGATATATGCTTGATGCCTTAGGCTCTGTCCAGACGTACGCGGTTTGAGCGTGCTTGCCGCTCACAAACCGCGTACGTGTGAACAGAGCCTGATACTTATTTCAGTTTACATTTCGGCCATAATGGCAAACCAAAAAAATCTGAATCACAAAGTCTAGAATTTATACATGGCACCTTTTGTAAAATTCTGTAAAGAATCTAATATTTGAAATTAGAAATACAATACATAATAATAACAAATTCCTATTTTAGAAATATTTTAAGAAAACATCAAATTAATATTTTAATAAAACACTTAAAAAAAAAAAAAACAAGTGACAATGCCGACTAATTTTTGCTAAGCTGACGTGACATCACAAACGCCACGCAACCAAACTGGAAGAGTTTTCGACGCTTTTCGATTCTACACGAGCATCCTCAAGAGGTCTTGACTCTACGAGCGCATGATCTAGAAATACAATACATTGTGGTGGGCAGTTTAAGCTTATGTATTCATTTCACAAACTTTGTTTGGTGATAGAATTGTTTATTATAGTTAGGGATAGTTTTAATAAAGGTTAGCAAGTTCTATGGTATTAGTCCCTTTAATACTTCGCGTCCTGCAACTTAAATAGTGACATGTTTTGTTATAATTTTCTTTCAACAACAAAATTAAACAAACACCACAGTTTGAACAGTTTCGCATCACTGAGATTCAAAGTTGTTGAAAACAAGGATTATGAAGCGCTATTTTGAAGCGCTCGTAGCGAAGTTTGCTTAGCCATTCTGAAACGATCAGCAAAGTTAAGCAACGTCCGCCTCGGTCAGGAGTTGGATGGGTGACCGCTGGTGACATTACTACTGAGCTCTTCCGTGCTTCGGAGGGCACGTTAAGCCGTCGGTCTCGGTTGTTGTCTTAGGATGGCAGTCGTTATAGCATGGTGGTAGGGCACTTTGCGAATGCCCGCCTGGCTAGCTACCACCCTCGAGTTGAAAATCTGTCGCCAAGCACCTAACGGTGTGTTCCGGCAGCCATCCTAGAGAGCCAGTAATTCTAGGTTAGCCTGAACAACATCTTCGACCACATCATCACTTACCATCAGGTGAGATAGTGGTCAATGGCTAACGTATCAGGCATAAAAAAAAATAAAAAAATATGCCATTAAAAAGGGGATATTGAATGGCCACCGTAGCCCCGATCTCTATCTACGTGATTATTTTCTATGGGGCCGCCTGTAATGTGTGGTCTACGAGGATAATCCGACCAATTTAGAGCAGCTCCAGAGGAATATTATTCAGGAAAGTAACAAAGTACCGGGAACCACTTTTCAACGAGTATTCCAAAATCTGCAACTTCGGTTCCAAGAGTGCCAAACAGCCGAGGGAAGTCATTGGGACAATATTATTTTTAATTCTTAAAAATTCCTATCTTTCTATTTAAAAAAAATAATAGTTCGTAGTTACGAGTATTTTTAATTGAATATTGAAACCGCCAACGCCCTTATGGCCCAGCTTGTATTGTAATAAGGTATTACGCAATTTTTAAGCTGTGGAAGATTTGAATCCTAGGGTAACGTCATGGCATCCCAAAGGCAAAATAATTATTAGAAACAGTCCAGTGTTTCAATTTTGTTTCATTAATATAGAACCACTAAACAATGGCTCGACCCCCTAAGTAGTGAATAGCTAAACCACTACTAAATTTAAATAATAGAGCCTAAACTAGCTGTCTTTCTGAGGTCCTACCTCAGAAAGACATAGCTGCATTTAGAACAAGACACGGAATAAAAAGGACCCAAGATGAGTTTTTGAAGTGTCTTGGAGTAGGTATCATGCTGTATATACTAGATTTCAATGTGGATAATTATTTTTTTATATTTATTCCTATTTCATCCTAGACTTGACCGATTCTTAAAAATCTGTATGTTAAAATCTGATATCTGAACGGTGATAGCCTAGAATCTGTGAATTGGTATATTATAGCAACAATGCCCGCCCATCTATACGCTATTTAAGTATCTACATTAACTTAATTAATCATCTAAAAATTTATAAATAACTACCTAAAACTACATACCATCTACATAGCTAAAAACTTCTTTATTCAATCAAACATGGAACCCAGATAGTGATGTGCCGAAGATGTTTGTTTACCCAGCTGGTATTCCAGTCGTGCTTGCTAGTAGGATCGAGTAGTTGGTAACAAATCGTTTGATGTCCGATTACGGCTGGCACTTAGCGTTTTATGTTGCGTTCGTGTTAAGTGACCGATTATTGAACGCTTTCTAGCGATAGCGCAACGGGCGAGTAGGGAAATGCACTTGCACAAGACACATTTTATATTTATCTTTGTACACGCCAATGAAGCTTGTGGCTTTGTGATAGAGTTTAAATTCCCTTCGCATTATTTTAGGTGAACTAGTTAGATCTGGATAGTACTATGCTCGTAGAAATTATTTACTTGGCTATATTTACACAACTGATTAGATGATTAAATTTGTATTACTAATAGCTACGATTGGTTGGAATTACCAAGGAATAGAAATTAGCATTGTTTGCTATGGTCATGCATAATGATTAATGACACATCAAATTTATACTTAATAACTACCTATATGTATATTTATGCTCAAGCAGTGGTTAGTGCTTTACGAAGTAATATAAATATAATATTTTAATAATTAATCTCGTAACCATCTTTGACAGCATCTTAGGTACACTACTTCATGTAAAGATTAACATCAGATATCATTATTATGTAATAAACTAAATTTGTAAGACTGAAAACAAAACTACTAAGCAAACATTATAATTATAGATTTTTTATAAATACGGCCTATCTGCGGGCTGCAAGATCCTCGTGAATGAATAAATATGACTGTTATGAAAATTCACAGAATAAACTGTTTATTAGACATGACACCTTGTTTGTACAGCGCGACATCCAATAAACAAACTGAGTTTCCGCGCCTTCCTCGAATAGTTGGTAGCCGTTAGTCCATCAACGATATAATCGATTGTGTAAACAAAGCATTAAACTCATGCACACTGTATGTTCATATCGTAACGTAAAAGGGATAAACTTACCGACGACGCCAACGAAACTGAAAATGCAGGCGCACACAGCCGCCAGAATGGTAGCTTCCGTCGGATAAAATATTGTCCCATTATGCACTTCCATTTTTGAAACGTTCTCGAACATGACGGTTTTTGCTTTTAAAGCCACTGCACTAAACTGTCACTTTTAAATTTCGTACTTTTTCTTGTCATTTTATTTTTGGTTACCCTCAACAATGTTTAAATTTTTCTATTTCTCCTGCGCTTTTAGATCTGCAAAACCACCGCATCTTTTACAGTGATATCTGAAACAAAAGAACGGGAATTAGGTTATATTCACAAAGTGTTGCAAGGATGTGGAGTTGTCTCGAACAAAAAATAAACAAGGTTTATTATTAACATTTGTTTTTGCTACGAGTGCTTTGTCCTTTTGCAGAAATGTCAAGGTATTACGTGGTGGGCTGCCTAATTAGGCGGCATGTTGTTATCCCCAAACACGTAACATGAAATCATATTATGTTTCAATTTAATTGGGGCTAAGGTATATTCCTAACCTTGACTGTTGGTATCAGTATTACTTACATTTATAAAAACTTTAAAAGACAGGACGATATTAATTTTGAAGCAATGGTGGCCGAGCGGCTATAGCTATATGGACTACTCTGGCGCAGGTCCGTGATTCTATCCCCACCGCCGCAGGCTAGAGGTTCACCGCATAGTGGAACATCGAGATAATAAGTCAAAGTGGTGGAAAGGCATTTTGTGAATGCCCGCCTGGCTAGCTACCACCCTGAAGTAGAAAATCTGTCGCCAAGCACTTAACAGTGTGTTCCGGCAGCAGTCCTTGAGAGGCAGAAAAATTACAGGCACATGAGACTTAACAAATATGTCTCAAGGTGACGGGCGCAGTGCAATTCGTGACTTGTGACGAAATGCATCTGTTATAGGCAGAGGATAATCCACTTAACATCAGATGGGCCTTGCGCTTGTTTCGTCACAATCACATGATTTTATTAAAGTGGCACAGGTCTTGAACCTTTTGCTAACTAAGAAAGGAGTATGTCGTGCATACTATATATCCTCATATACTAAACAGATTATCTATCTCCTTGCTATTTGTAGGCACAGCCTCGAATCCCAGAGATTATCAGAAGAATAATCATTGAATTGTCGATAAGAGAGAAATTGTTGAATTGAATAATTGATGAATAAATATTGCGCCGTAAGATGAACACAAAAACCCACCTAATTTGATTTGCTAAACCATTATGAAATGCAAAGTAACCTGCGATTTTGCCGTCAGAGAATCAAAACAGTGTCAAAACCCTACCGAAAGGGTAACGACATAAGATCTTGGATAAACTGGCGCCCTGTGACGACAGTTCTACGTAACAACAAGCTAAATGAATATCTGCCGGTCATTGTTTGTTTTGGTGGCCGATGATTTATTATCTGTTGAAGTGAATGTCCCTTTCTAGAGGATTTGGGTGCCTATCAAATTTCTGCTACAAGCACATTAATTTGTTCATAAATATTAATGGGTGACATTTACGACTTATTAAACTCGATTCCGAGTTATACGTATGTAAATAAAGTTTATGATTCGTATGGCAAATCTTATACCTACTTAGTTAAGTAAGCGTTACCTATACAACCTTTCTTTGCATCCTTTGTATCAGTACTAATATTATACATGCGAAAGTAACTCTGTCTGTCTGTCTGTTACGCTTTCACGCCAAAACTACTGGACCGATTTGAATGAAATTTGGTATGGAAATAGTTTGAGCCCGGGAAAAAACATAGGACAGTTTTTATCCAACTGCGCAAAAAGAGGTTAATGTTTTTAGCTAGTAAGGATATAAATATTTTATAAGCATTTGAGTACCTTGCTAAAAGACTCTATGAAGTTACTTTTTAAGGTTCCGCACCTCAAAAGAAAAAAACGGAATCCTTATAGGATCATAGGATTACTATGTTGTCCGTCTGTCTGTCTGTCAAGACCTTTTTTCTCAGGAACGCGAACAAAGAGGTACCAAGGTGAAATTCATATCAAATGCTCAGGTCTATACTGTCCCTTGGAGCTGTGAAATAGTCAAACTTCTAAGCCAACGCAATCAAAAGATACATCCGTTTATGCCGCAAATGTTCGACACTCGCAAGGAAATCAAAACCTACAGGGTGTCCTGTGAAGTCAGAATATTGAAATTTGGTACGAAGCAACGAAACAACAAAAATATGCGAAAAGCATATATTTTTAGCTACATCATAAAATAAAAATATGTTTAATAATTATAAAATATTAGATTTCATTTAGCAATAAAAATACCATAACTTTTACTTATATACCTACACATTTGTGCGGAACCCTCGGTGCACGAGGCCAACTCGCACTTGGCCGGTTTTTTTTATCTTCTGCAATCTAAACTTGCATAATTTGATTATACGAGTATCTGTAGTCGTAGAAGTGAATATCGCCTTTAAAATATCCTGAAGGAAGGAACCTCACTGTTTTATTACTTAGAAGCAGTGATGGCCCAGTGGCATTGACTAGGGACTGCCACGTAGCAGGTCCATGGTTCGAATTCCGCCGCGGGCTTGAGCTTCACCGCATGGTGGTAGGGCATTTTGCGATTGTCCGCCTGGCTAGCGACCACCCTCAAGTTGGAAATCTGTCGCCAAGTACCTAACGGTGTGTTCCGGGCTCCGGCAGCTGTCCTTGAGAGCCAGTAATTATAGGTTAAGCTTGTTAACACCTTCGACCACATCACATCAGGTGAGATTGTGGCCAAAGACTTAACTATATACCAGCAAAAAAAACCGAGTCACGAGGTGAGTGGCTGCGACCATTATCATAGATTTACATAACGATTCACATCGCTCATGGAAGGCACAACTCTTGAGTGCACCACTGACATAGTTAGTGCACAATTAACACCACCAGCATCGTAGTCATGCTACAGCTTCCGTTAGATTATAGCTCTACAGCTTATCGCATCGTTGATCTTATGGAAATTGAAGAAAACATCTGTGGAACGAAACGCACGTTTTTTCTTTATAATAATGCCCCCGTTATGAAAAGAAAGCAATTCCAATTACTTTTATGTGTAAAGAGAGCGGTTGAATGCGATAAATCTTTGTACATTAACGAGTAGTGAATAACTTCCGTTAATTCCAAATAGATTCCTACTAAGCAAATACAATACTACCTAACTTGTTTTCAGTTTAACAGACTAAACTTTTTTTTTTCATAGTTAACTAATAACGATTGAATAGAGATTGAGATTTAGTAAGTTGAGCAGTGGTAATGGTAGGCTACTGAGCATTTATATTTCGAACGATGGAGATTGAAATACATACTGCACTTATCTTCTAATTACTACAAAAGATATAATAAGAATATACAATTAGTGGACTAAATCGATCCAGGGATCTTTGAGAAAATCGGTAAATTTCATGTTCTGACCTGTACGGTATCACAGTAATATTATTAAGGTGAAACTTTATCAGTATTTTTGTTTGTTGCTTCTTCACGCTCAAACGGCTGGACCAATTTTGATGAAATTTGCTATGGAGGTAGTTAAGGCGCTGGATCAACACACAATACTTTTCATCGTCATGTATCACCATACGGGTCCGCAGGGCGCAGTTAATGGAACTATAAATAGACATAGTTTAAGGGACAGAATTCTAAAACCAGATGTTAGATTTTGTCCCCACTTCTCCTCGCGTGTTTACTTCGCGGTGTACATGGCGCCACGTCCGCAAGTCAACGGTAATATTTTATTTGATTAAAAATTTAGAGCGCTCTCTAGTAGAACTAGTAGAAACTATCTTGTCACACACGAATGTGATGTGTGCTGAAGCGCCATCTAGTACGCATACATGATACCAACCATTAGTTGATTGTATGCTGTAAATATCATAGTGTGACACAGCTAGTAAATTTACCATACCTACAGTAGAACAAGTTTAGTCTTGATTATTACCAACTTGTTTGATTTTTGCAGTTTTTGTGTATGTTCATTTTTAATGAACATGAACTATGGTTTTGATGAACATGAACTATGTATCTACTTTGATGCAAGGCGTAAGCTGTTACACAAAAGATGGTTTATTTATTACAAAAACAAGTATATCGGGTAAAATTTACACAGAAAATAAAAAAAAAGGCTTTTTTACCCCAGATCAATATACAAATAGCGGGTGATACTATTGGGTATTTTTAACTGACTTCAAAAAAAGGAGGAGGTTCTTAATTCGTCTGTTTTTTCTTATATGTTTGTTACTTCAGAACATTTGACTGGGTGAATCGATTTAAAAAAATCTTTTATTGTTTGAAAGCTGATACTTGTTGTTTGGTTCCAGTTAAATTTCATCAAAATCGGTCAAGCCGTTTTTGACATACACTCCAATAACTGAAAAATATTTACTTATCTTGATGATATAGTCGTTGACAATGAATGAAAATCGATCCCGTGAGTAGCAAGGGTCATTAAAAGAAGTGTTTTTTTTTTAAATAAAAATGGAAATGACTTCATCACCAAAAAGTGTGAATTAACTTGTCGAAGTCCAACACTAGTACCACGTGCACAATATTGTGATAATAGGTACTTTTGAACTATCCTGGTGCCGACTTGAACAAGTTATTTCACACTTTTGGGTGTTGGAGTCGGTTCCAATTTTTGTTTTTTTTTTATCAAGTAGCGTAGTTCATTCTGATCCTGGCTTTGTTTCCGCTAACAATCAAGGATACCTGCTCGTGTCATTACTACAAGTCATTATTAAGATTTCACTTACAAAAAATCACATGGAGAATGTAGTAGGTAGGTACAGTTATTGTTTCAATTTGTTAATAATAATAAATACATCTCGTGGATGCTATTGTGTAGATGGGTGGAACAACAAAACTTCTAACAAAATAATACCATTATTGAAATCACCCAAGGAGAAAGATAAGTATTTTGTTTGAAAATTTATTACTTTGTATTACTATTCATACGTAATACCACAATATTACATATCGATTATAAAACCGTGGTATTACTGTTATTAACTGTATTTGTCAAAGATTACGAAAGATACGTTTATGTTTGTAAACGACACCCGTGCCGTCACTTGATGTATGTACTTGTATAGGTAGATTATGATTTGCGAAGATGCACCGGAGTGCGACATAAAATCGGACATTCTATGAGAGTAGGGCTGCCATCCGTCCGGGTTTCCCTGGATTTAGCATTTTACCAATAACCCTGCATATTAATAAAAAAATAATCAAAAGGTGAATGTTTCGAGATTTGTCTTAATATACTCTTTGTGTAATAGTGTATATCAACAATGCGTCGTTCTTCTCCTCCATTTTCTATACTAGAAAAATAACAAACTTTTATTGATTTTCAAATAATATTTTTGGTGAAGAATTTTATTGGTAAGTAAGTTATGGGATAGTATCAATAACCAAGAAGCATCCTCCTATCCTACAATATATGGGGTTGTTTATATGGCTACCATATGTTGTTTATACAACACAGAAGATGTAACATTTAAAACATAATGGCTATAATGTGTATAATTTTAACTTTTGTTGAATTACCGGCCGCCCCTTAACACCAAAACGTCCTGGGGAATACTCTCTTTGGTAGTATATCCGCTACACTTTGGTTATTAAGGGCGTTATAGTTAAGTCCCCTATAATGCACCTTACTCGATGTTCTTACGTAAGTATTGGTATGGTGCTAATTATTTCATTTTCTTTTAGTCAGTTCTTAATTCTTATGCTATTCAAGAAAACCATGGAAAGTCTCATTCTAAAGCAGAAGCTTAGGCTTCTTCTTTTTGTATTAAGTTTTCATTTCAGAATTTCATTATCTCTATCGCATCAAACGTTTACGGCCATCTTTTTACTACTAATTTATATGTACTAATATATTACGTACCTACTCGATAATACCATGAATATTTCAATAACTTTCCATGTATGAAAGTTTGTGTTTTCTATAGTAGTGGACAGAAGGACGGTGTTTACTCATCATAGCTTTGTAGTAAATTGATAATGTTGTTCTACTGTAACTATTACGCTGTGGCAACTCGTGTCCATCCAAGACATACTTTTTCGAGATCTATGAAAAAACGTGTTCAGGTAGCTAGATTAGGTAGTACCTATTTAATGTTCACGTTCATTAGATATACTAAACTCTCTAATTATATGAAAACATGGAAACTCGAGATACCTAATAAATTTGCAAGCATTGTAATCGTAAATTGAATACGCGTCAGAAAACTTAATTATACGTAAATATAATACGTATCAAATAAAAAGTAATACAAATAAAAAAGTCACCAAAAAGAATCTAGGTATGAGAGATTCGACCCACGGTACTCGATCTTCTGATTCGACTTCAGTAGTTACACACTATACAATCATTGACCAAGGTGTCGAAAATTACACACATATCGTTTATGCCTTACTGTCAGACACATTATATTGGTCCACGTACATACGTAAAATTATTATTGTATTATTAAGAATTATGTCGTAAAATTAAAATTTGACCAAAAAGAATCTCTTTACGCTGGATTCGATCCACGTACCACTCAATTGCGAAGCGATGTCACTTACTATGCGCTATTTGAACGACGATTGATTAGTCGAAAATTATGTATATAACCTTTGTGCCTTATTGTCAGAAACTGTATAAATTAATCATGATCCATCTAAAATAATTACAACACATTCATTACGAAAAATTCTTAATATTGCTTATAATAATTATTTTAGGTAGCTAAAGTTGTACCTATGTCTTGTAAAATGTTTGAAGTGTTTTTTATATTGCGTTAGGGTTCACAATCATATCATAATTTCATTAATATAAGAGATATATACATAGGTACATGGAGAAAGGAAGCCATATATGCTTACCTTATTATGTCCATCATGCGTTTTTGACGATTTTTATACATCTTTTTTGCATTCCCAAAGCGTTTATTTATAATTTTACCCATGTTTTATTTTAATTGAGATCGCCGAGAAAAGTGACACAGGTCCGACGCATGACGCGGCTGACCGCGATATGAGCGAGGATGATAGCAATATACGTAGATCGCTGGAGTAAATAGTGCGACATGATGTTAACGCTTCTCGGAATGAAAGGGCGTATGTGACATTTTGTAAACAGGCTCAGTACGCATTAACTGTGCTTTTTTTGGATTAAAATAATCAATGAAATTTATTGTACTTAAAAAATCAATATTTTAGAAAAAAAAAACAAATTTTAATACACTAAAATCTGGCGGAAAAAGTAGGAATCCTCTATTTTCAGAGGTGTTTTTGAGATTTTTTTCGATCGAGCCAATTATTAGGAAACATGTTTTGAAATCGATGAAAGTATTACTTATATCCTTGAGTATCGTGTATTTAAATTGCAGTACCATCCGGTACCTGGTTTATGAGATTTTCCATATCATGTTGGCACTATTTCGTAATTTCCGAGCCTTAACCTTGTACAGCTACACGACAGAAACTATTATCTGCATAAGAATGCTCACGGCACAGCTTAAATTATGTGTTACTACAATACCCACTGTCACCGATTACATTCAAATTTAAATCTGCCAATCCAAGGCCGCATTTGTTTACTGTCAGTTCAATGGTGTGCTCACCCATAGCCCCCAACCGGCATCGATGTTGCATACAAACTACTGTTAATCAAATGGTTAATGATTGTGCCCTCTTAAGTGCGAGAGACGGGAACCGATGACTTCGCATCCTTATTAAGAATTCGCAGAACTTAATATGGAAGAACTTAACTTTTTAACCTTTATATTGGTTTGATAGAATTGTCAACGAACACGTAGATGGGTAAATTTCCCAAACTTATATTTGATGTAGCATCGCTGAATGTGATGCTTGTATGTATAGTTTATAATTGTATAGCTTAAACAATTTTAATGTGAAATAATCAGTTCATTTGATGTTGTCTAAAGATGTAAGACGGCGGAAACATTAAAGGGTGCAAAACTGTTCAAAACAGTATCCACGTTTCCATTATAGTCTCGTATGAGGTATCTAAAATTCATCCGCCGCGCCGACGACGCCGACTTAAACGGGATTGGAGGTATCTATTCACTCCCAGTCAGATACTCTAATATATTATTGTGGGGAATACGGGTAGAAGTGATGTGGTCGAAGATGTTGTTCAGGCTAGCCTAGAATTACTGGCTCTCAAGGACAGCTGCCGAAACACACCGTTAGGGGCTTGGCGACGATTCTACTTGAAGGTGGTAGCTAGCCAGGCGGGCATTCGCAAAATTCCCTAATACCATGCTGTAACGACTGCCATCGTAAGACAACAACCGGGACCGATGGCTTAACGTGCCCTCCGAAGCACAGAAGCGCTCAGTAGTAATGTCACTAGCGGTCACACATCCAACTCCTGACCGCGGCGGACGTTGCTTAACGTAGCTGATCGGTGAGGAATGGCTAAGCAAACTTCTCTACGAGCTCTTCGAAAAACCAAAAGAACCAATATATTATCACAAAAGAAGATATTTATCTCTAGAATATAAAAAATATAAAAGATATATAATGTATAATGTAGATTTAAGTAATAATGTTTTGTGTTTGCAACTTATGTTTTAGACATGTTGGCGTTTTGGACATTATAGTCTGTCAGCCACATTGTTTATTGAATAAATAAATAAATAAAAATAAATGCAGTAGTGCCCGATGACAATACCAACTTGATCCTTCAAAGCAACATCTATAACTTGGCTTTAGCTTCTATGATCTGTGACAACTTGACAGTTGAGTTATAAATATGCTGTCAATATTGCTGTTTATTAAGAAGATTGCAAACCAATACTCATATTGTACTCGTATCATTATTATCAGTTGTCAACCTATACACTTTCAAGAAATTAATCACAAAGGCACATAGTGTGATTTACCGTTTATTTTGCCAACCGTTGTCTGTGATTTTGTTTACAGTAAAATATAGCCTATTCCCAAGCAATAAAAGTCATTCACAAGACGTATGATCTTTGATCATTTCATATACCTAGGTAGTAGATATGATTATCATTATTCCAGTTATTATTTAATGATGTATAAATAATTTAAATTTGCTCAAGTGCCATTTTTATCATAGAGATTCTGGAAAGTATTATGCTAGAAGTACGACTAACGTAAGCAACCCGAGATGGATTTGATTTTATCGCCACAGATTATATAATAACTAATCGCTCTCCTTCGCTTATAGATAGGTTACTTAGGAATTCGGGATGAAAAATATTCTATACTTACTTGTTATTCATGATCTGAATAATGTTTGCTAATTTCATTAAAATCCCTTCAGACGTTAGTAGGGCAACTGACGTTAGGCGCTCTATTTATAGACTAGATATTCCAAAAAAGCAATTAGCCTCGATTGATGTGAAATGTCAATTCAATTCAATCGAGTGATGTTTGCACTCATCACTAATTTGCTAAGAGCTGGAATAATCGATATGGCTCGTCACTACGCCCGCCGCGACAGCGACACCTCTAACCGCCCTCACCTCCCTGACAGCCTGAAGCATCGCGCGACTGTCAATAAATATAATGAATGTCACATTAGAAATAGATAAAAACCGGCAAAGTGCGAGTGGCTCTTGCACGCCGAGGGTTCCGTTCCATTAATGAATGAACAAAAAAGAGTTATTTTATTCGTACAGTTAGATATCATTAGCAGGAGAGCGGGCCGCATTTATTAGCCGCACGTAAATTTTAAAGATAATGGATTATTATCAAACTAAATTTGACGCTTTTATGTATTTCGTTTATAGGATACAGTAATAACAAAAAACCGTTCAAAAACACGTCAATTGTATGGGGTTTAAATTTTTTGGTTAATATTATTGTAATCTGATAGGCAATCCGCCATACTATCTAGAAAAAATAATCCAGCTATTTAGTACTGGTCCTGTTCCAAAGATACAGCCCGGTAAAGGTCGGCCGGAAGGACGGACGGACGCGCGGACAGATGGACAGCTGAGGCTTAGTTCTTGGGTCCCGTTTTTATAGTACCTATACTCATATGGTTTTGAAGAAAATCGTCAATATCGTTTACGAAGAGATAATAATTATGCTCCGTTCATTCAGTACAAATTATAAGAATATAATTTTATAAAATTTTAACACCAGAAGTTTTGGCACTCAATGTATATGTTGAAAATGGAGTCAAAGATCTGACGATTCTAAGTTGTTCACAATTTTTGCCAGGTCATATTCGTATTTGGCTTTGATAAACGCCTATATACGTAATTATTTACGAGAGAAAAATTATAGTCATGTGCGGGATTCGAACCCGCGTCCATCCACCCCTTTAGCCGGGGTATGCTCTAACCAATTGAGCTAACATAAAAAACGACTCATAACTTTAATTCTTGCTCTCGTTCTTCAACGATCGTATCTTAGGCAGTCTTTTAGATCTAATCGAATTGGCCTCATTATAATAATTACGCAGCCCGAGTTATCGTAAGAAAGTGCTATTTTAGTGTTTCTAGATAGGAATTCCAAACCAGAAGGTCAACTTGTTTATGTATTTGTCTATGCTCATCGTCCCCTTCTTCCAGCCCTTGTCACATTATCTGGGGTCGTGCCTACACAAAAATAGAAAAGTGCTCACCACCGTCCTGAAGGAACGTTGGTCAATGTTGACATAACCCCGTAAATCTATCGCGTCGCAGCAGGATAAATAAGCTGGGCCAGTATTCCCTTCTCATCGAAGGAATAGTACCTATACAATTATTGTAGTAATGTAAGTACGTCTGCAGCACGCACGGCTGGCACATACTCAACAACAGTCCGTGAGTGTACAGGCTGTACTTGTACAAAATGCGTAGGTACTTCTGTCATGAAACTCATGAATCATGCATTGATACATGTCTAGAGAATCTGTGTTGCAGGATATACAGTAATAGGTGTTTAGAGGCAAGATATTATACAGAGTTAATGGTAAAATGCTAACAACCTCTCAGGGTTGACTTCTGCTAGTCCTAACAAACAATTTAAGATGATTACTTTTTGTTGAAAAAAAAAAAAGTTTTTCTAATACTGTCTGAAACTTTTATGTTTTGAGTCTCGTAGTAAAAGAAGCCTACTCCGAGCCAGGAGCGCCCGCCGCGGCAACACTGGACCGCGCCGTGCTCCCTTTGAATAGTTTAATATTAACCTACTTTGTGTAAAGTAATACAAAATATGAAGTAATACAATGTAGGCACCAGAGACTTTTGACGTCATCGGGTGGTCCTCGTGCTTATTCCGTCAGAATCATAAAAAAATCACAAAAAATTAAAAGAAAAAAACAATTTAAAAACTCATCTCTGTATATGTCAGATGCTTTTTCTATGAGAAACATTGTACGCGGTCATGCCATATACTCGTAAAATGCACTAACGACTCTTATTCTAATAATAGCTTAATACGTGTAAAAAAACTAAGATATAAACTAAGCTCACAGGTAAAAACAAGTAAGTAGATACTTAACTCCGAGGTTTCTTTTTTATTTCGGCTTTTATTAGATTTATTCACAAAACGCTGCAAAATATATGCAAGACTACAGTTATACTTAATTGATCCAGAAGCGGGAAGCCTTTTATAGAGCTCACAGAAAGGGGTGTCTGATCTTTGATATAGCTAAACAAACAGATATATCTATGGGCGTGTCTCTTGCCAATGTTTTTCGAAACATTGAACAAAAGCTCATAAAACTTTGTTTCGCGTCGTGCGCGCAGGAGATGGGTCTACCTACACTCTACACCCATACGTACGTAGAAGTAGTTCTACACCAAAAGTTTGTTTCAGAAACACACTGTACATTTCACGGGTCCACATAGTATCTTGCTGAGTGATTGGTTCGAATGTCAGGGCGTGACCTCCATCTACCGCCAAAGTCAAAGTCAAAATCATTTATTCAATTTAGGCGTCTACGACGCTCTTATGAAGGTCAATTACAAATTTTAATATTGAAATATACTACATTGTACTGCCACGTTCAGCAAACAAAAATTATAGAGCCACTGCGAGAAGAACGGGCAAGAAACTCGGGGCTATTCTTTTAAACGTTTTTTAAAAATGTGTTTGGTACATACCTACTATATAATAAAATTATTACAATACTTAATTTACATTACGTAGGTGTTAGGCGCTAGCTTGGTAGAGGCGAACCAGTCCAAGCATTTTTGTCGTTTAAGTAATCACAAACTGTGTAGTAAGATTTCTTTATCAAAATATTCTTCACATGCAACTTGAATTTTCTTTCTGTGAGCGTTGTAATATGTTTGGGCAATTTATTATAAAACCGCACACAATTTCCTAAGAAGGACCTTTTATTTGTCTTTGCTAATCTAAAACCTGGCACCGCTATTTTATCTTTATTCCTAGTGTTATAATCGTGAGTGTCACTGTTTGATTTAAATCCGCTCGGGGGGTAAATGTTCGTGTCTTTCCACAAGCCCCGGAAGCATAAAAACATAGATTTTTCTGAGACAGACTGTAGAGTGTAGACCAAAGCAAACTAGTGTGTTTTCATGTTCTATGTTTCTTATAACTTTGGCAGAAGTTAAAAAAACTAAATCGTGCACACTTCAAAATACACTCACAACACACATAACTTTTTTAATTATTTAATTTTTCATTGAATATTTCTTCATTTTTGTATTAACTATCTTACTTTATATGATAAAATGTAATTGACCAGAAGTTAAGAATGGGAGAAGCCTGAAAAACACTTAAACACTTGTTCGGGAATCTATGGGTTCATTGTATGTACTGTAATCAATATATGTCATAAAAATAAATTGTTTGTTTGTTTGTATGTGTATTTCAGCACCTTAGTTGTGTTCGTTTTTTTTTTGCATTTTGCTATAGCTGTCAGGTTACAGATTTTAGAAGTTTTCTTTTTGTGAACGATATTATAAAATATACCTCGAAGTCTTAGGAAAGTAAAATTAACCATCAGTTAATTTCACATCCTGTAGTACAGCGACCTCTGCCGACGGTAATTCATGGGAATGGAGGGCAAACACACACCCGCCCTCCAGTAGGTTTGCCGCCCTTCGGAAGATCTATATTTGTCTGGGGCTAATTGTCAATATTGATTGGATATTATGGTGATGTGCAATCGATTTAAGCTTTTTTGAGCTCTACACGTTTCATTTTATTTATTACTATTTTTACAATTACTAAGAATTATGCAAAATAAAGTTTTATACGACTGCCCAAAAAAGGAGTGTTGTATTCAGGGTTCACGCATGTATGTTTGTGAGTTGCTTTATTCTAAACGGCTTAATTCATTTAGATGTATGTGATAAAGTTAGATTCGTCTTGTCTTGCTACGTCAAATGGCACTAGGTACATAACAAAATGGCGGTTTTGAGACTTCATATTGGGAGATATTTTTTTTCTTCCCAACCCATCGAATGGTGTATCAAAATTATATTTTATAATTATGTTTTAATTTCAATGGAACGATAAAACGTTTAACGATGATTTAAATAAATTGCATTCTTTTTCTTTTTAATTAATTTATATTTGTTTTTATTCATATTTTTATTACTTTCATAAGAAGCTTTCTCTGAGGGGGCCGATAAAAAATTGGTAAAAGGTTCATACTAAGGACCTACCTACGAGTCCCCGCTGTCTGTCTGTCCTTCCGTATGTACGTCACGGGTCTTTTGGCTTGTAAACAAAATAAGTTACAAACCTGAATTTTGATTTGATTTTGATATTATGATGTTATGAGAGTAAAACGTTAATCAAAATATTAGACTAGAGTTTCAATTCTATTATTATGCTCCTAGGGGGCTCCGATTCATGATAAGTCATTCGATAAAACTGTTTTTGCACCCTAGCATGTAAAGTGTCATCCTCTAATACAGTAAAAAATATTTTTGGATACTATAAATTCAATTAAAACATTTAAAAAAATACTATAAATTGCACAGCGGATAAGCATTGCCATACAACGTGGCAATGCGGCCAGCATTTTGGGAACACTGCCTAATGGTAGCGGAATATTGGATTAGTTTTGTAGTAATTTTAAGTTTTTTTAGTTAAATATGTTAATTTTAGTCAGAAATATCAATTCAATGTTTTTAAGATTATTAAATAGTCATTAATACTCATATTTTTCAGGGGGCACCTATAAATGACTAAGAATTCGAATAAGGAAAACTCTTATGCACCCTAGCGCGAGGCAAGGTGTCTTTGTAAATGTGTACCTAATCCTCTAGTATAGAGTGAAGATATATTTTTCAACTCACAAGCTTGGAAAGGTGTGGTTTATCATCCAATATAAGGAAAAGTGCTTTTTATCTGCTAGCGTGAAATAGATTTTTGAAATTATAATATGTATAAATTTTCGGTTCACCCAGTCAAAAGTTCTGTGGTAATAAACGTAAAAAAAGACAAATTGAGATCCTCCTTTTTTGAAGTCGGTTGAAAAGGTGACTACAAGCCATCAAACGTATTGGTCCTGAACAATGATCGCCTAAGTGTCAGTAATTTATTTTTAAGTGGGTATCAACTTCATTTCTACGTCACTCAGGAGCAGGACTCGATTAATGACGGCTCAAGATATTGTAGAGGGGAAGTGACTCAGATCAGACGCAAGAGATCGTAAACCGTATTGATAGCTTTTTTACGAATTCAAGAACGATGAGTGACGTCACATAGTGCTATTTCTGCTTCGTGTTGTGGCGCTATAATAACTGTCAATATTACTTAGGTACATTTAGGACTTTAGCACACTGAATGCGGGACAAACGCGCTCCACCTGGTACCATGTCGTCGCAGCGCGCGCCCGTCTCGGTCCTCTTCGTGGCCTGCAGGAATTGCAGAGCATTTACCAGTCTCACGTCTGTCTGGAGCTCGACATAGACCTCGATTTGCCCCACGCGCGTGGACTGTATGTTATAGCTTTCACGATAATACGCGTCTTATGAAGGTACAATTGTATTTGCTAGGTTTAAAAAAGTCCTTAAAATCATTTTAGTATTTTAGACGTCAAAAAGTTATATAATTTATGGAATACAAATTCATTTATGTATTCCTGAAATTTATTTGTTATATTAACACGACATTTTTTTTACATCTTAATACTATACTTACTAATTTTATTATAGGCAGTTAAACTTTCTTTTCCATTTGGACTGCTTGTGAGTGCTGAGTTGTAGGTTGTCAAATTATTAAATTCTAGTAGCTGTAGTAAAGTAATGTTTCATATAGTTGCATATTAAACCGCACCGCCCGGCGCCCGGCCTTCGCCCGCCGCGACGCTTTCGGGATGGCAAGTAGACGATTGCGTCTACTGCGTGCGTACCAACCACATGCAGTTCGGTGCGCTGAAGACTTTACAAGGTGGATTGATAGATCTGCCTGAGTTATTGTAGAACTATTGATTTTGTTTTGTTGGCAGTGGTACATCCGGAAAACGATAAATTATTTATTTCATGGGTAACCTTCAATTTGTTCAAACTGTAATCTATATTATATTAATAGAAACTTACCTACCGCGCGAGTATGTAGGTAGGTCAACTTTTCACAAATGACCCACTGGTCTGCAAAGGCCGAGGATTGTTAGGTAATTATATAGGGATTTTTGAGCTGCATAGGGTCATGCATTTAAAATAGAAGCGGTCTGAATTGACTGACAACAAGGGAAATGTCCTTTGTCGTCAGTCAATTCAGACCGCTGTTCATCTTGGATCAAGGTAAAGGAAAACATTTATTTTTTGAGACGTGCTTGTATGTATCAGCTATATATATATGTTATTATATGTTGCTATATCAGCCGGATTGTCCACTGGCGAACACAGCCTAGCTGATCAAGGGGGGGTTTTGCCATCCCCACGCTTGGCAGGCGAGACATTCTTAAGAAAGAATGGCAGTTTGAGATATCAGTTCCTAACAAGGCGCTGCTGCCCACCTTTCGTTATTTTACCTTTAGTCGCCTCTTACGACACCCACAGATAAAGGGGGGTGGGTGACATTCTAACCCTGAACTAAATGTTACTGTTTTGCGATACAAATATTTTTCATTTTGTAATACGTTTAAAAACTACCTCAGCGTGTTTTTCCAAATTTCCTCACATTTGAACTTAAACACGCTTTTAGTAAAGGTATGAATATTTGACCTTTCCTTTCTATCTCATACATCGGAATAAATGTAAACTTGTTTAGTATGATCCTTTATAAATCAAAAATTATAGGTTTATGTTGTGTAATGAAGATTTGACAGATTGTTCGAACTTCAAAGTGTACAATAATGCCCGCTTTCCCCTGCAAGTAAGTATGTGAACAAAGATACTTATTTTTTTATACGACTCGATTCTAAAGATTTACAGAAGTGTCCGAGAAACTGCAGGAGAGCACCCTCCCACCTTCAAGTCCACTCTCCAGGGGTCTTATAATTAGTTGGACTAACTAGTTTTGAAATTTTGCTTTCAAAATGCCTAGTATGGAGTTCGAATTTCAAAATGAAGATCATTTTAATTAGTCAATAAGGCCCCTCCCCTGGTTTTCAAAACCGCAGACCGTAGGGCACCGGCTTAGGCATAAATCAGCACTACGAATTTTGCAAAAAATCTCATCACAAATGAGTTGGTAAGTACACCCAACCTTTACGCCTTTTCACATAAAAAAAGGAAATTAACCTAAATAGTCCTTCATATTAGACAAGAGTCCAAATTCCAATTAGTCGTCAGTCAAGCCACAGTTTATGGAAGAAACTTTACAGAACCCGTTGAATGATGTCGATATATTTTTAACAATCTTACATTAGTGAAGTTGCAAGTTCTATTTGTTGTGCTCGTTATTAGAGCAGGGTGCTAAGTGATGATTTTGTAACCTAAATTTATATTCACCTATTTGGAGCGTACCAACACGATGTTCTTTTTTGTATATAGGAAGTGACGAATCGGACAAGTCGCCGCCCTGATAATAAGTAAGCGTCCTTCCCAGTATACAGGGAAGGCGACAGAGCATAATGCTGCATAGCGTATCATCCAAACAAGTTAAGTTTTTAACCGAAAGGCAAGCAATTGAAATTTTACCGCAGCTTCAATTGGTAGTACCTAAGCGACGACGCAGTCTGTGGTGGAATACATTCCTACAAGATACTTTGTCACTCTGCACTTACTGATAATAGACATCACGCTGTTTTAAGGGAAAGGTATACAATCTAAATTAAGACATAAATATATAAATCTAACCTATAATATTTGGTATGGTACCACTTAAGAGCGAGACCCTATACACAGGTATCTATAATTTATAATATACATATGTACTTCAATGAGGGTCTCAAACCCATGAAATGTATTATAGATTAAGTTTACTGAAATAAAAATATTTGGATTTGTTTATTGTTTTAATTATGGATCGTTAAGTTCCCTTTTTTTTCAACGCACTAAATCCGTAATGTCAAATGATTTTGAATATATCTATTACGGTGCAAAAAAATTAGGTTCTATTTTAAATGTTCTGTCCGCGTCGCGGTGCTGTCTCCATTTCTTTGCATTCTGTTTATTTTTGTTATCAAATCGAAATTCAATGTTGACATTCTAATTGTATTCGAAACTGCGCATTACTGCTTTGCAGCAATGCAAAAATTTTTATTTTATGAACGATATAAGCGTTACGTGGGTAGCACCAGGCTGTTGATTTTCACATGAAATCTTAACACCACGAGGTGTGAAGATTTACCTAATTAATAACTAAACTGGGCTACCTAGTGAGCGTGATACTTAGTTAATATACTCTTAGAGGTTTTACATAAGGCTCAAGTGCAAAGAGATCAGCTATAGATGTATTTATATCCGATTGTGAAACAATGACGTAAGAAGGCAGACAGCTGGACTGGAAGCTCGGCCACAAGTGTCCATATTTCTGTATCTGAACCAATCAATCCGAAGAACACAACTGTGTTATGCTTAGAACGAAGACTGTTTGTTATTTGTAATTAGGGAGACCGTTTATTAATAAAATTGAGTACGATTTTGTAACCTCAAAATAGTCTACTCTTTAACTTTGTCTACTCGTAACCCAATCTATGTGTAGAGGATGGTCAGAGTCAAAATCTTGTTTGCATATTTATTTGTGCGAGAATAGACAATATAAGTGGTTTATTAATTATAAATAAATATGGGTTAGTTATCGAATGTTTAAAGAACGACTTTGTATCATTATCTGAGGTACCTATGTACGAAGATCATTTAACAAAAGCCTCCCCTAGGAAGGGGGTAGGTACAATCCTCACGCTTGGCAGGCGTCTTGGTGATCGCAGTGTAATACGGCTGTATTTCAGAATACGCTGCTGCCTACCTTTTGGTATTTTTCCCTTCGTCACCTGTTACGTCTCCCACAGGATATAAAGTGCAATTTTATCCACGCAACCCACGGGGGATCCTTGTCTATATCTATTAATATAGAAGTATTCCATGCTGTATCTATTAGTATAGTCTTATAAATATGCCAAGTTATTGTGTATATACCTACTTAATGTTCCTATTCAACCATTATCAGTAATAATGGCTATACCCGCTAACCAGAAGCAGTTTGGCGCCTGCTACACTAATTATGTTATGACACGCGCCTCGGAGCCGTCCTAGATATCTAGGCCAGTTGACTACTGCTTCCATACTAGCGCAAGTTGTAGTCTATATTTGTTTCTTGATAGAAGCACGTGTCTTCGATTATTATTCCTTTTGGATCAAATAACAATGTTATGAAGAAAGTCTATTTTGCAACGTATGTCACCTATATTTCTAAATATGATTACAAGCACTATCGCGTGCTAAGCGAAAATCATATCAAACAAATTACTGGAGTACAAATGGAGTGGAAATATAGAAGGGTAGCGACATCATACCGAGAGTTAAGTGTTTGAAAAAACACTTCTTTCGATCAGATGAAGTCTAGTAGTCTGGTTGATGGCCGCGCACCGTCCCCTATGACGGTTAAAGTAATACAATTGGAGCACAAAGTTTCGGCAGAAATGCCAATGTCCAGGTGGCTGAGATGGTGTTAAGCATCCGACGCGATATCGGAGGACGCGGGTTCGATTCCCGCCTTGGGCAAAAAAAAAAAATTTTGTACTCCAGTAATTTGTTTGATAGTATGTCACCTATTTTTACAGTATACGTAATAGTTGTTACCACCTGTTTATGCTTAGTCTACTATGATGTTCGTACGATCGTACTACTCTTTCACTCGTCTGTATAAGGATTGACTGACGCCTCAACTCTTGATATATATGTATATTGTATACTCTTACTGATCTCTGCTCTTCATCTGACTTAACATAATGAATACATTATGCCATAAACAGATAACTAATTTTATTAAGCTTCCGGCGGCATTTTCACTAACGGATAAAATGTATTCTACACAATCAATAATATAATATACAATTAATAATCTCAACAATAAATTACATAAGGCAAGCTTCGGTAATTTCAAATGTGTAGATGCATATTGAGCTTTCTCCCACGTTATTTCCGAGCAGCTAAAAACACGGGGTTCTTCAAAAGGAGAGTTAACAAGGTCGTCAACGTATTTGTGATGCCCCGGCCGCTACAGATATCTATAGGCGATGGTGACTGCTGATTATGCCAAACTCCCTCCCAATGGGAGAAGTAATTGTTCAGGACGACATGGTTATTATAGGATCTAAACAAAGCCTATAAGCAACTCATATTGCTGCGGAATTAAAAATTATACCAAAGATGGTAATATAATATTTCTATGAGTTTGTACGATCCTAGCGGAAGTAACGGGGAAAATTATAGTAGTAGGTAAGTTAGCTAGATAACCAAAACAAATTGTGTTTGTATTATCTGAGCATTTTGCTATCTTATTTTAGTTCGCTTACAAAAATTCAATTTTAAATTTACAAACAATATTTTTTTGTGAATGGAACTTTACGACGCAGTCATTAAAAATACATAATAACATGCAACAGCTGCTTGACGCACACACGTATTTTAACTAGGTATCTAGATTTAGAATTACCTACCGAGAGACCAGCCAATTCTTAAGTAAAACATACCTTTCTAGAAAATATATAAATTAGTACTCATTCGTTCGATCAGTTTTCTGTAGCCGCTGTGACCCGTGAGACAAGCATATCCAGTCTCCCCTATTACCTATCTGCGTGGCTATGCGATATAAAAGAGAGATACATTGTAGGTTGTAGGTGATTATAAACTGCTCCCCGGCAGGTGCGTATGTGTAAATGCATTTTCCTCATGACAATAAAAAAAAAAAGAAAAAAAAAAAGTTGCTTTGTGAGCTGAAATGCACTTTAGAAAGGTCTGATTTGAACAACGAAAGGGCTTCGAACACGTATGACCGATAATAACCACAATATTTTTGCGTTGGGGTAAGAGACCAGATCCTCGTTTGTTATATTGAGGCGATATCTCAAAAACTCGATAATTTATTTATTTTACCACCGGATATTTCAGTTTTATAGAGCTATGACCTGAGCTACGGTGATGGTATTAGAAGACCTCGTCTTGGGTTTAAAAAAATATATAACCACTTTCAGATTCAACCTTGGGGCCATCGTGTTTAGAGCATAATCAAACATAGTGATATATCTAAAACCTATCATTTATGCAGAATTATATAAAATTATTATGCAAAATTATATAAAAGTATTATTCGAGCCGAGTAAAAAAATACTTTACATGTAATACAATATCCTTACGGTTTTTTTTTTAAAACATCCGGTCTTACCCCGGTGAAATGTTTCCTAGAGAACGCGATATACTATAACCAACACCCACACAGACCAAATGGCCTGCAGAAGTTAGGTACCTACCCATTACCCAGTCTTTGTAAGCATAGAGACGAGATGGTATCGGAACAGACGCATTGTATGCAAATGTGTGAAATATCTCGTATGTTCAAATTATTATAATAAGTATAAGTTAAATTATCGTCGCTATTCCAACAACGATTTCAGTTTACGCAATTATGCATGAATAAACACGTTCCTTCCTTACTTGAATTATATTGGTAACTTAATTGTTATTTTGTAAAGTTAAATTTAACTTTATAAAATAACAATGAGAAGAAAATTATAGTCATGTGCCATCCACCCCAATAGCCGATGTATGCTTTAACCGCTAAGCCAACATGACGTATGATACATGACTCCAATTTGTCCTTTCGTTCTATGGGGACATCTATAGTTCAACTTACGTAGTGTAGTACAACAAACAAGAATATTTTTGCAATTAGCTTTCGAAAAAGCAACCCTATTAACTGATCTAACTTTTAATTTGAAGCTATGATGGTATAAATAGTGGCAGAGGCACTGACAATGGATTGCTACGAATGGGATCATAATTCAAATCCAGTCGCGAATTTCCAGGTACCTACTCCAGAACTTTACCAGTTGGTAGTCTTTTTCCGTCAGATACCTCGATACAGTAGTGCGCATTGCTTCGAAGTATTACACGTGAAAGGCAGTGTAGCAAGTGAAATTACTGTACGAACGAGACATAAGAATGGTCTCAGTGTGACGAGCGCAGTGTCAAGTCAATCGAAAAAGGTGTTCTGCAACTGTAAAGGACAAGCGTGATGCTTACCATCTTTGACAGAATCATAGTGTGTGCACATAAATAAAATCGGCCAAGTGCGATTCGGTCTCGCGTACGAAGGGTTCCGTAACCTATATCTATTAATACAACATTAGACACCATGTTATAACTTTTTGTTTACGTGAACGGTACGGGTACATCGTCTGTAAAAAAATTTAACTGTCTAGCTATCACGGTTCATGATGAAATATAGCCAGATAATAGATTGACAGACTGACAGAGGATTTATTTATATTTTTTTATTCTTGTTAGGTTAGCCTTTGACCACTATCTCACCTGATGGAAAGTGATGAGGTGGTCGAAGATGTTGTTCAGGCTATCCTAGAATTACTGGCTCTCAATTACAGCTACCGGAACACACCGCTAGGTGCTTGGCGACAGATTTTCTATTTGTGGGTGGTAGCTAGCCAGGCGGGTAGTCGCAAAATGCCCTACACCATGCTATACAGCGGCGGACGTTGCTTAGCTTTGCTGATCGGTTCAGAATGGCTAAGCAAACTTCGCTACGAGCGCTTCAAAAGCTTGTTTTCAAAAGGTTATTTTTGATACAAAGCTAGTATAGTTTATTAATCTGAGCGTGCAGTATTGATTCGTCATGGATTTCGACGGTCATCATAACGTAGAGTTTGAACGCGACCATGGGGCCTTTTATGAATAATAAAAAACCCACGTAAATGTGCGTAAGCACCTACCCAAGTACCCATTTCGTACGTTCCGTAATTTGACACAAAAAACCAGTGCCGGAACAAAAACTTTTTGCCGAATAGCAGCATCAGTCTTCAGTGACCAGTGAATTATAATGTTATTTTTGTCTTGATCAAACATAAATAATGACAGTTATCTTTATCACACGACCTTTGGTTGGTTATACCTAATAAAAATTATATATGATACTTCGCGTGTCAGATGTACGTATCGGTCAACCTCGCACTTATTTTGAACTTAGGCTCGTATGTTATCAATTCGCAAACGTTTCCCGATAAGTTTTTAGAGTTCCATTACCTCAGAACTTTTGCCTGAGTGAACCGATTTTAATAATTTATTTTTATTTAAAAGCTGATGCTTGTCGTGTGGTCCCATTTAAATTTCATCGAAATCGGTCAAGCCGTTTTGAGTTACACTCCTAATCTTGATGATATAGTCGTTGACAGTCGCTGTGAATGACAATCGATCCAGTATAAGGTTCATTAAAAAGGATGAAAAAAATAATTACCTAAAAATGGAACCGACTTCAACACTCAGAGTTTGAAATAACTTGTCGAAGTCAGTACCATGCGCACAATATTTGATAATAGGTACTTTTGAACTATCGTAGTACCGACTTCAACAGGTTATTTCACACTTTTGAGTGTAGAAGTCGGTTCCATTTGTACGTAAACATTTTTTGGGTTAGAAGCTCGATGACAATTAGGTATAAGTCGACAACTAGGTTATATCGACTGCCGTAGGACCTTCTTTCAGGTCTTGGCAGACAGCTTGCTCTCTTCATAGCACGTAAGTCCCTAGCCTTATGAATGTGACGTCGGACATCGACTCACGCCGGCGCCGCGCCGAGCGTTTCACAGTATCTAAACCTCAAACCATGGGCGAGCTTCGTCTACCATTATTGCATTCGAGAACGGAATAAATTACCTATTAATAATCATCCCTGGACACAAAACTTCAAATTACTAAATTGATATAAAAAACTTATAGCTCGGGTCTAAAAAACAACAATAGTCGAGCAGGTGTGTGACAGAGCACGCGCTGTGGGCCAGCCCCAGCCAGGCACGCTCCCCTCACCGGCGCCTGCCCGAATGCCCCGAATGGAAGACGTACCCACGACCATCCTTATGGCGTTCAGTAACCCGTGACCACCATCGACTTTTGAACTTTCGTAATCGAGAAGGAAGTAAGTATAGAGTCGGTATTGTGAAAATATACCTATTCGAAATTTAAAAATATTGATACTTTTTTTTTTATTATGACGAAACAAGCTCGAAGCCCTTATATTGAGCGGTTACCTCTGCCTATAACTTATATCAGATGCATATCACATGCAAACCTATATCAGTCAAAAGTGACGAATTGCACTGCACCCGTCACTTTGAGACATAGTTATTAAGTCTCATGTGCCTGTAATTTCACTGGCTCTCAAGGACTGCTGCCGGAACACACAGTTAGGTGCTTGGCGACAGATTTTCAACTTGAGGATGGTCGCTAGCCATGCGGGCATTCGCAAAAAGCCCTTCCACCATGCGGTGAAAAGCTCAAGCGCGCGGCGGGATTCGAACCATGGACCTGCTGCGCGGCAGTCCATAGCCAATGCCACTGAGCCATCACTGCTTCGCAACTACCTACGAATTAAAAATATAGGACTCAATAAATAGGTAAGCACTTAATCCATGCGCTTCATAAATACCTATAATAATAACAGTACAATTTAATATCAAGTAGGTACCTACCTAAATTTTAATCATTGCATTTTATTTAATTAAATTAACGTGAATTGAATTAACAATGTGTACTTTCCTCATTTACTTCAAGTTAATTGACTATTATTTAATAATCGTATTTTCCAAAATTTCTCAGTGTGCTTGGTCAATGAGACGCGCGAAATTACTGCCAGCATTTTGATCAAATGCTGGCACTAATTTAGCTCAATGAATAAGCATTGCTGCCAGCATACTGGGCCCGCTGCCAACTGGTAGTGGGCTAGTGCATTCCAAATGCCCGTGTGCCTACAATGGCCTTTAGGTTGCCTAAAAGCTTTCGATGTAGTAGGTAGTTTGATTGTAAACGAGATAAAGAGTGTAGGCGAATAGCACAGTACCTAGTAAGAGATGTATGATTCTTTTCTTTCGTATTCTCGTCTCATTCTCGTATAGGTAGGTAGGTACCTAATCTCTCTACAGTAGGTATACCTACCTACCTATAAAGTTTCAAAATCGTGTGTTAAGGCTCGGAAATTACGAAATAGTGCCAACATGATATGGAAAATCTCATAAACCAGGTACCGGATGGTACAATGCAATTTAAATACACGATACTCAAGGATATAAGTAATACTTTCATCGATTTCAAAACATGTTTCCTAATAATTGGCTCGATAGAAAAAAATCTCAAAAACACCTCTGAAAAAAGAGGATTCCTACTTTTTCCGCCAGATTTTAGTGAATTAAAATATGTTTTTTTTTCTAAAATATTGATTTTTTAAGTACAATAAATTTCATTGATTATTTTAATCCAAAAAAAGCACAGTTAATGCGTACTGAGCCTGTTTACAAAATGTCACATACGCCCTTTCATTCCGAGAAGCGTTAACATCATGTCGCACTATTTACTCCAGCGATCTACGTATATTGCTATCATCCTCGCTCATATCGCGGTCAGCCGCGTCGTGCGTCGGACCTGCGTCACTTTTCTCGGCGATCTCAATTAAAATAAAACATGGGTAAAATTATAAATAAACGCTTTGGGAGTGCAAAAAAGATGTACAAAAATCGTCAAAAACGCATGATGGACATAATAAGGTAAGCATCTATGGCTTCCTTTCTCCATGTTCCTATGTATATATCTCTTATATTAATGAAATTATCATATGATTGTGAACCCTAACGCAATATAAAAAACACTTCAAACATTTTACAAGACGTAGGTACAACTTTAGCTACCTAAAATAATTATTATAAGCAATATTCAGAATTTTTCGTAATGAATGTGTCGTAATTATTTTAGATGGATCATGATTAATTTATAGTTTCTGACAATAAGGCACAAAAGTTATGTACATAATTTTCGACTAATCAATCGTCGTTCAAATAGCGCATAGTAAGTGACATCGCTTCGCAATTGAGAGGCACGTGGATCGAATCCTGCGTAAAGAGATTCTTTTTGGTCAAATTTTAATTTTACGACATAATTCTTAATAATACAATAAATATTTTACGTATGTACGTGGACCAATATAATGTATCTGGCAGTAAGGCATAAACGATATGTGTGTAATTTTCGACACCTTGGTCAATGATTGTATAGTGTGTAACTTCTGAAGTCGAATCAGAAGATCGAGTACCGTGGATCGAATCTCACATACCTAGATTCTTTTTGGTGACTTTTTTATTTGTATTACTTTTTATTTGATACGTATTATATTTACGTATAATTAAGTTTTCTGACGCGTATTCAATTTACGATTACAATGCTTGCAAATTTATTAGGTATCTCGAGTTTCCATGTTTTCATATAATTAGAGAGTTTAGTATATCTAATGAACGTGAACATTAAATAGGTACTACCTAATCTAGCTACCTGAACACGTTTTTTCATAGATCTCGAAAAAGTATGTCTTGGATGGACACGAGTTGCCATAGCGTAATAGTTACAGTAGAACAACATTATCAATTTACTACAAAGCTATGTTGAGTAAACACCGTCCTTCTGTCCACTACTATAGAAAACACAAACTTTCATACATGGAAAGTTATTGAAATATTCATGGTATTATCGAGTACGTAATATATTAGTACATATAAATTAGTAGTAAAAAGATGGCCGTAAACGTTTGATGCGATAGAGATAATGAAATTTTGAAATGAAAACTTAATACAAAAAGAAGAAGCCTAAGCTTCTGCTTTAGAATGAGACTTTCCATGGTTTTCTTGAATAGCATAAGAATTAAGAACTGACTAAAAGAAAATGAAATAATTAGCACCATACCAATACTTACGTAAGAACATCGAGTAAGGTGCATTATAGGGGACTTAACTATAACGCCCTTAATAACCAAAGTGTAGCGGATATACTACCAAAGAGAGTATTCCCCAGGACGTTTTGGTGTTAAGGGGCGGCCGGTAATTCAACAAAAGTTAAAATTATACACATTATAGCCATTATGTTTTTAAATGTTTCATCTTCTGTGTTGTATAAACAACATATGGTAGCCATATAAACAACCCCATATATTGTAGGATAGGAGGATGCTTCTTGGTTATTGATACTATCCCATAACTTACTTACCAATAAAATTCAATATCGGACACCAAAAATATTATTTGAAAATCAATAAAAGTTTGTTATTTTTCTAGTATAGAAAATGGAGGAGAAGAACGACGCATTGTTGATATACACTATTACACAAAGAGTCTATTAAGACAAATCTCGAAACATTCACCTTTCGATTATTTTTTATGATTAATATGCAGGGTTATTGGTAAAATGCTAAATCCAGGGAAACCCGGACGGATGGCAGCCCTACTCTCATAGAATGTCCGATTTTATGTCGCACTCCGGTGCATCTTCGCAACATAATCTACCTATACAAGTACATACATCAAGTGACGGCACGGGTGTCGTTTACAAACATAAACGTATCTTTCGTAATCTTTGACAAATACAGTTAATAACAGTAATACCACGGTTTTATAATCGATATGTAATATTGTGGTATTACGTATGAATAGTAATACAAAGTAATAAATTTTCAAACAAAATACTTATCTTTCTCCTTGGGTGATTTCAATAATGGTATTATTTTGTTAGAAGTTTTGTTGTTCCACCCATCTACACAATAGCATCCACGAGATGTATTTATTATTATTAACAAATTGAAACAATAACTGTACCTACCTACTACATTCTCCATGTGATTTTTTGTTAGTGAAATCTTAATATGACTTGTAGTAATGACACGAGCAGGTACCCTTGATTGTTAGCGGAAACAAAGCCAGGATCTGAATGAACTACGCTACTTGATAAAAAAAAAGAAAAATTGGAACCGACTCCAACACCCAAAAATGTGAAATAACTTGTTCAAGTCGGTACCAGGATAGTTCAAAAGTACCTATTATCACAATATTGTGCACGTGGTACTAGTGTTGGACTTCGACAAGTTAATTCACACTTTTTGGTGATGAAGTCATTTCCATTTTTATTTTAAAAAAAACACTTCTTTTTATGACCCTTGCTACTTACGGGATCGATTTTCATTCATTGTCAACGACTATATCATCAAGATAAGTAAATATTTTTCAGTTATTGGAGTGTATGACAAAAACGGCTTGACCGATTTTGATGAAATTTAACTGGAACCAAACAACAAGTATCAGCTTTCAAACAATAAAAGTTTTTTTAAATCGATTCACCCAGTCAAATGTTCTGAGGTAACAAACATATAAGAAAAAACAGACGAATTAAGAACCTCCTCCTTTTTTTGAAGTCAGTTAAAAATACCCAATAGCATAACCCGCTATTTGTATTTTGATCAGGGGTAAAAAAGTTTTTTAATGATTTTCTGTGTAAATTTTACACAATATACTTGTTTTTGTAATAAATAAACCATCTTTTGTGTAACAGCTTACGCCTTGCATCAAAGTAGATACATAGTTCATGTTCATCAAAACCATAGTTCATGTTCATTAAAAATGAACATACACAAAAACTGCAAAAATCAAACAAGTTGGTAATAATCAAGACTAAACTTGTTCTACTGTAGGTATGGTAAATTTATTAACTGTGTCACACTATGATATTTACAGCATACAATCACCTAATGGTTGGTATCATGTATGCGTACTAGATGGCGCTTCAGCACACATCACATTCGTGTGTGACAAGATAGTTTCTACTAGTTCTACTAGAGAGCGCTCTAAATTTTTAATCAAATAAAATATTACCGTTGACTTGCGGACGTGGCGCCATGTACACCGCGAAGTAAACACGCGAGGAGAAGTGGGGACAAAATCTAACATCTGGTTTTAGAATTCTGTCCCTTAAGTACTACTACTATACCTACATGGTTTAGGCACCTAGGGACTTAGGGTCCTATCGATAGGACTTCTACGTAACTGTGATCACTTTTTTAACCGACTTCAAAAGAAGGAGGAGGTTCCCAATTCGTCTGTATTTTATTTTAATAAGATAGTTCAAAAGTCGGTAGTTACCTTTTAACACAATATTGTGCGCATGGTAGGTAGTAGGTACCTACGCTACGCGCGGCCCTATTTGGCCTTAGAAATGCTTGTAGGTATTCTATTATAAACTTATAACTAGCTAATAATAATAACTTTTAAATAACTAGTTAACCTTTTTGAGCGGGATTCGAATTTCAAACCCCCGTCTACCGGTATCGAGAAATGTTGGTATGGTTGAAACATTTGACTGTCCTTTTGTGCCTTAAGAAAATCTGAATAGGTAGGTATGTTATTTTATAAGCAGATGTGTGCAAAGAGAATTTAATAGTGTGTTTTGAATTTTAATTTTAAATGGGTAATTAGGTATATGTATATTTTGTATAGGTAGATAGGTAAGTACCTACCAAATATATGTTTGAATTTAGGTAAAGTTATTTTAAATTATACCTTTACGGTAAATTTGACTTGATAGGTCATACAAAACAACCCCCGTGTAATATTTATTATTTAATGCTAGAATACCTAGTACCTAGGTATTATTTAACCACGACAAAATCTAGACTGCAACAGCAAAAGCAGTTGATAAGGTAAAACAACTTTGATAGAAAACAAAAACATTTCGTTGGCTAACAAAACAATCAACCGCGTCAAAAGTAAAACAGACAGATTCGCGTTACAATGTTTACAACTTCGAAGTTTGTATGAAATTTCTACTTTTAAAAACTTTAGATCAAACAAAACTAAAAAGCGTTAAATAAAAAAGAAATACTTACCATTAGAGACAATATAAACTTTGCAGCGGTAGTTTATGACACAAGTCCCACACACACACAAGAACGAAAGTCACGGAACGAAAATAACAATAATAATATACGGCCAGCTGCGCCGTCACCCGTTGTTCGACTGGCGCGCGCGCCCGCTTCGTCGTCGTCGGCGGACGGCGCGCTTTGCACGATCGCTTGCTGCTTGCGTGACGTTCGTTGCACACACAACACAATGCATGCTGCTGATGCTGCTATTTACATATTATATTATTATTTAATCTTAAGATTAAGATTTATAGAGCAGAAGCAATTAGTACTTAATTGAAATAAAGGTTGCTTAAAAACATTAAGTACCTTAATTTAACTTCGGGTTCCTTCATACATGCTACATACATACGACGCAAAGAACGTATGGATAACCTACGTTTCTTAATGTTTTTTCTGTACCTATGTCGCTTACCAACAACTTACATGTGATCACATGTTGAGGCTATTTCACTGGGACTTTTCCATTTTCTCTTCTTTGATGAATTAAATGGGGATAAGGGGGAAAAGCACCTACAGAGCAGCAACAGACCATATTTTAAGTCACGTGTTGATGTGAGACGGGTGTCCTACTGCATACCTATTAGGTGTGAGATATGAGCTACCCGCCTTGGGAATAGTCTAGTTGGTAGTACCTAGATAACTTACACAATATCTTAAGATACTATTCGAAATGGAGTTCTGCAGTGCACCTAAAATTAGGTAGGTATGCAGTAGGACACCCGTCTCACATCTATGTTCATATCACCATGCTCATATCTATGGGCCAGGTAACCCCTTTATTAGATCGACTCCCTTGACTCCATCGAACGGCGAACGCAACGTCGCGGTTTTCGAATCGCTTAATCTCAGGAGGAACTGCATCTCTCTCTGCTTTTCGTCTACTCTCTAGAATAACAGTGGGTGTTCTAGACTGTTTGATCTGCAGCCAACGCATTACTTTCACCATCGCACCGCTCGCTTCTGAAGGAATGTTCACCCTCATTATCTACTATGCTGAACTATAAGCAACGATTTGATTTTTGGTTCCGTGTAACACAAAGAGTTAACTACCAAAGAGGAATTTGCGCCGAGGTTTTCATTCAGCGCTACGATATGGAGTTGTTTAAAAAGGGCGTCATAATAATTTCTAAGATATCGGCAGCTGTTCCTCAATCACCATAGATAAACCAACGGTGACCACTTCCCATTTGGTGAGCCGCCATACAGGTATGTATGTGTACTTACTTTAAGAATTTAAAAACAAAAAAATGCGAAATCCTTTTATCCATGCGCATCATAGAAAATGATAAAAATTGAATTTCATTTGTAAATAGACGATTCGGCTCCGCGTGACGTAACGTAATACATAAACATTAATCGATAACCTAATGTAGGTATGTGGATTTTCTAAGTTTAATAAATAAATAAATCATAGTCAGAACGATCACTTCTTCAGCAAGCTTAGCAGATCTGCAGTATGAAACTAAGTAGGTACTATGAACTTCTGCCCTCCTGGTACCTACTAATAAATAAATCATAGAGCGAATTTTATAGACCATACCTTTATGTTAAAAGAAAGTTTAGTCGTTAGGTACCATTAGATATCAAAAGTACCTATTATCACAACATTGTTGCTCATGGTGCCGACTTCAACAAGTTATTTCACACTTTTGAGTCTTGAAGTCGGTTCCATTTTTGGTTTAATTTTTTTTGTTATTTTACAACAGGTATTATTATTAAATCAGGGCCATAAAACAATTAATGCAATCAGACTGGAACGGAATATAATGTTGGGATCGGACCGGGTTTTTAAATAAATTAATAGTTGGGTTTAGTTTTTGGCATCAGACCGGGATACACCAACACTTTACAATCAACCCTTTGCACTTATTTAAGATCGATTCGTGGTTCAATTCTAGAATAATCAAGGACCAAATGTCCTTTTTATACTGCGGTCATAGTGACCAACTTAGAGGTAGGTAATCTATGGTTAATACTCTACCCCACAAAAAACAAAACAACGAGATTGAAAGATGTTAATGTTATCATCATATACAGGGTTATTGGTCAAATGCTAACAATCTTCCTTTAACAGATAGCAGAAGTCAACCCTAAGAGGTTGTTAGCATTTTTACAATAACCTTGTCGAATATATTCAAAGAAAAAAAATGTAAGTGTCGACTACAGAAACTTCCTCCTCTTTTATGAAAATTAGCTAGGGATAAACCTTTAGTAATTTTTTTGTTGTTTTTTTATTCTTATTGATCCCCATTAATACACCCCACTTGGAAGTATCCGCATACTTACTTTGTTTTATAGGGAGAATTTAATAATAAATTGGGTGCATTTATTATTGAAATAAAATGTCTTAAAATTTTATAACATTCAATTTCAATAATTCAGTATTTCGATTTTCTTACTGACGTTGCGGACACAATATTTGATATTGCCCCCCATTGTAACCCCTTTCTTGCATTTCCTATCTGTTGTTTGAAAACTTAGGCACCTTATCTATAGGTAATCATGTTTATGCTAAGTACGTACTTAGTGCCAGGACATAGAATCTGAAAGTGTATAGGTAATTCAGCCATGAGATAATTTGAGAACTCCTTTTGAATCAATATTTGCGTAGGCAAGGCAAAGAAATATGAATTTTACAGCTTTTAATTTTAACTGTTAAAACTGTGCCCAGTTATTTGTATACGTATATGTATATAGTAAGTATATACAGAATCAGAAAATTTTTCTTACTCATAGGTTTGACCTATAAGTAAGAAATATACACATGTGTACTAAATAGTTACTGGGAAATTGAAAGCTCTAAGCTCTAGCATAACCTCTAGGCTCATATTACCTACTCTAAGCCTCTCTTGGGCTTGTGCAAATCAAATTCGTAGATTTGGTTGCTCTCCCTAGTGCCATAGTATTGCCATGGTAATGTTATCTAAACATTACCGTGGAATTGCTTCTCTTCTGTAAAAAAAAATTAAAACCCTACAAATCAACTTTAGTAAAAAACTTAGGTAAGGCAGGGTCATGTTTTATGATTCTCATCCGGACCTCACCTTACCACTATATCTGCGGCAGCTGTTATTATGGCATTGTTATCAATGAAAACTACAATTAGCCCTCTTACCAATTTAAGTCAACGAACTATGTTCATAGAGCTCATTTTAGGATGGCTGTATCAATTTTACACCTATGATAGGGATGTTAATGTGTATGTAGAAATGTGCTATTATTAATCGGAAATGATGATCGAATTGGGGTTTTATTGAAATTACATATGAATAGGATGGGGTCGTGCTGAGCGAATGCATTTTTAGAAAACGGACCAATTTCACCTAAATAGGATAAAACTTTAATGTATTCAACCAACAAAATTATGATAAACCTATGTCACAGTATAGACATCCAATGAAGTTGCAGTATTTAAAATTTGATATTAGACTTTTGTGAAATTTACATCAGGATGTAGCAAATAATCTTATACAAGTTTTAAAAATTATACCATCGAATTTAGCGATATAGCTCTACATATAACCTAAATATAAATATGGCCCGGGTTTGAATCCCGCACATGACTATAATTTTTCCTCTCATAAATTTGTAATTTTGTAATAAATAGGGCCACTTTGCTACAGCGATATTACGTACTATTTCCACATGAATAAATAGTGCTATTTGTATGGCACCGCTGCAGTACATATCATAAAAGTCCGTATCGACCACGAAGTTTTCTTTTTTCCACGACAGAGAGCCAACAAATTGAAAAACTGCCATTAGGTTTGACCATATACTTAGGATTTCTTCGCTACATCCTAAGTCTATGGGTTTGACGTTCTGTGGTAGCTAAAGTGTATCACATTTTTATGAACTCCCAGTATCCCAATACTCTCCGTAACGTTGATGGGAGTAATCTGAAATCAAATTGCCGCAACAAAAGGGATCTTTTAAAAAGCGGTACAGGTTTGCGCGATGAAATTGTGTGTGTTTGCGGGGTAAACTGAACCAGCTTGAGTTTCCCCCAATTTGAAACGTGCTGGAGATATGTCTCGAGTCTCGATCTTACACACCTTTTTCTTTATACTTTCATTGACAATGGCGCAAGGGGTATTTGCATGACCGGTGTATTGTTCATCGCCAGGACGATCGTTTGCATAATAATGCATGTTGCTAGTATGCAACATGTTAATGATGTGAAGAATAAAAAGCGTTGGCGACAACACAGAACCTTGAGGCTGGCGATCCACATGCATAAATCCTCGGGCAGGCGTTAGGATGGTAGCTTGGATAATAGTGCCCTATGCCACATCCGATCAAAGGCCTTGGCAATGTCTAGACTAAGCGCAAGTGCCCTTTACTCTCAACGTCTTCAGCCCAACTGGAGAGTTTATGTAGAAGCTAAAAAAAACTAGTTTGTTAAAGAATCAATGTGACATTTTCAAGCTAGAGTATGTTACATGAAAAATTTTGTCATTAATTCTATTTAGGAGCTATAGAGAGCCAATGTGAATTAAAAAATACCTTTTGAGCAGGATGATAAAAATTTAAAAAGATAATAAGCTTTAGGTAAATGTAGTAAAGTATATATTAAAAAAACTAACAAAACTTGTACCTACTTCAATTTCACAAGTATATTCTAACTGCTCAATTAATTTTAAATAGCTATCTACTACTGATGTTAACATTTTCAACGAATACCTATTATAGAAAAACTAATTTTTCTTTACTTTCCTTATATTCGAAATGAAAAGTAGTGTTTAACACGAGTGTTTAGTCATACCTAATTACTACCTACTCGGATTATAGCCGCATTCAATTTAAATGGGTAATATTCATGTTATCAATAAATTAATTGGAAAAAGTACTATTTTTTACTCTCCTTATATTGGTAATGAAAAATAGAAATTAAACACGGGTGATAGTCAACAATTCCTTTTCGGACTATAGCCACCCGTAATAAAAATATTTCCTTAAAATTTCACAAATTGTTTTAACTTCTCAATTAAATTCATATACTTAATACTACTTATGTTTTTATTATTGATTATATTTTAGGAAATGTACAATTTTTACTTTCCTTATATTTGAAATGAAAAGTAGAGTGTTTAACACGTGTGAAAGTCATCAATTCTACATATACTATAGACTGTAGTATCCGTGGTACCCTCAAGTCGTACCATCAGTGGTACCACGGTTATTTTTTCTTAACCACATACCACTGATATGTTGCATACGTACGAGTACCTACCTAGTTGTGCGAGATATAAGCGTGTTTTCTTCCATTCAATTTCATTCAATAAACAGTTTAAAAAAGTATACATAATAATGAATAAGAATTCTTGTAATGAAAAAGGTTTGAATTGTTTTTTATCGGAAGAAGAAAGTTATAAATTCTGATTGGCTAGTTCCATGTTATCAAGGAAATGAAGGACAAAGGAGGATAAAGATTTAGATTTCGCAAGCACGCCTGAGTTCATCCTTGCACGCACAGTATACATCGTGGATTATATCTGGCAATAAACAGATCTCTGTGTGTAAATAAAACTGTTAATAATAAATAAAAGAAGTAGATGTCCCTGTACAGTTTTCCAAATTTTTACTGGGTGATTACTTTCCCGAACATAGTGACGAAGATGATTGTGAACAAAACTGGTATTTTGTTCACAAGAGACGAGAGATCTCATGATCTCATCGGACAATTAAAATAAATATATTGATGGGACATTTACGAGCTGCCCGTCTTTCTCTGTGAATTTAAAAGCACACACTACTCCTCTTATTGTTGCTTTAATGAAAACATAAAACAGAAATCCTATATCACCTTACTGAGTATCATAAAATCACAATTACCACAATTTAGCCCCACTACAGTGCTTTGTGATCTAGAATTGCAGCAGTAAATGCGACTTTAGAAATGTTTCCAAGAACTTCTATAAAGGGCTGCTTTACCTTTGGTCAAAAAATAATTGGAAACACGCTAAATCTTTTAACCATGCACACAGCTAGTAAAGCAAAATGACGTATTCGCCTTATGCGCAGCACCACCTCTTCTACCACAAGAGATAATCTTAGATGGCTTTGAATATTAAAAAAAAACACGAAAACATGAAAAAACAATTTGTAATTACGTAAAGAATTTTTGGTTAAGAGATAATTTCATTAACTTTATAGGTGTCTTCGACATCGTACAAACAATGTCATTGTGGGTTGGAATGCTAAACAAAATAGTTCAATTAATAAAAATAGAGATATTACTACATACTAGTTAAATGTTTTGAAGAAAATCATCAACCTATTTGAAGTAAACAAAGGTGAAAGAAATGTCAAACGGAGAAAAATATGTAGGTACTAGCTTTCCGGGCGCGGCTCCGCACCTTATTACTATATATTCTACTAGCTTTCCGGGCGCGGCTCCGCCCGCGCGTATGTCGGTTATCGCGCGAAAACATTAACCTCTTTTTGCGCAGTCGGATAAAAACTATCCTATGTTTTTTCCCGGGTCTCAAACTATCTCCATACCAAATTTCATTCAAATCGGTCCAGTAGTTTTGGCGTGAAAGCGTAACAGACAGACAGACAGACAGACAGAGTTACTTTCGCATTTATAATATTAGTACTGATGATATATTATACGCTCCGCGCATGTCGGTTATCGCGCAAAAACATTAACCTCTTTTTGCGCAGTTGGATAAAAACTATCCTATGTTTTTTCCCGGATCTCAAACTATTTCCATACCAAATTTCATTCAAATCGGTCCAGTAGTTTTGGCGTGAAAGCGTAACAGACAGAGTTACTTTCGCATTTATAATATTATAGTACTGAAGTGCTGATTGTAAATGATGACATAATTAATTCTAGTTGAATCTGTCTTATTATAAGACAGATTCAGCTATAATTAATTACAAAAGAAAACGGAGCCCAACACAACACCGTTGCTCACGGCCAATCCCCTATTCCACGATATCTCAAGGCACTTAATAGATGTGTATGTCTCCAGCTTACTCAATTGAAATTTCTTAATTCAGAATATGCCAATATTTAGAGCAGATTTAGTGCAATTATGAATACCAACTCAAAATTTAGGTGCCAAATAAACTTCGATGCTACAAGTTATTATTAGTGTGTTAGCTGGCGTTATGGTCTCCAGCTGACACATGCTGTATATATGAAACGGCTGAAGATGTGATTCTATACTATAGCCAGGGATTTAGAGCATAATTTAGTAGTTAACTTAGTCTCCTGGACCGGAACTATAATTGTGATGTTCTTACGGATGAATTGAAAGTAATTATCTCTTAATGTTTGAAATTTTGTGAGGAAAATGTCTGACATTCTTTGCATTTTAATTAGCATTTTATTCCTTAATTTAATTTTCATTCTTATTGGAGTAGTATTTAATAATATTTGACATTATATTCAATAACTTATTTGCCTAATTTATTTTTATTGTGTTAGATTGATTTTATTGTTATATGATGTTTTTCAATATTGACATTTTATTATTCATTTGTAAATCTTATCGTTAATAGTTATGTAATCATATTCTGTAATCAATAATCTAATAAGTTTAATTGGCAATAGTCGTACTAATTATGTAAATAAATAAATAAATGGTCAATGAAAAATAAATAAAATATGGAAAATTATTTTTCATTTATTTTTCATTCACAAATGTTGTTTTTTTTTTTTTTTTTGTGCCTGATAGGTTAGCCTTTGACCACTATCTCACCTGATGGTAAGTGATGATGTGGTCGAGGATGTTGTTCAGACTAACCTAGAGTTACTGGCTCTCAAGGACAGCTGCCGGAACACACCGTTAGGTGCTTGGCGACAGATTTTCAACTTGAGAGTGGTAGCTAGCCAGGCGGGCATTTGCAAAGTGCCCTACCACCATGCTGTAACGACTGCTATCCTAAGAAAACAACCGGGACCGACGGCTTAACGTGCCCTCCGAAGCACGGAAGCGCTCAGTAGTAATGTCACCAGCGGTCACCCATCCAAGTCATGACCGCAGCGGACGTTGCTTAACTTTGCTGATCGATTCAGAATGGCTAAGCAAATTTGGCTACGAGCGTGATAGCATAGGTAAATATTGTGTCGTTAGATTTAAGTTTTAGGCAATGTCCTTTGTTTTAATTTTAATCTATACTTATAATAAAACTGTAACAGGTCCAATTCTGTACATGGAAGATATTTTGAAAAAAAGAAATGTACAGTAAGTACTCTGTAGCTGATACTGATGCCGAATCTGTATTTTTTTTTATTTTTGTCTGTCTGTCTGTCTGTCTGTCTGTCTGTCGGTCTGTATCCCGGCCGCGTATCACTCCAAAACTACTGAATGGATTTCAATGAAAATTGGCATGATTGGAGTTCATACTACAAGGTAGGATAATTTAGCTTTTTATCCCGAAATTCAGCATGGTTCCTTTGGGAGAGGGGATGAAAGTCAAAATATACAGTTAGTTGTAATTTATTAACGCGTAGTCCGATTTCATACGTTCTTTTTAGGGTTCGTTACCCACAGGGTAAAAACGGCCTGTCCGGCTGTCCGTCCGTCCGTCTGTCCGTCCGTCCGTCTGTCACCAGGCTGTATCTCAAGAACGGTGATAGCTAGACAGTTAAAATTTTCACAGATGATGTATTTCTGTTGGCGCTATAACAAAAAAAAACAAGTAGGCCATGTGCGAGTTGGACTCGCGCACGTTAAAACAAAAAAAGGTTAATATGAAGTCTAATGTAGTACGGAACCCTTCGTGCGCAAGTCCGACTCGAACTTGGCCGATTTTTTTAATTAGAATAGTGGTGCTTTAAAAATTATCACGTAAATATTTCAAAGCCATCGGGTTTGCAGTTCAGAAATTACAGATATCACAACATAAATATTACGTTCCAAATAACTTGACACCCAAAATGTACAGAAACCTTTGAACGTACGGCTCATCTTAAGCTGGCGTTTGCACTTTATCGTATATAATAGATAGGTCTGTAGTCGGACCTCTCCAAAAGACTGATTTTTCAAACGATAAAACATAGTTTTTTTTATTACGATAACCACAACTTCCCTACGAATATTTTTCATAACATTCAATGCTCTAATCAGTCTAATCTATACCTATAACAGGTTGCAGAAGGCGGGTAGGGAAGCGCGAGGGGTTCTTACCCGACGCTTACATTTATCTATTTATACTTATAATAAAACTGTAACAGGTCCAATTCTGTACATGGAAGATATTTTGAAAATATGTTTTGAGAGCAATCTGTAGCTGATACTGATGCAAAAACTGTTTTTTTTTCTGGCTGTCTGTCTGTATCCCGGCCGCGCATCACTCCAAAACTACTGAATGGATTTGAATGAAACTTAGTACGATTCGAGTTCATACTACGAAGAAGGACATACGATACTTTTATCCCGAAATTCAGTACGGTTCTCTTGGGAAAGGGGATGAAAGTCAAAATGTACACTTAGTTGTAATTTACGATTTCAATCATTCTTATTTTGTTACAATAGTGGTAATTTAATTATTTTCCCGTAAATATTTCAAAGTCCTCAGTTTTGCAGTTAAGAAATTACAGATATCACAAACTAAATATTTCGTTTTAAATAACTTGAACCGCGGAATATTGAGAAACCCTTGAACGTACGACTCATCTTAAGCCCACAGGCAGCCCGGAACCCCACGGGAAGCCCGACACCCCACGGACAGACCGGCATCCCACGGGCAGCCCGGCACCCCACGGGCAGCATGGCACCCTTATTTAGTTTTGCAAGCTTGCTACTATAAACTCTAAAATGTCGTACATTCACCACAATCAGTTTTTAAAACTACATATCTTTCTATTGTTTTGGATACATTTCGGAGACTGCGCAATGGAAGTGCACAATGTTGTCTTAGGTTTTCGCGATTGCTACACTTAGTAATTAAACAACTTTAAACGGTTTAAATCACGTATATTTATCATTATTTTTGTCCGGACGTTTCAAACACTTTGTAGTGATCGTGGTCACGGGGTGACTGTCGGGACAAAAATAATGATAAATATACGTGATTTAATCCGTTTAAAATTGGAAGTGCACCACTTTAGTAGATTGTTATACAAGGGTCGAAAGGAATTGATAACTTTCACCCGCGGTCAGCTCTCTACTTTTCATTTCGAATTTAAAGAAGGTAGCTTTTCTAAAAATCATTCATTGAAAACATAACATACTTACTAAAAATTTATTGAGAGGTTAGAACTATTTGGGAAATTTTACGTAAAATTTTGTTTGGAATATTTACAGGCGCTTATGGCCCGAATAGGAATCTCTCTGCTTTTCACTACTAATATAAGGAATAACGATGTAAAAATAGTATGTGTTTTTATATAATTTAATAACATGAGCAGTACCTTTTTAAAATTAATGCGGCTATAGTCCAAGTAGGTATCGATGACTTACATCCGTGTTAAACACTTTACTTTTCATTTAAAATATGAGAAGGGTAAAAAAATAGTAGTTGCATAGTGGTAGGGCATTTTGCAAATGCCCGCCTGGCTAGCTACCACCCTCAAGAAGAAAATCTGTCGCCAAGCACCTAACGGTGTGATCCGGCAGCTGTCCTTGAGAGCCAGTAATTATCTAGGTTAGCCTGAACAACACCTTCGACCACATCATCACTTTCCATCAGGTGAGATAGTGGTCAAAGGCTAACCTATCATGCATAAAAAATAAAGTTTTTCTAAATATTTACTAAAAATAATAAACATAAGTAGAAGATACAAAGATACACTAGGAGTTAGAATAATGAAATTTAGGGAAAGTTTTAGTTAGTTTTTTTTAACGTACACTTTTTACCTTATATATTACTACCCTGCCAAACATAGTTGTTATTAATTGTTTTATAACAACAGAGTATTTTACAACGAAAAATCTTAGACATATAACTTTGTTAACACCAATGGTTACCATGGTTACAAGTCATTCCGGCCCAAGAGAAGGAAGCATTTACTATGAGTTTTTCCCGGCCTTAGGTGGGAAGGAGCGTCTCCCACCCGCTACTCAGATCAAACAAACACTACTTTCCGAAAATGAGAAATAAAAAAAAATCGATCTACCGTCAAACAAACCGCCGCCGTTTTAAAGTCGAAATTCTAAAGAAACGCACAAGGTACTTTGCTTCAACATTTATTGTGCGAACCGGGAAAGAACTCTCTGAGTTACTTAACTACTGTCTTCTGGAAAATACAACCCGGGAGTTTTGAAATCCAAAGTGGAAAGGTCTATTCTGAGCTATGGTTTACTATAAGAGTGCTTCACCGTCACCGCAGACCACAGTTTTCTTAATATGAGATAAACAGTGCACAAATGTGAATTATTAGTCTGCAGGTACGGCAATCGCGAACGAAGTCGCGGGTACAGCTAGTATGTTGAATAAAATAGGACTTACAAGGAACTATTAATAAGAATTTGTATCATGTTGAACCATTGTACATTTATTTAAGGTTTAAAATAAGGGTACTTGATTTGACGTTAGTCATATTAAATATATTATATTTGTTCAATACATATAATTGTATAAAATCAATAATAAGATTAATGTAATAATACCTATGATAAAAATAGTTATGTATAAGCACATTCTAATCAAATAATTTAATAGTAAACCAAAATTGTAGTTATTTAAAAGTATTGATATTGACTGCCGAAGTTGTTATTTGAAAGGGGCCCTGCCCAGCAAGTCAGTCGTCTTTAAGCAAGCTCAGAGTGAACAACTCAGATCTCACAGTGGGGTTGAAATATATTTTCAAAGTAGTTAACGACGAAGTGCTGCCCGATCAAGATTGTGTGAAAGTTAAGTGATTTATTATTCTCTTTTATGATATTACTGAACTAACCTTGTTTATATGTAATGGTTCTTAAAATGGTTTGTTAAAAAGGTTTTGACAGTTGTTATAAATTATATTGAATTATAATTATAATAATGTTAATTAATAGTTGATGCACCAGTAAAAGTGTACATAACATGTATTTAGAGAGTAAGTATCACATTGTTAAAAGATTTTTAAAAGAATGGCCCCGAGTTTCTTGCCCGTTCTTCTCGCAGTGGCTCTATACAATTTTGTTTGCTGAACGTGGCAGTAAAATTACCATATTTCAATATTAAAATTGCATTAGAGCGTCGCAGACGCCTAAATTGAATAAATAGTTTTGACTTTGACTTTGACCTTTTATTTTATTAACCTAACAAGCGCTTCAAAATTTCAGTTGGGAATTAGAAAAATTACGGTAGGTAGTCAAAAACACACCACCGTGCTTTTGATGCATTCTCATTCCGATGGCACTACATTGGTGTCCCCATTGGGTTGCATTGGGTCACAGTGTTTACACGATGGGTTTTTTCGAATCGCGTCACAGTGTGCCTCTAAATGGTATGACTGAATGAGAATACATCGTTGACATTCTAACCCGGCACCCCATTAGGTGCAAATACTCCTACGCAGGTAAAACATGTCAGATAAGAAATCGTCATCTGAGTGGTTGAGAGAGCGGGAGAGCACGATATGTTTCTGCATACATGACCGAGGCATCGTCGCCGTCGTCGCATCGGCGATGTGTTTTTTCTAGTTGTGCAATTATCGCTCACATTTTCATTTTGACTTACCTACTGACTCTACTTCTAATTCTTGGGGTTTGAGTGGAAAAATCCTACCTACAAATTGTCTTGGGGTTGAAGTGGAATGATTTTTGGGGTTTAGTGGCATAAGCCGTTTTGTGATTTAAGTGTACTTACCTAAATGTTTAATTGAAAATGTGTTATGTTTATACTAAGATTTTTTATTTAAAATCACTGTGTTTATATGAGTTTATATATTATTATTTTAATGTGTGACTTTTCTTTTTATTAAATGTGAATAAACTATTATTTTAAACCATTCTATAAAAACATAACTCTCCTTTTTTGGCAGTGGTGTAATAAAAAAACCAAGTGTTCAAATTCACTATACTTAACTCGTTTATAGTTATCTCAAGTTTGAACTTAAAATAATAATAATTTTATGCTAAATGAGTACTATTTCACATTCGTCAAGTTTGAACGAAGTTTGTTCGAACGCAATAGTTTGCGTGGGGTAGTAGGTAACCTACCACCTTTGGGAGATATTCAACCGCCAAGATGAAGCGTGAGCATTATACCCTGTGTTCCCGATTGAAAAGCAACGTATTCACCGAAATTACTGATCATGAGTTTTAAGGATGAATGTCTCAGGGTAACGAGGGCAGTGCAGTGAGGCGCAGGATATTGCAGCCAAAATTCTGGGCAGCATTGCATCTATATTATGGGCTGCTGTTGCGCTTACCATCAGCCGTAGCATGTCACTCGGTTACTGTTATACATACTATACTCACCTTTTACCTCTTATATACCTATTTTATTGTTTTTGGCAAAAAAGTATGTAGCCCAGGGAGTGATTTGTTCTATGCATCTATACATACATATTTAACCTGTTTGCATCACACGCACCCGAATTTGGGCTTTTCTAAAACATAACACTTGACAACAGTTGAATGACATTCAACAGCTGTCAAGTTATAATTTTACGTTTTATGCAAGTAGGTAACTATGTACATCTGTACTTTAAATTCTAAATGAACGTTTGTAAGAGGAGATTTAAAGTGCCACGTACTTTTCTCCTGCAGGGGCTGCAGGTTTCGTGTGGCATTTCCTGTTCGATATGACATTTCCGGTCTGATTATTACAATTCAAAAGTTTTTGCTATACCTACTAGACCCCCATGGATACTGTGTTGAAAGTTTAGTTAATATACGACAACGGGAAGTACCTATTTCAATTCATGAAATGCAAAAAACAAACTTAATTTTTCGCGCTTTCCCTAAATTGGCGCGCAAAGTGCAAACATAGATTCTAAATCTGATGTGTTACGATGTGTCGCGAGTAAAGGTAAAGAAGAAATTATAATTGAATATGCGAAAATAGAATCATATATACGCTCTCGGAATTACTCAGGATGGTAGATGCTTGTAGCAGCTCAAGCGTAACACAATAGGGACAAATTGTGAAGAAATCGTCAGCCCAAAAATGCAAAGAGATATGGTACCTAAGTAGTTATAACGACTTAGAAGACGCCTGCCGACGAGTTCGTGAACATTTATGGTCTAACAAAATGGGTATTCATATGTGTGTGATGACTGTGATCCATCGACTTGAGATATATAAAAAAAAACCGAAGGTAAGTAGGTCTCAAGTGAAATTTTAGGGTAGGCTTTGACACTAACCCTATATCTATTTTGATCAATAAACATATTTACCGGTTCTCAAAGGCGTCTGAGAGTTATCCACGCCCGGTGAGTGTGGTTGTGTGGCAGGACATTTTTAACAGAAAGTGTGAAGTGTCTACTTAAATAAATAGAGGATGTAACCTAAGATTTTTTACACTCTCTGGATGTAACACAGTCCCTTAACTTAGGCATCCATGAATACCTACCTATAGGAAAAACCTAATAGACCTAACGTAGTGACATAGAACATATTGTAATAATACTACGGTAGTGATGAACGCAGGATATTTAAATAACTCCTGCCACACTACCACTATGTCGCTGAGGGAAGAATAAAATAGTAAAGCCTGACCTGAAAAAATTCCAAAAAATTATGAAACACGTTAATCAAAACAGTGTTAAAACGCCTTATTGAATAGCCAATTTGAATAGTGCGCCATCTAGCGTCGAATAGTAAATTCAATTTGGACTGACATTTTGCTGCACATGTAAATAAAATTTTACTTGCTCAGTGAATGCTACATCAAAATGTCAGTCTACATATCGTCGGTGCGCTTGCCAAATCTGATATGTGTTAAATTGCAACTTTTCAGGAGGAAGAAAAAACTTGTTAACTCATTTATTTTTTATCTTATCAAAAAAGTTTAATAACATTGACATGACCAAAAATATACAAGAACATGTGACAACAATAATTTTATTTTTACTTGCTCTCATAAAGCACAATTAATTTTTTTGTTACTTTCGATGCACATATCAGATCAGATTTTTGTTATGTGAAAATTACGCACATACATATTATTACTGAAACAAAAATCTTAAAAAATATTGACTATGTGTGAAATACAAAGGATTATTATTTAAGAAATGAAAGGAAAACATAATAAAACTTCAATCGTTTTGTATGGAAATCTTATCTTTATTAAATGTAACGAAATATTTTATATTTGTACCATAAAAACGACAAATTTTCTTATGATGGTGATTGAGTTTTGTTTTACATAAATGGACTATTGTGTTTTACATTATTGTACTAATTAATGTTGTAATGAAAATAGTTTATAAGTAACAAAGAGATCACGATTCAGTTTGAGTATGACGGGGATCTCGTTCCTTAAAAAAAAACATAAAAAATACCAACAAACAGCTTCTTATAACAAAATCAACAGTTACTTACACTTTTGGTTTTCTTAAACAAATTGATTATTCATATAATTAACAGAGGTTTTAAGCAACTAAGAGTTCATAAAACAATAAGAATGTAGGTCTTAAATGACAACATTTTATTAAAAAACATCTTAGTATTCAAATACAGCGTAGCTTCATTATTGTATTTCTAGACATACCTACTAATTTGAAACTATGTATTTTTTATTTTCACATAAGTACTGTTCAGTCATAATAATCAGTAATTTGTTGTTTCATACAAGTTATACTTTGGAACTCACTATGGAGTATAAAATTATGGTATCTATTATAAAGAAATTCATCAAAAACCAAAAACAAACAAATTTGATGGAATTCACTAGGTTTAAGCCAACTACTAGGTAATCATACATTAATTGGCTTACCATGGCTTAGTTATGGTCAAGGCTATCATAAAAGCAGTTTTAATTTCTGTGCATGTAATTCTTTAGATTTTTGGTTACTAACCAGCGCGCATTCATTGTGGCAGTAATTTCCAATCATGTGGATGTCGCAATTTGCAAAAATGGTGCCCATTCTTGTATAACCAACCCGTTATATCGGAAACCACAGGATCACATGTTGATTTTCTTGGTCTGATAGAATCAAGCAAACATGTCATCAATCTTTGAAGAATGTGTAATGTAATCTAAGGCGATAGTTTAAGGCTTAGCAGGACGAGCTTGTGACATGCGATGGGTGTAACCATTTGGAAAAAATATTGGCGGTTTCAATAGTTGCTCCAAAGTCGAATACACACTTTCCTACTGCATTGTGTGCCCCTTTTCCAGAATAGTGTGTTGTATTTCAATATCTCGTTACTTTGTGAGGTTTACATAAATCTGATGCAAATATTTTGTAGTAGTTCCATCGGATATGAATATTACATTTATGTAATTTTCTTGAGTTTTAAATTAATGAAATTCAAAAACAAGAAACAAACTCATTGGCTGTCACACCGCCTTCACTTTCGTGCCAAACTGATGTACTTCCTCATTATTGTTTTGATAAAGTGTGAAATTATGCAACTGCAGCTTTGTTTTATAATATTGGGCAGATACTTGAAGCTTTGGTGATAAAAGTACACCTTATAGTTACGCACTTCACATAAATAATTAAGCTTCTTCTTTAGCATTGTAGGCTTCTTGCTTCATTTTTTAGATGTTGGCTTGTTTTATATAATATGTATAGTTGAGCTCATTGATTCAGCCTAAGGTTCACTTGATTCAATATGAGAATACTCAGGTATTTTCTCAGTATCATCATATGAGATAAGTTCAGGCTGCCCTTCTTCAGTATCACATATATATATAATATTTTGTGAAATTAAATGGTTCAGTGCAGTGTGGCTATGCTAGATAGCCACACTGCACCTAAATCAAACAAGCAATGCACAAGGTTTATAGTCGGTCCAAAAATGCATACAAGGCCATAAAACGTAGAGCCATGCGCGCTCTTTTGCACTTGGACTTAAGAATAAGTGTATGTACTTTAAAAACTAACTAATTACTATAATTCGATTATATATAATTTATTTAATATTAATTTTGAATTGGTAATAATTTATTTTCGATTAGAAATTAGAAAGATACTCCTACGAAAGTAGTTTGAGAAACTATTGAGTTATTTTTTTTTAAATATTAGTATTTAACGGGACTTATCGCGATAAAAGAGATGTGGAGATACTACCGGGTTTTTTGCCATGTATAAAAGAGGTGGTGGATTAAGTTGGATCAGTATTGAAGTCCTTCTCCATTAAGACTGTATATCGTTCATTATCAAAGTTGGCAGCGCAAGTCAGGTAACCCAAGGATATTATTCCTCTTAGGACACCTGGTGTATACAGGGTATATTGCAGCTATTGCGGTAGTTCATGTATTTTACAAATATCTGCTAGAGTCAGGACCAGACCACTGGATTAAGCTTCACGACCCGAAAGTCCTCTCAACGGAACATCAGTACCACTCAAGACTAGTACAAGAAGGTATTGAAATAAGGAAATATCGTAACTTCAATAAAGAGGATGGTTTTAAGTTAACTGCATTCTGTAATCCATTGCTAAGGAAATGCACCATACGCGTTTTACCTTCCTTGAGACCTGTGGATGTTATCAGTGTTGTATGTCGAGACGACACATTTCTAAATCAAACCCGCAGTTGGACAAAATACCCGCCCTTCAAGACGTTGACACCCGCCTCTGTAGTCCGCTCGTGATCACGACCACGGCAACTTGGTCGAAACGCCGAGGTAAATAAAATACATGTTTTATCGCGTTTAAGTCCCGTTAAATACTTATAACTAAGGTAATACATATCTCAACCACTACATAGCTAATATTTAGTTAGATTAACAACAACAGTTTGAACACTTACCCAGGTTGTCCACAATTTATTTATTTTGCTTCATATAACTTTTCTAGAATCTGTACTCGCAACCACGTAGATCACGGTACAATTTCTATGCTCTTGTTTTGCACATATTGCTATGTGCAAAACAAGAGTCCTTAAAAACTGATATGTGTTTGCAAAATCTGATATGTAACAAATAAATGATCAGCCTCTTTCTGCTAAGTGTTTTAAATACATATATCAAAAATGGCATCAGATACTTTGCACATAACAACAAATGTAAATCATGAACCAGAGGGTTTATACACCTGATAGTTTTTGCATTCGATGCAGCTTTTAAAAATGAAGCACATACGCTAAAAAACGAAAAATCGTAAAATAACACATATCAGGTTTGGCAAGCGCACCGACGATATTTTTTGTATTAATATCTTTTTGGAAACCTAGAATTGATATAAGATTTTTTTAATTTAGTTATTATAGTTAATCAGTTTGCTACAGACCTATGGCCAATCATATCGATCTTTGAATCTGGAAAAAGCATGGAAGTAATAAGTACAATAGTACTTATTTTTTTAATAATTACCGTTATAGTTACTTTTTCCCGTGGAAGTAATAAGTACTATTGTACTATTGTACTTATTACTTCCACGGGAAATAGTAACTATAACGGTAATTATAAAAAAATAGGATTTCTCTATTGTTGATCCTGTTGTCAATGTCAACTGTCAGCGTCAGCACAGCTGTCAGCTGGTACGTGAGTTAAAGGAAATGTCGAATTTCAAAACAATTCAATCTTGTAAAAATGCCAGGTGCTGTTTCAGAATTTATTGATGATATTGAAGATTTAATATCTTCACAGGATATCACACCGAAGGAGAGATATGCCAGTAGAAAGAGCGTTAACGCGCGGTCCAGAAAACGTGATAATAATCATACAGAGCCAGTGGAAAAAGTTGTTTTGGAGAGTGTCGTCCCAGGTAACCTAAATAAATTGTCTTTCCGACCTAATAACATAATGCAGCTAGGTATAAAAATACCAAACAGGTTCCTATAATTATTACACGTGTAAACCAAGCGGTAGATATTATCACAGTTGTACCCTTAAGTTTGTAAACTTTTTTTGTGACCTTAAATACCAGATTTTTAGATTGGAAAGAGTAGAATCTCAATATTTTCCTTACAATACCTACCCAACTGCTATTTCAAATCAAATATGCAAGAGCCTGAAGTTCTATAACTGTCTCACTTATAAAAATCTAATTCAGGTACCCAGACTATCTATGTAAAGACATGGGGGTGTGCACACAACAACTCGGACTCCGAGTACATGGCGGGCCTGCTTGCTGCTAATGGCTACAAACTCACCGAAGAGAAGTGGGATGCTCAGCTATGGCTCCTCAACTCTTGCACTGTTAAAAACCCAGCTGAGGATCATTTTAAGTATGACTCTCAACACTTTTATGTAGCCGTTTTGATAACATTAATTACAATAATAAGTTGTGACATCTATACTATATATCAAATTTATCATTCATATTTATTCATAATCATATTCATTACTAAATGTTGTTACACCATAATCAAATTTCTTGGGTAAAAATATATGAAAAAGATTGGTTGCTTCTACCCAAAATGGGTGTAGATGGAATAGCGAAGTTACCTGGAGACAATATGACCACCTTGGTCTCGTTTTTAGAATAAATTACTATACTAACATAAACAGAATTAAACATGCAGCATAACATAAACTAAAGATCAAAATCAATGACTGGTTAACATTCAATCTGGCGTGCAGTCATTTGTGACAGCAGCACAAACAAATCAAATGTAACATAAAAGACCTATGGGATATATTAAGGATTACAAACTCTAGTTAATCTAAAACACAATTATTTTTTGGATTCAGACACATCACTATGTTCAGAAGTCAAGTAACATAGCTCAAATTTTGTTTGGATAAGAAAGCAATTTTGCAACATGAAATAGCTAAGCCTTATTCTATTATTCTTTTCTTTTTATTTTTGCATGTATTGGACTATTATTTAGTCTGTCAACAAATCAGTTTTATAAAAACACTATATTTACACACACACACTGGGGTGTTCAATGTTAGGCATGCAGCTGTTGGTCTCCTGTTGTGCATCACACATATCTGGTTATGTCATGTCCATCCTGCCAAAATTTAAATATGGATTAATGAATTTTAAAATAATAATACTATTATATAATTGACATGAGCGTAATATTGACAATGTGCTTAGAAATGTATTTCTAATATTATATTTATTTTGGGTATATTTTGATATTTTATCATTTATTTTATTTAATCACATAACTAAGCTTATTGTTTGACTTGTTTTGGAGTGAAAACATCTTTAACATTAATCAAAATAATAGGTGCATGGGTTTTTGTAAAATAATGTTGCATACCTCAAACAGGTTTAATATGGTGGACGAAACTTTGTTAACAACAACATCTGTAATTTAATTTTACCTATCTTTAAGCTAATAATTTGAATTTGAATAATTCTTACCACAGTATTGTACATACTTAGTTGGTGTAAATAGCAGTGTGATGAATAGCAGTAATTATACATTTTTTGCATAATATTACATTAAACTATGTATGGTCATCTTAAAACTAAGGCATGTTAATATAGATCATTATTATGCCTATATTTACTCAAATGTATTCCAAAAAAAGGTAGTGTAAAGACTTGGAAAGAATTAAAACATATGTTGGATATGCATTGTATTAAGGTAAGGTAATTGTATTAAGGTAGATATTCATTACAAGTGTATGTAGAATGTCATAGTCCTTTAATTGGAAATAACCCTTAATCGACATTATACATCAACTATGTACAAACATATCAAAAACTACTTTCATTATAAGTAGTTACCATGTAATAGAAGGCGAGCCTATTGTCGTCTACCAAGCACAGTTTTGTACTCTGGAATACTACTGGGAAAATATATTTGCTATAAAATTTTTAATCCCTCTTGAAACTGTCATGCATATGTCATGGTAACAAATAAATGAATACACTTCACAACCAACAAAGCAATCTGGATTGATAGGCATTTTAATTTGTTTTCAGAAATGAGATCGAACTGGGCCAAAGTCGAGGCATTCATGTGGTTGTGGCAGGCTGCGTGCCACAAGGAGCTCCAAGAGCCAACTACCTCACAGGCCTCAGTGTGGTGGGAGTCCAACAGATTGATAGAATTGTTGAGATTGTTGAGGAAACGCTCAAAGGTACAATATATAAAAATCTCAACATATGGCGTCCAAAATCCGCCAGTTTGTTTCTTAATTTGATTAATGTACTAGTGTCACTTGCGCTATCAAGACGAATCTAACGATACACGTAAATTAAAATCGGTAAAGTCGTTTAGAAATTATGGTTGAGTAAAGAAACTCACAAACATATATACATACATGAACCCTAAAAACATAATACTCCTTTTTTCTGGCAGGCATGTAAAAAGAGCTTTAATATTTGTGCGAAATATTTAATGCGAAATTAAAAAGTATGTATATAAGAGTTAGACTTTTGTTAATAGTTGTATATTATAATGGTGAAATCGCAAATAGTTTTGTCAAAAAATTTAATAAAGCTTACTTTTATATATTTAAAGATTTCATACATAAGTTATAAAAATAATATCTAGATGTAAAATATAGATATTATTTTTATGCTTGTTTTACACTACCATAGGGAGGGCGCTGTATGCTGAAACACAGGCCATAAGTCTAGTTTGGCAGCAGATACCCCAGAAGCAAAATGTTAAATTTGTCTGGCGTAGCAATATTTAAGATTGTGAAATTGTGCTTTTTTCTTGAATAAATGCTTATTATTATTTTGTTTACGTTCATATTTTAGTCGCTGTCGTTTCAAGCAAAGCTATTTCCTCCTCCTCGCGACTTTGTCCTCATTACTGAGGGTGGTGATTACCCCACTTTTGTAGTACTTTAGCACTATATAAATCAAGTCGCATGTGCGTTATATCTTGTAGAGGCGGAGATGCGCGGCGCGTTAAATTTATCAGTCAGTTCACGTTTCAACAATTCATCGAACTTATCTTTTCTACATTCTACAAATGTGAGTGAAATCGATTCTTTGAACCGTTGTAAAAAAAGTGCCGCCGCCCGCTCCGCTGTAGCCGTGGCTGTAGCGCCGCGCTGTGCGTCCGTAGTGTGGTTAGGTAGTTGCGTGCTGCTCTGCTGCCGCGCCGTTATAGTCCAGCTTAATTGTCACCTTGGATAATATCTTTAGAGAACCATAGACCAAAACTACCCCCCATAACTGACAAAAAAGATCACGAGAATACTTTGAATTTCTCTCGTAAAATCAACCCAATGTTTGGGTAGTCGCGATCCACTTCGAAAAGATGATCGGGTGAGCAGTAATCTTTAAAAAATCATTTTCAGGCCACACAGTCCGTCTGTTTGGTCAGCGCAAGACCACAGAGGGTCGGAAAGCTGGCGGTGCGTCCCTACTCCTTCCTAAGGTCCGGAAAAACCCTCACATTGAAATAATCGCCATCAACACAGGCTGTCTCAATCAGTGCACGTACTGCAAGACGAAGCATGCCCGTGGTGAACTGGGTAGCTACCCCCCAGAGGAGATCGTGGAGAGAGCGAGGCAGTCCTTCAAGGAAGGAGTGGTTGAGATCTGGTTGACTAGTGAGGACACAGGTTGGTTGGTATTTATTATTTTATTTATACAAAATAGTTTGCCTCAATCAATTAAGTACTTGCTGCATGATAAAATGCACCCAGGGTTAGCACCTAAATTTTGTATATGTTCTTATTTTTTCCCTTTTTATCTTCTATAAAGTCTTAAGGCGTATGTTATGTGCCGGATGTCTTGCGTGTAGGTACCTATCTACCTAGTTACCGGGAATGAAACGAAAGTGGATCACACACAGTTTATGGTACACACAATGTCCGATGCTACGTTCTTAACCGTTGCAGCAATTTAACCACACATGTGTGGTTGAGTTGACAGGTGCGTAAAGTCGCAAAGAGCACACATGTGTGGTTTCATGTACACCAATTTAATTTATATGTTTAGTTCAATTGTACAACCAAATTGTCTGTTATTGTCTATGGACAAATTGTAGCGTGTGAAACACGCTTTATTTTGACGGGTCAATGAGAACAAAGTATATTATTGGCAAAAAGAACGAACTAAAAGAATATGAAACATATTATAAGCTTTCATTCGGTTTGCGCGCGAAAAATAAAATCCAATAAAAAGTGTTTTTAGTGACAGTTTTACATAAAGGTGAGTATAATAATGCTTAACGTAGTTCTATGGACATTCATACAGATAAAAAGTGTAAAAAACTCTATGCATAGTGATAAATAAGTTTAAATTTTCGGTAAAAACTATTTATTGATTAGTCTAGTCTAGTCACGTACTACTAGCATTGGTGATTCGTGTTTCAATAGTGTCTGACATAATGTCATTTATTATTATAATTAGATACCTAATTTCTCCTTTTATGCGTACCTATACCTACATTTGTCGTAAAGTTTGAGTTTTCATACTAAAATGCAAATCAGAAACGAGCCCATTTGCTATTGAGCTAGTCTCCACATTTTAGTGCAATTTTTGAAGAGCGCTGTGACACTATCGATATTTTTTATCGATATTAACAGTAATCAGTGAGTTTTATTGGCAGTGTCATAACTCTCTGTGGTTTTGTGCTCTAACTAGGACAACATTCGATTAAGTTTGTAATAACATATACATATGTAAATAATTAGCGTAGGTATTTTTACAGCGAATTTTTAATCGCTCTAAAAATTTGTCAATGGGATAAATTTATATTGGAATACAAAATGTTTTGCCCCGGGCGGGAATTGAACCCGCGTCCTTCCGATTTCGCGCCGGATGCTTTATCTATTAAGCTACCGGGGGTACGGCTGTGTCGCCGAAATTTCGTACTCCAATCGTATTTCTTAAACCGTCATAGGGGACGGTGCGCGGCTATCAACCAGACTACTAGACTTCATCTGACCGAAAGAAGTGTTTTTTCAAACACTTAACTCTCGGAATGATGTCGCTACCCTTCTATATTTCTTTCCATTATTGATTTATTTCCATTTTTTACAATAATGTAAATGGTAAATGGATCTAGAAATCAATAAATATAAGTTTTATATGATTCTACTTGTTTTATTTTGTCCATAAACCCTATTTTACTTCATAGTAGTGCTTCTAATGTATGTCTACAGGGGTAAATACAAGTAGTCGTGATTAGTGAATTTCTATAATATTTGTTGAAATTTATGAGATATACTGAAAGGTTCCATGAAATAAATATATTTCTCATGAATAATACAGGCTTTTATTTCCAAATTCTTCAGGAGCATGTTCTTATCAGATTATAAATTTGTACGATCAGGTGAGGTTGTACATTATATACGTGTGCGGTTGCAATGATTTCAATACTATTTTTTTAGGAAATGTTAAGTAAAACAAAAAAACTAAAGATGCAGTTCTGCAAAAGATATAGTCTTATTTATATAGATACAGGTAGATTTATAAAATAATCGTACATAAGTCGACTAATTACACATTTTCTATGGTGAGTGCATAATTTTTCATAGTATCTTGGTTTTGGAGGGGTATTACCCGTCATAGATAGAAAAACTAGATCTTATTATTAATCATCGTAATAAAGTAATCATCAATTGATATTTTCCTTTTTATTTTATTTGAATCGGTTTAGTGAATCAATAAATATGGCATAGAATATAACACTAGGTTATTTTATTTATTGGTCCGCCATGACACCTGGTGGCCAAGTGTCACATTGCGTAATGACTGAGCGCGAGCGAGAGGGTTAATTAACACATAATAACTAAGAGAAGAAGGAATACAGTGGTGGGTGCGCGCGAGAGAATGGGGACGCGGAATCCGTGCGTCACGGGTAGCAGCGGGCGGCGGGCGGTGCACTGTCGAAAGGAGTCAAGGATTCCTTCCGCGATTCAAATTCAAATTCAAATTCAAAATCATTTATTCAATTTAGGCGTCTACGACGCTCTTATGAAGGTCAATTACAAACTTTAATATTGAAATGTTCTACATTGTACTGCCACGTTCAGCAAAAAAATGTATAGAGCCACTGCGAGAAGAACGGGCAAGAAACTCGGGGCCATTCTTTTAAACGTCTGTTTACAATTTGTTATAAACAATATAATACAATTATTACAATATTTGTTTAAATTACGTAGGAGACAGGTGATGGCTTGGCAGAGGTGGAATTTTCCAAGCATTTTTGTCGTTTAAGTAATCACAAACTGTGTAGTAGGATTACTTAATCAAAATGTTTTTTACGTGTAATTTGAATTTTCCTTCTGTGAGCATTGTAATATGTTCGGGAATTTTATTATAAAACCGCACACAATTACCTAAAAAGGACCTTTTATTTGTCTTTGCTAATCTAAAACACGGTACCGTTAATTTATATTTTTTAATCATTATTATTCCTAGTGTTGTAATCGTGGTTGTCACTGTTTAATTTAAATTTACTCAATTTTTTCCGAACATACATAATATTTTCAAATATATACAGACTCGGTAAAGTTAATATATCAATTTCTTTAAAAAGATCCCTTAAAGATGCCATAGGATCCATTTCATATATGGCTCGAATTGCACGCTTTTGTAAGATAAAGATTGTTTCCATCTCAGCAGCAGCTCCCCACAGCAATACACCATACGACATAATACTGTGGAAGTACGCGAAATAAACTAGCCGTGCAGTAGCTACGTCTGTTAACTGTCTTATCTTACAAACTGCATATGCAGCAGAACTAAGTCTTCCGGCTAGATCATGTATATGTGGATCCCACTGTAAAGTTGAGTCCACTTTGATTCCCAGAAAGACTGTCGCTTTGTCAATAGAGAGTTTATCTAAGCCAAGCTTAATGTTTGGTTCAACATAAGGAACATTTGGTAAAGAAAACTTTAAACATTTGGTCTTTTTTGAATTTAAGAGAAGATTATTAGCGGCGAACCATTCAGAGATCATAGATAACACATTATTTACATGAATGAGTTCACTATCTTTCCTATCTACTTTAAAAATCAGAGAGGTATCATCGGCGAATAAAACAATATTGCAGAAATCTTTGACCATGCAAGGCAGATCATTAATATACGCTAGGAACAGAAAAGGTCCCAAAATTGATCCCTGCGGTACACCTATTTTTACCAAAGACCCGGAAGAAGTATTGCCATTTATTCCAACCATCTTTAGCCTGTTTGACAGATAAGACTCTATTAGATTCAAAGCTTTTCCACGAATACCATAGTGTGAAAGCTTACGAATCAGAGTGCAGTGTTCTACACAGTCGAATGCCTTGGAAAGATCACAAAATACGCCAATAGCATCATGTGAACTCTCCCAGGCTTCAAGTATATGTGACATCAATTGAACACCTGCATCTGTAGTGGATCTGCTCTTAGTAAAACCAAACTGATTCTCATTCAATATATTATGCTCATTAAAATGAGATAAAAGTTGTTTGAGCATAATTTTTTCGAATACTTTACTCAGAACAGGTAAGATGGAAATAGGTCTATAATTGCAAGGGTCAGATGCAGCCCCCGACTTCAAAATTGGAGTGATTTTACATAGTTTCATTAAGTCGGGGAAATTTCCTCTATCGACACAAAGATTGAATATTGTTACTAAGTATGGTGCGATAATGCAAATTATAGACTCTGCCATTTTAACTGACATACCCCACAAGTCTTCAGTACTCTTTATGTTTAAACTTTTGAATGTCGTTATAATTTAAAAATTTGTCGTGTATCTAAAAGAAAAGTCCGGTGTTTTGCAGGGAAAATTATGTTTTAATAGGGCTTCTACTACATTGGGACAAGAATCCAATGATTTAGTGACTTCTAGGGGTAAGTTAGAAAAAAAAAATTCAAATATATTCGCCACTTGTATTGGATCAGAGATTTGATTTTTATTAATAGTTAAGACATATCTTGAATCTCTAGGTTTACTTTTACCAGTCTCAATATTTATAGTCTTCCAAATGGTTTTTATTTTATTTTTAGACTTGCTAATTTTATCTCTAATAAAAAAAGATTTAGCACACAAGCAAACAGACTTAAAAGTTTTTGAATAGTTCCTAACATAATCATGTAAATTTTTCCTGCGATAAAGATCATACAAATAATCTCTACTTTTTCGAATACCTCTAGTTGCCCAATCACCAAACTTCAATTTTCCATTTATTTGTTTCTTTATTTTTGGACAAACTTTTTTAAACTCAATATTTACTAAAGAAAATAAGTTATTGTAGATGTCATTCGGGTCACAGTGAGAAAAACTTGTTATGCCAAGCTTAGCTTCTATATTGGTACCAAGAGTTTCTAGCCTACTGGTTGTTAACGGCCTATGTTCAACTTCATACCTCTCTGTTTCTCTATTTCCATCAAATTTTATCGCAAGGCACTCATGATCAGACCTAACACCTTTCAATATTAACTTTTCTTTGATCTTACAGTTTGAGTATATATTGTCTATACAGGTAGATGAAGTGTCTGTTATCCTAGTGGGCTCACAGAACAGAAATTTCAAATTAAATGACTTAAATAATGAAATAAGATCAGTCTTATTTTTAGAATTCATTAAAATATCTATATTAAAATCACCACATACAAATATGGGTTTTCTGCATTTAGAGATTTTCTGCAGTATACTTTCCGTAGTGGATAAAAATTCTGCAAAATTTTGAGCATGACCTTGATCTGTAGGTGGTCGATATACACACAACACAAGATGCCTGTCCACCTCCACACAAGCAACTTCACAGACACGTTCAACAGAACATCTGACTAAGTCATGGCGTTCTTTAAATTTTAAGTTATTTTTTACAAGAATAATACACTATAATAATACCTCCTTCTGCAGATGATCTGTTAAACGCACTGCCTACACTAAAATTCTTAACATTAAATAACATTGTATCAGCTCTTAGCCATGTTTCAGTAAAGCATAATATATCAAAAGGATATTTATCTAAGAGCATTTCAATTTCAAGTATTTTGCCAGAGAAGCGATTTATATTTTGGTAGTACAGTGCTATGTCAAAACACTTCCCTGTTGTCGGACTTAAAAGTTTAAACAGTTTGACTCAACATTTGTATTAGTACATGTACTAAAATCTGTATCGTCAATAGAAGACATGGTTATATTTCCTATAACCGACTCAATATTATAAGCTACCAAAGTAGCAATCAGATTCTTATATTTTTTAGGTAGGTACATCCTATCCCGAGTCAACATAAATTTAGTAATAAATTTATTACAGTCAAAAAATAAAAGTTTGTCACTATGACGACATGTCATATTATATAATATACTATTTAATGAATGAATATGCTCATTCTTCGATCGAGGTGACCTCCCCCTCGCACTCCCGCGCATACAGGAACACGTATGTGTGTGCGTGTGGTGATGCTTGTCGCCACAGTCTTGTACTTCATATCTGTATTTTAACTATAATGGCTTCTTTGACCTTTAATCCAAGCTATAGAAATAAATATTCTGCTACTCGGTAGCTATTCTGGCATCTTTTTAGTTGAATACCTGGCACAATGTTAATGTATACCTTATATTAAAGCGATGGTCCCTTAACGGCAGTTGATCAGCCGGTCAGACGTGGGTTCTTGTCGTTAATTTTGGACTCCACGGCTTGTTGGTTTGGTTATTTTTTCCATAGTCTGGCTAATAACTACATTAAAATGTTCAATGACTACGGTGAACTGTGTAACACGTACATAAGCATGAGTGACCAACAATCGCTCCCGATATTTGTTAGTTATTATTTTATTGAATAATAAAATAAAAGGAGTTGGGTATTTGGATGACGGAACGATAGGAGCGAGTTAAAGACGATTTTCGTCTAATTAGGCCTTGGACTAAATCTTTCCAAAAGTGAACTTAATGTTTGTAATAACTGTACAGATAGTTTCGATTATTGAAAAATTCAATTAACTTAACGAACATTGTTAAAAATAAATAGCTCCGTCTTTTGGGTTCACCGATTCTTGACGCATATTTATCACCATTAACGTTCGAAATTAACGCCCATATGGCTTTTCTATTATTTCATAGATTAACTATATGCTATAATATAGTACAAGAAAAAGCCATATGGGCGTTAATTTATGCTTATAATATAGTAACTATAACGTTACAAACGGCTTATAAAAGAGCACAGGCCTGTTTACTCACGAAAACGCTCCACTCTACAGTAAACTAGTGTTGCGTATTTGTATGCGAATGCCTCGTGTACACGACGTCTTAGTGCGGGTGTATATGCTAATGGTACATACAGTAAAACAATAAAAAGGTAAAATATGATCGCTAGGCAATAGTAGATGCAATTACACATAAAAAAACATGGAGAGGTGTCTATATGTCTGTAATGTAATATACCTTGTGTATATTGCAGGTACATACGGACGCGACATTGGCACCTCCCTCCCGGCGCTGCTGTGGCAGCTGGTAGAAGCGATCCCGCCGGGGTGCCGGCTGCGGCTCGGCATGACCAACCCGCCCTACATACTGGAGCATCTAGAAGAAGTTGCCAGGATCATGCAGCATCCTAGAGTCTACAAGTGAGACCTTACTTTTTAATTTTACTATCTTAGTTTTTTGCCTTTACACGTCTAGCGTACTCCTTCCGTTCATCAGTTTGTAGGGTTCATATTACAATATCATAATATGTCATTGGATTTAGATTCTGTAGATGACCTTCTTTTACAAAAGCAACCTATCGTTTGTTCGTGGTCAAACCTTTTTTTGCTACCGAAAGACTCGCCGCTTCTCGTATGATTTCTATCCATCATGACGGCGTGAATAATGGCCCCTATCAAGGAGCACCTTGCATCTTACCAATAGGTGCCTTGCTGTACCTATGGCTTCCCGACAAATACCTTAAGACTTTTCGGTGGCTTTACCCCACCGTGCTTTTTGGTATTTAAAATATGACCGAACTAAGTTTGTATAGAATGTAAATACGAAGAAACTAACCTTAAATCCGTGAAATAATTCCTACGATATTCCGTTCGTTTCCAGATTCCTCCACGTGCCGGTACAGTCCGGCAGTGACCAGGTGTTGGCCGACATGAAGCGGGAGTACACGCGCCGGGACTTCGAACATGTTGTCGATTTTCTCAGGGAAAAGTGAGTCTTATTACACATCAAATAGAGTCGATACTTAAGCTTTGTTGACGGGCCATCTTGATTCTGAGCCATATTTACAAGCTGTTCTTGAGAGTCATTACGAATCGTCTTGCTCGTAGGTTTGATGACTTCCAGCCTCCCGAAAAAGCCGGGTTCCGAAAAGGCTTTAGTACCATAGATCACATCCATACGCTCCGCAAGATTATATAGAAGGCTGAGGAGTATAATCGGCCATTATAATTAGTGTTTTTGGAATATGAAAAAGCTTGCAATTTAAGCAAAACATTGTATGATAATTTAGGCAAACCGACCAATTACAGAAAAGCTATATTAAAAAATACATTATTATTATAATAATGAGTGTGTAAAGTGCGTTTTAAACCTTCCTTGTCCCAATACACACTATTTTTACACATAATTGAATCTTTTGTTCTACCGCTCTATTTATTACAAAATATAAAGTGTATACATACGTCATTGGATCTAAGAATTAAATTTAATATAAATTATTGTAAATTAAGTTAAAAGTCCATGAATTTAGTGAACTCAATAAATAAATATGATGATGTAGTCCTGACCGATTTTGGCCACAGCGACTGTTATTTCTGAATAAGGATGCTTAATTTACGTAATTAGAGCCAGATTCTATTATTCAAACGTTTGGTGCGCTCTCTGGTGGCTTGAGTACCCGATTTTGTTGGAGGAGGTACGAGCGCACTCGGGGCATGTTAATACCCCGCTAATGTAGTTGTACGTGATGGCCGCTGGTGGTCGGGCCTTGATTTCATCACGCATTTTGTCAAGCTCCTCGTGGCTGGCGGCTTCGAAGTCATTCACCTGATCGTGAATGAGGCGACGCCATTCGGGGCGCTGCGCAGCTTTAACTTCCCATTGAGAGGGCTCTACTTTGCATTTCTTCATATGTCTTTTCAGAACATCCTTAAATCTTAGGTACTGGTCTCCGCTTTTACGCTTACTGTACTGGAGTTCTGAAAGAAGATGCGCTTCGCCACTCTACTATCCGACATACGAGATACGTGTCCACACCACCGCAGTTGTCGCCTCATCAGATACACCTCAATGCCTCCGATGTTAGCGCGCCTCGAGATAGTTGTATTTCTAACGTGGTCCGACCATCTGATGTTCATGATTGATCTAATAAATATAATAAATAAACCACCCACAAGTTGGACCGACATTATTAAGATCGCAGGAAGACGCTGGATGCAGGCCGCTTCCAGCTGTTCTATATAGAAATCTACAGTTGAAGCATCCAGCAGGTGCGTCTATCGCTGTTATACATATGTAATAAAAATAACATAAAATGCAAATACATCTTATATTTGCATTTCATGTTATTCCCCGACTATACTGCAGGGACCGAGGTATCTTCCCCAGCGTGGTCACTTTTTTTTTTTTTTTTTTTATGCTTGATAGGTTAGCCTTTGACCACTATCTCACCTGATGGTAAGTGATGATGTGGTCGAAGATGTTGTTCAGGCTAACCTAGAATTACTGGCTCTCAAGGACAGCTGCCGGAACACCGTTAGGTGCTTGGCGACAGATTTTCAACTTGAGGTTGGTAGCTAGCCAGGTGGGCATTCGCAAAGTGCCCTACCACCATGCTGTAACGACTGCCATCCTAAGACAACAACCGGGACCGACGGCTTAACGTGCCCTCCGAAGCACGGAATACTCAGAACTCTCTTTTTCCTACGCTCAGCTCACTGAGTAGCGGAGCTACGGCTTCCGGTTACTGTGTAACAAGTTGTTCACTTATCTTTTTACACTTTTCCACACACTATAATATCCATACAGTTGTTAAACGAAGATTTCTAGACAGGTGTCATCACTAATTACTATTAGTAATTATTATTAGGTGCCATCAATTAATTAGGTAATTGATGATGTAGTCGAAGTTGCAATAAGGCTATTCAGAGTTTAAAAATGGGTGTCATTTTGTAGTTTTCTTGAGATGGAGTTTATGAAAATGGCATCTGTTTTAAAATTCAAGATTGCGGTCATATTTTATTCGGGGTGGATGACACTTTCAGATATTTGAAAGTTTGATTACGAATTAGCATTCATTTTCAAATCCCAGATACAGGTACTTAAAATTTTTGTAATTTAAAATGATATGGGTTTTTTTTTCTAGGTTTTATGGGGCGTTGATTACGAAAACTACATCTGTAATGAAATATAAGATAGTCAAACTTTTCATTATAATTTTTCATATAATTGTTTACATGTGACATGTGACATTTGGCAGAGTCCCCGGTATGACGATAGCCACGGACATTATCTGCGGGTTCCCGACGGAGACGGAGAAGGACTTCGAGGCCACGGTGCGCCTCTGCGACAAGTATCGCTTCCCTTCTCTATTCATCAACCAGTTCTACCCGAGGCCGGGCACCCCCGCCGCTAAGATGCAACGGGTGAGTCTTAAATTAACCAATCTAAACAAGAAAAGCGGAAATAGCTGACCCTCGGTAGCCGGTTTAGGCATCCGGCGCGAAATCGGAGGACATAACGGTGTGTTCCGGCCTTGAAAGCCAGTAATTGTAGGCTAGCCTGAACAACATCTTCGACCACATCATCACCCACCATCAGGTGAGATAGTGGATATAGTTAAGGCTAGCCTATCAAGCATACAAAATATATATATACTATATACGAGCATAAAATTGAGGAATTCCACAATTTGTTGCAGGTTTGCACTGCGCAAGAAGTGAAAAAGCGCACAAAACAGCTATCTGAACTGTTCCGCTCCTACGAGCCCTACGAACATAAAGTGGGCGAAACACAAGAGGTCCTCGTCACCGACATATCTCACGATAAACAATACTACGTCGCACATAACGAGTACTACGAACAAGTCTTAGTACCAATGGAAGAGAAGTACATGGGGAAAATGCTCACAGTGAAAATCACTAATGCGACAAAGTTCTCTATGATCGGTGAACCCATAGATAAACCAAAGATGGCGGGTCTTACTGAACCGTTGAAAAAGGGACAAGTTTCAGGGGTTTTCGAAATGAAATGTAGAAGCAAAGTGCCTGTACCGATTTTGATGCTGCTTTTCGCGGTTATATGTAGGTTATTGTGGATATTTTTGTAATATAATATAGTATTAGTAAGGTTATTCTGGTTTTATTTCTACTACTAGTAATTACTATAGTCTATTTTTTTAACAAACGAGTACTGAGTATGTCTCTCGCACATTTCCGATATTGACAGAGTGAGATGGGTCATTGCCGTCATTGGTCAATGCCTTTGTTCTTGTTTTGAAATTGTTAGGGCCCGTTCATATTGAATAGTACTAGTGTAGAAAAAATTACTTTATTATTTTATGATTTAAATTTGCATACTTAGTATATTCGTTTAAAAAAAAATCTGTTCGCGTTTGTAATATAAAACTATATTGTTATAGTATATATATTATGCACTAGAACATATCAATCAACTAATTCTACTACAATTCTTGTAATCTTTAAAATTATCGTCATCCTTCTGATGAACTTTCTGCAGATATGTCAATAATAAATTGCTCTAACATATTTTGTACATGATTGTCGACTCCGTATGTTTCTATCTTGGTTGTCACATGATTGAGACATGACCATCATTTTTATCTATCCACTTGACCTAAGTAAAGTAACAAAAGAGTAAGTCCTTGTAACAAAAGAGTTCAGATTTCATAAATTTTATAACTTTTTTTATTTCCTGCCATAGCTCTTCACTTGATACCAAATGAGTTCAATTGGGTTGAGCTCACTGTAAAACGTCAGCAAACGTATGACGAGATGATTTGCTGACTAAGCAACAACATTTTTTTCAAAACAATCTTTGTTTTACGTACCCTAATTCAAAAGTTGCAACTTTAGTATTGATTCGTTACAAGCACCTACATGTAACTACAGAGTTCCTGTGGAATGAGCTTTATGTTAATTACGTGGGCCAATAGCAACGCAGTAAATTTTTCGATACTCGTCTGTTAAAAAAAATAGACTATAGTAAATAATTTTAAACTAGGCTACACTTATTCCTTGCTGCATGCACTTGTCTAATACCTATTGGACATTATGGAAACCTTTATAGAAGTAATTCATAGAACGAGGACAGTCAGATTTTTAGGATTCCGTGCTTTAAATGATAAGAACGAGCTGTTATAGGATGACTTTGTTGTGCGTCCGCCCGTACTGATTGTTATATCAACTCAAGACCCTTTTTTTGAGCAATGAGTAGTGTGTCAGTTTTATATTAATATCATATACTAAGATCCCTAGATGCTAAAATAAAATAAATTTATTTTTATCCAAAAATGTTTGTTAGGATTAACAAACCCTAAGAAGTTGTTAGGATTTTTCCAATAACCCTGTATAAGTCAAAGGAATCAGGATATACGGCCACATACTTTGATATTTGATAAATAATATTTCTCTTCAAAAACTACTGGATACTTCCCGTTGAATAACAAAGTTTAGAAATAAGTAAGGTCTCGCAACAGAATTAATGAAACATTTAAATTTTTCACGACACTTTAATAATGGTTTGCAGTTATACAACAAATAATACCAACATACACTTGCAGTTGCCGCATCGACTGTGATATAGACCGATGCACGGGAGAAGACTAGCTTCCACTGCAAAGTTAAGTTTGTCCTATTTCGGAATCTCAAATACGGAACCAGTTATGAAACCCAAGAGAATTACTCTCGGAGCACGGGTACAACTCGCACTTAATTTTTTTTTAACACCAAGTATCATACTCACGCGAACTTTTAAAGAAAATAAAGAGTTATTCACAACATTTGCTCTAAATTCCAAAACATAACACAACATAATGGATGCAGGAGCACAATGCCGTATCTAGTTACAACAAAGGACGGCACGCCACGGTCCGGTGCCCCTTTTCATAGTAAGTTATATAAACTAACGTCGTCCTGTCTGCGTTTCATACTTCCATCGAGTCATAGTTTGAAGCCCGTATTTCTGGATATAGCCAATACAAACAGTTATTACCCATTATAATACTAGTACAATAATATAAACGATTTTTTCTAAATTTGTCTCAAAAATTCGAGTTAAAACATTTGTTTAGGTATTTGGTTAAATTTTAATATTATCTGTATGATTGTTATCATGCTTTCGTAATTTACAGATATATATGAAATTACAGATGTATTTGAAGGTACGTACCTTCAAAACCTAGTATACTACATACTATATACTAAACCTAGTGACTAGTATAGGTACCTACCTGTTAATCAACCGATACTTTGTCTAAAAGAAATTAATAAGGCTAAAAAAAGCCGTATGAATTGATAATTAATTGTGGAAGTCACTTATTAAAACAGTATATACAGTACAGTAGTTAGTTTTTCAAATTTTTGTGATTAGTTTAAAATGTCGGCGTACAGTCAGCAAACTGCGAAAAGACAGAAGGTCAGAGAAGTGAAGGAGAGCGACTACTTTCAAGGTATGTACAATTTGTGATATATTTATTAATAATAGTTATAAATTAAAAGACTTACCAAATTTAGCACAAAAGACATAAATTATATGCTAAGAATAGTGTTCTCTCTGATACTCCTTTATGTACGGTATTATAAGGGGGTGATAGTTATGGACTGCCGCGTCGCAGGTTTATGAATCGATCCCCACCGCTGGCTGAGCCCTAAAGTAGAAAATCTGTTGCCAAACACCTGACAGTGTGGTCCGGCAGCAGTCCTTGAGAGCCAGTGAAATTACAGGCATATGAGACTTAACAACTATGTCTCAAGGTGACGGCCCTAGTCGAATGCAATGAAAAATTAGTACGAAATGCATCTGTTATAGGCAGAGGTTTGTCCACTTTACAACAGGCGGGCATCGTGCTTGTTCCGTCACAATAAAAAAATAAAACTAACAGTTTAACATACTAGCAGGTACTTATATATACTGATCTTATCCGCGATAAGATAGCCATGTAAAGTTAGAAAAGTTTTTCATCAATTGTTATACTTTGAATTTTTGAATTAGCTATGATTGTTATCGATGTGAACGGTTATCGTGAAATCATTGTGTTGTGCAGTAGCTGTTATGTGAAGAATCGTGTACGATTTGTATTTTCCCTTAATGCTATTAATATCTTGACATAGTCATGTAGCACACGGTAATATCAAGTAAAATTGTATGGTACACTATGGGTACGCAGAGCCTGCAACACAAGAAATCTTTTTCTTAGAGTAATAATATAATATTCATATTTTATTTCATAATTCAGGGTTACAATGTTTTATCTATAATTCTTATTATCTTCATAAGATCTAAAAGATGTTAGTAATAATAATGCATCTTTAGTTATGAGCTCCTGTCACCGTACTAATTATGAACTGTTTTACAGGGTAAGGACCTTCCCAGTTAAGATGTTCTTTAAATACTTCGTTTTAATGTATAAAGTTTATATAAAAACAGACATATTTTCACTACAAAAGACCAACTAATATTTTATGTAATATTGTATATATATATAGAGATCTCTATTATATATATGTATGAGTGTAGAATAAAAAAAAATTATATTATGTGAAAGAGAGAGATGTAACAAGCCGTAGGTTTTGGAAGTATTAGATTATCTAAGAACAGCAATTTTATAGAAACCAATATTATTGTAAACAGATTATTTTTAATAATGTTTAAAGTACGAACTAATGTTCGTAATAATATTTTTTTTTTCTTTGGAATTTGGAAGAATCATAAAACAGATGGCCTGCTCATTTTGTCTACAACGTTTAAAACCGATCTAATTGTGCTAATTATAAATCAGTACTTTAAAACGTGTTTTCCAGGCATAGACAAAATAGAGTACAATAACATGGCCTCCCCTACCGAAGTGACAAGTTACCGCTACTACAATCCTTCTGAACGAGTACAAAACCGACCTATGGAGGAGTGGCTTAAATTCAGTGTATCTTTTACAGATTTTAAAAACAACGGTAAGAACATAATTTATATCCTACTAATAAATATTTTAAGACCATACCTCGGGATAGCTTTGTTTTTGTGTGACAATTTACATTCGAGATTAACTCGTATATCAATTATAGTTTTTATGAATAAATGAATTAAAATATGTAAGTAGGTATAACGTATCGTGATTTTGCGCGTTATGTTTTAAAAATATCCGACTATTCTGCAGCACAGCACAGGGATTAGTACTCCTTTATCGTAAGTCTATTTTTGGCTGGAGAATAGAAAACAGGACACTATGGAATTGGGACTTAGATAAATTTATAATTTAGGTGCAATTAAACCCCCTCATTTTTTGATCTTAATGAACGGGAAGTGCCAGAAGGAGTAACGCTAGTATAGGCCATTTTTGTCTCAAGGCCACCTCTGTTGGGTTAGAGAATGGAAATCAACCTCCAATAGGAAAGCTTCTATAACAGAACCGAGTCTGTCAACCCCGACTCCACTTAGTACTTGTCTGCCCCATCCTTGAGTATTTTTGTAAGCGCGGAGGCGCGGAGGGAGAGCAGCCCCCACCTGCCGTAACGAAGCGAGGGCACACGAGGGAGCCGGAGCCCGGCGCAATAAAGTCGAAGCTACAGAGGCGTAGCGTAGCACAGTAGCGCGTAGTGGTTTCCCCACCCTTATACTCCCACATCCCACCGGGTCCCGAAAGAATGATTTAACGTAGTTTTTGTTGCAAATTTTTTTTTATATAATACTTTTTCACAGTGCCCCGTTTCGTATCCTCTGACCCTATTTTTGTACAGGTTCAGACCCGCACGCACGTCCCCCACACAGCCGCCCCTGGGACGATCACACACACACGTTGGACAACTACAAACGGTGCATCAAGGCGTTCTACGAGCTATGCACCAAACTAGGTTAGTACTATACGTGTCGGTCCTACAATGCGTTGCCATTCTCTAAATGTAGTCTCCGCCCAATCCTGCTCCGTGAGGTGCCGGGCTAGAGTGTTATCCTCCAATTGCTACCTGTGGGTATCGTAAGGGCCGATTTAAGGTGAACCTATCCTGATAAAGTTTCAGTCCTGGAATTTTTTTTATACGTTTATTTTATACTGATATAATAATTAGTGCCCGTGGCGCGACGGGCTAGAATCACCTCCCCGTCTCTTCCCGTGGTTGTCGTAAGAGGCTAAGTCTAAGGGTCAAATACCGGAAGGTGAGAAGCAGCGTATACTGCCGAGCGTGGTTATTATGGCATACTATAGATGAGGACTTGTTCAGCAGTGGCCAATCCAGCTGATACAGTTACTGTACGGGGGACTGTACAACTGTCCAAGGAGTTCATTTTGGGATCTGTAACTTTTTTATAAGATCTTTATTTCTTAATAAATACAATTGCGTATTAACTAGACACAGTGAAGGAATTATACAATCCATAATGATATTAGTGAGTTACTTGCAGACTAACGTCGCTCTCTTTAATATTATCATGTATAGGTAACAGGATAAATCGTATATTTTCTTTTTATTTTTGGCTACCCTTTGACCACTACGTCACCTCATGGTAAGTGATAATGTGGTCGAAGATGTTGTTTAAGCTTACCTAGAATTACTAGCTCTCAAGCACACAGGAACACACCGATAAGTGCTCGGCGATAGATTTTCCACTCGAGGGTGGTATCTAGTCAGGCGGCCATTCGCAAAATGCCCTACCACCATGCAATAACGACTGCCATCCTAAGACAACAACCGGGACCGACGGCTTAACGTAGCCCGCGAAGCACTGCCGCGCTCACTAGTGAAGTCACTAGCGGTCACCCATCCAAGCTGATCGGTTAAGAATGGCTAAGCAAACTTCGTTACGAGGGCTTCTTTAAATCTAGTCCCCCCACATCTAGTCTAAGCCCATTGTGTTAATTTTGCGATCTATAACTCTTTTAATAAGGTCATTATTTATTTCTCTATAGATACAACTGCGTGTTAACTGGACACAGTGAGAGAATTGTACAATAATTATATTAGTGACTTGCAGACTACATTGCTCTTTTTGATATTACTTACTATATTAGTAGGTAATTATTTCTGTAATTTTAGTATACGTCGAGCATGTGGGTCTAAATGATGTCTTTTATATTCATTTTATGTTGCAGGGGTTAAGTATTGGACTGCTTTCGACACGGATTTGATCCCATGGTCGGATAACTGGGATGAACTAAGAACCAGTTGGGATGATATCGTTGAGTTTATACAGGAGTTGAATCAACGATATCACCTTAAAGTATTGTGGATTGCGCCGGATTTGCATTCACATCCTAGGTAAAAAAAAGGATTTCTCTTAGACATTAAATCTCTAAGACTAACGTCCAGTTTCTGAAACGTTTGTCAAAGCCTTGATTAACTGACGTATATACCTACTGTGCGTTGATTGGTCAATGGTATTCTATGACGTGCGAATGAGCGTTCAATAATTAGTCGATTAACTGGTTAATTTTTACATTCATTCGAGGCCGTTCGAAAAGCCATTAAAAGTTTACTTGATAGTTGACCCAATTTTACGAGTTATCCGATGCGAAATAGGGATTTTCACCGGTAATGTAGTCAGTTATCATTATCATTTGACAAACCAATTATTGCATAATTATTTAATTCCATCAAAAAAAATTAAGAATGTGAACCTTTATCTTTTACAAGTTTTTAGTGATTCATTATTGTCATTAAAATACATATGCATTCGTTCGGGGGAAATAATACTACAATTTACTCGTGAGGTACTAATGCACGTTCGGAAACGAATGAGTTAACATATTACATGACCTTTAACATTAATTAACAGACAAGTGTTACTCTGTTGAGAAATTACTCGTTTCCGAACGCAGCCCAAGTTAGAGAAAATGAGGGTATGCTATTAGAACTGGGAGGAAATAACTTACCAAATAGGGATGAAGTTAAATTTAAGTTGTTTTGTCAGTACAACTTTACAAGCTCATTTATTTTTAATCAATAAGAGCATTTTCATTATAGGTATGCAGCAGGTGCGTTTACAAGCAACGACGCGAACAACTTCATCCATGCAGCATCACAAATAAAAAAATGCTTAGAAGTATCTCAACGACTCAACGCGGAGTGTTTCCTCCTATGGCCTTACCGCGAAGGATACGACGCCATCTTCCGAACTGACGTGGCGAGAGAAATTAAATTATTCGCAAAATTGCTCAAAATTACAGCAGAATATAAAGACAGACTAAATAACAGATGTCAGCTGCTAATAATGCCGTATAATAGCTATGCTTCTGGTAGAAATTTCAGTGTTGGTAGTTCGATGTGGCAACACTGTCGGTATTGCGAGAGGGATATGATAAAAATGTATATGTGGGATGTTACCAGTTGTCTGTACTTCTTGAAGAGTTACAATTTGGAGCGGTATTATAAGGTTTGCACGCCGCCCGGACATCATATGTATATGGCGAATGTGTAAGTATAAATAAGCAAATAGATTTGAAAGTAGTTAAAAATTAAACCCATATATTTTATGTGGCAATACTGAATGTCTTTAACTTAATAAGTGTTGTCTGTTTTCTAAAAACAGTGCCTTCATTTGTTTTCAAATCTTATTTGCATGCATAAACTTTATAGTATTTACTTACATATTTTATTTATCTTTTAATAAAACTTTTAAAACCACATAATATTATGTAACGGGCATTTAAGACAGTAGACACAGGTGGGACATTGCGTGGTGGTGAAAGAATACTTTCAACACCGTCTCGCCTATTGGTAAATGAAAAATTGATTTTTAAATTTTAGATGTTATAGCTTTGGGTCTATACTGGATAATGACTCTCAAATACAGCTGTAAGAAAACACCGTTAGGTGCTTGTCGACAGACTTTCATTTGTAATAAATAAAGTAAATAACAGTCCTCTCTATATCCTGATTCTATGGACCAATAAATATGCATCATCTATAAAAATATTAGTTCCTAATGGCACAACTTGTACTTACTTGTGCTTTAAGTGTTCCGACACAACTGCAGTCGAGGTCTATTTGCCCTTTCTAGAAAGTGGCTGTACTACTCTGATCAATATAGAGAAATATCTAGGCGTTCCTATACCTGGGAGTAACCTAGAAAGTTACAACTATCAAAATCATGCAGATTGTTTATCAATCAAAGTTTTTTAATAAATATGGGTACAATATAATTTTTAATTTATAACTTTACAAGTGGAGTTCCATACTAATAGGTCTTGGATGAGACAGCTGTCAAAGTGACACTTGAACTCAACGATGGCGAATTCTCACATTCAACTCAAGCAAAAATGTCGTGAAGAAAGTCCGTGTTGACTTTTTTAAATCGGACAACCGCTTTCATGTGGAATGTATTATTTTCTCTAAGTTAAGCGCTTTTTGGACTAACAAAAGGTCGTAAACTTTGTATAATTCATATTTTTTTTATGTTCCGTTACAAGGTTGAATACACTCTCTTGACATTACAGAATAATCGTATGAAGAATACTAAAGCCTCTGAGAATGCCACAGTCGATGAAAAGTAAATGTACGCTGATGGAAGTAGGTTTTCTGATCTATCACGTTTTTTTTTTCAGTTACAACATGCTTGGCGGTGTGACGGTGTCAAACGATATCGATCAGTATGACAACAAAAAGTTCACGTTAATGATGAAATGTATTATTGATCAGGTTAGTAATACTATCACAAAATATTTATCCATGGCATAGAGGAAGGCAGCTCAAAGCGGCCATAGGAGGCAAAGCGGCCAAAGGAGGCAAAGCGGACATTTTTCGTTTGAAATAACGTGACGTTTCCGTTCTGTCCACATTATCGGTTTTTGCTTTTTGTTTAAAAACTGCAAGGTGTAATCAACTAGTTGCATATACCATTTAGAGCGACATATGGAGCCTATATGGGTAACCGTGCGACAGGGTTGACCCGGGCATACTTGAAGGTGTAATGTGGGCAATCGCAAATTTCCTACCGCCATGCCATTGCTATCACACTTATCATACTTAGGCAAAACCGAGACCGACTCTCCGATGAACGTGCACGCTCAGCATCGAGTAACGCCATTAACGGTCACCCATCCCAGTAGCTACCGCAGCGGACGTTGCTTAACCTATTTGATCGGTTAAGCTTGTCAAGTATCTTGATACTTTACTAACGGCACCATATTATTATATCCGAAACGTTACATTGCAGGGTGCGACGCCCCCTGGCGGCGTTAACTTGAAGTTTTCTCCGCGGCGAGAGAGCGACGCGCGCGCCTTCCTCACCGCCTACCTGCAGTACATAGACGCAGCCGCCAAGGGACTGCGGCTCGCCTCACACATACACGCGGAACAACTCTTCTCGAAGCACTTGCAGGTACCTTCTCATTTCGATTAATTCCCATCTACCCCCACGAGCGGAGAACGAGGTAGGAAAGGCTAGGATAGGCGGAAATTATTACCGTATGCCCCCAGCAATAAGCCGGTGGCAGGCGGTAATTTATGTACAGTTATTGACCTCTACGCGTCGAAAATAAGGCACACGATACCTAGATTTTCTATCGGCTGTTAGGAATAAAATTGGTTATCTATAGCAGCGGAGGTAGACGGTCGATTGCCCATATTTTTTCTCTGAGGCATAGAAATAAATCCTCAGCTCCTAGTAAAAGCGGGTTCGATTGCCGCTAGAGAATATTTTTTTTATGATGTGTATGTCTCCAGCTTACTCAATTGAAATTTCTTAATTCTGAATATGCCAATATTTAGAGCCGATTTAGTGCAATTATGAATACCAACTCAAAATTTAGGTGCCAAATAAACTTCGATGCTACACGTGATTATTAGTGTGTTAGCTGGCGTTATGGTCTCCAGCTGACACATGCTGTATATACGAAACGGCTGAAGATGTGATTATATACTATAGCCAGAGATTTAGCGCATAATTTGTGCCAGTGGCACAATAAAATTGAAACACCTTACTTGAAAACTGTAGTAGTAATGACCCGATTACAACGTGTAAGCTGGGGACCACGTGTCTACAGCTGCTCATCTGTATCTTCTGAACGAATGGGCCTACGACTTTGTTTAATATGTCAAAATTTAGCGCCAAATTTGTGCCATCGGCACTAAAATTTTCAAGTCTGTGGCTATTAAGGTTTTGGAGCTACAAGCTCAAATAAACGTGTAAGCTGGAGACACATGTCCCCAGCTAGCACATGCTGCACAGCTCAAACGGGAAAGGCTAGACTACTGTTTAATAGCTAAAAATGTTGGGTAGAATTTGTGCCATCGGCACCAAAATTTTCAAAACAATGGGCCTCATAGTTTTTGCGTAATAAGCAAAAACATTTCTTCCCGCCTAAATATTTAAATATTTCGTTGAAAACGTTACTGAACGCGGCGTTGCCGTCCCGTTCGCTGTAACTGCAATCTGTTTTGAACCTTATTTCTATAGCGTTAAAACTTACTTTTTGCTTTCACGTTAAGGATATGTGGAAGAAGTTACAAAGAAACAGTAAATGTATAGACTAGGAGAAGGTGTTGTGTAGTTTGACAACCATATAATGCCAATATTTACAAGATATGTAGGTAGGTATTTTTTCTCTCAGAATGTTGACCTATTTACTGCAGTGATAGCTCAGTGGCTTTGGCTATGGACTGCCGCGCAGCAGGTCCATGGTTCGAATCCCGCCGCGGGCTTGAGCTTCACCGCATGGTGGAAGGTCATTTTGTGAAAGCCCGCCTGGCTAGCGACCACCCTCAAGTAGAAAATCTGTCGCCAAGCACCTAACGGTGTGTTCCGGCAGCTGTCCTTGAGAGCCAGAGTAATTCTAGGTTAAGCCTGTTAACACCTTCGACCACATCATCACTTACCATCACGTGAGATTGTGGTCAAAGGCTAACCTATCAGCAATAAAAAAAAAAAAAAGAAAAAAGATCTTTATTACATCCTCTTTGTTTGAATGTTGGTAGGTATTTTTTCTCTCAGAATGTTGACATATTTACTAGATCTTTATTACATCCTCTTTGTTTGACCAAGATATTGCATTCTAATCTAATCCTACACTCTACATCTATCAGTGATAACTGGTTACGAATATACTGTAATTTTATAATTGGAAAAAAAAAAGATAATTGTTCGTAATTCTGTTATGGAAAACCAACTAAAATTAAGTGATATATAAAAGTTCTTAGTTTGTTTGCAAAAGTCCATATTGGTATAGCATTTACAAATCATGATCTAGAAAGAAAGTAGTTCTGCAATCGCAAAAAAAATAACAGGCCACGTTTGAAATGATTGTATATGTATCACGCACACAACAGTATGCGAAGCTAGTATTGTTTTTAGAAGCGGAGTGCATCACTGATGGTAAAGACGTGATACCAGTAATTAAAAGCTTTTTCATAAAAGTAGGTGAAATTTATGTTTTGATTTTGGGGTACCAATGAATAATCTTAAATTGATTTAAACATCTTCTTTACATAGTAGCTTGTGCAATTCTTTTATACTTGATAGATTAGCCTTTTACCACTATCTCATCTGATCGTAAGTGACGATTTGATCGAAGATGTTGTTCAGGCTTACTCAAAATTACTGGCTCTCAAAGACAGCTGACGGAACACACCATTAGGTGATTGGCGACAGATTTTCTACTTGAGGGTGTACGCACATTTTTTTTCGCGAGAAACGCACGCGGCGTGCCAATGTATACCGTTTTCAAAACAGCGGCTGTTTTGTGTGTGATTGTGTTCGGTGCGGTCATCGTTATTTTGGGCGTCGGACGTTCATTGGGAGTAAGGGAGCAACGGTTTCCTGTCTGCGGGCCTCTACGTTACCATCGGGCTCAAGGGACGATTGATGAAATTAAAATTCCTTAATCTACGACTATTTAACTTCAGTTAACGTAGGTTATGGTGTTTTGCATTAAGCCCCCTTCGACGGAGCGACTAGCGAACCGTTAAGGGGTAAGTTATATATATCGGCTTGTGTCTTCTTGTGACATTCTAGGAAACCAGTCGAATACGCCACGACTTGTTGGTAAAGTGTGGGACTACGGGACATTGAAAAAGGGCCCCCCGCCCATACAGTAAGCCCTCGTAGCGAAGTTTGCTTAGCCATTCTGAATCGATCAGCAAAGTTAAGCATCGTCCGCCGCGGTCATGAGTTGGATGGGTGACCGCTGGTGACATTACTTCTGTGCGCTTCCGTGCTTCGGAGGGCACGTTAAGCCGTCGGTCCCGGTTGTTGTCTTAGGATGGCATTCGTTACAGCATGGTGGTAGGGCACTTTGCGAGTGCCCGCCTGGCTAGCTACCACCCTCAAGTTGAAAATCTGTCGCCAAGCACCTAACGGTGTGTTTCGGCAGCTGTCCATGAGAGCCAGTAATTCTAGGTTAGCCTGTACAACATCTTCGACCACATCATCACTTACCATCAGGTGAGATAGTGGTCAAAAGCTAACCTATCAGGCATAAAAAAAAACAGTTAAATTGCTAAGAAAAGTCTCGAAATATATACTTTTTGGATTATATTTTCATTTATTTTTAGTTGCTAATGCTTACGTATGCAATTTTTAATCCAAAGAATAGGGAAACCCATTAAATTTTGGTTCCATCCAGATGTTCACCATAACGGATGCTACCGGACTGACCAAGGCAACGCCATGCACTTGGAAGTAGTGTTTGTTACGATAGACGAAATAATTTACAGCCAAACGGTGTCGTAGTAGAACGTTGGAGTTCTCTGGAAGGTGGTTACTAGCCAACTTTACGTTTATAACCTCAAGACACTATTTTACCGGAACATTAGTAAAAATAAACTCACCATAATCTCGTCTGGTTCAAGAGTAAGTTTTTCGATAATTTAGAAGATATGGCGAGAATCTTTTACATAAGACGGGGTTTTACGTACGAGCGTTAAGTCCTGTTAAATACTTATAACTATGTGTTCAAGTCGCGAAATTCCAAAGGTTACTGTTCCATTCGATGTTTTCTTATCCTTCATCAGATCACAGAATTTCATGTCCAGAATAAAGTGAATGAGCCCAATCAAATACACCTAAACACAGTGTACTTGCTATATGCATGCACAGGTCCCTACGATCTAGTTCTTTTCCGTCATTAGACCTCAGGAGTTTATTTAGGTACAGAATATGCTCACCGAGTCTAATCAAATAAGCTTAAACACGGAGTAAACATATTCAATAACAGATGCCGTTAAAGTGTTAAAGGTTAAAGTGATGGCAGCCCTAGGGCTGCCATCACTTTAACCACCGAAGCCGGACAAAATCTTAAAAAACCCGGACATTTGGGTGAAAGTGAGATTTTTTCTCGGACACCCATGAAAACTAAGTTCATATATTTTTTCATTTATACAGCTTTTTTAAAATAAATATGATTACATCAAGCACTTTCGCGTACTGTGCGATTTTATGGTGGCCGAGGTGGTTTAGGCATCCGACGCGATATCGGAGGACGCGGGTTCGATTCCCGCCTTGGGCATAACATTTTGTAAATAATGTCTCCAATAATCTGTTAAAAAGAATAAATTAAAATTTTTGTTTTATTTAATATATAATCTTCACTTTGAAAACTATCGCGAGTTTTTTCCATATTAACTTATTTTTTTAGCCATTTTCAAATAAGTTAATAAATAATCAATAAATTAATACCTAGTCAGAAACTATAAACTACATAGGTAGTATCAATTTTTTTTAAGCCATCTTGATGTGTTACGTAGATTAGGTACCCAAAAACGTAATACTTTTTTATTTAAATTAAAAATTGGGAATTTGGAAAAGTAAAAGCAACTCATGCCCTTAAATTTATACTTTATTTCGATCAGATAAACCATGTGCCTTTTCTCCTTCGTCCATTGCCGTGAGACTAGCGAACATAATAAACTCACAATGTAACTTGAGTTGCCAGCTAATATCAAGATGATCTTGTTTGTAATGTATGTAAAGTTTTCCGCCAGATTTCACTAGACGTTTTTAGCGTATGGTAATGAGAAAAAAGCGCTAAAGACCTTGAGAGAAATATTGTAGACCTAGCACCAAATGCGCCAAAACGGTAACAAAGTGAGTGAATGACCGGAGTCGGCGGCAGCCCTGAATGGTGGGGGCCGATGCGGACGTTCTGTTGTTGTAGAATTTGCAATTATGATACATATATATAACACAATCTAGTAGGATACCGATTGCGGCATGAAGAGTGCTGCCGGGCTAAGAATTCAGTCAGTCATTGAATCTCATTTCGAGTTTCAAGGTGGATCCACGGTGCAACGTTGATCGAAAGCAATATGGTAAGTTCAGTTCTCTTATATTTACTAATCAAGACCAGGGCACAGATTACCTACTAATATATATAACACTGTCCTTTCAAAGAGAAAAAATACCTACAAATTTAATCGCTACCACTCTCAGATCAGTAAAGGCAAATACGTGTCTAATGCGCTAGACTTAGTGTTACTTTCGCTATGTACAGCCCGCGATGATAGCAGCATTCACCATTGACCATCATAAGACTGATGCGCTTTCTTAGGGCTGACTTACCGAATCAAAAATAAAAGATTCATAAAGCAGCCGCAAGCAAGAGACGCGCGGACGTGCAGCGAATTTATGTATCGCTATATCATATAATTTTATAGAACATATAATAATACGTTAAGCATATATTTCTTCTAGTAAAACATTGGTCAACATAGGTGTCATGTTTTCTGTTGCCGCTTGATAGTAAGTGTCTGTCACGTCGCTATTGACAAATGTTTTATTATATGTTTATTTAATATTGTAATTTATAATCTGTTGGCTGAATGACTTATTTTATAATTTATGTAATTTATTTTTAGGACCATGTAAATTTGTTTTTTTTGGATTAATTATTGTAAATGGTATGTCCGTAATAATTAATAATAAATAAATAAATAAATAGTTACAACTTTCCGCTTCGATTTCTGGTCTGTGTGGTTTCTAATGTGTGTGTGGAACACACTTTTTCTCGTTTGGTAGAAAAACACGAAAAGCGGGTTAACAGGACAACAAAATACCGAATGTGTAAACGAAATAAGAATCGCATTAACAGAAGAAGAGAATACCGATTTATCCAGTAAAACAGGAAACGAGTTAAGAGAAGGACATAATAATGATTAACCAAGCTTAACAGGAGAGTAAAAACTCCGTCTTACCGCCGGAAATAAGATACAGGAAATTAAATTATATAAACATAATACTGACCAAAATCCTAGCACTAGTAATGGCTGCAAAATATATCTGGAAATCAGTTCAAAGAAGCAATGAAAGAAGACAGTTTGAAGAAACGTTTCAAATTGGCAATTAAAAAAAGATAAAAGCTTTCATAAAAGATACATACAATATCATGACATGCAAACACAAATGCACTATTAAAATAATTGATGACATTTAATACGTTCCTTTGGGAATATTGGACGACCTTCAGGATATGAATATATAAGAAATTATCAGTCCAGTCAAAGAAAATGTATATATACAACTTTTTTTTTATTGCTTATTGGTATGCCTTTGACCACAATCTCACCTGATGGTAAGTGATGATCTGGTCGAAGGTGTTAACAGGCTTAACCTAGAATTACTGGCTCTCAAGGACAGCTGCCGGAACACACCGTTAGGTGCTTGGCGACAGATTTTATACTTGAGGGTGGTCTCTAGCCGGGCGGGCATTCGCAAAATGCCGTACCATCATGCGGTGGGCCCGCGGTGGGATTCGAATCATGGACCTGCTGCGCGGCAGTCCATATCCAATGCCACTGAGCCATATATCTTTTTCTAATACGCTACGCGCAACGGCTGCCTGGTGAAACACAGTAATGCTTATTTTCACAGAATATGTTGACGACACAGAATTGTTGAATATGTTGTTAGTATGGCAGATTGCCATACTAACACATTCACACACATTCTGTGAAAATTTCATCCGGTTACCTAATACCGTTCCAAAGATACAGACCTATAAATGTCAGCTATCCATGCTGCTTTGTAATAGGTTCCTGTTTTCTAGTACGGAACCCTAAAATCTGTTATTTAGCTACTAAAATATGTAGGTATTTACACTTACTAAGTAGGTATCTATAAACTAATATTTAACATTTTATTTGTTCACATTAACGAAATACACTACGACCTTCCCTACCTAAATTTAAAAACAGACTGCAAAAACATCGCGCTTTATCAAATAATACAAACAACAGCAAGCTAGTGAGATAGGTACATACCTGCTATACATACGAGTAGGTACGCATGCATGTAGCGACTAGCGAGTTAGCGACCCGACGAAACTCGAGTGTGTTCGAGTACTATGGTACCGAATGTTTCCGAAACCGATGGGAGCTTTTTATACTTATACAGCCGAATGAAATAGGCGCTAACTACCTACAAACGTGGACTTCCGCGTAATATATACTTATTCAATACGTCGGATTTTCAAAACTCTAAATAGTTTCATTTCAGAACGAAAACTGAAAAACCGCTATAGCAACGATGGGAAGATAGTTTTCGAAACCAGTAACGTTTTAAAACGACCACTCGTAAGTAGTGACGGCTTCAATACCTTTGATATCCGGAAAGCATGCATAGTATAAAATATTTGTCAGATTATATTTAAACCTTCATGCTCCTAGCCTATGTCTCAACGGCGTTTATTTTGTATGAAAGCGATAATAGGTTCCAAACCTATAGAAATAAGGTTCAAGACAGATTGTAGCTACAGTCATCGGAACGGCAACGCCGCGTTCAGTAACGTTTTCAACGAAATATTTAAATATTTAGGCGGGAAGAAATGTTTTTGCTTATTACGCAAAAACTATGAAGCCCATTGTTTTGAAAATTTTGGTGCCGATGGCACAAATTCTACCCAACATTTTAAGCTATTAAACAGTAGTCTAGCCTTTCCCGTTTGAGCTGTACAGCATGTGCTAGCTGGGGACATGTGTCTCCAGCTTACACGTTTATTTGAGCTTGTAGCTCCAAAACCTTAATAGCCACAGACTTGAAAATTTTAGTGCCGATGGCACAAATTTGGCGCTAAATTTTGACATATTATACAAAGTCGTAGGCCCATTCGTTCAGAAGATACAGATGAGCAGCTGTAGACACGTGTTCTCCAGCTTACACGTTGTAATCGGGTCATTACTACTACAGTTTTCAAGTACGGCGTTTCAATTTTTTTGTGCCACTGGCACAAATTATGCGCTAAATCTCTGGCTATAGTATATAATCACATCTTCAGCCGTTTCGTATATACAGCATGTGTCAGCTGGAGACCATAACGCCAGCTAACACACTAATAATCACGTGTAGCATCGAAGTTTATTTGGCACCTAAATTTTGAGTTGGTATTCATAATTGCACTAAATCGGCTCTAAATATTGGCATATTCAGAATTAAGAAATTTCAATTGAGTAAGCTGGAGACATATTTTTTATGGTCTAAAAATTCTATTAAATATTTAACTAAAAATGTAAATGTGATTCAATATGTCCTGAAAATGTCTTTTAAGTAAAACACAATAACGCTTGTCCAATCTGCCGGCTTGTAATTTTGTAATTGCCCTCATGATACAAGATCACTGTATATTTATGAATATGAATGTCGTGTTACAGCAACGTTACGCGACGTACCACAGCGGGTTCGGCTCTCGGCTCGTCAGTACTGATGTCTCCATCGAGGAGTGTGAAGAATACCACAAGTAAGCACTTGCTTTATTTCTTTTCTACACTGATGTTAAGAAAGTAGGTGGTATTCGATTTCCCGCCCTCGGGACGTTATAAATCGCCCTAGGGAGATTATTATTTCTATGGCAACATAACATCGCGTCAATCAGTCGATGACTTGCAGGAATTTCACGACAGTTGTTCCTCACGATCGCCAACGTATAAAGGCATCTTATTTCTTCTAAATAAAGGTGCGAAAGAGGTAGACATATGCCTAAACCAATTGGATTTATTGATAAAAGGAGAGCACTGCTATTACACCATACAATTTATATCTAGAAATTAGTGTAGTGTCATGGAAATGTACTAAGTACTCGTTGTTGGAACCAAAAAGTTTACCTACGTAATAACATTATGTTGGAAAAGAGGCATCAAATTTTTTAAATAGTTTAGTATTTTCATTGCCTGTTGTTAGGCTAGCCATTGGCCACAATCTCACCTGATAGTATGTGACGATGACATCGAAGGCGGTGCACAAGAATAACCTAGAATGTGAACTGCCTCTCAAGGACAGCTGCCGGAAGTGCCGGAACACACCGTTAGGTACTTGGCGACAAATTTTCTACTTTACGGTTTTTGGCTAGCTTGGCTAGGGCATTCGCAAAATGTCCTACCAAAATGCTATAACGACTGCCATACCAAAACAACAACCGGGACCGACAGCTAGCGTAAAAGCGTTCAGTAGTAATGTCACTAATGGTCACCCATACGACTCATGACCATGGCGGACGTTGCTTAACTTAGCTGATCGGTAGTATAATATAAGCAAACTTCGCTACGAGCGTTTCGAAAAGATTCTTAAAGTGAGGGCCGCAGCAATACAAAAACTATGCGAGTGTTAAATTCGGGCGCAGTTCTCAAGTACACCCTCAAGCCATGATAATATTACCGTGCTCAAGCTATATGAATTCGGAAGCACGAAAGGAGATCCTGATAACTTACCTCGGTTGTTGAATGATCAACTATGTACAACTGATTTAATCATATTACATGTTTTATAAGTTACTAGTGACGTCCGGGGGTTTCACCCTGGTGATGGATGATGATGATGAAAAGTATCCCATGTGTTAATCCAGCTTTATCTACCTCCATACCGAATTTCATCGAATTGGTCAAGCCGTTTGAGCGTCAAGAAGTAACGAACACACTCACAAACTTTGGCGAATATTATATATAGTGTGATTATCTTGCAATATTATATTTATTGACAATGCGACAGTCTTCCTGGGAATCAAAATGGATTCAACTTTACAGTGGGATCCACATATACATGATCAAGCTGGAAGACTTAGTTCTGCTGCATATGCAGTTTGTAAGATAAGACAGTTAACAGTTGTAGCTATTGCACGGCTAGTTTATTTCGCGTACTTCCACAGTATTATGTCGTATGGTGTATTGCTGTGGGGAGCTGCTGCTGAGATAGAGACAATCTTTATCTTAGAAAAGCGTGCAATTCGAGCCATATATGAAATGGTTCTTAGGGAATCTCCAAGGGATCTTTTTAAAGAAATTGATATATTAACTTTACCGAGTCTGTATATATTTGAAAATATTATGTAATATCGGAAAAAAATGAGTAAATTTAAATTACACAGTGACAACCACGATTACAACACTAGGAATTAATAAAAAATAACGGTACCAGGTTTTAGACTAGCAATGACAAATAAAAGGTAATTTTTAGGTAATTGTGTGCGGTGGTATAATAAAATTCCCAAACATATTACAATGCTTACATAAGGAAAATTCAAATTGCACGTGAAAAAACATTTTGATTAAGCAAACCTACTACACAGTTTGTGATTACTTAAACGACAAAAATGCTTGGAAAATTCCGCCTCTGCCAAACTATCACCTGTATCCTACTTAATTTAAACAATTATTGTAATAATTGTATATAACACATTGTAAAAAGACGATTAAAAGAATGGCCCCGCGTTTTTTGCTGAACGTGGCAGTACAATGTAAAATATTTCAATATTAAAATTTGTAATTGACCTTCATAAGAGCGTCATAGACGCCTAAATTGAATAAATGATTTAGGATTTGAATAATTAGGTTGACAGTAAAATGTTGGCCTTAAAATAACTGAACATTTTTAAAACAATCTGTTATTAAAGCTCTTTTTTTTCAGAAAGAACCAATCTACCCACACGGATGCATCGTCGAAATACGAACATTTGGACTTGGTATTTCAGCGGTACCTCGACACTTCCGATCATATCTGACATAAGAGTATTAGATAGTCAAATAGTTTATAACTAATTAGTTGATATTCTACATAAATCAATGTTATTTAAGTCCGCAATTCCTTAAAAAAATACGTTCTACAAGACCTGGCTCACTCCGCACTTTAGGTACAAAGCTACAGTTGCATCCCTCCGGACGAGATTATTGTACTGTGCGAGCCGCATCAGAAGAGATCAGAGCTATGCGTGGCTATGCGATAGAAAGAGAGACGCCTTGTAGGTGAATATATTAGGTACCTACTTCGTGCATTGCGAGCTGAAGTGCACTTATTTGAAGCGCTCGTAGCGATGTTTGCTTAACCATTCTGAATCGATCAGCAAAGTTAAGCAAAGTCCGCCGCGGTCATGACTTGGATGGGTGACCGCTGGTGACATTACTACTGAGCGCTTCCGTGCTTCGGAGGGCACGTTAAGCCGTCGGTCCCGGTTGTTATCTTAGGATGGCAGTCGTTATAGCATGGTGGTGGGGCACTTTGCGAATGCCCGTCTGGCTAGCTACCACCCTCATGTTGAAAATCTGTCGCCAAACACCTAACGGTGTGTTCCGGCAGCTGTCCTTGAGAGCCAGTAATTCTAGGTTAGCCTGAACAACATGAGATAGTGGTCAAATGCTAGCTTACCACTTCTGGTCCATTTCATTCTGTGGTTTTACTGAAATCACTAACGCGGTTCCCAACTGTATCCAGTTGGTAAAATATTGTTAATATAGTCCTATTATGAGCGATTGTAGGGAATAAAACACACTAATGTATTTCAATAGTTTATATTTCGTCTTAATTTCAGATTACTTCAATTTATTTTTTGTATTTTATCTTTTATATTCACAGCGACTTAATTCTAAGTACATAAATGTGTACCTACACTTATTATATGTAACACAATTATTGTGCAAATTATTATAAATAAAGAGACTGAAGATAAAGCGTTGATAATAAATATTACTTACTTTTAAATTCATATATTACGTAGTTTTATTTTGTATCAGTCAGACGGGCTGGTATAGCAGTAAATGTATATATACTGAAAAAAATGTGTAGACAGAATTTCGTCCACTGACCCCAATAATTCTAATCATTTTATTTGAACTGTGCGTTCCAAAATAAGGGGAAATGCGCTGGCTGAAAAGTATGTTACTAGTCACGCCCGAGTCGATTGCTGCTCGTTGGCCGCATACCAGGACCATAGTGAAGTCACTATCTCAACGCCTTTTATTAATCGAAGGATAGCGCATAAGCGGTCGGTCACAAAACCGATGCTAAATATTTAAATAATGTTTTTGTGTTGTGTTTCATGTTGTTTTGTTGCAGAAAATTCCGACCCCACATAAAGTAGGACATGGGTAAAAAGATGAATGAATTTATCTTTGTCTTTTGCAAACAAAATGTCTGCACTTTACCTTGCGCAACATCGATCGTTGACCTTTGTGCTAGTGCTTGACCAATGTTTTTGAAAAACGTAGGAGATGAACGCTCGAGGTCAATGGGCAAAATTCTTCCTACAATTCTTAATATGTTGTTATATCGAGTCGACTGTGTAAGAATATATTGTGTTACGAATACTTAATTTGCAAAATATGTACCTGTGGTTTATATAATAAGAAATTTCATTTATATAAATACTAAATATACAATTTGGATTCCTCATCGGCATTCAAAAGTTTATGTTAAACAACAGATGGCAAAATGCAAATAGATAAATTGTCAACTACATAACTCTTTACGCGTGTTTTCAAAAAAGGAACTACAATTCAAGCACATTCATTAAACTACAAATACATCTAGACATTTAATTAAATCTACGAACAGTTATCGATCACGGCACAATAAATAACTACATAAAATTATCTAAATTAAACTAAACAATAATATCAAAATAATTTAGTCAACTCCGAATTCCCGCGAGGTTTTCGAACAAATATACAAGCCCATTGTCTAATATATACAGATATAGATTAAAAATAAAACTGAAACGTAACAAACTAAGTATATCCTAATACTGAGAGTATATAGAAGCTGGCAGCGAATACAGCGGAATACAACATGTCTATGTTAGTGTACAAACAAGGCGCAACACCTACTAATAAATATGTAAAGAAGGCTAACTCTCATACAGTTACATCGTTGATTTCGGACTCATTAAGTTCACAATCAACAAAACACGCACAATCTTCCAAATTCAATTGGATTGGTTAATTGATTTGGCGCTTAGAAATGGAGGCATTCGATTGGTCGCTGTTGCGCCGCACGGTACGTTGTTATACGTGGTTTTTAAACCACGCCCGCTGCGGTAAGGTTTGCGTCGTGCTGTTTTTGGGGTGAACTTATATTTCTTTACATATTTATTCGTAGCGCAGCGTACAAAGACACAAATGCATAAATTGACGAGCGAATGCGAGAGGGAAATGGGTTATTGCACTTGTTATTATCTTTAGATCCCAATTTCATAAAAGACTAAGTTCAAAGTGAGCTGAATCGGTTCATACATCGTTGTGAATTCCTGCAAAAAAGTCTGCAGCGTAATTAAAGGCTTTTATGTAATATAACAACGTTACCAAAAATATTGTAATGAATATATTTTTGACGATGTCGCGTTCCCACATAGTAATTTTTGCGGCAGCACTGATCTATAAGTACCCATGTACAATGAAAACAAAAACGACTACTCAAGTATTATTCTCACTGCCTATGTTAAGATATAAATTTTGTTTTCCTTTATATTGCAATTTTAACAAAAATATATTCGATTCCAATTTATTTATAATTAAATATTACATGACCTTCTTAATTATTTATCAGTACGGCAGCGTCAATGGCTTGTATGCTATTTAACCTAGCGCTTTCCACTGGTGGACAATTTGGGATTCATCATTTACAAAGGATAATAAGATATTTGGCGCAACTACAATATACCACTTATTTAATGTATTGGATTGGAACACTTTACTTCACTTTCAGTTATAAAAGCACCATGTGTATTGGATTTAAAGATACGCGGCTTGTTTACGAATCAACATTACGCTCTGTTTTTTTACACGTTCATCTTAACTAGTGAAAATGCTGAAAGGACCAATAACTACGACTCATATACTACAATGTTCATTAAGAAAACACGCCCGAAGTAAAAATTGGTTTTCATACTTTGGCGCGGTATTTTTTAGGATTGTTTGTGCAAATGGTTCATTTGATTTTTATACTGCGCCGATCTAATATATGTTCCTATGGATAACAATGTATTTCACATAAGTGGTCTAGTTTGTCATCCAATATAAATGACGGTAGATTTAAAAGTAATTTTGTAAAATTTTAAGAAATGCTTTAAAATTCAAATATACGGTTTATAACCGTTTAAAATTATTCATTCCTACAACGAATGTTGATTCGTAAACAAAACATTTTGATTGATTCGAGGTAATTAATTATACAAATCTTTAAATTACTGCAATCTGATAATTGTTAAAGTTCAATAAAAAGTTACTAACTAATAGGGAAACATATATTCTATATTATAATGTAAACAATACTAAAAACACCATAATTTATCAGTTTTATGTCAATTTACGAATAAACTCTACAGCAAATAATCATAAAATTAAATCAAAATATTTGGAAGAACTAAGTCTTATAGTCTTTAGAATATTTTTCTAAAATAAATTATTGCATTATGCAGTTATTCAGTACTAAAACTAACGTAATATAAAAAAAAAGAAATACATATAAGTAAACACGACGCCAATTTAAATTTTGCAATTATACACTAAAATGTACTAAGTGCGCAAAAATATATATTTACCACAATGTATAGTCATAGTGTAAATACAGTAAAGATACTTCATAAGTGTATTTAAGTACATGTATCTAAGTACGAAGGCAAAAACAGGATAATAAATTCAATATAAATTTATGGGAGTCTCGAGTTTTGCAGAAGAAACTTTACCCAGGAACTATTGTTCCTGGTACATATCAGTAAAAACTCTGGAAAGAATCCGCGGTACCCGTATACAGTTTTAAATTAATTAAGCACAAGATAATCCTTCACTAGAGCCGTCGATGACGCGAGTTTATTGCCACTTGTTTGTAACAATCGTTTCAACTGTCGGTGGCCTTATTGCAGTCCACACATGCAGAAGACTTCTTGCGAGCGACAAAAAACGCTGCAATTCCCCCAAATCATACTAACTTGAAAATTCCATGCAACCTTCTTGGACAAGTGTTTTTCCTCTTTATTGACTTATATTTATTGGAAAATAAAACTTTTATAGTAACGTAGTATAACTACATATAAGCAGTGTTTTTGAATATTTTCATGAATTTCTTATTATATCAATATTTCTATTCATTTCCTTAAATATTTCCAAAGGTTCAAGGTATGTTTACTGTATTTACTGTGGCATAAATAAGAAACTACAAACATTGATTTCACTTCGAAAACAAAACTAAAAGCGTTTTAAAACTAATTACAATATAATTCGATAAGTTATAAACAGTCAGAAGGCAGACAAGTTACTATGGAAGTTTTTCCGTGTTATAAATAGTTAAATTTATCAAATAAATTTACTAAGTATTTGTACTCTTTGGCTATACGTTTTTGAGTTTCGAACATTGGTAGGTTAAAGTGATAATCAATGGTACACAATTTTGAAAGGGTAGCGCCGGTATTGTTTTATCTGTTATCGTTCTTATTCCTTTTGTTATTATTGATCACGATTTGTAGTAATAACTAATCACGTTACTAACGACAGTTTAAATTCGATATCGTAAAATTGATAATTTAAAGAAGGTAAGTACATATATAATTCGATCATATAATAAATTAAGAATTACCTAAATATACCTTCCAACCTAAATTGAACATTATAAGAACGGACTAGATTCGGGAGGACTTTGAAAAAAACAATAACTAAATATAACAACTTGGATACTGATTTTGGATATTTATAATGAGATATATTTCAGCTGAACAAGAAACGAAATGTTTAAAGAATTGAAAGTAATAAATTTATAAATATAAATCCATCATGCCTTAAAAGGGCGCAGAATTACTATAACTGTATTGCCATCAAAAAGAATTTCCAAAAAATACTCTTTGAAAAATACTCCAAAAAAAAAACAGTTTCCATAGCAAAATGTCGTCTACTATCTTAAGATCATCACTAGGTTAAATCAACAAATACCTATATTTACATCTGTGAAGTCGGTAGACTTCGGGCACTTAACTAATACATATAGAATGATGCTAGCAGGTGCCTAGTTTACATTCACATACAAGCAAAGCTCGATAAAGCTACGGTTTCCTATGAAAGACTGTCGCTACCGATTTCAATACTATAAGTGTTTAAAAATAAAAAAATAAAAGTTTAGTGCGAAAGCATCGTTGAGAGGGAGATGTGAAAAATAAATCATCCGAACCGCGATTGAGGTCAACTTCCGCTGGTCGTTCTTACTTTTATAGTTCTAACCAGTTTGAACTGAGCCATACACGCAATCTATCAACGGTGCTAACGCTGACGCCCTAAACCAGGACTTCCCAACCAGGACGGCACGGCACCCTAGGGGGGCATAGAGAGATCATGAGGGGGGCGCAATGTATTTACATTTTGGAAAGACAAACCCCCTGGCTTTTAATACTATCTTGCTACAGATATTCAGGTAAGTATCTGAATCAAGCTTTGCACAGATGACCCCTGCTTTGATAGGTTTACAATCAGGAATAGCACAAGAGGTTGTAGGAAATAACTTTGCCCTAATAAGAACATACCGTGAATCGACATACTTTAGACTAAAACTCGTGAACTAAAACTAAAAGATGATTCCTACTTAAATAGTTCCTACGTAAAACTAATACAGGAGTTTACAGGACCCAGAATGGAAGAGCTGGTTCAAAACATGCAAGCTTTATTTTGAAAAATATGTGTCACAAAATTGTTTTTTCGATATTAAAAAATAACGAAAGTTTGAAAGTATTGTTTACATACCTGGGTGGCGCGCCGAGAAAAAGGTTGGGAAACCCTGCCCTAAACCATTGTCCAAAATGGCGTGTTTCCTAGAGGACACTGAAATAACATAGCGGCGAACCTTGACACTTGACATACACGGTTGTCTTTGTTTAAATTTAAATCATGTGCTTTCGTAGGAATCTATAAATTAAGAGGCATATTATACTATATCGAACGTATTTCATTACATACGACTTCTTAGTATAATGACGCTTGGGGCTTAAACTCCTTGAAACAGGGTGGATTTTTGAGATATATGGTCTAATCAGAAATTATAGTAAATTGCAAAAAGAGATGTAAGGTGTGCACTTTTTAGATATGATATATGTCATATATACAAATATTAGAGCACAAAATTTTTATCCGGGGGGAAATTGAACTAAATATGATATAAGCAATATCGGGTAATCGAAAATTACTTTTTCATCCCACCATCTCGGAAAGAGTATTTTTAATCTTCAATATCTGAGTGGAAAAGCCGTTTTTATTCTCGAGAGGATAAAGTAAATTGAATTTAGAACATCGTGTGCACTAAGTTTGTGAATTAAAAAAAAAACATTAAACCTATTTACTGCTACCTCTATGGTGACGAATATATCATACAACTTTTTTTAATTTGTTAAAAACTCAGACTCGGAACCTTCTTGGTGTTCTTTTTTCAATTTGCTTTGTACGCGGTTCTTTAATGACCTTAGTATTATTTTGTTATAATTTAAAGATTATTCTGTAACACTGACCTGTCATAATGTAGTAATTAATACCTAAACTGAAATAAAAGTGTACCTTGTGATTGTAAACGTTTTGTTTTTTGCATTTAGTCATTTCCTCGCTGAGGTGGAATGAAAAGTTACGTGTTGCACTCGAGTGCAAAGATTTTTCTCCTCGTGCTCTTTTGATTCCCTCGCTAACGCTCAGGATTCTAATTTTGAATCACTCGCTGCGCTCGTGATTCAATTTTATAATCCTTCGCTTGCTCGGTCATCAAAATTGAACACGCGGTTAAAAAGCAACTTTGCACTCTTGTATAACAAATAACTATTACCCGATATTGCATATATTATATTTAGATGTAGGTATCGAGAATAATTTGTAATAATTGGAAATCAAATCGATTGGTTTTCAGGATCATAATATATTGTATTATTATTAGACTTTCAAGGTAATTTATTAACTAAAAAGGTAATTTTTTACAACCTATTATATTTGACTCCTTACAACCCTATTCTCCACTTCTCATAGTTTATTATTGGACCACATTAATCTACTTAAAAAATCCATCCTGTATACTACCTTCAACAGTACATTGCGTACATCCTAATATTGACCTAAACTATCAAATTTTGCAATTACAAATAGTTTACAACGATATGGACAGACTCGCGTTACACATCGGAATTAATTTGATAAACAAATATGATGCCTTTTTATTATTTTGTTCAGCAAGAGTATGAACTTTTGCATAATAATTTACTTATAAAACTCGGGTATTTGCTGTTTGCAATCGTATAGTAAATGACTTGTTGCATCTTGCAATTTATAAGTAAACTTGGGCCACTACTAACCTAGTACGTACTAAACAAGACTTCGATACATGCCAGGGGCGGATCTAGGAGTGTGGTCACGGGGGATATGACCACCGCTAGCCGTGCTTACGAAAGGACTGCTTAAACGTCAAATAGTATAAACACTTCTCTAAAATTATGTAACTTAAGCGTGTGATAAGAAACTTTGTTTAAAATTGTAAATAAGAGAATTTTAGAAATAAATTTGCGTGTCAAAATATTAAATTCCATTGAAGAGAATGAACTCCGAAATCGATATAAATTTTAGTAAAGAGTTCATCTTCAGACCTTTTTTGCTTCAAAAATGTATGTAACCCTAAGAATAAATATGTAATGAAGTATAACTTTCATACAGTTACCGCTTTGATTTCGGACTCATCAGGATTGTACTTATTTTGTTGTAGCGCCGCACGGTACACTTTTTAAACCCGCCCGCCGCGGTTCGGTTTGCGTTCTGCTGTTTTTGAGCTTGACATTGGCCCTTTACATATTTATTCGTAGATGTGATCTTTGTTTTTTTTATACCACTAAGGTTCCAAACAAGCGTACAGCCCGCCTGATGGTAAGCAGTGACAATACATGTTGGTTTGTTTCAACAGCTTCGCCATATTGCCCGGTAATAGATTTGGACATACCAGGGGCAGATCTAAATTGGAGGTCACTGTTGTCGTGACCACGCCTGGCGCTAAAACGTTCACCAGGCGTGGTCAAGTGCCCCCAAAATTCAAGTGCATGCCTCTTTCTGCTTTACGTGTCGAATTGCATGACTAGTCTAGCTTAGTACGGTTGTCGATCCCCCAATACTCTGCCGCCCTTATTACATCTACAGTCTTCAATTATCTGATTTGGGCAAACTAATACAAACAAATCGTAATACTCTATTGCTTGGAGAAGCAAAAAACATATAATACTACGAAACGTTATGCAATTTCGAAGTTGTACGCTATTATTACTTAAGCATAATAATCAAATAACAATAACAGTGAAGCACTAACAATCACTCCAAGATATTTAGAAGATAACTAAAAACTTTTATAACGTTACTGAATATCTTTAGAACTTCACTAAATACCTTTAGGACGTCACTAAATACCTCCAGAACGTCACTAAATACCTCTAAACGTCGCTAAATACCTTACAGTGATCGTTTATATGTCTACCTGTAATCACGATTATTTAATGTTTAACGTTGGCGTTGAACGAAAAATAACGCAAAAAATTAAACGCAATTCAAAACGCTATTGCTGAATAAGGATAAATAATTATTCGAACTCGAGTTCGATATTCAAAATTATGAAATCGTAGTTAGTTTAAATAGATTCGCCCAAATTTCTTGTTTTGAAATGCTGCGTATACGCACTTGGTGTGACGTCACTCGTCGTCGTTAGGCTCGGTCCCGAAGTACCGGTCCCCGAAGTTCCCGATGCCGGGCAGTACGTAGAACTTCTCGTTTATTTCCGGATCCAGCGCTGATGTTACTATTTTCACCTGTGGCAGAAGGACATTATTATAAAGTGTAAAGATTGCAGTTAGGTACATTAGAATTCTACCAGCGTTTTGCGCTTCACGGCAAATGGTAATAAAACTCTTTAGCTGGTCAAAGAACCAAACATCTTCAAGCCACAGAGCAATAATTAGAATAGAGAGTAATGATAATTTAATTATGTTTTAGATTTTTGGCCCTTGAGTCTAAAAGCGACCGAGTAGTAGCAATCCAAACCCGTATTTATATTTACAAATTTATAAGGAAAATTCTCGTCCTGAGCAAGAATCGGACCCGCGTCCCGGAATTCGCGCTGTTCTCTAGGCTATCGGAACATACTCAACTGAACTCAATTTTGGGCTATTATTAACACACTACACGACTGCCCAGAAAAAGGAGAGATATGTTTTTAGGGTTCATGTATGTATGTTTGTGAGTTTCTTTATTCCACCAAAACTTTTAAATGTCTTAACCGATTTTGATGTATATCGTTAGATTTGTATTGATAGCGCAAGTGACACAAGCTATATAAAAATAAATAAAAATCATACTGACGCATTTTATACGCCATATTGTGAGACAAAAAAATATTTATTCTACCTAACCCAAATCGAGTGGGGTATCAAAATGAATTTTAAAAAACAATTCCATAAATATATAATAAAATTAGCAGTTTTCATTTTAATGGAACGATAAAGAAAAAAAAAGATCCAGAATTTCATTGTACACGAAAGACTATAGACAGCTAAAATAAAATGATATTCATCTAAATCGTTATATAATACCTTCTCGAGACCACTTAGGACTTTAAACTAAAAAATGTACATCGGCAGAAAGTGGACACACTCCTATAGCCGTTGATGGTCTCTGTTGTAATTATCATTCTATGCTCTAGGCAATATCAAGATTTCCAAATAAAATTCTCTTACTAATAAAAATAAATTTTGAAGCAGGTCCACGGTTCGACCCCACCTCGGGTTTGAGCTTCACCTCGCCTGGCCAGCTACCATACCCAAGTAGAAAATCTGGCGCCTAGTGCCCAATAGTGTGTTCCGGCGGCAAAGGATTGCCGCGAGTAAATACATAATTATGAAATAGTAAGCAATTATGAAATTGCACGCACGTGAGACTTATCAACTGTAATTTGTTTTGTGTATCCATACATAAATAATAACATAATTAACCATGAGAGAAGAGGTTAGGTAACCTGTGGGAAGGCGTAGGCGATGGAGTGCACCCCTATCTCGGCCATGAGCAGCGAGACGAGCGAGATGTGCCGCTCGGGCACGTCGTGGTCGAGCAGCACGCGGATGGCCATGATGGCGGCGGCGCCCGTCGCCACCGTCGCGTCCATCAGGATCACGTGGTAGTCCTTTATGTCCTTCGGCAGCCGCAGGTAGTACAGCTGTACAGTAACGTCGCACTCGTTACCCACCGCCCATGCACCGCGACAAAGGGGAAGAGGCTCAAATCCCCTTCAGCCACTTTGGTATGGGAAACGGAAAATAAACACCTTATTTTCCGTTTCCCATGCAACCGGGCTGGATTTTGCAAAGCAGAATGTGGATTAAGAAGTCTCTTTTATGAATTCATTAAAGATCTCTTCCAGCCCTCGAGCCTCCTCCCCTGCCTTACCAAATTTGATAAGATCTTACTAATGGCCCTTTGTATACGCGTTCTAAGATAGAAGCTCTGATTGTATTTGATAGATCAAGGTCTATTAGTAAATGCCAAAGGGGTTTCGCTGCTCTTGCACCGACTTCTAGAGATAAGATATTAACAATATAAGTAATTACTTCACATTTGATCAGCAATATTTTTAGTTGCGTACCGTAACGGTAAAATGAAGCCTTCATATAGACTAAAAACAGTATAAGACCTAGAATAATACCCAGAGGAACTCCAAAACCCTGTAAGCTGAAGGTCAGTCTATGTCGTCACTTTTTGTCTACGGTTTGAAAGGTATTTCACAGCCACACCAGAGCAATATTTCACATCCCCACTGCCTCCAGCTTTAGTATCTGGATCAGCATCAAGACAGTATCAAAAGCCTTGGCGAGATCGACCGAGTCGTGAAAATTCCTGTTCCCAGAACAAATAACTAAACGTTTCTGTATCTAATCTGAATGAGATTATTTTCGGGCCTCTTCCTAAGCTCTATTAATGCAATCTCCATCTTTCACGGACCTTAATGTTATACGGTTATAAAGACATGATGATTAATATTTAACAATTGGCGAGGAAAAATCTTCTGAAATAGAGTCACAGTTCTATCGGTTATTTGTTTTTAGGTGTCCCAACGACTCTTATGTAATCGACTACACCCAAAAAAACTATTTTGCATCTTGATTGAGACTGTACTATCGGGGGGGCGTTAAGTCCAAAAGTAGTAGCTTGTTGTATGCCAGTGCAAGAACCAAGCTACGTTGAAATAAGGCTCATATCAGCGCATGCTGCAACGTGAAGATTACTGTAACCACTTCCGCCGAAATGTAAGAAAATCTGAGAAAATAATACTTTTCATATGGACGCTTAAATTTCAAGTGCCCATGATATGTCAAATTGTATATGTCAGATTTTCATAAAGCGCTGCTGCCTAGTATTTTTCCCTTCGCCGCCTCTAACGACATCCACAGGACGATATGGGGCTGTATTTCTATCACGGTGCCACACGAGGCCATGTGAACATAGCCACTAAATTCATGACAATTTTATCCACCTTTTCCGATCTGTCAAGTTTAATATAGATATCTATAAGTGAGACAAGAAAATAAATCGTTAAAAACAGAGATTGGAGAGAAGAGAGTTACCTCCGGTTCGTCGGTCTGTTGGTTGGTCTGTATGAGTATCTTCCCGATGCGGATGTCCTTACAGACGTCACAGACGGCCTGCTCCATGGTCTCTCCCGCGCGGAGGATCGACACGCCGCATATCTTCTCTACCTTGCATTTACGTCCTGCACACGAAAATATTACATTAACAAAACGTCGACCTAACTCCAGATTCCGGACCGCAAATGAGTTTTTTTTTATGCCTGACAGGTTAACCTTTGACCACTATCTAACCTGATGGTAAGTGATGATGTGGTTGAAGATGTTGTTCAGGCTAACCTAGAATTACTGGCTTTCAAGGACAACTGCCGGAATACACCGTTAGGTGCTCGGCGACAGATTTTCTACTTGAGGGCGGTAGCTAGCCAGGCGGACATTCATAAAATGCCCTACAATCAATACCAATGTTCGGACATTTTCTTTGTCACAAAAACTCAATAACTGTTAGTTCTGGGCGGTGATCGAACGCATTCTCAAGATTCCAAAGCAATGCTTTCGCCACTCCAATATAATAACAATGTATAACATTGTATTACCAAAACACTGGAGTTCCCCATCGCTCTTGTAATTCGGTGTTATAACAAAAACTTCGTTTCTAAATATTAAGAAGCACTATCGCGTGCTAGAAGTGAAAATAACATTCAATAAATTTTAGAATACATTTTTCACATCGAACGGCAATCAAACCCGGTTTCACACACCACACTTCTCCCGTGCCTATAATTTCATAATTACAGGCTCTCAACGACTGCTGGCACATAATGTTAGGTTCTTCTCCACAGATTACCTTCTAACAGATACAACGTCCTTTCAAAGAGAAATAACTACTAACACCTCCACCACCCATTACACGACCATTGACAGATAAGTACACCCAAAAACGCGTCTAATGCCCTTGACTTAGCGCTACTTTTACTTTGTATAGCCCGCGATATGCTAGCGGCCCTACCATCATAGGACAGATGCGGTGAGTTATGGTTAACTTTTTGAGATTGAAAAAAAAAAATTGTTAAATGTAAAGTTTCTAACAATATATGATTCTTACTAAGTCAGCCGCAAGCAGAACTCGCGCGGGCATGTTGCGAATTTATGTACATATGTCAAGATATAATTCTTATAGGTAAGTATATTATTTAGTAAATAATTTGTCAAAGTTTAGGTATGTGTTTTTTGTTACTCTCGATTCGTCTTGGTGGGTACCACCGCTGTGTCAGATATACTGCTTCGATGCTGTAGTGTGCATATATTGCCCATTGTGTTTAAGCGTGAAGGGCTCTGTAATGAAAGAAACTTCTGTAACGGACAGATTTTGGACTTGATGGTAAGCGTTTGTGATGCCTATGTGACAGATGCTTATACCAACCGCTCAAAATAAATCGTACACTCGCGAGCGACAACACTGATGAGCGAGAGCTGCGCATGCACAGCCCGAAAGTGTAGGCTCTTATCACTGTAGATACGGTCGAGAGATGTCAGTAAGCCAGTCTTTTCGACAAATTCTCTATTTGAGAATGGTAGCTAGCCAGGCGAGCATTCACAAAAAGTCCATCCACCATACGGTGAAGCTCAAGCCGCCGTTGGGAATCAAACCATGGACTTACGGCACAGCACTCTATAGCTATCAGTACTTTGAAATGGAAGGAAAATGTTAGACATTGTACTGACCAGAGTAAGTGAACCCCTGCGGCGTGTCGACCGTGTAGTCGGCGTAGGGCACTAGGGAGAGCGCGAACTCTATGACGAGCCGCATCAGCCGCTTCGAGTAGAAGATGAACTCGTCGCGGGGAGTGTCCTTATTGCGGATGAACGTGTGCAGCCCTTGCACCTGATTACAAATACAAGATAAAACAGATATCGTGAAATAATCACTCTACTATACAGAGTTATTGGTAAAATGCTAACAACCTCTTAGGGTTGACTTCCGCTAGTCCTTCCAAACATTTTGAGATGTTTTTTTTTGTGTGTTTTTGACGGAATAAGCACGATGACCATCTGATGATAAAGGTAGAGCCTGTAATGTATTACATCATATTTTTTATTACTTTGCTCGATGTAAATATTTAAAACTCTATTCGAAGAGATCGCGGCGCGGTCCAAATCTCGTTATGTTTGTTAGGACTAGCAGAAGTCAACCCTAACAGGTTGTTAGCATTTTACAAATAACTTGTTATTTCTGAATAAGAACTATCGCGTTCTGAGCTAAAATCACATTTACAAATTATTGAAGCACAGAATTTGCGAAATTCCTTCCATTTTTCCATGGTGGAAGGGCATTTTTAAGAATGCCCGCCTGGCTAGCGACCACCCTCAAGTGGAAAATCTGTCGCCAAGCACCTAACGGTGTGTTCCGGCAGCTGTCCTTGAGAGCCAGTAATTCTAGGTTAAGCCTGTTAACACCTTCGACCACATCATCACTTACCATCAGGTGACAATGCGAACAAAGGCTTACCTATCAGCAATAAAAAAAAAATTGGAGGAAAAGGGTTCGATTCACGCCCGACACAAAAAAGAAATGTGGTCCAATACTGTATCAGTCGGTAAGTCTACTGCTGAACACAGCCTCCCCCAATACGGGGAGGTTTACCATAATCTTCATAATCACTTTTTACGTTTTTATGCATAAAAAATGACCAGTACATTTTTCTACAATTCGTTAGACAATCATAATAAAAATAGAATAAATAGTTGAGGTTTTTTATTACTTCTGTAAGTTTTTAGTTTTAATTTTATAGTTTCCAAGATAGAAGAGTGAAGATATAACCAATATTATCTTAGAAATGAAAAAATTGAAACCAAAACTTTCTTTAATTAGTTATTAAGATTGTATAACAATTTGTAGATAACTTTACTGAGAATATTATATGTTAATCTTGATCATATTATCTTAGGCCAAGAAAAGTCACACGAAACACGTTTCCTAAAACATTTTCTCTATATCTATCTTGCAAAATTGACTCTAAATTACGCTTGTAACACACATATCTTAATAATTTACTTATGAATGTGTATGAGATATATAAAAAAAAAAGCAAAACCTTATCAACAGAAAGGACAAGAAAAGCTACATTTTAGATTTACGTTACTAGTTTAGTGTTATCAGTTTAGGTAAAATCCAAAGTAATCTTTACATTTGGATTTTACCTTAACTGATCGCGATTTCACCATCGCTGCGTCTCTATCACTCCTACGCAGTCCGATAGTGACAAAATTTCAGCATTTGACAGCGTCTTAAGATGCAGTTTTGGACAAATGTTTCATACATTAAAAGTCAAACTGAATTTTAAGATTGATATCAACTATGAGATGCTTTTATTGATACGAGCCTTAGTCATTAAAAGAGGGCGAAATGAGGACCGGAATTTTATATCAAAGGAAATATTTAATCATCAAATCAGAGCCCAAATAATGAATTCAACTCAAATTCTGATGTTTTTGCGTTTAGTCGACCGTGATTGCTAGGGTCAATTGTGTATGAACTCTTCGGTATGATTTGGCTGATTCCGTATGTTTGGTTTGAAATAGTCCATATCGTACTAAGTCAATATATTTCACTGATGACTACTAATCTGAAAAGGTTATATCAAATTTATAATGCATTGTTTTTTTTTAATTAGATTGTCATAATATCGCTATGGATCAGACAAAGTCAAACTTATGTATGCTCTTTAGATTTAAAGAGTAAATAAATTATAAAACTTACTTGTGGCGTATCTTTAAGAACGAAGAGCGAGTCTGGGACGGGTTGGCCGATGTGAGCAATCGCCAACTTTTCACGCACTTTGAAACCGCGCTGAAAAAGATAATGAGAATTAAATCATCAAGTGGAATAACATCCCAGTACAAATGACCGAACAAACATAAATATAATTCCACAAGTCTAATTGATTTAAACACGCTTTCTGTAGAACATCTTTGTGTCTTGTTGCTCGCATTATTCGTATTTTAATATATTAAATTATGAATAGAAGTGAAATTGAATGGCGTTATACATATTCTATGTTTCATATACATACTTCATAATTATGTGAAAATATCTTAGTGTCAGTGGAATAGACAATATGACTAAGGATCTAAAACTGTAATAAACTGGACTCTATTAAAAATGTCTCTAGGTTTTAGGCCTAACCTCCATGTGTGAAAGGGATAGCAAACCATGATTAAAAGTGAATGAACTCCACTTCACCCGTCTTGGCTCACTCCGCTGTAACAGCCGGATCGTCCACTGCTGAACATAGCCTCTCCAGGGGGTATTTGCCATAATCCCTACGCTTGGCAGGCGTCTCGAGGATCGCAGTATAAGTTGGTGGATCCTTAGAAAACGCTGCTGCCAACCTTCCAGTATTTTTCCCTTAGTCGCCTCTTACGACACCCACGGGATGGTATGGGGAGAGCCATGCAATAGAAATAGAGACGCCTTGTAGGTGAATATAAATATTAATCCGTGCTTTGCAAGCTGAAGTGCACTTTATTGCTACATAGCTAGAGTAGATAACTAATCTTGAACCTATTAAAACTATCCAACCTTGATATATTGTCTTGATATCTTGATATTTGTGGCAATCAGTGTTTTTTTACTAATATAAAATTCTAAATTGTTTAACTTTCTGTTTAACAATTTTGAATGACTTTCTATAAACCAATTAAATTATTCTATTCGCTTGATAGTACTATTTTGATATACCTACTTAATTAATTTTATTTCTAATTATAAGTTTGACTGCTTCTAATGTAAAAAGGTAATAATAGCTTGTTACGATGAAGGCATTTTCTACAAATCAAATTAATGTTTCATTGATTTCAGATGAGGCTGATTCTTACATTCAATTAATTTAGAGACACTTTCAACTCACCAATTGGAGTTGTTTATGGACGTGCTGCACTATTAGATGTATGGCGACTTTGTTCTCCCCACCGCGAGGCACTATAATGTCTGCGTGTGCCATACAGGGTGCTATGTACGATTGGTAGGCAGGTTTCACGTGCGTCATGTACTGTTTTAGGACACCCTCTAGGTCGCGCCCGCGTTGGACTATATCCCTGAAGATACACATATAAGTATATTATGCATTTAATTTATTGAACACTTCTTTAATTGATGTGGAACAGTATTATTATATAAGTAAATATTTAATGTGATGTTATTCGCCGTATAATATGTTATACAGTAAAAGCTCCTTATCCGCGATTTCGGTATTCGCGGGTACAAAAATTGCGACTCGTTTCCTGTATTCGCGGATAAATATTTCGCTATTCGCGGATGAAGTCGGTACATTAAATCGAAATAGATATTTTTTATGAATAGATTCAGGCGTTACTTTGCGGAAATCCATATTTAATAATAACAAATATTTTTAAAAGTATCTTAAGAAAACATTAAATAATATTTAAATAAAACACTTAAAAGAGTATAAAATTATATATCTAGTGACAATTCCGCCTAATTTTCCTGTTATTTACGTGACGTTACAAACATCACGCAACCTAACCGGAAGAATATCCGACTAGTTTCGTTTCTAAACGAAGCGTCTTCAGGAGGTCTTGACTCACCGAGCGCACGATCGAGACATGTCTAGATATCTTTTATTAACGCATCAGCATCTTTTGAGTACTACAGGGCTTTAAGATGGGCTTTTGCGGTTGCACGGAATAAATAAAAATAAAAATAATTATTATTGCCACTATGCTTTAAGTTCGTTGACAAATGCGGACGCCGCTGCTGTGTTACGTTGTTCTTTTGCGAATATAAAATATAAATATTAAAAGGCGAATGGAAGGACCCTTTAAAAGCGGCAAAATAAGGTGAAACTTACTAAGATTTAAATTTCGGCTGCTAACAAACTAGATATAAGAAAAATATATATAACAAAACATGTACAATATAAAACAAAAAAAAAGGACTCACCCTAGTGTTAAGATTGTTACATACTAACACCCTTCCCTTCAGGAAGACGATGTATTGGAGACGACAAATAACTTATAAATTGTATTAAATTGATAACAAAAAGGAAAATCTCAGAGTACGGACCCAGAGTCTGTAGTGCAAAAGATTGAACAAAAAAAATAAGATTTACCTATATACTTTTTATCTCAGCCAGTCAATAGTTAGTAGGTAAAAATGAGTTCCGTTGTGTGATTAAATTAATTTTTAGTATGATAGTTTTATTTATTTTGAGTTCTTGGAACGTATACCCTACATTTCTATACAAATTACCGTTCCATATCCACGGTTTCTGTATTAGCGGCATATATTCGGAACGTATAGCCCGCGAATAAGGAGCTTTTACTGTACTTCTATGGAAACACATTAGTACCCAAACTAGATCAGATCTGTAATACGGCATATAAATGCCCTCTGCCGGAGATTATATAATACATTAACATTCGTTTCATTTTATTTTCATTTCAACAGAAGTTACCTTCGCAACCGCCTGGCAAGTCTGATATCCGCATCTGTATCGACGAACACTTTCATGTCAAGCATTTTGGTCACTTCTGCGTTGTAGAACGCCAGGATGCCTTCGAAGATGATCACGTTAGCACCATACATTGTTTTCTGGGGACAATTAGGGGGGAAAGCGATTTTTTAATGTAACAGACCTCATTATTATTATTATTACTGTATATGACTTCAATATTACCATTATTTCGCTGACCTGAAATTGGTAACAATATGCATTTTTCATATTTTCAAACAATAATAAATAATGTTGACTTTGAATTGACACTCACAGTACGGTTCTCCCTGGAGTGCGTGACGTAGTTGTAAATAGGTACTTCAACCTTCTTCCCCTCCCTGAGCCTCTGCAACACGTCTATCAGCAGCTCCATGTCGAACGCGTCGGGGTGATCGAAGTTGTATTCGTTGCGCGTCGCGGCTTGATGCTGCTTCTCGTTCAGCACCTGGATAGGAGAAGCAAGTGTAAGGAAAAAGTTTTTCTTCCTTTAGGTTGCCTAATTGCTTTCGTTGTACAAGCTGTAGTTATTAAAGGTACAACATCGGTAAAAAAAACCTTCTAGTCGGGTACCATAAGGATAAGATGATGTAGCGGTGCCAGGTTTTAGACTCATAGATAAAAGTCCTTCTTAAATTGTGTAACATTATGTAATAAAGTTCTAACTGAGCGAAAGTAGCATGTTAAAGACATTTTGAACTGTAGTTTGTTAATTATAAGACGATAAAGATAATTGGAAAATTCCGGCTTTGCAAAGCATCAACCAAGTATAAACAAATACTGTAAAACACATTGTTGAGATCTATTTTGTCTTTGACTTTTGTAGGAGTGCTTACGGTGGTTAGTGGTTTTACAGGGGGTGCACACAGTATATCTTAGTTGTTAACGGCGTCTTCGCTGAGGCCTTAAGAGTATAGAAGCATGCACGCCGAATATGAACTGTTAGCAAATGTTTGAACAATAGGGTGCTTCAATTTTACGTTAAGTAAGGTATTTTTTTAAATATTTGCTTGCTTATAGCCGCCGTTAATGCTATAAAATACAATTACTATTTGTAATTGTGTTCGTGATTGATGGACTAAGCAAAATACAACGTGATGTTACTCGTAGTATAAAAAAAAATTGTTCAGCTTATAAAGTCGTCGCCATCTCTAACACTATTCCTTGACTTAAGAAGACTCTTTGATTTGCATTTAGGTAACCGATCTTGTCAAGTTTCTTCATTTTATTTGTTATAGTTTAGCTTTTGAACTAACCTCGCCTTGGTAAGTGATTATATGGTCGAAAATTTGGTGTATACCTAAAATTACTGGCTCTTAAGGACATCTTCCGGGACACAGCGATACATTTTCTACTTGAGGATGGTGGCGAACAATAGCAAGATTAACGATAAGTGTGCGCTAAAACTGAAGACAAGAATACTCGGCATTCCATAGGAAATGCCACATGCTATAATATGTGCTGCAGCATTTTCAGTGGGCAGCGGGGCGCCGGTGAAACCTCAGAGCGTACGGTTAACTAGTATTGAGTGTTTGTATTAAGTGTTTTGAGTGGGTGTCATAAGCGGATTACGACACCACCAACCTATTTATATTTGCGTATATCGCTACAAAAACGTGGTTGAATAAAATTACGTCTCTTTCTACTGCTTTTCTAACAATATACAAACTTCAAATGTATTAAAAGTCATACTCCAATTTTCATTGAGACCTTTTTAAACAATTCAAATATTGTCAACTTACAAGTACTTACTCCATTTGGTGAAGACAGTAGGTCATTGACCGAGTTTCAGAATTTATTGTGCTAGCTTTATTGAATGATGTAATTGCTACAATTGACTTACAAATATAACAATATTTACTGCGTGCCCGCTTAATTAGTACTGCCTATAAGAGACGCTTAGAACAAATAGACAACGCTTTAAAAACATATAATATTGTATCAAGACTGACTATAAACTATGGCTTATTTTTATTGTTTGTACTTTAAGATTTAGATGAATATAATTCTTTGTCTTAAAATGGAAATAGATACCTAATCTTTTTTATAACAGAGAGGTTAGCATTTAACCGCTGAAAGGCGACCTGCCCGGCTAACATGCGCGCCCTCAGTTTAATTGATTTTTGACACTTATCTGCGAGCGAGCGAGATAAATCGACAGTATTTCGATATAGATCGACGATTTAGTACAAATTTACTTTCCGTCCAGTGTTAGCAGACCCGTAATATATGTGTGTATAATCTATACAACCAAGAAATTTGAACACAACTCACGAACTATGTGTGCGTAGCTTGAATACAATATCTTTGAATAATGCTGTAGGTAGATTAGGTAGTTTTTTCAAAGAAAAAATAAATGGAGCACTGAAAAAAGTAGCTGTGATAAAAACTTTGTTTCGCTACTTAGCATTCATCAACAAGAAAAACAGATAAACATCTTCAAAAAAGATAAAAATGAAATACCTACTTTAATGCAGAATAATCACCAATTCTATTTACACCTTTATCATTCGTTTGAAAATTACATCAAAGGGAAGAGTTTTTAAGGGTATATTTTAGACGAACGCCCCCATACAAAACGCAGCTCCAATCTCATTTTAATAATAGCGAATAAAACTCAATGATTTTTTACCTACGTAATCACTACCCTAATATCTAGATATATGGTTTGTGGTGCATCAGATTTTCATTAAATTATACAGTTTTGAAATTACACTAGCTCAAAAACTCGTAATTTTAGATAAAAGAAAGACCCAACTTTAAGCATCTCTTTCAAAGAAATAAGCACGTTTTTAATATTTCTATTGCACCACAAACATGGGGAATATAATGAACTTTCTATAATGGAAAGTTATTTATACATGTGTACTATACTTTTTAAATAGCTGTAGCTACGAATAACTGGCTCAAACCCCTAGAAACGAGTGCTATATACTAAACGCTATATAATAAATTTTTAATTATTAGTCCAAAAGAAAAAGGATTTAAGCCAGAAACGATAGGTCTAATAATACACCATATTTACATGCGAAATTTTTTTTAATAACGAGTTGAGTTTGTATAAAAGTTCACGCTTTGGCTGGCGGGTATATGTCCTTAATCATAAAATCATCATAATTCCTAAATAATAAATAAAGTGTCGAGAACAGTAAAAATGTTTAATCGCTTATAAAAGTATTGTATTTCATTAGTTCAAAGCCCATCACTGCTTATTTCCTAAAACTGTTCTCAATTCTACCAACAAATAGCGCAATGGAGAATAGTCTAAAGATTAACGGATCAATTAACGGATCTTAGCGTGGTGCGGTCACTGCTATCGTCCAACACTTGTCTACGCGCGAGAAAATACTCTACTCGTGTCATGCGTGACATGTCTTATTTGCGCATGATAGCCAGGCTGGTCTATATGCTGTATTCCTAGATAATACTCACGCTTTCTGTACATAAACACTCTACTGCAATAATATAACCTGTGCGAACTGCTAGAATAGCTACCAGTTGCTGATTTCGTTTTACAATAAAGACATGCTTCCGAAAGATGTTGTGATTCCGATTTGATTACTAAGACAGCTCTTTTTTATTACGTAATTGAGAGTTTGAAAAGATATGACTGTTGTTAACAGTTGCTTGGTAATTTGACTAAAAAAATTAATAAAACATGTTATATGTTTTATTAAATTTGGAGATCATCAATGGACCGTTTATGTTAAAGGCGGGCGAATCTATGCATATTTCTGAATAACCTGATTTCAATATGAATTTATTATCTATTGTACGGATAAAACGACGTAGAAACATTAGTTCAGTAAAAATAAGTACCTTGTAGAAAGAGTCCATACTGACGATGGTGACCCATGGTATATTGAGAGATTCTATAATTTTAGCGGCCACCGTAGTCTTGCCCGATGCACTTGCGCCGCAAATACCTAGAAATTGTATTAAATCTTTAAAGCGAGGGCGCTAGGGAGAAATAACGCAGTGAGCAAAATTTTAGTCAAGAAATAAAAACATACAACTAACTTAATTACAAAGGAATATATACTGTAACTGGCTAACAAAAAGCACTGTTATTCAGAAGAAAATAGCGATGTGAAATTAACGCCTCGCCGAAAGATTGGCTAGTAGAAAGTATTAATGAGTAGAAAGAAGAAATCAACTTCTATGAACACTATGATAAATAAGATACTTAACCCCTTTTATCTGAACGTGACTGTAGGATTCTATAATGATAAATTGTAACTGACCTTCACAAGAGATTCTTATACTCCAAAAAGGAATAAATAATATTGAATTTGTATTTTTGTAACAGGTGTCGTAATTTTGTGTCACTCATGACACATGAACCAAGTCGGTCGAACCAGAGTTTTACTATATGTATAGTATGTACTTAACATGTCAAAAAACGTTTAAAAGAATGGCTCCGAGTTTCTTGCCCGTTTTTCTCGCGGTGGCTCTACTATTTTTGTTTGCTGAACGTGGCAGTACAATGTAGTATATTTTAATATTAAAATTTGTAATTGACCTTCATAAGAGCGTCGTAGACGCCTAAATTGAATAAATGATTTTGACTGTGACAGTATTGATTATATACATGCAAGATGCTCTGCTCTCAGCAGTCGTTCGTGTAACTACCTCTGACATTCAAAAACTCAAAGTGAGCATGCTCACAGTCGGCGTTTGACTAAATGTTTGTTTTAAACACAGCCTAAATGCAATTTGGAGAGAAACATTGATGATCTGCGCGGCTTAAACTTTACCTCAGATCTCTTGACTGGGTGAACGGATTTTGAAAATTCTTTTTTTGTTTGAAAGCTGATGCTTGTCGTTTGGTCCCATTTTGAAATTCATCAAAATCGGTCAAGCCATTTTTGAGTTACACTAAAAAGATTGAAAAAAATTTTTTAACAAAAAATGGAACCGACTTTAACACCCAAAAGTGTCAAATAACTTGTCGAAGTCGGTACCATGCGCACAATATTGTGATAATAGTTTGAACCATCATGGTACCGACTTCAACAAGTTATTTCACACTTTTGGGTGTTGTCGGTTCATTTTTTGTTAAAAAAAATTTTCAGTCAGTAAGTTTCCGCATGTCTGCAATGTTTAGTGGAAGAGTATTTTGATAATGCTCTCTTGGATAACTACTTACTTGGCGATCTTTTACCACCCATTGGTAAAAGATCGCCAAGACTACAGCAGTGCGTTCCGGCATCTTAAATTAAAATCTAGTTCTCATACTAGGCCTAGTCTATTTATACATTTTTTTGGTTTAGTAATATCTTTGACTTAATTATCAGACGAGTTATTGGTTAACGAGACAAATCTTAAAAAAAAACATCTAAACGTACTGTTGTAATAATAAATATTTACCAATAAGAAAGGGCTCGACTTCCTGACCCCCAGTGCAGTTGTACCAAGGCGGACGGCCTGCCGTGTATATAGTGCGTCTGTCTGCGTGCAGAATGCTCTCAGCCGTCGTCCTTTTATTTGACTGAGACATTGAAGTGGTGCGTACTCGACGAGCGCGCGGTGATTTCAGGATATTTGAACCTGGAAAAGAGATTTTTATATAGTCAATCAATTATTAACTCATTTTAGAAGCGCTCGTAGCGAATTGTTCGCCGCGGTAATGACTTGGATAGGTAACCGCTAGTGACATTACTACAGAGCGCTTCCGTGCTTCGGAGAGCACGTTAATCTGTCCCAGTTGTTATCATAGGATGGCAGTCGTTGTATCATGGTGGTAGGGTATTTTGCGAATGCTTGCCTAGCTACCACCCTCAAGTAGAAAATCTGTCGCCATGCAAGTAACAGCGTGTTCCGGCAGCAGTACTTGAGATCCAGAAATTCTAGGTACACCTGAACAATATCTTCGACCACTTCGTCACTTACCATCAGGTGAAATGGTGGTAAAAGGCTAGTCTACGTATAAAAATAGTTCATGTTATAAACTCCCACGTTAATTACGGCCGTAATAACAAATATTACACGAATGCTCAGTTTTAAAGGAGGGTAACGATGTTAGGTTTTATGTATGTATGTTGATTTATTTATTTTTTTATTCCACCATACATTTCAAATGGTCTGAACAGATTTGTATGTTTGGAATATCGTTACAATCCTAACATCATCCCAAAAAACACTAGCTATATTACTTTTACGGCAGGGCAGTCGTGTTTTTAGTTTTTAACGGAGAGTGCCCATTTGACTTAAGTACCCAGAAAATATGTTGCGTCCGGATTATACATTTTTTTATTTGCTTTCAAAGTAGTTCAACTCTAGAATCACTAGTATATTTGAAATTTCTATTTCTACCCTGGTTTATTAGAAATTTAAATAATATTTTTGTCTTGATTGTTGACGTTACAAAAAGTTTAAACTTTGAAACAGTAGGCAATTAAACTGAAAACAGTTATATTGCATACCAGGCACCTCATAAATAGTATCGATACTTTAATTATCGATAATATCATAGTCGTCAACATCATCAAAAGTATCGATATTACGATTAAGTACTAAAATTAATTGTGCGCTTTGTTGCTATACTAATATAGAAAACTAATGTAATACAATGTAAGAAAACATTTTATATTAAATCAATATATTAATAGTAACGGTATTAAGAGCTTATTCAAATCGATAATAGCTTTGCTGAAAATAAATATATAGGAAAATAATTTTTATAAATCCTTGCATAGAAAAATTTACATGCAAAGTCAAACTTACAATTTAGTCATAATTATTTATACTGGTCAGAAGATAATTTATATTTATTATTATATTAAAATAAATGTTATAAATCTTATTAAGAAATAACTTTAAGTAAATAGTTTAAGGCTTAATAACGGCTATTGTGTCATTTTCGTGCATTGATCTATTAATGTATTATGAACTTTATTTCTACGGTGTGGTTGTACTTGCTGTTATCAGCTAATTCGGAACACGTAAAATCGGTTTTTTCAATCAGTACTAATCACCAATCACAAAGTAAATACAAGTTAACACCGACTAAGATTAAAAAAAAGACATGTTTATATTATTATTGCACTTACTCAGCTTTCCACGAAATAATCAGAATAACACGTTTCAAGAATCACATTACCGCCGATAGTCTGAATCGCGCGGTACCCAGATACATAATATGAGCAGGTAGCAAACAAGTATTCACGAAAGAACAATATTATACATAAATAATATTTAGTTGCGAATTTTAAATGCGCTTACAAGAGAGTAAAACGTTTAACTCTCACGACTCCAAACGCTCGTGATACAATAGATTCAAGATATGGTCACAGTTTAACAATTTCCCAGTACCTAAACTAAGTACAACTATAGATGTGTGAGTGTGATGGCGTGCTTGATGAGAACTAACATCTTGACGGGGGACAGGGAAAACATATATAATGTTACGTCTGCTGTTTGAATGCGACAGAATCGAGGACCCGACCAATGATTGGCGGGCCAAGAGGAACTTAAGAGACGTGTGGGTGTCTTAAAAGGCGAATAAAGGTAATATACCGGAAGGTGGGCTGCCGCGCTAAGGAACTGATATCTTACACTGCGATCCCCAAGACGTCTGCCAATCGTGGGGGTTAAGGCAAAGCCCTCCTTAATGGGGGAGGCTGTGTTCAGCAGTTGACAATCCGGCTGATACAGTACAGTATAGGAGATAAAGTGAGTCGATAGCCAAAGAAATTACGTCAGCTTATCTATTAAAATAGCGGTGCTTTGTTATCTTTGTACAGCGGTTAAAATACTAAAGGTACTAAATACTCATTCAGGTATTTTTAACCAATCCTATCTAATCAATCAAAGTATGTTGTGTAAAATGTATGTTGATTTATTTATTTTTTTATTCCACCATACATTTCAAATGGTCTGAACAGATTTGTATGTTTGGAATATCGTTACAATCCTAACATCATCCCAAAAAACACTAGCTATATTACTTTTACGGCAGGGCAGTCGTGTTTTTAGTTTTTAACGGAGAGTGCCCATTTGACTTAAGTACCCAGAAAATATGTTGCGTCCGGATTATACATTTTTTTATTTGCTTTCAAAGTAGTTCAACTCTAGAATCACTAGTATATTTGAAATTTCTATTTCTACCCTGGTTTATTAGAAATTTAAATAATATTTTTGTCTTGATTGTTGACGTTACAAAAAGTTTAAACTTTGAAACAGTAGGCAATTAAACTGAAAACAGTTATATTGCATACCAGGCACCTCATAAATAGTATCGATACTTTAATTATCGATAATATCATAGTCGTCAACATCATCAAAAGTATCGATATTACGATTAAGTACTAAAATTAATTGTGCGCTTTGTTGCTATACTAATATAGAAAACTAATGTAATACAATGTAAGAAAACATTTTATATTAAATCAATATATTAATAGTAACGGTATTAAGAGCTTATTCAAATCGATAATAGCTTTGCTGAAAATAAATATATAGGAAAATAATTTTTATAAATCCTTGCATAGAAAAATTTACATGCAAAGTCAAACTTACAATTTAGTCATAATTATTTATACTGGTCAGAAGATAATTTATATTTATTATTATATTAAAATAAATGTTATAAATCTTATTAAGAAATAACTTTAAGTAAATAGTTTAAGGCTTAATAACGGCTATTGTGTCATTTTCGTGCATTGATCTATTAATGTATTATGAACTTTATTTCTACGGTGTGGTTGTACTTGCTGTTATCAGCTAATTCGGAACACGTAAAATCGGTTTTTTCAATCAGTACTAATCACCAATCACAAAGTAAATACAAGTTAACACCGACTAAGATTAAAAAAAAGACATGTTTATATTATTATTGCACTTACTCAGCTTTCCACGAAATAATCAGAATAACACGTTTCAAGAATCACATTACCGCCGATAGTCTGAATCGCGCGGTACCCAGATACCTAATATGAGCAGGTAGCAAACAAGTATTCACGAAAGAACAATATTATACATAAATAATATTTAGTTGCGAATTTTAAATGCGCTTACAAGAGAGTAAAACGTTTAACTCTCACGACTCCAAACGCTCGTGATACAATAGATTCAAGATATGGTCACAGTTTAACAATTTCCCAGTACCTAAACTAAGTACAACTATAGATGTGTGAGTGTGATGGCGTGCTTGATGAGAACTAACATCTTGACGGGGGACAGGGAAAACATATATAATGTTACGTCTGCTGTTTGAATGCGACAGAATCGAGGACCCGACCAATGATTGGCGGGCCAAGAGGAACTTAAGAGACGTGTGGGTGTCTTAAAAGGCGAATAAAGGTAATATACCGGAAGGTGGGCTGCCGCGCTAAGGAACTGATATCTTACACTGCGATCCCCAAGACGTCTGCCAATCGTGGGGGTTAAGGCAAAGCCCTCCTTAATGGGGGAGGCTGTGTTCAGCAGTTGACAATCCGGCTGATACAGTACAGTATAGGAGATAAAGTGAGTCGATAGCCAAAGAAATTACGTCAGCTTATCTATTAAAATAGCGGTGCTTTGTTATCTTTGTACAGCGGTTAAAATACTAAAGGTACTAAATACTCATTCAGGTATTTTTAACCAATCCTATCTAATCAATCAAAGTATTCTTGAAATATTATTATTTCTTTGAATTGAAACGCAACATGATTTAGCACTTAAGTACCGTTCGAGCGAATATATTATGCATTTCTGTTTATGGTCAGATTAATATGTATGTATTATATTTGCCAACGGGTTACAAGGGGATAATAGCCGTAGAATAGAATAGAAATATTTATTCACCATATAACTTAAGATGTTATACAAGGCAAGTCAAATTACTATAAATACAATTTAAACAACTACTTAATAACAATCCTGCTAGGAATATGCAAGTACATTTACACCTTTAAAGTATAAAATAAAGGGTAGTATAATAGAGTTAAGGAGAGTGAGAAAGCGTACTTTATGGCGTTCTATGGGGGAGGATTTTATTCAACAGTGGACATCTTCCGGCTGATGTTGATGATGATGATTATATTTTAGCGATACCTGAACTTCATTTTGACATAATAATATATAAATCAAAAATTTCAATTAATATCAACATGCCCCGTGGGGTTCCGGCATAGAATTGCACTCTCCATATTTGTCGTAAGTGTCTAAGAGGCGAAGAAGAGAAAACCTACCTGAAGCAGTGTCTTATGATCTTATGAACTACGATCCCTGAATGACTGCTAAGTGTGGGCATTATGGGCATTATAAGCGTGGGCAAACCACCTTAATGTGGGCTGTGTTCAGCAGTGAACGATCCTGCTGATATAATAATATCAAAATCAATGTACATTACATACATATTTTAAGATAGCATAACCTTACAAAGGTAAATTTAACTGTGATTTTGTTCAATTAAATATATGATACTTTGACCATCTTCTCACATCTCGAGTGATGATGTGGTCGAAAGACGTAATAGCAAACTGTACCTAGGATGTTAAACCTGTGTTGTATTACATATATGGTATAGGATAGATTATCTACTAGGGTGTGCCACACTACACTGGGTAGCTTATAAGGTAGCTAAGCTAAAAGCTAAGTAATTAAATTTAGACCTGAATGACGTCACACAGGTTTCTGTCTCTTTTAGTATGACCACGTAGAACATATATGTAGTATAAATACGTACAGTTTTCGTATATGTAAGTGTTCATAATATACGTGTGAAAGGCATAGAAAAAATAGCTATAGGTGAAATAATTTGACTTTATTACAAAGATCAAGCGCACCCTCCAGTGTATTACATTATGTATTCTTGCGTAGCATTCAATATTCGCTGCCACTAGCCATCACTGCCAAAGATATGATGCAGAGACAATGGGCTGCACATGAAACATTTGTAAGTTTATGTACTGATTCATATACTGTGTCTCAAATTATGGCCGTAACGAAGCAAGGACAATTAATTTGTTTTCCGGTCAATGTCGCTTCAGAAATGAGAGGAATTAGCATCCGTCACAGAATACGTCACAGTTACTATTTACAGAACATGCCATAGTAAGTATCTATTAAAATCAGTAACCATATCTGATGCGGCTTTTAGACCTGATGTGGTCGAAAACTGGGTGAAGACATCAACTTTCAAGGTCAGCTGCGGGAACACTCAGCTTGTACGTGACCGTCCATGTGGTCAAAGAGTCAACAAAAACTTAAATAGGATTGAGGTTTGACAAAGAAATATGACTGAGCCCATTTATAATGAATATCTTTGCTCTTGCCTTGCAGAATGCATATTGTATAATGCGCACTTATATAATAATGTAAACGTGCGGAAGGTGACCTCTTGGTTTCCAACGAATGTTGAAATACGGTGTTCTTTTATAAATACAGACTGTACATTAAAAATACTCTCAACTACAATCGGTCATACTAAAAAACTAGGCTACGTATAACATATTACAATGTTTAAAATGTTAGTATATATACCACCAAAATCTTTCTTTCGTCGAAAACAGGTTTGTTAGTGTGAAAATATATAACTGTACTGTATCAGCCGGATTGTCCACTGCTGAACACAGCCTCCCTAATTAAGGGGTTTTTAACATAATCCCCACGCTTAATCGGAACCCATCATAAGAAGAAATATATATAAATGTAAGATATTATGAGTTTCCACGTTAGAACACTTGGTATGTATTTAAGATATGATGCAATTACGTTTTTATGGAAGCGCTACATGAATACCAAATTTAATGTTCTTGACATGGCTTTCTTCAGATTTTAATTAGTTCAGAATACATACACCGAGACCTCTCCTTTCCATTCCTACTCGCCTTGCCCATACTTGAGAAATCATAAAATTAATTTAAGGCGCTGACAATTGCTAAATAGCTTTACACGAACAGATTATTAGCAAAATATATTTAGTTTGTAGCAGTAAGAAAATTAAATAATATTTTAATCTTGATCATATTCTCTACGGCTAAGTTAATTCCGAAACAAATTTTCTCGTTATAATAAAATTGCAGAGTTGACTCTGATTTATTATATTATATTCGTGTATGTGCTCGTGTGTGTTTAAAAACAAAATAGAAAAAAGTTATCAAGAGGAACTAATTATGTTATATTTTCAAATAAAGTTACTAGTTTTGTGTTTATACGCTTTCTTTCGATTTTCACCCAAACTGATCGCGATTTCACCATAGCTGCTTCTCTTTCACTTCTACTCAGTCTGATAGTGATAGAATTCCTGCGTCAATTAAGACGCTGTCAAATGCTAAAATTGTGTCACTATCGGACTGCGTAGGAGTGAAAGAGAGGCAGCGATGGTGATTCGCGATCAGTTTAGGTAAAATCCGAATGTGAGCTCAATAACACAAAGCTAGTAACGTTAATCGAAAATGTAACTTTTCTTGTCCCTCTTTATAAGGTTTTTCTATTTTATTAATATATTTTCATAATATGTAATTAATTAAGATATTTACGTTACAAGCGTAATTTAGAGTCTACTTTGCTAATTTAATGTATCGAGAAAATTTCAAGGAAATGTGTTTAAGACTTTTCTTGGCTTTGGGTAATATGATCAAGATTAATATATTAAATACAAACTAAATACATTTTGCTAAAAATCTGTTCAAGTGAAGCTATTTAGCACTTGTCAGCGTCTTAACTTCTTTTTAAATTGCATCAGATACTACTTCTGTATCCACGAGCCAACTATTTTTACTCACTAACAGATTAAGATCACTAAGAGAAAGATTTAAAAAATCATGCAACTGTTATCATTATTAAACGCTAACCTATGTATGACTATTAAGTATATCACCTGATGGTAAGTGATAAGAATGAGCACTGTCTCTCTAGGACTGCTGTGTTATATAAAAAACTATAGATGTGATGTTAACACACAACTGTTATCATTATTAATTACATCGATGTGATATTTGACTAACTTGGAAGAACTGGACAAATAGCGAAACATTTTCATAAAGCCAACTTGAATAAAAATAATAATAGCCTAACGGTATTTTCCACTGAGTAGAGTGTCAAGTCCACGGTCACAGCTAATTAAACATGAACGTTATAAAAGGTAATGGCACCGTGTCGTATTGCAAATTACTTATGGCATGTGACTATTACTGTTTTATTTAATTATGTTATTGTAAACAGACACGTAAGAGACGAAAGCGAGTCGGCGTAACGTCACATTATTTATTTTATGTTTTGTAAATGTAAGCCTTGTAAAGTTCTCGGCGAATGAATCAGGGCTGAACGAACGTTTTTAATTGCTGAAAGGTTATCCTGTGACTATTGTGATAAGAATGGGCACTGGCTCTCTGGGACTGCTGCAGGTACATAGTAATAGGTGCGTGTCGACCGATTTTCTTACTTGAGGTGAATGCTTTAGAACCATGCAAAACTTAGGTACCTATTAGTAAGGTGTTTCTCCACAGTTGGTACACATCACGTCACTTATCCTGTTTCAACGGTTTTTTTGGCTCTTCTGAGTTTTTGGGCCCGGAAAAGTAACTTAATTGAATTGGTAATAGCGATAGGGAATTTTGCGAATGTCCGACTAGTTAGTTAACAGTAGTAGAAAATGTGTCGCCAAACACCCAACGGTGTGTTGTCGTCGCTATCATTCTCAAAGTCAACGCGCCACAGCTTAGGCAATAGTTAGTATTATTTTTGTTTATGTGAAAATTAATTATGAGTGGATCACATTCAGTTATCGATTCTACACCATCCCCCGCAGTATTGTTGATGAATTAATAGTCACCTTATATATTCTCAGCTCAGTCTGAACTGAAAAAATTATAAAAATTAAATTTGAATTTGCGATTCCGAAGACGCCTGCCAATTTATATATATAGCAAATGATAGCAAACCTCCCTTTAATGGGGGACGCTGCATTCAGCAGTGGAATATCCAGCTGATATAGCACAGTACAGTATCCTTCACAAATGCATCCCGACATTTTTAAAATCGAACAACCGCCTCATTCTTTTCATGCGCGCATTGATATTGAACTTTGTTTCATTATTATTTTTTCTTTTAAAAGCTCCTATCGATCTAAATCAACCGCTTAATATTATTAATTATTCCTTAAAGCGGCGACTGCCTGAAACGGAATCTAAGTACCAATATTGTAAGCATATTTGTACCAGTCAATGTTATTTTTAGTTCGCACCGGTTTTGTTTACGATTTGTTTTCTTTGGAAATACGTGCTTTCGACCGTTTTAGAAGTGTTCCGCGAAGGTTAGAATAGTGGGGGCTAGACACTGGCCACAGACAAAATCAATAGTTTTCGGTCAGACAACAACCTTGAAGATGGTTGTATGGATTTAACGATACGTACCTACAGCTGTATCTGATGCGGTTGGGCGGCGCATTAGGATCAGCTCTTTGGAGTTCTGCACTATTGCATAGACATAGACAAGATGTGTTATCCTTCGTTGTATTATCAATTCATTCGAATTATTGCTTTTATTATACAGCTGTCATATCACGTTCATTAGGTTGAAAATACTACAATAGTTTTTTTTATATCTGAATACTATGTTCTGGGATATTTATAAAATTTAATCCCTTTTTGTAATCCTTGTTGTAAAAATCTTAGTTATGCACTTTATTTACAATATTTATATATAAACATCGATTTAAAATTAATTCATTTATGAAGTATATATTAATAAAAAAAAACACCTGCAAATTATGAACTTATTTTCGTTTAACGTTTTATCCAATCACAAAATCGCGTCTAAAACCCGCCAGAATGTTGTTTTTATTTTCTTTATGTAACTAATGTCACTTGCTCTATCAAGACGAACCTAACGATATCTCATACATTAAATCAATCTACCTACTAGGTAGGCCGTTTAGAAGTTATGGTGGGATAAATAAACTTACAAACATTCATAGATGAAGCCTGAAAACATAACACTCCTTTTTTGGGTAGTCGTGAAAAAAAATAACTTAAAAAAACAGATAGTCTTTCAAGTTTAACACATGGTTGTAACATAATAGTTAGAAATGAAATTTAATACGGTTTGCTATACCTATAGACACAAAACTTAATTAAGCAAAATTTTAACTCTGTATTTTTTTTCTTTTGAGAGAAGTAATAACAAGTAGCAAGCAGTAGTATTTCGTCATATCCCCTAGAATATTATATTGAATTTTATTCAAGCCTCTCAGGCTTACACATCTTAAAAAAGTATGTTCAAGAATTTCCTTTTGACGAGTCACTTCGCCTTATTAGTATTTACTTAGACAAGGGAGTTTAGCGCAACAGGAAACTCTGTATTTTGTAATACTTTCTAATCATAGACGAGATGAATTAGGGATAATCACGTAATTATGGTAATAATTATATATCTATCATCTTTTTTATTTTATTGCCTACAAACACTGGCTTCACTTGAATTATTGCTCAACGAGTCTCCACCGTGAACCCATCCGCAAAACGGTGTTCTCTTCAAGCGGCAAGAGGTGTTTCCTTTTTAGTTTTGGTATGTTGTTTAAGTTACGGTTAGAACCCGAAGCGCGGCTACGTCTAGTTTTAGCCCGTTAGAACTGGGTGTAGCCATTTTCTCTTGGTTAAATCTAGTATTAGCCGATTCTTTTCGGGTAGAACTAGGTCTTGCTGATATCATTCCGGCTAGAACTAAGTCCAGCCAAACCCTAGTGGCTAATACTAGGTTTAGCCTTTATCATGCCGGTTACAACCAGATCTAACCAATCCCCGTTGGATAAAATTAGATTAAGTGTAGTTACTACCAACTAATAACAAATGTAGCGTCTAATTTTTCCTTACACTACGACAGTCAATCAGAAACTTGAGGTGAACAGCGTTATGTATTCATACTTTTCCGTTTATTACCAAACTAACTACCAGATGTGCCTACGTTTACAGTTTAGTAGTTATATATGGAAACGCAGATGTTTCAGTTCGGTGCCGTAACAAGGTCGCCTCGCAATCATTGAACTAATATAGGTCAATGCTCGATATTTTTAACAATAAAAATATATTTTTGAGACTATTGTCTCAAAAATATATTGACTATTTATGTCCTCGCTGTAAATAATAATGGTGTTAACTAAGGCAAGAGTATTTTTTTTTATTGTATTATTACTAGAAATGTACTTATGTGTATTTAATAAGTATTGAGTTATAAAACATTTATTATTATTATACCCACGACTAAACCGCGAGTCCGTCCGAATCGAAGCGATGCTGATACGGCGTTGTTTAAATTGTTTTGAGTTTCATACAAAAAATTAAATCACATCAACAGACGAAACACGTCCACCGATGAACAAAAGCCTCTACTATTGGGGGGATGTGTTTATGTTATAATCTGCTGCCCGCTTTCTGATAATTTTCCCTTCATTGCATCTTACGAGTCACACAGGATGACATGGTTGGATTAATTTTTCTAGCCTGTCACTCCACGAGCAATACAAAGAACACCGAACGAAGAGTACTTAAAACTATAGAACTAATACTAAACTCAGTCTACCCGTGACCACCATCACTGTAATGTGTTTGAAATGTCGTCGGATTAAAATAATGTCAAGTAGAAAATCTGTCGCCAAGCACATAACGGTGTGTATTGGCAGCAGTCCTTGAGAGCCAGAGAAATTACATGCATATGAGACTTAACAACTATGTCTGAAGGTGACGGGCGCAGTGCAATTCGTGACTTGTAACGAAATGCAACTATTATAGGCAGAGGTTAGTCCGCTTAGTGGGTGTCGACCTTGTTCCGTCACAATAACAGATAAAAATGTAAAATAAACGCAATTACTCAATAAAGTTTAATTAATTTTGTAATACTTAATTCATACGTGTAGTAAAACACAACGAAATTACAATACTGAACGGCATGAGTAGAGCCGATATTGATAGGGTGCTGGTTAGATGAGTGTGCGTCGACCATAAGTAGAATCGGGCAATCTTTCACTCCAAGAAAGTAATACAATAGCACAATTAGTCACGGTTCGTGTCGTGACCCCATTCAACAGTTACTGATACGGTATTATTTTATAAACATAGCTTTATCGGAATTGTCGTAGATTGTACTCAACGCACCTGATGTGTTTAATATAGTTTCCACTTGCCCTATCTTAACTTACTTCCAAAACGTATGAACGGATTTTGATGAAACTTGGTACATATATTTCTTAGGTCCTAAATAAGGTCGTTGGATACTTTGAAATGCAATTTACTGATAATGATGAAGAGTCGTGATGATGATGAAAAGTATCTGATGTGTTACTACGGGACCTATACTATGGGTCTTTATTAAACAAAATACTATGAACTATATACAACACTACAGCTACTACAATAAAAGCATTTAGACACCTATAAGTCATAGCAGACTCATAGGCAGTCCAAATGCTCCAGCCCACTCCCAGTTGGCAGCGTGCCCAGCATGCTGGCAGCATTGCCCCGTTGAATTGCAATGCTTATTCGTTGAGCCAAATATGTGCCAGCATTTTGATCACGCGTCGCATCGACCAAGCGCTCAGATAGGTTTTGGAAAATACGATGAGCTCCCGGTCCCCACGGACCCAACGTCTCCACACCAAACGGCTCAAATATGTAACCCATACCGAGGTTATACCTATAGGTTATACCCATACGGGACCTTACTTACATTTTCTAGTTTCATCTGAATCGGTTCAGCCGTTTCAACGCGAAAACTAAACTACACACTCACAAACTTTCACATACTTGTATAATATTATATTAAGATTTATTATTATTTCATTTAATTTATATTTAAAAAAAAACAAAGGCTTTTCTTATCTGTACGTCAAGTGAACTAAAACGGATAATGTACCGGAAATAGCATCATTCTACCAAAAACAAAGGCGCGAACTGGGAAACATCATGGGCATTATAACTAAAGTGCATTGTCAGAGTACTTAAATTACTCGGAAAGTGATAGTTTTACACAATAAGGATCGTATTATAATTATATCTGAAGAATGACAACGATCTTAAGATGCTTATTAAGAAGTTTTTTTGAAATCAAATTTTTATTGCTTTATTATGTTGTCTTACATGCAAATCTTAAAAACACATAATGTCATATGTGTATCACATAATTACTTTTTAGGGTTCCGTACCTCAAAAGGTAAAAACGGAACCCTCATAGAATCACTGTGTTGTCCGTCTATCTGTCAAGACCTTTTTTCTCAGGAATACGTGGAGGTATCAAACTGAAATTCATATCAAATATTCATATCTATTGTCCCTTGGAACTGTGAAAATATCAAACTTCTAAGCCAACGCAATCGCAACGCAATCAAAAGATACATGGCGCCAATTTTCGACACTCGCGTGGTACTTACCGCGATCTCAGAATCTTGATTTTTGGTACGAAGTAACGTCTTGACAAAGATAAAGGAAACATTGCGAAAAGCATATTTTTTTAGTTACATCATATACTAAAAATATTTGTAATCATTTTAAAATATTATAGATTTCATTTAGCGATTAAAATACCATAACTCTTACTTACATACCTACAGGTTTGCACCGAACCCTTGGTGCGCGAGTCCAACTCGCACTTGCCCGGTTTTTTATACTTTATGTTCCGGCTGACACAGTAAACGTTAAAACTGCATCAGAAGATCTATCTCAACTATGAAATGCAATTATTAATACGAACCTTAAACACGTAAGATGTATTATTTAGTAAACTGTGGTTTACTGTCACAATGACGTCATAAAATGACCTTCATCCACTAGCATATTAGCGCCAATTCAAGGTATCCATAAAAGATCTATTTTTATATGAATAGCATTTAATTATTAGCGTGACCTTTTATTTTATAATACCTACATTAGAAATACGGTCAACTTATAACAAAACTTGCCTGGTCTAGAATGTTACTACTCCATCATTTCTTCCCGTGGGTGTCGTCAGGCTACAGGCAACTAAGGCTAAAATGCCTGAAGCTAAGCATCAGCGGCTTCTGAGGAATCGCTATTTTACACTGCACTCCCCAAGACGCCTGCCAAGCGTGAGTCTGTGTTCAGCAGTGGACAATACGGCTGATACAGTTAGGTGAAATACTATATCCCAATCCCAAATCCATACCCAAAAACGTTACAGGATAAATACGTAGAAACTTCTATGTTGTCTAGAGATGGATGTCTTCTGCTGATAGTGATATATGCTGAGGATATGTGGAGGAGCTCACCTGTGGAGGGAGGTCTGTAGGGGCGGACATTGGGCACGGTGGTGGGCGAGGCCGGAGCCCTGGTGCTGTACTCCTCATCGTCCAGGAACACCTGTTCGCTCAGCTCGAGGGCCAGTTCTGAGTCGCTGGAAGCCAAAATAAATGATCAGTGACATTTTATAAACTAGAAGTAAGATACATTTTGCTTTGTCACATAAAAATTACATATAAAGACGTGTTCTCGCCCTGAACGTGTATGTAGAGATGTAAATTAACACATTTGCAATTTATTAGCTACATCCAAAGGGGGTATATTTTCATGCTCCTGGCTACTATTGATAGTTTCTTAAAAGTAAGGGAAAGGGCCCGGCAATCGAATCGGCGACCTTTAGATCCAGATATGAGTTTCACATCGCAACGAGGAATAGTTTTGTTAAATACCTACGAGTATATAGGTTTGGTCGAAAATTCAATTCAAATATCTATTTTATGATAAAATAAATTTAGTTTTCTACAGTCAACCAGTCCACCGGTGTACAAATATTGAAATCAGAATACATACATCAATATTCGTTGTGTTAGTCTACATATACAATAAATTAAATAAAACGTGTAGTAAATAATATCACAGTTTGACTAAATAAATATCATTGTCTTAAAAACTACAACGCATTTCTGTATGCATAGAAGCGACACGAACCTTAATTTAAAAAAATCATCAATAGTATAAAAACTTTCCTCAACTAACCACTTTCGGGGGTCGAAACTGATTGTACAGTCAAATATACTGATTTTACTGACTGTAAGACTAAAAAATACTGTCCTATTACTGACCTTTTACTGTCTTAACTTTAATCTATGAAATGTTTAATAAGGGGGTTTTTGACAGATTAATACTTACTCGCAAAAGATGACTTGAGACTTCACATGCAAAAGTCAACTTTACGAAGCTTAAACAACTCTCACGGGTTGTAAATTAAGTAAAAGGATATTTTATTTTCTGTGTGGCCTCCACCATCCCCATAGAAAAAAGGTATTTAGACAAAAAGGTTATGCGATCAGCTTTGTCAATGAATTCGAGCTCATCTGGTACAGGATTTTCTAAAACATTTTTTTCCACAAAAAGGCAAAAAACACTCATGAAAATGCTGCCTCTGTGGTAATTAGCGCTTTCGTCACACATATGCGATGAAGCAGAACTTTAATCAGCCTAGTCAACTCTTCCCACAAAAGGTTCATTATGTTGGCAAAATCCAGTGAACTTCATGAATGTCCTTACACTATGTGCCGTGGACACTACTTTTAATTTCTCGGTAGTGCTCTTCGGGAAGCTAAGGATATTCTTGTAGGCCATAGATGTCGGCTGCGTTTTAGACTTCGGTAAACGTTGTGTAAAATATTCAACTATTGCCGGCCATTGTTCTAAAACCCTCTTCGAATTCTTCCAAAATACTGACTTTACTGACCATTTTCAGGAAAAACTGACTTTTACTGACCGAGGTTAAAAAAACTGACTTTTACTGACTTTACTGACCATTTTCGACCCCTGCACTTTTTTAAATTTCTACAAAACTGTTAAAAGGAAGATCGACTATGTGACTTGGTAACGAAAAGACTATGGATGGCTCCGAATCCTTATGCGGGCTTGGGCATTACGCATGTTGGTAGTTGGTAGGTCAGTTTGCGAATACTCGCCTGGCTAGCCACCATCTTCTATGAGAAAATTTGTTGCCAATACTTAATGGTGAGTTGAGCTGACTTTGAGAGCCAGTTCTCATTTTAAAATCCCAGATCGTATCATCAATTACCTTCAGGTTAAATAACAGCCAATTGCTGACCTTAAAACTAGGTCCAAATATAAACTATACAAAGCTTTCCACGGCCTGAAGTGCTAACAACAAACATCAATATTAACGTGCGTTTTCGAACATCATGCAGTTTTTATTCTAATGGAACAAATTTTAATTGAGGTGAAGAGCCACAGATAAATAAAGATAATATGACACGTGTTCCTACCACTTGAAATTCTAGTCACCCAACTAATAAACTGTACTACGACTGTAATGAAAATACACCTAGCATTTATTTTTTTCTTCTATATATATGTACATAATTATAATATTGTAATTTTGTCACTCAGTCACTATCATCATCAGTCGGAAGACTTCCATAGCCAAATAAAGCCCTCCCCCATACAACGCCACACAAAGAACGGCTATGAGCCATTTGTAAACATGGGCACCCACCCATGACTTTTAAAATATCGTCAGTCCGTCTATTGGGGGCCTAACAACTCTACGTCTTCCAATGTTATCGGTTCGTCGAGGAATGTAGACTGGCCATTGCCAATTCAACTTGCAAAAGTTTAAAGCTATGTCGTTGACTTCGTTCTTCAGCGAATATCCTAGTTTCGGATTTTATCGCGCAAAGAAACTCGGAGAATTGCAGTTCTCTTCATAGCTCTTTCAACGATTCTGAACTTGCTCATAAAGGCAGCAGTTAAAGACCATGTCTCAGAGCCATAAAGTCTTCACTTGCAACACACACTGATTGATGACTGATCTTTTTATCAATAGAGTAATGAAAACGTGCGGTGGCATCAAAGGGCGTCCTACGTTTTTATAAAACAACACATGCATTAAAATTAATCATAAATATCCGTCTTGATAAAAAAATGTGGCAACAATATCAAATAGGTGGATTTGCGTGGACTGCAGGTGCTGGTGAAATAATAGTGTCTGCATTATGTACGATTTTAAGTGATATGTGGATCGTTACATTGTGGAGGCCGGATTACAGACCGAGTCGTATATGAGGGTGTAATGAAGCCGATAGTTTGCTAAGATTGATCACACATTCTATAATAAAATAAGTACTTAAATAACAAAATCAAAAACTTTGAGAGAGAAGACATATTATGAAGTACTAGTGTTTTTTTAACTAAGGCACAACATTATGAAATTAAAATCGGCGCAATATTGGTTATTTGTTATGCACGACTGCCAAGTTGTCATTTGGCACGAAAACTTGTATTGAAACCTGAGGAAGCAAAGGATTCTAAGATTATCAAATATACCTAGAATCCTAAGCGCAGCGAGGGTTCCAAAGGTACGAGATTCAAAAAAAAAATTATGTCAAGCGAAACACAACTTTTCACCTCACTACAGCGAGGAAAACGCTAGGTGCTATAAATACCTATGCAAACAAAATATGATTCAATTTGTTTATTTACAATAAAAATAAGAAGTTAAATTACTATAAATGTTTATATTGATAATTAAATAGTGCTTTCGGAACTTTTATTAAAGGTGATGAAAATATTTTCCACGCAATTTTGAATGATAAACAAAACCTTTTCGAGCTTAAGAAGTCCTTACTTTATAAGGGTTCTCTACTTCAAGGACAAAATGGAACACTTATAAACAAGCCTGCCTGTCCATCCGTACATCACGGGTAGCTCGTAAACGGAATGCGTGACAAACCGGAAATTTTGCCAAAGACTTTTGAACCAAAGATGAATTTTAAACTATAGAAAGTCTAAAAAATTTTTATGCAGAAGAGCTCTAATACGTATGAAGGTAGCGAAAAAAATATAACGCTTGCACCCTATCATGTAGTGTGTGATTGTCTAGTACTCAAAAGATAACAAATATATTTTTGTCAAAGAATAAATAATTAGGGGATTGTCAAAGTCGTCAATTTTAGAACGTTTTTTTTAATAGTCTAATTCACAAATTAAACTTGTTACAAATCTGTAATATCGCTAAGTATATATTATAACATCTATTAATGTAAACGCCAATGTATAATATAGTTTAGTAGGTGTGTGATCAAAACCAACAAACATTTTGTATAGTTGCCATTCGGACACGTAAAATAGCGAAATTAGGACTATTAATTGTTTTTTTTTACTATACATATAGGTAATATAATTTATAGGTTGAGGTGTTGTCCATACCGTGCACTTTACCGAAGTGATACATTTCTTAGGTAACATAAAACTCTGTAATAATTCAAATGTTCATAGCAAATTCGAGCGTGACTCTATACATTAGATCGAGAAATATCTAACTAATAACATTATAATCAATAGTAACTTCAAATTGAAGGAACATGAAATATCAGATACTGTTTAGCAGGACGTAAAAAAATGATGTTATTCACTTTTAAACGCCCATCAAAATATTTTAAAATATCTTTAGTAATACCTAATACCTTGTATGATACTTTCCTCATTTAGCCTATTATAATTTATAAAAGCCATGATTTTGAATGAAGAGACTTTTGATGAGAGTTAATGAAGAGTTATGAAGAGAAATGAAGAGTTTATTTTTGGGGATAGGGTAATCTGTCCAGTTTACCGGCCTCCACCAATGTCCGTCCGCCCGAAACATTTTTAAATTAATTAAGAATATTCAAATGACTCTAAAACCAAATTCCTTAAATACTTTGATGTTGTATCTATAACTTAGACGTAGCGGCATCTTCCGTAAGTACTCAGCGGAGTTTTAATTTTCATTTAAACGGCGAGGTGAGTGCTAGCATGTCGAAAAGACAAGATTAATAAAAAAAAATGTAGACTGGTGTTTTCAAATGGTTAGTTCATGCTCTTTTAATCATTATATCAAAATAGGTTTATGTTATATACCATATACATACGTCTATTTACTCAATTTAGGTGTAAAGTATGCGTTATTTTGTACAGTAATATAAGAAATTCGGGGGTCGGTGCACTGGAGGAAAAAAAGGCTACTTCCAGTGTCCGGCCTACCCGGCCGGTCACTGTCACCCAGCTTTGATAGGTGGAAGTATTTATTTTATTTTATTGTAATCAGCTTGTTGTGATATATAAATTTATTAGTAAAGTCGTTCTTAATACGAGTATTTAGCTAACCTTACGTCCAGTCTCCGGCCGCAAAAATAGGCTGTATAAATATTATACGTAAAAGACTTTGTATGAGAATATGGTGGCTGGACTACTATAGTAGTATTGTCTAGTTCACCGGCCTGAAAAAGACTTAGTGGCCGAAAAACTGGCTCTAATTCCAGTCTCCGGCTACTATCTATACGTAAATCTGTTGTATCAGCGTGTCTGTCTGCACATTGAATATATTTATAAAAGTGATTGTTTGAATTTCAATAAAATTCTTTGATCTACGCCACGTTAACCTTTGATATGATATTATGATAAGCGGAGCGGTAGCCAACGCAAAAAAGCCCTTTATATATATTAATATTTTAACTTCAAAAGAGGTAAAATAGTATATTATGTATATACATATACATATTTGGGATCTTTGGTTTGATTTGATTCTTTGGAATTGGCTCTTTTTTATAGTTAAGAATCAGTAAAAAAATGTATTAAAATTCAAAACCAGTTCTTATTTCAATATAACGAGAGTCCTATGGCCATTCACTAGCCATTTAGAGATATTAGTGCCCTGTGGCCAGCCTCTAGGTTTCAGTTAGGAGGCCGGACACTAGGCATAATGTGGTCGGACACTGGATTGGGACGGCCGGATACTGGAGAAAACATACTTTTCCAAAAAACTATTTTCTATATAAAAACTGACTGTCTATGTATTTTTAATCAGTATTAAATATGTTATAAATTATATTTATGACTTTATAAAAATATACTTATTCACTTATGCCTCTAAAGAACTTAGTTAAAAGTGAAATAAGTTACCTAACGTCTTAAAGAGGCCGGACACTCGGCATGTTACCCTATGCTTTATTTACGTAAGTTGAAAAAATATATTTTCATCTACCGTTACTATTTCGCTTTGGTCTACCGTAAATGTGACAGGATCTCATTGTTTTTGTTTTTTTATAAGATTGTGACGGAGCATTCGCGAAGCCACATTATGTTAATCAATCACAATATGTTAAGCTGTGTCTATAACATATACATTTCATCACAAGTGAGATGCACTGCGCGCGTCATCCTGACACATACAGTTGTCAAGTCTCATGTGGATGTAATTTTATTGGGTCTCAAGTACTTCTGCCGTAACGTAACACACTGTTAGGAGCATGGCGACAGATTTTCTACGTGAGGGTGGGAACTAGACGTTGCTTAACCTATTCGATCAGTTAAGAACGACTATGCAAGTTCCACTACGGAAGCTACAACTCGTTTGCAAAATTTCTATACACTAGTAATGTTGTCTTAGGTTTACGCGATTGTTCCACTTAGTAAATAAACAACTTTAAACGGTTTAAAGTTGTTTAATTACTTTCTATATACGTACTAGGTTGTGTTCCTCACAGCTTATTTGAAAATTTAGTCTATTTCGGATCATAGGTACCCGAAATAGTAAATTAAGCTTTAGCAAATTGCCAGTAACTTTGTCTGCGTGGGTTGTAGCCATATCGAAGCCTCGCGGGAAAAACATATTTTATGCGTAGGAGACTAAATGAGTTATTATATTAATGAAGGAAAAATTATCATAGGATTATTTTTATCTCTCTATGGCTGTCGTATCAGCGGTGCGGAATTTCATCAATCTAGGTTTTAATATTTCGGCATGCCACACATTATCGGGTTCAGAGTAATCCATCCTCCTTGGATGTCGTAAGAGCTGGACCAGGTGAAAATGCGCCGAATGGGTAGGATGCCACTATATACTCATGTCGACCTGAACAGGGGGTGACTGTATACAAGGCTACTTGTAACAGGGCGCTTTGCCATCTAAACGCCCTAAGCGGGTACGTATGTGGCTTTCGTTTGTAGTACATATACTACAAACGAAAGCCACCCCCAGGGTCGCCTTAAGTAGATGGCCGGCCAAAACATCGAAGTTTTCTTTTTTTATTGCAGATAGGTAAGCCTTTGACCACAATATCACGTGATGGTAAGTGATGATGTGGTCTAAGGGGTTAACAGGCTTAACCTAGAATTACTCTGGCTCTCAAGGATAGCTGCCGGAACACATCGTTAGGTGCTTAGCGACAGATTTTCTGCTTGAGGGTGGTCGCTAGCCAGGCGGGCATTCACAAAATGCCCTTCCACCATGCAAAAATGTCAAAACTTCATAAGAACAATAGTTCTAGAGTAGGTAAGAAAATATATTATAATGCTTCAGTGTCTCGTCCTTAGTATGTTTAGCGAAATATTATACAGACTGGCACATGTAGTGAGAAAGAGGTAAGAAGATTATGATGATTTTGGTAGTTTTGAAGCAGAAAATAGGCAGACCAATAGACGAACTCACTGGTTCAAAGTGGGGTCATACTGAAGGGCACCTCATGAAGCGCTTGTAGCGTAGTTTATGTAGTCGTTCTTAACCGATCAACTAAGTAAAGCAACGTCCGCTGCGGTCAATACTTGGATGGGTGACCGCTAGTGGCATTGCTACTGAGCGTGCACGTGCTTCGGAGGGCACGTTATACCATTGTCGATATCAGTTGTTGTCTAATGGTGGCGCCAGGCCACCTAACACTCTAAAGTAGAATATCTGTCGCTAAGCACCTAACGGTGTGTTCCTACAGCTGTCCTTTAAGAGCCAGTAACATAAGTTGAGCCTGTACAACAGCTTGGACGGTATCATCACTTGCCATCAGATGAGATAGTGGTCAGAGGCTAGCCCAACAGCTATAAAAAAAAGAAATGGAACCCTAAAAAGGGATTATTGGACATCACTACACTTTTTATAGATAATATATACTTTTTTTATTTATTTTTGCCGTGTTTGATAGACACAGCATTACAAGGTATGTACGACACTAAAGCTACTACACTGAAAGCATTTAGGCAACCCAAAGGCCATTTCAGGCCTATAGGTACTCCAAATGATTCCCACTATTCCCACTAACCGTTGGTAATGCATTAGCATGATAGCATTGCCTATTGTTATTTAGTATGATATAAAATATTTAAAATTAACTCAGCTTTGATATCACACGTGTGGTGGGAGTATTCCCAGTTTCCAGACGGAATTTTCTCAGAAATTACATTGACGATAATTTCGTAGTATTTCAAAGGTTGAATGTACAAAAATAATACACGAATCGTCATAATAGTGAGTGAGGTGACGGCTCTCGGTCATCATACAGCTACTTGATTAACGATCGGAGGTTTGTAGGTACAATGAGTTAAATATAACATTTTATGGCCCTTCGCACTGAAATGAAACGTTTATATCAGACCAGCTGGGCTCCGCAGTTGGAATTCAGGTCAGACAATGATGTAAACTGGTGATGAAAAGTATCCTAATTCTTAATCCAGGACCAAAGCTATCTATATTCCAAGTTTCGTCCAGATCGGTTCAGCCGTTTCAGTTAGAAGTAGCAATCAACATGCATCCTTACATCCACACTCACAAGCTTTAGCTTTTACGATATTTGTGTGATGAATGAAATGTTTATATTTTAAGATTTTGGACAAGTTTGGACACAATTTTTACAGTAATTATAATTTTTTTGACAAAGATATATTAGAACTGGCGAAGTACGAGCAGAGTCACGCTATATTAGAGTCATGAATGGGTACAACATACGAAAAAAAAAAAAAAATTTTGTTCCCTATTCATTGAGATCAAGGGTACAAAGCCTAGACATTGCCACCACAATTCTAGGATACACAAAAATACATAAAAAGGCTGGGTAATGTTTTTATAGGTACATCAACAACCGCCATAATCTGATCACCATAAGGACTATTCTTGCTTGCAACGTTTGGCTGCTATATTATTGCTAACCTACAATAATCAATTAATGGCATTGCAGTACTTTCAGGTCAAAAGTGCCGCACCCATCAATTTGTTTTTGTTCAATGAGATGCTTATTTGTTTGTTATAAGGTTGCAGTAAATTTAGTAAACATAAAAGGAATGCTCCTCGGCTATTATTATATTGTCTTTGCTCCCTTTTTCTGGTTATACTGGTTGTAACAAGGTGGTCAAACAGATGTTACCATTGATTAATTAACATGCAATAGAGCCTGATAAAGTTGTTAAAACAAAATTTTGTACAATGCCTGTTATGACAATGCTGTACCTTTCAAGTTTCTTTTTAGGGTTCCGTACCCAAAGGGTAAAAACGGGACCCTATTGCTGAGACTTTTGCTGTCAGTCCGTCTGTCATCAGGCTGTATCTCAAGAACGGTGATAGCTAGCCATTTGAAATTTTCACAGATGATGTATTTTTGTTGCCGCTATAACAAATACAAAAAGTTGGCCAAGTGCGAGTCGGACTCGCGCACGTTAAAACAAAAAAGTTTAACACATGAAGTCTAATGTTGTATAGCTAATGTACGGAACCCTTCGTGCGCGAGTCCGACTCGCACTTGCCTGATTTTTTGTTTTACTACTGTTGGTCAATGCAAAACAGGGTGGCAACCATACGTGACCAATGTGTGCACGGGATTTTGTTTAAAAAATGAGCAGATGTAGTGTTTGCTGATTTACCTATTTGAATTTTAATTGGATTTCTAATTCAATAACGTATTCCCTTTTGGGTCAACATTCCTCAGAATTGCAGGTAATATTGCCCCTAATTATTGCCCCTGGGATGCCAGGTTAGAATTTTAGAAGCAATCTCTCTTTTTTTTACTCTGGGAGTGTTGTTGCCAAGGAGGCTGCTTTGTTTCCTCTATTAAACCAAGTAAAATATCAAGCCATGGTGATATGGTGCAGGTTTGTGAGGAAACTTGTAAAAACCACCAGGTGGCTCGGACATAAAGTTTCTATTATCTTTCTCTATAGCTACAAGGGTCTTGATGGCATCAGAAAGCAGCAGCAACTACGCATTATAGATGTATGGTTTGTAGAATATATATAATAGTATACCAAATTTATTTTACCTATTTAAAAGTAAAATGTTGTGATACAATATCTGGAGACCAATATCTAAACATCTTTATCCCCTTCGAAAATCTTTCTAATTTTTCAAATCAAATCAATAGTTTATTTACAAGTATACCTAGTCATAAAAAGGTCTTAAACACCAAGGCAATTCAGTTCAATAGTTAAAAAAATTCTCAAGTACTTGTGATATAATAAATTGTACTCTACTGCATATGTTTGATCACATCCTATCATACCAACAAAAAAGGAAAAAAATAAAACATACATAGTGAATATCAGACGCCCGTCCAGCAAGCAACATCTTTAACCCACTGCTCAAAGAATATCATTATGTTTTCAAAAATACGGCTCCTATTTTTAACTAACTGCACCATACGGGTTCATCTGCATAGTGATGAAAACTATGAGTGTTAATCCAGTACATAACCTGTCGTCTATTTCCAAGTTTCATTCAAATTGGAACAGCTGTTCCATGGTGAAGAAGTAAAAAACATAAACACTGACTCCTGACTCACTCACAAACTTTCACTTTTATAATTTTAGTTTGATTTTAGTTGCTTCTTATAACTTTCACCTTAGATTTTAATTTCTTAGAAGTACCAACTTGTAATTTAAAATGAGAGAAGGGAGAAGTGTATTTGCCTCAAGAAAAGTTGATCAAAACTAAAACCACAGTAATATTATCTATAAATATTACCATGCTAAAACCTTGTCTAAAAGCTTAAAAAGTTCAATTGAAAGTCTACTTATTTATGTACATACCACGATTTTCCTGGTAAAACATATCTTCTTTGACCACTATCTCACCTGATGGTGATGGATGTGGTCGAAGATGTTCACGTGAACCTAGAATTCAAAAATAGCTACATATAGTTTGTACTTTTTATATTGTAAGAACGTTTTATTTAAGGTGTAATATAATAACATTTTAATCTATCTGTCACCTGTTGTAATATTATGATAATATTGCACTTGTTTTCATTAGACTTTCATTCAAGCATCATTGATAAGAATAATTGTTTTTCACACTTCAGTAAGTATACTACTATTAATTTTAATAATTATGGATAAAATATTTGATGAGGTTTAATACCTACTGCAGAGTGCATCAAAGCATCATAGTTGTGACTTATTAAAGGAAGTTTTTATAATTGGAATCTATATTCTCAAGTTAAAGCATAAATTCAACTGGAGCACATAAATTATTTTTTGTAGGAGCATGTGTAAGTCAAAATACTTATGTTGAAGTGAGACATCCATAGGCATTAATATTAATTTTAAAAATATTTTTTCGAAATTTCGTATGTCTTATCTATATGAGTAAAACATATAATATTCTAGAGGATATAACAAATACTATGCGTGATCCGAATACATGATTTCATACATTTCTCTCATTAGAAAAATCATGAATACACACACCTCAATAAATCAAGTTTTGTGTCTATATAGTATATTGTATCAAATAATTTTTTTTTTCTAATTATTATGTGACAATTATGTGACACAGTACCAGTAAGATTTTTTCCATTTTGAAGAAGCTCATTTTTATATTAATTTATTTTAAAAAATCACTCACACTGTTTAAATATTGTTGTAGTTGTTTCATAGCTCTATTTCGCTCACTTGCATGTGAAATAAGGTCTTTTGTCCTACACTTTCAGTCTGACATTATTCAAAGAAGACTTCACATTAAAATTTAAAAAAAAAACGCTAAATAAATTCAGTACTTATTCCACCAGCAAAAAAGTTTAGGACAATTTTAATGAGTATGGTTGAGGCTATTATTTAACAAACTACAACCAATCAAAAGTGTCAAGATGCATTGTCATGCTAAATGTGTATGATGCACATCCACCTTTGTTGTCACTCACCTCTTAAACGGCTACACGAATTCTGATGAAACTTGGTAGTATATGTTTCTTAGGTCCTGGATAAGGACAAAATTTGAACATTATATTTGTTGTGACATAAATTTTCCTGGGTTGTTTTTAAGCAATATAAATAATTTCCACACAGGTAATGCCACAGATGGAGGCTAGTTTCAATGTAAATTTTACCATGGCTAAGAAACCTTATATACAGCTGGCGCATATTGGAACAGCCTGCTACATCACAACAACTTTGTCACAAATGTAGGCAAACAAAAATAATCATGTTCATGTGACTACTCCCACCTTGCTAATGTATTTGCCAAAACAAAAGTATTCTAGCTATCAGAACATATTAAAATTTATTTATACTTAGTAATTCAACAAACAATGCTTTCAATAATTAATTATATTTTTATCTGGCCTAGTCAATTCCAGAGGAAATAAAATGATAAGCATAACATTGTTTAAGCCAGTAAAGTCACTGGTGTACGTATTTCATTGTTACGTAAAGGTTGGTTGTATAGGTCATGGAAGGTCATTGAACTGTACATACATAATAAAGGTGCCAACATAATTTGGTATCTAAGATAGCCAAAACTATTTCTAGCATCAATTGTTTTATTATATATATAAATATATATATATAACAAAACAATTGTATTGCACAAAAAAGTATCCTAAATGTTATTCCAGGACATTAAGTGTAACATAACAGAAACATGTATTATGCAGGTATTGAAAAAAATGCCTAACCAATACTGAGGTAGGTAAAGTAATGCAATGTAAAGGATGCTGCAGCATTGTATAGAATATCTTGTGGATTCAACAATGCTATGAAAATATTAATGTGCTTAGAAACTGAATCAGAGCACCCACTTTCTAGCAGTTGCGCTGCCCTATCTATAGAATTCATTATTAACCAGAAACATGGAGGGTGTAATGCCAATCCACTTGCAGCAAGGTGTAGTGAAGAGGTAGGAAGAGGACTAAAGAGATGCATATCTATTGGATCATGTTATATAAATTATAGAGAGGAGACACTTCTAAGATACATGCATTTTTCATATCTACATTGATACCAAATACTTGTATTTTACATATTGTCTACTGTGTATTTGACAATCTTTACAATATGAAGATCATGTAACTATCTATTAAAAAATTAACAATTGCATGTAATATCTAACTATCCCATAGAATATGGCATAAAACACATGTCTGCAATACATTATAAGATGATAGATATTGCTAATATAAACAACTTATCAACAGATGGTTATCAAGTAGACACACTATCATGTGATATGAATCAAGTACACAAATTTGCCATTATTGTGATTTTTTATCTTTGAAGGTCATGTACACATTGTTTACATTTTTGTGTTTAGTCATTCCTAAGGTGTGTTTTGGTCTTGTGCAAATTTAAATTAATTTTTAGAATAATGCGTACACAATGTTTAGATGTGCAAGTCAGAGACTTAAAATGTAGGCAAATAATAACAGAAAAGGCGTGTTAGGACAGCACTAAAGCCACAACGAAGCAGAAGGCTAGTCACACATACACCTAACGATAGTTTTTGGATATCTTACGGATTGGACAATATCAGCGGAGTTGCCTCCATGACTGGACCTCAGTTCTGACCTTTCATGCGAGACAGTGTGTTTAGAAAACACACTAACGTCTCGAGCACGTGCGTCCGATGTTCGGCGTCAAGCGAGCTGCCAATGTACTAAATAAAAGTCTAAAAATAAATCCACAATGCGTGCGTATAGGTTATGGTACAGGCACTGTTACTTCCACGCAAATTCAAGAAAACTATTATTTCACACAAAAACAGGACACGTGAAAACACCTCACAAACTCGATGATGACTAAGCTACCACTGAAAACGTATCCTCCGCTGGACAGGTTTTGGTAACACGACCCAGCTGTTCATATAAACATTTGAAAAGGTTAACACACTCGGTTTACCTATCTGAGCTTGCGGAGCTGGGTGTTTCGAATTTGTTCAGCTTCCCAGCCATAGCTTGAGTCCGCGTGATGTGCTAATTTTTTGTAAAAATAATCTCAAATATGTGTAAATTAACGATTTGAAGCCACACTCAACTCAACTTGGTTTGGTTTAACAACTTTGACAGTTATTGACAGACAGTCACTTATGACAGTTTTGACATTGAAAGATTTGGCCAACAATAGAGATGCACCAGATTGTCAAACAAACAACACAAGTTAGTCGAGCAGCACTTTCCGTATCACAACAAAATCGATTTTAACAGTTTAATTTATATACCGAATATAAGTCATCATTTTAACGTACGCCCATGAATATCACCTCACCGATGGTGTTTTGTTAATATGTACGGATTTTTGAGATTTCAACGATTACTCAATAAACTGCTGCCCGACCACGTATTTCTGTAGCCATAAGACAGTTGATGATATCAAAGTGTTGTATCAATCGATGTTTTGAGTTCATGTATCTTGCAGCGTAAGTATAAGGTATTTGCTTGTAGTGTCCAAATATAAATGTGTAGTAGTTAGGTATATCGATATATTGCAACGTGAAGATGATGCGAGTCATTAGCTATTTGACCAATTTAAATATCGTCATCTAATATTATATTAATGTCAAGATAACCAAGACGTCACAACTTTATCCAATATTTTAAAAATACTTTTATGTCTCTTTCTAAACGGTGATTGATACAGAACGAATTTTGAGGCCTGTCAAAAACGCTATATTCCCACTAAGTGAAGTGCACACTGACATCGTTGAAATTGTGAGCTTTGACTTTACTTCAATTCAAGAAACAATTTGAATTGTGAATAGGCATATACTATTATGGATCATTATACATTTTTCTAATGATAAAAATAAATATAATGTACAATTCTTTGTCTCGTTCTATCATTGCACTTGGGGCTACTTTCAGCATTTTTTTATTACAACCAAAATGGTAGTACGAGTATTGTAGCGAACCTTATACTTACTTATACACAAATCAATGGGAAGGGCGTTTTTTATGTCTTTCACGAAATATTTATATTCATAGCTTATTGCTATTTATAGATTTTCATGTAGTTTTTGTTATATTAACATTAAATTTTTTTTAGTAATCAACCTAATTATTGATAAACGGGCTCTCAACAAAATATTCCTTTTGTTTTCATACTATTTTTTTCTAAAAAAAATATGGCTACCTTGACGCAGAGGATAAGAGTGCCAGTATATTAAATAGTGGTAATATGAGCAGTAAAATTATAAAACAGATAAACAAATAGTAGTTATTATGGAAACTGGACAAGTACCTTGGAAGTCTGCCAACGTGCAGCCCGTGCCCAAAAAAGGAAGTCGTGCCGACTCTGCCAACTATAGGCCTATCTCAGTCACGTCCATTCTTTGTAAGACAATGGAACGTGTACTGAACAAAAAGCTCTTTGGCTAACTTGAAGCGAATGACTTTTTGAGTGACCGGCAATATGGGTTTCGACAGAACCGACCAACTGAGACCTTCTTGTATAATATGCCGCTCATATGGAGCGAGGCCTTGAAAAAATTATGGTGAAGCGCTTGCAGTCTCACTGGATATTTCTAAGGCCTTCGACATAGTATGGCACGATAGCCTTATTGGTAAACTTTCAGCATATGGTTTATCTCTCAGACTGTGTGCTTGGATTAATGACTTCTTGAGGGAACGTTCGTTACAAGTAGTCATTGATGGCTGCTCATCGGAACTAATGGCAATTAATGCCGGGGTACCTCAAGGGTCAGTTCTTTCGGCAACACTCATTTTGCTCCACATTACCGACCTGCGTAAGCTCGGTATCTTTGGGTACGCAGACGATAGCACTGTTGTCGAAATATATATATCCGATGCACGAGCTGGTGAGGTTCAAGTCCAGTTTGAAAGAGAGGCGATGATTGGACGATTAAACTCGAGCCTGTTGGCCGTGTCCGATTCGGGCGATACCAATTTAGTGAGTTTTAATGCTTCCAAAACACAGGCGTGTCTTTTCTCCGCTAAACGGAGAATATTTCAACTTTCTCCGACTTTCCGGAATGTAACGATAGCGGTGGCGAATCGGTTAGAGCTTCTTGGCGTGACCTTAACTCCGAATATAAGCTTTGGTTCTTACATCGAAGCCAGAGCACAACTAGCCGCTAAGAAGCTGAGTATCCTCGCATAGGTGAGGCAGTACTTCACACCGGGGCAGCTTCTTAATTTATATCAAGCTCAAGTCCGTTTGTGTATAGAATACTGCAGCCACCTCTGGGATGGATACGCGAAATACCAACTAGAGGCTCTCGAGTCCATTGACCGACGAGCCAAAAGACTTATAGGCGATGATAAGCTGCAGCTGGTTGAGTACAAACTACAGTCTCGCTCATCGTCGCAGGGTCGCTTGCCTATCGGTATTCTATCGTTTACATTTCGGTGAGTGTGCGCAGGAATTACACAAGCTGATTCCTCCATGCCCCTTTTATCATCGGAAAACAAGACGCTCTGATGGTCGTCATCCTTTCATGGTTGACATTCCTCCAGTTCGCTCGAAGCGTTATGCTTCCACATTTTTCATCCGTACAGCGAAGGAGTGGAACTCATTACCCGCGTCTTTGTTTCCCGAACAATATAACTTGGGAGTCTTCAAGTCTAGAGTGAATAGGTATCTTCTAGGCAAGCATGCTACATCTACGGCCGCATCATCACTTTCCATCAGGTGAGATAGCGGCCAAATGATTGCCTCGATGATTGATTGATCTTGAATAAAAAAAAGTAGGTATTTCCATAAATAATAAGGACGGTACTAAGGGCCTGTTTCAGAATGTTCGAGTAATTTCCGGTTATACTACCCAGAACATATTTAAAAAAACACTATCTTTGCGTTTCACGGTCATCGATTTAGCCTATCCGTCGGTTCGGAAACGCGCTGCATGTCAACTGTCATTTTTATCATTCAGTTATTTTATGTGTTGGTTAGCAACCCGAAACTTTAGGACATTCTGAAATGGACCCTAAATATGAAAACATATCAAATTATAAAGATTTTCAAACTCAGCTTGCCATGAAACATCTAGTAAGAAAAGAGATATTGTCAATTTAAATAATCATTCGTTTACAGTTTAATAATAGTTCAATTGATGTTCACATGATGTTATTGGCGTATTTTGTGATCTTTCCAAGGCATTTGACTGTGTAGAACACTGCACTCTGATTCGTAAGCTTTCACACTATGGTATTCGTGGAAAAGCTTTGAATCTAATAGAGTCATATCTGTCAGACAGGCTACAGATGGTTGGAATAAATGGCAATACTTCTTCCGGGTCTTTGGTAAAAATAGGTGTACCGCAGGGATCAATTTTGGGACCTTTTCTGTTCCTAGCGTATATTAATGATCTGGCTTGCATGGTCAAAGATTTCTGCGATATTGTTTTATTCGCAGATGATACCTCTCTGATTTTTAAAGTAGATAGGAAAGATAGTGAACTCATTCATGTAAATAATGTGTTATCTATGATCTCTGAATGGTTCGCCGCTAATAATCTTCTCTTAAATTCAAAAAAGACCAAATGTTTAAAGTTCTCTTTACCAAATGCTCCTTATGTTGAACCAAACATTAAGCTTGGCTTAGATAAACTCTCTATTGACAAAGCGACAGTCTTTCTGGGAATCAAAGTGGATTCAACTTTACAGTGGGATCCAGATATATAATCTTTTTTTTTTTTTTTTTTTATGCTTTGTAGGTTAGCCTTTGACCACCATCTCACCTGATGTTAAGTGATGATGTGGTCGAAGATGTTGTACAGGCTAACCTAGAATTACTGGCTCTCAAGGACAGCTGCCGGAACACACCGTTAGGTGTTTGGCGACAGATTTTCAACTTGAGGGTGGTAGCTAGCCAGGCGGGCATTCGCAATGTGCCCTACCACTATGCTGTAACGACTGTCATCCTAAGACAACAACCGGGACCGACGGCTTAACGTGCCCTCCGAAGCACGGAAGCACTCAGTAGTAATGTCACCAGCGGTCACCCATCCAACTCCTGACCGCGGCGGACGTTGCTTAACTTTGCTGATCGATTCAGAATGGCAAAGCAAACTTCGCTACGAGCGCTTCAAATGTATCTAGCCGGAAGACTTAGTGCTGCTGCATATGCAGTTTGTAAGATAAGACAGTTAACAGACGTAGCTACTGCACGGCTAGTTTATTTCGCGTACTTCCTCAGTATTATGTCATATGGTGTATTACTGTGGGGAGCTGCTGCTGAGATGAAAACAATCTTTATCTTACAAAAGCGTGCAATTCGAGCCATATATGAAATGGATCCTATGGAATCTCTAAGGGATCTTTTTAAAGAAATTGATATATTAACTTTACCGACTCTGTATACTCGTATATTTGAAAATATTATGTATGTTCGGAAGAAATTGAGTAAATTTAAATTAAATAGTGACAACCACGATTACAACACTAGGAATAAATATAAAATAGCAGTACCAGGTTTTAGACTAGCAAAGACAAATAAAAGGTTCTTTTTAGGTAATTGTGTGCAGTTTTATAATAAAATTCCCAAACATATTACAATGCTCACAGAAGGAAAATTCAAGTTGCATGTGAAAAATATTTTGATTGAGAAATCATACTACAAAGTTTGTGATTACTTAAACGACAAAGATGCTTGGAAAGTTCCGCCTCTGCCAAGCTATCACCTGAAAAATGTTTGTTAGGATTAGCAGAAGTCAACCCTAAGAGGTTGTTAGCATGTTACCAATAACCCTGTAGGTATATACATACACGGTAAAGGTAAAATATGAAGATTTCATAGAAAAAGGGGAATTAATAATGACTCAAATGGTGGCTTACCACATAATGCACGTACAATTTTTTTTTAACCACAAACATCTTTTCCGTCTGTTGAGTTACCCCATAACAATGAACCATATTTAAGAGCAGACGAAACGTAGCTACGATTGGCTGCGAGCATTGTAGATAGAGCAGATATTTGTCTTAATCTCGTCAATACAAAAACGTAACGATTTATTTTATTATATTATAGGTAACGAACATTTAGGGAATAAGGGCTCTTATCCCTAATAATAAATTTTGCCTATCGAGGGAAGTTCTTAATAAAACTCGTAAGTATTGTGTATAGTAATCGATATGGAACGATGATTTTATTTTGAAGCGCACCAATATATATACATAAAACAAGGATAATTATTACCAATAAGAAATAGGTTGAAGTGGCGTGATGTCGCCCTGTCTCCTTTCCGCGCATCTCGTTGTCTCGCTCCGGCGCTCGCGTCATCTGTTTGATTTGAGACGGAGGCGGGTGGTCCGCGCCCCAGGTTTGCCAACCGTACGAGGTTTCTCGTACAGTTACGAGATTTCTAGTCTTCCGTACGAGGTACGAGGACGATATTAGTCTCGTACAATTATGTACGAGATTTTTATTTATGAAACTTTAAATAATAATTTTCATTGCAGGGAACATTTATGACAACATGTACAATATACCCTGATATCTCGTCGATCGAATTCAATCAATTTCTATGTTAAATTTAACAAAAATGAACCATATTTGTTTCATAATTCGCCTTCGTAAGATGCAACAAATTGTCCCAAGTATAATCGCAACAGCTGATAGAGCAAAAATACAAATATTCGACGATTAATGGAGGAGATTTCCGAACGCTCTAGCTTGTAATCCTGAAGGTTTGAATGAAATTAGTGAGCCAGATAACTTTTGGGCCCATCTACTGAAAACTGAAGTCTTTTGCAAGCTGACTCGTTTTGCCTTATCTACCCAATGCGAATGCCGACTGCGAGCGGCTTTTTAGTGTAGTCAATTTAATAAAAACAGAAATACGAAACCGAATTACTGTAGAAACTGTACGGCACCCTTCCTGCTGCAGAGTGCAAAAGGTCCAACGCGTGTTGGAAACTGCGTCAATTTTGAACCGTCGCGTCGCGTCGTCGAAGGAAATGTATAGCCGTATGACTAAATAAAAATCTTGTAGCCATTAAGGAAAAACGACGACGTCATTGAGGATGAGTTCCTGATATCATATTTGGAAATGTAAACTAAGACTAGCTTAAGTAACTTACCTTACTACTCATGTAGTATGTATAAATATGTAAGTTATCAAAATATTTTGTTATTTTACGTACATAATAAATAAAGATTTAATTTTTAATACATAGTGATGTTTCATTTGAAGCAAACTTGCAAAAGAAGCACTACCTATGTAAAACGTCTTTAAAATGCTTTCTTCTTAGTTTAATCACATTTTACTCGTAATATAAGTGTACGAGGTTCGAAAGCTAAAATACGAGATTTTTATCTACTTCTGTACGAGGAAAAAAATCCAAAGGTTGGCAACCCTGCCGCGCCCTCACTTCGCGGTGCTCTCACGGAGCGCGCGTGTGCGTCTTTTCCATCAAGACAGTACGTGCGCGTGATGGACCACGACGAGTGGTGAAGATTTGTGCTGCCTGGTGAAGAACGGTGATGGTGCTTCGCGCCTCTTCAGCTCAAACCGTTCTTGTCAGAACGACTTTAAATCGCTGTTTCTCATAACAACATACTTACATGCGTTGCTTTTTTCAGAGCGGCTTCTCTATTGTTTCTGTGACACGACAACATATATTGTGTGTGCGTTTTATTTATTATCACTGGTACTGGTAATATGGTAATTGGTAAGGTATGGTACTGTGGTATGTGACGGTAATCGCTAAACTTCTTGTGTGCTTCTGTGCTGCTACAAACATGAGGTTTTCTTAGGTTTTCGCGATCGTTAGGTACACATAGTAATTAAACAACTTTAAACGGTTTAAATCTCTGACTCCGTGACCTCGTGACCACGATCACTGCAAAGTGTTTGAAACGTCGGGACAAAAATAATGACAAATATACGCGATTTAAACCGTTTTAAGTTATTCAATTACTAAACGAACATGAGCCTTCCAGTTCAGATGACTGTGTATAAATATCCCACATTATTGGTAAGTCGTGCTTCTTTAATTTTTACATTACACAGGAGATATTTAAATCAAGAGGCTCATTGCAATTGAAACTGTATGTAATTCGTTTTTCAGCATTATTATTTAAATTATAAGCATTTAACCAGCTAGTCACATCATTCATTGTAGAGATTATTTAAATCACTTTCATACTTATTAATGTCATCACAATAAAAAATATAATAGAAATGTAATCTGCAAATAAGGTACATTTTTTTCCATAATGTCAGGTAATTCATATTTTAATTTAAATACACTTAGGGCCCGTTTCAGAATGTCCTTATAAAGTTTCGGGTTGCATTCAGTTATTTTATGTGTATGCAACACATAAAATAACTGAATGATAATATGCAGAGCGTTTCAAGCTTAACTGATGGATATGCTAAATCGATGACTATGAAACGCAAAGATAGTGTTTTATTTATTAACACTACGGTTTAAATCACGCAAACACTGCTGTCACTGCATACATTACAAAAGCTTGGTTCATAACTGAAATACGAGAATATGCACTGTTTGCGCGCAAACGATGTGAACCGATATGTAGCCGCGCTTATAACATCTGCTGACTGTCATGTCAATTTGCTTTTTGGCAATTGACCCAAAATAACCTTTACGTCAATAATTGATAACAGAAGTATTGCATTTCAAGGCATTCTTTTGTGAACCGATGTTTGTACGATCAACATTCTAACCACAACAACAAAAATCTCCAAATCTCTCTGTCAAGATTTGAGTTTGACGTTTGTGCATACAATGCACTACCACTTTTCTGTGAGCGTTGTTTGCGGCCGGAAATTACGTCAAAGATGACGTCATAATGCTATCGCGGTGTCTGTTTAGCAAGTTATGAACCAACCATTTGCGTGCACACAGTGCAAATAGCGCATATTTGCGTGACTTGAACCACAGGGTAAATATGGCCTGGGCAGTAAAACCGGAACTTACTCGCACATTCTGAAACAGAGCAGTTTTCTTTTGTTTTTTATTTTTCAGCTGGCACGAAATGACTTCGTGTGCAATGAAAGTTTAATGCTTTTGCTATTAAATGTATGAGTAATTGCTACGGATACATTAAAGTAAAAAAAAAATTATACTATTTCTGTTCCTAGATGTCCCATGTGGTGTTTAAATACATCCAGCTTGTTTGTAGAATAAGTCCAAAATATGACGTCGTATCTTAAGACCGAAGCTACTCATACATTATTTTTCCATGCATCAAAAGCATCACTATTTCTATTAATCATCATTGAACCTTTCAGACACTAGAACTAGTTCTAATCTAATAAAATCTAATAAATTTTACAAACAACACATACAACAAGAAACCTTCACTAGCAGCCAATCACAAGCAGCCGCTACAACCCATTTAAAATACCTACCTACCTACAGGCGAAGAGTAATGGTCTCATAACTCTATCCGACTCGTCCCCAAAGGAGGTTATTATCTGTACTCAGCCAGGACACCTGCAGTCGCACCTACTCCATCACGGGATTACCGCAAATCCACCACAAATTGGAGATTCACCTACAAAACATGGAATCGCTATAACACTGGTTAGATTGGCCTTGAATGAAAATTTTCTTTATAAATGTAATTATGTTAGGGATCAATGTTAGTATTGCGTTGCGAATGTAAGGTCGAGAGAAATTATTCTTATACTGTCTATGAAGCTCCTTTAGCGCCCCTAGTGGCAACATCCGACAAGTGTTTGACGCGAGAAAACCACGGGTAAGAAAGTTTGGTTGTTTTTGGAATGGCTGACAAAGTCGAATGTGCTTGCAACAATTAGGATCCGTTTCAGAATGTCCTAATAAAGTTTCGGGTTGCTAACCAACACATAAAATAACTGAATGATAAGAATGACAGTTGACATGCAGCGCGTTTCAAGCTTAAACCGATGGATAGGCTAAATCGATGACTGTGAAACGCAAAGATAGTGTTTTGTTTAATAAATATGTTCTGGGTAGTAAACCCGGAACTTACTCGAACATTATGAAACAGGCCCTTATTGTAATAATTAATAAAGTAGGTAATATCCAACTTAATAGAGTGACATGTTATAACGTTTATATATAACATTACACATGACAGTAAAATTATATCCCTTCTCGAGATACCAGGTGGCAGGTGTCTTCAGTAAGAGCCCATCTTAATGGGTACTACCACTGTATTAGGTATTCAGCTGGAGACAGTGGTGTCTAAACTACTTAGTTTAGGAAGCGAAATTACTGTCTCTGAGTGACGAGCACAGTGTAGTGTCATGAGGAACGGTGATACTGCAACTCTATAATGAAATGCATCGATTGGCAACGCTTAGATTCGGGAAAAGCTCGGGACTACTCGTGAGGCGAGCCAATGTTAATACGATGCCCAGGCAATACTATTCCGTTTACCTCAAATGTATTTTTATACTAAAAGCCTTTCTAAAATATGTCTAGTCTCCCGTAAACGCACCACAGTAGTCAATACTCAGTAGGTACCTGACAGTTACTGTCGTGATTTCATATTTCATGAAGACAGCTTTGTCTCTATTCGTGGGTTATTTGAATTGTGGTAGAACTGCCAGATCGCCCACTGCTTAGCTAAATGCTGCCTCCCTCATGAAGTTGGGGTTTGCCCCGAAATACGTGACCCACCACGCATCGTATCAACATCAAGTAGCATTTTCACTATTCAGTATTATTTTTATGGAACTCAATTCAAACCTGTATGGATTTATGAAGCTTGCCAGTATTTTAGAGAGTCGAGGCGAGACGCGAATTTGTTACGTTGCCGAGGCGATTCTTATGCGTTGCCTCAAAAATATCAAGTGAGGGCACGTGTAATTTCGTTTAACTATTGACTGCATGCAGTTCTGACTTAAATTAATAAACTGTTCTTCCATGTCATCCTTTTCGAAGACGTGAGAAGCGTCTCGGAAAAAAATAATGATCCGAAAAATGTGGGGTGTTGCTTAAATAAGAGGCAGAACAGGGCTCCTTACCATTTAAAGTTTAAACTCACTTTTTACCCGAAATGTAGCGTTTACTGACTTCATAACAACGAGAGTATTCCCAAAGAAGGTCAGGTCTGCATGTAGTCAATAGGTGATATATTCTTTTTTATTCACTTTTATAGCCAGCTGTAAAGGTGTAATTAAAACCATTGAATGGTTAAAACATGTTATATCATTACGTTCTTGTTGTCCTGTTTACTGTCAGACAGGTGCAACATATATCTCAATGAGCAAGGTGATAACTTAGCTGCTTACTCAATTTTCTACTTTCGTCCTTTTAATTGTAGGTTTGTTAGATAACTAATGTAATTGGTGATATTAGGTACCGTATTAGTTTTTAAATAAATAAATTATTATGCGCTTACGTGAAAATATTTTAAAAATATAGACGCGTAAGCGACAGCATGAATATAAGTATCACTATGACTAAAAAGGTCCTCTCTTTTTTTAAGTCCGATCTTTATATAATTATAATCCCATTAATATTTCTTAGGGGTAAAATATAATTTCGTATAAAACATTCCTTAAACCGCCATAAACGCCCATTAACTAACTACAAAACTTGTAAAATAGTAAAAATTAAAAGTACCAAATTATCAACAAAAATTCGCTAAGGCAAGGTAGGGTAACATCTGATCTTCTCAAAAAGCATGTCTGGCTGACTCTTTGCATATGTGACGTATTATAATGTAGTCACCTGGACATAGCGGTCGACGAAGGCTGTGTTTGAAATTTCAACTATGTAATGACACGATACAAAAACTCTTTATTGACACCAAAAACAGGAAACTGCAAAGATACAATACGATAGTTAGGTACAAAAACCGGTCTTATCGCTAACACGATCTCTCCCAGACAATCTTTGGAGTTTTTTTTGCGCAGGTATGATATGCCAAATTTAGCACTAATACCTACAATGTTGCAGTCTTTTAGTTCACTTAGTTCTGGTACAAACTTACCTTCACATACCCTACTTACTTGATATTATGTAAGTGAGGCAGGCATTGCCATCAGAGATTTACATAAATCTTGATTCACCTGTACCTAGGTATACCTACTTAGTTACGATACGATAGTGCTAGCATAATCTTGCAGCTTATTTCACGGCTATTAAAACATCGGAATCTCGTTTAATTAACCATGGAGTCCGTCTACGGCGTACGACGGACTTGTGGCAATTAGCCTAAACTTTGCACAACTGTCCCCATTTGCATGTTATGGGCAAAGTTGCCGAAGTTCAGGATCAGCGCCCTTGCAACACTTCCCAAATTGAATTCTTTTTTAATTTCGACATGTCTGCGTAACACGGAACTTGATAAACTATGGAAATTGGAATGTTTTTTCTAAACGATTTTTAGATAAGATAAGATAATCGTTTATTTGCATGAAACATGAGTATTATACACAAGCAAAGGTATGCACATAGATGGATATTTAACAATTGAGTTCATCATGCTTTGCCTATTTAGGCGTACAAATTTTTAGAGAGAAAGCCATTTGAAATATTATAAAAAACAAAAAAGAAAAACAACTCAACATTAATACAATCCAATAGTGAAACACCCGTACATTATTTTACATGTCAATCGTGTTTTGTGCATAAATGTCAAGGAATAAAGAGAACGCTACCCTGAGCTACTCCAAACTTAACAATACGTTCACCGGAGGTATAAGTTTCTTCCTTTTTTGTGTTATTGTTAAGTCTTGTTATATTTGTTACTTGTATTCTATTTGTCAAATAAGATTTAATAAGGTTAAACACATTACCCCTAATGCCATAAGCTTGAAGTTTGCGCATTAAAATGTCATGGTCCACATAATCGAACGCTTGGGTCATATCGCAGTAAATAGTGCTGACTGCATTATCATTAATTTACAAATTATTGGAATACAAAATGTTTTGCCCCGGGCGGGAATTGAACCCGCGTCCTTCCGATTTCGCGCCGGATGCTTTATCTATTAAGCTACCGGGGGTACATTATCCGGGCCGGGCCGGATGCATTATCATTGTTTACGTTTTGCATTACATTATGAAGAAATTCGTAGACTGCTAAATTTATGTTTTTTTTCTGTCTTAAGCCGTTTTGTTCATTGCAAAGTAAGTTAAATTTTTTAAAGTAGTTATACAGTTGTATAATATACAGTTGTATAATATACAGTTGTATAATATACAGTTGTATAACTACCTGATAGTAGTATTTTTCAAATATTTTAGATATGATAGGTATTAAAGCAATGGGTCTATAATACTCCATCGACGTTCCATTTTCTTTTTTGAACAAAGGTAATAATTACAGTTTTCTTAAGTTCGTCTGGGAATGTTCCGTTAGTGATATATAAATTAATTATGTGACTTAATGGGCTACAAATATATTCTTTAACGTGTTTAATTATTTTTGTAGAAAGTCCATCATACCCAACACTGTTAGTATTTTTTAAAGAATTTATTATCTTAAAAATATCGTACGGTGAGTACGGTGCCATAAATATTGAGCTTCTTGTGTTTGATATGTTTTGTGTAACATCGTACCGTGTAGTTGGCAGAGATGCAATTTTATCCACAAAATAATCATTGAAAGCGTTAGCTATAGCACTTGGTTCATTTACAAAAATATTGTCATTGATTCTGATTTTTTCTATTGGAATTTTAGGTAAATTATGTCTTGTTTTATTAATTATTCGCCAAGTCGTTTTTGATTTATTGTCAGAGGTTTTGATTTTATAGTCATTTTGTGCCTTCTGAGTAAGATTTATAATTTTTTTAAACAGTTTGTTATATGTTAAATACTTGTCCTTATTTTTGATAGTGGGCCTAGAAATGTTATGTAGCAGTCGTTTCTTTTTACTGCATATTTTCAACCCGCGAGATCAGCCAAGAGTTGCTGTGCACGCACCGGAACCCTATGGATGTCGCGCACGCGCTGAGGGAAATATACTCAGGTATATATTCCTCGGCTCCCCGTATCCAGTCCCTAGAGCAGAAAGGATATATGGATGCGAAAATCCCCAAAACCATCCCAAACACCCTGTTCCTGGTTCACACACAGGAAGAAAAAGAGACCCTGACCAACGAGGGTTACGGAGCAGGCATGGGATCTCGTATCCTCACAATCCACGAAGCACAGGGACTGACATACGAGTCAGTTATCGCAATAAAGACCAAGGATAGAATGAAGCTGCACGAGAGCGTCCCACACGCAGTCGTCGCAGTCTCACGACACACCGGGACTTCACGTACTACGGTTCGTTCGGAGAGCAAGACGCAAAGATATCCGCGATTATAACCTGAAGATGGCAATCAGATATCGCAACAGTTTGGTGATAGAAGCCCTGGTGGGAATGGACGTCGGAAAGGCAGAGTAAGAAAATTTCAAAGTCCACTTTTTATTGTTATGTGTTAAATTTAGTACTTAGTTATAGTTTTCTTATCCCCCTTTAGCAAGCGGATTCGTGCAGGCATTCGGAGCAGTCATGCTCACGAAAATGTGTTGGCAAGCGGTGGCATCGTGTGTCGGGTCGTCCTCTTCCCTCAAAAATGGTTGAGGAGGACGATGGCTGGCACGCGAGTCAACTCGTGAACGAGTGCTGCTTGAGGACACTGGTCCGTTCGGAATGCCAGTGCAAATCTGTTTGCAACTGTTTAGTAATAGTGAATTCCTTAAAAATGTGTTCCCCCTAGTATGTAAGAATGCTCCCCCTATTAATGTAATTACTCAATAAATTCTCTGTTAACTTAAAAAATGGCCCGGACCCCGGAGTCTGTGGAAAATGAATAAAACCAAATAAAAAAAAAACAAAAAAACCCGCGAGATACCAATGTAACTTTCTTATTTACTCTTATTGTCACCATTTTGTTCGGAAAACAGAGTTCATATATTAAACTAAAAGATTCAATAAAAGTTTTATATGATAAATTTGGATCATTTATGTCATAAACTTCGGAAAACGATAAACTTTTTATATATTTTGTGAACTTTATTATGTTTTCAGTACTATAGTCCCCTCGAGCTTTTCGGCAAAATTTAAGAACACAGATTTTCAGGACAGCGTAATAGCTGAGCAGTGTGGTCAGATAACGCTAGTTCCAATACATCCGCCTTACATTTTCTTTCATAAGTATGGGCAAAATTGTCAACGCATGTCTTGCTGACCAGCCTAGCTGGTTGCTTTAACGCTAAAGTTATATTGTATTGTGAAAGTATACATTAAAATTTTCGTGTGATATTATTAGGTTTGAGTACATTGATATTAAAATCTCCCGCTATAATAATTTCGGCATACTTTTTCTGATATAAACATTGCGGTATATTATCCATTATGGAAAAGAAAGTCTCTAAATTCTTATTTTTTGGTATTCTATACACACAGAGTATTATGATTTCGTATGAAATAAGTTTTATTGCTCAACATTCTATTAAACCAAGCACGGACTATTTCAGGTAGTTCAATCCACTGAATTCCATTTCTTACTAAAATGCAACTACCTCCTTTCTTTTTGGTCGGCCTACTATAGCTGGATACTAAAGAAAAATTAGGAATTTGAAGATAGTGTTAGGCCTGCCATCATATTGTGCTCTGTGATGCATATTATATCTACAATAACTTTTTTCTTCTATGCATATAGTAAATCTGTCTGATTTAATTATGAATCCTGAAATGTTTTGATGCATAATGTTCAAGCATTTATTTACGAAAAAACGGCATAGAATTTAAGTCACTCCTTTTTTCGATATTTTCAGAATTTTTGCAATAATTAATATACTTTCGATCTATTTCTTCTAGTTGCTTGTAATGTCCTTCAAATATTGCTACTATTAGTTAGATTGACAAGGTTGTGTGCAAAGAGGATTTGTTCTTAATAGTTTTAAATAAGAGTCGTGTGGATTGAATTTATACAATTCGTAAAGTTAATTTACAAATGAATAGAGCGAAAAACTTACATCAAGAGTGGGGGTCGAACCCGCGTTTTTCAGTTCTATGCACTGTGCTCCTTAATCGCGCGGTCATTGTTACAGGCGATATGAGATACGAATTTTCTGATTTCATTTTCTTTTTTTAACCGTCATCACCTCATTGAAAGAAGTGCTTTTTCAGACATGCAGCTTTAGTAACGATGTTACCACCCTTTTACATTCCTTAATATGATTTCAAGCGTCAATACATGCCAATTGTACATAAAATTTACGAATTAATCAATCATTACTTCAAGCACGAGCTTCGAGCCCGCGTTCTACGCACCGGGCACGTTAACGAAAGGAAAACGAGTTTTTTTTAAATAAATATATTATTTAAAGCGATACTGCTTGAAATCGTATTTAGTAATAAGTCTTTAATTTATAGTAAAATATATGATCGAGTAACTTATATTTTACAATAAAATAAAAAAAATGTTTGTATAATTTGTATATACATAAACTAAATTTGCATTATAATTTATAAGTAATTTGCATATTATGTCCCTGAAATATAGATATTTTAGTCCAAGACATTCTACCATACCATAGGTCACGAAACTTAGCTTTTATTATCATTATTAGGCACTTGAAATAGTGATCGAATAGTTCTCCCTTCTATCATTATTTTTATTAAAAGGTATTTGCTTCAAATACATATTATAATAAGGTGATATTTACATTTTATTGACGAATAAAGTTTTTGTCACCAAAATAAAACAATTAAAACAAAAAATTAATCAGGCAGAAAATATCCTAAAAGAAAAATATACACCTAAAAGTATATAAGTAAAGCAAACTATCGTTCTTATACAGTTTGTTTGTTAATTTTGCATCGACAAGTGAAATGAGAACATCATCAATGTAGGAAGCCAAATAAATACGCATTATATATATATATAATGCGTATTTATTTGGCTTCAACTACATTGATGATGTTCATATATATATATATATATATATATATATACCTACGCATAAAAATATACTACTCGTTAGATCTCACTCAGATTATCTGGGACCACCACACAAGCACCAGCTTTCGAATATAAAAAAATCACACGGTACACCCTGTAAAGATTTATGAGCAAAGTTGTAACACACACAAAAAATACAGTTGAATTGAGAACATCCTCCTTTTTTTGAAAAGGGTTTGAAATATGTACGCCTTAAATAACTTACATCCTATTTAACTAAAGCCTAAAGCTTCGTGTGGAGCAAGAACACGAACACGAACACTTTTTTGTCTACTATTTAGTAGATATAGGTATAAGTATATTTCCATCCTTAACAGTCTCAGGTGATGGGCGTAGTCCAGTTCGTGACTTGTGACGAAATGCATGTTATAGGCAGAGGTCAGTCCGCTTAACATCAGGTGGGCCTAGAGCTTATTCCGTGACATTAATATAAAAAAGTCCTTCGTTTTAAACACTTTGCAGTGATCGTCGTTACGGGTCACAGATTACCACGGGTAGAGTCTCACTGCGAATGATCCTTCACAACCACTGGAGTGTTTGAAGTCGTCCGCGTCGTCGTCGAGACAAAACCAACGTCAAATAAACGCGATAATGTCGTTTAATTTATATGTCCAACAATTGTGAATAATACATACATACATACATAACATCACGCCTCTTTCCCGTAGGGGTAGGCAGAGACCACAGATTTCCACTTGCTACGATCCTTGCATATCTCTTTCGCTTCATCTACATTCATCAATCCTTTCATACATGAGCGTCGGTTTAGGGTACTCCTGACCTGTCCTTTTTTCAAAACGTCTTCAATTTGATTTCAGAACGTTCGTCTAGGTCTTCCCCTTCCAACACTTCCGTTCACTTTTCCCATGTATACCTGTTTAGTGAATTGTGAATAATAATAATAATAAATTGTTTATTGAGATAAAAACGTCACGAAATACAATTACATTTATCTCACAGCAATTAATTACATCCCTAGTACCCTCTACTTAATAAGATTTATGGCAAAGTACATAATAAATCATTCAAAATGGTAATAATTATATGTTTCCGTCAAAATGATACAAAAGAAGTTACTTAAAATAAAATCTATAAATGAAAATGAAGTGAACGGCTAGAAACTGGAATAATCAATATAACAAAAAAAGGTGCGGTACTTTGTTGGACGGGTAACACGTAAATTTATTTTTTTGTGTTGTAAAAGAACTATCACGAGGCCCACCTGCTGTTAAGCGGTATTCTCTGCCTGTAGCAGATGCAGTTAGTCACAAGTGACGAACTGAACTGCACCCGTCACCCTGTTATTAAGTCCCATGTGCCTGTAATATTACTGGCTCCCAAGGACTGCTGCCGGAACACACTGTTAGGCGTTACATTGAACGCTTCCATGTTTTTATCCCGTTTGTTGTCTTATAGAAGCAGACCTTACAGCAGGTGATAAGACATATTGTGAATACCCACCTGGCTAGCTATTAAAGATTCAAAACTCTCACAAGTAAAAAATGGTCGCCAAGCAACTTTCAGATAGTTGTCCTTGAGATCCAGTTCCCATTCTAAATTATGACTGTTCCCCACCGTCGCCCACATTACCACTTACTATCAGGTGAGATTGTGGTCAAAGGCTAACCTATCAGCAAACAATCCTCTTGTGCAGAATTGGTTGGTTGTATAAGTTTTGTGAGCTGTCGTTTGTCGTTGGTTAGGACTTTTTATCAAATAAGAAATTAATTATTTCCTTTTTATTAAAATATATACGTATCTACTTTATTAAACCTGTTAAGGCATTTAACAACACCACAAACTACTGCTTCTACAACGAAAGCATTTAGAATTTTGGACAGCCTGATAAGTTTTGGAAAATAATGAGCTTCCGGATCCCACACACCTAATCAAATGTCTCGACAACAAACACCTCAAATATGTAACTATTATTGAGATTAGCTTACACTACGGTTTAAATCACGCAAACACTGCTGTCACTGCATACATTGCAAAAGCTCGGTTCATAACTGAAATACGAGAATATGCATTGTTTGCGCACAAACGATGTGAACCGATATGTAGCCGCGCTAATAACATCTGCTAACTGTCAATTTGCTTTTTCGCAATTGACCCAAAATCTAATTATTGATAATAGAAGTATTGCACTTCAAGGCATTCTTTTGTGAACAGATGTTTGTACGTTCAACATCCTAACCACAACAACAAAAATCTCCTCATCTATCTGTCAGGATTTGAGTTTGACGTTTGTGCATACATTGCACTACCACTTTTCTGTGAGCGTTGTTTGCGGCCGGATGTACGTCATAGATGACGTCATTACGCTATCGTGGTGTCTGTTTAGCAAGTTATGAACCGACCGTTTGCGTGCATACAGTGCAAATAGCGCATATTTGCGTGACTTGAACCACAGTGCTAATTGCGCCGTCGGAGTTGCTCCAGAGAAGTAACCGCGGCGCCATGCGCCAGTCCTCATGTTTGTTTCAGTGAGACGTGACGGCGCGGCGGTGTCAACACTCGTCCCATACTAAGGGCCGCCCTAACTGTGATTTAACAACAGACATAAAGTACTGTGCACCTTCGGAAATAATTACGGAGGCCTGTAGTTTCTTATCCGCGGGCTAACTTTCTCTTGATAATTTAATATTCGCTGAGAAACAGGAGCTTAATCCTTAGTCCATAACTTAAAATTATTTAATTAATGAAAGTCGTTACCTATCAGTAACTACGTTCTTGATAGAGTTGGATTAGATTTTTTTCTACAAAATTTTAGAAAAGTAAAAATAACAATAAGCCACCTTCCAAAATATTATTTATTTACATTCTGGATTATGTTTTGAAAACTCTCCGCGTAAGTTTCGATTTTCCTTAGAGCTTTTGATGTCTCCGAATGATATGTATTCGTTGTCTAGTATACTTCGTAAATACTTAAAATTTAATGGCGTTGCAAGTTCAAAGTTGAAAGACAATGTGTCTCCATTTAAACTGTCGAACTCTCCAACTAGCAAGTGCACTCTGAGGGCAGAACTTGCGTTTAGTTTTGCCTCGGGAATCGAACCCGCTGCAGAACCAGTTGCAGCCGGATTTAAACAGTTGTTTGTCACTCTGAACGTTTGAAAACTTTTGAATCTGGTGACATATAGTTGCGTTGTATATTTGAGACGTATACTTACACAATACAGCGTAAATACTGAAACATAGAAACAGAAAATACTATTTAAAGTGAATATGTACTTATCTACCTATAACGCTGTCAGAAGTCAAAGTCAAGGTCAAAATCATTTATTCAATTTAGGCGTCTACGACGCTCTTATGAAGGTCAATTACAAATTTTAATATTGAAATATACTACATTGTACTGCCACGTTCAGCAAACAAAATTTATAGAGCAACTGCGAGAAGAACGGGCAAGAAACTCGGGGCCATTCTTTTAAACGTCTTTTTACAATTTGTTGTTATATACAATATTATACAATTATAACAATACTAGCTATCCGGGCGCGGCTCCGCCCGCGCGTATGTCGGTTATCGCGCGAAAACATTAACCTCTTTTTGCGCAGTCGGATAAAAACTATTCTATGTTTTTTCCCGGGTCTCAAACTATCTCCATACCAAATTTCATTCAAATCGGTCCAGTAGTTTTGGCGTGAAAGCGTAACAGACAGACAGACAGACAGACAGACAGACAGAGTTACATTTATAATATTAGTACTGATTTAATTACATTACGTAGGTGACAGGCGCTAGCTTGGCAGTTGTAGTAGGCTAGTGTAACTGACACTGACCCATAAATATTGAAAAATTTGGTACGTACCTACAACTACTGTTTCGTTTCGTTTGTTATTAATTATTATGTTATGATATATCATTTCATTTTATAGACTAGGTATCGCTAGGTATATATAACAATAGTTATAGGTTCACGTTGTTGGTATTACTTGGTCAAGGAAATATTAAATTTTTTTGAGCGCAGTAACAATTAAGATCTAATTTGTAACACATTACAAAATGTTACTGTAACAATGATACAGTAGGTAACTAAATAAAAAAAAATGGGTGGAGCTATGTTATGGCCACGGTCTTTTGTCATACTTGAATATGTCTCAAAATGGGGGGCTCCCCCCTCCGCCACGCGCGACGTGTTACAGTCCTTACTTATACGTAATAAATTCTTTGATTCTTTAGCTATTCATTGGTGTTATTAAAATTTGTATGGGTTTTTATATGCTTGATAGGTTAGCCTTTGACCACTATCTCACCTGATGGTAAGTGATGATGTGATCGTAGATGTTGTTCAGGTTAACCTCGAATTACTGGCTCTCAAGAACAGCTGCCGGAACACACCGTTAGGTGCTTGGCGAGAGATTTTCTACTTGAGGGTGGTAGCTAGCCAGGCGGGCATTCGCAAAATGCCCTACCACTATCCTATAACGACTGCCATCCTAAGACAACAATCGGGACCGACGGCTTAGAATATCCATTAGTTCACAGCGCAAAGGCGCTCTGCCATTGCAATTGCTGCTGAAATGGTTGATCAATGGACCGATAGAGGTCGCAAATACTTAGTTCTTTAATAATGGCCTAAGAAAATCATCAATAAAACGCTAGCTGACGCTATGATTCGGTAGATAATTTATAATTATTTAAACTATGCTAATAATAATAAAGTAATTACGACTAAATATCTAACTAATAATTATTTTTCTTTAATATTTAGCCTTACAATAAAACTTAATTATAGTAGTATTACTGGCTCTATTGTCTCTGGTACGTCGATAGGAATACAATACAAATACAAATACAAATATTTTATTGTAAAAACTTAAGTTAGGTTACAAATTTTAATTATTACTCTGCCTTTTGTTTTAGTTATAAAACTGTGTTACAAAAGGCAGCGTCTTCCCAAAGTTTGCATATTTAGTTTTTTTCAGTTTTCGCAGTTTTTTATACGAGTATATTACACAATTGAAAAAAGGGTGATAGTAACTTAAACATATTTGATTAAATTTCTGTTATGCTAATGCTGGAATGCAAGGGTTATTGACACTTCCTGTAAATGTTGTCGTTAAATTAGCTATAGTCGCGACGCTACTATAGCTATTAGCTAGAAAACGTGACCAAGCCTGCATGCTTGAAATCGAGCCAGTGCGTCCTCACTTGTAACGTGAACGTTAGACAATAATCAACTAAAATTAACATAAAACTTGGTATACCTAAATAGTGACCTTATGTACTTATGTAAACTCCATGCAAATACTTTCTAGTATGTAATTTTTTATTATAACCAACCAGTGCACTCAGCATCGTGTTAAATATATGCAAGAATGCTTTTCAAGCTCCTAATACATTCTAACTTTTATGTGCTTAACCTTTTGTCTATTTTTGCTGTATAATATTTTGTGTCGTGTATACCTACGCCCTTCAGGCTCAACTGTGAGTCCTTCTGACGATAAGGTGTTGGTGGTGGTTCGCAGTTCACGAAGTATCTATATAGGCAACTCCCTTATGCTCAGTTGTGAACGGACCTCGTCGATTGTGAGCCTCTTAATCATCGAATTCTCTCTCTAGCCCTTAAGGCACTCTTGGCCCTTCAGGCACCCTAATGTTTGCTGGCGGGCCACATCCTCAAAGGCCCTCTGCGAGTCCCTAAATGCTCAGTAGCAGAAGGACAGTGGATTTACCAGCTCAACATCATTCTGGACCTAGCATAACCGGAGCCCATGTGCATTCCAGGGTTCCAGTAAGCAGCAGATTGTGTAAGCTGTAAGCAGCAAGGCCCAGCATCTGCTGCACCGACCGCTGCTACTTTAAGGTCCCACGGACCCGTCTCTACAGCACCTGGCTGGGACGACCTACCGGCGCGGTCCATAGTGCTGACACTGAGCGGAGAGCATCGCAGCACCTACTGCTGAGCATCAACTCGTTTACTAGCGGACAAGAGATAAGTCCATGAAAAAGGAAGCCTACCACACGCCAGCACCTGTCTGAAATCCACGACCCTCCTCTCTAATATATTTATAAATCTGTTCTTCCTATTTTAATTTATACTCCCTACTACACTTGCTAGGTAGGAAGGTGACAGGACAGGAAATGCTCATGAAAATATTTACCGATTGTCATGATCATGATTGTCAAAATCGAACTACTATGAGTAAGTTCCAAAAAATGAATTTACTTGAAATATTACCAATTTGAGTTATTTTATTATTAATTTAAACTGTAAATTAACGCAAATTTACTACTTTATTTATGTGTTTATCGTGCACCAAGCAAATTTCCTCGCTGGAATGAGATGTAAAATTATGTGTTGCAGCAAAGTTAATTTGCGTCTTGTACCTTTAAAACCTTCGCTTCACTCGCTTCCATTTTATAAAACATTTAAATTTGACTACGAAATTACGAAATTCCGAAGTGGTACAGAATTAATGAATATTCGAAGCAATCATATTAGGATAGGATTTCCGGCAGGGCCACAGACATAAAAAGTAAAGTCATCATCCATAAAGGTGGAGAAAGAGTGAGTTTACGCCACACTTCAGTTGCTTTCAATTTGGCGGGGGCTTGAGTAGATTTCGCAAAGTTATATGGAAAAGACTTCTCGAAAGGTGCAGGGCGTTTTTGAAAATATCCGTCGGCAGAGCCGTCGAATGTAAAAATCTACGAACAATCCTCTATCTTACTTAAGCTCGGTCGTAGGTATACCTATTTTGTAGTATAAATTTACCAAAAAAAACTCTTTTCTGGCTTTTGTAGGTATACAACTTGACAAGATTTTGTTATCAATGTAGGTTAACTTTAAATTTTTAATAATAAAAAGTTGTCACTTGTGAGTTTTCAAGGTACCTTATGTATCATAACAAAAACAAACCAATGAAATAGTTATTTGTTATACAAGAGTGCAAAGTTGCTTTTTAACCGCGTGTTCAATTTTGATGACCGAGCAAGCGAAGGATTCTAAAATTGATTCAAAATTAGAATCCTGAGCGTTAGCGAGGGAATCAAAAGAGCACGAGGTGAAAAATCTTTGCACTCGAGTGCAACACGTAACTTTTCATTCCACCTCAGCGAGGAAATGACTAAATGCTGATTGTTGAGGGAGAAAGCTCATTTGCGCATTATTAACAGTTTCACTCAATTTTGTTGGCGTCAAACAAACTTCCTCGTCGCTAGAATCACTCATTTTAGTTTTTTCACTTGTTTTCAAGTTTCTTGTTTTTAATTATAAGGTTTAACAATGACGTGAAAAAATGCCGCGTAAAGAACCGCGTACAAAGCAAATTGAAAAAAGAACACCAAGAAGGTTCCGAGTCTGAGTTTTTAACAAATTAATAAAAAGTTGTATGATATATTCGGCACCATAGAGGTAGCAGTAAATAGGTTTAATGTTTTTTTTAATTCACAAACTTAGTGCACACGATGTTCTAAATTCAAATTACTTTATCCTCTAGAGAATAAAAACGGCTTTTCCACTCAGATATTGAAGATTAAAAATACTCTTTCCGAGATGGTGGGATGAAAAATACTTTCTTACGATGTTTTAGGTACCAACTTAAAAAAAGAAGGGGTTATAATTCATTTGTATGTATTTTTTTACGTTTGTCCATCGATACTTTCATCTATTGTGGATAGATATTTAACCAACTTTGACTAGGTAGGTAGTTCTTGTCGACGATATGACTACACGATGATATAATAATAATTGCAACTGTTTGATGGCCAGTATCCTGAGTAGGGCTTGCATTATCCGTCATATTTTGGTATCCGGATAATATGGATAGTAGTTTACTTTACTATCCGGATATCCGAATTTTTCGGATAATTCGGATATTTATTGAAAAAATTACGAGTAAATGGTATTAAGAGGCCTTTTACATTTTGTAGCCCTCTCACTCGCCGCACTTTTAATGATAATTTGAAATAGAAAAAAATTGGTAATGATTTTTTTAAATGTGGTCTGACATTATTTTGCTTTTTGCGACTATAGATGGTTTCAACATATTTTTATTTTGTAACATGTTGAGTCCATTTAAAATTAGAGGCCCAACATTTTAAATAAATAAATTACGCGTTTTGGATATATCCCTCATTACAGATATCAACATGAAAATTTGTCGAGAACATTTATAGTCGCATGCAGCGAAATAATGTCAGAACACATTTTAAAAAATCATTACCATATTATTGTAACTTTTTGGAATTTCGTCTAAAAGTGCGAGTGAGAGGGCTGCAAAATGTAAAAGGTATCTTAAGAATAAATGGTAGTACCTACACAGAACAATGTTTTAATGACTGAAAAGTATGGAATAACGTCTCGAAGTCTGTACCAACTCGGTTCAATAGTATAGATGTTTATATTGTGTTCGTGGTATGGAAAAGTTATTTTACCGTTGTCAATGTAAGAAGTCACTTCAGTTTTCTTACATATTCATGTAGCACTAGAATTTGACCTAGATTTTTAGAGGATTTCCTTTCGAGACCACACCAATAGCTTTTGCCAATACGCCAAGCACACCAAAATTACACGTTTTCATAAATATCTTGAATGAAACTTCTTAAGTAGAAGTAAAGATGAGACAGTAAAAAAATTAGTTTTATTTGAACATTATTTTTGAAGACATGCGTACCGATGAGAAAATCTTTGAAGACGGTTTTAAAAACCAACATGAAGGAGTAGTATTCAAATTAGCTTTGTTAATGTTTTCAATAATATTCAGAAAGTTGTCGGTATGTGATTTTAGCCAATCCTAACCACTCCCAAATTCAAAGAATATATAGTTTTGTAAACGTCTTATAAGTATTACCTGTCTCTGTCTTATACGTGGCAATAACAAGAAAGAACAACACACTGTAGCACCGTTTTAGTTGTAAGCATTAGTTAAGCATAAGTTAAATTATTCAGGTATCCTTAAAATATGAATTACTTACTAGTTAAGTAGGCCATCAGGTGATTAATTTTTCTTTTAAAACTTTAACTACTATGATAGTATAATAACGTAATCATAAAATGGTAATAATAGACAAAAACAAATAAAAATAACAAAATTCTTTCTATGAATAATATACATTAACCCCCAATTTTCATAGAAGACTTGTAAAAGGCTTACAACTAAGGCCGAGGCCGCACCACGGTTTTTTCCAGCAAGCGGTTACCGCTATAACCGTTAAACCGCCTAGAGATGCACGCACCACGATTAAAAACCGCGTAACTGCCCGCGGTTTTCACAGTTTAAAGATGGATTTCAAGAGAGCAGTGTGTGTTGTTGCTCTGGTATTAAGAAATAGTAAAAGAAGACGTCAACGCTAAAAGTTTATTTTTAACATTCCTATCACTATACTGTCGCAAAGTAGTGTCGTACAATGCTGGTCTTTTTTATACTTCTATAATGATTTTCTGTGACAAACTTGCATAATCTGGTTCGTTTGAAACAAACTCCTCGGTAGACGACATAACTGCAATGGCACGAAAACGACAACACAAACACTCTGCACGGCGCGGCGGTCTGCCGAATACTGGCCAAAACCGCCCGCGGTTACCGCATAGTGCGTGTGCGCCCACTTAGTTTTTTGGATTACAATTTTGCTGCGGTTTTTTGCCGCGAATCATTTTGTCATTTCACGGTTTTTATTTTAGTCGCGGGAAAAAACCGCAGGTGCGGCCGTTTGTATTAGTTTTCCTGAGTCACAAAATCACGCGGTTAATAACCGCAGCGGTTTAACCGTGGTGCGGTCTAGGCCTAAAACAGTGCTACTTAATGTTCTTTCTTGTTATTGCCACGTATATGACAGAGACAGGTTATACTTATAAAACGTTTACAAAACTATTTTTTCTTTAATTTTGGGAGTGGTTAGGAGTGGCTAAAATCACACACTGACAACTTTCTGAATATTATTGAAAACAATGGATAAATAGTGTGTCCCCCTACAAAAATACGTCTAAGAAGTGCATATAAATAGTCGTTTTGATGAGTAAATTCCATTTTTACAAGTATTTTTTGACTTATGTAACTATCCGTATTATCCGAATTATCCGGATATTTAGGTCGTCACTTTTCGGATTTTATAAATTGGCGGATATCCGGATAATTCGGATATCCGGATATCCGGATTGCAAGCCCTAATCCTGAGCGAGTGACATAATGTATCCTGTAAGCAGTATGTATAACTCTATATATACCTAGTGGATGGTCAGACCATGGAAATGTGAGCTCAAAGTGAAAGTGTTTGAACAGGCATGGTTCCAACTTTCAGAAGTTATTTTTTCATACCCTTCAGTGATGGAAGTCAATTCCATTTATTGATAAAAAATTAGGTTATCCGCAATATACTTAACACATAATGTGCTATGATAATGACAATAGACGACGGTTCACAAGATGCAGTTGTTTTCAATATAGGACAGCGTAGGCTTAGTAATAGGGTCTCTAGTACAGAACCCTGAAAAGGATCTTGCTGTACCAGGCCAGATACGTCTTTCAGTTATTTTCGGTTCCTGACAGTTTCTATTGGAAAGAGACGATAGCAAGGACGCTCTACTCCAATGTTTTTTTTCTGTTTTAAGGAGTTTGTTAATATTTGGATATGGACTTTATTTGAGTTCCAGAATTTGGCTCCAAAAAAATCTTTCAATTATTAACTGATAAAAAAATAACAAAGAAAAGCTGGAGTAAAAATTTGCAAAATCTACCAGCCCGATTATGGCCTTCTATCTTTTTTTAGGTTCCTTACCGTTCCAACTTTGATTGTGAAGGGACGTTTGCGAGGACGGCTCTACCCGACGCTCGAAGAATGTTAAATAGACTTTCCGAAAGAGTTTGTGAAGCGTTCTTTTATTCGATATTGGATGAGGTTTTATTGAAGTTCGATTTACGTTTACTGCGCCTACTGCGGCGAAGTAGTTGGCTTGGGTCGGGTTGGTAGTTAGTTAACAGTCGATCCCTATGATACGAGTTTTTATAATTATAAATATAGGGTGCGGTCCGAACTGTGCAATTCACACCAATAGCACACTTACAGCTCGTCCGATTCGTACAAGGGGCACCAAACGTTTGCATGGCTGACGGTAGTGATTTCAAAGATGACGTCACCTTGCAGCGTCAACAATAGGTAGATCCCGGCGCCACAGATAGGCACTGTGAGCACTCCGTGCCAATAGCGTTCTGAACGCATTTCGGACCAAGCATTGGCTTGCTGATGAATCTGTGACTCAAATGTCATAACAAATAAAAAGTGAAATCTTTAAAATCTGAGTCATTTTACAGTTGTTTTATACCTCCTCGTACACTCTCTTTCGAGTACTCTATATATAACAGTTAAAATCCGTATTTTTTTTAAAAAAGGTAAGGAAGTTAGTTATGTGCTTGTTTAGATAGATGCATGTCATCACACGCTTTTGCGTGGTTCGAATTGTAAGAAATGCAAATGACCTTCATCGAGCATATGCAACTTGGTCCATTTGTAAGTAATATTAGTACTGTTGGCGCATCTCGGACCGCACCCATTACGATGGGATTTGAAAGCTAATTTTTTCTCCCCGAAAGTGCAGCGGAACTCAGGTCCAGGCCATCACAGTATGACCAGCATTGCAGTCCTTGATGGACAAGCTGGAATAAAGGTTAAGACCAAGAGTGAGAAAATATTTGGTAAGTTGGTAGGGTAAAAATGTAAAAGTAAAGGTGTAAAAATGTTTTGAAAAAACGGGACAAATTACTTTTACGAAAACTCGTAGGTACCTACCATGCTAGAAGAGCATCAGATATTTTTACTACCTCCTTACGTCGTGATTTCCACAGATGTAAGAGATGATGGAGATGTAGGTGTTTATTTGGACATTAGTTTTGCCCACAAGTATTTATATTTAAATGAATTATGCTGGAATAAAAAGCCTGCTAATCGAATAAGCTTCACATCAAAACGAAAGAAAAGAAAATACCACAAATGCGATTAGGAACCGCGACCACTCTCGGTTCGGGTTACGCTCTTCCAGCCTGAGATACCGTGGTGTCTAAGATAATTTGAACTTATCTTCTCGTTCGTACTGGAGGGGGTCGGCGAGAAATCTAAATATCAATGCGAGTTGACCTCAACATTTTTTTTTTATTTAAATTTGTAAATATGACCTTTGTTAAACAGTCAAACACACAATCGTATTTGCTATATAATGTGCTATAGGCTACTAATAAATATTTATTCTTAAGCTTTATGTATATAAAACGGATCGTAACGAAAATGAGTGACTTTGTTCATGAAATTTTGACCTTTCCAAGTCAGTCTATATTTGAAAATATTATGTGTGTTCATAAAAATAAGAGTAAATTTAAATTAAACAGTGGCAACTAGTGGTAATCACGATTATATAATAAAGATAAAATAGCGGTGCCAAGTTTTAGATTAGCAAAGACAAATAAAATTTCAAATATTTATATTTTGCACTAACGCATGTTTTGCGGATTACATTACAAATTTACAAATTTACGAGAGGTTAAATTGTAGACATGTGTGGGATTCGAACCCGCATCTAACCACCCCTTTAGCCGGGGTATACTCTGACCGATTGAGCTAACATGACAATGGTTCATAACTCTAATTTTTCGTCCCATTGCATAGCCATCGTATGGGGATGGACACCTACACTCAGGTCTATTTTCGCTCAAAATTTTGCGCCCAGCATTTTGACCCACTACATTTTTTTAATTTAGGGGAATTTATAGATTTATTTTATAGAATTATTAAATATATAAAACCAAAATTTTATGATTAGGTATTTCTTAATATTTTTACCATATTAATTAATTTTCTCAAATTTTATTTTTCTATTTTTTTTTCAAAAACAAATATTTTCAAAGACAAAACCCTATAATTTTATATATGTAATAACGCATGGTTTTTCCTCTCGTAAATGTGTAATTTTTTTAAATCAAAGTTAAGTTTTGTAGTTTCTTTTAAGCGAATTGTGCGCGAATTTATAATAAAGTTCCTATATAAATATAAATTACAATGATCACAGAAGGACAGTTCAAGTTCCACGTTGCATTTTGATTCAGAAAGACTTCTTGGTATACACTTTGTGACTATATAAACGACATTAATACTTGTATAATTCTGACGCACCCATGCTACCACCTCTCAATCACGTCATTTAATTAAACACACGTTGTAATAATTTTATAATATATTTTGTGTCACATTGTTAAGGCATTTAAAAAGAATGGCCCTGAGTTCCTTTTCCATTCTTCTCGCAACATTTTTTATTGCTGAACGCGATAGTACTATGTAGAATATTTCACTATTATAAAATTTGTAACTGACCTTCATATAGAGCGCCGTAATAGAAACCAAAATATAAAAAAAAACTTGGACTTCGTTAAGTATTTTGCACTTTGAAAAATATTTTAAAAAGCAATTGAAGGTGAATATCTACATGTTGAAGTCTACAGAATTTGTCTGTCTCATAGCCCATTTGTTTTGGCCTGGTGTAATTCATGAAAAAGTAACTTAACGAATATATTATTTGCTTTCTCTCTGCTATTATACTCGTATTCTGCGAGGTCACCTCACACTAAATTGAACGAATGAAAGTCTAATGAATGTACAGACAATGAGAGAGTGAAAATGTTAATGCCATTAGAGAACGAAGCAATTAGTTTAAGAGTCTACGAGTCAGCAGCTTAGTAAAGAAAATACATAGCGTAGTGACTACGAGACTTCGGTAAGCCTGTGTTCTACGTAGGTGTCTATGAGAACGATGCTATGCGAAGCAAGTGAAAGCGATCACGTGATGCAAACGTGAAATTTTCAGACCGTAGATACCTACTTTTAATCAACGCTCATCATGTGATCTCACACTATTCAAATTCACAACCATTCTACATGAAGCAGAAGAAGAAATAGAGCGACGGGAAAAAAACATGCAATATTTTTAAATAAAAGATAGCTGTCGAAAAAAGTTTAAAATGTAACTAACGGGGCAATGCTGCCAGCATGCTGGGCACCCTGCCAACTGGGAGTGGGCTGGAGCACTTAGACTGCCTATGAGTCTGCTATGACTGTCTTTTAGGTTGTCTAAATGCTTTTATTGTAGTAACTGTAGTGTTGTGTACCCATATAGTTCATAGTATTTATACCTTTGAAAAAAAAATAACGGCTTGTATAATTTTTAAATTTAGATAGTTTATTAATTAGGTCTTTAATTTTGGTATTAAATATGCAGTAAGAAAGGGACTGAATCCCACGACTCAGGGCCACCCTAGTGTGGGATTCAGGGCTACTTGTTGACACAATACATGTTATTTGTACCTACCTATATTTAAATTAGTTATACTCATAAATTACACGTAAGTTTCGGTATAAAATACGTTTTCTTATTATTACTCTACACAAAGTAACTATAAGCTCAATAGGTGCGCCCTTCCGAATTTTTTGAGTGTGGTTGGATCCATGATGCAATAATATACTACGCCAGGTATTACACTCCGAGACCGGATGTCGCGTAACCGGGACACAAGCATACTGTCATCACTTCTATCAACGGCTCTCAAACTTTATACCTAATTTGAGGAAATTCGGGGGCAGTTAAATAACAGTTAATAGATTTCACCTTTTTTTTTATAAAGAAAATGACGTGAAATTAGTGATTTAGATTACACAGATTAACTATTCTTGCATGAATTATGGTTATCAAGTTCGTACAGACTGTTTGACACCGAATAATCTTCTTATACATGGGTACCGTCGATGCTACTAGGCCTAAATTTTTCATAGATTGGAAACAAGTAATTATTTTCTATCTGGAAAAAAGGCAGTTATCTGTATTTTGGTGTAGGTATAGTTTAGTTTCAAAGAAAGCTCAAAAATACAATATCGGAAGTAAAAACCAATTAGGTAGGTATGTCTATAACCAAACAAATTTTACATTACATACCATATTTAGTAGTTGCTTGAGGTCCACAATACCGAAGCCATTCTTCGGCTACAGACTATTTTGCAGGAAATGAAAAAAACTTCAAATCACTGCTTTTTCTACTCTTAGTCTTACAGTTCGGAACAGAAAAACAATTATATGTATTTTATTATACTGGTAGCTTACAGAAATGAGCACTATATGACCCGACCACAAAGTTTGCGAATCACTGCGCATACGTGCATGAGCAAGAGCGAAATAGATGCAAATCATATACTACGTGCGACAGATATGGCGAAAATTTTCAAAATGGCGGAACAATAGGATGACAACTTTTTTATACAATTTTCTTTGACGAACATTGATTCATGTGTGACTTTCAATTAGGCGTTTGTAATAACTTATTGACATTTTACAACAAAACATTCACAAGAAAAAGAACAATAATGTTGTATTTTGCAATAATCGTGTTATAATAAAGAGCTTATTCGATTGTGAGGTAGCTCGTGTTTCTTTCGGAGTACCTTGTTTTCTTGGATCATGGTTGCATCTACTATTGCCTACCTTGGCGATCATTCTAATGTTTTATTGTATGTACTATTAGCATTTACAGCCACACTAAAACGTTTTGCACACACGAGGACTACCCAAACAATTGCGCATCAATGATTTACTGTGGAGGGGCACGTCTTCATGGATGAACAAATCTGTATTCCAATAAAGGTTTGATACGCGTGAGGCTCGACATACGAGTAAGTAGGAATCAACAATCAAGAATATTTATTGCAGTATGTATGGGTTACAATATGGTCTTAATCTTCGAGAAAGTAGCCCAAAGAGAAGCCATTCTAGTATTTCTAGTTGCTTTGCACGAAATAAGTACATACTGTCTCGTTAGTGCCTACCTGTCTGCGTGAAAACAGTGCTAATTATTTTCATAGAAAGTTTCAGTTGTAGAGTTGACGTTGAATTTTGTTGTTGTGTTTAATCGTCTTTACGAATGATTGTGGGTATAAAGGGACAGTAGTTAGTCCATAGAATATATACAGGGCTTCCAACGGATATGCCACGTGGAGGGAAAGTATACCTTGAATATTGTAGATAGAACATTTCACTGAAGACATTATTTGAATTTTAAAAACAATTTCAACTGCATTCATAGATATTTAAGTAATTACATGGTTGAACTGGCTAGCCTAGCTTTATCATACCGATCGAAAGGCTTCATTATAAGGATTATTTTTTGCTAAATAACATAGTGTCAGAATAAAAGACAGTCATTGAATGTCTTCTTTCAGTAAAATGTTCCATCTACAATATTCAAGGTAGTTTCCCTCCATGTGGCATATCCTTGGGACGCCCTGTATTTTCATTTATGAAAGTTGGTAAGGTTGAGTATTGTATACTTAACTACTAATCTCTTGGAGAGGTTCATAGTTACACGCGAATCTGGTTAGTTATTTTTTTATTATGCCGATAGGCTAGCCTTTGACAACTATCTCACCTGATGGTAAGTGATGATGTGGTCTAAGATGTTGTTCAGGCTAACCTAGAATTACTGACTCTCAAGTACAGCTGCCGGAACACACCGTTAGGTGCTTGGCGACAGATTTTCAACTCGAAGGTGGTAGCTAGCCAGGCGGGCAGTCGCAAAATGCCCTACCGCCATGCTATAACGACTGCCATCCTAAGACAATAACCGGGACCGACGGCTTAGCGTGCCTTCCGAAACACGGAAGCGCTCAGTAGTAATGTCACCAGCAGCGGTCACCCATCCAACTCCTGACTGCGGCGGACGTTGCTTAACTTTGCTGATTCAGAACGGCTAAGCAAACTTCGCTACGAGCGCTTCAAATGACGCTTTACGCACAGAAAGTTTCAGTTTTAAAGTTGACTTTGAATTTTGTTGTTGTGTTTAATCGTCGTTGCGAATGATTTCCAGTAGTAATATAATATAGAATATATAGAACCTTAGAATAGTTTTCACTTATCTTCTAATTTAAATTCTCAATTCTTTATTGCATCATATGTTGCTGGCCTTACATACATTTTTTAAAGTTATAGGTACATAAGATCCATTTTGGTTATAGTAATAGATATAACAGTAGTAGAGCGAACGATCTTTTTATTATCATTTAAATTTGTCACCAAGGTATTCGTTTATGGTATAATAACATTACTCATTAGTAGTAAAGTATATATCTTGGACATGTTCATAGTTGAACGCTAATCAGGTTAGTAAGCTTATAATACATTTCTGATCAAAATACTAGGGAGTATACTTACCATTAGCTATTTTTGACTCTTTCATACTCTTGTGAGAGAGATTCTCCATAGATCTCATTTCACCACTTTTCAAATATTTTCCTACGAGAATATGTTTAGGATGAAGTGATTGTCAAAAAAATAAATTTTGAACATGTTTTTTAGAAAGAGTGTACGCGATACATATATGAATAATACATAATATTGTGTACAGTTTTCGCGATTTTTACACATAGTAATTAATAAACTTTAAACGTAATATATATTATAATATTCAGAGAATATGACAAATATACTATACCTGATCCGAGAACATTTCCATATGTTTCTCTCTGTATTTAATTAGAAATACAGACTTAAAATTTCGCTTACTTACCCAAATTTTGTATCTGTATTGTAAATCGTATCAAAACCAATCTTATTTTTAAATGTGGTAACCATGTATAATAATTTTCCGTTTTTAAAATGCTCACTTTTATAAAATATGAATTTATTAAAAAAAAACGCCAATGCTATTTATTACTTCTATTTTATACATTCGCATGCGAACGGACGTCTACCCGTCCTACGCCCTCAGTCTGACATTTTTGAAAGACCACTTCGTCTTAAAGGTATATACAGACATACCCAATACCACGAATGGCCCTACAGCGGTAACATACGCTTTAACAGGGTCTCATTTTCAAATACGAAATCGAAAAAAGTACAAAACTTTTTGTTTTGCTGATTATCTAACAAATATTATGCAAATAGATGGATTACTGTGCCTTTAACAGACGAGGGTTCCGTCTATATAAATAACGGGGGATCGATGCTAAGATAAGAAACAAAGCCGGCTAACTACCGGCCATGTTTTGACAGGGTAATTTCCTGTTGCAGCCTAGGCTTCGGGAAAACGTAGGTACCTACCCATAACATTGACTAAGCGACGATGGACCGGGAGCTCATCGTACTTTCCAAAACTTATCAGAGCGCTTGGTCGATGCGACGCGTCATCATGTAATGCCGGCACCTATTTGGCTCAACGAATAAGCATTGCAATTCAACGGGGCACGCTGCCAACTGGTACTGGAGCATTAGCGATGATAGCATAGTGGCAGAACATGTCGACTGCTATTCGCCCGGGGCGTCTTTGTCCCACTTCCTAGTGTCAGTATGGTGGTATGGCGTTTTGTGACTGCTCGCTGGACTAGCTACTACACGAAGTGGTGTGTCCCAGCATCTGTTCTTAGAATTCAGTTTCCATTTAGACATATGACAATAGGCTCGCTCTCTATGGTTTGGGACCAAAAAATGACGCACGAAACGCTGGAGATTGGGCACATGCAAGATTATAATATTTGTAAAATAATATGAGTGGCCAAAAGCTAGTTTTTATGCTATAAAAACTATAGTAAATATAATTTTTTTTTTATTTTAAGTTAGGCATATTTTGTCACCCTAAGGGCACATTTTCAGCCTATTCTTCTATAGCCTTATAATTTTCAGACTGACTGTGGTTGGATAACATTTCTTAACAATGATTTGATTCCAATTTGTGTAACAGAGAATATTACCATTTCTTAAAAAAAAAGGAAACTTGATAAATTTTCCAAAGCTCGAGGGGAGCTTTATTCTTGCTGATATCGGTCGCTGTAGACATACGATTGCCGACGTCATATTGAATTCAATTCGTAATAATCTCATTCTCGTTGATGTGACGATGTCGGCGTCGTCGGTGAACAAACGGCCTAAACTGTTTTTACTTTTGGGTCATTGCTCGGATGTAGCTATCCCTTAACAATGCGACAAAAATGCTTCTGCTGAGCTTCATAGAGCTCAAGAGGAACATATATAAGGTGGATATTAATTCATCAACAATATTGCGGGGGATGGTGTAGAATCGATAACGGAATGTGTTCCACTCATGTTTATTGGGCAGCAAAAAAGAGGGTTGGTACGTAGCAGTTGAAAAGTACATTATATTCCACATTGGGAATAACAAAGATCGGTGGAATGAGTTATCGCAGCGGCAAACAACACCTTTGTACTGAATTCTGAACTGATCTGATTCTAGGTTCATTCTTTGTGTATTTAATCAATACATTTTTTACCTGAAATGGACCCAGTGTATTAACTTGTTGATTTCGGTACCATGATAGCATGGTACTGACTTCAATAAGTTATTTCACACTTTTGAGTGATCAATTCAGTTCAATTTTGAAATAAAAAAAATCATCCTTTTTAGAGACCTTGCTACTTACGGGACCGATTGTCATTCACTGTCAATGATTTTTTTGAAAAGTGTTTTCCTATCATCAAGCTAGGAAAACACGTTTCAGTTATAGGAGTGTAACTCAAAAATGGCTTCACCGATTTTGATGAAATCGTAATATAAATGGGACCATACGGAAAGCATTAGCTTTAAAATAAAAAAAATAATCATCAAAATCGGTTCCCCCAGTCAAAAGTTCTGAGGAAACAAACAAAAAACACAATCGAATTGAGTACCTCCTCCTTTTTTTAAAGTCGGTAAAAAAATTGGGAATATATCGGTTAATGTGGAGATGAGCCTAGTGTCATATATGTGGTGCAACTATAATACTACAGCTACTAATAAAATCATTTAGACAACCTACAAGCAGCATTGGTGGCATATCATGGACACGTGTCGTCTCTGCTTAGCTACGGACAGATAATGTGGGGCAACTCAGTCGACATAGTGTTCATGATCCGAAAACGATGTGTTAGGGTCATAAATAAGTCGTGGTTTTTAGACAACTGCAAACCCCTTTTTAAAACTTGTAAAATACTTCCTCTACCGTGCATGTACATAAAAGACATTTGTGTCTTCACTAAACAACACCCTGATTTTTTTAAGAAACGTGGTGATGTTTTTACACGAAAAAGGACAAAGTTCACCAATCTATTGTATGAACCACGTACTAAGGAGGACTTATATAAATAGTACATTGTTCACCGAGAGGAGAAAGTGACCGATTACCGTCGAGGGTGTCGTTTGAAGAGACAAAAAGGAGATAAAAACTCACTGTAAAAACTTTTTGGCTTTTGATATTTAGGTTACCAGCGCATAGTCTTACCCAAAATTAAAAAAGAAAAACCACGTAAGAAATGGATTTTCATACACTTTTCTCTCCCGCTCAGATGCGTTTTCTCCCCGCATATTTGTTCGATATGCAATGACGTACTTTCTACCGTAAATTTGATAAAAGTATCAAGGTACTTTCAGAGCAGGTGTAGTATAAAAAATATTTACAATATATGTTTATCTATATATGTAGAAGAAAGAAGAAGAAGAAAAATGCTTCATTTGTGACACAAACAAAGAGGTGACATTAAAATTAAAAATTCAACTACATAGTAAAGTGCACACAAATTGGTCCCAAATCAGCATAATGCTGGTCGTAAGCCAGCGCTGGTCTTCCTTTGGAACCATATTATGGTGACGTCACATACACACAACAGTTCGACAAATAGAAAAATAAAATATGATGTAAAAATAAAGTATTTAACAAAACAATAAATAAAAAATAATATCACTATACAAATTAAATTAACAAATTAGTAATATTATACCTAATAATAGTATATAATTAAAATTGAAATTAAAGGCAATGATTGAAAAGAACAATAATAATTAAATAATGATTAATTTCAGTGTTTGCATTACCCAGCTTATATTGCACTAATATCGTGTCTAAAAGTTTCCTGTTCTTTTTGATGAGCAGTAAAATGTTCTCTTAATTTAACTTTAAAATTTTGAATATTTCGCAAATTCCTCAACGGCGGTGGAATGTTGTTCCAACATTTACTGGCTGCATATCGGAAACTACCTATGATGCCCGTAGCTCACCTCCGCTGCGAAACCATAACAGCGGAACCGCATTAATTTCGCTGTGTTTTGTCCGTATGTAGGAGAAGTGGAACTGCCACGGAACTGCCTGTTTTAACGCATAGATTTTACTTTATTCTATCTCTTTCCCCGCGCGGTTTCGTCGATAATACTCCGACGCCAGCCACACTACCGCGCTCCGGCCGCCATTTTGTTGCGGTGCCGCGTTGTTTTCGCACGTGTTTGTGGAAATCGACAAAAATTAAAAGCGAAACTAATTTTTTTTCATAAAATGGACGTCGATTTCACAGAAAAATTAATTCAAGAGGTCAGAAATATACCTTTTCTTTATTTATTAAATCATCCGGATTATAAAAATAATATGAAAAAACTGCAGGCATGGAGAGAAATCCAGAGGGAATTAAATGAGGAAGGTACCTATGTAGTCTTTTTATAATAATAATAGACTGTATTTGTAATGTATTTGTTTATTTTGCTTATAAGATAACATTATGTATTATATGTATAATTATTTATTTGTACTTTATTATAGATAATATTATGATAACGTTAAGTTCTCTGCGTTTGTGCAAAATATTGAACGAATTTATCTCTGACCTCAAACGCTGCCGCCGATGCTCTCTGTCGGTTGCCAGGTCTATTTTGTGGTAGAAAGGCACCTAGCTGTTCTATTTCAAAGCTGGAACTGGTATGTACGGCTGACTCTTTCGTCTGTATAAAGTAGTGCAAACAACAAGCTGCTTTTACAATTTTTATTGTTTGTCAAATCTGTTTCGAAAGGTCTTAGGAAAATCCTAAACTTCTGTGCCATTATTCCAAAAGCACATTCCACAACTACACGTGCTCGACTGAGCGCCTGATTAAATCTCTTTTTATCTTTATCTTGCATAGCCGCTTCTCTTACAAAAGGTCTAATCAAAAACGTTTCCAGCTTAAAGGCACCATCCCCTATTAAAACATAAGGCAAAGGATCTGTGCCTTGTTGTAATGGTTGGGCATTTGGTACATTAAGTTGACCAGTTCGCAATAGTTGTAAAAAAGGTGTTTTTTCAAATATAGTACTATCAGAATCTTTTCCAAACGATCCAATGTCAACATATATGAATTTGTAATTAGCGTCTACAACAGCCAATAACACAATAGAAAATTTACTTTTGTAACAGTAAAACATTGAGCCGCTATCTGGAGGGCATTTAATGGTAATATGCTTTCCATCCACGCTACCCAGGCAATGAGGAAATCCCCATTTCCCAAAAAAGTCTTCTGCGATATTGAGCCACATTTCTTGTGTAGGTTGTAGAATGGCTAATGATTGTAAAACATTCCATATTTCCTGACATACTTTGGTCACTATTTTTGAAACTCTTGAATTTCCTATACGATATGAAAACGATAATGTCTTATAGCAATCTCCAGTCTGCAATGAAAATAATATTAATTTTGTCTTATTTTGTTATTTTTCAGTCGTAACTTTGAAAGCGAAGTGGAAGAATTTAAAAGACTCCTACAAAAAGTACAAATTATCTAAAAAGAGTACAAGTGGCCAAGCTGCAAAAAAGCTTCAAAATTGGACTTGGGCAGATCAAATGAATTTCATTGATCCAGCATTTACATTGAATGAGACTCAAGGTAGTATGGCATCTCTGAATGTTGAAGAAGTTAATTCTACTAACTCTCAATCTACGGGAGACGTAACTACACAAGACGTTGCACAAGATACCCGCCCGCAAGAAACTCAAAACGCCCAACAAATTTATAGAAGGCATAGGAGAAGTAATCCGGATCCGGATCCAACAGATAGAATGATCCAGTACTTACAAAATAGAAGAGATCGCAACAGAAGTGAAGATAAAGTTGATGTAAAATGTGATGGAGTAGATTTATTATTTTTGGGATACGCTGATACTTTCAAAAAACTATCAAAGCGAACACAAATAAAAGCAAAATTTGATATCGCCCGAATTTTGATGGAGGCTGAATTAAGTGATCTGGAGGCTGTAACTTCTAACAGTAACTCTACTGCAACGGGTAGTTTCAACTACTCTGTTCTAAGTGATACCACGCATTCTCCTGCTACTCCAGGAAATTACTCCATGATCAGTGACGCAACAGTTACTGACAATGCTAATTATTATATTCTTCCACAAGAGGGCAATACGGCTATACCTACTGATTTAACAACCTCAAATCAAAATGATCATGAACAAATCAACATGTTTCACTTATCGTAGAGTTAGTAACATGCCGAATATTTTTTTTGTATTAATGATTAATAAATAAATAATTTACTTACCTCAAAGTTAAGGCTAATCTTTCTCTGCTAGAAATAGCTTCCCTAAACCTTGTATTTTGTTTAGTAATATGTGGCTTCAAAAGATTATGTAGATCTTCAAAACTCCCTGGGCTCATTCTAAAATATGTATAAAAACGATCTTCATGTGACTCTAGTTCTTTACATAATAGGTTTTCTCCTAATTTCTTCCTTTTTTCATTAATCTCGTGCACCCAAATTCTACGAGATTTACGCCTTTTCAAAGTTAAAGTCCACAATAATATTTCCTCCTCCTCTGACTCTGATAACGACGACATTTCGCTCCGATGGCTGACTGATGACTAGCAGGTTCCGACGCCCGTTCCGCAACTACACAACTACACTTTATCGCAGCGGAATTCCTACAGCGGTTTCGCAACTGAAGTTTCGCAGCGGAGGTGTGAGAAGGGCGTGAAGGCGGACGATCTAGCACAATGTGTGGAGAGCGGAGGCGCGCACTGACGACGGGGCCCATGGGACCACTGACTGAACGTGTATGTCTACCTAACGACATCAAAGTATTGGATGGTAACAAATTAAGAAGATTTGACTATAAACTTCTTATTCTTCTATAGGCTTCTTCTAAACAGCTAGTGTTAAAGAATTCTTTTGTAAAATTTAATATTGACTGAATTCATACCTACATAAAAGTTTCTAGATGGACTAGTAGAGGGCTGGCTCAAGGTGACCCAATCTCGCCATTGCTTTTTAATATTACAACTTTCAATGTTTTTCATCAGGTTAGAGATATTGTAACTATTTCACAGTATGCTGACGATTTTGTTTTTTATATTAGCCATCAGAATATGACATATTGTGAAAATAATATGCAAAAAGCCTTGGATATTATGATAGCTTTCCTTGATAACATAGGGCTTCAATTATCATCAAGGAAATCATGCGTATGTATTTTCAGTAAGGGTAACAGAAGAAATAATATACACTTAAATATTCAAAACAAGAGTATTACAAAAGTTCTTTGTGTCAAATACTTGGGATTGTGGCTGGACAGATCTCTATTATGGAGAAAGCATATCAATGAAACTAGCGATAAAACCTCTAAATTTCTAAAGCAACTGAAAGTACTTGCTGGTCCATCCTGGGGTATTTATCCCAAACACATAAGAACATTATATATATCTCTAATTAGAAGTAGATTAGACTATGGTTGTTTTTTGTATTATAACTGTGCTAAAGTCCATTTATACAAACTAGAAAAAATTCAAAATCAAGCTATGAGAATTATAGGAGGTTTCATTAAATCTACATACATGTAATGGAGAGTGAGCTAATGCTACCTCCCCTGCACATAAGAAGACTATACCTTGCCTATAAATATTGTACAAAATGTCTATCTTGGCCGAACATAAGTATTAAAATATTAGATGAACTCAACGCACACATAAATAGCAGATATTGGCAAAATAAAAAAAAAACCCTTACTTGCTACTGTTCTGACTGAATGTAAAAACTACAGTATAAATTGTTCAAATTCCATGGAAATGTTTTCCCTGAGAATCTGGGTAACATGCATTGAAATAGATAATGTAATTATAAGTGATTTAGAATGCATTACAAAGGCCAAACGAAGTCATGAATTATCTGCACTTAAATTTGAGGTTGTGAAAGAATTAAATAAGAAATATGAAAAACGGCAAAGATATTATACAGATGGGTCTAAAACTGTAAATGGATTAGGAGCGGCATTTATTGTACCCACCACCAGAACATCAGCTATGTACAGAACTGATTCTAACGTGTCTATAATGACTATGGAGCTCATTGCAATTTCGGAAACACTTAAGTTTGTTAGCATAAATGTTACTATAAATCACAACATTGTGATATTAACAGACAGCAAAAGCGCACTTCAACATTTAGCTCGGTGCGCCTCTGGAAGAAGAGGTGCACTGATAGCTTACACGATCTTAGATAAGATCCAAAGACTTAAAGAAACTGGATTGGATCTGAAATTGCAATGGGTTCCATCACACATAGGACTATATGGTAATGAAGAGGCTGATAGGTTAGCAAAGTTGGCAGTGACAGAGGGTAATTACTATTGTATACAACCAAATTATACTGAAATTCTACATATATGTAAAAAGAAATGTTTTGATAAATTTAAAGAATACTTTGATAAGAGAAGTCAGGAAAAAGGTATATGGTATAGAACCATACAAAGCCAACATCCTCCAATACCTTAGTGTGTTAAATATAAGTTAAATAAACAATTTGTTGTCATAGCTCACAGTATACGTTCTGGACACATTCCATCTAAGAAATTTGGATATTTGATGAAGAAGGAAATATCACCTAACTGCGAGTCACGTGGAGTGGTAGATGACATATATCATGTCCTTATGGAGTGTGTCCAGAATGCAAGTCAAAGGCATGCACTAATAACATCCTTAAATTTAAATGTTTTAGACATAGGACTATACATTGATACTTTGGCAGAACCTGCATCAGAGAATGCATTAAAAATGTATAAGATGTGTATGAGTACGATTATAACTTGGCTAAGGTGAAGACGCGTTCCGTGAGCTCCAAATATTCCAGTTCTTACTTTCATACTATAATAATTCTTAAATTCTCGCTAAAGAAGTATCAAAGTGGTGTGCAGTTATCGTAAAACATTCCACAGAAAGTGCACTAATTCAAAACACAGTCGCCACAGAATAACAGATAGTAGTCGGGCGAATCTGCGTTACAGTTTGGGGTAAGCGAAACAAATAGCGGTCTTACTGTTACTCTGTCCCTGTCATACACTTGTTTGACGGGCGGCCGGTACGTGCTGCATGTGTGCGTGAGAAGATCTTTATCGCTTAACCACTGCACTGAACTTTGTACCTTGACTCATTTGTATTGTTATCATTTACTCCTGTGCAAAATGGCAATAAACTGCGCAGCCTGCAACAGAATGATCCGAACAAGTATGACTAGCGTCAAATGTGTAAAATGCAGCAACACCTATCATCCTCTGTGTGTAAATATCTCCGAGCGTAGACTACCTGAGGATGTTAAATCAATCTGGATATGTCCTACATGCTTGTGTAAGGAGCCTAAAAAAGATAAAACAAACACGCCTGTGCGGTCAGCGCCGCTAACGTCATCAGTGTCCCTAGCCACAGCGGTGTCTTGTATCGCTGACGATGATAGTATTGACGTTCCAACGCAAAGCCACGCAAAGTTCCCGGGCGCTGCCGCCGCCCGGGAACTGCCTGTTCAGGCGAGTCCATCCGTGCTTGTCACAGCTGACCAAGAAGACATAAGTTCGTTAACTTCTGAAATAAAGCTGCTTCGGGGCGACATAAGCGATTTAAAAACCCATATTATTTCTTTGACGGACCACGTAAAGCAATGCTTCTCTCGCTTAGACGAACATGAGAAACAATTGTTCAATGTGGAATCAAGACTTGAAAAGCTTGAAAGCGAGATTTTGTTGAACCGGAACAAAGTAGTAGAGCTGCGTCACGATTTGAGTATCCGTGCTCAAGCTAACCTCAGAAATGAGGTCGAAATTACCGGAGTAAATGAGCTCCTTCATGAAAGCCCGATGCACTTACTTATGCTAATCTCACATAAAATAGGAGCAACGGTAGAAACAAATGACGTAGATTATATTAACCGGGTTGGGCCACGCACCTACGGAAAAAAAGAATCAGGTGATATCGATGAGAATTCTGCAGCAAACCCTCGACCATTAATCGTTCGCTTCTTGAGGCGTCATGACCGCGATGCATTTTTGAAGGCTAGTAAAACTAGACGCAACTTGACCTGCAACGACATGGAGCTAAAAGGCCCACCTCGAAAAATCTACATCAACGAACGCCTAACTCAAGAAAACAGATATTTGTTTCGGACAGCCCGGCAGCACGCAAAATCGGCAGGTTACAAGTACTGCTGGATCAAGAATGGCACCGTGTACGTACGCAAGCAAGAGGGAAATCCTGCGATTGCCCTTAAAGATATGGAAGTCTTACAGCAGTTGTTCCACTCTTCGACCTCTCAATAGCAGCTTCGAAAAGAAATTAGCACCACAAACCTATCATAACATATTATTTTGCAGTGCCATACTTTTTCTCCTTGTAATTTTCAATTTTTATAAAAATACACTAAACATTAGTACATAAAAACTAAACATTCTCTCCACCAAAAACGCACACATACATTCAACTCATAACTTTTATATGACGAGTAACATTATCAAACACTTGGTTGCCTACACGCAGTATTTTCTTGTTCACAACTACACTTTCCTTCTTACAAAAATGACAGACTGGATCCGTACCCTTTCATCAACACTATTTCATGACTACAAAGATGGTTTTACTTAACATCATGAATGATTTTGACGAAAACGTAAACATTGACTGTCATACACTTGAGTCTATAGATAATTGCAAGAGCATGTTGGCTGAGCCATACTACAATTTTAAAATACTTTCATTAAATATAAGAAGCTACCAATGTAATTTTGATAAGCTTGCCATAGCGTTACAGCGCATGGACTGTGGTATTGATGTTATTGTCTTGACTGAATGCTGGCTCTTCGAAGATATATTAATCGAACCTTTACCAGGATACAATTAATTTCGTTCCACCGTACAGAAAAATAAAAATGGAGGTGTAGTAGTATATATCAAGAACTCTTTTAGATTTACTGTAAAAGAATTAATAATTTTTGATGCAGATTCCTTAATTATTGTACTAGACAACAAGATTGCGGTTTTAGGGATCTATCGATCTCCAGCCACAAAAACTTATGATTCATTTATTGACTCCCTGGATTATACTCTTAACACGTTTAAAAGTGTACCCTTTATTATAGTGACCAGCGACATAAATATAGACATAAGCAATGATGATGCGAACAACAGCAATTACATGTATCTGATGGCATCTCATGGCCTTTTACCCGCTATATGACCATATTTTCGTTAAATCAAAATCGAAATCAGTTGGAATTATTTGTAAGGCTTCAATTACTGATCACGATATTACTATTGCTGGTCTATCCGTTGATAGGAAGGCACTGTTACAACCTAGCCTTAGACTAAAAACAGACATTGGTGCAGTGACAAATGATATCAATAATTTTGACTGGTCTATCATAATGGCAGAATCCTGTGTAAATAACGCAGTGCTCGTTTTTAATCAAACTTTGACGTATATGATAGACAAACACACACGTAAAATTCAAATTGGTCGGAAATGGGTCGCAATGAAACCGTGGATCACACCAGGATTAATAAGGTGCATGCGACACCGCGATAGGTTACACCTTGAATCAAGAGCACACCCTGATGATTTAGTGCGTCGGCAAGTCTACACTCGTTACCGGAATTTTTGTAATAAACTCATTAAGAAACAAAAAAACGAATACAACACCAGACAGCTGCAAGAGAGCAGACACGACACCAAAATGCTCTGGAAAACAGTAAAAAATATATGCAACACACAGAAAAGTAAATTGGTTCCTACCGACCTTCTTCACTATAAAGCCAATCTTAAGACATCCCTTCATGATTGTAACCACTTTGCGTCGGTAGGTAGCAGCCTAGCCAATAACATAATTCACAAGCTCCAGGTTACTCAAGACGCTCTGATATCTTCGTACAGATCTAAGATCTGCACATCTCATTCATTCTTTCTCCATCCAACAAATACTTTTGAAATCTCAAAGATCATATCCCAACTTAAAACTGACAGTTCTCCTGGACCTGACAGATTGTCTACAATTTTATTTAAAAAATCCACGAAATCTCTTCTTGCCCCACTCGCTCATATACTCAACCTTAGTTTATCGTCAGGCGTATTCCCAGAGTACTGGAAAACTGCCTCTATTTCTCCAATACACAAAAGTGGACCTAGAAATCTTCCTGATAATTACAGGCCAATAGCACTACTCAAATCACGTCAAAAATTCTTGAAAAAATTGTAAATAATCAGCTAACGTCATTCCTCAGAAAACATCACATAATATCTGATAGACAGTTTGGATTTCAGCGAGGCAGATCGACCGAAGATGCGGTGTCATTGCTTGCCAACACTGTCTCAAACTACATAGAAAACGGAGACAACTGCATAGCAATATTTCTAGATTTGGCTAAAGCTTTCGACACCGTTTCGGTCGGCTTGCTTCTTAAAAAGATCGAGGATGCAGGCATCAGAGGAATAGCTTACGAATGGTTCAAAAGTTACTTGTGTGACCGTAGGCAATTTGTTAAAATCGGTTCTCAATGTAGTAGTCAGCTCCCCATCAGTTTTGGCGTTCCACAGGGCAGCATTCTCGGTCCGACGCTCTTTACGTTGTATATCAACGATATAATAAATTGTTCTCCACGAAATTCTGATATAATCACTTACGCAGATGATACAGTCTTAGTTTTTCACGAGAAAGAGTGGGAGCAAGTTTACAGTCGCGCTGAAGAAGGACTCAATCATATTGGAAAGTTACTTGACCAGAATCTGCTAACATTGAACACCACAAAGACGAAATACATAGCTTTTTCTAAAACTTGTGCTGGAAGCTCTCCAGAAGGCAGTGCTCTCAAAATGCACTCATGTTCACAAGACAAATGTTTTAGTCCACCTATAGGGTGTGCATGTAGTCAAATCGAGCGTGTGAGTAATTTTAAATACTTAGGCATAATTATTGATGAGAATTTAAATTACCAATACCACATAGCAGAGTTATCATGTCGCATAAGGAAACTTATGTACATCATGAAAAAACTCAGAGACTGTACACCCTTAGACCTGTTACGACAAATTTACAAGGCTTTATGCCAATCAATCATGCAATACTGCATATCGGTCTGGGGAAGTGCAGGAAAAAGCTTTTTCATTTTAGTTGAGAGAGCTCAGCGTGCCCTAATTAAAGTTATTTTAAAGAAACCATTCAGGTACCCGACAAACACCCTCTACGAAGATTTCAAGGTATTGCGAATGCGTCAGCTCTTTGTCCTTTCTGCCACATTGAAAGCTCATAAAACCATTCGGAATCTACATGATTACAAATCTATATTATCTAAAAGAGTTTACGGATTCCCGACTCCACCTGCTTCATCTCTTTTAGTTCGGAGAAGTCCCCGATTTGCTCATGCAAACACCTACAACAATGTCAACAAAATTTGTCCGATTAAAGATACTAACGTTTTTACCTGTAAGAAAATTGTCCAGAATTTGCTTTTAACATTGTCCTATGATGAGACAGAAGAACTTATATAATATAATATTGTGGCACGGCACAGCCAAGGCAACCTATCCTTACACACAAACACTCTTTACATTAGTCTTACATACTCACCCTAATCACACACACACACACACTAGGTACTTATTCCTTAGTATCAGCGTTTAAATTTATCTCCGTTATCCTCAGATATTGAGACGTAAATCAATCTGGTTCTTTATTGAATATCTATTATTGTTAAAAATTCCTTCCTGTGAAAAATTGTACTTACACTCTCAGTCCTTAAAATTCACCATAAAATATAATCACGTGTACCGTTTAAATCTGTACTCTGAGCCCCAAGACACAGGCATTCGCCTAGTTTGGGTCTTAACGTTAACATGTGTTCCTAATATTATTATTGGCTAACCTTACTGTGTATTATGTACAAACAGAAATGTAAAATCTTTTATGGAAAATAAAAAATATTATTATTATAGATAACATAAATACTAAGGTTACCATGGGACTGACATGTCAAGAGACAAAAGTCCCCAAAAATAAATAAAGATAATAAAAAAAAAAGATGAAGATAGTATGTATTTAGTCTGTATCCAGACTAAATACATACTATCTTAACCATTAATATAAGATCTAATGTGACTTGTATTTTAGCAAATAAATTATTTGATATGATTTCAGGCTCAATGGAAAATACTTATATAAAAATATGACTATAATGGAAAATTAAAATGGCCCGCCAATTTAATTTTTCGCCAGATGAATATAATTGTCCCATGTTAGATGTAGGCTAGTCTATTTCCATCTCCCAGGCACCCTTTCAGATGCTGGACTGTTACGGAAAATGTTAAATAAAATCAAATACAACGTACACATTTTAGATTATGTACAAAAGTAATTTGTAGTTAGGAGGGAGGGCGCTGATGACTGTAACACAGTAAAACTACAACAGGCATCAACGATCCAACTTCTTAGACATTTTTTACAACTTGTATATTTAGATTAGATAGATAATGATACAATGATTTTTTCGTCTGTGAATATAGGTAACAAGGATATTACATATTTTATATATAAAGAACTCTAGTTCCACCAATTTGGCATACAGACATTAATTAATACATGTAAACTGAAAACATCAGTATTATAAATGCGAAAGTAACTGTGTCTGTCTGTCTGTCTGTCTGTTACGCATTCACGCCAAAACTACTGGACCGATTTCAATGAAATTTGGTATGGAGATAGTTTGAGACCCGGGAAAAAACATAGGATAGTTTTTATCCGACTGCGCAAAAAGAGGTTAATGTTTTCACGCGATAACTGACATACGCGCGGGTGGAGCCGCGCCCGGAAAGCTAGTTATTATATAAAACATATTATATTCGAAATAGTTCTAAAGACATTAACATTACATTACACATTGTATAAACTGGTGGCTCTCCGAGCTGTAGACCTCGCGAGTCTGCTTACAATTGAATAAAGATTTACTGCGCATGGTAATGGGAGAATGGGTTTAGAAATCCATAAACCTAGATATGTAATGTAAAATGTTAATAATAAATGATATTCTTGAACTTATGTCCTAGAAAATCAATGACGAAACGCGGGCCCCAGCGAAAGCTAGTTGCTTGTATCAGAAATGGGTAGGTAGATAGTAAATATACAAAATAATGTTACATACTTGCTAATGTATTTATCTCGAACTAATATACTAAACTACCAAAACATGAAAAATAAATAATTGATTATACGAGAGAGAAAGCCTATCACTAAGGCAACTGACATTCTCGACACTGCCATTAAATTAAGCGCAGGCGTTCATACTTTCAACACCTTATAATGTATATCTCCGTCATTTTGAAACGTTTCCAAAAACTGCATCGACAAAAATAAATGGACTTATCAAATAAAATTTTGTCGTTTGACCAGTAGAGGACCTGTAGAGGAGAACAACCGGACATACGAAAGCATTTTTGTCTAAGTTGAAGCAAAGACGCTTCGCTCGGACTAAGTACTCGCTCGGCCAATTATTAATACTTAATTGTTAAATACGAAATTCATTAAATGTCAATTGGTAAACAATTATGGTAAAAATACTTATAATTATTATTCATAAAATGTCAAATAGTAAATAACTGTGAATTAAGTACTTAATAACTTTCATATTTTTATTAGCATTAATATTATAATAAATTTATTTAGCTTATTTTATATACACAATTCTTCTAAAAATATTTGATAATAAATGATTATCATCATTATAATATTATTATTAATGTCAGAAAAAATTAAGTTAGTATTAAATAACTCTCTGACCCAGCAGGATTTCGAGATTGTAAAACTTTACGGAGTAACTCGTTGTGTAACTTAAGGTAGGTACGCCATTTGACCAACACGAACGTAACGAGTTTTGAAGCGCACGCATCGTAGCTTGCTTAGTCGTTTTGACTGATCAAAAATAAAAAGCAACGTCCGCTGCAGTCATGGAAGGGCGTTTTGTGATTGCCCGCCTGGCTATCAACCACTCAAGTAAAAAATCTGTCCAAAATGTCCGGTTTGTGAGGGATTCGGACCTAGGTCAGCAATATATATTAGGTGTAACAGAACGAATAAAAAACATGACGCAATAGTTATAAGTGGGTACGTATATCTACAAACGTAAGTACATCTTTAGCATCAGACAAATTTCAAACGCTGCATTCTATTATTAATTCCAGAATTCGAAAATAAAATTCCCCTTTTTCAATTCCATAAATCAGTTTTCCAAGAGGCCCTGTCTCCACAAATCAGCGCAACATTACCATTCATGTAAAAACACCCCATCCCCTCGCCACCCTCCGACGCGACGTGATATGAAATCTCTCACTTTAATTTCCTATCTTGGACTGGACTTTTTCTATTATTGGCAACACTGCCTTTCTGGACTTTATTACATTATTTGTTTGCGAAGATATTGAAAATTCAATATTCAGAAATTTAGCGCTGATCAGTATGGTTGGCATACTGATGCCAACTTATATAATATTACCTACATTGTAAGGACAGGCCGGCAGCCATTTTTAAATGTTAAGCATTTGTCGGTGTTAAAACAATGGCATAACACTAGAGGTGTGTACCGGAGGCAATTTCAGCCTCCGGAGATTTTGCGGAGATTTTATTGAATAACCGGTGTTTCTCCGGTTATTCTCCGGATAGTCAGTATATTTTATTACTGATGCACAGAAAGTACTTGACATCCAATCGAATTTAATGTGACCAATAACAGTAGTTTATGCAACTGTCATATAAGAGAGGGTATTAAAACATGAGTGTAGTTTTTTGAAACGAGCCGCAGGCGCAGGTGTGTTTCAAAATAAGATTACACGAGTGTTTTAATACCTAATTATATGCAGTTGCACTACTTTATTTAATCTCAAGGCTTTATGCTTTTTTTTATCTAAAAAAGTCTGTTTTTGGTCTATTGGCTCGGAATCAGGGCGATGCGCGCGCAGCGCGCTCACCACAGATAATGTGTATTTAAATTGAATTGAAACCCCCTTGGATGGGACACATTGTACTTTAATAATAAAAAAAAAAATTAAAGCATTCTTTTGCTAGAAGAATAATGCTTTAATTTAATTTTGTAATTTTCTTAAAGAAGTATGTTAAAATATGCCAATAAAAGTCTGTATTTCATTTCATAATTAGAATATTACCGAATGAGATTATATAAAATATTTTTGAATGCAATCCAAGGAAAAAAATGGTTTTGATTGTCTTCAAAATACTTACCTACTGAGAACAAGGGTTTTTCTTGGGTAGCATAAACGGAGGAGAGCTCAATGGGGTAGTAGTAGTAACAGTTTCCCGTGTAGGTTAATAGAAGCAAAACGCATTTATAGTATGAATAAAATGAGATGAAATTAATATTAACATTTTATGATATTCATATGAGATAGTATCAAACAAAGATACATCCCTACCCTAATCGCGACTGAATGATTACCCATCAAATAATCGATTTACCGGTATTTAATTGAAACACCGATTACTCTCCGGTACCCATCCCAACCGGTGATTATCCGGTTTTTTGAGAACCGGTACACACCTCTACATAACACCGACGCGGGCACAGTCAGCAATGCAAGTCTGTCGTGATCACCTTGTTCACAACACCGTATCGGCATCACCTCTTTCTATCCTACTCGAACCGTTCACTAGGCCCATACACTACAATAACAGTAACATTTGTATGGAAAACATGTTATAGATACTCGTATTATAAAACTATTATTAATTTTAGGATATCGTAACGAAGAGTAAGTGGTATACAAAACAATTGGCTACATGTAGTGAAAATTGTCACCTGCCAATTTATTTTTTAATGGTTCGGATGACAAACGATCCGTCGGCTCACCTGGTGGTAAGTGATCACCGTCGCCCACAAACATCCGCAACACCAGAGGTCTCGAAGATGCGTTGCAGGCCTTTAAGGTGGGAATATGCTTTTCTGTCTCATCAGAAGACACTTTGGCAGGAAATGACTCGCCACTTACCAAACGGGCCCCCCATTACGGCCACCAGAATTTTTTCGACGAATGGGACAGTGCTGGTATGGGTTGGTAAATGGTGTTGTTGAGAGGTGTACTCCGGCGTCATGGCCTTTAAGACTACACTTTAAGTAAGCACCCTCTGAGTCTTTGTACCCTTGTAGCTAGGTATTCGCTCCTTTCCACCCCCGCACGGCCAATTAAGGCAAGCTAGTCGTCAGGGGTCTCATTTAGCACCAGGGATGCAGAATGGGGGTCCACGGTGTCGCCACTCACAGCCGCCGCGCCACAAACTCCGATGAGATAAGGATAAGCCATCGAAGTAGTAGTCATCCTGTACAACATCGCTGAAACAGTTTGATCGCGACGCTGAAGAGTTCTACACACTAGACGCCTAGACAAGACACGATCACGCTAGAAAAAAAAATAAGAACCTAAGTACCTAAGTAGTATACACGTATCTACTAGAATAGTAAAACAGTAATACTTATTTATTATTATAAGAATATTCTTTAGTATTTAAGATTATTATAAGAATATTTTTTAGTATTCTTTAGTAATTTCAATTTTATCAAGTAGAAAATCTGTCAAGCTGACGGGCGCAGTGCAATTCGTAACTTGTGACGAAATTCATAGATCACTTTTTTTTTATGTTATTGTGGCGGAACAAACTCGATGCCCACATGATGTTAACCTCTGCCTATAACAGAGTTTGTTTCGTCCCAATAACATAAAAAAAATCATAATGCAGGATAGAATTCCAGCCCCCCATAACTTCCTGATAACCATACCCTAAAAATACGACCATATATATAGGCGTACCCACTTTTTATTATGTTTTACCTTCGGGTAAGATAAGTATCAGATTCTGGTTAGAATGTTATAAAGTTTTATATCTTTTGCCTTTACCAGACTTCCTTATGGCGAATCCCACGCTGTTAGAGATATACAGAGTCCAATTGTAGTAACTTTATATACCATAAAAACGGATCTAATCTATTAACATACAACAGTTTGTCCATCAATCAAATGGGTAGTTAGGTAGACTTAATTAAGGAAAGTTTAATGTAGTAATTAAACAACTTTAAACGGTTTAAATCGCGTATATTTTTTACTAACGGCGTGTCACCCCGTGACCACTGCAAAGTGTTTGAAACGTCGGATAAAATAATGAAAAATATACGCGATTTAAACCGTTTAAAGTTGTTTAATTACTATGTGTAACAATCGCGAAAACCTAAGACAACATTAAAGTTTAATGTATTTGCAAAAATACTGCTTATATTTAACATCATCAGAAATTTTAGAGTGGTATTCGTGTTTTTTATCTATCGAGAGAAGTGTATGGTACCGTGTTTACGGATCAGGTAGGTATAGTATTTGTCACATCCTCTAGAACTCTACAATATTATATATTATTCCGTCACAATACCATTAAAAAGATCCTAATTAATGCCATCCAAAGACAGCAATCGGGACCGACGAAGCCAAAGCTTTTAACGTCCTGTTACACCTAATACTCGTATATTACTGACCTAGGCCAGAATCCCTCGTTACGTAAAAACCTATTAACTTGTTGTCAGCAGTATATTCCTCCCCAACACTTTGTTCCTTCACACCCAGGAAGAAAAGGAGATCCTGATAAGCCAAGGCTACGGAGAGGGAAGTGGATCACGCACCCTTACCATCCACGAAGCGCAGGGACTGACATACGAGTCGGTCATCGCCATCAAGACCAAGAGCAGCATGAAGTTGCACGAGAGCGTCCCGCATGCCGTCGTTGCAGTTTCAGGGCACACTGGAACCTTCATATACTACGCAGATGACGAAAACGACGCCATAGGACGGTTCGTTAGGAAGGCGATGGTTGCGACACCAATAGCCATCCATAATTACAACCTCAAAATGGCGATCAAAGATCGAAATAGCGCGATAATGGAGGCCCTGTTAAAATGTGACCTGGGAGAATAACAAAATACTCGTATGTAAATTTCTGTAGGTATATTATTTTATTGTAGTCCCACATTATTTTTATAATTGTAATCCGGAGCGGTCATGTTCACAGAAAGGTGTTGTCTGGCGGCGGTGTTGTGTGTCGGGTCGCCATCTTCCCTGAAAAATGGTTGAGGAAGGCGATGGCTGGCACATGCGTCAACTCGTGAACGGGTGCTGCTATAGAGGATACTGGTCTGCTCTGGATGTTAGTGCTAATGACATTAACGAAAAAAAACACTTTTGACACTGTTCCCCCTTGGAATGTTGCATGTTTCCTATTTCATATTTCTTGTTTTTAAATAAAAAATGTCATAATTGAAAAAAGTCACGGACCCTGGAGTCTGTGGAGTGTAGATTTATAAAATAAATAAAAATAAAAAAGTAAACCCATCAGTGAAACATCTGCCCACATTCATCGTGTAAATATGGTAATTTTATTTTTTAATAAAATAAATTTGGGACCATAACTTTTTTTAAGACAACTGAATTGGTCCACACAACAGTTCGTCCGTAGTACGGAATTTCTGAGTCAGTAGTAGGTAAATGCCACTAGCGGTCACCCATCCAAGTAATAGTTAAGAATGACTAGGCAATCCCCGCGACGAGCACTCAAAAATTCTTGCTGCCATACCAAGTGAGATAATAGTAAATAGTTCATAACCTGTTAGGTCGGTTACCAATATATCACCAGAGGTCACAGTGCAGCTTTAAAACAAACAATTTGTAAGTTCCTTTGTTCAACAGTCGAGAGTCCAAGTGTTTATGTGGTGTATTTAATTTCACTTTATTGCTTGGTGCCCCTACCACGACATCAGACATGTCGGTATTTTTTCCTTTAAAGGAATACTTAGTATGGCCACATGGCATTCACATATGGCTTTCTTTTATTTGTTTTAAAAGAAATATATCTATGCTAAATGTCAAAATATTGTGTACATACGTGAAAGTTATGTACATTTTCTCATTTTCTTTATATCTATTATTCACTGATTTCTGCCTATCTGTCCATATAGCATATATATACCATATATTCGTATAGCACGGGTTCGTAAACGGAGTGGGTTGAAAATCTTTTAAAACAATGATAATCGAGTAGTAATAGCTATGGACTGTCGTGCCGCAGGTACATGGTTCGATACCCACAGCCAGCTTGAGCTTCACCGCATGGTGGAAGGGCGTTTGGCGAATACTAGCCTGGCTATCTACCACCCTCAGTAGAAAATATGTCTCCAACGCCTAACAGTGTGTTCCGGCAGAAGCATGAAATTACAGGCACATTGTATGTCATAGGGCGAAAGGCGCATTGCAGTGCGTCACCTGTGACTTAATGCTATCCTTGAGACCCTAGGCACGGTAATGTTATCTATACCACAGAAAAGAGAAATCTCTATGATCTATACAGTAGTGTAACTCGGCTCTGTCTTCGAAATAAGTACCTACAGCCGCGCTGTACGTAAACATATCCATTAAAAAGACACACATTATGTACCGTCAACTATATGTAGACTATAAAAAAAAATTACTTACTAGTAAGTAAAATTGTTTTATGGTATTAAGTAAAATTATTTTATAGTATTACCTTTCAGTTTCCAGGTAATCAAAAAGTTATCTCTGGATGCGTTTTTGACAAATTCATGTAACTTAAAACAGCACATTATATCTTACTCGTCATATTTTAAATGTAAATATGTGCGTACTTGAAATTATTTTTGGTGAAAAAATCGCGCGGTTATTATTAAAAGACAACAAACCATTCGCTCGTCACTGCGGCGTAGTCACGACACTCGAGACTGTCTGCGGTACGAGCGCAGGCCGAGATCGAGGCGCGTAGCGTAGGTACGAGTATAACTCGCGTTTCGTCCGTTAAGTTGAAATACTGTATAGATAACATTACCGTGCCCTAGGTTAGCCTGAACAACGGCCTTGACTACAGCATCACGAGAAAAATCTACGAACAAAAAATAATTAAAAATATGCATCTGTTATAGGAAATAGGTGGAGGATTGTATGCGGATGTAACTAGGGATGTGCATTGTGCATGGTCTTCATTACCTGCGCATGATCTAGCCACGTAGGAAGTCGGATAAAGGGAATAATGACAAAATTTTGATGGAGCGGCGTAAAGGAAAAAATCTATGTGTTAACTTCAAACTGGTGGAGAGTTACCCGAAACAAACAATATGAAATGTAGGGAAGGCCTTTCTTACATTCCATATACCTACTAATATAAAACCATACATTTTATCAGAATGAAGCGATTGAACACCTATGTCTACCGCCAAGCAGTAATGTCTGGCTTACTTTGTTCCGGTTTGAAGAGTATGGGTCACAAGGTAACTATTGTATAATCTGTGGTATGAGTGCCGGTGAAATTACAGGCGCATGTTTCAGGGCGATGGGTGTAGTGTACTTCGTCACTAGTCACGAAAATCATCTGCTAATAGCATACCGCTAAACACCAGATGGGCCTCATGCTTGTGTTTCGAAACTAATTACATTTTAAAACGAAGCTACGATTGTTTGGAGTACTTATAGAAGGTACGAAATATGCTTGACGACATTATAAATGATTTTCGTATAAAGAATGATATTCAAAAATGGTTTTCGAGGTAGTACCAAATGTTATTCGAGAACAAGGAGTAGGTACCTAGGATTCAGTTTGGAGACAGGATTGCAGACAGACAAATATCCGATCCGCGACTTGAGAAGCGGATACAAGCTTCTGGGGCTACGAATATGGCGATTTACATTACGCTCTCTAAGTCAATTAATATCGATTGCGTCGCCATAGGTTCGCATGTATACGAGTGTTAGCCACGTGCAACCACGGTTGCATGAAACGAAAACAGTAATTGCCACGCGCAACTGTGGTTTCACGGATATCTTCAGCGTATTTTTATCGATTTTCGTAAATTGGGTCCTTTTTTGCGAGATGGAACGTAGCCATAAAAGACAATAGAATATAGCTACTCTTTGTTTTGATAACCATTTGCAGTAAAATGTATCTATGTAATAAAAAAGTTTGTTTACGTTTTGCGAAACCGGCGGGCTACCGGTATTATAAAACATGTTTTTTTATGGTTTTTTTCATGAATCTTTAAATTATATTTTGTGATATGCTTGACATGTGTCTTTTCTATATAATTCAATGATAAAACAGTAGTATTTTTCTTAAAATCAATAGAATTTAGTAGTTTCGTAGTACACCTCCGAACGATTAGGTATCATTATGAATACATCATAAATGTTAATTTTTCGTATTAATCGTTTATTTAGCTATCTTGTACAAAAATATTTATCCTTCCAAGGTAAATACTTGAGTCACAAGAGACAATTGTTTACATTACGCTGCGTTTAACGTACGGCCGGCAAATGCTAATACACAAAAAAGTTCGTCCGGTAAAAAGTAGTGAGTGCCGCGTGCAACCACAGTTGCAAGTGGCTTCACAGCGGCGCCGGAGGGGAGAGCCCACCATTTTGAGACGTATTCACGTACAACAAACGGCCGTATCCATAACACAACCACACCCATTTTCTTATTGTTATAGTGAATTAAGTGAACAACTGTAAGATGAAAAAAATAAATAAAATAGTTCTTTTTTTTAATAACTTGTTTGTAACTGTTATATCCTATGGGTACTATGCCTTTAGGTATGTATGTACATACGTTCCAAATAGCAAATTAATTTACTTTTATCTCATGCTCTTAAAACCTTTCACTTAGTCTTCACTTTTTTCTTTTTTATGCCCATATTTTTAAATATTTAGTATTGCAACCTATTTTCTCTGAGGTAAAATGTCAAAATACCAAAGTTAATATCTCACTAAGTGCATTAAATGCTACTGGCCACTAACATTATCTAACAAAAAAAAAAACAAAATAAAAAGAATTAACAAGTGAACAGCGAACTTTCTATGCGTTGATGCTTTCTATTTGTACTGAATCGGTTAAAGATGATTGTACCATATGGGACCAAAAGCATTAAGTAAAAACTTATATTATGACAGATTTTTTTATAATTTCTGTAAGGAATAATCCGTTAACACTTATTTCGCTGCCTCGAACAGACATCATTCGCGCGTTCATCATCAGATTTTATTTTCTCGCCTTTTTATTAATCAGCCTTCATTTATAATACATACGTACTTTTTATAATAAATAGTTAGGTAAACTAATAAATCTATGATCAAGTTTATCAAGCCCTGCCAGGGGTACAATATTCATGTTCCTAATTCAAACTCTTTTTCGCCCTCTATAAAACTTTCTAACAGAAAATACCTACTTAGCTCGCACTAATAGTCGAACCAATCATTGTTTTTCAAATATATGCGATGAAAAAGTTGTTTACAGTTAAAAAATAGTACATTGTTCAGCGAGAGGAGAAAGTGACCGATTACCGTCGAGGGTGTCGTTTGAAGCCCGAGCCGTAGGCGAGGGCTTTAAAACACCCGAGATCGGGAATCGCACTTTCTCTCGAGTGATACATAGTGCTTTATACTACACCTACCTTTTATTTTACTTTTCTACGAAAACTGAATCCTCAAACAACACACAAATTGAAAATGGCGCCAATGGCGTCTGCAATTTTCACATGTTCTTTTTTCAAATTGTTTGACACCATCCAACATACAACTAGTGGCCAGTGTCATTTTGCGAACTTGGAGATAAAAACTCACTGTAAAAACTTTTTGGCTTTTGATATTTAGGTTACCAGCCCATAGTCTTACCCAAAATTAAAAAAGAAAAACCACGTAAGAAATGGATTTTCATACACTTTTCTCTCCCGCTCAGATGCGTTTTCTCCCCGCATATTTGTTCGATATGCAATGACGTACTTTCTACCGTATATTTGATAAAGTATCAAGGTACTTTCCGAGCAGGTGTAGTATAAAACTTTTTTCTTCGTAAGTACCTACACTCGATAGAAAGTGCGATTCCCATTTTGATCGTCCAATACCAGACTCTCTTGTTTCCTCGTTGAACAATATACTAATTTCGAATAGATGGTACGAAAACTTCTTGAAAAGCTCCATGTTAAAACATAATGTACCTACATCAAACTTTGTTTTTTCACTTCTTATAGTCGCTGTTTTTGTAGCTCTGCTTAGCGCGGGAAATTCATTGCGATGGAAACTAGGAATCCTTTGATTCGTCCACGTCTCCATTCGCGTTTATTTCCTCGGCTATAAGGAGCTTGGCGCTAAGTTTATTTTCACTATTTGCAGCAAATCGACTTTAGAGATTTATATGTTTGTCGAACCTGTGAGAGACACAAAGCTTAGTGTAAAAGCTTACTTTTATGGGTTTTGTGCGGATATAAACTTGAGGGATATGCGTAAGTTTTATATTACCATTTCATAAACCTACTATAACTTTCCTACCTACCCAATATACTTATACGATGGAAAATAAACACTTTAAATAGCAAGCCGTACCACTGCCTTTGTTAACCCATCCAGCATTGATGAAAGTGTCTGTAGTCAAAGATAAAATCTAATCCTAACACCGTGCCTTTCCGGTTAAGGCTAAGATTTTTTTACCTGTAGATGAGTTGTATAGCCTCCATATTTACTAGACGAATTCAGGGTAGTTACCTGAGTCACTACCAGTCTTGCACTTCCGAGCGTCCGGTGAATACATCGCCACTAATCGTGTTTTTAGGAATAATCTGTGGACAATATGCCTTCCTTGTGTCTTTAGACTCTGCACCAATTATACAGGCACTGTGAGAGATAAGAAAACTGTTTCATTTCACGCGTAATTATTGCTTTTATTGTTGAAATAGAAAATATCTTCATTTTGTTTTATCTTAGGAGCTAAACTCAATGAAATGGATGAGCGAGATATGTGTATCGTTTGGTGTGAGAGAGTGAAAGAGATCGCAGCATAATGGTGATCGGAACGTCTCGTGGCGGTTCGGTGGTTACACGAATTGCTTATTTATCTCTTTCTAACAACAGATATGTCGCATAATATTTGAACGTTCTTTCCTTGTCATTACAAACTGCATATACATGTGCGTAGGTATGTATATAGGTAAATTCTAGTAAGCTTTTAGAGCAGTGGTGTTCGGATATAACTAATCTATGTATTTCAAATCTCTGGGTTAAGGCTTATATCTATTTATACTGCGGGCGGGAAAAGTTTTCCCGAAAGCGATGTAAATAGATGAGTGTTACCAGGAGATTCAGCGTTCTTTGATATTGTTTTAATTTACGGTTATTTAAACAACATTATATTAAAGTAAGTAAGGTTTAGTGTTCTTGAACGTGTACGTGAATAACAAGAATTCTTTTCGAGCATCGTCATGGCAACTCTCCCTAGAAAGTTACCTAATGTTTCACCTTAATATAACGTGACTTGGAAAAGGCTGTAACTTATTTACACATCTTCAAGACTGGTATTTTTAACTGCGGACTAGGATTTAAGGGATTCAATCCTTAACTCTAAGCATGACTGTAATTTATGCACTATTTTGTTTGTCATTTGTCAAACTGATTGCTTTGCCATTCGTCAAACTGTACGGTCCAATTTAAAATTAAATGATAAAATTCTCGTCACACGAAAAGATCTATAACGTTCTGAAAAAGTTACAACGAAAGGAATACATTTCCTTTATTCCAGTCGTAACTTTCCTTTATTCCAGTGTCATAATCTTCCAACATGTTTCTAATAATTCGATTTTCCGCTCGTTACTTTTATTTTTAGTGGTGCCGTGGTAGCCGCTGAGTATTCAGCTAAAGTGATATTCCGAATTCACTGCTACACTCACTATTACTCGAATCAGTGGAGCGAGAATTCGATTCTTATGTAAAACGGTTTTGGCATAGAATAAAATGAACTAACGCCTTTTGGGTACGTTAGATTTGTATTTATGGAAAAGAAAAATAGTGTTGTTCTCATTTCAGTGAGTGAAAGCTACTTTAAGTTTTACTTTTATGGTAGGAGAGTCGATGAAAAGTGAGGCGATGGGCATCAAGATTTGTGGAATTAGTAGGCTCTACTAGAAGTCAGTTGTTCCAACATCGGTGTAGTGTGAGTAAATGAAATGAGTATAGGTGTTTCAAAGCTCGCCCGATACCTTCACTCTTTCTATTTCATTTCTACTTCATCTATTTCTTATTTCATCACTTGGACGAACCTCCCTGTGGACACCACAGAAGAAGACGACCCCTTCCGAAACACATACCATAGACGAATATAAATTCCTACAAGTTTATACGAACCTATATTCATACAGTCCCTGCTTTCAAGACGAAATTTCGTGCTTCAATCGTATTCCTTTAACCGTCATATGGGACGGTGCGCGGCCTACAACCAGACTACTAGACTTCTTCTGATCCAAAGAAGTGCTACCCTTCTATATTTGATTACAAGCAGTATCGTGTGCTCAGCTAAGAAATACTATAGTTTATCTACCTACATCCTACGCACACTATGACACATATATAATTTACATGGGTTAATTTACATCCCCAAAGTCCCAAATTTGCCGTCAGAAGCGATAAAGTTACAATGCATATTTTACTTTTTATATCTAATTTGCATGAAAATGGAAAACATGAACTAATTTGAGGCTGCTCTCCCTACTGCAAAGGGTAAAAACTAAAATTGCTATTTTGCGGAATTACAAAGGAGAACGGACAAACATTATTACCATTTTTATGCATTTACAAACGATGTAAGACTAGATTTTTTTTTACCTAAAATGGAACCTACTTCTACGCTCAAAAGTGTGACATAACTTGTTGAAGTCGCTACCATGATAGTTCAAAAGTACCTATTATCACAATATTGTGCGCAGGGTACCGACATCGACAAGTTATTTCACACTTTTTAGTGTTGAAGTCGGTTCCATTTTTAGGTAAAAAAAATATTAACTTATTTTAGTGACCCTTGCTACTTACGGGATCGTTTGGCATTCACTGTCAACGACTATGTCGTCAAGATAGGAAAATATTTTTCAGTTATTGGAGTGTAACTCTAAAACGGCTTGACAGATTTTGATTAAATTTAAATGAGACCACATAAGCATCAGCTTTCAAATAAAATAGAAACATTTAACATCGGTTCACCCAGTCAAAAGTTCTGAGGTAAGAAACAAAAAATAAAAGAAAAAAAACAACAGACGCAAGTTAATTAAGTTTTAAATATTTTAACCGACAAGAAAAAAGAAGGAGATTCTAAATTTTATATATTTAAAATATAATTAACATTTATCCGTATTACGAAGTTGGTAACTGACGCATCAAAGACTGCAAAGTAGTTATTTGGAGCGAGTACCCGCGTTATTGAAACCCCAGGAAGCGAAGGATGCTGGGGTTGGACCACGAGTTAACCGAAAAGTTCAAATGCAATCCTGAGCGTAGCGGAGGTTTCAAAGCTACTAGACGCAATATAACTTTCCTGGTGAACGACATCGAATTTACACCTCACTCCAGCGAGGAAAATGCTATATATATATACGTGTAACAGCTTAAATAATGTAATAAATTAATAGTAAAAGGCATTAGTAAAATTACAGAATTGTTATATTTAAAGTAAAATCATATGCAGCTGTCCTTGAGAGCCAGTAACTCTAGGTTAGCCTGAACAACATCCTCGACCACATCATCACTTACCATCAGGTGAGATAGTGGTCAAAGGCTAACCTATAAGGCATAAAAAAAAAAAAAATCTACAACTTTTATAGAGGTTCGAATTTCAAAAACCTTTTCCACGATAGCGGATAAAATGCACTTTTTCACGCAGATTTCGAATTATGAACAACATCTTTACAAACTTGTGAGGTGAAAAAACTAAAATAAACATAGCGTACGAACACAGTTAGTTGCTTGGTGTGCGCGTGAAAAGAATAAACTTAATAAAACTCCACAACAACTACATACAAGTGATCGAAATAAGAAAAAAATGTGTTGGTTTTGATGCTAAATTACATTATAAATTACCGTTTTCAGGTTTGTTTGTTAAATCGTACTTTTTGAGGTAGACCTCGTAGCAAAAACTTTAAAACATTGACAACTTAGCCGGAGACCGTTTTAAATAGTAGTTTATGCAACTGTCATATAATAGAAGGTATTAAAACATGAGTGTAGTTTTTTGACACGAGCCACAGGCGAGTTCCAAAATAATATTACACGAGTGTTTTAATACCTAATTATATGCAGTTGCATACACTACTTTATTTAATCTCATGGCTATAGGTAGCTACATTAAATAAAATTCAATATAAAAACCAGCGCGTTGTCCGCGCAGTGCGCACACCACAGATAATACCAGTGTGAAGTTGGCAGCCAAAATTTGCAGCCAATAATCCGACAAAATTAAGGAGGTAAATTAAGTTTTATCAAATTACTATGAAAATAATAAACTCAAAAATTCCTGAAAAGCATAACAACTACGTTGATATTATTTGTTGTATATAAATTGTGTAGTTGTATATTGAACCAGCCAGAGATTTTTTTTTTAAAACACACTAATTTGGCTGCTGGCACATTTCGACGTGTAGGACCCCAGAATATAACCAAATATATACAGGACCGTAAAGAAGATAAGACGACCTATCATGAAATGGACAAAAGAATGTGGCTAAACCAAAACTTAACCCTACAATGTCCATACGAAAACAAGTACTAAAAAATCTGTTCACGAACTCAAAAAACCAATGATTTCAACCCCTCAGATCCCAGAACATCCTGTTTTGATCAATGATTCTTTTAATTACATACACATGCTACTTTAAAACGATTGTTTTATTGTGGCTAAATGACATCTTAATCCTACAACCCTCACTACAAATATGCGTTTTCATGTAGCACTAAATAAAACTATATTTACAGATCTTCTTTTTGAGGTTCTAAGTCAGGGTTGTAGGGTTAAAATTTCGTTTAGCCACCATGAGACAATCTAATGAATGTACAAACTTTACGAGTTTTGTTTACGAGTGAGTGGTTTTTTGAGTTCGTGAACAGATTTTTTAGTACTGGTTTTCGTATGGACATTGTAGGGTTAAGGTTTAGTTAAGCCACATTCTGTTGTCCATTTTATGATAGGTTGTCTTATCTTCTTTACGGTTCTGTATATATTTTGTTATATTCTGGGGTCCTACATGTCGAAATGTGCTAGCAGCCAAAACTATGCATGATAAAAAATTCTTCGGAATATTTTGAGCTCGAATATTAAAGGTTACCCTATCATTTAGCCACTTTCTAGGTTAAACAATTATGAAAGTTGATCGTTTCACTTTATAAAACTAAACTAACAGATCTACATTTTGCGGTTCAAAGCAGTTATATGCTTGAATAGAAAATAATTTATTTTTTGGGTATATTTTGTAATGAGGGTTGTAGTGTTATGATGTCATTTATCCACAATGAGACAATCGTTTTAAAGTAGCCTGTGTATGTAATTAAAAGAATCAATGATCAAAACAGGAAGTTCTGGGGTATGGGTTGTTGAAATCATTGGTTTTTGAGTTCGTGAACAGATTTTTTAGTACTGGTTTTTGTATGGACATTGTAGGGTTAAGTTTTATTTTACCCACATTGTTGTACTGGTATTATAATTATTCATATCTGGAGGTAGGCTAGAGAATGAAATAAAGCAGTCTTGAACCAACCATCTTGTCGTTTACTTCATGGTGACAGCGGTGTTTACGAAATTACTAGTTTTGTGTAGTAAATTTGCTTGAAAAACGTTTTACGGTGTGTTTATTACAATAGACAAGTGCTGAAGAATAATGGAACATGCTAGGCCTCCTGCACAGTTATCTTTGGAAGGCGGGCCCGCATGTCGCGCCGCCGCGTGGCGAAAATGGTTACGACAATTCCAGGTATTTGTTAAAGCATCAGGAGTGTATAAGGAAAATAGTGACGTACAAGCCAGTCTTTTAATAAATCTGATCGGCCCCGAGGGATATGACATATATTCAACTCTAAAATTCAAGAATGATGCTGACCGAGACAATGTGCATAAACTAATCGAAGCCTTCGATGCATATTTTGGCACAAAACCGAATTTAATTATGGTTCGATTTAAATTCTTCACTCGGAACCAAGAAATCGGCGAGAGCATAGATGAGTATGTCACATCATTAAAACTTCTGAGTCAACAGTGCGATTTTGAACAATTGGAAGATAGTTTGGTTCGAGACAGAATTGTATGTGGGGTGTCCGACAGTGGCGTACGGGACCGGCTTTTAAGAGCAGATGACCTGACTCTTGAGAAAGCGGTAAAAATCTGCCAAGCAAACGAAATTTCTGTTCATGAGAGCCGCCAAATAGAAGGTGTTAAAATAGAAACAAAAAATGCATGTGTTGATATGCTAAGAAAGTACGGAACATTCCCACAAGAAGATAAAGTATTCAGAAGCGGCATTTGGGGAGGCTCCTCAAGCGGGCCGAGTCGGTCACGCGGCGAGTACAGCAGCGAGCGGAGCGTGAGCTGGGTGAGCGGGGCTGGGTGCGGTCGCGGGCGCGGCCGTGGCGGAGCCACCGCCGGCGGCGGCGCCGGTCGCGGCGGCCTCAGCGGACAGGCGGAGCGCCACACGGCGTGTAGAAGCTGCGCAAGTTCTCGCTGTGACGGAAGTGATAGATGTATGGCTAAAAGAGTGAAGAGCTTTCTGTGTGGTAATAAAGGTCATTTTAAAGCGATGTGCCCCGCAAGGAAATATAATAAAGTGTATGAGTTAAACGAAGACAGCGACGACGTCGGTGAGTTATACTACATATCTACTATCGAGTGTGTCGATTCTATTTCAAAGGCAAAAGACGATAAATGGCATGAAACATTCTATTTACCGGAGTGTAGGTCTCAACATCGATTTAAACTAGACACAGGTTCCGATTTGAATGTCTTATCACAACATGACTTTGTCAAGCTCGGGTTTTCTTTGTCTAAGCTCAGTAATGATAACGTGCGGGCAAAATCATTTTGTGGTAATTACTTGTCAATTATAGGCTCGACTATTATTAAGCTCGAATATAAACAAAAGGCATATCTATTGAAATTTGTTATATGTAGCGAGAACTGTCAAAGTATTTTGGGTAACCATGCGATGGAGAATTTAGGGTTAATACAAAGAGTTTACACAATTAGCTTTGATAAATATGATGATTTGTTTAAAGGCTTAGGTAAGTTGCCGGGAAATTATAAAATACCGTTAGAGAAAGATGCTAGCCCTTGCATATGCCCCGTCAGAAAAATACCTATTGGGGTGAGAGACCAATTGCAAAAAGAATTGATCCGGATGGAGGAATTAGGAGTAATAAGAAAAGTGACACATCCAACCTCTTGGGTCAACGGTATCGTTATTGTAGCAAAGAAGGATACCAGCTTTAGGGTATGCCTTGATCCGCGACCACTTAACAAGGTAATTAGGCGACAGCATTACCCTCTGCCAACACTTACTGAAATAGCCACCAAATTAAAGGGTGCGCGATATTTTAGTAAATTAGATGCCAAATCTGGCTTCTGGATGGTTCAGCTGGATGACGAGAGCGCAGACTTATGCACTTTCGGAACACCTTTCGGCAGATATCAATTTTTACGTCTCCCATACGGTGTTAATTCCGCTTCAGAAATTTTTCACGCTAAAATTCGACAACTGCTAGAGGACCTAGATGGCACTGACTCATTTGTCGATGACGTGATTATTTGGGCGTCTACGAAGGAGGAACACGACAGACGTCTTGGTCATCTCCTTGATCGAGCGCGATCCGTTGGTATAAAATTTAACCGCGATAAGTGTCAGTTTTGTGTAACAGAGGTCACATATCTGGGTCATACTTTTAGCTTCGATGGGATGAAAATAGACGAATCTAAATTAAGGGCCATCAATGAAATGCCAAGTCCAAATAATCGACAAGCTTTAGAGAGATTTCTCGGCATGGTGAACTATGTAAGTAAATATATCCCGAATTATTCAGAAAAGGTAGCACCATTGCGCAACCTGCTCAAGAAAGACAGTGAGTGGTGCTGGGGAGAAAACGAAGACGGCGTGGTGAATTTGCTGAAGAGCGCGTTGTGCAGTGCGCCTGTGTTGACGCTCTTCTCTGCGCATGAGCCGGCGTTGCTGTCAGTGGACGCGAGCTCGCAGGCGTTGGGAGCAGTGCTGCTGCAGGGCGGCCGTCCGGTTGAGTTTGCTTCGCTAACACTTACTGACACACAACAGCGTTACGCACAGATTGAAAAAGAAATGCTGGCAATCGTATTTGCGTTAGAAAGATTCCACCAATACATATTTGGTAAGAGCGACGTTACCGTAGAAACAGACCACAAACCGCTCGAGGCACTTTTCAAAAAGTCACTAGATGCCGTACCGGCTAGATTGCAGCGCATGATGCTTCGCGTACAACGGTATGATTTTAATGTAATCTACAAGCCAGGTAAATACATGTACGTCGCAGACACGTTGTCGCGAGCGCCCCTACCGGACCGCCTACAATCGAAGGTGTCCGAGGAGATAGAGGAGCAAACTTGCTTTCTGTTGCAGAATGTCAGGGTAAGTAAGGAGCGATTAAAAGCTATAAGGCAATGCACGGCTACTGATGAAGAGTGTAAAATCTTAAAGGATTACATTTTACATGGTTGGCCAACCGACAAGTACCAAGCGCATGAATGCATGAGGCAGTACTGGAGCCAAAGAGAATTTTTTGAATACGTGGATGGTGTTATTTTCTACAATAATTTAGTTTTTGTTCCGCGTGAATTGCGAAGAGAAATGCTGTTGCGCGTGCATGAGGGACATCTCGGTATCGACCGGTGTAAGCGTAGGGCGCGTGACGTCATGTACTGGGCGGGCATGGCACGTGACGTGGAGCTGACGGTGCGCTGGTGTCGCGTGTGCGCACACCACTCCGCGCGACCGATGCGCGAGCCCATGGAGCCACACATTATTCCGCATTTACCCTGGACAAAGCTAGGTTCTGATATATTTGAATACTCCAAAAAGTTTTATTTAATTATTGTTGATTATCTTACAAACTACGTGGAAGTGTGTCCGCTCAAAAATACTACGTCCAAACAGGTGATTTTAGCAATGAAAGACCAGTTCGCCAGACATGGAATTCCCGAAGAGCTTATTTCTGATAATGGGCCTGGATATGCATCCAAAGAGTTTCGGAGCTTCGCGAAGTTCTGGGGGTTTAAGCACACAACGTCGTCCCCTAATTATCCACAATCAAATGGACGAAGTGAACGCGCGGTACGCACGATCAAAGAATTATTGAAAAAATGCGTAGACTCTGATGACGATTTCTACTTGGCCTTGCTTAATTACAGGTCGACATCGAGAGATGGCATAGCTAGTCCAGCTCAACTCTTAATGGGTCGTAGGCTCAATACACGTTTACCCTCGCATCCGGATAAACTACTGCCCGAGAGAAACAATTACCATGACCGTGAAAATATCGTACGTAACCAGGAGCAAAGTCGTCGACAATACGACAGCTGCGCGCGACCGCTCCCAAAACTGCGACCCGGTGACTAAGTCGTGGCAGTGGATGGCACGACAAGGCGCCGCGCAACTGTCTCCTCTCGTGCTCCGGAGCCACGTTCCTACTTTATCACGGATAGTTCAGGAAGAGTTCTTCGCAGAAATAGAAGGCACTTAATAAAACTACCCCAAGGTCCGTCTCCCACGACATCGTTACACGAGACGATGTGTGAGGAAGATGCGAGTGCCGTAAATCTTTCCGAAGAAGAGTCGGAAACTTTTAATTCTTGTGAAGACTCTGACGATGACACAGTGTATGACTGTTCACCAGATGTATCTCCGAATCACCCATATCAACATCGTCCTGAAAGGGCTGCTGCAAGACAGGCTAAAGAACGGTTTAAGAAAACAGTTTAGTAATAACTTACCTATGCCATAATATTTCTGTTTTTATAACAGTAGGTTAATGTGATACATATTTGTTCCTGTAAGTGTAATAAAGTAAAATGATATTTAAATAATTAATATAATATAAAATTAAATATAAAATAATAAAGTAAAATAAAATTTAGTGTAATATATTAAACCAGTTTTCATAACTATACCTTGCGAGATAGTCATGTTAAACTATACGTTATATAAATAGTACCTATTATTAGTTGTAGATGTTAGTCTTATAGCATGTTAAGAATCAATTGCTCTATAGTATTATTAAAAATAAAATTTAACACCTTACCAACATTTTTGTCAATGCATGTTTTGGAAGATAAATAAGAAGGTGTATGTACCTACATTCTAAAAATAAATAAGGTAATTAAATATTTAGATGTATTTGTAAACAATAATACTATGTCAGTACAACAATTGCATGTTAAAGAAAGTAAGAACGAGTACTATGCTAACTTAACTCGTAATAAAATAATTCAACACTCATTGTACACGAACCAATTGATAGGTAAATGTTTATTCAATTTATTTATTATGTTAAGGGAAAGATGTACTGGTATTATAATTATTCATATCTGGAGGTAGGCTAGAGAATGAAATAAAGCAGTCTTGAACCAACCATCTTGTCGTTTACTTCAATTGTCTTGTCCATTTTATGATAGGTTGTCTTATCTACTTTACGGTTCTGTGTATATTTTGCTATATTCTGGGGTCCTACATGTCGAAATGTCCTAGCAGCCAAAACTATGCATAATAAAAAATTCTTCGGAATATTTTGAGCTCGAATATTAAAGGTTACCCTATCATTAAGCCACTTTCTAGGTTAAACAATTATGAAACTTGATCGTTTCACTTTATAAAACTAAACTAACAGATCTACATTTTGCGGTTCTAAGCAGTTATATGCTTATATATAATTATTTTTTTTGGGTATATTTTGTAGTGAGGGTTGTAGGGTTAAGATGTAATTTAGCCAAAATAAGACAATCGTTTTAAAGTAGCATGTGTATGTAATTAAAAGAATCATTGATCAAAACAGGAAGTTCTGGGGTCTGAGCGGTTGAAATCATTGGTGTTTTGAGTTCGTGAACAGATTTTGTAGTACTGGTTTTCGTATGGACATTGTAGGGTTAAGGTTTGGTTAAGCCACATACTTTTGTCCATTTTATGATAGGTTGTCTTATCTTCTTTACGGTTCTGTATATATTTTGTTATATTCTGGGGTCCTACACGTCGAAATGTGCTAGCAGCCAAAACAATGCATGATAAAAAATTCTTCGGAATATTTTGAGCTCGAATATTAAAGGTTACCCTATCATTTAGCCACTTTCTAGGTTAAACAATTATGAAACTTGATCGTTGCACTTTATAAAACTAAACTAACAGATCTAAATTTTGCGGTTCTAAGCAGTGATATGCTTGAATATAAAATAATTTATTTTTTGGGTATATTTTGTAATGAGGGTTGTAGGGTTAAGATGTCATTTAGCCACAATAAGACAATCGGTTTAAAGTACCATGTATATGTAATTAAAAGAATCAATGATCAAAACAGGAAGTTCTGGGGTCTGAGTGGTTGAAATCATTGGTTTTTTGAGTTCGTGAACAGATTTTTTTAGTACTGGTTTTCCGATGGACATTGAAGGGTTAAGATTTGGTTTAGCCACATTCTTTTGTCCATTTTATGATAGGTTGTCTTATCTTCTATACGGTTCTGTATATATTTGGCCAGCAGCCAAATTAGTGTGTTTAAAAAAAAAAAACTCTGGCTGGTTACTTTGGTACTAGTAAACCAATTATATACAACAAAATAATATCAACGTAGTTGTTATGCTTTAAGGAATTTTTGAGTTTATTATTTGCATAGTAATTTGATAAAACTTAATTAACCTCCTTAATTTTGTCGGATTATTGGCTGCAAATTTTGGCTGCCAACTTCACACTGGTACAGATAATGTGTACTTAAATTGAATTGAAACCTCCTTGGTCGGTACACATTGTACTTTAATAATTAAAAAAATGTTTTAAAGCACTGTTTTGTTAGGAGAATAATGCTTACTTTTTTTTTTCTTAAAGAAATATGCCAATAAAAGTCTGTATTTCATTTCATAGTTAGAATATTATCGAGTGAGATTATATAAAAAATATTTTAAAATTCTAAACTCTTTAGATTCTACACGATAATGCCTTACGTACTAGGGTGCAGTAAATTTTTTTTTCGGTTACATACTTTCTCACATATTGGAGCCTTCTAGCATTGATGGCTCAGTGGCATTGGCTATGGTATATACAGATGGTCCATGGTTCGAATCCCGCCGCGGGCTTGAGCTTCACCGCGAGGTGGAAGAGCATTTTGCGAATGCCCGCCTGGCTAGCGACCTCCCTCAACTAGAAAATCTGTCACCAAGCACCTAACGGTGTGTTCCGGCAGCTATCCTTGAGCGCCAGTCATTCTAGGTTAAGCCTGTTAACACCTTCGGTCACATCATCACTTACCATCAGATGAGATTGTGATCAAAGACTTACCTATAAGCAATAAAAAAAGCGCCTAAAATTAACTTCAAATATTCATCTATAATAATACCTAATATAAGGTACCTATATATTTCGAAAATGAAAATCTATATGTTAAAGGTCTACACCAAATGTAAAAAAACAGTTTTCAACTCATTCCGTGTCCGAGTATGTCACAAGTTTCTAGGTATGGAGCTAGAAACTTATGACATACTCGGATAGACAAACCACAGCAATATGTCATTAATAGGGCTCTATTTTGTCCCTTGAATACGGTACCCTAAAAGGGTAATGAGCTGCCCGTTGCCTGATTTATTCCCAACTAAAAACAGCGTTGTTTACTTCGCATCATAAAAATGCATTTGTAAGCCGTCGGCTAAAATGAAAGCAAAACTAGCGGAGTTCTGTATGCATGCCCAAGTCGGGTGAAACAAGAAAACGCAATTATATTAACCACGCAAACATAACCAGGGATGCGCAGTCAGCTCAATGTGGGAATTAATCACTCGCCCCTACTACAGTCGCTTAATAAAGTTAGTTCTTAGTTGGTTTGAAGGTTCTCTTTGAAAGCGAGCTTTAACATTAGAAAATTACCAATTTACGATAGGAAAAATTAAAGTCATGTGCGGGATTCGAGCCCGCGTTTTCCACCCCTATAGCCGTGGTATGCCCTGACCTACTCAGCTAACATCATGAGTTATGACTCTATTTTTTGCTCTCGTTTTTAACCATCGTATGGGGATAGAGCGACACTGACGTTGTACTATAGACAAGACTAATTATGCATATAGCTTTTAAACTTGTAAATGATGATGCAACACTATTAATTTAATATTTTATTTTTGCATGCATGCTTTGCGCATTAAATTACAAAATTTTCGATTTTACGGGTTCGAATCCCGCACATGACTATATTTTTTCCTGAAGAAATGAAATAAAGTGTTGCGGAAACTAGTGGATCTAAAACGAATTATGGAAATCGGATCATGACAGTGAGGCACAGATTACCCCTTCTGAGGTTTTAATCAGCTTGGTACCGACTTAAACAGGTTATTTCATACACTTCAGTATGTTATGAATCGGTTCCGCTTTTTCTTTAACTTTTTGAACTCTTTTTAGTGATGCATACTGCTTACAAGATTATTCACTCCCCAAAAATACTGTCCACCATCGACAAGAGACGGAATAATTACTATTAATGCCATTATACTTGGGATAATACACCTCTGCCAAATCACCGCCACAATAATATTACAAATTGTGAAAGAGCAAAGACATACAAAAAGAATGGCCCCGAGTTTCGTGCCCGTTCTTCTCGAAGTGGCTCTATACCACTTTTACTGAACGAGGCAGTAGAATATTTTAATAGTAAATTATGTAATTAATAGTAATTGACGTACTTAAAAGCGTCTTACATGGCAACATTGAATAAATGATTTTGACATTTAATTCGAGCAATGTGAGTACAGTAAAGTTTATTTTTTAACCGACCTCCAAAAAAGGAGGAGGTTCTCAATTCGTCTGTATGTTTTTTTTATGTTTGTTACCTCAGAACTTTAGACTGGGTAAACTGATTTTAAAAATTCTTTTGATTTTGAAAGCAGAGGGTCCCATTTAAATTTTATTAAAATCGGTCAAGCCGTTTTTGAATTACACTCCAATAACTGAATAATATTTTCCTATCTTGATTATATAGTCGTTGACAGTGAATGACAATCGATCCCGTAGATAGCAAGGGTCCCCAAAAAGAGTGAAAGTTTTTGGAACGGACTTCAACACCCAAAAGTGAAATAACTTGTGGAAGTCGGTACCATGGGCACAATAATGTGATAGTAAATACTCATGAACTATCATGATACCGACTTCAACAAGTTATTTCACAGTTTTGGGAGTTGAAGTCGGTTCCATTTTTTGATAAAAAAAATTTTTCGTTGTAAAATTATATATCATCCGTAATTTTTACGAGAGTTGTCACTGTGTTGTAGGCAGGGCGAAAATCGGGCATGTGAGGATAAATATTTTTGCTAAGTTTGTTTTATGGGTAAATAAATGTTTTTTTTATAGTGTGGGAGGGCAAACGTGCAGGCGGCTCTCCTACTGGTAAGTGATCACCGTCACCCACAAACATCCGCAACACCTTGAGATGTCTCGAGAATGCGTTGCCGGCCTTTTAGGAATGAATATGCTCTTTTCTTGAAGGTTCCTAAGTCGTAACTGTTCGGAAATACTTCACCTGGCAGCTGGTTCCATAATGTGACAGTGCGAAGTAGAAAATGCCGTGAAAATCGCAAGGCTGTGGACTTCCAGACGTCGACATGAGATAGTAGCCTCTTTCCAAATAGAAGGATATATACCTATACCATACATAACGGCTCAAATATGTTTTTTTATTAGTAAATACTTACACTATACAGAATCGTGGTCCGTACTCTTATATGTATTTTTTGTTAAATACCGATAATCATTTTTAACTTTGAGTTCATTCTCCAACTTACCAATATTCTTCCTGAAGGGGAGTTTGCTTTGTTAGTTAAAATATGTTAAAGCTAAAGTAGAGAAACAATAACAATAGTAAGGCACAAAGGGCGGTCTTATCACTAAAAGCGATATCTTCCAGACAACCTTTGGATGGAAAGATAATAAATTTATTGAGCAGGTAGGGTGGTGCAAGTCTCTTATTACATAAACAAGTAAGTATATAATATAAACATGAATATTCCTTTTTTTTAAATGAAATTATCGTGAGTTTCACACGTTATTAAATGTTGACCCGGGTTTCGAGCATGTCAGCATGTGACATGCTCGAAACCCGGGTCGACGTACTCGATCCCTAACGTGAGTGTTTTGCCGGTTATTGTATAACATTTAATAATTAATTATACCTACCAACGTTATGCTCGCATCGAGTTCGTTTACCAATAGTAGTGTCCTGGGTATTGTCGGACACGTACAGTCGACGGCAGCGATACGTGCGCCAAATTACAGCACAGGCCTCGCACAAGGGAATAGCTGAATGAATTGGATCTTCCAGAGAAAAGGTTTCCACTAAATTCGGATAGTGTGATGTAGAGTAGATACATACGTAGTTATGTGAAATGGGGTGAAGTGAGGTCATGGGATTAGCAGATTTGAAATGCAGTATTGTTTCGATTCACTATTTTAATATAATTATGGTTCTTACAGCGCAGCTCATTTACAGTTACATTTAAGGCCCTTGGGTACGTCAAATTCGTACTTTCTAAAGCGAACTCCTCCGTAACCGCTGAAGTTGAAGACTTGAAAAAAATATATTTTATAGATGAATTCAAGTACAACATTTGCAACATATGATTTTACGGTATTACTATTACTTTTGCCTTAAAAAAAATTCAAACTACATCCTATTTCTTGACTTATATGGCGAACTCCTTCTAAACGGCTACGATTTTTGAAAAATAAATTGTACCATTAAATTTCTAGATTGTTATACTACAATTATAACATAGCATTTGTAAATCCATTGATATTTTCCTAAGAAAATTTCGAATTATTCAGATTCAGAACGCTTGCGGTTCCGAGGTGCTCTGCGCGGACGCGGACGGCAGTGTTGCGCAAGCGTTGGCACGGGGAGGCTGTGTCGCTCGTAGCTCCGCTCGCGCTTTTGACTGATAACGATCTTGTCTTTGTATTAGTGCATTGACACGCGAGATTCGTAGCTGTGTGCGTGCAATGATTCGCTCCCTGCAGAGGGCCAACTTGATTGCGACGTGAAGTATGCGCGGTGACGCTTTATTATTGGTATTTTGTAGACAAATTTTATTCGAATTGTCTCACATATGAAAAGAATCAAAACTTGAAATTGACAATGTTGTGGGTAAATTACAATGGGCGGCCTTATCAATAAGATCAATGAAAAGTTTTATAATATATGTACAAAATTAATTAGTAATGTCTATAACGCTGTCATGTTATAACTGGTTAACTAAAGATAATATATTTTTTTATATTATGGTAAATAGTTTCCGGCTTTAGTAGTTTGTAGGGTACAAAATGGTTCTCTACTACATTTAGAGTTTGTATGGGGCTACATACATCTTTTGGAGTTCTAAGCTTTTCTTGATAATTGTTTTAGGTGTTTTGATATAGGTTAATTAATACTACATAAAGATAACGTCTGCCAAGTGAAGATGGATAACGTATCTTGAAAATAGTGAGAGATAGGTAAGGGAGATTAGCACCGTGGGGTGCCGGGTTAGAATTGCACCTCCCCATATAATCCCGTGGGTGTCGTAAGAGGCGATTAAGGGAAAACTACTGGAAGGTGGGCAGCCACGTGGGGTGCCGGGTTAGAATTGCATCTCCCCATATCATCCCGTGGGTGTCGTCAGAAGCGTCTAAGGGAAAACTACTTAAAGGGGGGCAGCAGCGCCTTCTAAAGAACTGCCAACTTACATTGCGATCCCCAAGACACCTGCCAAGTGTGGGGATTATGGCAAATACCCCCTTAAAAAGTGAGGCTGTGTTCAGCAGTGGACGAACTGACTGTTACAGTTACAGTACTGAAATCGATATATAGGTTTTTCTGGACGTCCTTATTCCAAATTTGGAATTTATTTTTCGATGACGTCTGCCAAGTGAAAAATGTTAGTCCGATATGGCTGAAAATCGATATCTAGGTTGTGCTGTGCGTCATTATTCCGAATTTGGAATGTATATTCCGATGACGTCTGCCAAGTGAAAAAAGTTACCTAGATTTGGCTGAAATTCAAAATCTAGGTAGTTCTAGACGTCTTTATTCCGAATTTGGAATTTATTTTTCTATGACGTCTGCCAAGTGAAGAAAGTTACTCCGATTTGGCTGAAATTCAAAATCTAGGTAGTTCTAGACGTCTTTATTCTGAATTTGGTATTTATTTTTCAATGACGTCTGCCAATTGAAGAAAGTTACTCCGATTTGGCTGAAATTCAAAATCTAGGTAGTTCTAGACGTCTTTATTCCGAATTTGGTATTTATTTTTCAATGACGTCTGCCAAGTGAAGAAAGTTACTCCGATTTGGCTGAAATTCAAACTCTAAGTAGTTCTGGACGTCTTTATTCCGAATTTTGAACGTATTTTTCTATGACGTCTGCCAAGTGTGGAAAGTTACTCCAATTTGGATGAAATTCAAAATCTAGGTAGTTCTGGACGTCTTTATTCCGAATTTGGAATGTATTTTACGATGACGTCTGCCAAGTTAAAAAAGTTGCTCCGATTTGGCTAAAAATCGAAATCAAGGTTTTTCTGGACGTCTTTTTTCCAAATTTGAAATTATTTTTTCGACGACATCTGCCAAGTGAAGAAAGTAACTCTGATTTAGCTGAAATTGAAAATCTAGGTTGTTCTGGACATCGTCATTCTGAATTAAGAATTAATTTTTTGAAGACGTCTGCCAGGTGAAAAAGTTACTCCTATTTGGCTGAAAATCGATATCTAGGTTTTTCTGGACGTTTTCGTTCAATATTTGGCATACATTTTTCGACATCTGCTAGGTGAGGAAAGACACTCCAATTTGGCTAACATTCAAAATCTAGGTAGTTCTGGACGTTTTTATTCCGAATTTGGAATTTATTTTTCGATGACGTCTGCCATGGGAAGTAAGTTACTCTGAATTGGCTGAAAATCAATATCTAAGTTTTTCTGGGCGTCCTTATTCCAAATTAGGAATTTATATTCCGATGACCTCTGCCAAGTGAAAAAGTTCCTCCGATTTTGCTGAAAATCGATATCTAGGTTGTGCTGTGCCTCATTATTCCGAATTTGGAATAATTTTATCTATGTCGTCTGCCAAGTGAAGAAAAATACTCAGAATTGACTAAAAATGGATATCTAGGTTGTTTTAGACGTTATTATTCCAAATTTAGAATTTGTTTACGATGACGTATGCCCAGTAGATAAAGTAACTTCGATTTAGCTGAAAAGATCGATCGTCTAGAACAACCTAGATATCGATCTAGGTTGTTCTAGACGTCTTAATTCCAAATCTAGAATTTATTTAACAATGACGTCGGCCAAGTGGAAAAAGTTACTTTGATTTGGCTACAAATCGATACTTATCTTGGTTTTCCTGGACGCTTTTCTATTCGTACTATCGATCTTAATTGTTATTAACTTGTTGTGAAGTGCGTGAATCCCTCTAGGGTGAGTTCCTTATTTATTATTGTTATTTCATAGTGCTGACTAAAACCTATGTAACGTAAACAGCTGTGCTGCCCTACCGCGCTAGACTGTGAGTTTTAAAATGTGAGTCGCTGGTAACACTACCACGATCGTGTCGGTGCGGCTTGGCAACAGTTGGCTGAGGAATATCAGCTACTAAGCCGGTGTCTTCCTTCCAGGATTCCACTTCACTGATTTAATCCGAGGACGGGTGTTTCGAGCACTCACTACCGAGATCCAGAACTATCAGCTGACGCCAAGACCGCCACATCTGGGACCTGGATCACGTGTACTATCAGGCCAGTGTCTCCCTCCGGTCTATGTAACTTCAGTAGAACTGTGTATGTGCAACCTGATAAGGCTTGGCCTAATAAACTTTTCAAACCTACTCCCTGAGTTTACCTACCTACCTGCTGGCCGTGGGATGATTAGCAGTTCCCTATCGCCGCAGCAAGAGTAGGAAAATTATGATTACTTATCAAAGACGCACGAATTAACATCAAAATAATATTTTGACTAACCTCGACGTTTCGATCAAGTTGCATTGACCGTGGTCACGAGTAGACTGAAAAAGCGGGTGTCATCGTCTTGAGGAGCGGCGGGAGCGATTTAAATCTACCCCGCTTGGTTTTCGTTATTGTAATTTAGAAACATGAATTTAGTTCACGAAAGTTTAAAGAAAAGTACTTATAAATCAATTATTCAAATCTCCTAATAACTGAGAAAGTATATCGGTTACCTTTTCACGATGGAACCAATCTTTACAATATAGCTGTAGATAAATTGCCCATATTATTATTTCCTAGACAAGAAATTATTCATCTCATATCTCGTACCCGGAAAGTAGTGTTTGTTTGATGCGAGTAGCGGGTGGAAGACTGCTTCCCACCTATGGGCGGGAAAATCTAAAGGTAAATACTTCCTTCCCAAGGGCCGACATGTCCAATAGCACAAACGTTGGCCATTTTGTATTTTTGCGTACGACACAGTCGTCCCTATTCTTATTTTTCAATGTATTTTCGCCATTATACAAATCTTCCTTTTATATCGTCGTTTTTAAACGAGTAAACCCGCGTCGGCTATAATCTCATTTATAAGGAGATTTGAATAAACAATTGATTATTATAATTTTCTTACTCTTATCCGATATATCTTAGCGTTTTAAAGATACGTCATCTATCTTTACTTAGCAAACGTCATTGAAAAATTAAATCCAAATGTAGAATAATGACGCCCAGCACAACCTAGATATCGATTTTCAGCCAAATTGAAGTAGTTTTTCACTTGGCAGACGTCATCGGAAAGTAAATTCCAAATTTGGAATAAGGACGCCCCGAAAAACCTAGATATCGATTTTTAGCCAAATCTTAGTAACTTTTCTCACTAGGCAGACGTCATCGAAAAATAAATTCCAAATTTGGAATAAAAACGTCCAGAATAATAATAATAATATAAACAATAATATAAATCTTTATTTAAGCCAATAACACTTTTTCCAAATCTTGTATTGCTGGTGCTCTTCACACTTCGACGTTGAAGTTTGTATCGTTAAGACCGTAATTGATAGCTGTACAGTGCACAGTTGACTTCAGTACAATTTTTCACGCAAAATAGTTATAAACATAAATTTAACTTACAAATTATCCATAAAATAACATCTTGTTCAGTTTCATACATTTTTTTTTGTAAATTATCCACACAGGTGGTATTTATATTTTAACTAAATTTGTGTTATTTACGTGTTTGTATGTATGATGCTATATGGTGATATATAAACTGAAAAATTCAGGACTTGATTATATAAATATGTTTTAATAAAAGGGCTAAATCTTCTTGCAAAAGTTGTACGAATGACAGGTTATTTTAATTGGAAAACTCGTTTATGTAGCATATTAATAAAATTTGCAGATTTTTTAAAGAGTCTGTGTGCGAACTGAAAACAACCTAGATATCGATTTTCAGCCAAATCGAAGTACATTTTTCACTTGGCAGACGTCAACGTAAAACAAATTCTTAACATGGAATAATAACCTCTACAACAACCTAGATATCAATTTTCAGTCAAACCGTAGCATTTTTCTTCACTTGGCAGATGACATTGAAAAAATAATTCCAAATTCGGAATAATGACTCTCAGCACAGCCTAAATATCGAGTATCAGACAAATCTGAGTAACTTTCTTCACTCGGCAGATGACATTGAAAAATAAAGAAAAGGAATAAAGACGTCCAGAACAACCTAGGTAGGTACACTATACATTTTCATTTGACGACTGATCTCAGTCGCAGTTGCAATTGCGGATACTCACTAGAATCGTACGGTAGGAATATAAAGTGCCATGTTACCGGAGCGCATCGCGCATCTGCATATTCTTTGACCGTTATATTTGTGCAGCGAGCGCGGAACGTATGCGGCGATACGCGAGTAAAGTAAGCTCGATTAGGTCCAGATGCTCAAGGCCATTGGCGACTCTAATCGCCTTAATTATGTAGGCTAGAAAAACCATCTTTTTTCTAACTCGGATCTGAAGATTCACTCTTTTTTGAGGTAGGTAATTCTAGGTTAGCCTGAACAACATCTTAGACCGCATCATCACTTACCAACAGGTGAGATAGTGGTCAAAGGCTAAGCTATCACACATAAAAAAAGTCATCGTATTTCCACAACTTATCAGAGCGCTTGGTCGATGCGAAGTTTGATGTGGGCACTTATCTAAGCATTGCAATTCAACGGGACATTGCTGCCGACTGGTAGTGAGCTGGAGCATTTGGACTGCCTGTGAGTCTGCAATGACTTGTAGGTTGTCTAAATGATTTCATTGTGGTAACTGTATTGTTGCATATAGTTGGTGGGATTTCGAATGGCCTTTTTGGCTAGGTTAGCTTGAACAACATCTTCGAATACATTATCACTTACCATCAGATGAGATGGTGGGCAAAGGCTAGTAATACTAGCTATAAGATATAAAATAAAAACCGGCCAAGTGCGAGTGGGACTCGCGCACGAAGGGTTCCGTACCATTATCTGTAACCTAATCTTGCAAGTTACAGACACTTTTTATTGTAAGCCCCTTAATTATTTATTTTATTTTATTTTAATTAATTATATTTAAAGAGAACATAAAACTAAATATTCAGTGTATAGTTAAAGCGTCTACCTGCCACAGGTATTAGTATCGAGCAAGAAACGGTAAAAATAAGGTTTTGACAATGCGACAGTCTTCCTGGGAATTAAAATGGATTCAACCTTACAGTGGAATCCACATATACATGATCTATCTGGAAGACTTAATTCTGCTGCATATGCAGTTCGTAAGATAAGACAGCTAACAGACGTAGCTACTGCTAGGCTCGTTTATTTCGCGTACTTCCACAGTATTATGTCTTATGGTATATTGCTGTGGGGAGCTGCTGCTGAGATAGAGACAATCTTTATCTTACAAAAGCGTGCAATTCGAGCCATATATGAAATGGATCCTAGGGAATCCCTGAGAGATATTTTTAAAGAAATTGATATTTTAACTTTACCAAGTCTGTATATATTTGAAAATATTATGTATGTTCGTAAAAATTTGAGCAAATTTAAATCAAACAGTGACACTCACGATTATAACACTAGGAATAAAGATAAAATAGCGGTGCCAGGTTTTAGATTAGCAAAGACAAATAAAAGGTCCTTCTTAGGAAATTGTGTGCGGTTTTATAATAAATTGCCCAAACATATTACAACGCTCACAGAAAGAAAATTCAAGTTGCATGTGAAGAATATTTTGATAAAGAAATCTTACTACACAGTTTGTGATTACTTAAACGACAAAAATGCTTGGACTGGTTCGCCTCTGCCAAGCTAGCGCCTAACACCTACGTAATGTAAATTAAGTATTGTAATAATTTTATTATATAGTATGTACTTAACACATTTTTAAAAAACGTTTAAAAGAATGGCCCCGAGTTTATTGCCCGTTCTTCTCGCAGTGGCTCTATAATTTTTGTTTGCTGAACGTGGCAGTACAATGTAGTATATTTCAATATTAAAAATTTGTAATTGACCTTCATAAGAGCGTCGTAGACGCCTAAATTGAATAAATGATTTTGACTTTGACTTTGACTTTGAATACCAGTTTGTTGTATGGGAGCCCCCCTAAAATATTTATATTATTTTATTTTTAGTATTTGTTGTTATAGCGGCAATAGATATACATCATCTGTGAAAATTTCAACTGTCTAGCTATCACCGTTCTTGAGATTCATCCTGGTGACAGACGGACGGACGGACGCAGCGAAGTCTCGGTAATATGGTCCCGTTTTTATCCTTTGGGTACGGAACCCTAAAAAGAACAATTGCCTAACTTCCTTTTGATAAGTCGGTTAAAAATTATACTTACTACTTAATACACCGCTCTAGCAAACAATACGACATAACTATTTTATTGCTCAGTAGTAAAATGTTAAACAATGAAATCGTCTACACCTCGGCTAATATTACACGCTGCTTTATCGAAGTTGCCATATAAAATTGTAATTTATAATGTTTTTGCGATTATTAAACATATGTAGGTACCTGGTAACATCGTGTATAAGTACCTACATTTAATAAGCTTTCCTTAATACCTATTTTCCCGTGTAAAAAGTAAAATGTACTTATTACAAACAATATCTCGCTCGTGACCAAGATTATGGAAATGTATTTCTGCCAAATATAAGTCATTCTTCTTGCTTATATTAATGCAGTTTTATGATACTGTGACGGAACAAGTACGAAGCGTCCAAGATGTCTTCTATGCCTGACGAACTACACTGCTCCCGTCACCCTGAAACGTACAGTTGTTAACTCTTATGTACCTGTAATTTAACTGCCTCTCAAAAACTGCCGGAATACACTGCTTAGGTGCTAAGTTCGTTCGCAAAATGCTCTTCCACGACGCGATGAAGCTCAAGCCAGCGCTAGGGATCGAACCTAATAGTACACTGAGCGATCAAAGTGGTGGAACGACTGCGAATGATCCAAGTGATGCAACAACTGCGATTGATACAAACGGTAGAAAAACTGGTATTGTTCCAAGCGGTGGAATGATTACGAATGATCCGAACATTGTAACTAATGCAAATGAGCAGTGGAACGACTTTGATTGATCCAACGGTGGAATGACTGTAAATGATCCAAACTACGGAACGACTGCGAATAATATCTACTAAAACTGATTATACTTAATATATACTTAATCGTATTTATACAATAATTACAAAACTTTTGAAGAATCTAAAAACTGTAATTTTCTTATATCTCCACTGTAGGTATTTCCGTACAAATGTATGGAAAAAGCTTTACGCGATTTCTGTCATTTCTAGTACTCAAACCTCAGTCGGTCCAGTAGAGACTTGATGCTTATGAGAAACAGGGTGGATTGGTATAAAAAAGTTTTGGTGTAAAATTACCATTTTCTTGCTCACTTTAAATTTCATCAAAAGCTGTACATACAGCTCAGAATATCTTAAAAAAATAAGGATAGTCTCCTAAACACATTTTCCTACTTATAATTATAACAGTTAAGATAGCTGCCCTTACTGTCCCGTCCTTACTGTCCCGTCTCAAAAATTGACCCTTATATATATATAGACTACGTAAAATTCATAACGTTTGCTTTTCATGTCAGCTACTCTTGGGGCTTCCACTGGGATATTGCAATATTCTTTGTTAACTAAAGCCTCGTTCACAAACGAGGTCATCCAGTAGTGTGTAGGTAGGTTCTAGGTAGCAATATCAGCGTTGTGCAGACGTCCTTTACACGTGCTGGTTGATTGATCGTGCCCTAATGACGCTGGGAGCCCATTGTAAGCGAGGAGCTACCTACATAGGATGTAGGGCATGTTGTTTATTATTCCTATATTTATTAAAAGCCTTACAGCTTATTGTTTCGTTATTCGAGTGGATTTCAGCTATGTTCTGGAAATTCGACGTCACTTCTACCCCCACCCCGGGTCGCACAGAGTCCGTTCCAATTGATGGGTGTCAAATCCATATTTTATAGGATGCCGCTAATATTCTTACTAGTCAGATGTAAGACCCGATCGAATCTGGAGTTGGAAACTACGTGAAGTTACTGAACTGATGGACGCTGGAAAACCTTTTCTAGTAATGTTATGTAGAAGGAACTAAAGAAAGGCTACAAAATTTTATTGCACCAAAGTTGGAATGAAAATTTAATTCTTTAGATATATTTAATGAGAGAGTGGGATGTTTTAAAAACCTTAGGCTGCTGAAGGAAGTAGACCAGGATACTTTGGTTTTTTCATCAAACATTTCTCCTTAAGCAACTGAGACCGCTGTGAATCATCACTTCTACATGTTCTTTTCTATATTTACAATCTTAGTGAAGCATATATACAACATTAACAACTAAACAAACACTTTGTAACACATTAAATACTTTGTAGTCTTAATTCTCAGTACATGAATATTAAAATGTATATTTGTGATCAACGTCGTTGGTATCGCAATTATATATATATGTTTTGTCATTATTATGTGTACTGTTTTCATCCAAGAAAAACATTTAACTCCACTCAATCGGCTCAAGTTTCGCTCAACTTTTTCGTTGGGAATTCAAAGCCAAATCACTGAATTGAGAAGCGAAGAACATAAGTTAATGACAGAAAGTATAAACCATTAGCATCCAAGATTTAGGGACTGCAATTGTTTGGTTCGTCAGGCCCGACTAGAGATTTTTGACTGGACGTGCGCCGCAAAAAAAACTTTGTTGTGCGCCAAGTGAGCAGCAACGTCCTACTTACCACTACGTGAGTTGTGGTATGCTGCTCATTAATGAAACTCCGTTGACTGTATATCTGCCAGTCCTTACATAACGAGTTTCTAGCGCATTACCAAAATTAGATATAAACCTGAAATTTACATTGGTATTTACCTCCTGTAGAATGCTGACGCAAAAACTAAAGTTGAATTCAAATTCAATATTTGTTAAAATTAAATAAAAATTTATTCAATCAGTTCATCAAATTAAGGCCCGGTTTTTAACCATCAGAAAGGTACTGTTCCTAAGAATAAATGTACCCACAACTATATATTATTATTTATCCTCATAACATAGGTAAAATGACTTTATGTAAGAATGTAATTATGTTTATATGCCATATCTGTCAGGTATTTCGTACTGAGTTGACTACTTCACCTGAATTGGTAAACGATGATGTGGTTAGAATGGTAGCAGATACATGGAATAGAAACCCATAGCTATACATTTTATTATACCTATATAGCTTAGACATTTTGTATATTTCTTGGAACTTCAACTATTTATATAAGTTAGTAAGCCGTTTAATACTGATGGAACTGCCATTTCCGATATTGCGCCCCGGTTCTTTATTAAAATGTCTCTTCAGCTATTTAAGGCCCTTGGGTACGTCAAATTCGTACTTTCTAAAGCGAACTCCTCCGTAACCGCCGAAGTTGAAGACTTGAAAAAAATATATTTTATAGATGAATTCAAGTACAACATTTGCAACATATGATTTTACGGTATTACTATTACTTTTGCCTTAAAAAAAATTCAAACTACATACTATTTCTTGACTTATATGGCGAACTCCTTCTAAACGGCTACGATTTTTGAAAAATAAATTGTACCATTAAATTTCTAGATTGTTATACTACAATTATAACATAGCATTTGTAAATCCATTGATATTTTCCTAAGAAAATGTCGAATTATTCAGATTCAGAACGCTTGCGGTTCCGAGGTGCTCTGCGCGGACGCGGGCGGCAGTGTTGCGCAAGCGTTGGCACGGGGAGGCTGTGTCGCTCGTAGCTCCGCTCGCGCTTTCGACTGATAACGATCTTGTCTTTGTATTAGTGCATTGACACGCGAGATTCGTGGCTGTGTGCGTGCAATGATTCGCTCGCTGCAGAGGGCCAACTTGATTGCGACGTGAAGTATGCGCGGTGACGCTTTATTATTGGTATTTTGTAGACAAATTTTATTCGAATTGTGTCACATATGAAAAGAATCAAAACTTGAAATTGACAATGTTGTGGGTAAATTACAATGGGCGGCCTTATCAATAAGATCAATGAAAAGTTTTATAATATATGTACAAAATTAATTAGTAATGTCTATAACGCTCTCATGTTATAACTGGTTAACTAAAGATAATATTTTTTTTTATATTATGGTAAATAGTTTCCGGCTTTAGTAGTTTGTAGAGTACAAAATGGTTCTCTACTACATTTAGAGTTTGTATGGGGCTACATACATCTTTTGGAGTTCTAAGTTTTTCTTGATAATTGTATTAGGTGTTTTGATATAGGTTAATTAATACTACATAAAGATAACGTCTGCCAAGTGAAGATGGATAACGTATCTCGAAAATAGTGAGAGATAGGTAAGGGAGATTAGCACCGTGGGGTGCCGGGTTAGAATTGCACCTCCCCATATAATCCCGTGGGTGTCGTAAGAGGCGATTAAGGGAAAACTACTGGAAGGTGGGCAGCCACGTGGGGTGCCGGGTTAGAATTGCACCTCCCCATATCATCCCGTGGGTGTCGTCAGAAGCGTCTAAGGGAAAACTACTTAAAGGGGGGCAGCAGCGCCTTCTAAAGAACTGCCAACTTACATTGCGATCCCCAAGACGCCTGCCAAGTGTGGGGATTATGGCAAATACCCCCTTAAAAAGTGAGGCTGTGTTCAGCAGTGGACGAACTGACTGTTATAGTTACAGTACTGAAAATCGATATATAGGTTTTTCTGGACGTCCTTATTCCAAATTTGGAATTTATTTTTCGATGACGTCTGCCAAGTGAAAAAAGTTAGTCCGATATGGCTGGAAATCGATATCTAGGTTGTGCTGTGCGTCATTATTCCGAATTCGGAATGTACATTCCGATGACGTCTGCCAAGTGAAAAAAGTTACCTAGATTTGGCTGAAATTCAAAATCTAGGTAGTTCTAGACGTCTTTATTCCGAATTTGGAATTTATTTTTCTATGACGTCTGCCAAGTGAAGAAAGTTACTCCGATTTGGCTGAAATTCAAAATCTAGGTAGTTCTAGACGTCTTTATTCCGAATTTGGTATTTATTTTTCGATGACGTCTGCCAATTGAAGAAAGTTACTCCGATTTGGCTGAAATTCAAAATCTAGGTAGTTCTAGACGTCTTTATTCCGAATTTGGTATTTATTTTTCAATGACGTCTGCCAAGTGAAGAAAGTAACTCCGATTTGGCTGAAATTCAAACTCTAAGTAGTTCTGGACGTCTTTATTCCGAATTTTGAACGTATTTTTCAATGACGTCTGCCAAGTGTGGAAAGTTACTCCAATTTGGATGAAATTCAAAATCTAGGTAGTTCGGGACGTCTTTATTCCGAATTTGGAATGTATTTTACGATGACGTCTGCCAAGTAAAAAAAGTTGCTCCGATTTGGCTAATAATCGAAATCAAGGTTTTTCTGGACGTCTTTTTTCCAAATTTGAAATTATTTTTTCGACGACATCTGCCAAGTGAAGAAAGTAACTCTGATTTAGCTGAAATTGAAAATCTAGGTTGTTCTGGACATCGTCATTCTGAATTAAGAATTAATTTTTTGAAGACGTCTGCCAGGTGAAAAAAGTTACTCCTATTTGGCTGAAAATCGATATCTAGGTTTTTCTGGACGTTTTTGTTCAATATATGGCATACATTTTTCGACATCTGCTAGGTGAGGAAAGTCACTCCAATTTGGCTAACATTCAAAATCTAGGTAGTTCTGGACGTTTTTATTCCGAATTTGGAATTTATTTTTCGATGACGTCTGCCATGGGAAGTAAGTTACTCTGAATTGACTGAAAATCAATATCTAAGTTTTTCTGGACGTCCTTATTCCAAATTAGGAATTTATATTCCGATGACGTCTGCCAAGTGAAAAAGTTCCTCCGATTTTGCTGAAAATCGATATCTAGGTTGTGCTGTGCGTCATTATTCCGAATTTGGAATAATTTTATCTATGTCGTCTGCCAAGTGAAGAAAAATACTCAGAATTGACTAAAAATGGATATCTAGGTTGTTTTAGACGTTATTATTCCAAATTTAGAATTTGTTTACGATGACGTATGCCCAGTAGATAAAGTAACTTCGATTTAGCTGAAAAGATCGATCGTCTAGAACAACCTAGATATCGATCTAGGTTGTTCGATCTAGACGTCTTAATTCCAAATCTAGAATTTTTTTAACAATGACGTCGGCCAAGTGGAAAAAGTTACTTTGATTTGGCTACAAATCGATACTTATCTTAGTTTTCCTGGAAGCTTTTCTATTCGTACTGTCGATCTTAATTGTTATTAACTTGTTGTGAAGTGCGTGAATCCCTCTAGGGTGAGTTCCTTATTTATTATTGTTATTTCATAGTGCTGACTAAAACCTATGTAACGTAAATAGCTGTGCTGCCCTACCGCGCTAAACTGTGAGTTTTAAAATGTGAGTCCTGGTACCAGTACCACGATCGTGTCGGCGCGGCTTGGCAACAGTTGGCTGAGGAATATTAGCTACTACGCGTAGAGAGGGAGTCTTTCGCGCGCTGGGCGATTGGTCGCCTCGATGCCGAGTTGGCTGAAGAGGCGGCTATCGTCCAGTCGTGGCTGGCCACCCCGGTGCACCCGGAGGTGGACATCGCGGCGGGCCACTTCCGGGAGGCGGTGACGGCGGTCTGTGACGCCGCCATGCCGAGGTCCCGACGCCGCCCCGAGCGCCGCCAGGTTTATTGGTGGTGCTCGGAGATAGAGGATCTCCGAGCGCGATGTTCGGAGACGCGCCGCCTCTACTATCACTGCAGGAGGCGGCGTCACGGCCGGACGGACGACCAGCTGCCGGCGGAGCAGCTGGCGGCCGAGCGGCTCCTGCATGGCGATGTGAAGATAGCCAAGCAGGAGCTGAAGCTGGCCATTGGCCGGGCTAAGGCCCTCGGCTGGCATGAGGAGCTGGAGGGCCTCGACAGGGACCCATGGGGGCGCCCGTATAAGGCTGCCCGGAATAAGTTCCGGGGCAGCGCGCCCCCTATCGCAGAGTCCCTGGAGCCAGAGCTCCTGGAGAGGGTGCTGGGGGGGCTATTTCCCGACAGCGACCCCCACTACACCCCTCCACCGATGGCCACACCGTCCTTTCAGGAGGAGGAGGACCTGGCCTCCATTCCGCCTATTTCAGAGGTGGAGATGGAGGTAGCAGTCTCTCGCCTGAGTGGCAAGAAGACTGCCCCGGGACCAGACGGGATTCCCGGGCGGGTCCTCAGGATCGCCCTTAGGGAGATGGGCGGTCAGCTTCGGGAACTGTTCGACGCGTGCCTCACGTCGGGTCAGTTCCCGAAGCTCTGGAAGGACGGGCGATTGTGCCTGTTGCGGAAGGAAGGGCGAGACGCCGACTCGCCCGCCGCATACAGGCCAATCGTGCTGCTGGATGACACGGCGAAGCTGCTGGAGAGAATCGTAGCTTCCCGTGTCATCCGGCATCTGGGGGGAACTGGGCCTGAGCTTTCAGAGGCCCAGTTCGGATTCAGAGCAGGGCGGTCGACGATAGACGCCCTGCTCTGGATCAAGGGGTGGACGCAGGACGCGGTCAGCGGGGGGGAAAAGGCGTTGGCTGTCTCGCTGGACATTGCCAACGCCTTCAACAGCCTACCGCACGGAACAATACGGGAGGCGCTCCGCTATCACGGAGTGCCCCTGTATCTGCGTAGGCTGTTGGCTGACTACCTCCAGGACCGCGAGGTCCTGGTGGAGGGACGCGACGGTCTGAGGCGACGTCGCGTGTCCTGCGGGGTTCCACAGGGGTCGGTGTTGGGACCGCTCCTGTGGAACATTGGCTACGACTGGGTGCTCCGCGGCACGTTTCCCGCAAGTATGCGGGTTGCGTGCTACGCGGATGACACCCTAGTCGTAGTCAAGGGGAGGGACCTCAGGGAAACGGTGCGGCGGGCCACGGTGGCCACGACACTCGTGGTCGGCCGCATACGTGCCCTGGGGCTGGAGGTCGCCCTCTCCAAGACCGAGGCCCTAATGTTCCATGGGCCTCGGGGGGGACCCCCTCCAGGAACGCGGATAGACCTGGACGGGGTCCTGGTCCGGGTTGGGACCCAGATGAGGTACCTGGGTCTCATCCTGGACGGGCGGTGGACTTTTGGGGCCCACTTCACTCAACTGGCCCCAAAAGTCATAGGCGCCGCAGCCGCCCTTGGGAGGCTGCTGCCCAACGTGGGCGGCCCGAACGCCACATGTCGTCGCCTGTACTCCGGAGTGATCCGGAGTATGGCCTTGTACGGGGCACCTGTCTGGGTGGACGCCCTCGGTCGCGCCAATAAGGCCCTGCTGCGACGTCCGCAGCGGGTCATCGCGACGAGGGCGATACGCGGGTACCGGACGGTGTCCTGGACGGCGGGATGCGTGCTGGCCGGTGATCCCCCCTGGGAGCTCCAAGCGGAGATCCTCGCCGAAGTTTACCACTTCGTGGCGGCGAGGAGATCCCGCGGGGAGCCTCCAGCGTGGGAGGAGGTCACGCGCATGCGACGGCGGGCTCGGGCCGCCCTGTTGAGGCGGTGGACGGAGGACCTGGCTCCACCGGTCCCTGGACAGAGGACGGTGGATGCCATTCGCCCGGTCCTCCGGAGGTGGGTAGGGCGGCGATTCGGGTCGCTGACCTTCCGATTGGTGCAGGTGCTTTCCGGACACGGATGTTTCGGAAAGTACCTGCATCACATCGCGAGACGGGAGGCGACCCCCGCCTGTCACGAGTGTGGAGCGCCAGAAGACACGGCGCTCCACACGCTGGAGGAGTGCGCCGCATGGAGTCCCATGCGGCACACCCTCACAGCGGTCATAGGCGCAGATCTGTCGCTGCCGAGCGTGGTTAACGCTATGCTCAGCAGCGACGGATCGTGGCAGGCGGTGGTCTCTTTCTGCGAAGCGGTGATGGCGCAGAAAGAGGCCGCGGAGCGGGCGAGGGAGGACGACGTCCTCGCGGGCCCGCTCCAGCGTAGACGAACTGGGGGGAGGAGAAGGCGGTTCGGGCGCCTTCTCGCTCTTTCCTAGTGCTGTGCGGATCATCGGTGGAGAGTCGGGGGATTCTCCACTGGCTTGCACGATCCCACACGTCTGGGGGATGGCCTCAATGAGCCGGGTCATCCCTCCATTGGCCGGGGCCCGTCATCGGTGACGGGCCGGCCGCCGGGGCGAGATGGTGACTGCTAACGCTACCCCATTTCGCCCTACTAGGCGGCAGACTGCTCATCCCGGGTTTTTAGTGGGTAACCTCACTTACTACCCCCCCGTGGGGGTAGTAAGGCCCTTCAGGCGAGGACTCCCACATAACCACTCCGCTCCCCCCGGGGCGGGTGGTATCCATAAAGGATTTTCCCGGGTGAAAAAAAAAAAAAAAAAAAAAAAAAAAAGGAATATTAGCTACTTTCTCCAAGGATTGGGAATCGACCGGATCCACTTCCGCCAGACGGCCACGGGAGCCAGGATGCTCGAAATTCCTGGCTCCGAAAGCAGCGACAAAGCGGACAGACTCGCCGAGAAGCTCCGCGATGTCCTGTCCGAGGTGGCCAACGTCGCCAGGCCCGTTAAGTCCGTGCAATTGCACGTGACGGGCCTGGACGACGCCGCCACAAAGGAGAAAGTGGCGGCGGCGGTCGCCAAGGTGGGCCGCTGTGACGTACTGCACGTCAAAGCTGGAGAGATTCAAAGCTACGGCGGGACCGGCTCCTCTCTTGTTACCTGCCCAATTCCAGCAGCCAAAGTGTTGCTGGCACAGGGCAGGCTTCTGGTGGGGTGGAGCTCGGTGCGAGTGGTGGCACTGGCGGCGCGTCCCATGCGCTGCTTCAAGTGCATGGGACTCGGCCATACGCGCCCCCAGTGTCCCTCGTCGACAGACAGGGGGGACCTGTGCTTCCGTTGTGGAGGCGCAGGCCACAAGGCAGCTAGCTGCCAGAGAAGGGCCCCACACTGCGCTATATGCGCAGAATCGGGGCGACCAGCGGAGCACAGGATGGGGGGACAAAACTGTGTCCCCCCAAAGATGAAGGGACAAGCCGCCAGGACCCAGGCCATCCCCCGACCGGCTGCCAGAGCCGCCCCTGAGGTTGTTCGCCGTGCGGCGAGCATGGAGGTTGTGACGTCCGATTAATGGATCAAGTCGGGCAGCACAACCTCCTACAGACGAATTTGAACCACTGCGTCAGGGCTCAGGATTTGCTAATGCAGTCCCTGGCGCAGTGGCAGATCGATTTGGCGGTCGCCGCGGAGCCGTACTACATTCCCCAGTCCCATCCCTACTGGGCTGGGGATCTGGACGGCTCCGTGGCCATTATAGGACGTGCCGGTGGCGGCTCCCCCCTCTCGTTATTAGAGAGGGGCTTGGGGTACGTGGTGGCCAAGTGGGAGAGGTATGCGGTAGTGGGCGTATACTTCTCCCCCAATAGAACCGTCGCGGAGCTGGAGGCTTATTTAGACCTCCTGGCCGCGGCGGTGAGAAGGCAGGCACCACGTGAGGTCCTCCTCATGGGGGACCTTAACGCCAAGGCCCAGGCCTGGGGCAACCCCTCCACTGACACTCGCGGGGAGACTGTCAGGGAGTGGGCGGTTGCCACAGGGCTGACCCTCCTCAACAGAGGGTCGGTCCACACGTGCGTGCGACACAACGGGGGGTTCGTGGTGGACCTTTCGTTCGCCACCCCGGTGGTCGCAGCACGTGTCCAGGCCTGGAGAGTGGAGGCGGAGGTGGCGACTCTCTCGGACCACAACTACATCCGGTTCGAGATCGCCACCTCCCACCAAGGAGGGACTCGGCGCGTGGAGAGGGAGTCCTTCGCGCGCTGGGCGATTGGTCGCCTCGATGCCGAGTTGGCTGAAGAGGCGGCTTTCGTCCAGTCGTGGTTGGCTGGCCCGGTGCACCCGGAGGTGGCCATCGCGGCGGGCCACTTCCGGGAGGCGGTGACGGCCGTCTGCGACGCCGCCATGCCGAGGTCCCGACGCCGCCCCGAGCGCCGCCAAGTTTACTGGTGGTGCTCGGAGATAGAGGATCTCCGAGCGCGATGCTCGGAGACGCGCCGCCTCTACTACCACTGCAGGATGCGGCGTCACGGCCGGACGGACGACCAGCTGCCGGCGGAGCAGCTGGCGGCCGAGCAGCTCCTGTATGGCGATGTGAAGATAGCCAAACAGGAGCTGAAGCTGGCCATCGGCCGGGCTAAGGCCCTCGGCTGGCATGAGGAGCTGGAGGGCCTCGACAGGGACCCATGGGGGCGCCCGTACAAGTCTGCCCGGAATAAGTTCCGAGGCAGAGCGCCCCCTGTCGCCGAGTCCCTGGAGCCAGAGCTTCTGGAGAGGGTGCTGGGGGGGCTATTCCCCGACAGCGACCCCCACTACAACCCTCCACCGATGGCCACACCGTCCTTCCAGGAGGAGGAGGACCCGGCCTCCATTCCGCCTATTTCAGAGGTGGAGATGGAGGTAGCAGTCTCTCGCCTGAGTAGCAAGAAGACTGCCCCGGGACCAGACGGGATTCCCGGGCGGGTCCTCAGGATCGCCCTTAGGGAGATGGGCGGTCAGCTTCGGGAACTGTTCGACGCGTGCCTCACGTCGGGTCAGTTCCCGAAGCTCTGGAAGGACGGGCGATTGTGCCTGTTGCGGAAGGAGGGGCGAGACGCCGACTCGCCCGCCGCGTACAGGCCAATCGTGCTGCTGGATGACACGGCGAAGCTGCTGGAGAGAATCGTAGCTGCCCGTGTCATCCGGCATCTGGGGGGAACTGGGCCTGAGCTTTCAGAGGCCCAGTTCGGATTCAGAGCAGGGCGGTCGACGATAGACGCCCTGCTCTGGATCAAGGGGTGGACGCAGGACGCGGTCAGCGGGGGGGAAAAGGCGTTGGCTGTCTCGCTGGACATTGCCAACGCTTTCAACAGCCTACCGCACGGAACAATACGGGAGGCGCTCCGCTATCACGGAGTGCCCCTGTATCTGCGTAGGCTGTTGGCTGACTACCTCCAGGACCGCGAGGTCCTGGTGGAGGGACGCGATGGTCTGAGGCGACGTCGCGTGTCCTGCGGGGTTCCGCAGGGGTCGGTGTTGGGACCGCTCCTGTGGAACATTGGCTACGACTGGGTGCTCCGCGGCACGTTTCCCGCAAGTATGCGGGTTGCGTGCTACGCGGATGACACCCTAGTCGTAGTCAAGGGGAGGGACCTCGGGGAGACGGTGCGGCGGGCCACGGTGGCCACGACACTCGTGGTCGGCCGCATACGTGCCCTGGGGCTGGAGGTCGCCCTCTCCAAGACCGAGGCCCTAATGTTCCATGGGACTCGGGGGGGACCCCCTCCAGGAACGAGGATAGACCTGGACGGGGTCCTGGTCCGGGTTGGGACCCAGATGAGGTACCTGGGTCTCATCCTGGACGGGCGGTGGACTTTTGGGGCCCACTTCACACAACTGGCCCCAAAAGTCATAGGCGCCGCAGCCGCCCTTGGGAGGCTGCTGCCCAACGTGGGCGGCCCGAACGCCACATGTCGTCGCCTGTACTCCGGAGTGATCCGGAGTATGGCCTTGTACGGGGCACCTGTCTGGGTGGACGCCCTCGGTCGCGCCAATAAGGCCCTGCTGCGACGTCCGCAGCGGGTCATCGCGACGAGGGCGATACGCGGGTACCGGACGGTGTCCTGGACGGCGGGATGCGTGCTGGCCGGTGATCCCCCCTGGGAGCTCCAAGCGGAGATCCTCGCCGAAGTTTACCACTTCGTGGCGGCGAGGAGATCCCGCGGGGAGCCTCCAGCGTGGGAGGAGGTCACGCGCATGCGACGGCGGGCTCGGGCCGCCCTGTTGAGGCGGTGGACGGAGGACCTGGCTCCACCGGTCCCTGGACAGAGGACGGTGGATGCCATTCGCCCGGTCCTCCGGAGGTGGGTAGGGCTGCGATTCGGGTCGCTGACCTTCCGATTGGTGCAGGTGCTTTCCGGACATGGATGTTTCGGAAAGTACCTGCATCACATCGCGAGACGGGAGGCGACCCCCGCCTGTCACGAGTGTGGAGCGCCAGAAGACACGGCGCTCCACACGCTGGAGGAGTGCGCCGCGTGGAGTCCCATGCGGCACACCCTCACAGCGGTCATTGGCGCAGATCTGTCGCTGCCGAGCGTGGTTAACGCTATGCTCGGCAGCGACGGATCGTGGCAGGCGGTGGTCTCTTTCTGCGAAGCGGTGATGGCGCAGAAAGAGGCCGCGGAGCGGGCGAGGGAGGACGACGTCCTCGCGGACCCGCTCCGGCGTAGACGAACTGGGGGGAGGAGAAGGCGATTCGGGCGCCTTCTCGCTCTTTCCTAGTGCTGTGCGGATCATCGGTGGAGAGTCGGGGGATTCTCCACTGGCTTGCACGATCCCACACGTCTGGGGGATGGCCTTAATGAGCCGAGTCATCCCTCCATTGGCCGGGGCCCGTCATCGGTGACGGGCCGGCCGCCGGGGCGAGATGGTGACTGCTAACGCTACCCCATTTCGCCCTACTAGGCGGCAGACTGCTCATCCCGGGTTTTTAGTGGGTAACCTCACTTACTACCCCCCCGTGGGGGCCCTTCAGGCGAGGACTCCCACATAACCACTCCGCTCCCCCCGGGGCGGGTGGTATCCATAAAGGATTTTCCCGGGAGAAAAAAAAAAAAAAAAAAAGGAATATTAGCTACTAAGCCGGTGTCTTCCTTCCAGGATTCCACTTCACTGATTTAATCCGAGGACGGGTGTTTCGAGCACTCACTACCGAGATCCAGAACTATCAGCTGACGCCAAGACCGCCACATCTGGGACCTGGATCACGTGTACTATCAGGCCAGTGTCTCCCTCCGGTCTATGTAACTTCAGTAGAACTGTGCGGCTGTGCAACCTGATAAGGCTTGGCCTAATAAACTCTTCAAACCTACTCCCTGAGTTTACCTACCTACCTGCTGGCCGTGGGATGATTAGCAGTTCCCTATCGCCGCAGTACGATAAGAGTAGGAAAATTATGATTACTTATCAAAGACGCACAAATTAACATCAAAATAATATTTTGACTAACCTCGACGTTTCGACCAAGTTGCATTGACCGTGGTCACGAGTAGACTGAAGAAGCGGGAGTCATCGTCTTGAGGAGCGGCTGGAGCGATTTAAATCTACCCCGCTTGGTTTTCGTTAATGTAATTTAGAAACATGAGTTTAGTTCACGAAAGTTTAAAGAAAAGTACTTATAAATCAATTATTCAAATCTCCTAATAAATGAGAAAGTATATCTGTAACCTTTTCACGATGGAACCAATCTTTACAATATAGCTGTAGATAAATTGCCCATATTATTATTATTTCCTACACAAGAAATTATTCATCTCATATCTCGTACCCGGAAAGTAGTGTTTGTTTGATGCGAGTAGCGGGTGGAAGACTGCTTCCCACCTATGGGCGGGAAAATCTAAAGGTAAATACTTCCTTCTCAAGGGCCGACATGTCCAATAGCACAAACGTTGGCCATTTTGTATTTTTGCGTACGACACAGTCGTCCCTATTCTTATTTTTCAATGTATTTTCGCCATTATACAAATCTTCCTTTTATATCGTCGTTTTTAAACGAGTAAACCCGCGTCGGCTATAATCTCATTTATAAGGAGATTTGAATAAACGATTGATTATTATAATTTTCTTACTCTTATCCGATATATCTTAGCGTTTTAAAGATACGTCATCTATCTTTACTTAGCAAACGTCATTGAAAAATGAAATCCAAATGTAGAATAATGACGCCCAGCACAACCTAGATATCGGAGTAACTTTCTTCCCTTGACAGACGCCATTAAAAAAATAAATCTTAATTCGGAATAATGACGCCCAGCACAACCTAGATATCGATTTTCAGCCAAATTGAAGTAGTTTTTCACTTGGCAGACGTCATCGGAAAGTAAATTCCAAATTTGGAATAAGGACGCCCCGAAAAACCTAGATATCGATTTTTGCCAAATCTTAGTAACTTTTCTCACTAGGCAGACGTCATCGAAAAATAAATTCCAAATTTGGAATAAAAACGTCCAGAGTAATAATAATAATATAAACAGTAATATAAATCTTTATTTAAGCCAATAACACTTTTTCCAAATCTTGTATTGCTGGTGGTCTTCACACTTCGACGCTGAAGTTTGTATCGTTAAGACCTTAATTGATAGCTGTACAGTGCACAGTTGACTTCAGTACAATTTTTCACGCAAAATAGTTATAAACATAAATTTAACTTACAAATTATCCATAAAATAACATCTTGTTCAGTTTCATACATTTTTTTTATAAATTATCCACACAGGTGGTATTTATATTTTAACTACATTTGTGTTATTTACGTGTTTGTATGTATGATGCTATATGGTGATATATAAACTGAAAAATTCAGGACTTGATTATATAAATATGTTTTAATAAAAGGGCTAAATCTTCTTGCAAAAGTTGTACGAATGACAGGTTATTTTAATTGGAAAACTCGTTTATGTAGCATAGTACTAAAATTTGCAGATTTTTTAAAGAGTCTGTGTGCGAACTGAAAACAACCTAGATATCGATTTTCAGCCAAATCGAAGTACATTTTTCACTTGGCAGGCGTCAACGTAAAACAAATTCTTAACATGGAATAATAACGTCTACAACAACCTAGATATCAATTTTCAGTCAAACCGTAGCATTTTTCTTCACTTGGCAGATGACATTGAAAAAATAATTCCAAATTCGGAATAATGACTCTCAGCACAGCCTAAATATCGAGTATCAGACAAATCTGAGTAACTTTCTTCACTCGGCAGATGACATTGAAAAATAAAGAAAAGGAATAAAGACGTCCAGAACAACCTAGGTAGGTACACTATACATTTTCATTTGAGGACTGATCTCAGTCGCAGTTGCAATTGCGGATACTCACTAGAATCGTACGGTAGGAATATAAAGTGCCATGTTACCGGAGCGCATCGCGCATCTGCATATTCTTTGACCGTGATATTTGTGCAGCGAGCGCGGAACGTATGCGGCGATGCGCGAGTAAAGTAAGCTCGATTAGGTCCAGATGCTCAAGGCCATTGGCGACTCTAATCGCCTTAATATAACAAAATATCCGCTGAAGCGTAATTTCAATAACATCCTTTTACTAATATTATTAAAATAAAGTATAAGATAAAGAATGTATCGGAAATATCTCGAGTCCAGCACAGCGCGTTCAAACGGTAGTCTACTCGAGAAGAGGGCGCTTCACCCGACCAGTTTAAGTTGACCCGCGCGGTGCTCTTTGTTTTTAAAACTAAGGTTGGAAACATGGACGTAACATTGAGAAACGTCTTACACATTTAATAATTATATATAACCATAATATATACTTACATCAAAGTGTGTTAGTCCTTTTATCCTTTTTTCTATCCATAGTTTCTCGCTTTATCACTAAGCGAAGGAATAAAGACCCGATTTTTTTCCCTTTAAACAGTTACATAGAAGAAGAAAAAATGGTCTGAAATTAATTTGATATCCATAAAAAGCTATATTATTATATAACTTATTTTGTGTACAACGTGTTTGTGTTGAACACTTTTTACAAAAAAAATTGTTTGCTAAGTACCGAAAATCTTTTGATTGCAATCATACTGATGCAAAACGATGACGCGGTTGACAATGGAACATTTTTACATAGAACTTATTCAGTCTATTCTTGGAGATTCCCAGGTTATATCTATCGTGAATTTGAGATGCTCAATAGCATGTATCGTATACCTACGTCGAGTCCATGGTAACGCCATGTTGATGGCATTTATGTAACCCGTGATGTCCTAATGGCCATAGCTTTGGCCTGCCGTGGAAGCGTGGAGGAGATACTCTGTCAAATTCCGCCTTGGGTTTCATCACATAATCATTCAACATTTTGCGGAGTAGTCTAGAAATACTCAATTCATAATTCTATTGAGGGCTAGTAATTCTAGGTTAGCCTGAACAATAATATCTTCGACCACATCATCACCTTCCATCAGGTGAGATTGTGATCAAAGGCTAGCCTATCGAGCATAAAAAAAGTAACCGTGGTACTACTGGTGGTACCATGGATACTAAACGAGTTAGTTCTCACGATAGGCTAAGCTTATTTACCAACACCACCCAAATCATCGCTTATCAACAGCTGCAATAGTAATCAAAGGAAGATTTCTAAAAGTATGAGGGTCCGAGTTTCCGTTCTTGTCGCAGTGGCTCTATACATTTTTTTGCTGAACGTGGCAGTGTTCCGCTAATTTCTTAAATTTCTTAAAATTAGAATATTTTAATATAAAAATTTGTAATTGACCTTCATAAGAGTGACGTAGATGCCTAAATTGATAAATAATTTTGAATTTGATTTTGAGATTGATAAATGCAACATTTTTGTTAATTACTGCCCTTGTCACATGAAATAACTTAAAAATGATATTTGAATGAAGCGGCAGAGGTCAAGCAAAGCTGGTTTATAGATGACAAAAGAGAAGGAAAACAAAGGCTTTATAGACAAGCACTATACTAGATATAGGGTTAAAGTTTTTTTAAATACGTTACATACAGTGATGCAGTTTTTAAAGCGCTCGTATCGAATTTTGCTTAGACGTTCTTAACGATCAGCTAAGTTAAGGTACGTCAGTCATGACTTGGATGGGTGATCGGTAGTGAAATTACTACTGAGAGTACACGTGCTTCGGAGCGCACGTTAAGCCGTTGGTCCCGGTTATTGTGTATATTGATATAGCATGGTGGTAGGGCATTTTGCGAATGCTCGCCTGGGTAGGTACTTCCCTTAAAATCTGTCACCAACCAGAGCCAGAAATTCTAGGTTAGCCTGAACAACATCTTCAACCACATCGTCGCCTATCAGCTGTAAATAATATGAAATAAAAAACGGACACTTATTAACGAGACTGCCATGTCTGTAGGGATTGAGTTACAAACCAGTAATGCCATACCTAACACTAAAAGCTGTCCCTGGAAACCTTTGTATGAAGAGGAATAGTAACAAAAATCGGCCAAGTGCGAGTCGGACTCGCGCACGAAGGGTTCCGTACCATTAGCTATACAACATTAGACTTCATATTTTAACCTTTTTTATTTTAACGTCCGCACTTGGCCAATGAATTGCACTTTTTTGCTTCGAAGCTAGAGTAGCTTAATTATTGGAATGGCTTGGCGGAGTAATCCCTTTAGTCCTTTTAATTCTGTAGTCTCATTATAAGTGGACCATTTTGCGTTTGTGTACAGAACCCTAATATATGCGTGACTTCAGTATCTAGCTTCTCCCTATTTTTTGAAAGTAGGATAAGAAAGCAGACCGCTTGAAAACCTTCGTTCATTTCAAGATAACAAAGAAAATTGCTCTTTCCTTAGCCTTTAGGGACTTCCCCCTCGCTCTGTAATGCTATAAATATGACATTTTATAATTTTAAATGCAATGAGCTACTTACTTACGGTATTTATTTGATAATATCTTGTTGTGATTGTGACCACCCCCTGAACATAAAGCGATTATGTTTGCTTTGAGGGGACATATTTGAAAACATACAATTTTATATTTCAGTGCTGGGAGCCATTTTATTTTGTTCGAGGTAAGTATTCTTGACGTAACTTGAAGTAATGATGGTCGATGTGTAATATCTATAGACTTCCGTGCCGCGGGTCCATGATTCGATTCCGACCGCTGGTTTGAGCTTCACCGCATGTCGGAAAAAAGGGATCCGCAGAGCATGCGTTATTGCAAACATAGCCAGTAAAATTACAGGCACATAAGACTTGACAACTGTATGTTTGCAATAACGCATGCTCTGCGGATTACATTACCTCTTACCTCTCGCAAATTTGTAATTTTGTAATGTAATGCGCAGAGCATGCGTTATTGCAAACATTAAAATATTTAAATTATAGGGTTGCATCAGGGCTTTAACCTTGTTAATCATCATTAATTGCAAAATTAGTCTAGTTATAGTTCAACTTACGTCGTACTAACAACGTAAGTTGAACTATAGATGTTGCTCGTACTAACAACGTAAGTTGAACTATAGATGTTGCTCGTACTAACAACGTAAGTTGAACTATAGATGTTGCTCGTACTAACAACGTAAGTTGAACTATAGATGTTGCTCGTACTAACAACGTAAGTTGAACTATAGATGTTGCTCCATCCCATGTAATTTTGTAGCATGCGTTATTGCAAACATAAATATATCAAAATTATAGGTTTTCGTCATCATTAACAAGTTTTGTAATGTATCTAATGGTGTAATATAAATTTGGTGGGTTTGTGCAAGAGCTACTAATTTTGAAATCTCGACGTTCTGGGTTCGTTTTCCTGGTTGGATGTTTATTGGCTTTGTATTTACCTTAATATTTGCCTTTACTTCTTCATGTCATAATAATAAATTTATAAAAAACCGACTTCTACACTAAAAAGTATGAAAGGCAATTTGGTTTTATTGACTTGGATAACAATGGTATTTCATCCAGGACGTTGTTCAGGATGCTGAATGTTATTTTGATTTAAACCCAAACTACTGACACGATTTTCATTAATGTCAAAGAATCACTATGGGATCAATGTGAAACAAAATCCTTTAATAAGTAATTAGATCTTGTTAAGAGGATAAAAATTACTAAAAATAATTTTGAAATTGGAGCTATGATGATGGAACTATAAGGTACAAACAAAAAAAAATACAGCCCATTTAGGTACTTCTGCCTTACTTAAAAATTGTTAAACATCTTCTGAGTATTCTCCCGTATATTTAGGATGTATTTTACTAGGTAGGGTAACATAAACGTAATGCTTTTCTTCTTCTTTAATAATTACCTATCTACATGTACTGTGTTGAGAATACAGCAATCTTATAAGATTATGTTTACTCTAAACATTTCATTAAACAACAAATTAAATCGATAATTTTTCAAACGATTAGTCTTAAAATTTTGATTGATATACAAATAAATAAAGTAAATAATAAAAAATCTATTTATTGCCTTTACCAAATGACTTTGTACGTAAAGTCTGTTTTTTCTTACCTGTCTTAAAATGTAAACAAACATACCTCAGTTACAAAATCACAAGTTTTCGTCATAATCACCGATATTTGGCCATTCACAACTGACTAGGACTAACAAAAGAAACATCACGCTTCCATAAACATACAAATATCATTGAAATGTATAGTTTTTTCCAAAATATAAATCAATTATCGTAATGATCACAAAATCTGTATACAGTAATGACAGTGATTTGACATAAAGTACTCTATCTTGTCTATGAATTTTAGTGATGGGAAGATGGGTATCAAAATAATGAATAGTTGAAGTGAACAACTGAACATATTTCGTTCATCTCGTTATACTAACTGGTTGAATAGATTAAAACAAGTAGATATGTATAATTTAGTTTATTTTTTAGGGTTCAGTACTAGAAAGTGAAACCCTATTATAAAGCCGCGAATAACCTTCACTCCGTCCGACTTTTAAAGGACTGTATCTTTGAAACGGTAATAGATAGCCTATTGAAATATTCACAGAATATGGGTTAAAATAGTGATTTTCCTAACAAGTAATAATAATAACAATAAGTTAAAAATAAACGGGTTTTCATACAAACACCTGTTTTGTTAACGAATTTTAGTTTTGCTCCATAGTAATAACGGTAATACATACACGATTCAAACTTGGTATGATTTTAGTCCAATATTTATCAATAATAAAAACCTGCCAAGTGCGGGTAATCTTGCACTGTATGAAAAACATAACGATTTTGTGGTACATTCAGTGTTGATACGGAAGCTTCGGTGCGGAAGTCCAACCCGCACTTGGCTGGTTTTATAAATAACCAGAACTAAACTAAATAAATAAACATTTCAAAGGTCCTGTCTTCCATTACTGACTTTTTTTATCACGTCGAAGATAAAATCAGTACTAATATACTTATACTTAATATTATAAATGCGAAAGTAACTCTGTCTGTCTGTCTGTTACACTTTCACGCCAAAACTACTGGACCGATTTGAATGAAATTTGGTATGAAAATAGTTTGAAACCCGCGAAAAAACATAGGATAGTTTTTATCCAACTGCGCAAAAAGAGGTTAATGTTATTTCGCGATAACCGACATACGCGCGGGCGGATCCGCGCCCAGAAAGCTAGTAATTAATACATTAAAGGTGCCACGTTTTGTATTAAAAGGAAAATATAAATAGAAATAACATAAAAATGGCTCCAATATTATTTTGTGCGTCACTACAGTGTCCACTTAGTCAAATTTTCGGACTTAGTGCTTTCTTGTGAACAGTCTGCTAAACTCATTTTTCACCAATGTCTTTTAAGATAATTATTTTTTCTCAAAAATGGTATGTAATGTTGCCATCCATAACATCTCTAAAAAGTATCCAGAAAGTGCACTTTACCTGAGACTTATTCACATCTGTCCAGTACGAAGCAAGATTTTAAATTTGAAATTTCCTACAGTCCAGTAAGTAAGTATGTAATTTAAGTAAGTATGTAATTCACTTACTGGACGTCATCCTCTTTAGATCAGCTTAGGAAAAAAATACATAGTACCAGAAACAGATTAGAGTTTAGCCATTATAACATGGTTTTAGGAGGGTGGCTCCGAATATATGTCTATCTCTCTTTTTGGTATGTCATTTTATGAGATAGATATAGTTTGAGAGTCTTAAAGAGCCATTTTATATGTCTGTCACGAGACTGTGACACTTAACGCGACGCAGAAAAAGTAAGCACGTTGTACTTAGTAATGTTGTAGAAGTGTAGTGTGGGGTTTTATGTTTGTATTTAGTAATTTCAGTTAATAAATCATGTTGGATATTATAACCGATCCCAATATCTATCAGTATCCTAATATGAATGTAGCCTTCAATATTAATTAAACGAATCTGTTGTTAAACTTTCTTTCATTTTTAAGAAAAGCATTATACAAGCTTCAACCAGTAAGAAAGCCATCCTGGCTTCGTACGGCGTCGCCGTCGTCTGAAAGCCTAACGCTCCTCCTCACTTCGCTCGTCGTCGCGTCAATATCGAATAAAGCTATATAAACAAGTCTATGACTAAAATATAAATCGAACATCTAATGTAACAGCTATATAAACAATTCTGTCACAAAGATCGATCATTTCCAAGAAACGATATTAAAAAGAAAATGTGCAATATAGAGCGAACGAAACTATTTATTTTACTTTTTAATCATATCACTCAGTTTAATAGTATTGTACGGCTCGTCGTTCATTCGATGGGTCCCCATCACTAATCTTGTCTTTGGATGACCAACCGCCATGTTTGTTTACATAATAAGACAGGTAAGAAAAAACAGTTTAAGCCTGCACCGAGGCAGCGATACGTAATTTCGGTTCGATTGATCCATTGCTGTATCTTTATTTCTTAATTTTGAGTTATGTCATTAATATATATTATATTTAAGGATTAATTCTATAAATCATACACTTTGGAAACACGATTACTTAAAGTTTCCTCGATAGAAAAAAAATCCAAAGTTGTACCTAAAAAACTAAATAAACCCTTAGTACGGCGTAAATACTTAACGGGAAGTCATCAGTATTTAAATAATAAAAAACAACGTGATTTCTATAACGTAAATTTTTCAAATAGGTATTTGTTTTTATTATACGAAGGAAATACTTAAATTCACGCATGTTCCGCCCATGTTAGTCAGAACCGCGATGCTTTGTCCCTATTCGCTTTAGTAATTTTTCGGCCGTCGGACGGGGACGGATGCTGTTGGCGTGCCCTACTCACGCACACAATATACGCGTTGCGCATAAAAAGCTCGGTGCGCTCTTAAAAAGTATCTAATTATATTTTTGAGACTTTTAGGTTGGGTTACGCTCTGAACAGTTTCGCCTCTTCTCACACGAAAAATTCTGGGAATGGAGCGACACCTACAGTTCCACTGACGTTGTACTACAAACATGACTAATTTTGCAACTTGTAAATGACGACGAAACCCTATACAATTTAAATAATTTTATTTTTGCAATAAACCATAAACCTACGCACTATAATTTTCGAAAATTAGTAGTATGAAATAATTTCATTATATTGTTGATGTAAGTCCGATGATCGTAATAAATTCTTCTTCTCCAGGGTAAAAACCTTTTCTCTGTGGTTATGTAGGGTTGCCCAGTGTTTGATTTCACTGTGCACTTTAGTTTATTTCTTAAAAAGGTCGGTGAAAGCGGGCGGACAGACCAATGGACAGCCGAGATAGGTATAAGTACCTATGCTTCTTGCGGTACGGAACAATAAAAACGAAACGTCTAGGTTTATAATGTTCTCTAGACCGTTACGATCACTACAAGCATACCTATTCGTACATATAACACAAACATCAATATGAAACAGGGAACAAATCAAACGAGTTGCTCACTGCTGTTTACACTGGGGGACCAATATCACGAGTACCAACACAGACAACGCAATAAAATATAAGTATATACATACCTACTCAAAATAGACTATTGTCTAAGTAAATATTGCCGAATGGTCGAATGTCAACTATCTATATGAACAAGTGTTTGCGGAATCCGATCCTTCTGCAATGTTTCCTTGTGACTAGGTAGCTATGTATCTACAAAAAAAAGAAGGAATTCGAGAGTGTTTTTTATGTATGACAAGCTCTGTACAGTGCTGGTCCTGGGAGTCATCAGAGGTGACGATAGGAAAAATACCAGAAGGTGGACAGCGGCGCTTTCTAAAGAACTGCCATTTACACTGAGATCTTCGAGACGCCTGCCCAGCTTGGGAATGACGTCAAAGTTCCCAGCGAGGAGGCCATTCTGCAACAATGCCATTATCGCTGTTGATGATGTATGGACGTTATGGCCTTGCATAACTCTTCACTGGACCATCAAATTATTTTTTCTTGGATATATAGATAAATAATCATACATAATTTGATGCTTCTATGTACCTATATTACCGATTTTACTATAAAGCAATAACAAAAAACATTAAAAAATGACGTTTCGTGTACAGAAAGGAGATTCCTTACTCTAAACCGCTTAAACCGACTGACTAAGCCTATAGTATAAAATAAATATAGGCAGAAGGTGTTCTCACCTACACATACTAATACTGTATATATATAGGTACATATTACCAAAATATAAATAAACTTACCTACCTAAATAATAATTACTCAGGACTAGCAGAAGGTTATATTATCTATATAATATTACCGTGCCTCAGAGGTTGTTAGCATTTTACCAATAACCCTGTATATGACAAATAAGTACTTTTTTATGTATCTAATTGTGACGGAACTTAGTAGTCCACCTGATGTCAGGTGGACTAACCTCTTACCATTGCAGATGCATTTCATGACAAGTGACGAATTGCACTGCGCCCGTCACCTTGAGACATATGTGCCTGTAATTTTACTGGCTCTCAAGGACTGATGGCGGAACACACTGTTACTTATTAGGTGCTTGGCGACAGATTTTCTACTCGAGGGTGGTAGCTAGCCAGGCGAGCATTCGCAAAATGCCCTTCCACAATGCGGCGAAGATTAAGTTGCTATAAATAAAAATAGTAAAGCTATCTACAGTTTACCTACGCTCAAAGGAGTTAGTCTTCAAAGACTTATAGCTTTTCTACTTCAAATCGCAATCGGATAATCTGTCTTCTCATATTTATAAAGATTTGAAATCCATTTAGTTTTTTTCAATAGTGGTACGCCAGAAAGACAGAATGAATTATGTTGGTTCTAGGAAATGTTAAATTGATGTTAAAAAACTTTGCTTGAAAGCTTTCCTGAAAGCCAGGTGTAGGTATGTCTAGCTTTCCCCAACTGATTTTTCGTACACCTACCTACTTACTAACAGCTTTTATATGATATATTATATAGCTATATTGTTGCTTACATTATTCGACAGTTAATAATAAAATAACTTTATAATAAGTAAAATAAAATTACCGAGTAATGGAACACTCAAAAGTGTGAAATAACTTGTTGAAGTCAGTACCATGATAGTACAAAAGTACCTATTATCACAATATAGAAGAGAGGTGGGATGAAAGGAACATTCATGTTGCTGAGGCTCTAGCGAATTATTGAAATAATATTTGAAACAGATTGGCATCAAATGGAAAGCCTACATTATTCTTCTATTAAAATAAAATACAATTATTGGCAATTTTTAATCCTTAGTTGGGTTTATAATGTATTTTGTTAAAAAAATGTATTTTGTCCCTTTCATGAATTGGTTGTATTGAAAGGGACACCCCAATTCTTGGAAGGGACAGTACATCATATCCAGGAAAAATCACATTATTATTACTAAAAATGCCCTAAAATATGGGTTATTATAAAAAAAGCTACTCAGGTAAGTATGTTGAAAAGTAATGCTGCAAAGATAATGGACCCATGTTGAAGAGAGTAACAGTTACAGGTTTTATGTTTAAAAGTATTTAATAGTGTTACTTGTGTCATCAGATACATATATACAGATACTATGTAGGTATTTATAATGTAATTAATACAGAAAACAACAAAATAAGAATACTTTTTCTTTTTATATCTAAAACAATAAATGCTACATTTATAATGATTGAACAGACATCAACAATAAAAAACTAAAAAACAAACGCTTTTTTGTAATGCCTCATGCATTGCCTCTTAAATGCATGTGCCTAGACACGTGTTTTCTTTTAAAAATTATATATTCGTTAGATAGCAAGCCCAGATAGCAGATCATGAAAGTGTTGTGAGTCGGCCATGAATTGGGGGGCGTCCCTTACATAACCAATTTTTGTGTCCCTTTCAAAAATATCATACTGAATTTGTTAATATAACAACAATATTTACAATTATCGATTGAAGTCTAATGCACTGCTGTTGCTGTATCTGCCAACCTCTGAACTATTATAAGTAATGGCTAAGAACCAAATAATCAATCACACCATTTAACAAAACGTTTTGCAATTATTAAGGAAAAAATACTTTGCGGCGTCAAAAAACACACTCTCACTTTTTCGCCATTTTTGAAATGACTGGACGGACACTGACGGAGTGTGAAGTAGTACGAATGTGCATCAGAGTTACCATACAATAAAAATAGTTTTGATCTGAAAATGTTTTTAGTTTGCCGGATATTGCAATATGTCCCTTTCATAACGTGTCCCTTTCATACCACCTCTCTTCGCCCCTATGGTGCGCATGGTACCGACTTCGACCGACTTTTTTTTTCATCCTTTTTAGTGTCCCTTGCTACTTACGGGAGGATTGAGACAAGAAAAACATCAATCTCATTTTCAATAATAAGCTTAATAGGCTTAACAGTTGTTATAGTGTTGATTTTTCCATGCTTTGGTCATGAGAATATCGACTCGCACTTGGCTAACTTTTTGTATTTGTTGTTATTGCGGCAAGAGAAATACATCATCTGTGAAAATGTCAACTGTCTAGCTATCACCGTTCTTGAGATACAGCCTGGTGACAGACGGACGGACAGCGAAGTCTCAGTAATAGGGTCCCGCTTTTACCCGTACGGAACCCTAAAAAGGACATAATAATAAACCATAATAATGAACAACATACTTTTGCTTTCAAAACACGATATGTGTGTGTGTGTGTGTGTTTGTGTAATATGTTACCATACAAACTCGTACTATACTTGTCCGTTGTTAAAACAAAATAAACGTTCACAATCACTAGAAACAAACTGTAAAACCAATCCATTTGTGCGTTTCCGATTTCCCTACATTATCTGGTGGAGGAGATATCTCCTAGGATATCCTTTAATCCCTTTCGTCTCGCCTGCGATCGGCGCGCTGATATAAATCACGCAGAATTAACCAGATAAGCGGTGCTTTAGCAAGGGGTGTCAGCGGTGCGAAAAGTGTAAGTTAGCTAACAAGGTTTTTTTATGGACGGTAAAGTTGTTTTAGCGACTTTTGCAAACGTTTTAACTACGTTAGTACGGTTAAACAACGTATTGATACAATTTGAATTGCATCAACGTCAACCACCTAATTAATCAGTTTATAAATTTTTTTTTACCGGCGGTATGCCTTTATTAAACAAAATACTATGAACTATATACAACACTACAGCTACTACAATAAAAGCATTTAGACACCTATAAGTCATAGCAGACTCATAGGCAGTCCAAATGCTCCAGCCCACTCCCAGTTGGCAGCGTGCCCAGCATGCTGGCAGCATTGCCCCGTTGAATTGCAATGCTTATTCGTTGAGCCAAATATGTGCCAGCATTTTGATCACGCGTCGCATCGACCAAGCGCTCAGATAGGTTTTGGAAAATACGATGAGCTCCCGGTCCCCACGGACCCAACGTCTCTACACCAAACGGCTCAAATATGTAACCCATACCGAGGTTAGCATATTTGCGCCGCTTGAGTTGCTCCGCCGAAGTAGCCGCAGCGCCAGCCCTATATATATATATAGTTTATAAATTATATTAAACTAGCGGTCCGTCCCGGCTTTCGGCTTCGCACGGATATTTAACAAAAATTTCAAATTATAAATTTAAACATAAAAAAGTAGTTATTGTGACATACATGACATACATATAACTGTAATAGTAACAGTAATAGTATTGCGAACTGTTTTATAGATATTGATGTGTTCTATAACATTGTAGTACACCACTTTGCTCTTATTTCAATAATTTTCGCAGTGTACGCGATATCACAATTTGCACTATAGGTTACATTATCAAAATTTTCATACGGATCCTTAGCTGTTTTGAAAATCTTCTATATCCGATGTTGATCAGGGATAATGTTGAATTTTCAAGTGAAATTTTTTTTCAAATCGGTCCAGTAGTTTCAGATATCTTATTAAAGTAAACAAACAAACAAACAATCAAATCTTTCATCTTTATTATATTAGGATTATAAAAGTGTAGTACATCACCTTGCTCTTATTTCAATAATTTCAGCAGCGTACGCGATATAACCTTTTTTTTGGTATTTTTTTCGCTCTATGGGTTACATTATCGAAGTTTTCCTAAGGATCCCTAACTTTTTGCAAATCTTCTATAGCCTATGTCATCAGGGATAATGTTGGCATGGGGAAAGAATTTTTCAAGTCGGTCCAGTATTTTCAGAGCCTATTCAATGCAAACATACAATCAAATCTTTATTCTCTTTATTATATTATCTATATAATAGACATAAGACCGGTTCTTATAATCAACCATCCGCTATTCGTCATAGCAACCGCTCCTAAACAATAGCTGTGTTCGCAGTAGCCATAACAATATTACAGTAACAGCCGGTTATCTGTTATCTCAGTAGTATTTTATAGAAACGCTTTCGGCATACGCCTGGTCAAAAAATTTACAGGTCGCAAGTATAACGACCCCCTTTGGCGTTATAGAAGTACAGGGGCAAAAGCGTCACTATGGCATTTTGAGGACATGAGTTTAATATCAGGATAAGATAATTATTTAGGTTTCTGTGAAAGAAATTCTCATTATTAACTCGTCGTTTAGATATGTGCCCGGTAGATAGCAGTAGGTTGGTCTTGTATTACATTACACAAGTTCGTTTATTTTCGTTTGTTCAGGGCTCAAGCATTTGTTGAATTTGAATTTGAATTCACATATTTTGATTTGTGAATTCAATGTGAACATGTCTTATTTGAAAAAATACTTGACAACCCTGACAACGAAGAAGAAACCGTTTAGCAAAAACAGTGCTAATCCCGCCTCTACTAATGACGTATTAAGACGATCTCCGTCGACACGCGTTCTTTTGCGCGTTTTTTCGTCGTGTACGGTCATTAGGATGTTTCTGGAACTCTCTCGAACATTCTGCAGCTTTCCTCGGCAATTTTATGTAGCAGTTTGTGCGGAAAATATTTATTACCTTTGCGTCACAGTTAATAATATCCAGTAGGCGTCTAGAATAAAAAAGAGGACACAGATACTGATTAGCACGCAGCCGACTTCTACTATTTATATGGATATATATTTCGCTGTATAGGCAAGATCATGCTTATTCAATCATCAAAATTCGGTTTACAACAAGTTGTTACATATTTTTCAGGGCAAGCAAGTTCCATTTTCCTTTGAAAATGGGACTCTTTTCAGGAATACATGCTGTGTTCAGGACTGTTTGTGTCATTCATCCATAATACGTAACTATAAGATCATCAAGGTTAGGCATATTGGAACATACTTATTTCAGTTTATTGAATGTAGGTAACTGAAATACGAGCTAGTTTCCAGCTGTTCTGCCGTCTGTTATACCAATAGAAGTAGGAAAATCCTCCTAGTCGTTCTGCCAACGGAACAGTGTGATTTGAAGAAATTAAACGGGACTGACTTATATTGTAGATTGTGACGGTTTGGCACTGCACCCAACACAAATAAAATCAAGTTTTATGCTCCAGTATATTTCAATACGCAAAAATAATACGGGTCAACTAAATGAACATTTCTTTAGGGAGTCTGAAAATCGTATCTATTTGTACTACCTAACTGCAAAAACCTCGGTCCTCGAACCTAATGTAAACTCTAGTAGAATATGTGGAACTGCCGGAAAATACCAAGGAGTGCTGAGTAAATTAATAGGTACAAAAGTATAAACTTAATTGTTTCTAAATATTATTTCATGCATGTTTTATTTCAACAATTTCGCAGGGTGGTAGGGCATTTTGCGAATTCTCGCCTGGCTACCTGCGCCACCCACAAGTAGAAAATCTGTCGTCACACCTAATGGTGTGTTCCAGCAGCTATGCTTGACAGACGTTAGTTTAACATCACGAGACAGTGGTCAAAGGCTAGCCAAAATTTATAATGGGATTCCAACCCGTGTCCCCGTTTTACGCATCGGGTACTTTAACCGCTCGGTCGTCGAGATTGGTGAATTTGATGTGAATGTTGTATACGCTAACGTACTCAATTAATGCCGGGACCCAATTTGGAACTGTTTAGGAAAAACTGTCTTACATGGCACCTCTCATTTATAATTCCATTCCAAAAGATTTGCTGGAATTACGAGGTCGCAGATTTTACACGGAGTTGAAGAAGTTGTTAGTGAGCGAGAGTTATTACTCAGTAAAAGATTTCCTTGAGAAATCATCCTGTAGATACTACATTTACCATGCTAAATAGTTGCAACATAATAATTATTTTTTCTTTAATATTATATAATATATACTAAATAGCTTCAAAATATTAATGACATAATTTTTCACATTATATAATTTTTTAAATGACATTTTATATTTACATTTGCATAAGTACCTTACATGAGGTTGTTTTGGAGAACTACCAATATTTTTAAGATCATAATGTACCCATATTCGTGCAAATAAAGAATTGAATTGAATTGAATTAAATTAAATTCAACTATTGTTTTAGTTTCCCCTTCTGTCATCATAACTGTGGCTTTGGTAAGTATTAAAGTTAAGTGGATACCTTACGGAGAGGAGTTCTATCGGATTAGTGTTGAGTAAGTGTTTCTTACTTTCTATCACAATTTAGGTATGTATACTAAGTGTGCACTATGCTGGTATGTAGATACTCTGTCGAGGAGTCGATGGAATAGCGAAGCCGACATCGCTTGGTAATCTTGAGCTCGTGGGGTGGGCTTGATTCTCGGGTCAAACTCTGTGTTTTCTTAATACATTTTCAGTATTAGTCTGGACTTTAGTGTGGGGACGGGAGGTGGAGTTCGGGGAATTAGAGTCTAATTGTAAATGAGACGTCCGATCGTATTGAGTTCAGTTTATTACGTAAAAGTAATAGTATTACATACAAATTACCTAATACTATTACATTTTCCTTAACCTAACACCTTACACACTACATTAGAACTGTACCTGTTAGATGACTAAATGCTCACCCCTTATATTAAAGCATTTCTCGCGCTTACCGATGACTACAGTAAACTTTTTGGCAGATGTTAAGCTATCTTCACTTCTTCAATCTCTCTTCAATATTTAACTTGACTGATGCTCCAATATCACGAATGGGAAAAGACAAAAAATATGGAGTTTAACTTTTCTAAATGCTGTGTCATGACTTTCGGTTGCATGAGGTACCCAATGGAGTTCCAGTATAAACTCGGCTGCGAGATCTTAACTAGAACAACCATATTGAAACATCTGGGAGTAATTTTCGATGGAGTTCTCACGTTCCACGTCCACATTACTCTAGTCGCCAAAGACACCTTAAGACGGCTCGGTTTCGTGCTGAGAGTGCTGATGTCGTCAAACTTATCTTTGTCGCTCTTGTACGTAGCAAACTTGAGGCCAGCTCATGTGTATGGCATCCACACGAAAGCACATATGCACTGACGTTGGCGAAGGTACAAAAAGCCTATCTTCGGTATATTTACAAACGTTTGTATGGCTACTTCCCATTTATGTACCCAATACAATTACTCCTTCGTTGCCAATCGTTGCTTAAGTTTTAATTCCCTGGCAGGTTACTACTCGCATGTGCAAAATTCTATATGGTAAAATAGATGTTTCAGACCTGCATAATGAGTTGTCACGGTTTTATGAACCTGATAATTATGCCCTTTGCGGAGCCCAAACACTACACTGATGCATACGGGCAATTCCCTATTCCACGATCTCTCAAGGCACTTAATAGTCTCCTGGACCGGAACCATAATTCTGATGTGCTTGCGTATGAATGGAAGGTGATTATCTCTAAATGTTTGAAAATTTGTGAGAAAAATGTCTGAAATTCTGTGTATTTTAATTGACATTTTATTTATTTATTTAATTTTTATTTATATTAGAAATTGTATTCAGTAACTTATTTGGCTAATTTATTTTTATTGTGATAGATTGATTTTATTTTAATACATGATGTTTTTCAATATTGGCATTGTATTATTTATTTATAAATCTTGTCATTAGTAATAAATAATATTCTTTAATTAATTTCTAATTAGTGTAATTGGCAATAGCCGTACTAATTATTTAAATACAAAAAAATAAATAAATAAAATTCATAAACAGCACACCAAAAGCATCAGTCTGCGTTACTGAGGCTTACTACAATTTGGTGGTTGCTTCTTCAAATGTTATCAGTGGCTTGAGTTTTACAGCATATAGTGGTAAGTACTGCAATTTCCGAATACAAACGTCTAGCCAATAGCAACCGTCAAAAATTTGTGGCCCTGACGATGTGTTCCTTGCTACCCTGAGGTAAAGTTAGTTCCCTTATTACTTCTAACCCACAGTCTTCTACAGCTGGTAAGATGGTGGTAAAAGACTAGACCATCTGTTTTAATTAATCTTAGGTTAAAGAAGATAAAAAACGCGCCCTATGTCCATAGTGCTTCTCGACATTGTAACAAGCCCACACATGTGGAGTTCGAGTGCCTACACGGGGCCATCATTTTTTATAAATAAATAATAATAAAAAAGGCTTATATTTCTAACTAAAGAATACAAAAACTAAACTTATTTCTAATTATGGGGTATGCATATATAACCTTATGCCCTATATTTATAGATGTTTTTGTAAGAACCCCTGGTTCTCGAAGGTGTAGGCCTCCTCTAGAGATTTCCAAGTATCCCTGTTCTTCGCTGTCTCCATCCACTGTTTGCCAGCCGATTGTGTAATATCGTCAGTCCACCGGGCAGCTGGTCTACCTCTCTTTCTGGTGCCTGATGGACTCTTCCAGGAAGTTAACCTGGCGGTCCATCTCTTGTCTTTTAGTCTGACTGTGTCCAGCCTAACGCCATTTAAGCTTTTTGCTTTGAATCTTTATAAATAAATATGATATTATTTTAAATCAAACAAAAACATATACATTATAAACGGTTCTTTTATACACATCCTCAGAAGCAAGAACCATCCGCCATCTACCCCACCCACCTTAATTAACCCATCCCCGCTCTAATTAACATTAGACTAATCAAACAAATCTACCTGTTTAATGCCCCCCAACTAGATGGCGTTGCTAATCAAATCAAGATGGCCGTCACGCACGCATCCAATTTGCCAGGTGTCTCTGTTGTTTACTCATTTAATTCCACCATTGTGACTTGCATCGTAATGATTTCCTTGTTGTGATATGTCTATATAAGCCCAAGCCACTCAATATAATATAAATGATAAAAAAATAAGCATTCTCGAAATCAAAAATCCATTGATATTCCAGGACATACAGAATCAGTGTATCTTACCATTAAAGTTTATCAATTAATTACTTAAATCAAATTAATAATTTATTTACCTACTTATTATAAGGTCTTTAACAGTATCACTTGCGAATATTAAAAGCGTGCAAATATTAAAAGGTTTTTTGTCACTGAAGTCTATAATGTCTTTATAAAAATCACCAGTCACATAATCAATTTTTATATATGTTACCTTTCAAAAGTTTCATTTAATTAAGAATCTTATTATATATGGAGCTACAATTATTGAACACATTTCTTTTGTACACATTTTTATTACAACAAAATTGATCATCTATACATACTTTGCTCGTTTTTGTCGTGTAAAAAAACTTCACTTCGCAATTTTAAATTTTCTGGACGATCTTTAGTAAACAAACAAACGTCTCATATATACATAAAGATTATTAAATACTTTTGAAGCAGTGATAGCTCAGTGGCTTTAGCTATGGACTGCCGCGCAGCAGGTCCATGGTTCGAATCCCGCCACGGGCTTGAGCTTCACCGCATGGTGGAAGGACATTTTTGCCAATGTCCGCCTGGCTAGCGACCACCCTCAAGTTGAAAATCTGTCGCCAAGCACCTAACGGTGTGTTCCGGCGGCTATCCTTGAGAGCCAGTAAATTCTTAAAGCCTGTTAACACCTTCGACCACATCATCACTTACCATCAGGTGAGATTGTGGTCAAAGGCTAACCTATCAGAAATAAAAAAAAAAAATACATAAAGATTATTACATACTTTGAACTCTACAGCTCTATATTTACAGCTTTCTAGATTTCAGACCCTGTTTTCAGATATGGGTTTTGTTTTGACTTCTATCTCACAGAAAGCGATTGGAGTCTCCTATAGCATCTGCAATAGCAGAGTTACTACAGATGCGTTGCCGGTCCCTTTAGTAAGGGTTAAAATCCTTACCAATATAATTAATAATCTTGTGCTTTTTCAAGGACCAATTTGGAAAGTCTATTCTGGTTTCTGACACATTTTAGATCTGTTCAAAAGTTCTTTTGAAGATCTCAATTTCAGATTAACTTATTTCAAAAGATCACAGAGATCCTACTTGAGATTTTTATTTACTATTTAAATTAGGTACCTAATTTTTTCAAATGGGTTTTTTTAGTTGTTATAGTAGAACAAGTTTGTCCGGGGAATACATATCTATTTCAACTGCCAAGCAGTAATGTTCGCATTATTGTCTTCGGATTTACTGTTTTAAAAAAACACTGGCACACGAAACATATGAAGGGATGGCGGCTCTTGGAGCCAACGTTTAGTCTCGGGGAGACGGGTACAGTGCATTTGTTCTTACGCTTCAGCACAGTAATTCAAGTATCTAATGCGACGCTGGTTTTCAGATGAAACCCATAGGTAGGTAGCACTATGGCTAGCGCTCTTCTACATAGAATCTCTTCTTGCACTTTGGTGGGTGGTTTAAAGCGTCGCTTTTACATCTCAAGGTGCTGTTTTTGATTCTTGCTGCGGAGAATTATTTCCTGTCAAAGAAATATTAGATAAAATGCTCGCCGTCTATTAAATGAGACACAGATAACATATTAGTGGGGCTCTAATATAATATTTTTGATATATAGGTATGGCCATAGTCATAAAATAACAAATAAAAACAAAAAACTACGACACGTTATAAATGTTTTACTTTTAGCTTATTCTTCCATTTCGAATCAATGCAAATTGAATCTGTCAGCAGCCTTTTGACTTAAGATTTTACACCACACGACTTTAATTTCAACTTAAAAGTTTAAACTAACAAGTAAAGTAAATTAAAGAAGTAAAAAATTCGACTGCAATTTTTTTAAACTTTTTATCGTGTGATTGAAATTAAAACTGCAAATTATATTAATTAATGAAATCGGTTTTTAAAGCCCTTCAATTGATACCCCATTTATTGTTTGATTGGGTTTGGAATAAAAAATCCGCCAGTTTGTTTTTATTTTTATTTATGTACCAACCTAGTGTCACTTGCGCTATCAAGACGCATATCTTACATCTATATCGGTTAAGTTGCTTACAAGTTATTCCAGAATAAAGAAACACACATACCTAAACCTTGAAAAATATATCATGAAACATAACTCTTATTTTTTTTGAGCAGTGGTGTAAAAAGAGTCTACCATCATACTAAACATTAAGCTACAGTCGATAACAGGAAGGATTAACACTGAATATGGCGTATTATAAATAAACTTGGCTCAGAGGCATTAGCTATGGACTGCCGCGCAGCAGCTCCATGGTTCGAATCCCGCCGCGGGCTTGAGCTTCACCGCATGGTGGAAGGGCTTTTTGCGAATGCCCGCCTGGCTAGGCACCACCCTCAAGTAGAAAATCTGTCGCCAAGCACCTAACGGTGTGTTCCGGCAGCAGTCCTTGAGAGCCAGTGAAATTTACAGGCACATGAGACTTAACAACTATGTCTCAAGGTGTGTGCGCAGTGCAATTCGTGACTTGACGAAATGCATCTGTTATAGGCAGAGGATACCGCTTAACATCAGGTGGGCCTCGAGCTTGTTCAGTCACAACAAAATAAAAATAAAAAAATATCTTTGCTACGCGTTATTATTTTAAATTTTATTAGGTTATTTATCTGTTTATTCTGTTTTATTTCAATTAGATAATCTTGCTCATTAGGTTGTACGCGTTGGCTCTTTGGAAATATTGTCTTTGTACCCTTGCATTGGAGTGTATACCAAAAAAACTTATTTATTGCTTGAAATGCTTTGAACAACTTAACAAATGCTGAAATTTTGCCACCATCGGACTACGGAGGAGTGAAAAAGAGGCAGCGATGTGAAATCGCAACCAGTTTAGGTAAAATCCGAAAGAAAGCTTAATAGCACAAACCTTAAATTACGTATATCGAAAATGTTGCTTTTTTGTTCCTCTTGATAAGGTTTTGATATTTTATTAATATATTTCCAAACTCATTCATACGTAAATAATTAATAATTAAGATATTTACGTTCAAGTGTAATTTTGAGTCAACTTTGCTATTTTATTTCATCGAGAGAATTTCAAAGAAACGTGTTTCGGACTTTTCTTGGCCTTAGATAACGTTATCGAAAGTATCGAAACTTACATATGATTTTTATACTGCTACAAACTTAATAAATTTTGCTGGAAATCTGTTGAATGAAAACTATTTAGCACTTGTCAGCGTCTTAACTTTTTTCACACATACCTTTATTAGCTTAGCGACAGATTTGCTCTTTGAGGTAGTTAGCCAGACCAGCATTGACAAAACGCGCTATCATTATTCTTTGAAGCTCAACTGCAACCGCTCGATTGGCAGTATCTACATCATCATTGCCGCTATCATGGGTCTAGTTAACACTGAACGACACTGCCAGTAATGAACTGCAGGTTCCTAAGAACGACTTCCGACGGCTGCTGATGTGACGTACAGTCACGTGCAGCGCTGCACTTGATAGGGTACTGTAGTGGAATAGTGAGTGTTGTACAGTCCCATGGGGGACTGAAATAGGGGATCGTAGTGGAACGAGCGGCCTGTACTGTAAGTCACACGTATATCTTCTGCTGTTGCAGGCAGCTTGTGCAGGATTCGTTTGGAATAATACCTGATTTATTTCTTGTGAAGGACGAGATTGAAGTACAGAACAATATTTCTCTTTTATAGCTGATCTGTGTTTTTTAATGTTATTTTGACGGAACAAGCTCGAGGCCCACCTGATGTTAAGCGGACTAATCTCGGCCTATAACAGATGCATTTCGTCACAAGTCACGAATTTCACTGCGCCCGTCACCTTGACACATAGTTGTTAAGTCTCATTGTGCCTGTAATTTCACTGGCTCTGAAGGATTGCTGCCGGAACACACCGTTAGGTGCTTGGCGACAGATTTTCTACTTGAGGGTGGTCGCTAGCCAGCCGTGAATTCGTAAAATGCCCTTCCACCAAGCGATGAAGCTCAAGCCCGCGGCGGGATTCGAACCGTGGACCTGCTGCGCGGTATTCCATAGCCAATGCCACTGAGCCATCACTGCTTGTGTTAAATATAACGATCAAGAGTAAAGGAATATTAATTATGCCGAGATATTAGATTACATTGTGCATGGGTCTTGTCAGAGCTCGTATCCTACAATATAAAGGAGCATAGCCCTTCCTTTTACGACCTGTGTGTGACAATCGTAAAACATAACGAGAGGGTCCATCACCGTTTATCTAGTCGAAGGGATTTACGATTTTATTATAGTTTCTTGCCGAACTACCCGGGATGTTATTAGCATTTTCAACACTTGAGTGTGGCTTATTTCACGGATTCATAAATTAGTGCTGTAAATCTGCGCGAGAGTGCTGTGACAGGCACACATATCGACTTACTGAGACTTTACTGGTTCTCAAGAACTTTTGCTGGAACACACTGTTAAGTGCTTGGCGACAGTTTTCTACTTGAGAGCGGTCGCTAGCCAAGTAAACATTCGCAAAATGTCTTTCCACAAAGCGGTGAAGATCAATTCAGCGGGTGGGATCGAATGGACCTGCGGCACGGAATTCCATAGTTATTACCGCTCGGCCATCATTGTTTCAAGTCCTTGTGTTGTCCTTTGTAAATATGAGCCCCTATTACAATATATATAAGGTGGCTAAATATATCAATACTGTGGGGGGTGGTGTGGAATCGATAACTGAATATGTTCCACTCATGATTAATTTTAACATACACAAAATCAGTAGTGTTGCTTAAGCTGGGGCACATTGGCTTTAGGAATAATAGCAACGACAACCGTGGTCTACGATCACTGTAATATACTCCATTTACACATACACACACACACGCACAACTGCTACGCGAAGTCAATGAACAGATATACTAGGTAGTATTGTTCAAATCCGCTATACAGCACCAACACGCTAGAGACTATAAACTATATTCGAATAGCGCGCTTTATTATACGCTATCGTTATAACGAAACAAGGCGCTCGCGCTAGATGCATATGCTAGGTGTCGTCACAATAGCGTCAGGCGCAACAGTATAACGCGGATATGCGCAAAGCGTCTTAACGCGACCGAAAGCGCGCGATGACTGAAGCTTGGCGCTATGCCGCTACACAGGCTACACAGCATAGCGGCATAGCGTGATAGCGCCAAGCTTCAGTCATCGCGCGCGTTAACACGCTTTGCGCATATCTGCGTTATAGGCCTACCTAGCCACGTTAGTGGACGCTTGATGCTAAACGTTATATTTATAGCGCGAAGAGAATATATACATAACGCGCTGTATGCGCTACAAGGCAATAACCCGCTATGCTATGGCGCTAGATGCTATATTATCCACCACTAATACTAGGCACAACAAAACAGTTGTTTCATGTACCTATTCGACATTATGGTATTCGTGGAAAAGCTCTGGATCTTATAAAGTTATATCTGTCAGACAGGCTACAGAAGGTTAGAATAAATGGCAATACTTCTTCCGGTTCTTTCGTAATAAAAAGAAATAATTTAAAAATTAAAAAACACCCCTGTTGTACCAAAAGTTGTACTAAAAAATTACAAACAAGTTACATGATTTTAATGTTGAATGGCCACAATGTAGATACTAAATAGATTATATTTACTGTGCAATTAAAACACCATTGAACCCAAAAATGGAAAACAGATAACCATACTTTTCATCGAAGTCGGGGGACCTGTAAAGAACTATTCTAAGGAACTGTCTATATATATATATATATATATAATAAAGACTAGGATTAGTTTTTATTACGAATTTCCATCATACTTTATTGTCTCTAGTAGATAGATAGGTAGAACAAAGTGCTGTATGTCGACGGTTGGCTGCTTTCATCCGTTTTAAGCTTAAACAAGCGAAGCGCTGAAAGCTGCTTTCAACTCAAAATCGCTTTTGAGGAACAAACTTATGTAACATTGAAAGGATTGATAATACAGTTTTAAATTATAGTTTAAAGAGTTGAAATGGCGATAAGCTCTTCTTATACGGCATCTACACACTTGCGAAATATGAGTTTAAATACACTCTTGCCCTAACTATTGCACTGGGATATAATATATATACATACAAATATATTTAAATAATATTAAAAATATCTACTAGCGGTCCGCCCGGTTTGGGACATAGCTGTAAGACTTATAAACGTATTGCGAACTTTTTTTGATGTCTTCTATAAAATTGTAGTACATCACTTTGCTCTATTTTCAATAATTTCCGCTGCGTATAACGATGATTTTAGCATTTTTTTCGCCCTTTAGGTTACATTATCTATGTTTTCATTAGGATCCTTAACTTTTTAAAATCTTCTATAGCCTGTTTGTCAGGGATACATAAAGTTGGATTCTAATGGTGAAAGAAATTTTCAAATCAGTCCAGTAGTTTCAGAGCCTATTCAATACAAACAAAAAACAATCAAACCTTTCCTCTTTATTATATTATATAGGAACAAACACGAATCCCACCTGATGTTAAGACTAACCTCTGCCTATAACAGGTGCATTTCGTCAAAAGTGACGAATTCCACTGCGCCCGTCACTTTGAGACATAATTTTACTGACTTTCAAGGATTGCTATCAGAACACAGTATTAGGTGCTTGACGACAGATTTTCTACTAGAGGATGGTATAGCTAGCCAGACAAGCATTCACAAAATGCTCTTCCACCATGCGATGAAACTCAAGCCTGCGGTGGGGACCGAACTATGGCCGTGCGGCACGGCAGTACATAGCTATCAGCACTCGTCCCTCACTGCTTCAAAATAATCCCCTAAAATGGATATAATCTACTCTTAGTACCTATAAGATCATGCTCTTTGTGGAAAGAACAAAATCTCAAGGAATTTAAAAAACACCTCCGAACTGCCAACAGCTGTTCGTCAATTGATCGATCGCTCAAATTTAAAATAGCAACCGACATATCTCGAATAAAATAACATCAATTTCATCGAGCCTTCATCAATATATCTCTCGATTTCACATTTATCAAGTATCACCATGATTATACAATCCAGAAGGTAAACACCGCCGTCACTCGTCGTTCGTCGCGGATCATCTGCAGATCGCAAAAAGCTCTTTAGAAATCTACCAAGCTACTTTCAAACTACAGAAATATTGTCGAGAAATCTTACATCTTATTACCAAAGCCAGTGATGCTAAATTCCAATATATAGCTGGAAGGATGAGTGCAAATATAAAATGGTGTGATTGCGTATAACGTTTGTCGAGTCATGGTGTTCGGTATTGTTATCCTCCGTGAGGCACGTACGTTGTAGGGAAATCTTGTAGTGGACTGTGCATTGCAGACATTTTATCTATGGTTATTACTTAATTTACTCGAGTATAGTGTTTATTATAGGTACATTTAAAGCACCCGTAGCGTACTTAGTTGTTCTTAACCAATCAACTTAGTTAAACATTCATTACTTGGATGTTTGACCGCTTGTGCCATTTTCTATTGAGCGTGCATGTTAAGCTGTCGATTCTGGATGTTTACTTATGCTGGTGGCAGCTAGCCAGCAACGTAAGAAGAAGAATAGACATTATAGCAAGCTAGTACGGCATTTTAAAAATAATAAAAAGCCATACTGGCTTGCTAACACCCTTAAGTAAATAATATAGTGCCAAGCGCTTACGATGTGTCCCAGCAGCTGTTCTTCAGAGCCACTAATCCTAGGCTACCACTTACCATCCGTTGAGATAGTGGGCAAAGGTAAGCCTATCAGTAACAACCATTGCCGTTTACAACTGGTAGGTAGGCCTTTGTTAGCGTGGTCGAAGGCGGTAGCAGCTTAGATATGGAATGGGAATCTGCTCTCTAGGATTGCTGTCGGAACACGCTGTTGAGGTAAGTGCATACACTTCGGGTAGGTTTAAGGCAGAAATCAGTGCGGAGTATTAGCAGCGACTTGGTTTTGTAGGAGCTGGGCATCTACGTACGAGTGAGCGATAGCATTATATATAGCATTACAGAATTTACGCTCACTCTTGTTATTTGTTCTGTTGTTGTTACCAACTATTTAAGGCTTACCTTTGACACAGAATATATTAATAGTTTTATGCTAATTAAATGTTAGTATGCTTGTGCTATCTTCACACAACTCTTGGGGAGGTAAGAATAGTGGACTGTATGAAGTGAGTACTGTGTCTAGGTGAGGAATTGATCTTCCATCCCTGTAAGCTAAAGAGAGCTATATGGATACTCCACCAACCTTTTATCCACGCCCCCCGAGGGCAGCAGCATCAATCGCAGCACAGGCTCAGCTGTTCCGCGCAGTCAGTATCACCGAATTCAAACTGTCTCTTCTTCTTGTAGCACTTAACACTAGGTATTATAGTCTAGATATGAAAAGCGATTCCCAAGGGGACATCACAGTAAGTCAAAAGAGGTATCCCAGCTGGTTTAAGCACAACATGTACTCGGCGAGTGTCGCAATGACAGAGTGTCTACTACCGTTCGACGGTAGTAAATTTTATATTCTAATTGATGGAGATATTTTTCCATCTACCCTCCAAACCATTTACAAGGACCAAACAATGCTATTCTTCTTCTCATATCTCTTCTTACCTCTATTCTTATCTGTCTAATTTAGGCAAATACAAAGCTTAAGGTTTCTTTGTTGTTTTCTTTTATTATATTTATTAATTGAAACAAACTGATCTGCAGTTTTTGTAATGCTTTTTATTTGAAAAAAAATTATATGAAATGTATAAGTTAAATAAATGAAAAACAGGTTACATTGGCAGGTGGCCGTCTTGGTGTGGGTGCCACCGCCGTGTCCAATATTTTTTAGTTTTATATATTTTTTTATTTCTAAATATTAAAATGAGAATTACTATAGGCAATTAACGATACGACTGCAAAGAGCTATGCGCATAATTTCTTTAAGTATAATTGATTATTGTCATTATACTGATGGTATTGCCAATCTGCAGTCTTTCATTGTGATGTATTGCCTAGCTACTTTGCCTAACTAGAATGGTAATATTAATTTAATTTTTACATTAAGACTACTGAATGCACATTGTTTTCGGAGGAATCGTATAATAATTTGGTAGTAATAGGCTTGGGGACGAATCAAAATAAACAACAGTTAGTATGCACTATGCATACTAACTGTGGTTTAGTAATCATTACATGATATTGCATTGGTAAATTCAAATTCTAAAATGAATTCAATCTTAGTATTTATTCTATTGTGACAAAGTGGCTCTCCAAAAACTCCTATGAGATATTTTCGACGGCAATAAGCTCATGTACAGCTTATTAAGTACCAGACTAGAAATGAACCTACCCATATCTTTCTGTAGAAATCGTAAGAGGCCACGAGGGGGAAAACACTAGCGCATTCTGAAGAACTGTTTCTTGTGTGATCTTATCTTACCTGTTGTTGACGTGAAGCGACTCGTTCTTAGCCTAGGAGTACTTAGTTAATCTCTTCGTAATTTTTAGGGAAGTATGAAGTAGACATGAAGGAAACATTGTGCAATTCAAGTGCAATTTAAATTATAATTTACATTAAGGCCTGTGCTTCCTCGTCGATAAGAGTAGCATCGGGTTGTTCAACACTGCCATTGTGTAAAATCTGAACATAAATTATAATGTTTTATGAACACCAGCACACCTGCACCTAGCTACATTTGTCACGAGGTGTTGAAACTTAATTATCGTAACGAGAACAAGTGATTTGTTTTGTGTGGTGTGTGTATTAATTCTCCCTTTTGTACGCTCGTTAGATATACCAACTCATATGTTATGTAAAAGTAGGTGTTATGTTTAGTTACGAAAGCTCTTGCTTGGGATAAGATGAATGGTTTTCGTTAATCATATTTTACGAGAGCGTAAATTTAATTACAATTATGAATACTTAACAACGCCCGCGGAGAGCGTCGCTTTGGTATGTCGAAGTTTTGTGTTTAATTCGCAGAGCGATCAGTTTTTCTGGATAAATTTTCTGTAGGAGCCTAAACCCTGGAACTTGAAAACTGAAAAACTGCAACTTGAGATTTGACATGGGACCAAAACATATCTGGCTCGTGGTAGATTACTTCTGGATAAATACCCCAATGCCAAGACGAAGTTTCTCACCTCCTGATATACCTAAGCGACAAACCTATATACTATACCCATTACGTATAACTGTACCTCCTGTACTGTCCCCTATCAAGATGGGTTTTGCCAAAATCCCCACGATTGACAAGCGTCTTGGGGATCGTGTTATAAGATAGCGGCGTGCTCTTATTCTGCTCTCGTCACTCCGAGACTTTCGTTCGTCACAGATGTTTCCTTCACCCAGTAATTTTACTACATACATTGCCATTAGCCTGCTGTGTTTAGGTAGTTTACTTTGCACACTATTGTTTCGGAGCAAAATATCAACCACTCAACAAGAGCCCGTCTTGGTGGGCAAGACGGACACTTGTTGCGGGAGAGGTTTGCCTACCGCCAAGTAAAGATATATTAATCAAATGGATAGTCACTTTATAATGTTAATGTCGTAGGTGCGATCCCCGGGTCGAGCAGTATTACAGGGTTTACAAAATCAAAACATAACATTTGATTTCACATACAAGATTTTTGTGAGCTGAGTCATCCGAGGCAAGGTACCCTTAAACTCGATACCTCACACACGGTCCCCGGGTAGTGCTAGTCAGGTGACAGACGCAGACGCTCTTAAGCAAGAGACTGCCTTGGTAGGTAATTAATACCTCAATGTTAAATATTCTACCTTTAAGCTGTAGTGTGCAAACATGGGATTATGGTATACATATGATGATATTTTCTTATTATGTACGTATGTTTTAGTATATAACATGAAATATTGAACCAAGATTTGCATATCAGGATTCTGATTGAATATACAGAAACTTATTTTATAATATAAGACCGTAATTGTACCTATTTCAGCAATTAAATAAATAAATAACACTGCTGGGTTTATAAAGTATCAAGTCTAATTACAAGTGGTACTCAAGCCCTTTTCTTACACCATCGACTCCTCAGGCCAGGAACTTCTCAAAAGCTTGTAATTAGAACACGTGGTACATGGCAGGTACTTGACATCTCTAATTTCGTCAATCAAACTAACATTTCTTTGTCCATCCAAAACGAGCGAAAACAAACAGATCCAGTAGAATCGCCTACACAGTAACGGTTCTGCCTAAGGTGGTGTTTACACGGCCAACAATGCCGTGATTAAAATGTGCGTAGTGTGTCGACACAATGCGAGCTATTATAGCCCTATTGTTGTAGCATTGAAGGGCTTGTGTAGGCCGCCGGTAGAGTTGCAACTTTCTATGGGAATCTAAATATTGTACAGTAAAAATAAAGAATTTAAATTAGTATCTGTTAATGGATCTCTAATATTATTTTAAGTAGTTGCATGCTCTCCGAATATCAAATTGTCAAATTTTTAGAGCAAATAATTACGTAGATATTCAAAAGGGTTATTATTATTATTATATATTAATATACGAAACTTTCGGTCAGACTAAATTCAATAGTTCGCACTTTACCCTGTGATGGTTAATTAGAGTACAAAATGTTGCATATTCTGCCACTGCCTCGATGGCCAAGGGTTTGTCACCCGGTGCCTAAAACTGGAAGAGCGTAAGTTCGATTCCAGCCCAAGCTAAAAATGTTGTGTCATTAAAATCTGTAAAAAAAAAATGCCATTCAGGGGTCTGATTGTTTAATTCAAATGGTCATGAAAAAAATCTTCATTTTGAAATTTGAACAACATAATGGGCATGGTTTTCAAATGAAAATTACAAAATTTTATTCATCTCCATTATCATTATAGACATAAGGCTCTGTTCCTTATTTTATCTGTCAAAGTCAAATTCAAAGTCAAAATCATTTATTTAATTTAGGCGTCTACGACACTCTTATGAAGCTCTTATAATTCTAGGTTAGTCTGAACAACATCTTGGACCACATCGTCACTTACCATTAGGTGAAATACTGGTCAAAGACTAACCTATTAGGCATAAAAAAAAGGTCAATTACAAATTTAAATATTGAAATATTTTAGTATACAACCTTTACATAGCTTGTAGCCGGTGAAGGAAATGAAACATCCTGTGAATTGCTCGACATATTATCGTCAATTATCGATGAACATCCGAATGATTTTATTATGTTAGCCGGGGATTTTAATTTACCTTGTATCCGATGGTCCTCGGGCGATCCGATTATTTTAAAAAAGGGTCCAGTTGATATTCAGAACTGCGCATCTATGCTAGTTAATAAAATGTCTTTTATAGGTTTCGATCAATACAATACCTTAGTTAACTCGCACCATAACACTTTAGATCTGGTTTTTGCAAACTTTGCACTAGGACTGCAAAAGTGTACATTTCCATTAGTCAAAGAGGACATCAGGTACCATCCCGCGGTTATTATGGATGCGACAGATTTTTTAATAACACCTATTAAAACTGCACCGTACATAAAGCGCTTGTTTCGACATGCCGATTATGCCGCTTTAAACGAACATCTTTCTAATAACAAGTGGCAGGAACTCCTTGAAGATTGCAGTACTGAAGATGCGGTGAATAATTTTTATACAATCATCAATAGTGCTATAGACCGACATGTACCGCAGGTATATGTCTCACAAACACATATTTATCCGCCCTGGTATACTCGTGAATTAATCAAACTAATTAAGGAAAAAGCAAAGGCACACATGAATTGGAAAAAGTATAATAATAGGCTTGAATATCAGTTGTTTTCATACTTACGCGCAAAAGTTAAAATATTAGAAAATCTTTGTTATAAAAACTATATAGAAATATCTCAAGAAAAAATTAAATTATGTCCTAAATTATTTTGGTCTTACGTTAAATCTAAAAGAAAAAACAATACTGATTACCCAAAATTAATGTTTTACGATAATCAAATATTAAACACACATAAAGAAATATGTTCATCCTTTAATGATTTCTTTAGTAAAAACTTTAGTTCAGTCTCATCCCACTCAAACATAAACTATAGCGCTGTCTCCGTCACCAGTGCTGATACCTTACATACTATTTATGTGGATGAACAATTCGTTGAGAAGCTTCTTGAAAATACAGACCCTAATAAAGGTGCCGGAAGTGACAAAATACCGTCGGTTTTTTATACTAACTGCGCTATTTCTCTAGCTAAACCTGTCGCTATTTTGTTCAATCGCTGTTTTCGTGAAGGATACTTTCCGAAAATATGGAAAACTGCACATATAGTTCCCATACACAAAAAAGGTACCAAAACTGCAATAGAAAATTATAGGCCAATATCGATGCTGAACACCTTAGGTAAACTATTTGAAAAAACTGCGCACCACTATCTGTATCCCTTCATCTGTCACAATATACCAGATCAACAACACGGTTTCATCAGGGGTCGCTCGACCAATACTAACCTCGCTATATTTACCAGTGATGTATTGCGTGGTATGGATGGAGGATCGCAAGTCGATGTCATTTACACTGACTTCGAAAAAGCCTTTGATCGCGTCGACCATAATATTCTGCTTCGGAAGCTGCAAGAGCTGGGAATCTGTGGGGATCTCCTAAGATGGGTGGAATCCTACCTTCGCAACCGATGTCAGGCGGTAGTAATTGGTGGACATCGGTCTAACTTTATGGACATTCCCTCAGGCGTCCCCCAAGGATCAATCCTTTCTCCGTTGCTTTATGCAGCATACCTTTACGATGTTGATAAATGTTTCAAGTCCGCCAAATACCTTATGTACGCAGATGACACTAAAATTTATTGCAATGTCCAAACTACGTTCGACTGCGATCAGCTTCAGAATGATTTAAATACGCTTAATTTATATTATAAAGAAAATAAAATTACCATAAATGTTAATAAATGTATTTGTATGACGTTCACTAGGAAGAGAAAGCCGGTAAAATACGTATATAGTATAGCAGGCACTCCCGTCAACAAGACTAACTTAGTTAAAGATCTTGGAGTTCTCTTAGACTGCAAGTTATCTTTTAATGATCACATATCAGACATTGCTAATAGATCTTATAAAAACCTAGGCTTTATTTTACGAGTCAGCAAACCATTTTCTGATACTATGTGTCTCAAAGTACTGTATTTTGCATACGTGAGAAGTGTTCTAGAATACTGTACTAGTATCTGGAACCCACATTACGAAAAATATACTCAAGATCTTGAAAGAATACAAATTAAATTTATAAAACATCTAAATTACCGAACCCATCATGTATGTTGACTATAATGAATCTTGCAAATTCCATAACATCCTAAGCTTACATGACAGACGAACGCTCTTAGATATGACATTTCTTTATAAAAACTGTGTTGGAATGATAAACAGTACTGAGCTCCTAGAAAACTTTATGAGTTTGCAAGTCCCATCAGTTCGCAAAAGAAGCACAAGAAATAGTCCTTTCTTCAACCTCCCCCACTCGCACACTAATTATTACAGAAACTCAATTATTTTTAGATCTCAAAAGACTTATAACGAACAGTTTAGCTCAATCGACTTATTTAATAATACCTTACTACAATTTAAAAATCTTGTGACCAATAAATTAATTAACTGCAAATAAATAGACACACACCCTTACACACACACACACACACACACACACACACACACACACACACACACACACACACACACATGCGCACGAACACAATCTTTTTCCCGCAATCTCTCATACATATAAATATATAGCTCTGCTCTCTATATGTATATAATATAGATAAAGTAAATCCGTCATTAGATGTAAGATATAGTTAATAAGCAAATATATGTTTTTTAAGATCTGTGGATTTTGTAATAAAGGTAAATAAATAAATAAATAAATAAGTATCCTGTTTCGAGGCGACATGCGACACCGCGACACGTTGACTTGAGATCACGAATCACGATGCGATACGGGCTTCAGCCAAAGTTGCAGGCGAATGTGGGACAGCCATTCTTTAACTCCTTTCGATTTATAAGCGATTACAAAACCTTTTTATTTTGTAACGGATACTGCTTATCAGTTATAAGTGGAGAGTATGTAGCCAGCCTTAACTTATCAAAGCACCATTATTGCACATTGTGCCCTGAAATCGTGCATCACATCGAGAAATGCTTCGTTATACACTGTGACCAAATGTGTTACATATAGTATTCAGTCATAAGTCATCACAACACCCAATCTCGTATATACGTAATAATACCTACTCATTTAAGTATTTATATAGATCAGAAGTTATAATTTTCCGTTTTTTCTATCTCTAAAACAGCGTAATATATGTATTCGTGTTTTACAAGTTGCGAGGATTGCTGTAGATTATAGGTACACACTTTTTCGGCAAGTATTTTTGAGTTGTTTAATGTTTCAGTGTAAGTACCCTAACTAAACAAAATAACAAGAATTCAGAGGCCTGTTTGCTATATTTTTTATGCCACCGCTCCACTGCACGCTTAAATATGCCTACTTTTTTTTACTTTGTAAACATAGCAATCACAGCATTGTTACATTACCATTTCGAAGCAGTGATAGCTCAGTGGCTTTGGCTATGGACTGCCGCGCAGCAGGTCTATGGTTCGAATCCCGCCGCGGGCTTGAGCTTCACCGCATAGTGGAAGGGCATTTTTGCGAATTCCCGCCTGGCTAGCGACCACCCTCAAGCAGAAAATCTGTCGCCAAGCACCTAACGGTGTGTTCCGGCAGATGTCCTTGAGAGCCAGTATTTCTAGGTTAAGCCTGTTAACACCTTCGACCACATCATCACTTACCATCAGGTGAGATTGTGGTCAAAGGCTTACCTATCAGCAATAAAAAAAAAATAAAAAAAAACTCCGTTTCACCTTAACTGCATGTAAACACTTAATAATAATCATGCTTTTAATAATCAATATATGACTAGTTTTAATGCATTCGTGGTGGAACAAGCACGCTGCCCATCTGGTGTTAAGTGGTTACCTCTGCCTATAACAGAAGCAGTTTGTCACAAGTGACACAAAGAGTTGTACTGCTACTAAGTATACTGTTACTATTAATAATTTGTCAGGCAGAAAGTAAAATCATAATGTCAATCAAATTACATTCAATTGGAATACACAGCATATTGAACGTATAATAATTAAACAAATAAATTAATAAATCAAATAAAGAGATCATAAAAGTCAAGTCAAAAATAATAATATTAATGTTAATCTATAATCAAAGGATATTTTAATTATTTTTAATTCTAATTCTTTAATTTATAAACCACACTTTCTGTTCGGTAATATTTTACTCACTTGAGTAATATTTTTTTCAAATTCAAAATCATTTATTCAATTTAGGCGTCTACGACGCTCTTATGAAGGTAAATTACAAATTTTAACATTTAAATAATCTACATTTTACTGCCACGTTCAGCAAAAAAAAATTATAGAGCCACTGCGAGAAGAACGGGCAAGAAACTCGGGGCCATTCTTTTAAACATCTTTTAACAATGTGTTATATAAAATATAATACGACTATTACAATATTTGTTCAAATTACGTAGGTGACAGGTGATAGCTTGGCAGAGGCGGAACTTTCCAAGCATCTTTGTCGTTTAAGGTCGGGTATTCCCGTTTTGGCCTAAAGTAGATGTTGTTTTTTATAAACAAAGAAGAACATTTCAAATCTGAAATAAATATATGTTTTAGTTACATTCTTCCTCTTTATTGTGTATTCGTTCAAATCACGATACGAGTAAATTTTCTCGATAGAAAAAAATCATGAACTAAGTTCGATTTGCGGTTTTTTTACCGGCCAAATTTCATTTTTAACAGGTACTAATACTCCACTTAATATATAACTTATACCACTTTGTAGGTAATTTAATTTGAAATACAACTAAACCGATCCTTTTTTCTCATTACATCTATTCTTTTTTAAATCGAATATTTAAGTGATAATATATCCAAATGTCGCTCGTCAGTGTCCCGCGGGACGTCACCAAGACAAGATCTGTGTCAAATTTTTGCGCGCGCACTTCTTCGTATCTGCGTAAACAAATATCATGAGGATACACAATAAATTGTAAATAATTATTATTTAGTGACTTATAGCATATAATTATGACACAGTGTTTATTCCTCATAGTGTAAATATCTCTATTAGAACATTAGAGGCATTAGATAGACTGTGTTTGTGTTTATCTCCCGTTGTGTAAATATTTTATGAAAACTTATGAGACAATATTTTTTTTTGGTTGTTTTTTGGAAATGGCAAATAAAGAAAATAAACCACGCACTAAATCACGGTTGAAGGCAAAAGAAAATGGGAATTGAAATATGGTAAGTAATTTTTTGTTTGTTTATTTATTTCTATTGACCACAGTCTAAACATAACAGTAGGTTCTAAAAGAGGTAAAAAGTTACTATTTCTAGTAATCCTTCAAAACACTTAACATTATGACTAGGTATGCATGATTCTCAGATATTGTAGATTCAGTCAACTTTTCAGTTTGAAAAAGTGGTGATTTTTTTTCAGACAACTAAGTTTTTTTATGTTATTGTGACGGAATAAGGTCGAGGCCCATCCACCTGATGTCAAGTGGACTAACCTCTGCCTATAACAGATGCATTTCGTCACAAGTCACGAATTGCACTGCGCCCGTCACTTTGAAACATAGTTGTTAAGTCTCATGTGCTTGTAATTTCAGTGGCTCTCAAGGACTGCGGACGGTTGAGAATTTTAAGAATGCCTGCTTGACTTGCTCCCATCCTTTCAAGTACAAAATCTGTCGCCTAGCACCTAACCATGTTTCTAGCAGCTGCCCTTAAGAGCCAGTAATTCTACGTTATGCCCGTTAAAACGAACGAGTACGATTATTGCCCTAAGTATATTAAAATAAGTGTAAATTTGGGCTTTTTACTTATTCTAAATTAGAATAAGGACTGAATTCTAAAACTGGAATTTAATAGGAATAATTTTCGTCATACTATCTTTATATTTTATTTTATGGTGTTACAGAGAAATTGATGGCAACGAGGACGCGTTTATTATTCAAATGGATAAATATAAGACTATTTTCAACCTATATCGGGACGGCGAATAATTGACATCTCCTACTTTTTAAAACAACTTCAAGAAAAAGAACACCACAATAATTTGTTTGAATGTAAATCAAACAACTTCTTCTTGATAGGTGAGAGAAGACATTAACTTATATCAATATTCAAATTTGAGTGCAAAATGTGTAAAGAAGTTTGTTTGACTTCATCTGAAAACAAGAAAGATAACACGTTGATGCTGATATAGCTGTACCACGGGAGTTATAGCTTCTGGTATAGGATTTTCTCAGATCGAGGAGTTGTTTTCAGCAATAAACATTCCTATATTTTCTTCAAGATGTTTTATTCAACTGCAGAATAAAGTTTATGCGAAATGTTATTTAAAAATATATAATTTAATATATATATATATAATAAACACATTAGATCTACTTCTGTAAATAAAAACTCTATTTGGTATTACCAGATTCAAGGTTACATTTTTTAAAACTAAGGTGAGACCAAAATTAATAAAATTTTATATGAAATGCTTACCGCCCGAAATCATAGACAGCAGAAATGAGCGTGGTATGTCCATTAGAAACTTAAAAATTCAAGATGACAACATAAACATTCACCCTGATTATGAAAACAATAACGACAATGTTCATCCTAATTATTCACTACTAGGAGAAAGCATACGTCAAATAAATTTAGAGGAGTTTTAGAAAATATTTTTTATAAACGTAACTACATAAATTTCATACGCGGAAAAGTATGAAATAACTTGTGGATGTCGATACCATGCAGATTCAAAACACTCTGAGCTCACAGTATCATTGTCCGACTTCCACAAGTTGCTTTCATCTTTTTTGGTGTTTTATTTTTTTTATGCCTGATAGGTTAGCCTTTTGACCTTTTGACCTGATGGTAAGTGATGTTGTCGAAGATGTTGTTCAGACTAACCTAGAATTACTGACTCTCTAGTACAGCTGCCGGAACACACCTTTAGGTGCTTGGCGACAGATTTTCTACTTGAGAGTGGTAGCTAGCCAGACGGGCATTCGCAAAATGTCTCACCACTATGCTATAACGACTGCCATCCTTAGACAACAACCGGGACTGAGAAGCACGGAATCGCTCAGTAGTAATGTCACCAGTGGTCACCCATCCAACTCATGTCTGAGGCGGACGTTGCTTAGCTTTGCTGATCGGTTCAGAATAGCTAAGCACACTTCGCTACGAGCGCTTCAAAAAGGAGTCAGTGACGTTTGATTAATTTTATTTCAACATTTTTAGTATCTTAAATATACGTCTAAGACAAGTTGTCACCCACAATATTGGTTAATATCAGCAAGAGTAGTAATTATTGTTAGTTTTAGGCTTATTTAGCAAATAATTTTATTAAGTAAATTGAGAGTAATTTACGAACTACTAGAACACTCATTTGTAGGTATATGCTGCTCAACATAAAATAATCATAACGATACGTTTAAGCGTTACTTTTTACTGGATTTGCATGATCCAGTAACATAAAAAAATATACGTGACTATAACTTTCCTCCATATTTTTAAGTTGATTAAAAAATTTAAACAGCAACTTTATTATTTCATGATAATAATACTCAATAAGCAAATAAATAATACCGTGTGGTGTTTGAACTGTAAGATAATAAAATAAGTAACAACAAAAAATAGTTGAGATATAAAAAAATAGTTAGTATATAAATAAAAAAAAAAAGAATTTCAGAAGAAGAATGTTTCGATAGTTAATAAACTATTGAAATTCAACGTATTCTACGATTTATTTTCTTAGTAAACAAATGTTTTTCACAGTGATGGTTGTGTCGTCGACGAACAAAGAACCTAATGGAATAATGCCTAACACTATAAACTCTTTAGTAAATTCTACTTCGAATATGAAAACGAGAATGCAACCATGAGCCTTACATTAGTAGATAAGCCCATGTGTTCAATACAGCGTTTGTAAGAATGTTTTTATTTTTTGAAGAGGCAGACCCGTGATACACTTAACCCTTCTTTTTTGAAGTTCCTGTTTCTCGCGCTGCTTTCTACGAACAACCATGCAACGTGTACCTAAATTAAGTAAACATATTCTTGAAAACACAACAATGATTCATGTTCAGACTCCATTACTTTATCTTCCACCACCAAGCGCAACACCATGATGTATGCTGCAAATGAGGGATAAAATTTACAATGTATAAACTATCCTATGAAATAGCATACCGGTGTAGGTGCTCATTTATACTTGGTACATAGCTTCTTAGTTAAAAAAGAAAATGTGTAAAAATGGAATGCAGCAAGTTTTGTCGAAGCAAAGTAATTTCGCAGCAAACGATAACTCTACGACAGACAAAAAGGTAGGGCGTATCTATCACGCTCGGTGTACTGAGAGCACGCTGTGCAACTAGAGCGCAGCGCCGCGTTGTGCGCATAGACAGCAACTCTCGCGTGCCGAATTTACGTACTCATGGAGTAATAGATAGCCTTAAGTAATCACAAACTTTGTACTTAGTATGATTTCTCAATCAAAATATTTTTCACATGCAACTTGAATTTTCCTTCTGTGAGCATTGTTATATGTTTGGGAATTTTATTATAAAACCGCACACAATTACCTAAAGAGGACCTTTTGTTTGTCTTTGCTAGTCTAAAATCTAGTACTTCTATTTTATATTTATTCCTAGTGTTGTAATCGTGGTTGTCACTATTTAATTTAAATTTACTCAATTTTTTTCCGAACATACATAATATTTTCAAATATATACAGACTCGGTAAAGTTAATATATCAATTTCTTTAAAAAGATCCCTTAGAGATTCCATAGGATCCATTTCATGTATGGCTCGAATTGCACGCTTTTGTAAGATAAAGATTGTCTCTATCTCAGCAGCAGCTTCCCACAGCAATACACCATACGACATAATACTGTGGAAGTACGCGAAATAAACTAGCCGTGCAGTAGCTACGTCTGTTAACTGTCTTATCTTACAAACTGCATATGCAGCAGAACTAAGTCTTCCGGCTAGATCATGTATATGTGGATCCCACTGTAAAGTTGAATCCATTTTGATTCCCAGAAAGACTGTCGACTGTGTTTTCAACACCCTTGCTCGTAGAGTGAGATTTATTATATCGTTCTTAGGACCATTAACCGAACTGTAACACCCTCGTCGATAATTATATTATACACAAGTGCGTAATAGAATTATCCCTACAAAGTTAAGTTATTACCTCACTGCAAATTATATGCGAGTAAACAGAGCATTTTCAATTTTACCGGGTTATTTATCCCTACAAAGTTAAGTTAGTACCTAACTGCAAATTATATGCGAGTAAACAGAGAATTTTCAATTTAACCGGGTAATACAGATTTGTAACAACGAAGAGGTTTATATGTAATCAAACACAATACATTTGCCGCGCGCAAAAAAAAAACTTGCGCGGTATTTTCCATAATTTTCGTATGTTGTTTGTATCGCATTTGTGCAATATATTTGTTTTTCCTCGCAAGGGTATTGAAAAAGTGCGTATGAAACTCGTGAGCAACTTGCTCATTATACACTCGGCTGATTTACGCTCTCGACTTCGGCTCGGGCTGCAACCCACAGCCTCGTGTATAATGTGCAACTTAGTTCAATTCTATCATAATATACTGTTTCAACACACTCGCTCGTAACGGGCCTTTAAATGCACCAATTTTAGTGTCATATAGTCTATTACGCACTCGTGCTTTTTGTTTACTTTACCGCACTAGTGTTTTAAATAGAAAAAAAAAACAACGTTTAAACACTTTTCACCAAGGAGATTGTACTTTGTTTCGTTCGTTTTCATATAAAAACAAGGAGATTTTTACCTACTGAAGTAGAACTTTAGAAGATTTAATTATAAACCTTCTTAATCAGATTATCGTTTTTCATATAAAAATAAACCAAATAGTGTTTTACCTACTGAAGAAAAACTTTGAAGATTTTTTAATTATAAACCTTCTTAATCAGATTACTATTACTATCAAAAAGATCAAGAAATTTTTTGAAATGAAACTCGGGCGCCTTGTTTATTACAATATCTACTCCATTTAGGCCTTCGATCTCAGATCTAAACCCCGTCTCGGTTGTAATAAATAACTTCGCGCACTTGTTGCATAATGTATTAATAATTTAAAGTTGGGTTTGTGTACTTATTATTTTTTATACAATAACAAAGCAGTTGTTGGTTCGTTTCACTGTTAAAAACGAGAAATAATGTTATAATTGATATTATTTTAAAAGAGCATTGGCGCATGCTAAGCGAAAACATAAAGATTATTTCGGATGTAAAAAGATAACTTCCAGCGGGATTTGAACCCAGAATACCTCCAGGATACCGTCCTGGTCCATTACCAGTCATGCTATGGAAGCGGGTGCTGGACAGTCGAAATTTCTCCATCCGTTTGAATGTAATGTATTTTTTTAAATCTCAATGTTATGATTGTTTGTCATTACCTATATCACCATAATTGATTGTCGCGGAACCAGCAAATCGTAAGTAGACCGTGGGAAATCTATGTGTGATTTTTGATATTTGTATCAATTTGTTGTCCAAAACAAGCTATTTTTTGAGACAGGCAACATTGGGAAATGAGGGTAACGATAAAAGATGAAGGAGGAGGAAAATATTTGGTAATGGTGAAGAGGAGAAGGAAAAGGAAGCGAGGTCTCCGGGTCCAAGTGAGTGTTTTATAACCTATTGTTGAGGTCATTTGGAAACAATGCGAATGCTTGAGAAATTCAGATACGGTGCATGAAATATAATCTACAAAGTAGCAAGCCAGAAGTGCTAAGCTTGGGACGGGCTAAGGAGAGTTGAAAGGTCCGTGGGAGCTATAAAATAATATGCCACGACTTTCGAATAGTTGTCATCATGATAACATGACATGCCTTGTTTCCTGGTTAATTTATGATACTCGTATGTATTATTGTCTCATTTATATATGTATAATTGTATGAATTTAGGCTTTATAACACAAGTGCGACACTTGGTTCCTATCGCACGGATCAAAAGCCTTGTTTGGGAACCAAGACCCTATAACTGTGTTGTTATTGTAATTTGCCTTTTCACTCAACTTATTATAATAATATATGCTGAAAGTATGCAGCCGACCTTACCAGATCAAAGTACAATCGCGCATTGTGCGGTGCGATCGAGAAAGGCCCCGTTGCAGGCTGCCAGCTTACCACACTGCCACGATGTCAGTACTAAACCTGGATAGTTTATTATTGTACCGCCTTGTACAATACCATTGATGATATGTAGACACCATGAAGATTTCATTCAGAAGACATAGGAAATGATGTTTCAATGCTCTATTGTGCTTTGGTATGAATTTCATATAGGAACTATCGATAAGTGGGTATTATATACTTATAGATTTTTAGACATTATTAACAGTAAAATTTTATTCTACAACCACTATGTAAACCGTTGAACAAAGGTCTCTCCCAAATTATTTAGTACTTAGTCATATTATCTTCAAAAATAGTATAATATAAAAAATATTAGGTGATTAGAGTAGCAGATGAAATCGGGACTGACTAACACTGAAAAATATGAAATAAATTGTGAAGTCGGTACCATGCTGATTCAAAACTTTGACAACATGAAGACATGAGACTCAAGGTTCAATGATCGATTCAAGCAATTTGACAATTTATGTCTATTTATTTATTAATTTCAATTCACCTTTATTTCGAGCTGAAACATTCAACATCCCGATTTAGGTGACATGCGAGTACCTGGCAATCAAACGCCCGGAAATATCACGTTTATTTTAATGGGAATGTGACAGAACAAGCACGAGGCCTATCTGATGTTAAGCGGTAACTTTAACAACAACAGATTCGTTTAGTCACAAGTGACGAATTGCACTGCGCACGTCACCCTGACACATACAATTGTTAAGTCCCATGTGCCTGTATTTTTACGGGCTCTCAAGGACTGCTGCCGGAACTTACTGTTAGGTGCTTGGCGAAAGATTTTCTACTTGATGATACCTACTAGCTCAGTCAGGCTAGTCAGGCGAGCAATTGCAAAATACCCCTCCATAGAGCGGTGAAGCTCAGGGCGGCGGTGTGGATCGAACCTAACCTGCAGCACGGCAGTCCATATCTGTGACCGCTCAGCTATCAATGCTTCAAGAAGGTGTTCCATAATACGATACATAGACATAGACGATCAGAAAGTCTTATCTTCTTGGTCGTGTACTTAAAGGCCTTCATGGCTCTATGAACAATATTTCTGCATTCCCTTCGGTTTTCGGCTTCTCTTAAGGCGGTCGTAAAAGAGAGCCCAGTGAGTGCAGTCACTTGGTCCGACCAACGGCTAGGTGATCGACCGCGACGTCTTTTTCCTTCTACTTTGCCGACCACAACCAGCTTTTCGAGATTATCTGGTTGTCTACGGGCAACGTGACCAAAATACCCCAAAATCCTTTTGTAGCAGATTGTAGAAAGTCTGTCAGTTATGCGTAAAGTCTTATAGTCGAAGGTATATCAGAACTTACCTTCATCACGGTAATGTTATCTATACAGTATTTCAACTTCATAGAAACGGACGAAACGCGAGTAATACCTACGCGCCTCGACCTCAGCCCGCGCTCAGTACGCAGACAGTCGCGACTGTGCCGCAGTGACGAATGGATGGTGTGTTATTTTTTTAATAATAAACGCACGATATTTTCACTTAAAATATGTTTATGTACCTACATATTACATATTTAATATGACGAGTAGAATATATTGTGCTGTTTTCGGTTGTACAGATAATTTTTTTTAGATAACCTGGAAACTGAAAGGTAATTATTTTACAGACTACGTAGTTGACGGTACATAATGTGTGTCTTTTTAATGGACAAGTATTTCCTTTAATCCTCCGAAAAAAAATTGTTTCGATAGATAAAAAAAGTGAATAGAGTAAAGTGATTGACACGAGTGACATAGGTAGTTATAAGCTATATATTGAATGCGGATTTTTTATACTTTAAAATTTAATAATAAAGCATTTCGTACGTCTCACAAATATTATTCGGTCGCAAATTTTAAGACTGATTTTTTATTGAAATATAAACATGGTTTTTTAATAAAATCTACCTACTGGTCAAAAAACAACACGCATTTTTACTGAACACTTTCTGTTCATTTCACAAAGAATGTTATTTTTTATATAAAAAAAGTATATTTACAATCACAAAACTAAAACTAACATTTTTTTATCCGGGGGTAGTCAAATAACATACACTACAAAAATTTTGTTCTCAATTAATTTTAATTAATAATTGTATTAATAAATCAATTACATCTAATTTAGATGAATTATTAAACTTTGTGTTACAATACCTGCCAGGAAGTGTTTTCCCTACAAACAAACTAGTATTTGTTGAGTTGCATTCACACCATAGTTTCACCAATACATTTTGCACAAGATGGAGGCCATCAAACAAACTATGTCCCAACTGAATCAAACATTTCACACTAAGTTGGCTGAATTCGAGGAAAGGCAGCAGAGGATTTCAACACCTTCAACTCCAGATGCTGCAAATTTATCTGCAGAGTTCTCCATGTTCAAGGCTTTTGTTGTCAGTTCTCTGAAGACATTGCAGTCCCAAGTGGACATGATTGCTCGTAGTTATGATAACTTGGAGATGCACAATCGCAAGAATATATTACTCCTTCATGGTGTTCCTGAGAGTAAGACTCCAAATTTAGAGGCAGCCATCGTCGAGACAGTGCTGAAGAAATTGAAGCTTAGCGATTTCAAATCGGAGGACATTAGCCGGTGCCACAGAATGGGTCGTCAATCTGCGTCAGCTAAGCCTCGGCCGATATTATTTGAGGTCCATGCTTTTTCAATGCGCACCAAAATCTGGGCCGCTAAGAAAAATCTTAAGAACACGGGCGTAACACTGTCGGAATTTTTGACGAAGCCACGGCACGATTTGTTTATGATAGCGAGGCAACGATTTGGCATGTCTAAGTGTTGGACGCACCAAGGTTTTGTTGCCGTGCTGGGAGCGGACGGTGTGAACCATCGCATCACTTGTACTGGAGAATTAGAAAATCTCTGTGAACAGGGCGCCTCAGCTCCTGCCGCGAAGCAACCAACAGTGGCTGTGGCGGCTGTTAAGGAGCCTACGGCAGCTGCATAACCCAGACGTGCAGCAAGCGCAGCCAGAAAGTAAATAGTTTGTTTCACTTTATGTCTACTATGTATATATCATTCTTTTTTGAACTACCCTTTTCTTTAGTATACTTTAGCTCACAAAATTGTGCTTGCACTTCACACAGATTTGCATGATTAAAATTTAATTTCAACTTCAACTTTAAGGTTATGGCCTCTGCGGGGTTACCACAATTTCGCCAATGTCATGTGGATAGAAATTTAATATTTATACTTTATACGTAGGTAGTGTCTAAATAAAGGACGTCACATTGTCAAAGTCAATCATCTGAAACTAGAAAGTGACAGATGTGATTGTTTCTTTTTTTTTTGTTTCAAATTGGATTCGTGAAGTTTGTACATATTTTTAGTGTGTCTATTTTTATTTCTATTCACATAATGAGGGTGGTTATTGTTCTAATCTAAGTTTTGTGGACATGATAATATTAACGTATATATATTGAATGTATGTTCTATTTTGTAAATATTGAACAGTACATTTTAAGTTGATTTTACACATCTGGCAGGTAGATTTTATGTTAATTGTAATTTTTATATTTTTTTTAGGTGTAGGTATTATTTTATTTCTTATATATATATTCTTATTTATATATTATTATCTATTTTATTATACGTATATAATGTTAAATATTTTTGGTGATAATGATGAAAGTGATGACTATTTTTCTGTGTCTTCTTCAGGTAGCAGTAGTGATAATAGTTTTTCAAGCATCCCCTCTCTTTGTGAAACTTTACATTCTGAATTTTCTGACGTATCCAAGAATTTGAATATTATTCATATCAACGCGCAGAGCATTCCAAAATTTATCTCCGTACGCACATACCTTTCTCTGTAATTAGCTCATCTACCCAACCACTTTCCTCTGACGCCGGAGAACATCTTTTTATTGAAGTCCTTCTTTCTCACTGTAAAGTACCTCTCGGAGTCTACATAGCAATTCATCAAAGAACAATTATTTCTCTTCCTTCGAAAAGATCTTGACAGATCTGTCTCCTTCTTTCAGTCATACCATTATTATGGGTGACTTTAATACGTGCCTTTTAAAGCATGATAATCGTGCGTCTTCATTAGAAACCATTATAGAATCCAGCAACATGCATATCCTGCCTCTGAGTGCCACGCATTACTTTCCTAATTGTACTCCATCTCTCCTTGATCTTATTCTGGTATCCTCATTAGATCATGTTGCTAAACATGGCCAGTTTACCGCTGATGCCTTTTCCTATCATGACTTGATTTTCTTATCATACAAAATTCGTCCTCCTAAGTCTAAGCCCACAATTATTCTGCAGCGTAATTTTAGTGGTATGAATTTCGATAAATTTATGATCGTTGCCAGAAATATTGACTGGTCACCAATTTTTGAAACAGATACAATCGATGACCAAATTTCAATTTTTAATACTTTCATCACACAACTGTATGATGTACATGCTCCCCTTAGGTCTATTAAAATTAAACATACTCGAGCACCATGGCTCACTGAAGAGATTAAAATATTAAAACATAAAAAACATGCTGCCAAAAGTAAGTACAAGTGTTATCCAAATGATGCAAATAAAGCTAGGTACGTCAAACATCGTAATCGCTGTAATGTGGTGTGTAGGGATGCGCAAAGATCTTTGAATCCGTCCAAAATGGGAATCCAGCCAAAATCTGGAAGTTCCTAAGGTCGATAGGAGTTGGTAAATCTCGTAATGAATCTTCCCCAAATTTAGATATTAATTCTTTAAACCAATACTTTTCCTCATCGTGTAACATTGATTATACGCTTGCACTTTAAATTCTCTTTCTAACATTTAAACTCCTACCGTTTCGCCTTTTATGTTTAGCCAATTCACCGCTTGTGATGTTGAGAAGAGCATACTTTCCATTTCTTCTAACGCTATTGGTGCGGATGGAATCAGTCGTAACATGCTGATACCCATCCTTGATACTATTCTCCCTATTCTTCTTAACTTATATTCTTAACTTTTCTATTACTAATGGTGTGTTTCCGTCTGTATGGAAGGAAGCTCACATAATACCTCTTCCCAAAAAAACTAATCCTAAATCTTTTAGTGATTATCGTCCCATATCTATACTTCCTTTTTTATCTAAAGTGCTCGAACGACTAGTGCATAATCAAATTAATTCTTTCCTTATATTTAACAATCTCTTGAACCCTTATCAGTCTGGTTTCCGTCCAGGACATAGCACAACTACTGCACTTGTTAAAATAACAGACGATACACGTTTAGGAATGGATAAGGGTCAGCTAACTGTGCTGACACTCATAGATTTCAGCAATGCTTTTAACACTGTAGATTTTGACATCCTCCTTGCAATTCTTCGCTCCAACAACATATCTCCAACGGTGATTGGCTGGTTCCATTCTTATCTTCATGGTCGCCAACAGCGGGTTCGCCTTGATGAATCTTATTCTTCTTGGTGTAACACGTCAGCTGGTGTACCTCAGGGTGGCGTCTTATCTCCTCTTCTTTTCGCTATTTTTATTTACTCAATTTCTAGAACTATATCTTCTTCCTACCACCTTTACGCAGACGATCTACAATTATACTGCCAAGCACCTCTCACTGAATTGTCGGATGCAGTTGCAGCTATAAACACAGACTTGGTTCAAATATCAGAATGGAGCAAAGCTTACGGACTCAATGTCAACGCTACGAAAACGCAAGTCATTGTAGTAGGAAGCTCTCACATGATAGGTAGAATTGACTGGAACTTATTACCGAAGGTTGTGTTCGATGGTGTTGCCATTCCATTTAGTAAAACAGTCAAAAACCTTGGCTTAACTATTGACAGTTGCTTAACATGGGGGCCTCAACTAGTAGAAACGAGCCGCAAGATGTTCGCTTCTGCAGGTGCCTTACGCAGACTTCGAAACCTTCTACCAACTACCACTAAAATTGCACTTGCACAGTCTCTTTTAATCCCTATTCTTGATTATGCTGACGTCTGCCATCTTGACTCACGGAGGATATGCTAAATAAACTTGAGCGTCTCCAAAACTTCTGCATTAGGTTCATATTTGGATTACGCAAGTATGACCACGTCTCTGAATTTCGTACTAAGCTCAAGTGGCTCCCCATTCGCCTTCGTCGGAATGCTCATATTTTGTCCCTTCTATATAGTATTCTATTTCACCCCTCTTCCCCGCGTTATCTCAAGGAACGTTTTCGTTTCCTTCATACTACTCACTCATGTTCTTTACGATCGTCATTGAATCTTCAGCTTGAAGTGCCTGAGCGTAAAACTAAATTTTACGATGGATCATTCACCTCTGAGGCTGTACGTCTTTGGAACTCTTTGCCTCTTGCTATTAAACGCTCACCATCAATTAATATTTTCAAAAACCTTGTAAAAGATCATTATCTTTCCCCATCATGATTGTATACATCACTGTCAGCTTTAAATTGCTACTAAGTTCTTAGTTTTATGGTTCTGTATGTTAACTACTTACATTATTTAATGTTATTGATATAGGTATATGTATATATTGTATCATCTTATGTATACACATATATATTTATATATTATTTCATATATGTACTTATATATTTATGTAGGTATATGAATTATTAATGAACTGTGTTAAATGTTTATTACTTTAATTGTTTTTATTTTATTTATAATAGTACATATTTTAGATGCTTTCTAAGTAATTATTTTGTTTGTATTATGAAGACTACCGTCTATGTATTTTTATTAAAATGTTGTCCTCCAGTTATGGGTCGTCTGGAAGAGTTCGCTCTAAGCGATAAGACCGCCTATTGTTACATCATATTTTGTATTGTTATCTTTATAGGTTATTTTTTAAATGGTGTCTCAATAAAGAGTTATCTATCTATCTATCTAAATGGAAACACAAAGTAGGCCAACGTAATTAAAATACTGGAGGAGGGTAGCCCTATGTTGTATGTTTACGTACAGCGCAGCTGAAGGTACTTATTTCAACGGCAGAGCCGAGTTAAGATACTGTATAACATTACCGTGCCTTCATACATACTTGATTATTGACAAATATTCTTATATCATTTCATTTTCATTTCACATCCAATATGAACAATGGGCTTTCAGAAACGCCTTCATATATCCGTAATATCCTTGAGTGGATACAAAAGTGCAATAAAACATGATGTTCGAGGTAACAAGTAAGCCATCAGAGGGCGTCGCAACCCTTAGGGAAATCATCGAGGTGTAGACAAGCCCTTACCCATATTTTATTACAAGGGGCACCACCAAACTCCTATATCTACCTTTGTGTTTCTACCACCTTTTCGCAGTCTTATGACTTCAACTGGTGTTTCAAAGTTGAATCAAATTCTAGAGTTTTGTAATGCGATATGGTTCTAAAGTCCCTGCAAGTTGTACATCTCGTTATCCTGGTACTTTATCGCTGTCAATATTTTGATAGCTCTTTCATTATTTTAGAAAGAGTCTAATATATCTTATTGCGGTACGGTTGGAAATTTAATATATGTAGATACCTACTATTATTTGTGGCCCTGGCTTATCTCTTAACAGTATACATGTATATATGTAGTAGGTAAGCCTCCTATTTCATGAAATCTTGAAATGTTGCTATATATAAACACTGCCATCAGAAGAAGTACTCATGATATATAAATAATATATAACTGCTTATATGATGGTATATTTTCCTGAAAATTTAATAACTAATAAGTACGTATTTATTATTATAAGACATTGTGATGTTTATTATTATTATTTATTATAAAACTCATGCTGAACAGTACGCCACAGTAGGAATATTATAATAGATTAATTTGTAATATAATTCGACCATAAAGTTTGTAATTCTCGACTTTCATTATTTAATTAATTCAAGAATCAAAGGAATTTAAAACGTTTACAGCCGCACATAATGATTTTTCATTCTAGCTTAAAGCTTTTAACACGGTGGTCCTAAGTCTTGTAGATAATAATATATTATTTTGGGGTCATATAATTATTAGAACAGAATTTTCAACCGTACCTTTTGATGCGCACGTAGCGAAGTTTGCTTAACTGTTCTTAACCCATCAGCTAAGTTAGGCAACATCATGAGTTGGATGGGTGACCTCTAGTGATATTAATACTGAGCGCTTCCGTGCTTCGGAGGGCACGTTAAGCCGTCGGTCCCGGTTGTTGTCTTAGGATGGCAGTCGTAATAGCATGGTGGTAGGGCATTTTGCGAATGCCCGCCTGTCTAGCTACCATCCTTAGTCTGAAAATCTGTCGCCAAGCACCTAACAGTGTGTACCAGCAGTTGTCTTTGAGAGCCAGTAATTCTAGGTTAGCCTGAACATCATCTTCGACCACATCATCATTTACCATCAGTTGAGATAATGGTCAAAGGCTCGAATAACAGTATAAAAAAATAAATACAAGATAATATATGAAGACAGAACAGAATAATTCATAGTAGATGCATTTTGACCTGTTTGAAGAATATATTACGACCAACTGCGCATTTTCGTCGGAATTGTTTGACAGGCATTTAGTTTTATATAAACTTTCTAAAATGTTTTGGTTCGGGCATTCAAAACGTCTTTCAACCTCGAAGAAGATTAATGTGGCAACAAATATTTTCAAAATATTATCATAGGAAAGTGCTCTTTAAAGCTCGAATAGTATTTGCAATCGGCTGGAATACCTTGGTCTGGCATCTTGGCTAGGCGAGTGTAGAATTTCTACGTGAGGGTTAGCCAATCGAGCATTCGCATAAAACCTACCATCATCCGGTAAGACATCCATCCCTCTATTCAAAGCAAATGCCACAAGACTAACCTTGCTTAGTCACCATTCAATAAGTTTACAAAATAAAAGATAAGTACTTCTGATTGTTTCAACGAACCCAATTATAAACGCGTCTTAGAGTAAACCGTCACCGTTCCCTATGACGGTTGAAATAATAAAATTAGAGCACAAGATTTCGCTTAGTCGAGCATATTCCGATAGCCTAGCCGACGCGACGCCTAGGTGAGAGCATTCGCTCTTAGCGGAGATAACCTATAGTTGTTCTTACCCGTTGAACTATCAATATTCGCTGCTTTCATTTCTTGGCCGTTAGTTGCTACTAATTCTCCGTGCTTCGGAGAGTACTGTGTTTCCTATGTGGTAGGTCTCCTGGAGTAGTGATGGGACATTTCTTTTTGTCAATATCCGCCTGGCTGACTACCACCATCAAGCAGAGCACCCAACAGTCTGTGTTGCCAGCGTAGTTGAGAGCTAGTTTCCATTCTAGGTTACCATCTTCTACCACATTTTCACTTACCATCAGGTTATATATAAGTTTAGCGATAATATAAAAAAGTATGTGATTTTATATTTTGTAATATAGATACTTAGTATAAACATCCTAGGCTAGGTGCTAACTCTTCGCACGAATTTCTTACAGAGTACCTTAGACAGTCTAGTGCATCAATTGAATTTTATCAAGATTATACTAACAGCACGAAATGTTTACAAAAAAAATGTTATTTTTGGTACTAAAGGGACGATACGTCAAACAGATTTTATCAGAAAAACACTTAATATTTGTTTTGTTCATGATCTTAAACAAAAAAAAAAAATATCTAATTGTAATTTAAAAAGGTTATGTACCTATACCATAATCTTGCAATTCTAGTTAATTAACTAATACATTAAGATGTTATTTTATTTCATTGTTATATTACCATCTTTATGTGAACACAGTTCTTCAATAAAAACATCTGATTTGTGAATTGAACAATAAATAGTTTTCAAATAATCACCTTACATACAACTGCATGTATGTATAGCATCGGGGATATTAAAAATAAAAGATTCCATTCCGTATATTAATGTACTTTTATTTTTAAATAAATATAACCAATAACATTTATTACATCACAGGAGCAGGGTATCATAAAACACAATTATTAATTTCTGCTGCAAATACACTTTAATATACTCAGGGAGGTTCACCATATACAATCATAGTTAATACTTTTAATTAATTGTCCATGATCCCCCTAAATAACTGTGTAAATGCCATAAAATTGACATATATAGCTTAAACATAAATTAATTACTATAAAATCATTTTAAAATAATCAATATACTTCATCTTGATTAACAGTACAGTCGCAAAGTTAATTGTTTATTACTAATCGTAATGAGTAAGCGATGTAGGCATTTCTGTGCGTTTTATTTATATGTATATTATAAATAATGCACACTGTTGTTAATAATGTGTAATCTTATCAATGATTTAAATATCCAATAAATCCTATAACTTTATTCATTTTTGTATAGTCCTTGCCCACAATAAATATGGCATGATATTTACCGAGGTAAGCAATAAATTAAAATCGCGGTTATCGCCACCGGCAAGAATGTTGCTTTCGACGTAATTTCCATGAGTTATTGACATGATAAAATAAACAAAAAGCATGAAATGAGTTCGCTTAAATAATATCAGTATTTACATTATCTCTTGATATTATGCGCTTATGTTGTTGTTTTTTGTTTTGACAACATTCAGATTAATAACAAGGTAAATACGTACTTGTATCGAAAATGTCTAAAAATGGCGTTCGAATTGAAATATTAATATTTTGTTACTGGACATGAGTCACTTAATCAATAAAGCAAAGAATGTGCATCCACAGGCTATAAGAGAGCATAAACCGTTAAATCCAAGACGATTCCAAACTTACCTGTGGTGCGTTTAGGTATATGTATCAAATCTAATTAAAATTACGAAATCTAAAGATATGCATAACTAGAAACAGGTAAATAGATAAATCTACAACTAAATACACTTTTTACAACTCGTAGAACGTCCAAGCAAAATTACTAAGTCGTTATAAATAAGTATTTATAATAAATTATGTTTATTTATTACTTTCTTTTTAAAAGTACAACTGCGCAAAAAACCGTTAAGAATAATAAACACTTTATAATAAATACGTTATACACTTTTGTTCCGTCACAATGACTTAGCTATAATAAGTAAGATTTATTTAGGAAGACATTGTAGTTGAATGATTTATCTTTTTGACATTTAAAATGACGCTGCATTAAATATTGATGTTATTTATTTGTTTTCAATTGACTTATTAGGCCGGCACCATGGGGTTGGTGCCATATTTGTATAGTAATTTGCGATCAGATTTAAGAGAACAGCATAATGTGTATGTCACAAGTAATTGTCAAAATAAAATGTAATACATTAAGTTGACTGTACTATTTTTATGACCTGGTACAAGCCCCTCTACATGTTAATGCAGTTGTCTGTACAGAATTGATTTATACCATTGTATGCTTAAGGCAAGATCCACTTAAGGATTGCAGAGACCAATTTTGTATCATTTTCTGTTGCCACAAAGGCAACGTAATTTCGAACATGCACCATTGTTTCGGATTCATCCAATTCCGATTATGCTTTGAGATTATTGTAGGTAACCAACTCACTGGCTACATTACTAACTTATAGTTTTCAGCTGTTTTTGATACTTATTATAAATCATAAACTTTGCCCATATTTTTACAGAATTTGCACTGTAATATTCTATGGTACATGTCATAGATTATTACAGAAAATAGTATATATCCAAGTTGATAAGTACCTTTTTTATTGAACAATTCAAATACGAAAGCAAAATTATTTTTTTATTATATTATGCTTTACTTGAATAAATGTTTGGCTATAAGATAAGCATTCCTTTTTCGGTATCCAACTAAAAAAGTTTGTCTTATCCAGCAGCATGGAGTGGAACGCAGACGTTATGCACTTACCCCGCAAGGGAGATAACATAAATATCCCTGACAGCTCAATTGTGAATGATTACAATGATGCCTGCGTACCGCTTTGTTGGAATACTTCGGATATCTTACGATAACAGTTTTGTTTGCTTTTACGATTTCGAACGGGATTTTGCAATGGATCATGTGGACAGGATATATTATTCACTTCGTTTATTTTTAATGAATGAGTAGTATTTTTGACGGTGAATTTTATGCAGATGGTTTATTCGTGTAAAATATATAGGTATCAAGAGTGTGCTAACACATAGTTTTAATTGATATACAAACCAATAACACTTAATGCTCAGAGAAATGAATAAGATGATGATTCTTCTATTTTGTCGGAGACCCAATAAATGTTTATCTTAGAAAAGCAGAGATGCAACGGTCTCTTTTCCAATAATATTTTGAGGTTCCATGAAATAGCATGCGAGTCTGACACAATCCCATTTTTCCAACTACTCCTAGTGTTACTAATCATTTAATTATGTTACTTTTGAGTGCAGTTGTACTTCTAAAAAGAAAGAACCTTAATATTATATCTTAGTAAAGCTAGTAATACTGTACATACCGTAGTTAGGCAACGCATCGTGTTCAAAAGACACCCAGACAAAGTTAGACAGAGACAATAATATAAATTAAGTACTCTGTACAAAAGAACGTATTACTTTGGCAAGATAAAAAAAGTAATTTACAGTTCTACTAACGGCACATGTTGAGCTTCAAAACCTATTGTTTATGTATGTAGATAATAATTATATACTGTAAACTAACCCATGACAAAGGATAGAGAATAATATTTAATGCTGGTAATTTTTTTTATATAAAACGTTTCAATGCTCATTTGTGTGGTCGCAGTATACAATGTAAATTTGAAAATTATAGACGTTTATGTATTAAAATCCTACGCTAGTTTTATAAATTAAACATTTTAACTCTTACCTAAGATTATTTTATAAATGAGGTACGTTAAACCATTGTGACTATTTGGAGATGAGTCATTCTCGAGAACATGACCTAAATACTACATTGTACATACGCCGGCACAAGTCATAACATCTGTCAAAACAATCTTCAATCGTTAGTACTGTCATTCCAATAAATATTTTGACAGATGACATCACTACAAGTTGCCATTGTAAAAATAAAAACAATATTAACATGCGCATCTATAAAATAACATTTATACATAAAATGCAAGATATGGAAAGAAATATTATTATTAGTAAGATTCATCAATTAAACTATTAATATAAAATAAATAAAAACATAGTGCTTTATACAATTTGTAACGAAATCCTAGGAAGGAGAGTAGATTGAGAATAATTAGCAGTCCCTATTAAAATATTTGTGGTTTCGTTGAAGAAAATACATTTTCAAGTTTACTGATATGGGGCGTTCTTTTGTGTTTTTGGCATATAAAAACGATGCATGCAATATGTCGTCAAAAATACTACGTTATTATAGTATAATTAATATTATTCCTAACGGACTAGGCAAACGATTTGCTTTGACAGAAATGAATATTTTATTGCATTTTGATTTGAAACTTGCAAGCTGGTCTCAGATAAAAATAATTTAAAAAGATATACTTAGGCCATATGATAGGCCCTTATGATAAACATGGAAAAGCCATAAGTATTGTTCGTGTTTTGGATTTAGACAAAAACACAAATTAAATTTTATTATAGTCTGAACTAAAGTTCCTTTGATATAAAAGAATATCATTCATTGTAAGATACATCTGAGGCTAAAAATATAATATTCCTTTCTGTCAACCTATGTTATTGTACGAAGTTAATAGACAGCACGTATATGGCAGTAACAGTTAAATCAACTACATTATCAATTCACGGTTGCAAGGAACCACCGACGGAATAACTTAAATCGATCAACAAGAACCACATGGCTTCGTGGCTGTTTATGTGCGACGACCTTTGCTCTTTTTCTCGTAAACAATGAGAAAAGACAGTTAATTCAGGATGGGAAGTCATTAGTGACAGTTCATGGCGCGTCGTTGGAGGCGGCGGATACGTCTGTGCCAGTCATCGCGCCACTCGAGCAGTAGGGTTCTCTCGCCGACTGTCAATCCGGGTAGGCCGGACGATATCCCTTCTTTTTCCACTCCTAGGATTAAGTATGACCTGGAAAATTAAGTTTGTTGAATAACGATTTGAAAAGGCTGAATGCATATCAAAAAATATTTTATATCTTGGGAATAATGTTGTTTCTTTTGATATTTTGTTGCATTAACTAAAAATACCTACATATGAGTAATTTAATTTTAGCTTAAGGCCAGTTTTTTGTGAAGCTAGTCACATGCTTACAAAATTACAACAAAATAAAGTCGATTTCAGCCAAGTTATGGTAAAAAAGTTTATAGCTAATTGAAACATTACTATATTTTTAGATCATTACATATTACATATATCGCTCGGCCGGCATTAACTGATAATTATGTAAAAGTCACCCAAGTTCAAATCATAGAGGCGTGTTCTTCACCAGAAGAATTCACTTCTTCTTCATCTTATCAAGGAATATGATAATTGCGGAGGTTAATGAGAAATCGAGAGTGGAAGTATAGTTAGTTACTTACTTGTTAATCTTGAGCTTGGGGCACTTGCAGGCGAGGTCCCTGGCGCGCACGTAGAGCGTGGCGGCGCCGCGCCGCAGCCGGCTGCGCGGCGCGCGCTTGTACACCGCCTGCACGCTCAGCGCCAGCCGCGCCCACTCGCCCGCGCCCCCGCCCGCCCCGTGCGCCGGGGCCTCGCGACCCACCACTCTGCCCATTATGACTGTCCACCAAACAACATCATTACTCATTTACAATCTGAGAATGCACCAAAAATTAAAGTCGGAGGACACATTTTCGCACATATGACTAGCTTTTGAAAGAATGTTGGTATACATAATGAATTATTGGGTGTGAATGTTTTGCTAGATAGACCTGATACGGAGAGAAAAGAGCATTGGTACCTTAAAATTCTCATAAGCAATGAAACATTTTGGATATAATTTTAAGAGTGCAGAGGCCAAAGTTTACTAATGAGAGGTATACAGACTAAATACAAAACAATTTAGCTTAGTGAAGCTAAATTGTTTTGTATTTAGTTTGTTTTTGCTTGCAGTGGCAAGCAAAAACCTTCTAGAGTACAGAAACCATTATAAGTAGAAAATTTTTAACAAAAAATCACCATGTAAATTACAGAGCTGAATAATTTGATCAGACTTCCCACAACTGTGAGATTGAGGAATCGTATAAGCCGTAGATGTATTGAATGATGCTTCTAATTGTTGTTCGATAAGTAAAGTAACAGGGAAATACTATATAAAGATGATATTATTTGTTGCATAAAGATGTGGAAAAATCAAGTTTAGTTGAAATGGATGGCTTCTGGAGCTAACATGTACATTGTACGAATGCAACAAGCCACTGAGAAGATTGTAAATAGCGAAATTTATAATTGAAAGAATAGTGGCAAAGAAAAGTTAAATAACTAAAGTATTTGAAGAAAGAAAAGTTTTTCAAAATGTCTGTTTATTCAGCCAGGGATAGAATTCAAACCTTGGAGCTGAACTCTTTCAAAGACCAGAATAGTAGACCAGAGTAATAGAAACATCTTTAAAGGAATTGAAGGAGTATTTCAAAAATTGAATGATAAAATGGATAGAACATTTTCTGCCTCAATCATAAATGGAAGTAACAATTAATGTAATATTAGTATAAAAAGTGTTTAAAGCTATGAAGGTATAAAATGCAATACAATACATGATCATACACCGAATGCCTAGCCATTAAAAATGCGTTAAACAAGGATGGGTAGCGTCAATTGCTTGCAAAGTTTGAAGGCAAGCGAAAAGTCAACGAATTTCACGTCAAAGTCTTAGAATACAGAAACTGTTTTCTAATTTCAAACTACTTTCCACGCCAATACTTGCTCCATGTGAGGATGAGTGACAGTAAATTATGCATGAAATTTGAGACAAAGGGAATGAAAGTTAGTGTAATATTTTTTGAGATAAAACTATTAGAGAATTGAAATATTAATCATTGTCGGAGTTAAAGTTGAACAAGTACATTTGGAATTCTGAATACTTTATTTACAGAGCATGGATATCAAGAGATGCTACAAAGATAGTCAATTCTGGAAATCAAGAAAATATTGCACTACATACTTCATGACCAGCCGGAAAAAATCTAAAAATATATACAGGAATGTTAGCTTAGACTATTAAATATAAAGGAATGAGAGTTACTGGTAGAAGAAGGAGCAAGTTGAATACATTTAACTGAGATGAGACTCATGTAGAAGTGTAATGTAATATTGATGATTTCTCATTGTATTTCAAAATAACATTACATTATAAAAAAGCAGTGTGAAGTGAAATTTAGTGACGTTAGTCGAAAAAGGAAAGATGATAAAACATGACTTGTAGAAAACATAGACCAATCAAAGGAGCCTAAAAAAAGGGTTAGTATAAACCCATAACTTTTGAAAAAAAATATCTCAGAAAACGTATCCTGATCATAACGGTGACGTTCTCGAAGGGCCAGGTCATGATAACTCTTTACAGACGGGCAAGTATGGAAGATGTGATATGAGTGAAGGAAGGAAGAAGTAAGTGGAAATACCGAGTCTATGCTTACCTCTCAGAGTAAAGTTAATAAGGGTAAGTAGGGGTGACTACAAGTACTTATACCTAATAAAGGAAAATAATATAATGTGGTACTCACCGTAGTCTCGGCTGCAGAACTTGTTTAAATTTAGCGTGCGAGCGCCGATGCGACATCTGCCGCACTGATCCGTCGCTGCACACACAAACATAACAATATAATGTTAGGAATTAAAAAAATCATTAAGCATACATTTTTCATTTTTGCAATAAGCGATAAAACGTTAAATGTGCATTAAGCTATTAAATTCTTGTTAGTTAAAGTTGTAATAAGCTTTTTTTTTTGTATTTTTTATACATTTTAATATATGTTTGAGTCAAAATTAGATAATAATTTATTAGTACGTCTATTTTATTAATATATATTTATTATGTTTATCTATAAATATTTGCAATAGTGTGTTTAATGATAAACTTGATATAAGCATGTTAAAAAGAATATAGTGCAGAATGTGATGGTTAAAAATTAAATTGAAATTTACCTTCCGCTCGCCACTGATAATTAAAAATAAAAAGAAAGGTTATGAATCTGTCAATAAATGATTTGTAAAGAAGCCCGAAATTAATTTCACGAAACAATAAGGACAAAGTAAATTATTTTATAAAGACTTCACATACATATATTTATTTGTCTCATAATATATAATTTTATAGCATTTTTAAAATGAAAATGTTGTTGTAATAAGTTAGAAGATGTGAAATCTTTAAAATATTTTTCCAGTTTTACACAACCTCTTAATCTAAACTAAAATAATGATAACACTTTTCTTCTTGACTGTATAATGAAACATTAACTACTAGAGTTTCGAGAAAAAATTGTGTAAAAAGAAAGTTAAGAGGCTGTGTTCACACCTAATTAATGCAATAAATAATAAAGGAAAATTATAATTAAGGTGCAAAAAATTTCTAAAACCGAGTGACTGCATAGTATAAAGTTAAATTATAAAAAAATAAATGCATCAAGTGTGAAACGGGCCTATGTAAAAAGGTTTTACATAGATATGTGATTTGTTAGATGTGATGAAATGACAGTTATTCAATATGTTGTATTATTATTATTCTAAGTATTAAGTAATCATAAGTAAGGCAAATATGCAGTCTCTCAAAAAGAAAGCACCCACTTTTTAGGGCAAAACAGAGCCCATTAGTAAGAATCAATTGTCGGTTTACCAGTCCATTTGTACGTCACGGGTCTTTAGACCGCAAACGGCATGAGTTACAAACCTGAAGATTAGTATTTTGTGTAGAATGCTGGCCCAAAAAAATTGATAATTATTATTCAGGAGGTCTTGAGTACAAGAGAAGGTAAGTAGCTATGAATGTATATTTTTTCGCATTTACTTGTTGAACCTGAATGAAGCGAGGAACTTTAAACTGGCATTTTAACTTTTTATAGTAGGAAATGATGTAGGTTCCAAGTTTTTTTATGCTCATTAAGAAATTATTCAGCAAAAAAATGCATTCTAGCAACAAAACGAGTTTATTTTGGTGGAAACTCATGCTTAAGGCGAGGAAACCAAAATATGTAGCTAATTTTGCTATCCATTCTAGGACCAGTGTGAAGTTGGCAGCCAAAATTTGCAGCCTATAATCCGACTAAATTAAGAAGGTAAATTAAGTTTTATCAAATTACTATGAAAATAATAAACGCAAAAATTCCTGAAAAGCATAACAACTACGTTGATATTATTTTGTTGTATATAATTTGTGTAGTTGTATATTGAACCAGCCAGAGAATTTTTTTTTTAAACACACTAATTTGGCTGCTGGCTCATTTCGACGTGTAGGACCCCAGAATATAACCAAATATATACAGAACCGTAAAGCAGTTAAGACAACCTATCATAAAATGGACTAAATAATGTGGCTAAACCAAAACCTAACCCTTCAATGTCCATCGGAAAACCAGTACTAAAAAATCTGTTCACGAACTCAAAAAACCAATGATTTCAACCACTCAAACCCCAGAACTTCCTGTTTTGATAATTGATTCTTTTAATTACATACACATGCTACTTAAAAACGATCAACTCATTGTGGCTAAATGACATCTTAACCCTACAATCCTCATTACAAAATATACCCAAAATATAAATTATTTTATATTCAAGCATATAACTGCTTAGAACCGCAAAATGTAGATCTGTTAGTTTAGTTTAATAAAGTGAAACGATCAAGTTTTATAATTATTGATCCAAGAAAGTGGCTAAATGATAGGGTAACCCTTAATATTCGAGCTCAACATATTCCGAAGAATTTTTTATCATGCATTGTTTTGGCTGCTAGCACATTTCGACATGTAGGACCCCAGAATATAAGAAAATATATACAGAACCGTAAAGAAGATAAGAAAATCTATCATAAAATGGACAAGAGAATGTGGCTAAACCAAAACTTAACCCTACAATGTCCATACAAAAACCAGTACTAAAAAATCTGTTCACGAACTCAAAAAACCAATGATTTCAATCACTCAGACCCCAGAACTTCCTGTTTTGATAATTGATTCTTTTAATTACATTCACATGCTACTTAAAAACGATCAACTCATTGTGGCTAAATGACATCTTAACCCTACAACCCTCATTACAAAATATACCCAAAAAATAAATTATTTTATATTCAAGCATATAACTGCTTAGAACCGCAAAATGTAGATCTGTTAGTTAAGTTTAATAAAGTGAAACTATCAAGTTTTATAATTGCTTAACCTAGAAAATGGCTAAATGATAGGGTAACCTTTAATATTCGAGCTCAAAATATTCCGAAGAATTTTTTATCATGCATTGTTTTGGCTGCTAGCACATTTCGACATGTAGGACCCCAGAATATAACAAAATATATACAGAACCTTTAAGTAGTTAAGACAACCTATCATAAAATGGACAAAAGAATGTGGCTTAGCTAAAACTTAACCCTTCAATGTCCATACGAAAACCAGTACTACAAAATCTGTTTACGAACTCAAAAAACCAATGATTTCAACCCCTCAGACCCCAGAAAATCCTTTTTTGATCAATGACTCTTTTAATTACATACACATGCTACTTTAAAACGATTGTTTCATTGTGGCTAAATGACATCTTAACCCTACAACCCCCATTACAAAATATACCCAAAAAATAAATTATTCTATATTCAAGCATATAACTGCTTAGAACCGCAAAATGTAGATCTGTTAGTTCAGTTTAATAAAGTGAAACTATCAAGTTTTATAATTGCTTAACCTAGAAAATGGCTAAATGATAGGGTAACCTTTAATATTCGAGCTCAAAATATTCCGAAGAATTTTTTATCATGCATTGTTTCGGCTGCTAGCATATTTCGACATGTAGGACCCCAGAATATAACAAAATATATACTGAACCGTAAAAAAGATAAGAAAATCTATCATAAAATGGATAAGAGAATGTGGCTTAACCAAAACTTAACCCTACAATGTCCATACGAAAACCAGTACTACAAAATCTGTTCACGAACTCAAAAAAACTAATGATTTCAACCCCTCAGACCCTAGAACATCCTGTTTTGATCAATGATTCTTTTAATTACATACACATGCTACTTTAAAACGATTGTCTCATTGTGGCTAAATGACATCTTAACCCTACAACCCTCATTACAAAATATACCCAAAAATAAATTATTTTATATTCAAGCATATAACTGCTTAGAACCGCAAAATGTAGATCTGTTAGTCTAGTTTTATAAAGTGAAACTATCAAGTTTCATAACTGTTTAACCTAGAAAGTGGCTAAATGATAGGGTAACCTTTAATATTCGAGCTCAAAATATTCCGAAGAATTTTTTATCATGCATTGTTTTGGCTGGTAGCACATTTCGACATGTAGGACCCCAGAATATAACAAAATATATACAGAACCGTAAAGAAGATAAGACAGCCTATCATAAAATGGACAAAAGAATGTGGCTAAACCAAAACTTAACCCTACAATGTCCATACGAAAACCAGTACTAAAAAATCTATTCACCAACTCAAAAAACCAATGATTTCAACCACTCAGACCCCAGAACTTCCTGTTTTGATGATTGATTCTTTTAATTACATACACATGCTACTTTAAAACGATTGTCTCATTGTGGCTAAATGACATCTTAACCCTACAACCCTCATTACAAAATATACCCAAAAATAAATTATTTTATATTGAAGCATATAACTGCTTAGAACCGCAAAATGTAGATCTGTTAGTTTAGTTTAATCAAGAGAAACGATCAAGTTTTATAATTATTAAACCAAGAAAGTGGCTAAATGATAGGGTAACCTTTAATATTCGAGCTCAAAATATTCCAAAGAATTTTTTATCATGCATTGTTTTGGCTTGTAGCACATTTCGACATGTAGGACCCCAGAATATAACAAAACATATACAGAACCGTAAAAAAGATAAGACAGCCTATCATAAAATGGACAAAAGAATGTGGCTAAACCAAAACTTAACCCTACAATGTCCATACGAAAACCAGTACTAAAAAATCTAATCACCAACTCAAAAAACCAATGATTTCAACCACTCAGACCCCACAACTTCCTGTTTTGATGATTGATTCTTTTAATTACATACACATGCTACTTTAAAACAATTGTCTCATTGTGGCTAAATGACATCTTAACCCTACAACCCTCATTACGAAATATACCCAAAAATAAATTATTTTATATTGAAGCATATAACTGCTTAGAACCGCAAAATGTAGATCTGTTAGTTTAGTTTTATAAAGTGAAACGATCAAGTTTCACAATTTTTTAACCTAGAAAGTGGCTAAATCATAGGGTAACCTTTAATATTCGAGCTCAAAATATTCCGAAGAATTTTTTATCATGCATTGTTTTGGCTGCTAGCACATTTCGACATGTAGGACCCCAGAATATAACAAAATATATACAGAACCGTAAAGAAGATAAGACAACCTATCATAAAATGGACAAGAGAATGTGGCTTAACCAAAACTTAACCCTACAATGTCCATACGAAAACCAGTACTACAAAATCTGTTAACGAACTCAAAAAAACTAATGATTTCAACCCCTCAGACCCTAGAACATCCTATTTTGATCAATGATTCTTTTAATTACATACACATGCTACTTTAAAACGATTGTCTCATTGTGGCTAAATGACATCTTAACCCTACAACCCTCATTACAAAATATACCCAAAAAATAAATTATTCTATATTCAAGCATATAACTGCTTAGAACCGCAAAATGTAGATCTGTTAGTTCAGTTTAATAAAGTAAAACTATCAAGTTTTATAATTGCTTGACCTAGAAAATGGCTAAATGATAGGGTAACCTTTAATATTCGAGCTCAAAATATTCCGAAGAATTTTTTATCATGCATTGTTTTGGCTGCTAGCACATTTCGACATGTAGGACCCCAGAATATAACAATATATATACTGAACCGTAAAGAAGATAAGAAAATCTATCATAAAATGGACAAGAGAATGTGGCTTAACCAAAACTTAACCCTAAAATGTCCATACGAAAACCAGTACTACAAAATCTGTTCACGAACTCAAAAAAACTAATGATTTCAACCCCTCAGACCCTAGAACATCCTGTTTTGATCAATGATTCTTTTAATTACATACACATGCTACTTTAAAACGATTGTCTCATTGTGGCTAAATGACATCTTAACCCTACAACCCTCATTACAAAATATACCCAAAAATAAATTATTTTATATTCAAGCATATAACTGCTTAGAACCGCAAAATGTAGATCTGTTAGTTTAGTTTTATAAAGTGAAACGATCAAGTTTCACAATTGTTTAACCTAGAAAGTGGCTAAATCATAGGGTAACATTTAATATTCGAGCTCAAAATATTCCGAAGAATTTTTTATCATGCATTGTTTTTTTAGTTTTATAAAGTGAAACGATCAAGTTTCACAATTGTTTAACCTAGAAAGTGGCTAAATCATAGGGTAACCTTTAATATTCGAGCTCAAAATATTCCAAAGAATTTTTTATCATGCATTGTTTTGGCTTGTAGCACATTTCGACATGTAGGACCCCAGAATATAACAAAATATATACAGAACCGTAAAAAAGATAAGACAGCCTATCATAAAATGGACAAAAGAATGTGGCTAAACCAAAACTTAACCCTACAATGTCCATACGAAAACCAGTACTAAAAAATCTAATCACCAACTAAAAAACAAATGATGTCAACCACTCAGACCCCAGAACTTCCTGTTTTGATGATTGATCCTTTTAATTACATACACATGCTACTTTAAAACGATTGTCTTATTGTGGCTAAATGACATCTTAACCCTACAACCCTCATTACAAAATATACCCAAAAAATAAATTATTTTATATTCAAGCATATAACTGCTTAGAACCGCAAAATGTAGATCTGTTAGTTTAGTTTTATAAAGTGAAACTATCAAGTTTCATAACTGTTTAACCTAGAAAGTGGCTAAATGATAGGGTAACCTTTAATATTCGAGCTCAAAATATTCCGAAGAATTTTTTATCATGCATTATTTTGGCTGGTAGCACATTTCGACATGTAGGACCCCAGAATATAACAAAATATATACAGAACCGTAAAGAAGATAAGACAGCCTATCATAAAATGGACAAAAGAATGTGGCTAAACCAAAACTTAACCCTACAATGTCCATACGAAAACCAGTACTAAAAAATCTATTCACCAACTCAAAAAACCAATGATTTCAACCACTCAGACCCCAGAACTTCCTGTTTTGATGATTGATTCTTTTAATTACATACACATGCTACTTTAAAACGATTGTCTCATTGTGGCTAAATGACATCTTAACCCTACAACCCTCATTACAAAATATACCCAAAAATAAATTATTTTATATTGAAGCATATAACTGCTTAGAACCGCAAAATGTAGATCTGTTAGTTTAGTTTAATCAAGAGAAACGATCAAGTTTTATAATTATTAAACCAAGAAAGTGGCTAAATGATAGGGTAACCTTTAATATTCGAGCTCAAAATATTCCAAAGAATTTTTTATCATGCATTGTTTTGGCTTGTAGCACATTTCGACATGTAGGACCCCAGAATATAACAAAACATATACAGAACCGTAAAAAAGATAAGACAGCCTATCATAAAATGGACAAAAGAATGTGGCTAAACCAAAACTTAACCCTACAATGTCCATACGAAAACCAGTACTAAAAAATCTAATCACCAACTCAAAAAACCAATGATTTCAACCACTCAGACCCCAGAACTTCCTGTTTTGATGATTGATTCTTTTAATTACATACACATGCTACTTTAAAACAATTGTCTCATTGTGGCTAAATGACATCTTAACCCTACAACCCTCATTACGAAATATACCCAAAAATAAATTATTTTATATTGAAGCATATAACTGCTTAGAACCGCAAAATGTAGATCTGTTAGTTTAGTTTTATAAAGTGAAACGATCAAGTTTCACAATTGTTTAACCTAGAAAGTGGCTAAATCATAGGGTAACCTTTAATATTCGAGCTCAAAATATTCCGAAGAATTTTTTATCATGCATTGTTTTGGCTGCTAGCACATTTCGACATGTAGGACCCCAGAATATAACAAAATATATACAGAACCGTAAAGAAGATAAGACAACCTATCATAAAATGGACAAGAGAATGTGGCTTAACCAAAACTTAACCCTACAATGTCCATACGAAAACCAGTACTACAAAATCTGTTAACGAACTCAAAAAAACTAATGATTTCAACCCCTCAGACCCTAGAACATCCTATTTTGATCAATGATTCTTTTAATTACATACACATGCTACTTTAAAACGATTGTCTCATTGTGGCTAAATGACATCTTAACCCTACAACCCTCATTACAAAATATACCCAAAAAATAAATTATTCTATATTCAAGCATATAACTGCTTAGAACCGCAAAATGTAGATCTGTTAGTTCAGTTTAATAAAGTGAAACTATCAAGTTTTATAATTGCTTAACCTAGAAAATGGCTAAATGATAGGGTAACCTTTAATATTCGAGCTCAAAATATTCCGAAGAATTTTTTATCATGCATTGTTTTGGCTGCTAGCACATTTCGACATGTAGGACCCCAGAATATAACAATATATATACTGAACCGTAAAGAAGATAAGACAACCTATCATAAAATGGACAAGAGAATGTGGCTAAACCAAAACTTAACCCTACAATGTCCATACGAAAACCAGTACTAAAAAATCTGTTCACGAACTCAAAAAAACTAATGATTTCAACCCCTCAGACCCTAGAACATCCTGTTTTGATCAATGATTCTTTTAATTACATACACATGCTACTTTAAAACGATTGTCTCATTGTGGCTAAATGACATCTTAACCCTACAACCCTCATTACAAAATATACCCAAAAATAAATTATTTTATATTCAAGCATATAACTGCTTAGAACCGCAAAATGTAGATCTGTTAGTTTAGTTTTATAAAGTGAAACGATCAAGTTTCACAATTGTTTAACCTAGAAAGTGGCTAAATCATAGGGTAACCTTTAATATTCGAGCTCAAAATATTCCGAAGAATTTTTTATCATGCATTGTTTTTTTAGTTTTATAAAGTGAAACGATCAAGTTTCACAATTGTTTAACCTAGAAAGTGGCTAAATCATAGGGTAACCTTTAATATTCGAGCTCAAAATATTCCGAAGAATTTTTTTTCATGCATTGTTTTGGCTGCTAGCACATTTCGACATGTAGGACCCCAGAATATAACAAAATATATACAGAACCGTAAAGAAGATAAGACAACCTATCATAAAATGGACAAGAGAATGTGGCTTAACCAAAACTTAACTCTACAATGTCCATACGAAAACCAGTACTACAAAATCTGTTCACGAACTCAAAAAAACTAATGATTTCAACCCCTCAGACCCTAGAACATCCTGTTTTGATCAATGATTCTTTTAATTACATACACATGCTACTTTAAAACGATTGTCTCATAGTGGCTAAATGACATCTTAACCCTACAACCCTCATTACAAAATATACCCAAAAATAAATTATTTTATATTCAAGCATATAACTGCTTAGAACCGCAAAATGTAGATCTGTTAGTTTAGTTTTATAAAGTGAAACGATCAAGTTTCACAATTGTTTAACCTAGAAAGTGGCTAAATCATAGGGTAACCTTTAATATTCGAGCTCAAAATATTCCGAAGAATTTTTTATAATGCATTGTTTTTTTAGTTTTATAAAGTGAAACGATCAAGTTTCACAATTGTTTAACCTAGAAAGTGGCTAAATCATAGGGTAACCTTTAATATTCGAGCTCAAAATATTCCGAAGAATTTTTTTTCATGCATTGTTTTGGCTGCTAGCACATTTCGACATGTAGGACCCCAGAATATAACAAAATATATACAGAACCGTAAAGAAGATAAGACAACCTATCATAAAATGGACAAGAGAATGTGGCTTAACCAAAACTTAACCCTACAATGTCCATACGAAAACCAGTACTACAAAATCTGTTAACGAACTCAAAAAAACTAATGATTTCAACCCCTCAGACCCTAGAACATCCTATTTTGATCAATGATTCTTTTAATTACATACACATGCTACTTTAAAACGATTGTCTCATTGTGGCTAAATGACATCTTAACCCTACAACCCTCATTACAAAATATACCCAAAAAATAAATTATTCTATATTCAAGCATATAACTGCTTAGAACCGCAAAATGTAGATCTGTTAGTTCAGTTTAATAAAGTGAAACTATCAAGTTTTATAATTGCTTAACCTAGAAAATGGCTAAATGATAGGGTAACCTTTAATATTCGAGCTCAAAATATTCCGAAGAATTTTTTATCATGCATTGTTTTGGCTGCTAGCACATTTCGACATGTAGGACCCCAGAATATAACAATATATATACTGAACCGTAAAGAAGATAAGAAAATCTATCATAAAATGGACAAGAGAATGTGGCTTAACCAAAACTTAACCCTACAATGTCCATACGAAAACCAGTACCACAAAATCTGTTCACGAACTCAAAAAAACTAATGATTTCAACCCCTCAGACCCTAGAACATCCTGTTTTGATCAATGATTCTTTTAATTACATACACATGCTACTTTAAAACGATTGTCTCATTGTGGCTAAATGACATCTTAACCCTACAACCCTCATTACAAAATATACCCAAAAATAAATTATTTTATATTCAAGCATATAACTGCTTAGAACCGCAAAATGTAGATCTGTTAGTTTAGTTTTATAAAGTGAAACGATCAAGTTTCACAATTGTTTAACCTAGAAAGTGGCTAAATCATAGGGTAACCTTTAATATTCGAGCTCAAAATATTCCGAAGAATTTTTTATCATGCATTGTTTTTTTAGTTTTATAAAGTGAAACGATCAAGTTTCACGATTGTTTAACCTAGAAAGTGGCTAAATCATAGGGTAACCTTTAATATTCGAGCTCAAAATATTCCGAAGAATTTTTTTTCATGCATTGTTTTGGCTGCTAGCACATTTCGACATGTAGGACCCCAGAATATAACAAAATATATACAGAACCGTAAAGAAGATAAGACAACCTATCATAAAATGGACAAGAGAATGTGGCTTAACCAAAACTTAACTCTACAATGTCCATACGAAAACCAGTACTACAAAATCTGTTCACGAACTCAAAAAAACTAATGATTTCAACCCCTCAGACCCTAGAACATCCTGTTTTGATCAATGATTCTTTTAATTACATACACATGCTACTTTAAAACGATTGTCTCATTGTGGCTAAATGACATCTTAACCCTACAACCCTCATTACAAAATATACCCAAAAATAAATTATTTTATATTCAAGCATATAACTGCTTAGAACCGCAAAATGTAGATCTGTTAGTTTAGTTTTATAAAGTGAAACGATCAAGTTTCACAATTGTTTAACCTAGAAAGTGGCTAAATCATAGGGTAACCTTTAATATTCGAGCTCAAAATATTCCGAAGAATTTTTTATCATGCATTGTTTTTTTAGTTTTATAAAGTGAAACGATCAAGTTTCACAATTGTTTAACCTAGAAAGTGGCTAAATCATAGGGTAACCTTTAATATTCGAGCTCAAAATATTCCGAAGAATTTTTTTTCATGCATTGTTTTGGCTGCTAGCACATTTCGACATGTAGGACCCCAGAATATAACAAAATATATACAGAACCGTAAAGAAGATAAGACAACCTATCATAAAATGGACAAGAGAATGTGGCTTAACCAAAACTTAACTCTACAATGTCCATACGAAAACCAGTACTACAAAATCTGTTCACGAACTCAAAAAAACTAATGATTTCAACCCCTCAGACCCTAGAACATCCTGTTTTGATCAATGATTCTTTTAATTACATACACATGCTACTTTAAAACGATTGTCTCATTGTGGCTAAATGACATCTTAACCCTACAACCCTCATTACAAAATATACCCAAAAAATAAATTGTTTTATATTCAAGCATATAACTGCTTAGAACCGCAAAATGTAGATCTGTTAGTTTAGTTTTATAAAGTGAAACTATCAAGTTTAATAACTGTTTAACCTAGAAAGTGGCTAAATGATAGGGTAACCTTTAATATTCGAGCTCAAAACATTCCGAAGAATTTTTTATCATGCATTGTTTTGGCTGGTAGCACATTTCGACATGTAGGACCCCAGAATATAACAAAATATATACAGAACCGTAAAAAAGATAAGACAGCCTATCATAAAATGGACAAAAGAATGTGGCTAAACCAAAACTTAACCCTACAATGTCCATACGAAAACCAGTACTAAAAAATCTATTCACCAACTCAAAAAACCAATGATTTCAACCACTCAGACCCCAGAACTTCCTGTTTTGATGATTGATTCTTTTAATTACATACACATGCTACTTTAAAACGATTGTCTCATTGTGGCTAAATGACATCTTAACCCTACAACCCTCATTACAAAATATACCCAAAAATAAATTATTTTATATTCAAGCATATAACTGCTTAGAACCGCAAAATGTAGATCTGTTAGTTTAGTTTAATAAAGTGAAACGATCAAGTTTTATAATTATTAAACCAAGAAAGTGGCTAAATGATAGGGTAACCTTTAATATTCGAGCTCAAAATATTCCGAAGAATTTTTTATCATGCATTGTTTTGGCTGCTAGCACATTTCGACATGTAGGACCCCAGAATATAACAAAATATATACAGAACCGTAAAGAAGATAAGACAACCTATCATAAAATGGACAAGAGAATGTGGCTAAACCAAAACTTAACCCTACAATGTCCATACGAAAACCAGTACTAAAAAATCTGTTCACGAACTCAAAAAACCAATGATTTCAATCTTTCAGACCCCAGAACTTCCTGTTTTGATAATTGATTCTTTTAATTACATACACATGCTACTTAAAAACGATCAACTCATTGTGGCTAAATGACATCTTAACCCTACAACCCTCATTACAAAATATACCCAAAAAATAAATGTATCATCAGTGAAAGAACTTTTGATTGACGATTTTGCTACCCTTGATAAGGGTCAATATATTGCAAGTTTCGTAATAGACCATTGCTTGCATTTATTAAATGCATAAAACATGTTCCAAATTATAAGTGTTGAAAAATCATCGCATATTTTTGGAAACAAATCCCTAAAAGACACGTTTTATAACACTTTATCGCTTGATGTTACAAAGAAAATAGTGTTCCCAATATGTTTGAACTCTCATTATACAATGGCAATAGTTTGTTATACCTCAAAAAGTCTCACAATAATCGATCCTCTGGGTAATTCAACGAGCAAGAAGCAGCTTTATTATTCAAAACTAATGTATTTTTTACATAAAAAAGACATTAATGATACCGTAAAAACGATTTTAACTCCAAAACATTCATTGCAGCTTGATTCATATAATTGTGGAAGTGTGATACTAAAAATATTTGATGGGATTGTCAAAGGGGAAAATATAGAAAGTCAATTTAATTTTGACGACTACAGAATGATTTTGAAAAAATTATTTATACTTAACAGTGAAAACATGACATTGCTATGCTTGTCCTGTGAAAAAAAAATTTTGATAAACATTTCCTTTTCAATGCAGCAGGTGTTTGCGACTAATACATAAGGCATGTCTTTTAGGCCCAAAAGACATTAGAAGAAATAAAAGCAGCGAGGTAAACAATGCCATGCTATCATCTAAGAAATTATGCTACTTATTTAAAAAGACTAAAAATTATACATAAATAGTGCTACCCAAGGTTTTCAAAGTGATTATTGATAAATTAGGGTAAACAAGTGTTTCGTTGTCTACAAGTAAACAAAAAAAAAACAATATATTAAAACCGTTTGGCCAGCATCAGACAATCTTTTTAAAGTAGCTTGTGTATGTAATTAAAATAATCATTGATCAAAACAGGAAGTTCTGGGGTCTGAGTGGTTGACATCATTGGTTTTTTGAGTTCATGAACAGATTTTTTAGTACTGGTTTTGTATGGACATTGTAGGGTTAAGTTTTGGTTTAGCCACATTCTTATGTCCATTTTATGATAAGTTGTTTTATCTACTTTACGGTTCTGTATATATTTTGTTATATTCTGGGGTCCTACATGTCAAAATGTGCTAGCAGCCAAAACAATGCATGATAAAAAATTCTTCGTAATATTTTGAGCTCGAATATTAAAGGTTACCCTATCATTTAGCCACTTTCTAGGTTAAACAATTATGAAACTTGATCGTTTCACTTTATGAAACTAAACTAACAGATCTACATTTTGCGGTTCTAAGCAGTTATATGCTTGAATATAAAATAATTTATTTTTTGGGTATATTTTGTAATGAGGGTTGTAGGGTTAAGATGTCATTTAGCCACAATAAGACAATCGTTTTAAAGTAGCATGTGTATGTAATTAAAAGAATCAATCATCAAAACAGGAAGTTCTGGGGTCTGAGTGGTTGACATCATTTGTTTTTTAGTTGGTGATTAGATTTTTTAGTACTGGTTTTCGTATGGACATTGTAGGGTTAAGTTTTGGTTTAGCCACATTCTTTTGTCCATTTTATGATAGGCTGTCTTATCTTTTTTACGGTTCTGTATATATTTTGTTATATTCTGGGGTCCTACATGTCGAAATGTGCTAGCAGCCAAAACAATGCATGATAAAAAATTCTTCAGAATATGTTGAGCTCGAATATTAAAGGTTACCCTATCATTTAGCCACTTTCTAGGTTAAACAATTATGAAACTTGATCGTTTCACTTTATGAAACTAAACTAAAAGATCTACATTTTGCGGTTCTAAGCAGTTATATGCTTGAATATAAAATAATTTTTTTTTTTGGGTATATTTTGTAATGAGGATTGTAGGGTTAAGATGTCATTTAGCCACAATGAGATAATCGTTTTAAAGTAGCATGTGTATGTAATTAAAAGAATCAATCATCAAAACAGGAAGTTCTGGGGTCTGAGTGGTTGACATCATTGGTTTTTTTAGTTGGTGATTAGATTTTTTAGTACTGGTTTTCGTATGGACATTGTAGGGTTAAGTTTTGGTTTAGCCACATTCTTTTGTCCATTTTATGATAGGCTGTCTTATCTTCTTTACGGTTCTATATATATTTTGTTATATTCTGGGGTCCTACATGTCGAAATGTGCTAGCAGCCAAAACAATGCATGATAAAAAATTCTTCAGAATATTTTGAGCTCGAATATTAAAGGTTACCCTATCATTTAGCCACTTTCTAGGTTAAACAATTATAAAACGTGATCGTTTCACTTTATGAAACTAAACTAACAGATCTACATTTTGCGGTTCTAAGCAGTTATATGCTTGAATATAAAATAATTTATTTTTTGGGTATATTTTGTAATGAGGGTTGTAGGGTTAAGATGTCATTTAGCCACAATGAGATAATCGTTTTAAAGTAGCATGTGTATGTAATTAAAAGAATCAATCATTGAAACAGGAAGTTCTGGGGTCTGAGTGGTTGACATCATTGGTTTTTTTAGTTGGTGATTAGATTTTTTAGTACTGGTTTTCGTATGGACATTGTAGGGTTAAGTTTTGGTTTAGCCACATTCTTTTGTCCATTTTATGATAGGCTGTCTTATCTTCTTTACGGTTCTGTATATATTTTGTTATATTCTGGGGTCCTACATGTAGAAATGTACTAGCAGCCAAAACAATGCATGATATAAAATTCTTCGGAATATTTTGAGCTCGAATATTAAAGGTTACCCTATCATTTAGCCACTTTCTAGGTTAAACAATTATGAAACTTGATCGTTTCACTTTATGAAACTAAACTAACAGATCTACATTTTGCGGTTCTAAGCAGTTATATGCTTGAATATAAAATAATTTATTTTTTGGATATATTTTGTAATGAGGGTTGTAGGGTTAAGATGTCATTTAGCCACAATGAGTTGATCGTTTTTAAGTAGCATGTGTATGTTATTAAAAGAATTAATTATCAAAACATAAAGTTCTGGGGTCTGAGTGGTTGAAATCATTGGTTTTTTGAGTTCGTGAACAGATTTTTTAGTACTGGTTTTCCGATGGACATTGAAGGGTTAAGTTTTGGTTTAGCCACATTCTTTTGTCCATTTTATGATAGGTTGTCTTAACTGCTTTCCGGTTCTGTATATATTTGGTTATATTTTGGGGTCCTACACGTCGAAATGTGCCAGCAGCCAAATTAGTGTGTTTAAAAAAAATTTTCTTTGGCTGGTTCAATATACAACTACACAAATTATATACAACAAAATAATATCAACGTAGTTGTTATGCTTTTCAGGAATTTTTGCGTTTATTATTTTCATAGTAATTTGATAAAACTTAATTTACCTTCTTAATTTTGTCGGATTATTGGCTGCAAATTTTGGCTGCCAACTTCACACTGGTCATTCTAGGTATATGATTATGGTATTCACGAGTTTAAAATACTAATGCCCGTATTATCTTGAAAAGTAAATGTTTTTTAAATTAATTTATGGAATCAAGTGCACTGTGCGCTTGCGTAAGATTCCATAAATTGCCCTTAAAACCGTCAAACAGATTTAAAAGTAACTATAACAATTATAATCCTTTCAATAAAAAAAAAAAAGATTTTGTAACAAATACTCTCAGAATATCGCGTATTACGTGATCAAATATGATAGTTAAATTATACAAATTTTGAAATGTTGAATTGCCCGCCATTGCCGTCAACATTCGCTTTAACAGAATCTTTAATTGAATGAAATATAATAATTATTATCTATATAAGATTATAATTTGAAATTGAGTATTAAATTATGCACAATGCACAACTCAAGATTAATTATCGATGCCAATATATAAAACACTGACAACGCTAGTAAGTAAGTAGGTAGTAATAAAAAAGGCATTATCACAAATCTGTATTAGGTGACTAACTGTGTGTTCACTCATAACTCGACCATTGACAGAATTAGATTCTATTAGATTTGGCAAAAACATAAGAGAAGAACCAAGACGTTCAGAACCAATACAAAGCGCAGGTCTAAGTCAGAAGGTCAGAAGATGTTATGAAAAATTCTAACGTGGGTGGAGCCATTAGACATTTTCAGGAGATAATGTCATGCATTTGCAAAGTCTTAAACATATGTTATACATCATGCAACCGACAGATAACAGATATTTCCGTACAAAGTGAGTGCTTCCCTGTGTAAAAGTGATGGTGAGGCGAGAGTGCATGAAGGTCCACTTACTACTTACCGCGGCCCGGCTCGCCCTCCACCGCCTCCATAGCCTGCACAGCTGTCACCACGCGCGGGATACCTGCACACACAAATGATACAGTGCTGGAGTTGCCCAAAAATTCTAGAGTTTCCCAAATTAACAGACCCTTAGACTTATTCCCCCGTGGGGTGCCGGGTTAGAATTGAACCTCCCCATATGTTTCCGTTGGTATCGTAAGAGGCGATTAAGGGAAAAATACTGGAAGGCAGCAGCGGCTTCTAAAGAACTGTCATCTTACACTGCGCTCCCCAGGTCCCTGCCAAGCTAGATGATTATGGCAGATACCCCCTTGATGGGGGAGGTGTTCAGCAGTGGATGATCCAGCTGATACAGTAGACTTCAACACATCGGCACAAATGAGCTTTTTTGCTTGATTGTCTTCAGATCGGTATTTAGCTGAGCCGTCCAAGAGATAGATGCAGTATTCCAAGACTTTACTCGTGTTTGACACAGTTTTAGACGCTTATTCATATGACTTAGTTATGTGTAATGTGGAGTCCAGTCACTCAGCTAGAAGAACGGTAGTGTAAAAAGGGCGTTACCTTCCATCACAGAGGACACGAATTCTTGATGCTGCATTAAATGACAGAGGGCTGTCAAGTAAAGTTGGTTTCTAAAGACGGCCGAATGAAATTTTGGGACCCTCATGGATCTTTAGTTCTTAAAAGGTAATAAAATTGATATTATTGTTCAGATAATCCCCCCAAATAACAGTTTCACCCACAAATAGAACTACAGGATCTCGTGATTCAGGCGAGACACTTACGGTACCTCTTCTTACTATTCTCAGCAGGGAAAAGAACATTCAAAGTAGTAAAAAAACAACGTCGACACGCCTATGACTGCAGGTGGCGTACTCACCAGACATGTTATGTGTTACTTCAAAGTCTATTGAATTGAAATTTACCGGTAACAGTGCCAGACTCCGGGCTATTGCTGTAAGCAACCATAGAAAAAACAGAATCTTACTATGCTATAACAATGTCCTGTAGGTAATACCAGTAACACTTGTCTGAACCTGAGATTAAATCAGGGATAGGAACAGTGGGACGTGAAGTGCCTCGAGGGCATGTCACTGGCCACTAACGAGGCAGTTCCGTTTATCATAAGTGTAAGTATACCTGGTCTATCCTTTTATCGCTATTTCCTTAAAATCCTCCTTCTTGCAGTGTCACAGACACTGAGAAGAGTTGAGGCAAAATTAGTCAGGCAAGTAACAAGGTTTGAACAGATATAATGTACTCACGTATACAAGGTGCGATGTGACTCCTGGACTGCTGGTATCCCTTGGCGCAGCGGTTGCAGGTGGTGCCTGTGACCCCGTCCTTGCAGGGGCACTGGCCACTCGTCTGGTTACAGGTCTTGCCACTAGCACCTACCGGGTGGCAATCGCAGGCTGTCACAAAAAAAGAGAATTGCAATTATTTTTCTGATGTTACCCTTCGTAGAGTCAATGTATTGTAGCTGTAGATAAACAAAGAGGTTGACTTAAGTGGCAACCTAACGAGTCCGTAACTTTAGTTCGTACCACTAATACTCGTATCTCTTAAAGAGTAGTTCGAAAGATTGATGCTTCCAGGAGGTATTTTGCTAAAGACTGTCTATGCGATGTACTTTAATGCAAACGACTAGGCTTGGGATAAGTCCCAAGTGTGGGACGAAATATCGTAGGGAAACGAGGATCAAATCAAAAACGGATTTTAAAAGTACGGCACGAAAAATCGCAAGCCTATTAGTATATTAATTATTCGTCGTTTTCTCAGAAGGAGAAGCAATGAATGGAAAAATCTTTATAAGTTTTTACCGATGCTAAGTTCCTACCGAGATGACTTCAATAAAAGAGTTTGGTAATCTTATCGTTTAACAAAATACATTTTTAATTGTTTTAATAATTCTAAATCAAGTGCCTATCGTGCCGGGCGGGTGGCGACTGGTGCAGCGCACTTGCGTCATGCATTGTCTCCCGTAGTGTCAGCGGAATGCAAGCCATGCTAAATGTGTCGCTACAAGTTTTATGAAAGCTAAGTTAAATTTTAACAAAAACAATCTATTTCCGACATTAAATACGCATAAATGGGGATAACTCAAACACTACTCGTCAGATCTCACTCAACCTCATGACAAGCAGCGACTTTAATATATAAAAAAACATCAAAATCGGCACACCCTGTAAAGTGCTAATAGGTAGCACACAAAAAAATACAATCGAATTAAGAACCTCCTTTTTTAAGTTCATTAAATAAACGACTCTTCATGCCATTAATTGAAACTTTTAGAGGTGACAAGCTGTTATCAGTTTCTAACATATAATGTACCCTGGCACACGTAAACAACGGATTAGAGTTAAGTAGCGAACAATCCTGAAAACACAGAATATATTTTTCCCTCTGTATTTCTCACAAAGAAAAATATAATGTTCCACAACAAACTCCATAAGTAGATAAAACGAGTTCAAAGCAGTGATCCCAACTTCTCTCTATTACCGTTTATTGTTGCGAACTATTGTCAATATAAAAGTTTTTCTTTCGTATCCCGTAACGAGTCCAATTTCCTTCGTTTCGCGGCGAACTATAGCTAGGTTTGCGTAAAACAAATACGCGTATACTTTACTAAAGTAGAGAATCAGTAATCATATTGTAACAAAAACCCCACGACAGAAACAAAATTGAATTTCGAAGCAGTGACGGATTAGTAGCAATGGCATGCAGAAGGACTAGTATTTGAATCCCGCCACTGCACTGGCTTGTTATTCACCTCATAGTTGTAGGGCATTTTACGAATGCCCTCCTGGCTAGCTACCACCCTCAAGTATAGATAGAAGATAGAAAACTCTTTATTGTTACACCACTTTAGAAATATAAAAGATTACACATTAAATTATAATAACATAGTGTTACAATGGGCGGCCTTATCACTAAAAATGATCTCTACCAGGCAACCTTAGGATGGAGTTGAACGAATAAAACAATAGAGGCGGGTGTAGTCCAAATACATAATCAAATTTCATAAAAACATTTTAAAATAAAACGTATTTTAGTGTAATTTCTAAACAAATATATAAAAAATAGCATACATATAGGTTTTTATAATAATTAAACAAATACAATTATAAACATATACATAGCAACATACATAAATAGATAATGATATATACATATACCTATAAATTATATAAAAATATAGTACATATTATATATGTATAGCCAAAGCAATAAGTATAAATTAATTAAACAAGTAAAAACCTGACTTCAAATTATTTATGTTCGTTAAACATTTCATTGTTACATTTAAATTAGAAATGCAAGTTATATATATTTATGGAATCTTTTTTAAAGCTCTTCATTTTGATACTCCATTCGATGGGTTTGGAAGATTCAAACAATTTTTATCTTAAAATATGGCGTCTAAAATCCGCCAGATTGTATTCTATGTGCCTAGTGTCACTTGGGTTATCATGACTAATCTAACGATATCTCATACATTAAAATCGGTTAAGCCGTTTAGAAGTTACGGCGGAATAAAGAAACTCACAAACATCTCTCACACGCAACAACAACTCATTTGTTTGGGCAGTCGTAAAAAAACTCAACGTTTCCCATTCAGAGAGTTCATTTCAAAACTTTTCCCAAGCTCAACGTACTGAACATTTTATAATTTTGCTCCTGCGGGATCATCCGCCGATTGTCGACTCAATTACCTGTAGGTACACCCGGACCCTGGTAAGGGCATAGAGGTCTGTTTACGAGGGTTGCTATTATCAGGGTCACACACGTTTACGGGGAATGGTAAGTATCAACCGCCTGCTCGACCTCTGGAGAACCGGAATCTCGCAATAGGAGCTGCAAAATTATTTTGTTTTGCCCACATAAAAAGATAACCTTTAAAACGATTATACGCAGATATATAGAAAATCTATCATCAGTGTGTGATATCTTCAACTTGCACGTTCACTCGTTGAGAGGGGTTTGCCGTAAGCTCTCACTTGACAGGCGTCTTGGAGATCGTTGTGTACTCGTAAGATGACAGTGCGTCAGAATCCGCTGCTGCTGGTTTTCCTTTCGTTGCCTTTTACGACACCCACAGGAAAATATGGGACTTAGAATTCTGATTCAATGAAATCGTGTAGTTGGATTTAGCACACAGTTTTACATTTTGGTACGGCATTTTGCGAATGCTCACCTGGCTAGCTACCACCCTGAAGTAGAGAATCAATCGCCAAACACCTATCGGTGTGTTCCGGCAGCTGTCCTTAGGAGCAAGTAGGTAATTATAGGTTAGCCTGAACAACATCTTTGTCCACATCGTCTCAAAGGCTTGCCTATCAGCTATATAAAATAAAAAACCACCACATACCAAGATGCTTGCGAAGAATAGGAAGAAAATTGACAAGATCAACGTTTCGTATTCTATGTTTTCTCCTCCAAAACTGAGCAAGATTCAATTATTTTTTACATAAAAAAATATCTAGCCAAATATAATACAATTCTTTTATATATATCATTTACGTCTGGTGGTCAAATGGTCATGGCGGTAAAACGAGTATTTTTTTTAGTAATTACTAAAAAAAAGAAAACGACAAAGGTGCCTGTAGCTGACCTATATTGAATGTTAAAAAAGTTGAATCGGCTTAGTTTTGACGGAAAAAACAGGGAAATAAAAAAACACGAAGGATGATATTGTGAATTTTCTCCTATTCGCACGAGTCGTTAGCTGTGTACCATATTCGACGCATTACCCATATAATCACAAACGAAGACGAGACTGTAGCCTACACGGTTAGCCTATAGGCAAAAATACACCCTAACCTTTGACACACAAGACGGTCCCCAGATTGACTCAATTATCCGTAAACCCTGAACTGGCTGTGGGTCTGTTTACGAGGGTTACCATTATCGGGGTCACACACGATTACATGGAATAGCGGCAACCGCTGGACCGCTCATTCGGTACACCGCTGGAGAACCAAAGCCGCGCAATACCGGCCGGAATACATTTGTTTTGCTCTCATCAATATGGGTAGTTTGAGAAGCGAGCAAATATGTTGCTCTTTACCTTCTAGATTTTGTTGGCGGTGGAAAGGATGATTTTTGCACGCTGTGATAGGATATCACGTGGTGAATATATTTTTATACCATCCTTCGAAACACATTGATTGGTTCGTCTGTAATTTCGAGTTTTTTTTTATATTTTCAGTTAGAGAGTTTTGTAGAGGCCCAAAAGAGTTTGAATAAGGAACATCAATATTGTACCTTGCAGGGCACGACTCGTGAATAACTAGATTATATACATATTAGGAGAATTTTTCATTATGAAAAAAAAAGTATTTTTGTATCATTTGGACTGCCCATGCGTGAGTCTGCAATGACTTGTGGGTTGTCTAAATTCTTTAATTCACCTGTTAAGTTTGTTAAAAACCTTAACGGTTAATAATCCTACCTTATTATTCATTAAGGGCCTGTTCCAGAATGTTTGAGTAAGTTCCGGTTTTACTACCCAGAACATATTTAATAAATAAAACACTATCTATGTGTTTTACAGTCATCGATTAAGCCTATCCATCTGTTAAAGCTTGAAACGCGCTGCATTTTAACTGTAATTTTTATCATTCAGTTATTTTATGTCTTGCATAGCAACCCGAAACTTTATTAGGACATACTGAAACGAACCCTGACACTTGAAAAAATAAAAATATAACATTTTCGTTTCTTTTTACCGAAACTCAGAGACCATTAATTTTGAAGCAACAATGTGCTACCAAACCAAACCAAACATGGACCCTGAAAAATACGTCTACATAGCTGTACTTACATATGAGTACGTATGTTACCCAGAAAAGGTAACACCCGCGAGACCGGTTCTCCAAAACTGCTTGTTTTCTCTCTTCAGCAAAACAAAAAATAACGTCGTTCTACCCTATTTCGCAAAACAATTGTATTAGCCACAATGTCTTCAGTCAATCTGAGAGTCAGCACAAAACCGTGTCAACTTTACCCCCGGTCTCGAGGGGGCAATTCGCGAAAAAAGGGCAACTCGATTGGGAATTTTATGGGAAAACTATTCGGTAACCAGTACGGGGAATGCTGGGAACGGCCGTAAACCGATTATCCGTTTACATTCGTTTTTATGGGCGACGACGGACTGCGTCGAGGGTATCAATATTTTTTTTTGTTACGGAAATAGGTTTCGCGGATTGGGTCGCGGGCATCGCTCTTCATGACGATGGGTCAAAATAGGGAAAGAAATGTATGCGGAGGGAATCCAGATAAATTTCTTCCTGTTTAATTAACTTCCAAAAATGGAGGAGGTTCTCAATTCAACTGGATGTTTTTTACACGACTGCCCCAAAAATGGAGAGTTATGTTTCAGGTTCAATGTATGCTTGTGAGTTTCTTATTCCACCATAACTTCTAAACGGCCAAATCGATTATAATATGTGCGATATCGTTAGATTTATCTTGATAACGCAAGTGACACTAGGTATATAGGTACATAAAAAAAGGAAAAACAAACCACCGAATGTTGAAAGTTGAAGGATTCCTTAAATATATATAACTTGTTCCTTAAATTATAATGGAATGATAAATTACTAAAATAATTTACAGTCGGGTTTTATCTATTTTATTTATTTATACTTGTTTGTATGTTTGTTCGCCAATTATCAAATTATTGATGTCTTTTTTGCTGGATGTATTATACTTCGAAGTAATTCCCATGGTAATTTCATTAACGGTCGAGTAGTTTTTTTAGGTTTCTAGGTTAGTCTGAACAACATCTCCGACCACATCATCACTTACCATCAGGTGAGATTGTGGTCAAAGGCTAACCCATAAGGCATAAATAAAAAATAAAACAGAAGTTTTAAGTAAAAGTCAATTAACTGAAAAATGTATTTGCAACAGTTGTTGGTGTGATCAGTTGAACAGTGTATAAATAAATTAAAGGAGAACTGGAACCGACTTCCAACACTTAAATCATGAAATAACTTGAGAGCCAGTATCTCTAGGTTAGTCTGAACAACAACCTCGACCACATCATGACTTACCATCAGTTGAGATAGTGGTCAAAGGCTCAGGCATAAAAAAAAAATAACTCGTGGAATTTGAACATGATGATAATGAGAGGTCAGTGTTTTGAATAAGCGTGGTACCGACTTAAACAGGTTATTTCATACTTTTCAGTGTTAGAGTAGTTTCCGAGATTTTCTTTAATTTGGTTTTACTCTTTTTATTTATGCATATTGCATATAAGATCATTCGCTCACCTCAAATAATGTTACCATTGACAAGAATTGCAATTAACATTAAATTCATCCAGGGATGCAAATAATTTTTACAGTTGATTTGATTTATAATTTAATCACTACTCAAATACACGAACTGGAACATGATAACGTGAGCTCAGTGTTTCAATAATCATAGCAGCTACTTCAGCAAGTCATTACATACTTTTCAGTCGTGGTTGTTGGTTCCTTTTTTTATTATTTTTACAAGATTGTATGCGCGTTGTTTAGTACAATACAACGTTGAGACCAACTAGAAATAAAACATAAAGGAGTTCTTTAAGGAACAGTTCAATTCGGAATATCCGATCAAACTGTAGAAACCCTCGGTTTCGCCGGGTATTTTACAAAAAATATAAATTGAAACATATAAAAAGTAGTTATTGTGACATAACTATAACACTTAGACATGTTATTGCATACTTATTTTAGATATTGATGTCCTCTATAAAATTGTAGTACATAACTTTGCTCTATTGTTAACGGTTTCCGCAGCGTACGAGATATAACGATTTTTTTATATATTTTTCACACCTTTGGTTAGATTATCGAAGTTTTCATACGGATCCCTATGTTCATCAGGGATAGTGTAGAATTCTAATGGTGAAAGATTTTTTCAAATCGGTCCAGTAGTTTTTATGTTTCTTTGTTACTTAAAAAAAATACAAATCTTTCCAAATTATAAGATTAGTATAGAAGTATAGATTATAAGCTTTAATACCTTACGTAGCTTTCAAATCGTATAAAAGGCGTCTATTTAATTATAAATAAGTATTCAAACAAAGATATAACCTCGGCATCACCCCACCTTGTTTATTTCTTAGCCAGGTGTTAAACTTTATCGTCCATTTCTGTATTTTTAACTTTTTTTATAGCGCACAGTTTACTTAAATCCATCCTTTATTTATACGAAGTCATTTTGAGATGTTTACCGTGTAATGTTTTTTATGGTGTCGAGACTAAACGTTTTATGGCAGAGTTTAATATGGAATTTATAGTTGAATGTCCGTAAATGTGTATTATAATCACTTTTGCTTTTAATATGGCGTAAAAAGTCTGTTCATGAGTTCCTTCGCACCCTACGAAGGCTATAAAGCGGGCTTTTATTAATATTTGCGAGGTAAACATGGAGGTGATACTTCCTGATGTTTGGAATAACTTAGACTGGCATTGTGAAATATTCAGATTGTGAAGTAATATTTTATGTTTATTTTACTTATATCACGGGCTAGGTCTGGCTTTTAACATAGGCATCAGTGGAACTGAAGTAAAAACTCAGATACCTGTTTAGAATAAAAAATGCAGTACTTTTTAAGCTTGCATTTGTCGAAGGATTTGTATCGTTTTTGTGATTGTATCGCAAGAAACTCGTTAGGTGCCTGGCGAAAGATTGCATCATGGTTCTCAATTCATTATGCCCGTTCTTCTCGCAGTGGCTCTATAAATTTGTTTGCTGAACGTGGCAGTACAATGTAGAATATTTCAATATTAAAATTTGTAATTGACCTTCATAAGAGCGTCGTGGACGCCTAAATTGAATAAATTATTTTGAATTTAAATTTGTTTCTCGAAGGGTTTCTTGTTAGGCAGAGGCACGGTAATATAGATAACATTACCGTGGCAGAGGTGTCTAGTACGTTTCGACAGATATAAGTATTTTGGTCCAAACTAATAGGGGGCTAGGTCTATTGCCACCAATGGCAGACTCCAGATTCCCACTGAAAATTCAGAAATTCCGATATTGTATGAACCGATATTATACCCTGCCGCTGACTCTACAACACTGCTAGAGCTAGGGTACTCACGTTTGCACGCCTTCTTATGAGTGATATGTTTAGTAGGATCCCTGTAGTATCCCTCGCGACAGTAGTGGCAGTGTCTGCCAGCAGTGTAGTGTCGACATTTGAGGCAGACGCCGCCGCTGACTCTGCCGGACAGCTTGTACAGCTCCATGTTGAAGCGGCAGCGACGCGCGTGACCATTGCAGTTGCACTCTGGAAAAAACAGAAAAAAATCATTTGTAGTTTTTAAACTTCGTAAAGAAACTTATCCTGTTTAAATTTATAATAAAGTACGTATGTACCACAAGGGAATAGGGCCTTTAAATCTCTTAACTATACAAGATGTAAATTATAGACCATATCTGCTAAGTTACGAATCTGAAATTTCGAAATATTATGTACCATAGGTATGTTCTATTTAATCAAAAATACCTAAAACGTAGATTTATAACGTAGCTTTAAAGTTATGATCAAAGTCAACAACATTTTTTTAATGGGATGTTGCGCTGCGTATTGAAAAGAGCGAGGCGCGAGGAGCCAAATAGGTACAACGGAATAGGTGAAGATTTTAACAACAGAATTAGGTGTCATTGACTTTTCATGACATGGTTTTGTCATATTTAATTTATAATACAAATCAATATCTTCTAGTCAAATTGTTAGCATTTTATTAACTAAACTCCAAAACTATATAAAAAGAAAAGCAACACTTTAATTAATACTTTTAGCTCATTCCGTGAGCAAAATCAATAAGCTATGTGACACAAATTGCCTATCTTTCAGATACGTACAAATGCTTTGCTTTGATGTCATTTCGAGTTTTGGTAAAAATACCGCGGAAATAGGTGCCTTTGAAATGATTTCATTACATACTTAAATTATATTAAAACACTCTTGCATTAACATATATATTTGTTCTCACAATTTCCATCGCAAACAATGTTCAATTCATTCTCATTCCCATTCGTCTCAACTCGCAAACAACAAACACTAACAACTAAAGGAAATTGTCTACCAATCGGGGACGAGAGCAATTTTCTTAAAAGCACAAACAATACTGAAGACCAAGTATTTACTGACTGTAAGTAAAACAAAGGCAAAGTAACGAACCGTAAGACATTTTATTTATAATAACTTATATAATTTATACACATATTTCTTAAAATTTTATCTTAAAGGTATGGCTATTTATACACAGTAACTGATATACTTAAATCAATATTTCTTTTTTTAGCATTCAGGTGAAGTTAGGATTCAAACCTAAAACCAGAGCTTTGCAGTTAGAAACACCAACTGAGCTGCGGAGACAGTCCGTAGGATCCCATTGGCATATTTTTTAAACCGTGGACGTCTTCCGGCTATTGATGAGATAGCTGACCGATCAATTTAATTCAAAAAATATATTTATACCATTTCAACTCTCTGTATACCAAACTGTTTGGTGAACGTTGGCATTAACTACATTCTATACAGCAGTAAAAAAGGTGGCATTTCTTTCGCTACATAAGTGATCCATATGATAAATAAACTTATATTTAAATTAATACTTTATTTTCCTTGATGAATATTAGAGGTGCATACCAACAAATAGAGATATAGATACTAGTTATTGATTAAGCCGTACGACATCTTGTACGCTGAACATAGTGACTACGAAAACCTAGAGATGACGTTAAATCTTCGTCATAGATTATTTGCTTTACAATTTCTTACGTCACGCGTATCTTTACATAAATCATTGAAAAAAAATATTATAAATTTAATTTGAGTCGCAAAACTTTTTACCTCCTATATTCTATAGGTATTTATTTTTCTTTATGTTCCAAGATAATATTAGGTATTACATAGATATAATTTTTTTACATAGGAAACGTTTTTATCTGAGCTATAACTGACTTATAGCTCCCTAAGTACACGATCACTACTTGAAACCTTTTAGTTAAATTACTCCAGTTGAAGGTGAAATTAATCGCGAGCGAGCATTAAGTAAGTCCCCAGACCCCAGGGTCAGGTCTGGGACATTAGGCCCTGTGAGTTATTGAACCATTAACTTGGAAAATGTTCTGCTATTAATATCAATGTTTCCGGGTAGAGTAGTAAGTAATAAAGCCGTACATAGACTATTTAATTTAGGTGCTCAGTACATTAAAGGTGTTTTGTTTTCTCAATGATTATGATCGGGAAATTGATTGGAAAAAAAAATTATTAAATGTTTTGATAAAAATAAAAATATTATTTATAATAGTTTCAGTACATAAAACATGTCATCCACTTTTTGAGATTTTTCGGATAACATCATGTTTTGTGGGCTTAACTGAGTCGTAGGCCTACACAATACTAAGTTCCCCTAATGTGTCCCTTTTTCATTAAGGGTCCGTCGAATATGTCCATGCATTTTCCAAGTTACTCATCCCTTGACGCCCCGTGACGTTTTTTTAGTACTTAGTTGTTTTTTATTACCTAAACATGTCACCTTCATATCCACATACCCCAATATACAACCTATACCATACAATAACAACATTTTCATCCATATATTTTGGTAGAATGAACAAGCAGCGATACGTAAATATACTACTTATATTCTATAGAGGTGGGCCGCGTGTTTGTTACATTACGATAATATAAAAAACTATTTAGGTTGTGAGCCTTAATTAGTTACTTTTCAGAGAACAATACTTTCATTCTGAGGCTGGTTGAAACTTACCACGCAACAAAACCAAACACAAATATTTCACACGGACGTTATTTTTCCAACAATATATTGTTTTCTTTAGACTTCTGTTAAAACACCCAGTGCAGTAACTCACGGCCACAAAGTAGACGTTCCGGTCACTCCTGCGCATCCCTCACATATTACGACACATTATATTTATGAACTCAGTACCTTAGCTCTTGCGTAATTCCACAGAATTGCTGACAGAAAGCTTGCAAACACGCAGTAAGTAATTAAGCGGCAGCAGCGAACGCTATAATACGTTGCTAAATCTGATAACGAAAAAATGGCCAAGTGCGAGTCGGACTCGCGCACGAATGGTTCCGTACCATTAGCTATACAACATTAGACTTCATATTTTAACCTTTTTTTGTTTTAACATGCGTTAGTATTTGTTGTTATAGCGGCAACAGAAATACATCATCTGTGAAAATTTCAACTGTCTAGCTATCACCGTTCTTGAGATACAGCCTGGTGATAGACGGACGGACGGACGACGGACGGACAGCGAAGTCTCAGTAATAGGGTCCTGTTTTTACCTTTTGGGTACAGAACCCTAAAAACAGTAATATTTTAATCGGCACATTATTCATGGCAACTAAGTAATGTTTATCTCCCGTTTTGTCAGCTTTGAATACTTATGTATCTTGAAAGTTGATGCTTATAATGTCAAATAGTATGTAGATACATATTTTAGTGTTTGTCGATAGAAGATAGGTATAGAAAATAAAAACAATGTTTTCTTAATTGACCCATACATTAGTTATATTAATTTATAATAAATCCTTTCAGGCGATATTTCCAAAAATATCAATAAAAATAAATTACCCTACATTTCAGTTATTAGACATTAAATGGAAAAGGGCCCTGCCACCAATAGTGAGGACGTGGTTTGCGGCGTGGCTACAATGCAGTATGTTGCACATTCGGCACATAATTAGCTTAGTCACCGAAGAGTGTAAATATTTCAATGACAGTCGTATAACTTCTTAGTCAAAACAATTGGTACTGCGTATGTCTCACACTCTTCACATACATAATTATACGTATGTATGTTCAAAAGTGTGAGACATACGCAGAACCATTTATTTGACTAAGAAGCAGAAAAAGCTGAAGTTGGAAGATTAAGAGTAATTACTGTTTTGAGGCTTGACTGGATTGTGACTTACGCACCGTAAATATAAGAGTAAAAAAAACTGTTGCATGTCTCTCATTAATTAACTATGTGAACAATAATATTTTTACCCCGTATACTAGGATCCTGCAAAAGAGAAACACGATTACGTACATAAATTGTCTTCGAATAAATCGCCAAAAAACTTTTATTACACGCTTTTCTGATCTCAAGACTTTGCGTACTGTTTTGAACAAGTCTATAGTAACTGCCCTCCGTCATAAAGCTGTCAGCAGCTATGATCTGTGGCTCGCACATCAGCTATTACGGCAAACAGATGGCGCTGTTAATATATATCACACCACGCTGGATTCTTTTGTAGTGTTTTCTAGTTATAAATATATCCGAGCTAAGAATAGGACGCAATGGTGACAGACTTGTGGAGAATTTGTTGATACTGCGGTTAGGGCGGCATCTCGGTTGGTAAAGTTAGTTTTTAGGTGGCGTTCAATCAAATAATAAAAAAGATATGGTATTCTATTGACACAGATTGATCTCAGCGCCTTCTGAGGAACTGATATCTTAAACAACGAACCCCAAGACGCTTGTCAAGCCTGGGAATTAAGGCAATACCTCTAAATTTGGGCGAGGCTGTATACAGCAGTTGACAAACCGGTTGATACAGTAGTATTGATCCAGAAAATAAAATTTTGAAGCGCTCGAAGGGTAGCATATTTTGCAGACAAAGTAAGTAAAGCAAGGTCCGTTGCGGTCATTATTTGAATGGGTGATCGCTAGTGGCATTAGGTAAGTATGTACTGCTGGGCACTTCCGCTGCCTGTCGTTATAGCGTGGTGATAGCGCATTTTGCGAATGCCCGCCTGGATAGCTACCAGTAGAAAATCTGCCGCCAAACACCTAACAGTGTGTTCCGACAACTTTCCTTGAGAGCCAGTAATTCTAGGTGAGCCTGAATAACATCTTCGACAACATCAACACTTCCCAGAAGGTATGATAGTGTTCAAAGGCTTACCTATCAGCTATAAATAAATAAAAGCACTGGCTATGAGAGACCATAATGTGTGAGAATTCTCATATATATAGTGAATATTAATATATCAACAATACTGCGAGGGGTGGTGTGTATATTAATATACGCCTTATATAGGTGCTCATATAATATAAAAACTAGGTACATATAATAGGTGGGTGGGCATATTTATAATTCATTCCAGCAATACTATATCTATTTAACCATCTAATAACATATTCCCACCTATCATCATATTTTTATACATATGCTTCTTTTATGTGTGCATAGATGTTGTCGTACCTAAATTGGTATACTAACGTAACATGTTCATTATTGAAATAAACTTTCGAACCGGCGCTATCACGGGCATAATTTTTCTCACCTTTGGTTACACCAATAAGTCATTTTAAGTAATATTATTAAAAATTAGGTAATAAGTATCTCATTGAAAGTAAAAGCTTTAAATACTCAAGTAATTTTGACGCCACAACTGTTATATTAAATGAAAATTTTAGTACTAAGCAGGTGTATTTTTATTGTAGATTAGTGGTCTGCTACCGCCACTTTTGTTAATTTACAATACAAGGTATGGTGCGATGTGGTTTCAACTCTGTTTGTTTCCGATATATCCTGTATGGGGAGTGGAATACCTGAGGTGAATTTTAGTAAGTAACTTATAATATTATGAAAAATCCAATATTTCACTAATATTTTAAAAATTATGGCACCGTTCGCGCTCAAACAGTCGGGGACGCGTTTATTGAAACTATTAATATTCTCTGGTCAAACCTGGACATAAAATTACTCAGCTAGCCCGATGATTCACTCTTCCTTGTCGTAAAACTTGACAAATTAATATAACAACTCGAAATATCATCCAAAACATTGCTAATGTCTCATTTTGACAGTCAAGTCATAAATACAAACCACAGACAAACGATCCATTTGATCAATTCCACAGACAATTAAGCCCCTGTCACAGTTACTCAATAGCGTCGGTTACAAAGCATTGAATATAACAAAAGGGTGACGTGGAACATGATTTACAATGACAAAGTTCTGTGCAGATATCATTTTGTTTTATGAACAAGGGGACATAAAACCAATTGAAACACTCATAATACCTAATTACTTAATACATTTTGGAGCGTAGGCCATCTAATACTCAGGACGTTTAAACAGCTGTAAGGCTATTTCAACGTTTGTACGTAACCTAATATCGGGAATTAAGTATGGTACAGACCTGGAAACGTACTGTCTAACTAAAATGATAGTGAAAATGAACTTCATAATGGGCTTCATTTTCAGTGGAAAATTATAAAATAACGTTAATTAATTAGCAGGATCGTTGCTCTATGTGAAGCTAGAAAAATGAAAATAAAGTCGTCCTATTGGTAGTTTTTTTCTTGCACACCGCTCATCGTCATCTTACATCTCTTGTACTGCATGTACCATTAGCGTTTACACCCAAAGCCTTATTGTACAAATGAAGCATACTCGTACAAATGCGCAGAAATAATTTACTGTGGCGCTTGCCTTCATGAGTAAACAGGGGCCTTAATGTCGTATCAAAATGGTTATGCTGATGAATGTAATTTTATCATTTTACTTTGAAACTGAAGCCTATTATGAAGTTTAATAGTTTTAGTTCATTTTCATTATCATTTTAGTTAGATAAAAGGTTCCAGGTCTATAGAAGTCGGGGGCTGCATCTGACCCTTGCAATTATAGACCTATTTCCATCTTACCTGTTCTGAGTAAAGTATTCGAAAATATGAGCATAATATATTGAATGAGAATCAGTTTGGTTTCACTAACAGCAGACCGACAACAGATGCAGGTGTTCAATTGATGTCACATATACTTGAAGCCTGGGAGAGTTCACATGATGCTATTGGCGCATCTTGTGATCTTTCCAAGGCATTCGACTGTGTAGAACACTGCACTCTGATTCGTAAGCTTTCACACTATGGTATTCGTGGAAAAGCTTTGAATCTAATAGAGTCATATCTGTCTGACAGGCTACAGATGGTTGGAATAAATGGTCTTTGGTAAAAATAGGTGTGTACCGCAGGGATCAATTTTGGGACCTTTTCTGTTCCTAGCGTATATTAATGATCTGCCTTGCATGGTCAAAGATTTCTGCGATATTGTTTTATTCGCAGATGATACCTCTCTGATTTTTAAAGCAGATAGGAAAGATAGTGAACTCATTCATGTAAATAATGTGTTATCTGTGATATCTGAATGGTTCGCCGCTAATAATCTTTTCTTAAATTCAAAAAAGACTAAATGTTTAAAGTTTTCTTTACCAAATGTTCCTTATGTTGGACCAAACATTAAGCTTGGCCTAGATAAACTCTCTATTGACAAAGCGACAGTCTTTCTGGGAATCAAAATGAATTCAACTTTACAGTGGGATCCACATATACATGATCTAGCCGGAAGACTTAGTTCTGCTGCATATGCAGTTTGTAAGATAAGACAGTTAACAGACGTAGCTACTGCATGGCTAGTTTATTTCGCGTACTTCCACAGTATTATGTCGTATAGTGTATTCCTGTGGGGAGCTGCTGCTGAGATAGAGACAATCTTTATCTTACAAAAGCGTGCAATTCGAGCCATATATGAAATGGATCCTATGGAATCTCTAAGGGATCTTTTTAAAGAAATTGATATATTAACGTTACCGAGTCTGTATATATTTGAAAATATTATGTATGTTCGGAAAAAATTGAGTAAATTTAAATTAAATAGTGACAACCACGATTACAACACTAGGAATAAATATAAAATAGCAGTACTAGGTTTTAGACTAGCAAAGACAAATAAAAGGTCCTTTTTAGGTAATTGTGTTCGGTTTTATAATAAAATTCCCAAACATATTACAATGCTCACAGAAGGAAAATTCAAGTTGCATGTGAAAAATATTTTGATTAAGAAATCATACTACAAAGTTTGTGATTACTTAAACGACAAAGTTGCTTGGAAAGTTCCGCCTTTGCCAAGCTATCACCTGTCACCTTCTAATACGAGTATAAACAAATATTGTAATAATCGTATTATATTGTATATAACACATTGTTAAAAGATGTTTAAAAGAATGGCCCCGAGTTTCTTGCCCATTCTTCTCGCAGTGGCTCTATATTTTTTTTTTGCTGAACGTGGCAGTACAATGTAGAATATTTCAATATTAAAATTTGTAATTCACCTTCATAAGAGCTTCATTAGACGCCTAAATTGAATAAATGATTTTGAATTACCGTACATAATTGCTGCACATCTTTGGTGGATCTCTGAACTCTGAAGGTAAGGTAGGTATGCACAATTTTAATATACCATTCGGAGTACTATATACTCAAATTATACTACTTCCTTAAATACAACATACTGTCTGGTAAAACTAAGTACAGGCAGCCTGTCTCACTCGGCACTTATAGTACAAAGCTACAGATATATCAGTGTATCCGTCCGAGCCGGATTATTATAAGGTGCGTGCCGCGTCAGGAGAGATCAGAGCTATGCGTGCGTATGCGATAGAAAGAGACGCCTTGTAAGTGAATATAAAAACGTAACCCGTGCTTTGCAAGCTAAAGTGCACTTTATTGCTTCGTAGCTAGAGTTGCTTATATATTGGACTGGCTTTGCGGAGTGAACCTTCTGGACCTTTTTATTCTGTGGTACAGGTATGTTATTTCACAGCTTTCTAATGTGTTCTACACAGAGACACCGTTCCTAAATTATTGAGAGTGGTGTATTTGGAAAACGGCCGATATTCCGTACAAGTGACATTTCGCTGGAGCTTGTTCGCCATTTGTCGTCGCCGACAGCTGCCGCACCGTGCTCCGTGCTGCGATCGGTTCGCGTGCCGACATGTTTACGATTAGGGACATGTCGTGTCGGACACGTTCCGTGTCGAACTCGTCCCGATGTGTGAAACTTGTTTTACTTTTTCAATGTCTTTTATATTAGCGACTAATAAATTAAGTATGTTTAAAACTGATTGCATTTAATGTTGTGATTTTTTTTTGTTTTGTTATGCCCGGCTGGTACCTAGTCGTTTTTCTGAAGCTAACAGGATTTTTTTTTACATACCGTTTAGATACAGGCAAGAGTGAAATGTGATATACGTAGGGACCCACGTATAAATTACATATGTATTGCAAATATTTTTTTCACTCAAACCGTGTATCTACCTATTATTACTTTCTATTAGAGTGTAAAAATACTGTACTAATATAGTTAGCTACTACACAGTCAATGTGAAACGACCTGAAGTTATATAATCACTCGTAACTTTAAACTGGGAAACCAGGGTTGAAAATACTACAATATTAAACTTTAATCAATAGTATAGCATACACAACAGGATAAGGATTAGTATTAGCATATATAAGGATTAGTTTTATTCACAAACTTCTCACTGAGTCGCGATTATCACGTCGTAGAATCTGTGTGTACCTAATGAAGTAGCACTTGTTCCGCCGACTGTACTTACAATCTGCCTACGCAGATACGAGACTATAAATCAGAGAAATCATAGACTAATTTTATAGAGTGGGTCGGCTCACATGAATAGGTACTATTAGAACTTACTCAACAAGTACCACAACACAACCTCACCACAAAATGGAAGTATTAGGTAAGTAAATAACATACCTAACACTTGCTAAGCGATAAACTTACAAAGCAAGGAAAAATGTAAAGCCATGAGCGAGAGCATTGGTTGCCGATTTGAATACCGCTCATGGTTAATTTTTTCCTTTTGCAAAATTTTAAACTGTAAGTATTATAATGTTTTCCACAACAATTCATGCCAATATTTGATTGTCTGTTTTTTTACGAGGATGCCTAAATATGGCTCTTCTATACTCCTTATTGATTTTGTGTTGTTCCAGAAGGTTCATCATGAAATTGTTGAACCAAAGTTTGTTGCTAAGAAGTGAATCGAGTACTATCTTCGAAAATCTCTCGGTTCACCTCGAACGATTGTGCTTAAAGGTTAAGCCAAAAATAATGGCTGTTCTAAGAACCTAATTTTTTTTTAACAAATGAAATTACCACCATTAGAAAAAATAATGATTTAATTTCTTCGTATCATCAATTTTTTTTATTTTCGCTATGTTTTTTTGATGCAATGTGGAGATAAATAACCTATAACTAACCTGTAGAAAATTCCGGAATTCACGCTGTTGAATGTAAAAGTATCTACTTATAACTAATATATAACCATAATCAAATACCAAAACCCTTTTTAGAACCTGGTATTTTAAATCCGGATAATCCTGGAATTTGAAACCGGTAGGTTGTATACCGTCTGTGTGTGCAAAGCCTAACGAAGCGGGTCGAGACTCGATTTTCTAACTGTGTACATACGCCTTAATCACATTACAGTCTGATTTTCAAATGTAGAAAAATAACGCTGTAGGTATAGGTACGAGTACAATCATTTACAAGACAATTGAAATTTTAAACAGTAACGCATTGCCAATTTGCAATTGCAATTGCAGCTAAAAGGAAATAAATAGATTCAGGGGTTACTTTGCATAAATCCATAATTATTAATAACAAATATTTTTAAAATTATTTTAAGAAAACAATAAATAATACTTTAATAAAACACTTAAAAAGTATAAAAATATATATCTAGTGACGATTCCGCCTATTTTTCCTGTTGAGCCTACGTGACGTCACAAACGCCACGCAGCCTAACCGGAAGAATATTCGACTAGTTTTGCTTCTAAACGAAGCATCTTCAGGAGGTCTTGACTCACCGAGCGCACGATCGAGACTATCCCTATATTAGTCTCGATTGTGTACCACCAGTAAAACGTTCTGAGGTTATAAACATACAAAAAAACGAACTCAGAACCTTCTCCTTTATTTCAAGTCGGTTTAAAAATCAAAAAGTCATAATCGCTTGGGTAGACCGTGGTAGTTGCTATTACACTCAAAAAATATGCAATAATGGAAACGCCTTCGTTAGTGGAAAAATACTAACAACTAAAACAAGGAAGCAATGATTTCAATTAAGCTGTAAGCATTTCCGGTATATTCATCTACTATTTCATTGATCTACCAAAATCTAAATATATTAATAAATCTCAGATGTCATCCCAAATATTTGTAGAGGTAAAGATTATTGCTTTCAGTGGCCAGCAGAAGGGAGACAGAAGAACAACTTATATAAACAGAGGGTAACCAAACCAGTTATTTGCCGATGCGTGGCCATGATAAAAACGCTTTTACGAAAACCAATACAATGTTGCGAAATGGGCGGATTCATTGTATATTATACAGGGTTATTGGTAATATGCTAACAACCTCTTAGGATAACACTGTTAGTTCACCGCGGTAACACTGGGCCGCGCCTTGCTCCCTTTGAATAGAGTTTTGAATATTTACGTCGAGCAAAGTAATGAAAAATATGAAATAATACATTACAGGCACAAGAGACTTTTAACATTAGATGGGCCTCGTACTTATTGCGCCAAAAACACATAATAAAAAGTTTTTTTTTTTTTCAAAACGAAAAAAAATTGATCTCAAAATGTTTGTCAGGACTAGTAGATGTCAACCCTAAGAGGTTCTTAGCATATTACCAATAACCCTGTATAATAGTATACTTTTTATGTTTAAAATGTGGAGTGATGATACCTCCCCGAAGCTTTTCAATTTATATATAAATAACTTATTATCATAATATTTATATACCATGACCTTTGCAAACAATTTCATATTTTACCACTGTCTATGAGACGTGATATAGCAGATATAACATTTTTTTTAATATTGTTAAGTTTGCAATAACGCCTGCTAAGCGAGTTACATTACAAAATTACAAATTTACGGGTTCGAATCCCGCACATGACTATAATTTTTCCGCTCGTAAATTTGTAATTTTGTAAGATATAACATTTTTACTAAAAATACTATCAAATCAAGTAGACTGTCCAGATCTCCTCAGTAGAATAAATTTAAATGTCCAACAAGCGCGTAAGATTCAACCCACCCCTGTCGTACCCAGTGGCTAATACTAATTATAGAAAAAACACATATGTGCAAAGAGTGAGCAGCAAATTTAACAGTTTAAGTAAAGAGATGACCTCATTAGATTTATTCTGCACAAGCGTGAACTCGGCGAGGCGGCTTTGTGTTTAGGGAGGACATAGATGCTGGCTACCGCCTGTGCGGTCGTCCAGCTCCACCGGGTTTTGGGCGAGGGCCTGGCCCTACAATAGCCCGGGAGGGAGAAGTGCCGAAGGCACTTCTCCCGAGACGGGCGTAGAAGGCGAAAAGCGCTTTCTACCTCCGTCTCCTGCGGACGCCGAAAACGTACCGCTACTATAGGAGGGGTTGACAGCGAGCTCAAGGGCACCACTGTGGTTCGGACCTCGGCTTGTCTCGCTGTCGAGAGACATGGGGGGGATCGGAGCAAAATGCCTCTGTGCAACTGCAGTGTTGCACAATTGGGCCCTACTGAATAATACTCTTTGACTATTTGGAGAGCAATTTATCGTGACCTTGTTTTTGCCTCGAGCTCGCCGGCGAGCTCGGTGTTTGATTGTGTGACCTCTGATTACCTCACACCTGGGGATTTTACCTCGACGACTTGCGGATAACGCTAAAGCTGCCAATGTAATGGCTGCGATGGGGTCATCCGGGTCGTCTAATACCTGCCGTGGTCGGCGACGGGGGGGTTTGAAAAATGGGATAGAAGAGGCAGTCGAGTAGTTCGATGCCTGGACAACCAATGGGTTCGGGTGGTGGGGCGCTCGATCAAAGTATCGGCGGGCGCAGTCCTTATTGAACTGCGCTAGAGAGGGAAGGTTTAAGTCGCAATGCAACTCGGTGTTCCGGATATACCACGGGGCGCCGGTTGCATTACGAAGAAAACGGTTTTGGATGACTTGAAGTTTATGAAGGTGGGCCTCACTAGCATGACTAAACACTACTGATGCGTAAGTCATGATGGGGCGGATGCAGGCAGTGTAAAGTGTCTTCTTATTACTAAGAGACATTTTACTCTCTTTGCGAAGTAGGGGACCAAGGCGACCCATTATGAAGGCCGCTCTGTTTCGGACGGTTGTTATGTGATCGTTAAAGGTGAGATGACGATCAAGGGTGACTCCGAGGTATTTTGTTCTAGGAACCCAGGGAATGGGTTCGTCGAACAAAATAAGCGGTTTCGGGTAAGGGGAGCGTGTCTTCTCAGTAAAGCACATAGCTGTGCTTTTAGCTGGGTTGACCGCGATGCGCCATTTTCGGAACCAGTCACCGATCTCGGTGATGGCCCGTTGCATGACGAAATAGGACTGTCTGTTGATATGCCACCCAGTGGTGTAAATGGCGGTATCATCCGCATATTGGGCTAGGAATATTTTGGGCTGAGAGCGTGGGATGTCACTGGTATACAGTGCAAAGAGAATAGGTGATAGCACGGAGCCCTGAGGGACTCCGGCTCTGACTGGGTGGGGGGAGGAGAGGGTGCCTTCCACGCGATAGCGAAAGCTTCTGGCTTTAAGGAAGTCTTGTAGGATGAGCACAAGACGTTCTGGCACGCCAAATTGGTATAGCTTGTAGATCAAGCCGTTGTGCCAGACTTTGACAAAAGCTTTCGCTACGTCGAGGAAGACTGCTAGCGTAGTCTGGGGTTTGGGGTACTTATTGAAGCCCTCAATGATGTGCTCCGTGAGGCGGTGCACCTGTTGGACGCATGAGTGTCCGGGTCTGAAGCCAAACTGCTCATCTGGGATAAGGTGGTGTTCCTTAGCATGGGACTGGAGACGGTTTGCAAGTAACCGCTCGTAAAGTTTGCCTAAGGCACTGAGGAGGCTGATGGGGCGGTAACTGGTGGGGTCAGATGAGCTTTTGCCTGGTTTGTGAATGCCAATGACATTTGCACATTTCCAGGTGTCTGGGAATAAGCAGTGGCTCATAGCAGCATTGAAGATGCTGACTAAGAGATGGATGAGAGGAGGAGAGAGGGTTTTAAGAACCCTGTTGGAGATGCCATCGGCACCGGGGGATTTGCGCGGTCGGAGGGCCTTGATCAGTCTCTCCACCTCAGCGTAGGTCGCTAAGGTGATTGGTGGGAGTTCAGAGGTGACCACAGAGCTTTTACGTTCGACTTCAGCATCCACCGAATCGAGGTGAGCTTGGTCAACGTGATCTACATTAGGGGAACACTGAGCCTCTAGGCTATCAGCTAGGCACTCAGCTTTGTCTTCGTCAAAGAACGCTGGGACAAGTGGGACTGGTCTGTATAAGGGAGGCATGTCGTTATGGTTACTTCCTTTCAAGCCTCGCGCCAAGTCCCAGTAAGCATGGTGGCTTGGCACGAGGTTTGAAAGTTTATCGCCCCATTGTTGATCACGCAACTCAGACATGCGACTTTGAACCATGCGTTCAAAGTGGCGTTTCTTAGTTTTGTTCTCTTTACTGGGGTAAGAGTCGTAATGTCGGGTCACTGCTTTACTCTCCGTCACCAATCGTCTCACATCCGCTGGAATGACAAGGCGCCGGTCGTCCGGCACTATGACCTCCTTTGCGGATGCACCTACTACGGTGGAGAGGTGATTGGTGAACGAATCGATCGCAAGGGTTACGTCATCTTTTGTCAGGATGTCGTCAGGGATCTTGTCTAGGTCCGGTGAACTGATAGCCTTTAGGGCATCGCCTACTTGCTTCCAGTTCACTATCGTCTTAGTGGGGCGGGGGAGGTCAGTCGTTGGGTCGGGACCTAGTCGCAGTATAATGGGTCGGTGGTCAGAGTGAAGCTCGTGAACCACTTCTATGGAGCGTAACCGGAGTGTTACGCCTCTGAATAGTGCCATGTCAAGCAAGTCAGATCGGTGGTCTGCCATATAAGGGTAGTGAGTGGGCTCAGTGGGCGCAATTATGTCAAAGTTAAGTTCTGCGATTAGGTTTTCAAGTGCAATACCTCTGGGATTGTTGACGTTACAATTCCATAGGATGTGCTTACTGTTGAAGTCGCCAATCAGAATGACGGCGCTTCCTAATGAGAATAGGGCTTCTAAGTCAGCTCGGACGATCGGCTTTTTGCAAGCTTGGTAACAGGATGCTATGACTATAGGTTGATGACCAGTCATAGCTAGGAGGCAACAAGATGCTTCCATATTAACAAGAGTCGGGGTAGGTAGGGGAATGCAGTGCAGGGACCTTTTGTAATAGATAAGAGTGCCTCCCCCACGGGAGTTCACTCTATCATCACGTACCGTTCTGTAGTTGGCAAACCTAGGGTTCGCCTTCCCCGGTTTTAGAAAGGTTTCCTGCACGCATATGATATCGATAAGGTGGGTACAACAAAAGTCGTGGACGAGGTCACGTTGTTTGAAGAGGCCGTCAGCGTTAAATGACGCTAACGAAACTGAGTACGGTTTCGTGCGTTCGGTTGTACTACCCATAGTGGTTGTACTGGGGAGGGGCCTGGGGAACGAAGCGCTTAAGGGCGCTAAGTAAATTCGCGTGTTCCAATGTGTATTGGATCACGTCCGCTGGGGATTGAGCGTATTGCATCTTGTGGAATAGCTCTTGTACCTCATTGATGTCAACCGACATAGCCAGATCGCTGACTAGGTTGATTGCCTCTTGAAGAGGGGCAGCCATCAATGGCATAGGTGGAGCTTGTGGCCGGGAAGCGGCGCGGGGAGGCGCGCGAATGGTGTTGGCGACGGGTGCCGGGAGCGCGGGGCGAGCCGGGGCCGGTGCGCGGGCAGGGGCCGCGGCGTGGGCGGGTGCGGGTGCGGGCGCGGGTGCGGGTGCGGGCGCGCGGGCCGGGGCGCGGGCGGTAGCGACGGTCTTAACCATACTGGGTGGTTTAGACCATGCGTTACGGGCTGGGAGCGGCGCGGGTATTACCTGTGAGGCAGGTACTACCGTTAGTTTGGGGGTTACCCGTTGGTAACGGTCGTAAGAGGGACGGGTTGGCCTATGCCTTGCCACCCTGTGGTTCACTCGTGGTGCTTTAGGGCAACCACGGTAATTCGCGGTATGCCCTTGAGCGCCGCATAACACACAGCTGGGTGGGTCCGGCGAATCCCGGGTGCGAGTGCACGCTGCTGTCGCGTGATCGCCTAGGCACTTAACGCACCTAGCGCGAGCGAAGCAGAATCGGGAGGCGTGCCCGTATAGTTGGCAGTTGTGGCACTGCGAGGGACTCCCATTCTTGTATGGGGCTTGGACATCGAGTCCTGAGAGGCCACAGACCTTTTTTAAATTAAAAATGGCCTTGCCTTCAGGAGTACGATCTAGTACTACGAGTACTAGATCGTAGGGACTGCGGTCCTTCCCGCTGTACATGCGGTGAACTGCATGTACGGGGAAGTCTTGTGCCTTCAGGTCGGCACATACCGAATCGGTATGTACCTCCTTGGGCACACCGCGGATGACCACTCGGAGGACTTTCTCCTCTTCGAGCGCATAAGTGTGAAAACTTATGCTCTCGTTGCGGAGGAGTTTTGTTAGCGCTCTGTGGTCGCTAATGGAGGAGACTTGGACTTTAATGCCCTGCTGCGTGGAGCGGGCATTAGTATAATGGATCCCACGATCCGAAACTAAACGGGACAGCATGTCCCATTTGGTTTTGTCCTGAATGAACAGGGGCGGAGGCGGTTTTTCGCGGCGCGCGCTCGCGTCCTGAGGGGACGCGGCAGTGGTGGCCGGAGCGGAGGGAGGAGACACGGGGCGCGGGGCGGGGGTCGGCTTCTTGCCGGAGGCGGGGGCCTTAGCGGGTGCCTTGGCGGGAGGGGCGGAAGTTGCGCAACTAGCGGCTTTAGGAGCACGCTTGCGCTTTCTATCTACGACGGTATAGCCGTCGTTATCTGAGTCCGAGTCAGTGCGTAAGGCGCGACTCGGATCTACCTCCATCTCCGCTTCGGAGTCCGAAGTGGGCTCTACAACGGCGATGGAGGGACGGGTGCTCGCTGGCCTCCCGATCGGTGAGCGCGAGCGAGACCTCTCACGGGGAGGGGCTGCCACCGTGCGTCTGTTGTCTGGGCCCGGAGCGGGCGAAAGCGGACTGTCCTCTGAGAAGGACCGGGTCAGAGGAGGGACGTTGGCCTCCGGGTTTGAAGTCCCGGAGGGAGCGATGAGAGTGTCCGTGAAGCGGGCATTCTCTTCCTCTTCTAGGAGTTGCATATGTGCAACGTATAGATCGGGGTGGCGGAGGGCGAAGGTCTGAAGGACCTGCACCTCACCGTTAGAGGGACGGGACTGCATCCTGAGGGGAATACTCAGGACGCCCTATCCAGGGTTTGAAATCCCTCACACACCTTGTGAGCTCACTGTGTGAGAGGGAGTGTGTACCTACGGTGTGCCCTAGTTGTGTACCCTCTCCGAGCTTTTTTCTCGGCGGAGAGGGGTGCTCCTAAGCGCTACTCCGGGTTTGACTAGGGGCGACCCCAAGGCCAGAATTCCGGAGCCCAGCTTGCTTCGGCTGACCCGTGAAGCGGGAAAGGCCACGGTGCAAGGTTAAACCAAAACAACAACAGTGGCCGTTGTCACCGTAGGGTGTCACACTGCGACCGCAGCAAATGGCGGATTTGATCGTTCAGACGGGTTTGGCTGACGCTACCCCACGCCTGAACGACGTCGCTTAACAGCACAAAGTGTGTTGTTACGCGACTGTTACTATGTTGTGTCGGATAGTAAAGTGGTGAAATGCGCACCGAAAAGTGCGGTCGAAGCAAGACCACCAGCCCGATATGATGTTGTTCGTCCGAAACAAGGGACTGGGTAGGTGGTAATGCCAGACGTCTTAGAGCGCCTCTGCGCGACGGCACGGCGAGCTCGTAGCTCGCGTTGCTCGGCGTTCGGCGGCTGCTCAGCTTCTGCACACAAAACAAAAACTTCGTCAGGACTGCGTATTCCAAGGCACTGGTCTGCAACTATCGTCGGAACGATGACCCGAGTGAGACGGCAATAGTGCGGGGACTATTGCGGTCTCACTGGGAGATACTGGCGGAGCTGTAGACAGGTGTGCTCGGCGTGGCGGCACAGGTCGGAATGAGTGTCGGCGAGGCGGCTGCTTAGCTGCGAGTTTTTAAACATTAAGTAAGAATTTTTTTCCTCACTTGGTAATATAATTTTATCATAGCATTATATAGGTATCTAATTATAACAAACTTTGGTATGATTTGGTGGAAATTTACATTCCAATTTAATTGTAAGAAAATGAATGCTCGCGTTAAATTTCCTATTTTCTAAATTGTTTTTTAAACGTGAGGACCTGTATTTGGCTTTCTTGGTGTTTATCTTTAAAATATTATTTAAAACTGTATAAAGCTGTAGGTCTTCCTATAAATAAATAAACTTAATCGCCGAGCTTAATAAGAATAATAAGTCAAATGTTGGATTATCAATTGATGATTTGAAGCTAGCTAGGGGTAACTTGGATTACACGGTTCAAGTACTTGGCCTAGAGATTATATTCCTGATGACATGGACATCTAGAGGGAGCGTAAAGCATTATCGGTTAGAACTTAGATGTAACATTCTTACTCGCAAGTGGCGGAGGTAAAGGTAGCTCTGTATAAGGCCTTTTGCCAATCATTTTACACATACAGCCTGTGGATCAAATTAACGCAAAAAGCCTACAATGCTTTTTGTATCCAGAATAACAATAGCTTTTGCTGCTTTTTTGCTAATTTTTAATTTTATGTAAAACTTTAGTTACATTTTATGGGTGCCTGAAATAAAAAGTTTATGCTGTGTTTTTTTATTTGAATAGCGTTAGGTGTTAAAATCGCAGTCGTATTGCGTTCCATGTGAAGAATCCTGATTTTCAAAATAAATAATCTTTTGTCTGGTTTTTCTCAACAAAAAGTATACCTAATTTATAAAATTCTTCAATTAGGTATCAAGGAAAAATAATTATTTTAAAAATTCTGTTGGATTTTAGATAATTATTTTAAAATTCTGTTCCATCTAACAGATTTTTTATACTCTGGTTCAGCATGCGTTCTAATCATAGAGATCCTTTAGTTTCTGTTATCTGTGGTTGTAATATACAATTATACATAGTTTTCAATATTTTACAGGATAGTTAAAATGAAACATCTAAAAAATACAATATAAGTTAGGAGACCATCAACCTCCACACACGTCTCGTTTTTTTTCATAATAGAAACACAATAATATACTCGTACCATTATAGTCGTTTATTTCGTGGCCTTTGAAGGGTATGTGTACCTTCAGGGCACGCATGTCAAGGGCATTGAAAGGGACGAAATAATATTATTCGAGAAAAATTTTAGTAAAAGAAAAATATAGGATTAAAAGATGCCAAAGAAAAAAATGTAATTAATGAACAAAGTGAAATGAAAACACGGATGTGAATTAAATGATATTTGCTCTGTCGGACTTAGGGTCCAAGTTGTAAACTTTACCTTTATTACATTTTATATATTTTTTACCACTTATATAAAAATTATGTTAAGTATGTAGCCAAGTCATATTTTGAAAGTGACATTGTACTGTGGATTCAGCTCGAGTTTTGTCGATGTGATTAATGCATTATGTGTTTTGTCCATTTGGTAACTCCAAAAATTAAAATAAGTAAAGACTTAATTTATTTACAAAAGCATCCTAATTTCTTATTCCAACAAATTTAATTTTTTTTTTTTTTTAATTCACTATAATTATTCGTTAAAACCATGTTTTTTATAGTTTCATATCCAAGTGACATACTACGTGTTGATTTTTACTACCACATATATGTATCCGTAAAATACTTATAACTAATGATAAGATTGCTTCGCCTTATATGAATTTTTCAATGATTCTTGAAAATAAAAACTTAACCTGCTCCCTCAAAAAAAAATTGTAACCAAAAAATGGAACCGACTTCAACACCCAATAGTGTGAAATAACCATGATAGTTCAAAATACCTATTATCACGATATTGTGCGCATGGTACCGACTTCGACAAGTTATTTCCCACTTTTGGGTGTCGAAGTCAGTTCCATTATTTGGTAAAAAAAAAATCTTTCACTCTTTTTAGTGACGTTTGCTACTCTTATTGGATCGTATTTCCTTCATGGTCGACGACTATATCATCAATATATATAGGTAAATGTTTTTCAGTAATTGGAGTGTAACTCAAAAACGGCTTGATCGATTCAAAATTGGTTCACCCAGTCAAAAGTTCTGAGGTAACAAACATAAAAAATAACTGACGAATCAAGAACGTCCTCCTTTTTTCGAAGTTGGTTAAAAAATATGGTTACGTTATGGCCCGGTAAAATTAGGCCCAATTTTTTTCTGTTATATTGTGGCCCGCTTATTATGTCAAACTAGGAAAACGTAGTTTGTAATAATAATGTATGTCGTAAAATCAACCGTTCTCAGTTTGGCGATATTAGTACTCTATGTATTTTAAAACAAAGTTTTCGCTTGAATCTTAATATTTTTGGAAACAGCATGGCAAAACAACTCGCATGTTTTTTACTCTATGTGTTGGAATTCGAAACTTAAGACAAAATTATTTTATATATACAGTTTACACCTTCAATTTTGCCACATATGTAATAGTCATAATACATAAAAAATATATAAAAAAAAAACTAGAACAATAGAAGGGTTGATCAATAGTTTCCTAGGAGTGTTATAGTCCAGGACCTAAGCTGTCAATATTTAAATTTAAAGTTTAATTCGGATCGATCAGGCCATTTCAGTGTGATTGAGTAAAAATACACACTCCATGCTCACGTTGTTTCTGGTAGTCACTTTTTTAATGTGACATTTGCTCGCTGTCACTCGTGCATTAGGCCAGCGTGGATGTGTTTAATTTCGGTTTGGCAGTTTCCCTTTGATGGCGGAGGTTGCATATTAAATTCTCGTAGCCGACGAGCCATCAAAGGCGGCAATTATTTTTACACGAAGCACGCACAATTTACACAGAAAATTGTGTTTTTGATGACTTTTACATAATTTATTTTAGCAATAAGTAAATACTAAGAAACTTGAAAAGCATTTAAATATGGATTTTTCAATATTTATTTTATATTTAATAAATATATGTACAGATAAGGCACAGACATATAGAGATAAGGTATTAATTTGAAGTAGCTTGTCTATGTGACTACATAGACAAAGTATTTACTTGTTATCCCTGGATATTTTAGTGGTTTGCTTATAATATATATTATTATGTTGTAGTTCTCAGTTGCGATAGCCTATTGTTTATTTAAAGTCCGTCCAATTATCTCCTAACAGATATAAGTAACTATGTATGTACTCGGATCTAAGTATTTTTTTATCATCCACCAAATTGGGATAAGCCTTTGTAAACACAGATGGACAAACGAAAAAATATACATCTGTAACTTTTTCTTCTGGTGTGTATTTTAAAATACGAGGTAAAATAATAATTTCAGAGAATATTAGTACTAATAGATTAGTAATTTAGGTACACTTATCGGAAAAAATCGAAGGAAATCTTTTTTTTATAATTTACTGCCTTCACAAACTTCTAACGAAGATAAAACAACTTTCTACAAATTTCAAATTCTGCCACAATAAATATATTTAGGCTTTACTTTGCTGAAATCCATAAAATGATAATAAAAATTAAGAGAAAAATTTTTTTTCACCGCGCGAAGGGGCTTTTTATTATTTGGTTTTTTATACGCTAGCGTGGAAAATGTTTTGATACAGTGAAACAACAGTGCAAGAAAAATAAATTTACTGCTATATTATCAATGGCAGAATTAACACTAATTATTATAATATTATAGTTTAGTGAAGAGGTTTTTCCTTGTATTGCATTTTACTCGCTGTAGTGATGTGAAAAATTGTGTGTTGCGCTCAGCAGTAAAGTGTTTGCGTTTCATACCTTTGAAATCTTTGCTACCCTCAGTATTCTATTTTTTTGTTTCAATACAAGTACTCGCGCCAAATTAGAACTTTGCAGCATGCATAACAATTGCAATGACGATGCTTCGTGTAGTAGTGAAGCGCGTCATCGGCTTTACAATTATAATATTGTTAATAGATATTTCTTGAAAATATTTTAATGTTATCATAAAACGTTTCTAACATGTTTGTTATTAATAATCATATGATAACAGAAAATTTATTGTCCACATAAAAAATATTCTTAAACGCATCCACCCCGTAGGACACGAGTTCTATTTAGTAAAGTGACTATAGAAATCAACAAGTCAAATCATTTTTTTTGTGTTCAACTTTCAGAATTTAAGTAGAAACATACTACGGAACAGTCGTGGGTCGTGAACATTTTAACGATAAACGAAAAATTTCATAATTAACGCTTAATTTTACTGGATACTATAATTATAATCAAGTATCAAACTGGCCATTAATATACTAACTAATCGATAGCTCTTATATTGTAAGACATAGAGATCAACATTATAAATAAAAAATGGCATAGAAGAAAGTTTCAAATAGACTGTTTAATTTCACCACGGTGTTGATGCGATAAAGTAATTGGGGGTTTTAATTATAATTAAGCCAACGAGATTTAAACCCCGAGAGGGGAATTGATGGTTCGCCCGATCATGCAACTGGTGTGTGATTTCTAACACATTTAAGTCATAGCATGAGCTCCCATAAACAGTACGCGACCAGAAGCTTGATCCGTACGTACGTGTCTGAAAATATTTTTATTTTTGACGATTGTAGGCATTCGTTGCAATAAAAATGACTACCTGCTCCATTAAACGGTGCGGGAAAAATAGCAAACATCCATTTATAAAACAGATGGAATTACCTTCCACAAGTAAGTAAAATTTATCAATTTACGTAATTTATCTACTTCATTTTTAATAGGTCAAGTTAAACTGGACAATCTAATAGAACCGTATGAATGCATTTCACTCCCACTTACTACATTCATCTATGGTCATCCTTGTCTTTCTGTAAACCGCGCCCTCTCCTAGTGTTGTGCTTAAACAGTACGGTAATTTATCGTTATAGTGGAACTAAAATCGATATCGTCATACTCTGGCCAATAAATATATTTAGCCTTGGATGTAAAAAAAGGTCGTACCTTTTATATGTTTGATATGAGTTTATAATAATAATAATAATAAAAATAATTTATTACACAATATACAGTTACTCTTATTATGTTGTTATTCTTAACTTTATTACAATTGGTACACTAAATTGTAGTGATTTTTTGACAGTAAAATTACATGATCCACACTAAGAAAAAAATCTTGTGTCGTGGGAGTCTACTTCAATTATACATTGAGATTGAGGTTTGCTTATTAAATGATATGGCTGTATAAAATTTCGTATATGTTTGATTAAATATTATATTATTGTATATGTGGATGTGTGACAGGATGTGTTTGTGTGTATGCATGAAGTGCAATGAATATAAAGCTTTGTGTGAATATATTATAGTGTAAAGCTAACTTGAATTTTTATGAATCATACGATAACTTTTAGAAAATCTTCAGCTTCATCGTGGTTGAGAGTCCTCAACCACTTGTTTATTTCGATTTTAGCTTACCTAGTCGTGTGTGTTCTCAGATTAGTGATGACTTTACTAGTTTTGTGTTGAATTTCTGTCTCATAAACACCAAATCTTTTCTACGTTTTTTACTTGATATAAGTCTCATTTTAATATAATCTTATGGTATATCAATATACGTGTACCGATTTCAAAATCATATTTTTGTATAAAACATATATAGCTACCTTAAGTTATTCTATGGTAATATTAGCAAACAAAATTGTTTTTTTTTAATAGATTCCCTAGAGATCCAAATCTCAAACAAAAATGGACTGAGCTAACAAGAAGAGAAAATTGGTTTCCAGCATACTTTTCATTTATTGAAAAGTAGCCGCCGACGTTTACTTAATACTGCGGTTCCTACAAAACACTTGGAACTTTTAGTTCCGCTTGGTGTCTTCCCGTCAATGTCACTCGGGATTAATCAGTCCCGGAGTTGTCGACCTCTTTTTTCGACTGTATATCTATGGAAATAGTGCATATTTTCTAATAACGTACGCTCAAACATATATATATGCATGGATGTTGATATATCGGATAATTATTACAACAGATACATATATATTTCTAAATATGATTACAAGCACTATTGCGTGCTGAGCAAAAATCACATTTACAAATTATTATTAGAGTACAAAATGTTTTGTGTCGGACGGGAATCGAACCCACGTCCTCTGATTTTGCACTGGATGCCTAATCTATTCTGCCACCGGAACTTTACTCTTACGAGTCGAAAATTTGGACTTCAATTATAAGAAATATACTCCAATAGTAATTTATTAGGGAGATATATTAATTACTAAATAACAAATATATGAGAGGCAAAATTTAAGTCATGTGCGGGATTAAATTTTTCCTCTCGTATATATGTATTACAATACAAATTACCGCAGAGCATATGTTATTGCAAACATAAAAATATTAAAAGAGATATTTAAATGTTTATCATTTTAGTAAGGATATTTCAAGCAGAATTGTGGAATCACACAACCAAATCATTATTCTATATTTTATTATAACAAAACAGCTATACTCATACAAAATACCTAAAGCTTTGTGTGAAAATATTATAGTGTAAAGCTAACTTGAATTTTTATTAATCATACGATAACTTTTAGAAAATCTTCAGCTTCATCGTGGTTGAGAGTCCTCAACCACTTGTTTATTTCGATTTTAGCTTACCTAGTCGTGTATGTTCTCAGATTAGTGATGACTTTACTAGTTTTGTGTTGAATTTCTGTCTCATAAACACCAAATCTTTTCTACGTTTTTTACTTGATATAAGTCTCATCTTAATATAATCTTATGGTATATCAATATACGTGTACCGATTTCAAAATCATATGTGACAATGAATGGATCATAGGTTCTCTACTGGGTATTATTGCCAACGCAAGTGGGACAAATATCACTTTTATCTAAATAGGGCGTCACGGAGGAATATATTATACGATCAGCTTATGTATATATCTTGTACGATGTATTGATATCGATTATATTTGCATAAAAATCACGTCCCATCACTATGGGACTCGGGTGTTTACCGCATGGAGGTGGCTTAGCCAATTAGAGCGCGTTTAGGTTAAACAGAGTTTGGCATCAATTCATCTCGAACAAACCAAATCTTATTGCATCTCTAAGGGTTATTTTCTCGATGAATTAAGCAGATTCTGAGTACAATTAAGTGTAGGTTTTTATGCGGCAATAAATAGTTATTTTAATGGTTTTCTTCATTTCACCCACACAGCATAAATTGTGATGCTCGATTGGCTATAATTATATAAAATGTTTTCTTAGTCCAAAACCTATGCATTTTGAAGCAGTGATGGCTCAGTGGCATTGGCTATAGATTATCGCGCAGTAGGTCCATGGTTCGAATCGCGGCGGGATTCGAACCATGGACCTGCTGGCTCTTACTTAGTCTCTTCCTTTTAAATTATTTTTAGTCGCGGACGTTGCAGTAAAATACACATCAAACAAAACCATTGCAAACTTGAATACAATCTACATACCTATTGTGTCAAATGGTATATGCCTATTCTGAAATAACCCTGCGTATTGAAAAGGCGTGTGAGAGAAGCTTTTGAGTTCCTCCTCATGTAATATTTATTTGGTAGGATAATCAGTCGGGCTTGTCGGGAAATCAATGCATTCCTTAGAAGATGTGGTGCGGTTACGGTGGGAGAAGTAGCGGGCGCGTAAGCGGCAGCGGGTTATTTTTTGTTACATTTACTAGTTTCAGATAAAGAATAAATAAAAGTGAAGAGAGCTTAAATTCTTTATCCGTTTATTTGATATTTAAAGAAGTATAATGTAAAGATTTTAATGATCTATAATAATGTTGGCATTTGGTAAACTCTCAGATAATTATGGTGTTTTAATTTTCAATCAGTCATATTGACTTTTGTATATTCTTGTATATTATAAACTACAACATTGCAGTTACTACAACGAAAGCCTTTCAACAACGTACAAGTTCGATACTGTATATTATGCGCTTATAAATATCTCGGATCTCGTAAAAGGCTCTAACGCTTTGTACAAAATTGTGGAAATCAGGTATTGTTATTTAAACTTATTCATGTACGCCATTAGCGCTAATAACGAGATATGAAAAATTTTTTTCTTGACCATCACGTATTTTTATGTATTTTTGTTCTTTGGGTCTTGTTAATAATGATAACTAGCTTTCCGAGCGCGGCTCCGCCCGCGCGTATGTCGGTTATCGCGCGAAAACATTAACCTCTGTTTGCGCAGTCGGATAAAAACTATCCTATGTTTTTTCCCGGGTCTCAAACTATCTCCATACCAAATTTCATTCAAATCGGTCCAGTAGTTTTGGCGTGAAAGCGTAACAGACAGACAGACAGACAGACAGACAGAGTTACTTTCGCATTTATAATATTAGTACTGATTATATCAAGGTTTGCTTGAATCATATATTAACATAAATCATATATACGTATATTATTATAATACAATGATAACGGACAAAATGTTATAGTTGATTTAAGTTACCTTAATATATATCTTGATATGTGTATACATAAATTTGAAATCCGAAGTCCACTCTGAATATACACACTTTCTGAACATATTCTATACTGATTGAAAGTCTTCAACATAAAAGTTTACGCATAGTTTACCTCACATTTATTTTTATCCAGTGCCACTTGTTTCTATAAGTACTCAAGATGTTAAAGTAAAAATTTAAGGCTTGTAAGACTGTTTTATAACCTCGTTACTTGTCTTTGTAAAACCTCCTCGCGCAGTGCCCACACTGTGTCCTCAGCTTGTCCCTTTGACCACAGTTGTACAATTGCTCCATACATTATTCATCCCGCCTGCACCCGTCGGCGTCGACTCGCGAGTATTGCAACTCATCGCTATATCTAGCGCCTCTTGTTTCTACTTGAGACACAACAAGGGTTTTACAAATCGGTACGTATATGTACTTAAAATACAGATTTTTTTAAATCCAAAACTGGAACCGACTTCAAAACTCAAAAGTGAGAGATAACTTGTTGAAGTCGGTACCGTGATAGTTCAACAGTACCTATTACCACAATATTGTGCGCATGGTACCGACTTCCACAAGTTATTATATAACAACACCATAATTCGTATAGTCTAACATTACTTTTGAGTGTTGAAGTCAGATCCATTTTTAGGTTCAATATTTTTTTCACTCTTTTTAGTGACTCTTGCTACTTACGGGATCGATTGTCATTCACTGTCAACGACTATATCATCAAGATATAAAAATATTTTTCAGTTATTATAAAACTTTTTACCGATTTTGATGAAATTTAAATGCGACCAAACGAAAAGCATCGACTTTCAAATAAAAAATTAATTAACAAAATCGGTTCCTCCAAAAGTTATGAGGTAACAAATAAAAAATATATAATAATACTGATAAATGAGAACCACCTCTGTTTTTTGAAGTCGGTTAAAAAAATTATATAAGTTGTATAAGTCATGAAATATATAAATAAAATGAAAGAAGTATTTATGCAGATTAAAATACTCATGAGCCCACATTTTTCTAGTATAAAACATGATTCTTAATATATAACAAGTCTAATTACCACTACTCACCCCACGACGACACCGCCACGTAGCTACGAGTATATTATGACTGTGTGGCAATACGGTCGCCAAGTCGCACTCGCCTTTGCTCTCGTCCCTCTACGCCGCTTCTCCAAATGTATATACCGAAACTCAACTAGAAAAGACTATTCTACTAAAGCCCTATTGCTAAATCATAATGTTGATCTGTACTGATCTGTACGTTGAGCTCGCCCTGCTCGCAACTATGGTAGGGTGTGTCACTTGCAACTCATCGCCATATTGAGTGGCACTTAACTTGTCAAGTTGAAGGTGAAATCGATATATACTCGAACGTTCGGCAAAAACTAGCTAACGTTTCTAGCCCGGCAAGATACCAAGCGTATCATTAGAAACTGAATACTGACTCATTTACTTATTGCATTTATATTTTCGTGTGTAGAATCATTAGTCAAAATATGAAGAGAGACGATTTACTCCACTCTATTCACTATGACAAAATTACAATACGTTACATACACTGCAATCGACTTTTTGAAATTAACGAGTAACGAGTTTGAGCGATAGAAAGATATAGAACATACCTCGTCTATCGTATACCTAATCCAGTAAAATGATGTTAAGTATACTTATAGGTACATAAAAAAATAACCTATTCATTATTAATTGGAGAAATACTTACATTCGTAGGAGAAATACGAAGGAACATATCTAATATTACTATAGGATAAATGATACTCAACATATATACAAACTTTTCTATAAGAAATATATAAGATGAAGTTTTAGCCTGTTAATAAAACTTAAACATTAAAAGTCAAAGCAAGCATTGCCTTGGTCTGATATATATTTCATTTGACAACCGAAGCATGGAGCTGCTATTGAATCAGCCGAGATACGAAGCCAAGCAGCCCGAACCAGACTTTCATCAAACGTTTTCACCATTGTATTATTATATGTTCTGTGCCAATGCCTTACTTTTTCGAATAAGAAAAAACAGCATTTCGGTATAGCCAATTTGGACCAACGATAACACGACAAAGATCCACACAAATAAAGGCATCAAACTTTTACTACCCCTCCCATCTTCTGGGTTTTCAATAATGTTATATGAAATTATATGGAATGGATATCTGCAAAACACCTAAAATTTATTTTATTATTGATTTCCTTGGACATGTATCATCTGAACTGGTAAGCTAAAGCTGCATAAATCAGAGGCTAATTACACAAATAGTGCCTGCTCCTACAATTGTATTCAGATTAAACTGAATATTGGCGGGAAGCCAAACTGTGATGCATGGGCCGAGAGCGGGACGCTCTACGAACTTGATCACAGGATATTTTGGAAGTAGTGGAGAAGGTACAGCGTTGATATTCTGATTAGAAACCTCATACTAATTCATGATCCTCTGGTAGTTACTAGTATTTTGCTAAAATGTGCATATACTTTTCTATTTGGTGTTCATTTTATTGCTAATAGGATCGCCATCGCTGCTGATAAATGATGAGTGATGATGTCGAAGATGATAAACTAGACTTGGAATCCTGGCTCTTGGCGAGAATTAACTTCGTGTAAGTACCTGCCTTGAAGAAGTTACATTGACAAATTTTCTAGTAAGTGACGTCCTATGAAGTTATTGTCGCCTGGTATTTCTTTTGCTTGCTATTATTTTATTTTGACGTAAATACGTCTTTAAAAATGTTTCCCTAAGGACGCAATTCAAAAAAAGTAATGACAACACTATCGGGGGATACCGTTTAGTGTTGCAGCTACATATCTGCCATCCCCACCCATATTTCAATTCCACAACTGGATAGGTAGAGAATCAAAGAGTTTATTACGCTAAGTAAGGACGGTAACAAATTGCGCGCGGCGGAGGGGGGAGCCCGCCGTTTTGAGACGTATTCACGTAAATACAACAAACAGCCGTGTCACAGGCACACCGCATTTTTTCATAGTTTTTGATTTATCGTGTTTTTTTCTGCTTGCGTATTCGACAACAAAAAGCAACGCGAACACACGGTCAGTGGTAGCTACCAAATGCTTCTAATAATATAGTTAGCTTAGGATATGTGTTATCGTAAAATTTATGCATATTTTACAAAAGTGCACAGCACCCATTTATTAATTGATGGTTCCATACAGTAACTGACATGTCCAGACAGCCCTTGAAGAATAAGGTGGTAAAAAATTAAACAAGGTCGCGCAATTAAGGTTGACGACCAACTGGAAGGACCACCGACATCGTCAGAATCACAGGGTTTCTTATTAATATTATTATTTAATGTGACCCTCCGGTTGGCATAGTGACATGAGATGTGACAACATTACATCGGCGAGGTTCCATATGGGCAACTTCGACAGGAAATTCTTAGAAGCAGTCACTATCCCTGGTAGATAATAATAATAATAATTTATTTATTTGGCATAAGAATGTTATAAAATATATCAGTTATTGAATCCATTGATTCCCGAACTAGTTAATTTAAACTGTGTTTCGAGTGTTTAATCAGTAATATGCATAATAATTAAACATTGTTTAATTATATGTTTAATTATTATGGAGTTAATTATGTGGGTGTTTGTGTGTGTTTGATGTGATGATTTACAGTAACTACGTACACATACGTGAAAACTATTAAGCATCTCTCTCTTCTATGCCTTCATAATCAAATTGGTAGATCCAGGTAAGTAGTGTCTTTTTGTGATGGCAATAGACTCTCAGTCACCTATGACATCCTGAATTAACAACTCTTTTGATTCCAATTATAGAAGCTAAAGCTTTAGTCATTTATTGGCCACAAATCCAGTCTCCTATAGCACTACTGAAAATGTATTTGTCTACAAACTTGTCTCACCAACATTTCACATACTCAGGATATAGATAAGATAAAGAGGGGCCGCTATAGAACCAACGAATCAATTAAGAGATTTTATATACATATATATTACATAAATCTAAGTTGTGACAGTTTTGAGTTGTTCTTCACCTACTGTATGTTTTTTCTGTGGCGCGGAGTTAGTCACAAGAACTAGATTAGCGAATTTATCGAGTACGGGTCGGGAGGACAGATAAGTATGTGCTTACGTGATTTGGAGCTGGGAGTAATATTGGAATTGTTTTATACTCATCTGGGAATATGTCCTGTCTGTACCGAACACATTGTAAGACAGGTATGTCTTACCGCTAACATTGCCTAGAAGAGATCGTTAATAGTGATAAGGCCGCCAATTGTGACACTTGTATCATGGTAATTTTTGTTGCATGCAGTGTAACAATAAAGTTCTCTATCTAATGATGTTATTATAGAATGATAAAATTGAAATCAAAACTAATTTAGTTTAAAAAAAAAACAAAAGACTCAGTTATCTCATAGTGAAATTCACTCATTTTATTAGGGTTCCATACCCAAAGGGTAAAAATGGGACCCTATTACTGAGACTTAGCTGTCCGTCCGTCCGTCCGTCTGTCACCAGGCTGTATCTCAACAACGGTGATAGCTAGACAGTTGAAATTTTCAAATACAAAAAGTTGGCCAAGTGCGACTTAGACTCGCGTGCCTTATAACAAAAATAGGTTAAAATATGAAGTCAATAATATTGTATAGCTAATGGTAGGGAACCCTTCGTGCGCGAGTGCGACTCGCACTTGGCCTTTTATTTAAATATATCTTCTAAGTTGTAATAAACTTGAAGAAAAGTAAGAGAGGTTGGAACTAACAACATAACACTTTTCCGACCCTAATACCCAATTGCATTGTTTATAAACGTGACATTTATGCCACTTCACCAACGAGGCTGTCAGATTGGAAATGGTCAAAATGGGTCCGTCTACCGTTTGAGGTACAAATTGTTTTACTTAAATATTTTTCTTAGCGGTTTTATCGGTACTAGCTTAAAAGTAATCCTAAGGCCGGAAAGTGATATTTTACGTTCCAAAAGTGATTTATTTTGTTTAAACCACCTTCAAAAAAGAGGAGGTTCTAGATTGAACTGTATTTCTTTTTAATGTTTGTTATCTCAGAACTTTCGGCTGGGTGAACCAATTTTGATGATTCTTTTCTGTATGTATATAAAGCTGGTGGTTCCTACTTGTCGAAGTCGGTACCATGCGCACAATATTACGATAATAGGCACTTTTGAAGTATCATGGCACCTATAGTACCTGTATGGAATTTTTTTTCAGTAAATGCTTATTGGATATATTTTTTTTTATTATGCCTCATAGGTTAGCCTTTGACCACTATCTCACCTGATGGTAAGTGACGATGCGGTCGAAGATGTTGTTCAGGCTACAACAACCGGGACCGACGGCTTAACGTGCCCTCCGAAGCACGGAAGCGCTCAGTAGTAATTTCACCAGCGGTCACCCATCCAACTCCTGACCGAGGCAGACGTTGCTTAATTTTGCTGATCATTTCAGAATGGGTAAGCAAACTTTCCTACGAGCGCTTCAAAATAGTAACTGTCCGAAATCTCGTAGAATAGGCATTAGGCTCGCTCCCGACTACCCGACTAAAACATCTGGCGAATGTAGAAATGTGTATCCAATCAAAATAACATCATCGAAAACAGTTTTCCCACAATTCCGGTAGAATTGAAATCGCTCGAATTGTCATCGTTGCGTCGTTTATCATCGTGCTTGACGTTGCTTGACGTTGATTGACGAATGACGCTGCGACACGCGTGTCCTTCAAAATTACGGTATTTTCGGGAAGTACCTGTTCGATGTGAAATTAAGAGGTTTTTATCGCTAGTGGGTCCATTCGAACGTATAGTTTAATTATATCACTTTGAATCAAAATTATCATTTTAACAGGGTGATAGAACGATCAAATCTGCTACTGAACTTATATTAGTGATATTTAAAGAGTGTTTGAAGCAGTGATGGCTCAGTGGCATTGGCTATGAACTGCCGCGCAGCAGCTCGCCTGGCTAACGACCAGGCTAGTTATCACATAGAAATCTGTCGCCAAGCGCTTAACGGTATGTTCCGGCAGAGCCAGAGATATTACAGGCCCATAAAACTTAACAACAATATCTCAAGGTGACAGTGCAATTCGTGACTTATGACGAAATGCATCTGTTATAGGCAGAGGTTAGTCTGCTTAAACATCGGGTAGTCCTCGAGCTTGTTACGTCATAATAATAAAAAATATATGGCTATGGCTCCCACAATAAAAGTTTATCAACCAGATTTGCAACAATCGGCACCCCGAGACTTTTTATAATTGCCGATACGATAGCATTTGAACTTGAACACAATGACACCTGATGGAACGTGTTGATGTGGTCGAAGATGGTGTATCCCAGATAGCTACCAGAGCGCACCCTTAGGTGTTTGGTGATAGATCGTGCAGTGTCGGAGTTGCAGGTAGCATGAAAGCCTCCGAGCTATGGAATTTGACATGCAAATTCTTGTGATAGGCTGTTTATTTGGAAAATTTCTCGTTTCGGATTTGATCGCGCAAATAAAGTTCAAGCTCTCTATTATATCTCTATTCGTAATCAAATTTCAAAGTACCTACACGTTGGAAAATGGTTAAAAGGTAATTTAGATCTTTGGTGAATAGGCCTGGTCAATCAAGAAGTTGCGCTTCTACACAGTAAATTATTAAGCATTTTTACAGGTAGATCTCCTTTGTACACAATGTGTTCATGGTGCATACAACAGAGCAATAAAATGAAAAATATAATCGTTTGGATAGGCTACTATTTAGAAAATACTATGTAGATAATCCACAATCCTTTATAATGATAATGGAATAAAGGAATATAAAGGCTTAAAAATAGAATAAAGGTAGGAAGAAGCTAATTTAATGACTCACATTGTTGAATCTGTGTAGTGGTAGGACAATTCAAAGGTGTCTCAAGACTTAAGATTTAAGGGCCCCCTTCACACAGCGTTCGCCATTACGCATGTACCATATGATAAAGGGAATTACGCACACCCCATCATACGTTACGCCGGAGGTAAAACTAATTAGAATTGTCTCGAACAGACAAGGGTCGGTGTATAGTCAGAGAGCCTTGGTACATTTTAATTACGTATTAGCGTGTCGCTTCGCAAACTCGATGTCTGGCTTCCCTGAGACGGACAAGCTATTGGGTTTCTGAGCGAATTAATTATTAGTATCAGAGTATGGAACTTCTGCTGGTTAATAACAATAAGCTCGCAACTTATTAAATGGGATGTATGAAAAAGAATTGAAAGAAATTCAAAAGGATTCCATTTACAGGACAATACAATTAAAATAATTAACCATAAAAATGTAGGTGATTAAATGGTAATTTGTATTAATACCAGCATGTTTTAAATTAATTCCAACGAAATCATTCTTTTTAGGATTATGACTCGTAATTGATTAGTTTATTTTACATTAGTTCAACATTAGCCTTACATGCGCTGTTCTGAAATCTATTGGGATTACGTATTGTGAAATAATCATGAAAAAGTTTCTTTTTTAATAAAGTATATCTGTTTCATTATAAGTAGATGAAAAAAAAATATTTATAGACATAGTCCTTGTAAAAGATTCCATTTAAATGCAATCTAATCTTTAAATAATCTTTCTACTCGTATCCCGCTTATTTGATATCGGCACAATATATTTTATCTAACAGTGCAAAGAACCGGATGACACAAGAACCTAGTTGTATGAAATTTTCACTTCATTGTAAGACCGGCCACTTTGACGCCAACCTTTTTTGGAATACCCTCACCACCTTCCGGTTAATAAGATCGTGACTTTGAAAAGAGTTTGTACTGCGTAGTTCATAAACACCTTTGAGTAGTAGGTAGCACGCTGCTCATTAGGTCATTAGGGACATTTATACAATAAGATACAATAAAAATCATGAGGTCAATTCCTACCATTCGATTTTTAAGCCAGTGACTGTTCGGCTGACAAGATAAATAATATTTAATGTTAGGTTATCAATTTTATAAATAAACGAACAATAATTGAATTATACTTATTAATTAATATAAATCTATATCAGTATATAATCATTAAATATGATTCATTAGGTATTGCTGACCTTATAGCATAACAATTTATAGAAGTAAATAAAAAATTAATAAATAAAAAAGCAATTTATTGCCTTAATTAAATTTACACGGAATAATACTTAAAATATACCGAATTTAATTTTAGAGCCAACTGGGTTATGTCAGATATAGTTAGGTTAGGACAGATAAAAAAGCTGCGTTGTTTTTCAGCATATCCCTACATAAGTATGTTTGCTATACGAGAATATCGACAAAATCAACATTTAAAATATATTCGCCCCTTACGTGGAAAAAATGTAGAAACGCCATTGCTTTGATCAAACCTGATACCTCGTATTATATTTTTATGCCATTGGAGCAACGAAGCAGCATTCAGTTATCAAGTGCGTTTCGTACATTCGTTTTTATTTATAACAGATTGCCTAGCCTTTGCTTTGACCACTATCTCACCTGATGGTAAGTGATGATGTGGTCAAAGATATTAACCTAGAATTACTGGCTCTTAAGGGCAGCTGCCGAAATATACGATTAGGTCCTTGGCGACAGATTTCAACGAGCAATCATGACCGCGGCGAACATTGCAATCGGTTAAGAACGGCTAAGACAACTTTAAACATTAAAGTTGATGTGCCGAATACCATACGCACATACTACATAATACATATAAGCACGTTTTAATACAAGCATTGCTATATTAATTTATCAATTACTAAATTTTAAGGGTGCATTGCTGTGCAACAGCATTTTAAGCCTTTTTCCCACAGGCAGTTGCTTAATTAGATGAAATTTGAAGGTTTAATTTATTTTAAAATATTGTCTTAACTTTTCTTTATTCAAGTTGATATAATATACTTCATTTCTGTCATGTTCTGAGTTGTAGGTTTAAGTGTCAACAATTTAATTGCTAACCGTAGTAATCATAACCATTTAGTACAAGAAACTTCGCCATTCATATTTTACTGATATAACGGGTTTATTCGCATACTAATTACTCGTACTATGTAGCGAAAAGATCTGATATGTCAGCAGTATATAAAAATATTTCGCAAAATAGAATAAAACTAAACTGCGCCATTGTCTCCCTGCCTACATCCGCGTTGGAAGCCATCGTTATTAAGATACATCCACACGGGCGGGATTAATCAAATTAATAAAGTCGTTATCTCGAGTATGCCAATTTGGACCCCCCTTAACAACGTTAAAACGCGCCGTCTGCATCTTAAGGCACTTTTCACTGATAGGATATATATTACCCCCACCTACCCTTAATTCGCTTAAGAGGGGTTATCGCGTGGAAAATTAATTAAAAATACATATTAAGTTAACTAAGCCAATTTCAACGTTGATTAATTCTCCTTTATATGCATTGCTCATTTAATTAAAAATGTTGTATTGAAAGTAACTTTATATTTTATAGATAAACTAACGCTCGTGTCCCTCTTACAATTTTGACAAACAAAGTTGTCAAACGATTTCAAACAAGTTTGACGAAGATTTCCATCAAACATGATCTAAGAACAAGCTGGAGCTGGTGGACCTGATGTTAAGTGGACTAACCTCTGCCTATAACAGATGCATTTCGTCACAAATCACGAATTGCACTGCGCCCGTCACCAGAGACAAAGTTATTAAATCACATGTGCCTGTAATTTCACTGGTTCTCAAGGACTGCTGCCGGAACACACCGTTAGGTACTTGGCGACAGATTTTCTAGATTAAGGTGGTCGCCAGCTAGGCGTGCATTTGCAAAAATGCCTTTCCACCATGCGGTGAATCTCAAGCCCGTGGCGGGATTCGAACCATGGACCTGCTGCGCGGCAAAGCCAATGCCACTGAGCCATCACTGCTTCAAATATGTTTGAACATGTATAACAAATATAGTTGACAAACATGTTTGAACGTTTACGGTGCTCTTTATGCATTATATAGTTTGAAAAACGTACAAGCAAAGCCGCAGACTTTCAAGTGATTTGACAAACTTCTTAGATCGTTTAAAACAAAAATTTTAACTGCTTCTATCATTGATTAATATACATTATTGCCAACTTATAACATAAGTTATTATTTAATTTCGGGTCAATAAACTACATTATTCGACCCTAATGTCCCCGACATTCTTGATAAAAATACACAAATTTACAACATAATCAAACTCCACTAATAATGTACATAATATATTGTATAATATTTTTTTTGGTACTTCAAAAATTACATACCTAAGTATAATGAACCAGAATAATAACTAAAACTAAATATTTTTATGTTAGCTCATCATACAAAAACTTTACACATCATTCGTAAAATAAGCAACAACAAACTTAAACTTTTTGGTCGGCGGAGGTTTTTTTTACATGTGGAGGAAACAAAATGTTGAGAAATTTACCTTTTTACACGACTGCCCAAAAAAAGAGAGAGTTATGTTTTTTTAGGGTTCATGTATGTATGTATGTTTGTGAGTTTCCTTATTCCATCATAACTTCTTAACAGCTCAACCGATTTTATTATTTAATATATCATTAGATTCGTCTTAATAGTCCAGGTGACACTGGGTACATAAAAAAGTAAAAAAAGCAAATTGACGGATGTTAGACACAATAAATTTCAAAAAATTTTTTTTTCTCCCAAACCATCGAGTGGTGTATCAAAATGAAGGGCTTTAAGAAACGATTCCATATATATACAAAATTTTCAGTTTTAATTTGAATGGAACGATAAATCGCATAACGAAAATAAATAATTTGCAGTCGGGTTTTTTAATTTTTAATGAATGTATACTTGTTAAAGTAAGTAAATACTTTTTAAACAAAGTAAAAAAAAATATGATCTCAATGATTTTCTTTGTTTATCTAATAATGAACTTCCAGGGGTAAAGGACTCGATACAAATTTTTAGAGTCAGCTGTAGATATTCACGAATTAAAATTATAAATGAATACTATATTACATATACACGTCATGTCTCTTTCATTTTACACACACCATGTACGAGAAATGTAACAAAACAACACAAATGTTATTATATAAATGATACAACTAGTTAAAACAAAATCCCGACAGAAACTCGACACAAAACAAACAAACACTCGCAGTCAGTATCTGTTCATTATCTACCAAATAGAAAAAGAAGGTGAATCGCCCAGTTCGCGCCCCTCCGAAATTAATTAAAAGTAACTGATTGGCCACTTTCCCCCATCTGCCGGCCACGTGCTCGCCACTACGTGAGATGTCCCGAGCCTAGGGCTGTCTATTTCTTATTTCATAAGTTTGTAAACGGTGCAATTAAGAAAATGTTAAATAAACGTTTGTGACTTATGAATATAACACAAGAAGATAATTTATATGTTTCTGGTACCAGCGGCTAGAATATGGTATATATACATATAGAATATGTAGTCTTGTTTAAAAGTTGATGAGATGTATCCACTTTTATATACTTATCGTTCTTGTTATTTCCTATTGCCAATGTAATTATTTTATATATTTGCGCTAAGCATGCGTCGATGATGTTTAGTAATACGAAGTAAATTTTTTGTGTTATATAAAATATTTAAATTGTAATTAAGAAGCCACTATTACTTACATATAAATAATATAAATACCTAGAATACCTACTATAAAATAATAGGAAGGGATTTGAAAGTAATAACTTTAGGATAATTTTGGACAGAGAAATTTACTTTCTTACTACACCGGTAGAAACTTTAGTATACCCGTTAGCTTAAGATCACTTTGAAATTTCAAACTTCCAAATTTTTTTTTGTTTTTCTGATGTGGTGGCAACCCTAGACAACGTACATACTGGTACGTGCGAGTCTACTTCCGAATCTACTTTGGCATCGTCACAATAGCGCGGACGTAGCGCGCGTGTGTGCGAATAACTATACCAACACAATACAATAGGTACGTATATGTATACAGATGGTTATAATGAAAAAGGAATGAAACAACTTAGCTGTTAAACTGGTGGAAATCGTGGCAATATTGCTTGTGTGTAGGCAAGTTATTACAGAATAACAACACTTTAACAAAAAAAAAAGATTTCAAATATAGAATACGCACTATAACAGAACTCAAATACTACTCGTCAGATCAAATGGGACCTCATAACAAGCACCAGCTTTCAATTATAAAAAAAACAAATCGGTACACCCTGTAAACAATTAAACAAAAAAATACACTTGTATTGAAAACCTCCTCCTTTTGAAGTCGGTTAAAAAGGGTGGGAAATATTTTAATTTATAGGTTGCCATGTTATAGTTTGGCATGGTCTCACCATGGTCTGGTCAAATAGATTAAGTCTTTCCAAGCGGGCTGAGCTGTGTATATATAAAGTTCATTTTGCTATATATTTTATGAGTACCTATTATAAGTATATTAAGGCATACGATAAATGTATAATAGACCTTGCCACTCACTAAGGCGCGCCCTTCCATATTTTTTGGGGGTAGTTACAACAACCACTACTTCTTAGTCAAGCAATCACATATTGCATGCCCACTTTGTGGTATTTCTCCCTTTGTCGCCTCATACGACTTCCATAGGAAGATGTGGGTGGTACAATTTCACCCTGGCAAGGAATCTTGAACTTAAACAGGTAACAAGTATTTATTAATTAAAAAAAACTAAAAACCCGACTGAATTTTTTTTTATATTGTTAAACGTTTTATCGTTCTCGTGAAATTAAAACTGCAAGTTATATTATATTTATGGAATCATTTTTTTAAGTCCTTCATTTTGATACCACACTGAATGGGATTGTAAAAAAAAGTTACTTATCTCTTAATATGGCGTCCAAAATCCACCACTTTGTTTTTTTTATTGTATATACCTACCTAATGTCATTTGCGCTATAAAGATGAGTTGGGGACATCCGATCCCGAGTTCAGTTACCAAAAGTGGTTCAGAAAGGCTCCAAGAAAGAACAGAGGCAGAAAGAAGCCAGGAGTGTAGCCCAAAAAAGTGTAGTGGCCGTGTCGCCGCATTCCTGAGAGCTTTCGGTACAGCAGTGGGAAGCTTATTCCGACACCCATCCCAACCCCGAAACCCAATGCCCACAAAACCACCACCCCGTGGCAAAGCACCATCAAAAGCTACCCGGACGAAAGCCGACATGGGACAGGTCAGTCCGCCCCGATATATCCCGGCACAGGAAACAACAAGCCATGCAGCTAATGCCTTAATAGAGTTTTTAGCCATTATAAGGGCGACCAGAGAGGTCAACCACAGAAACTGCGAAAACATCTTGCAGTCCTTCAGGCTTAAAAATGAAAACCTTTTAAAGGTGAGACTCGAAGAGGCAGAAGCCGCTATATACAACAACGACACATCCCAGGTCATCAAGGGGAAAATGTTAGGTCAGTATATGGCAGCATACAATGCAATAGGCGGATTTGTGTCCCTGGACGAGGGAGAAACGGAGTGACTAGGTAGGCCTAAATACGCGACACCACAAAATGACCCGATTGTAGTAACGGCCCAGTGCACCAAAATAATGTTAGATGACCGTATCCTCGAAATGGCGAAATCTATTTTGGGGGGATTGGAGAACGAAGCATTCTGGAAAGACTGGGAAGTACCGAAAATACAATGGGTAAATGGAAATCCAGGATGTGGCAAAACAACTTGGGTGGTAAGGCAATTCGATGTGGACAAGGACATCATTATCACAACAACTACAGAAGCAGCGAAAGACCTGAGGGAGAAGCTTGCGCACCGAATTGGAGACTTAGTTAAAACCAAGGTGCGCACAATGGCTTCAGTCCTCGTAAATGGTTTTAAAAGAACTGAGAGCTACAGCCGCCTAACGGTGGATGAAGCTCTAATGAACCATTTCGGAGCCATAGTCATGGCTTCCAGGCTATCTGGAGTTGATGAACTTGTCCTCATCGGAGATGTCAATCAGCTGCCTTATATCGATAGAGAAAATCTCTTCGTATTAAGGTACAACCGCCCTAACCTGGTAACAAACATCACCCAGGAGTTGTTATGCACGCATCGGAACCCAATGGATGTCGCGTACGCACTGAGGGAAATATACTCTGGTATATATTCCTCAGCTCCCCGTATTAAGTCCCTTAAGCTTGAAAGGTACACAGGTGCAAAAATCCCCAAATCACTCCCCAACACTTTATTCCTGGTTCACACCCAGGAAGAAAAGGAGACCCTAATAAGCCAGGGCTACGGAGAGGGAAGTGGATCACGCACTCTTACCATCCACGAAGCGCAAGGACTGACATACGAGTCGGTCATCGCCATCAACACCAAGAGCAGCATGAAGTTGCACGAGAGCGTCCCGCATGCCGTCGTTGCAATTTCACGGCACACTGGAACCTTCATATACTACGCAGATGACGAAAACGACGCCATAGGACGGTTCGTTAGGAAGGCGATGGTTGCGACACCAAAAGCCATCCATGATTACAACCTCAAAATGGCGATCAAAGATCGAAATAGCGCGGTAATGGAGGCCCTGTTAAAATGTGACGTGGGAGAATAACAAAATATGTAAATTTCTGTAGGTATATTATTTTATTGTAGTCCCAAATTATTTTTGTAATTGTAATCGTTGGCACGGGTATCCGGAGTGGTCATGCCCACAGAAAGGTGTTGTCTAGCGGCGGTGTTGTGTGTCGGGTCGCCATCTTCCCTTAAAAATGGTTGAGGAAGGCGATGGCTGGCACATGCGTCAACTCGTGAACGGGTGCTGCTAGAGGATACTGGTCTGCTCTGGATGCTGGTGCTAATGACATTAACGGAAAAAAAAGAAAAAAGAACTTTTAACACTGTTCCCCCTTGGAATGTTGCATGTTTCCTATTTAATATTTCTTGCTTACTAATAAATTATGTCATAGTTAAAAAAAGTCACGGACCCTGGAGTCTGTGGAGTGTAGATTTAAAATAAAAAAAAAAAAAAAGATGAATCTAAAGATATCTCAAATATTAATAATCAGTTAAGCCGTTGAGAAGTTATGGTGGCATAAAAAACTCACAAACATACATACAATACAATCGCAGGTTAGCCTGAACAACATCTTAGACCACATCATCACTTACCATCATGTGAGATAGTAGTCAAAGGCTAACCTAACAGGCATATAGAAAGAAAAAAGAAACATGAATCTTGAAAACATAGCACTTATTTTTTTGGCCAGTCATGTAAAATAGGGTAGGTACCTATATACTCAACAAAATGAGCAAGAAATTACAAATATATGTAAAACAAATAGTTATAAACCAAACATACAAAATGAAAACACATTTTGTAACTATAACATCAAAAACTGACCATAAAGTAGCGATGCCCTTTACAATCGAACAAAACACAATTTAGCGTACAATGGCGCATATGATAGAGACGTAGAAATAGACGTTATAACAAATGTTCGATCGTTAGGGGGTCAGCGCGGGCATCGGAGAAAGTGCCAGAATTATTGCTTGGGTCGCTACATAAGGCAAAGTTTACACAACGCGGACGAAGACGAATATTCGTTATTCAAACTCTAAAAACTTCAGCAACATCAGGATCTATGGGGTTTAGTACAATATCTGAGATACAACAGATTATTGATTTTTTTTCTCATCCACCATTCCACAGTGCCTAAAGTCCTAAAGATAAATGTCTTCGAGTATGTTGCTCGAGATGTCCTGTGGCACTTAAATGTAATTATAAACTAAATTTGCATTTTAGTAAGAGATACAATGCGCCATAAAAACAGTAATAATATAAAATACTTCTTGTATATTTTATTTTTATTATTGATATTAATTTTCATTTTTAATTATGAATTGTGTGTATATGCGGATCTTGGGTCTGAAATAAAGAATTATTATTATTACTATAAAGAGAGATATGGAGCTTATTACCGAAAAATAATTAGAAACAAGTTTTTTTTCAAAGAACCAGTCACTGCCGTACTTCAAATTTCCTAGTTGGGCAGGCAAATCGCGCGGTGAACTGTTAGCTGCAACTAAGGTAAGGACCCCTAGGTGAACCTATGAGATCATGTGAGTAACGGGCGACGATTGATGTACATGTAATGTACGAGTTTATCAGTTGTCATTGTGGCATTTACAGTTTTATGCCAATCTTCGACAGTGGACGTAAGTAGGTACACCAGCAGATGATGATGATGGACACGGGTGAACTCAAACTAGCTGTTCTCGTAATCAGAATCCTAATTATGAATCTTTGTTCGTTTTATTTGTAAGTGCCAATGAATATATATATATATATATATTTTGAGGCAGTAATGGCTCAGTGGCATTGGATATGGACTGCTGCGCAGAAGGTCCGTGGTTCAAATCCCACCGCGGGCTTGAGCTTCACCGCATGGTGGAAGGGCATTTTATAAGGGCGAATACCCGCTTGGCTAGCGACCACCCTCAAGTGGAAAATTAGTCGCCAAGCACTTAACGGTGTGTTCCGGCAGCAGTCCTTGTGAGCCAGTGAAATTACAGGCACATGAGACTTAACAACTATATGTCTCAAGGTGACGGGCGCAGAGCAATTCGTGACTTGTGACGAAATGCATCTGTTATAGGCAGCGGTTAGTGTGCTTAACATGAGGTAAGACTCGAGCTTGTTTCGTCACAATAACGTAAAAACAATATAAAAAATTCGTACGTACTCTGTAAGAGTGACCGAATATTCGTTCGCATTCTCTGTAAGTGTAAACTAGCATAATCACAGGTACAATATACATGTAGTTAGCATAACAGAGGGTAACGGATACTTTAATGCATTTCTTTTCATATCGAGATTGATTGCGGCGATATGCGTGTGGGCTATTAAAATATTATGGGCTCTGTTACATCGTGGTTCTTTTGTTTGAATCAAGTTTATTTTGTTGCGAGAGATTGTTTTGATTAAATAGAATGTAAAGAAAAGATGTTACGTTTCACTAGTCTATTAGAATAATCGTTATTAAACACTGCAACTAAGATTCTGCTAAGGAAGAGGTTCAGATGTTGATTCGTATGTAGCTAACATGGTCATGTTATGCAATGACCAATCATATTTATTGATATATTACTCGTGTGGTAGTGGCATTAAGAAATGTAACTACTAAGAATGGGGCTTCCTCATAGTCCCACAAATGGGAGCGGGAGGAAATCCCATTCTTGTAGTCCTAGTAGTAATAAATCATATTCATTAATATTTTACAAAAAACGTCATAAATGCCACGTAACCAAACCTTAGGAGTTAAAAAAATAATTCTTTATATAATATAATTAGCATAATAAAATATTACACAATCATATAATAAAAAAAATATATAATTATTATATATAGATTTTCTAAATTATTATCTTAACGTTTTCTTAACATATTTAAGCGATAATAGTCCGGTGTTATTATTATTTATGTCAGCGTTCAAACTGAAACAATTTTATCATAATATTTATATGCAAATATTTATTGATTAATCAGCCTATTTTACACTCCAGCAAATAATCACTAAACGAAAAGCACATTCACATTAAAAGGGGAATTAATTATATTTTTCATTCCGTACTTTTAATAATAATTCAATATTCTGATGCTGTTATTATTTGCATTAGAGCATGCTAAGCTAGTAAAATTATTAATAATTTTGTAAGCTCATTAATTTATTTAGATATAGCTGTAATATTAATAGAATAGTTACGTATTGAATATATGGATTAACTAGCCACGTGCGAGTGAGCAAGAGTCTACAAAAAACCCGGAAAGAAAAAATCGCTAGTTTCCAACAGTGATTTGAAATATTTAGATAAGTTATATCCGAACACCACTGTTCTAAAAGCTTACTAGAATTTACCTATATACATACCTACGCACATGTATATGAAGTTTGTAATGACAAGGAAAGAACGTTCAAATATTATGCGTCATATCTGTTGTTAGAAAGAGATAAATAAGCAATTCGTGTTACCACCGAACCGCCACGAGACGTTCCGATCACCATTATGCTGCGATCTCTTTCACTCTCTCACACCAAACAATACACATATCTCGCTCATCCATTTCATTGACATTAGTTCGTAAGATGAAACAAAATGACGATATTTTCTATTTCATCAATAAAAGCAATAATTACGCGTGAAATGAAACAGTTTTCTTATCTCTCACAGTGCCTGTATAATTGGTGCAGAGTCTAAAGACACAAGAAAGGCATATTGTCCACAGATTATTCCTAAAAAACACGATTAGCGGCGATGTATTCACCGGACGCTTGGAAGTGCAAGACTGGTAGTGACTCAGGTGATTACCCTGAATTCGTCTAGTAAATATGGAGGCCATACAACACATCTACAGGTAAAAAAATCTTAGGTTTCCAAGTATTAAGTATAACCCCACTGAAAAATAATAATGTACTTAGTTGAATTTTTAATCCAATATTTTGTTTTATACTATTTAATATCTAAATTTTAGAATTGTTATTCATTCCGTTTACATGACAGACAGACCGACTATGGAGTCTTTAAAAGGACCTTGTTTTGGCCTTTGGGTACTAACCCATAAATCTGCAGGTATACAAAATTAGTTTCAGACTAAATCTGAGTTAAAATACCTACTTACCTGCGATAACTTTTATAGCTACAGTTAATTGGTAATTGGAAACTTTTATATTCACATCACCTCATCAAGGTAAAAAACCTTCCAGAGAGAAAGACTTGCTTCTTTATTCAGTCGCAAGGAATATACTACTCTCTACCGCGAGTTCAATCCAATTCGTTATCGCAAACGATTTCAACAAACCACTCCATATAGCGCAGTTAAAATAACGTTATCACCGTAACGACCGCCATAACGTTATATGAATGAACACTGTTTTACGCGTGTTGCGGTGCTTTGCGCCTTCTATGGGTCAGATAAGTGTATGTCTTCGTTATGTTATGAGATAACGAGGATTGTGTTGTGAATAATGTTTTATTGCAATGATTTATCGCAGTTTTATTGTATTACTTATGTGAATAATTGCTTGTGTGGGATGTAAAATGGAGTATAAAAAAGTGGACATAGAAGTAATTGACTTACTTATATTTCACTTTTATTGATCAGATTGTATCTGACCACTGTATCTGGCAGTTAGTGATTTAGCAGGCTAAACCTACCATTGGAGCACACTTTCAAAAATATTTCCAAAAGCCATATAATATAATTGCCTGACGATATTTTGTTTTGTTGAGGATTTTTAGTTACCTACTAGCATTGAAAACGCTCTATCAATCTTACTGCGGAGTTTTTCAAGCACGAAGCAGGGTTTGAACCACGGATCCTCCACACAGCAGTCAATATTTAGCCTTATGATTACTGCCAGCTATTAACTATCGCAATCATTATTATTTTGAGACTTGCAATGGTTTCAGTAGTAGAGAAAAAATAATGTCCTGCAATTTATAATATAAGCTTTCTGAAAAATTCGGTTTATTCTAGCTGTAGCTCATCAATTCACAAGTGACCTGTCCACCAAATAGCAATTTTACTAGTAATTTTACTTATTAAGTCCGGGCAGTCAAAAATAATTCCCACGCTAGCTCCGCCCATGCGGCGCAACGATCCCCGCTGCACCGAACGACGCGATGTGCAGCGACGCACGCGTCTCGCTTATAAAAATATTTGTGTACTTGAAATTAGATTCGCGAACACAGATACCATTGAGACGATTTCAACTTTTTTTATAATCTTATTCACGTGACGCATTTCGATACATAGTAACTTTGTATATACTGAAATTGATGTCACGTTTGTATTTTTATCAACATTACTAATATTTCTTAGTAAGAAATTGATTATTTGATTTACTTTCCAAAATTATTCTTACGGTCGACAGTAGCTTATAAAACTAAAGCCAAAAGTTTTACTTTTTACAATATGATCATGTCTGCTCGACTTTATTGGTATATATTATTATGTATGAATGTATTGGTATATATATTATTCATATTTAACTGACTTCCAAAAAGAAAGAGGGTTCTTAAATTGACTTGTCTATTTTTTATTTTATGTTTGGCCACACATAACTTTTTTACTGAACCTTACAATATTGAAGATTATTGATTTGCTAGTACAGTTTAACTCTTAATTGGTTTCATTTTAATTTCATCAACATCGGTCGAACGGTTTGCCAGTTACAGTCAAACTTACTAAAAAGTAATTTGCCAAAATGCCTTGACGATCGCAGTGCTTCTAGCAACTAATGTAAGTGGCAACTATGAATATAGATGAAAGTTATTGTTAAATAGTGATAAAATCTATAAATAATATGTGAATAATAATCTCTCTAGTAAAGTCTGTAGTCATCAGTATATCAAATAACCTGTCTAAGTCAGTTACATGAGCACAAAATTGAGATCATATTGCACCGATATCAACCAGTTAGTTACCAGACTTTTTAATTAAAAAAATTGTTTTCAAGTCTTTTTTTTTCTTTGCTATGTTGTTGTGTCGCAGTCTCTGTGTTTATAGAGAAAACATATTGCACCAAACCAAAATAAAGTGAGACAAGGGTCGGAATATGATGATGGTACATATCAGCCCAAACGGCACGATATATATTGATAAATGGGGGGTGTTTTTAAATTCTCCGTAGTAACGAAAGTGATTTCTACTGACTGTGGGGGCTGAGCTGCCCACGTCCGTAGGAGAGTACCCTTAAATTTGATTCCCTACACGTGGTCCCTGGGTGGTGCAAATCAGGCAGCAACTAGGTGGTAGGTCTCTTATGCATGAGACCGTCTCGGTGGGTACCACCGTAGTGTCATGTATTCAGCCTCAAAGCAGTATTACACCGTGTTTAGGTATGAATGACACTGTAGCGAGTAATATCCCCCTTCCCGAAGTGCCACAGTGCCAGCGAAATTCAGAACAGGATTGGTGTTAAGCTCACACCATACTGGTAGGCGTGATGAGGTAGGGCGGGGGTCAGGGAGACCCGGTGAAACGGCTGACCGCTGGCCGCCCGCCAGTCAGTAGGGGACCCGAACCCGGACTAACCGACCAATGGGAGGCTGTCCCGCCAACTGGAGTATAATCTCGGGAAGCATTGTCGTGCCGGTTGGTGACCGGACGTGGACCCGGCAGTGCTTTCCGGGGAGGACCGGGGGCCGTTCCGTGCCCCGCACTAGCTCCTCACATAACCTGCAGATATGTGTGACTAATGCACCTTCCACTTTTTCTCCGTTTCGCTGACTCTGTAGCACTTCCTGACTCCCTTTTTAAATTATAAAAATATGAGCCGAAGCAATAAGAAAAAGCGTTTTTCAGCGGACCCTCTTCCACATTTAAAGTGGACTTCTGCAACATTAGGGGACTTCATGCTAACCTAAACGCAGTCCATCACCATCTAGAGACGACGAAGCCGGCCTTATTGTTTTTAACGGAGACGCAAATTTCAATTCCGGGTGATACATCATACCTAAAGTACCGAGGCTACAATCTAGAACATAAGTTTCTTTCAAAAGCCGGGGTATGTCTGTACGCCCGGGAGGATGTTTGCTGCCGCCGTCTACACGGCCTTGAAAATCGGGACACTTCCACACTATGGGTACGAGTTGACTTTGGAGGATCCACCAGAGTCTACTCGTGTCTGTACAGGTCCCATGACAGAGAGTGCGACGGAACTGGAAACACTCATTTCTTTGGGCATGTCCAAAACGCAACCGACAAAGTTGTTGAGCAGTATCCTTCCGCGGAAATTATCATCCTTGGAGATTTTAATGCCCACCATACCGAATGGCTGGGTTCTCCTAGGACAGATATTCACGGAACTACTGCCCGTAATTTTGCTCTTGCTTATGGCTTCACGCAATTGGTCACTGGGATTACCAGAATACCTGACATTGAAGACCATGAGCCCTCCTTGCTAGACCTTCTGTTGACTACACACCCAGAGAATTACCAGGTCTCGGTCAAGGCCCCTCTTGGTAACTCTGACCATTGTCTGGTATCATCTGAAGTGCCCCTTGCTATTACCAAACCGGCTGGTCCCAACGGAAAAAGGAAGGTTTGGCGATATCGGTCAGCAGACTGGGACGGACTGCGTGAATTTTACGCTTCCTATCCTTGGGGGCAGATTTGTTTCTCCTCGGACGATACCGACAGCTGTGCAAATTTGGTTTCCGATGTGGTTTTGCAAGGTATGGAATGTTACATTCCACACTCTGTAATCCCGATCGGCGGCTCGAGCCAACCATGGTTCAATAAGATGTCTGCGGAGGCTGTTGGCCAAATACAGGTAGCCTATGAGTCATGGAAGGCAGCTAAACACTGTCGGGATCCTAAAACTGCCGATTTGAAAAGAAGTTACAACGCTGCCTCCTGGTCCCTCCAAAAAAGGCTTGCAAGGGCAAAGTTTGAGCATATCCGCAGAATCGGCGAGCGGCTTGCGAGCTTTCCTTCGGGAACGCGGGCATTCTGGTCGCTCGCCAAAGCTGTCGAGGGCAACTTTTGTCGGTCGTCTTTTCCATCATTGCGCGCAACTGACGACCTACTGGCCCACACTGCAAAGGACAAAGCCGAACTTTTGGGCAGTATCTTTGCATCAAATTCGACACTTGACGACGGAGGAGCTACCCCACCTACTATTCCGTGGTGTGGGAGCTTTATGAAAGAGGTCCGTTTCACACAGAAAGCGGTTCGTAAAGCTCTCTGCTCCCTCGATGTCAAGAAGTCGTCTGGGCCAGATGGTATACCTGCAATAGTGCTAAAGACATGTGCTCCTGAACTGACTCCAGTTCTGACCCGTCTCTTCAACCTCTCTTACACTCCTGGCTATGTCCCGTCTTCATGGAAAGTAGCCCATATCCACCCTATCCCCAAAAAAGGTGATAAGACAGACCCCACCAACTATAGGCCTATAGCGATAACATCCTTGCTTTCAAAGGTGATGGAGCGAATAATCAACGAGCAACTTCTGGGCTACCTTGAGAAATCTCAGCTACTCAGTGACCGGCAATATGGTTTTCGCCACGGTCGTTCAGCTGGAGATCTCCTGGTATACCTTACCCACCGTTGGGCTGAAGCCATAGAAAGCAAGGGTGAAGCCTTGGCTGTTAGCCTTGATGTCGCTAAGGCATTCGATCGGGTCTGGTATCGGGCGCTTCTATCGAAGCTAACTTCATACGGGATTTCCGTGGGGCTTTGCACCTGGCTATCCAGCTTTCTTAGTGGGCGCAGCATTAAAGTCGTCGTCGACGGTTGCTGCTCAACCACGAAGCCAATCAATGCTGGTGTGCCACAAGGCTGCGTGCTGTCGCCGACATTGTTCATTCTGCATATCAATGACCTATTGTCTATTAAGAATATTCACTGCTATGCGGATGACAGCACTGGAGACGCCAGATATACTGGTCGTGCAAATATCCCCCGGCCGCTAGTAGAAGAGAATCGGGTAAGACTTGTGTCTGAAGTAGAGAACTCCCTGGAGCGAGTCTCTGAATGGGGACGACAAAATCTTGTCCATTTTAACCCCACGAAGACACAGGTCTGTGCGTTCTCTGCGAAAAAAACCCCATTCGTCCCTGCGGTGCAGTTCCAAGGAACACCCCTGTCCATCTCTAACAGTATTGGGATCCTTGGAGTCGACATAACGAATGATGTGCAGTTTCGGGGTCATCTGGAGAGCAAAGCTAAAATTGCCTCAAAAAAGCTTGGTGTGCTAAACCGGTCCAAGCTGTACTTCACCCCGCGGCAGCGTCTTGCGCTTTACAAGGCGCAAGTCAGACCGCATATGGAGTACTGCTCACATCTATGGGCTGGAGCTCCTGCTTACCAGATTGACCCACTTGACTCTATACAACGTCGCGCCGTTCGTATTGTCGATGATCCCATACTGACAGATGGTGTAGAATCGCTTAACCTCCGTAGAGATTTTGCATCTCTCTGCGTTTTCTACCGTCTGTACAATGGGGAATGTTCTGAGGAACTGTTCGATCTGATGCCAACTCCAGAATTCTATCACCGCACCGCTCGCCATCGGCGGGATGTTCACCCTCACTACCTCGAGACACTGCACTCTACTACGCAACGGTTCGGTAGAACTTTCATACCGCGTACTTTAAGGATTTGGAGGGAGCTTCCCGCCGAGGTTTTCCCACTGCGCTACGATATGGGGTTGTTTAAAAAGGGGGTCATCAAATTTCTCATAGGTCGGCAGCGTGTTGCAAACGTCCATAGGCGACGGTAACCACTTCCCATCAGGTGGGCCGCCTGCCTGTCTGCCTACTTAAAGGCAATAAAAAAAAAAAAAAAAAAATGATTAAACTTACTACAAAAATTTCATTACCCCTTGGCGTGGACGATAATTTATGAATGAATCAACATTGTTCTCAGTATCTTGGAATGCGATTAATCAGATTACACATCATTAGAATAAAGTAAAATACCATCAAATTGAATGAGCATAACATTATATTATATTCGGTGAATATGGGTACAATTGACCTGAAATAAATGGATTTGATTTGATTAAATGTTAGTTGTGGCCAATATATTTTACCATGACTCGTCATACAAATATGAATTATAGTTTTTATAATTCATATTTGTATGACGTTAGTTATACAAATATGAATTATATATAGTAACTATGGTACGACTACGAACTATGGTAACGATAGTTAACTATGGTAAAAATTAGATAGACCAACCAGATATCTAGCCACTTCTAAACAGCAGGATAAGATTTTTTACCAAACTTGCAGAAGAGTCTATATACGCAATTGTAATGGCCTTAAACTTAGGATTTTTAAAAAATAACACAACTGCAGAAACATTGTAGACAACATTTTATACAAGCTTCTTTTAATGCAACATGGCAGATAAGTGAGAGAGTGAGTGGCACTGGAACAGGTGACTAAATTAGACATTTAAATAAAAACAGTGGATTCTTAGATTGTTAGTAAGTGGTTATATACAAATTAAGTTAAGATGTATATAAATTAACAAAAAATCATTTATGAAATAAAAAATATATTATTTTCAATTTATACAGTATTAATGATTATACAGAATTAATGATATGCAAAAGTGTACGTGAGAAATAACGAGTATCGGAACGGAAAGTCAAGTTTTTTTTCAAGTTTGCAGTCCCCCCGATCGTCACCCTGTGACCACGATCACTGCAAAGTGTTTTAAACTTCAGGACAAAAATAATGATAAATATACGCGATTTAAACCGTTAAATGTTGTTTAATTACTATGTGTAACAATCGCGAAAACCTAAGACAACATTAAGTCAAGTCTTCTTTTTATGGCGGGAGGAAGTACTGAAGCATTTGCACTTTGATGTTGCAAGTCACCCTCGACAGCCTCCTCTTGGTTTTATCTTTTTCTAGAAGTATCCGCATATTCTTGATCCCGGATCAGTCTTTTCTTAGGGTGGTGGGGATCGACCAGCTCGGGCAGAAGGGAGTTCATATAGAATGTGACTAGTTTTGTTTCCATTTTTTTCGACCAAAATTCTTCATCTTTTTGTAGAATTTCTATTTTTAATTTGTTGTCTCCATACTACACGGCAAATTAGCATTTAGTTATATTACAAATGTTTTTTTTTTTTTTATGCCTGATAGGTTACCCTTTGACCACTATCTCACCTGTTGGTAAATGATGATGTGGTCGAAGATGTTGTTCAGGCTAACCTAGAATTACTGGCTCTCAAGGACTGCTGCCGGAACACACCGTTAGTTGCTTGGCGACAGGTTTTCTACTTGAGGGTGGTAGCTAGCCAGGCGGGCATTCGCAAAGTGCCCTACCACCATGCAAAATGTGCATTTAGCCTTCAGTTTGATAATATCAATCAGATTTTTGATTGATATATATATACCTGCAAAATACATTTTACAGACAATCAGTTACCTGAAGCCTTCAGAAAAGCAACTGTACATTTCTGTTTGTCCGACAATCAATTTCGCACAATTTGTAATATAATTTGTAAGGATAAATGTCGGGAGAGCAGTCGAATGACACCTGTCAAAAATCCAAAATGGCGATTTCAAGACGGCCACCATACAAATTGCCCCGCCCCTGCTGAAGCTCGGCCTTCAGAAAGGGGGTGTTGGGAATATGAATAAATGAATTTAAATATATATATTCAGATAATTTGCACGTCAGATTTTTTGCACGTCAAGAGTACAACATCGCTCTTTACCATCTATCTAATACCCTAATAACCGAAAAGGGGGTGAAGGCAAGTATAATACGTATCAACGATGGCATTCGCAAAGGAGTATTGCTTCAGATAGGAGGCCGGCCATAAAATTTAAGTCTTACTCCGCACAATTATGTCAATGCGTTGTCTTTTGTGTAGGTACTCAGAAAAAATATATTGTTTATACCGATCCTACAGAGGTGTGACAAGTGCAGGGCGATAATAATGTAAAGTTTTTTTTTCAGTGTAAAAAAGAAAATTTCATTGTATTTATACATTTATACGTTATTTTATTTAATTTTACCTGCTGCTCTGCTATGGATAGGTCAAAATAATTTTTAGCCTAATATAGGTAGTATATAAAATATTTCCTTTACGAAATTTCCTGTGAATAAAATTTGCAAATTTAGCAATACTAAAGTATTATGTTCAAAGAATTACTCACTTATTTTCGTGTAGTGGAAGAACAGTCTAAACTTATAATATGAGATGGCGACTCCGACAGTTCTCCCTGTTCCGAGTGATCTCGGACTTCGACTGATTTATTATTTTTTTTCCTGAGAAAGAAGGTGCATTTTTGAGCACAGTCTTTTTTATTATACGAGTATATACACAATCTATTTATTCCACTCTATTATTTTTGTATTAATCGATACTTATATGTACATGTCTAAGTGATAAAATGTATATTTAAAAGTACCTATGCAGGTGACTTTGTAGATAATCTCTTGAATATATACCTACTTGCCTGATTCTGAATATTCTTTCATTGATATAAATCTACATCTAGTCTTGAGGGACATAAAGAATGTTCGATGTTTTATTGCGATATACCTACCCACCAAACCAAATGCTTTGATTTGCTACGCTTGTGTTATTATTATTTAGCAACACTCAACTCCATTTACGGTTGAACGGCAGCTGTACTTTAGAGCCAGATAATTTTTGTTTACACCTGTTTTTTTTATACGCTTTTGCCTCTCTCATAATTCTTGCAAAGTCTTTGTATCGACTCTTCTGCTTCCTTTTTTATTTTTTAGTTATCTTTATTTCCCATATTGATTGATATACCTACCAAGATACGTATTTATACTGCTCAGGTGATAGCGCGCGAGCGATAGGTCCACGTCCAACGGCGCACAGCGCGGCACTGAAGGACAGCTCTTACGCATTGATTTTATTTCGTAAGCGTAAGCTAATAAGGTTGAATATCGAATCTTCCGATTGACCGTAATCCTGCACAGAACTAAAGGTCGTAAGTCTAAAACACAATTTAATTTATTATGAGAATACTAATAACTCTAGGTAAATTTTACTTTTACAGTGGATAATAAACTACATTTCCTTTCTATGTGTATTTATTATTGATATGTAACTGACGTAGTTTCCAAGAAAAATCCAATAATTTAAAGAAAAGGCTTCATTTAAAAAAATTAAAACTATCGAGTAAATTTCTTTCAAATGTGTTTCTGTCTTAACAACGGATAGAAAAAGGTTTGAAAATCAAATATTTAAGTTAACGTGTCGATTGCATATTTAAGTTGGTTAAAAAAACTAGTCGAATGAGAGTATTTTTTCCGCAGCCTCGTCTTAACTTCCTGCAGAAAAAACTATCTGTATTGATTTCACCTTTGCTCTAGCAAAATGATAGTGAAAACCAGTTTACTGTATTACAATCCTGATGTTCCCGCAAACTAGTTTAATTAAGGATACGAAAGGTAACTTAACATCCCACAAGTTTTACAATCTAGGAGAGATGGGAACACTAGATTCACGTAACACAATGGTTCCCGAAAGACAATTAAACAGGTTCACACACTGTGACGAGATGTTATCCCAGTTTTAGCGTTATAACGTTACCTTTGTTATAACGTTATCCTGGAAATTAGCTTTGTTTGTAACACTTATAGCGGCGATAACAGTTACAACTTATAGCGTTGTGCGTTATCTTGCGACGTTACCTTTGTTTTCCACTAATCTATGCTCAGTGTTGCAAAATTGGCGGGAAACTTTGTGTGTTTACTTACGGTTTGCGGCGTGTTATAGTTGATAAGTTTTCAGGAGTGTTACCTGTAACAGTAGAAAGTTAGAATAAGCACTTAATTTGAAATATATGTAGATAGTAGATTTTTTTATTTCATTAGTTGGAAAAAGACGACATGCCATCCGTACTCTGACCAGACTTGATACTTTCTGGTAACAAGTCAGATCATGAGTACAAACGGGTGTGTATGTAAAATCAAATGAAAGTGAAGGAAGCATAAAAATATTCCAAGATTAAATGGGAATAGGCCGCATGTAATATGGGTAGTCAACTACCTACCCTCTCGGCGAAACATTATAGGCAATATATTGTTTCATTCATATTTTTTCATGCTAAGTTATGGACAGAAATGGTGACAAACAAAGAAGTTCTAAAAAGCGTTTATAAAAAAGAGCCTTACAGACCATACAACAGAGAAGAGGAAAAATTGTTGGCCACTTTTTGCGAAATGACAACTTTATTATAAACATAATTGAATGGAAAATATAAGGAAAGCGAGGAAGGGGTAGGCCATGGATAGGCTACATGAGCAAAAAAAACAACAAAGCAATATCATTTCGTACAAAGAGGTAACACAGGTCGCCTTAAATAAAATGGAGAACATTGCATCAGCTGTACGACAAGAGTCTAATTCCTAAGTTATAATAGTTGAACTTACTCTAATAATGGTAAAATGTATCAATAGCCTGGTCAACGTAAGTGATGATGAGGAATGTAACGTGATGAAGTTCATGTACAACCGGCCATACTTAATACAACACTAAAGTTCATCAATACACGAAATTTCATCAATATTTGTTAGATAATAGGAACTGTACATCCTCCCCATCAAGGGGGCATTTGCCACAATCCCCACGCTTGGCAGGCGTCTTGGGGAGATAATAGATTGGTTATGTTATTTTACAGAGATTAGGAGACAGTTTTACAGATAAACACTAGAATAATATGTATATAGAAAGTCACAAACAGATAATTAATAGATTTAGGCGTTACTTTGCGGAAATCCATATTTGATAATAACAAATATTTCAAAAATATCTAAACAAAACATCAAATTAATATTTTAATAAAACACTTTAAAATATAAGAATATATCTAGTGAATATTCTGAAACTTCAGCCTAATTAATTAACTAATTTTCCTGTTAAGTCGAAGTGACGTTACAAACGCCATGCGGCCAAACCGGAACAATTTCGATGCATCGCTTCTACACGAAGCATCCTCAGGAGGTCTTAAATCTACGAGCGCGTGATCGAGAAAAATAGAGAATTTTCGATCGTGCGCTCGTAGAGTTAAGACCTGAGCTTTTACAACTGCCACATTTGAGAACCTGGCCCACGGTAACTACATAAAAAGCATCGTACTTCTATAATGAAGCCACATTTATCAACAACCTTATTTTAAAATAAGTATAAACATCATTTAACCCTTAGCGTGTGTGGTCTCCCGGAATAGCTGAAGAGCTTTAAATAAGCTATAAAGTGGCGGTAATTGAGCTCGAATCGTAAACGCGCTAAAACCGGCCGAGGACGGCATGAGGCGACGCGGCTTTCCCGGTATTTCGCAGAATCACAGTTTCAAATAAAATAAAACGTCTGTTCGCGCCACTTGTGGTATTATTTCACAGGCAAATATTTCTCATCCATACCCACATTTTTCACACTTTTTTCGCTGCACAGTAAAATACTGGTCGTCATTGGTCAACGACGATAATCTGGATTTACACTCCGTTCTCACCGCATGTACGTCGATGCTTGGTGAAGATACTCGTACCACCAGCACTACACGTCTTTAACCCGCGCTGCGCATTGTGATTATATCATAGTACTTACATATTATTGAAGAAATTACAGTGAAGCAAGTGAGGAAGCTCTAGCCAGAAACAACATCCAAGAGGACCCGTGAAGACGAGGATATCTACACGAATTCCAGGTACCACTGTGCAGCTTCTTCATTCTGTTTCTTTACTGTATTCAGCTCTTTCATAGTTTCACCAGCCTATGGATATAACCCCCGCATTTCTCCCACTGGCAACGGCTTGTACTTCTCAGCCGAACAGTGGCGGTCACAATGTCTTAATATCGTTTACACTACCGTAATTTTCAGTATGAGAAGTAAATCTACGAAGTTTTTCATTATGAGATCATTGGTTGAATTTGGTAGTATAATATTTCGTATGCAACATCATCTTCCTATTTACAAACTTACAAATTTACATTGGAAAAATCCGTGACTTCCAGCCAAGACATACTTTTTAACTGAACTATCGTAGTGAGTGTGTCATAGCTCAAATTTATCCCTTCGCCTCCTATCGTTCAAAGGTCTTACGTGGACGAAGCGACATCTGCAGCCAAACTGAATGCAATTAGAAACAAGACGTATTTTATTAATATGACGCAATTCAATGATTCTAACATTGTAAATTTCGCATTAACGCCTGCTAAGCGAAATCAGAAATCAGAAATAGAATTACAGCAACATGAAAATTTTTAACTACAAGCGGGATTCGAATCCGCGACCATTGGATGACGACGGATGGTCATTGATTCGAATCAAAGGAAACTTCCATTGTTAGCATCATTCTCTTACCCTAAAATGATACCATGAAACCATAATACCATGTCGCTCATGGTAATATTGCTATACCCAAATGGGTTTCATGTATATTCTTGTAGTGTTTGTGTCACCTTATGTACCTACCTACTCATGAATGCAATAAATCACTTTGACTTTGACTTGACTATGGACCATTGTGTCGCGGATCCATGGCTCAATCCCTGAAGCCACGCGCCGGCTTGAGCTACTCCGCATGGTGGAAGGGCATTTTGCAAATACTTGCTAGTAAAAAAAAACACCGGTCCTTGAGAGCCAGTAAAGTAATTATGAAATTACGGCACATGAGACTTAACAACTGTATGACTCAGGGTGATGGATGGATGTCCTAGGAATTTGTGAGGACTGAGTCTCCGTCGTCCGCGGGAAGGTACCCTTCATCTCAATACCTTGCACACGGTCCCCGGGTGGTATCAGCCAGGTGACAAATCAAGTGGTAAGCCTCTTAAATAAGAGCCTATCATGGTGGGCTTCACCACAGTGTCAGATATTCTACCTCCAAGCAGCAGTGTGCACTGCTGTGTTTAGGCTTGAAGGGCACTGTAGCAAGTTAAATTACGATGCAGTGATACGGGCAATCGAGATTTAAAAACGAATGTTTCGGAGTGTTGAGTGCAGTTCAGTGTCACACACAATGAGGACACTGTAACTGTAATGGACAGACGTGATGCGTACCATCAGGCCACGGCTTGTCCGTCCGGCACTTACCTATTAATTTTAAAAAAAGAAGTTGCCGTTTAACTTCATGTGGACATCGTGCATATTCACAAACACATGAAAAAAATGGTCTTCCGAATGTGCATTGTGTAAACGTTTTTTTTCAAAAATATAACGGAATATTCAATTGAATAACGATTTCGTTTAGCAGTTCACGTTTTAATTAATAAACTGCCATTGGCGCAACATGCAATTGATGCCCATTGCCCACCGTATTATTAATTAAAAATCGATTATTGCATTGGTAGTAAGCATAGTAAGCGTAGTATCTAAGCACCGACAGAGTAGGTAATCTGATATCGATCGAAGTGTATTATAACGAAATTTCAAAGGCTTAAATTTTAACTTAAGTATTACATTTGTTAATAAATATTAGTATATTTTATTACAACTTTATAATAAGGGTAGAAGCGCCGATTATATTTTCACATGAATCATTATTACTGTCTGATTTCCATTCTTTATATCTCTCTGAACTCTATGCGAAAATTTAAATCATAAATGCTATGATACGAGTTTATTCCAAAATATTGTGTGTAAGTAAATAGAAGGCCTCATTGCAAGATTTTGGCGAAAATATACCTGATGGCTCAGCGGCAATAGGCATGGAATGGACAAAAGGTTTAATAGATTGAATCCCACCTCAGGTTTGAGCTTCACAGCTTGGTCGAAGGGCATTTTTCGAAGCTCACTTTTAGCTCACTCTAGCTCCACTCTCAAGTAAATAATCAGTGTCCAACCACCTAGGTAACGGTGTGTACTGGTAGCTGTTCTTCAGAGCCAGTAATTTTACAGATGTAGAAAATTAGCAGGTGACTTCGACTATGTTTTTCTTTATGGCATCTATGTACAACGACTTTACCTTATCAGCAGTTTTTGATGTAATATTCCTAGTGGCGCACTTGCCGGAGAGGCGCCGCGCACTGCTCTTAAATTTACTTTTTTTTTAAGAAAATGTGTCACGCATATTAATGTACACAGAGGTATTGTGAAATTCATTCTGGTTTTACAGCACTCATAGATCTTCGGACACAAAAAATAGATTACTTACCACACGTTGATAAGTACTTATTAATTCTATTAAGCCAATCATATATTTCATTCTGTGACAGATGGTGTCGAAATACCAATAATCATAACGTAAGCTGATAATTTAATAATCAACAGAAGTGATTTGATTTCCGTCCACAAGTGTCGCAAGCTTATTACACATTCCATCGGCTCGTTCGGAAGCGATCAGTCAAATGGTCGGGCAAGTGGGCGGGCGAGTCACTGGACCGTCTGAACGGGGCCTGAACATGGCGGCTTTCTTTGACTGGGGAAATTGAGCGTGAGTTTGTGACGAATGGTTTCTGGGTTCCATATATTCCGTAAAGAGGTTTATATTTCTTATTAATATATAAATATATAATTGCGCGTGGAAAACTGAAATACAGTTGTTTTAAAATTAGTTTTCAGAACTCCTCAACGAACACAAATTATCACATATAACTTTCACTTAAATGTCACCATATATCCTAAACAAACCCATGTCGTAAACTTTGAATCAAGCAATCGTATTCAAGTGAAAATCATTTTTTAAGATAGCTTGTCCGCTATCTCACCTGATGGTAAGTGATGATTTGGTCGAAGGTGTTGTTAAGGCTTACCTACAATTACTGGCTCCCAAGGACAGCTGCCGGAAAACACCTTTAGGTGTTTGGCGACAGATTTTCTACTTGAGGGTGGTAGATAGTAAGGCGGACATTCGTAAAATGCCTTTAATTAAATTTCAATTTCATTTTATAATCGATAACAGCTCCTATTTGATCTGAATCGGGTCTTTAAACATCGGACAAACAGACGGACATCGAAGCCTTAGTAATAGATTCCCGTTTTTTTGTACAGAACCCTAAAAAGGCTTTAAATCGCATAATTCCTTCATAACTCACACGTGAGTATCATTTGTCGCCGAAGGGTGAATGAGCTCCGGGGGTGGAGCGATCAAATAAATTACTTACCTACCCCTCGCGTGGTGACATAACTGTCACGATACTCATGGTAATGTGAACTGTGACAGATGGTGGGATGACATGGAACTCTCTACGGTCTGGAAAGTAGCCGATAGGTGGGTTAGGATTGTTTAGGAACAAGTAGGAATGCTTTAAGTAATGAGTTATTTAGGTGAGCTTATAAAAAACGAACGCACGCTGATCGAATGAAGTAAGTAACTCGTCCTGCCACAAATATTCACATATAACTTGTCTTTTATTCAAATTTTAAATTATTTTGAGTTTGGACCGCGCTTATTATTTTAAAAACCTTTTTTAAATTCGCGCCGTTTCCCATATTTTTTCGTGTTTAGTTTCGCGTTTTGGTTTACCGATTTACGCTTGTAAGGTACGTACATTTTGTAGAAATAGTCATTCTCCGCTGAGGGGTACAACGAAAAATTTGTTACGCGATACAATTATATACCGACAGCACCTTTGGCCAAATAACGACACGGAGAAGCATTGTTTAGCCTATTCTACCAACAGATGTCGTCGGTCCTCAGCCCTGTGCTTTAAATTGGTAGGACTGTATCGAATATAAAGCAAGACTTCGCACATTAAGAGATTCCAAGTCTTTGATGTTATTTATTCGTAGCTTTGATGAAATGATGTGAAAGAAAGTGTCTTGCCGCAGACACTTTCTTTGAAATGCAAGACCATTCACTAGCTATTAACGTGTATTTCTTCTATATATTCAGTTTCTTAGAGTTTTCCGCTAAGTTTTAGTAGAGTAATGGGGGAAAAAGATTTCATGCAACTAGGGAAAAGTAGAAAACAACAAGGAAAACAACAAGGAAAACAACAAGAAGTACAGGAACGAACCATTTCGTATTAGTCTATCACGTTCTGTGGGTATACGGGTGTTTTTCGGTAGGCTCTTTTACTGATGGTAAGTGATGATGTGGTTGAGCATGTTGTTCAGATTAACATTGAGTTACTGGCTCTCAAGGACAGCTGCCGGAACACAGGTGCTTGGCGACAGATTTTCTACTTGAGGGTGGTAGCTAGCCAGGCGGGCATTTGCAAAGTGCCCTACCACCATGCTGTAACTACTGATATCCTAAGATAACAACCGGGACCGACCGTGCCCTCCGAAGCACGGAAGCGGTCAGTAGTAATGTCACCAGCGGTCACCCATCCAAGTCATGACCGCGGCAGACGTTGCTTAACTTTGCTGATCGATTCAGAATGGCTAAGCAAACTTGGCTACGAGCGCTTCAAAGTGAGACTGGCTTCAAAATGGAGACAGTATCCATCAAGTGGGGCCAGTGCGGCTTGGAGATATATATAGTGGCCAGTTCTAGTTTTTTTTTTTTTTTTTTTTTTTTTTATTCTCATTTTATTTCGGGACTTTTAAACATTAAGTTTATGCCAGTCCCATCATAGCCTTATAACAACTAACTAAAACACTACAATATAGGATAGAATACATAATACACATACTATATTATTGTCATTATTTTTGTAGGTATATATACCTAAAAAGTTAATGACAATATATATATATATCGTGGTTAGTTTGATTTATGAATTAAGGCAAGGAGCCACTAATTCATAAATCATACCAGCCTCACGTGAAGTTGGCCTGGACAATACGTCAAACACTGCACCGATATTTGCCTCACTCACATGAATATCTTTAAATACTCTATGCCTTTCAGTGTCGTTCCGGACACACTCCATCAATATGTGGTAAGCATCCTCCGATTTATCACACACCTCACAATTAGGTGACGATACTTTACCCATCATATAAGCGAATTTCCTAAGTGGGATGTGTCCGGATCGTAGCCTGTGTGCAGTCACAATTAATTTCCTACCTACATTACCAATGAACCACGGGGAGCGGTGAGGCTGACTTTGCATTATTCTGTACCAGATTCCTTTGCTTTTCGACCGCTCATCAAAATATTCTCGCCAATTCTCAAAACATTTGTTTTTAAATTTAGGTAATATTTCTAAATGTGATGGAAGAATATAAATTTCCGTTCCGTCAGTAACGGCTGACTTCGCTTGGCGGTCAGCTTCCTCGTTCCCCGTCAAGCCAATATGAGATGGAACCCATTGTAATTTTACGCTATAGTTCTTATTACATATTTTTAGCCTACGTAATACATCATAAGCGATAGCAAAGCCCTTGTTTCCGCTAGAAGACTTTAAGATATGCTGTAAAGCGCTTTTACTATCAGTCAGTACCACTACATTATTTTGTAAATAGTTTTGCTCGACGTATGATAACGCTGCCGATATAGCGAACAACTCCAAGGTCATTATGCACACCGGTGACGTATTACGATACCTCTCAGCCTGTTTAAACGTTGCATCATACCATGCTGCTCCCGATGACGACTCGCCGGTGCTTTTTGAACCATCAGTGTATATTTTATGCCAATTATAGTATTTAGAATTCAACTCACATATAACTTCGTATTTTAAAACTTCATAATTATAATTACTTTTAGAATTTTCGACACAATCTAAGCTATCTTTAATACATAACCTTGAGTTAAAACAAGTGATCCACACATCATTTAAGAACATCTGCAATGGGCTCGAAGAAGATACTTTATCTATTAAAACTTCATTATAAGTAAACATTAACAAAGGTTTCTTTTTCTTTCCCCAGTATCTGTCAGTACAAAGAGCACCGAGCGTGTCCAGAAGCGATGCCGTCGGGTTATTACTCCATGATTTTATTTTGATGCAATATTTATAGGCTAAATATTTTCGTCTTATATCTAAAGGGGGTATACACATTTCACTCTCCATAACATGTATGGGAGTGGACCTTATAAAACCTCCAATGATTCTAAGGGCCTGGTTTTGAATTTTATCTAATTTTGAAATGTGACAAGAGGCACTATTGGCATATAAAAAGCTACCGAAATCTATTCTGCTTCTAATTAAATTAATGTATAATCTCCGTAAATGCTTAGGGTGTACGCCCCAGTTTCCTCCCGCTAATACCTTCAAAATATTTAAATATTTTAGCGTTTTTTCATAAATTTCATTAATATGCCTATTCCAAAGAAGTGAACGATCTAACCAAATACCTAAATATCTCGTACAATCAGTAGCATTTAAAGTAGTTTGGTTAATCTTCAGCGGTATATTGAATTGTTTACGTCCTCGGGTAAATAAGCAAAAACTAGATTTTTCTGCCGATATTTGCAAACCAATAGTGTTGAGAAGATCGACCATTACATCCAATGAATACTGAACATCTGCAACACAAGTATTTATACATTTATTGCTTTTATATATTACAAAATCGTCAGCGTATTGCCCTATTTCTGTGTTAACCTTTTGACAGACTTCATGACTTATGATATTAAAGAGCAATGGTGAAATAGGGTCTCCTTGAGCTAAACCTTTTGATGTCCACCTGACTACGTGACTATTACAGTGTAAATAATCATTTTTAATAATTAAATGCCTTTCGCTAAGATAATCCCATAAATACCTACATATCTTACTGCCTACATTTAAATTATCTAATATTTTTGTTAACGCCTCAGGCAACACATTATTATATGCGTTTTCTACGTCAAGGAAGCAAGCTAATGTTGGTATCTTTTTTGTGAAGCCAATCTGAATAGTTGTTACTAATCTTGTAACCGCATCCAAGCAAGACTGTCCTTTTCTAAATCCAACAGTGTTTACAGATAATATGTTGTTCTTTTCTACGAACCATTCTAACCTCTTACAAATCATATTATGGAAAATTTTGCAAACACAAGATATTAATGAAATAGGTCTTAATTTTACATCTGAGTTTAAGTTTTGATTATATTTAGGGATCGGTATGATTTTAATATCTCTCCATTGTTTTGGAATAAAGGTTGAGTTATAAATACTATTGTATAATCGAAGTAACCACATTTTGCCAACATGGGGGAGATTGTAAATCATTGAGTACGTAATATCGTCGTCCCCAGGCGCGGTATCTTTTTTCTTAATACACGTTTCTAATTCATGAATCATAAAATTTTGTTCTAATATATTATTATGCGAAACAAATATAGGTTTACTAGACTGAACATAATCTGGGGCTAAACAGCATAATAACTCTTGTTTTTTGATTGTGGGTGCATTGAATTTTGTTTGACGATAACCTTTAATCCATCGCATTTTGTTCCACATCTCGGACAGCGACGTTACTTCGTCAGTAGAATCACAGAAGCTTCGCCAATCAATCGACCGTGCTTTCGATAGTTCGGTTCTGACCAATAAATATTTATCTTCTAAAATATTGAGGTTGCTTGGGGTAGGATTACGGCGAAAATTGCCGAGTGCTAACCGGCGCTCAGATACTAGCTTAGATAAATTAGGGTTCCAATATTGTTTAGGCGTGAATTTGCTCTCGGGATCATTACTAAATGTAAGCCAAGGTATGTTTTCGTCGGCAGCTTTGTTGATTACTTTAATAAATATATCGTACTGATTTTGAATGGATTCAGAATGATTCGTACAAGACAATAGGTTTAATTCAACTGAGTCTCTAAATCCGAGCCAGTTAGCTTTTTTATAATTACGTTTTTTGACAAAATGTGAGAAATCTTTGTAGATTACTGAGATTTTAATTATCATATGATCGCTGCCTAAGTTTTCATTAAGTACTTGCCATATTAAATCTATATATATGTCAGAAGAAGCAAAAGTAATATCTGGAGACGTTTTCTGTAGACTGTTGTTAACGAGTTTAATCCTTGTCGGACTGCCAGTATTTAAGGAAATAAAGCTATTATTTAATGATGAATCTAATATTTGTGTACCCCTTGTATCATTTTTATAAGACCAGTTTACATGATGGGCATTAAAGTCCCCAGCTATCAATGTTTTTTTACTATACAACTCGAACAGTTCGTCCCAGTCTGACTGCGATGTTCGAACAGATTGCGGGCAATAGATAGCGACTATATTGTTGATAAGCTGGCAATTATGAACTTTTATTGACAATATCTCAATTTCAGAATTATTCAAGCTAATTTGAACTAACTCCGCCTTAATGGATTTATGTATAACTATTGCAACTCCGCCGTATGAGTCTGTGCGATCTTTTCTATAAATATTGTAGTTGCTGATACGTACATTAAAATCTTCCCTCAACCAGGTTTCACTGACAATAGCTATATGTACTTTATTTTGAAACAACATATACTCAAAGTCTGTTAATTTTAGTTTAATACTCTGCGAATTCCACTGGACAATATTGATAAAACGTTGTTTCATAGGAGTACTATCCATGCCCGGAGAGCATGGACAGGAATTTTGAAAGATATTCCCCCCTTCTAAATATATCCGCTACCCATATGTAGCACTCCTCAACAATTATGTTTAAAAGGTCCGTGATTTTTTCGCTGAGTATTTTCTGAGACAATAAAACATTCTTAACTCTATTGTAAAATCTAACAAAACTAAATTTTTTCTCTCGACTAGGCACTTCCTCCTCACTTGCATATCCCTTATGGTCCTCTATACTAGATGGTAATTTTTCACTTACGGTTCTCTTCTTCTTTTTCTTTCTCTTATTTTTGTTACAATCTCGACTTTCTTTTCCGCTTTCTGATACTGAGTCGTCAATCAAATCTTGCTTACCCTTATCTGCTTTAGTTAACTTTTTTGTCTTCTCTCTGCTTAGCAAAGCTTCACTATAACTTCCAGTAGTCATATGTAAGTTATTCGACAACTGCTGATAAGAGTCGTGATTTTTATTTACAGTCGGTGTTATAGTATTTTGGCTACCAAAAGACTCGCTTTTCTCCTTTGCTAAATATATTGAAAGAGCTTTTTTGTAGGTACAGGTCTCTTGGCACATAATAACCCTGATATCCTTTTCTTTTTTAAATACTGGGCATTTAGCTTTTTCTAAAGACATATGCTGTCCTTTACAATTAACACACTTGTAATCTTTCGTCTCACAATTCTCATGATTATCACCACACTTCGGACATAACTTTTTTTTAATAGGGCAGTATTTAAGTATGTGTCCGTATCTCCAACAGCCGGCACATTGCGAGACGGGGAAGGTGTATGGCTCAACCATAAACCTGCAGCCGTATGCTGATACATACGGAGGTATAGTCGTGCCCCTGAAACAAAAGCGAACTGTTTCGCTGTCAATCCACGTCCCGTCGTGTGTTTGTCTTTTTAATCGCCGCATAGATACTATTTCGTATTCACAATGAAAACATGTTTGCATCTCTTTCACGTCAGACTCTAAATCTACATTTCGAACTATTCCATAACATAAATTCATCTCGTCAGTCTTTTGGCACCTAAAGCCTTGTTCCACTAAAGACTCACACTGCAACAACATGTCAGCATGTTCCTTCACATCGAAAGCAATTATAACCTTATAGTTACTTTTGTATTTAATTCTCATGATATCCTTGATATGCAGGTCTCTCAGAAGTTTCGCGAACGCGATTTGCTTAGGCAATGGTACCAGTGACGTCACACAGACTTCATACAATTGTCCACTTGTTTCTGAGGCTTTTTGTTGACTCGCAATATCCATATGTTCAACTAGTTTAGCATTATTTCTTTCAACTCTCGAGTGACTTTTATGAAAGCGCTTGGCTTTTCTTACAATTTTTGTGAATCCCTCTTCATCTTCTTCACTGTCGTTTCTAAGGCGCTTTAAACGTTGCATCTGGCTATCCGACAAAAGATCTTCCGAATTGACGTAAATATCTCTCTCACTCCTATCCGACTGTCGATCTCCCGACGACGTAACAGACCCTCTTCTCTCACTCCCGTTCGAAACACGATCTCCTGTGATCATTGACCTTCTTGTCTTAGCACTGTCCGACAGGTGACCTCTTGAGGTCACAGGCTCCTCTCTTCCCTCACTCCCCGACCCTTCACCCATCATAACCACGCTTAACACACTTATGAGTTAAATTAATTTGCGAACGAGCGATACGTGCACAACTCGTACCATCCGGCACGCGACTGGGCCAGTTCTAGTTAAGGAGCTTTAAGACCGCCCAAATATACACAACCCACAGCCAAACGACTGCCATCCTAAGACAAAAACAAGCCACCAAAGCATGGATATGCTCAGTACATTTGTAAAAGCCTTGCACTATCGGTTACCCATTCAAAGAGTGACCGCAAAGAAAGTTGCTGAACTAAGTTTAGCAGCTAAGAACAACCAGACTAGCTCCGCTACGATTGTATTGTCCATTAGTAGCCATTACTAATGAAAGTTCTTATATAAAGTAACCAAGTAATGCTATGCTGTAAAAATCCTCGAATCTCAGTGCGTGGACTCAAAATCTATTAAACTGAAATGGTGTGACAATTCACAAATATCCTCTGTTCCATGTGCAAGTAATGCTCGCTAAGCAAACATTATTACGTACTAATGCCACAGTGCAAACTGACCGTGGGGAAACTCACTACGATACGAAAATGTCAACCACTAATAATGATAGAGCTCTGTCGATATATATCAGTCTGTTCACTCTGCGTTGCGTTGACCTTTTCCTGTAAACAAGCTAGTCAGATAACAGGGTAATAAGCGCCATTTTTTCTGACAACTGATTTTGCCAGTCATACGCTACTCCCGGTGATCATAGTAATGGCATTACGCTTATGCTTAACCCTAGAAGTAAATTAAATAAAAAAATAAAAATATATACACATATATATACATAGTTACTTAGAAATATTTTTTGCTGTTTGGAAACTCTAAGTTAATATCAGTTACGAAATGGTACTTTTTTTATAGTACTTTTACATAACTGGATACAAGCTAAGGAATTACATTTTCCGCTAAGAAATCGGGAACAATTTTTTGTTGGTTAAAGGAAATGCAATTTTTAAATTGTTTACAAACTGGGTAATTTATTTTCTTGTTCGGTAACTGCTTACGGATATAAGTTATGTAATAGTTCGAAAGGATTTATTCGGCTTTATATATCAAAATAATTAGTCATGCCATCAATTGGTAGAAAAGTATTGTTGAGGATACGAAGGGACATTTAAATACTGTGCCAAGATATTCTAAAACACTGGTAATCATCACCAACTCGTAAATTTGTTTATCCTGTTACTCTGGTACGGTATTATATCCTTTTGCATTGTGTTTCGACTAGATTTCAATGTCTTTCTCCCACGGATTTCTCCTCTTCCTTAGAACAAGTAAACGAAAAATATTGTCAGTCGTCGCCGCATGCTGACGTGATTGTGTTATTTTCAGTAAATGAAAACTGTAATTTTCTAATGAATAAGTTCAGGCGTTACTTTGCGGAAATCCATATTTAATAATAACAGATATTTTTAAAATATTTTAAGAATACATCAAATTAATATTTTAATAAAACACTTAAAAAATACAAAAAAATTATTTATTAATTTATTTGTAATTGTGTTTAATTCTTATATGTATTTGCAAATATGCAGTGACTAGCAATATTTCAACTTAATGTTATTTGATTGACGTAATGATTTTATTTTTTTACCTGACATTTGTACAAAATTGATTTACTTATTATTATTATTATTTGAATGCATATGGGTATAATTTTTGCCTGAAATAAAAGAATTTTGAATTTGAATTTGAAAAAAATAAATCTAGTGACAATTCCGCCTAATTTTCCTGCTAAGCCGACGTGACGTCACAAACGCCACGCAGCCAAACCGGAAAAAAGACGATCGAGAATGATCGTGCGCTCGTAGAGTCAAGACCTCCTGAAGATGTATTTGATGATTATTACTGTAATTTTCTGTCTAGTTATATACTGTGGATTTTCGAGCCATCATTACCGAAAGTCCGTAATTTGGGGAACAACATCGGATAATTCGCGTCCGGAATCCGTAATCGGTGCACTGAGTGTGAACCCGGCGGGAGGGCGCATGGGGTATATAGGGATGTCATATTTTGAAAACCAACAGACTAGAGCTGCTTTATATATTATATATTATAAACTAGCGGCCCGCCCCGGCTTCGCACGGGTAATTACGACTATAAATTGAGATGTAAGCTATCCTATCTTAAAATTTGGATCAAACTACACACGGTGTGCAAATCAAATTAAAAATCAGTTCTGTAGTTTAGGAGGCCATCGTGGACAACAACGTGACACGTAATTTTTTTATATATATGGAGGTTTTGAAAGTATTTATACTATTTTTATTTTATTTGATATATTTATTTATTAAGGCAATTAATATTTTAATTTCATATCAGATATTATGTGCCAGATGTTTTGAATAAATTAAGAATATCAGCAAATATCTTCACTTTTTTCAAGGTTTTTCTTTTAAGCCTGGTTGAAGTCACAATAATGATGTCAATTACATACAGACAGATTATTTTTATGTTTATATCATTAGTAACTAGACAAACCATTTAGATAAAGCCACAAAATTTCAATAACAATAAAATAGTGTCGACAACCCTATTTTATACTATGTTAGGGCTATGTGATATATATATCGTAACATAGTATCGTTATGGGTTAAAGTAATGTAACGATACGGTAATACTAACCTATACGGTAATGTACAGTGAGATATTTTTGTAGATAATGAGTCAATCTTTTAACCAAGTTCTGCTTTCAGCTAATAAAATAAGAACATTTTTGAATCACTGAAATATTGCAACGTTCGACATCCCTACCTGACATGTTAGGGTTGTGTCTCTCCCGTCACGTGTCATTGGAGATTAAGCTAACCATGCGGTTTAAAGGATCAAGGGTCTCATTTCACTGCTCTGTATTAATTACCGTCTGAGTGAATTGTGGATATACATGCTGACCACTATCTCACTTATTGGTAAGTGATGTAAACGAGGATACTGTACTAGGTTAGCCACAGGATAGCTGCCGGAATACACCGTTAGGTGCTTGGCGACAGGTTTTCAAATCGTTTAGTATTCTTTGTTTGGAGTTTTATACAATAACAATTAACATCGCGACGTCTCAGCATCGCCTCGACTCAGGTTCTTACTTTTTGACTATTCAAGTAGTCGTGAGAATAGAAATTCGTGTGCGTTGTCTTTACTGGAATATTATTCCAATTAAAATTATCTTGGTCTTAGTACGCACTGTTTTTCGAAGGTATGAATTTAAGATTGGGACTTAAAATGGTGGTGCATAAATTGCCAGGCGAATTTTTCACCTCAATTACACCTAGTATTTTGTTCATAATTTTGTTAGATATTTCTATTCTTACAAAATTACTGATAACAACTTGTAAGATAATATCTTAGTCTCGACAGCCCTATCTGCTGATAGGGTTCCCCCGTCAAAGCAAAGAGGGAGCAATCCTACCTTGCGGTTTGAAGGATCGAGGGATTCTCTCTGTATAGATTGCCACAGCCCGAATTGCAGACGCTGAATTGACATTCATGGCTTTTGTAGTAGTTCAGGAGTAAATATGCTGGCGACAACTCATCTATCAAAGTTGTCGACGCGATGCGGTCGCATGGAACTATTTTCGAAGTTTCGAGCAAATGTGTAACTCTGTAAGCTTTCTCAGAGATGTTATTTTTATTTGAGTTTTATGTAATTCCAGTGGATATCAAGTATGTATTTCAATTTTTTGTGGGTTTCTCCGAAGCTATACGTGGCAACATACCGTTCCAACGTCGGATTTCACCCGTCTACCTGTGAGGCAACCGTGTAATGCTTGCCTATCTGTTATAAAAAATGAGTCAAGAAGATGTATAACTAACATAGGTCATTCTGAAACTAATAACAACCAAATTTTGGTTTTGTTAGTAGTGTTTGGCGGGAGGAACAAGTCCCCAGGAGATTCCCGATTTTTGTCTAGTTCTCCTTTATGCTGATTTTTCAAATAAATCCCCTAATATAAAAAAGATTATGTTATGTTCCATGTTATTTTTCATGCATAGTTACATAATAAGTTTTTATATTAAAAAACTCATTGCATAATTAAACGTTAAAACTTCATTATCATTGGAAAATAGACACTGAAGTGAATACTTTTCTTTTACAACATGAAGGAGTGCTTTTTAAATTAAACTAATGGTACAATCAAATACTTTGCAGTGATTGTGGTCACCAGGTGTATATGTTGTAATGAGCTTAGGAATACAAATATATGACTTTAGAAAGATTATTCTCGCACAAAAATATGACTAAATGAAGTAAATAATTACTGTTATATGCGGAATTAAATAGATTAAAAAAATATGGCGCATAAGCTAGGAAAAATCCAAAAATAATTTTTTTTATTGATTCATAGATCTCTTGATACATCTGATGAATCTTCTGATTATTGTTAATATTTTCTGGATTTAAAAATTCTGCTCAGGCAATACTGGTGAAACATTAAATTTTTGTTTTATTATAACATATTATTTGAATTATTATACCCGTCTCACGATGGAATCCGTAAATATTATAATTTAAAACTCTGTAGTACCTACATAAAACTGTTTGGTATACAATAAAAAATTTAGCAACTGTTTGTACATTATAAGCATTTTTTTTTCTTAAGACTAGGAAAATAATTCGCGTATGTACTTACAACATGGTTAAAAATACCGATAGACATATCTAGATACATTTTGAAGCGCTCGTAGACTACTCTACTCTTGCTTAGTCGTTCTTAACCTTTCTAGTTAACGTCTGATGCAGTCTTGACCTGGATGGGTGACTGCTAGTGGCATTACTATGGTGTTATATTAGGAGGCAATAGTGATACCATGCTGTTATGGTATTTTGCAAATGCCCCCTCGACTAGCTACTACCCTCAATTTGAAAATTTGTCGAAAAACACTTAGCGGTGTGATCCGGCAGCTTTCGTTCATATAGCCAGTAATTCTTATAACCTTAGTAACATCTTACTCATTACTTACTCATATCATCAGGTGAGATAGTGGTCAAAAGCTAGCCTGTCAGCTATTAAGAGCTATAATTGAAATGGTTACAATATCTTACAATAATAAGTTACAAAAATATACACATTATGTTAAAAGGCTTTTTCCTAGGACCAATCCTTTTAACCTTTCTTAAACCTAATTTAAATGCTTTACAATGAGACAAATTATTGTACTTACATTTTTATTCTTAAAAACATTACATTAAAGGATCCCAAACTAAATAAGGATTTGAAAACGACCCCATCACGATAACTCATATTGCAAGAATAAAAAATAGGATTTTTTTATTTATATGGACTAGCACCCCGCCCCGGCTTCGCACGGGTATTATAAAAAAATATTGTTTTTGAAAATATTCTATCGCTTATATTCTTAAGGGATAATGTAAGATTCTAATGGTGAAAGAATTTTTCAAATCGGTCCAGTAGTTTCAGAGCCTATTCAGTGCAAACAAACAATCAAGTCTTTACTCTTTATAATATTAGTTAAAACATTCGTTTCGAATTCCGAATCAGATAATCTCAACTGTAGCTCATCCTTGTACCTACTGTGACAGTACGAAAGGGTTAAATAGCAAATTCAATTAACTGTAAATACGTAACCGGAAGCGTTACACAGTTGGAATTAATTATTTAATTAATAATTATGTCTTTGTTTGCAGTTCAGCGTGAAATTCGGATTAAAAGGGTGAAGGGAGACTCGGGTATCAGATTTGAATAACTGTTTATTTGGGGCTGTAAGCTCTTCGAAAGGGAAGTTGACTCTGCAACTTTTATACCATTACGTTGCTAAAACTCCACTTCACGAAGCTTGTATCTGTCACTTGTACCAATAATGTAAATGGGTATGGAAATATTTGAATATGATTTATTTTTGATACAATTACTGAAAGTATTTTCTTACAAAACAAAAGAAGTTGGTTGGAAAACCAATATCATAAGATACTGTCTGAAGATCCAAGTCTTGAAGAAGCACGGATGCGCTCACAATAATGTCATTAGCGGTCACCCATCCAAGTTATAACCGCGGTGGGCGTTGCTTAACTTTGCTGATCGGTTAAGAACAGCTAAGCAAACTTCGCTATGAGCGCTTCAAGTCTAAAATTTATTTTACAAAACTAATCCGCAGAGCATGCAAAGATAAAATATCTAATATCTATTCTCCATAAAGTTATCTGTGATAAACTTACAAAACTACAACGGAAGGAAACATTTTGAACGACAAGCGGGATTGCGGGACCCGCGACCATAGTACCTCAAATATATCCTTTCGTACCTATATTGCATTGGATAAGTAAAGAGTTTTGATTTTTAGGCAGGGAATGGATTGCCACTGTCTGCGATCTTGACATACCTGTTTTGCTATATACAACGTAGCACATGCATCGACTAAGAGCCGATTTTGGGTCCGATATTTTATCGCAAACTTTCACCAAGATATACGGTTTAAATTTTTTTGTGATGAATTTATGAGAAGAGCAAGTCGCCCCGCCTAGTGGTAAGCGTCACGTCTGTCCACTAAGTTGCAGAGTCGCCATTCTCGTTCTTCTTGCACTGCACTCAGCTGGTGAAAACGAGACTTTAGTCTACTTCACCCAGCGTTAGTCTATTTCACTTGCTACAACAGTACCCTTCACGCTTATTTATACGTACTACTGCTTCGCGGTAAGATATCTGACACTACGGTTACGTCATAACTACTGAGCATTTCCGTGCTTCAGAGGGCACGTTAAGCCGTCGGTACCGGTTGTATTGTCTTACGATGGCAGTCGTTACAGCATGGTGGTAGGGCATTTTGCGAATTTTGCCCGCCTGGCTAGCTACCACCCTCGAGTAGAAAATCTATCGCCAAGCACCTTACAGTGTGCTCCGGCAGCTGTCCTTGAGAGCCAGTAATTCTAGACATAAGTAAAAATTAAGTCAGTGGCAATCTCTCACCTGTAGGTGCCACAATTTCTGTAAATGTCAGAATAAACAGCTTGTGTGAATCAGCTAATGTGTTCTTTAAATAATAACAAAATTTATTTAAATTTACTTTATCCTGTGACATATTACTGAAAAATCGTCCAAGCATAAAAACACGACATCAGAAACGACAATTAATTGTCCATATGGCAGCGACGTCGCTAAAATCATAAGCACATTTATTGCAACAGAAGATGCGCTTGCGCATTAAATCCCTTATTCACTTTATCAAGATTACTGTCATCGTGAGTAATTCTCGGCGATATAGAGGTGACAGTGATCAATCGATTTTGTAGTAGAATCGATATAGCGCGAATCGATTCAGCAAACATCTCGATTTATCCGAGTGGAAATCCGCGATTTTACGGCGCATTGTGCTGGTGGTTGTGGCCAGTATTTTTTTCCTTTTTGACATTCGATTTTTGAAAACATGCACAAACTCAAACGTTTCTGCATGATAAAATTTAAAGTGACATTTGCGCTCACAATTTATTCACGAATGAGAAGAAATGCCTTCTGCTATATGAAGGAGATGTGATGGCTTGGGTAGAAGCCAGCTTGGCACAAAAGATAATAATAGGACGCTAACATTTCGTCACAAGTCATGAATTGCACTGCGCCCGTCACCTTTAGTCTTGATGAGGCGAGCAATCGCAAAATGCATGATTTCCTTCCACAATGCGCTGAAGCTCAAGTCAGCGGTAGGGATCGTACCAGGGACCTGCTGCACGGAAGTCCATAACTGTTACCGCTCGGCCATCGTTACTTCAACTTAAAATAAAACAAAGAAAAAATGACATTTTTAATCTGAAACCCGACGCAAACGTAATTCTGCCTTTATAAAATTACAAAATAGATTATCAAAGAAGTGAAATGTAAACTTTACCGTTGAGTTTTTCTTCCCAAATGAATGTCAAACAAAATTACATTAAGCGCTTTACTTCCGGGTGATGGTAAGTGGGTCGTCGTCGCTGTCATTATACCCGACAAATACGACATTCTCTGTTTCCTGCTATTTCTTTAGGAGACATTTTGATCATCTAATATGTAATTATATTGTAAAGTTGTCGTAGGCGTGGGGATGTTTCAGTTATGTTAGCTGTACAATTTGAATAACATTTAACAGATGAGAAAGGTCAAAGGCTCGCTTATCAGCTAGGTATAACGAAAAGTATTAACGTATTTGAGTTAATATAACATTTACTTTGCAAACAGTGAGGTTCTCATCCAGTGCGGATAAATAAATTCCGGGCGCTATTTCTTAGGATAGGTTTTGTAATGCTGTACATTCATCAATACAAATTACGCTCTTTTATATTTAGTACACGTACATAAACAGATGATATTCTTTTACAAAAATGTGCTGCCATAGGATTTACTCCAAAGCTGCTACACTTCATAGCGAGTTACCTACATAATAGGTCACAATATGTACAAATACTAGGCTATCAAACTATGAACTACTTTACTAGATCGGGTGTAAGTCAAGGCTCAAATTTCGGACCAACACTATTTTTAATAATGGTTAATGATCTCCCTCAAAGTGTCTGTAACGCTGAGTGTCTTCTTTTTGCTGACGAACTAAAGATATTCGCATCCGTAGCAGACATAAACGACTGTGAAGCGTTACAGCTTGATATCAATAATGTGGCTCAATGGTGTGATAAAAATCAACTCCATTTTAATTACACAAAATGTCAAGTTTTTTCCATCTCTAGACTACACGAACCAATAAACTATAAATACCAACTCGCTGATACAACACTAGAACGCGTAGATAAGATTAAGGACCTGGGATTGACACTGGACTCCCAAATCAACTTCAGAGACCATATCACTAACATCTGTAAGCAAGCTTACAAAATGTTAGGTAAAAAAATGTACGGATACTACCCGTACATGTTTCCATCTCTTTTTGTAACTGGTATGGTCGGGCTATACACCCTAGAACTCAGACGTAAGATGTTTCTCGTCATGCATTATTATCAATTGGCTCGTAGCAAAGTTGATAATCCGGTAGCCCTAGAGCAGCTGGGGCTGTTTGTTCCACCGCACTTTGGTCGCGGTGCTAACACTGAGCATGGTCCGCGGCGCCTTCACCGATTGTTTGCCACGCCAACGAATCTGCACACTGTTCGTGGTAAGAATGCACCCACAGCTAGAGTAGTCACGTTGCTCAACGATATGTTAGCTCAACATCCAGAAATCGACATATTTTACGATAATTATAATTTATTTCGTCAAAATGTAATTAATTACCACAGTGATTTGTCTATGTAATGTTTTGGACTTCGTGTCTGTGAATTGCATGTGAGAATGAATAAATAAATAAAATAAACACTGCTTTTCTTAAGTATTCTTAAAAATCTCTATCTATTTTTAATCTTTTAAAAATTACGAAAACAGAAATTATTTCGGATGGAAAAAGATGACTTCCATCGGGACTTGGACCTGCACTACAGTCTTGGTTCATTTCCAATTATGCTATGAAAGCGGGTGCTGGACTGACAGGAATTATCATCCGAAATAACTTCTACAAAAACATTTGCAAATAATAATATTTTATAACACACAGTGATGTTGAAACTTGAAGTTATTGTTTTAATGAGCACATAATTTGTATCTTAATTTAAGTTATTAGATAAGCAATTTACATGGGAACTTTTCCGTATTTTTACTTTAAAGATAAATAAGATGGATTATTTTCCACTTTGTCTTTAAGCAATCTCATAAATAACGAAGTCTCGAAGGTCGGTAAAGCAGTGCGCTACCAACCACCCCGAGGCAGTACATGCATTCTGTTTTAAACATAAAATATTTTAATACAGCTCCCTCTTAGCCCGAGGTGCTCTACCGAAGATTTTTACAAAGAAACTGAAAACACGACTCTACTCTAAAAGAAGTAAGGTTAACCATTAATTTGCTCCTCATGCTTTTAAAAGTAAAATATTGCTCAAAATGTATTTCAATTTTCAACTCTACTACTCAAGAAGTAGAGTCCAAAATTCTGAATAAGTTTATTTATATATAACTAAATAAAATATTGCCATACAAAATTAGCTTTTGTGTTGTATCGATAAGGTTTAATGCAATGCCATAAAAAAAGAATTGAAGTATAAAGTTGCGAACGTGACCGTGTCAAATTAGGGCCTTGTTAAAAGTCTGGGAAAGAACTTCGTAAGTACAAATTCAATTGCATACCAGTCATATTTAGGGCTCGTTTTGTTATTATATAATTCAGAATCACAATAAGTGGGTAGTTTAAAAATGTTTTCACATGATATTTACCTACCTATACTTACATGCAATAGTCGTAAGTAGTAGAGCATTGAAGCGGTCATAGCGTAGCTGGCCTAGTTGTTCTTAAACTATCATATAGGCCGCTGCGGTCTTTGCATTTCTGTAAATGGAATTTACTATTGAGCATTTCCGTGTTTCGGGGCCTCTCGTCACGGTTGTTCTCTTGGATGGGAGTCGTTATAGCATGGCAGTAGGGTATTCTGGGAATGCCAGCCTGGATAGCTACCACTATCAAGAAGAAAATCTGTCTCTCCTCGGCAAGTCCCACACCGCTGCCATTATTGTGGCGAAATGGTGGACTGATTCGACTAACTGGGAGTTTCCTGAAGTAGATGTTTACAATGTTTACAAAGTGATTCCTAAGGAGATTAATACCAAATACTAGTAACTACTTTGTAGCTAATTGAAAAGAAATTGAAAATTTGCATAGAGCGATGTAGGTGGCCAGACTCCAGGGCGTACCTACTACGAAAGACTTCGTAGTAGGTACTTATGTCGAGAAGATAACTTAATGGTATAGGTTCTTTTTTTTATCGGTGGTATGCCTTTATTAACAAAATACCTACTACGAACTATATGCAACACTACAGCTACTACAATAAATGCATTTAGAATTTAGACAACCCGGACTCATAGGCAGTCCAAATGCTCCAGCCCACTACAACCCGAGGTTACTACTTGCGCCACTTGAGTTGTTCTTAATTAAGTACCTATTACTCATGGTTGATAAGATAACTTACAAAAATGTGTTAGCACAGATTATATTAATCAGAAAAATTTGTCATCTCCCAACTATACCTACGTCATCATAACATAAAAGTTACATAACCTCAAAATTATTACAGTTCTTTAACTCTGACATCTTGACGTTTATGTATAAAGCGCTTTTGCAAAAGTAATGTAGCAATAAGTTCGCATAATACTGTCATTTACCTTCCGCTGTCACTCCGGATTGTGAAGATAAGAATCGTTGCTCGAAATCTGCCGCCGAAATGACGCGACGCCATTTTGTTTTCACATATTTTGGCGCCGTAGTTAATATGAAATGTGTTATTTAATACGTAGGTTACTTCAAAACATTACATATTGATATAGGTACCTACTTATTTTTGTACAGCCTTTGAACACCTGTTGGTTTCATCTGGGTTTTTATGCAAGCCGTCATCGTTAGCCTTTCATGAAGCCCAAGAAAAGTATTGAGATGCATCCTGATCTTGAGTGTAGTGGCGACCCAATTACATAAGGTAAACACGTTTCTTCAGATACGTTGGTTAAGGTCCCATGTAAAAGAGGGCGAGAATATCGTCTTGTTTATCGATTACAGTTACAAAATGTACTGAAAATTTATTAGAAACTAGCTTTCCGGGCGGGGCTCCGCCCGCGCGTATGTCGGTTATCGCGCAAAAACATTAACCTCTTTTTGCGCAGTTGGATAAAAACTATCCTATGTTTTTTCCCGGGTCTCAAACTATTTCCATACCAAATTTCATTCAAATCGGTCCAGTAGTTTTGGCGTGAAAGCGTAACAGACAGACAGACAGAGTTACTTTCGCATTTATAATATTATAGTACTGATACCAACTGCCCATCCTGGTTTAAAACTAGAACTTTGAAGTTTAAGATTTCAAAGCAATGCTATACACTCATGAACAAGAAAGTCGGTGATCAAAATGGAAGCTCGAAAAGATTATCAGCAAAAATACCAAAAGGTACTTATGTAAGTACCTGCTTTTGTAAAATAGATACTTTCAGCTCGCCAAGGCGATTTTATCATTCGAAATCGGCTTTGTAAAAAGAAAAATGGTAGTTATCCGCAACTGTAGAAAAGGTTTTTGAAAATCGAACCTGTACAAAAGTTCCACAAAATTACATTAACTTTCAATACTATCAATTTTAGTAATACAATTTTAATTTTAAAATTAAATATCTCTAGGTATATTATTTAAGCACTGCTTTTCTTTCCTCGATGGAGTGAGGTGAAAAGTTGTGTTACACTCTACAGTAAAGATATTTTGCGTCTCGTAACTTTGAAACTTATACTATGTTTGCAACCTTCGGTACGCTCAGGATTCTATATTTGAATTCTAGAATCCATCCCTCCCTCTGGTTTCAATAAAGTACTCGCGGCAAATAACAATTTTGTAGCCTTGTATAACAATATTAGTTATTTGTTTCTAAAAATTAAAATTTATTTGTTAACATAATAAAATCCTGAGCGTAGCGAAGATTTCAGTCAGACGTACGAGACGCAAAATAACATTGCTGCCGGCCGAAACACACCATTTTTCACATCTCCCCAGCGAGGAAAATGTATGTAAAAGAAAGCAGCTTCAATAACATACTTAATTATAGTTAATTTATATTAAAACTAATATGTTAAATAATTATAGTTGATAATATTGAAAGTGAATTTATAATAAAAAAGTTAAGGTTATGAAGACATAAAAAAAAAATAAGTTAAGGTTCGAATTTCGTAAAACGCACAAAAAAAAAACTTTCGATAAAAAGCACATTTCCACGCAGACTTCGAATGACAAACGACACTTTTCCGAGCGTGTGAGGTGAAAAATATTGTTGCACATTGCAATCATAAGAACTCCACAGTACTACTTTAAAAATAGCTGTTAAGTATTAAAATAAATAATTTAAGTAAATTAATTTCTCATTTCCTCTGCACTTCAGTAAATACTCCAAGAATATCTTAAAACGAGAGCGTGAGCTCATCAAATAATTTATTTAAAGTAATTCGTTATTTTAGCTAATTTACAACAACAATACGAAATCATTGACGTCAGACGACAGCAGGTGTTTTTTATACTCGTTCCATTACTTTCAACGTCTTTTTTAGTATAAAAGAGGATATGAGTGTTCCTTTTTCAAAAATAAACATTTCTTAAAATAACTTTGGCCTTCTGTACTCTAATTGTGTAAATAAAATGCATGGTTCTGCATGGTGGTAGGATATTTATGAATGAATGTCCATATGGCCTGCTACTCATAATAAAAAAATCTGTCGTCAAGCACCTATTAGTGTAACCCGGCAGCTGTACTTGATTATCTTCGACCGTATCATCATTTATCATCAGGTGAGACAGTGGTCAGGCATGCTCATCAATAAAAAAAAAAATTAAAATGCTTTCATAGCTGTTCCATTCATATACCTAATATTCCGATAAAACATTTAAGAACTTCAGTTGTCTATGAATGCTTTCCCGAAAATACAAAGAAAAATATCTTGTAGTAATCTAAATGGAGGCAAAACGTATATAAAAAAATCATAAAAGCAATTATTAATATCAATTTATCCAAGTCCAATATCACCAATCTATGGATAAATTAATCCGCGAATAACTTTATGCCCTAAACCATTAAAATTTCGTAGGCTTTCGCTATCATAGATCATCAAACCTCGACACTAATTTTAAATTTGTTGGCGTCTTATCTTAAACTAAAACTCCTTGGTTTGGACTTCTATGGCATCTGACAGCATCGTAGACATAGAAATAGTATGTACCTATTATCAACTGCAGCAATGTGGCCATATCAGTTTATGTTTATGAGCTATACCGCCAAATTTCAAGGTGTAATATTTTCATCTTGGATATGATATTTTCCTTTGCTACCACTGTCTGCTTGATGTCAAATTTTTAAAAGTTATGACCATGGTAAATTAAAAATACTGCAACATCATTAGACGTGTATGATGGCAAAGGACTATTATATTTTGTTGGTTACAGAGATTAAAGTTATCCTTGTATAGTTTTATTCTGATTTAGTAAAAATGGCCCTTAGACTTGCATGGTATGTATGTTTATTCAGCTACGGAATAAAAGAGAAAAAGTTTGTTTTGTTTCTTTGTTATAGCAGATACAAGTACAGCATTGTTTTATCTCGCCGTTTCTTCGTATCGCGTCGGCAGTGTATACATTAGTTATTGTTATTAGTTATTGTTATTAGTTGTAGTCGTACATTAGTGTACTTAATGCACCCGGAAATTACCAGGGTGAATTAAGTCTACTAAAAGTGTACTTAGTGCACCTGGGTGAATTACCCCAGGTGAATTAAGTATACCGCCCCATTTTATAGCGTACAACTTTCTGAGGTGAATAACTCTCTTTATTTATTTTTATTTTGTATCAATAGTTTTCAGTTTCAAATCAAATGTAAAAATGTATGGTCTTCCTTTTATTTCTGACACTATGTTATTTAGCAAAAAGTAATCCTTATGATGAAATCTTTTGATCAGAATGATAAAACTACAGAGTGATTTTTTTCTCGTGTAACGGGTTCGATTCCCGGTTTAACCATGTAATTATTTAAATAGCTATGAATGCAGTTTAAATTGTTTTTTAAATTCAAATTAAATGTCTTCTTTCAGTAAAATGTTCCATCTACAATATTCAAGGTACTTTCCCTCCATGTGGCATTGCCGTGAGACGCCCTGTATAGTACTACTACTAACTATCCATAATAGTATTATAAATGCGTAAGTAACTCTGTCTGTCTGTCTGTCTATCTATCTGTCTGTTTGTCTGTCTCGCTTTCACGCCAAAACTACTGGACCGATTTGGATGAAATTTGATATGCAAATAGTTTTAGATGCGGGGAAGGACATAGGATAGTTTTTATCCAACTGCGCAAAAAGAGGTTAATATTTTTGCGCGATAACCGAAATAAACGCAGGCGTAGTCGTGGCCGTAAATTTAGTATATATACATAAAAGTACCTAGCATAATATTATAGACAATAAACGTTCTTTCAATATAAGTTAGTATCTACAAATTAATACGTGGAAATATTATTTAAGTGCATATGTCCTTGTCCAAGAAACGATAAAGCATACAGTTACAAATTATTACAGCACTTTTTAAGCTCTGACTAATAAGCTGATAATAAATAAAAACTCTGCAAATGAGCTCGTTAATCGGCGTGTGCAGGCGCAGCTCGTAATTTGAGCTGTCATCTTTAAAGTGGCGCTCGCATCGCCGGTTCTTATTTTGAATTTTTCTTTTTAGAATAGTGACAAATGGCGCGAAAGATGCCAGCGACCGTTGCGAAGGAAATTAGGTTAGAATGAATGGCGAACTGGTTGTCTCTCTTTTTATTGTTAGAGCTAGAGGTTTAAAGGAAAAAATAAACCGTTGAAATTTATTGAAGCAATGCAGTTAGATATCTATGCAAAAGAATTATTCCTCATGAAAGGTTTTAAAAAAAAAGTAACACATTATTGCACAACTACTCAAAAAAGAATACGTCATGTATATAATATATGTATGTATGTTTGTGAGTTTCTTTATTAACTTCTAAACGGCTTAACCGATTTTGAGGTAGGTAACCGAATTTTCCTATCTCGGTGAGTCGTTGACAGTGAATGACAATCGATCCCGTCAGTAGCAAGGGTCACTAAAAATAGTGAAAAAAAAATTAAACCAAAAAATGGAACCGACTTCAACACTGAAAAGTGTGAAATAATTTGTCGATGTCGGTACCATGCGCACAATATTGTGATAATAGTTACTTTTGAACTATCATGGTACCGACTTCAAAACTATTTTGATCCGAAGACAACACCGGGACCGACGCCGAGGGCTCAAAACACGGAAGCGCTCAGAAGTAATGTCACTTCACTAGCCTAGCCGTCACTCATCAAATTTACAGATCCATTACAGATGCGGACGTTGCTGATCGGTTAAAAATAAGAACGACTAAGTACGCTACAAGCGCTCCAAATCATGTATACATAATAAAATATAATTTGCATTTAAAGTTTTTTTTAATTGTACCAAAACAATAGTAACCTACAAAATAAAAATCGTAGGTATGGGCTGAGTTGAAAGAATCAGTGTGCCATAGTTCCTTTTTTGTTTGCTCCGCATGAATGGGCCGCGGAGATCTCGTTGAGAAACGCAACGGTCCATTGCCTCGGAGAACGCCACGCTGCCCGCCGCCGCCGCCAGAACAGATGTCACGGACTTGAATGAATGAACCGAACGATGAAGAACGTGACTCAGAAATTATACTTACTCACTCATCAAAAAATGGTAGGAACCCATTCTACATTTTTTTTGCCAACATTTACAAAATGGTGTTCGGTAGATTCGGTTCGGGCGTTTTAGGGCATAGGGCGTTAAAACGCTCCCATTGCAGAATTTTTGGTATCTATAATGTATTTGTCAAATTTAATAAAAATGGCAAACAGTGGAAATTATGGGTTTTTATTTATCATATTATAAAAACTTACGCTCATATTTATATCTAATATATGAAAAACACGGGTGTTTGAGCGTGAACTTACTATGAGTCGATATCGCTATCGACAATGTTTCGGCTTCTACCGGAAGCCTTCCTCAGGATTTTGAGTGTGGTACGTGGGCCGGTGACGCGTCACGCTTCACACTGCGGGCGGCAGCTCGCTGTGCTCGAGCCGACGGCGCTGGCGGCGGGGGTCGCTGCGGGGAGTGTTGTGGCGAACGCTGCGTTTTCGGTAAAGGATGCGATGCACCATCTTCATCGCTACTGCTTTCTGATAGCGATATCGACTCATAGTAAGTTCACGCTCAAACACCCGTGTTTTTCATATATTAGGTTTTTATTTACATATATTATTATGGGTACAGTAATCTAACCGCGGCTTGTTAAAGCATTTGACATATTACTACTTATCTGGGCAGCTACCACTTGTGTCGAAAACCTGTCGTCAAGCACCTAATGGCGTGTTGCGGCAGCTATCCTTGGAAGCCAGTTTCCACTCTTTACGTGAGTGTTAAAAGACGTGGTTGAAGGCTAGCATGTAGGCAATAAAAAAAGTTTACACAAAATATATTATTTTTCAGACAAGCCAGTCATAATTACCTCCGGAATATATCTATCCGGAAATAGATTGAAACAAGTTAAACATTGTAGACTGTCGTAGTTTTTTGGTATCACACATAGAAAATCTAGAATTATGTTACAACGGTCTCACACAAAACAGGTTTAGACTAGTTAGTCAGGTTTCCATACTTCATACAATTTTCATCCAGACACAAAAATATCATTGACTTTACCTGCCTACAGAATTGCCCTCCGCAGTAAATAGTTCGATTTTAAAAATTATTTTCGGTTTATATAGGTACCTACCCAGTTTTTGAAAATTTGTCTAAATAAGTCTGCTAAATAAACCAGGTGCGTTTTTCGGTTCAAAGTGCTTTGTTACCTACCCTTTTCCATTTCAAAGGTTTTCTTTGCTGGCTGGACAACTTGTTTTGAACTTTTCCGGTCTGTTTGAATGCACATAGATTAGACAATAGTTTAAGAGAAACTTGTCATAGACAAGAGGATAGAAAGAACAAAGACAAGTTTTGAATCTTAGTCATAAATACAGTACTACGCGCAAACTTTTTTTAAAGACAAATGGTACTTAAAATATTTCACAAAATTATATATTATTATTCAAAAAACAATAAAATGCTAATACTGTATTGGCAATTTTCAAGCAAAAAAGCAAATAGTTTTTGACACATACAGAACAATCAATATTAAACGATATTTTTTATTATTACGCAAGTATACCTCCGGGACGCAGATCCGAGTTGTTCTATGACGGAGTTTCGAGTTGCTCTTAGGTCGGCACCCATAGCGTTTTGAAATTAAACTTGTTTTAACTTTCCAATACTTTTGAAATTCTACCTTGCATGCATGACTTTTAGAACAAAAACGCTTTAAAACATATATTTTTGTGCATTCATGAAATCGGCCTTTATTTTTCAGGCAAAGATCTACGGAAATATGGAAATCAGGCAATATATTAGCTCAAAACTAGCAAGTATCAAAATTTCCATACGCACCTACGTAGGAGCTGCATGATGAATGGACCAAGGCGGAGGCAGATTGAAGATTGGACGCTGATGGATGACCAGCCGACTCCGACCGAGAATGTATTACGTAAAACATATATTTTAACACAAACGAGGGTAGATGCAAATTGGCTAGAGCGTTAGGGAAGTTATATAATCAAAAAAAATGTTGTATTGGATTCTAGCCTACGAATAAATATGTAAACAAATGTAATACAGTTAATGCTTTGATTTTAGACTCATCGGTTCACAAATAATCTTCCAAATTCAAATAGATTGGATTAATTTCATGCTTAGTAATGATCGCATCCAATTGGTTGCGTCAAAGTAATATTACTTGCCACACCCGTGGCCGCACGGTTCACTTTTTAAACCACGCTCGCCTCGGTAAGCTTTGCATTCCGCTGCTTTTGAGCTGGAATCACATTTCTTTACATAAATATTATTCGTATTCCTTGTCCTGTCCGGCTTGTATTTAAATCTATTCTTTGTTTTTATATCCTGCCGCCAAGAAGTAACTACTTATACAAATATGTAAGGTAACCCACCGAACAAGTAACTACTTATACAAATATGTAAGGTAAGCCAATTACATATTTGAACCCTACATAAATATTTCTTGTTACAAAGTTCCAAAAGCCTTTATAGTAACCTTAAAATAATAACGACAGATAATAATTATTTTATTGACTTTATAAAGAGGATGACTATATATACCAACCCTTAAATGTATGGTCTTCAAAGACAGATCTACAAATTTTTCATCGATATCAAAAAGGAGATGGTTCTTAATTCGGTTGTATGTTATTATGTTTGTTACCTCATAACCCTGAATTTATGAACTTATGTAAATACTTATCTTCGTTCTTTGAGATTGGTCCTATAGAAATGTCATCAAAATCGGTTCAATAGTTTGATTTTTATATCTAAATATAACTGGAAAAATAATCATCCACATAAATACAACCTGATGGCGTTTCATACTTTTAGGTTGTAGAAAACTTTTATTTTTAATTAATTATATTAAAATTCATTTCACAATAATAAGGACCTACTACACAAATTATACTAAAGTATGAATCCCACACCGACTGATGATTAATTAGCTGAACGCTTTGTGGTTTTATTTGATATATTAATCAAACATAACCGGGTGGTTATAACGCGTATCCGTGGGCGATATTAATTAGTTTTATGTTGTGGCTGGTGGCGGTCAATGTGAGCAATTACCGGTGTTGCCGATCAAACGCTGCTATGGATTTACAAAACGGTTACTACGCAAGGCTACCGCTTTTATTCAGGGGTATTATAAATGTAAGTCTTCACTATTCGTTCTGTTTCATCTATTAAAATTAGCGTGTTCTATTTGTTGGTTCGATGGTCAAACAATAACAAGGTTCTGTAACCCAGAAAATACGTACCTTTCCTCGTAAAACAGGGTAAAACATTTCACGTACACGTCTTAAATCTAGTTAGACTAAAATCTCACTATCCAGAGTGCATCTCACTCTCAAGTCACTAGTTCTAAGTAGACTAGTAGTAGTCACTAGTCAAACTCCTAGTCAAGAGTTTGCATCATATTGCTTTTTAAGTAAAAAACACTATGATGCAAAGCACTATAAATCAATGCACTATGATCCAAAGCACTATAATTCAAAGAGCTATGATCCAAAGCACTATAATTCAAAGAACTATGATCCAAAGCACTATAATTCAAAGAACTAATCATAGTGCTTTGAATTATAGTAGTATAGTAGTGGGGATCACAAAAGCACTATAATTCAAAGCACTATGATCCAAAGCACTATAATCTAAAGCACTATAATTCAAAGCACTATGATGCAGATCATTATAATTCAAAGCTCAGTGTATATAAAATAGCCCATATTCTTATCCTGTCCTAGATATATTGCCTGTAACCACCTGCAAATTTTGAAAAGATTGAAAAAACTAATTTGTGATTTTGTGGTTTCCCCGTGTAACACGTAAAATCGCAATTTACCGTGTTTTCCCCCATGGTACACCTTAATGCTCTACAAGGTGTTCCACAGACCTGCTTCGAGTTCATTATTTTTCAAATTATCACTTTATTCCCTTAATTTTTTAGTAGCAGGTTTAAATTTTGATTTAATATAAACATTTTTTTAAACTTTGTATACATTTGAATGGGATTCCAATAGACCTACGCGGCAGTGAACTATCGCCATTAGGCCATTGCTGCTTCAAAATAAAGATCCCACTGTCGGGCTGACCTTCACCGCATGGTACATAGACATTTTACGAATGCTCGCCTGGCTAGCTATCACCTTGTCGCCAAACACATAACTGTGAGTTCCGGCAGCGGTCCTTGAGAGCCAGAAAAAATACAGGCATATGACACAACAACTGTACGTGTCAGGATGCAATTCGACACTTTTGACGATCTGTTATAGGCATGGGTTATCGCTTAACATCAGGTGGGACTTGTGCTTGTTCGCTACAATCACATATAAAACCGGTTAGTAAGGCTGGGGGTACATAATATATCGCAATCATACTAAACGGCGTTAATTTATTATTCAAATGAAACCAGCGGTCAAATTATTTTAATTGCAACCATTGATCATCGATGATATTTACATTGTGTTGTTTGTTTTCGATGTTGATTTGCATGTGTAATGGACACGATGTTATTTATAGCAGCTTGTAACTGTTTGACGGTAATTATATAACTATTAATTCGTATGACACTAATCGGTTAATATATGAGGCGGAAATGTAAGAGTTTAAATAAACTGCGGAACGTGACCGTTGGGTTTAAAAGATTCTCAGTAAGTATTTCTAGAACATTCGAATTTACCGATCTATTTGAAAGTTGACTTTTATAAATCCTTTGTGTATTATCATGTTTTTCTGACCAGTTTCTACTCAAGGCAGAGCTTGCCAAATCACCATTACCTATGTTAACCAATGGTGACAGGCTAGATTGTCCGCAATCAAAAAATAATCATAGCCATACAAAAAAATATGTAAGTATGTAAAAGAAAACGAAAACGCTTATAAGCGAAAAATCGGCACAAAATGCGGTGTAGTGTCTTTGAATTTTATTAAATTATATTTAATGAAGTGAGCTGACGAACAAGTCACCCACATGATGATAAGCGCCATGCCTGTCCATAACAGTTGTACATCCTCGTTATGCATGACACTCCGAGTTAAGTCAAAGTCAAAGTTAAAAAGGTTCTTGAGTTTTGTTTGAACAGAAATTGGTACATTGCCCTTTAACGTCTAAACAGTAGAGTTTGCAAACTATTACTTCGATACAGAATATCTGACACAGCGGTGGTTCCTACCAAGACGGTATCTTGCTGTCCTACTATCTAGTAAAATTAAGTTTTAGGAGCCTACTTTTCTTTCAACATAAAAAAACTTGCGAGTAAGTTAACCTCACTGGATTTGAGAATTATTATTTTATAATAATTGTTAGTTAGCGTTATGATTGGTGGACTTTGTGAATTTAATAAATAAATAAATAAAATAAAATGTGTATGTGCTTCTTCGACTTTCACCCCTTAACTGGTAATTATTCTTTTATTTATTTATGAATACCTGATTGGCTAGCATTTAAACATATCTCATCTGATGGTCAGTGATCATATATTCGAAGTTGATGATCATGATAACCTAAAATTACTTATTTCACATGCACAACTGCTGGAACACACCGTCAGATGTTTGGCTACAGATTTTCTAATTGAAGGCGGCTTATCACGACTGCCATCCTAAGTAACCGACAACGGTTTAACGTGCCCTTCGAAGTACGTGCATGGTCAGTATTATAATCTAGTAATGCCACTACCGGTCACCCACGCAAGTCAAAACCGCGTCGAACGTTGCTTAAGTTAGCTGATCGGTTAAGAACGCGTATGAAAGCTGCGCTACGAGCTCTTCTTATATTATGTAAGTAGTGTATATACGATATAATAGTGTATAAACGAGTTCTTCTGTTCTACAATTGAAAGTTAATGAAAATTGAGATCCTATACCTTCAAAGTTAATGAATTACCTTTATGCGTTTTCCAGTAACTAAATCTTATAGGTACTTATATATTTTTATAAATACATATTATAACTAACTTTACCAAACATTTGATTACGAAGGTGAGTCATGAAAAAGAGTAAATACATCTTTTAAAATCTCCAGACGAATAAACCAATAACCTTCCCAGTATAATGAAGCCTAACGTAATTTGTGAAGAATCAGAGAAACCAACAAGAACCCAAATAACAAGAAAACGAATAATAAGAAAATGTTTTCAAATATTGGTAAACGAGAGTGAAAGGGAACTTTTAACAAGCATTCATGAAGTGAAGTTGTCGGGAGTTTTCCGCCGCCCGCGGCTTTACGGAAGCATTCACGTTCACTCGAGTCCACGAAGTTTTTAAGGTAACTTACGTCTGTTTGGAAGTCATGTACCTAGTTGCAAATTTAAACATATTTTCGCCTCACAAAGATGTTGTTTATCATACGAAACTGCTCGGAAAAGTGTTTTTTTTTTTGTGCATAAAGGTTAGCCTTAGACCACTATCTCACCTGATGGTAAGTGATGATGTGGTCGAAGGTGTTTTTCAGGCTTACCTAGAGAAGTACTGGCTCTCAAGGACAGCTGCCGGAACACACCGTTAGGTGCTTGGCGACAGATTTTTTGTCCGCTAGCGTGGAAAAGGTATTTGAAATAGGAAACTATAAAAGTTTTAGAAAAGTAAATTTACCATTTTAAATATTTCCAATTACTTTAATAAACCGACTTTTAAAAAAGGGGAGGTTCTCAATTCGACTGTAGTTTTTAGTGTGTGTTTCCTCATAACACTAGGTGTATCGAATTTGGTACTTAATATTTTTTATTCAAAAGCGGATGCTTGTCATGTCATTTTGTCTTAAAATTTGAATGAGATGTAATAGTTTAATTGAGGTACTTTATTTTTTTATAATTAATTATTCCGAATTTACTACATTATTGAAGCTGTGTTTCTTGCAACTAGCAACTCCCTCGTTGGAATTAGGTGAAAAATTGTGTGTTGCGCTCGGCAGCAAAGTTATTTTGCGTCTCGTACCTTTGAAACCTTACGCACGCTCAGGATTCTATATTTTTAACCATTCACTTTACTCGTGGCTCACTCCTAGAATCCTTCGCTTACTCATGTTTCGAAAAGAATACTCGCGCCAAACACAACTTTATTGCCTGACTTAACAAATAACTGTTGTCTGGCTCATTAGCCTCGAGGCGCATCATGTCACTGACTCTGGTCACAGATGACAGAATACTATACCTTGGACTATCAGACATATTGGTTTTATCGGGCAAAGTAATTTTCGATTAAGGTCCGGGGACTGGAAGCATGCCCGAATGGCAATATGATCCTAAAACTTTCAAAATGATGTGTTGTATATTTATAGTACTTATTGGTTGTATGTTCATAATGTGCTATGAAGACACTTCTTTTAAAGAAAACTAGGTATAGTGTTTTTGCTCCACACAACGTAATAAGAAGTAAGTACTTAGGTAGCGCACTACAAGCACAGCCAACCGCGCATCGCCCCGGGTAACATGTCCGGATCTCTGATCAGCGAGAAAATATTCTCGGGAATATTTTTGCATTTTATAATATGAAAATTAAGTCGGAGTAAAAAGATAACATCAAAACAATGATTAAGGAATAAGGATGTTTTTGTATGAACGTACTCGTGTAACGTATACATATGCACCTTATCTTGCAGCAACCATATTTCACAACATTTCAACAAGGCCTGAATGACGCTTATTTTAAATCGATAAGATTGTTTGTCATTTCCTTTATTCAATTAAACTGCCAGTAAAATAAAGTACTTATCAGCTTGATCTGGGATTAATACAGTGTGATAAAGGTGCAGAAGGAAAGTTATTGTAAATGAGAGGACAATGTTTGTCAAACCATTGTTGCCCCGAGTTTACAATAACCTTCACGCACACATTAGTCATACGACGTTTTGCTTTACGTTTACAAGAAAATTAAGTGACAAACAAGGAAATAACATATATAACTCTAGATTGAACGCTTGTCATATAACTATATACTCTTACACCTTGCGGAGTCTGATCTATTTTATCCATTTCTGAGTTTTTAAGGCTGCGTTCGGAAACGAGTGGTTTCTCACCAAGGTAACACTTGTCAGTAAATCAAGGTTGACTTTTCTAGTAATAAATATTGATCAAATTATACTTTTGACATGAACGTTATACTACGGTTTCCAAATTCTATATATACATATTATATTGAATTAATTAATCATTTGATATAGTAGTCTTGAAGATCATTTTCAATTTTTTAAGGACATTACAGATGTTCTATAACAAAGCATAATGATTGTATATTCTATAAATAAAAATTTAATCTAGTTGGCAGACACAGGTTTAGCTTGAGGAGTTTTCGTACAACGTACATGTGTATCGATATATAAATACAAAGCACACGACAAAATTTACCCGTGCTGTAAATAATCTCAATAACTTGCTAATTGAGGTCACTTCGTCACCTTCCGTACAGTTATAATTATTACCTTTACAATAAAACAGTGTTAGATAGTATATCCTTGGGTTGATTTCATACATTAACTCTGCATGCCCTTTCTACTGACCACATCTTATAAACTGAACTTTTGGTCCTTCGAGCCGGATTTGAGCAGGTTACAGTCCTCTTTATTTTGAAGTGTGGACACGTTTTTCAATTATTTCTCGTTCCATCCATTACTTTTATACATTATACTCAAAATCATCTTCCTACCCAAGCCCCACATTTGTTGGGTCAGTTCAATAAGACAGATTTATATTTGACTATACCTACGTTTGTATTATTTTATCAGATTTCAAATCACTAAAATGAACTAAGCAAAAGCTTTTAATACCATATTACTCACATAAGTCATACTCTACGCAACACACTTGACCATCCTACCCATTTCCTAATCAACGTTTCTACTTCCTTTACCGTCCTACGTATTACCTATCCTTCACCGTACATTACTCCCGCCAGGTCAGGTTTGACGCGGAGGGTGCCTCAGGGCTCCGTGCTAGCTCCGCTTCGTAATGTTCGCTGTCTGCACATGCAATCATATCATCTCTTTACAATCACTGAGGTGTACTGTTTGCAGTTTTGTAGTGCCTCTGGCGGCTGAATTATCTGGTAGGTTAGGTGTTTTGTTTCTTGAAATGGTGGTTCGAAGCTTTAAGGTGTTGTCATGGTTAAGTAAGGGCGAAGAACACGATCATTAACTATAGAACTGTTTTGGCGCCTTCGGTCCTCTTTACGTAATATTGGCACATATTAACATCTCTATTTTAATTAATATATTTTAGAAACTTATATAAATTTGTAGTAAAAAGGGAACTGACACCCAACATTGAAGAGTTGGTGCCATGATGACGCAAAACACTACTATTTGACCTATCATGAATGAGACTATCATAGACCACGAGTTATTTCATACTGTTGGAATTTGGTTTAGTATTTTTTGCCGTCCTCTTACCATTGTGATCGCAACTTTTGTCGATGGTATAATACTTATTGCAACTTTTATCAATCGTATAACTAATACCATTAGTGGTATTAGTAACATATGGTATTAGTTATAGCATCGACCAATGATGGTATAATAATACAATATATTATACCATTGACATACATACATATATTACATTATACCATTATCATATCATCCAGGTACGCAAATACATTTTTCAATTAATTGACTATAACATAAAATCTTTCATCAACCGATTTTAATAATATTCAAATGGAGCTAACTTGAAGGTTTACTCTACCCATTAAAAAATAATCAACAAATTCAACTCATAATTGGGGGAGTAATCGCGTAGCAAACTTTAAAAATAAAACCTACACTCGAATTGAGTACCTCTTCTTTTCTTGGAAATCAGTAAAAAGGAAAACCTGATACTTTAAAATTTTTAATAACAATAAAACAACTATCCACATTATAAAATGCACAATTAGTATTAGCTAAATTCGACTAGTATGAATTAAATATTTATAACAATACTACATATACATATTATGTGGTATTCATTATTATTTTGAGGCGTACAATATTATATAAGTAGATTAATAACATACAAATAATGACAACACTATGTCATGCAAATATTATTCACGAAGAATGTCAAGATTTTATTAATTTAAAACTGGTTCGTATAATATAATTTGATTAGTAATCGTTTTAGTAGATTTTATTAATATCATAGCTTTTATTTTATCCGTTCAATTATTGAATAATTAAGTGCACATATCGTAAACACTTTTGTTATAAAGTTGAGTCCTGATGGGTAACCATTGTATAAAATATACATATATTATAACAATTTGTTTCTGTACAGCTGTTCAGGCACATGATATATGCAGAAATGCATACGATATTACTTCCAAATACAACGCGTTAATAATTTCTCCGTTAAATTTCCATTTCAAATACATTGAACTCGCAATCCAGGCTCTTAACATTTCAGACGTCTTGATAGCTTAAGCTGCACAGATTCTACAATAGCTAAGAAAATTACAGTATTCGACGTTGTTTACTCAGAACGGACGGGAATAGTTCAATTTGCAGCAAATAATAGTGGAAGAAAACCCGTAGGCAACGATAGGTTTAGAATGATACTTCATGCTTTCTATGATGTTATTTGTAAAATGTTCATATATGTTATAATAAAAGTTCTTACAAACATACTGAGAGCCGGTAGGTATCGGGTAAGTTGTAAATATTTGGCCCGAAAAATATGTTGTAAAAACGAGAAAGAATATTACTTTTTTGTTTTTTCTCATTTTCACAATATTACGGAACTACCAATATTGTGAACTTGAAGGAAGCAAACACCCTCGATTCAAGATTTTTCTTAGTGAGGGCTATGCAAGTCTTGTATAATTTAGTGGGTAAAACATACCATACTATTTTGAACTTCTTAAGTTATGTATGGTATTTATGTGTGTGTTTTTCAATAAACTTATTATTATTATTCACGTCATTTATTTTATAACATAATTTTAAATTTTTTACAACATTCATAAATAAAATAATTAATATTGTAAAAAACTTAAATCTAGGATGCCGCCGGCAGCGGGGCAGGGCCCAAACTACCAGCGGTTAGGGCTGCAGAGAGAGGAATCTTCGGACAATGCGTGTCGTGTCGAGTATCACTGCCTTCTGCATCTGACCCTTGATCCAACCGTCTAGTGAGAGCCTCTTGAGGTGTTGGTCGAGGCTCTTCGCTATTAGGCCGTTCGCTGAAACGACTATCGGGACAATGATCGTCGAGTCAACATCCCACATGGCGGTTACCTCGTGAGCCAAGTCAAGGTACTTGCTGACTTGATATCGACAAGCACTGCCCGGCGTTGGGATCGGTCGACCACCACGATATCAGGCTTATTGCAAACAATAGTCCTGTCCGTGATGATAGAGCGGTCCCAGTACGACCATTCTCGAGAACTGGCGCCGGTGCGTACTGGTAGTACGGCACCTCTGACTCGACAAGGCCGTATTGAAGAGCAAGTTGCTGGTGGATGATCCTGGCCACTTGGTTGTGCCTGTGCAAATACTCACCGTTAGCAAGATGTGAATAACCGGAAATGATAGGGGAACCCGGGGCAGCACGGGCCCTTTAAGGATCGGATGTTATAATCATGACATTAAAGTGAAATAGCAGGCATAATCAGTAATTATTTATTGGACTCATTAATAAACTTTAATTATCTTACAGAATAGTCAATTCAGACTTACAGTTATCTCAGTCGGTGGTCCTAAACAAAAAATGAGATCTTGCTCATAATGCCCCGTACCTGGGGCACCATGGGCATACCTGGGGTATTATGGGCACTACGATAACTTACATAGAAAACCTGGCCCAACATGAGCAAATATGATGAGACTCGTCATCGTTATCATCTTCACCTGCTCGTGAACAATGAGCCCATCTTGTACACGCCCGGCATGATGTCCAATCCTCTGTAGAATGAGAGTACGTTTTTGAGTCATTTGGTTTCTGGTCGTTTGACTTCCACTACAAAGTCAGGATCCAATATTGCAGATTACTGCATATTTATTGGAGCACGTGTAAACACTGGTTTGAAAAACCGTAGTAGTTTTGGCGCTACATTTTGTGTGGTGATATATACTTTCTGTTTTCTTTGCAATGTTGATTTTGGCACTCCATATTTTTTAGAAGCATGTTTGCATCTCATTTTACCACAATAGATATTGATACATCCTTCACAGCAAACTCCATTTTGTGGATATCCCAGTCGCCCCGGTAACATGTTCTTTTATAATGTCTCACCTTGCATGATGCTACAAAAACAACATAAATTCGTCAAATATAAACCGGGGCATTATAGGCATATGCGGGGCAATATGGACACGCTGCCCATATTACCCCGCCCGTAATGCCCCCAAGTCATTTCTAAACAAAATGAATGACAGAAAATTAAGTATCCATTTGGTCCGAATATTTCTTTACACAATGAAATCAATAGTAAATGAGCTAATCAATACGTCAAGAGTAGTTCTTTCGTCACATAAATATTACTGATTATGGATCACGCACAATTTTCAAAAATTATATCAAAATACGCACATACCTTCTTTTTTGTCTTCCCCAAAATGACGTGGGCTCCGGCTCGCAACACTTCCCGTCACGTGTGCGCGGGGTCAACTGGCTGCCGACGCAAATATTTGCGACGGTGTGTGGCAGTTATTGTGGGTGGAAGCAAAGGTGCCTATATTACCCCGGGTGCCCGTGCTGCCCCGGGTTCCCCTATGCCTGAGTGACTCTCCGGGAATAAAAATATGAATTGAATGTTTTCTTGCAATTTTTAAAAAATATTTGATATTATTAAGGTAGACGATAGCTTGGGATGTAGAAAAAAGTATTGGTGGCGAAACATTCGAAATGCGTGGTAGACGTATTTAACTTGGCACAAGAAGAAATAAGTTCGTTGAGGTGACGGCTATTGTCTAGTTGGGGTGGCACCTAAAGAAGAAGATCAAAAATTGTATAGTGTAATTAAGAATTTGGACTGCCTCGCTGAGGACACATTAGATCGATGGATTAGTCTGGGTTCGATCCCCGTTTCGGACTAGTTATTGACTTTTTTTTGCCAAAGGCATTTTTATTTGCAGTCTGGAGGAACTGTGCCCCTTGGATGGCAATAAGCACGCCTCCTATTACACAGGACAATAACATGTTTGGCGGCATGTGGTTGTCTAGACACCCTTATCTATTCTTTCGGTGAACACTATCATGACAATATGTTATGTTCATAACAATATCGTGGAATTGTAATTTTTTAGTACTAATTCGTTGAGCCAAGTAGGTGCCAGCATTTTGATTCCACGTCGCATCGACCAAGCTCTCTGATGATGATCTCTGAAGTTTTAGAAAACACGCGTCCAGTCCGCATTGACCCAACGTCTCACCAAACGGCTCAAATATGATAATATTACTATTTTTTTAATTCTGATAGGTTAGCCTTTGACCCGTGTTACATCACCTGATGTAAGTGATGATGTGGTCGAAAGATGTTGTTCAAGCTAACCTAGAATTACTGGCTCTCAAGGACAGCTGCCAGAACACACCGTCAGGTGCTTGGCGACAGATTTTCTACTTGAGGGTGGTAGCTACCCAGACGGGCATTCGCAAAAATCCCTAGCGCCATGCTATAACAATCGCCATCCTAAGACCACATCCGGGACCGACGCCCTCCGAAGCACGGAAGCGCTCAGTAGTAATGTCACTATCGGTCACCCATCCAACTGATGACTGCGGCGGACGTTGCTTAACTTTGCTGATCGGTTAGCTATGCAAACTTCGCTACATAATACTTATTTATAATTTATTTATCGTGTATCGTTATTTAGCGTGCGTAAACTTACGTTCAATCACATCCTTTCGATACCAAATCAATACCTTGAAAAGACATTCCAAATAAAAGGTATTGAAACTCGTGAAAAGACCTGTATCAAAGGCAATGTAATTCATCAGAAAATCCTTTTTACCTTCGATACGAAGTTCTCTTCGCCCGACAGTTAAAACGATAAGAAATATAAGAGTTTTATAAATTCCAATACAAGAGGCGTAGAAAAGCATTAAGAGTTTTTGACGTCGGTTTAGCGTTAATCGTGGAAAGTTCAATATACCCAAACTTTCAAACAGATATATATTGAAACATCAAAATAGTATACGATTCTAACTTTAATGTAGTTTTTAGATTCAATATAAAATTTTAGCTATTATGAGTCGTAATCTACAAATAAATATGTAAAGAAGTGTAACTTTCATAGAGTTCTTTGATTTCAGACTTATCAAGTTCTCGAGTAACAAACACGCACAATCTTCCAAATTAAATTTAATTAGTTAATTATAACAACCGATGGGTCGCGTATGTTACCAATAATCTCCTATGGCTGAATGGGCTTTCATTAAACTCCTAATGTAGATTTTACGAGTCTTGTCTAATACATTTCTCCGATGAAATTTTCCATAAATGCGTAACAAAATCACATGCAACTACTTAATATAGTAGGGTATATGGCGCAAAGTGTAATTTGGAGTTTCGAGATCCTGGGTTCGATCCCAGGGCCCGACAACTATTGAGTGATTTTAACAAAAAAAAGATCATTAGCACTCTGGAGACAGGAACTCTGCCTGGCAGTTGATAATTGATACTCCCTTTTAAGGTTTTAAATACCTCTGTCTACCCATTTCGGGAAAATAGACATGTGTTGCTATGCTATGTAATTTAACACGTAAATCTGACAATATTATAAAAAGGAGAACATTGTATCATACCAAATAAAAGGCTCCGTAGTCCAAAAGATAATCTTTTCCTAATGAGATTTTTGATAAGACTTGTTATTTGAACTCCTGAAGATATAGAATAATGAAGTTTAGATTTTAAAAAAATACGATTCTCGGTGTACTAAAGGTTGCTAATCAAAAAGGCCGCTTTAAAGGCATCACTTTAAATCTTTTTGCTAACGTAGTAGAGTTTAAAATTGCATAAATAATGAAAAGAATAAGTTAGTAAAGTTTAACCTGCCGGTTCTATTAAGGTAGAGTCGTAAAAATGGATAATGTCCAGTGCAATGCCGATGTAATACTACATTCCTTTTTCAATTACTTACAGTATTAGGTTAGAAGGTTAGGTTATGGCTCTATTGTATAGAGTTGAAAATTAAAATGAATTGTTTTTGGATGGAATATGGATGGTATTGTGATGAAACAATGAGCACAAGCTTCAATTATTCCTTAAGAAGTCAGCACTTAAATCGCGTAACTGAACTTGGGTGTTGTCCATGACTTCAAACTTATATTTTAAAACCATACTTCTTCCATAGTTCGCTTAGGTCTTAAGTCTCTAGGATCTATATTACGAGTGTCTAAAGAGCTTAAGAGTTAAAAGCTTTAAAATTGTATATAGTAGGTACATTTGTTCGCTGTCACCTTATGGTATATATTATTAGTACGCGTCACAGGGCTGGAAGTTCCAGCCCTGTGACGCGTACTAATATTGCCAGCCAATCCAGCCTGGAACCCGAGATACGCTATTTATATTTACAGCCTAGAACGCGTTCAACGTAAATTTCTAAGGTTTTAAATTTTCGGAGCTTTACTAAAGAAATAGATTATCTAAAACAGTGCGCCAGGCGTCATTTTTTTGCCTCTGATAGAGCGTCGTTATTATGCTGACACAATATTTTTTTCATTTAATCAATTCAAATTCAAAGCCTTCGAGAAAGTAACTCAAAATAGCCTTTCTAGAAATAAATTCAGTTAATTTTGCTCTTATCAAAAGGCGTTTTAATTGGCTAAGCTACAACATTGGTTACAGTGATGGGATAAGACTAATGTGCAAATAGAATACTTTTGTGTAGTAGGTTTTGGGAAGTAGATACGCAATAGAAACTACTTTCTATGTGTAACATTATGTTTACCATTGCAAGCATTTGCCAAAGATAAATAGTGCTAGCAAATTCATCATCATCACATCAACCTAAACGTCCACCGTTGAGGTGTCGTTCCTAGTTTTTCCTATGTTCTAAAAGCTTATTATAATTTTGTCTTGTTTATTTATTTATTTTTTTGTTTATTTTTTTTTATTTTGTTCAGTTGGCTTATAAAAACGATAAGATAAATTCACTCGTGCTTAGAATTTTTGATTTCTTTGCTATTTTATTATTATATATTATCAGGCAGACAGTTGTAACAACTGATAGCTGCCTGTATCCAGCTACTTCTTACCAGTTTTTTATTTTGTAATTTTTAGCTTCGATGCTACGTTTTGCCCACTATCTGATCTAGTGGTATGTGACAATGTGTTCGAAGATGTTGTTCAGGCTAACCTATTACTGGCCATCAAGGACATAGCTGCCGGAACACACTGTAGATGATTGGCAACAAAATTTCTACTTGAGGGTGTTCGCGAAATATCGATAGATAACAAAGCCTACGACTGCCATCCTAAGACAACAACCGGGACCTATAGGGGTTTAACGTCCCCTTCGAAGCACGGAAGCGTTCAGTAACTAATAGTCATATCACTAGCGGTCATCCACCCAAGCCATATCCGACCCGAACATTGCTTAACTTAGTTGATCGGCTAAGAACGTCTAAGCAAGATACACTACTAGAGCTTTATATAATGATTAAATCAATAATTTGCAGCTTACAAACTGATATTTGGCACATCACGCCACGCCGTTTCTATTAGGCGACACGTCACAATGTATGCCTTTGTGAAAGTTGGACGAATTCACAAGAACAATCAATCCGTTTGTAAACTTGCGGCAACTCTACGACTTAGTTCGAGTACGTCGCTACCAGTCAACAAGTATAAATGTGACACGATTGTTTCCGCCAGTTAATGTTTCCGAACTTAGATTTCGCGTTGGTTTTAGAACTGAAATCAGTGAGTCAAATGTGTAAATAATAGGGGTTAAAGTATGAAGTTACTTTATTGTAATAGGTACTTCGAATTCACATAGAACCTTCTTGATTTGAGATTTTTGAGTGAAACTTTTTTCACATGGTAGGAACCGATGAGTGAATTTCTGCTTTCAAAAAATGTGCAAGATTTGATTATCGACTTTCAGTTGTTTTTTATATTCAGCTTTTCCAGGGAGCCATACCAAGGACACAATGTCTTGTCAAAATGAGTTTAATTTGGTGGATGTACTACATACCTAAGTATCGTTGTTTTATGTCGTTTGCATTACTAGTTTACAATAAGATAAAGATTGTTACAAATAATACGACTAACGACTTCATAGATATATAAAGACAAGGAAACGTTAATCACACAAATACTAGATACTTTTTAATGTCTCACTCAATAATCTAACCCTAAGAATATTAAACTATTACGCAAGATCAAAACCAAGTTTAAAAGTGATGATCATGATCATTGAGAAGTAAGTATTTAATTTAAACCAGTATGTCAGAATTTTTTTAAAAGACAATAAATTAAGCAAACTCACAAATAATTTCCAACAAGTACAAATTGCTCGAAAAGTTAAATCTAACCACGTCAGTCGATAAATACCACAACTTTAAACGACCACAGATAAAATTTAAACGCCTCTATATCTCACCCGATCGAGTCAGTATCGAATAAAAATAAATTTGAAATCGAGACAATCGGACCACGGCCAATGTAAATACGTTGTGGACGAAACTGTTGCTTTTTGTTTAAAAACTCATATTCCACACATGGCTGCCTTTTCATTAGACAATAGTAAAAGGATATATTTGGGCTCCTTGACGACAGGTATCCAGCTGTACCTTTGAAAAGCTTTATCTTTTATTGTATGTTTTAATTGCGTAACAATTAATATCATAAACAGAAAGTAAAAAATGAGGAACATCTTGAAACTCTTTAAAGTAAATTTTTGAACGTTTTTTGTACTTTTCTTTTATGTGATTGTGACGGAACAAGCACGAGGCCTACTTGATGTTAAGCGCATTAACCTCTGCCCATAACGAAATATACTACACCCGTCACATTGAGACATACAGTTGTTAAGTCTCATGTGCCTGTAATTAATTTGGCTCTCAAGGACTGCTGCCGGATCACACTGCTAAGTGCTAGGTGACAGATTTTCTACTTGAGGGTGGTAGCTAGTCAGGCGGCCATTCGCAAAATGCCCTTCCATTATGCGGTTAAATTCAAGCCGGCGGTGGGGATCGAACCAGGGACCTGCGGCACGGCAGTCCGTAGCTATAACCGCTCGGTCATCATTGCTTCAAAATTGATTGCTTTACTGCTTTATTGTCACAATACAATGGCCATACATAAGTGTCAAGCATAATGTGACATAATTTAAAAATCAACATACACAAATAAACAACAGCCTTGGACTGAAAAAAACAACTAAAGGAAAAAATAACGATTAACTAAAATTGGTTTTAGGTAACACAAACAACGAATACGTTGCGTGCTGGTACCCAATCTTTGTTGTACTACTGTAACTCGAAATTTATGCCACAAATATATACAAATATGCCATACTTTAGTACGCAAGAATACTTAAAGATGTATGCATACTCAGGCATATTTTTGAGTATGCATATTGCTCAAACTGCAACAAAATGGTTATAAGTTATGTACATCTGTGTGTCTGTCTGTGAAAGCTCAGGAGATACCAGATTAGCAAAACACAGGATGTGCAGAACACTAAAATCATAAAATACCAGAGGTACAGTAGTGTATACTCGTCTGGTGTTGTGATAATCTGGGTGATATCGTAACTCCCAAACAGATAAACTCATTTTATACTCGTTTTTTATGTTTGAAAGTTATTTGATTAACGTTTCAAATAATATTATGTACAGGCGTTTTAAATACACCAATGTCATTAGTACTGTATTCTCGTTGCTGAAGGGATGCGAGAAACCTCCACAGATCTAATCGATACGAAATAGGGTATCGTGTAGGGGGTATTTAAAAAAATTAAAAATTATAAAAATTCACAAAGTCATTTCAAAGCTCGATTCCGTGAACCTTTTTATGAAAGCGTTAGCATAAGTATTGCAATTCTGTATTGTAAATTGTATAACTCTTGTTTTCTTATATTTTTGTTAATTTTAATACATACATACATACATAAAATCACGCCTCTTTCCCGTAGGGGTAGGCAGAGACCACAGATTTCCACTTGCTACGATCCTTGCATATCTCATTCGCTTCATCTATACTCATCAATCCTTTCATACATAAGCGTCGGTTTAGGGTACTCCTGACCTGGCCTTTTTTCAGAACAGTATTTTAATTTTAATACCAAATTATAATTGAATTTATAATTCCGTTGTTATTATTACTTTAATATGTAAAATCATAGTCAAAATTGTATTTTGCTCATTTTTGTATGTATTCTTGTGATGGCAATGGCACTTAACATATTTTATATTGTACATTACTTGTAGTTTGAAACGGTGTACATTATGTTGGGGATCAAATAAATAAATAATTTAATTTTAGCTTATATTTAATTACAATCCACATGACACTTTCGAGTATTTAAGCGAAATTAATTATGAATAGTAACAATTGGGTAACAATGAGAATTGGGATCACAAACCAAATCGACACGAGAGCTGCGTAACTGTACTACACGACACGACAATGTGTGGACGGGGTCTTGAAGAATAACAGCTGAATGGGCTCGTCCATCGTACCGACTTGAATTGTAAACGATTGAAGAGGACTTTCGTTATGTCTGCGAATACATTGAGAGCTTGACTGAATGTTTAATGTATTTTTGGTTGACATATTGTGAGGATTTGAAAACGTCAACTTTTGTCGATATATCAAGGTTGAGATCGCCTTGAAGAGATGGGGATTATTTTGAACTCCCGAATCGTATGTATATGATATGATAGGCTTATTTTTAATGGCAGTTGATGTATCTCATAATACTGGCTACTCTGAATTCTTAATATTTTTCCAGTATATTAAGTCAGAAAAATATTAAAACAGGACGCGTTTGTCTTTTTTCTACATTACGTACATTGTCACCAGATAGTAAGTGACGATGTGGTCGAAGATTTTAACAGGCTTATACTTAAACTACTGGCTCTCAAGGACAGCTGTCGGAACACACCGTTAGGTGCTTGGCGATAGATTTTCTACTTGAGGGTGGTCGAACTATGGACCTGCTGCGCGGTAGTCCATAGCCATAACAAAAATCATTTTTTTTTCAGTCGCTAGCTCTTAACTCTCTGAACCCCTAGTTATGGATTATTTTTCAACATATCCCAAATTATTGAATGATAGTGGACAAATTAAAACCGAAGTTTATATCTATTCCTGTCGTAATCAACCTAAAGGATGACTCACGCTAGACCGTGCCGGGTCCGAGCCGAGTGTCGGCCGGGGCACGGTCAACTAATATTACCTATATTACGTATGGACACACTCACGTTATACCGAGCGGCAACCGAGTGACGGCCGACAAACGGACAACGCTCGGAAACAACTCGGTCCCGGCTTGGCTCGGCCACGGCCCGTTGCATGAATACAGTGCCGCCGAGCTGCGCCCGAGCAGTCGTAGTGGTGCTATGCAAGTGCACTGTCGTTTTTGTTCGACATTGGAAAATGAACAACGAACGTTTGATTGAAGCTGTGAGGAAATATCCAGCATTATATGATATGAGCGATGGGAAATGTATGGACTCCAATTATAAGTCTTCATTATGGGTCAAAATAAGCAAAGTATATGTAATATTAAGCAAAGTATATTTTATACTTCGTATTAAATGTCACGTCAGGGTTCGCGAAAAGAGTGTTTGTGAACTATTTGTTGTGACGTCATCAGAGCGCCGAGCGATTCCTTTACCGCTTGTAAGACTGCTTGATTGACGTGGAGGTATAAAGTTTAGCAGTAAGATCAAGTTATTATTACTTTAAGAGGTGAGACTTGGCCCCCTGGTCTGTCGACTGTCCAGCTGTATGTTACAGGTCTTCAGCTCGTTAATGGAATGTAGATGACAAAGCGCTGTCATCGCTGACAAAGTCGATCTTAATCGATCAAATAAGTAAAACAACCTCCACTGCGTTCATGACTGGGATGAGTGACAGCTAGTGGCAATATCACTGAGTGATTCTGTGCCTTGGAGGGCACGTTAAGTCGTGGGTCCTGATATATATCTTACAATGGCAGTCATTATAATAGGGCATTTTGCAAATACCTGCCTGGCTAGCTAATCTTATGCCAAGCAGCTAACGTGTGTTCGATTAGCTATTCTTAAGAGTTAATTTTTTTTTTTTACCAAAGTGGATGCACACTCCATTTCCTTGGAGTTGAAATTTTTTCAGATTCTTTAACGTCCAGTGCGATCGCAATAGCCGATAATTCCATATCGTCAAAATTCAACATGATTGTAGTCTAGTTACATCACTATTTTTGCTCGGGCGAGTATACTGCATCACGGCGCATCGGTCATTGCTCGGTCAAGGCCCGTCTTTGTAATTACAGGTATGGGACCAGCTCGGTGACCGTGCTACGGCCGACACTCGGCTCGGACCCGACACGGTCTAGCGTGAGTCATCATTAATGTGTTTGTTTCAGGCGCGCTACGCCACTCAAACCGGCAAACTAAACAATATTGTTCGACCTATGCCGCAGGTTTTATAAAATAGGAGACAAAATGGCAGCGGAATTTATCGTTATTCCACTCGTAATCAGCCTGACGTCTTTATCAGGCGCGCGATCCATCCCGTCCCGATAAGATCTGATAACGTAAGCACGCCAATTAACCCGTTGCCATCTGCGTCAGGTATTGACGGGTCTCGTGTTCCACGGTATGCCTGATCGCGTGCTGATATGGGAGGGTGGAATTTTTAGAGCGTTCCAAGGGTTTAGATGTAGGGTTGTGCAATATTATCTCGGCAATACTCAATGTCACATAGAGATGAATTTGCATACTTATGAGGTAGGGCCCACTTTTGAAAATACAGGAACTTACTTACATTATATTTTGAGATAAATAGACTCGAGACATTTCTTCTTAGTGCATTGTGGTAGTAGGCACGTCAAACAAAATTTGCATTAATGCTACATTTCTAGGGATGTAAAAACATCCTCCAGCTTATACAGGGTTATAGGTAAAATACTAACAACCTCTTAGGGTTGACTTCTGCTAGTCATAACAAACATTATGGTTTTTTTTTTATATTTATTATATTTTTGTTTGTGTTTTAATGAGTACTCCGAGCCAAGAGCGCCCGCCGCGGCAACTTTGGACCACGCCGTGCTCCCTTTGAATACTTACATCGAGCAAAGTAATAAAAAATATGAAATAATACATTACAGTCACAAAATTTTTTTTTTCGAAACAAAAAAAAACATATCAAAATATTTGTTAGGACTAGCAGAACGCAACCCTAAGAGGTTGTTAGCATTTTAAAAATAACCCTATATACAACTGCTCATCGTGCAGTTGCATGTCGTATCGACGACTAAATAATACACCAAACGAGCAGCATGCTACTCGAGTTGCCGAGAGTAGGGTGTTGCTGTACATTAGATATTTTTTATGGGATTGTGATGGAACGTGCACGAGGCTAAGCTAATGTTGAGTAGACTAACCTCTGCCTGTAATAGATGCATTTCGTCAGAGGTGACGAATTGCGTTGCGCCCGACATCCTGAGACATACAGTTGTTAAGTCTCATGTGCCAATTTTACTGGCTCTCATGGACTGCTGCCGGAACACACTGGTATATTAGGTGCTTAACGACAGATTTTCTACTTGTGGATGGTCGCTACCCAGACGAGCTACCGTAAATTGCCATTCCACTGCATGCTTACAACCTTATTTCCTCATGCTTACAATTGTCAATAAGGCCTTAGAAAATGTTATTTTATGGATGGAAAGTAATAATTTACATGTATATATAAATGAAACCAAAATAGTGCAATTCAATTCATATAACACCGATCCAATCAAACTTGACATTACTTACAATAATAATAGAATTGACGAAGTTGATACCTTCAGATTCCTTGGAATTTACTTAGACAAGCATTTAAATTGGAAAAAGCATGTGGAGCAGGTGTGCCTGAAACTGAAACGTTATGTGTTTGTACTAAAAAAACTGAGACAAACTGTTTCAATGGATGCGGCTCTCACGGCGTACCATGGATATGTTTCCTCGATTCTGAGCTATGGTCTTATAATGTGGGGTAATTCAGTAGAAATGGATATGGTTTTTAAAATCCAGAAACGATGTATCCGTGTTATTAACAAAGCCTGGTTTCTAGATACCTGCAAGTCACTTTTTAAAGCCTCTCATGTTCTTCCTTTCAAAAATCCATCAGGTGAGATAGTGGTCAAAGGCTAACCTATAAGGCATAATAAAGAAAAATAACATGGCTTAGCCAAAACCAAAGATCAGAGAAGTCTTCAGGCCAAAACCTTCTAGAACATTTTTTATGTCTTCCTTTGCGTTATTGGTGAAAACATACCAGCCGCACATTGTGATAAAGGTAGCAAAATGATGATAATGTTAAGATAAAATGATAATATGCTTTGCTAAATTGTCTTCGCTTGGAATGCTGTCTCGGACAATGCAGAAAAACCAAAAGGTACCGTTATGCCGTATAGCCAACAAGGATTTGTGGACATGTTTATTTTTATGGCAGACTTTCCAGTTTTATTAATGGCTTAATCTGTTCGATTTATTGTTTTTGAAGTCGTTAAGGAATGTACCTACAGTCGCGGTATGAAAAGGTTCGCAAGTTTTCAAATTATGATTCGTTTAACTTCCCTCAAGAACATGTTACCCTTTCAAACTTAGTAGTAAAACAGACTGTTCCACAAAAAATATGTTTCAATATTGTAAGTTTTAAAATTTTATTTCAATAAACAGTACTGTTTCTTGCACTCGTGCAAGCAAAAGTCGACTTTAGGGTGACTAACCTGTTCATTACCAATGTTTTTCAATTTTAAAATCAGTCTATGGTATATTAAACTATTGTATGGCTTACTATAAAGATATATGTTTTTTGTTATTTATGAAGTGACGAAACGTACAGTAGGAGCACCCGCCTGCAGGTTAGCGTCACGTTTGCTGCCCTAGTCCATTAAAGTTACAGGTTTCAGTGCCAACTTGAGAAAGGAGGTCGAGAGATCTGCGGGACATTAGTTCTTATGTCTTGTTCTCCCAGTAATTTCACTTGTCTTTCAAGTAACACTACCTTGCCTCCGAAAAGTTTGCACAACGGAAAATCGTCTTTAATGGAAAACATTTTTCTTGCTTATTTAAGGGACCTTTTAAGAAAAACTAAACTCTCATATGAGATCTTAGAATATCTGATGCAATGGTATACCAGACCTATGCACGAAGAACACCGTGTTTATAAAGTAATATTAACCCCGGTAAAGCAGTCCAGAATTTTTGAAATTGTGCCTTGAACAATTGTTACTCTATATAAATTCTTACTATATAAGCTAGTTTTAATAAAAATACTTAATATATTGTTGGAGTAAAGCAAAGCACTGTACAAGGCTTTGTACGCAACGACTGCATTGCTAGTCACGCTATGATAACTTCGAACTCTTAGCTACGCTCTCGGTGGGCTTGAAGCTTGCTGATCATTGCGGCCCTGGTTGTTTGCGCTTTAAAGATCTCGTCCTTTATTCCTGCTTATCCATCGAGGGCCGCAATGCTAACCGCACTGTGATGGCCTGTAGCTGCGCTTTCAGCCATCATCATTACTGTCAGCATCATACTAATTACAGATCGCGACAGGAGTATTTTTACACGACTGCTCAAAAAAGGAGTGTTATGTATCAGGGTTCATGTATATGTATGTTTGTGAGTTTCTTTATTCCACCATAACTTCTAAACGGCTAAACAGATTTTTATACATGAGAAATCATATATGTCTGTATAATTTAGGTCTAGTTATTTATTATGTATTTAATAGTTATATGTATATTTATCATGCTAGATTGTTTTAAGTTTGTGTTTGTATTTAGTTGATTATTGACATAGCTCTTTCGTGTAAACTATATTCATTGTTCACCACCGACTATCTCTTCTCTTGTTTCTGTCCATCCAAAGGTTGTCTGGAAGAAATCGCTACACAGCGATAAGACCGCGCATTGTTCTACCTTAGAAATGTATGTTAGTTACTCTAAAATGTAAATTAGCTTGGTGAACAATAAAGACTTTTTGTATTGTATTGTATCATTAGATTCATGTTGATAGCGCAAGTGACAGTAGGTGCATAAGAAAAATGAAAAAAAAACAAAAACAGGCGGATTTTAGACGCCATAAGTATATTGTGAGATAAAACGTTTTTTCCAGACGCATCGAGTGGTGTGTCAAAATGAAGGGCTTTAAAAACTTTTCCTTAAACACCTACATATAACTTGCAATTCAAAGGGGCAATGCTGCCAGCATGCTGGGCACGCTGCCAACTGGTAGTGGACTGGAGCATTTAGACTGCCTGTAAATCTCCAAAGACTTATAGTTAGCTCTTAATACTTTTATAGTAGCTGTAGTGTTGTATATAGTTCGTAGTATTTTGTTGATACTTGCAGTTTTAGTTTCAATGGAACGATAAAATGTTAAACAAAAATAAATAATTAGCAGTCGGGTTTTTTACTTTTTTAATTTATTTATACTTGTTTAATGGTAGTATTATTAAAGAAATTTAATTAGTCTTTATTAAAGAATTTGGTTTTTAATTTTCTCTCATTAAATGCCTAGTCCTGCTACCTGGCAGACACATTAACTTTTGAGTATGGTTAAAACAAGTCTAAAACAAAAGCCTAAACGTTTTTTATTCTATTTACGTTACATATAATTTAAATTTTTTATCATATACAACCACTTATTTTAACCATACCTTTAACAATCAGTCCCAATCGATAAGAGTATTTAACTCCCTATCTAGCATCCCGATCAGACGAGAGGATCTGTGCCGTCGGCGGCGCAGGCGCAGGCGGCGATAAGGGCTAAATTACAGAAAACATGACGCGACAATTTGTTACGGAGATCTGAGGCGCAGCGCATAGGATGCGCGTGGGCAGGATAGGTAAACGATTATAGATGGCACGATTAAAATTAGCAAGGTTATTTTGTAAGAGTAAGGCTTGATGAGTAGCTGAATTGTCTGATGGTAAGCTATTGCTACGTGGGTTATATTTAGGAAGATAATCATCTTCCTAAATATCTGTGTAGCCTAACTTACATACTACGTGCGGAGGACCGTTGCATTATTTTTCTGTGACTTGATAAACTGAGTGGTTTCTGTAGTAATGATCACTATCATCCATCTTCAGCCATCGGCTAAAGGTCCATGGTTCAATTACTGTCATGGATTTAACTGCACCGCATATCGGACAGGCATATAGCAAATTCCCAACTGCCTAGTTACCACCCTTAAGTAGAAAAGATGTTGACAAGCATCTAACGGCTTACCATCTTCGATCAAATCACTTACCACCAGGGGTATAATGTTTAACTAAAATGAGAATGAAGATGAATTAATTTCGACATTCTCCTTCAAAAACGATGCCCGTTATGATATTCGAATTTTAAAACAAAAAACATTTGAATTAGGCAATAAGGCTTTATAACAAAATCTAGATGTTGAATATCATCTGGGGAGACGAGATTCAAAATCTAGATCCAGTCTAGAATCAATAAAGAAAATCTATCAGCATATTCTGCTCATTTAGCGCCAGGATATAGTCACAGAACAGTCCATATTTGTAATACACGAGGAAGATGCGTTCCTATTTATTACTGGAGTAAAAAAATACCCTGATGCGGTTGTAAATTCGTCAACAACAATCGAATATTTTTCTAGTACTATATTTGAGGTTTATTTGTAAGCTCGTGTTGGTTGGGTCAATAAAGTTTTATGAACTGCAGTGTGGCGGCCGTATCTACATTTACCGCGGGGGAAAATAAATAGAGACTGCTTTCATTCCTAGTTCGTTGTTTTCTAAAGGTTATTTTTACCCTATTCGATTTTTTAGGTGGTTGGCGTTTTGTAATATTTTCGTTTTTGATACTTTCTTTTCGCAGTGGTTTCATAGTTTATACCCTTTTTGTAGAACGTGGCAGTAGAAGAATCTTTTTATACCGTTATTTATATTCTTCGTAGGGGCAAAGTTGAATTTTGATTTCGTTCTTTGTAGGTAGTGACAAATATTCTGCATCGAAGCAGTCGTGTTCAGAACTACTTTGTTTATGCAAGACAAGATAGTATAACACGCAGTTACATTCGCAGTGCAGTGTCACGCAGCACGGCCACTGCTCTTGATGGCATGCAGGCACTTGGGACGGTACACACCAAGACTAAACTCTTTGCGGAAGAAAACCACTGCGCTAAAAACAACGTTTGTTAAGAGAATTCTTATCCAGTATTGATAGAGTCCGAACACCGTTCCTAAGGACCGGTTTCCAATGCTTTGTTAATTGAATGTTATTGAATTAGGATACGCTACCTGCTTATATTGTACTCACTTAATTCGACACGACCGACGACGATCTAATTCCAATGGTTATCAGTATATATCACAAACTTTAGACCCAAGCTACGAGCTTTTGATTAGTTCTGGTCTGAAATCTCGCGAGGTTTTATTGAAAAATTCTCGGCTCAGCACATAAATAAGGCTAATACCTATGAAAGTAAATATATACAGGTACTAATATTAATAATTCGTTCATATGTCAGAATACTGTGTTGTTTATTAGATCTTTACGAAATTATCTGAATTGTACCGTTGCACAGCACTGTGTACAAATTTCCTTATGCAAAAATATCATGGCGGCATTTTAGAAAATAATTTTATGATATATTATAAACAAAATATTGAGTTCACAATAATAAAATTATAAAATTAGTTCTGATCTTTATACGGGCATGGATTTTAATAAAAATAAAAGGGCATTTTAATTATTCTCATTAAAATAATAAGGATGTCAGATAAAATAATGTGTAAAATTTACAATTAACAATATAACTGGTTGTACATACGATACAACAAATCTTTTAATTTAATCACATTTACTTGACTGAATAGTAGCATGTGTTTATTAATGTATTAAATAGTTTGATCTTAATCCTGTTTGTATTCACTATCCTGGATATTCACTGGGAGTTTGCACCATGCAGTCGGTACACATAATATATGTAAGTATAATAAATTCATTCTTTAGAGAATGGTACAGGTAGGTATACTAAATCTAAAGTAAGTCACGTTGCTCGCATCGTGTACTCGAAGTGTCAAAACCTCCTAATGAAGCTTCGTGTAGAAGCGCCACGCGTTAAAAATTCTTCCGGTTAGGTTACGTGGCGCTTATGACATCAATTTCGCTCGAAAATTAGGCGAAATTGTTAATGTTGATATATTTTTTGAATTATTAATCTAATAGTTTTTAATTTGTGTCGTTATTAATAATGGATTTCCGCAAATTAACGCCAGAATATATTAATATCTTTTAATTGAATTTATATTTGTTACATTCACTACTAGAATGTCACCCCAACCCTGTGGGTGTTGTAAGAGGCGACTAAAGGTAAAATACCGGAAGGTGGGCCTTCTGAGGAATCGATACCTTACACTGCGACCCCCCTCCCCCCCCTTTATTTAATGGAAGAAATGGAGGCTCTGTTCAGCAGTGGAAAATCCGGTTGATACATTGATACAGTACAGTAGGTATATACCTTACTTAGATGACACCAAGATCAACTTCTTATAAGCACGTGACAATTATTTGTCTGTGATTTTTGCTTTGATATTCGCTACCCACTCTATCGTGTTCCCTCACGCCGTACCTAGGTGTTGAATTTCTTCAATACAAGAGTTTTCCAGGAAGGTGTATCGGAACTGACCCAGTGAGTATGATCGCTCAATAAATCTGTGTACGGCACGCGATGAATGACGGTATTTAAAAGGATTTTCGAGTACTTTCTAATTGGAGCTTTTAATGGTATGTTGTGTGTAAGAGGCATTTAATTTGAGTACTTGTACCTGCGAGTACACGATTTAATAGTTTAAACTTTATTGAGTTTAGTTTTGGTGAATGATTTCCAGAAAGTGCATGCATTTTCAGGGTTATGCTCCAAACTTTCTTTTATAATTCAAGTTATTTTACGAGACCTAAATGATTATTCTTGAAAAAAAAATCTCAATGTTTTATGAATAACATAAATAAAATAAATACAATGTCAAAAATTTAAGGTCCATTACATATAATCAATTTAAACATAGTGCTGACGTAAAGTCTGAGTCAAATTTATACTTGAGTCCCGCACTTGGCATCTGGTCGCAATGTACCCAGCACACGCCGCATTACCCCTTTGTATCGCCAAGGAGACCTGTTGGGAAGTTAGCTTATATTTTTACATGTTTATTATTTAAATGATCTTTATTTTCCAATCTTCCATTTTATATCCGAAAATACGTCGTCGTTCAGGTTCGTTACAGGTTACAATGTTTATTTTACATTCCAACTAGGTTTCCATCGTAATATATAGTGTCTAATTATTACCTTTATAGTAAATAATTGTAATGACATCTTATCCCTAAATAAATTTACTTGGGAGAAGCTAGTCCACCCACAACAAAGGGTATCCTAGTGTGGGGGCTAGTGTGATGTAAGACCACTTTCATGCTTGTTATATGTACATTATTACATATGTAGTATTATATTATTTAGACAAATTCTACTCATATAATGTTAAAATTTCAATTGTTTTGTTTTGTTAATTATTTCTGTCTGATCTGTGTGCCTGTTTTTTGCATAATAAACCTAATTATTACTATAAATAAGCTTCCTTTGCAGAAGTCTGTTATTCTTTCAGCAATAAAAAAACACCCAAATATATTAATTATGTTTTTAAGCAGTATGTTTAGAGCCATCTATTGAACATGATACAACAGTCATATTTTGAAAATATTAAAACAATATCCATTTACACTATTCTTGCATAGCAGGTCAGCTTATAATCATATCTTTACATTTTATTGCTTTATTGGAATTTGGGTGGATGAATTTTTTAAAATATATTTTAAATCTACATCTATCAAAAGCCTAAAAATGAGAACCATAAAATCAGTTCCATCATAATGCGCCACATCATGATTAGCAATCATCAAGATTGGCCTAATATGACAAGGTTGGTTCATAACCAGCTATATCGATCAGAGATGCACGTTTGATGATCAGACTTGATAATTTGTTACTCTCTTACAGTAGTTAATTATTCTAATAGTTGACATTTATTTTAAATTGATAGACATGTATTTTTATATTGTATTTGACATTTTGTCTACAGACTAGTTGTACCCAACATATTTAGAAATACTTAGGAACTTCATGAAGGGCATTTAGGGGAAAACATCGCCAGAAACGATGTTTACTGGCCTAATGTTGACAACGAAATTGAAGAGCTCTGTAGGGCATGCGATGCGTGTAGACAACAACGGGATGCTCCCGCGCGATCTTTATTGCATTCCTGGGCGTTCCCTACATGCTTATATTTTAATGTTTGGTAATTTTTCATAACCTCTTTTGCAAAAAAAACGGGCACCCAAGGAAAATTACGTTCTAAGGTCGATTTCAGTTAATTAAATGAAATGTATTTCTTTGACGTAGTCTGTATACTTATAATCGTGTAAATTTATGCGCGTGAAGTGAATTCGAGCAATTAAAAGAAAAAAACGATGGATTCTTTAAAATCGATGCACACGCCCAAACAATAAGAAGTGGTCGGCAATAAAGACAAGTTTTTTTTTTACTTTTTTTATTAAAATAAAGTTACAAATGTAAAAACCTAATAACGAGTGTGACCTCCTCTTGCCAAAATCACAGCTTGAATACTTCTGGGCATGCTTTCCAAGATGTTTTTAATAACGTTTTGAGGAATACGTTCCCACTCTTCTGCAATGACTATCTTTAGCTCCCTGATGTTTTGTGATGTTTTGCACTGATCTTACCCGTCTCTTTAGAACATCCCACACATGCTCAATTGGATTGAGGTCAGGACTTCGAGCTGGCCAATCTAAACGACGGATCCCAACTTCTTGCATGTACGCTTCCACGTCGCCAGAACGATGCGGGCGAGCATTATCGTCCATAAAAATAGAATCTTCCCCAAGTGCAGTCAATGTGGGTTGTGCAAATGTAATTAGGACTTCCATTGTGTACCGGTGTGCATTTAATGTTCCATTTTCTAAGAAAACTAACTCCGTACGCTCCGTCGAATTAATTGCTGCCCAAAACATAACGGAGCCTCCGCCATAAGGAGTGATTTCTTCGAAACACACTTCCGCATAGCGTTCCCGTGGTCTTCGCAGCACTCGCCGGTGTCAGTCCTCTCCAAACAAAGAGATTCTAGCTTCATCAGAAAACAATACTTTATTCCAGTCCTCCAGAGTCCATGAAGCACAGTTCCGAGCAATCTGAAGTCGAACTGACACGGTGCTCACGGAGTAATTTAGGGCCCCGAGCTGGGCGGTAACTCTTGATATTGGCAGCCAAAAGCATCCTCCTGACCGTCCACAAGCTAACTTCTACTCTTCTTACTTCTTCAAGGCTCTTCTTCGGGTCCACACTTGACGCCTTACGATTACGCAACGCCTGACTCACCAAAAAGCGGTCATCTCTTGGTTCTGTGCATCGTTTTCTTCCCGAACCGGGTCTTCTTTTGACCGAACCAGTCTCTTGATACCGTTGCCAAGTCCTCTGGACAGTTGAACGACAAACATTTAGCCGCAGAGACACGTAAGTTTGCGAACAACCTTCTTCAAGTAGGGCTTTAATTTTACCGGCCCTTTTCGCTTTATCACTCATATCAAAAAGTGGTATTTAATGTAAAAAGAAAGATTAAATTGTTTAATTTGCAGAAAATATCCAAAAAGTTTTAAAATATCGTAATCAGTTAAAAATTGTTTTCAGCAATTCGCGCCATTAGTAAAGCAATTTTAGAATAATCCACAATAATCATTATTTTTCTTTTAATAATTTCAAATTTTAAATTTGGAACGTACAACGAAAGAATCATGCCAGGATGCTTCAAAAAACATGCCAATACATCGTCAAATTAACAAAACCTATTTCTTGTTCTTCTTCATTGAAGTAGAGAAAAAATCTAAAGTGCCCGTTTTTTTTGCAAATGAGTGTATTAATTGTTATAGATACTTTACTTCTGTAGCATCATATGCACCCAAATTAGGGCATTTATGAGTGAGATCCAATTATTATCATTAACTGTGACGTGCAAAGATTAATAATTTATTTGCATATGTAATTGTAATTCATATCATACTCGTAAGTGCAATTCGTGTTTGTGCGGTACTAATTGAATAAAATAAATAAATAAAACAGGAAATAACTAAATCGAAAAAAGGTTGTAAAACAATAAAAAAACAAGCTATCTCGGCCCCGCTAACTTCAGGTTTTGTTGTATTTTAGAAAAGCACTACAATTTTTTGAGTAGCTTTTTGTGATTAATAAAAGATCTATTTTTCAATATAAAAAAATCGTATTTATGAGATAGTGGCCAGGCTAGCTTATCTGCTATGTAATAATACGACGTAGGAGCCTTCAAAATGAGAGCATATTTCCTCCTCAAAGCCGGCAACGCATCCTCGAGACCTAGTGTTACGGATATTCGTGGGCGACGGTGCCGCCTGCTCGTTTGCCATACTATCCCATAAAAAAATTATAAACCAATAACACAGACAAGCTGTGTAACAAAATGAGTAGCGCTTTCAGTGTAGCAGCTCGCAGTATTATAGTGCCACCTTTCAGTCCCTGCGGGAAAATTACTGTAGTTTCCTGTACCTGAAACAAAGAAAAACATTACTTAGATGTTTTAAGACGTATGAACAATTTACAGGAGAGATGCTTCAGTGGCAGTGAATGCGTATAACAATCGAGCGGTCGTAAGTTTGATTCCTCATCATGGGTTTGAACTTCCTAACATAGAAGCGCACGTGGCTAGTAGAAAATGATAGGCGTCGTGAGTAGAGCCAATTTATATCTTCAACCACATCATCAGTTAATGAAATAAAATGTGTTTGTGTGTGTGTGCGTCTGAGTGTGTTGTGTGGGTACATATTTAAGTTCCAGAAAGGTATGTCTCAAAAAAGTAAAAAATTTATCTTCCGAAATAAACTGTGTCAATATGTAGATTGGAGATACCTAGAGTGCATAAGACAATAGTAACTTAAGGGTCGAATTTAACAGCCTAAGCCAAAGGCGAGGGCTGACATAAGTCGAGGTTAAAATGCGTTTTTGCACGAGTTATACACCCGAATTTTTACTTCAATTGCGAGAGAATTAAATAATGATTTAGTCAGTACCTAATCTTGAATTAAAATTGAATTTATGTAATTATACAATGTTCTATTTTAAGTGTCATTGTTTCGAAAAAATATACTGAGACCCCCTAATCTACGGGTATTATTAAGACCCAGGCAAACTTTTGGCTTGAAAAATATTAACTGAATAATTTTAAATATATTAAAATAATCTTTTTTATGCTTCTGTGCTTAAAAAGAAGGCTTATATTATGCACTACTGCTTTAAAAACCGTTTTAGTCCGCTTACACCGTGCTTAAACAAGAACTTCACGAGCATTAAAAGTGAAAATATATTTGCAAATCAGTGGTTCGCGTGTTCAGTGGCTAAAAGTTATAACAAACAGACTGAAAATACAGTAGGTACCTTATAGATACCTAACTTTGGTAACGAGAAAAGATACCTACCAACTTACCTACCCATGAAATATTTTTGGTAGGTATATAACAGATTAAACTTTCTAGTGGTACTTACAAGTAAGTACGTATTGGGGCCCACTGTGTCAAAGGTTAAATTCCACATTGCAACCACCCGTTATAGAAACTTTTCAGCCTCAAAACTACTATAAAAATCTTTTTTGATAGCCAGTTATCAAACTTAGTTATCAAATTAAAATTAATTATTTTTTATTTTACCGAGAAATGGAACAGACTTCAACACACAAATGTGTGAAATAATTTGTTGAAGTCGGTATCTATAGTTCAAAAGTACCTATTATCACAATATTGTGCGCATGGTACCGACTTCGATTGTCATTCACTGTCAATGACTATATCATCAAGATATAGTCACTTTTAAGAACACTTTTCAGTTATTGAAGTGTAAGTCAAAAATGGATGAAACGATTTTGATGAAATTTCAATGAAACCACACGGGAAGCATTAGCTTTCCAATAAAAAAAAACATCAAAATCGGTTTACCCAGTCAAAAGTTCTGAGGTAACAAACATAAAAAAATACAGTCGAATTTAGTAGGTACCTCCTCTTTTTTTTAAGTCGGTCCAAAAAGACATACTAAACCCATTACTTACTATTTCAGGTAAGATAAAATCCACATGCCTTTGAAGATAAGAAGTATGGACGGCGTGGCGTAAGCTCAGTGGTAGGTTCTCGTAATTCCAAAAAATATCAATGATAACAATGTCTGTAAATACTGTTTGTATTAAAAACAAAATATGTTTTTCAACCTCAAAATAGCTGGGTAGCCGCGAACGCAGCCGCGTATTTCAATTTTCATCGAGCCGCGAACAAAAATACTGAACAACCATAAAAGGATTTTTAATAGATGCGAAGCCATTGGCGTATTCAGTTACTTCCTAGCTACATATTAAATAGTAGCAATTATTATTTATTATAACATATATATTAGGTATTCCAATTTATATTGATATAATTAATTTATTTTGTGTTTGATTGATTTTAACTTACCACTTCCTCAATTAAAACAATTTTATTAGTATACGTGTATCAACTTTATGTTAGGTTCAACATAAGTAACATTTGGTAAAGAAAACTTTAAACATTTCGTCTTTTTTGAATTGAAAAGAAGATTACTAGCCGGTGAACCATTTATAGATCATAGATAACACATTATTTACATGAATTAGTTCAGTGTCTATCCTATCTACTTTAGCAATGAGGTATCATCTGCGAATAAAACAATATCGCAGAAATCTTTGACCACGCAAGGCAGATCAAACGTTAGAAACAGGAAGGGTCTCAAAATTGATCCCTGCGGTACTCCCATTTTTACCAATGACCCAGAAGTATTGCTAGTTATTCCAACTTCTGTTGCCTGTCTGACAGATATGATTCTATAAGATTCAGAGCTTTACCTCGAATACCATACTGTGAAAGTTTACGAATCAGAGTGCAGTGCTCTACACAGCCTTGGAAAGATCACAAAATGTGCCAATAGCATCATGTCAACTCTCCCAGGCTTTCAGTATACGTGACATCAATTGAACACCTGCATCTGTTGTGGATCTGCTCTTTGTGAAACCAAACTGATTTTCATTTAATAAATTATGCTCATTAAAATGGGATAAACGTTGTTTGAGCATAATATTTTCAAATACTTTACTTAGAACAAGTAAGATGGAAATAGGTCTATAATTGCAAGGGTCAGATGCAGACCCCGACTTTAATCCCGACTTTGTTTACATTGTTTCATTAAGTCGAACAACCTCCAGAACACAAGTAATATAATTACAAATTTACATAAACATTTTTCTAATGTAAATAATATTTAAAACCCACCTGTCTTCGTTATCAATCCGACAATGGCACCCAAACTATACGTCCAAACAAATATTGTTGTTTGTCCAGCAGCAGCGGTGATTTTAACGGTCTCTTTGTTTCGTTGTGACGGGTGAACCACCGCGTGATTGAATTTCATATGAAACTATAATAGCCAATAATCCCTATGTACCCACAACCCCAAAAGGGGGTAGTTTTTACTGCACTGAGCTAGTTTTTGTGAAAACTTTGGATTATTTTGTTTGTTTGACGATAAAGTTCAAATTGTTAATTCAGCTATACGAGGTGGTAGATCGTATTATAAAAAATCCGCCTTGGTGCGAACCACACCAGAGTCTGATGTGCTTCCTCAATGCAATAGTATGCAAGTACTACTGTGTTGAGACGTGAAGGTAACTATAGCAAGTAGAATTACTGTGCGAACGAGACATAAGAACTAATGTAACGTCTTGGAGTCACAAGCGCAGTGCAGTGCAAGTAGAACGAAAACAACGACACTGCAACTGTAATCGACAGGCGTGACGCTTACCATCACACTCTTACATAACGAAAAAACCATTGAAGACTAGGTTAATTTTATGATACCTACATGTATAAATATGACTCTCAAACTTAACCCTTTCTGTTAATTCATCATCACATCAACAGTCGGAAGAGTTCTATCGCTGAACAAACCCACTATAGGGTGGTTTGCCATAATCTCACGCTTGGCAGGTGTCTTGAGCAAATGGTAGGTTCTTTGTTGATAAAAAAGTTAAATTGGTAAAGCTCCGCTTTTATGCGCTTAATACGCAGTAACGTCTGCAGGGATCGACGTGAGTCAGTGAGTGAGTGGTATGCTGCTCATCTTTTCCTAAGCCTTAAACTCTTACGTCACCTAGGAAGACAAGGATCAGACGAATTATTTATTTCTACGAAATATAGTCTGTAAAATAAACTGACACTGAAATGACGCTTTATAAAAAAGCTGACTGAAATAAAATTGGTTATATTATAGTAAACTGATACTGAAATGACGCTTTATAAAATGCTGACTGAAATAAAATTGGTTATATAGTAAAACAAATTTTATTGAAGCAGGAAAATGTTCCCAAAGTATTTAACATAATTCAGTCTCCAGACTGCTTAATAACATGTAAATTTCCGGGCAAAACGTAATTTGTCTGAAATTGCGCGTCGCCGTAACGCCATTACGATGAAAGTGCGTTCGACCGATGCGATGCATTAATATTCCGGTCATTTCGCACATTGTCCGGACGTGTCGCCGCAATCATTAGTTTCCCGATCGTGGTTTGGGTATGATTGGTTATGTCATTAATTTAATGTGAGTTGAAGCCTTCCGAACGGAGCTTACTAAGTTGGTTTAAGCGTAGAGAACCCTTATTGTCCAACTATGCTGGTAAATTTTGAAGCGTTCGGTGCTTAGTCGTTCTTAACGGATTAGCTATGTTAAGCTACGTCCGCCACGGTCATGATTCGGATGGGTGACCGCGCACGGAAGCGCTCAATATTAGGCACGTTAAGCCGTTCTGTCCCGGTTGTTTTCTTAGTATGGCAGTCGTTATAGGATGAACCAGAATATTTCAAAAAACCTTCAGACAAACCACGCTATTACCCGCTCAGATTTAAACTTAAACTAGAAATACATAAGAGCAGATTATTAATGCAAAGTAGTGGTCCCCATGCAATGGCTATAAAAATATTAATAAATTACCGGACGTATTAAAGAAGGATGAAAACGAACATGATTTTACAAAAAAACTAAAAAACTTATTGATAGAAAAATGTTATAACACCGTAGAACAATACTTATGTGACAAATATACTTATATAATAAAAAAACAAATCGGGCCGCTTCACACTAAGTTGCCACACGCACACCCAAACCTGGGTCATTATGTAGTGTTATGTAAATTGTTATTAAGATACTTACATCATATGCAATAAATGATTTGATTTGATGTTGGTAGGGTATTTTCCGAAAGCCTAGGCAGGCTATCTGCCACCCACAAGTAGAAAAACTGCCGTCAAGCACCTAACGGTGTGTTCCGGCAGCTGCCCTTGAGCGCCAGCAATTCTAGGTTAGCCTGAACAACATCTTAGACCACATCTTAGACATATCATCACTTATCATCAGATGAGATTGTGGTCAAAGACTTATCTATCAGAAATAAAAAAAGAGTACTGAAAGTACTCTTTATTAGTGACCAAAATGCAAACCAAGACGCAAAGGTATCCTTAAAGATATAATCATTATAAAAAAATGCATCTCAATGGGCAGCAATATGAGATACCCAATTAGTAGTAAGGACGCCCATTAGAAGTATTACCGCGCAATATGTGTCGCAAAATGTGTAGTTTTGCATATTATATTATATTGCAGTGTGGATCTGTCGCCTATATTAGCTACTATTTTGTCAATTTTAGGATTGTATGAAATAATCGCGAAATAGGTATATTCCTTTGTAAAAAAATATGAATTAGAATTTGATACTTTGTCTGGAGGTTCTTCACTCGATCAGTGCACAGCTTTGAATATCGACGTATGAATGGTATATAAAGTAATTTAACCTTCCATTGAAGAGTTTGTACCCGACCAACGTAATCTTTTAGTGACGGTGGTATATTAATTATATTCTTTGTACCGAAGGATTGTGTTTGTAACCAAAATTACTGGATCAACTTATTACTGTAGGTACCATTTTTTTGGGACAATCATAATGAGTAGGACTTTTAGATTGACATTTCTAGCTATCATCAACGTACAAACACCGCTTTTGTGTAAGTCATAATCATCAAAATAATATAAGTATCTCATCGTATCAAATATCAAGATACTTCCTCAGATGGTAAACTGACAAAATCTTGTAAACACCACCAATATGGGTTGGGTTCGAGCTTTCAAATGGTTGTTTTGGTGATCTTCTTATTTATGTTGAATAGATCGGTCACTTCTCCATTTAAACTTTGAAGGGTGATCTCTTCTTCTTTCTTATTTGAGGGTTTAGAACCAGAACTAAGCATGACATCGATTTATGTCTTCATCACCTAGGTTTGTATCGTTTCACATTTTTAAAAAGATATGTAGATATACTTAAGAATTGTGAGCCTCAAAACATTTTCATAAAGTGTTTAGGGTGCGTGACAGTAAGTGTGCCATATTTTGCTCAACCGCACCACACTCACATTCCACATGTTACTTATCTATTATTACCCTATTTGGCCAGGTTGATGACTTCAGAATTGGCCACTGCAGTTCCTTACCAGGAGACAGGTGTTCTGCTGGGCTATAGTTTGCGGGTGTGGGGTATTTTTTGTACCAAAGTTAAAAGTCTCTTTTGTTCCTCCGTTGTCATCGCAATCTCTGGCGTATAACAAATAAGTAAACTATTTCATAATAATCAAGATCGCTATAGCCTTTATCTTATGCTGCGGCTTTATAGTGATGGCAGCTTGACAAATTAATGCGATGACACCTGGATAGTGGATTATACACACGATGTATAGAAGTGTTGCTTGACGGCTGCCAATGTCGGTAGGGGATTTGTATAATAGCGACGGGTGGGGTGTTAACCGAAGACCTAAAAATGGCACTAAAAGATCGTAATGAAGAGGTCGTGGCGGAAATTCTTAAAAGTAAGAGGACCCCAGAGTCAGTGGCAGGTCCATCCGTGACAAAATAAATGTAAGGATTAAAGAGGTAAATTTAGTTTTATAAATTTAATGTAAAAACTGCATGTGTAAATCATATAATTAAATAATATTAGCATAACACTAATAAAACTTAGAATATTAAAAAAATATATGGACTCGCTTAGTTTTTAAGATACAACACCTTGAACACTAACTTACATCTAAGCGTTAAGTCAAATAAATTATGAATGGAGTATGAAACTTGTAAAATTATAATATATGTTATTAAATAAAACTTGATCGAAAAAGAGTACAGACCTAGAGTCTGTAGTGCGTAGTTTAATTATATTAAAAAAACCGAAGACCTTCCGACGTAAGTGCATGAACGAAACACGAGCAGTCCTCTACTCCCATCTCTTAAAACTATTATCGAAAACAAACGTCATTATTACAATCTTAAAACATTAATACTGAGTTTTGTACCACGGCCGTCATATAACATTAATGTTCATATAGCGCTGTTTTTATCGCATAAATAACTTTATTCAATGCGTGCAACCCGCTCTCATGTTAAAGCTGTAATATAAGTTTACTTTAAAGATATTTGGTAGTATGAAATTAAATTGTTAAACAGTAATGTTCGCCTTACTGTGATCCGATTTGAATGGTATGATATGGGTGCCGGTGAAATTACAGGCACGTGAGACTTAGCAAGTTTATGTCTCAGAGTGACGGGCACAGTGCAGTGCGCCACTTGTGACGAACTGTACCTGTTATAGTCATAGGTTACCAATTAACACCTGGTTGGTTTCGTGCTTGTTACATCGCGATAGCGTAAACATCACTTTGAAATTTTTATTTTGACTATATCTAAAAGTACATGTTATATGACATTTATATAAAATTGATCCGAAAACAACTAAATAGTACTTGTAACATTACTTTTTATGCACTACACTACTGAACTACAGTATTTTTAAAATCATCCAGCATTTTGCACGAAGAAATCGGCGCAAGCATCAAGTTAAAGCACGCGTACACCTTATTGGAAAATAAGTTCGTTTGACTTTAGTGAGTACCTGCTAACCGGCATAGACCTGTTAATTTCGCTAAGCTTGTTCAATGCAAATGTTCTCTACAGAAGCTACAAGAAATCTTTGCCTTTAGAGGCCCACTTTACAAATATTCAGAATGGCAAGTGCAGACCGGGTCTGATGTAACAGTTGATAAACCTCGTCCGAACAGGGAACAGTTTGTAAACTGCCGTATTTACGGCCAAAGTTGACTAAACAGCTACGAAAATACGGTTTAATTGTAACTGTTGTTTAGGCGAGGACGTAATTAGAGGTTATAATGTTAGTGTTTAATGTTGGCTATTCCGGTGCGGCTCATTATGGCGGGAGTGCAGGGCTACGTTCAGAACCTCAGAGTCAAGTTGTTTGGCTGATTTGCCTCCTACTTTCTCCCCGAGTTTCTTGCCCATTATTCTAGCAGTGGCTCTTTACATTTTTTTAGCGTTGTAGATGCCTAAATTGAATAAATGATTTTGAATTTGAATTTGACTTGGAGGTACGGAATGAAACAATGTTTTATAATATCAATTATCAACGTTAGTATTAAAATATCTGTCTTTTTTATAGTGTTTCTTGTGTTGTCTTTTGTTGCGGGGAATTATCAAATTATATATAATTTATATGGAATTTGAAAAGCATGATACCACCGTTAACTGTAAAATTCAAATGAGTGCCTATAATTCTATTATAAGCACATGTCAGGTAAGGTTGCAACCTCTTAACGACCAATTTTGACGGGTAGAAAAGTTGGAACCTTCAGAGGTTCAGAACGATCAAAAAAGGTTGTGAAAGACGTTAGTATAAAAAGTTGTACCCCGAGTGCGCTCTAACCGAGGTTCTGAACGTATCCCTATTTAGAGCGTGCAGAATTGTTTGGTTTCTTGTTGGTTCCACCTACGTAAGCAAGGAAACTGTAATGTGGTTAATACGATGGCTTATTAAATATTTTGATAGTTGACTTTAGTTGAACACTAACATTACATAAATAAACAAATTGAAATAGAACACGAACAAATTTGAATAGAACAAAAATCATTAAACAAATTGTTACATAGCTAAACATTTTTATCTCGATCAGGAATCAAAACTGCACTCCCAGTACTACGTACCAGGGATGCCTTAACTGTACATCTAGATGTATAGAATACGATGCGCATTTTGTGCTTTGAATGTAGGATTCCTTACTTTTAACAATTTTAAACATCGTGAGAGGGCGCAGTTTTGGCCTAGATCTGATTGTTGGTTTATTATATTTTTTTTCCTGCATGAAAAAATAATAACGGAATACTCTTCAACATTTTGTATGTATGCATGTTTGTAAACTGTTGAAGCGCTCCTAGTGAAGTTTGCTTAGCTGTTCTTAACTTCTCAGCTAAGTCAAGCAACGTCCGCCGCGGTCATGAGTTGGATGGGTGACCGCTAGTGACATTACTACTGAGCGCTTCCGTGCTTCGGAGGGCACGTCGTTAAGCCGTCGGTCCCGGTTGTTGTCTAAGGGTGACGTTTAGCATCGTTAGCAGTCGATATATGTGTGTAGTGTATAGTGGTAGGGCATTTTGCGAATGTCCGTCTGGCTAGCTACCACCCTCAAGTACAAAATCTGCCGCCAAGCACCTAATGGTGTGTTCCGGTAGCTGTCCTTGAGAGCCAGTTCTAGGTTAGCCTGAACAACATCTTCGACCACATCATCACTTACCACCATGTGAGATAGTGGTCAAAGAATAACCGTCAAAAAATTTAGTTGAGTATCTCTGTAATTAAATTACCTGTTAATGTCGCATAATTCATTTTGCAACGTGGACATGTCATATTTTAGTGCGACTTAAACCGTCTTTCAACTTTCTGTAATTATTATTGTACCTCCAAACGCATCTACGCTTATTATTTTTTGGAAATCCTGTAATAAACCAATGTTATTATCTTTTTCATCTTTCATACAGTAAATTCTGGTAAATAGTTACTGAGAACAGATTTTCCAGAGGTGGCACATAATATTATTGTTGGTATATTGTCGTCGAGTCAGTGTAAGCACTCGATTCCCTGAACACCTTGAATTAAGCTCCAACCTTGTGATGATTTGTGCGACTTCTTACTTAGTGCTATTAATAAGGCGCTTTGTGAATTGTGCTTCTACTAGGGGAATTATGGTATTCGGACACTACACCTTTTTTATTTATTGCCTAATATTATACAGACAGGCAGGTGGCCCACCTGATGGAAAGTGAACGTTTGTATTTTTTTTTTTTTTTTTTTAACCAGGCTAGCCAACGCTTTGCCGACATCTAAGGAATTTTGTGACATTCCTTTTTAAACAATAAGTACCTATCTGACATGGGAATAAAATTTATATGCATGCCTGATAGGCTGCTGTATATTAAGTTTTTTTTACAACTAGTTTAAAAGTTAAATAAATATTCTTAACATAGGCATACATAATTTATAAATGTATGTAACATAACATAGACTAAAAAATTTTGTAAATTTTGGTGGAAACATAAGTGTCCGGAATACATTAACCTCACTGTTTAGTTCTACACAAGATAAGTATCTAGTTAACTTATCGCCACTAGCAATTATCATAGCAGGCAATTACAATATAATTTATGATTTAATTAATATTTGTAATCATAATAACAATTATTGTTGATTGATGGTCCCACACCGAGTAATTTTTTAATGTGATTGTGTCGGTATTGAGAGGATTATATAGCGCGTACTTCTACATACAAAAAAAAATCTTTTCTACCTCTTAATATTATTGCCCGATTTTGGTGATTTTTGTGTTCATGTATTGAACATATCATTTACTAAGCTTGTACGTTTTATTTATTCCAGTTTTCTAAATAACTTAAAAGTTAGCAGAAACTTTAAAGTTTTAAAGAAAGCAGAATATGCTTCTAACTTAACTAGTTTTCTAACTGAAATAAATAAAACGTACAAGCCTAGTCACTGATATGTTCACTACATGAACACAAAAATCACCGAAATTGAGCAATATTAAGAGGTAGAAAAGATCTTTTTCTTTTTGTATGGAGAAGTACGCGCTATATAATCATCTTAAAGCCTACCTGATAAGCGGCCTAACGTTTGCCGATAACAGATGCATTTCGTCACAAGTGACGAATTGTACTGCGCCTGTCAACTTGACACATACCTACAGTTGTTAAGTCCCATATGTGCCTGTAATTTTACTGATTCACAAGGACTACTGCCGGAACATACTGTTAGGTGCTTGGCGACAGATTTTCTACTTGAGGGTGGTAGCTGCCAGGCGGGCATTCACAAAATGCCGTGCAATGAAGCGCGGGGCCACGACGGCTTAACGTGCCCTCCGAAGCAAGTGCACGCTCGCTCAGTAGTAATGTCACTAGCGGTCACCCATTCAAGTCATGGCCGCGGCTGTTTAACTTAGCTACTCGGCTAAGCAAACTTCGCTACGACCGCTGCAAAAGCTAATGAGTTTGAGAAAAAAGAATTTTAATCAGAAAAAACTCATTGACTACCTACAAACTGTTTTCAGTACGATATAATGCACAAAAACCTGTGTGTGTTTACAGGATTTACGCCGTAAATCACAGCAGACACTTGTTGACACTGATCGCGGCGGCATTAATATTGCTGTTTTTGAACGGGTTATTTTGTACAAGCGAAACCGCGGCGTGTTAACGCGAATTTAGCGTTAAATCGTGCGTTTTGTTTGCGATGCGTGAACGGTGAATTATAAAACGTTTGTTGAGCTTGTAAATTACTCTTGATGTGTTGGGAGATTATCATATCGCCGGTTCTATTTTGGTAAAACAAAATACACTCATTTCAACGACTATTTCATCAAGAGACGAAAATATTTTTCAGTTATTGGAGTGTAACTCAAAATCGGCTTGACCGATTTTCGGTTTCATTTGTATGTAACATAACCAAATCTTTACGATCTTTCTTGACGATTTCATACTTAGGTACTTTAAAATATATATAGACACGTCATATCATATTATATCATCACGTATCAAAATACCCATGTTTCGTCAGATACATATAGGGTGTGAGCCTATTATTATCTTTTGTGCACAATTGCAAACTCTGGGACTCCTACAGAAAGTTTATAGTAAGAATTAGCCTTGTGATTTCACGCTTTATTTTTGCCCAAATATAAACAGTTAAAATGTTTCAAATGCACACAATTCGTTTATATTCTATTAATATATGAAATCGAATCCAGCTTAAGATTCCTAACGTTTCACCTCCGATGCTCAACGCCACTTGACGAACTAGCTTGCTCAAATATAAATAGTTCAAATATGTCAAACGCACACAATTCCTTTCAAATATATACCTGTATTTGATTAACATCACACCTACATCATTGATTAAATCATAGACCGTAATAAAACATTTCTACAACAAAAAATCTTGCCCCACTTTCATTCGACGCCCAAAAACGTCAAACGACATCGCGGCATCAAATGAAATCATAAAATGTTGTCGCTCGCGGCGTCACAAACAGATTTGTTCCGCGATACGGATGCGTCGCTACGCGCGATTAATTGCCGCGATAACGCGGTCAGTGCAGACCCGGCTTTAGATTTGTATGGTTCAAGTTTTGATGGTCACAAGATTTTAGGTTTGGAATGATGTCAAAAGATTATTTTATTTTAAAATTTATAATATTTTTTTACTTCTTTCTTACAATTTTGACAAACTAAAGCATAACCCCAACACCCTACAACCCCATCGGGTTTGGCGAGTACTTATCTTATTCCTCTATTTTTACTTATATATATATATATATGCCTAAAATATCGCAAATGTTATGTAAATATAATTATTTTGTAATACATAATAAATAAAACCATATAAATAAGTCTGCGAGACGCAGCTGCGCACTCGCCCTGATGATGAGCATCGGATATGCTCGGAACCTACGAGACGTATTCAATCGAGAGCATCTTTAGCGGTTATTGTATAATCAGTACTATAATATTATAAATGCGAAAGTAACTCTGTCTGTCTGTCTGTCTGTCTGTCTGTCTGTCTGTCTGTCTGTCTGTCTGTCTGTCTGTCTGTCTGTTACGCTTTCACGCCAAAACTACTGAACCGATTTGAATGAAATTTGGTATGGAAATAGTTTGAGACCCGAGAAAAAACATAGGATAGTTTTTATCCAACTGCGCAAAAAGAAGTTAATGTTTTTGCGCGCGATAACCGACATACGCGCGGGCGGAGCCGCGCCCGGAAAGCTAGTATTTAAATATGTATGAAACTCACGAGAATTTCATTTCATAAATAAAATCAGTCGTTCGTCACACAATTAGGAATGTAAGCGTTACAAGTAGCCTAGCTTGTTTGTGTGCGTGGCGACAAGCTTAAGTCAATTCGTGGTAGGTTGCTGTGTACTTACTGCTACATATATGCAGTAGTAAGTAATTGTAGAATAATGTTGTCTAGGGTTTTCGCGATTGTTATCCATAGTAATTAAACAACTTTAAACAGTTTAAATCGCGTATATTTATCATTATTTTTGTCCCGACGTTTCTAACACTTTGCCGTGATCGTGGTCACGGGTTGAAACAGTCACCTCATCTCTTCCCGTGAGTGTCGTGAGAAGCGACTAAGGGACAAATACTGGAAGGTGGGTAGCAGCGCCTTCTGATGAACTGTTATCTTATTCTGCGATTCCAAGACGCCTGCCAACCGTGGGGATTAAAGGGGGAGGCTATGTTCAGCAGTGGACAATCCGGTTTATACAGTCAGACATATTAATTTATTATTTTTTAACATTAGGTATTAAATTAATTTTTAGCATCATCAGGAGGTCTTGACTCTTCAAGTGCATGATCGAGATTCACTCGAAGAGTCAAGACCGGCTGATGATGCTTCGTTTAGAAATAAAACGCGTCACAAATTTGCCGGTTATATTGTTTATGACGTCCCGTAGGCTTAGCAGGAAAATTAGGCGGAATTCCACTAAGTAGTTATTTATAATTTAAGTATTTTTCTAATAAATATATTTAATGTTTTAATATATCTTTGAATAATTGTTTTTATAGATATAGATTTCTGCAAAAAATCGCCTAAATCTATTAATCTGGTCCCACTCATTATTTAATGGCCTTGATTTAATAATAGTTACCGCTTAAGTACGTTAAGAAAAAAATACCCAGTGTAAGAATTCTCAAACTACCAAGAGAGCAGAAGTTCATAGGAGTTTCATACTTCAGATCTCTTTCTAGGATAGCTACATTAACTAAAACAAGAAGTCGACTAAAGTCAAAAACGTATAGCACGATTTAATAAAGAAACAAATCAAAGATGGCGCAGCAAAATATTTTACTTGCACCAACAAGTGATAATGATTTGTATTGATATCTTCGATTCGCTTATTCAGCCGTGTTATACCCCTAATTAGACAAAAACTAAACGCAAGTAACTGAATAGAATTTGACTAAAAATAATTTGTTGAAATGTCGCGCCTACCCTCATTTCTTGCTAAACTGATAGATCAGTGAAAGTCAATAAAACACGTCGAATCGAACATTCAGACATCGTACGATAATTTATTTAGCTTTGATCGAATCGCGCCGTCCGACTTCAAACGATCTATTTATGGAAGCGACGATTGATCGATTCCACGAGCGATGATCGAGAGAACTGTTCGATACCGTTGAAGTAATTGAATTGGAAAAGTATCGAATGTTAAACGACAGTTTTGTGCCATTTGGATTTCTTTTGGACATCCCATCATTATCATCAGTAGCCTGAAGACATATATTATGTGACAATGAACAGTATAAGATAGTTGCGTCTCATTGCGAAGTAGACAATGTCGTCCGTCCAGTTTATAAATCATCATCAATCACATTAGGTGATATTATAGCGGTCAAAAGCTAACCTATCAGGCATATTTTTTTTTACGTGATTGTGATGGATATAGCAGGTGGCCCACCGGATGTTAAGCGGATTAACCACTGTCTATAACAAATGCATTTCGTCATGTGACGAATTATAAGTATATTGAACCGATAGTTTTGTATGTCTGACCTCGATATATTTCCTGAAGGCAAGTGATGATGTGGTCGAAAAAATGTTAAGAAAGGGAACGGTCCGACAATAACATTGGGATCACAAATGGTTTAGTGCTTGGATTCATTTCTTTTACCTGCTTTTTACCTGGCCAGGAGAGCTTTCGAAATAATCATGTTGTATGTACTACCATGGAGTGAAGATAGGCTCACCTAAAGCGTTGGCAACTCAGCCATTAAGCCTCAAAAGTTACACGTTAGTATGGTAAAGAACATTTACCATAACAGCAATATATCCCTGCTACGAACATAAATATTTTATCGAAGCCGTCCTGCGTAAAACAAGCCTTCTCTTTTAAAACAATATCAAGTATTTTATCAACATGAAAAATTGATTTTTAATGCATCCACTTTTTGCATTGCATTCTCTTTTCCGCGTTGGTGGCATACAACACCATCAATCACGTGCCACGAAAAAGACCCCTTTTAAAAACAAACAAAAAAAGCGCGCATTTCGAAATTCGAACGAATACTTTTTTAATGCAGTCACGAGTGAAGAAATGTTGTTGCATTTTTTAAACTGAGATGTAACCTAATTTATTCGTATGATGTAAAATAAGTATTGCAGGTACGTAGGTACTAAAAAAAAAGGAAAAAATAATGATTGAACCTTTTTATATACTATTATACTCTTAGAACTTTATTTTAGACCGCAAAATTACCGCCATATTATAATTTATCCGTTAATGACCCGCTATGGAACAGTTTAAGCCAAATTACTTGTTTGCCAAAGCTTTTAATGGATTGGTATATAAACATAACAAGACACAATTTTCGAATGCGGTCTATATTGATATGATTGTGTTTACAACAATCAAAACATAACAAAAGAAATCTACAAAATTTTGACTCATTAATTTTGGATGGACGCGATTGTCCTAGTTATCAACCTTCAATACTTAGTCACATTTTTGATAATAAATGACAATGAATATCAAACATTAATCTTATAATTTTTATAACACATGAATTTCTGAGAAATCTAAATATTTATATCTTAAATGCTTGTTATAAAACCCCCAATAAAAATACTTAATATTATTTCCTCTCCAAAGAGACCAAAACTTAGGGGAGCAGGGTCAAAAGGCGCAAGAGAACCTGTCTGCTACATTCCCTTATAGATCTATAGTCTCTATAAATTTAAACTAACACTTCTGATCCTTTTGATACTGTGGCTAATTGATTGAAAATACTTGATCTTTGTACTTTATGTTTCGCTCGTTTTAGCTCATGAGTTTATTATTGTGCCTCAGACAGACCGGTAAAATTACTGCCGATGTCTTTATTGATTTTATATTAATATATACAAAATTTAAGTATATTTAATGATATTTCAAGTGTCTATAACCATTAAAAAGTATGAAATAACTTGTGGAAGTTGGAGCATGATAATGTGAGATCAGTGTTTTGAGTCAGCATTTTACCGACACATGCAACACCGACAATACACAATTTTTGTGAATACATGTTCAGGGTGCTGGTGGGGCTGCCGCGTTTCTGCAGTGCATCAGGAATGTTTGCCGATGCTCAAGTGGATGGGTTCGCAGCGATACTGCGCAAGAGAATTGCATCACTGGTGCGTAGGGTGCGTGACAGCTCCAACAGCTACCTGCAACTGATAGCAGGACGGGTGGGATTGGACTCTGCTGTTATGAAACACTGGACAAGCGTGCATGTGGGGCTGTCCACTCCTAAACTAAATTAATTAATTTTCTTATTATCATTCTGGATTTATTTTTCATAATATGTATATAATTAACTTACCTGCATTATGTTTGAATTAATATAAATTAATAATATTAAAAATGTTAACGCTTATATTTATTGTACGAATATTTTTCTTGACATTTGAATGTATGCTGTGACTTTTTATTATATTGTGTATTCCTAATCCTATCTTACTATAATTCTATGTTTTTCTATTTTATAATATGGACTGTTTGATGTCTTTAAAGATTTTTTACATAATATATTTTTGATTTATTATTAATGTATTGATTTATCTTTTATACTGACTAAAAGGATCAATAACTCCTTACAGAGTGTACCGATTTTAATATTTTTTTTATATTCGAAAGCTGGTGCTTTTTGTGTGGTCCCATTTAAATTTGAGTAATCCCCCGTAAATGCGTATTTTACGTATTTAGTCGGTTGTTTTGTAAAAAAAATCCCTCTTGGCACACAATTTCTGGCTCACAAGGACAGTTTTTTTTTCACGATTGGCGCTTAGCGACAGATTTTCTACATGAGGGTACAAGCTAGCCAGGCAAGCATTTGCAAGGCTCAAGATAACGGCAGGCTTCATACGAGTACCATAGAATCCTAGCGCAGTCTTTACTGTCTAGTGGCACGTCACATCTAAATACATATTTTATATTACATAAGTCTCGAAGTAGGTAGGTACTATAGTGTTCGGAAATTCTTCGGAAGCACTCACATTCCATTTAGTACTTTTATTGAGATTCCTGGTAGGAATAGTTATTACCCTGTTGAGTACGAGTATACCGTCCTAAAGCAGTTAATCTGTCGTCTGTCCGTCTCTCGCGGCACTCGCGACTGAATGTCAATGCCACCCTGCGCTTCTTATTGGCTTGTTCTGTGGTGGCATACTGTATTTTTATATACTGTGGTAGATTAGCTACATAATGATAAAATGTAGCAATATATATAAAAATGAATTATGAATTCGACAGATATGTAGATCAGTTTTGCAGGAAAATAATCTGAATGCGACTTATTGAAGCTGTATGGTTCGATTTTGAACTTCTCTGCATGGTGCGAGTTTATTTGCGTATGCTCGCCTGGTTAGCTCTCACCAAGAACCTAACAGTGTGTTCCGGCTGGAGCAGTTCTTAGTAAAATTACAGGCATACCAAGCTCAACAACTGTCTGAGCGTTACGAGCGCAGTTCAATTCGTCACCAGAGACGACATTCATCTGTATGTGTTCGTGCTTGTTCATGAGTTTTAAAACATTATTTTAAAAAACTGTATTTCTTTGGTAGTGTTTACTAATATTCGTAACTCGTAAGTAATTGTGAGTTTTATTGGTTAAGGCCTCAGTTTAGCAGCTCGTTGCGGACAGTATACGAAAATGTAATTAAATATTGTTGAAATAAGGCTCATATTATCGCACGCTGTAATGTGTCGCTTACGGTAATCTCTACGTCCGGGACGCAAATAAATTCGTGAACAATACATCTCACATAGACGTCGTACTTTGATTTTAAAATCAAAGTACGACGTCTATGAAAAAAAAAAGATATTTAGTTTATCTATCGATTGACATGGTTTAATTTTAATTTATTTTTCTTATATAAGTATCATATGTTTATATTTTATATAAGTTTGAATATACTTTATATATTTCACAAATTTACTAACTGCAATCTGTATATTGTAGTTGTATAAATTTAGTGACTTGTTTCATAGTAATTTCAATAATTACAATGCTTAGTAATATTTCCATTAATATGATTGTTTGTATGTAAGTAGTTATTATATAAAAAATGTAACATTGTATACTGACTTGCCTTGAATAACATATAATGGTCAATAAATGATTCTCATTCTGATTATAGACCAAATAGTCAATGTCGTTTAGGAGGAGATAGGTACTAATTTTATTTTCTGTAATTGTTATGCATTTCCATTTAAAGTGGCAATGTAGCATCGGCATTTGTTTATTGCACATTTTTTTTCTTTACAAAGGCACTGAATAAACGAAGCTTCTTCAATGTCAATATTTACGGCAGCAGAGCGCGCGTGTCAGCCAGACAGAGCCAAATGCCGCCGCCGCGCCTGCGCGTGCGCCGCTCGACGTGTGCGCTGTCATTAGCACCCTATAAACGCAGTTAACATGCCGCTAAACGAATATGACCTTTCTGTCCAAATGTTTCAAAACTCGAGATTACGTAAGTAACTCACGACACATCCAATACGGTCTAGGCAGGGGTGGATTTAATGACTTATGGAAGTAATGCTGCCCTAGGCCTATGGTAGATTGCCACCCTCTAAAAAATGTTTAATGGAGATACAAAGACACAGGCGTAGAGCTATATCAGCGTTGGGAAAAATCTTGAGGAGATGTTGATGATGAAGCTATTTCATTATTATCATCGGTGCCGGTTTAGCATCGCCTCGAAAAAAAAACATTGGCAGAGAAAATTTAAGCACTTTACAACGAACGTCTACAAGATCAGACCAATAAATATTTTATAACACTGTTGCTCTAACTTTTACCTCAGCGGGGCTTCGCTTAACACCAGGTGGGCCTCTTGCAAGTTCCGGCACAATATCATAAAAAACTTACCTATTTCAATTATCTAGTCAAAGTCAAAGTCACAATCATTTATTCAATTTAGGCGTCTACGACGCTCTTATGAAGAATAATTAGAAATTTTAATATTGAAATATTCTACCTTGTACTGCCACATTAAGCTAACAAAATATCTATAGAGATAATAAAATTATTACAATTTATGTTTAAATTACGTAGGTGACAGGCGATAGCTTGGCAGAGGCGAAATTGTCCAAGCATCTTCGTCGCACGTAAAGCGCGTGTTATCTCTACGACTGCCCAACTGCGTGTGGGGGAAAGTATGCCGGCCAGCATATTTGCACCGGTCGACTATCCTTGTTTGAGATGTCACGTCTAGTATATATAGGTCAATGCTTCGTCGTATAATTAATCACAAACTTTGTAGTAGGATTTCTTAATCAATATGTTTTCACGTGCAACTTGATTTTCACTTCTGTGAGCGTTGTAATATGTTTGGGAACCTTATTATAAAACCGTGCACAATTACCTTTTATTTGTCTTTGTCTTGTCGTCAATAGTAGGTAGGTACCTTACCTATACAAAACTTTTGATTCCCTAAACTTTGCCTTCATAAATATGAAATTACCCACCGTCATCTTTCACACCCTTTTATTACAATAAATATTAGGTAAGTATGGAGAGCAACCGTCAATATTCCGACCACGATTCCAACCCCAATCATTTAAACAACCTTTTGGACCTTTTTTGGACCTTTCGAATCATTTTTAGGGGTTTTCGGCACCGAATATCTATCTAATCATCGTTACTGACCATCAAGTGACCCCTCACGTCTTATTCTATAACTCAATCTCCTTTTGCTATTTGTGGGAGTCAGTTCGGTCGGCAAGTGTCATTTTTATTGCGTGACTTTAGTGGTGTTCTAAAATGATCGCAAAAAGTTTAACGGAAATATCTTTCAGTTATTTGCGGGCTATGGATACTTTGGTCAGGAATTTTCGGAAATAAGATATAGAATAGAAAGAGTTCTAAGTTTATTCATATAATTATAATGATAATAATCTTTATTTATCTCCAAAACATGAGCTTTTGTTTACAATTACCAGTTCGTAGGTATAAGAATATGACAATTAATAACATAGTTCCCTGAAACCTCACACTAGGATGACCTGTGTCGTGTCGTAAGGTTCAGTCTCTCCCTTGTGAACATGGCATGGTAAGAAACATGTTAATTTGGTTACCTAGGTATAATAAAATATAATACATGTAGACAGTAGATAGATACTGCGAACCGTAAACTTACATTATTTTGTATTACCACTGACAGAGTATATCTAAATTCTACATAAAATAAATCGAGTAATCAAGATCAAGTATTCTTTCTGTACCTACTGAATTTTATACATATTGGCTAACAACAAAATGTAATTGATTTCAGTACCTACTTCTTCTTAAACTAATTAAGCTTTTCTCACATTGCATATTAATTAACCTACCTATTTGTAAAAATTTCAAGACATCTCAACGAACCCTCGACTGATTTAGCTCTTATATACAAGCTAAGAAGAAACTTATATATTCTCCTTGCGTTCGAAAGTTATCGACAGTTAAGGGACAGAATTCTAAAACCAGATGTTAGATTTTGTCCCCACTTCTCCTCGCGTGTTTACTTCGCGGTGTACATGGCGCCACGTCCGCAAGTCAACGGTAATATTTTATTTGGTTAAAAATTTAGAGCGCTCTCTAGTAGAACTAGTAGAAACTATCTTGTCACACACGAATGTGATGTGTGCTGAAGCGCCATCTAGTATGCATACATGATACCAACCATTAGTTGATTGTATGCTGTAAATATCATAGTGTGACACAGTTAACCCTTTGCGATCATAGTTCCCGCGAGCCTAAATTTACCATACCTACAGTAGAACAAGTTTAGTCTTGATTATTACCAACTTGTTTGATTTTGCAGTTTTTGTGTATGTTCATTTTTAATGAACATGAACTATGGTTTTGATGAACATGAACTATGTATCTACTTTGATGCAAGGCGTAAGCTGTTACACAATAGATGGTTTATTTATTACAAAAACAAGTATATTGTGTAAAATTTACACAGAAAATCATAAAAAAACTTTTTTACCCCTGATCAAAATACAAATAGCGGGTTATACTATTGGGTATTTTTAACTGACTTCAAAAAAAGGAGGAGGTTCTTAATTCGTCTGGTTTTTCTTATATGTTTGTTACCTCAGAACATTTGACTGGGTGAATCGATTTAAAAAAATCTTTTATTGTTTGAAAGCTGATACTTGTTGTTTGGTTCCAGTTAAATTTCATCAAAATCGGTCAAGCCGTTTTTGACATACACTCCAATAACTGAAAAATATTTACTTATCTTGATGATATAGTCGTTGACAATGAATGAAGATCGATCCCGTAAGTAGCAAGGGTCATAAAAAGAAGTGTTTTTTTTTTAAATAAAAATGGAAATGACTTCATCACCAAAAAGTGTGAATTAACTTGTCGAAGTCCAACACTAGTACCACGTGCACAATATTGTGATAATAGGTACTTTTGAACTATACTGGTACCGACTTGAACAAGTTATTTCACACTTTTGGGTGTTGGAGTCGGTTCCAATTTTTGTTTTTTTTTTATCAAGTAGCGTAGTTCATTCAGATCCTGGCTTTGTTTCCGCTAACAATCAAGGGTACCTGCTCGTGTCATTACTACAAGTCATATTAAGATTTCACTAACAAAAAATCACATGGAGAATGTAGTAGGTAGGTACAGTTATTGTTTCAATTTGTTAATAATAATAAATACATCTCGTGGATGCTATTGTGTAGATGAGTGGAACAACAAAACTTCTAACAAAATAATACCATTATTGAAATCACCCAAGGAGAAAGATAAGTATTTTGTTTGAAAATTTATTACTTTGTATTACTATTCATACGTAATACCACAATATTACATATCGATTATAAAACCGTGGTATTACTGTTATTAACTGTATTTGTCAAAGATTACGAAAGATACGTTTATGTTTGTAAACGACACCCGTGCCGTCACTTGATGTATGTACTTGTATAGGTAGATTATGTTGCGAAGATGCACCGGAGTGCGACATAAAATCGGACATTCTATGAGAGTAGGGCTGCCATCCGTCCGGGTTTCCCTGGATTTAGCATTTTACCAATAACCCTGCATATTAATAAAAAAATAATCGAAAGGTGAATGTTTCGAGATTTGTCTTAATATACTCTTTGTGTAATAGTGTATATCAACAATGCGTCGTTCTTCTCCTCCATTTTCTATACTAGAAAAATAACAAACTTTTATTGATTTTCAAATAATATTTTTGGTGTCCGATATTAATCGCCGGTTTTCGGTACGCGTGTCAAAATTCAATTCATCTAACAAGCCATCACAATTAACAATCCGCTAACTTTCAACGGGTTTCTGGAACGCATATTAATGAAAAATTACAGAACACCTGATTAAAATGCTTGTTTATCTATGATAACATGAAATTTGAAAATGTCGTTCAAATTCATTCATTCTCTAGTGTTCTGTCTTTTTTAACACATAGCGTTGTCTCTTCTGTTTTGACATGAAATTAATCCCAAATCATTTTTGGCATCACCACCGTTACTATGGTTACCAATTAAATATGACGGATGATCGTAAACGTAAAACAACAAGAGAGAGGAGTTCGAAGCGTTCCTATTTGTCAAAATACAAGCAGATTTGGGCATTCACATCCAACAATACTATTTGCGCTCGGATTTCTAACTGACAGAGTCCAGTCGTGCGAGTGTACGCTCTAATACCTAAAATGTCAACATTGATGGGTTATCGCTAGTGGAATTATCAAATTTCATTAATTTTTATGAATCCAGCAGTGATAGCTCAGTGGCTTTGGCTATGGACTGCCGCGCAGCAGGTCCATGGTTCGAATCCCGCCGCGGGCTTGAGCTTCACCGCATGGTGGAAGGGCATTTTGTGAATGCCCGCCTGGCTAGCGACCACCCTCAAGTAGAAAATCTGTCGCCAAGCACCTAACGGTGTGTTCCGGCAGCTGTCCTTGATAGCCAGAGTAATTCTAGGTTAAGCCTGTTAACACCTTCGAACACATCATCACTTACCATCACGTGAGATTGTGGTCAAAGGCTTACCTATCAGCTATAAAAAATTAAATTAAAAAAAATCCCTTTATCCTCAATACCATCATGATGATTATAAATACTCTTTAATTTTATAGTTATTATGTCAGTAATAGTTTATTGATAGTGAAAGTCACTAGCGTACGTGAAAATGTGCGTGTTTGTCTTCCCTTACTTGTTGCTTTATATCGTAAAAATCGATTAAAATAAAAAAATCATGAGTGGCATTTTTTATTGCTGCTAGGCTACGCTTTGACTATAATCTCACCTGATGGTAAGTGATTGACGTCTGATGATGATGAAGTCAGTAGAGAAGAATAGGCAAGAACAGCCGTCGTAACATACCATTAGATCCTTGGTAATATATTTTCTACTTGAAGGCCAACAACTATCAAGCCTATCAATGATTCTAAAAACTCCCGCCCTCGCATCATGCGGTGAAGTGGAAGACCGCGGCGAGATTCTAACTATGGACCTCCTGCGCATCAATACAAAATAATACCACTTCTAACATCAACGTGAATATGTTGTAGCCGCACATCAGGCGCTAAACAGAGCTTTAAACCATATCTTAACGCCCTCAGCCGAAAGGTGTTTTCTCAAAGAGGGTTGGGGTTTGGAAGGTCCATAACCTACTTATCTTGGAAATGCTTTTGTTGGTATTACAATCTACCCAGCTGCGGTTTGTTTAATGGCTGCTATGGTTATGTTATAGCACCCTATTGAGTAACAAATGAGCAGCAACACTATAATCACGTAGTCTTTAGTAATATATTTACGTAGTTCTATAATCGGACTCTTGTTCTATACTCGCTCATCATACACACCGCTAGGGAATGGAACACTCTGCCTGAGTCTGTGTTTCTGGTTAATTACGGGGGGGTTTTCTAAACCGGAGTGAATAGGTATCTTCAGGGTAAGCGAGCTGCATCATCGATGGCATCGTCACTTAACATCAGGCGAGATAGTGGTGAAGTGCTACCCAGTACCTTCGGTATGAAAAATAGCAATATGTGTTTTTAGAGTAATCATACTTGATATAATTCTGTTCTTGTTCTATCTTATCAGTTATTAGAGTAAACGTTGTAGGTAGGAATGCTTAAAACTATTTTTATATATTTTTACGATATCAACACGTTAATCTTAGAATAATTGGTCGATTTTGGGCAATTAGAATTAGTCAGTTTAACAAACCGTTAACGTACCGAAAAGCTTTTCAGAAACCCAAAATTGAAATAATTGTCGATTAATTGGAGATTTGACATTAGTGTTGACAAACAGTCACATGAAGTTTTTAGAAACCCAATCTGCGTATGACAATGGATTAACAAGTATTTAAAATAATTTGTCGCTGATTTGCGTTTCAGAAACCGGGGGTAAGAATTTTATTGGTAAGTAAGTTATGGGATAGTATCAATAACCAAGAAGCATCCTCCTATCCAATATATGGGGTTGTTTATATGGCTACCATATGTTGTTTATACAACACAGAAGATGTAACATTTAAAAACATAATGGCTATAATGTGTATAATTTTAACTTTTGTTGAATTACCGGCCGCCCCTTAACACCAAAACGTCCTGGGGAATACTCTCTTTGGTAGTATATCCGCTACACTTTGGTTATTAAGGGCGTTATAGTTAAGTCCTCTATAATGCACCTTACTCGATGTTCTTACGTAAGTATTGGTATGGTGCTAATTATTTCATTTTCTTTTAGTCAGTTCTTAATTCTTATGCTATTCAAGAAAACCATGGAAAGTCTCATTCTAAAGCAGAAGCTTAGGCTTCATCTTTTTGTATTAAGTTTTCATTTCAGAATTTCATTATCTCTATCGCATCAAACGTTTACCGCCATCTTTTTACTACTAATTTATATGTACTAATATATTACGTACTCGATAATACCATGAATATTTCAATAACTTTCCATGTATGAAAGTTTGTGTTTTCTATAGTAGTGGACAGAAGGACGGTGTTTACTCAACATAGCTTTGTAGTAAATTGAAAATGTTGTTCTACTGTAACTATTACGCTGTGGCAACTCTTGTCCATCCAAGACATACTTTTTCGAGATCTATGAAAAAACGTGTTCAGGTAGCTAGATTAGGTAGTACCTATTTAATGTTCACGTTCATTAGATATACTAAACTCTCTAATTATATGAAAACATGGAAACTCGAGATACCTAATAAATTTGCAAGCATTGTAATCGTAAATTGAATACGCGTCAGAAAACTTAATTATACGTAAATATAATACGTATCAAATAAAAAGTAATACAAATAAAAAAGTCACCAAAAAGAATCTAGGTATGTGAGATTCGATCCACGGTACTCGATCTTCTGATTCGACTTCAGTAGTTACACACTATACAATCATTGACCAAGGTGTCGAAAATTACACACATATCGTTTATGCCTTACTGTCAGACACATTATATTGGTCCACGTACATACGTAAAATTATTATTGTATTATTAAGAATTATGTCGTAAAATTAAAATTAGACCAAAAAGAATCTCTTTACGCTGGATTCGATCCACGTGCCTCTCAATTGCGAAGCGATGTCACTTACTATGCGCTATTTGAACGACGATTGATTTGTCGAAAATTATGTACATAACCTGTGTGCCTTATTGTCAGAAACTGTATAAATTAATCATGATCCATCTAAAATAATTACAACACATTCATTACGAAAAATTCTGAATATTGCTTATAATAATTATTTTAGGTAGCTAAAGTTGTACCTATGTCTTGTAAAATGTTTGAAGTGTTTTTTATATTGCGTTAGGGTTCACAATCATATCATAATTTCATTAATATAAGAGATATATACATAGGTACATGGAGAAAGGAAGCCATAGATGCTTACCTTATTATGTCCATCATGCGTTTTTGACGATTTTTTGCATTCCCAAAGCGTTTATTTATAATTTTACCCATGTTTTATTTTAATTGAGATCGCCGAGAAAAGTGACACAGGTCCGACGCATGACGCGGCTGACCGCGATATGAGCGAGGATGATAGCAATATACGTAGATCGCTGGAGTAAATAGTGCGACATGATGTTAACGCTTCTCGGAATGAAAGGGCGTATGTGACATTTTGTAAACAGGCTCAGTACGCATTAACTGTGCTTTTTTTGGATTAAAATAATCAATGAAATTTATTGTACTTAAAAAATCAATATTATAGAAAAAAAATCCAATTTTTAATACACTAAAATCTGGCGGAAAAAGTAGGAATCCTCTATTTTCAGAGGTGTTTTTGAGATTTTTTTCTATCGAGCCAATTATTAGGAAACATGTTTTGAAATCGATGAAAGTATTACTTATATCCTTGAGTATCGTGTATTTAAATTGCAGTACCATCCGGTACCTGGTTTATGAGATTTTCCATATCATGTTGGCACTATTTCGTAATTTCCGAGCCTTAAACATATCATGCATATAAATGCTTAGGCCAACATCGTGTCTTAATCCAACATCTGACTTACTTCACTCTGTCAATAAGACAGGCCACAAACAAACACATACCTACCTAAAAACTATTAACCACGATGTGGGTTCGGCAATATCTTTTCTCTCGCAACACAAAACAAGAACATATAAATTTTTAAAAGAACATATTGAAAAAAAAATTTTCTTCTTCCTGTCACCAGCCCTAGGAATGGTCTTGTTAGTATAGTATACCCGCTTTGAGGGCACTTTTTATGCGACTGATGTGCAGCAACAATCTAATGAGAGTTGTGGCATGCTTCTGTTTTGGTACAGTCTTTTTCATAGTCGTCTTTTACGTCTTGGAGCGTCCTCGCTATGGAGGCATTGAAAAGATATGTCTTGTAATGTGTAAGGATTCGAACTTCAGTTAGTCCACTTTACGAGGACCCTTATCTCCTGTGGGAACGCTGTACCTCGTAAATACTTCGTGTCATCAGGGCTCGTAAATGTTCTCTTCACAACAACGTGGACTCTTATCCTAAACATACAAGAGATAAGAAACTACTTATTGTGTTTTGATAAAGATCACATAAACTATATTTGTAAGGGTGGTGTCACTTGTCCAAGATTAAATTTATTCTTTTCTACGATTATGTTACCGCTCGTAATTTAAGTGTCATAAAAATCAGAACCTTGTTTTTGAGATCTAATCTTCATAAAGTCATACATTGTTAACAAAAATCTATTGGTACGAACGGATGAAATTAGTTGTAATAATTTCTCTAATATAATCTAATCCCCTTACTTAATTTTCATGGCTATTCAATCATTATCGGATTTGGCTACTAATAAAATAGTACTAAATAATCAAAAAACGTCAAGGTACATATTTAAGGCAGTAAGCACTTACACGATCGACTAAGGTGCTCAATACTATTTCTTATATACCTCTTCATGCACCTCATCTCTACTACCAAGACACCATACCTGAAACAAAATAAACAACAACTTTAAAACTCTCATCAATGTATCTCAACAAAAAAACATTTCACTAATACGTGAACCCCTAAATAGCGTAACAAAAATAGATGATACAAAAATACCCGTCCGTACTCTACAGTTACCTTCGTTTACACGTGTCAAACAGAAAAAAACAAAAGCAAAAATGTTGAAATCGGCGCGCTTGGCGCGACTCGTGTGGAATGACACCTGTCAAAATATAAGGGTTACGTGCGGGCCAAGCGATAGGCCAATAGCGATAGTATGAAGATCGTTTTTGATTCTAATTTTGGTCAATACTTATTTGTTATGTAATAACTGTAGTTATTACTGTTAATCATGTAACTCGGTATCAATCAATGTATACGTTTTAACATGACTATTACGTACTTATATGACTGGTACTTGATTCTTATCAAAAAATTATGTTATACATGACGAGTGCCAAATATATAAATCTGTCGCCAAGCACCTAACGGTGTATTCCGGCAGCAGTCCTTAAGAACCAGTGAAATTACAGGCACATGAGACTTGACAACTACGTCTCAAGGTGACGGGCGCAGTGCAATTCGTAACTGTTATGAAATGCATCTGACATCGGCAAAGGTTACACCGCATAACATTAAGTGGGTCTCGAGCTTCTTCCGTTTCAATAATATAAAAAAAAACGATTTCAATTCGAAACTAAAACAAAAGTATATTTATTATGTATTATATAAATAAGATCACAGTTAAAGACATAGTCTGTCAAGGATTCCAGTTAGTTTTTTAAAATAAATTAACATACAGTATTGGCGACAGAATTTCCTTTGTTAATTTTTACAACTGACCGTTTTACCAATTTACATTAAGAACGTAGTTTTGTCTAACTGACATTTTGTTTTTGATAATAACTCAGTCTTCAATATATTTTCTAGTGAAAGGTTCTAATTTACTGGTGTTTTAATTTATTATTTTACTTTACCTAGTTCCATGATGGGTAATGTGGATAATGATGTCTGATGAATGGTAATACAGTGTGGTTCTCTTTATACACACACTCCTATGATGTTTTGTGGTTCATGCAGTTCAAGGGAACATAGTAGTGAACAGAAGCAGTTAAAAAAAAGTCAACTCTACGATGTAGTAGGTTAATCTTGTTACTTAGACCACCGCTCAGTGACATTGGATCCGTATGAACTTTAAGGTTATTTTCCCCTTGTCTAACATTCGACAGGAGAAATGAGCAGACAACGCTTTATTATTTCAAATATTATTTAAAACAATATTGTTACCTACGACAAATTTTTCAGCCACCTGATGTATAGAATATTTAATTTGTACGTTAAAACCTATTATACTGTAGCATTTATAGGTTTTTAGTTTTATATTATACTATTTATTGAATTATAACTACGTAATGTTTTACACTTATAAGTATATGGTTTGATTATGTAACTGGCAAAGCTTATAAGAATATACAAGCCTAACTTTGTCGAAGAATACTTATATAAAGGTAACATTTTGGGCGAGATCGACATTAATTCTACTTGACTGCGATTTATTTCTTATTAATTTAAATAAAATTTACTAGAAATCGTTTCTACTAAACGTATGAAAGAAAAGGCGGTAAGGACAAAGACCACAGCCAGGCTTGCTAAAAAGATAACAAAAGAGATTTGATGGGGCCACCCACTAGGTAATTACAAATTATATGAGTTGCGAGGGGAAACAGGTAGCAAATGTGACATTTTTTTATATAATATCGTAATTTCAAAATTAATGTTTCATCGAGTAGATATTATCGTGAAATGATGATGATTTGAACGTCTACAAGTGTATTCAAACAGTAGGTACATCTACAAAAATAAGTATGTTACTTTCGTGTTCTTGTTCATCTTCCAAAGGAAGATTAAAATTTTTAGATCATCCACTTGGACATGGCTGATACGCCATAAATGATTGGACTGGAACTTGATTGTGAATACTCTCATGCTAATTTTACTTGTGGTACTTGTGTTTAAGGCGAACGCTTTGGCGAGAAATTCATAATTGTATTAATATTTTGGTTTTGTTGCTAGCTCGTCTATGTTTTGTAATTGATACAAGACATAGACATAAAACGCGAGAAATGAGAGTGTTCACAAAATCTAATACATTTTAACACTTATTGAATTATTTACATAAAATTAATATTTTTGAGAGTTTTAGGGGTAAATTATGGAATTATGTGCATTGGTGTTTAATAACTGTTAAAGGTAGGTAATACCAACAATACGATTTTAAACTCGCGAATACCATGATCTTGTAGATTGGTTACGAAACCTAGATACGACAGTGAAAAAACTGATACAATTTTAAATTTCCTGCCATAGACATCAGTAACACTTGAAGACGGAAATGTAGTTATTTTTTTTATCTCTCTTTCTGGCCAGTCTTTGAACTTTTTGCATAATGTACAAAGAGTATAGGTTACGAAGCCAAATTATTACATTAAAAAAAAACAAATCAAATTAATAAATATTTGGATAGCAACCACAGACCAATGAATAAACATAATAATAATAATTAATATCAGTAAAGTCTACCTACCAAAATCATTAAAATAGACTTTACTGTGTATAAGACGAAATTCGAGACAAGACTTTAATCTCGTATCTTTAAAACACGACATCGACAAGTCGAACATTCTCGACGCGTCTTCCTGAAGCTAAATCAGAAGGGGATTAAAGAAATTGACGTGCTCGTTAGCTTTCCCGTGTTTGTGGCCAATTTGTTTCAATTTATTGAAATAGTCGAGCATTTCATGAGCTTCTGTGTGTTTCCTTAACAAATTTCTTGTCAGTTCCTTACCCGTGGATGACACTAAAATGCCGATATTACGGTGGAATAATACTTCTTCGCATTTATTATTCATACTGACAACAGCTAAATAAAATCAAACCTATATGTCAGATACCGATCTAGATAACTGTAAGAGGTGAACATAAAAAAGCCACATATAGCCACGCTTCATCAAGGTTACACATGGTGTCTGTTTGTTATGTTCACAACTTTAAAATAGTTATTTGTTATACAAGAGTGCAAAGTTGCTTTTTAACCGCGTGTTCAATTTTGATGACCGAGCAAGTGAAGGGTGCTAAAATTGAATCACGAGCGCAGCGAGTGATTCAAAATTAGAATCCTGAGCGTTAGCGAGGGAATCAAAAGAACACGAGGTGAAAAATCTTTGCACTCGAGTGCAACACGTAACTTTTCATTCCACCTCAGCCAGGAAATGACTAAATGCAAAAAATGCCGCGTAAAGAACCGCGTACAAAGCAAATTGAAAAAAGAACACCAAGAAGGTTCCGAGTCTGAGTATTTAACAAATTAAAAATAAGTTGTATGATATATTCGGCACCATAGAGGTAGCAGTAAATAGGTTTAATGTTTTTTTTAATTCACAAACTTAGTGCACACGATGTTCTAAATTCAATTTACTTTATCCTCTAGAGAATAAAAACGGCTTTTCCACTCAGATATTGAAGATTAAAAATACTCTTTCCGAGATGGTGGGATGAAAAAAATATTATTAGTTTTGTGTATTTTCATTTAAATAGATTGTTAACTGGTATAGTTTAAATACAGAAATACTATATACTTAACTAACCAGTTTATTACTCCAATATTATATTCCGTTACAAAAATGGCCAAAATATAGGTATTACGTGACATAATCAAATGGTTGGCGCACACGGATCTACCCAGCACCGCCACCGTATCGACTTCGCTTCAACTCTGGACAAACCAGTTGGATCAGGTGGTACGAATCTAGTAAGAGTCCGTCGTGTTAGGTACCGCCGCAGTGTCAAATTTTCTGCCTCGAAGCAGCAGTGTAAGGCACCACTGTGCTCAGACGTGAAGGGCACTGTATTCAATGAAATTTCTGGCTAAACGAAACATTAGAACTAATGACTCGAAGTGACAAGCGCCCTGCATTGTAATGCATGAGCAAGTCGCTTACCTATACCATCAGGCGGGTGACAAGTAAGACTCGTCACTATATCACATGGAAAAAAGCTCTCGAGTATTGTGAAAACGAAAAATCTTTGACTCGGCCACAGGTATTAGATGAACTCTATTAAAACAAGATACTTACTTTAATGTTATTAACAAATCTTAACTATAAGTACAATGGCCGGTCTTATGGCTAAAAACGAATCATGTGCGTTGACCTTAACAATATTTATTGGCTACCGCGTGTATCGAAAAGCCAATACATGAGACATCCAAATTTCAAGTTTGTGTTTATACATCAATCTGTTTATGAACTAGAGACCTGTGATAGACGTACGGACAATCAGATAGATTTAATAGGGTTCCTTGCCCATATATAATATAGTATTATGTAAATTAATATTGTTATACCTAATTTTCTATAGTCTTATATTACAAATTGGAAAAGAGTCAAGACATTTAAAAATAACGGCCCTGAGTTTTGTACCCGTTTTTTTCGCTGTGGCTCTACAGGCTACACTCTTTTTGCTAAAAGCGGCAGTAAGATTCCTGAAGATAGGAATTTTATAATAAAATCGCACATAATTCCCCCAGAAAGACTTTTTATTTACATTGAATAATTTAATTTTTTTTTATATAATTTTTTGGTCGACATATAGATAGATAACTTTTTTATGTACACACGACTATATAACAACAAACAAAATATGAAAGATTACAGTCAAGTGTTATAATGGGCGGTCTTATCACTAATAGCGATCTCTGCCAGGCAACCTTTGAATGGAGAGGAAATAGGAAATATAAAAGGGATACAAAACTTTAGGTACTTATTAGATGTAACGACATCAGTTGACAAGCAGATGACAAAAGCGCATATATATCATTGTCTATGCTTTATAGTTTTAAATAAACGTCGCATTAAATCATAATATTGAATAATTGAAGTTATTACTCGAATTATTGTCGTCACTTTTATCACAATATATGTTCATAATGTAATGTACGACGCGGCACACACACAAGTACTATTAAACTATAAATAACCTGTGTAAACAGAAATAGTTCTCGCCGCAATCCTAACGACAATCCGAAAAATGGCAACCATTTCTAAATATAATTATTTCAACTTAGTATATTTCAATCATAACACGCATAAATCTAATAATATTTATGTCTCAAGTAGAATATCTGTCACCAAGCACTTGTCGTACCGGGAGCTGTCTTTGAGACACAATAAAATTACGGACACATGAGACTTAACAACTGTTTGTCTCAGGATGACAGATGCAGTGCACTTGTTCTTGTGACGAAATGCATCTGTAATAGGCAAAGAGGAGGCATTGTCACGATAGAAAGCTCTCCTACACGCAACCACGTAAGTTTTTTTTTTATTTTGTAACATACACTCATGGTACTGACTGTCCTTGAGTTAAATAATCAATCATAATTATATATATATAATATGAGGGAGTATAATCACATCAGCCTGGCACCACACGGAGAATTGTACCTCCCCATATCATCCCATGGGTGTCGTAAGAGGCCACTAAGGGAAAATACTGGAAGGTGGGCAGCAGCGCTTTCTAAAAACTGCCAACTTACACTGCGATCCCCAAGACGCCTGCCAAGCGTAAGGATTATGGCAAATACTTCACCAGTGGACGATCCGACTGTAAAGTACAGGAAGTAAATCTAGATCGCTAGTGAGTTCAACATTCTGTAGCGAGAAAATCTAAATAATACCTATATCTATATATTATCATAATGTATGACGGATTCGATAAACTTATTAATTAACTTATAGTAGTTATGGCGTATGTTGGACATCTTGCCTTCTTGGCGTCTACAGATGTGCTGTCAGAAGATTGGAAAAGCAACTGGCGGGCGGGGCATATTAACGTAGACATAACCTAATTATTCTAAAACATCTGTCACAGATTACTAAAGAGTCTCTGAGTAGTATCTATGTACTATAATCAACAAAACATAACGATGTGTTCATACCGGATCATATTTTATTCCATTCATAAAATGTTTAGTTTATACCATTTTATGCCTGTCGCACTATATTTTGATAGTTTCAGACTGCATTGATATTATTAAGTAAGTGTGTTGTTAATATTTATTGTGACATAATCGTAAATGTTTATCGATACTGTATTCCTCAATTCTCATGTGTCATCTGAACATAAAAGAAATCATAAAATTGGTGGTAATTGTTACTATTCTATGACAATTTTACTTTTACGATTCGTTCATAATAAAAACTTTTTCAATACAAACAAAAATCGGCCAAGTGCGAGTCGGACTCGCGCACGAAAGGTTCCGTACCATTAGCTATACAACATTAGACTTCATATTTTAAACTTTTTTTTTATTTTAACGTGTGCGAGTCTGATTCGCATTGATTCGCATATCGCGTTTTATTTAATCAATTACAAAACTTAGATGTGCTAGCAACAAAACCAAAATAATATACAATAATTCTGAATTTCCCGCCAAAGCGTTCGCCCTAAACACAAGTACCACCAGAGAGTTGAAATACATAGAGTAGTTATATCCAAACACCACTGCTCTAAAAACTTACTAGAATTTATCTATCTACATACCTACGCACATGTATAATAAGCAGTTTGTAATGACAAGGAAAGAACGTCCAAATATTATGCGTCATATCTATCGTTAGAAAGAGATAAATAAGCAGTTTGTGTTATCACCGAATCGCCACGAGACGTTCCGATCACCATTACGCTGCGATCTCTTTCACTCTCTCACACCAAACGATCCACATATCTCGCTCACCCATTTCATTGAAATAATTTCCTTGGATAAAACAAAAATGACGATATTTTCTATTTCAACAATAAAAGCGATAATTACGCGTGAAATTAAACAGTTTTCTTATCTCTCGCAGTGCCTGTATAATTGGTACAGAGTCTAAAGACTCAGGAAGGCACACATATTATTCCTAAAAAACACGATTAGCGGCGATGTATAATTCACCGGACGCTCGGAAGTGCAAGACTGATAGTGACTAAGGTAATTACCCTGCATTCGTCAAGTAAATATGGAGGGGACACAACTCATCTACAGATAAAACAATCTTAGAGTACCACAAGTAAAATTAGCATGAGAGTATCACCAATCCAGTTCCAATCCAGTCATTTATGGCGTGTCGATCAGCCATGTCCAAGAGGATGATCTAAATTTTTTAATCATCTTTTGGAGGATGAACAAGAACACGAAAAGTAACAGAGTTATTTTTGGTGTACCTACTGTTTGAATACACTTGTAAACGTTCAAATCATCATCATTTCACGGTAATACCTACTCGATGAAACATTAATTTTGAAATTACGATACCTACTATATCAAAAATGTCACATTAGCTACCGATTTCCCCCCGCAACTCATATAATTTGTATGTAATTAGTGGGTGGTCCTTGGCCAACTTTTTGTATATGTTGTTATAGCGGCAACAGCATCTGTGAAAATTTCAATTGTCTAGCTATCACCGTCCTTGAGATACAGCCTGGTGACAGACGCACGGACGGACGGACGGACAGCGAAGTCTCAGTAATATGGTCCCGTTTTTACCCTTTGGGTACGGAACCCTAAAAACAGACACAAAATTAATATTGTGAAAGAACAAATCATTATAAAGACCCAATATAACATGACTTATGTTATTTACTTATATCCCGGTGTCAACAGTAACATATTTTCAGATAAGTGAGTGAATAAAGAGGGACTCCTGAGTGAGTTGTCAAGTGCACCCACAAAACGCTGATTATAATAAAATTGTCATTAATCTTAACCCTACTTCACCCCAGCGTCGGAAGAAACTGACATTTGCAGTGACATGACATAAATAAACGTCAACTTCGCTTTCAAACCGTTCATTTGTGTTTTCTAGTATGTGAAGCAAAGAGCGATACGTGTGTTGCCAATAGAAAATAATGATTAAGTTATGTAGCAATTAGACGTGTCTATTTTTAGTTGGTAGGTTTTAAATGGTACATACAAGTAATCCATAAGGTAGGTACAGTTAGCACAGCTTAACATACAATAGATATATACCTAGAAACAGTTATATATACGTGTAATGTTTTAGTGTAGTCACTGAACATCATGAAAATAAATAGTGGTACCAGTTGTATTCTGTGATGGTACGATCAGATTCAGAAAAAAAAATGGTGGCACAATGGCAATTTTTTTGGATGATCGTCTTGAAAGCTTCACCACATGGCCGTACGGCATTTTGCAAATACCCAACTGGCTATACGAACATGAACACAGAATAAAAAGGACACATGAAGTCAAAACATCTGCCCGAGCAGGGTTATGCTGAATAACAGCGCAGATTTTTTCCTATGAAAAGAGACTAAAGCTGCACAACCCGAGCATAACCTTGTTTCCCCTAAAATGAAATAAGATTGTTATTTGAGTAGTATTTTGTGTAAATTTGGCCAAGGGAATAAATTGATTTTTTATTTACTTTATTTTAGAAACTCCACCAGTTGCTATGTCATATCCGCGCAATTTTATGAATTGTAATACCATTTTTGGAGATATTATGATCCTTTTTTAATGTATAGAATATTTTTTATTGTGTTATGAATATGTATCCATAGTGGTATTTGCGACTGTGGCGCCGCCTGACAGTTCTTACCTGAACGGATTCATATATACATTATCCATCACGGATGACAGAATACTATACATGATTAAGATTTATTCTCGGCATATTAATGGATAATATCCTCGAATTTATCCTCGGATTTATCCTTGGATTTATCCTTGATATTATCCTTGGATTTATCCTTGAATCTATCCTTGGATTTATCCTTGGATTTATCATTGGATTTTTCCTTGGATTTACCCTTGGATTTATCACAATGATTACGTGCTTCAATCGTTGTCGTACGTGTAAGTAAGTAAGTGAAATTGTAATTAAATTCAGCATGATAAGAAGGTCAATTCGTAAAAGTTTATTTTTATGTTTCTTCTCAAGTAGCGTAATGGTTTCGTGACAAGCAATTTTGAAAAATTTATTTTGAAATCTTACCATGATCTGCAACATCAGTCAGAGCTTGTTCCTTTGTCCGAGTACTTAGCATTCACTAATGTGCCAATGTGCCAATGTGCCATTTCATTAGTCAAAGGTTAAACTATCATTTATTTTTTATAATACAATTTGTAATAAAATGTAAAAATGTTTGAATTATGTAAATACACACTCAGAGCCCAAAGATACAGGCTTATACACGCTTAGTTTTGGGCTCGCTAGTAGTTCACAGTTTGAAAAATGTAAAACATGGATCAGAGCATAGAGATATAAATTGTTTTCTCTTATCTGTGGATCAGACAAAGTGTAATTAGGTTAAGTTATTCTTTAAGGCAATACATTTATTATTTATTTATTTATTATTATTATTATTATATACGTATAAGACATTATGGAGTTAGGCTAAAACAGTTTTCTATTATTTATTACGATATATTACACCAAGCACACATCGGCCCGTTTAGAAGCGACTCGTTCGTTTCGGCGATCTGCGGAAGACGAATTGCTTTATAATTGCCGGACGCATATTGAACCGTGCAGCTTTGCCGGACGAAACTTAATTGTTTTATAATTACGTCGATGAAACTGTCATTTAGTGGATGAGAAGTATGTTTGTGTCGCTAAATGAGGTTTAATGTCCTACAGCAGGATACCAAGAAGACCTTCAATGTTATAAATTGTGAGGGTGAAAAGAAGCCGGCTGTAGAGGTTTTCAGATTCAATGAAGATTTTCGGAAGGCGAACGAAATTTTGTACCTCTTACAGAACAGTCAACTCCTAAGATTTACGAAATTCAATGTTACTAATGCTGCTTATACTACGTAATTTGCCGATGATTTCTGAAATGTAGATTGTACTACCTATACGAATTCGGATTCCTACAAATGCTTCAATATAGAAAACTTTTTTACCTAAAAGTAGTGTTTCTTGGACCACGATATTCGCCGTTTACTGATATTTTTAAATCAATATTTTTTTACTTCTTCGTCTTGTACTTAATTTTTATGCTTATTAAGTTAGCCTTTGTTCACTATCTCACCTGATGCTAAGTGATGATGTGGTCAAAAATGTTGTTCAGGCTAACCTGGAATCACTGGCTTTCAAGGACAGCTGCCGGAACACACCGTTAGGTGCTGGGCGACAGATTTTCTACTTGAGGGTGGTAGCTAACCAGACGGGCACTTGCAAAATTCCCTACCAGCATACTATAATGACTGCCATTCGAAGACAACAACCGAGACCGATGGTTTAACGTGCCCTCCGAAGCACGGAAGCGCTCAGTAGTAATGTCACCAGCGGTCACCCATCCAAGTCATGACCGAGGCGGACGTTACTTAGCTGATCAGTTAAGAATAAGTAGCTAAGCAAACTTCGCTACGAGCGCTTCAAAATGTTGCTTATTTGAATAAAATAAATTAAAAATAATTTGTAATTTATCTTCTTTGTATTCTGTTTTCAAGGGAATATTTTTTCATTTATATTGCCCAATTTATGAATATAGAATAGGTATAAAAAAATAAAATAAATAGGTACTAAGCCCCTCTTGGCATGAAAAATATAAAAATTAAACAACAGTTGATGGTATGAAACTTCGTTATAAAATTTATCGATGGTATGAAACAAGTGCATATATGTAATAATAATAAAAAAAGAAAAATGTATAGATGTTTTAAAAACATAAATAACAATAAAAAGATTGTAACATGGTTTTGCATGGTGGTAGAGCACGAATGCCGGCCTGCCTAGCTACCACTCTCAAGTTGAAAATCTGTCGCCAAGCACCTAACAGTGTGTTCCGGCAGCTGTCTCCGAGAGCCAGCAATTCTAGGTAAGCCTGAACAACATCTTCGACCACATCATCACTTACCATCAGGTGAGATAGAGGTCAAAGGCTAACCTATCAAGAATAAAAAAAATACTTCAATTTAAATATATTATTCGAAAATATTGGGGACTCCCAGATTATGCGCCAGATTACATGCATTTTTATGTCTTTGTGTGAAAGTATAACACAAAGTATTGTGTTTTTATTTTTGTGTTATATTATTTTATATTTTAATAGACTTAAACTTTATTTATTTTAATCAAAAAAGTGATAATGAAGCATGCGCTGACTTAACTTTTTTTTTTCATTTCTGATAGGTAAGCCTTTGACCACAATCTCACCTGATGGTAAGCGACGATATGGTCGAAGGTGTTAACAGGCTTAACCTAGAATCATCTCAGACTTTGTTATCTGAATCCGTGATTTTAGATTGATAGATGAATTTTAGAAGGAAAATATGAAGTAGTTATCGGTTTTTATTTGCATAATTTTAGGTTATTAAAGAATTAAGCTGTCCAGACGGAATAGGTGGCGATCATACCAATAATAATACCGTTAGTAATTTCTTGAGGGCGTTTATTGCGAGACTGAGAGGCGGCGAACAAGAGAGGGACCTACTACCTTTGACGATACCTTATAATCTACCTACATTACAACTTACAAGAATCAGTATAATTGTTCATAGGCTCTATTTAAAAATCTCTTGCCGACAAGCTTAAATTGTTTTAAAGCGATTTAAACTAAAACCATTATTGATCCTTCGGCCGCAGTGGAAAATTACGCAATTTGAAAACAATAGCCGGGGAGCGAGCGTTATAAGCCTTGTCGATGTTCTATGAAATAACCAACACATTTATCGCAATTTGTCTCATGAATTAAATAAATTATATTTAAACATTATGTGAAGATTTTATTTAATAGACAAAGGACATATTAAATAGACAACTCAGAAAGTTAAGAGAAAATAAATTTCACTTTTTCTAAGCAATCTCGCTCGATCTTCAAACGCGAATTTAAAGAACAATTTTTATTTAAGCGGTGTCATTATAAAGACAACCGTCTCGGAATTATTTGAAGGAATCTAAAGACGTATCACACCGAGTGTAAAATCCGAAGATTGCTGTTCCGAGACGCAATTCTTGTTGGATGTAATGACACGGGCATGATTATGGCCGCGCCTTTACTTGTTATTTGTACAGTGAGCAAAAAACAAAGCTTAATTTAAATTTCAGTAATTTTTAAACTTTGCTAAGCTATCATTTATTTTTGGTGACGAAATGGCTCACTGGTAAATATTTCAACCGCAAAGTCAATGCAAGTTTGGTGTGATATGTAAGTAATAAGAATAAATTGTTTGTAACAACCGGATAGTCCACTGCTGAACACAGCCTCCCCATTAAGGGGTGTTCGCCAAAATCCCCATGCTTTCAAGACTCATCAAAGATTCTTTCTTACAGACCCATTTACAAAAGGGGTCTTATCTAATGTTTTACTTTTTATAATGATTTGTTTTTTTTTTCTCTTTTGATTTTACCATATTCGCTATATTTACACAAATTATGAAAAATGTTGAGCTTTTCGAATGGGTGGCGTATTAGGCGACTGGTAAACCAGAAGGTGCAAGAAGTAGCATCTTCTGAAGAAATGACCACTAGTACTGCGATCCCCAAGACGCCTGCCCAGCGTGCGGATTATGGCAAATCCTCCTGATTTGATGAACAAACAAATGACCTTGTTCAGCGGTGGACTTTCCGGTTGATGATGATGATATATGGTGCCTTGATCTAGTGCGGAAGGCTAAGAATTCATATGGATTTTTATTAATAATCATCACACATTATACCTAATAAAATAAATGTTAATGTATGTTTACTGCCACTCAGCTCCGAAATGGCAGAATGGATATTGATGGAATACTTTTTTATCACGAATTACTGAGCAATTCCCCAAGAAGCGCGATATATGTAACCGTTTTCCACACCAGCAAAGCTGCGTGCTGAAGCTGATTGTAAATTTACTATGGCAACATTAATGATAAGGTACTTTAATATTAAAGTAAACAGAACTGGTTTTCCCATCGGTCCGGTTCCGCTCCGCTAGCGCAGTGACCGGCCATCATTCGGCATTATTATACCATCGGCAAAAACACTAATAACCCATTGTTTTGTGGGAAACAATCGCGACGGACTCAAAACGCTTTTTTCGCTCGATTGTAATTTTGATCCGATGGTAATTCGACTAAATTGCGAGGGGTCGACGGCGTTATGCAATGTCATTTGATTACTCATTCTTTTGTATTTTGTCTTGGATTTCACAAAAATAATGTAAATAGAACCTTGTTAAAATAATGAAATTGCAGCTCAAAATTTGCGTCTTCTTCAGTCAGTCTCGTTGGCCAACCGGTTAAGACTCCCGCGCGAAAAGATAGTAAGGGCTGAAGAAGGGCTAGGCGTAAAATAATATATATTGTTTTCCAACATACTAAACCCTCGGTATGGCGTCTTTTCGTCCCACTTGGCCTTTATTTATATACTTTTAAAACGCGAGCTGAAAATGTTGTTAGCTGTTGATTGAGTTCCAGCGGACTTGTAACTGGTACAATTTAAAACTTTACCATGTTTTGTGTCAAAAGCACAGTATTTTTTGTGGCAAAACATAAACGAATATTAGATATACTAGAAATCAATTAAAAAAAAAGTTCCATTGCATGTGTAGCTTACCCCGTGGGGTGCCGGGTTAGAATTGCACCTCCCCATATCATCCCGTGGGTGTCGTAAGAGGCGACTAAGGGAAAAATACTAGAAGGTGGGCAGCAGCGCCTTCTAAATAGCTGCCAACTAACACTGCGATCCCCAAGCCGCATGCCAAGCGTGGGGATTATGGCAAATACCCCGTTAATCGGGGAGGCTGTATTCAGCAGTGGACGATCTGGCTGTTACAGTACAGTACAGTATGTGTAGCTTGATACTATAACATGTATGCTAAGGGAACACTTTCAACCCGTAATTTTGCTTCAGACGATGTCGTATGCAACAAAATTAAGGTTTGAACAGGGTCTTTTTCTTCATCCAAATCTGTTCAGACATCTAAAAGTTATAGTGGAACAGGGAAACTCACATAATATATAACTGCTTTTGGGCAGTCGTGTAATTAACATAATTAATCTAAAATACATTGTTAGAGGCTAATTCTAGAGAACTTCACATAACTAAACTCTGAAATACAGTTAGTTGCCTAATACATCCTTTTTGCAGACACACCCCAGGCCCGGCTTCGCAAACATGCAGCCGTCATAGCAGAGTAGAACAAAGGCGCATAAAGTTTACATTAATCTCTGTTTACTGCTAAGTATCCAGGTTAACGTTATAGGAAACAGACTTCTGTGAATTCGGACTTAGGTTTAACTCCGCGTTTATCTTAATTTCTTAAGACGAAGTGGTCTTTGAATCATGTTACACTGAGGGCGTATGACGCGAAGAGACCTCGTTTCACTCGCGTTCTACGCAAAATTCGTGAGTGATTTTTAATAATAAATTCATATAATATTGATAAAACCAATAATATATTTCAGGTACTGAATCACATCGCTGGCACATAATAATCTATACTTATAATAAAACTGTAACAGGTCCAATTCTGTACATGGCAGATATTTTGAAAAAAAAAAATGTACAGTACTCTGTAGCTGATACTCATGCCGAAACTATATTTTTTTTTATTTTTGTCTGTCTGTCTGTCTGTCTGTATCCCGGCCGCGTATCACTCCAAAACTACTGAATGGATTTCAATGAAACTTAGCATGATTGGAGTTCATACTACAAGGTAGGATAATTTAGCTTTTTATCCCGAAATTCAGCATGGTTCCCTTGGGAGAGGGGATGAAAGTCAAAATATACACTTAGTTGTCATTTATTAACGCGTAGTCCGATTTCAGACGTTCTTTTTAGGGTTCCGTACCCAAAGGGTAAAAACGGTCTGTCCCGCTGTCCGTCCGTCCGTCTGTCCGTCCATCCGTCCGTCTGTTTGTCACCAGGCTGTATCTCAAGAACGGTGATAGCTAGACAGTTGAAATTTTCACAGATGATGTATTTCTGTTGCCGCTATAACAACAAATACAAAAAGTTGGCCAAGTGCGAGTTGGACTCGCTCACGTTAAAACAAAAAAAGGTTAAAATATGAAGTCTAATGTTGTATAGCTAATGGTACGGAACCATTCGTGCGCGAGTCCGACTCGCACTTGGCCGATTTTTTTGTTAGAATAGTGGTACTTCAAAATTTATCCCGTAAATATTTCAAAGTCATCGGGTTTGAAGTTCAGAAATAACAGACATCACAACCTAAATATTACGTTCCAAAAAACTTGACACCCAAAATGTACAGAAACCTTTCAACGTACGGCTCATCTTAAGCTGGCGTTTGCACTTTATCGTATAGGTATAATAGATAGGTCTGTAGTCGGACCTCTCCAAAAGACTGATTTTTCAAACGATAAAACACAGTTTTTTTATTACGATAAGCACAACTTTCCCTACGTATATTTTTCATAACATGCAATGCTCTAATCAGTCTAATCTAACGGTTTAAATCGCGTATATTTATCATTATTTTTGTCCCGACGTTTCAAACACTTTGTAGTGATCGTGGTCATGGGGTGACTGTCGGTACAAAAATAATGATAAATATACGTGATTTAATCCGTTTAAAGTTGGAAGTGCACAACTTTAGTAGATTGTTATACAAGGGTCAAAAGGAATTGATAACTTTCACCCGCGTTCAGCTCTCTACTTTTCATATCGAATTTAAAGAAAGTAAATGAAGTAGCTTTTCTAAAAATTATTCATTGATAAAATAACATACTTACTAAAAAATTATTGAGAGGTTTGAACTATTTGTGAAATTTTACGTTCAATTTTGTTTGGAATATTTACGGGCGGCTATAGCCCGTATAGGAATCTCTCTGCTTTTCACTACTAATATAAGGAATAAAGATATAAATATAGTATGTTTTTTATATTATTTATTTTGATTTTAATAACATGAGCAGTATATTTTTAAAATTAATGCGGCTATAGTCCAAGTAGGAATCGATGACTTACATCCGTGTTGAACACTCTACTTTTCATTTCAAATATGAGGAGGGTAAAAAAATAGTAGTTTTTCTAAATATTTACTAAAAATAATAAACATGAGTAGAAGATACAAAGATACACTAGGAACAATGAAATTTAGGGAAAGTTTTAATTTTTTTTTTTACCTACACTTTCTACCTTATATTTAGTTACTACCCTGCCAAACATAGCTGTTATTAATTGTTTTACAACAACAGAATATTTTACAACGAAAAATCTTAGACATATAACTTTGTTTACACCAATGTTTTTCCCGGCCTTAGGTGGGAAGGAGCGTCTCCTACCCGCTACTCAGATCAAACAAACACTACTTTCCGAGAATGAGAGATAAAAAAAAACGATCTACCGTCAAACAAACCGCCGCTCTAAAATCGAAATTCTAAAGAAACGCACAATGTACTTTGCTTCAACATTTATTGTGCGAACCGGTAAAGAACATTCTGAGTTACTTAACTACTGTCTTCTGGAAAATACAACCCGGGAGTTTTGAAATCCAAAGTAAAAAGCTCCATTCTGAGCTATGGTTTACTATAAGAGTACTTCACCGCAGACCACAGTGTTGCTTAATATGAGATAAACAGTGCACAAATGTGAATAATTAGTGTGCAGGTACGGCAATCAGAGAATGGAAGCAGAGAAACAGCAAGGTATGAAATTGAACATAGGCCGTTAACAACCAGTAGGCTAGAAATACTCAGTACCAATATAGAAGCTAAGCTTGCCATTACAAGTTTTTCTCATAGTGACCCGAATGACATTTATAATAGTTTATTCTCTCTAGTAAATACTGAGTTTCAAAAAGTTTGTCCAAAAATAAAGAAACAAGTAAATGGAAAGTTGAAGTTCGGTGATTGGGCAACTACAGGTATTCGAAAAAGTAGAGATTATTTGTATGATCTGTATCGCAGGAAGAATTTGACATCCTGCAAGCAGTTTTGTGATTATGCTAGGAACTATTCAAAAATGTTTAAGTCTGTTTGCTTGTGTGCTAAATCTCTTTTTATTAGAAATAAAATTGGCAAGTCTAAAAATAAAATAAAAACCATTTGGAATACTATAAATACTGAGACCGGAAAAAATAAACCTAGAGATTCTACATATGTCTTAAATGTTGATAAAAATCAAATATCTGATCCAATACAAGTGGCAAATATATTTGACAATTTTTTTTCTAACTTACCCCTAGAAGTCACTAAGTCATTGGATGCATGTCCCAATGTAGCAGAAACTCTGCTAATACATAATTTCCCCTGCAAATCGCCGGACTTTTCTTTCAGACACACAACAATATTTGAAATTATAAAGACATTTAAAAATTTAAATATTGAGAGCACCGAAGACTTGTGGGGTATGTCAGTTAAAGTGGCAGAGTCTATAATATGCATTATTGCACCATATTTAAAAACAATATTCAATCTTTGTATTGATAAAGGAAACTTCCACTCCAATTTTGAAGTCGGGGGCTACATCTGACCCTTGCAATTACAGACCTATTTCTATCTTACCTGTTCTGAGTAAAGTATTTGAAAAAATTATGCTCAAACAACTTCTATCCCATTTTAATGAGCATAATATATTGAATGAGAATCAGTTTGGTTTCACAAAGAGCAGATCCACAACAGATGCAGGTGCTCAATTGATGTCACTTATTCTTGAAGCCTGGGAGAGTTCACAGGATGCTATTGCCGTATTCTGTGACCTTTCTAAGGCATTTGACTGTGTAGAGCACCGCACTCTGATTCGAAAACTTTCACATTATGGTATTCGTGGAAAAGCACTGGATCTTATAAAGTCATATCTGTCAGACAGGCTACAGAAGGTTAGGATAAATGGCAATACTTCTTCCGGGTCTTTGGTAAGAATAGGCGTACCGCAAGGATCAATTTTAGGACCTTTTCTGTTTCTAGCATATATAAATGATCTGCCTTGCATGGTTAAAAATTTCTGCGATATAGTTTTATTCGCAGATGATACCTCCCTAATTTTTGAAGTAGATAGGAGGGATAGTGAACTTATTCATGTAAATAATGTGTTATCTATGAGTTCACAGGATGCTATTGCCGTATTCTGTGACCTTTCTAAGGCATTTGACTGTGTAGAGCACCGCACTCTGATTCGAAAACTTTCACATTATGGTATTCGTGGAAAAGCACTGGATCTTATAAAGTCATATCTGTCAGACAGGCTACAGAAGGTTAGGATAAATGGCAATACTTCTTCCGGGTCTTTGGTAAGAATAGGCGTACCGCAAGGATCAATTTTAGGACCTTTTCTGTTTCTAGCATATATAAATGATCTGCCTTGCATGGTTAAAAATTTCTGCGATATAGTTTTATTCGCAGATGATACCTCCCTAATTTTTGAAGTAGATAGGAGGGATAGTGAACTTATTCATGTAAATAATGTGTTATCTATGATCTCTAAGTGGTTCGCGGCTAATAATCTTCTCTTAAATTCAAAAAAGACCAAATGTTTAAAGTTTTCTTTACCAAATGTTGCTTATGTTGAACCAAACATTAAGCTTGGCCTAGAAAAACTCTCTTTTGACAATGCGACAGTCTTCCTGGGAATTAAAATGGATTCAACTTTACAGTGGAATCCACATATACATGATCTATCTGGAAGACTTAGTTCTGCTGCATATGCAGTTCGTAAGATAAGACAGCTAACAGACGTAGCTACTGCTAGGCTCGTTTATTTCGCGTATTTCCACAGTATTATGTCTTATGGTATATTGCTGTGGGGAGCTGCTGCTGAGATAGAGACAATCTTTATCTTACAAAAGCGTGCTATTCGGGCCATATATGAAATGGATCCTAGGGAATCCCTGAGAGATATTTTTAAAGAAATTGATATTTTAACTTTACCAAGTCTGTATATATTTGAAAATATTATGTATGTTCGTAAAAATTTGAGCAAATTTAAATCAAACAGTGACACTCACGATTATAACACTAGGAATAAAGATAAAATAGCGGTGCCAGGTTTTAGATTAGCAAAGACAAATAAAAGGTCCTTCTTAGGAAATTGTGTGCGGTTTTATAATAAATTGCCCAAACATATTACAACGCTCACAGAAAGAAAATTCAAGTTGCATGTGAAGAATATTTTGATAAAGAAATCTTACTACACAGTTTGTGATTACTTAAACGACAAAAATGCTTGGACTGGTTCGCCTCTACCAAGCTAGCGCCTAACACCTACGTAATGTAAATTAAGTATTGTAATAATTTTATTATATAGTATGTACCAAACACATTTTTAAAAAACGTTTAAAAGAATGGCCCCGAGTTTCTTGCCCGTTCTTCTCGCAGTGGCTCTATAATTTTTGTTTGCTGAACGTGGCAGTACCATGTAGTATATTTCAATATTAAAATTTGTAATTGACCTTCATAAGAGCGTCGTAGACGCCTAAATTGAATAAATGATTTTGACTTTGACTTTGACTTTGAATCGCGAACGAAGTCGCGGGTACAGCTAGTTAGAAATAAAACTTGTATTGCTACAATTTATATCTATCTATATACAAACAAAACATGTTTTTTTTTCTATGGAATCGTGTTTTCGGATCAGGCACAGTATTTGTCAGATCCTCTATTTTTATCTCAGACCATATATTTCATTCATACACTGTTTCTAAAAACATGTTCAAAATTTCCCTTATGATGAGAGACTAGATTCATGTAAGAGGAGCGTACATCTTAATTATGTACTTACATATCTTTTGTATCTCACTACTTACTTTGATTTTATATATATTTTAGATACTTTTGCTATTAAAAGTATGGATTTATTATATACACGATTTTATCTTGCAAAAAAATGTCTAGGCTATGTACTAAAATCTTGACTTATGAAGCGCTCATAGCGTAGTTTCTCTAGTTCGCTGCAGTTTTTACTTGGATGGGTGACCCATAGTGGCATTTTCTCAGAGCGTGCATGTGCTTATGATGACATCCGATATAGCTTTTTAGGAAGATAGATTGAAAGTATACCATTTAAGATAAAAATAATAATCTACGCTTGGAGACAACGGCATTAGAGGGTGACGTGGCATGACCAGAAAGAATTGGAACAGAAGATCTTCAGATCTACGAGGACTGTAACAAGAGAAGAGAGGCTTTTGCCCTGCAGTGGGACAAATGTCTAAAATAATTAAAATAAAGCGTCTCATAGTGACAACAGTGTAAAAGGCCCTTCCCACTCCACCTGAAAACAACTCCCCCAAATCAAAAGGTCAAAAACCTCCCTATAGACACGTACCCACGGGAGTAAAACAACTTTAACGACTCCTGACGTGAATGTTTCCCTGACTCCGCCGTAACATTGTTAGTTATAAGTAAACATTCAGTGTGTCTGTTTGTGTACACGCCGCGCCGGACATACCCCGGGGCTCTGGAAACGCTAGTTTATGTAATGTCGATGTTATGAAACGCTGCAGAGATGTGGGCTTTGAAACATTTATTGTGCTTCATAACTTCTGTAGCATAATGTACGCATCTAGAATATTTTATTGTGCTATTAAAAATACTAAGCCTATAAGCGCGCACTGAATTACAAATATATGTTCTATTCAAATACTTTTTATTATAATATTTTGTGCCTCATAATTATTTGAAATGATAATTTTAAGTGGATAATAATTATTCTGATATTTTAATAATGTTTTGACGTCATTATTAAGTCACAACAATTAATTGAAATTTGCATCTCACTATAAATTGTTTTTCATACTATTTTATATTATAAAAATCTTGTCAAAATTATTTAATTTATCTGACACCTTATTTCTAGTATCTACACTATCTAGAATCACAACAAAGAAAATATTTTAAAGTAAATTTTAATAACACAAAGTTATTAAAAGCAATGTTTTATGACAGGAAATGGCCTTCATCTGTAACGAATTGCAGTTTCGTTAAAATAAAGGAGAAATATCATAATTAAAGAAAGGTTTTTATAAGGAATATTTCGGTGGAAGGTATTCGGCGAAACGTCGGGATAAAAATAATGATAAATATACGCGATTTAAACCGTTTAAAGTTGTTTAATTACTCTATATTTCAGTGTCCTGTTTTGTGCACTTTTTGAAATATTTATTGCCTGAGGTAGACTTGCCTATCTCTCATTGTTTGACCATGGCCTACAGGGTCTACGGTGAATGTTGTTGAGAGCCATCCCAGCTTAGATAAGACTCTGCTTAGTTTCTGGATAGGTTTAGCTTGATAAGCTTTTGCCAACGGAATGCCGCGACAGCGAGTAAGGAAGACAGCAAGAAAGACCACAGACATGTACATTGTATATGTACAGAAAAGCAAGAAAAGCAGCCAGCGAGCATTTTTGTTTATGTTATTGTGACGGAACAAGCTCGAGTTCCACCTGATGTTAAGCGGACCTCTGCCTATAACAGTTGCATTTCGTCACGATTTGCACTGCGCCCGTCACCTTGAGACATAGTTGTTGGTGGAACACACCGTTAGGTGCTTGGCGACAGATTTTATACTTGAGGGTGGTCGCATTCGTGCATTTCACAGATAATGCCACAATTTGAGCCCTGGCAATTTGTTTTGTGAAATATTTTGAAAATGTGCAATATTTAGCGTAACTGCAGTTACTGACGCGATTAGTAAATATATGTACTCTAACAAACTACTGTCAAAGGAATGGAACACCTATTTTTATTTAATGCTATTTGTAACATCAATGTACATAGTTCCGTGGCCACGTGGCAGCTGTCTTTAAAGTCTAGGACTGTGTTACACATGAAAGGATGCTATTTCCTGATTTTAATTATTGCATACTGTACTGTATCAACCAAATAGTCCACTGCTGAATTCAGTCTCCCCGTTATAGGGGGTTTGCTATAATCCCCAAGCTGGGCAGGCGGCTTGGGTATTAATTCTAGGTTAGCCTGAACAGTATCTTCGACCACATCATCACTTACCGTCAGGTGAGATAGTGGTCAAAGGCTAACCTATCAGGCATAAAAAAAAAATCCAATGTCTAATATATTATGTAAGATGTTTTTAAACAGCCTTGCACGTATAGTGAGCTTTATTATATCGTTCTTAGAGACACAAACCGAATTATAACACCCTCGTGTATAATAATATTATACACTAGGGCGTAATATAATTATCACAACAAAGTTAAGTTAGTACCTAACTGCAAATTATAAGCGAGTAAACAGAGCATTTTCAATTTATCCAGGTAATACAGATTTGTAACAACAAAGAGGTTTAAGGCTAAGTATATATGTAATCAACAACCATAAATTTGCCGCGCGCAAAAAAAAAAAACATACGCGCTATTTTTCATAATTTTCGTATATTGTTTGTATCGCATTTGTGCAATATATATATATTTTTTTCCTCGCAAGGGTGTTGAAAAAGTGCGGATGAAACTCGTGAGCAACTTGCTCATTATACACTCGGCTGATATACGCCCTCGCCTACGGCTCGGGCTGCAACCCACAGCCTCGTGTATGATGAGCTCACATGTATCATAATCTACTACAGTACATTTATCGAAGTAAGTGGTTGGTAGGCATGTTGTAGGTATTGTAGATAGGTAATCAGGTTATAGCAAGAATCCTTTTTGGACTACCACCGCAGTGTCGGATGAATATCCGACACGCGTCGAAGCAGTTATTTAGGCGTGCAGGGCACTGAAGCAAGTTAAGTTACTAGGCGAACAAGTAAGAAGTAACTTCTGGTAGTGATGAGCGCAGTACAGTGTCAAGCAGGGCGAGAACGGTGAAACTGCAACTGTAATTGACAGGCTTACCATCAGGCGGGTGACATTTCTCTCTCAACACTTCTTTACCTTAAAAGAGATAGAGAAAATATTAAATAAGAATGCATTTTTTACCCTGGCGGAGAAGAAGAGATATTAGGCTAAATTCTATTTTTTTAATAGTCAACAAGGGATTTTAAACGTAATCTACTTTAGTACTACGAGATTAAATAAGAAATAATATTCAATCATGGCACAGAGGACTCGTTTCGCTCAATTATAAAAAATAAACATGAGCATATAGGGAAGATTTTATAACAGATTCTGAAACTTTATTATAACAGTAATAAAAATAGCATAAAAGCTACTCAAAGTACATTGAATCCACGTAATCCAAGCCCTAGCCTAGCTACCACACAAGGAGCAGCGTTCATTTGAATTGAATACAACAAGGCAGACGTTAAATCTCTTCTCAGTACATTATAGCAGCAGTAAAGTACCGAGGTTATTTTATTACGAGTTAACTGCAGATTAAACTAGGCTTGAATAATGGCAACACGCCAAATTACCCATATTGAATTAGAGCTAAGTACCAAGGAGGTTAGCAGCATCCTACATTTAAAAGGCATAGATAAAATAAATTTACGAACATAGGTAAGCTTCCCACGCATTTCATGTATGGGTAAGTTCTATAATCTATGACCAATTTGCTTTTATGCTATGAGGAAGTAATAGGGCCTATATTAATAAATGTCCATACTACAGTAAATTTGTATTGGTTTAAAAAACATACCAATAATACAAACATGATTTAGTTCAATCAGCGCGTGAGCACGATCTATGCTGTTTGATCGATATATGTCGAGTAGCCAAATGTGCCAGTTTAACCCGAAAGTTTAATTTACACATTAACAAACTATATTTTGCTTATTATATTTAATATATAAAGTGTTGTTCTTTTTTATATACCTGATAGTAGTGTCCTTTATGATGATGATGATAGCCTTTGACCACTATTTTTTTTATTTGAAGCGCTCGTAGCGAAATTTGCTTAGCTTTTCTTAACCGATTAGCAAAGTTAAGCAACGTCCGCCGCGGTCATGAGTTGGATGGATGACGCAGTAGTAATGTCACCGTCGGGTGACATTACTACTGAGCGCTTCCGTGCTTCGGAGGGCACGTTGAGCCGTCGCTCCCAGTTGTTGCCTTAGGAGGACAGTAGTTATGGCATGGTGGTAGGGCATTTTGCGAATGCCCGCCTGGCTAGCTACCACCCTCAAGTTGAAAATCTGTCGCCAAGCACCTAACGGTGTGTTCCGGCAGCTTTCCTTGAGAGCCAGTAATTCTAGGTTAGCCTGAACAACATCTTCGACCACATCATTAGATACCATCAGCTGAGATAGTGGTCAAGGGCTAACCTATCAGGCTTAAAAAAAATCTCCTGATGGTAAGTGATGATGTGGTCGAAGATGTTGTTCAGGCAAACCTAAAATTACTGGCTTTCAAGGACAGTAGCCGGAACACACCGTTAGGTGCTTGGCAACAGATTTTCATATTATTTACGCCTATGCATATCGCATACTGAAAAGCGTGGCCTGGTTGAAAGTCATTTTTGCTTAAAATATTATTCATATAGAAAATGTTTGTACTAAGTAGGTATTTGACGTGATGAGTAAGGTTAATTGAGTTAACATCTACTATATTCTTCTACAATGTAGAAAACATTAGTTTTCGTAGATTGTAGGAACAATTAATGATTAAGATGATTAAATGATCAGTTAACCTAATGAAGCCGTATTCTTACTTCACTTTGAAAACTATCGCGAATTTTATCCTTATTAGTAACCGGCTAAGACTCTCAGTAACATCGAGATATAAATGCTCAGTAACGCGCTGAAGCGAAGCAGACAAAGGACTTCCAAATATTCCGAAACTGATCTGAATCTTTCCGGTAAATATCTATTGAGTTCAAGCCAAAAAAAATAGTGATAAAAAATACGGCCTATAAAGACGTAATTACAATTTATTCATATAAGTTAAACTAGCTGACAATGTGAGATACCTACTAATTAAGGTCAGAAACAAGGTAGGCTTAATTACTTTGACGTTTATCGACATTCTACGTAATAAGAATAGAAAAAGTAAGAGACCTATATATTATCTTCGACTATATGATTATAATCATTAGGTAAAACCAAACCCAAACCCATCTTAAAAATAATCTCCACTACTTATAGGTCATATCTTTATCAAATTCAACATGTAGATATATAACATACTATTGACAAAATAAATTTTTAGCATGCAAATCCAATTTATACCTAAAAAAGTCTTTTATATATTGCCAGACTTAAAATATAAGCAAATGTGGCCATTCACGACCGCAACTACCCTAATCGTTTAATACCGAAGTCGTCCTAAGCAAACTTAAACAAAAAATGAGCATACCATTTTGTAAAATATGAAACCCACACAATTCAAGGGATAAAATAAATCCTTTTGCAATAAAATCATGACTAGAAACTTTTTGTGAAATGGAAAGATGTATGAATGGCCAGCTCTCAAAAAAAGTCAGGTAGGTTCTTTTTGTAGCCACGGTGTCTGCCGTAAATCGTGATCCATTGAGATGCGACGACTGGAAGGAGCCTTAAAAAGTTTATGATCCAGAACACAGTAGAAACGAGTTGGTAGATCGTTGGTAACCTGTTTGAATTTTGTAAACATGAAGTTAAACGTATTTATTTAGAAGTTGTTCTTACGTTACAACATAAAGCCTACATTTTTAACAGGCGTAAATTAATATTCGTAGCATCAAAGGAACTGTGCAGATACATTTCGAAGCAGTGATGGCTCAGTGGCATTGGCTATGGACTGCCACACAGCAGATCCATGGTTCGAATCCCGCCGCGGGCTTGAGCTTCACCGCATGGTGTTAGGGCATTTTGCGAATGCCCGCCTGGCTAGCGATCACCCTCAAGTAGAAAATCTGTCACCAAGTACCTAACGGTGTGTTCCGATAGCAGTCCTTGAGAGCCAGTGAAATGATAGGCACATGAGACTATGTCTCAAGGTGACGGGCGCAGTGCCATTCGTGACTAGTGACGAAAAAAACAAAGGTAATTAAATTATTTTTGGCATTAACATATTTTTGGCATTTTATACACAAAAATAATTGCTCTAGAGAGAAAATATGGAATTTTACATATTACAATATAACATTACCTAGGGAGAAAATATGGAAATACATTTGTATGGAGCAACGCACGCCTTCCCTCCCCCCCCCCCCCTAAAGCTGGTAGGTGAGCATTCACAAAATGCCCTCCAACCCCTTAGCCAACATGATATTTAAAGCGATATTTAAGAACGAAAGGACAAATTGCGTCATAATTTGTCCTTTCGTTATATGAATGGAGTAACATCTATAGTTCAATTTACGTTGTACCTACTGCTTATTATTATATTATTAACTAATGAATTTCGCACTGCTTAAAGTAAAATTATTGCAATAATATTTTACTTTATTTACATGTAGGCAACGCTTAGGTATATTATAATAAAACCGATGTAGCTTAGTACATACTAAAATAACGAATTTCACAATTTCAAAATGTGTTCATTATTCATTTCCCCTTTCATTTTTTATCTCGAGCCCTATAAACAAGTCGGAAGTATCTCCATCTTTGAGATCTCTTCAAGAACTGTTACAACGGTACTCCAGGGACTTCAGACTTAGTCAAGACTTAGTTCCGAACACAGTTAAGTGTCTGAAAAATCTCGCACTTTACAAAGATAACTAAGGTCAACAAAGCATATCGTAAATATTGTTATCATAATTCACTCAGAAAGTTATTGTGGCATTGTATTGATTACAATTATTTATTTAAGGTTTATATTATTATGTATAATTATGCATTGTCACACTTAAAATATTTAAAAATAATTATAACATAAAATAATTAAATTTGATGTAATCTTTATAAAAGTTCTTCAATTTATGTTATTATAAAAACAGTCAATTGACTCGCTAGTAGACAGTAGAGGGGACTGTTCCGCTTTGAAAATGGGAAACGAATTCAGTCTTGCTTCGGCAGTCGATTTGAACGGACGATAAATTGTGACGTAGCGAATAAGTAGGAAGTGATAAGTGTGTGTACATACATATGTGGTAATGTATATATGTGGTAATTTTTGAATAAGGTACGTACATAGTTATAGTATAGCTATAATATATTTATGTAACACATTGTTAGAAGACGTTTTAAAAGAATGGCCCCGAGTTTCTTGCCCGTACTTGTTACGTGCCCGAACTTCTCGCAGAGGCCCTATAAATCTTATGTGCTGAACGTGGCAGTAATATTAAGCAATAAATGTTGGAAAATCAATTATGGTGTATTCTTTAATAATTAAGTACCTCCCCTTCATTTGCAATGACCTTTACCTTAGTATATAATAAGAAATATCTAACAATATTTTTATAATAATTTTATATAACCCTGCTGGCTAGATTTGAAAACGTTATATATAAACATTTATTAGATATTTTAAACGCAGCGTAAAGTACTACTATAAAGTACAGTAAGTAATATTAACGAGTATGTCATATATTTATTTCACTTTTGGCGGGATTGACAATAATAAACCAACTTTAGGGATCGTCATTGCCGCGATACACTGGCAAAATTCTAATAATTTTCCTTCGTATAGACACGAATAAAGTTCCCGCCATATGTCATTAGGGGGCTCCAATAATGATTAGCAGTTATCCGAAAAAATAAGTTTGCACCCTAACATGTGGGGTGACTAGACCTCACTGAGTACGGTAAAATAACTAAGTTTTCTTTTAATCTAAAATATAATTTATTCTTTCCCTTCAAGGCTTTAAATTTTAGGCCATTTTTCTTACGGAGTCAATTCAATTAAATTTCAAAAACTAAACTTGTTTTTTTTTTGTAGTTGTGACGGAACAACCACTAGGCCCACCGTATTCTAAACGGTAACCTCTGCTCTGCCTATAACAGATACTTTTGTCTTCACATGTGACAAACAGCCTTTAAACATTTTTGGTTACTAATTTGTATCCAAATGGGAGTCGTTTGTTGATTGCATTTTATTATAATTGTATCTTACGTGTTAAACAATTCGTAACAAAACCTTTTATTTACTTTACCTACTTTATAAGTCAAAACGAACGAATGTACGGATCCGTCCGACCGGTCCCACTTCCCGTCTGTGTAAAATATTTATTTTGTGCCCAAGATCTTATAGCTCGTCCCTAGACACCTCGACTTCATAAAACAAAACAACAAAAGCGTGGAATATTAATTTACAACCTTGCTGTACCGGGAGCGAGAAATTATAGATTTTATTACCTCAGTAAATTCATTGTTTGGTACGTGCGATCGTGGCGATGATAATAATGAGCTATGCCTACCTAATATTAAATAATAAAGTGCTACTTATGTCTATTCGCAACGGTATTTGAATTCACGGGTATTTAAATTGTACATAAGCGGCCAACTGGTAGTGATCTGGAGAATTGGACTGCCTGTGAGTCTGCAATGACTTGTAGGTTGTCTAAATGCTTCTATTGTAGTAGCTGTAGTGTTAAATATAGTTCGTAGTGTTTTGTTAATAAACGTATATATATATTATAGAGGGCACTCCATCGCGCAAAGTTCGCTGGAATTGTAATGTAATGTTGCAAAGACAACAGCATCAAGGACTATTTACTAAACTATACCTATAGGGATAGGTTGGTTGATCGGGCGCATTAATTAAGGCTGAGATTCAGAGACAATTCAAAGCTTAAAATTTCGAAGCGCTCGTAGCCAAGTTTGCTTAGCCATTCTGAATCGATCAGCAAAGTTAAGCAACGTCCGCCGCGGTCATGACTTGGATGGGTGACCGCTGGTTGGGCATTACTACTGAGCGCTTCCGTGCTTCGGAGGGCACGTTAAGCCGTCGGTCCCGGTTGTTGTCTTAGGATAGCAGTCGTTACAGCATGGTGGTAGGGCACTTTGCAAATGCCCGCCTGGCTAGCTACCACCCTCAAGTTGGAAATCTGTCGCAAAGCACCTAACGGTGTGTTCCGGCAGCTGTCCTTGAGAGCCAGTTACTCTAGGTTAGTCTGAACAACATCCTCGACCACATAATCACTTACCATCAGGTGAGATAGTGGTCAAAGGATAACCTATCAAGCATAGAAAAAAAAAAAAAAAAAGCGTGAACTAATGCTTTCATCTGTCAAAAGGTAGTGCTTGGCCTCATAATTGTATTCAGAGACGTCTGGAACAGCGCTTAAACTTAGCGCATATTATACTAAGCCAAGAAGTGGAAATCGACTACATTGGTCTGACTCTAAGCTATAAATAATAGTGGTGCCACCAGGTGAGCAAAATTGAAGATTTTATTGACATTCAATTGAATCATAGGTATACATAACACGGTTTGTTTCACTCATTCCAATCACAATGTATATACCTAATGTTGTTCTTGTAGTTTTATTTTTATGTCAGGTTGCACAGATAAACAAGAACTGGTAAATGTTCATATGTGAATAATGTTCCATAGATAATAGAGTGTGATAAGAGCGAGGTAAGTAAGCACATATTTCTCTGAATCTTAGCCTAAGACTTCAAAATTATCAGTCCACGATGTAGTAAGTCAATCGTGATTTTTTCGAAGCTAAGCAATAGACAATGTGTAAAAAATCTAGACTAAATCATAACCAACCAAATTAAACGAGTTATTAGCTCTTTAATCGACACGTGACATCTTAATTAATGTACCAACATCGTAAAATTAATTGTCAAGATAATTAACAAGTGTAATGTCACAGGTTAAGTGACAGTTACTGCGTGAAATGTCTCCAATCGGATTTGCAAGAGATTTTCTACCACGCAGTATGACAAGGAATATTGTACTCTATCTTGTTGGTAGTATGGTTAAGTTTAGGTTGTATATACAGTCTTAGAATGTGGTCATCTATCCACGACAGTTCATGACGCCCACACTATGGTATTACAAGTAGCATGGCAAGGATAGTAGTTAATTTAATAACAATTTGTTACGTACGTTACGATTTGTGGGCCATGTTCCGCTGGACTAAGCTTGTGTTTGCCTATGAGAATAAGTTGGTACTTTCGAAGTTTGTCGGAAACGCTTTCAAAGTATGGAAAGGGTAATGCAATTTTATGTTTTTAAACGACTTCCAAGAACAGAGTATCTCATTCATTTTTAGATTGTATGTTTTGTATTTGATAATCATGATTGAATTTGATTATGACTGAAATTGAATTTGTTGTTTTGTATTTGATAATTATAATTGAATTTGATTATGATTGAAATTTTGTTGTTTTGTATTTGATAATCATGATTGAATTTGATTATGATTGAAATGGAATTTGTTGTTTTGTATTTGATAATTATGATTAAATTTGATGCTTCTTTTCAGTATTTATTTTACAGGCGAGTGAATGATCTTGGAAGCAGCGTGCATCACTTTTTAGAGTGAAAATAAAAATATTTAAAAAAATCTATTTCCAACACTAAAAAGTACCTCTGAAATAACTTGTGGAAGTCATAATTGATTTAAATTATGAAATTAAAATCTAAAAGAGTTTTTGGTCTGAGAGTCATGACTTTGCACAGCGTCGAGCGTGGGATGAAGCACGTTACACATAAATATGAAAAAAAAACTTTGCCTTGCCTATATTTTTTTTACAAAATGTCTAATAAAACTTCTCTAAATATTTATATCCTTTCAGCGGTGCTTATTCCCTCAACTAGCTCTCTCAATCCCCAAACTTTTTTAACAAAACTGCCCTTTTTTTTTTGTTTAATGCCGGCTGAAAGATTATTAGTCTATAATACTAGCAGGTATATTTGGAACTCCCGAGAGTGTTGAGTCAGCAGAAGCTTTTACGACCTGTTTTGGAACACTTTATTGTACGACACAACAGGAAATAAACGTAGGGAAGTAGAAATGAAATGTAGTCATGCTGAGAAAAACGTGCAAATTGAATAAACCTGGCATATCTCTGCCGAAAATATATTTATAAAAGTAATGTTTTAATGTGTGCATTGCGGCGTATAATAACTCATCAGATCTCACTTAAATTTAATCGGGACCATAAGACAAGCACCAGCTTACAAATATAAAAATCTTCAAAATCAGTACAGCCTGTAAAAAAATAATGAGATAACACAACAGTCAAATTGAGAACCTCCTTTTTTTAGAATTCGGTTGAAAATGCACGAAATTCAGAGCATTTTTTTTATTTGGTTTGAGGTACAATGTTACACAGTAATTTTACTTAAACAACGGGTCGATTCGAGCACTAAGTACTTAAGATAAGAATACTATTTTGACCAACCTCTATACGATTTGGTCGAGTTCTGTTATTTTTTTATTTTTCACCGTAGTCACTAGGGTCCTAAGGTCGAAGCAGGTTTTGATTCAACCATTTATTAATTTTGTATCAATGGCAATTGAACCTTAGATGATGTTTGCCCAATGGGAGACCACAGCCACGGCGCTGTGCGATGCATATCTATGGGGGTCATCTTGTGTGCAGATGGTCGGGCACAGTGGACATGACAGTAAGTGTGCCATATTTTGCTCAGGGGCACCACACTCACATTTCACATCTAACCTGTCCCTTACTCCCATTTGGTCAGGTTACTTTTTTAGTAAGACTAAGACTACTTTGATTAATAAAACACGTATTGACCTGCTGTAAACCTTATATATGAACCTCATTCGTGAAAGTCTCAAAACTTCGCTGCACAGATTATACGATAGTTAATTACGACAGGAAGGCTTCGGTAACCATCTGCCCGATTTGGCATGCATATACTCCTCAATGGTTCGATAACATCGACCGATCACCACGGATCGAGTTACATTACTGGCCTTTCTGCGCTTTGATTGGAACATTGAAGGGCTTTAGTGATTCTTATCGTTCTTCCTTTATTAATTATAGTAGGTGTCCCTTAGAATTGCGAAAAGGAAAACTCTTATGCGCCGTAAAAATTAAGTTTGATACATCTATTAAAGTTATGAAGCGGTTATGCATAAAACCGTAACCATAGTCTACGTTGATCCTTACAGAGCATGTTCGTCACCATTTTTGGATATTAACTAATCTTTATTGTATATCACACAACAATTACTAAGGCTTGCTATGATTTTTAAAGCAAGATATGTATTCAGAGGTATTAAACAAGCTATGTTATGTTCGTTAAGCATTATGATCATAGAGCGCCACAAAAAGGTTTCCTATCCTAGATCCTAAGATTTACTCCTATTATCTTGCTATTACTATCCTTATTTTTTTTTATTGTGACGGAACAAGCTTGAGGCCCACCTGATGTTAAGCAAAATAACTTCTGCCTAAAACAGATGCATTTCGTCACAGATCACGAATCGCACTGCGCCTGTCACACTGAGGCATAGTTGTTAAGTCTCATGTGCCTGTTATTTCACTGGCTCTCAACGACTGCTGCCGGAATACACCATTAGGCGCTTGTAGGTAGATTTGTTACTTGAGGGTGGCGCTAGCCAGGCGAGCATTCTCAAAATGCCCTTCCACCATGCGGTGAAGCTACAGCCCGCGGCGGGACTCGAACCATGGATCTGCTGCGCGACAGTCCATAGCCAATGCCACTGAGCCATCACTGCTTCAAAACCCTTTGCTACCGTAAGATCTAATATTTATACCTATTATCTTCCTGTGGTGCGGTTTTCTAACACCAAAAAGGAGGACACTAGATCGTATTAAACAATGGTGCGATTTACTACCACATTATACATTTAATAACGCCAGGACCTCCCATGAATACCCTATGCAAGCTGACGGTGAGGCACCGCGGTACAGTTGGAACACAAAATACTATGACAGTTATGATCTTGCCAATTACATCTGACTGTCCCTGTGTTCCCTCCAACCCTCTATATTACTGCTATTGTTCACAATTGCAATAGCTAAGAGTGATTTAAAGCCCCGTGCAGACGAGGGACTTTAGTGCGAGGAGACTAAAAGTGTGTTAGCATGGAAAACTAAAGAAGTCAAGACGATTTTTAAAATGTTGACAGGTGAGGTTTGAGGTATAAGTAAATAAAAACAAAATTTAATAGAATACTTTTGCTTTGTTAAGAATAAAGGCAAGTTTTTTTTATAATGTGAAAATCAAAATGATAGGGCAATAACGTTGGGTAGACCAATCTCGCTCATTATACTTTCAGCAGAATGAATCCTGTAAAATACCGACAATTCAACAATTTGGCTTACTACAAGGCTTTTTTCAAAACCTCAAGTAACGAATAGTCACCGACCGGTCAAGGTTTTTTGATGAGATAAAAAGTCTTTGTCGGGGTTATGCGATGCGATACTTGTCTACTTTCACATACATTTTTAGAACCGAGCGGATGTAGCTATGGACTGCGCTGCCGCAGGTCCGATCCCCATTGGCGCGCCGGCTTTAGCTTCATCGCCTGTTCTAACTCTAAGGGCATTTTGCGAATACCCATTTGGTTAGCTCCCATCTTCAAGTATCAAATCTGTCACCAAGCACCTCACAGTGTGTTCTAGCAGCAGTCCTTGAGAGCCAGTAAAATTACAGGCACATGGGACACAACAATTGTATGTCTCAGGATGACGGGCGCAGTGCAGTTCGTCACTGGACGTGACCCTCGTTCTTGTAACGTCACAATCACATAAAACATTATCCAGTCCTTAAGTCGTATGCAGACATCTTGAGAACATAATGTTTCGACCTCAATTCCTCTGTAACAAAATCAATCAATCTGTCGTATTCTGCAGTTCACGACATGTCCTGCAAATATTTTTTCATGGTTCGCGGTTAATCCTCGGCGCACAAAATACCTTCGTCTGCATTAGCCTTGCTTGAATGATTTAAAGGGGACTCGCCATGGCATGGCTTACGCTTCGTTACACGTCCGCGGCGGGTTTGTTTGAACTTCGCCGTATCTTGTTTTGCTCCACAAATATTGACAATGGCTTTCAATTGACATAAACAACGAGGTTCCTGGATATTGAATAACTAAATCCTATAACTGTGTATATATAAATAGGTATGGAACGTCTGTGCTTGACTTGAAGAGCTGTAGCAAGTGAAATTATAAGAATAGACTCTCGGAAATTACGACTGTTATTTCTTTGCACTTGTAAATAGTTAAAGCTTCATGAAGATAGGGAATATCCTGAAAATCAGTAAACAATCTAACATCACAATCAGCGTAATAATAAAAAAATATTGAATTCTAATTGTACCAAAAATAGATACTCTAAAGTACAAGCTTGACCAACCTTAAAATTTAAAAATAAAACTAAAACTTAAGTATATTTTTGAAAACATTTTTACAAATAAAGAAATATTATGTCAATCTTTATTCTATTAGGAATCAGTATTAGAGCATAAAAATAGAGTCTATATCACGATCGACAATTGTGTCTGCTTCTACTGGAAGGCTCTAAAACTCGTTTTATAATTAGAACATTTAGAACTAATCATTAAATATAAACATGAGCGTAAGTTTTTGTAATATGATCTTGGGTTCGATCCCCAGTCGAACAAATTTTTTTACTCAGAAAAATACATTTTCTATAGCAATCATTCGTGCAACTGTGCCCAGTAGGTAGCAATAGGCTCCTCTACTTACAGTGCCCGTGGGGCGACGGGCTAGAATACCAAAAGGTGGGCAGCAGCGCCTTCTGTAGAACTATCAACTTACACTACGATCCCCAAGGCGTCCGTAAAGCGTGGGAGTTATGAAAAATATACCCCTAATGGGGGAAGCGATTGTTCAGTGGTGGACTTTTATGGCTGTTGATGATAACGATGATGATTATGACATGGATCCGAACCATTTTTGGCGTAACAAGGGAGTTTAGTAGTACGCTGTCTCTTATATGTTAATACCATTTTTCTTAAACAATGTTGCACATTAATGTCTGATTTCTGACCATTGATAACAGATGGTGCTAGTTTAGTACATTATCGGAGTACGTTCAGGATCACAAGCGTCGAGTTACACGCTTTTTGCACTAATAGGTGTACTTACATTAATACGCCCAATTAGAGGGCTTCTTGTGAGATATCACGCTTCAGAACTTAAAGCTCTTAACCATTGCAACGACATTATTTAGAACAGAGCTTTCAAATGACTGGAATAATTATGCGTTGTATATTTTGTCACTACACTTTGTCCATTTTATGAATGGTTTTTTGACAGCTCGACGACTGACTATAGATAGTAATTATCTAAAGAATGTAATCATTGATATCAATAAATGTATATTTTGATTTAATATTCGCTTACCTATAATTTTTTGTGAATTAATATAAATCTGTGTAGTCGAAACTATAGTCGGATTTATCCGAGTAGTATACAGTATTTTTAAAACCACGTTAGTTTTTATAACAAATCTAGCGACCCGCCCCGGCTTCGCACTGGTGCAATGGTGATTCTAAACATACTACAGAATAACTTTATATACAAAAAAAATTACCAGGGTTTCTTTACTATATTGTGCATGTATTATACATATGAATCACTCCATCTAGTAAAAAAAACCGCACCAAAATCCGTTGCGTAGTTATAAAGATCTAAGCATACATCGGGACAGACAGCGAGAAGCGAGTTTGTTTTATAGGTACTGTGTAGTGATATCAGAATCGCTAAACATTCCCATTTCTCCTTCCTTCCAAAACACTCATTACTCTGACCCTTATCACTTTCATTAAGCTACAATTCATTTGCATTTAAAACGCTCAGCAAACGCAGTAAAGTATTCTTTTGAGTTAAAGGAGGCCATAAATTAGCGAAATAAATTACTTAGTCTTGATACTCGTAATTAATTTTATGGGGGCCCGAAGTGGCCCGTCTACATAGGACGCGAGCGGCTTCACTCTGCAGGAAATACTCTCTTAATTAAGTTATTGGGCCATTATAGCCGGCCCAGAAAATTATATTGACTAGAATATGTAGTGTAACCGAGCTGTGAATGATGCCGGAATGCGTTTTATGTGTTTTAGCTCGGACAGACTGGTTATTGGTTAATTTATGGGCTGTTTACGGGTTATTTTGATTTGATGGTTGTTAATCCCGCAGCGTTCTCGACTAGATCTGTAGGCTAGGTGTCGTTAAAGTCGCTTTGGGTATGAATGCGCCAAAACCATGTGCCTCTACATATCTCTATATAAAAAATGTTTCTTTTACCAAATTTATGTATTCTTTTTTCTGTATTTTATTGCAAATGTTCCTCTTCCAGGGAAGACACTACCTTTTGCAACACATTGTAAACTAAAGCAAAAGGCAGGGCTTCACCAAAGAATATTGTGTCATATTTTATTATGCAATAAACTATTTTGTATTTTTTGTATTTGTATCTCCAGATACGAATACTGATCATCCCCAATAAGGGGAAGGGAAGTTGCTGGTTATAAAACTGAAGCCAAAACGTTGCGGTGTCACCTTACTGTGCAGTTCTGTACTCGTCACTCCGAGACGTCAGTAATGTTTTACAGTGCAACGCCTACATTTCTAAATATGATTACAAGCACCACTTATCGCGAGCTCAGTGAAGAAGTTGATGACCGCGCACGTCCCCTATGACGGTTTAATTGGTGCACAAATTTTCGATTCGTATAAGAGTAAGGTTCTGGTGGCCGAAAGGATAAGGCATCCGGCGCGAAATCGGAGGACGCGGGTTCGATTCCCGTTCGGAAAACATGTTGTACTCCAACAATTTCTAAATTTAATTTACGCCTAGTTCTCCCGTTCAGTAGTATTTGCACACTACTGTTTCGAGGAAGAATATATCTGTCACTGCGGTGGTACCTCCCAAGCCGGACTTTTGCTAAAGAGACCTGCCATAATTTATTAAGTCGCCTACGCTTTTCAAATAAATATTATAATAACTTTTTATTTCCAAACTCCATTAAAAAAGCTTTCGAAAACCCAACAATACTTAATTAAAGCTTTGTTGTTCGAGATAATAATTAATTTAAATAATTAGTCTAATAATTCACGTCTCCTATTCCTTATATAAACAGCGAGTTATGTAGATTACAGTAACCAAACACCAGTGTTCGAGGACGAGGAGTGTAGTAGCTTTGCGCCCTTTGTGTCGAGATACCCACTTAAGGGCGGATCATCCTGAAGTGGCAACCGTATAACAGCTTTCATGACTTAATTTGAAACAGCGATATGTTTAATGGTAATGGAGTTAGGTTTTCTGTTTATCAAAGGAGCGAGGACAAAGAGTGACAAAGCACTCAGGTTGTCGAATGTCATGTTTACATCTAGTCGCAATGACGGAAACAAGCCATCCTTACCTATCAACATGATGTCCAACAAAGCCTACCTCATTAGCATGGGTTTGCAACAATCCCCTCGCTTGGGGATCGCATAGAGTAGGATGTCAGTTCTTCAGAAAGCATTGCTGCCCAATCTTTGGTTTATTTCCCCTCGCCTTTTACGGAAGGGACACAGGTAGATAAGGGGGAGTGGTCAATTCTCGCTTAATGGGTATTGGGCAAGAATTGAATAACGTGGGACTACCTAAACAAGGACGATAATATCACTATTATATACCTATGATGACGCCCAAAGCGTTTTGATTCTATTTTTCTTGATACTATACCACAAACATTAGCCGCGAGCGACATGCGACAGTCGCTCATAACAGTCATGGTAGAGAAACGCATTCAACGCAAACAGTACCTAAGCCAAGGGCTCCGCAGGAACCGCACGCGCTGCAGACATCGAATTCATTCGGAAATGCAAGCTCACACCGCTATCCGCGCCGAATGACCCGAATTTATGAAAGAATTCTATGACTATGTCTCCATCACATGAGAGGAATTTACTTAATACGAGTATATTTTCCTCTTATTTTGAAACAGTTTTTTTCCTTTCCAAGTTTAGAAGTCGTAGTAGTTCATGAACTTATTAAATTGTTGACCCATGCATGACACTTGACACTACTGCCAACTTGTAATGAAGAGCAACAATATTCCACACGGCACTACTAGAACCATTTACGTTACTACTGGAACAGCCCACGTAGTGTCGTGAGTAAGGACCGAAAAAGGAATATTGGTTGAAGATGAACGAATTTGAATCAGCTTCCCATTAGAGTTCCAAAGAGCCCTTTAAAGGTGGGAAGGATGGACGGGCATCCGAGGCTTAGTATTAGGGTCCTGTTTTCTAGTACGGATCCCATAAAGCACAGTGTACCGACCCCACACACGTGGAATAATGGTAGGGAGGTAAAGGCCAGCACAGACATGATGACGAAACTTACTAATAGTTCGAACCTTTACTTTTACTTAGCAAATTACAACGTAACATGATCCCTTCATATGATACCTTGGCATTTCGATAATTTGCCGTGATCGGTAACCTATCAAGGTACAAAATACCGTGTTGACCTTTGTAGGTAATCACTAAGTTTACATGTTTTAGCTGTAACTCGATCTACTGATCACAGTCTCACAGATTAAACAGTAGGTCAAACTATGGTTAATAATTAATATGTTACTACAACTTATTCTATGATAATGACGCCCTTAGGTTTAGTCATAGAACATATCTTTAGCTTTCAGCTCATAATATTAGGAATATATATGGGTATCCTTGCTCAGAAAATAGAAAAATGTATAAAAAAAAATTATCAGTATAATAAAATTTTGATCTGTACTTATATATTTTAAAATTATGATGTCAAAATGCGGGGCCCAAAATTTTGAGCGAAAATAGACCTGAGTGTAGGGCTAGGCAGAGTGAGGCGCCGCCGCGCCGGAGGATACGGCGCTCCTGGGGAGGATAGTGTAACTCGGTGTAAATCGGCATACACCGAGTTTGAACTTTGTACATTTGTTATTTTTAAATTATGAAGAAACTAAGAGTGAAATCGCCCACTATTCTTTACTATCGTTTACAAAACTTGCTAATCCATTCTGTATGTGAAGTACTTATTATTAAAAAAAAACTATCGCTGACTATTTCAAACTAGTCTCAATTTCCAGCTTTGCCTGCATTTTAAACACTTATATCATACTCTCTAATTATTCAGTAATTCGGGATAAAAAATATGTAACTAAACATCATCCGCTTTGTGGGTGAAATATCTTTGAAATTTAATCGTTAGTATGTGATTAATGTGTAACTAAACTGTCCCCGCCCACTGCGTACCCCTTGCGTCATTCTACACTATTTCCTTGTCATCAAGGCCTGACCTACACTTACGATAATAGTTTAGAGAGACGAGTCATGTGTGGGCGCAATAACACCGGTTTTACCAGGGCCCAGGCTTAAATGCGTGACACTTTAGAAATAATATCTTCTGACTACATTGGAGAACACACACATCACGCCTCTTTTGCGGAGACCTCTCCGGGAAGTAGAGACCACGAACCAAATCTCTCTTAGGGAAGTAAATTTGTCTTGTTGCTGACCTTATTTAAAGACTTTAATTTCTTAAAGACAATCTGAACAGTACGCATCGCCATGAAAAGCCCTGGTCCAGGAAATACTTATCTGTTTTTATTGAGGTACATGGATTCTTGGTGAGGAATCAAGAATGTTCATATCCTCGAATGTGGAGTACTTTCCTTTTCAACAAGGAACTCGTGGCACAAGGGACAGTATGATAGGAGCATGGCTTTTTACTCACACGTCTAAACTTATGTCGTAAAAGCCACCTACGAGTAGTAATATCGAAATATGCTACACATCTAAAATCCAAAGGATTCTTGAATGACAAAAACTTGAAATTATAAAAACAATAATTTTGTTATTCGGTTCACTATTTATTTATTCGTTTTGGTTTATTTTATTATTATTATTTAATTCAATTACATATATTTTATTTATATTTATTATATGATATGACATACTCGTATTTACGTTTAATTAATTGACAAATGTTAATAATCGACAGGCTTATACTTTGAGAATTATTTTAATAAATAATTTGGTGTAATTAGACAAAATTAGTCTTATTTTGATAAAATTTGTAATAATGTTAACATTGCACACTTTATTAGGGCAGAATACATTGAACCTGTATTTATGATAATTATAACATCTATTTTATCTACTGTTTATTTCATGCAAAAAATAATTAGAAGGGATTTAATAACTCTTGTAATAACTGTTGTATTGCTCAATTACAAGAGCAATATCTTGGTCTGAAAGTGATCGTAGTGCAAAAGTAAACATCAAACGCTTACATTCAATTTGGGTGTACACGAAGTTATTATACGAGTACCCGTCCTCTTTATTGTCGTTTCCTTTCTCTTTAACGCCAATTGTATTCAAAACTAGACTATATTTGCTCAAGTGTTCCTATACACTAGTGCTTTACAAAGAACTGACCTACACACAGGACAATACGTGAATAGGAAGACGTGTCGTGCGTGGGCGACACCAGACCCGCACCGGTTTGGGCGCGCTGACCGCACCTACACGCGTCGCTGCGTGCGCGCATATGTCAGCCTCTGGAACAGGATAGGTGCTAATTACCTAATAAATACACGTGCTAAATCGCTACAGGTTTATATCATGAAAACACAACCACAAATACCTTAACGATATATACAAATAACGACCCATTGAAACCAGAATTGTTTCGTGCTGTGCGGGCTCAAAGGAGCTTCCTTCCGCGGACGCTCAGATTGTGGAATGAGCTCCCCGTCGTGGTTTTCCCGATGGAGTAAGTACAGCATAGGGTTGTTCAAAAAGGGCGTGGAGAGATTTCTTCAGGTTCGGCAACGCGCGAGTGATATCCCTGGTGTTGTAAGCGTCCATAGGCTACGGTTACTGCTTACCATCAGGCGGACCGTACGCTTGTTTGCCACCTTAGCGGTAAAAATATATAAAAAAGCGAAGTTTTAACATCAATTAATATCATTTTTCGGTAAAACAAAATTTTTTCACTCTTTTTAGTGACCCTTGTTACTTACGGGATAGATTGTCATTCTATTTCAACATCTATCATTAAGATAGGTAAATATTTTTAAGTTATTGGAGTGTAACTCAAAACCCGCTAGACCGATTTTGATGAAATTTAAATGGCATCAAATGACAAGCATAAGCTTGCAAAAAAAAAGAATTATCAAAATCGGTTCACTCGGTCAAAAGTGCTAACAAACATAAAAAAAAATACAGACGAATGGAGAAGGTCCTCCTTTTTTGGACGTCAGTTAAAAAGGAAACACGATCCAGCCCGTGTTTTACGGAGTACCTACATATATTGCTTTTTTAAAGTAAATTTACTTAAGTAGTTACATAACTTTTGATTGGTAAATGTACGAGCAGAAACCTTATGAGACCAAGACTCCTTATTAACTTGTCTCAACCTCAAACAGAATTTTTTGCGAATGCTTGTATGGCTTGCTACCACTACCCTCAAGTAGAAAATCTGTCGCCAAGAACCAACTGTGAGAACTAGTAAAATTACAAGCACTTGAGACTTAACAACGCTACCTATGTCTCGGAGCAGTGCAGTTCGTCACAAGTGACGAAAGTTATAGGCAGAGACAGGTAGGTGGGCGTCGCGTTTGTCCCGTAATAATTACATTTAAAAAAATGAATGAGTAATAACAACAATACAATGTTTTTAATTAATAATAAAGATTATATTGCTATTTATGTCTTGTTTATTGATTTATAGCCCGCATTATTTGCACTAAATTAAGGATGTAAATTGATTATCTTAGTAATTAATTTTAATGCCACTATTAATTAGCTTATTAAATGAAATGTCAAAAGAAAAAAGGTATACCTATTTTATCGAGCTTTTAAACATTTGTTAATACTGCCCGGGCTTTCATTTGCGTTGGACTCTAGAATATAATATAGAGTTTAAAAAATCCAAACTATGAGTTAAAGATCTTCATATGTTATATCTATAAACGGTACCGATTAAGTCATATTCAAACAAAAAAAAATCGCATCAAAATAGGTCCATTCGTTTTTAAGAGCTACGATGCTACAGACAATCACACAGACAAACTTATAACACTCGCCTCGTGTCTGCTCTGTCACAATTCCAATAAAAACAAAGGATGAAAGAACTTTTATAGAGAGCTGATATACATTTTTTTGTTAAAACCGAATGATATAGAATGATAACTATATCATTCTATATCATTCCATGGATTTCAAGGAAACTTGTCCAGATAAGAACTTTTTGAGAATCCGTTCAAAATAAATATATCATTTTCCCGCTCCTAAAAAACTATACTTTACATAAATGGTGTTCAACTGAAGCATAGATAAATAAAATCATTTCTCTATGACTGAAGTTACTTAGTTCTTGTAATATATTTTTAGCACTACTTCGAGAGTTTCAAATGATGAAATTCGACCCAGAAATCTATATCAGAACTATTTGTGCATTGTATTTAAAGAAACACAAACCTAACCTTGTACTTACTACAATCTGTATCGTTCATTCTTTTCTGATCTATGTATTTATTACTCATTATTATTTTTAAAAATATATAGGCGTCCGTAACCCCCCTCCTCACAGGGGGATGCTCCTCCCGCCTTTTCACCTCTCCCCCCTTCCCGTGGGGCATAATTATGTATATATATATAGTAATTCTAAACATGAGCCAAAGAAACCAAAGTTACTCATGTTCTGCTTTTGATTAGGATTAAATCAGTATCATATTAGTACTGATACTGATTTAATCCTAATCAAAAGCAGAACATGAGTAACTTTGGTTTCTTTGGCTCATGTTTAGAATTACTATATATATATACATAATTATAAGTACTAATATTATAAATGCGAAAGTAACTCTGTCTGTCTGTCTGTCTGTTACGCTTTCACGCTAAAACTACTGGACCGATTTGAATGAAATTTGGTATGGAGATAGTTTGAGACCCGGATAAAAACATAGGATAGTTTTTATCCGACTGCGCAAAAAGAGGTTAATGTTTTCGCGCGATAACCGACAGCCGCGCGGGCGGAGCCGCGCCCGGAAAGCTAGTACATAATAAATGAGAAAAATATTTAGTTCAACTCTTACGATTTACTTACGACTTAGCGATTTTCGTATGGACGAACAAACAAAGAGCTTATAATACAAGAACATTGAGGTTGCCAGACCACCATGCAGACAGGACAATAGACTGCAATGACAACCAGACGCACACACAAACCTAGTCATAATATATACAAAGGTTGAAACAATAAAAGCAGTCCAGTTTTAGATGCACGCTGAGTAGAATTAACATACTTCCGCGGTACAATTCCCGGCTTAAAAATATAAGGACTGTTTCTATACTCCTGTTAGGTATCGGAAACGGTGACTAAGGGAAACAAACCGCATTTTTTTAAATCTAGTAGTGACAAGACAGCTTGCCACTAGCTATTACTTCCAGGCTTATTTTTTTTTTTAATGCTTTGACAATTCCGCCTCTGCCAAGTTATCGCCAGTTTGTAACACATAAAATAATGTCCCGAATTTCTTGCTCGTTATTCTCGTTGTGGAAACATTATTTTTGCTGTATTATTATGGCAGCACAGTACATTATTTAAACATTAAAATTTGTAATTGATCTTCATAAGAGCGCCATAGACGCCTCAATTGAATTGATTTTGACTTTGACTCTTAAAAGAAAAATTATATATTGTATAATAACAAATATTTTTTAAAGTATCTTAAGAAAACATTAAATAATATTCAAATAAAACACTTTAAAAAGATGTAAAATATATATCTAGTGACAATACCGCCTAATTTTCCTGTTATGTACGTGAAGATGCTTCGTTTAGAAGCGATACTAGTCGGATATTCTTTCGGTTCGGCTGCGTGATGTTTGTGACGTCACGTAGATCGTATTTTTATACCTTTTTAAATGTTCTATTTACATATTATTTAATGTTAAGATACTTTTAAAAATACATTTGTATTTGTTATTATTAAATATGGATTTCCGCAAAGTAACGCCTCAATCTATTCATTATATATTGTACCTACCACACTCAGCACGGGATAAAGTCAGGAAACACCATTAAAACAGTTCACAAAAAGTGCAAACAACTCACACGTGCGCGTACATAAATGCCCCTCTCCATATTCCCTTCATTCACTCACTAAATCCTAAACTAATGAAACAAATCTGCCAACTAAGGCCCTTTTAAACTCGTCAAATAAAATATTGAATAAACAGCCGTCTAATAACTATGCAAATTCCTTCAAACATTGATGAACGAAACTAGATATTTACACCATCGACTAGAATAGTTAGACCTTCAAAATGGGTTGGTAGTTTGATTTTCATAGATCAGATCAAAATGGATTCAAATTACGCGCTTGTAACCCATCAGCCAGTGTGTGTTGAGCTGCTTCGTCGCTTTGATAGAAACAAATGAAGGATTGTTAATAGGAAACTGAGGGGTCAAGTGTCCTTGGTTGGTTGGATAGGGTTGTTAATGAAATGTCGGGATCAGTGCACGCTCCAGGCTATGAACAAAAGTGCATTCTGTTTGAAAATCTTGTAATATATTAAAACGTTTCGTTGAATATAAGTTACTTGCAGTATTTTTAATTTCTTCAAAAGGACGCGATCAGCTGCACCCGCAGAGGCGTTTAAATTTCAATTAGTTCTATACATTTATTTTGTGTGTAGGTACTGTTAAGGTGAACTCAAACAAAAAGCGTATCATAAAGATATGATCTTAAAAAAAACAATAAATTGAACCGACTTCAACACTCAAAAGTGTGAAATAACTTGTTTTAGTCGGTACCATGATAGTTCAAAAGTACCTATTATCACAATATTGTGCGCACGGTATCGACTTCGACAAATTATTTCACACTTTTGAGTGTTGAAGTCTGTTCCATTATTTAGTTAAATAAAATATTCTGTTTTTTGTGACCCTTGCTATTTAAGGAATCGATTGTCATTTATTGTCAACGACTATATCATCAAGATAGGAAAATATTTTTCTGTTATTAGAGTGTAACTCAAAAACGGCTTGACGGATTTTGATGAAATTTAAATGGGACAAAAAACAAGCATCGGCTTTTAAATAAAAATAGAATTATCAAAATCGGTTCACCCAGTCGAAAGTTCTGAGATAACAAATCTAAAAAAAATGCAGATGGATTGAGAACCTGCTCCTTTTTTGGAAGGCGGTAAAAAAATTAAAATATTGGAACCTATAAAAACTATTCAAAGATTTTAATTATATAAAATGATGGCCACCTTGAAAGCCTTTGGACGCAGCTGATCGCGTTGGTATGCGCGTAGGTACCTTCAGTACTGCGTATTACTAATCTCCTGTCACAGTTAACATAGCTCCCACCACGTCATCTGTTACAAAATTGAAGGGTAGTGGTTAATCCTCGCAGCGAGCGAGCAAACAAGGGTGGCCTAAATGAATTCATGCTTTGAACTTTGCCGTACCTACTAACTATGAACCCACTGAAAGTTAGTCGGACCAAATGACGACTATAGAGCGCTTGTTTGACTCTTATTAATTAATGAAACTGTAACGAAAGAATCCTCTTTCGTTAATGAATAAAATTATTTATGGGTGACCGCTGGTGACATTACTACTGAGCGCTTCCGTGCTTCGGTGGGCACGTTAAGCCGTCGGTCCTGGTTGTTGTCTTAGGATAGCAGTCGTTACAGCATGGTGGTAGGGCACTTTGCAAATGCCGTCCTGGCTAGCTACCACTCTCAAGTTGAAAATCTGTCGCCAAGCACCTAATGGCCAAGCACCGGTGTGTTCCGGCAGCTGTCCTTGAGAGCCAGTAACTCTAGGTTAGTCTGAACAACATCCTCGACCACATCATCACTTACCATCAGGTGAGATAGTGGTGACTTCACAAATTCCACGCAGACAAACCGGAAGGATTTTCGAGGCGTATATTAATCGTCTTTCGTTATTAGATTCAGACTAGAAATGTTTCCACTTTCAAAGAAGTCGATTCTCTTTATTTCGATTTCGAAAACTTAAAATAATAATGGTAAAAAGCTACTGTAACTTTTTAAAGCGCTATCCGGTGCAGGTAATCGATTTCAATTGCATAATGCATGCCCTGAGGCATTAACAACGACGACAACGCGACGCCTTCCTTACATATCGATTGTTATCACATAGGTAACTCGATAATCTCTTAACTAATAATTGTTATCTATGGCAACTTGTAAATTTGCAAAGTGACATAACATAAGGCATAAGGATTATGTAACCAGTTGCCAATAAATTAAAAAATAAAATTAAAATCAGAACCTTTTGATATTCATATAGCGGTTACGTTAGTATTATATCAGCATTTTACTTCTCTGGTCATAAATTCAAAATTTATATATATTTTTACTCTACATATAACCATTGGGTTGAGGTACCTACCCCTAAAACTGGCAAATATATTAAAACTAATATTTATGTCAACTGCAATAATAAGTATTTATTTAAATATATGTAAAAAATAATATTTTAAAAACTCTTTTCCTAAATTCGCGTTTTATGTTATCAACTAAATGAAATTGCAAAAATATTTTGGACTTTGAAAATAATGTAAATTTATAATATAAATAAATGGATGCAACAGACGACAACAGAACGATTCATAAACGTTTTACTTACCACTAAGTTTAGACTAATAAGCAACATGGGCATGGGCAGCATTTTCGGTATGTCTGTGAGAGTGCATAATACCTCACCTTCCTACAGAGATGACCCTAGGGCAATGCTTATGAATATGTAATGATATATAATATTAATCTTACATACTGTGACATCTCATATTATAAAATTTTTATTTTACTGAACTTATTTTTAGTTTATATAATTGGTTTATATATATATATATATGTATATATTATTTTGTTAAATAGTTTTAAATAACGTTAAAATAATAAATTAAATTAACAAGAATACTTTCAAAATAATTATAACATTTAGTTCTATTAATGCATGTAGATTATGATACTTAACTCTATAAATAATTTAGCTGAATATTCGTAAGAGTAAATTGTACTTGGAATGGTTTAAATGACAGATGAGACATAACAACTTTGGGCCTCTGGGTGATGGGCGCAGTGCTGTTCGCCACATGTGACGAACTGCGTCTATTTTAGGCAGTGGTTACTTCACGATATCATTAAAAATACAATACAACAAACAAAAACCTCTAAAGACGTCAACAATGAGCCTTACGACGAGCGTTAAAAAAACTGTAAACTATCACTAAAATATTCCGGCAGTAACTGGAGAAATACAAATCTTATTAGATTCAGTTACTTTACGAAAATATCAAATAATAAGGGTCAAAATATAGTGATTTCACAAGAACTAGTCTAACCGACGACGGCGACGTGACCGCTGGATTAAAAACAATGTAGCACTCGAAAAAAAATTACATATTATCAAGGAGTATTTACTTTTAAATCAGAATGGTACAGGAAAATAGTGCAATAGAAGGAAATATTATTTATTGTATTTTCTTGTAACTAGAGTTATCGAAATCCTCTTGTGAACAGATTTATACACATTTGACAAAACTTTCTATGAAACTTTAAATACCACAATAGCGTCCACCCACTCCATCATCGTGAATAAATAGATAACAGCATATTGAGCGATGCCTACCGAACACAGAATGGCCGCGGTCGGAGGTACATCGTTCATTGTTAAAGATAATGCTGTTTTATCTTCCTATACGGGGATTGATTAAGGCAGTCAAGCGATGTGATAGAGCTAACCTTTTGTATTATTCATTAAAACTAGGGCTTTAGTAAGTTACTATAAATAGATGTATTGTAATATTCTATTACAATTTAGAACAAAGGCATTAAGATACCTACTAATAATATTTGGTAAATTTGTACAAGATCATCCACATTATTTTCCAAAACATTTCGACGTCTTAGAAAAACAAACAAGACACTTATATCTTCCCAGGTATACTAATATGTTATTATTAATATATTAGTATAATTAGGTTACAGTTGCCTAAAAAAATGCCTTTGTTATGGCAATAAAAATTTACAATAAACTACCAAAAGAAATAAAAATACAAATTGGACTTTTGGCAAACATTAAAAATCTGGTTGATTTTACAGCTTAGAAGAATATTTTAGATATTAATAAAAAAAATACGTTATAAGGTTATCAATTGACAATATTTGATCTCATACAATATATTGATTCTTTTTAAATTTAAACCTTTTGTGACATTTAATTTATACTATTCTATATTTACGTTTTGTTTAGATGACATCACATATTTTGCAGAATTATCTTTACATTCAATGAAATATGTATGAAATAAACATTACAGAGTAATCAAATCATGTTAGAATCTAATGTTGCACATTTCTTCATGAGGTAGATTGTATAGGTACGGCACAGTTTTCAATACTATTACTAAGATCTTGAACAACTGCTAATGAAGAATTACTTACATAAGTTATAGCACATAATATTACGTTTATATATACATTTGATGCATTAGATTTCGATTAAAAATGACACAGTATCAGTCAATGTTAATAACTTAGGTAATTGGTATAAAATGATGTTTATTTCATAATCAGGTACGCCAAATCACAGGAATACATTTAAATATTAGATTAACAAAGTTTTCCCCAATTTCCTCCAACTTATAGCAAAACTTTTCGAATCCGAAGACTTTTTGCTGTCGTGTAATTTCAATGCTTTGACAAAAAAAGCTTCTCTGGTGGGCTTTTAACAGTTACATTAAGCTTCACTAGTCTTAGACCGTGCCCGTAAGCCGCCAGACAAAAAAGGGCCACCGCAGACAATCAACCCCGATTCGCTTATTAAATCAACAGCAACAACAGCATCCACGATGACACTACAGTATTTTGCGCTCATCGTAGGGTTGCCGCCAAATCTAAGTTTATTTTTTTAAAGCTTTTACCCCAACTACAAAACAAAAGTGAAAGTGACTTTGTATGGGTACTTGTACTCCTTTCTTTGTAAAAGGACACAAGAACTTTAATATAGTAAACGAATACGTATTTAATCTCTTTTTACCATTTTTCTCAAAGATAAACGATTAATTGACTTTTATATTTCTAAATCATAAGCAACCAAATTCAATAGGTTAATACTTATTTGCATTTCTTACTTTTCAGTTGTGATAATAGTTTTTTTTTTTAATGTAGGTAATTATTTTCTACTACTATATTTGCGATTATTATTTTTTTAAGTCATTTACCTTTTAGCCTTTTTTCTTTAAGTCATAATCAAAGTCAGATTTATCCGTTCAATTAAATTACGTACCTACTACGTTAATCAATGTTGAATAATCTCTACAATTTGCCTCCGAGTTACGAAATGAAAAAAGTAACTCAAAATTATAATCGATATTTAAAATGAACAGCCCTAATAGAAATCATCATGGCGTCTAATCAAAAAGCTATTTGTCTCGGTTACTGATGAAATCAAATCGTCCGTCGGCGGCTGGTTAGTTTGAGGCGGACATTTCACCAGCAAGTGGTCACAAAAATACTCGTAATGTGATTGTGACCGACTTGTCATAATTATTTATCATTGTTAGACTCTGAAAGTTTATACTTAACGTCTAACGAGCAACAGGCATCGCTGTGAGTATTGCATGTTACAGAAATGGACAAAAGAAAGAGATAAAAAACATATCATCACGCTTTCCCTAATGCGGTAGGCTGAGATATCTAAACACCCACGATTCGAAGACATGTTTTGTATTTTGTTGCCATCTACCGCACACAGCTCCCGGCTTTCGGCTGCTACTGAAAATGTCTTCATCAAAATCAAAGTCTAAGTCAAAATCATCCAAGGTTAATTACAAATTTTAATATTGAAATATTCTACTTGTACTGCACCGTTCAGCAAAAATTAAAATTGTATAGAGACACTGCGATACGAACGGACAAAGAACTCGAGGCCATTTTATAAATTTTCTTTGTAAAATGTGTTACAAACTAAAGTAATTATAATCATTGTTTTAATTATGTAGATTACAGGCGACAGCATGGGAGAGGCATTTCTGACACTCATTGAATAGTGCGACCCGGGGATTGAACCCAGACCTTAGAGATTCATAATGTTGTCTTAGGTTTTCGCGATTGTTACACATAGTAATTGAACAACTTTAAACGGTTTAAATCGCATTTCTTAATAACTCATGTGACAAATTAAACCAATTAGTCACCCCGTGACCACGATCACTGCAGTGTTTGAAACGTCGGGACAAAAATAATGACAAATATACGCGATTTAAACCGTTTAAAGTTGTTCAATTACTTAGAGATTCATGTTCCGGAAAGCGCTTGCGCCAGCGAGACCAAGATAGGGAGATAAACCTAACATAATGTAATAGATGAGAGTCAATGAAACAGGTGGTATGAAACCTACTCTGACCAGATTGGAGATATTTTGGAGAAAGTCTACTCCACAGTAGCCTAAACCAGGAGGTTATGATGATGATCAACATGGATGTAGAGATAAGGAAGAGTATAGCAAGTATAAATCTGCAAGAAATTTCTTGATTGTTGTCGTCATATGATGGTCGCCATATAGGAGTGTTTTAGGACAGCCAAGACGAAGTTTTTTCCAAAAGCACTTGTGGTCTAATGTCCAGAAGGACCAAGTGTATTAAGTTGTAAAGAGACTACGTTGAAAAATATAACTTAGAGTCATAATTCATAAATAATGTTAAAATTTGGTTACCTACTTTTGGAGTTTCGCCTTTGGCGTAAGACGAAAGGAAATTTAAAAACTCAAAATTATTTTCTTGCAGGCAAAATTATACCCACATGCATTCAACTATAAAAACATAGTACAAATAAAAAAATAAGGAAATCAAATTAACCTATGCGCATCGTACAAAATTATAATAATAGAAAGTGACTGTCAATGAATAGTCCGCCCGGGGACATCGTCCACTGTGGAGAGGTCACGTAACGTCAGGCAAACATGATATGAAATCATATCAAACAATCAATTGGAATACACTGCACATTTAGTAATAGCAAATTAATTAATAAATCAAATAAGGGGGTCCCAAAAGTCAGGTCAAAAATTATAATATTAATCCCAATTTATAATCAAAGGATATTTTAACACTCAAAACGTCTAAAATATTTATATGTAATATGTATCAGATTAAGCAGTAGTTATGTACCAAAGTTGTTATTTATAACCAAAACACATTAAACTTTACTATTCGAACCGAGTTTCAAAACGTATTTTACACTGACTTCCTTTAAACAATGGGCAATAAGGTACGTACCGCTGAATTTTATATGCAACATAACATCTTGATATCGAATATATTTTTGTCGTCAATTTTGCTTGTTTTTAACAACACTTTAGATTTCGATAGCTCTGAAAACTTCACAATCTATCGATATGTTTAACATATAAATTTCAATTATCAAATTACAATACAATTACACAAATATTTTTACTAAATATAACTTAATATTTTAACCCACTTTAAAATATAGGAGGAGGTTCTCATTGCTACTGTATTTTTTTTTTTATTTGTGTTACCTCTTACAGGGTGTACCGATTATGATGTTTTTTTGTTATATTCGAAAGCTGGTGCTTGTCATGTTTAAATTTGAGTGAGATCTTACGAGAAGTATTTGAGTTATCCCTAATAATGCGTATTTTATGATAGAAGTCGGTTTATTTTTTTTACATTATCTCTTTCTATCATCGACACATTTATTTTACCATGACGATTTATTTACGTCTAATATTTGACGTCTTCCGTTCAACGATATTTAATTTTAATCAAGCCATTACTGTACGTCAGATTGTGATTGTACGTTTTAATTGGAACATACTTCCTTGAAAATTGTAAAAGTTTGTGCAATGCTTTTTCTTTTTCTATTTTTTGTAATGCGTATACTGATGCGGATACTTCATCTCGTCCACAATACTGGTCACCAAAGGAATTGTTGCAATTATTATAAATCATCCAGGTATAGGCCTTTTATATATACATACATATAAATTGCTCCGTGCAGTGCCGGGCTAGAGTGTCCGCCTGGCTAGCAACCGCCCTCAAGTAGAAAATCTGTCGCCAAGCACCTAACGGTGTGTTCTGGCAGCTGTCTTTGAGAGCCAGTAATTCTAGGTTAGTCTGAACAACATCTTTGACCACATCATCACTTATCATATGCAATAGTGTCAAAGGTTATCATATCAGATATAAATTTAAAAAAATGTAAGTAGTGAATACAATTTCGTTCGATTTTCCGTACGGAACTTAATTTTCCAATATTGCTGATCGTAAGTTAAAACGTAAATCGTAAGTTCAGAATATTTAGTAACTCTCTGATTAAAGTGTACATACATACGGACGGAGTGTACACAATGAGCAATTCATTATAGTGCGGTACGTAAATAAAAGTTCGACACGGCAATGTGGCATTTTAAATTGTACGCATTCCGACGTAAGACCCTTCGCACGCTTAATGCTTTTTGCAGCGCGTCCCGACGATTTGAAAGGTCGGTAATTTATATAGTAATACAGGTAATGATTCTGTGCGAAAAAAAATTGACTGAGACCGTTAAAATTTAAACGAAATTTTGTGATAAATATATAATAATTATGTTTTTATTAATATTATTAGAACAACAAAAAAAAGTTAATCTCAACTTGAGCGGTGTCAACAAATTCTATGAGTACATTTATCTCAAATATATGCCTAGTTCAACCTGACTACAACAGCCTATATTTTAAGAAAGGCACTTATCTTACTTGATATTTTACTTAATAATATTGTATTAGGGTACCAGATTTCTCAAGTCTGCAAAACAAGGAAATATTTCTTAGGAAAAAAAATGTATTTTTAAACATACGTAGCTGACTTCCTAAACTTTACAGTGAAGTAGCTTGTGGAATCGGTACCATGTTTCCACGGTACTAATTAATTAAGGATTTCTGCAAAGTAAGGCCACTAATCTATAAGCTCCATTGCCAACATACGATAAGAAAGAATTAGTTAAAATTCAGCTGATATCACGTCGGCCTAGAAGGAAAATTAAGCAAATCTATCACTAGATATTTTCTTTCAATGTTTATCTTATAAGTTAATATTTCTTTATAATATTTTTTAATGTATATTATAATTAATTATGCATTGTACAAAGACTACAAAGTAAGGTCTAAATCTGTAATAACCCATAGATTCCATTGCGAACTGACAAATGAACCAAACGGAATCGCGTAACAAGAGTCCGTACAGGAACGATACAATATCGGTTGGCACATAAAAGGCGGCAACTGTATAGTTTTTATGAGCGACGGTAAATAATTACATTTCGAATTGGAGAGAGCATTAGAAGCACAAAGGTAATTTGCATTGTTTTACAGAAAGCTTTTGTTTTTTAATTCGTTTATTGATTGCCTTCATAAACGTTCAGAGAGCGAAGTAGCCATGTGAATTGTTTAAGTTTATTGACTTTCTACTTTGCTTCTAACATTAAGGGCTGCCTACTACTAGACTTAAAGGATCACTCGCGTGTCTGTATATCTGTCTGTCAGTCTGCCACAGCACGTATCGGTAGATATCTTTAGTACATATTTAGTATTTAGCATAAAAAATGTCACAGTATACATAAACAATGCTGTCACAGTATACAAAAAATGTCACAGTATACATAAAAAACCTTACTTAGATATTTAAATTCTATGCCTATATTTGTAGCACAAATTATGAAACTTGTTGAAAATCTGTTAAATATAGGTAAGTAGTACTTGCGATATTTTTTAAAGATAGATACAATACAGTTTGTTCTGATCCATCACAAATATCGTCACAATAAAATATGTTCTACAAATAGAGGTATATAATTTATATAAGTAAACGTATAAAGTACAAACTATTACGGGCTGGAACGTCGTGTTGTAGAGTTTATTTGAAAATGCCCTTTGTAGAGATTAGAGCGCTCCATTTCCCGACTATCTCCTCGTAATAATAATAAGTAAGCTTACTTTTTACGGCCCATAAAAAAATAACGACACGCGCGAAAAAAGAACACGCCCAAAATGCGCCACTAAAATTTTCTTTTCCGTAAACACTGGCCACCGAGGCGAGGAGTAACCGAACCGCTAGAATTTCGGCCAGACACGCATTCTATTTTCAAATTATTACAAAGCGTCTGGTCGCGTTCCGATTAATTTGTCATACTATCAACGCTGCGTTCCAATGCAAGGAGTTTATTTAAACTTTTTAAAAGCTGAGTTCACATTGGTTGCAAGATTTTTTAAATATATATTTTTTAGTGATCGATTAGTTAATTATAAGACTCGTTATATCTTCCAAATTATATTATTAAAAAGAACGCAATTATGTTTTTGTGTAGTGTTTTGAATATGTATAGTGTTTTATACACATTTTTAGTAAATACGAAGTGTACAAGCGATTTCTGAAAGTTATAAAACAATAAAATAAAGGAAATTAAAGCACAAATCGACGATAAAATTAAGTACACTTTCCTATAACAGCAATTTAAAGCACATTGGCAGATACAGTGCATGAGAACACATCCCTAATTTTAATCTCGCAAGCCAACGAAAGATTTATGTAGGTTTAAGAGAAGGAGAGCATTTATGATTGCAGCGAGGACGAAAGAGAATAATAATCACTCCGGGAAGCGGGGGCGGTGAACTGGTATGCGATGAATTCTTTGCGTTTACCGAAAAGACGCAATTATCTGAACTATTTCCAAGTTAGTTTGGTGTTAATCAATGTCTCAACTTCATTTACACAGTAAGTTTTTTCGAGTTTTACAAATTTCGACCGAAAAAGGTCTGAAGGCCTAGGCTTCACACTTTGCGCGGGTATAGCCAGCCGTTTAGATACGTCATGTCGTATTTTGACAAGTGACATTCTACAATACTGAAACCACGCACACAGAATCGTGAGTATATTTCAGAAACTTTTTGAATTTGAAATAAAATATCACTGGTGACTAATTTGGAGATATCATGGCGAGTGAGTTATAGCATCATTTTAAATTTATCCTTTAGTTCCTATTGTTTAACCGTCTTAAGGCGATGAGGAGTCATCTGCAGCCAAACTGAATTGAAACCCGCTCGTGGCTAACATTTTTCTTTAGTACCAGTGATATTTAATTTCAAATTCAAAAATTTCTGAAATGTACTCACGATTCTGTGTGCATGGTTTCAGTATTAGGTACTACACCTTTTTATACACGTTGTATATAAACGACAGCATAATAAAATTATAACCTACGAAGTGAATTCCACGGTTATTGTATATTTTTATTAAAGCCACAAATAGGTTTAAAACAAATGACTGCAAATCGGCCTCATATTCGATTGAAAAGCATTGCTCGGGTATTTAGGCACTCGAACTATAAGCGCTGTCGCACGTGCCTAAATAGATCCCTTTCATCCCATATATAACAATTTATTTCAAATTCAAATTAAAAATCATTTATTTAATTTAGGCGTCTACGACGCTCTTATGAAGGTCAATTACAGATTTTAATATTGAAATATTCTACATTGTACTGCCACGTTCAACGTTTTATTATTGTCTATGATTTTGTTGGGTATAACTACGTGATGTACAGTTCTTGGCAATGCATGGGTTTGAGTGACAGTACATGGTGTGAATAGTGCATAGGCAAGAGGTGCAAAACCAGTTTGTTGCGTCACAGTGAAAAATATTCAGGAATTTGAGCAATTGGTATAAGATCAAACAACCTCTTGCCTGTATAGGTCCCTTCATCATTTGTAAAACAATCTTCTATTGCTGGCACTGCCGCAGTACTATATCGCTTCGTCTTGTTTATTCTTTGCGTCACCCGGAGTGGTGAATGCTTATAGGAAATATTTCAAAGTGTCATTGTGTTTCTTTGCGGAAATCTATAACCATAACTAATGATACTTATAAAACATTAAATAAATATTTAACAAATAAAATATCTAGTGACAGTAGAAATGTTCCTACTAAGATGACGTTTTCAGTCGTGTGCTCGATAAGTAAATAAGTAACTGTTGAGTTTCGTGTAGAAACGACACGCGTCGAAAATAAGTCCTGCTAGGTTACGTGGCGTTTATGACCTCACGTCTGCTCTCCCCGTTGTAGGAAGACTAGGCGGAATTGCCACTGGACATATACTGAATGTTCTTCTAATACTTATATCAATTTAATTTTCCTTAAAATATTTTTTCTTTTTTTTATTATTATGCATGTATGCAAAAAAAGGCTATAGGTACGATTTCTCCACTATAGTTCATTATTCCGTGGAAACCTATTTTACAGACAAATAAATAAAATAGAATGAATACGAAAAATTAGTCTCGTTTCACGGCAATTTTTATTTTAATTATTTTAAAAGAGTATGGAAATGCATTCTCCATCCCACACAACAACAAAATCTCTGTCGAGAAGGACACACAAACAGCAAACATGAAGATTACATTGCTATTTGCAGTAATGTTAGCCTTTTTTGTCGTATTATCTCTTAAGTTGAGTTTTTGCTTCTATTTGCCTCCCTTCTACCGTTTTCCCACACGAAGTTGGGTATACAGCATTAAAGGTATACCCATAATTATGTATTTTAAGTACTATAAACATGACTACTCAAATTAATTTCTCGTAGGGGTATTAAGTCATTTTGCACACACAATTTTTGGGCTCAAAGCAGTGATCGCTCAGTGGCATTAGCTATGGACTGCCGCGCAGCAGGTCCATGGTTCGAATCCCGCCGCGGGCTTGAGCTTCACCGCATGGTGGAAGGGCTTTTTGCGAATGCCGCATGGCTAGCGACCACCGTCAAGTTGAAAATCTGTCACCAAGCACCTAACGGTGTGTTCCGGCAGCAGTCCTTGAGAGCCAGAGAAATTACAGGCACATGAGACTTAATAACTATGTCTCTAGGTGGCGGGCGCAGTGCAATTTGTGAGTTGTGACGAAAATGCATCTGTTATAGGCAGAGCTAACCGCTTAACATCAGGTGGGCCTCGAGCTTTTTCCGTCACAATAACATTAAAAAAAACTACTGATCTTCAACCACCCCAGTTTCAAGTATGAGGACAATAAAGTAAACTAAAATGCCTAAAGATTTATATTAAAATAAAAATTAACACGTTTAATTCGCATTAGCAAAATGACCTACAACCATGCGTCGAAGCTCATATTGGCGGTTGGGATCGAACCAAGCACCTTCAGCCAGCAGTCCAGAGCTATGACCACTCGGCTATCGCTACTTCGATATTATATTATAAGAAAATACATTTTAAACTGAAATCTTTATTATTTTCAGATGCCGATGATAGTTGTGGTATCTCATGCCCCGACGAGTGCTGTGAAAACGAACAATGCATTTTGGAAAGATGTTTAGAACGACTCGAACCGGAGAGTGAAACAAGGAGAAAGTTTTGGTCTAAAGTTAAAAAGTTTATAAGACAACATTTGTAAACGTTAAAACAAAACTATTCTTATCCTTTATAACACTTTTTTACGAAATAAATGTAAAACCAGGAATAGGTGGCAAGTTGCACAATTATTAAACATTTATTTTTGAATAGTATCACTGGTCATCATATTTTTTTTACCGACTGTATGCATTTATTATCTTTCTCTATCTTTTTAGCTCCGTGGGGTGCCGGATAGAATTGCACCTCCCCATATCATCCCGTGGGTGTCGTAAGAGGCGACTAAGGGAAAAATACTTGAATATATTTGTTTTTTTCTTATTTATTTTTTGAAGGTGGGCCCCAAGACGCCTGCCAAGCTTGGGGATTATGGCAAATACCACCTTAATAGGGGAGGCTGTGTTCAGCAGTGGACAATCCTGCTGTTACAGTATGCATTTATTGACAAAATACTACGAACTATATACAACACTACAGCAAAAGCATTTACAGGCAAACTACAGGCCATTACAGATCCAGGTAGTTCAAATACTCCAGCCCTTTATCAGTTGGCAGCGTGCCCAGCATGCTGGTTGCATTTCCCCATGAATTGCAATGCTTATAATATGTGCCAGGATTTTGATCACACGTCGCATCGACCAAGCGCTCAGATAAGATTTTGAAAATAGGTGGTCCTAATTATACCACCGGTTATGTAACCATTATCAACATTAGAATATAATAAGATGTATTATACATAACATAAAATATAATACTTCTTATAATATGGCATGTTGAATATTTAGTATTGCGTTATAAACTCTAAACTGACATACGTACTAATATTAAATTGTGCCAGTCACTACACCTATGCTTTAGCTATCAATGAAAAATTATTTTGGAATAAAATTGTTTTGAGAGTAAAATTGACGAATTATTCATACCCCTCGGGTGTAAAAACACCTCTGCCAAACTTTGCTTGTTTCTTGGTTTATATTTTTATCTTTACGTTCTTTTTATACCCTCATCCCACACTAAATGGGGGAGGTCAAAACGCGACATTCTTCTTCCACTCCGCTCCATCGGCTGTCATCTCAACACCTTTCATAAATTTTAGCCTTTCAATCTAATGCTATGTTGGATCGGCACAACATGTGTTATCTCCCACTTTGTCTTATTACCGGTCATCGAAATAGACACCTTAAATACACTTGCAATCGCAGTCAACGCACACCTTCGGCTCTGTTCTACCTTATGTCCGACCACATTCATACTCAACACCATTATAGTAACCATGATAAATAAATATTATCTTTTTCTACCCCGTGCTTTTTTCTGATTGCCTAGTACATACGAGATCAGAAAAGCAAATAATTCTATTATAAGATTTGCAACCAGAATCAGTACAATATTTATCTTTGAATCTAACACAACAGTTTTAATTCTTGAGTGCCCATTTCGAATAAAAACAAAATCAGGTCACTGTCAAAAGATTTTCCAAGCGGGCCGCAATGTTAAACCGTAAATGCGGCCCAAACTTTAACGCAAACAACCCTTTTAATTATTTTATTTGTTTATTTTAAGGACTAACAAACAGTTTTGCAATATTTTCTTAATGTAAAAGTATTCTGATTTATAATAATAATTGTGAGACCAACATCGTTGAACACAAATTAAGCACACATTTGTAGTGAGTGAGACGTAGGTAAAAAAGTACAAAAGCTATTTAAATAGTTGACACATAAGAAAGAAAAATAAAATGTATACAGCGAGAAATGTAAGTAAGCTTATAAAAGGGGTATCATACCATATATAGGTCAGCAGTAATACATATTGTATGGCTTCTAGTCTTAGTATTTACATGAGTAGGGGAGGGTTGAGACGATTTACAAGGCACAACAAGGGAGGATCATCACGAATGATCATTGAGCTATTCGAGCAGATCCAACAAAGACCTCCTAAAACAACTCACTCGCTCTTGAAATATGTCTATAAATAATTAAGGATGGTCATCATTCGCATGGTGGTAGGGCATTTTGCAAATGCTCGCCTGGCTAGCTACCACCCTCAAGTAGAAAATCTGTCGCCATGCACCTAACAGTTGTGCCGGCAGCTGTCCATGAGAGCCAGTAATTCTAAGTTAGCCTGAACAACACTTTCAACCATATCATGACTTACCATCAGGTGAGATAGTGGGCAAAGCCTAACCTATAAGGCATAAAAGAACATCGCTTTTCTCATTCATGACTTGTCCAAACCAATATACAACTCTTAGGTAGCTTTTATCTGACTGAGGCTATTTCTAAGCTTTTGTTTTGTACTTATTTCTTCCACCTGACTGATCTCGTGTCTTAATGTCGACAAATCAAAAAAATTGGAGATTTAAATAAGTCTTCATTGTATTTACTTTATACTTACTTGTCTATCTGTATCGGAATAATAATTATTACAATAGTAAACAATGGCATTGTTATAATATAGACTTAAAAGACTACTTCGCCAAACCCAGCCCGAAATATGAAAAAGATAATATTTATCTAAAGCAGCATCCGGTTCCGGTAATTTCTGACAAAAAACTTAATTGCCATACAAAACCTTTTTGTCTACCCGCAAAAAATATGCTAATTTAATACCTAGATCAAACTAGAAACTAGTCGGTCAGACTAACAAAAAACCAAAGTGTCTGGTAGCACGGATTACAGTGCATGAATGAAACGAATAAAAAAATCAGGTTAAGCTTTTTGCTTTGAACGACCGTACCTTTTTTCCACATATCATGTCATGGAAATTAATGTGTTTTTTGCGTCAAGGTAAATATGTGGCAAATTGAATTAAGGCTGTTTCCACACGCGGCTTCGTTAAATTACCGTTTCGGTCGAAAGCTTTTTATGATTCCGAGTTTACATGTGAACTTGACCTTGTTTTGAGTAATTTAACTTGACGGGGTTTGTCGTGTTGTGATGATTAATGCTATTTTTAAGTAAACATGCGAAACGAATAAGTGTCCTAACGATGTCTTTTTTATCTACTTGAATTACGTTGTATTTCATCTTGATTTGCGTCCGAAAATCTAAGCGCCTTATTTCACTGTTGACTCAGATAAATAGTGAAATAACGTGCTTTGATTCTGATCATATAGTATAGAACATTATAGAACCTCGCAGTTTAATATAACATAGCAATTTTGTTTTATAAAAAAATTTAGCACATTTTTAGAGGAAACCTGGTAAATTCGATACTTATTTCAGGTAATACAATTTACTGTAACAACTTATGCATTCATTTATCTTTCAAACCAAAAATAGTAGGAGGATTTCCCCAAAGTAACGCCTGAATCTATTCGTTAAAAATAGTAGGTATTAACATGGAAGTAATAATCAGATGTATATATATATCTTCTTTAAGGGTACATATGATCTTGCTATTGTATACCTTGTAATTAAAATTTTGACCATATCATATCCATTTGAAAACCTCGACTTTATATGTGTATACAGAATTTTAATAACTAAATATACTCGATATATAGATTCTGGCAATGCATCAAGTCAACACTTAATAGAAGCAGGTAACGACCCTGCGCTGAGCAGGCGTGCACGCCTAATAACAGATTTCGTGTCGATAACTCTGGCTATCGACCGAGGTGTTATACTGCCAGCCGCTGTAGGGAAATCGACGGTTTTAAGTTGTAAGACCAAGCGGATGAAGCCTACGAGATAAAGGTGAAAACTGTGCATTATCCACACTATCCAGACTATTCAGTAATCTGATTGATATCAAATTCTGAACACTTAAACTTAACCTGTGTCCATAATCAATTGTCTATATAAAAAAATTGGGTACTTACGACATCAACACTGTGACGTTGCGTTGAGCACTCTTGCACGTCTAATAAAATATACCGTATCGCTATTTCTGGTTATTAGTTGAGGCGTCACATTGCCAGCTGTTGCAGGAAAATCGACAGTTTTTTGTTGTAACATCAAGTGCATGACTAGAAACTTACATATTGTACATAACAAGAACTTTAGAGAATCTTATAGTCAATAGGAAGCTCACCGAACCTAGAGACTAAACCGTTTTACCAACATCGATCAATTGAAGCCCTATTTTATTTTATGATATATTGACCACCTCTAGTACCAGATATCGTACCAAGTACTCTGGCAGTCGGGCAAGATATTATGGATATAGCCTGTAGATGCAAAAAACTTAAGTTTTAAGTTGTAAGACCGATTAAAAAATACCAACTTACATTATATATACACTGGACTCAAGTTGATTTGTGAAAAAGCAGGGTCTGAATGAACTTTTAACAAACGGAAAGCTATGGAAATGTGGAGTAGTCAAAATATTTACTAATATTTCAGCCTGGCTGATTGATACTAAAATTCTATAAATAGATTTCTTGTGTTCATATGTACCTAAATATGTACGTGAAGCACGAATTTCAATAATTTCCAGATAGATCTTGACGTTGCATCAAGTTAACACTTAATATCACGCCCTACAACAGATATCGTGTCGATAACTCTGGTTATCGGCGAAGGTGTTATAATAATGCATTGAGCTTCAGGGCCTGCAGATGAAATCGGTATGTTAAGGTAGGAGAGTAAGCGGTTTGTAATTGTTCAATCGAGTTTTTAAAAAAACATAAAATTTGGACTGCTGGTACTTTTTTAGCATAATGATAGTGGTCCTGCAATTGGCATTAGGTAGCCCAGATGTTTACGTAGTAGTGGCAGTGTTTTTTCAATAAATGCAAGACCCCGGAAAATATTTTTTATATAATACAAAGTATTAAATTTGCTCGGTTAGAATTTTTTAGTAAAATTGGGTCTGAACAAATGAATAGCTGGAACATTATTTTTTAATAATTTTGCATGAAATACTAAATCTCTCTAAGATCTGTAGAATATGTTGTGATTTAGTAACTTGGCTTTCGTGACTTTCATAGTGAACACATAATTACTCGAGGTTCTGTGAGCTAAAAACGTCACGACTGAATTAAGTTTTTTTAAGTTTATAACGCTCATATTTACACTGCTTCGAAAAATAAATCTAATAACTGAATCACCTAATAAATGCTGTCTAAGTATCAAACATGCTCACAAAATTTCACGAGAATCGGTTGAAAAATGCGACCTGTAGAGGAGAACAACCGAAAATCTGGAAATCTGAAAAGACATATAATGGTATTTTTGAAACGGAGAAGTTTTTAACCATGTATGAACGACCATGTTACTGCAACTAGTCTAACTTGAGTCTCTCTCGTCCTACTCGTTAATCTTTAAACTCATTAACATATATACACTACCTTACCTCAAACATCTTGTTTCCACGTCTAAAAAAACTTGGATTTATTGAAAGCTCAAAGAACACTCTCTCTAGTGAGATATGATATTACCTATTTCTTGTTACTTGTACCAAACGCCAAATGCATAATTTGTTCTATCCAGTCACGAATGATGACTTTTAATAGCGATATGATGGGATCAGAGGCTTAACTCGTTAATACGTTCGTGGCCGCGAGCTGCGTGGTGAACACGGGTTCGATTCCCGGCGACACGCGACCTTGATGAAACTGACACAGGATGTAGCCAATCAGATTTAAATTGAAAAGAAATACCTTCATTACAGGGGATAAATAATGATTATCTGTAGGTAATGTTAATAATATGTATGAAAGACTAGTGAGTAGACCCTCATCTGTTTAAACGACTTAAAAAAAAGAGGTTTTCAGCTCATTGAGAAATAATATTTTAAAAAATAAATAAATTGAGATTGTCGAATATTATTGTTTCTATACCATTTTTATTACTGAATCAATGTCAAAACCTAAATTGATTAGGATTTTTTTTATAATCTATTGTAACGAAACAAGCACGAAGCCAGACAGATAATTAAGTAACAGATGCATTTCGTCACAAGTGACGAATTGCAATGCTCTTGTCACACTGAGACATACAGTTGTTAAGTCTCTTGTGCCTGTAATTTAACTGGCTTTCATGGACTGCTGGCGGAACACACTGTTAGGTGCTCGGCGAAGGATTTTCTACTTGAAGATGGTAGCTAGCCAGGCGAACATTCGCAAAATGCCCTTCCAACTTGCGGCAAAGCTCAGCCGAGAGTCCATGGTTTGAACCAGGCAGTCCATAGCTATAATTGAATCTGACATTACCAAAACAATAGTACCTACCCAGTTTTATGTTGTTATCAAAACAAAACAAAAAAATTTTTCATTCATACATTATTGCGTTATGACGGCCCAACTCGCAGTGTCATTTTTTTTGCCTTAACGTGTATCGCGTGCACTGTTTCTTATAAACTTTTTTATGTGTCTGCGTGTTATATATACATATTATTAGTACTATCATTAAGTTTGACTAGTTTTGCCCATATCGAGGTATACAAAACTCGCTAACTTCCCACAAACAGTTTCTAATAAAGCTCCAGTTGTCGAGGAGCGAAATAACTCGTAAATAAGCAGATATCTCGTTATGGGAACAATGGTGACCGTTCACCGTCGCCGATACAGTCAGATTGCGTAGATTACCACTTAGACTTCTCAATGGAAGTCATTGAATTGTTTCGTTTATTTAACAATTAAGATCAACTTGATTTACTATATAATATATCAACTCCGAGTCATGGAACTATTTCAGTTACTTTTGTTTCATTTATAACCATTCTAAAATTACTTCACTAATCATGACATGAGATGTTTACAAATTTACATTACCAAACATCTACGTCATGTGGAGGACACGAAATATATATATAGCAAGAAGAGATATCGTCATCATCAACAGCAATAACGTCAAAATTACAAATTTACGAGAGGAAAAACTATAGCCATGTGCGGGATTCGAACACGCGTCACGTCCCCCAAACACGCCGCAGAGCAGGCGCTATTGCAAACATAACAATATTAAAGCAATAATGTTCACCGTTGAATAAAGGCCTCCTCCCGTAGGGGCTTTGCCATAATTCCCTCACTTAGCAGGTGTCTTGGGGAACACAGTGTAAGATAACAGCTCTTCAAAAGGCGCTCCTTTGGTAGTTTTTTATTTGACACCATAGGACGATGTGGGGAAGTTCAATCTAATCCCGCACCCCATAGCTCACAAATACCGAGTTAGAGAGATTGACAAAGAAAGGCCTTGGATTACTCAAACGTATGAATGGACTGCGTGAAGGCTTTGCCTATTATTTGGCATTTCTTGTGAAGGAGCATCATACAGACACTAAAGAAACTCTAAATATGATAACAAGCACTTTCGCGTAGTACAAATAAAAAATTTGTACTCCAATAATTTGTTTGATATGATTTTCGCTTAGCACGCGATAGTGCTTCATGTAATCATATTTAGAAATATAGAAGGGTAGCGACTTCATACCGAGAGTTAAATGTTTGAAAAAACACTTCTTGAGATCAGATGAAGTCTAGTAAGGTAAAGGCACCTATTTCCGAGGTATTTTCAACAAAACTCGAAATAACATCAAATATTAAGCAATTCCTATACAATTCCGCAGGTTTTCATGTTTTTATCACGTGTGTTATTGTTTTTACTTTTAAACTAAACTAAATATTTCTTAATTAAGTCTTAAATTGTATTCTAAATTTAACTAAATATGAAATAAGTCCAAGGCACCTTGATCCGATGCAAAAATCCTTATTCCGATGTATTTGGTTCCTAATTCCGTGTGTTCAAAAAGGCAATGCTTTCTTATGTAAAAAGGACTGCCTATAATAAATTTTTACTACATCAAAAGGCATGGTATTATAATAAAAAAAAATTGTTGCTTAAGCCTTACATATACTACATAAACCAAATTAAAGTCTAACCCGTACATTAGGTATGGCGTAATTCAGTAACAAAAATCTAACCCTCCAACCATGTATCAAATACGGGCAAATATATCGAACCCAGGCCCATAAGAGGCTCGCCTATGATTTCGTATACGTTCATTATTTGAGGATTAGGCATAAAGTTTACCATTTTCAAATTTCATAATTTGTAATATAAGTTGGTAATTATTATAAAGGGAAGATATTGATATTTTTATTTTTTGCATTATAATAAACAGCGTAACCATTTGCATACAATTGTGAAGACTATGTATATTACTTGTGCTTATGCCGCGTATTATGGTACGTTAAGAATCTTATTGCGCCCCACTGTACATCGGAATAATGTTTTATACAAAAAAATAAAGTTTCCTAATTCCGAGTATTAAAATATACGAGATTTTTGCATAGTATAGAAACAGACAAAATATTAATTGCAATTTTGTCCTAAATATATATAATGCCTGATAACAATTAGAATACATTGTGTATAAACTTGCATTTTCTCATTAAACTATCCCATAGAACGAATTAACAAAATACCTAAATATACCACTTTCAACAGGCTGTTGTTAGGGAATGCGACGATTTATTGTACCTCGTAAATAGATTTCAATATATTGTAAACATTTTGTTATTTTTCAGTGGCAATAAATGATCCTTTATTTATTTATTTATAAATCTTTTGGTTGTCAAATTCAAAGTTAGAAATGCTTTATCATAAAAACAATACTGAAAATAAAAAAAATAAACCGACTCTGTGAAATCGCTATTCCGTGGCATACATCGGAATAAAGAACTGAGATAAATATTTGGCACCTAATGGCGCGGCATTTTCAAACTATATTTTTCCTACATTTTACTACGAAAAACACACAGAAGTTACCTATTTTCGATTGAAGACATATTTCTTAAAATATTTCTATTAAAAAAATAAATGCACTGTACAAAATTAACGAATAAAACACTATTTAAATAAACATGATACTCACGTGCCCAATGTCCAAAATGTATGGAGCGTTCGTTCGGGTCAGCCGCTGACGCAATACTTACCGTTTATTTCAATATGTTTCCACAGAACAGCGCTTTTTTGATGACTCAACTACGCAAAGATATATTATTTAATAGATAAAGGTTATTGCAGCAAAAATAAATTTATAAGCATCATAATATCACCGTTTTTCATAATACCTCGGAATATAGTGCCAATATTAGAACCCCGCGGAATAAGGTGCCTTTACCTTAGTCTGGTTAATGGCCGCGGATCGTCCCCTATGACGGTTAAAGTAATACAATTGGAGCACAACATTTCGGCAGAAATGCCGAGTCCCAGGTGGTTGAGATGGTATTAAGCATCCAACGCGATAGCGGAGGACGCGGGTTCGATTCCCGCCTTGGGCATAAAATTTTGTACAATAATTTGTTTGATACCTATACTAAAGAAAATATTTTTTTTTTGCTTAGATTCCCAAGGAAAACTTTTTCTCTATACAATATATTCTTGTATCACCCTTTGTAATGTTGATATACTCGTAACATATTGTATAGATGTACAAACTATGTACTTACTTGGGGTGCCTAATTTGATTCAAAGGCTATGCGTCTGACCGCTTATATTTGGTAACTGATAGTTTGGACACAGGCTACTCTTATAGAATAGCAATTAGCTTATAGGTAGGTGGTTCCTGACAGATTTTTTCTTAACTTTGATTTATAGCTAGGTGAGAATTTTCAAAATACCCCAACTAACTACAACGATCTTAAACGCACGACCGGATTTATACCATGGAGTCCTCCAGTGACAATCCATAGCACTGATACTGGCAAGAGCAACGCTTCGCAACTCTTTCTCGTAACAGTTCTAAGCCGTATTTTATATTTGTAATGCTCATACGCACGTACCTAAGAGGAGATAGTAATAGATGAGATCGATTGACTGATTGTATTCGAGTTATACCATTTAATACTCCATGTTTATGTTTATTTACAACAAACTCTTAAACTACACGAATTATAAAAAAAAGAGACTTGGTTTTATCGTTTTATGTTTGTCAAGTTTTATCGCTTACTATTTCTCATTTAACCATTAACCGGCTTTCCCCAAGCCGATTTGTTGTTTTTACTACACAAGATTGTAGTGTTCGCTTCCGTCAAAACATAGTTACCTCATTATGTCCGCGTAAACATCACTCGCTGGGTTGATCTATTACCGATCTTGTTATATATACGTAAGCTACCTACAAAGCATGCTAATGCCTCATTTACACAGCAAGGTTTCTACACAAGATATGAAGCAAAAATCAATCAATAATCACATAAGAGTCTATTTTCCCATGGTCCTTTCGTATCGAATTTGGTTACCAATAAGTAGTTCACGCTATCTGGGCATCTATGTATACAAGCCTGAATTTAAGACTTTGTAGAAGTTGTAAGCAATGTGTTACAAGGTGAAATTAGGTAGGTAACTCGAAATAATAAACGCGAAAGTTAAAACTCGGTAGTAAAAAGTCATGTAATTATAAATTTTAACATTTAAAGAGCACTTGTGTCGCGATAGCAGACTTTTTTACTTTCATATTTTGCGTATCTTTTTTCACATTATCTATGACACTTGAAATTTAATGCGTTAGGCCCGAATTTAAAATTGTATATTTGACATAACCAAAAGTTTTAAATTACATTCAAAAATAATTTCATGACAACGGCATTTTTTTTAGATCGCTCCAAACTATACTATTGACTACTATTGACCTTCTTTCAAAATTGCTGTTGCTCACAAAATAGTTGACTTAAAATCACTTCGTGTGAAATTGGCTTTAAATGGACTATAAAATCTCGTTGTGGTTTCGATGCTAATAAGCATGTTCAAAGATTGCACTCAAAGAGGAAATTGGATCCCTCAATCTACATCTGTGCACTCGTACTGATAGCTGGATTAGTTTCAATTAAATTTTTTAGACATCATTTTAAACGGACACGGCAAGTACCTAGGTATTTGTTCTATAACAGCTTGAAAGGATATTATATAACCTCACTAATGTAAGCAAAAACTGTAACTTATATTATTATCTTAAAGGATAATATTGCCTGAACATCAGACGATATTTTTTTAGGTTCCCCGTAAAAGGCCAAAGGAGCTCTATTGCCCTCACTCTGATGTCTGTCTGTCCGTCTGTATGTAATAGCTTACACACGGAGTTAAAATATCAAACCTAACATTTTTATATATTGTGTAAAACGTCAAACTGAATATTGGGAAATAAAACAATTTTTATTATTTTTAGTTGGGTGGCGCCGCTCCTATACCATGAATTTTCATGGTATTTAATTCATTCTTCTTAAAAAAAGAACTGTTTTTTTCCTTCTCCTTGTATGTAGCTAACATTCATTAAAATGTTTTAATTGTTAAAAGTTCGTTTAATCAATCAAAATATTTTGTAGCAAGCAAATCGCAAATCCTCTATCCCCCAATTTGCCATTGAAATCTTCCTGCGCTCGGGCAATTAAATTTTACCATCTCAGTATATAACCACTGAACACGTAATAACTCCTTGCTCTACGCACGAATACTACTGCCAATAAATGCACTTATCTTGAACAAAAAACCTTCTACAACCATGTGAAAATATAAATAGAATAGGATTAACAGGTACGTATATGTTCTATACAAAGAGTTAACAAGCATGTCTGTCAGTTTACAACCCTGCGCAGATATTTACAGAGGTTGTAAAGTTGCGGAGTTACGGCCACATGTACGTGGCGACGGAATTGTACCACAACTAAAGCAAACTGAACCTAGCATACCTTTTATTTATATCATTAACATCAATTTCCACCATTGGAGTTTCACATTTACAAAACTCCGGTTTTACGCACCTACGCCTTACACGTAAAACGGGAGGACGCGAGTTCGATTCCCGCTAGCGATTAATCATTTTATGCTCAAATAAACTATAAATGTGTTTTTCGCTCAGAACGCGATAGTGCTAATCATAATCATAAATACAAAAAAAAAATGAGACTTTCGTTGTCGATCAGGGTCTATATGGTCACTAAATCTTATGTGAGTAGTAGATGTATAGCTTCTACATTGAGTAAGTTTAAAAAACACAGATAACGAAATGTTACTAGGCAAATATCTTTACACTCTAAAATAAACCCAAGAATCCATGCTGAGCGAGAGTCTTTGGTCATTCACACAACTATAAGATAAATTAAATATCACAGAAACCTTTCAAATTTTGTAAACAACAATATTAACGTAGGCGAACCCGAGCATTTATGATAAAAAAAAGTAATCTTACATAAAGAACCTTTCTCAAAGCTAAACTCCACGCAACCCACACATTTACTAAAATAACTTTGTAGTAAGAAATTTTATTTACAATGTAAAAGGCAATATCGTAATACTTAGAAGAGAAGAAGATATTATGAAACCAATATCTTCGTACAAAAGATTTCAACGCGACTAGAGATATAGAACAGCAATCGCGAACTCTAAACGTGTTTCAAATAGTTTCTGCAGCAGTAAATCGATATGTAAATACTGTTATTACGCAAATGTATAAATAAAAACTGTATCTCGATAGGTTGGTGACTGGTAATAGGCTTTAAAATAAATAATATGCCCCCTGGAGTGTGGAAAGCGGCGCAAAAGTGAAGTGATTGGCGACTTAAATCTAACATCTACACTAATATTATAACGAGGAAAGATTAAATATAACGAATAAACTTAAAAACTACTAGACCAATTTGAATGAAATTTGTTATGGAAATAGTTTGAGACCCGGGAAATGCGGGACGTAGGATAATTTTAATCCAACTGCGCAAAAAGAGGTTAGGCGCGATAGCCGACATATAAGAGAGGGCGGAACTGCGGCCAAAAAATTAGTAGAATATTTAATTTCCATTTTAGCATTTATGTTGCCAAATAATAGCAGCGTATTCAATCAACATAGCTTATTCTGTTATCTGTTACATATGTCATTTTGTACATCGGATTGAAAAACGGAATCATTATTATAACTTTGGTGTATGTTTGCCATTATGTCGCAGCTTATTTTCTCCAAATATCTACACTCTAGAAATAAATTATAAATAATTATGGAGTTTTATTTATAAGTAACTTTCACCAAAGTAAATAAAAAAATATATATTTATAGAAAAATGATTTTGACTTAAAATCGATTTTAAAATAAATTAAAAAAAATAAGAAAGTTGTGGGTGAATTTTAAGGGGGCAATCAGGATTTAAAAAAGCCTTAAAACGACCTGTAAGAATTAAATTATAAATTAGTGCCACAGAAAGAAAAAATATTTAGCACAAAATAGCCCACTATCTATGTTTTTTTTTTTTATTGGTGATAGGTAAGCCTTTGACCACAATCTCAACTGATGTCTGTATTTGACCGCAGACTTATCCTTCACCGCACGCGTACCTATATTGCAAATTCTCGCTTATTAGCTATCACCCTCATCTAGAGAACTTGTCCCCAAGCACTTATTTGTGTTTCGGCAGCTGTCTTTCAGAGCTTCTCAACTATCCAGTAAAAAATATGCGCGTAGATTTGAGAACCTTCTCTTACTCCAATTTTTCAAAACACAACTAAATAACGATATTTTCTACTGAGATAAGACGGATTGTCGGTGAAGAACATAGTCACACGCTTTCGCCTATACTTTGCACCACTCATTGATGTAAAGACAGTGTAAGTAAATTATTATCGATAGGCTTTGTTTTTTATGTTTACACCTTACACCGCGCCGGTTATGGGCTAGAGGACACATAAAGCGCGGGAATTATGGGCTCCACGCCCATGTCATTTCATTAACTAAGAGAACGCCATAACAATATTTTCTGCCTATTATTAAATTATTAATTGCTACGTACAATTAAATTAAGTCTGATTTTTTACTTGACCACAAGGTCCCTTATTAGCCGTGGAGAATTCTCTTCTTTTATTGTGATATTATGTACATGAGTGTATTATTTTTTTAATGCCATGTATGTCTCTAGCAAGAGTAATCTTGGTGGATGATGGCTGTACCAGCTGCATTGTCCACTGCTGAACACAGCCTCCTCCATTTAAAGGGGGTTTGCTATAGTTCTCACGCTTGGCAGGCGTCTTGGAGATCGCAGTTCCTCAGAATGCGCTGCTGCAGACCTCCCGGTATGTTTCCTTCAGTCAACGCTTACGATGCCCAAGGGAAAAAATGGGGCGGAGAAAATAGAAAATTAGTCCAAATAAGCGATATTTTGCAAAAGAGTGAAATTAATCCTGAGAAGTTCCAAGTATTTATTTAAATTGTTCAAAATAGTTTTAAAAATCACGTCTAACACGAGGTGAAAGCGGAAAGGACTGAAAGAAGTTAAAACTATGTAAATTAAACAACTTATCAATCTGTTTTTCCCAATGAATACAACATGAGTGTCAAATCGAGAGTAAATAGGTTTTTTCTAGGTAAGCGTGCTCCATCTTAGACCACACCAATGCTTAACATCAGGCAGGGTGTAGTCAAAATCGAACCTATTTTGAATAAAAAAAATACTTACGGGAGAAAAGACAGGAAGTTGGTCAGATTAAAGACGCTTGCCAAGCGTGGGGATAATGGCGAATTCCCCACGATGGGGGAGACCTTGTTCAATGGACAGATAGTTGTTATTGGTACAAAATACCAATAACAACTATCTGTCCCATTGACATAACCTAGGACCGTTCGGCTTGGAAGTAATTATCACGCCACTGCACCAACGAGAAAACAAATAGAAAACCTTAAGTAGAAAATCTGTCGCCAAGCACCTAACGGTATGTGCCGGTAGCATGCAGTCCTTGAGAGCCAGTGAAATTACAGGCACGTGAGACTTAACAGCTATAATACCCCAGAGTGACGGGCGCAGTGCAATTCGTTACGTCACAACAACATAAAAAACATGTTCTACGTTTAAATATGTGTTTATTCGAAATACTTAGCTAAGTAAGATCAAATTAAGGGCAAAGCCTCGGCTTTATTAAGTAATTTATAATTCCGTAATTATTTTAACATAACTACGGCAATGTAACTTTTATTGCTTAACCAAAATATCTTAACTACTAAACAAATTTCACACGATTTTCACCCTTAACTCGAAATATTTAAGTCTAAAACAGTACAAAAGGAAAACAGAGATGGGTAGTTACAATTTAGAGTATAATTAGGGCCGGTACATCAAATTACGGTAACCGCAATGGTTTGGTTGTTAGATGACTAATTAGCTGTAGTAGTTTTATAATAGGGTTTGTAAGTTAAGTATAGAATGATTATAGTTTACTTATGAATGTATATTTTGAAATTTTCTTGTTCATAATGAGATATTACTTTGAAAACTATCGCGAGTTTTATCCATATTAACTTATTATGAAACGGCTAGGACCCGCGTTATATTTACCGGAAAGATTCCGACCTGTTTCGGACTGTTTTGAAGTCCTTCGTCTGGTAGTTACGATTTAGCGAAGCGACGAGCACGGGCCTCAGCGCGTAACTGACGTTGCGATGGCGCTGTCTGCCCCGGCTCAGCTGCATTTGTCAAGTCGTCGTCAGAACTGTCACTTGTCTCACTGTCATTGTCACTGTTATTGATAGTATAGGGTTGATGACACACTACACTAACTGTATAAGTCTCACGATCTAGGCGCACAATATTAGAGTATTTAGAGTCACAGATGTTGAAAACAGTTTTCCATGCCGGCGGTATGTTCCACCCACAATCCCGGTTGAAGTTGGGATGACGACATATTTCGATAGCTTCTCGTACCTTACTCGGGACGAAGAACCTTTCCCGCCGACCAAGAACGTACGCTTTATCGAAACGCACTAAATAACAGGTACCCGGGATGTGAGCGTGTTCTGCAACTGCTGATCTTACAGTGTCCATGTTTTTCACACTCCTTATGTTCAGTGAGCCTAGTTGCAATATTCCGTTGCGTCTCGCCGATGTACGACTTACCACAGTCACAAGGAATCTTATACACTCCCTGGCCGCTAAAGGGTTCTCTGTCCTTGGTGAGCGAAGGAACCGCCGTAGCTGTCCAGGCGGTCGTTCTCATGTCATACTTTTGCTTCAGATAATGACCAATTTTGTCTTACCTTTAAGCCCAATTTTGTTTTACCTTAAAGCTTCTTGCTTGTCGGCAATTGTTACTGCGTCGTTTTTTTTAGTTCGCTATATTAGGGAAATTTTCTACCAGCAATAATAAATGCATAACATCCGTTGTTGTATAATAAATCGGTTTTGATCTTTTCATTTTGTCAGCAAAATACAACAGTAAAAACTTTTAAATATTAACAAAACCAACAGCACAAACCAAATCGAAACCAATAGCGATGACAAACAATGAATCGTGTGGTAGTTTTTACTTACAGCGAATATTTTTTTTATTTGTCTGACAACTAAAAATATTATGATATGTATTTTTATATGATTTATTTATATATGTATCATTATCTATTTATATTTCTATATATTATGATTACAAGCACTACCGCGTACTAAGCGAAAATCATAAATTTACAAATTATTGGAATACAAAATGTTTTGCCCCGGGCGGGAATTGAACCCGCGTCCTTCCGATTTCGCGCCGTGCGGTAGTGCTTGTAATCATAATATATAGAAATATAGAAGGGTAGCGACATCATTCCGAGAGTTAAGTGTTAAAACACTTCTTTCGATAAGATGAAGTCTAGTATTCTCGTTGATGGCCGCGCACCGTCCCCTATGACGGTTTAAGAAATACGATTGGAGTACGAAATTTCGGCGACACAGCCGTACCCCCGGTAGCTTAATAGATAAAGCATCCGGCGCGAAATCGGAAGGACGCGGGTTCAATTCCCGCCCGGGGCAAAACATTTTGTATTCCAATAATTAGTAAATTTATGATTATCTATTTATGTATGTTGATATGTATATATATATATATATATATATATACATATCAATTATGAGTGGATCACATTCAGTTATCGATTCTACACCATCCCCCGCAGTATTGTTGATGAATTAATATACACGTTATATATATACATATCAGCTCTCGAGTGTATATATATATATATATATATTGTATATATGTGTGTATTTATTTATTTTAAAAACTTACATGCTATTTTTATACATTTGTTTAGAAACACTAATAAATTTAGTTTTATTTTTAAAATATTTTTATGAATTTGTACTTTTTCATTGTTAATTGTTAGACTACACCCGCCCCAATAATAGTTTTTTTTATTCAACTCCATCCTAAGGTTGCCTGGCAGAGATCACTTTTAGTGATAAGGCCGCCCAATGTAACACTATGTTATTATTATTGAATTAAATCTTATGATGTAAACTTTAATATTTTAAATGTGGTGTAACAATAAAGAGTTCTCTATCTTCTATCTATCTATCTAAAAGTCATAATTAAGTTTCATTACACGCTTTTTGTATGATTTGTGTATATACCTAATAATAAAAAAAACGAGATTTAGACCTTATCAGCACCTAAACAACACTTAACTATTTCACACCGTAAAGTATTTGGTGCAAGACAAAGTTAATCTAGTTTTATGCTAAACTGAGCTTGGCCCAAAATCTTGATTTAATAAAATCTAGATATATATAGGTAAATAATTTCAAGAAATTTTCAATGGTCAAACATAAATAGTAAACTATAAAATAAATTAATCGTCAAAAAATCCCCCGTGGAATGCACCCTGCCCAAACGTGCCCATTATGGCTGCAGTGCTACCGCACTGGTTACAAATAAAAACTAGACATAAATATAAATAAGGCACACGTAACAAGTACCTAAATATAAAAACTTAGTATTTACATACTTATCTGCTTTATAATAAAATATTTTTGCCTTTCGATTTTTCTTAATTTAAACTGATATTGTTTTGGTTTTAACTTATAATTAAGTGGATATTGTTATAATATAAATACACGTTAGGTACCATATTGTTTTTTTTGCCTAATTAATTACATATCTACCATCCAACCACAGTTTATTCTAGACTATAATCTGCAACAAATAATACTGTGTTAGGAAGAGACTAGTCCACCCACAACACAGGGTATCCTAGTGTGGGGGCTAGAGTGACATGCAGACAACTTTGTTAAGAAATCATACGTACGTAGTATGCAAGTTAATATTCTATTTTTTGAGTATCATTTTACGCAATGTTTTCATATTGATACTTATATTTGTACAACCCATCTTACAACGATATTTAAAATTTTGTTTATGTATGTTTAATATTCACTATTTTGAACAATAAAAATATTTCTTTAATGATAGGGTGGCTTAGTTTTTCTTTTCCTTTATTTCCGCAGCTCAAATGCTAAATAATGAGTTATTATAAGTTTGATAATTACCATACAATTTTCTTAGAAACATTGCCGGATACAGTACCTGGAACAAAATTACATAATTACATTAAAAATAAATGTACAGTTTCACCTTCGTTATAAACAATATTAAATTACATTAAGTTTATTATAATGAAATGAATATGGCTCATAATTTTCAACATAATTCAGTTGAAAGTTATGACCCATAAAAAAATTATATGAAAATGTTTCGAAGCTCGAACTCATAAGTAAATTATATTTTTTTATAATGTGTTACAATATAAGCCTAGTAGAGATCAATCGATCTCATGCTTTGTTCTGGACCTAAAACCTCAAATAAGGGAGATATGACTCAGCGAACCTTTTGTGCTTGGGTTTGGGCGGATGTAGTATTAAAAACTATAAATGGCACTTGAACACTTTTATTGAAACCAAAAAATACATTTTAACATTGCAGTGCACAATACAAGAATGTCTACAGATAAGTATAAGTTTTTCTATTACAAAGAGACAGACTAGCTAAAACCCCAAGACCATAGACAAAAAAATTGCCATATCAGATGGATTGTTCGGTTGGTGACATTATCCCCCCTGTCACATCTTCAAGTACCTAATGTGACATAAACAATCAACCGAGCATCAAAGATAACTATGGCATACGTAACAAATATATGTTAACATACATGAACTACATGATAATATTGAGAAATGTTGTAAAATTATAGTAATTAAATAACTACATAACTTACTTAATATTAAATATATAATGTATAAGGAATATCTGGATACAACTATATCACTATCAAGGACAGCTTGAGCATTTTGAAATAAGTAGCATGAGATTAACATAATTATCCAAATTAGTCTCTAATGTTTAGTTCTAATGTTGGTAGGGGGTAGGGGCCCTATGGCACACTATGACACCTCCAAGATGTTAAGAAAATAAATTAGCTGAAATAGCTATAAGAACTTACTTGCATAAACCTTAAAGTATTAATAATTAACAAACTACACCATAAGATTCTATGTAAAAAAAATAGAAACCTGTTCAAGTTTTCAATAAAACAAAGAGTTTCTCTAAATAAAAGGAAAATATTAAATGTTTCATTAGACTACAAATATGACTCTTAAAGTCAAATAAATTACTAAGTGTGAGACATAAATCTCATTATCAATAATCTGGACCTAGTTGTTTTTTAGTTAGGTGAGGTTGGCAACAAAACAACCTTATTAACAGGTCTACGGAAGACACCTCCAGCAGTCTTTACCTCAACAACACGAACCTTATTGTCATTACCTGGGAATGTCTTTGTTATTATACCACGAGGCCAGGTATTCCTGGGCAAAGTACCATCAGCTATTACAACAAGAGTTCCTACTTCTATAGCTTGGTCAGCTGTGCCTTTCATTTTCCTGTCTAATAGTGTTGGTAAATATTCTTTTAACCACCTTGACCAGAACATGTCTGCTAAACGTTGTCCGACTCTCCATTGTTTTCTTAGCATCAAATCCTTGTCATCAAATTTACCTGGTACAGGTGCAGCTGATGAAGAGCCTATTAAAAAGTGATATGGAGTCAAAGCCTCTGGGTCTCGTGGATCTACAGATACAAATGTAAGTGGCCTACTGTTAACTGTAAGTTCAGCCTCAGCCAGTAGCGTTGCCAATACTTCCTCACGTGGAGTACGTTCGTGAAGGGTTACCCTTAATGCTCGCTTCACTGATTGCACAAGGCGTTCCCACGCCCCTCCCATGTGTGCTGCTGTAGGTGGATTATAATGCCAATCTATGCCTCTGTTCAGCATATCATCACATATGGCTTCCTTATCCACTTCCTGCCATGCTCTCTTCAATTCAGCATCAGCACCTTTGAAGTTGGTACCGTTATCTGAAAACAATGCAGTGGGACACCCTCTTCTAGCACTCATTCTTCTAATGGCCATTATGACAGCATCTGCAGTCAAACTTCCAGCAATCTCGATATGGATTCCCCGCGTCACCATGCAGGTAAACAGAGCACCCCACCTTTTTTCCCTGCGTCTACCAATGGCTATATCTATAGGACCAAAATAATCAAGTCCACAAAATGAAAAGGGTCTCTGATGATGTTGTAATCTAGCGTGTGGCAGGTTGCCCATAGGTGGTTGAATAGGCTTTGCCCTCTTAAGTTTGCAGAACTGGCAATTGTAAGTAACACTTCTTACAGTAGATCTCATGTTGGTAAGCCAAAACTTTTGACGGATCTCATTCACTACTGTCTCTGTGCTGCCGTGATTATGCTGCTTGTGATAATCATGAACTAGTAGTTTAGTGTAAGGATGACTTCCACTCAAGATTATAGGTCGCTTCACTTCCATGGAAACATCTCTGGTCCTGTCTATCCTCCCTCCTAGCCTAATAATTTGCTCATCATCAAGCACTGGACTCAATTGGAGTATTTTACTGTCAGAAGGTAAAATATTTTTATTATTCAGACATAATAACTCTTGAGCGTAGTCCTCTTCTTGCACCCTTTTGATCCATAATTTTTCTGCCTTTTCTAAATGCTCTAATGTCAGTCTTTTTACCTCTAGCCTTTTACATTTAGAAATGAATAATAGAATATAAGCTGTGGCACGGATAAGTCTTCTCCATGAGGAAAATGCTGCAATATTAGGTAAGCTGTATTCTCTTTTCTTTATTACATAAACTTTGTGCTGTTCTTCACAAGCTGCTTCGGGTATGGGTGTTGTCTTTATTACTGACCTCTCAACGGGCCACTCTTCTTTTGGTTTTTTTAAGAACTCTGGACCACTAAACCAATGGCCATCAAGGGACAAGTCCAGAGCTACACTATCACGCGTTGGGATGTCTGCACTATTTTGTTCTGTGGGTACCCATTTCCACTGGGACACCAAAGTCAGGTCATCAATAGCTGCTAACCTATGTGCAACAAATGCTTTATAATTCCTTGGGTCAGAGCGTATCCAAGCAAGTGCAGTCAAAGAATCCGACCAATAATACTTTCCATCAATTTGAAGTTTATGGCCCTGTGCTACTGTATGTGCTAGTCTTGCTCCCAATAAAGCTGCTTGTAATTCTAACCTTGGTACAGATGTAGGTTTAAGCGGGGTGACTCTAGCCTTTGCTGCCACTAACACAATCTTTATCTCACCATCTTCATATTCAAATCTAAGATAGCATGCTGCCGCATAAGCTTTGGTACTACTGTCACAGAAGGTATGTAATTGAATGAGTATAGGTTTATCAACCCTGGTATGGTAGCAACGCGGAACAGTGCATTCTTTAATCCTTCGTAGCTCAGTTATCAATGATTGCCATTTATGTTGCTCATCATCCAAAAGTTGCTCGTCCCATCCTATCTTACTTCGCCAGACTTCCTGGAGTAATATCTTACCCTTAATTGAAAATGGTGACAATAAACCTATGGGATCAAATATACTCATTATAACTGCTAACATCTGTCTTTTAGTGGGCCGCACATGACCACTGAGGACTTCATGTGGCACTCTGTTCATAGATAAATTAAAACTCAACATATCAGTGGATGGCTGCCACATCATACCAAGTGTCTTTTCTGTGTTTGTAACTTCAGGTGTGACTTCAACATTGCCAAGAGCTCGCTTTTCTTCAGGAATAGACTGAAGAACTGACATTGAGTTACTCGCCCAATTGCGTATATCAAACCCGCCACATTCATGGATTTTGATAATATTTGCAGCCATTCTGATAGCTTCATCTTCTGTGCTAAAACTATCTAAGTAGTCGTCTACATAATGGTTCTGCTCTATAGCTCTAACTGCATCTGGATGATCATGAATAAATTCCTGTGCGTTGGCATTTTTTACATAAATTGCTGAGCTTGGGGAACAAGTAGCACCAAACAACATTGAAGACATGACATAAAGTTTAGGCGGAGAAGTATCTCCAATGTCTCTCCAATAAAACTTTTGGTATGCTTGATCTGGTTTTATAATTTTTATTTTCATAAACATATCTTTAATATCCCCAGCAACAGCTATGGGACCCTGCCTGAATTGCCACAAGACTGTAAGTAAACTTTGTAGCAAATCTGGACCAGATAATAAATTGTCATTAAGTGAGACACCCTGTACTCGGCTGGCACAATCAAAAACAATCCTAACTTTGTCAGGTTTGTTAGGGTTAATGGCCGCAAAATGTGGGAGAACCCAGCCATTACCTTCATGCGAGGTATCGCTACTAATCTCTGCAAACCCTAAATCAAATAATCTCTTCATTTGTGCATTATATGACATTGCCAGTTTTACATCCTTCTTCAATTTAGCTTCCAGGGTAACAAACCTCTTAAGGGCAGCAGTGTGAGAATCAGGTAAGTCAATATCAGATTTTGACCACAATAGCCCGGTTTCCCAAGTATTGTCATTTAACCGTTTGGTGGTACTTTTTAAAATCTCTACAGCTCTATCCTCTAAAGGGTTGGTACGCTCTTTAAGTGATACACCTATAGCATCTAACTCATAACAACGCTTTACTAAAGAATGCAGTTCTTCATCAAGTGAGTGGGGCTCGGCATGAACATGTGCAACTTTGTGTGACCTGTACACCTTATCACCACTGCATCCATGAACTACCATACCTAATAATGTCTCCGAAACAACTGGTTCATTAATAGCTCCCAAATACAGCTTTCTTGTTATTATCAAATGCCAATTATCTTGACCTATCAAAATCTTGGGGGTTGCATGAGTGTACCAGTGTATAAGGTGTTCAATTTCCCTAACATGGTGGTATGAAGTTAACTCAGTTTTATTTAAATGTTGACTTTGTAAATTTAAATTAGCCATAGTTCTGAAACTAACATCAAATTGAGACCCAGTGCTGTTCTCAATCTTTATTTTTACACGCATAGTTTGGATTGTTTGTTTAGAGGAGCCAATACCATCAATGTTAAGAACCTCCGAGGGTCCCTCTGCTCCTATATGTTTAGCCAAGCTAGCATCAACCAGTGATATAGTTGCTCCTTCATCTAACAATGCATAAGTGTGAATAGGGCCCTGCCGTCCATGGACGGTAACTGGTACAACTTTTAACAATGCACCTAAAGAATTTACACTCATTACAGACGAATTTATAGCATTAACATTTTTATCAATTTTATTTTCAATACATTCAGACTGTGTACAAATAGCCTCTTTGGGTTTGTGCAATAATTTATGCAAATATTTCGATATTTTACATAGTTTGGCTGGATGTGAAAACTTTAAACATCTAAAACATTTCTTATTTTCTTTAACCCAGCTCCAACGCTCATCAACATGTAACTGAACAAACTTTTCACAATTATTTAGATCATGATTAGACTGATTACAATATGGACAAATTGACTGACCTTTAGCTACATGAACTGGATACCTTCTAGTATAACAAGATGCCGAGTTATTACCAGTATGACGCGACACTCCTGTTGGGCTTGGTGATACTTCAGGAATAAACTTTAACGAGAGTTCTGCTTCACGTTGGAGAAATTTGGACACACACTCTAGCTTGCTCCAGTCATTGTTCATGTTTGCCCCTGCATATTCTAACCACTTGGCACGCTGCTGGTCACTCATTTTTGTGATGATGAGTTCATAGAGCTCAATGTTATGAAGGTACTCGTTCATATTAAGCACTTGAATTGTGACAATACAGTCCGATATTTTGCCTGCAAACACACTCAATTCCCGGGGATCATTCGACACATGTAATTTTTTAATCTCACGTAACTGATCTTTGATAATGCGCGACGGTTGACCAAAACGTAACTGTAAGGCACTGATGACGTTCTCTGGTCCCGCACAGGCATGAAGAAGAGCTGCGACTGCGTTTTTCGCTTCACCTTTAAGCGCCACTCTCAACCTCTGAAGATTCTCGGCTGGTTGAATGTTGTATTTCCTTGTAGTTTCATCATAGGACGCTTTAAATTGTAGCCAATCTTTAGTATTTCCATCAAAGTTTGGGAGATATAAATCCTTAGACGAAATCGCGCCTTTAATTGAACTTTGTAATGCGTAAGCGAGTTTTTCGATGTCACTTGTCAAATTCTGTTGTGTGCCGCAAGCGCCCTCTGCGGGTTTTAGGCATAAACTTGGCGTCCTGTGATCGTCTTGCGGGGGCTCTGCGTCCGCCATTTTAGGTATCAAATTAGGCGTTTTCTCCTGGGACGCATGACCCTGACTTGATCGCATGACCCATTCCGACGTTCTGTATGTTCTCAACTCACTGTCTTCTTTGTCTCTCTCGACACTAGGAGTTTCGTCACTTCCGTGTGAAATGGTTGAAATTTTATCCAAAATCGCCATTTTTTGGCGGAGCACTTCTTCTTTTTTGTTAAGAATTTCGTGTAATTCATCTAAGGAATTCTTCCTTTCTTGTAATAACTTTCTTCTAGAACAAGATGACTTGGATATTGTCTTCAAACTTGGCGATTGTTGTTCTTGCAATAATTCTTTTTTTGTATCTTTGCTGTCCGCCATTATGCTGACCCACGCACAAGAAATTTTCGATAGCTAGGTTTGGTTCTTCTTTTATTATTTGGCTGCGAATGGACCACATATGACTCAGCGAACCTTTTGTGCTTGGGTTTGGGCGGATGTAGTATTAAAAACTATAAATGGCACTTGAACACTTTTATTGAAACCAAAAAATACATTTTAACATTGCAGTGCACAATACAAGAATGTCTACAGATAAGTATAAGTTTTTCTATTACAAAGAGACAGACTAGCTAAAACCCCAAGACCATAGACAAAAAATTGCCATATCAGATGGATTGTTCGGTTGGTGACAGGAGAAATCACTCTTCCACGTTTATATGGAAACGTGACCGGCGAGTTCAACCTTAATAACAATCAACATACACGGTGCAAATGTCAACTGACTTGTTCTTACGATTTAATTTAAATGAAACACGTATTTTTTATTTTGGTGAATATCCTTCAACTACTTTTTAGAAGAAAAAAACGTTTCAAAGTTTTTCGGTTTGCTCTAAAGTAATACAGCAAAAAAAAGTAAGCAGCGTGAACGTACATAAATCTGATTTAAGTATGAACAAACGCAATAGCCAAACAAAAATATGTACTAATACCCGTAAAATAAGCAAGTGTGAATAGGACGAGCGGTAGGGATCGCGAGACTTACTAACTTAGAAGGGTTTTTTTGCCCGTACGTGCCGGAAATAATATAGGTAAAAACTGCGATAAAATATAATATGGTACAACTTTTTACGTGTTATATTTTAACCTTGAAGAATGGTAAAAACTTTGTCCCGAGACAACCATCAAAGGTACAGTCTAGCAAAAGGTTCAATTTCGTTCTAACGTGCTGAATAAATCCTTACGAAATTCAACTTACATCGCAATAAATAATCAAAACACGTGGTATGACTTAATTGCTCATTTTTTTTTACCTATTATTGGAACCGACTTCGAAATAACTTGTTGAAGTCTGCACAGACTTGACATTTCAATGATAGTTCAAAAGTACCAATTATCACAGTATTGAGCGCATGGTATCGACTTCGACAAGTTATTTCACACTTTTGAGTGTGGAAGCAGGTTCCATTTATTGGTTAATTTTTTTTTAATACTATATGTATTCACGGTGCATTATAGATCGTTTATGCTTGAGCACTGCCAAATTTAGTTACGAAGTGATTTGCAGGAAGGTAATGTTACCTTTAAAATGGTGTCAACTGCAACTTATAAGGTTAATTGTTTAAAAGGAAATAACACAAAACAATTTGCTTTACATAATTTATCTCAACCTACACAATTGATTACGAATTCTATAATGTAAATCTTAATTAGTGTTACCTGTAGTCGACAACAAGCCGCGCTGTCACAATTAATGTAAACACTGATCTACACGAGTATCTATGAATTACAATCGACCATAACAAGTGGTCAGAGCGATTGTGTCTCATGATAGGGACCCACTTGCTAATCAGAGAGTAGCTACAGCTGGTTTAATTCGCGTATTTTTCAGCATAATGTCGTATGTTGTATTATTGATATTAGCAGCAACTGATAAAGGGACCATCCTAATTTTACATAGACGACACAAATCTGCAAGACCTCTAGGGTGCGTTCTTGCAAGTCTTCGGCCAAGACAAATTTTGGTCTGAACGCGGTTCCACCTCTCCGATCGAGCTTAATTTGATCCAGACAAGATTTGATCATACCAGTTCCGGACCGGTATCTGTCAGAGCTAATTATGCTCTGTCTAGCTAAAAGTTAACGTTTTCAATCGGCCAATTCTTGGCTAGCTGTCAAATATGACAGATTCTGCAATAAATCATAAATTTTGTACAAGCTAAGCCAACGATCAGTAATTACTATGTTAAAATAGCTAAATTACGTAACAAGCCCCATTTCCAAAAAAAAAAGAAAATATTTTATCACTTAAAAACATAGCTGTCAATTTCAGATTTTGAAATGAGCTCTAAAGGTCGTTCCGGATGCCTTGGAGCAAATGTAGCTCGACCAATATTTGGCCCGGCCTTGCAGAAACGCGCCTTCAATAATTATTTCTGACGGTAGTACAAAATAATTTCTTATCTCAAGTGACATATTAAATCAATTAGTCACTACGTTACCACGATCACTGCAAAGTGTTTGAAACGTCGTCGTCGGGACAAAAATAATGATAAATTTACTTTGTGTAATAATCGCGAAAACTTAACATAACACTTTTAATAAGCGCGCCGAAATTTGATAAATTATGTTGACTTATACTTTCAAAATATTCCGTACATCTTTACTCTTACAAAGTGTTTGCATAGTATACCTATATTTTATTTGGATTTTACTAATCTTTTTTTTTAAAATATGAAGTTATATATTGTTTCTGTATATGCCATATAGTTACTCATTCCAACTTTATAGTATATGTTCAATATGTATTGTAAATATTTGTATTATAGCCCCCACTGTGGTACAAGGATATCATAGCATTAACAGTGGTCATGGCAAGTGTCAGTGTGATTACATCGCACAACACGACACGATCAGCGTGGGTGGATACAGAACACGGCTTTGCATCCAATGTAAGTACGTTTTATTCTTTAAATTGCCAGGAGTTGTTTGTGGCTCTCTAGCCACAGCTGTAGTTAGCTATAGAACTCCTGGTAAAACTCCTGGAGAATTAACTTTGGTCCTTTTCACTGTGTGTGGCTAACAAACGTACTGTCAAAAAACCAAAATATCAACCAAATATACAGTTTCATATACGTTTTGGCCTGAAACGTTGATATACATATACTCGTATTGTATGGGGTGTATTCATAATCGTTCGATAACTTTATAATGACATGACGTCATTCGTACTGTGCAAAGGAAAACGATTGACCAGTAATAATGTCGATTGATTATCTTTATATAATTATATTTTGTATAAGAAGGTAAGAGTTAAAATAGTGTCTCCATCCCATTTTCTAATAATCGTTACGGCTGTCATTTTATTTCTTTCGCTACATACCGTTTTGTTTTTATTGCACATTATTTATATTCTCCCAAGTGTATGTAAGTTAATTATTTGAAATAAATATATTGTTACTCATGTAATTAAAATATAAATAGTTTATGGTGATTATAATATTTATCCTGTCAAAATACCGAATATTCAATCATATTCAATCCGATTTGTTTTCCTTGTAAGCTCCTATGATTACAAAAATCATAACAAGTTTTGAAATTATAAACAAACTCTGATACCATTACTTCTTTCTGTATGTCAGGGCTTCAATAAGCCACACGTATGTCGAGTCGAGCCCTAATGTAGCCCTAGTGTACCATTCAGCTCACAGACACAATCGGGAGAACCCTCTCCAAGCACTTTGGCGTATTAACTTAATTCACACACGATACTGAGGTATTCTGAACCTTACTTCAACGACACAGAGTAGATTTTAATGAAGATAATGAAAAGGAATCAGCTTTTATGGTGATATCTGGTAATGCTTATAGACTAGACTAACTAGTTCGTACCTAGTACGTAGAGCTAGGAAATTACAAAAAAATAGTTGGTAGACGCCTAAATTTTTTTATCATGAGTTATTTCTTCGTAACCTAATTCAATTATTTACTAACTTTCAAAAAGGAGGATGAGGTACACTATCCGAATTTATTTTTTTATAAAATGTCAGTGTTTTTAATCAGCATGGTACTGACTGGTTTTTTTTTCAAAAATGTTGTGTTACATGTATTGGTTGTCCTATAAATAATAAATAAATCGATGAGAAATTAAAATAACCCGGAAGCCCATTGCAGACTGAAATGTTTGATTTACTATTCTACAAATATTTTATGAAACGATTGTATTAACTGTACATAATTATAAGTGATCGCTGTCGCGCAAAGGCATCAAGATATAAGAAGGTACCTAGCTACAAATAATACGCAAATCGTGACCTAATTTTTTGTACAATCAACACATTTATACTGTCTGCAAAGTGTCGCATATGCACTACCTTAATTTCGCATTATTAATCCAGTTTTCGATTAACGCAGCAGACCGAGATACAAAACTTGTAAATTCTGTCTATATTCCTGGTGGTTGGTGTTGGTCCTTTTTATACCTCATATCTCAACAACGCATAAACTTTGAGCACACTCAGGGTCCCTTTCAGAATGTCCTTATAAAGTTTCGGATTTCTAAACAACACATAAAATAACTGAATGATAAAAATGACAGTTAACATGCAGTGCTTTTCAAGCTTTAACCGATGGATAGGCGAAATCGATAACTGTGTAAACGTAAAGATAGTGTTCTGTTTAATAAATATGATCTAGGTAGTATAACCGGAACTAACTCGAACATTCTGAAACAGGCCCTTACTGTATTGTCATAAAAACTAACGTGAGTTGTCATGATTATTAACTAAATATACCGGCTAGCACTCACGGTGTTTAGTCGGTCACTCAGTGCGCGTCAAGCAGCCCTGGAGGTTGCCCGCATTCCTTGAGAATGAACATCTTTACTGTTCGAACACCGGTCGGAGATTTTGACTAAACACCGTGAGTGCTAGCCGGTAAATTTAGTTAAGGCCCTTACTGTTTAAATACAAACTAAACAATTCTATTTACAAAAGCTACCTTCATGCCAGAATATGCACTTGAAAGTCATCTTCGAACAAATACACTATACATACATAAATAAACTGCCCCTATTTTGCTTCAAAGTACACTGCTTCGCTAAACCTATAAAAGAATGTCAATATCCTTATTTCTCATTACAACGAGTAGTTACTTAGTATGTACTGTACATAGCGTCCTATTTGTAGAATATTTCGTTTGGCTGTACTGTACCGCATTAGCGAGACACGTCTGTTTGAGGCACAGCTTTGATAGATGAAGCCTCCACTAATCTACGTACACTTCGTCGTTACAAATTACGGGAGGATTTCATTACGTGAGTAGTTTCAATGTTCACAATATGTTGATGATTTAAAAATTGAAGTCTACGTAATTTTAACGGATTAACCCGTGTTAAATCTTTTTTATTTTTCTGTTATTGTGACCGAAACAGGCTCGAGGCCCATCTGATGTTAAGCGGACTAACCTCTGCCTATAACAGTTACATTTCGTCAGAAGACACGAATTGCACTGCGCCCGCCACTTTGAGACATATAGTTGTTAAGTCTCATGTGCTTGTAATTTCTCTGGCCCTCAATGACTGCTGCCGGAACACACCGTAAGGTGCTAGGCGACAGATTTTCTTTCTTCTTATCACCTGAGGGTGGTCGCTAGAGAGGCGGGCCTTCGCAAAATGCCCTTCCACCATACGATGAAGCTCTAGCCCGCGGCGGGATTTGAACCATGACAATCTAGAACCTAACGGGAGTCTACATAATTTATAGCTGATAGGCTAGCCTTTGCTTGTTAGGCGTAGCTTTGCTTGACTGGTATTAGCACACTTTTAGTGTGTGGTACCTATGTCATAGGTTAGACGTCTGACCACATTCACCACGAGGCGTTGTTTGTTGCACTTAAAAAGACTTCAACGCGCTTCAGAAATGGTATTTTATTTTCTTGAATATTATGAAGTGTTTACTACATATTGTTATCCGCTACCTGGCATAGCGATATATGTTTATTTTATTATATAGTATTTTGCTCAATAAAAGACAATTTATCTAAGTATAGTTGCGTGAGAGGTGAGAGACGAATTACTTAGCATTCCATGGATTCACCTTGTGGGTGCCGAGTCCATCGCAATTGATTATCATAGATTTTCATGAAATTTGTTATAACCTTTAACAATGAACATACAAAAAGTTATATCTCGTTTGTAGTTATGTTCTGTAAATATTCTACAATCTATATGATCATTGTCTTCTTAAGTATAAAATATTATTGCTTATATTTTATTGAAAAGTTATAGAATACTCATGCACATGATTTCTTAAGTTAAGCCTAAAAATGTATCATAATATATGTATATATACATCAGTATCATTACTATAATATTCACTTGACAGGCATTCCGACCTGTGCCGCCACGCCGTGCACACCTGTCTACAGCTCCGCCAGTATCTCCCAGTGAGACCGCAATAGTCCCCGCACTATTGCCGTCTCACTCGGGTCATCGTTCCGACGCTAGTTGCAGACCAGTGCCTTGGAATACGCAGTCCTGACGAAGTTTTTGTTTTGTGTGCAGAAGCTGAGCAGCCGCCGAACGCCGAGCAACGCGAGCTACGAGCTCGCCGTGCCGTCGCGCAGAGGCGCTCTAAGACGTCAGGCATTACCACCTACCCAAGTCCCTTGTTTCGGACGAACAACATCATATCGGGCTGGTGGTCTTGTTTTGACCGCACTTTTCGGTGCGCATTTCACCACTTTACTACCCGACACAACATAGTAACAGTCGCGTAACAACACACTTTGTGCTGTTAAGCGACGTCGTTCAGGCGTGGGGTAGCGTCAGCCAAACCCGTCTGAACGATCAAATCCGCCATTTGCTGCGGTCGCAGTGTGACACCCTACGGTGACAACGGCCACTGTTGTTGTTTTGGTTTAACCTTGCACCGTGGCCTTTCCCGCTTCACGGGTCAGCCGAAGCAAGCTGGGCTCCGGGATTACTGGCCTTGGGGTCACCCCTAGTCAACCCCGGAGTAGCGCTTAGGAGCACCCCTCTCCGCCGAGAAAAAAGCTCGGAGAGGGTACACAACTAGGGCACACCTTAGGTACACACTCCCTCTCACACAGTGAGCTCACAAGGTGTGTGAGGGAATTCAAACCCTTGATAGGGCGTCCTGAGTATTCCCCTCAGGATGCAGTCCCGTCCCTCTAACGGTGAGGTGCAGGTCCTTCAGACCTTCGCCCTCCGCCACCCCGATCTGTATGTTGCTCATATGCAACTCCTCGAAGAGGAAGCGAGTGCCCGCCTCACGGACACTCTTATTGCTCCCTCCGGGACTTCAATCCCGGAGGCCAACGTCCCTCCTCTGACCCGGTCCTTCTCAGAGGACAGCCCGCTTTCGCCCGCTCCGGGCCCGGATAATAGACGCACGGTGGCAGCCCCTCCCCGTGAGAGGTCTCGCTCGCGCTCACCGATCGGGAGGCCAGCGAGCACCCGTCCCTCCATCGCCGTTGTCGAGCCCACTTCGGACTCCGAAACGGAGATGGAAGTAGATCCGAGTCGCGCCTTACGCACTGACTCGGACTCCGATAACGACGGCTATACCGTCGTTGACCGCAAACGCAAGCGTGCTCCTAAAGCCGCTAGTTGCGCAACTTCCGCCCCTCCCGCCAAGGCACCCGCTAAGGCCCCCGCCTCCGGCAAGAAGCCGACCCCCGCCCCGCGCCCCGCGTCTCCTCCCTCCGCTCCGGCCACCACTGCCGCGTCCCCTCAGGACGCGAGCGCGCGCCGCGAAAAACCGCCTCCGCCCCTGTTCATTCAGGACAAAACCAAATGGGACATGCTGTCCCGTTTAGTTTCGGATCGTGGGATCCACTATACTAATGCCCGCTCCACGCAGCAGGGCATTAAAGTCCAAGTTTCCACCATTAGCGACCACAGAGCGCTAACTAAACTCCTCCGCCACGAGAGCATAAGTTTTCACACTTATGCGCTCGAAGAGGAGAAAGTCCTCCGAGTGGTCATCCGCGGTGTGCCCAAGGAGGTACATACCGATTCGGTATGTGCCGACCTGAAGGCACAAGACTTCCCCGTACATGCAGTTCACCGCATGTACAGCGGGAAGGACCGCAGCCCCTACGATCTAGTACTCGTAGTACTAGATCGTACTCCTGAAGGCAAGGCCATTTTTAATTTAAAAAAGGTCTGTGGCCTCTCAGGACTCGATGTCCAAGCCCCATACAAGAATGGGAGTCCCTCGCAGTGCCATAACTGCCAACTATACGGGCACGCCTCCCGTTTCTGCTTCGCTCGCGCTAGGTGCGTTAAGTGCCTAGGCGATCACGCGACAGCAGCGTGCACTCGCACCCGGGATTCGCCGGACCCACCCAGCTGTGTTTTATGCGGTGCTCAAGGGCATACCGCGAATTACCGTGGCTGCCCTAAAGCACCTCGAGTGAACCACAGGGTGGCAAGGCATAGGCCGACCCGTCCCTCTTACGACCGTTACCAACGGGTAAGCCCTAAACTAACGGTAGTACCTGCCTCACAGGTAATACCCGCGCCGCTCCCAGCCCGTAACGCATGGTCTAAACCACCCAGTATGGTTAAGACCGTCGCTACCGCCCGCGCCCCGGCCCGCGCGCCCGCACCCGCGCCCGCACCCGCACCCGCCCGCGCCGCGGCCCCTGCCCGCGCACCGGCCCCGGCTCGCCCCGCGCTCCCGGCACCCGTCGCCAACACCATTCGCGCGCCTCCCCGCGCCGCTTCCCGGCCACAAGCTCCACCTATGCCATTGATGGCTGCCCCTCTTCAAGAGGCAATCAACCTAGTCAGCGATCTGGCTATGTCGGTTGACATCAATGAGGTACAAGAGCTATTCCACAAGATGCAATACGCTCAATCCCCAGCGGACGTGATCCAATACACATTGGAACACGCGAATTTACTTAGCGCCCTTAAGCGCTTCGTTCCCCAGGCCCCTCCCCAGTACAACCACTATGGGTAGTACAACCGAACGCACGAAACCGTACTCAGTTTCGTTAGCGTCATTTAACGCTGACGGCCTCTTCAGACAACGTGACCTCGTCCACGACTTTTGTTGTACCCACCTTATCGATATCATATGCGTGCAGGAAACCTTTCTAAAACCGGGGAAGGCGAACCCTAGGTTTGCCAATTACAGAACGGTACGTGATGATAGAGTGAACTCCCGTGGGGGAGGCACTCTTATCTATTACAAAAGGTCCCTGCACTGCATTCCCCTACCTACCCCGACTCTTGTTAATATGGAAGCATCTTGTTGCCTCCTAGCTATGACTGGTCATCAACCTATAGTCATAGCATCCTGTTACCAAGCTTGCGCAAAGCCGATCGTCCGAGCTGACTTAGAAGCCCTATTCTCATTAGGAAGCGCCGTCATTCTGATTGGCGACTTCAACAGTAAGCACATCCTATGGAATTGTAACGTCAACAATCCCAGAGGTATTGCACTTGAAAACCTAATCGCAGAACTTAACTTTGACATAATTGCGCCCACTGAGCCCACTCACTACCCTTATATGGAAAACCACCGAGCTGACTTGCTTGACATGGCACTATTCAGAGGCGTAACACTCCGGTTACGCTCCATAGAAGTGGTTCACGAGCTTCACTCTGACCACCGACCCATTATACTGCGACTAGGTCCCGACCCAACGACTGACCTCCCCCGCCCCACTAAGACGATAGTGAACTGGAAGCAAGTAGGCGATGCCCTAAAGGCTATCAGTTCACCGGACCTAGACAAGATCCCTGACGACATCCTGACAAAAGATGACGTAACCCTTGCGATCGATTCGTTCACCAATCACCTCTCCACCGTAGTAGGTGCATCCGCAAAGGAGGTCATAGTGCCGGACGACCGGCGCCTTGTCATTCCAGCGGATGTGAGACGATTGGTGACGGAGAGTAAAGCAGTGACCCGACATTACGACTCTTACCCCAGTAAAGAGAACAAAACTAAGAAACGCCACTTTGAACGCATGGTTCAAAGTCGCATGTCTGAGTTGCGTGATCAACAATGGGGCGATAAACTTTCAAACCTCGTGCCAAGCCATCATGCTTACTGGGACTTGGCGCGAGGCTTGAAAGGAAGTAACCATAACGACATGCCTCCCTTATACAGACCAGTCCCACTAGTCCCAGCGTTCTTTGACGAAGACAAAGCTGAGTGCCTAGCTGATAGCCTAGAGGCTCAGTGTTCCCCTAACGTAGATCACGTTGACCAAGCTCACCTCGATTCGGTGGATGCTGAAGTCGAACGTAAAAGCTCTGTGGTCACCTCTGAACTCCCACCAATCACCTTAGCGACTTACGCTGAGGTGGAGAGACTGATCAAGGCCCTCCGACCGCGCAAATCCCCCGGTGCCGATGGCATCTCCAACAGGGTTCTTAAAACCCTCTCTCCCCCTCTCATCCATCTCTTAGTCAGCATCTTCAATGCTGCTATGAGCCACTGCTTATTCCCAGACACCTGGAAATGTGCAAATGTCATTGGCATTCACAAACCAGGCAAAAGCTCATCTGACCCCACCAGTTACCGCCCCATCAGCCTCCTCAGTGCCTTAGGCAAACTTTACGAGCGGTTACTTGCAAACCGTCTCCAGTCCCATGCTAAGGAACACCACCTTATCCCAGATGAGCAGTTTGGCTTCAGACCCGGACACTCATGCGTCCAACAGGTGCACCGCCTCACGGAGCACATCATTGAGGGCTTCAATAAGTACCCCAAACCCCAGACTACGCTAGCAGTCTTCCTCGACGTAGCGAAAGCTTTTGACAAAGTCTGGCACAACGGCTTGATCTACAAGCTATACCAATTTGGCGTGCCAGAACGTCTTGTGCTCATCCTACAAGACTTCCTTAAAGCCAGAAGCTTTCGCTATCGCGTGGAAGGCACCCTCTCCTCCCCCCACCCAGTCAGAGCCGGAGTCCCTCAGGGCTCCGTGCTATCACCTATTCTCTTTGCACTGTATACCAGTGACATCCCACGCTCTCAGCCCAAAGTATTCCTAGCCCAATATGCGGATGATACCGCCATTTACACCACTGGGTGGCATATCAACAGACAGTCCTATTTCGTCATGCAACGGGCCATCACCGAGATCGGTGACTGGTTCCGAAAATGGCGCATCGCGGTCAACCCAGCTAAAAGCACAGCTATGTGCTTTACTGAGAAGACACGCTCCCCTTACCCGAAACCGCTTATTTTGTTCGACGAACCCATTCCCTGGGTTCCTAGAACAAAATACCTCGGAGTCACCCTTGATCGTCATCTCACCTTTAACGATCACATAACAACCGTCCGTAACAGAGCGGCCTTCATAATGGGTCGCCTTGGTCCCCTACTTCGCAAAGAGAGTAAAATGTCTCTTAGTAATAAGAAGACACTTTACACTGCCTGCATCCGCCCCATCATGACTTACGCATCAGTAGTGTTTAGTCATGCTAGTGAGGCCCACCTTCATAAACTTCAAGTCATCCAAAACCGTTTTCTTCGTAATGCAACCGGCGCCCCGTGGTATATCCGGAACACCGAGTTGCATTGCGACTTAAACCTTCCCTCTCTAGCGCAGTTCAATAAGGACTGCGCCCGCCGATACTTTGATCGAGCGCCCCACCACCCGAACCCATTGGTTGTCCAGGCATCGAACTACTCGACTGCCTCTTCTATCCCATTTTTCAAACCCCCCCGTCGCCGACCACGGCAGGTATTAGACGACCCGGATGACCCCATCGCAGCCATTACGTTGGCAGCTTTAGCGTTATCCGCAAGTCGTCGAGGTAAAATCCCCAGGTGTGAGGTAATCAGAGGTCACACAATCAAACACCGAGCTCGCCGGCGAGCTCGAGGCAAAAACAAGGTCACGATAAATTGCTCTCCAAATAGTCAAAGAGTATTATTCAGTAGGGCCCAATTGTGCAACACTGCAGTTGCACAGAGGCATTTTGCTCCGATCCCCCCCATGTCTCTCGACAGCGAGACAAGCCGAGGTCCGAACCACAGTGGTGCCCTTGAGCTCGCTGTCAACCCCTCCTATAGTAGCGGTACGTTTTCGGCGTCCGCAGGAGACGGAGGTAGAAAGCGCTTTTCGCCTTCTACGCCCGTCTCGGGAGAAGTGCCTTCGGCACTTCTCCCTCCCGGGCTATTGTAGGGCCAGGCCCTCGCCCAAAACCCGGTGGAGCTGGACGACCGCACAGGCGGTAGCCAGCATCTATGTCCTCCCTAAAAAAAAAAAAAAACTATAATATTATAAATGCGAAAGTAACTCTGTCTGTCTGTCTGTCTGTTACGCTTTCACGCCAAAACTACTGGACCGATTTGAATGAAATTTGGTATGGAGATAGTGTGAGACTCGGGAAAAAACATAGGATAGTTTTTATCCGACTGCGCAAAAAGAGGTTAATGTTTGCGCGATGCCGCGCCCGAAAAGCTAGTATATATATATATATATATATATATATTTATTTATTTATTTATTTCAATTACCAGTTACATTTACAGCAACGCCAAGGCATGCAACTAGACAACAATATATATAATGTTAACTCTCGGCGTGTAATTCCTACTTCACATGGTCGATTTATTCTTAGTTCAAGATATATTCTTAAAAATATTTTCTTAATCTCGCGTACTACATGACCAATCACAATAATTACGATTAAGCAACTAAATACTTATTTTCTATCTGAGAGTGATGATGACTGATAAAAGCATGGTTACTTTGCATGGTTGCAGGGCAAGTAGAAAATCTGTCGCCAAGCAACCTACAGTGTATTCCAGCAGCAGTTCTTGAGAGCCAGTAATTCTATATAGGCCTTTACCATCCTCAACCAAATTACCACTTACCCACAGCTGAGATAGTAATGAAATGCCAACGTGAGACTTAATAAAAGATCTTTTCACCTAACAAGCAAAGAAAGGTGTTGTTTATCATCCAAAATTTGCGTGAAGGAAAAAATATTTTTGTCCGCTAGCGTGGAAAAGGTTTTCGCAATTCGAACCTGTATAAAAGTTCCATAAAAATGAATTAACTTTATATATTGCACATTTTAGTAATTTTACTATAAATTTATGCAAATTTACTACATTATTTCAGCTGTTTTACTTGCACCTAGAATTTTTTTCGCTGTATGAGGTCAAAAATAGAGTGTTGTGCTTGGTAGAAAAGTTATTTCGCCTTTGAAACCTTCGGTACACTCAGGATTCTCTATTATATTTTACTATATTTTGCTTTCTCAAGTTTCAAAAGTTCCGTTCTTCTCGCAGTGGCTCTATAATTTTTGTTTGCTGAACGTTGCAGTATAATGTAGTATATTTCAATATTAAAATTTGTAATTGACCTTCATAAGAACGTCGTAGACGCCTAAATTGAATAAATGATTTTGACTTTGACTTTCAACAAACGTACTCGCACTAAACAACAACTTTGCAGGCAGTAACTACATTACTTTTTCAACCCTTCGTTATTCAACCCTTTATAAAACACAACGGCCTTCACAGTGAAAATGTTTGATTTTAGCCACCTCAAAACATTTTCATTATATGCTTTCAAAAGCGATAAAGTTATGTTATTTATAAACCAATTATGAAATTTCATGGATTTGTTTTTTAATACTTATTTCCCAACGTTGCCATCTGTTCACATAGCCAAATGTAACGGATTAAAAGCTTCGCCGCGAGCTCTTTTACTGCGTCATATGCAAACCAAATCCTTTGTGTACGTTTTATTGTGTTAATGTATATTACCTGGACTATATCACTGAATATTGTTCAATGTTTTTTTTTAATGTTTGATAGGTTATCCTTTGACCACTATCTCACCTGATGGTAAGTGATGATGTAGTCAAAGATGTAGTTCAGGCTAATCTAGAATTACTGCCTCTCAAGGACAACTGCCGGAACACACTGTTGGGTGCTTGGCGACAGATTTTTTACTTGAGGGTGGTAGCTAGGTGGCATTCGCAAAATGCCCTACCACCATGCTATAACGACTGACATCCTAAGACAACAACCGGGACCGACGGCTTAACGTGCCCTCCGAAGCATGGAAGCGCTCAGTAGTAATGTCACGAGCGGTCACCCATACAACTCATGACCACGGCTAACTTTGCTGATCGGTTCAGTATGGCTAAGCAAACTTCGCTACGAGCGCTTCGAAAAATTATTTACTATTTGGTGCATTTTTTGTTATAGAATATTTTTTCATTGAAGTCTGAATTTTTTTTCAGATTTTTTTTATCGCTTATACGAGGTTAATTTGTGGTACGAATGAATCAATGATGTTTGTTTACTAAAGTTACACTAATGAGTATAGCACAAAGTACAGCTCCAGCAAAACCGCTCATCAAATACGTGCATATATTTTCATCGTATTATATTTTTATCAATCACCCTTACAATAACTTCTATATAGTATTATTATATGTTCTATGCTTCTATAAAAGGTAATAAATAAGAACCGGCTACAACTCGTTTTTTTTTATTATGCTTTAATTTTGAGTAGCTTTCAGCCGCATTAGACACAGCCACGCCATCCACATTAGAACAATCCCTTAATACCAAAAAAAATTTACCAAAAAATGGAACCGACTTCAACAATAAAAACTGTGAAATAACTTGAAGTCGGTACTATGATTGTTCCTATTATCACAATATTTTAATAATGTGCGCATGGTACTGACTTCGACAAGTTGGTTCCACTTTTTGGTTGAACATTTGTCTTCATTGCACTCTTTTTAGTGACCCTTGCTACTTACGGGATCGATTGTCATTCTCTGTCAATGACTATATCATCAAGATAGGAAAATATTTTTCAGTTATTGGAGTGTGACTCAAAAACGGTTTGGCCGATTTTGATGAAATTTGAATGGAACCAAACGACGAAAAATGAATTATCAAAATCGGTTCCCCCATTCAAAAGTTCTGAGATAACAAACATAAAAAACAGACGAAATGAGAACCTCCTCTTTTTTTTGAAGTTGATTAAAAATCATCATTTTTTTATTTTAAAACCAAACCTATATGGTTCTGGCAGTATCAGAAGACGGCACATATACTTATACATATATTTAAAATTGAATACAAAATTACCCTCGGCACTACATGTAGTTTAATTTGGTAGACCTGATTTATATTGGATTTATGTCTACCTTAAATATTCATTTGTAACGAAGAGTATCCAAAAATAAATGTAGGTAAGCTTACTCAAACCATATGAAAGTTCAAAGGAAGGGTCAAACTGATACGGATCCAAAATAAAGAGCAAATACTAGTATAATGTAGTCGAGCGTGCTCTATCTTCTATACTCTTATCGTTTACTTATATTCAAATAACATTCCGAGGAGCGGAGTTTTAGGAAATCATGTTTAACAAATACCTAGTAGAAATTTGAATTTTATTTGAAAGTTCAGTATTTAATGCATTAAAACTGATTTAGTTCATTATTTACCATTAACTTCTATAAAATTTCCAGAAAAATGAATTTACTTCATATGTTAACAATTTTAAATAATTTCCTTTGAATGTTTACTACAAATTTACGCAATAGCCTTTGACCGCTATCTCACCTAAAGGTAAGTGATGTTGTCGAAGACGTTGTTCAGGCTAACGTAGAACGACTGGCCTTCAGGGGCAGCTGCTGGAACACACCGTAAGGTGTTTGGCGGCAGATTTTCTACTTGAGGGTGGTAGCTGGCCTTCCCTTAAGTAGAACATAATAAGAGCTAAATTCCTGAAATGTTGGCAGAAGTGTTTGAACACCTACGTTTCGCCATTCAATATTTAAGTATTGTTTAATTTAATTAAAGGCTTCATATGCCTATATGAAATTAAAAGATATATTACAAAGAAAACATATAGAACTCATATTAATGTAACAAGCTTTCCTAGGTAGGCAGCACAGGCTTTCCAAGGTAGGTAAAATAAGCTTTATAAATTAGTGCGGCTCCTGTCAGTTGCAATAGTTACTTGAGCCATTACTTACCGCCATGTTGAATAGAAATCTAAGCGTATCAGCTGATTTCCATGTGAATCGATCCCTGGGTAACTTATAGTGCGAATGTGTTAATTTTATCACGACAACTTGCCCCGCTTGCTATTTACATATTTAATTAGACAACTAACAAAGTACGAAAGTGATTTCAATTAAGTATACCTTCATTAGAAATAATGATTTCATTTATTTCATACTGTGTACCTAGATGTCCGCGATTTTGGCGTCAATGTATTATAAATTATAATTTTTTTTAAAATATTGAAAGGTAATCTAAATTATGAATTAGGACAAAACTGTTTGGAAGGCCGACTCGCACTTGACTGTTTTTTCACGTGATACGAAATTACATAAAAATACAGAGTGTTAAATTAATAAACTTACTTATCGTGTACTGAAGTAGTTTAATTTGAATGTTTCCACGCGTTTTTGAGCAACAACGTCCCCAAGCCGCAAGTAAAAAAAATTGCCCAAGATAATACTTGTAGTATAATTATAGTACAGAACCCTTCCTAAAAAAAAACAACTTATGGACACACACACATTTATTTTATTTGAAAAAATAAAATTATTAATTTACACTTGACTTAGAAGTTCCCGCAACTCACTTTTGGTACTAATTTGGGCAGAGGTTCCACCTGAAGGGTATACTGGTACTGAGTCTGGTGACTCAGTACCAGTATATATGGTTAATTTTGGAAGCCACCGTTTATATACAGAAAAATACTGCTGACAACGCGTAAATAGGTTTGTGAGGGATTCGGGCCTAGGTCAGCAATATATTAGGTGTAACAGTGCGCTAGTCTGACTCGTACTTGGCTGATTTTTAGTTTTTTTTTATATAGCGGCAACAGAAAAACACCCTCTGTGTAAATTTCAACTGTCTAGCTATCACGGTTCATGAGATGTAGCCTGGCGATAGATAGACAGACAGACAGTGGAGTCTTAGTGTCTTAGTAACCATCCCGTCTCACCATATGGGTACGGGACACTAAAAATAGTTCTGCGCAATATCCTGATGAATAAACATGGTGATTAATGATTAGTTATATTTTTTTATTTTTTTTATTGCTGATAGGTAAGCCTTTGACCACAATCTCACCTGATGGTAAGTGACGATTTGGTCCAAGGTGTTAACAGGCTTAACTTAGAATTACTCGCTCTCAAGGACAGCTGCCGGAACACACCGTTAGGTGCTTGGCGACAGATTTTCCACTTGAGGGTGGTCGCTAGCCAGGCGGGCATTCGCAAAAATGCCCTTCCACCATGCGGTGAAGCTCAAGCCCGCGGCGGGATTCGAACATGGACCTGCTGCGCGGCAGTCCATAGCCAAAGCCACTGAGCTATCACTGCTTCATAATATGCTTATATAATCAATTCCGAACAGCAGAAGTCGTGGGCAGCAGCTAGTTGCAGTTGGTTGACTACTTCGTTATTCCAAGTTCCGGATTTTATCACGCAAAGGTAACCTGGACATTGCACTCCATACTTATTTATGTTAAACCTATTTTAATGTGTAGGTAATTCAAGGTGGTTTCTATAACATTGGGCTATCCCAACGATGTTACCCGCGGGTTTTTCGGGATAAAATGATCCCATATGTTATTCCAGGTTGTAAACTAGTATCAGGAGTCATAATAATATATATATAGAGGTGATGAATGGAAAAATACCAGAAGGTAGCAGTGCCTTTTCCAAAACTTCCATCTTACAGTGCGATCTAAAAATCGCCTGCCGATCGTAGGGACGATGCCTCCCATTCTGAGAGAGACATTTGTGCAACGGTGGTCATTATTGCTGTTATGGTTGATAAGAGACACAAACTGGCTCCACACCACACTGAAGATCGAAAGACGCATGGATAGAGTAAGTTCCTCAATAGGAAGATCAAGGACATCGAGAGAGTAGCAGCAATTTCATTAGTCGATTTAAAATGAAGCAAACTTCTTCGATGGTTTGGATTATTGATATTTTCATGCATTCTTTGTTTGAAAATATATTCTGTTTGAAGTTGTCTTTTCTTACACGATAAGTTTAATTTTTGGCTGAACTAGACATAAGTACGAAGACTTACACTAACTCCGGCGGAATTCATTTATCACGATGTTAATTTTTTTTTATATATATATTTTTATGTGGGTTCGCGTGCGTTTTATTTTATCATACGACCAGTTACATGTTCACAGAATATTTGTGCTTGGTCTTTGGTAATTGGAACATTTACTAAAAATATCACTTTTAGTCCCTAGGTATTAAAAGCTACATTGTTCCTTGTTTACAGAACCAACCAAAAAAGTTCTTTCTTATAGGTATAGACAAAAAAGGCATTAGAGTATTAACGAGTAATAGAAAAACTTAAGCTTCATCAAATATGTACTGAGAAAATACCTTACAGAACTACTAAACTACTTATTGACTGAAGAAAATTGACTCCTTTGTCTAGGGGTCCCATTACATTGCTCGTTGAAGATAACAGAGAGATTGGTAAACATTCTGTGAATTGCTAATAAATAGTACTTATATGTAAATAATAATCTACTAAAAAAACAATATCGTCCTGTTGGATGTCGTAAAGGGCGACTAAAGGAAAGGGTACCTTGAGCAGCACGCGTCATGTGTTATGTCATGTTTGTAAATTTCCATAGAAATATTTCACATTTTGTACAACAAACTAACTTTTATTTACATAACTTAAGGGTATAATGTTACTGTAATACGTAACACAAATTGATATGGGTACAATTCTGCGATTGTGATTTTGCTTTACGTAAGCTGGTTACATGTTTGTACGTAGCAGATTTTAAATCTAGATGCAGAAAATATGAATATTGTATTGCAATTTATTTCAAGGCAATGAAACATAATTCCCGAATATTATCGATAGATAAGCTGTTAAGAGAAGAGTGTTCCACTGTCGCTATTTTTATCGGCATCTTCTGCCCGAAGATAGTAGAACAAAAGCCTCGCTCATAGAACGGCTATTAGCCACTTGTAACCAGCGACTCATACGATATTGTCAGTCCACCTACAGGGGATCAACTCTAAGACTTCAGGTATAATGTGGTAACGTCTAACTCAAGAACCTCGAGAACCTTTCTTCTCGATCAATTATCCGTCGAGGAGCAATGCGGCCTGCCCATTGCAATTTCAACTTGCAAATTTCGAAAATTATGTCGATTACTTCGGTTCTTTAGCGAATATCCTCGTTCTGGATTTTATCGCGCAAAGAAACTCTGAGTATACTCTTAGATGTCTCCATAGCTATCTGAGTGACTCTGAACTTGTCTATAAGAGTCACAATTAAGGACCACGTCCCAGAGCCATAAGTTATCACTGGCAACACACTTTTTTTTTGAAGAATGATACATTCTACGCAATACTCCGTAAGCACAAAACCATACCATATGATCGTCGTAAGGATCAAACCCATCGAAGGTGTAATCGTGTATGTCCCATATTTTCGTACAATTGTCTACTAGCTGGTAGATATTTTACAACAAGTAGTCGGCTTTACAATAAATCAATTTGTCCAGCTCCATATTTACCCGCTATCGTCATTTCAAGTTAAATGTGTCACTACAAGGTATCTTTTACAACTAACTTACTCGGAAACGGAAAATCTTCTAAAAGCTATTATATAACTAAGCATGAAATCTCTTACAACACACTCACCCTTATATCACTTTCATAACACTCACATTCACCATTCACACTTACACACCAAACTTAGTGTGCGCAATATTATATAAGAATTTGTAAGTCATTTAATGATCATATATTATAGTTTATTTATGTTTATATAAAATCAAATTGAACATACAATTTAAATTATGTACTTAGGTAATTTCCAGTCGGAGGGCGCTAATGCCTGTAACACAGTTTTAACTACAACAGGCATCAACGATCCAACTAGATAGTTTTTACAACTTGTAAACTCGTTTTATATAACTACAAACCATATCCAAAATGTATGTAAATTCCAAAAAATGGTAAATAAAACTTTATTATTATTATTATTATTTATTTATTATTCTTGCTAAGTTCCGTGATGATAGAAGTGCATGAAAGTAAGTTTCTTAATTTCCATCACAGGTGAAACTATAATAAAATTTGTTTATAATGTAGCAGAATTGCCCGCTGTGATTTCTCCACGTTTAGTTGTTAAGATATTCATCTCGCAAACTTTACTTGAACGTCCTTGCCAGTAGTTAGGTACTTACCTAGTTTGTACTAGCATTAGATTTGAGATAAGTAGGTAAACTAAACTAGGGCACTGAGTTTCACGAAATAATAACACGAACGCAGATAAAACAAGACATGGCTATAACTGCTGTAGTTCTACACACATTTACACGCTCATTGCTGCTCCCAGCGTCAATATCTTGGTAACAATTTATCTTCTACATGTATAAGCATTGTTTGTGGTTGCTTTTTTTATGGGATTGTAGCGGAACATTCACGAGGCCCATGAGCGGTAACCTCTTCCTATAACAGATGCATTTTGCCGTAACTTGACGTCATGAACGCCTCGTACCCTTACAGGAACAGTTTTTCGACGCCTTCATGACGTCTCGATAGTTTATATAAGCGTGAAAATTAATATTATTATATTCATAATCAACTTCAATTTATTATTTGAATAATATGACCTAAAAAATATTCAGTCGATTAAATATAAATGCAATTAAAACAAACACATATAAAATAAAATATACGGTGTGGTCCAATAGAAAGTGATTTAAAATGTGACTTTTTTTAATATGTCTAGTGAAAAACTTATCGTAATAGATAATAGTTAGGTACCAGCTACTAAATATATTTACCTACAAGCACTATCGCGTGCCAAGCGATAGCACACCATAGGTTAAATCGGTTAAAGTAATACAATATACATACATTCTACTCGTATATATATACATTTAATAATAACATAATATTTGTTTCGATCGAGCCATCCTCGATAGCCCAGTGGTTAAGGCACTCGGTGTGAAAACCGTGGCGACGTGGGTCTGATACCTGCTAGGGGTGAATGAAAAATTATGTGATCTAAAAGTTGTAAATGAGAAAATAATAATTATGATTAGCACAGTCGGAATATGGAGTGTGTGTATACATATCAAGACGTAGTTAAATCTTCTAAGTTACTAATCAGAGTAGCAACTCGTGCCGGCTCAAAGTCAAACGGTTGTGTTCTAAGCTTCGTTACACAAACAAACATAAACACATCCTATCTGTAGACGATGCACCTGTGTACACAGTGCAAATATGTACAGTAGGTAACTAGTACATCTCGCATGTTACTCTCTGTGATGGAGGTAACAAGGTTTCAAGAGAGAACAGATATGGATAGAGATTCAATTTTGCGAATTAAAAACTTTCCTCTCAAAATTTTTGTTAGGACTAGCAGAATTCAAGCCTAAGAGATTTATAGCATTATATATACATATATATATATATATATATATATATTCATTTACTGAAAATACTCAGAAATATATACATATAAATATATGTATATATTTGAGTATTGAGTAGGTATTTTCAGTAAATGAAATGATTTTACATCACTTTGCGGAAATCATAGTTTTCCGTAAAATTGAAAAGGCTTAGGGCCTTAAAAACAATCCAGGCCTAATAAGACTACGCAAGGCCATTGTTTTTTGATTACAATTAATTTAAAGTGTGTTTAAATTTGTTAAAAGCAACACTTGCATTCGTAATGAGATAATTATTTAGGCGTTAAAGTATATAAATCGATTTGAAATAAGGCAGGACATATTTGTATTACGTAGGTAATTTATATATGAAAATATGGAGTCAATTCATAAAATTACATCAGTAGAGACGACACACTACTGAACGTAAAAAAATGCACTGTCGCCTTTAGCAAAATGGTAATAGCAATAGCACTCCCATCGAATTATATATTATGTTATTCATATTGCATTCCTCTCTCATCAAGTGATATAAGATGCAATATTAACTAACTCTCACAGGCCTACAAGAAAGTATCGAATCGAGATTCAATTTCCCTTTGCATAAAATAATATAAATTCTAGAGCGACACGTTGTTATACGAATATAACGAGAACATATTGTAATATTATTCTATTTATTAGTTGTTATTAAAATGTAATATCGAAGTAGAAAGGAGCGTTTTGAAAGCAACAGAACTTGCAACATCGTTGTGAAAATCGTAAAGTATACCGTAATTAGGTGTAATTTTGGTTTATAGGCATTTTATAGGCGCGGAGCATCGCACTTTGTTGATGAGATAAGTTCACGGAACTTTGCAAGATTGGATTTTCTTTTTTGTGTCGAAAATAAAAGTAACAAAATTTTGCTGAGCGCTAGATACTTATGTAAAATGTTGTGATCTTAATAAAACAAATGAAAATATGACCGCAAACAATTTGCCCCATTTGTTATGAAAATTTGTACAGTTTTTTTTATGCCTGATAGGTTAGCCTTTGACCACTATCTCACCTGATGGTAAGTGATGATGTGGTCGAAAATGTTGTTCAGGCCAGCCTAGAATTACTGGCTCTCAAGGACAGCTGCCGGAAAACTCCGTTAGATGTTTGGCGACTACTTGAGGGTGGTAGCTAGCCAGGTGGGCATTCGCCAAATGCCCTACTTCCATTCAAGGTTTACCGAAAGTGCGATCTAGAACTGCGATATCTTCCTGGCAAAGACTTGACAATTCAATATCCTTAACAAATAAAGTGCACAGATAACATCAAGCTGGGAAACAAACAGTAAACAACTAATATTTAGAAACTATGGTAACAGTTGCAGAAATATCACTTAACAGTGTGCTCCAGTAATACGCATTTGCGTGTTAATAAAAAAACTGAATACAATAGCTGTCCCTTATATCATGAAATATTTGTCAGCATTGTGTTGGGTTTGTGTTTTATCAACACTACTACAACATATAGGCACTACCCCATTTCTCACGTTTTGTAAAAACGATAATTCAAGCAAAACAGAATATCGTCTAAATTATGAATTATTATTGTATATATTTTTTATTTGCGACATAATAGTAACTTAGTTGATTGTTTTTATCGTAATTTAACGCTGATTTTGAATATACCTAAACATTTTACCATATTCTTTTTTATATGTAATCTTCATTTAAAAAAGGGCACTATGATGCCCCGCGCGTGAAATGATGTGATAAATAAGGGCACGTGTAACGGAGTGTTAATATTACAACAAGGACAACCCTATCCCGCTAAGGAAATAACTAGAACACTATATGAAATAACATATTTTATTTAAGTGGTGATAGCAATATAATAAGACAAGGAACACAGCCTCTAAATGTCATGCCTCCAGGACCAGTGGTTGAGGCTGGGCGTTGATATATATGTCAGGACAGATTTATAAAACAAAAGAAAAACTTTAACTTTATATATTTTGTGGGGCTTATTGGCCTAGCTCATACAAAGCACGTTGTACGAGGCTCACAGGAAAATAAGATAGAAAATGAACACAGACTTAACATCACTACTCCTATAGTTTTCGAGATAAATTGGCAACAGCACTACACCTAATAAAACCAAATCTAAAAATACAGTGATTGCCTCACGTACGTCACATACAATCCGCTTGTCTAGGTGTGACGCGCGATGACGCAGATCAGTGATAAGTTTATTACGCTCCCAGCTTACGAACTGTTAATAACGATATTTGGATAACAATTTTCTACTCGCGACTTTTATTTAATTTGAGTGAATTATTATCTAAGTTTATGTTTTAAAATATATGTAGGAAATTAGGTACACTCTGTATGAAGGATGAAAAATGACTTACTTCAAACTAGTATTGAGTGTAGAACCTCAGGACCGCTGAGCAAGCTAGATGGGCTGCTGGTTAGTAGTACAATAGTACGCTGATTGAGAACTTGCTGTCAACTTGCAACTAGGAAGAATTTGAGCTTGTATTATACTCTTTGGATGTATTAGTTATATTTGACCTACCTCGACCTTTCAACAGATTTTATCGACTGTGCACAATTGCAAAATGTCAATATTATTTGCGAAAGTTAAATAACTCCATAGCTTAATGAATAGATTCAGGCTACTTTGCGGAAATCCATATTTAATAAGAACAAATATTTTTAAAAGTATCATAAGAAAACATTAAATAATATTTTAATAAAACACTTAAAATAGTATAAAAATCTACTGCCCATTTCGCCTATTTTTCCTGTTAAGTCTAGATGACGTCACAAACATCACGCATGAGTCAAGACCTCCTGAAGATGCTTAGTTTAGAAGCGAAACTAGTCGAATATTCTTCCGGTTAGGCAGCGTGACGTTTGTGACGTCACGTAGACTTAACAAGAAAATTAGGCTATTTATTTTTATACATTTTACAGTGTTTTATGAAAATATTATGTAATGTTTCCTTAAGAAACTTTTAAAAAATTATTTGTTATTATCAAAATGTGCTTCTCTCGCCACAACCTCCTTGGCCTAGTTGGTTAATCCGTGTGATCAGGAAAGAAATTCATTCATAAATGGCTGAATTCAAACATATTGATGCAAAGGCAAATTTAACAGCTCCTTGCTGATTAGTAAATAAAATCGAACGAGCTTCTTTAGAACTAAGGTTCCTATCAGCGAGCGTAGCAAAGTACCGGTGCCGTCGTTTCTTCGTCCAAAATACGTCGGTTGAGTTAAGTATATAGTTTTTTAAGATGACTTATGAATATTATATCAAAGAGGTTGTCATACAATGAAAACGGAAAAACACAGGAAAATAATATTTTTATATAAAAGCCACTAAAAGTAGAAATAAGATAAGAATAGTTAAATATAAAGTTCACTATCGTTTTCTTGTAAGGTTGCATGTGTTTTATATTCAGTAGTTTTGGAAACAATTATCATTTTATATTTTACAAATTATTGTAGCACAATATTTTACTCGGCCGAGTGGTTTAGGCATCTGGCGCGAAATCGGAGGACGCGGATTCGATTCCCGACCGGAGCATAAAATTTGCTTGCTACAAACATTGAAGTAATTTGAATGCTTTATAGACCCAATGTTCCCGTCAAACATCACCTAACTTTTTTCTTAGATATCACCATTGTACCATCCTTTTAAGCGGAAGACGCATGTTAATACCTAATTCTTCAACGATGTTAATTATACATTCAACTAAAAAGTTTTGTACAAATAAAATACAATCATGCTCTTGCTGCTGTACCTACATATTATTAATTTGTAATTTGGTAGGTACCTCTTGTGCCCAACAGCGGATCCACGGTGTGTCGCCTCAACAGTGTAATATACACTGTCTGTACCAATATTTGTGCATTGCACTGAGTGCGTTGTTTGACGTCTTTAAGTGATACGTGAGATGCTTGTATGATCAGATAACTGTCGAGAATACTCAACTGTTCTATAAATAGTCTAAATGGATATGAGTACCTACTCATAAACCCATAGAGACTACATACTTCACATACACAACCTATATCATGAATAATTTACCACCGTGAGGTGCCGGGTTATAATTTGCACTTCCCATACATTGAGATATTATTAGTACGTAGTACCATATCTCAATTTTCCATATGTCCTTCTGTGGGAGGCGTAAAATGCGACGAAGGGAAAAATACCAGAAAGTAGCAGCGCCTTCTGAACAACTGCCATCTTAGTCTGTGATCTCCAAGACACCAATCTAATAGGGAAGGAATTTTGTTCAACTGTGGATATCATAGTTGTGAAAATATCAGATTTTTGATTTCATATTAAATCAACGTTTGTAAATGCCAACTGGAGCGTATTTACCGCGTCCGCTGTCCTTCTGTCCGTCCGTATACCTGACCTCTAAAGGGCTGTATCTTTGAAAACGTAATGGGTAGGTGAATGAAAGTTTCACAGAATTTGTATTAGTAAGCAGATTGCTTGACAAGACACGTATTGTTTTACGTTTCTATTTTTATTCTATGGTAAATATAGATACACATTCGTCAAACTGGGCATTTCTATAGACCAATATCTGACGTATTAAAACAATTAATACCGGCCAAGTGCAGGTCAAACTTTCGCCACAGATGGCAGAATTCTATGCACTAGCTTCCGGGCATCTCAAATTATATAAAAAATAACTAATTTTTATATATACTTAAATTATGTTTAAGTAAGAAAGCCTAGGAGTCCTCAAAGTTGGAGTCTAGCTCGCACTTAGCCGAGTTTTATTATTATTATTAATTAAAATATGTACATTACTAATCCTCCAACCAACCAACTTACTAAGAAGATACCAGGCGTTCTACTTAGGATGTAAATATAAGTAGGAAGGTATAGCTTCCTTAAATCTCCTTTATTTTAACCAATCAAAGTTGATGATGCAATTCCAAGGCAATAAAAAAATATTTTTCCAAACAAACATCATCGAAAGTCGTCAAATCTTACAAAACATACATTTTAAACGTAAAAAAACCTTTAAACTCATAACAAAGCAATACATGGTGAATTGTCATAAACACCGTGTTCAAATAATGTGACAACATATCATTTATAAAACATATTGCTTATTTGTTGAAGCAATATAGAATGCGTATTGCGAATATGCTAATGCCGTTGATACACCCACGAGCCACTCAGCGGAAACATCATGTCAGACTTAGTAACGATCTTATAAATGGAGGTAGTTTAATTTACTCTGACCGAAAACAAATCAATGACGAATATTTTTGACTAAAACAGGTGACGGTTCTTATAGGTAGTCTCTAAAACTTACAGGGTTTTTTTAATACTGTTATGTTTGAAATAACGCCTGCTGTCCTTCCTTATACCATGGTTGAAGAACGAGACCATTTTTATTATACCCATTCTTTTATATATTATACTCAATGAGGACAAGACGATGATATACCACATGCTGTGGTGCAAAAAGTATATTTTTCGTCCTTCTTCACGTTTTACACTAAATAAAAAAACAGGTTTGTGAATCTGTTTACGAGCTAGAAACCCAGACCTTCAAACGAACATAATATACTCGTCAGCTAAAGAACTTTACTCTTTTTATTTGTCAATCTGTTCAGGACATTCAGGCTTCACATTTCAGTCTGCGTATTAACATTTTAATAAGCCCTATCCCTCCCTACGGCCCAAGACTAACATAGTTAGCTTCTTAAGGCCCTTGGGTACGTCAAATTCGTACTTTCTAAAGCGAACTCCTCCGTAACCGCTGAAGTTGAAGACTTGAAAAAAATATATTTTATAGATGAATTCAAGTACAACATTTGCAACATATGATTTTACGGTATTACTATTACTTTTGCCTTAAAAAAAATTCAAACTACATACTATTTCTTGACTTATATGGCGAACTCCTTCTAAACGGCTACGATTTTTGAAAAATAAATTGTACCATTAAATTTCTAGATTGTTATACTACAATTATAACATAGCATTTGTAAATCCATTGATATTTTCCTAAGAAAATGTCGAATTATTCAGATTCAGAACGCTTGCGGTTCCGAGGTGCTCTGCGCGGACGCGGGCGGCAGTGTTGCGCAAGCGTTGGCACGGGGAGGCTGTGTCGCTCGTAGCTCCGCTCGCGCTTTCGACTGATAACGATCTTGTCTTTGTATTAGTGCATTGACACGCGAGATTCGTAGCTGTGTGCGTGCAATGATTCGCTCGCTGCAGAGGGCCAACTTGATTGCGACGTGAAGTATGCGCGGTGACGCTTTATTATTGGTATTTTGTAGACAAATTTTATGCGAATTGTCTCACATATGAAAAGAATCAAAACTTGAAATTGACAATGTTGTGGGTAAATTACAATGGGCGGCCTTATCAATAAGATCAATGAAAAGTTTTATAATATATGTACAAAATTAATTAGTAATGTCTATAACGCTCTCATGTTATAACTGGTTAACTAAAGATAATATATTTTTTTATATTATGGTAAATAGTTTCCGGCTTTAGTAGTTTGTAGGGTAAAAAATGGTTCTCTACTACATTTAGAGTTTGTATGGGGCTACATACATCTTTTGGAGTTCTAAGCTTTTCTTGATAATTGTATTAGGTGTTTTGATATAGGTTAATTAATACTACATAAAGATAACGTCTGCCAAGTGAAGATGGATAACGTATCTCGAAAATAGTGAGAGATAGGTAAGGGAGATTAGCACCATGGGGTGCCGGGTTAGAATTGCACCTCCCCATATAATCCCGTGGGTGTCGTAAGAGGCGATTAAGGGAAAACTACTGGAAGGTGGGCTGCCACGTGGGGTGCCGGGTTAGAATTGCACCTCCCCATATCATCCCGTGGGTGTCGTCAGAAGCGTCTAAGGGAAAACTACTTAAAGGGGGGCAGCAGCGCCTTCTAAAGAACTGCCAACTTACATTGCGATCCCCAAGACGCCTGCCAAGTGTGGGGATTATGGCAAATACCCCCTTAAAAAGTGAGGCTGTGTTCAGCAGTGGACGAACTGACTGTTACAGTTACAGTACTGAAAATCGATATATAGGTTTTTCTGGACGTCCTTATTCCAAATTTGGAATTTATTTTTCGATGACGTCTGCCAAGTGAAAAAAGTTAGTCCGATATGGCTGAAAATCGATATCTAGGTTGTGCTGTGCGTCATTATTCCGAATTTGGAATGTATATTCCGATGACGTCTGCCAAGTGAAAAAAGTTAGATATTACCTAGATTATTACCTAGATTTGGCTGAAATTCAAAATCTAGGTAGTTCTAGACGTCTTTATTCCGAATTTGGAATTTATTTTTCTATGACGTCTGCCAAGTGAAGAAAGTTACTCCGATTTGGCTGAAATTCAAAATCTAGGTAGTTCTAGACGTCTTTATTCCGAATTTGGTATTTATTTTTCGATGACGTCTGCCAATTGAAGAAAGTTACTCTGATTTGGCTGAAATTCAAAATCTAGGTAGTTCTAGACGTCTTTATTCCGAATTTGGTATTTATTTTTCAATGACGTCTGCCAAGTGAAGAAAGTTACTCCGATTTGGCTGAAATTCAAACTCTAAGTAGTTCTGGACGTCTTTATTCCGAATTTTGAACGTATTTTTCTATGACGTCTGCCAAGTGTGGAAAGTTACTCCAATTTGGATGAAATTCAAAATGTAGGTAGTTCTGGACGTCTTTATTCCGAATTTGGAATTTATTTTACGATGACGTCTGCCAAGTAAAAAAAGTTGCTCCGATTTGGCTAATAATCGAAATCAAGGTTTTTCTGGACGTCTTTTTTCCAAATTTGAAATTATTTTTTCGACGACATCTGCCAAGTGAAGAAAGTAACTCTGATTTAGCTGAAATTGAAAATCTAGGTTGTTCTGGACATCGTCATTCTGAATTAAGAATTAATTTTTGAAGACGTCTGCCAGGTGAAAAAAGTTACTCCTATTTGGCTGAAAATCGATATCTAGATTTTTCTGGACGTTTTTGTTCAATATTCGGCATACATTTTTCGACATCTGCTAGGTGAGGAAAGTCACTCCAATTTGGCTAACATTCAAAATCTAGGTAGTTCTGGACGTTTTTATTCCGAATTTGGAATTTATTTTTCGATGACTTCTGCCATGGGAAGTAAGTTACTCTGAATTGGCTGAAAATCAATATCTAAGTTTTTCTGGACGTCCTTATTCCAAATTAGGAATTTATATTCCGATGACGTCTGCCAAGTGAAAAAGTTCCTCCGATTTTGCTGAAAATCGATATCTAGGTTGTGCTGTGCGTCATTATTCCGAATTTGGAATAACTTTATCTATGTCGTCTGCCAAGTGAAGAAAAATACTCAGAATTGACTAAAAATGGATATCTAGGTTGTTTTAGACATTATTATTCCAAATTTAGACGTATGCCCAGTAGATAAAGTAACTTCGATTTAGCTGAAAAGATCGATCGTCTAGAACAACCTAGATATCGATCTAGGTTGTTCTAGACGTCTTAATTCCAAATCTAGAATTTATTTAACAATGACGTCGGCCAAGTGGAAAAAGTTACTTTGATTTGGTTTATCAATTTGTAGTGATACTTATCTTGGTTTTCCTGGACGCTTTTCTATTCGTACTATCGATCTTAATTGTTATTAACTTGTTGTGAAGTGCGTGAATCCCCCTAGGGTGAGTTCCTTATTTATTATTGTTATTTCATAGTGCTGACTAAAACCTATGTAACGTAAACAGCTGTGCTGCAAAATGTGAGTCGCTGGTAACAGTACCACGATCGTGTCGGCGCGGCTTGGCAACAGTTGGCTGAGGAATATCAGCTACTAAGCCGGTGTCTTCCTTCCAGGATTCCACTTCACTGATTTAATCCGAGGACGGGTGTCTCGAGCACTCACTACCGAGATCCAGAACTATCAGCTGACGCCAAGACCGCCACATCTGGGACCTGGATCACGTGTACTATCAGGCCAGTGTCTCCTACCTCGACTAACCTCGACGTTTCGATCAAGTTGCATTGACCGTGGTCACGAGTAGACTGAAGAAGCGGGTGTCATCGTCTTGAGGAGCGGCGGGAGCGATTTAAATCTACCCCGCTTGGTTTTCGTTAATGTAATTTAGAAACATGAGCTTAGTTCACGAAAGTTTAAAGAAAAGTACTTATAAATCAATTATTCAAATCTCCTAATAAATGAGAAAGTATATTGGTTACCTTTTCACGATGGAACCAATCTTTACAATATAGCTGTAGATAAATTACCCATATTATTATTTCCTAGACAAGAAATTATTCATCTCATATCTAGTACCCGGAAAGTAGTGTTTGTTTGATGCGAGTAGCGGGTGGAAGACTGCTTCCCACCTATGGGCGGGAAAATCTAAAGGTAAATACTTCCTTCTCAAGGGCTGACATGTCCAATAGCACAAACGTTGGCCATTTTGTATTTTTGCGTACGACACAGTCGTCGCTATTCTTATTTTTTTCAATGTATTTTCGCCATTATGCAAATCTTCCTTTTATATCGTCGTTTTTAAACGAGTAAACCCGCGTCGGCTATTATCTCATTTATAAGGAGATTTGAATAAACGATTGATTATTATAATTTTCTTACTCTTATCCGATATATCTTAGCGTTTTAAAGATACGTCATCTATCTTTACTTAGCAAACGTCATTGAAAAATGAAATCCAAATGTAGAATAATGACGCCCAGCACAACCTAGATATCGGAGTAACTTTCTTCCCTTGACAGACGCCATTAAAAAAATAAATCTTAATTCGGAATAATGACGCCCAGCACAACCTAGATATCGATTTTCAGCCAAATTGAAGTAGTTTTTCACTTGGCAGACGTCATCGGAAAGTAAATTCCAAATTTGGAATAAGGACGCCCCGAAAAACCTAGATATCGATTTTTAGCCAAATCTTAGTAACTTTTCTCACTAGGCAGACGTCATCGAAAAATAAATTCCAAATTTGGAATAAAAACGTTCAGAATAATAATAATAATATAAACAATAATATAGATCTTTATTTAAGCCAATAACACTTTTTCCAAATCTTGTATTGCTGGTGGTCTTCACACTTCGACGTTGAAGTTTGTATCGTTAAGACCTTAATTGATAGCTGTACAGTGCACAGTTGACTTCAGTACAATTTTCCACGCAAAATAGTTATAAACATAAATTTAACTTACAAATTATCCATAAAATAACATCTTGTTCAGTTTCATACATTTTTTTTTATAAATTATCCACACAGGTGGTATTTATATTTTAACTAAATTTGTGTTATTTACGTGTTTGTATGTATGATGCTATATGGTGATATATAAACTGAAAAATTCAGGACTTGATTATATAAATATGTTTTAATAAAAGGGCTAAATCTTCTTGCAAAAGTTGTACGAATGACAGGTTATTTTAATTGGAAAACTCGTTTATGTAGAATATTACTAAAATTTGCAGATTTTTTAAAGAGTCTGTGTGCGAACTGAAAACAACCTAGATATCGATTTTCAGCCAAATCGAAGTACATTTTTCACTTGGCAGACGTCAACGTAAAACAAATTCTTAACATGGAATAATAACGTCTACAACAACCTAGATATCAATTTTCAGTCAAACCGTAGCATTTTCTTTGGCAGATGACATTGAAAAAATAATCCCAAATTCGGAATAATGACTCTCAGCACAGCCTAAATATCGAGTATCAGACAAATCTGAGTAACTTTCTTCACTCGGCAGATGACATTGAAAAATAAAGAAAAGGAATAAAGACGTTCAGAACAACCTAGGTAGGTACACTATACATTTTCATTTGACGACTGATCTCAGTTGCGGATTCTCACTAGAATCGTACGGTAGGAATATAAAGTGCCATGTTACCGGAGCGCATCGCGCATCTGCATATTCTTTGACCGTTATATTTGTGCAGCGAGCGCGGAACGTATGCGGCGATGCGCGAGTAAAGTAAGCTCTATTAGGTCCAGATGCTCAAGGCCATTGGCGACTCTAATCGCCTTAAGTGTCCAACCACGTCTAGTTGTAACACTTGCACTGAATTGCATGAATATATTAACAACTTAGAACATGAATGAGTCTAGAAGTGGCGATTTGCGAGCTTGCCACTGCTAGAGAGTAATGGGAACAGTTGAGTTGAATCGGTAGTAGTTAACTTCTGAGAATTTATGAGGTACAAGATATGCTAAGTAACAGATAGATACAGCCGTTACATAATAAAAACAAATATTTTATTTAATAATAACAAATATTTTTAAAAGTATCTTAAGAAAACATTAAACAATATTTAAATAAAACACCTAAAAAAGTATATATATATATATATATATATATATATATATATATATATATATATATATATATATATATCTAGTGACAATTCCGCCTAATTTTCCTGTTATCTACTTGACGTCACAAACATCACGCAGTCTTAACCGGAAGAATATCCGACTAGTTTCGCTTCTAAACGAAGCATCTTCAGGAGGTCTTGACTCACCGCGCGCACGATCGAGATTCTCGATGGATATTCTTCCGGTTAGGCTGCGTGATGTTTGTGACGTCACGTAGATAACAGGAAAATTAGGCGGAATTGTCACTATATATAGTTTTATAATTTTTTAAGTGTAATTAAACAACTTTAAACGGTTTAAATCGCGTATATTTGTCATTATTTTTGTCCCGACGTTTCAAACACTTTGCAGTGATCGTGGTCACGGGGTGACTAATTGGTTTTATTTGTCACATGAGTTATTAAGAAATTATTTGGTCTACCGTCAGAAATTTTTATATTAATCATAACGTTCCCTATTCACGCAGTATTCGCTCACGGTGTCCAGAGGTCTTGCAGATTTGTGTCGGCCATGAGATTTAATTAATTTAATAACAGGATCCCAAGCAGGTGGTACTTGCCAACCATCATCTCTATTGAAATTTGGGTACTTTTTGATTTCAATAGCCTCGCGTAACATTCTTGGCATAAACCGGGTCTCTCTGGCAAGGATTTGTGGGTTGTCGAACCGAATGTAGTGGTTGGGTTTGTCCTGGGCATGTTCACAAACCGCAGACTTGGTCGAGCGTCTGTTCTTCATGTCAGCAATGTGTTCTTTTACCCGGATACCAACGCTCCTCTTTGTTTGCCCAATGTATGACAGCCCACATTCACAATCAAGTTTGTAAACACCTGCATCTTGTAGGGGAATATTGCACTTAACAGGTCTTAAAAATTGGTTGATCTTCTTGTGCGGCTTGAAGTAAGTTTTTATTGAAGCTCGTCTTAAGATATTACCAATTTTGTCCGTGACACCCTTGATGTAAGGTAAGATGGCAGGTTGTCGCTCAACTGTGGAAGGCTTGGGCCGGCTTCTGTGACGCATACGTGGGAGCTTGTGATTATTGCTTCGCAGTACTTGTTTTACATACTGAAGCTCCTCCTTGAGATGGTCAGTGTCGCAGATGCCATGTGCTCTCTGTAACAAAGATTTGCCTACGGTAGCCAACTGACATGGATGGTGATGGGAGTTACCATTGAGATATTTATCTGTATGGGTGGGTTTCCTATACACTGTATGACTTAGGGAGTTGTCAGGATTCCTGATGACTAAAACATCAAGAAAAGCTAAGCATTTATTGACCTCAGGCTCCATTGTAAATTGAATTTTGTTATGTAAAGAGTTTAGATGGTTAAGAAATGCAGAAACTTTATTACTGGGGAGGATGGTAAAAGTATCATCTACGTACCGTTTATAGATCTTCGGCATAGCCACAGCTGTGGAAAGAGCTCTCTCCTCGAAGTCCTCCATGAAAATATCGGCAACAACGGGGGAGACTGGAGAGCCCATAGCTACACCATCAATCTGTATGTAGAACTTATTTTCCCAGAATAGATAGCCAGATGTTAGGCAATGTTCCAGTAATTCTGCATATTCCATGGGAAGGTCATTCTCACTAAGTCTTTTCTTGACAATTTCAATGCAATCATGTACAGGTAGGCTGGTGAATAACGACTGTACATCAAAGCTGACCATAACTTCATCATCAGTCAGTTGTAGATTTTTCATTTGACTGACAAAGTGGTAAGAATCCTTGACATGCGCACTAGTTTGACCGCGAAGTGGAGACAGTATGTTAGCAAGGTGTTGAGCTAGTTTGTATGTTGGTGAGTCAATTTGGCTTACGATTGGGCGCAAAGGAACGTCTGTCTTGTGTATTTTTGGTAATCCATACAGTTTTGGTGGTTTCACACACGAAGGTACCAGTGCCGTGACGTCTAACCCAAGAGTATCGGAGTATTTACAAATTATTTCCTTAGTTTTTGTTACCATTTTAGCTGTTGGATCGCTTTTTACTGGTTTATATGTGCTTTCGTCCGACAAAAGTTCTTTTATTTTTAGGTTATAATCCGACGTATCCATGATTACAGTGGAATTACCTTTATCTGCTCGAATAATGGTTATGTCTTGGTTCTTGCGTAGGTTGGTAAGTTCAAGATATTGTTCACGAGGTAGATTCGGTGTGGGCGCTTTACTTCGACGCAAAACAGCAGAGATATCTTGGCGTAACGCTTCCAAATCTTCCTTTTTTATACTGTTTTTGGCAAGACAATGTTCCACAGAGCAGATTATCTCTTCAAAAGGCACTGATCTTGGGGAAACCGCGTAGTTCAATCCATTTTCGAGGGCCTGATTTGAACTACGCGGTTTCCCCAAGATCAGTGCCTTTTGAAGAGATAATCTGCTCTGTGGAACATTGTCTTGCCAAAAACAGTATAAAAAAGGAAGATTTGGAAGCGTTACGCCAAGATATCTCTGCTGTTTTGCGTCGAAGTAAAGCGCCCACACCGAATCTACCTCGTGAACAATATCTTGAACTTACCAACCTACGCAAGAACCAAGACATAACCATTATTCGAGCAGATAAAGGTAATTCCACTGTAATCATGGATACGTCGGATTATAACCTAAAAATAAAAGAACTTTTGTCGGACGAAAGCACATATAAACCAGTAAAAAGCGATCCAACAGCTAAAATGGTAACAAAAACTAAGGAAATAATTTGTAAATACTCCGATACTCTTGGGTTAGACGTCACGGCACTGGTACCTTCGTGTGTGAAACCACCAAAACTGTATGGATTACCAAAAATACACAAGACAGACGTTCCTTTGCGCCCAATCGTAAGCCAAATTGACTCACCAACATACAAACTAGCTCAACACCTTGCTAACATACTGTCTCCACTTCGCGGTCAAACTAGTGCGCATGTCAAGGATTCTTACCACTTTGTCAGTCAAATGAAAAATCTACAACTGACTGATGATGAAGTTATGGTCAGCTTTGATGTACAGTCGTTATTCACCAGCCTACCTGTACATGATTGCATTGAAATTGTCAAGAAAAGACTTAGTGAGAATGACCTTCCCATGGAATATGCAGAATTACTGGAACATTGCCTAACATCTGGCTATCTATTCTGGGAAAATAAGTTCTACATACAGATTGATGGTGTAGCTATGGGCTCTCCAGTCTCCCCCGTTGTTGCCGATATTTTCATGGAGGACTTCGAGGAGAGAGCTCTTTCCACAGCTGTGGCTATGCCGAAGATCTATAAACGGTACGTAGATGATACTTTTACCATCCTCCCCAGTAATAAAGTTTCTGCATTTCTTAACCATCTAAACTCTTTACATAACAAAATTCAATTTACAATGGAGCCTGAGGTCAATAAATGCTTAGCTTTTCTTGATGTTTTAGTCATCAGGAATCCTGACAACTCCCTAAGTCATACAGTGTATAGGAAACCCACCCATACAGATAAATATCTCAATGGTAACTCCCATCACCATCCATGTCAGTTGGCTACCGTAGGCAAATCTTTGTTACAGAGAGCACATGGCATCTGCGACACTGACCATCTCAAGGAGGAGCTTCAGTATGTAAAACAAGTACTGCGAAGCAATAATCACAAGCTCCCACGTATGCGTCACAGAAGCCGGCCCAAGCCTTCCACAGTTGAGCGACAACCTGCCATCTTACCTTACATCAAGGGTGTCACGGACAAAATTGGTAATATCTTAAGACGAGCTTCAATAAAAACTTACTTCAAGCCGCACAAGAAGATCAACCAATTTTTAAGACCTGTTAAGTGCAATATTCCCCTACAAGATGCAGGTGTTTACAAACTTGATTGTGAATGTGGGCTGTCATACATTGGGCAAACAAAGAGGAGCGTTGGTATCCGGGTAAAAGAACACATTGCTGACATGAAGAACAGACGCTCGACCAAGTCTGCGGTTTGTGAACATGCCCAGGACAAACCCAACCACTACATTCGGTTCGACAACCCACAAATCCTTGCCAGAGAGACCCGGTTTATGCCAAGAATGTTACGCGAGGCTATTGAAATCAAAAAGTACCCAAATTTCAATAGAGATGATGGTTGGCAAGTACCACCTGCTTGGGATCCTGTTATTAAATTAATTAAATCTCATGGCCGACACAAATCTGCAAGACCTCTGGACACCGTGAGCGAATACTGCGTGAATAGGGAACGTTATGATTAATATAAAAATTTCTGACGGTAGACCAAATAATTTCTTAATAACTCATGTGACAAATAAAACCAATTAGTCACCCCGTGACCACGATCACTGCAAAGTGTTTGAAACGTCGGGACAAAAATAATGACAAATATACGCGATTTAAACCGTTTAAAGTTGTTTAATTACTATGTGTAACAATCGCGAAAACCTAAGACAACATTTTTTAAGTGTTTCATTTAAATATTATTTAATGTTTTCTTAAGATACTTTTAAAAATATTTGTTATTATTAAATATGGATTTCCGCAAAGTAACACCTAATTCTATTCATTATTTATTTAATATTTTCGAAAACATTAAATGAATATGTTACTTGGTACCCACGAACACCGACCATTGCTCAAGAAGCCTACGTACATTGTGAACCATTGAAGCCATTAAAGCTGCCAGTTCGTTCGCAATGAGTCGAGGTGAATGTTTCTTTGAATATCGATCGAAATTCAACGAAAACCTTTTATACGATTCGAATTCGCGTTACAACACTAACTAGATTTGCATAGTGACACGATCATAATATTAGAGTTGATAACCAAGAACAGTATATTTACGAAGTTGTTTACATATATCTACTTTACCTATTACTATTTAATCGTAGCGTACTAACATTAAAATTATCAGATTGTCCTAGGCACTGGATGGAAAAAGCACATAAAAGAAAAAGTTTTATAAGTACTTTTTATAACTGCATGCGTTGGATTGCACTGTTTATTTGGTGAGTAAAAATGTCAGCCAGTCAGTTGAATAGTATGTGATTTTATCCTGCGTCGTGTCGACCAAGTGCTTTGATTAATTTCGGATAATACGACCTTCCGGCCCCCACGGACTTAACGTCTTTCGAAAGTCTGTCTCCAAGCCCTATATAGGCCTAATGATAATCAAAAAATCGGCCAAGTGCAATCCAACCCTTCGTGATTCCGCACCTTTATCTATACAACATTAGACACTATATTATAGTCTTTATTTACTTTTCACGTGCGCGAGTCCTACTCGCACTTGGCCTAGTTTTTGTATTTATTGTTATAGCGGTAACAGAAATACATCATCTGTGAACAATACAACCGTCTAGCTATAACGGTTCATGAGGTATCGCCTGATGACAGACAGACAGACAGACGGACAGTGGAGTCTTAGTAATAGGGTCCCGTTTTTACCCTTTGCGTACGGAACACTTAGAAGAATCTGCAAATCTTGTAATAAACAATGTAAATTTATTTCATGAAATTTTATTTTCTTCTCTAATTCGTTATGTCTCTCACAATTAGGTACTCGTATATTGTATGCAATGTTTTAAAATCATTCACAGTCTAATGCCCGTCACAATTCACAAATCACCAGTTGGGGTGGTAGCGACCCACCCCTGCAGTAGGGTGAAGGCTTGTTTATAGGAATCCTTACATTATTAATTGGATTAGGGGAATCAGACCATTGGACTTTTTCTGGATTAGATGTATTGCACACTTTTATACCTTTATTCAAGTGAGGATGCGGTTGAAGGTGGGCCACACCGCTTGTCGATAGATTGTCTATACTTGAGTGTAGTTTTTATTTATGCTTGATAGGTTTGCCTTTGACCACTATCTCACCTGATGGTAAGTGATGATGTGGTCGAAGATGTTGTTCAGGCTAACCTATAATTACTGGCTCTCAAGGACAGCTGCGGGAACACACTGTTAGGTGCTTGGCAACAGATTTTCAACTTGAGGGTGGTAGCTAGCCAGGCGGGCGTTCGCAAAATGCCCTACCACCATGCTATAACGACTGCCATCCTAAGACAACAACCGGGACCGACGGCTTAATGTGCCCTCCGAAGCACGGAAGCGCTCAGAAGTAATGTCACCAGCGGTCACCCATCCAAGTCATGACCGCGGCGGACGTTGCTTAACTTTGCTGATCGGTTCAGAATGGCTAAGCAAACTTCGCTACGAGCGCTTCAATAGCTAGGCGGGCGTTTGCGAAATGCCCTGCAATAACGACTGCTAATACTGCTAATCTAAGACAAGAACCGGGACCAGTGGCGTGCTCTCATATCGGAGGCCAAGACTCACTTTGGGTCGCTGAGCTAGTGGAGTAAGTAAGTAAGACAACAACCGGGACCGTGCTTTCCGAAGCATGTGTATGTTTAGAAGTCCCACTAGCGGTCACCCATTTAATAAAAAGAGATAAACGGTGAACAATAAAGGAGAAAAATATTCAGGTTACCAAAATTATTACTAAAGTCTTATTGGTAGCTTTCTCTCGGGTAATCAAGGCATTAAACTGATAAGAAACTCTGGGGGATGAGAAACATGGGGCATACTGCCCCTTCGGCGGATTTATTGTTTAATTTTTTTTTATAATATAAAAAAATCATCAAAATCGGTACACCCCGTAAAGAGTTATGAGGTAACACCTAACACATAAAATAACAGTCGAATTAAATACCTCACCATTTTTTTTAAGTCGGTGAATTATACAAACAAATCCAACGCGCAACAAGTCGCGGGTGGAACAATCAGTATTTATTATATCTAATTTAAATAAAACTTTGACTTGAATAATTCTGCAATAGTAGCAATAACGTAATCTCAACTGTAGTAAGTCATAAATACCGCGGTATGGTTTATGGCACGTTCCGATTTTATAGCACGCTATGGCAACATTATTGCAATGCGTGGCGAGCACAGCGCCTGTTATCTTTGCTGTACAACCAGTGTGTCACGGCCAAGTTATACAGGCAATATTGTTATAGTTAATGACATTTTAGTTATTAGTTATGTATGAAAAAATGCGCCTTTGTTAAGAAATCATTAACAAAAGTTATATTTTTATGTTATTGTGACTGAACCAGCTCTACGCCCACCTGATGTTAAGCGGTCTCTCTGCCTATAACAGATGCATTTCGTCACAAGTCACGAATTGCACTGCGCCCGTCACCTTGAGACATAGCTCTTAAGTCTCATGTGTCTCAATGTGACGGGCGCAGTGCAATTCGTGACTTGATACGAAATGCATCTATTATAGGCAGAGGTTTCAGGTGGGCCTCGAGCTAGTTCCGTCACAACAACATAAAAAAAAATGCAAATAATGTTACCACCACGCAACGGCGTGATCTGATTAGAACCATATTTCAACGGCATATCATTTGATTTTTGCTCTTATCTCGTCAGCGCTTGCTACTAATTTAACTAGTTACTTTACCCCGAAGCTGCATTTAGATTAAAATGCAAAGCGGTTAACGTCCATTGATATATTTTATCTAACTAAACAGTTACAGTTTTAATGCTTAAACCAAGCAACTTGCCGTATTCAAATCAAAAAGCAAAACTATAAAGTTGCCAACGTCTCAACATTAGCAAAACGTTAAACTGTTATTCCACGAGACATTCACAATAATATACGTTATAAATGCTTTTCAAAACAAATGGTGGTTAATAATAATTCTACGGGAAATAGGCTGCAGTGGATTGACTTGTAATACTTATTTATTACATCCAAGATGAAATTGCGGCAGTGTTAAAGGCTGGATGTACACGATCCGGAATACAACATAATCACCCTGTCAATTAAGCAAGACGCCGTCGCATCGTCGCAGTTTCAGCTAAAATAGAACTGTTAGAAAAATTATTAACAAAAAGTAAAACCGTCTTTGAGGATAAAATACGCAGTATTATGGATAACTCAAATACTACTTGTCAGAAAAAATATGTATAAATGGGACCACACAATCAAGCAGCAGCAGCTTTCAAATGTCAATAAATTGTCACAGATCAAAATACAGTTGTATTGAGAACCTCTTCTTTTTGAAATCGGTTAAATGTTATAAATTTCTCTACACTAGGATTTCCAAGACACACTTAAACAGACCACAAACATTTTAATCACTCAATCACTTATGTACCAACGGGTAAGATTTTTCAAAGCTCAAAAGAGGTTAGCCGTATATACAAAAAACAAGGACGATCAATACATTAGATTTTTTTTATGCCTGATAGGTTAGCCTTTGACCACTATCTCACCTGATGGTGAGTGATGATGTGGCCGAAGATGTTGATCAGGCTAACCTAGAAATACTGGCTCTCAAGGACAGCTGCCGGAACACACCGTTGGGTACTTGGCGACAGATTTTCTACTTGAGGGTGCTAGGTAGCCAGGCGGGTATTCGCAAAATGGCCTACCACCATGCTATAACGACGATAACCGGGATTGACGGCTTAACGTGCCCTCCGAAGCACGGAAGCGCTCAGTAGTAATGTCACCAGCGGTCACCTATCCAACTCATGACCTAGGCAGACGCTGCTTAGCTTTGCTGATCGGTTCAGAATGGCTAAGCACACTGCGCTACGAGCGCTTCGTTATTTCAATACGTTAAGCCATTTGACGATGTAGACCAACCTCCGATGTCTACCTGCCCGTGTACAGCCAGCCTGTCTGTCAGAGCAAATATGAAATGACAGTAATTACACCTTATGTCAGGAGAGGCTGACAAACGGACATCTCGGCCACAAATTATACAAAATAATGTCTAACATCTCGGCGCATTTTACGAACGATATGGCCATTTTATAAATTGACCAACATTATCCATTCACTTATTGAACATTATTATAAGTAGGCAAAGATCGGGAAATTGTAATTATTCTATCTGTTTTGTACTCCGATCTATGTAGCTTAATATATCGATCAGTGGCATTATGAAATTGCATAAGTATTTGTTTATGTAGGTGGTTAGTGGTATAATTAGGGTTGTTTTTAGAGTTCCGTACCAAGAGCACAAAACAGAGCCCAAATAACGTTACTTTGTCTGTCACAGATCTTTTGCTTGTAAATGGGGTGTGGTACAAACCTAAACTATAAGAATAAAATATCATTATAATCATCAGCAACAGCCAGAATACGACCATCATTGGGTAAACATACACGTGGTGTAAACATTTTGTACTAACCTAGTGTATTCTTGTTGCAGATTCGCAGTGCTGGGCGGTGGCGCAACTTTTGGTATCACACTCGATGGTATAATGTGATTTTTAGTAAAATTAGTACGTGGTCTGTCAGGGCTAATGTTAACTTTTTGGTTTGTGAATTTAAGTTATTTGCCTATATCTTTATGAGTACCTATTGAACTCAAACAAGCAGGAAATGATTGAGGATTACGGCTTGCGTGTGTCGAGACGTTAAAACAAAGAAAAAGTTTTAATTTAAAATTGCTATAAGGAGAACTGTAAAATTTAGTTTTCATCAGAGAAAAACCTTGTATAATTCAACGTCACTTAATGCAACGAGAACAAAGTAATGGCTCTCTGCACTCTTCTGACAAATAAACTGTAAAAATAAAGAATTAGTGGAAAAGATTGAGGTCTAGGGCTGGTTTTTTACTTTTTAGGGTACTTGAGAAATCATGTGCTTGTTGCCTAATAACTCTGTTCAAAATGATACCAGCAATATTATTATAACATCGCGAATACCTTCTTTTTTTAGAATGGTTATAAAACCTAGTTACAAGCGTAAAAAACTGTTTAAAGTTTGAATTGCTCGTCACCGACCTCAGTAGCCACATTAAAGAACATCATTTTATTATCTATACCTCAATAAGAATTAGTGGAACTGTCCAATGTTTTTGAGGAAAGGTAGGGAGGAAGATATCATAGAGAACAATACAGCTCTATGACAATGCAGAGTATAAACCGGGCTAGTTTATGGTTACTATGACCCCTACAAGTCTACCACAGGTAATAGATGGTTACTTAGCGTATTCTACTCCATCCTGTCACATCACAAATGTAGTTTATGATGCAAATGAATCTCCAGCTAGTAGTTCTCTGTGGTCAGTAATAAGGAAAGGAAATAGGAAGTAAATAAAGGACAGTCAGTAATATTTTCAGTGTTGGTTAAGTATAGAATATGGTACAATATATACAGAATCCGTGCCAAATTGGTCCAAAACTGACAAGTTTGTTGACCTCCATTTAATTATATGTAGATAAATAAATATGTAGTATTTATTTGTTTTCTACTAAATGAGCTCTAGATAATTACACGTCAAATGCGAAGGTGCAAATTCGTTATTGTTTTCGAATACCTTCTCATGTATAGGAGCCCCTTAAAAATAATTTTAATTATTTTAGTCCAATATCCATCTTTGGGACCGTTGTCCCTAAGTTGGAACCGTTGTCTAAGAATAAAAGTTTTGTTTTTTAAATTTGCTCCATTACTAAAATATCAAAAATATATTTTTTTTGTTTTACCCGTAAGAAATGTAAATAATTCAATAAGTATTAAAAAAAATATAGATTTAATGAAAACTCTTCTCCAAATCTCGCGTTATCAAGTAGTTAGAATAGTTTGCCGATCTTTTCGAAGCGCTCGTAGCAAAGTTTGCTTATCCATTCTGAATCGATCAGCAAAGTTAAGCAACGTCCGCCGCGGTCATGAGTTGGATGGGTGACCGCTGGTGACATTACTACTGAGCGCTTCCGTGCTTCGGAGGGCACGTTAAGCCGTCGGTCCCGGTTGTTGTCTTAGGATAGCAGTCGTTACAGCATGGTGGTAGGGCACTTTGCGAATGCCCGCCTGGTTAGCTACCACCCTCAAGTTGAAAATCTGTCGCCAAGCACCTAACGGTGTGTTCCGGCAGCTGTCCTTGAGAGCCAGTAATTCTAGGTTAGCCTGAACAACATCTTCGACCACATCATCACTTACCATCAGGTGAGATAGTGCTCAAAGGCTAACATATCAAGCAAAAAAAATTAAAAAAATAACAACAGAACAAATTAATAATAAAATTAAGAAATTCCCGCCAAAGCGTTAAGCGTTCGCCTAAAAGCGGGATGGCTCGTGACGGAGACGCAGCGTGTTCCATATTTAAAATTTAAAGAAGACTGAGGCTTTCTTGCTTCATCACAACCACATCTCTGGTTAACGTCAAAGTGTTCGTCAAGTCAATCATTCCATCGGCATACGGTTGAATTTAGATCGTTTTACACAGATTTAACGATAGTTTAATTTGGTGCCATCCAGCCTAAGTATATATTTTTGCGGTATATTAACTAAAGTGAATAAAAAAAAGCAAACAAAAATGTATTTAATTGTTTTGTAATAGGTGTACCACTTAAGTTAATATTTTCAAGAAATACTTTAGAGAACCAGCTATTTTTTACTTTCCTTATATTCGAAATGATAACTAGTGTTTAGCACGGGTGAATGTCATCAAGTCCTACTCGGACTATAGCCTCAATTCTAAATATTTGGTCGAAATACCTGTTATGGAAACACCGAGGTAGTATTATTACTTATAATACTACCTCCGTGTATGGGAATTGTGAATGGATTCCTTTAGACCCTCGTGTAACAATTTACTATTCACTCGACTGTCCGATTCTAAAATTCTAACACCAATGTGTTAAAGATATTACAATAAGGTTACTTTTTAGCGAAAGTCAGATGTAAATATATGCTATCGTTGAGCTCCATAAAAATATTTTGAAACAAACTAAAACGAACAAACCTTCATAAAGTCTATTTATATTTTTTTTTTTTGAATCTAAATATGGGAATGGGAAGTTTTTTGTTTTCAATAGAAAGTTTTGTCAAATTTAAAATACTAATCAAACTCTGTGAAATGTTGCATGCGGTTCTTAAGCCTTATATCAAGTAAAATATATGCTTCTGGTTTGCCAGTTTGTAAATGCTTTAGTCCCTAGGATTACATGGCACTAAACCATTTCTAGTGAAACCTGGACCTCTTTCTATCTCTTCGGGATATATAGGCGTGACATATGTTTTTATGTTGGATTTCTTACCTCAGTATATCAATTATTTATTTGGGTCTGCAATGGCTTTATCTAAATTTTACCTAAATGGTTACGTTGTAGTAGCTTTAGAGTTGTACTTATACAGTTTATAGTGTTTTGCATTTTGCTTGCCTCTCTTTATTATATAAAAAGCAAGCAAACAGGGCTGCCAAAAAAGTACTTATATTAAATTCCAAAACCAAAATTGAATATAAAATCATTGTTTACTTCTCAGTACATAATCCAAACCCAATTTCATAAAAGAAAGAAAAGTTAATTGCTCCATTCGCCCCATTTCAGCGCCAAAGCACAGGCTGAAGGGAGTAAGTACCTATAAAAGTTTTCTTATTTCAAAATCTGGCGCTAAAAATAATTAAAGGTGAAATGAGTCGCGGAGGAAGTGATGTCATGACTTATTCATCCGATTCTCTCTGTGATTTAATGAGATGTATTCATTGAGGGTATAAAAGGTGTCATTTGGAAGTCCCGGAGGTGAGGGTGCAGCCGTTGCCGCCGTCGCGTCGTCTCCGGGATTTTCATGCTTTTCGCAATTAAGAGCGTTCCATTATGCTTTTGAAGTTTACACGGGTGCTTTGAGTGACGTTTCGTTTACTTTCTTTTTCGTTTTAATAATATTGTTAGAGTGCTGACTTTGGATTTGGTTCGGAATAATTATGGGATTTAATCAATTTCTAATCATTTCATCTTTTAGATGTTTGTCTTGTGGTGAACATGCAAAATGCCTTACAGCGTCGCATTGCTTCTAATATTAGGTTCTAAACTTCAGAAATTAAAGATTGTTTTTATTTTGTTAAAGAATGTGGGTTTGAAGCAGGAATCAACATTGTAATTGAAGTAGTAAATAAGAAAAGTACTCTTATTAATATTACATATTATACATATTACATATTATTTTAAGTGCACATATTTGTTTTTCTTATTTTTTATTGCTGACAGGTTGGTCTACATCACTATCTTCCCTGATATAAATATCAGGTTGAAAATGTTATTCAGGCTAACCTAGAGTTACTGGCACTCGAAGACAGCTGCCGGAATACACTGGTAGAGCTTGGCGACAGATTTTTCTATTTTAGGTTTTAGGCGGGCATTCGAAAAATGCCCCACCACCGTGTAACGAATGACATCCTAAGACTATAATCGGTACCGAAGGTTAAATATGCGCTCCGAAGCACGGAAGCACCAGTAGTAAACGTCGGTAGCAATCACCCATCCAACAAGTATGTATCCCATAAAAAAAGTAATGAATTCAACATATATTACTTAACCTAGTTGATTTGTCAAGAACGACGAGACAAGTTTCCAATAAGTGCTTAAAATTAGATGGATCTATCTACAATCGATTGAACACTTGGTCTTCAAATATTTTTTTCCATCACATAATATTTTATGCAGGTAACAAGCTTTGTTGCTGGTAACAATAGAAACTAAAAAACACGCCTTGACATTTGGAAATCGAAAAACCAAAATTTTACAAATTCCACAAACGTCTAGACATAAACGCAAAGCTGATCATTTCCTGTTCACTCTGCCAAGATCAGGCCGTGCACGGACTTTTTAAACTTTGCCTCCAAAGAAAACATACTTAAGAATCCACCACATCACGTAAAAGTAACCCTAAAACATAGTCGGTTAAGATCTAGATTCAAAGGCCGTGTTCAAAGTTGACAAATCATCACCATTAGGTTGTGGTGTCACTGATATTATGCATAGACACGCGTGCGGGCACACGTGTTTATCTTATACTCAACAATCGAAATAAGTTCTTATTACCGCTTAAAACGATCGATTTTCCAATAAATTATTACATTATTTACAGCCGAAAAGCTCAAGCCTATTTTGATACACATTCCAAAATCAAAAATTATACATTAATTATTGAATTTGATCTTTATTCAAAGGTTCATAAAGTTGTTAGTGCAATGTCAAGGTTTTTTTTAAGGGGAAGACGTGTTTGCTCGCTTCCGTGGCTTTGTGCGTTGCCGCGCTAATCCGCAAGAAGCGTGCGTGAGCGTGACGCTGACGTGCCCTTAAAAAGCTGACCGGATTAAAAAGAATAATGAAAGGCGACGATTGATCGATGAAAGTGATCAGTAAATAAAGCAAAAGTATTTTAAACGGGAAATGCATAGTATGCTGCGAGAGGGTAAATGAGGTCAGAAATTTACGTTTAGCAGCAAAGAGTTATATCTTCATACAATAATTATTACCGAACATTAACTGATGATAATATTAAGAAAAAAAACAAAAAAACTTGCTAGCGCCAATGAAACTCAACTATCAAGTAAAAAAATGCATTACAATACATTTTTGAAAACATAGTTTCTTGACTGTTGCCAGCTTTAATTTTTTTTTCAATTCAGGTTTATTAAATTTGTTTAAAAATAATAACATTGTAACTTACAAACATTACACTAATATTGCCAAACCACATCAAAATTATGTTACATAAAAATGATGTAAGAAACAGCTATTAACACAAATTAAAAGAAAAGTTTACAGCTCAGAAAAAATACATTTGCAAAGTGCTTTTATTTAGAAAGCTCGTAAAATACTGCTTCCCTCGAGGCAATAAATCTATGCGAATGGATTGTTCGCTTCAATCAAAGACAAAGCTGTCTCTGATAAAGCCAATAAAGTCTTGTGTTTTTCAATTAACTCTAAATACTCAGCTTTCTCGTTTATATCTTGAGACGCAGCCTTGGTAGCCGCCATCCATCTCCGTCATACACCATCATTTGTAGCCATGCCGCCATTTTGCCCGGGGCCGTCCCGGTATCGGTCCCGGGACGAGCCGTTTGACTAATGGTTGTCCCGAAGCACTCCAAACATTGATTTATTAAATAAATTAACGACGCTTGATAAACGAGCTTTATAAGGCAAATTGCGATGCATATTACCGTCCAGTATGTACTTCCCCTTAAGTATAAAGGACTGAAACCAAACTACTCATATTAAATAAAATTGTAAGCCAAACATAAAATCATTCTGCCAATTTGAACATAACCTCAAAAATATCCAACAATCTTTCAAAGCTTCATTGTCCATAGGCATTTTTTTATTCACTCGCAATACTCCTAAAGGAAATAAATCAGCAGGAATCCACCCTAGTGTAAACCGGTAGATTTTAGGGCGCATATTGGTAATAAAAACGGGGGCGGTCCCTTCCGTCGCACAATGAAATGGATACAATGAATAAATGCCGTAATTAACTCTATTCATACATCAAATTATCTGTCGTATTTACGCTCGGTTCCCCAAAATTGTGTAAAATCGAACAATGTGGCAATACTGCGAAATGAATGAACGCGTGCGAATTCGAAATTCGAATGCATTTGACAGTTGGGGGCGGCCATTTTGTATTGTTATTGTTGCAAATGGAGGTCAATACAGTGTATCATTAAAGGCCGGATGTAGCTAACATCTGTGTAAATTAAGTTTTGATGATTGCAAACGCTTTCATTGATACCATCTGTCAAATGACTAGTCAACGGAAAATTAGGTGACTAAATATAAGTATTAGAGAGATAAAACATAGGTGGCATACCTACTACTTCATGTAACGTCTCTTCGGAACCTCTCCTCAATAAGATAAATGTGAAAGATACGATACCTAGATGCAAACAAAACAACGCCAGACTTAATTTAATTTTGTTCAATTGTTTTTATATCTACATTTGTGAGAGGGCACCATCAGGTCATCATATTGGTCTGTGTTGTGAACATGTTTAGGATAGTTCAATTCAGCGGAAATTGAGTTATTGCCTGGGGAGTTGTTGATTAATGTAGAGAGTGTATCGTCATAGATTCTACCTAGATTATTAACAAATTGGTTGTTAATTGCTAACTTAAATATTTACAGTGTAATTTTGATCATCAATGTTCAGTGGGTATAGGTATATCTACCTGTGTTTATCTTTAAGTACAAATCTTTTTCCACAGACATCAAAGTCAAAATTGAAATGAGTTTTCTTTCTAAATAAGGTACATTAAGGGAAGTGCATTAAGTAGTAATAATACCTACTTTTGTTATATTTTATTTAAATATCATGTGTTTTAGCTCGCTGAAATTTTCCATGCATGTCCTAGAGCGTCATGATTTATGCTTCTGGTTTGCCTATTGTATAATGTTTGATTGCTTTTATCCTCCACATGTGGAGAAATACTGTTATAGGCTCTGCAGAAGATGCGGCTGCCCATTTACTGCTTTTCCCTGTCTACGATATCTACGGGAAGAGATAGGGTGAAACTTATACAGGCCGATAAATACTGCACAGGGGTCACGCAAAGTGCGATAACATGCGCATAATTCATTTTCAAACACTCAGTTACCTAAATTCAAATTCATGTTATTGCTTAAAAATGTAGTTTGTACAAATATTTTAAAATTAATTTAAGTGCCATATACAATCTACCTCATACAGAGGTGTCTGGCGTTATGAATATACAAGGTTATTGGTAAAATGCTAACAATATATTAAAAAATTAAATATAAGTAAATTCATCTCAAAATGTTTGTTAGGACTAGCGGAAGTCAACCCTAAGAGGTTGTTAGCATTTTACCAATAACCCTGTATAAATATATATAATTTATAAGTTGCTAAATCAGGATGATTGAAATACTAGCTGCGGCATTACTAGCTGTAGCACACATGCAGACAACGATGAAAAGTATCTAATGTTTTTTAATTATAATTCCAGGACCAAAACTTTATATTGGAATACCAAGAGATTCATTTAAATCGATGCAGTCGTTGCAGAGTGAAAAGGTAATAAACATCCTCACATCTTCATTTACTCAAAGATTCGCAAGTATAATATTACAGTGATGATAGTAGCTTAAAAGCATAATTATGTATTAAGTTGTTTTATACTATAACAAAGAGTGTCCCATTAGCTTTTATTTTAACTGAATAAAAAAGGAAGAGGTTCTCAATTCGTCTGTATTTAAAAAAAATATATTTTGCGTTTGGCTATCTACACTAATATTATAACGAGGAAAGTTTGTAAGTGTTTGTACGTTGGCTACAGAAAATCATAAAAAAATTTGAACTTTTTTTTATAAAAAAAAACGATGCGTACCGCTTGTCTGGAATAAAGTACTTGATATGTAACTTGTTCAAGTGAAAATAACAGCTTTTTTATATACAAAGTCTCATTCAAATTTTTTTTATAGTAACAATTTCAATAAAGTATTTCCTATATTTTGAAATCGATGGTTAAAAAATAGTACTTTAAATGCAAAGACAATCAGAACGGTCTCAGGTCGTCCGCAAATAGGCAGTTCTCAAAACTAAAGTTAATTGTTGGCTGAACGCCAGTTCGGGATGCATTGGAGTGCCCCAATTTAGAATAGGTGAATCGGGACCATTGTGCTTTATTATATTTGTGGATTTATTGGGAAGGAACAGTGCAAAATGTTATTGCCGATGGTTTTAGCTATGAAATTACGAGAACAAAAACCAGAGGCGCCGATTTGATACCTGGGCTGCCCTAGGCCTATGAAAGATTGTCGCCCCTTCTACTCTGTAAGGCTATTCTCCTAAGCTTTCGTGATTTACACGAAAATACCAGAATAGTATACCTATAGTATGTGCAAAATGAATATGATAAACTTAAACTTTGAGAAACTAGTACCTACCTAAGCAAAGATACAGTTGGTTAAGCCTAGCCTTTTAAATCATAATCTCCATACCTGTAATTGTTTTTGCGAGATTCCATAGAACTTTTTTTTAGTTTAAACACAGACCAAATTTGGTCGATTTGGCCATAAAACCTACTCGGCCAATATTTAGGGAAATCAACCTTTGATCAAAAGAACTAGTGAAAAAAATATCTGATTGCTTCGGTGAACTACTCTGGGTACAAACGATCCAAAATCCATGGACTGACGCGCATAGTTCGAATCCTGTCATGAGCCATGGCATAGTTAGCTTCTCTCAAGTAGGAATTTTCTCACAAACAGTATCTACGTTCGGCAGCTCTCCTTGAGAGACAATATCCAGTCCAGGTTTTAACTTTTGGTAATAGTTATTAGTCAACGCACCATATATACGAGTAAGTCTTAACGCATTCCACTATTTCAAAATCATAGAAATGGACATTTCCAACAACAGAACCTCATAACATTTCACTCACTAAACCAATTACATAATAGTCACTGGCACTATAACTGGAATACCAGTTCTCATTCAAGTCGGCGTTAAAAGTGTTCAGATTACAAAACGGTTCATAAATCTTAACATAACCGCGGAGCCTGAGATGTATGTCGAGGGTTGGCACAAACTGAAATAAGTATGCCTATATTAAGATAATTACCTATACAATAAAATATTTAGCTACAAACTAAATGTCTTATTTCAGTAATAAATTATTATCATCTCATGCGATGATAGCCCATCTTTGACCAAAAGTTTTTTAAACCACATATGCTTATTTAACACCCCCGGTCGGTGGCATGTCTAATACATACCTAAATATGCGTATATTAGAAGATATGAGAATTGCCAAAGGATTACACCAATGGCACCTACCTGTTACTTCTGCTCATAATAATTGTGTAACCAATCCATGAATATTGCTGAACTTAATAGTAATGCTGAGCTCCACGTAGGTAATAAGAGTGACTAACAAGCTTTTGGTGAAGGCAAATTGCTAATCTTACTTTGAAATCCGTCATAAATGTTTAGTGTACGTTCTCAATCTCCATGATAAATTTACTCGCACCTATGTACTACTCAATATTTTATTTGGACATTTCAAACGTTTCAAATTATCGTTATATTTTTACCTTTGTTGCTCATATTATTTATAAATTTAGATAAAAACGATACTCGATCAGTTACAATAATCTTATACTATAGTAAACTAGAAATTATTTGTTGACATTATTGAATTCTATACTAAAAATTAAAAAAAAAAAAAAAAAAAATTCGGACACAAAATCCATAGTAGTGTTAGTACATTATATTAAAACTAAGTTAGTAAACTAAAAAATATATAATAAATACATTATTTAATCCTACCCGTGACTATGCCAACCCAATGCTTAATATATTATAATTAGGACGTAATCTAAATACCTAATATGAAATTAATCAATTAATAGTCTAGCCTGTATGTCTCCAAAGTATATATATTTAGAATGTCACAAATAATAATTAACCGACCCAATTGCGTATGTTTTCTTACAACCAATCTTAGCAAGTTTTGTTATCCAATATCACTATAATTTGTGATAAACCAAAGAAAATCAAACAACAACAATACAAGGTCCAATTCTTTTCAACATATTTCTTTGACAACCCTACGTTACCGCACGTTAACTAAACTCAGTTATTAATACAACGACGGGTTTATGACTGATATTCGACTCGAAAGTATCGTTATTTTAAACTAAACTATCGTTATTTTAAACATACGCGACAGAAAACGGTCATTATACGATACGATGTGGCTGGCAACACAGGGCCTTCCTGTTTGGGAGAAAAAAATAAAAAGTTTAAATGGTAATAATGTGAAAATCATAGACGATTCTAGACAGCAGCTACTTATAGTCTTTCAACAGTTTAGTTAATTTTAAGTTATATTATTTATTAGTATATCCGATGATAGATTAATTAAGAACTCATTGGGTTCACGTGAAATAGACGAGGTATAAAATGTATCCGGGCCAAGTTTTCGTTCGTTCAAAGCTATGTATAGTCCTATAACAGAACAGATTTGTGTGGTTCTTTCTTATTTATATTTTAACCGACATTAAAAAGTAGGAAGTTCTCAATTCGACTGTATTTTTTTGTGTGTGTTACTTCATAATTCTTTACAGGGTTTACTTATTTTGATGGATTTTTTTACATTCGAAAGCTGGTGATTGTTTTGTGATCCCATACAAATTTGAGTGATATCTGACAAGTACCATTTGAGTTATCTCTAACTATGCGTATTTTATGTTTGAAATCGGTTGTTTTTTTGTTAAAATTTTACTTGTTTATGATAACTAGTTACGCCCGGCGTCACTCGGTCACTCGGAAAATGGATATCGGATACATAATCAAAAGTATTCTGTGTTAATCCAGCGCCTCACCTTCCTCCATACCTCATTTCATCAAAAGGAAACCTGAAGAAGTATCAAACAAACCAAACTTTCGCCTTTATAATATTAGTGTGATATGATAAAAGTAACTGTAGGTGTGTCGTTTATATAACTGATGACCAAAACGGGAAGTGGACTCGAGGGATCATTTTTAATAGCTATTGTCCAGAGTAACAGACTGAATGCCAAATCAAATTATTGTACCTTAGAGTGAAGACCACAGTGCAGTGTCAAAAGGGACGAGAATGATGACACTGCAACTGTACTAGACAAGCGTGATGTTCACAATAATTCGGGCGACTTAACGGTCTCAAAAATAAAAATTAAAAAGATTTCGGCTGAGCTGCAATAAGCAGCATTAGAAAATTTAATTCCTCGGTTCGATTACCTCTTCGGGCAGTTACTAGGTATTTCTAACAAACTATGCATTACAGTATTATTCGTACCTAACAAAGCAATTCCAAGTATTTGTAATATTGTACACTATGTATATTATACCAATTCGAAGTTTGGAAGTGTGTACAGAAGGTGGCTATAGTTTCGCCCTTTAATGCCTGACTCCGAAACTTTAATGATGAAACGTTGGATTAAGGATATACTATTACCTACCCCTTCAGGTATATAAAAGGCGGCGATTACACCTACACAACAATAATATTAAACACGTTGCGACCGATAAAAGCATAAAAATGTACACCTAGATCTTACGTACTTATTTTTATTATGTAAGTAGGTACTTACATACAATAATATAAACTGATGAAAAAAATATAAACGTTACCGATGTCCAACATTTTGTTGTTTTCAATTTTACGCTACATTGTAGATGACATAATTTTCAAGTCTTTTTTTATAACTTTTTTTGGTTATAACCACGGATTTAGGAAAAATCCGTGGTTATAACTTTGTAACGATTTTGATAAAATTTATATGGGACCAATCTGAAAGATTTTTTGCAATCCGGTTTATAAAGCACTGAATACTGATATAAGAAACATTTGAAAAAATTAAAAGAACAACCTTTTTCCTTTTTTTGAGACCGATTAAAAATAGCTTTCATGTGCTTATGTCACTTTCCAAAAACAACAATTTCTTGTAACAAATGACATTAGAACATAACAAGCAAGCCCTAAAACCTTGTCAAACTTGACAAAACACGGTCATAAAAGTCATGCTTACCTTCCCTACCACCCAAAATTGAACTATCGAGCTTTTACTATTCCTTAAACTTCTCCAATATCCGTCTTCAAGCTACAGAAGCCAAGGGTCAAAGTAGGCTGGTTGACAGTAATTGAAGAATCGCGTGAGGGAATGCATAAAGGAAACGTAGTAAACTGTGAACTTTGCACCATACAACCATGTTACAATAAGTAAATTAAATTTCTCATTAAATGTCGTGAAGGTATTCGCTCAATATTTATTGTGACCAAGTTCTATAATGTTGTCATTGGAATAGGTAAGTTGAGGAAAGGCGTAATTTAATATTTGTTTTGGTTAATAATTCAGTGTAAGTGGTAGAAGGTACGAAACTGGGGAAAATTATAATGCTAGATGTCTTCTAATATTACAAAGCATTAAAACTTATGTTAATTCGTGGCTTCGAGGTAATATGACGTCGTTGTCTCTGCCCACCCCTCCGGAAAACTGGCGAGGTGGAAATGAGGATAGTTTGTAACAAGATTTTGTGAAAAACTATAACATCTCGTTAAACTTACAGGCGATAGGATTCCTTGAAGGAACAAGTCAAGATAGGTACTACCTCTGAATTAAACCGCGCAGCGATGTCACAGAAAGAGGTTATCAGGTCAGTGAAATAGCATTTTTAACCGACTTAAAAAAGGAGGAGGTTCTCAAATTGGTCAAACCGTTATTTAGTTACACTCCAATAAGTGAAAAATATTTTCTAATCTTGATGATATAGTAATTGCCAATGAATGACAATCGGTTCCGTAAGTAACAAGGGACACTAAAAAGGGTGAAAAAAATTTAATACCGAAGAATGGAAACGACAACACTCAAAAGTGTGAAATAACTTGTCGAAGTCGGTACCATGGGCATAATATGGTTTCATTATTCAGTTAAATATTTCTTTTTTATGGTCTAAAAGATTATGGATATATGGAATAAAAATTTTAAGATATGATTTTCGCTGAGCACAAGATAGATCTTGTAATAAAATTTTATAAAAAAGATTTTTAATTTTTTACTTTTGATGACACATTTACTGACGTAAGAACTAATTATAATATGGGCAACCTACATAGCAATTACACACTTGCACGCATGTTCTGAACGGTCTGTTACATTTTACGGGCAAGGGCAGCTTAACACCATAATGGACCGCCTGCTCGTAACTCAATGGCATGAAAAAAAGTTATTGCGGTAGGCAAAACAACGATTGTGTGTGGCCGATCGGGTGGGCGGTCCAGTCCTGACATAAGCATCAATTGCTTGACACATTTACAACAAACAATAGCACAAACTAATTACCATAGATCCACAGCTATTCACACCATTTTGAACCTAATGTAAATACATATAGAAGCTACATTTTAATTAATTCAACAGCAAAATACCTAGGTAGTACTAGTTTAATAAAACTGCAAAGCAAAAGTTTGACACAAAAAATAGAGATCTCTTTGTGTGTCGTCGTTTGTAAACAAATGAATGAATTATGACTTCCTCGGAGTTTCGCTGTTCGGTCTCTACTCTCTATGGACTTTTTGTATTCGTTTTTGTGCTAGAATAAAGATGTTTAAATAGGATATGTCATGCAAGTTTCGTGGCACTTTCAATCCTTGAGGTTACTTTACTTATTCGTATTTTCTACTGGCGGTATGCCTTTATTGACGTAAAATTCTAACAAAGAAAACGACTTCTTTTTTATGTTATTGTGAGGGAACGACACCGGATGTTAAGCGGACTAATCTCTGCCTATAGCAGATGCATTTCGCCACAAGTCAGGAATTGCACTGCGCCCGTCACCTGGAGACATGGTGTTAGATGCTTGGCGACAGGTTTTCTACTTGAGGGTGGTCGGTAGCCAGGCGGGCATTCGCAAAATGTCCTTCCACCATGCGGTGAAGCTCAAGTCGGCGGCGGGATTCTAACCATGGACTTGCTGCGGGCTTCATGGGACCACATGAGAAGCACCAGCAGTCGAATGCAGCATCAAAATCAGTACACCCAGTAAACGTTCATTTCCGTGCATCGCGCGATTGATCGCGTGCGAATGACGCGCGTGGCTTTTGCGACAATAGTCTGCGGCCGGCGCAATGCCTTTTTTTATGCTTGATAGGTTAGCCTTTGATCACTATCTCACCTGATGTTAAACGATGATGTGTTCGAAGATGTTGTTCAGGCTAACCTAGAATGACTCTCAAGGACAGCTGCCGGAACACACCGTGAGGTGCTTGGCGACAATCCATTTAGAACTAGGCTCAACTACGCATCCAGCGCTAAATCGGAGGACGCGGTTTCGTTTCCCGCCAGGAACAAAATTTTTTGCTGCAATATTTTTTGATTGATTTATAATAATTATTGTAATATTCAATATTGTTAAAAGTACTCTCCAAATCTCACAAAAATTACGGCCTAGCAACACAACAAAGCAAATATAAAATATATTTTTTACATATTATAAGGCCGTGAAACAATTGATTGTTCAACAAATCTGGCACACATTTGTTTGTTTAACAAGACGAACTGAACAAACACAAAGGTCCGTGATTGATTTGATTGATTATGACGTTTGAAAAGTTATTGTTACTGTCAAATTATTGTAAACTGTGATACCTAATACTAGTGAATGAATACGGAACTGATTTGAACTGTATTTAGAAGTAGGTGGTTTTGGCACTGCAAGAGACATTCTTCATTCTTTTCATGAGAAAAAAGTAAATTCATAAGAACATTTCCACTGTCAACAAAAAAATCTGTCGCCAAGCACAAATAACGGTGTTTTCTGCAGCTGTCCTTCCAAGCCTGTAGTTCTAAGTTCACCACCTTCGACCACATCATCACTTACCAACAGGTGAGATAGTGATCAAAGTCTATCAAAAGCTGCACAAAAAGATATGTAACTGAATTGAGTATCAAAGTCAAAATCATATATTCATTTTTCTTGTCTACTTACTTCTTTTAAAGGTAAATTACAATTTTTAATACAATTCACAAATTCTACATTTTACTGTCACGTTCAGGAAAGTCAGAGCTATTCTTTTTAAACGAATTTGAAAAAATTGTTTCAAAATTTACGCTTCATACTTTATTTGTTGAAATCATGTTGGTGACTGATGGTAGCTTGGCAGAGCCAGAATGGATCTATGGTGAACAAAATTTATCATACCTTGAAGAGTACAGAAATTAAAGTTATCGTTTTGATTCATATTATGTATACCTTACTTTAATGAAAAATTCCCCAAAAAGTACATCAGTACTAATATTAAAAATGCGAAAGTAACTCTGTCTGTCTGTCTGTCTGTTACGCTTTCACGCCAAAACTACTGGACCGATTTGAATGAAATTTGGTATGGAAGTAGTTTGAGACCCGGGAAAAAACATAGGATAGTTTTTATCCAGCTGCGCAAAAAGAGGTTAATGTTTTTGCGCGATAACCGACATACGTTCGGGCGGAGCCGAGCCCGGAAAGCTAGTATTAAATAAAATTGTTATTAATAAATGTGAAACCAACAGTAAAAATAAACACAACTAACGATTTGAGTTAGTTATTAGTTATTTAGTTGGAGCATTTGGACTGCCTATGAGTCTGCAATGACTTGTAGGTTGTCTAAGTGCTTTTATTGTAGTAGCTGTAGTGTTGTATATAGTTCGTAATATTTTATTTAATAAAGGCATACCGCCGTTTAAAAAAAACAGAACCACCATTAAAAAAACTAACGAGTAGAATAAGATGAATGCATATAAAGTCCTTCTGAATTCCATAATTTAGACAGATAATAAAATTATATATATAAATGATAATTATAAAGATAATTAAATATTCTTTTCGTTCGAGAACATCTATAGAAAGTAGGTCATAAATTCGAGAACCTCTTTGGAAAGTAGGTGAGAAATTTAAGCCATAATAAGACCCACTTAAAAACACCCTAATCAAGATACAAAATCATTGCAACACCGGTAATGGATTACCATAATATATATGTAATTGAATCAATACCGTATCTAGTTCATTGTTCCCGAGACTTGGTGTGTTGCCAGGACCAGCTAGTTAGTACCCTCGTGTTTTATTTGAGATATTCTGCGAGTCGTTAGCCGAGTCAATGACTCGTTTGGCTAATACTATCAGACGTGTTTTATTTAGTCGTCTGATGTGATGACGTATGTTGTTTGGATGTGGTGGAGATGTAATGTTAGGCCTTGACGAGAGTTTTTGTTAGATAAGCTGCCATACAGTCCCCGGCTTATGAAAATTGGAACTGTTCCATAGTTTCGCTCCATATCCTCTTGTTAGATGTTTTTCCGTACCGTAAAAGAAAAAGGAAAACAATTAACGAGCTGGTAAAAGTAATTAGTTACAACCCCGAAGTTGTGATATTTTGTTCGAGAATTTTGCTCACATTCACATAATATATTAATTTAAACAAAATTATCGTAGGTAGGTTATAGAAAGTCGGAACCTATCAGACTTATCATATTAAACACCTTTACCTAATTATTGAATAATTTCAAAATAAGGAAAAGTCAGTACAACGCTAGTTTTCTGTTAGCGAACTACGTGTAACACTGTCTGTCCAACTACCTCAAAGACACATAATGAAGCCAAGAAGCTCTCAAATATGTCGTTTTCCAAAGTAATGTTGTAATGTTCTGTTTGAGGGCAAAGAAACTTGGCAGATTCACCAGAAGGTTCCAATTAGGATACTTACGTAATCTATAGACGTAAATACTGCTTTAAGAGATTAAAATTTTCGAGGCCACTGTATTTGTTATTTAATTTTGTTGGAATTTATTTTCTTTCCAATTTTGTAAAACTTTTTATTGGCAAAGTGATCCTTACTGAATATTATAATCAAATAAATTACGGTAATTAAAATCATTTATTTCGACCAACTTAGATCATAGAGGTACAATATCAAATTATAGAGGTTATTATCATAAACATATTACAAAACAGTTATATATAGCAAAAACTATTTTATTTGATTAATGTCAGTTAATGTCGTTATAACTGGGTTAATTACATAATATATTTTTTAAGAGCCAGAAAGAACCTTTTGTGTCGTCACACGCCAAATACTAAATGCGACCTTTAGATAATACTACTTACTTTACGAGAAATGTCCCCCATTCCTAAGATTAGGATGCCTGTATTCGAGATAATTATCAAAGGCAGGCCTGTCAGCGATAAAAAAAATAATACCTGGACACTTACTGGCACTTATTATATGTATATACTATATATATTATAGTATATACATATAATAAGTGTCAGCTTATTATATGTATATACTATAATATATATAGTATATACATATAATATATATATTGCTTCAAACCCAAACACAGTAGTCAATATTCTCGCAATTCTAAAAGTAGATAATTGACAATGCGGTGCCTCCATAAAACATAATTATCATGGTATTATATACCCGAAGAGGTATTCAATGGTATGTAAACGCCTTCGTTTTGCACAGATAAGCAAGGCAACTAGGCTGGGTTCTCACACTGTACTGTAACAGTCGGATCATCCACTACTGAACACAGCCTTTGCCATAATCCCCACGCTTGGCAGGCGTCTTGGGGATCGCAGTTGAGTTGGCAGTTCTTTAGAAGGCACTGCTGCCCACCTTCCAGTATTTTTCCCTTAGCCGCCTCTTACAACACCCATGGGTTGATATGGGGAGGTGCAATTCTGATCCAGCACCATACGGGGGTTCTCACACTAGAGTCTTTCTATTCCATTTCAGACAGAGTAAAAGCTTCTCTTTAATCTCAAAACGATATTACCCTTCTACGTCATTGTCTTCCATCTAGGATATTAAGGTAAGGTTTTTCTTAGCGCTTTTCATACAACCGTAGTTTCGTCATATTTTTAGACCAAGTGTTCAAAACTTCAAACTGAGTAAAATTTAACATGCATGTTCTTAAGCCTTATATCTATACTGCTAGTTAACCAGTTCTCCGTAAATTAAATATTTTAAAAATAATTCGGAAGAATCGTTTTGTATGGAAAATCTTATTTTCACAGTAACCAATGCGCATCGTAGATAATTATAACAATAGTAATGAGAATAGGAATGGAATCTTAGAATCTGCAGTCGACGATATCGTTCGTCCATTGCGGATTCTAAGAGGTCTCGGCATAAAATAAATCATAAATCGAAAAACTTGCAAATCAGAAGCATAAATATTAGGCTCAGAGATATGCCCGCAAAATTTCGCTGAGTTTAGAACACTTGGTATATAAAATATTGCGAAACTACGTTTGTATCGAAATACTCTACGTCCTCAAATGTTAATCTACAATAAAACTGCTTTATTGTTTTACTTTTACTGCTCAGCCATCATTGCTCCGAAAAATCTACTCAATGTATCTAAAATTCACTTTTAATTTTATACTGGAACAGACAGTTTCATTAAAAGGGCTCCGTTTTGCTCTTTGGATACGTAACCCTAAAAACACACCAGACTGTAGCTTACGCTAAAACCCTTTATTTTGTAACATTGCCATTACACGAGAGATAAACCATAACGAACCACTTAGCATAGAGACAAAAAGCGAACAGCACAACGGCCGAGTGGGCGAGTTACTGGCTCCAGCGGCACTGGCAAGCAGCGAGTTGTCAGCGTGCCAACTTGACGAGATAACTGGCAGTGTGCGCTTATCCGAAACAACGCTGTTATCAGGTTGTTTAGTGATATGTTTGATAATAATTTATCTCGCATAAGGTTTTATATCATTTCTCCTCTACTTTTATTGGAGTATACTTTTACCCCGTGGGTTGCCTGGCTAGCATAACAACCCCCATATCTTTCTGTGGGAGTCGATAGAGGCGAAGAAAGAAAAGATACCAGAAGGTAGCAGCGCCTTCTGAGAAAGTACCATCTCACACGAAACTACCTATAGTTTTTGTTAGTATTGATTGTAAGCCCACATACCATTACTACTCAAGAATAAAAAAAATACAGTCTCGTTGGGGAGGCGGCGAAAGCGTCGCGTTGGAATCTCGAGTAGGTATATACTGGGTTCGAACCCAGGGTCGGACAGTTTTTGGATGTTTTTAACAAAGAAATATACAGTAGCATTGTGGAGTCAGGAGCTATGCCAGATAGATGGCATAAGACTCGCCCCCTACAAGTACGTCAGTGTCGTGTCAAGTGGCGTCAAAATATGTCAGGCAAAACGTAGGTTCGTAGGTATAAGTAAATCTCGGTTCCCGTTCGGGAAATATAGCCGAAACGATTTTTTTTCTTATATCATACTCAATTTAGTGACAAAACCGCCAAATGACCAAAAAGTTTTAACGGGATCGAATATGTTTTCTTTCTGTTATATTATGTAGGATTGACTGTGATTTTATAATTAAGTAACTAACGCTTCTCAAAAAAAACAGAAATACTAATATTGCCTATTGTATAAAGCATCATCTTTGTATCATTTATATTAGGCACGTATAGATTTAACGTAAAATTTTTCGTTCAAAAATATTATTTAAGACCGGAGATTTTTCAAATACTTCTTACAGTATCTCGTTCAAGAATGCTTAAGATATTTGAAAGGAATTGTTCAAAATTTATGATAGGATTTGATTGACATCGTTTCGGAAATTGGCATCATAAAGAGGGATTAGGGTGCCGTTATGGAGCGTTTTGGGAATAGGCAAATCGGTGTTTAGAAATCACAAGGGATTTGGGGAAGATGGGTGAAATGGATACAATGTGCCGCTTTGAACCGCCTATTTGCTCTTTTGAGGAAGCTTCCGAAAGATCCATTTATTTTGATATAGCCTTTTTCCCATTATACGGGATTTGATATCAATCAAAACTTTGAAAGGGTGAACAACAGATCCTAAACATATCGGTTTCGAGGGTTCCGTACTAAAAGTGAAAATTAGAGCGGTGTTACTGAGATTCCGTTGTTTGTCTGTACGTCCGTCCTTGCTTATATCTGGATATATAGGTATATATATATATATATATATATATATATACGCACGTAAGCAAGATGAGTCACAAAACCTGATATTTTGGATAAAACATTGACCAAAAATTAATATGAGACTGGAAATGCAATAACATTCTTCTTCAGGGGCTCCAAAACATCGTACATAATGTAGCCGTCATTTTATTTTTGTAATGTGTGTCATCGTCAAAAATCCCTTAAGTAGGGTACAAATATAGGTTTTATATTTTTCTAACAAAAAAAGGGGGTTTTTTACACAATCACTCCACCAATTATCGAATGGATTTGTTGGGTTTCAATTCAAATGTGACCAATTCGGACGTATACTATATACTTCCGAATTGGTCACATTTGAATTTCATCAAAATCGGTTCAGTACTTTTTAAAGTTAAACTCAATTAACTAAAAAACGTATTTGCATAGAGATGAACATTTTCAAGGACTGAAAATTTGGAAGCCTGATATCGCTCGGCATAAAGTAGTGCTTGAGCTTATGTTATGTAGTAATAGTTTTTTTATGAGTTTATGACGACACAAGTACAAGGCTCACATGTTGTTAAGCGGTAACCTTTTCCTATTACAGATGCGCCCATCATCCCGAGAAATTAAGTTGTTAAGACGCATGTGCCTGTAATTACATCGGCACCCAATCTTCAAACCACACAGTTTTGCCTACGGTAGAATTACGTACAGTATCACTACCTCCCTGGAAGAACTCTGTCACAAAGACCTAACTGCTACTTAAATCATAATAAATGATTATCTATAATCAAAAATGAAATTATCTTATATAAACGGAAATAACACTTCCATAACAGATAAACATCTAAAAAATACTTTCTAGAGAAAGCTATAAACGTCTGAACGTAGCTCCGTCATGTTCATTCTGAACACAAGGTACCTGTTGTCCTATAAACCATGAAACAATGGCATTAAACTTATTTTTTATGACTTCCTACGGCCATAAAACAAAACAACCGACCATTCGCCGCTAATGCATGCTATTATCAATCACATATAACTATGCATACACATAAACAAATAAACGGTAACACAACTACACACAATAAATAAGGATTTTATAGGTAATATGATATGTGTTTTAAGGCGGTGACTAGCGCTAGCTACTAGCTACTAGCGTAAATATCTTAATTATTCATGTATGTGTATAAAATATAACAATAAAATAGCAAATCTTTATCAAGAGGAACATGTTATGTTATATATTCAAGTTATTTGTTTTGTGTTATTAAAAAGCCTCGAGCATGCAAAAAATCGCAAAGTCGCTTGTATATCGGTATTTTATAGGATTTCGGGGAGTGTGCCACGAAACTGCATGATTTGATTCCGTCATCCTCATTGTATAATGGGACATCCAGGGATACTCAGAACCGCCACATTTCATGATTCCATTTACCCTATCGAAGCGATTTGCTTCTTCATTCAACATACGAATCGCCAGGGAATGGTACACCGATGTTCTTCATACGAATGGCCAGGGAATGATACACATGGGGTGTTTTTCACGCAAACTGATCGTGATTTTACCATCGCTGCCTCTCTTTCACTCCTACCACTCCGATAGCGATAACATTTCAGCATTTGACAGCGTCTTACAGCCTTGTTTTCAAAACAAAATTTGTGAAGCTATTATACGAGTATAAGCTATAATACCCCGTGGGGTGCCGAGTTAGAATTTCACCCTCCCTTTCTTCCCATGGCTGCCGCAATAGAAAAATACCTATATAGGATAGCCTATCAGCAATAAAAAAGCGTAAATCAAGCAACTGCCCCATTAGTTCAAAGTTCAGAGCAATGAAGTAAAGTTTGTCAGAGGTTCAAAGGTGATAACTTTGGAATCTTAAGGTACTGATTTGTTCGATTGCGAGGACAGACGGACAGATAATGGGCTTTGGTAAAAAATACTGTAGTAGACGCTACAGGAAATATCTTAAGCAAAAATTACTCTTATTCGTGTGCTACAAAAGTGCTTAGTAAAAAACGTAAATTGAACTATGGATATTGCTCCATTCCCATACGATTGTTAAGAACGGGAGACAAATTAGAGTCATGAGTCATATTTCATGTTGATTTGATAATCTAATATTTATTAATAAAGATGGTGTGATATTGGCTATCGATGACTACTACAGGGTGGCTGACAAGGCATTGCATGTAGTATATTTTCCTATTACTGGAAAGAAGATTAAGATATCAATAGGAAAAAATCAACGTATTGGAACCTGGAACATGAGAGGCTTACTGAGTTTTTTTTTTTTTTATTTCTGATAGGTAAGCCTTTGACCACAATCTCACGTGATGGTAAGTGATGATGTGGTCGAAGGTGTTAACAGGCTTAACCTAGAATGACTGGCTCTCAAGGACAGCTGCCGGAACACACTGAGTCCAGGTAAACTAGACATTATACAGAAAGAAGCAGAACACCATAAACTCGCCATACTAGGAATGAGCGAAACGCATAAACGTGGTCAAGGTCATACGGCAACCTCTGTTTGCGATACGCTATATGTTGGGTTCAAACCTTCGCTACTCACTCGGCTACAACACAGTTTCGGATCGCATTATAATATAACGATGAAGTTGAACTCACGCCCTTGCTCGCTAAACATTGTTGAGAGGTACGCCCCCAAATTCAAATGCAACTGACGCAGAGATGAATGGTAAAATTCATCGAAACACTGTTGGCGAGAATGGCGAGACACTTACAATGATACCAAGCCGGGAGATAACGATGGTCTTAGGGGATTGGAAAAAACAAAGTAGGAAATACAATAAGTGATGACCACGGAACAGGTGGCGACAAATTGTCAAAAGAAAGGTGACTTCCACGGGGTATCACGACCCTCAGTTTTGAGGATAACGAAGCCAGGAGGATATTTTTATATGTGACTTAACAACTGTTTGTCTCGGTATAAATTCGTCACTTGTGATGAAATGCATCTGTTAGGTATAGGCAGAGGTTAGTCCACTTAACATCAGATGGGACTCGCGCTTGTTCTGCCACAATGACATTAAAACTAAGGTATTTCAACTCTCTGCATTAAAACCGCTATATATTTACGCATGTTTACATGTTTTTCTAAAATTATTAATTTATATTTTCTGACAATATTTGTTATAATTAAATATGGAGTCCGCAAAGTAACGTCTGAGACTATTCATCAATCATTTTATAGTACTGAACCCTTAAACAGAAATTCAAATGTGACTCAGGATCGCAAGTTCCGTCACTGATTCAACTAAATATACTTCATGAACAAGGCAGTAAAATAAATCTATACACAACGACAAAACAACGCTCTTAACACTAAAACCGTGTAATAAAACAAAATTATCAGAGTCCGAGATCGCAACGATTCGTTTACAAACGTCTTGTTTCTCTTAACGCAACAAGAGAGGTTAGATTGATGAGGTTTACATTGATTTAATCACTTGTTTGTGTATCACTGAGTTAAACTGTATTGAGTTATACTGACTTTGCCGCACTTGAATGGAGGTAGACAAAGCAATTGTTCCCCAAATGTTTTCTCAAAAGGAAAGATTACTGTTTTTAACCGATTTCAAAAAAAGGAGGTTTTTCTCAATTGGTCTGCATTTTTTTTTATGTTTGTTACCTCAGAACTTTTTAACCGAGTTCAAAAAAGGAGAAAGTGAATGACAATCGATTCCGTAAGTAACAAGGGTCACTAAAAAATGGGACAAACAATTTTAAGCAAAAAATGGAGCCGACTTCAACACTTAAAAGTATGAATTAACTCGTCGAAGTCGGTACCATGCGCAAAATAATGTGATAGTAGGTACTTTTGTACTATCATGTTACCGACTTCAACAAGTAATTTCACACTTTTGACAGTTAAAGTCGTACCATTTTATGGTAAAATAAAAGTTTCGTACTAGGAAACGAAACTACCCTAAGTATTTCAGACTTCATTCACGAAGGCACGCAACTCCACAGTAAATTATTGATTCACATTTGTACGAGTAAGCCTTAAGCTTAGTGTGGATGTAAATGCTAGTACGAGTACTTACATACAGTAAAACAATAAAATGTAAAATAAGATCGCTTGGGTAGGCAGTAGTAGTTGCAAATACACTCAAAAACATATGGAGGGGCGCACCTTTGTCAGTGATAATGTCTATATTAAGCTTTTGGTATCCGTTTATTATATACCAGTTACTTTATCACTGTATCAGGTAACTGATGAAATTTTCGTAGAATAATTGTTATCACAAAGGATATCCAAGAGCACTCAAAAATAAGGGAACAATAGGCATACCAGAAATATGTTTTTTAACATTTTTTAAAATCGTAATACCTACAATCTCGGGGTCTCAGTAATCTACAAGCTTCTCACTTGGTAAAACATTTAAAATTCATTTTTTTAAAAGGGATCGTGACGGTATAAGCTCGATGTTACTATCTGATGCTCTAAACTCTACCCATAACAGATGCAATTCTTAATACGAAAGCAGTCACCGTGAGACATACAGTTCTTAAATATCATGTGCCTGTAATTTTACTGGCTCAAGGACTCACAAGAACTCCTAACGGAACACACTGTTAGGTGCTTGGTTGCAGATTTTCTACTTGAGCGTGGTAGCTAGCCAGGCGAGCATTCGCAAACTGCCCTTCCACCGTGCGGTGAATCTCAAGCCGGTGGTGGGAATCGAACCATGGATGCCATTGCATCACAAATAATAAAAGCGGACCAAGTGCCTGTCTGGCTTACGGCAATGATCCCGAAATATAATGAATAATAGGTAAGCTGTGATAAAATCACAAAAAATTATCCATTATAACCAAAATGCTAGGTTCAAAGACAGTTGAGAAACATAGTGAACTGCTTTTTTAACGAACTTTGTAAATACAGCTTACCATTATCTTCCAATTATAAGGAACACGGAAGACTTACCTGTAAAAGAAATACATTCACATGAGACTGGAAAACACACTTAAGTAACCTATTTCTACCGCTAAGCTGTAATGTTCCCATTACTGTGTTGCCCTTACCGTGTACTGGGTATGGGTGCCGGTGAAATTACAGGGACATGAGACTTAACAACTTTATACCTCATCTGTAGGCAGAGGCTACCCCTTAACATCAGGTGTGACACGCGCATGTTTAATCAAAATCACATAAATAAAAATGTATTTTAATATTCTTAACGAATTATATTACAAATTTACGAGAGAAAAAAATATAGTATCCCGCACATGACTATAAATTTTTCTCTCGTAAATTTGTAACATTGTAAAAATGTATTTGTCAGAAAATCCGATATATACCCCCAGGGGTATATCTTCGAACCCAATACCTTGATATTTCAAAGCGACACTACTCCACTTGACCAACAAGGCAGATTAACATGTATTTTTGCGCCCTGAGCAGCTCCCGAAAGAGACCTATGTTAACGAATGACTTTTTTGTTTTTCATTTTCTTGACATTTTAACTAAAAATAAATTTGATTTGAAATTATGTTCATACGTGTGTATATACAAGTACTACATAACTTACTAATTTCTACAGAAATAAATCAATAATAATGGAATGGCTTGGAGAATACGATTATGAAAGGACTGAAAAATGACTAGAAAAAGTGGGATAAACATTCATTGAAACTCTAATCCACACCACTTACACAACAACTTATACCACGCACCTTCACACATACACACACCACACATCATACACACACACACACATACAAACACACAATATTTTATAACACTAAGCCTTTTTTGATTCTTCTAAATTATTCTAAATTAATGTCTATATTGTTTAAATAAACTACTACTACTTAGTACTGCCTTCAGCAACGCAGTGACAACTACAGCAGCGGGCAGAGATTTTACCTCATATTATTATACAATAAAGTTATTTGTATTTGTAAGTTTTAGGGGAATGACATTCTTATTATTACTATTATTTCTAACATTGTACCTAAAACTTATGAATGAATAAATAATATTGAATATGAGTATGGGCACAGCAAGTCGTAAATATGTAGGTAAGAATTTGCCATAGTATAATATTGAAATAGCGATACAATTTTTCCAACAATAACATTACCAAAGTGACAGCAGCTACATTTGCAAGCTAAATAAATTGGAGTGCGAGCCCAGGTGACTACTTTACTTCACATTTCCAGTAACCGCAGAGCGAATGCCAAACAAATACGGATAAAGTTACCTTCTTTATGACTCTCTTACACATATATCAAAGGAAAGTAAAATAGTGCGCGCCACTCCATTGATCCTTGGGGACCGATTTTGGGAAGTTAACGACTGGCTAAGATCGAAAGCCCCGAACGTTTAGGAAAAAAGAGTTATAGTTTTGGTACAGTGTGGAGACTCAAGCAAGAGCCCCTTTCATGATAAGGCTAGTGTATAGGCGCTTTCCATACAAACGTAATTTCGGCGATATTATGGAAGACGCCTCTATTAAGAACTTTCAGAACAGGTCTTACCAATACAAAGACAAGAACATATTATTGTAATTAACTAGATGACCCGGTGTACTTCGTATCATCTCTCCTAACGGACGAACGTCATATGTTTGATAGGTAAGTACCTATAGATACAATAGTTTATATGGGAAAATGAAATTGTTGTTTTTACTATGTTCCTCGCCATTTTTCCATATATTCTTATCGTTTAAACCCCTGGACTACGACAAACATTTAAAAACCAAATCAGCTAAATCGGCTCAGCCGTTCTCGAGTTTTAGCGAGACAAACAACTGCAATTGATTTTTATATATATAGTAATTCAAGCGTTACGTTGCGTAAATCCATGTTTAATTAATTAAATGAATGTTATAGACAAACAATCAAAAAAATAAAAAAATATTTCGTCACAATTGCGCCTTATTTTCTTTCTAAGCGGACGTGACATCATAAACGCCGCGTAGAAAGAGTTTTCGACGCGGGCGCTTCTACACGAAATCTCATCACGAGGTTTTGCCTCTAGCGCGCGATGTGGCGTGATCGAGAAAAATTAGGCGTAATTGTCACTGAATACTTGTGTGTTTACATATTTGAATGTTTTTTCTATATATGATATATTTATTCGTAGGAAATATGTACCTATGTATTAATTAATTGTTTTTGGATAGGTATATATTAAAATATTTGTTATCATTTACACATAATAAAACTTACAAAGACATATATTTTCTAAATGTGATAATGAAATGTAGATATTACTCTGATGATATTCTTTAACATTACTGATGTAGTGCTACGTCTAAAAGAAATAAATAAAATAATTTTAATGTTCTTAGAACAAACATCATATACAACACGTTTTAATTTTATTGCGTCGCCGCGGATTTAACGCATGCATTAAACCTTCGTAGCATTCAACTTAATTTATTGACGTATTTTTAATTGGCACTGACAAGCAATGAGGTGCTGTAATTTTTGGCCGTCTTTTTTATTGAATGTGCATCGAAGTGGCCATGATGATATATAATTAATAGGTCATCCAACGGCGAAATGAAAGTACTAAAATAAACAACTTGTGATCGTCAAGCTAATGACAATATCAAAAGTAGCTTTTGCAACAGAGGACAGTATTGTATTTAAAAAAACACACATCCAAGTGCGAGTCGGACTCGGGTACCGAGGGTTCCGTACAAACCTGTAGGTATATAAGTAAAAGTTATGGTATTTTTATTGCTAAATGAAATCCATAACACTTTAAAAGTATTAGAAATATTTTAATTATTTATGATGTAACTAAAAATGTATACTTTTCGCAATTTTTCCTTTAACTGTGCTGTAAGACGTTGCTTCGCATCAAATTTCAAGATTCTAAGTTCACGGGAAGCACTGGCGAGTGTCGAACATGTGCGGCATAAATGTATCGGTTGATTGCGTTGGCTTAGAAGTTTGATTTTTTCACAGCTCTAAGGGATAGTAGACCTTCATTAAATTTGATATAAATTCAAATTCAAAATCATTTATTTCAATTTAGGCGTCGATGATGCTCATATGAAGGTCAATTACAAATTTTAATATTGAAATATTCTACATTGTACTACGTCCAGAAAAAAAAATTATAGAGCCACTGCGGGAAGAACGGGCAAGAAACTCGGGGCCATTCTTTTAAACGTCTTTTGACAATGTGTTACATACAATATAATATATAATTATTACAATATTTGTTTAAATTACGTAGGTGGCGGGTGATAGCTTGGCAGAGGCGGAAATTTCCAAGCATTTTTGTCGTTTAAGTAATCACAAACTCTGCAGTAGGATTTGTTAATCAAAATGTTTTTCACGTGAATTTTCCTTCTGTGAGCATTGTAATATGTTTAGGAGCTTTATTATAAAACCGCACACAACCACCGAAAAAGGACCTTTTATTTGTCTTTGCTAGTCTAAAACATGGTACCGCTATTTTATATTTATTCTTAGTGTTGTAATCGTGGTTGTTACTGTTTAATTAAAATTTACTCCATTTTTTCCGAACATACATAATATTTTCAAATATATACAGACTCGGCAAAGTTAAAATATCATTTTCTTTAAAAAGATCCCTTAGAGAATTTCAGCTTGATACCTCCACGTGTTTCTGAGAAATACGTTCTTGACATACAGACAACAGAGTAATCATATTAAGGGTGCTGTTTTTTGCTTTTGAGGTACCTAGCCCTAAAAACATTTGTTTGTGTGGTTGTGATGGAACAAGAACGATGCCCACCTGTGGGCCTAGCACGGACCGGAGACATCTCTCTGGGGAGAGGATAAAAACATTCTCACCTTTGAATTTTTTGACTACTCTCCGAGCTTGTACGTGTCGGTGAATATTTATACGGTAGATACATCATTTCTTTCTATTAGTATCGTTATACATAACAAGATATAAAATAAAATTACCTGGCATTTATCAATATTGCTTTTTTTACTCATTGAGCTTGTCCTTGCCTCTATATCACTTACAAGTGATGAAGTTGTCGTAGATGTTACACAAGATTAATTTTTAATTAATTGCCTATACACTACACTGTGTACGAATCGATATGGAGAAAAAAGAATTGCAATTTATATTATGTTGTTGCCAGATACATATACGCTCTGTATGACTGATGAACAATGCGGTCCGACCATATACATTGTCAAACAACGAACTTCGTACAGCAAATTAAATTTTCGTTATCTAAAGTGTCGCTCGAAACAAGAAAAACGAAACTTCGGTGTATTGTACCTAGTAGTGGCCCAGCATGTTAACATCGATCTCAACTTTGAGATGCATTTATTAATACGAGCCTTCATTTCAGCATATGTTTGAAAGTTTTGTTTGTTGTTGTTATGTTTGACAGAATTTTGTACACACAAAGAAAAAAATACTATGTAAAAAAATTCTTTCCAACACGATACAAAAACCAGAACGACACCATTTCATGTACCGTACTCGTACCTTTTCTTTATTTATTGCAAAGCTGTAGTCCTAGTGTAAATTCTTTACTTTATTTAGAGTAACCCATAAGGTGATACTTTTTTTTAAAGAAGGCTATTTGATGTAGTTTTGAATGGGTCTATGAATAGGTGGTAGTAAAAACGCGGCCAACAAAATGTCAAAAAAGATTGTGGGTGGTTTTGTAATATTTTGTTGCATTTTATTGCTTTAGAAAATATAGATGTTCTTACCTTATATAGGATAATCACTCTATTTCTGTGGTAGGTAGAATGGTTAATTATTTTTTTAAGTAAAACCGACTCGAGGACGGTAAAAATCGGTAGTATGATAAATATAAGTATTTTATTCGCCGCTTTTTTAAGGTTGCGTACTTTTAGTCAAAATGCAGCCCTACCAATGTCTGTTTGTCTGTCCCTCCGTCTGAGTATGTCAGGGGTCTCTAGTTTTTAATCGATTAATACGTACAGACCTGAAATTTATATATGTTTTGTAAAATTACTCTTAGACTACTATTTAATGGACTGGAAATGCAATTATTTATTTCAAGGAAATACATAAAAGGGTAGCCGAATAAATCTTTTTTTGCATACTAGCTTCTAACTCCACAAGTAATCATCATCCGGAGCTCATTGAGTATTTATAAATATATTTTTATAACTAATTAAATGGATTAATAGTTCATCTATCAAACTTTTAAATTTTATATTGAATATTTCCCATTTTTGTTTAGCTTTAAAAGCTAAACTATTTAGTAATCTGAAACATCAGATGTACCATATCCTATTTTTAGTAAATATTAAATATATCAATTAATATAATGTCGTTCAAGTCAAAGCTTTGAGCAACAATCGATTTTTTCCTTTTTCGGGCTGTACAATTCGGATCCCTTTAAGGGCGAGGTCCGACTCGCACTTTGCTAGTTTTATTTAATATAATTATATTGCCTTATATCTCTGAATGCTATATACACCATTTTTTCTCGGTCCGGTAGTTTGTATATTTGGTGTAGTTATGTTTTTTTTAAACTTTGTGTGCTTATAGTTGATGTTAACTTATTAGGGGCCGAACATGCGTTACATTTACCGGAAAGATTCCGACCAGTTCCCACTGTTTTGAAGTCCTTCGTCTGGGAGTCAGGACTGTGCGAAGCGACGAGTACGGGCCTCAGCGACTAACGATGAACTGGTAGTGGAATCTTTCCGGTAAATGTAGCGCGGGCTCTAGCCGGTTCCTAATAAGTTAATATAGCACGCTTGTCTGTTAGGGATTTTTAGCTTATGCTAATGGTTATAGTTTGGAAGCCTGTGCTGTTCCTTCAGTGATGCGCATCGCTAACAAGAACTATTGTTACTTGTCTACAATATTAGTCACCATCGACAAGTGACACCTCCATCATAAGTTATAGGCATATAGGCAAATGCATTTTCTTATTAATTCAGTGGAAATAAAAACTTTTTTTTAACCTGCGGTATGCCTTTATTCAACAATATAGAACGAACTATATACAACACTACAGTTTACAATAAAAGCATTTAGACAACCTATAATTCATAACATAACAGACTCATAGGCAGTCTAAATGCTCCAGCCCACTACCAGTCGGCAGCGTGCCCAGCATGCTGGCAGCATTGCCCCGTTGAATTACAATGCTTATTATATACTTAAAAACCACTTGACGCGATGATGAGGTTGGTTAAAAGGTGTCAATTTGCAGATATACTCTACTCAACAAAAAGAATCATCAAGAATGGATGATCTGGTAAAATATTAAGATATGCGTGGTCATAAAGAAAAATACATAATATAATATTATGTCTACTTAAAATGACGCCTACTTTTTTTAGAAGTAGGTTATTCAATTCAATACCGTCCCATCCGGGCATCGAAAGCAGGACCTAGAAATCCCATCAAGATTAACATTTTATATATATATAAACCTATCTTTTTATGGATTTATTATATCATAACGTAAATAGCCGTACTATGAATATATTTTCAGCGAATACCAAGTTAGTAAGAAATTTTTCAACTTCGCTATTTTTTCTTCCGCATGTTCTTCGACAGGAAAAAAGGGCAGAAAGGGAAAATATTTATAATAAAGTAGATTTGTTTTTGTTGGATATTTTTATATTTCTGCTTGTATGTAAAAACAATGTGGCGGAAAAAGGTTGGGTCTGAAAATCAGGGTTGAACGACCAAATCACAGTAGTACAGTTTCTACGCATTGAAGTACTGCTTCTGCATTTAGAGCTGCACCCTAGCTATATAAGTTACGGCTTCGAGCCTAATAGGCATAAATATGAGCTATAGCCCGATAAATAACGAAATAAATATATATATATACAGGGTTATTGGTAAAATGCTAACAACCTCTTAGGCTTGACTTCTGCTAGCCTATATCGATGATATACTTAGTTGGGGACCTAAAATCTTAATTAAGGGAGTGGTCATTCTTCGACGGAGAATATCTATGGAGAAGCCGTTCGTGAACGCATACGAGTGTAGACAATTTGCAGGAAATCCATCTGTACACGTTCGTTATACGCTTAGTTTTTTTTATGCTGATAGGGATAGCTTTGTAACTCATCTGATCGTAAGTGGTGATGCCGTCGAAGATGTTGTTCAGTCTAATCTACAATTACTGGTTTTATACAACTTGTGTAACAGACCTCTTAGCTTTTAACGACAGATTTTCTAATTAAATAACAAGCTAGAGCATGGTGGTAGGGCATTTTGCAAATGCCCGGAAAATGTTCTACCACCATTCTCTAAAGCATGTGCACGTTCAGTAGTAATTCCTGTCCAACCCATCCAAGTCATAACCTCTTGCTAAGCGAACGTTGCCCTAAGCTATATTCATCGGTTCGGAACTGTCGTTCTAGTCTGCAAGGGCTTCATTATGACGCCTAGCGATAGGTGAACATCTCTGTCCGTTCTGAGATAATAGAATTCTCTTCAAAGTTAAAATATGAGTGAAAAAACTACGTGTGTCATACAGAAAAAATACTCATAAAACCTTGGATGTATGTCATGTCAGAAGATATATTTTTAGTGCAGAATGTTTCCCAACATTTCTAAACGTTCGCTCGCCATGTTTAGCAAAACCTATAAAGCCTCATATAGCCATAACGATATCACATAAACATCTAAATAAGTCCACCGAGCATTACATCGAACTAGATTGTAAAAAATTACACAAATAATCCTTGAAATGTCTTAAGAAATGTTTGTTATGTTTGTCTTAAGAATTGCTACAGCTCTCGTGGAATTTGTATATTTGGAAACTAATTTGATCATGTGAGGAATAAAGTCACATATAATTATACGTAGTGACAATTTCCTCGATTGTGCTTCGAAGAGTCAAGACATCATGATGATTCTCCGTGTAGAAACGAAGCGTGACTTCCAGAAAAATTTGGCGGAATTGTCATCAGATTAATATTTAAATTTTAATTTAATGTATTTCTGTAATATTGATTAAATATTTTCTTACAATATTTGTTATTATTAATTATAGATTTCCGCAATGTAACGCCAGAATCTAATATCTTAAATATGACATGATAAAGATACGCACATGAATTATCATTTCATTTAAAATACTAAAAAGTTTCGTTACAAAATATCATAAAAAAAGTAATAACATAATAGTAGGTTGTAGAGAATTACACAAAAAACCCTGGGACGTGTTCAAAGTAAGGTTGGTAAATTTATTATAATGTGGAGATGGCCGACCACAAATCATAGGGAGACGTGGGCGAGGCCTATTATCGGTGTTAACTAGAGCCTGGAAACTGGTCGCCAAGTCACGTAACCGAGCTTAAAACTTCGTACTTTCATACGACCAGTCCTTTCGTATGATACCACTTCGTATTACAGTACGGCAACCAGGCATTTAAGCAACTACAGATCATCTTAAGAAGAAGTGCTAGAAAAGGGTCAGACTGAAGGCGTAGGATGAAAAGACCTCGTTTCACATGCGTGTGAGTGAAACAAAGTATCACATGGTTGCTATATAACAATTACGATTTTTTATATAGCCACAAAATTTGTTTTTTTTTTTATGCCTGATAGTTTAGCCTTTGACCACTATCTCACCTGTGGTAAGTGATGATGTGGTCGAAAATGTTGTTGTACAGGCTAACCTAGAATTACTGGCTCTCAAGGACAGCTGCCGGAACACACCGTTAGGTGCTTGGCGACAGATTTTCAACTTGAGGGTGGTAGCTAGCCAGGCGGGCATTTGCAAAGTGCCCTACCACCATGCTGTAACGACTGCCATCCTAAGACAACAACCGGGACCGACGGCTTAACGTGCCCTCCGAAGCACGGAAGCGCTCAGTAGTAATGTCACCAACGGTCACCCATCCAACTCCTGACCGCGGCGGACGTTGCTTAACTTTGCTGATCGATTCAGAATGGCCAAGCAAACTTCGCTACGATTAAGCGTAATTTAAGTTGTTTTCATGTCTGTTTTGAAACAGATATATGTAAAATCGTGTTTTTGGTTCTGGAATGGTTTTCTCATATCCATATAGAAAATAATATATTTTTGTAAAGCGTACTCTCGAAAAAAGTTTTTTGTTTTTTTATGCCTTATAGTTTAGCCTTTGACCACTATCTCACCTGATGGTAAGTGATGATGTGGTCGAAGATGTTGTTCAGACTAACCTAGAATTACTGGCTCTCAAGGACTGCTGCCGGAACACACCGTTAGGTGCTTGGCGACGGATTTTCAACATGAGGGTGGTAGCTAGCCAGGCGGGCGTTTGCAAAGTGCCCTACCACCATGCTGTAACGACTGCCATCCTAAGACAACAACCGGGACCGACGGCTTAACGTGCCCTCCGAAGCACGGAAGCGCTCAGTAGTAATGTCACGAGCGGTCACCCAAAAATTTTCTATGTTGGCCTTTTCTCATTTCATCTTCATTTTTATTTAATTGGCAAATACTAAATTTTATTTTCTGGGGCTCATCTTTTTTAGGGTTCCGTACCCGAAGGGTAAAAACGGGACCCTATTACTGAGACTTCGCTGTCCGTCTGTCACCAGGCTGTATCTCAAGAACGGTGATAGCTAGACAGTTGAAATTTTCACAGATGATGTATTTTTTGTTGCCACTATAACAACAAATACAAAAAGTTGGCCAAGTGCGAGTCGGACTCGCGCACGGTCAAACGAAAAAAGGTTAAAATATGAAGTCTAATGTTGTATAGCTAAGGGTACGGAACTCTTCGTGCGCGAGTCCGACTCGCACTTAGCCGATTTTTACCAAAACGTCAGAGCGTTTCGTTGATGTGACGCCTTACCAACTTATTTGTCACAACGAATAGGTAAGCATTGTAATAAAACTGGGCAAGACTTCCAGCATGCTGGACACGCTGACAACTGGTATTGTGCTGGATCAAATGAACTGCCTGTGAGTCTGCGGTTGCCTAAATGCTTTTATAGCTGTAGTTTATTGTTAATACGAGTTTAGTCTGTAGTGTTTTGTTAGAGACTATTGACAAAGAGCGTGGATTTGCGATTTGACTTTGGGTATGAGATACATAATATTGAGGATGATAATAATGATAAATAAATAATATCAATATTTTCTTTTTATTTTTTTACCGGCGGTATGCCTTTATTTGACAAAGACTATATACAACACTACAGCAATTACAAAGTAAGCATTTACACAACCTACAAGTCATTTTTGAAATGGAATTCTCGTGAGTTTCACACATATATAAATATTATAAATTAAACCGGCAAAAGTACTCTCTGTTTGTCACGGTACGTGTGCGGATGATGATGATGCTATCACAGACGACGAAGTAGGCCCACCATCTTCCGCCGAGCACGCTAGGAGCTCATCACCTAGCACCAGCAGCGCGGGACACGCTCCGCCCCCACCCAGCTCCCCGCTGCCGCCGGCGCCGATATCGCGCCGAGCCGCGCCCTCCGCGCTCCGCAGTGCCCGTCGGGAGCTCGCAGACGCAGCTGCGCCCTCGCCCTGATGATGAGCATCTGATATGCTCGAAACCCGCGAGACGTATTCGACCGAGTGTTTTAGCCGGTTTAATTTATAATATTTAAACCTACAAGTCATTGCAGACCTCATAGGCACTCCAAATGCTCGGTCTATATTCGTAAATTATATGTTTGCGTAAATTATATTTTATTATATGACAACGAGAACGGGATATTAGCTATATTTATATATTATTTAAATATTAATTAGAAATTCCAAATGCATTCTCTTTCTGAATATGCGTTAGGCATACATTTATTGACAGTTAGTTATTCATCACAAGTCATAAAAATAATTATAATAAAAAAAATGTCTACATATTTGCATACACGATTTCCAAGCATGTTTGAGAAAAGTATTTACCAGATGGCAGATCTGTACCGCTTGTTGCGTAAATACAGCGTCAGGTTGCTAAAGTGTGAAAGAGTGCACAAAAAAAATTATAATGGTACCTGTTCCTACTACCGATTGTTTTTACACAGTTCAAAACTTTAAACTTAGATAGACAGTAACAAAGTATTGTGGTGTACCTACGCGTATGTCGATAAAAGTAGGAATATTCTAATCATATAATAGATAAGACAATATACTTTACTCCGACTAGCCACATCGTAATCATCTTCAAAACCTTATCTTATATCCTTATCTCTAACAACATAAAGGACTGCACGAGATATATTGTACAAAATGTTGGCTACAGTTTTATGGCCAACCGCCTGTTTGACGCCAAGCCTCCTTGGGAATGCTTTCGGATAATATTATATGCAGCAAAACTAACGTCAGTGTGAGTAGGGCATGCTGCTCATTTGACCATTGTTTCCCTTAATTATCTGACATCCTTAATCATCCAACAAGCGATGCCAAAAAGCTGGGAATTGAAAGGCGAGTATACTTTCAAAGAAATCAGTATAGTATACAGTTGAGCTAAAGCACAGAACCGTCATAATTATTTGGTGCATATTAGTGATGACCCTTTGTAGTGTGTGTAGTGACAACCTTCAAAACATTTCTTCAAAATTGATGTCAAATTAATTTATTTTCGTTAATTAGAAAAGAAAGACTACCAAATAAAGTAATATTATTTGTTTAATTTACTGTACTGTAACAGCCGGATCGTCCACTGCTAAACACAGCCTCCCCTATTAAGGGGGTATTTGCTATAATGCCCACACTTGGCAGACGTCTTCGGGATCGCAGTATAAGTTGGCAGTTCTTTAGAAGGCGCTGCTGCCCACCTTCCAGTATTTTTCCCCTTAGTAGCCTCATACGACACCAACGGGCCGATATGAAGAGGTGCAATTCTAACCCGGCAACCCATGGAGAGTTTAATTTACTTTATATAAATTAAATGATTTTTAATTTACTTTTTTTTATTACCTTTTAATTTGTTCAATATACTATAGACATACCTACCAAGGTTTCATTACATAGCACATACGAAAAAGCCATATGTCAGAAGTACAATATAAGAAACCCATTTACCTGCAAAAAACAGTTTCAACTCTTGCTTTATAGGCCATAGAGATATAAAATTTATCTTTTCTGTGCTTTAGGCCATCAACATAAAAACATTTAATTTAATAAAAGCAAGGAATAAGTAATATTACACTGCACTAGCACAGTTTTAATAATAGTTACTGCCCTAGCCACATGCCTAGATTAATCAATAGTCATCACCCTGGCCATAAAGAGACGTCAACACGCGCCTGCGTTTAGATAAGATTTCTAGCTTTATTTATGTACTCCTTTATCTATGGATGGAATATTTAAAAAGGAAACATAGGAAGGACGATTGCACCTCTGAGAATTTACTAAAGTTCGGTTAGTTTCTGACACGGAAATGCGAAAGTATAGCCAAGGTTAGAATGGTGAAGAAAGGTTCTGGGGTGATGGCTACGAACCGGAGCACACAAAGGCCACCTACGTGGACCGATGATGTCATTGCAAGAGCCCCCGGGAGCCGATACAAATTACTATTCTGGCGTTCGAACGAGGAGGCAAGGTTTAACAAGGATATCTTCCGGCTGATAATAGACATGGTTGCACATATTACCCAGCTCAATTTTGTAAGTACTAAAAGATTAACCCGAGCATTAAATTACTAAAAGATATTCTCGAAATACGAGCAGGTAATTTTCCAAGGAAAGGCAAAATCCAAGACGACCTCGTAGCTTAAAAATCTTCGGACGTGGTCCAATCTGAGCTCAAGATTCTCAGCAGCTGTGTCAAAAGTCCGAATGTACCACTTGACAGCAGACCTCTCATAGAAAATGGCACCTTTATAAGAAGAAGAAGGCCTTTATATGGGCACCATCGCAGTGAAAGACCTAGTTCTTCAGTTTCTGCCTCAAAGTAGATGTGTGCATAAACAATATAACGTTTTTAAGCTTGAAGGACACTGTAGCGAGTAACTTAATGGACAAGGAGACGTACCTAATATCAAAATTTTTTGGAGTGACAAGTGCAGTGCTGTAACGGTGACACGGCAACAATAATTGGCATCCGTGGCGCTTTAATTCTGTCGAGAGACTTACCCTCTCACTAAAATATATGGCCGTCTAATTGGTCCTACTAATTTGACCACTTTTATAGGACCACGACGGAAACCACCTTTTGTTCGTTCTACTAATTCTCTTAATTAATATTGAAGCAGAAATAACTCTTGCTTAAAGCTTAAGCACGTGCCACTGAAAACGTCCTTGTAAGAATTATTTGTGTAACATAATGCCGTAAATCACCTAAAAAATAGATGATATACGCCAAAGTGTGAGTCTAAAATCCAAAATGGTAAAGTGCAAATAAAAAAATAAGCTGCTATGGTTTTTGTGCTTTGTATTTTGAAAAGTTTATATAGTTACGTCGAATTTAGCGATTTGCCGCGATTGAGCCAAATCGACAGCTTACAATTTATTTAGAATTCAAATGTACTATTTCATTTAAAATAATCACCAAAACGTGTTCCTAATTAAGATAAGTCGGTGCCTACTGTTTATACGGAACTCTTCTAGCTATATAATAGTTCCTATCTTCTACCATACGATGACACTCACACCAATGGAAGTGCTCATGATTTAAGACGTGTAGTAGAAAATTAAAGGGACGAGAAAGGTTTTTCAAAAGGTTGAACAGTTCGTTATTAGTTTGAAATTAATGAGAAATCAACAATAAGGACTATGCACAAAGGCTAAAATAAAATACATCGTTTGTATCGATTTGGTCTCCAATCTCAACATAATAGAAAATTAGCGCATAACATTATTAGACATCTGCTATTGCAGATATAGAAAATAACAAAAAACCTTAATAAAAAATTGTCTAACGTTGTTCACAAAATGGTAGAGATATTTTGAGACTGTGAGATAGAAAAAGTAAATTAGAAAGCATTCAATTATCTAGTTATCTATTCGCCTTCTTAAGTCAAGATAAACAAGGATATTTATATGGCGTAGACCCTCAAACTTGTAAACCATATTATTACTTAATTATACTTAACGATACATGTTCCGGAGAGTTCACTTTCGGGTCCCAAAACCCTTTGGGAATCAAATTCAACATCATTATCTAAAGTAGGTGCGTCCCACTGACCCGTCCTCGCCAGTTATTATAACAACCAGTCGTTTGCTACTTAACATAATTGATTTATAACTCCACAGCTATCGCTTAATTACTTTTATGACCGACAGATACATTTTATGCTTCATTATTCATGATATCAATTTACAAGTGCCCGTCGCCAATGATTGATTTTCTTTTAATTTTATGAAAAATGTTGCAGTGTTCTCGTATCGCACTTGCATCCGTTAATGGCTTGCTTTACTTAATTAACATTCAAATTAGGTGTTGCTTAATCACCGTGAAGTTCTCACACCGTCGCTAAGTAATATAAGTTCCGATAAACCGGTAGGAAGTCAACATCAATATTCGTTACCGTCATTTTCTTTAGATCGTCGTACATTTTAAACTCGCTTTGTGTTATGATTTATAACTGCTATATTAGTTTTTATAGTCTTTTATTCAATACTCGAGATGCTCACCTTCACAAGTAATCATCATTAATCATCGTGCTTTGGAAAGAAGCCGCAAAAGGAATCATGGCAAATCAAAACTGAATTAAGAATTTGGAGAATGTTACCTTTGCATTCGTTGGCTTCCTTGGCGGTGGCGCGTCCCCAGGGTCGGTCGAAGTGGAAAGGCTTGCACCGCTCGCAGTCCCGACCCGCCGTGTTGTGCTTGCACTCGCAGGTGAGCTGCGGCACCCCGCTGGCGGCCACCTCGCCCTCCTTCATGGGGACGCAGCGCGATGCGTGCCCGTTGCACTTACAGCGCCCGCCCACCGCGAAGTCCGACACCGCATAGTGCTGGCTTCCCGGAGCGGCCTGCTTCTTGCTGTCGACCTCATCTCCCTCGTTCACCATGTGCAGGCGGTTGAACACAACTCGTATATCGGTTGCGGTGACCCAGTCTTGCAACACGGGGGACTGGTCAAAGTTCGCCGCACTGGGCCGACCTTCGAGCGTACTGAAGGCCAGTCGGGCTCCGCCGTTGGTCTCCCCGGTGAGCCTGTGGCTGTCGGAGCACCTGGCCTCCTGCTCGTTGGCTGCGGTGACGGTCGCCTTGTTCGGACGTCCGTACACCCGCCGACACTGGCTCGAGTAGAACTGGAACGGCTGCCAGGTAACTCCATAGTCCGCGCTCTTGTAGATCGCTACGGAATCGGGCCTCGCCGCTTTCGGACAGAACTGGAGGCTCACGTAGGTCAGTTCGTACTTCTTGCCGAGAGATAAGGTGAGCGAGACGTTGTCGGGAGGCGAGTCGTAGGAGGCCGGTGGAAGTGGTGCGGATCGCCAGCAGGTGACGTCGTTGGGGTTGTTGAGGTCGGTGAGGTGGGCGGGCGGATGGCGGCGGTCTGAGCGCGCGGCGTCGCAGACGCGGCAGGCAGCGTCAGGGCTCTGGTCGGCGGGAGGGTCGCAGAGGCGCTCGGGCCCGCGGCGGCCGCAGACCGAGGAGGCTGCCACGGGCGCTCCGAAGGCCGCGTTCACGAAGTCGGGGATGCAGCGGCGCGGGCGGCCTTCCTCCACGCACGGGTCGGAGGCGGCGAGCGCGAGCGCCGCGCTGGCGAGCAGGGCCAAGGCGCGGGACACCATGCTCAGTCACTCACTGCACTACACTCGCGTAAAGTTTCGGTAACGGGTGAGGCGGGACGACACGTGCGCGCCGCTCGGGACCCGCCGGCGGACTGAGGAGTGAGGACTGCCGACACGCGCTGGCGGGGAGCTTCGCAAGCTCGCACCAGCACAGCGCACGCTCTCCAGAGCTTCCTACCCCGCGCGAGCCGACACCACTTGCTAGTGAAAGTTTTTTCGCGGCGACTGGACGCGCTAATGTGAAATGACACCTATATTTTTACAGGCGATTTGTCATTTAGCTTTTTGTCCGATTTCGATACGACATCGTATGACGACGGAGCATCACTAATCTGAAATAACAGTTTTCAATTTAGTTACACAGCGACTCTACCGAAACTCTATTCAGTAGAGCTTTGCAAGCATTATAAGCTCTGCTCTCATAATAAATACTCATTTATACGAACGAATTCATCTAATTAAAACTCTACAATAGCACAAACACACCTATGCCATTATAAATCACTTATTCTCAGCCACAATACATAATAAACATATCACAATGGGCCCGACCAGACGTCTACACTCCGAATGCATTACTATGCCGCCACAGAATATGCCGTAGTTCCGAGGGTACCTGGTAGTAATTCATAAACTTCACCCCTGCGAGCTTTTAGCTCCCTCGGTGAGGGCTTTATTTTTTGCCCCTTATCGGTATAACTGCACCCTTACAAGTGTACCTATATGTTCTTTATAACACAAATAAAGTCGCATCAGTTTTCATTGGAGGCTCTGCTTTCGAAAATCAGGTAATAATATGGATAAAAAATAGGACCGTAAGGGCCTGTTTCAGAATGTTCGGGTAAGTTCCGGTTTTACTACCCAGAACATATTTAATAAATAAAACACTATATTTGCGTTTCACAGTCATCGATATAGCGTATCCATTGGTTAAAGCTTGAAACGCGCTGCATGTTAACTGTTATTTTAATCATTCAGTTATTTTATGTGTTGTTCAGCAATCCGAAACTTTATTAGGACATTCTGAAACGGACCCCAAGTCGAATCTTTGAATTCAGCTCGATGTATATAATATTGTAACTTTATATAAAATGTTTCCTTCTATTACATATTATTTTGTGTAAATTTATGGTCAGATAATGTAAGTATTTATTTTTGTAGTAGGTTCATATCAGATGGTACGTTCAGTTATGTCTCGAAGCAGTATTGTGCAAGTACAGTCACTATGCTTAGGCATAAAGGGCACTGTAGTATGGTAAGTGAAATTACTAGAGTATCTGAAGGGCAACACGGGGCGCTATCTTAGAGATTCTGTTGTCCATCCTTGGTAGTACGCCACAGGTCTGTAGCTCGTCGAATATTGAGTTACAAATTGATTTACTTCGCCGCATGGTGGAAGGATATTTAACGTATGTCCGCCTAGCGAGCTAGCTAGCACCCTCAAGTAGAAAGTCTGTCGCCAAGCACCTAACAGTGTCAGGCAGCAGTCCTTGAGAACCAGTAAAATTACAGTTATATGAGACACAACAACTGAATGTCTCAGAGCGACGGGCCAAATTCAATTCTTCATTTGTGACGAAATTATTCTGTTATAAGCAGAGATTACCGCTTAACATCAGCTGAGCCTCGAGCTTGACCCTTCACAATCATATAAAAAAATTGAATAAGTACATTAGAACAATCCAATGTTTTTAATTAATAATAAAGATTATAATGCTATTTATGACTTGTATATTATAGCCCGCATTATTTGCATAGTTAATTAATGACGTAAATTGATTATCTTAGTAAATAATTTTAATACCACTATTAATTAACTAATTGAATGAAATGTCGTCAATTAATAGAAATGTATATATCTTATCGAAATTTAAACATTTATTATTTCTTTCTTTTACGATGAGTTTTAGATAGATAGATTAACTCTTTATTGAAACACCATAGTTTAGACAACTATAACAAACAAAAATAAGACTGTGTTACAATGGGCGGTCTTATCGCTCAAAGCGTTCTCTTCCAGACAAGCCATTTGTAAGAGAGATTACAAAAAAAAAGCGACTTGGTTGTTCACAATATTAAACATCTAACACACTTTAACTAACTAAACTCAAACTTAACTTAAACACTTTAAATACCGACATAGATTTTATTTGACATTATCTTTGTACTTATCCAAGAAGTTTATAGATAATAATAAATAAATAATAAAATATATACTTACCTTTATATATAGATAGAGTTATATATAAATATCTCTGTCATCACGAAAAGATTTTATTTATCTTTGTGCCACCCCCGTGTAGCACTACATTTTTACTATATTTTTGAAGTAGTGATAGCTCAGTGGCTTTGGTTATGGACTGCCGCAGCAGGTCCATGGTTCGAATCCCGCCGCGGGCTTAAGCTTCACCTCATGGTGGAAGGGCATTTTGTGAATGCCCGCCTGGCTAGCGACCACCCTCAAGTAGAAAATCTGTCGCCAAGCACCTAACGGTGTGTTCTTGAGAGCCAGAGTAATTCTAGGTTAAAACCTAATACCTTCGACCATATCATCACTTACCATCAGGTGAGATTGTGGTCAAAGGCTTACCTATCAGCAAAATAAAAAACTATAAGTATATCGTCAATACTCTTATTTCCCAAGCACTTTTAGAAACTTTGACTCAAACTATTCCCCGTATGTCGATTTATTTACTATGAGAAAAAATACTATTCAGAAAATGATATATCATAAATTTTTTTATATTGAAATAAGTTAAAAAGTAATTACTACTTGCATGATACATTTATATGGCTTTGACATATTTTTATCTGCTTTTTATTTAACAGTAATTGTTCTATTTGTGATTATCATTATTTGCCTTGGTGTTTTATATATTTGTAATATTTTTATAAGAAGACTGTTGGAAATCCTTGAAAAATAAACTAAATAAAACATATATAATATGTCCAATGTGTGTGTACCGATACACAGACTGTCTTCAAAGAAGATTTTATTGAATGTCTTATAACAATAACCAAAGGCCACATATCCAGACGCGACAATATAGACCAATATAAAATTAAAAATTTTAAGTAACCCGCGAGACAGATCTTCATAAGATATAACTTAAAACTAAATACCTCAGATTTTTTATAAAAAAATCACATCAAAATCGGTCCATTCGTTATAAACGACTTCAAAAAGGAGTTTCTTATGTTTGTTACCTCAGAACTTTTTACTTGGTGAACTGATAATGATAATTATTTTTTATTTAAAAAATGATACTTGTCGTTTGGTCTCATTTAAATTTCATCCAAATCGGTCAAGCGGTTTTTGAGTTACACTCCAATAACTGAAAAATATTTTCCTATGTTGATGATATAGTCGTTGACAGTGAATGACAATCAATCCCGTAAGTAGCAAAGGTCACTAGACAGAGTGAAAAAAAATTATTACCAAAAAATGTAACCGACTGCTACACTCAAATGTGTGAAATAACTTATCGATGTCGTTACCATGGCAATGGTACTGACTTCAACAAGTTATTTCGGTTCCATTTTTTGGTTAACATTTTTTTTGGAAGCCATGATGTCACAGACATACTCAGACACGCGTACACTTCAAACTTATAACACCTTTCTTCTATAAGCTACTTGCATACATCGGCTCCCCGCAGCTCAGCAACGATGTCGTCCGTCCACCAAGAACTTGTGTGTCTACTAAATTGTAGATACTAACTACATTGTAATGTGGGCAGAGATACCATCTGAGTAGCTCCCAACCCAACTCTTTCATAACTTATTAGTTAACTATGCTTACTTAATTATGATGTTAAAACATTGATAATTATGCTTACTTAGTTTGTAGCAGGCATGTTCCATTATAGGACAAGTTTGTAGAGAGAAAAACCATTTGGTCGCTTCATATTACCAAATGACTTAGCTTCTGGTCTACGTTATTGAAATCAAAAGTTTTTTTTTTCATTTTAACCTAATCTTTTACGGCTTTTAAAGAATAGCTGATGAAAGTCAGTGCTTGGCGACAGATTAATACTAAAAAGGGAATCAATAACAAGCACTGTAGCAATTTCCATTCCTATAAAGCGGAAGTTCGTGATAGGATTCGAATTTAAGATACTTCTAGGTTAGCCTGAACAATATCTTCGACCACATCATCACTTACCATCAGGTGAGATAGTGGTCAAAGGCTAACCTATCAGGCATAAAAAAAATATATTTAAGATCACCTAACAGACGGCATACAAAACTCACGCCATGGATTAAACACGCGTTAGAGTGATCAAGGTAAGCTTTCTGATTTTTTTTTTATTTTTTATGCCTAATAGGTTAGCCTTTGACCACTATCTCACCTGATGGTAAGTGATGATGTGGTCGAAGATGTTGTACAGGCTAACCTAGAATTACTGGCTCTCAAGGACAGCTGCCGGAACACACCGTTAGGTGCTTGGCGACAGATTTTCAACTTGAGGGTGGTAGCTAGTCAATGTCACACATAAAAAGGTGCCAATACAAATGAATTGTTATAATAAGGTAAAGTAATTTTTAACCGTCCTCAGAAACGGAAGATCTTCGTCTGTATATGTTTTATGTTTGTAACCTCAGAACTTTCGACTGGGTAAACCGATTTTGATAATTCCTTTTTTAGATGAAAGCTGGTGGTTGTCGTTTGGTCCCATTTAAATTTCATTAACATCGGTATAGCCGTTTTGGAGTTACACTCCAATAACTAAACAATATTTTCCGTCGCTTTTCTCAAGATTCTGGGTTTTTCAGAGAAAGAAATTTTCTGTAGCAGTCAGGAGTCTGGAACTGTGGCATGTGGATGGCGATGGGCTCACTACATGAGACTAAAACAAATCCGACAGAAATTAGAACCTCTGCCTTCCCACCCAGTTTTACAATTGGTGATTGAAAATATCTTCAAAGACATGACGATATTTTCAAAATTATAGAATTACGTCACACCAAATACAATAAAATATGGAGTATATATATACATATGTATAATTTGACTTATATGCTTGATAATCGCGAAAACTGTAGAACTCGATATGTTTGGCGTCGCATCCAAAATAAAATCCCACCTGGCTACGAAGACGACAAAAGGCCCTCGAACTCTAGAATTAAAGATCGCTAGCGAGTAGTGATGTGAGTGGGAATGCTGTCATTACGCAAATGACACCAACAATGACTATCCCATCAACAGTTCCTAGTATTGGCATCGGGGGCTATTCTGACAATACCGTCAAACAGGGGTTACTTTGACTTACTCATTTTTGGAAAGATTTTGATGTGTAATAACCCAATACCCACAAAGTCAGGTATTTTTCCTGATCAGGGCATTTTATCTTTTTACCTGATGTTATATGATGATGGGGTCAAGTGTGAGAATTAAGCTTAACTGGTTCTGAAGGACAGCTGCCGAAAACCAGCAGATGTTTGGTGACAGATTTTTTACTTGACCTAGCCTAGTAAGCATTCGCTAAATACAACCTTCATAATAATACTAACTCCATGCTATAATGTTGCCATCTTGAGACAGTTTAATTATCCCCTCAATTTTTTATTTTTTTATTTTTTTTTCAAATGGATCCTAAGCCTTTGCCGTCCATCCTTACTAAATTTATATTTTCACAGAAAACGTGTTAACTTGGATTTCATATCTAAATAATTAGATAATTAGATATGAAATCCAAGTTAACACGTTTTCTGTGAAAATATAAATTTAGTAAGGATGGACGGCAAAGGCTTAGGATCCATTTTCTAGACCTGAACCCTAAAAAGGATAGAGAAGCTAGCAAACTTACAGGCTCAAGACAGTATCGGGTTTTTCTTAGGTCGCTTCTGGCAACATAAATTGGCAGCTAACACGGAAGTTCATTACAAAATATTATACTGTTTTCTGTTTGTTTGATTTTAATATTTTCTCATCATCTCATCAACCGGAACGTTGAACAAAGGTCTCCTGCACTGGGTGCCCCCAGGCTTAGCAGGCGTCTTGTGGAGCGCAGTATAAGCTCGCAGGTCTTCAGACGGCGCTGCTGCCCACCTCCTGGTATTTTGCCTTCCGTCGCTTCTTGTGACTCCGCAGATATATATAGGCCGTGCAATTCTAACTGGCACCACACGGTGGCAATATTTTATGATAACTTTTAATTTCATACTAACCAAATTTGTAGAATAGAGGCCCTACGCCCTACAGAACTATCAACCATGCAAATGTAGATGATTCTGGGAAGGATTGGCATGATAGGTACAGAGTACGAATGATATCCTTTAGAAACATAACATAGCATTTCGAAGTAATGATGACGCAGTGGCATTAGCTATGGACTGCCACGGAAGTGGGACATAGTTTGAATCCTACCGCGAGCTTGACTTGACACCGCATGGTGGTAGAGCGTTTTGGGAATGCTCGCCTGGGTAGCCCTCAAGTAGAAAATCTGCCGCCAAGCTGTCTGCTTTGAACGGTCCTTAAGGGCCTGTTTACCATCCTAGACCATACGATCACTTAGCAACAGCTGAGACAGTCGCTAAAACTAATCTATTTGGTATCATTTTTTCCTTAACTCCCACCTCTGAACGCAGGTGTCGCCTGTATTCCCAAAAGTGGGGGTCTGCAGATATGTCAACAGCAGCACTGATAAGTGTCGAAATATCTGCAGAACACGCTACTGGCCATAAGTGGTAACCGTCAGTCACTCGTGGTAAGAGATAGGAGCCAGGAGGTACGATTCTAGTCTTGCCAGTTGCTTGCCCCGTATTGTTCACAAATTACCACGGGTTTTTCTGTATAAAGTACGTGTGTGTTCGATATGCCAAGATTGTTCACCCCTTCTCTTACCTTCTAATTATATAAGCGGTGATATCAACCCTTCAGGAAATAGTAATTACTGCTGACTTCGCCAAATGTATCGATCAAACCTTCGCATTCAAATTGACTGCGAAGCCGACATGTCATGAGCCTTACTGGCAAAATTAGGTTGCAACTGATAAGCTCGCCCCCGTTTATATGGGTTCTAAAACCGTCATTTCTAGAACCCATATAAAGAGATATTCAGATAGATTCAGATCATTTATTGCTGCTATAAATGATTGCCGTAAATAGTACATAGAAGTTGTTGCAATAATTATAAGTAGGTACAAAGTCAATTATGGACACCGTCGGGCATAGCGACGCAGAAGAGAGGACTTGATATTAATTTTATGTCTTATCTGTCTTACTGTCAATCCCTTAGCAACATTCTGAGATATTTTTTGTTTTGTCTATTTTAAAAGCGTTATATAAATTATTCAAAATCTAACTATAAATTAATTGTTTTTACTAAATAGACAATACAAGTAATAAATGTAAAAAGCTTCACAGGATATAGTTTGGTAATTTCTCATGTATGCACCTGGTTCGCAACCATTCTAAATTATATGGTCAAGTACCTAACAGTATATTCCTGCAGTTGTCCTTGAGAGCTAGTGTTTTTTTTAGAGCTAAAATACTACTATCTTTCATCATCACAGCCCCAGCTCATAGTTGCCACGTTGTATCGGATAATCAGATTCTCTAAAAACCCTCTAATTAATTTGCGCTTTCCCTCCCCCTCCTCACCCCCCTAGATCCGGGGCTACTGTTTTACAACTATTGAACAAATGTTTCCTTCAATAAGGTGGTTTTGCCATAATCTCAACACTTGGCAGACTTCTTGGGGATCGCAATGAAAGGTGAAAGTTCTTCAGAAGGTACTGAAGGAATATTTTCCCCTCATCGCATTGTACGCCTCACACAGGATAGTTAATTAAGTTTAGTACAAACATTTCTGAATATTTTTAAAGTCATCGTGGATGCATTAAACTGTACCACAAACACCATGCACCCATAATTATATACTCTTGCCCATACAGATTATCAATGATCCAAAAAGTCAATTACTGTTACCTTTCCGAAACATGTGCTCATGCCTTCAACTATATCATAATATTCAATCAAATCTGCAAACCTATAAATTCACGTAGGTATGTAGTCACCTCAATCGCGCAGTATAATTTCCTCACGAAGCTTAAAGGCGCAATCACATCTACCGGGTACCTAAGGGCGGATCCACACGTATCAGCCCGTTAATTGAGTTACCGTGTCCCCGGTCCCGGAAGGGACTTTATTTGGACTCTTTGCAATGGGACATTCCGGAGGAAATTCCTAACGTTTTTGGAACTGTTTTGGAATTCGGTCGATGTGGTGATAAAACAAATGACAAATTCTTGTGTCTATTGTTATTGTAGCGAACGATTAATTTTAGGTTTACGACAGAAAATCAAAGTTATGACATGGTATGATGGGTGATGGGACAGATATTAGGCAAACTATTACCTTGCTGAAGCTAAAAGCCAGACTGTGTTAAGGCACCGTTAAAAAATATTGTCAGTAGAGTCTACTTGAACAGTGGTAAGGTGGGTCTTATTCAGAGAGTCGCTAAAACCAAAGTCACGGTAATATCGAGTGTGAATAGGATACATGTTGGTTATACCCTTCTGGAGAATGACGAAAAATACAAATAAATATTTAGGCTCGTGGTTAACTGGCCATGGGAAAGCGATACTGAGATCCGAACACGAGTAGCAACAGCTCGAGCTTCATTATATAAACATAAAAAAAGTTTTTACCACTGGACAATTTCCTATTAAGTTAAGGTTAAATACCCTTCAGTGTTAAATCTGGCCAGTCGTTCTCTACGAATGTGAAGCATGGACTGCAAAACTAGAACTTCGTAAAAAGATAGAAGCGTTTAAAATGAACAATGCCTACTCCGAGCCAAGAGCGCCCGCCGCGCCGCGCCGCGGCAACACTGGACCGCAGCTCGCTCTCTTTGAATATTTACATCGAGCAAAGTAACAAAAATATGAAACAATACATTACAGGCACAAGAGACTTAAGAACAGGAAGTCAATCCTAAGAGGTTGTTAGTATTTTAAAACCAATAACCCTGTATACAACTAAATATACTATTCATAAGCACGGGAATTAACCTCGGTGTACTCCGACAGGCAAAGCACGATGCCTGATTATAACTTAACATGAACCCACTAGTACTTTACATTTAATTTTAAATATAAGTAAAGTTTATGAAACAACAATTTATTTATGCCATATATTCTATATTTAGCTTATTCCCAGACTTCTAAAACCCATTGATCCCCAAAAATATAAGTTCATACAATGATTGACCTTCAAAATCTGTCTATCAATTAACTTGCAAATCAACTTAGGCAAATTGAAAACCAATTTAAAAAAAACGGCCAAGTGCGAGTCGGACTCGCGCACACAGGGTTCCGTACCATTACCTATACAACATTAGACTGCACATATCAACCTTTTTTTGTTTTAACGTGCGCGAGTCCGACTCGCTCTTGGCCAACCTTTTGTATTTGTTGTTATAGCGGCAACAGAAATACATCATCTGTGAAAATTTCAATTGTCTAGCTATCACCGTTCTTGAGCCTGGTGACGGACAGACGGACGAACAGCGAAGTCTCAGTAATAGGGTCCCGTTTTTATCCTTTGGGTACGGAACCCTAAAAAAGAAGACGTTCAAATTCAACACGTATTTTTATACCCTTCAAATATTACCTTAAAATCTAAAGACAAAAAAGAAATAGAGCGAAAATATATGTAACTAAAATAATAATTTGTAATATTGGTAGACACTAGACAGGAATCCAGGCTGCATTCAATTCTAATATGAAGTATCCTTTCTCTAACTTAGATAAATGCAAAAATATTCGTCTGGCCGCAGAGAAGGGACGCATTTGACCAAAACAAAATACAAGTTGTCTTGTGTAAGATGCCGCGGAACGTGCCGTGTTCTGGCATGCTGCTTGCTGCTCTAATATAGCGAGAGACAGCGGTACAAGTTTGTTACGAGTAGAAAAAAACGAGTAGAAAGTTGCCAAACAAAAAAAAAACAAATTTCCAAAACAACTTTACTAATCCTAATTTAGTTTGCTCTAAACTGAACGTAAGCAGCGTAACGATATTCTCAGCAGCTTTGAGGACGATGTAGCTTATAATAATGATATGAAAACCCGCACCTTCCAAATAGATAAACCCTACGAGTTTTATAAGTAGTTAAACATACAAAAACCATGTAGGACTAAAAACTCTCGCTTGGATGTATGTAGGTGATGAAGTGGCTGAAGATAAAATGGTAAACCGAAAATGAATGTGGCAGACACAATGATAACATTTCCAAAGACTCACTGTAGTCAAGTTATACATACTTTTCCTTATACACATTTATAATCACATATACTAAAAATTGCAAACACACAACATACATTACAAACTCACTTAGACTCAAACACTTCGCCTACACACACAATTTACTTTCCTTCCGCGCTAAATAAATATTGCAAGCACTAGATAGTTAATATAAGACGTAAGTGCCAGTGTTATAACTATTATGGGAGAAGCCTATGGTTTCTGAAACATAGCTGACGCTAATTCGGGAACCTATGGATTCATATCGACTCTGTACCTATATAACTCTTATATCTTATATTGATAAGCCTTTAATATTCTATAAATATACATACAAACATAAAATCACGCCTCATTAGTATTTATTTCTTCTAGATAATGCGACTCTTCTAACCGTTCCACTACTGTACTTTGTACATATCTTATTCTCTTTTACAGGAATAAAAACTATATAATAGTGTGTTTTAGCCTATTGACAGGCCTCCAGGTGACTTTGTCATTTCTTTAGTAAAATTAAATATATCAATTACTAATGGTGTAATCAATTACTAATGTAAAACATGATAATTGTAAAATAGGGTATTTACTAATTACTAACACCAGCAACTCCCGCACTACGCCCTAGTGTATGTTTTCTAGAACTTAGGGCATGCTATGTGTGCTTGTAAGGTTAACTCTATGGCTTGTCACCCAAGAGCCGGTAGCACGATCGTTGTATGGCCAGGAGAGAATTCTTTCACAGCCTTCTGCAAACTTACATTTGCGGCCGATATCCTATTAGTTCTAGCAAAATTTGTTATAACATGTTTGATGGCGTTCTTCGTTTCAGTAATATTTACATATATATATATATGGAGATTTCTGTGCTAAATAAAATAGCTCTAATTAGGTCTCATTGGGTATAGGTAAGTACCTATAGGTAGAAATTCTGTTTTTGTTAATGGGTTACAAGTTACCTATAACTGTAGATTGCAGATTGCACTAGATTATTTTGTTTATAAATTGATTTGAACGTTATAACCCTATACATACTTATCTGTGCCAAAACACGATAAAGCAAATACGTATATTGATGCATGGATGACCTACCGTGTCCAGAATAATATTATTGTACAAGCATCGTTAAGCTAGTATTTTTCCTCAAAGCTTAAAAAAATATATAGATCCATCTCTTCGTCCAACCGCAAAAAATAATTTTGCAAGTAAACCAACCAATCGTTTTGCAAGTGAAATGACATAACTGCGTCTAGGGTAAAGCGCAGAGTTATCGTACGTGATACTATCTGACAGATTGTGGGAAGCAAAAACGCTCGATGGCGACTAATCGGTACCATTACCTTACCATGTATGGATGCGCACAGAGTAGAGTGTGGGTAGAGAATTATCCCGCTAAATTGGTTGTTGTTTGTAAATAGTTACTGTATAAGCTTGTTTGGGAAACATTTGCCTAATTAGGAATATTACTTTCAATAGGAAATCAGTTTTAAAGACCACAATCGACTATATTTTAAAACTTGCCAAAAAAAAAATTGCCGGTGTCAGATTCAGACGCACTGACGTTGAAATAAATGCTTGGAATTTATATACTCGAACTTATATGGAGAAGGGTGAGTTAACCGTGCTTACCCTACTCGACTTCAGTAACGCGTTTAATACCGTTGATTTCGATATCCTCTTAAGTCTTCTGCGCTCTATTAACATATCTCCTACCGTTATTGACTTTTTCCACAGTTACCTGTTTGGACGCCGACAAAGGGTTCGCCTTGAAGATTCCTGTTCTTCATGGTGTAACACGACAGCCGGCGTACCGCAGGGCGCGGTTCTATCTCCTCTTCTTTTTGCTGCTTTTATAAACTCTATATCTAAAAATATCACTTCATCTTACCACCTTTATGCGGATGATTTACAGATTTATTCACAAGCCTCTCTTGACAAAATATCAGATTGTGTCGAAACTACCAATAAAAATTTAAGACATATAGCAGATTGGAGCAATGATTTTGGTTTAGTGATTAAACCAACAAAAACAAAAATTATTGTCGTAGGCAGCTCCCGAATGTTGACTAAATTGGACTGGGATACACTGCCTCCGATCATTTTTGACAACGTAATAATTCCTTACAGCAAGCAAATAAACAATCTTGGATTAATAATTGACCAGTCCTTGTCATGGGGCCCTCAGTTGGAAGCAGTTAGTCGCAAAATGTTTGCTTCTGCGGGTTCTTTAAAGCGGCTTCGCAATTTTCTTCCGACTGCTACCAAAGTTACTACCTTGCTCAATCTCTTTTACTTCCAATTTTGGACTATGCCGATGTCTGTTATCTAGATCTTAGGGAGGATCAGCTAAACAGACTTGAGCGTCTCCAAAATTTCTCAATCAGGTTCATATTTGGCTTACGCAAATATGACCACGTTTCCAAATTTCGTCATAAGCTCAAGTGGCTTCCCATTCGCCTTCGCCGGAATACTCATATTCTTTCCTTTCTCTTTAATATACTGTTTAATCCATTTTCCCCGCGCTATCTTAAGGAACTCTTTGCGTTTCTTGATTCGGCTCATGCCTTGACATTGAGGTCATCAGAAAATCTTTTGCTTAAAGTGCCGCCACACAGTACATCGCTCTATGATGCTTCATTCTCAGTACAGGCTGTTCGACTCTGGAACAGTCTGCCAGTCTCCATTCGAAAGTCGCAGTCATTATACATATTCAAAAAAAGAGTCAAAGAATTTTATTTGTCCACTCTTAGCTAATTTTTGTCTTCCATAGTATAAAATTTTATTTTTATATTTATGTAGTATGTCTATATATATTTTATTATGTATGTATTTATATAGTGAAGGTTGTTAGTATATAATATATACTAACATATTATGTATATGTATGTATTTATTAAGTGTTTGTATGTACGTTTATTTAGATAATATTGAATGTAGGTAAGTATGTATAATGTAATTATTTATATAGGTGTAAAAGTGTAAATACTCAGTTAGGTTACTATTATATAAGTTATGTTTAATTTGTTAATTGCCAACCTGGCTAATTTTAGCGAGTTTTTTTTCCTCCAATCGGTTGTCTGGAAGAAATTGCTTTAAGCAATAAGACCGCCCTTTGTATACGTTTATTTGTTGTTTCTTTGTAATGTTATTTGTAATGTATGCAAATAAATAATTTTCTATCTATCTATCTATCTACTCGTATATAGCGTGTAGTCTACTTTGAATTTGAAAAAAAAAAAAAAAACTTTAACTTCATTGCTCTCAGATTTCTAGTATTGGGGTACAACAATACATCCGATGGAATTATGCTAGGCTAGGCTGGTTACCTCATGATCCTACTAGAACTAACAGAAAATAGCGATTCAGATATCTCTACATAAAGTTACCCTGGATAAACCACAGTGCATATATGGTCAGTATAGCCACCGCCGCCAGAGGACCACAAAAACTAGCCGCACGCTCGTTTAGTGAACAATTACTTATCGTCGCCCTTCTCGGTATGACTCGGTATCTTTATTCTGAGTACACAGCGAAACTCGATCGAAAGCGAAGTAATAAAAAAAATACTCAAACCATATAATTATTATTATTTATTTCAGTTATTAAAATATAATAATTTATAATTATATTTATCATATAATTATTTTCCGTCAACGCTCTTGGTAGCCGTCTTTATTATAATAGTCAGCGAAGCTGGATCGATAGCGAAGTGTAATCGAATAAATTTGATATCTAAAACAGGATAATTAGTGGACAATTACTTAGTGCCCGCCCTTCTCGGTAACTTCTCTGCCGTCTTTATATATTTAGAATATAAAACATTTAAAACAAAAATAATGATAAATATATTTACGCGATATAAACAGTTTAAAGTTATTTAACGAGCTAGTAACTGTCACGTCTGTCACAGTGTTACCGTTATTTTGTTGTTTATACAATATCAAGTAAAGTTAGTCACAGAAATGCAAAAGCGAACCGGTTCATTACCTATCGCATTTTTGTAGCAAAACGTCATCCGTTGTTGTCAAGACGTCAATATACTGCTGTTTATAAATCAGTACTTCAGTACTAATATTATAAATGCGAAAGTAACTCTGTCTGTCTGTCTGTCTGTCTGTCTGTTACGCTTTCACGCCAAAACTACTGGACCGATTTGAATGAAATTTGGTATGGAGATAGTTTGAGACCCGGGAAAAAACATAGGATAGTTTTTATCCGACTGCGCAAAAAGAGGTTAATGTTTTCGCGCGATAACCGACATACGCGCGGGCGGAGCCGCGCCTGGAAAGCTAGTACTAGTAATAGTTGTTTTAAAACTTCGATGAATTGTCGTGGGTATATGTTCAGAATAGTTGTCTCCCTTCCCTTGTTTATGAATAAAACAGGCGGACCTTATCGCTGGTGTCGGTGGTGAGTGTCCCGAAACCGGGCTCAGTCTCTAGGGATGGCATGCGGAAATTACGTCATCGTATGTGACATTTCTTTTTCCCTTTTTATATTTCGAAGTTGATAGTACATAAATAATTGCTTTGTTTCTACAAAGTTATTTAGATGTAAACATTTAAACCGACTTCCAAAAATGGACGATGTTTCACAAGTCAACGCGATTCATGTATTACTATGTGTACTTGTTAATGGATTATTCAATCTTGACGTTTAATATATATCCAAAGTGGTATCAATTAAATTTCTTCAACAGACATTTTTTGTAGTAGTTCATCAAAGTGACTTCGTCTTGTCTAATGGTAAGCAGAGATGGCATCAAGACGAGGTGACCATTGAGGCAAAAGAGAGCAAGATGGCAATGAACCGCAAGGTACGTTAATCAAGAGAGATGCTTTTTCTCGCCCCGCTTTAAAGATCCAGAGTCATAGCTACAAGGAAAAAAGTACACCGGCAAAGAGTCCCATAATGACACGACAGAGTTAGAAACTGCCAAAATGTTTGGTTCGTTGTAACATATTATTCTTAACAGTACCTATAATATGGACAATATCCAGGCCGAAACGAGTTGTTTGTGACTGGAATGGTGAGGAAGCAATAAGATTAAACATCTCTTCAGAACATTCACCATGATACAAACGATATAAAACGCTAGGTGAAACTATATATAAATCTATATGTAAGTATATATAATATATGGCGTCAGGTGAAATGAGTGTTCCTTCCGAGTATATACCTAATGGGGTTTCTCCGCTGAGAAATCCATAATATCCAGTTTTTCAGTTAAACCTAATGAATTGAAAAAAATATTTGCTAATAAGTATATATCTGCATACTACTTTTTATTTTACATAAGTGTGACGTATCAAGCACATGGCACTCCGAGATTTCTTATGTGTCGTTCGTCCAGTAATTTCACTGGCTGCAATGCCCTTCAAACTTAAACACAGTATAGTGTTTGCTCACAACTCCGAAGCGAAATATCTGATATTGTGGTGGTACCCACCAAGGCGGACTATTGCTAACCTACCACCAAATGAAATGTCTATAATCAATCTTATAATCTTCGACCGGATGAATCTGTCAAAATAAGAACATGTGAAACATTATGAAGCAGTGAAGGCTCAGCGGCATTGACTATGGACTGCCACGCAGCAGGTCCATGGTTCGAATCCCGCTGCGGGCTTGAGCTTCACCGCATGGGGGAAGGGTATTTTGTGAATGCCCGCCTGGCTAGCGACAACCCTCAAGTAGAAAATCTGTCGCCAAGCAATTAACGGTATGTTCCGGCAGCTGTTCTTCAGAGCCAGTAATTCATGGTTGTGCCTGTTAGCACCTTCGACCACACCATCGCTTACCATCAGATAATATTGTGGTCAAAGCCTTACCTATCAGCAATTTAAAAAAAAAAATCCGATGTAGAGACTGCCATTAAACATGCAGTTCAGTTGGACAATCGTAAAAGTATATCGGTTCTCGGTAGTCGCGCTGCGGTCTCCGCGCACCTGCTTGGCGGCACGCCAGCTCCAACAGCAGCGGGTGATGGTCGGATGACACGCCATGCACTGTTGTGTATAATCCAATCACTATTTTGACGGGAATTTAATGATCGTATTCTGTTTAGTTCAAAGGACATTCCAGTGATAATTGTAAAGCGAGCAATTAACAGCGAGTTTTTTGCTTAAAATGTTCTGTTCTTTTTAGTATTACGACTTTTGTTTTCTTTTTTCTAATTTGTCATTGTTTTTTTTACCTTGTAAACAAATTCGAGAGTAACGTTTGTCTTATGTGGACAAACTTGTTTGTTCTAATTATTTAATAATTAAGTGATCATGGTCAAAATAATTCTATAATATTGTTATACGTGTTGTCCTATAATTGATATGGTTCTAAAAATGTTTATTTAAAATTGTTAACAGGCTGTTGGATGACCAATAAATAAATAAATAAATAATCCAATCACTATTTTGACGGGAATTTAATGATCGTATTCTGTTTAGTTCAAAGGACATTCCTGGGAAAATTGTAAAGCGGAATTCATGTACTTGAAAGCTTTGTTCTATGAATGAGTGAGTCTGCAATGTAGCTGTAGTGTTGTATATAGTTCGTAGTTTTATGTTAATAAAGGAATTCCGCCGGTTAAACAAAAAGTTAATATAATTATATACGTATCCTTTAAGTTTAGTGCCAATCAGAAGCATTTGAACATTTTAAGCACTGTTCCACATTAATGGGCATGCAGCACATACATATTCATTTATATACACACATACACATTACGCTAGCCTTGGACCACTATCTCACCGGATGGTAAGGGTGGACGAAGATGTTGTTCAGTCTAACCTACAATTACTGGCTTTCAAGGACAGCTGCCGGAACACACCGTTAGGTGCTTGGTGACAGATTTTCTACTTGAGGGTGGTAGCTAGCCAGGCGGACATTCCCAAAGTGCCCTACTACCATGCTGTAACGACCGTCATCCAAAGACAACAAATGGGACCGTCGGCTATAAAATGCCCTCCGATGCACGTGCACGCTCAGTAGTAATGTCACTAGCGGTCACCTAACCGTGTAATGACCGCGGCGAATCTTACGTAATTTGGCTGATCGGTTAAGAACGGTCAAGCAAACTCCGCTACGGGCGCTTCCAAATACATGGAGGACAAAATGTACGTTGAAACAGTCACATATAGATACTAATTATACCGTTTTATACCGCGGCAACTCAAATCAACAATCCAGGTCACGAGCTGCTCCGCCCCATTCGAGTCCAGTATAAAATTACCAAAAGTCTCATTAAGTCGTGGTTAATTTAACTTACGCCTAATTTAATGCTTTTTGCTCGCACTCCAATCACATTATATAGATTGAAACGTCAGTTTGGGCGTTTTGGGCGAGGTGAAAGGCGTTATTGGCGTTATACCGGTAGGTCGAGTACTTTTAAGTTAGGTTATTCAAGAATGCGGAATCAGAATTTTTGTTCGAAATAAACATGCACCTGATATTTTAGTTCTCTGGTGTAGAAGTGACATTCGGATTATAGGAATATTATTTTATTTAATATTGATCAAAAAATTCAATTATTCTTAATCATCTTGCAATTAATTATTCTTAAGTAAAAGTTTGCAATTTTATTGATTTTTACTATTCATAATCGAGTAATGACCCCCGTGATGTGCCGGAGTAGTATTAGACCACCTCAAATAGTCCTATGGGAGTCGATCTCTAAGACGCCTGCCAAGCGTGGGAGTAATGGCAGCTATACCTCTCCCGGTAATGGTGGAGGTTTTTATTGATGATGATGAGAAGTGATGACTGTAAACGGAATATTTTAGTTACGTTAAATCTCAAACACTATAGTATTATACTAGATAGGGAATTGGAACTGATTGTTAAAAACTACCTATGTACATTGTACATACATCGTATTTAGAAATAAAATTTGTATTGGTACCATGTACCATAAAGACACAGAGCTTGACTAAGCGAAACTTTAGAGCTGTATTAATATATTTTTCTATGGACAGAATAATATGGAATCGTGTTTTTGGATCAAGCATAATGTTTGTAATATTCTGTCTGGGCGGGATTCGAACCGTTTCCCATTTCGCGCTGGATGCCTAAATCAGGCATACATTTTTTTCCTCCAATAATTTGTAAAATATGATTTTCACACGCGATGATGCCTGTAATCATATTTAGAAATATGAAAGATTTTTTCAAATCGGTCCCGTAGTTTCAGAGCGTATTCAATGCAAACAAACACTCAAATCTTTCCTCCTTATATTGTTACCTAAGTTTAGATTTCAGCTAGTGCATTCCTCTTGCGAGCGCTTCAATATTTTTCGTTACAAGCATCCGTCTGTCTGTACCTCCTACCCAATGTGTATGTAGAATTTATCTAATAGATCACAGTATTAGTCACCGCAATCAAAACACTTAAAAAGTTAATGAGATCCCATCGGCGACGGCTCATCTCTGTCAACCTATCATTCGCAAAGCTCTTCAGCAATTTCACTATCTTTGTACCTTCCGACACATTCCTTATTATCTTTGTAATAAGGTCGAAGATAACTCAATGTCAGCTGGAGGAAGATGTCGAATCAGAGATTGTTGAATGAAGTGCTTGACTTGATGACCCATCGAGATTTATCGTATTGATTATGGTTGTTACTTACAATGTTTCTTTGGATGATAACTTTTATGTCGGTACTCTGTACAAGTACATATAATCGTTATACAATGTACGGAGAATTACGATCTATGACTTTTGAACCTACTTCAAAAAAAGGAGGAGGTTCTCAACTCGACTGTATTTTTTTTTATTGTGTTACCTATAACTCCTTAAAGGGGGTACCGATTTTGATGATTTTTTCACATTCGAAATTTGGTACTTGACATATAGTCCCATTTAAATTTGAGTGAGATCTGACGAGTAATTTTTGAGTTATCCCTTATAATAATAAAGAATATTTTATGCTTGCCGTTGGTTATTTTTTTTATTACTACAATAGAGATTCTATAAGGCTATGTCTCGCCTGTTACACGCTGCCAAAAGGACTGATTCCATTTGTCTTTACGCCGCTGCCGCCTGCTAATTGAAGTATAAGTGATAATGGTCTCGAAGACTAGGTGGTAGGTCTCTTTAGCAAGATTCCGTCTTGGTGGGTACCACAGCGGTGTCAGATATTCTGCCTCGAAGCAATAGTGTGCAAACAATTCTGTATTTAAGCGTGAAGGGCACTGTAGCGAGTAAAATTACTGGGAAAAAATGAGACATTACAACTAACGTCTCGGAGTGCCGATGGCAGTGCAGTATCTACCAAAACGAGAATGGTGACACTGCAACTGTAACAGATAGGCATGATGCTTACCATCACGCGGACGGTGAGTTCTTCTCCTTGCTTCATAATATAAATAAGATATCAATAAACTTCGTAATGGGAACTGGACACGGAGGAAAATGTTTATGTCCGTACTTCCATTTTTCGTTTCACAATTCTAATCTTTATTGCCTGCTTTATACAGTGGCACAATCGTCACGTTCAACAATTGTATCCGGGGTTCAATCCCCGGCTGCACACACATGCTATTTCTTTGTTTTCATACAGAATATTCTTAGTAAATGGCAATAAGTTCGCACCACCTAAAATTCCATCATATGCAATGTTTTGTTCATATACCTCTACAAGTGAACTCCTTCCGGGACAAATGGCGTGTTGATCTTTAACATAAAATCATCGTAATCACTGTGTCATCTACTCAGTGTCTAACATCAACACATAATGATGACCTGTAACGTCGTACATTAGCGGCTGAGCGCGAGCTGGCCTGACGCCAAACAGGTGCGCGGCGACCGCGGAACAATCGTGTAACGCGCAAAATTATTGGACTATTACACGATTTACGATACCACTTTGTATGAAGAAACGATGCTGTGATTGCAACGCCACAGAAGCTAATATTAGCAATTTGCAACCAGATATCAAAGTAATATTAATCTTCGAAGAGGTAAGCAGAGGTTTCTTCTCTCATTTTTATTCATTGTACACAAAAGTCAAAAGTCAATACCATTTATTCAATTTCAGCATTTACGACGCTCTTATGAAGCTCAAATACGAATTTGAATATTCTACATTGTACTGCCACGTTCAGTAAAAAAAATGTATTGTCCACTTCGAGAAGAACGGGCAAGAACTCGGGGCTGTTAATTTTAACCATAGAGATATAAAATACTATTCTGTTCTGTGCTTTTAACAATGTGTTACAATAGTATATTGTGATAGAAGTGAGCTAAGTTGCTCATTATATACGAGGCTGTGGGTTGCATTAAATCAGCTGAGTGTATAATGAGCAAGTTGCTCGGTTGCGAGGAAAAATATATATTGCACTAATGCGATACAAACAACATATTTTCGTATGTTGTTTGTATAAGCCGATAGTCGATATTCCATATTGTAAAGTAGATAGTTGATAGTCGATAGTTGATAGTCTATAGTCGATAGTCAATAGTCGATAGTCGATAATCGATAGCCGATAGTCGATATTCGATAGTTTTTTTATTTTTTTTATTTGGTTTTGTTCATTTTCCTCAGACTCCGGGGTCCGTGCCATTTTTTAAGTTAATCGAGAAATTTGTTAAGTAATTACATTACTATGGGGAGCATTCTTACATACTAAATGGGGGAACACAGTTTCAAGGAATATACTACTACTAAATAGTAGCAAACAGATTTGCACAGGTATTCCGAACGGACCAGTGTCCTCAAGCAGCGCTCGTTCACGAGTTGACTCGCGTGCCAGCCATCGTCCTCCTCAACCATTTTTGAGGGAAGAGGGCGACCCGACACACGATGCCACCGCTTGCCAACACATTTTCGTGTGCATGACTGTTCCGAATGCCCGCACGAATCTGTTTGCTAATGGGGGAGAAAACTATAATTAAACACTAAATCTTTACGCATTACAATAAAAACTGAACTTTGAGATGTTCTTAGTCTGCCTCTCCGACATCCATTCTCACCAGGACATCTATCACCACACTGTTGCGATCTCTGATTGCCATCTTTAAGTTATAGTCGCGGATCTCTTTGCGTCTTGCAGACACCGCTCTCCGAACGAACCGTCCAATAGCATCATTTGCGTCGTCAGCGTAGTACGTGAAAGTCCCGGTGTGTCGTGAGACTTCGACGACTGCGTGTGAGACGCTCTCGTGCAGCTTCATTCTACCCTTGGTTTTTATTGCGATTACTGACTCGTATGTCAGTCCCTGTGCTTCGTAGATTGTGAGGATACGAGATCCCGTGCCTGCTCCGTAGCCCTCGTTGGTCAGGGTCTCTTTTTCTTCCTGGGTGTGAACCAGGAACAGGATGTTTGGGAGGGTTTTGGGGATTTTCGCATCCGTATATCCTTTCTGTTCTAGGGACTGGATACGTGGAGCTGAGGAGTATATACCTGAGTATATTTCCCTCAGTGCGTACGCGACATCCATTGGGTTCCGGTGCGTGCGATATTCGACGGTTGATAGTCGATAGTCGATAGTCGATAGTCGATAGTCGATAGTCGATAGTCGATAGTCGATAGTCGATAGTCGATAGTCGATAGTCGATAGTCGATAGTCGATAGTCGATAGTCGATAGTCGATAGTCGATAGTCGATAGTCGATAGTCGATAGTCGATAGTCTATAGTCGATACTCGATACACGATACTCGATTCTCGATAGCCGATAGTCGATACTCGATAGTTGATAGTCGTTACTCGATAGTTGATAGTCGATAATCGATAGTTGATAGTCGATTGTTGATAGTCGATAATCGATTGTCGATAGTCGATAGTCGAAAAGTCAAAGTTTGGCGATTTTATTTTTTCAATTACAAATCAAAGAAAATATGCTACTCGTAATTTTGACTAACCTAGCAATCTTTTATGCTTGATTTGTGACTGCGATACCTTAGTACGTTTATTAAAGAACACGTTAGTGAAAATATCACCATAAAATTGTGAAATTTGTGGTGACAGTACCAATAAATATGGTTAAAGGTATTGATTTTCCTCATTTTTTTAAATTTGTCAGTTAAAATTTAAATAACCAATAGGGACTTTTGTTTATATTTTTTTCCGGGACTGTTGTGACCCCCCCTTCACACCGCGTGCCCACTTGAAGTTTAGGTCTGGGTAACCATGTATGATAAAAAAAAATACTCACCGATCATAGATTTCATGACGAAATGAAAGCTCCAGGGTTTCTCAAGGGGCATTACGGTGAAGTTTACCTGTACGTTTAGATACTGTGTTAAAGCTTGCAATTCTTTCCCTTAACCTCATTTCACCTCGGCCAAACACGACCTGAAGAAAGAAGATTTGAATTGCGCGCCAGTCAATATCAAGCTATGCCGTGTGGTGGCGCCACGACGGAAAAGAAAGAAATCTTTATACGAGAGACGTGTGTGAGCGCGCGCGAGTGCTAACTAAATTAAATTGGTAAAATCTCCCATCTTTACTCTAATGGGCCCATATTTCAACTTGTATAGCACCAACAATAACAAATACTGTCAAAACAAATATCTACCTAATATCAGTGTAAACAAAGTGTTCACCAGCGTAAAGGGATCGAGAGGATTGGATCTCAGGCCGAGGTTAGTACCTACCTATCCACTATCCTCATTCTTTTTTTTCAAATGCAAGCAATTTTTGTTATCATACATAAAGTGGTCACTTCGAGCGCGAATGTCCTATGGATTATTTTGGGTTCAAATTTATTAAAAAACTCCAATAATACAGGTCAACAACTTTTATAAAACTGCTTACAATACAGTTAATCAGTTAATTCATACATCCCTAAGTGCAAAATAAAATACTAGTTACAGCGTTTTGTGCTCAGAAAAACCAATTAAACTTGTATAATAATACATTTTACGTTTTATAGTCGTGTTATTTAAGTACCCCCTTTTGAACAACCATTCGTGTTTAAGTTTGTGAAATGGTTGCGGATGACAATGCTCAATTAATATTACTTACTACTCGAAAAGAATACATATATCGCGAAATTCAGATTCTATATGATTTATCAAACGAGATTCAGAAAAATAAAACTAAATTAAGTACTTTTAAGAGTAGGTATAAACGTATTGAATCAGTTCGTTCAGAATTTATAGAAGTAGTGAATGAAATAAACGCCTTAAAACTGAAAATCGATCCAAAACAGGTTATTGATTACAAATCAGTGGAATCATTTGATATGTTGTACTACAGCGTTCATGCCGCGGCTGAAGATAATTTAGCCGATGCGATCCGTGCGATCGATGACACGAACGCGGTCGGCTCGAAGCCGATCGGGCAAGCTAGACTAGGCAAGATCGAGTTGTGTAAATTTGATGGAAATATAGAGTTATGGCAAACGTTTTACGACACTTTTCTGTCTTTAGTACACGACAACAACAATTTAACATCGATCGAAAAGTTTCACTATTTACTGTCTTGCCTCTCAGGTTCCGCTTTGTCAGTAGCGAAGGGTGTACCGGTTACAGCTGATAATTACAGCGTTGTTTTTGATGCGCTCGTGAGCCGTTTTCAAAACAAACGCATATTAGCCACAAACTATCTAGATAAGATATGTACCTACCCTGCGATGAAAGTAGGTAATTTAAAAGATTTACGAAACATGACAAGTTTGTTGTACGAATCAGTTAATGCACTAAAGGCAATCAAAATAGAAAAGTTAGGTGAATTCGTACTTTTTCATTTGGCATCTCGTAATCTTGATTTTGATACACGGATGCGTTTTGAGTCTCAGAATAAAGAGGCGATACCTTCCTTTGACAACTTGTTACAGTTTCTTCAAGATTATGTAAAAATACTGGAGGCAAGCGAAACGTGCGTTTCATCTCAAATGGCTAGAGAACAAAGAGTGCAACCCCGATTTCAAGGTAATCGCAACCTTGATATGCAAATACGTAAAAATAATAACCAGGCATATCGCTCCGCGTATGCCGCTTCTTCCCCTGTGAACTCAGGGCCGCACTCAGAATATACACTTGGATCTTTACCACACCCGAATGTTTTTGATGGGGTCTGTCCGAACTCGAGCGCGGGCCAGGATTCAGAGCCAGGACCGTACTCAGAACCAGGGCCGTACTTGAATTCGGGGCCCTACACAGACGGAGGACCTTACTCCGATGTAGAAGCGTATTCAAACCCACACGATGAGCATGCAATTACAGGAACGTACTCAGCGTCAGTTTCGTATAACAACTCAAACAAGTTCCCTGATTGCGCTTGTTGCGGTTTTTCGCATCATGGAATTTATAAATGTCCTTTATTTCATGCCTACAATCTAACGGGTCGTCAAAGGGTAATTAAATCGAAAAGCCTTTGCGTTAATTGTTTACGCCCAAATCACAGCGCGGATAAGTGCTTTTCTAAATCTAACTGCACAAAATGCAACGCGCGACATCATACACTATTGCATGAACCAATAACTGTGGTAGTACCTGGCAGTAGCATTAATGTTGAATCGGAGCAATTGGCGACCGCATCGAATCCCGCCATAACGATGAGTACAACAAGTACGAGCGCCCATGTGGGGAACAGTCGCGCTTTAGTTCTTCTTGGTACATGCATAGTTCGCGTGCAAGGTCCTGGAGGCACTATGAATGTTCGAGCACTCATTGATAGTGGGGCACAAGATTGTTTTATGACGACTGCCTGCGCTCAGCGTCTGGGGTTGCCTTTACGCCGCTGCAACTTAGCCGTCGCAGGCTTAGGACAAAATTTTGTACATCAAATAAAAGGAGTAACGTCGTGTTGTATACAACCACGTGACTCTGATGATCCTCGCTTTGACATATGTCCTATTGTGATGAACACTATTACAAATCAAATGCCTACAGTGGAGGTTCCTCCTACCGTTAGAGATGCTTGTAAACACTTAACATTAGCTGACGACGAATTTGACAAACCTAACAATATTGACCTTCTTTTGGGGGCTGAACTCTTCCACGACCTTTACGATGGGCAACGCCTCAATTTAGGCCCCGGTCTACCTAATGCGATCCACAGCATATTTGGTTGGGTTATAACAGGAAAACTAGATCCAAAATGTCGACCGCCACCAACGACCACATCCCTATTTGTATCCACCCTCGCCCTCGACAAAGTAATAAAACGTTTTTGGGAAATTGAGGAGCCACCCTCTATCAACATCATAAACCCAGAGGATGAGCAGTGTGAGATATTATATTCAAGTCTAGTTCAACAGAAACCGGACGGTAGATATGTTGTACCGATATTGCTTAAAGAGCCGTGCGGCGTTACTCTTGGAGAATCGTATAATACTGCGTTGGTTCGGCTACTTAAGCTTGAGAAGCGGCTTTCTGGTCAAGTCAAACTTAAGGAAGACTATGTTGACTTTATGCGTGAGTACTCTAGCTTGGGTCACATGCGGCTCGTTAGCAAAACAGAAAACAGTGGAAACATTATTCCACATCATTGTGTTTTAAAACCTGATAGCGTTTCGACAAAACTGCGAGTAGTGTTCGATTCCAGTTCAAAAACATCAAATGGAACTGCACTCAATGATATAGTGCACATTGGCCCGAAATTGCAGAATGATATAGTGGATATTATCACCAAGTTTCGAATTCCTAATATTGTGTTCACTGCAGATATATCAAAAATGTACCGAAATATTGAACTCAGACCGGAAGATAGAAAATACCAACACATTCTGTGGAGAGACACTCTCGAAGAACCTGTTCAAGAGTTTGAACTTAATACGGTCACGTATGGCGTGAGTAGCTCCCCTTATTTGGCAATCCGCACGTTGCATCAGCTGGCTAAAGACCATGGTCCGCAATGGCCTCAAGCCGCTACTATCCTTTTGCAAGATACGTTTATGGATGATATCACCGCTGGAGCGTCATCTGTAAAAAAGGCCATAAAACTGAAAGACGAATTGATAAAGTTATTAAACTGTGGGAAATTCGAATTGAGGAAATGGACTAGCAACTCCCTTGAAATTCTTTCTGAACTACCGGTTGAGTATTGTCAAGTACCAAAAACATTTTGTGACGAAAACAATCAACACACACTTAAAATCCTGGGTATACAGTGGGATCCGTCTGAAGATCTGTTTACCTACTCGCTTTCCGAACTGGACTCGAAATGTACTACAAAGCGGTCAATTTTATCAACTATTGCCCGCATTTTCGACCCTCTCGGTTGGCTTACACCCGTCGTACTCATAGCAAAGCTACTCATACAACACCTGTGGCGACTTCAATTGAAGTGGGATGATCCTGTACCCCATGAGGTTCAACTACAATGGCAGAATTTTTGTTCGGAATTACAAAGATTACCGGAAGTACGTATCCCGCGACAAGTAGTGATGTCTAACGCATCAAGATTTGAACTGGTGGGTTTCTCTGACGGATCCACCAAAGGATACGGCTGTTGTATCTTTATGCGATCTTCAGATGATGGCGTATCTTCCTCTCATCTTTTGATTGCGAAATCGAGAGTGGCACCCTTACGACCTTTGACAGTTAATCGCCTTGAACTGCTCGCTGCAGGGCTACTGGCACGTGTATTGAAGCATATGGTCCAGCTGCTACATTCACGAATCCCTATTACCAGAATCACTGCTTTTACAGACAGTAACACCGTTTTAGCCTGGTTAAATACTCCACCATACAAGCTTAAAACATTTGTATCTCATCGCGTAGCTAAAATAAATGATGATATCGATGTCCGGAACTGGCAACACGTTGGTTCTCTTGACAATCCTGCGGATTTGTGCAGTCGTGGCTTGAGCTGCTCGCAACTAATTGGCTCTCCAATCTGGTGGTTTGGCCCAACGTGGTTGACTGCCGATCCGGCCACCTGGCCTACGCAAAGAGAATCGTTAAATCTAGATACTATTCCGGAATTGAAACCTGCAGCCAGAATTTCACTCCCAGCAGCCACCCCTGATGAATCAAGCGTAATTACTGAGTTACTACGTAAACACTCCTCGCTGACTCGAATCCAACGTGTTCTAGCCTGGTGCTTACGCTTTGCTAATAATGCAAAAAAGAAGCGCGTTAACTCAGGATTAACGGCAAAAGAGCTTGACACGGCAATGTTGAAGTTAGTCGAACACGAGCAAGCAGTATTCTTTTCAGCTGAGATAAATTTAATCAAAACTAAGAAACCATGTCCTCGTTTCATACAAAAACTAAATCCCTATATTGACGAAAAAAACCTTCTGTGTTTGGGAGGGCGTTTAAAAAATGCGAGATTACCACAAATGTCAATTAATCCATGGTTGCTACCCAAAAGTTCCCGACTTTCGCTGTTATTGATAGATTATTTTCATAAACTGTATCTTCATTGTGGACCACGTACTTTACAATCTCTTGTACAAAGAAAATATTGGATCCTGGGCATACGCAATTTGATCCGTTCTCGCATATCTAAGTGTGTGACGTGTTACAAGGTAAATCCAAAACCTTGTCAACCCTTAATGGGTGATTTGCCGTCACTGAGAGTCCAACCTTCAAGGTGTTTCCAAAATATTGGTATAGATTTTGCCGGTGCGTTCACCGTCCGAGAAAGCCGTAGACGTAAGGCTCCTACGTACAAAGTGTACGTTTGTGTGATGGTCTGCTTAGCCGTGAAGGCGATCCATCTTGAAGTCGTTACCGATTTATCGACCCCAGCCTTCATCGCGGCACTTGATCGATTCGTGTCACGTCGAGGATATTGCCAGCAAATTATTTCTGATTGTGGAACAAATTTCATTGGAGCCAAGCGTTACTTTAACGAGATTCAGCAGTTTCTGTTAAATCAAAAATCAGAAATTGACATAGATCTATCAAGACGTGGTATAGTTTGGCGACTTAATCCACCCACTGGCAGTCACTTTGGTGGCATCTTTGAAAGTGGAGTAAAATCTATGAAATACCACCTTAAACGTATAGTGGGTCTTCAGATTCTTACCTATGAAGAACTGACGACGGTACTCACTAAAATCGAGGCTGTCCTTAATTCTCGTCCACTTTGTGTGTTATCTACTGATCCTGATGAAGTAGACGTATTGACACCTGGTCATTTTCTAATTGGAAGTCCACTAGTAGCATTGCCCGAACCTCAGCTTCAGAATGTGTATCTTCCACCGTGTAAGCGATGGCAGTTGCTTCAAAAACTAACACAAAGTTTCTGGTGTATCTGGCAACGCGACTACCTACACACGTTACAACAGCGGGTGAAGTGGTCCACAGGCCAAGCTAACCTTCAAATTGGAAACGTCGTTATGATCGTTGAACAAAACCTGCCTCCGTTGGAGTGGCGTTACGGAAAAGTTACTGCTCTCCACCCAGGCATGGACGGTGTTGTACGCGTCGTCACCCTTCGTACAAAAACAGGGTCTTTTAAACGGCCAGTCGCGAAATTGTGTCCATTACCTCTAACAGATTAACTTCCATATAATTAGTATTCCTTCTAGTTAGTAAGTACGTAGAGTAGGCATTAATATAAGTTCACCCATAATTGGTTAATCGGAGCACAATGTGTACTTTAATTTCCGACTTTTATTGTCGTTTCTAAATTCTTATTCCCTTGAATGAGATTTTTTCGTCTTGTTCATCTGATAGTCCTGTAATTTTTTCTAAAGGTTTGTATATGTGAAATCCCTAAGTGATTTCAAGTGGGGTGGTATGTTAAAGCTTGCAATTCTTTCCCTTAACCTCATTTCACCTCGGCCAAACACGACCTGAAGAAAGAAGATTTGAATTGCGCGCCAGTCAATATCAAGCTATGCCGTGTGGTGGCGCCACGACGGAAAAGAAAGAAATCTTTATACGAGAGACGTGTGTGAGCGCGCGCGAGTGCTAACTAAATTAAATTGGTAAAATCTCCCATCTTTACTCTAATGGGCCCATATTTCAACTTGTATAGCACCAACAATAACAAATACTGTCAAAACAAATATCTACCTAATATCAGTGTAAACAAAGTGTTCACCAGCGTAAAGGGATCGAGAGGATTGGATCTCAGGCCGAGGTTAGTACCTACCTATCCACTATCCTCATTCTTTTTTTTCAAATGCAAGCAATTTTTGTTATCATACATACTGTTTATGTGCAAGTGTGATGAAAAATTTTAAGAATCATCATTCATCACCCTTAAATTTTAGCGCACATTCCATTTCACGTGGATGAGGAACTTCGTGAGTAAAAAATTTACACGTGACCATAGAACATAATAATACTACACATGACTTCCAACCAAAAAATATTGAATCAATGAAAGAGTTTGTTATTTTTTTGAAATATAACATTAGAACAAACGGAACTCAGATCTTTTAGTACATTTGCTATATAATTAATAATAAATTTTCAAATTAGTCTCATTATTCCAAGAATTTAAGACATACTACTTAATCATCGCCTTACTATCATTATATTAATACCAGTCACCCAATAAATCAGTCTTACAGATGTTCCAGTTGTTATTTCAGCGTGTCTCGCCTCGCAAATCGGACAGGAAAGGCCGGATTAAGCCACGCGGCGTGCGTAAGCGCATACCTTTTGTCATCTCTCACCAAAGACCGTATGAAATATATTACAAGTACCTACTACCCGGTGAGCACAGTATCTACGGTATTCAAATAAATAAACAAATTCAATGAGTATAAATTAGTGCTTATAATGTTGCCATTGTTACTGTCGCAAAGAGTATTTAGAACATAGAAAAGTGATAGATGGACTCTTTAATTATTTAAATAATTGCTCGTATCAGTAATTTTGTATGTTTAAGTAATAAAATGAAATGGTTAATGGAAAAATCTTTTTAGCGAAGTCTCTACGGTGAGTTTTCATACAAATTGTGTGGTTCCAAATTCGTTTAATGGCCGTATTACTAGGCACTATCTCTACTAGGCTGCGGATGAGAGCGCGAGTGACCCCGCGGCCCCTATTACTAGTCGATGACGACGACGAAACACCATTAGGTTTTTAGTCGGTAGTAGGGTCCCTATCGACCCTAAGACCGACTTAAGTACCTGCTCCCCGGCGGGTGTTTATGCATAAATGCATTTTACTTAAAGAATAAAAAAAATGCCTGTGACACGGGCAAAAATTGCTTCCCGATTTCTATCGAAAACTATTTATACATTTTTGAAAAAAGATTTGAACAGGAACAGGGGTTTATAACGATATCCAGTATATATCATTGCAGACCGGCTCAGCACATTGAATGACTTATGCTTAGGTTAGGTTTGAATGTTTATGATGTTTGCGAGAATGTGACGAAGAATGTGACATCGAGCAGGTGGCGTAAAAAGCAAATTGCAAAATTAGCCTTCACTCTGTTTAAAAATAATAACGAAATTATTACAAACTGTGATTCATTAAGGCGAGGCTTTCCACGGACTTTAGGTATTTTATGCGAGCGCGACGTATTCATTTACGCGACACAGAGTTGTGTGCGATGCGCCGCGTGCACGCTTTTAGCTCTCCAGGTAAGGTACAGTACAGTCCTACCTACGTAGCGGAGATCACGTCAGTATGACATTTTAGAATGGAATTAACATTTGTCGTGTATTGGTACATACGCCGGAAAAATAATCGGGTCTTGTAGGGGTTCGATCAGTACAGTAGTGTTTATATATCTATACAGTTTATTGTGTACCTACGGTTATTTTAGATGGGTAAATTATCATTCTTAAGAAAAACATTTTTATTTGTGAGAACTACATTAAATTAATATATTAAGGTTCTATTATATTTTTACTAGCTTTCCAGGCGCGGCTCCGCCCGCGCGTTTGTCGGTTATCGCGCAAAAACATTAACCTCTTTTTGCGCAGTTGGATACAAACTATCCCATGTTTTTCCCGGGTCTCAAACTATTTCCATACCAAATTTCATTCAAATCAGTCCAGTAGTTTTGGCGTGAAAGCCTAACAGACAGACAGAGTTACTTTCGCATTTATAATATTAGTACTGATTATAGAGAAAGCCGTTTAATGCACCTATTCATAAATGGTAATTTGGTAATATTATTATATTTTAAATAAATATATATATACATAAACTTCATTAAAAGAACACATTAAATGTCACAACCATGTCATGTGAGATTCCCAGAATTCAGTAACAAGTCTGTCTGTCACAGTTGTCCTATTAATTAATGGCGTCGAGTGATATAGCTGCGTAAAAATAAGTTTGATATTAGTTATTTTGTAAAACGAGTACCCTTATGCTGTCAAGACCGTGGCTCTTAAAATATGTATTTATGAATATGTCTTCGCAGATTTTTATTAATTTGGTGTGTTTAATAACAATTAATCTAGTGATTGTTTTAAGATGGCTACTTTTGTTTAATCTTTGTAGTTATAGCACGGTGCGAACATTTCACATCCATGGACGTCACAACCGTGGTTTTCATAGAACCACGGTTGTGGCGGGTGGCCCATGGTCGAGACAGAATCGTTTAGTTTTTTTAAATTATTATTAATGAATAGATTCAGGCGTTACTTTGCGGAAATCCATATTTAATAATAACAAATACTTTTAAAAGTATCCTAAAAAACATTAAATAATATTTAAATAAAACACTTAAAAAAGCATAAAATTATATATCTAGTGACAATTCCACCTAATTTTCCTGTTATCTACGTGACGTCATAAACATCACGCAGCCTAACCGGAAGAATACCCGACTAGTTTCGCTTCTAAACGAAGCATCTTCAGGAGGTCTTGACTTACCGAGCGCACGATCGAGACTCAGTCTCGATCGTGATTTAAATATTATTTAATGTTTTTTAGGATACTTTTAAAAGTATTTGTTATTATTAAATTATTATTTTCAGACCATGTATTCAACATAATAACAAATCTCAAAGAATTATATCTCGCGTTTATAATAAAACCAAATTTCACAATATTTTTGATATAATTTAAGCTCATTCCAATGAACTGTGAGAGGTATAGGATTAGATGATGATGGACTCACTGTATATAGGGGTAAGCTTCGACATATTATTCCTTCGATCTTTTTGGAAGTGTTTCCGTAGGCGATTTCCTCTCCAATCAGCTGGTGGTCTCCTTTTTATTTAACACACTTTTATATACGTAAATTATATCACTCGCGACTGCGTTGTAATGCATTAATTACTAGTTTTAGATTTGTTTATATTATTAACGTTTATTGTTTCGGTTTATAAATTGGTACGTACTTCTTAGCGACGAAGCATCACACAGGGGCAATGACGGGGAAGGAACGAAAGGAATGTGTGAATGAGTGAGTGTATACTTAACAGATAATGTGTCATTCATTAGAACAGGTAATAAGTAATATTAAGCGGCGCGTACAACTCCCCCGGCCTAGAGGTTTCCTCTAGAAGCTTTAAATAAAAAATCATATATAAATGCGTCGTTTAAGATGCGTTTGATAATAACTAAAACTAATTTGTATATATATTTTACTTAATTAATTTGGTTTACTAATAGTGTATATCTACTGTAGCGGAAGAGGACACACTCTGACTACTGGACGTACATAACTACCAGAAGAAGTTCGAACTTTCAAAGTGCGAATGACTTGATCTTTACCGGGATATACCTCTTCCACGATTCCCAAAGGCCAACAAAGAGGATGCGCATTGTTATCCTTTATGACAACGACTGAACCGAGTTCTATAGGGTTTGTTTGCGTGTTCCATTTTTCGCGTTGTTGAAGCGTGGTTAAATATTCTTGACTCCAACGACGCCAAAAACTTTGGATTAGCTTATTTACGAAGTGATAGCGAGTCAAGCGGTTGTCAGCCACACTCGTCACGTCCTCAGTAGGCAGAAATTTTAAGGGTGTTAAATTTAAAAAATGATTCGGAGTAAGCGCGGATAGATCTGATGGATCTGAGCTAAGTACACAGAGTGGTCGACTGTTTAGTAAACCTTCTATTTGTACTAAGAGAGTATTGAACTCTTCATAGGTTAAAACTTGAAGATTCATTACTTTATAAAGGTGTGTTTTGATGCACCGTACATTTATTTCACACAACCCATTGAAATGAGGTCCAAATGGTGGGCTATGTAAGAATTTTATACGTTGGTCAGCTAACTGTTGGCCAATATAATTTTTATGCGACTCGGATTCAAGTAAGGTATAAATCTCATTCAGTTTGCGTTTTGCTCCCAAAAAATTGGTGCCTCCATCACTATATATTATACTAACAGGCCCTCTTCTGCAGATAAAACGGTTGAAAGCAGCGAGGAAGAGGTCTGAACTTAAATCGGACACTAATTCCAGGTGGAGGGATTTTGTCGCGAGACAGCAAAAGACACAAATGTAAGCTTTATGGCTTTTCACACCTCAACGGCGGATATGTGTAATGAAAAATGGCCCTGCATAGTCTACTGATGTGTAAACAAAAGGCTTAGCTTCGGAGACTCTAAAACTAGGGAGATCACCCATTAGCGGGTTCGACGATTTAGGGTTAAGTCTAAAACATATATTGCATTGATGCACTCTTTGACGGACTAGGTTTCTAGCCGCCAAAATCCAGTATTTTTGTCGAAGCAATGCGAGCAATAAAGAAGGACCAGTATGTAGATTGCATACATGATAATAGTCAACAATGAGCTGCGTGAGGCGATGTTTAGGTGGAAGAATAATTGGATGTTTTTGTCCAAAATCAAGCTCCGAATGTGATAAACGGCCACCGACGCGAATCGTTCCGTTCTTGTCAATGAAGGGATTCAGTTTAAGAAGCGACTTACTGATGCGTTTATTATTTTTCAATGCATAAATATCTTGAGCAAAAGAATTACTTTGTACGTGACGAATGAGAAAAAGTTCTGCGTTATCCAAATCAGATGGTGTTATTAAAGCGGTTGTGTTCAAAATTTTGGCAAATCGTAATACGTAAACTGTTGTTCGTAATAACTTTTTATAAGACGACATGCGTTCAATTAATTTATGTATTATATTAGGTTCATTCGAATCAATTCCCGAAACGAAAGCTACCGTTTTCTCTTCTAATCTTTCGTCATCGATTGGTGATACCTGAAATGGTTTAATAGGCCAATCGGATATAGGTTGCGAAAATGAATGCGGTGCGTGAAACCAAACGTCTTCTTGGTCTAATAAGAGTTTTGGCGTCACTGGCCTTGATATGATATCCGCGGGGTTCTGGCTACCTGATATGTGAAACCAATCAGCCGCAGGAAGCTTAGAGTTAATTTCAGTTATCCTGTTTGCGACGAAAGTATGAAATTTATATGCAGGTGAGTGTATCCAAGTTAAAGAGACAGTTGAGTCGGAAAATGCGTAAATTGTATTAACAGGATATCTTTCATTAATTATGTCCCGTACCGAAGCTATGAGATTAGCTAATAGCAATGCGGCGCAAAGTTCAAGGCGGGCAAGTGAAACTTTCTTAAGCGGTGCGATACGTGATTTACATGTGAGAAGGTTGATAATACCAGGAGAACTCCCGTTAGCACTGACTCGCACATAGATGGCAGCACCGTAACATTTTTCACTTGAGTCGGCAAATCCTATAATGACTACATGAGCACCAGCGTAAATACCTATATGACGCGGTATACTGAGTTGCGATAGATACTTGAGTTCACTTCGAAACTGTACCCACTTATGACGTATGGAAATTGGAACGGGTTGATCCCAGTCTAAATCGCGCTGCCAACATTCTTGTATTAACAATTTCATAAAAGCGGTTACGGGTCCTATTAGACCCAAAGGGTCAAATAAGCGAGCCGTCGCAGAAAGCATTGTGCGTTTAGTACAAATATCTGAGTCTTCGTCATGAGTCTCGTAGCGGAAAACATCGTCACTGGGTTGCCACAGCATACCTATTATTTTTGTAATGACGTTGCGATCCGTATCAAAATTTATTAGTTGAGGATTTTTATGCGAGTTGGGTATTTTATCCATAAATTCGGAACTGTTGGAAATCCACTTAATTAATTTAAAACCCCCGGCCATAAACATGCTTACCATTTCATGGTAAGTACGTTCGGCTTCAGCTAACCCATCCATGGATGAAACATAGTCGTCCATAAACATTCGGGTTTCAGCTTCAACAGCTGCGATTGGATATTTTTCGCGTTCGTCTGTTGCAAGTTGCCGGACAACTCGCATTGCCAGGTACGGCGAACTAGATACACCGAACGTTACGCGACAATATTGATAGCATTTAATTGCGGATTCCGAATCAAATCTAAATAATATGCGTTGAAAGGGATGGTGACATGGATCGAGTTTAACGCAAAAATACATTTTTTCTATGTCTGCGGTTAGAGCGATGGCAAATATGCGTAAATTTATAAGAAGGTCAAATATGTTGCGTTGCAAATTGGGCCCAGTAAATAATAAATCGTTAAGCGATTTACCAGAACTCGATTTACATGAAGCGTCTAAAACAATTCGAGTTTTTGAGGTAGTGTTTTCCGGCCAATAGACAGCCCTATGCGGTATGTAGTAAGTATTATCGACTTCCACTTCGGATAAATATCCACGGTCAATGTAGTCCTGTACTGTAGCATTATAGTCTCTGCGTAAGTCTGCGTTAGCGTCAAGCTTCTTTTCTAAGTTAATTAACCGTCGTTTTGCGGTTAGGTAAGAATTACCGAGTTCAGATGCGTCTGACTTAAATGGTAAGCTAACAGTGTAAGCGCCACTGTTTTCCCGCGTGTGTGTAGACTGGAAAATATTTTCACAAGTCTCGTCATCAGTGCTTACAATTTTCTTGGTGGGTACACTTTCGAGTTCCCAAAAGCGTTGCGTTATAGTTTCTAATGAAGGTGCGTCAGTATTGCAAAAAAATGTCTTATCGACTTTATTAACAATGCGTGATGATTCAGACCTGTCACAGTCCGCGCGTCCCATAGCGATATAACCTAGAGTAGTCTCAACGGCTATGACAGAAGATCCTGGTGATGTAACCTTTCTACCACCTAACAGCAATGCGAAAATTTCACTACCTAACAGACAATCTACGTCAGCGGGAGTGTGAAACTCATCGTCCGCCATAGGTAGGTCTAGCAAGTGGTCTGCTTGTGTCAAGTCTATTGGTGTATTTGGCAAATAATCTGTTATTGAATTAATTACACGAGCGTTAATGGTGTATTTACACCTGTTATCAAATCGAGAATGAATCACAAAAGTAGCATTACCTAGCGATACACTTTGTGACCCACCTATACCGTTTATAGTTGTCGAAATCGGGTTTATTTTTAAATTAAGTCTTTCACAACAATCCTTACTAATAAAATGACACATTGAACCACTGTCGAGGAAAATGCGAAGTTTGTGACATTTGTTATCATTACCGTATGAATATACTCTAGCCGTAGGTAACAATACGGTAGTATTTCTATCGACGCTAGGCGAAGGTACGACGGCCGAAAGAGACAAGCTGTTATGTCCTATCTGTGCACCGCTACTCTGTGACTGCGGCTGCAGCGGTGGTGAATGCGCTGTGCCCGGTTGCATAGATTGCTGCGTCTCTTTATTATTGTTATTTAAATAGTTACGTGTTTTATTGTAAAGATTATCTACGTGAATTAACGTATGGTGTTTTCTTTGACAAATCGAACATCGACCAAATGATTTGCAATCATTAATTTTATGAAATCCCAGACAGTTCGGACAAAAGTTATATTTAGTGACTAAGGCGTTTCGTGTGTTTACATCTTTAGATAAAAATGTACTGCATTTAAAAAGTGCATGTTCAGGGCGAGTTTTACATAACCGGCAGGTATGTGGCGATGACTGTGCGTGCGCGAGCGCTAGTGTTTGTGAGTCTGTTTGCAAACTAGGGACAGAATCAGCTGCGTTATTATTTACTACAAATGCGTGCGTAGTTTTAGTGATTTTTTGTCGTGCGTTATTATAATTATTTTTAGTAGCGTAATTAGGCTTACTGTTTGTCGTTAAAGAGGAACGAAGAGAATGTATTTTATTTTGTTCCTTCATGAACTGCTTGAGCTGATTGAACGTAGGTAGTTTTACGCTGCGATGTGTTTGTTCAAAGAGAGTGAGTTGGTCTTTATCCAACTTACTGAGTGCTATGTGTGTGATTATGAAATCTGAAAGATCATCGATTTCTAAACGGCGTATAGCGGCTTCCGATGAACAAAACTGTTCTATGAAATCATCTGCGGATTTTGACACAAAGTGTAACATTTGCTCAAGATACATAGAGGCTTGGACGCGAACATCGTGATATCTTTCCACAAGATTATTCCACAAAATGTTATAATTTTCACCAGTGTTCGGAATGCCAGAGCAAATGCTAAGAGCCTTCCCTGAAAGTTTACCTATCAAGTATTGTGCTTTTTCCGCACTGCTAAGCAATGGATTATCATGTATGAGGTTTTTAAAGTTTTGATAAAATACGGGCCATTTATTTGGGCTACCATCAAAAGAAGTCAGTTCAAGCGAAGGTATCTTTTTAAAAAATTCATACTGACGACGTTCTTTATTTTTTTATTATGTGTGTTACCTCAGAACTTTTGACTGGATGAACCGATTTTGATAATTCTTTTTTTATTAAAGCTGATACTTGTCGTTTGATTTTTAAATGAAATTGAACGACAAGTATCATGAATGACACTCCAATAACTGAAAAATATTTTCCTATCTTGATGATATTATAGTCTTTGACAGTGAATGACAATCGATCCAGTAAGTAGCAAGAATCACTAAAAAGAGTTTAATTTTTTTTTAACAAAAAATGGAACCAATTTCAACACTCAAGTGTGAAATAACTTGTTGAAGTCGGTTTCATGCGCAAAATATTGTTATACTAGGTACTTTTGAACTATAATGGCACCGACTTCAACAAGTTATTTCACACTTTGGAGTGTTGATGTCGGTTTCATTTTTCGGTAAACATTTTTTTATATTGAGAAATTGCATTAGTATTGGATTTGTTAGTAAATTTAAGTAGTATTTTTTTATAACTATAGAAGTAATATGTAACATTAAGTGATTTTTAATACTAGATGGATATAAATTGAATTATAAGTAAAAACGTAAATCTGGCTGTATGGAAACTCATGTTACGTCACGACTATGGTACTCAATGTCACACCCGAGACTTTGAACTAGTATTTTAATATCTTTCTAGGTTCAATGAGCTTGCGAAAATGTAAAGAGTTTTTATGTGTGATATACATAAAAAAATCTAAATATATATTTTATTACAGTTGAGTTGAGGATTCCCCAGATAACAAGTATAAAGAGATACAACAGAATAAATTGAACTCATATTTTTTGGCATTGGACCTAACAATAGTGATAACAATTTACTAACCTTAATTTAACCATTGTGTACATATTAATAGTATATGGTTCGCAAATTGCGTTAAAAACTACACGAGTTAGATATAGTTTCAAACAATCAATTACAACATATCTAGATTCCATTCATCAAAATTGGTTTTCCTGATCCTTCAGGAACCGTTCGGAAAATCGAGATAAAAATTAGAATACGTTTTATGATATATTATCTAAATCCATTCAGCGGTGTTAAGCAAATTTTTGGCGAAAAATGGGCTTGAATTCAGCACTCAAAGGTGCAAAATAACTTGTTGAAGTCGGTACCATGATAGGTCAAAAGTACATATTATTACAATATTGTGCGCATGGTCCCGACTTCAACAAGTTATTTCACACCCTTGAGTGTTAAAGTCGGTTCAATTTTTGGGGTAAAAAAAATTCCCCCATTTTAGTGTCCCTTGCTACTTGCGGATTCGATTGTCATTAATTAGCAATAACTATATCATCAAGATAGGAAAAAACCTTTCAGTTATTGGAGTGTAACTAAAAAACAGATAAGAGTACAACTACACCGCGGTTTCCACAGACGAGTGAAACTAATTCTACACGGTCGTGAACTACAAATATTTGTTAAAGAAGTTGGAGTTGGTTACCCCTCACTATGCTTAAGTTGGTGGGGTGGGCACCTAAAACGTGTTCGCTAAAATAGAGCAAAATTTTTGAGTTCGTCCGTACCTTACTACTAGGCGTGCGCCTAGAGCGCTTGTTATGACTAGTAGTATCCTAATAGATGCAGTGTTCATTATGGCAGACTAAGGGCATCTCGTTTGTGACTGAGGTTAATTAATTATCAGTAATATATAATTAATGATCGATTAAGTGGCTACTGCGGGCTTGCCACAAAGGTGCTAAAATGAATGTTGATGATTTCATTTAATCATAGTCACTGACAACTTTGTGTATCATTCTACTACGAGTATTAATAAATGCATGTTTTTTTTATAATTATTGATAGGCTAGCCTTGGACTACTATCTCACTTGATGGTTATTAAAGATGTGGTCTAGGATGTTGTTCAGGTTACCCTAGAATTACTCCTAGAACTCTCAAGGACAGCTGCCGGAACACACCGTTAGGTGCTTGGCGACAGATTTTCTTCTTAAGGGTGGTAGCTAGCCAGGCGGGCATTCAAAATGCAAAACGCCCTACTACCATGCTGATACTACTGCCATCGTGAGACAACAACCGGGGCCGACGGCTTAAAAAACGGCTTGAACAATTTTGATGAAATTTAAATAGGACCATACGACAAACATTCAAATATAAAAAGAATCATATAAATCGGTTTATCAGTAAAAAGTTCTGAGGTAACAAACATTTAAAATAAATAGACGAATTGAAAACCTCCTCCTATTTTGAAGTCGGTTAAGAAGCTAAAACACATACTAACTTTTGAATTTATAATATATATATTATTATTATCATATAATAATTAAAAAAGGGTGGAGTAAATCTATACTAAAAATTATAAAGTACAGATTTGATTATATATGGTAATGAAGTTAATACTCAAAGCCCAGTGTATACCCATACACTGGGCTTTGATTATTAACTTCATTATCTTAGACCCTGGGTACGAAATACTAGGCATTTGGCTAAAACTAGATATAAAAACAATAATTTCATTGCATTTTAGCAAGCTTATTGAACCTAGAAAGTTATCAAAAAACTAGTTTAAGTCACGGGTGTGACATCGCATATCATGGTCGTGACGTGACATGAGTTTCCATACAGCCAGATTTATGTTTTTACTTATAATTTAATTTATATCCATCCAGTTTTAAAAATCGCTTAATGTCACTTATTATTTCTATAATCATAAAAAAGACGACTCAAATTTACTAACAAATTCAATACTAAATTCAATATTTTTTTTTTACCGAAAAATGGGCTTGACTTCAACACTCAAAAGTGCGAAATAACTTGTTGAAGTCGGTACTGTGATAGTTCAAAAGTACCTATTATCACAATATTGTGCACATGGTCCCGACTTCGAAGAGTTATTTCACACTTTTGGGGGTTGAAGTAGGTTTGATAAATAAAAATACTCACCCGTTTTAGTGTCCGTTGCTACTTGCGGGACCGATTGTCATTCATTGGCAATGACTATATCATCAAGATAGGAAAAAACCTTTCAGTTATTGGAGTGTAACTCAAAAAACGGCTAGATCGATTTTGATGAAATTTAAATAAAATCACACGACAATCATCAACATTCAAATCAAATAAATCATCAAAATCGGTTCGGTAAAAAAAAAACGGACAAATTGAGGACCTCCCCCTTTTTTAACTGACTTCCAAAAAAGGAGGAGGTTCTCAATTCGTCTGTTTTTTTTTACGTTTGTTACCTCCGCAACTCTTGACTGTGTGAACCGATTTCAAAAATTCTTTTTTGTTTGAAAGCTGATGCTTGTCGTCTAGTCTCATTTAAATTTTATCAAAATCGTTCAAGTCGTTTTTGAGTAACACTCCAATAACTGAAACATATTGACCTATCTTGATGATATAGTCGTTGACAATGAATGACAATCGATCCCGTAAGTAGCAAGGGTAACTAAAAAGATTCAAAACAACACCCAAAAGTACAAAATAACCTTTCGAAGAATATTTTGCGCTACTGTGATAATAGGTACTTTGGAACTATCACAGTACCGAGTTCGACAAGTTATTTCAAAGTTCCATTTATTTGTAAAAAAAAAACAACCCTTTTCTTAATATTAACACACATATTAACCTTCACGATACTAACTTTCACTACTTACGAAATCAATTGTCATTCACCGTCAATCAGGAAGTCATCAAGATAAGCGTAACGAGTCGAAAGTTAGCCCAGAGCATGTTTTATTTTGTTGTTTGATATTCATTTTGATCCTGTTCTGTGTGGCGCTGCGTAGATCGAAAAAATTGACACAGGTCCTACGTCGACGAGCTCTGCGAGCGCACTGGCGGTCAAGTGAGCGAGCTCTGATGCCATGAATTCATGTTAAAAAATCATATAAAATTAACATGATAACTTTTTTACATTTTTATTTATGATTTAATTACTTTTATTGATAAGTAATGTATAAAAAAATAATTTAAAATTAAAGATTGGTAAAAAGGGAGTCAAAAATCGTTTTTAAATTCGAAATAGAGGTAACTTTAGGATTTTTTTCTATCGAGTGAAGTTATTTATTATGTGGATCAGATTTATGAATTAACTCAAGAATATGCTTAAAAATAACATATATTTTTTTCAGTTTTATAACCGAGTTTTTTCTTTGAGAAAAGTTAATTCTTGTATGGCGTTTTTTGGCCAGGATCGCCTTAAGTCCATTAACGCGATGGCTCTTATTATCAATGCATGTCCTGGCCCCAAGGACGGATGGTGGCATGTGAGAATCTCGCTCTCGCTTTTTTTTATTGCGTTTTTGTATTAGCGGTGCCCCGCTTTCGATTTAATGGTACTGCTAAATCTTTTACATGCTCCTCCTATCCAAACACGGTGTTCTGGAACAGATCGCTATGATCGATAAGGCCTCCAATTTTAATACTTTTATGTGAGATCTGTACTGAGCTTTAAAAAAAATTGTGTATCTATCTATCTTCCGGATCTATCTACCGCACTAATGAGACAGTCAGCAAATAATGTGTTCTAAATCTCCAATTTCCCGAAACCGACGAGACTATATCCACGTTAAGATACGTTTCTAAATATAGAGGTGAGTACACGTGACTAAATGGGCCATTGGCGACGCCCATAAATCATGTCCATTTCCAATTGGGAACTATTTCAGGGTGGGAGTAAAAACAGATGGCTTTTTTGTGCGGGTGTTAACAGCATTGACTGTTTACAGATTGGCTCGTTGCTTGAAGGGATACCTACCTTTGTATGTATTCTCTGAGTTTGTGTAACTATTTTGGAGATATCATAAGGTTTTTTTAACTTTTTAATGTTCCGAGCCTTAATACGAAACCGATCTTGATTACTTTTTAATCTGTTTTTTACCGTTATTATCTTTGCTCTATCGTATCGTAAAAAGGTATCATATACAAGCGTCAAACTTAGTATTGATAGTCATATAATCCAAAATCTTCTTTACTAATTAAGAGGAAAAAATCTTCTTTACTAATTAAGAGAGTCCTCAATTAGTAAACAATATATACTAATAAGCCAATAAGTTTGTACCTACATGGAATATAAATTCATTATGTGAAAATGACCGAAATGATTTTGAGGTAAGTATACGCATAGAATATAATCTGACGATCAAAACAAAGCACTTTGATTAAGATTCCGCACCAAAAAACTATATCCCTTTTACTACACCCGCGACTACGTCTACTACAAAAAAATATATGAATATTTTAACACATAATGGCTAGACAGTTGAAATATTAGTAGAATTATTGTAAATAAAGCGGATAACCTACTGTATAATAAAAAACAAAAAAAGACTGATGTATGCACTAATAAAATTCTAACCTTTGAAGCAAGAGTCTGCTCTTTTCTTTACCGTTCCTTATACTGGTGAAAAACAAAGTTTCCCTCAATAGAGGTGCAAAAAAAAGAGCGAACACTAGTGCCGCACGAGTCAACAGCCTACGATTTCCAGAAACGGGGGCGAATTAGGCTTGTAACCGAAACTGAATTCCAGGTTAGGCAATGGTCCGACAATTCGACGGGGTCGTAAACAGACACTGAATATACACTAAAAAGAAGGGCCACCAGGGTATCACTTCAGGTCATCACGTAAGCGGTGCAATAATATGCTAGATCCTATTTTAGATCCCATCAGATTACAAGAATCAAAGAATAGAAAAACTCACAAAAAATAGTAAATTAGTTTATTTTGTTGTGGTAGTCATTTTGTCGCTTTAGTTTATTTTAAATAATTTTAATAGAAAAAGCACATAACTCGATAAACTAATAATTTACAGTTAAATTTCCTACCATAACTATGTGAGTTATAGAAGGAAATTAAACTGAAACGACAAAGTCACATCACTTATTATTTTAAATAAACTAGAATACAAAACAGTTTAAACATATACTAATAAATGATTTATGGATAGGGACATTTTTAAGGGTTTGTACATGCGAGGAAATACGCTTTTTTTATATAATCACTCACTTGGCTGTTTGTCACAGCTTATTATTCTCAGTATCTACTGGGCAGAAAACTTTAAATTTGTGTTATTCTATATTAGATGAATCAAATTCAAATTCAAAATCATTTATTCAATTTAGGCGTCTACGACGCTCTTATGAAGGTCAGTTACAAACTTTAATATTGAAATATTCTACATTGTACTGCCACGTTCAGCAAAAAAATTTATAGAGCCACTGCGAGAAGAACGGGCAAGAAACTCGGGGCCATTCTTTTAAACGTCTGTTTACAATTTGTTATAAACAATATAATACAATTATTACAATATTTGTTTAAATTACGTAGGAGACAGGTGATGGCTTGGCAGAGGTGGAATTTTCCAAGCATTTTTGTCGTTTAAGTAATCACAAACTGTGTAGTAGGATTTCTTAATCAAAATGTTTTTCACGTGTAATTTGAATTTTCCTTCTGTGAGCATTGTAATATGTTCGGGAATTTTATTATAAAACCGCACACAATTACCTAAAAAGGACCTTTTATTTGTCTTTGCTAATCTAAAACACGGTACCGTTAATTTATATTTGTTCCTAGAGTTGTAATTGTGGTTGTCACTATTTAATTTAAATTTACTCAATTTTTTCCGAACATACATAATATTTTCAAATATATACAGACTCGGTAAAGTTAATATATCAATTTCTTTAAAAAGATCCCTTAGAGATTCCATAGGATCCATTTCATATATGGCTCGAATTGCACGCTTTTGTAAGATAAAGATTGTTTCCATCTCAGCAGCAGCTCCCCACAGCAATACACCATACGACATAATACTGTGGAAGTACGCGAAATAAACTAACCGTGCAGTAGCTACGTCTGTTAACTGTCTTATCTTACAAACTGCATATGCAGCAGAACTAAGTCTTCCGGCTAGATCATGTATATGTGGATCCCACTGTAAAGTTGAGTCCACTTTGATTCCCAGAAAGACTGTCGCTTTGTCAATAGAGAGTTTATCTAAGCCAAGCTTAATGTTTGGTTCAACATAAGGAACATTTGGTAAAGAAAACTTTAAACATTTGGTCTTTTTTGAATTTAAGAGAAGATTATTAGCGGCGAACCATTCAGAGATCATAGATAACACATTATTTACATGAATGAGTTCACTATCTTTCCTATCTACTTTAAAAATCAGAGAGGTATCATCGGCGAATAAAACAATATTGCAGAAATCTTTGACCATGCAAGGCAGATCATTAATATACGCTAGGAACAGAAAAGGTCCCAAAATTGATCCCTGCGGTACACCTATTTTTACCAAAGACCCGGAAGAAGTATTGCCATTTATTCCAACCATCTGTAGCCTGTTTGACAGATAATACTCTATTAGATTCAAAGCTTTTCCACGAATACCATAGTGTGAAAGCTTACGAATCAGAGTGCAGTGTTCTACACAGTCGAATGCCTTGGAAAGATCACAAAATACGCCAATAGCATCATGTGAACTCTCCCAGGCTTCAAGTATATGTGACATCAATTGAACACCTGCATCTGTAGTGGATCTGCTCTAAGTAAAACCAAACTGATTCTCATTCAATATATTATGCTCATTAAAATGAGATAAAAGTTGTTTGAGCATAATTTTTTCGAATACTTTACTCAGAACAGGTAGGATGGAAATAGGTCTATAATTGCAAGGGTCAGATGCAGCCCCCGACTTCAAAATTGGAGTGATTTTACATAGTTTCATTAAGTCGGGGAAATTTCCTCTATCGACACAAAGATTGAATATTGTTACTAAGTATGGTGCGATAATGCAAATTATAGACTCTGCCACTTTAACTGACATACCCCACAAGTCTTCAGTACTCTTTATGTTTAAACTTTTGAATGTCTTTATAATTTCAAAATTTGTCGTGTATCTAAAAGAAAAGTCCGGTGTTTTGCAGGGAAAATTATGTTTTAATAGGGCTTCTGCTACATTGGGACAAGAATCCAATGATTTAGTGACTTCTAGGGGTAAGTTAGAAAAAAAATTTGCCCAATCACCAAACTTCAATTTTCCATTTATTTGTTTCTTTATTTTTGGACAAACTTTTTGAAACTCAATATTTACTAAAGAAAATAAGTTATTGTAGATGTCATTCGGGTCACAGTGAGAAAAACTTGTTATGCCAAGCTTAGCTTCTATATTGGTACCAAGAGTTTCTAGCCTACTGGTTGTTAACGGCCTATGTTCAACTTCATACCTCTCTGTTTCTCTATTTCCATCAAATTTTATCGCAAGGCCCTCATGATCAGACCTAACACCTTTCAATATTAACTTTTCTTTAATCTTACAGTTTGAGTATATATTGTCTATACAGGTAGATGAAGTGTCTGTTATCCTAGTGGGCTCACAGAACAGAAATTTCAAATTAAATGACTTAAATAATGAAATAAGATCAGTCTTATTTTTAGAATTCATTAAAATATCTATATTAAAATCACCACATACAAATATGGGTTTTCTGCATTTAGAGATTTTCTGCAGTATACTTTCCATAGTGGATAAAAATTCTGCAAATCCATCACAGACGTGCAACGTAAATCAATTAATTGCAATTATCGGGACCAATTCTCGCGAGCAAATTAGAAAAAATAATGTTTGTATCTCTGACAAAATAGAAGAAAAGACGGAAGCTCGTAAAACATCAAACTAAAGCCACACTATACATGTGTGCGATAGAAGTGTTGCCATATGAAAGCAAAAATAACTAAATTGTAGGATTTATGGGAGAAAAAATTGTGAAGATCAGCAAAATCTGTACGTAAGTATACTTCGCAATAACATAATATTATTTATATTGTGCAATATTATTATAATATTATATGGTATGGTTTCGTCGCAGGTGCCGTAGTTGAAAAGAAAACTACTCGCCACGTAGTTGGATGTATATTTTTATATATGTATGTTTGTCTTCGTATTTCACAGAAACTAGAAAAAGTATTGCAAACATTCTCATATCATTCAATAAAAGACTTACAACTGAGGAGTTACTGTCATTTTTATCGAAATCGGTTCAGTAGTATTCAAGATATAAACATTTTTAATTTAGAAGTTTCAATGACTCTGTACAAACTACTGTGCTGATTTGAATTAAATTCGGTAGGTTTATCACTTATACTATGTAATTAAAGGATATTTCAAACTTAATACTGCAAAAATTGGATGTTACACTTACAATAGTAGTGAAGTGCGTTTGAAAATTAAACGAATTACCCAGTGAAGATTTGTGATTAAAATTTTTGGTTGCAAACATAACTAGTAACCACTTTTAAAAATACATGAATAAATGTAATTAAAAAAACTAAACCCACTATAATCTTAATAACTAAAAAGGGAGAAATAACCTCAACAAATAGTTAATTTACGTACCTATTTAGGTAGACGTCCAGTTTTGATACATTTCGTGTTTTATGTTATGTTTCGTTTTTCGTTCATTATTCATAACCGCGGATATCCAATCATCTATATAAGCACTCCTTATTGGAAATCAGAAATGATTAACAATAATAACACAACAAGTATCACGGGAGTGTTTTTAAAAATACTGCTAATTAACAATTTTCCTGTGAAAGTTTTGGTAGCCTAGTCGATGTTTCTAACTTTTAGACCTAGAATTTCATTATTTACCATAGAAATAGATTATAATAAAAGTATCAAACGATAATTGGTTTGATCATTGGTTTTCCCAAAATACTTTTGTTAACATTATTTTTTTAACTGTTAAATTTTGAGAAATTGTTAATAAAATAAAAAACCAACAAGTTTTCTATATAGCTACGGCATCTGCGACGGTAGCATATCATATGCGTGTTCTGACAACCTCTTGGTTGATTATTGTCTTCGTAAGTCATCAAAATGTCGGCTTTTGCCGAACAGTGGGACAATTATATACCTACCTTTTGAAATAACTTTTATCAACCTGCAAACTTTTATAAGACGTATCAAATTTCTTGGTCGAACTATCTAACTACTATAGTTGCAGTGATAACAAAGGTATTGCACTATAACTATTATAAATTAAATTTAACTAAAACATGATTAGTTGCAAAACTCTTTACTGGTTATTACCACCATAAAATAAGCCCTAGATTTTCCTAATAAGTATACGCTTGTTTAGATATTAAAGTAAATACTGTTAGTGCTTCACGAACCGCTAATAAAAACTGCACACTTTTGGAAACAACCTAAAATGTATGTCTGGCATCACTTTACGATCGCATTGTTTACATTTTGGTTCGAAGTTATAACCTAAATTGCGTAGTATAATATTAAAGAAAGTACATTAAATTCAATACTTGCGTGTGAAAAGTAATTCCAGATAACTTTTCTTCACTGGATATGTTTTGTTTTTGCAGTGTTTTAATACGCAAGTGGGCATTTTTAGTTTATTTATTCCGTTGTGTGACGTGTGTAATGTGCGACGTTCTAACGTGAATGAGGTCAAAATTGTCCGAATTTGGATCCGTTTGTGTGAGTGAGTTGTGTCTTACATAATATTGGCCGAATTCGATGCTTCATTTTAGATTTTAATTAGATTCCTTTGTTATTCATTTCTCTGAGGTTTGTATCAGTGGTAGCTTTGCTGGAATAATATCATCGTAACGTGCCTACTCAGGGTACCTTTCGTCTGTACAAGCCACTAAACAATTAATGCTTTATGATATAAATACCTTTTACGCGACTTATGCAATTATTTTATTAAATTCAGAATTATGCATGGTGGTAGGGCATCCGCATGGTGATAGGGCATTTTGCGAATGCCTGCCTGGCTAGCTACCACCCTCAAGTAGAAAATCTGTCACCAAGCAACTAACAGTATGTTCCGGCAGCTGTCCTTGAGAGACAGTAATTCTAGGTTAGCCTGAACAACATCTTCGACCACATCACTTACCATCAGGTGAGATAGTGGTCAAAGGCTAACCTATCAGCGATAAAAAAAAAATATATAAGATTTCCTTACAAAATAATCAAAAAAGAATATACTTCTACGCGAATCCGACACGCACTTGACTGAAAGTATTATACAGGGTTATTGGAAAAATGCTAACAACCTCTTAGGGTTGACTTCTGCTAGTCATAACAAACATTTCGCAATGATTATTTTTGTTTAGATTTTTGAAAAAAAAAATGTCTCAAAATGTTTAAGTTGCAAGTTATTATTATTAAGTACTTCGGCCGCAATATCGCGCGTCGATTCAAAAATATACAATTTGTCCCACGATCTAACAAAAGCTTTTAAATAATTAATACTTAAATAAGTTTTCATTGTAAGCTCTGCTTGTGGTAGATCCAATTTGCATCCGTAAATGTTCTATTCCTCTTGAAATATTACCTGATGCTGTTCCAAAGAACTTATTCAGTTGCTATCACTTTCAATTATCCATAAATAGCTGGATAACTTGTAATCTGTTTTGTGTATATGTATATACTTAGTCGGGCCGTAACTTCGGTTACAAATGGAAATACATTTTTTATGCAATATGTATGTAATATTAGTAAAACCTATATGTACATATTTATTAAAGTCAGCAAAATATAAAAACAATATTGTATTCGAAATGGCTAATTTTGGATTTTATACGGGCTTTTATCTTCTGTCTGGCCACGAAAATATGGATTTACGCACTATTTCCATAAGAAATTTCGCCACTGCTTGGTCCAGAGATTTTAAGGAACTCAATGTTGCCGTGTCCTTAAGAGCAAGCCATGTCCTCTAAAACAGACCATACATTGTAAAGGTCTAGACGAGGCCCAGTCTTCAGCTCTAACAAAGTCCAGAACGTTGGTTTCAAGCCAGGCTTGGGTAGTTCGTGCCTTGTGACCAGGTGCAGAGTACCGCTGAAAAGACCACAGTACAATTTTAAAATGTGTATTGCTGAGTGGTTTCAGAGCACGATCCAAGACTGTTTCTTGATACACTTTGGCTTAAGCTTTAACTCCTTTTTCACAAAAATCTAGCTATGTGACGCCTTGATAAGACACGCCCCGCCAAACTATCACTTGAGCAGCTTCTTTAGAACTGTGAGCGTACACTGTATCATTTTGGTTATTATAGCGCTCTTCATTCGTGAATATTTTTCATCAGTAAGGAGGATATTTCTGTGCTTTTACCTGCGAATCGCGAAAGAATGCGTTTTGATCGATCTACACTCTTTAATTGTAAAGACTGATTTAGGGCATGTACTGTATATCGACGAATTCTGGCTGTAACAGCCTTTGTTGTTTTAACAGCACGCGGCCGCTTCGGTCTTTTATGGTCGACAGAGGAGTGTTGTTGTATCTGTTGATAGTACATGAACATACGGCTGATACCAAGCTATTGAAGTGTCTGGAATATGACCTACAGCTCCATACCCATACATTGTGCGATCACTGCTATCCTATTTTCTTTAACATCCCATTCCATATTGTAATTTGATAATGAACACGAAAATATATGTGAAATGGCGCGAAATCGAAAGAAGTTTTTAAAATCATAAACGCGTTCTAAATTCAAAATAATTAAAAGGTTAAAAAATAGTTTTTTTTTATGTAATAATAGTATTTATGGCCAGAGTAATTATAATTAGGTAAGAACTATTGTCTTCTTTTCAAAAGTAACAAACCGAATCTAAATTGCTCTAGTAAGTTATCTAGCTACAATACAACGAAATAACGTAAGTATGAAATTGCCATTTTATTGTAATATGTAGGTACTTCGAATTGACATAGAACCTTCATGGTTTGAGATTTTTGAGTGAAACTTTTTTCAAGTGGTACCTTCTTTTAAAAAATGTGCAACATTCGATTATCAACTTTTAGTTCTTTTTTTATTCAGCTTAGACAAGAAAGATGGATAACTACTTCGAAAATTCGAGTGTTTTTTTCGAATACGATTTCCGACGTGGAACTAACGCGGCAGAAACAGCTCGCAATATCAATGTTGCGTTCGGAGGGGACTGCTAATGAACGCACCTCGCGATTTTTGCTTAAGCGCTTTCGTTATGGAAACTTAGATTTGAAGAACGAACCACGTGGAAGACCGCCCACACAGGTTAATAACAATGAATTGAAAGAGATGGTGGAAGCCAATCCGAGCCAAACTACCCAGGATATTAGCGGCATCATTTAAAGTTAACTTAGCAACAATATTGACTCATTTGCATCAATTCAATTAAATGAAAATATATTAAATATGGGTGCCTCCTGATCTGCAGAAAGAAACGCGTGTTGAAACTTATGTTGCCTTGTTGAATCGATACAGAAATGAAGAAATATTGGATTAAATTGTGACATGTGATGTAAAGTGGATTTTTTACGATAACCGTAAGCGAAAAATTCAATGGCTGACCCCAGGTCAAACGCCCCAACAGTGTCCTAAAGCAAAGCTTACCAATAAAAAGGCATGGTAACTGTTTGGTGGTCTCAGCATGGTGTTATTCACTATAGCTTTCTACGACCTGGTCAAGCAATATGTCTACTGTGCTGAACTCCGAACAATAATAGCAAAACTAGCAGTCAAACAGCCCTGACTCCTGAATCGATCTTCATCATTATTGCTCCATGATAACGCAAGACCTCATGCAGCACGAGAAACCGTTTTAACTCTACAGGAACTGCAATTAGAAACCATTCATTACCCTCCGTATTCGCCAGAAATTGTTCCAACGGTCTACCATTTTTTTTCGTGTTTTGGACAATTTTCTTCGTAATAAAAAGTTTTATTCCCAGGAGGCAGTACTAAATGCAGTTTGTCGAATCTAGAACACCAGACTTCTATCGGAAAGACATAAATAACCTTGCTATTAGATGGCAGCAATGTATTGACAATAATGGTAATTATTTTAATTAAATAAATATGTTAAATTAAACAAAATCTAAATTAAAGTTTTCAGTAAAAATCGGCAATTTCATACATTAACCCCTAATATAACACACACACTCACAGAGTGAGATAAAGGTTTCATGCATTCAACCTTCTTGGCTTTAAGATTAAAAGTAAAAACAAGCAAAGTACACTCGGACACCTCCAGCACATGAATAAAATTTATTCATGTGCCTCCAGTTCGCTGTTTGTCATTTTTAATTTCATATGATACAATATGTCTGATGTGATTCTATTTTTAAATATTTTGCGCTCACTCTGGTAGAAGACGGTTCTATAGCACCATGTAGTCTAATTAAAAGGCCAATTACAAGTGATACTCGCACAATGAGGCTTCCATCACCGTCAATAGTCATAACGTCCATGCTTTGCAACAACTTGGGGATCGCACTGTAATATGGCAGTTGTTCAGACAGCGCTACTGCCCATCTAATGGTATAGGGAACTTTAGTGGAACGAGCGTATCTTTCCATTCTTAGCTTCTTACGACTACCACAGGAAGTTATTGGCTGGTGCTATTCTGTCCTGGGACGTCACGAGTGACGTAACGATGCGTACCAAGACGTAACGACGCACATAAGTCGATTTGAGGTATTTAGGCTGCCATAAGTGAATTTTCAAAAGTATACCCAATACCAAAAAAGGCATAACATGATATAATACAGAGTTCTAAGAACAATACTTTTATCCCTTGTAATGCGCCCTTGAGTACAGGTAGTCAGAATTCGATCGTCACGTAACGAAGTGAAGTAAAAACGAATAACAAAGTACCTATGTAGGGACCTAATTATTTTTATTTTTATGGGATTGTTTCTGAAAATGCGCGAGGCCCACCTGATGTTAAGCGGTAACCTCTGCCTATAACAAATGACGAACTGCAATGCGCCCACCACCCTGAAACATTCATAAGTCTCATGGATCTGTTTTTTCATAATTATATATTGGCACTTAGAGAGAACTTAACAACTGCTGCCGGAACACACTGTTACTGTGCTTGACGACTGATTTTTTTCTTGTAGGTGGTAGTTAAATTTATATCTATATGCAGTTAGTCATGCAAACATTCGCAAAATGCCTTTCTGCCATGCGATAAAGCTCAAGCAGTCCTTAAATATTAGCGCTCGGCCATCACTGCTTCAAAAATACTTACAATATTACTTCGAACGCAGCTAGCTAAACAAGATGTGACCTCGATCATAGAGAAAACATAAATATGATATTGTAATGGTAATGGCGTGTGGAACCCGGAAGCTGCGAGAGTCTGGTCACGAGCAGCGACGAGACGGCCTCATCCTGGAGATTGCATTATTCATTGTGGAAAGCACGAGGCATTAGGAATGGGTAGGATGTAGGTAGATATTTCGATTCGTTTTTATTAAAATAAAACTACTGACGTTTATTTTAGTAAATAATACGGGATAACTCACGTGAATCAGTCAGATAGCTCCGACTATAGTTTCAACCACATTATGACCTATCTTAGGCCTACCCACGTAGGCGCGCGTTTTCGCTTTCCACCAGGTAAGACTGCCGACAAACTCATGCTTATCTATAAAACCAGCAGCAACTTCCTCACGACGATACAAGCAGTGGCATGCTGTACATTTGGTACATTCTTTCCCGTAGACGCCTTGACATTCAACAGTAGGTTATTTTTTATAGGCTTAATACCTATAAAAAATAACATAGACTGCAATCTTGCCTGAAGATAAGTGATGATGACAATCCAAGATGTTGTTCAGGCCAACCTTGAATTACTGGCTCTCAAGGACAAGGTCTCAAAATACACTCCAACAAACTGTAGTGGGAACTATATTGTAACTACAATAATATAATTTTTATCAAGCAAAAGTCTATATCTGAAGCAGTGATAGCTCAGTGGCTTTGGCTATGGACTGCCACGCAGCAGATCCATGGTTCGAATCCCGCCGCGGGCTTGAGCTTCACCGCATGGTGGAAGGGCATTTTTGCGAATGCCCGCCTGGCTAGCGACCACCCTCAAGTTGAAAATCTGTCGCCAAGCACCTAACGGTGTGTTCCGGCAGCTGTCCTTGAGAGCCAGTAATTCTAGGTTAAGCCTGCTAACACCTTCGACGACATCATCACTTACCATCAGGTGAGACGGTCAAAGGCTAACCTATCAGCAATAAAAAAAAAAAAACTTACTGAGAAGCGAAAATATACTTGAAGCCACACTGGCGTCTTTTATCTAGGAACAAAAACTAATAAGAATTCTCCAAATAGTAAAGTAATTTACGCAGCTATTATCACTATTTTCCAACCCTTTGTTTTAAAATCAAATACCTGCACACGCGAGAATGTCCAATTGCAGGGTACTTCGCTAGGGGTCGCTACCCCCACTTACCTATCTACCCCTGTTAATTAAATATTGTGAATGCTTGCATTGATGGGGAGAGGGTTACTCCGTTTGTACTTGATACCTATATCTGTGCCGTGTGATGAGTGTTTTAATGAACAAATTACTGAGCAAATTACTGTACAGCTGTGCGAGGCCGGGGAGCGGGGAGAGGGGGAAAATTGTGTAGATGTAAGTTTTCATAGGCCAAACTAGGTAAGAAATACTTCTTACCTGGTTTGGCCTGTGAAAAGCGCCCAGCATTTTTTTTTCTCTTACCGACAGTTACAATGCGGATCCCTCGGCCATACAATTTTGCCGTTGCAAATGTAAGGTACACGCGCACACCATCTGTCTTATATGAAACAAGTAGGCAACTAAAGACTAATCCGATAACATAGACACAACTTTGAACAAGTAACCTACAGGTACCAACCTTATTAATTTAACCTCCAGCTACTCCAAAGATAGCCTTTGGCACAATCACGAACTGAACTCAGCAACTATCACTTCATAAGGTACCCTCGTGGACGTAATCAGGATTTATTTTGAGGAGGTATGAGAGATACCCGCCTGGCTAGCTACCACCCTCAAGTTGAAAATCTGTCGCCAAGCACCTAACGGTGTGTTCCGGCAGCTGTCCTTGAGAGCCAGTAATTCTAGGTTAGCCTGAACAACATCTTCGACCACATCATCACTTACCATCAGGTGAGATAGTGGTCAAAGGCTAACCTATCAAGCATAAAAAAGAAAAAAAAAAAAGCAATTTGTAGAAGTCGCTACCATGCTGATTCAAAACACTGACATCACATTATCATGGTCCGACATCCAGAAGTTATTTCAAACGTTTTACATACCCTGGGCATACAGCTTCTGCCTTAGTCCCTCCCGCGGCCGTACGTAGAGGATGGCAGGCGTGCTGCGGAAGTGCAAGTTGCGCAATTTCCGGCCGTCTCTCGCAGCGCCCTCTGCTCTAAACTATTAATGCACGCCGGAAAATTGTTGCCTTGTTTTGACAATTTACTAGTAATTATATTGTAGTGAAATTTTCTTAGTTAAGCATCTTGAAGGCTCTGTAATTTAGCGTTAGGGTATTTTGAGTATTTACCAATCCACGTCAGAAAATCTGCGGCTAAGCACTCAACGGTATGTTTCGGCAATTGTCCTCCAGAGCTCGTTCTTTTTTTTTTCTCCCTATCTCGGGAAATGGTCTCGCACTTCTTGTGCATTTGCCAGTGTCCTGTTATCTTCATATAGTGCTTCTTGACGACTTCTGTTCTGGTTAAGCTGGGAAGACTTCTCAGCTTCAGAATTCTTGATTATATTTAGACTATCTTGATTTTATTTTTTGTTAGTATTAAGATTAACATTATTGCAAAAATTAGGAAACGATAAGATTATACAATAAATTATGGATCGGGATTCGAGGAAAAAATAGGGTCAGAGGAGTTAGGAGCTCGTTCTTATTTCTGGTCAAGTTTACACCACTTACCAATTACTAGGAAATAAAGAGGTCAATTAATAATGGTATAGCTATAGCTATTATATAAATACCTTTATTTTTGCTCTCTATAAATTAAGCTTGTTAATATAAAATAAATCCGTCATTGGATGTAAGAAATATCACTATATGATTATGTTAATTTTAAATTACGATCTGTGGATTTTGTGAATTAAATAAATAAGCTAGCAATTTCCTGTGAGAGAAAAAAAATTTTGGATACATACAGCTTATTACTACATATATAGCTTATACTTTTTGAAGCGCTCGTAGCCAAGTTTGCTTAGCCATTCTGAATCGATCAGCAAAGTTAAGCAACGTCCGCCGCGGTCATGACTTGGATGGGTGACCGCTAGTGACATTACTATTGAGCGCTTCCGTGCTTCGGAGGGCACGTTAAGCCGTCGGTCCCGGTTGTTGTCTTAAGACAGCAGTCGTTACAGCATGGTGGTAGGGCACTTTGCAAATGCCCGCCTGGCTAGCTACCACCCTCAAGTTGAAAATCTGTCGCCAAGCACCTAACGGTGTGTTCCGGCAGCTGTCCTTGAGAGCCAGTAACTCTAGGTTAGTCTGAACAACATCCTCGACCACATCATAAGACACAGAGCCGTAGTAGCGGCTCTCTGTCTTGGTTACCCCGAATTCACTGAAGTTTCTTTTTTTCTTGTTTCGAGGGACACTTTAGACAAATAAAATTTAATTTGATTGAGGAGTTCGTTGTTTGATATAGCTTATGGTCGGACCGCATTTTTTATCAGGCATAAAGAGTATATAATTAAATGTTTCTGGCAACAAAAATATATACATTGCAAATAATTATTTCTTCACATCAATCCACAGTGTAGTGTATAGGCAATTATATAATAGTATAATATACAAAAAAATAAAAATACTTAATATTATTATTATTGTTATAAGTACGTATGGCTCCGTGGGTTGCCGGGTTATAATTGCACCTACCCATATCATCCCGTGGGTGTCATAAGAAGCGACTAAGGGAAAAATACTGGAAGGTGTGCAGCAGTGCCTTCTAAAGAACTGCCATCTTATTCTGCGATCCGCAAGACGCCTGCCAAGCGTGGCGATTATGGCAAATACCCCCTTAATAAGGGAGGCTGTGTTCAGCAATGAACGATCCGGCTGATACAGTAAGTACTTACTACAAGAAATCAAATTTGTACCATTCTCTTCGTGTTCATTGCACGCCTAAACTTTGTATCACGATTTATTGAAATAGCACTAAGTATGTAATGACACGACTATGATTTATTTATATTATTTCTGCTTAATAAGAACTCGACCTCGCAGTTTGACTACATAAAAGCAACGAATAAATTATTATTTCAGATATGGGAAATGTACAAACTATACGAATCTTATTTAAAGAATCAGAATCTATACAGGCAAATGCTTGCTAGTATATGCTACGAACGAAGTTAAACTTATTTGAGCCAGTAATGTCTTGCTTTAAGAACCTTTCTTTCGGACCCGAAGTTCGCAACATCGTCTAACAACAGCCTAATTTGTTGAGCGCTGCCAATTTGGGTTTGAAACATAGGCAGTATAAATATAATTGAAAAAAATGATTTACTCTTATGTTGATTCTCTTTCTTTTAAATAAATGATTACTTTATTTTACATCCCCGTTACATACCTGTTGGGCTGAAAGAAAGCACAAAGAAATTACCTAGTATACCTAGAGCTTGGTTTTTCTCTTCGGATACCATAGAAGTAAATCTGTGCTTCGATAACTCTGAATTAATAAACCTAAGTATGTATTAGTTTGTATATAATGCCTTATATTACATGTTAAGATTGTAGTGCTATCAACTGATTAGAAAATAATCAATTATTAATTTCCGTTGAAAATAGGATTGCTTCTAGAAGGGTAATTAAAACGATTAGCTGAAAACAGTCTCAAAAGAAGATTTTGAAGCAGTGATAGCTCAGTGGCTTTGGGTATGGACGGCCGCGCAGCAGGTCCATGGTTCGAATCCCGCCGCTGGCTTGAGCTTCACCGCATGGTGGAAGGGCATTTTTGCGAATGCCCGCCTGGCTAGCGACCACCCTCAAGTTGAAAATCTGTCGCCAAGCACCTAACGGTGTGTTCCGGCAGTTGTCCTTGAGAGCCAGTAAGCCTAGGTAAGCCTGAACAACATCTTCGACCAAATCATCACTTACCATCAGTTGAGATAGTGGTCAAAGGCTAACCTATCAGGCATAAAAAAAGAAAAAAAAATTGTTTATTATTTTTACCGAACCATCCACCTGATAGCTAATAGAAAAAAAAAACTTAGAGAAGTACCTAACTTATATAAAAATAGCACAATAACCCATTCTTTCAATGCGAATGCTTTCATTTTCAACTCCAATATGTAAACTACACTCGAGAGCAATGAATCCGGGTCACTTAAAGAATGTTAAAAATCTCGGAAACTAAAAATGATAGGTTAATGCAATAAATTGTATTTAATAGACAATGTAATACTCCTTAAATGAAAGTAAAAAAAATATGAGTCACCATACATTTTATTAACACAAAATTACATAAAGAAAAAAACTGCTGATCTCTCCTTAAAACAAAAATAGGAAACATGAAATTTTTGAACTTTATTACGATTTTCTTGAATTTTAATACTTCGTATTGCCTCCTCGTGCTTCCATTACTGCGTTTACGCGGTTTGGCATGCTGTACACCAAGTTCCTTATACGATTTTGGGGAATATTCTCCCATTCCTCTGTGAGAGCAATTTCGAGCTCACGAAGCGTGATTGGGGGAGGGTTTCGTTGTTTTACGCATCTGCCTAGCTCGTCCCAAGCATGCTCGATCGGGTTGATATCCGGGCTGCGCGCTGGCCACTCCATACGAGTAATGTTCATCTCTTGAAGGTAGTCATTCACAATCCTACCTGTATGAGGTCGGGCATTGTCATGCATAAATGTAGCATCCTCACCTAAATTGACCATAAATGGACCAACGTGATCATTGAGGATTTCTTCCACATATCTTACGCTAGTTAAAGAGCCGTTTTCTATGATCACCAGCTCTGTGCGACTTTCAGAAGAAATTCCGGCCCACACAAGTACAGACCCACCACCGTAGGCTACTTTTTCTTCGATGCATGCTTGCTTGAATCTTTCCCCTGGTCTTCGATACACTCTGTGTCTTCCATCGTGCTTGTAGAGCATAAATTTTGATTCGTCGGAGAACATAACTTTTGACCAATCTTCAATACTCCAATTTACGTGGCTCTGGGCATATCTTAGTCTCGAAATACGATGCCCACGCTCCAGTTTAGGGCCGTTTGCAGGTCTAAGGGGTTTTAAGTTAGATTCAGCAAGCCGACGTCTTACTGTCCATGCACTTGGGTTACTTCCTCCGAGGCGTCGAAACTGATTGGTGAGTTCAGTTCCTGTGAGAAAGCGATTTCGAAGCATGGTGTTCACCAAGTATCGGTCTTCTCGTGCTGTGGTACACCTGGTTCTGCCCGTTCCTGGTCTGCGTAGGTTAGAACCAGTTTCTTCGTAACGTCGGAGAACTCTTTGTACTGTTGACAGCGACACACCGACAGTCCTGGCTGTATCGCGCTGACTCCGGCCGGTTTCCAGCATTGTAAGTATTCTGGTGCATTCTTCAGGCGTAAGCGACATAATTTCAGCTTGAATAATGAATATAGAGCACTATCAACATGGTTTATGTACCCACATAAATGACAGATTACAAACAAAAGCAAAACCAAATGCTGTAATTTCGTAGTTCCATCTTCGAAAGTGGCCCTTTTTCAAATTAGATTTTTTTATGATATAACTTTACAATAACTAAGAAGTTTTAATACCTTCATTTAAGGAGTATTACATTGTCTATTAAATACAATTTATTGCATTAACCTAGCATTTTTAGTTTCCGAGATTTTTAGGATTCTATAAGTGACCCGGATTCATTGCTCTCGAGTGTACTTACTTATAGTATGTATAGTAAGAAATAAATTAAGACTATAATTAATACATTATAATGATAATATATCTCCATTCCAGCAATATTGTATCTGAACTTTAATCATATTCAGATGCTTATAGAATTTCTAAGGTAGAGGAACCCGTATTATACATAGCGCTAGTTGTGTAGTGTGCATTAGTGACGCGTGACTTGGGTGCGGCATCGCAGACGTACGAATCCCCACTTCTGATCATTTAACCCAAGGAGTCTTCAGGGTCCCGTAGGTGTACTGTAACGGAACAAGTCTTGAACATTAATATATGACATTTTTTTTTAATTGCTGATAGGTTAGCCTTTGACGACTATCTTGTCACTTGATGGTAAGTGATGATGTGGTTGAAGATGTTGTTCAGGCTAACCAAGAATAACTGGCTCTCAAGTACAGCCGCCGGAGCACACTGTTAGGGGCTTGGCGACAGATATTGCGATACATAGTTCCGAACTCCGGACTGATACTGTTTTTTTTTCTAAACAAACCTAATTTAAGGCGGTATTGAACCATGGACCTCAAGCTTCTAACCTCTAAAGTTCGAGCGTGCAAATTTGCCCACCTGTTGCACGTACATCTACTTCCATCTTTAGAGGTAAAGCGACGCTCTACGGCACTCGGACTACGAGGCGGTCAAGAAGTAGGTACATATCGTGACAATTAATACGTAAAATTTATTTGTTTTATCCAAAAAGCTTTTTTCCTGCTACATACATGGAGCAATCCGTCGCGTCCGCGTCGTCAAGACTGTAAGTAATGTGTAGCAGGAAAAACGCCATGCTTTAATTTGACATCAAAAAACAAAAGAATAACATATTCCATTAAATCCATATTTAATATACACAGAATACAACAAACAACAACACCTAAAGGTGTCGACACGATGCGTAGAACTGAGAGACGCAGGTTCTATTCCCGCCCAAGATTAAAATTTGGTAGTAAATAGTGTGTTTACTTGGCATGCTTGCTTGAAATTGTATTTAGAAATAAGTTGGTACTGGAGCCGCCAAAGCTGACTGCGAGGGGTGAAGCCTATGGTAATTTAATGTAATACAAATAGATACATGTGATTTCTGATCAAGCAATATCAATATGCACCAACCTTGCTACTGTATCCAGTCTCTCACGCCGCCAGCCGGCAGGTCTTCAAGTTGATGATGAGCACGCGGAATCACATGTACCTATGGTTAAACGCTTAGTTTAGCACTATATTCTTTTACTGAAGTTTGACAGTGACTGAGACGTCATCAACGAGCGATCGGTGCTTTTCCGTTGGAAATCACATGAAAGGTGGTTTAAGAAATGCCTGTGATGGCGTAAACAAGTAACAACAAAGGAGAACCATCTGTGTACATGAAAAAGTGTCCGTCCAAATGCATTAAATCAGGGTATTATTATTTAAGGTTATATTTACTCCATTACCTTGTACTACGCAAGTAATTGAAATTTTCAATGAGTAACTACTTTAGTCGACAATAATATTAATTTTTTTACTCGGCAAACTTCAATTCGTTTACAATTGCTACATTCATACCATACGCTTTGTCTACACCAGCGCCATTCTGGAAAGCTTTTTCAACTGTTGTTTATAGCTTTCAGCTGGACAGTTTTTTTTAGTTTTGTACCATATGAAATTACGCGCCTTACCTCTACCCTCCATAGATGCAATATGAGAGGGATGCATATTTATTCCACCTGAGATTTTCAGCATTTTTAGCTTCATATTTTAACTGGCTTTCCGGGCGCGGCTCCCCCCGCGCGTATGTCGGTTATCGCGCAAAAAAATTTACCTCTTTTTGCGCAGTTGGATAAAAACTATCCTATGTTTTTCCCGGATCTTAAACTATTTCCATACCAAATTTCATTCAAATTGGTCCAGTAGTTTTGGCGTGAAAGCGTAACAGACAGACAGAGTTACTTTCGCATTTATAATATTAGTACTGATAAAATAAATAAAATATTTCTTCGTCAATTTATGCAATCTTGTACCGGATCCATCATATTCGTCAAAGCGAGTACCTGAGGCAGAGCAGCCCGTAGTGAGTACCTACTCTGAAGTGCATTAGCGGCGCGTGACTTGAGTGCGGTATCGGAGCCGAATTGGGCGCCATTCTACTCAAGTGAATAAAATTAATTCTATATCATTCCACCTCTATTAAAAATATATTAATTTGACAACGAGCTATACATTTTCAAACAAAAACTAACCGACTCTCAACAAAATATACGCAGTATTTTGGATAAATCAAATACTACTCGTCAGATGACAAACAACAGCTTTCGAATATAAAAAATACATCAAAATCAATACACCTCTTTGAGGTAACTAAGGAATTTTTTAAATCAATTAAAAAGCAGTTTGAATCATCAATCTATTTTCGTGTTTGAATTTAGAACTCACCAATATATTTAAGTTCCATCTCAACGCTAAACAACCTCCTTCTGCAAAGAATACCCGACATACAAGCTTCAACGAAATAAATATCGCTCCACAAGTTGACCATCCTAATAATCATTTTGAGTGTTGAAGTCGGTTCCATTTTTTGGGTTTTTTCTCTCATAGTATTGGTATAAAGTATAGCAACTATGCTACTCATGAATAAAACGGATTCATATCGAGGGTCGCTCAGGATTCTAGCACTTCAATTACGGTCGTGCTTCAGTAGTAAGTGTAGTGTAATAAGTAGTAGTAACTCTTTACTTGCTCGTGATTCATCTACGGTCCTCGCTTTAAATGCTTCCTTCATTCAATAATTACATATTAAAATAGTGAAATGAAAATTAGTCAGTTTTTTTTTGTAAATGAGAAAGTTCTATACCACCTTCACAACGTCTGGGCAGGTTAATTAATATATATTTTTGGTCTCATAACTAGAATAGATCCATAGATGCATATGAAGAAGTTTAATAATAATAGCGATGAATTGTTGTGGTACAGGCCCAGGGTAAGATCACCACCGCGGCCTGAGCTTCCCAGCATGGTGGAAGGGCATTAGGCGAATGCTCTTCTATTAGGTAGCTAGTCAGATATCACCTTCCAAAGGTAATCTTTAGCCAAACAATCCGTGTTCCGGCAGCAATCCTTGAGATCCAGTATTTTTTTAAATTACAGGCACATGAGACTTAACATCTGTATGTCTCAGGATTATGGGTGCAGTTTGTCACTTGTGACGAAATGCATTTGCTATAAGCAGAGGCCACCGCTTAACAGGTGGGCCTCTTGTATGTTCGATTATAAAAATATATTTAAAAAAGATTATGATCGTGATTCTTTGGGAAGTTATTATTAAATTGAGTTAAAAATAGTCTTCTCAGGCAGCTCACATTGGATCGATGCAGTCTTGTGTTCCGCTACGTTATGAAAGAAATCAAGTTACCACTTACCTACACAATCACACTTTGACGTTAAGGTTAATGCTGACCGACGTGAAATTCCCCCTTAATAATACATATGGTCGCGGGGAATACAATTTCCTTTCTTCACTTTTTTATTTTTATTTTTTTGTGTTATTGTGACGGAACAGGCTCGAGGCCCACCTGATTTTAAGCGGACTAACCTCTACCGATAACAGATGCATTTCGTCAACGTCACTTCACTAGCTCTCAAGGACAGCTGCCGAAATACACCATTAGGTGCTTGGCGACAGATTTTCTACTTGAAGTTGGTAGCTAGCTAGGTGGGCATTCGCAAAATGTCCTTCCACCATGCGGTCAATGAAGCTCAAGCCTGCGGCGGGATTTGAACCATGGACCAGTTGCGCGGCAGTCCAATGCCACTGAGCCATCACTACTTCAACAAACTTATTCAAATAACAGAATTGCCCCCAGGTAGAGTAAGGTTTGTAGAGTCTAGACTGTGTTGGAATATGATTATGAGAAATTTGATATTTGGGGACTTCAGTCACGTAGGTTGGATTCCATAGAAATAGAAGGACTTTAAGAGAGTTTCTATTGATAATACGAGAATTGATAAAAATGTCGCGAATGCGTTTTGCAGTCCAGCAAATTCAACTAACGTATTCCAAGACGCCTGGCCTTGGTACGCATGGTAGCAGTCTTGGGAACCGCAATGTAAGATAACAGTTGTTCAGAAGGAGCTGCTGCCCACTTTCTGATATATCTTCTGATCGTTTTTCATTAATAATAATAATAATATTTATTTGCTTAAAAACATGGTTAAATTGTAACAATATAATAAAATAATTACATCTATACAGTTGACAGATAGAGAGGGATGTCCGTGTATGTTTTTTGCCATTACAGCATGCAAATTAGTAAGATTTTGCAACATCAATACAATAATACTAATGTCAAGAAAAAACTAATAATCATTAAACAATATAAAATCAATTGATGTGAAAATGAATAAATGTCAATGAAATTTTATTAAGATTATGTTGCAATATTTCTATTATTAAAGAATTCGTTCACTGAATAAAAACACATCTCGACCAACCACTTATGCAATCTAACTCGAAACATGTTGGCATTCATATTCTTAATATCATCTGGTAAGTTATTATAAACCTTTACTGCCATATAATGGGCATTTCTTTTTAGAGAAATGCCCATTATATGGCTTACATTTGGCTACATTGCTTTGTCACGTTGACAAAATTGAATACCAAATGATATTTGTCTGGTGGAAATTTCTCATACAAATATCTCAAATATATAACACGCAAATACACTCAACAACATGATATTATAGCTAAGTTTGAATTTTTTCAGAATGCATAGGCAGATTGCCATTTAAAATTAGCCAAGCAGTAGCCTAGTAATTCTTAATTCCCAATTGCCCAGACCGAAAGGCTTAAGTTGCCACTTAGTCCTTTCTTTTAGAATAGACTCTATGTAGAAACGATAAAATGCGTCAAAGAGAGCTTTGAAGTTGACAAAGTAGGTATGTAATTTTCTAATTTAGGGTCGGGATTAATTCGACTTTCTTGAATAAACTTATGCATTGTTTTTGGTCTGTCAGGCTAATTTTAATTGTTAATTTAGTTTATGTGCTACACTTTTAGATTATTCAGTTTTGAGTTAAAACTTTTGACATTTAGACTAGGTAGGAATGTGCCGTGCGAATAATCTTAAAAAATACAAGAAAAGGACAAAGTGTTTTCTTAAGTCAATACATATTGAATTACAATTAAAACTAAAATCGGTCAAGTGCAAGTTACACATCGAGGGGTCCGTACAACTCTAAATGTTTTTATTATACCAAAAAAATCGTTTGTTTGAAAAACCGACTCCGGCTTATTCAGATTTTATTATTTGTCGTTTTACGTTAGATAGACTACAGTTATATGAAGTTTTGCGATGGTATGTATTACCGTATTTATTTATTAGCTGGCTAGGCTGGCCTTTGACCACTATCTCATCTGATAGTATAGTGATGACATCATCAATATGGTCGAGGATGTTGTTCAGACTAATCTAGAATTACTGGCTCTCAAGGACAGTTGCCGGAACACATCGTTAGGAGTTTGGTGACAGATTTTTCTACTTGAGAGTGGTAGCTAGCCAGGCGGACATGCTTAAAATGCCCAAGGTATACACCATATAAGGCTTTCCATACAAACGTAGTTCGTAGGTCCTGGTTTACCATTTTTTTTTAATTATATATTTTGTCTCTGAATGCGAAAATGAGACTTCACATACATAACGATTTGTCCTAACACGAGTATTTTGCAAATACACATTTTTTACGGAAAACTAACAAACCAGAATTAGGCTTCAGAACATGCATAAAAAAATCTACCATTTTGAACACTTGATATTTAAAATATGTCGAAAATACGTTTGTAAGAAGACTAACCTTAAAAATACAAACTATTGTATCTGACGATGCTGCGCCGAGTGTGAGTCGAAGAAACGATGGAATGTACATTTGTGAAAATAAACTCGGAGAATTAAATGGAACAAGAGGTGTAGTCACGTCTTGTGCTGAAATAAAATCACTATAATATGAATCGTATGTGTCAATTTGAAATCGCTTGGATAATTTTATAAAGGGCCTGGTAGAGGCATTTTGTTCTAAACTCATTTCTTTTACTAAGATAATATTTTTTTGTTACGTATATAGTATTGATAAGCAAGGCTGCAAAGATGTTATTTGGCGCGAGTACTTGTATTGAAACTGGAGGAAGCAAAGGAATCTAGGATTATAATTCAAATAAAATAAAACCGCACCGAAATCGGTCTGTAATATCCTAGGAAAATGGTAAGAAACATGCATGCTTATAGGTATATAATATACAAACAATCTCTAACCCCATACGTAATGGTATTATTGAAAGTGTAGATACATAAACAGATATACAATACTTTATTGAGAGTAATAGCAAATATTTAAGAAAATATAAACTTAATATTTTAATAAAATACTTAAAATTAATATTTTAATATAATACTTCAAAAAACATAATAATATATCTCTCTATCTAGTGACAATTCCGCCTATTTTTCCTGTTAAATCAAATCAAATCAAAATTTATTTATTTCTGACTACAATACATTATGAAATATAACAGTCCATACACAACACATTTTTAAGTCTTACAAGTTAAGCCCATGTTACGTCACAAACGCCACGCAGCCAAACTGGAATAACTTTTGACGCGTTTCGATTCTACACGAAGCATCCTCAGGAGTTCTGGGCTCTACGAGCGCACGATCCAGAATGAGCGACCGGCGGCCTACACGGCTTAACAGGAAAATTAGGCGGAATTGTCAGTAGATATATTTTGAGGAGAAGTGTTTAAAGAGTTAATATTTATTATTAGAACACGCTGAGCAAACACCGAAAAATAACAAGCTACTTGAGAAACTCCTCCTTTTTTGGAATTGGGTAAACTAATAATTAGTATAACGTTACAATTTAATATACAAGTATGAGTACAATTAAAAATACAAGTATTACGACTCGGGTAAATTTTACAAGTTTTTATTTAGTTGTCCCAATGTTTGTCATGCAAATTAAATTTTAATCCATTTCCCGTTTACCGATTGAGCTGAAATTCTGCATATATCTGCAAATCGCGTTACAATGGAATATTATGATGACATGATGCTGATCTGATGATGGAGCTGGAAGGTGGCCAAAGGAACATCGAAATGAGACGACACAACCTCATCGAGTTGGGGCTCATATGAATAGTCTTGATGAGTACATATATTTTTGAAATTTTTAGTTCTTTTTATTTACAACCATATAATAAAACCTTGTTTTTAAAAAGTTTTCTTTTTATAAAGCTTGTTTGTTTTGTTTGTAACTTAACCTAAGGTGACTGTTACACGTGCAATAAATATAGTAAGTTGGATGCTAGAGGAACTCTGTATGTACTGTTAATAAGGATCAAAAAATGTTTTAAAAAATGTGATCTGTATCGGAATCCATCAACACGCGCGATAGCATCGCAATCCATATTGAGACGTGTAGAATTCACCTTATAGTTTTTATCCGTGACAACGATCTCTGCAAAGTGATCTGCAAGTTTCATACGACGACGTCGTTATCGCGTCGTCGTATGTATCATACGAATAGCTATTTTATATTGTACTATTAGTTAAGAGTATAGTGGACGGAGCGCTTTCCATACAAACGTATAGTTTCGTCATATTTTAAATACTCTAAGTGTTCAAGCTCGGTGAAACTTTGCGCATGTATATCCTTAAGCCTAATATCTATCTATGCTTCTGGTTTGCCAGATTTCCATAAAAATTAAGCATTTTCAAAAATAATTCGATTAATCGTTTTGTATGGCAATTGTTATTTTGACATTTAGGGATATAATAAATCGAAAAACTGGCAAACCAGAAGCATAGATATTAGGCTCAGCCATATGCATACAAAATTTCACCGAGCTTGAACACTTGGTATTTAAAATATGACGAAATGGGAATCGCTGCGTGAACTCTACTCTTAACAGTACAAATATATTTTTATATAAATATTTATGTCAATCAGTAACGTACACACGTAATAATAATGTACGTGTTACTGAACTCCTCCAAAACGGCTAGATCGAATTTGATGAAACTGTGGGTTTGAGTGGGTGGTTGAGATTTACAACATTTGGTACCTGGTATTATAGCAAACTATTTTATTTTGGAAAGGTATGTCTTGTCTGTTAATTTATAGTAGTTGAAATTGAAACAAACTGAAAAGTCCTAAAGCTATTTAAAAAAGTAGGTGCAAAGTAAGTACTTTCTTACAATAGTTATTTGTTATACAAGAGTGCAAAGTTGCTTTTTAACCGCGTGTTCAATTTTGATGACCGAGCAAGCGAAGGATTCTAAAATTGAATCACGAGCGCAGCGAGTGATTCAAAATTAGAATCCTGAGCGTTAGCGAGGGAATCAAAAGAGCACGAGGTGAAAAATCTTTGCACTCGAGTGTAACACGTAAGTTTTCATTCCACCTCAGCGAGGAAATGAAAAAATGCCGCGTAAAGAACTGCGTACAAAGCAAATTGAAAAAAGAACACCAAGAAGGTTCCGAGTCTAAGTTTTTAACAAATTAAAAAAAGTTGTATGATATACAACTTTTTTTAATTTGTTTATTGTTATATTCGGCACCATAGAGGTAGCAGTAAATAGGTTTAATGTTTTTTTTAATTCACAAACTTAGTGCTCACGATGTTCTAAATTCAATTTACTTTATCCTCTAGATAATAAAAACGGCTTTTCCACTCAGATATTGAAGATTAAAAATACTCTTTCCGAGATGGTGGGATGAAAATGTATTTTTCCTTTTTTTATAAGTGATAGTACAGATGTCGGGTGATACAACTTTTATACCAATTTAATAATCTTATACTTAGGTCCTTTTAAGTAAGATAATTAATTTAAACCTACCTTTCCAGTACTTATACGAAGGCCCCGTGTGGTGCCTGGCTATATCACTCCCCTCCCCATTGTTACCTGTGGGTGTCGTAAGAGGCGACTACGAGGTAAAATACCATAAGGGGGGCAGCAATGCCTTCTGAAGAACTAATACCAAGACGTCTGCCAAGCGTAGTGATTATGGCAACCCCCCCCCCCCTCCCCCCAATTAATGACAGTATCTGGCAGTCATAGTACCCTTCCAGTATCTTTTTTCAAAGTCAAAATCATTTATTAAGGTATATCCTATATTATGGTATATTTTGTATTTATGTAATATATATTACATAAGTGATTGACGGTGGTTTGGCAGAGTTGGAATATCCCAAGCATTTTGGTCTCCTACCTCATCACCACTTTTAGAATACGCTTTTACAATTAATATCTTTTTACACGGTGTTTTTGTCTTTCGATGGTAACAGTCATATGATAGCGTGGTCAAAAATGGTGATGAACCTAAATTGGCAAATAGCTCGCAAAGACAGCTGGCTAAACACACTGCTGGGTGCTTGGCAACAGATATTTTAGTGTGAACAGAAAAATAGCTACTTACCATAGATTAAAATAAATTATATGTAGAAAAATTGTGTAAAATCGACACCATTGTAATAAGGAGACATGATAATTACAAATATTTTAATAAAACACTTAATAAATATAAAAATATATTGACAAGTCCGCCTAGTTTTCCTGTTAAGCCGACGTGCCATCACAAACGCCACGCGGCCAAAACGGAAGAATTTTCGGCGCGTTTCGATTCTACACGAAGCATCCTCAGGAGGTCTTGACTCTACGAGTGCATGATCGAGAAAATATTTTTAAAATATTTGTTATTATTAAATATGGATTTTCGCAAAGTAACGCCTGAATCTATTCATTATTTTAAGTAGATATGATATGACTTAATTTCTTTGTGGTTTTCAGGCGCACAGATGTCTTTGGATATGAGCCTATATTATACTGGACCTAATAAGTACCTGTTCAGTGTTCACTCTAAATTTGAAGATTCCCATTTTATGCTCTTAAAGTCTTACTTAACTATTACGAAACAAGGACACTGGCAAGTTGTTGCATGCCTTTGCTATTCGAATATTGAAGGCATGAAAAACGCTTAGATCGATATGCTAAGTAGAAAACGTAGACCGTGAAATCGTAGGGCGAACTATTTGAATTTGGAAGATTATGCAATCAATGAGTCCGAAATCAAAGCGGAAACTGCCAGAATCCAGAATCTTACGTATGGCCTGTACAATAATTTCACTGGACGGAAGCGCGGCTACAATCCTCAAGAAGATAATCTGTCGTAACGAGTGAGTACATATGACAAAATACGCATTAGATAAAATTATACAAAATTTATTAATAAACTTAATTAACAACATTGTATTTCTGACCTAAGAATGATGAATTAATAGCTTTCTTGTATTTTTATGAAGTTAATTATCCATATAATATTATTTATGCAAGGCCCGTCGCGTCGCTCCCATCTGTCTCTTTTTGTGCGTAAATATACCTATGCCCATATGCCCAACTCCAAACACATGACACATAATCAAACCCTCTTTTTTAACATCAATCCCATTATCATCCTAAATTAATCCTTCCTAAACAAACTCTCGTTATAACTATATCCCTCAAAGGGGTAGCAAACGGCTACGGTAGGGGTAATCCCTGAAAAATGTCTGTTATAATTTACGGTGACGGCTGAGCTTGCGGGTCGCAAACAGAATTATACAAGTTTCGATCTAATTTGTGAATAGGTAGGTACATAAACTGCACTGCCGGCACATGAAAATAACTTACCAGAACTTATATAGAGAATATTTCAAATTTTTACTTGAAAAGTAATTTAATATTAAGTAGATAACACATTCAATACTAATATTATTTTAAACAGCAGTGACGCATTACTTAAACCTGCCTTCTTTACCGAATTTGATAGCGGTATAATAATAGATACAACACATTATTTATTTGTATCAATTCGCTGAGTTTTCTATCTACTTGAAAAACAATATCGCAGAGATCTAGAAACACAAAAAATCCTCATATTGAACGCTGAAATCACATTATTACTAGTCGACCGGAAGGCGGAGAGTTGGTAGGCACCGGGTGGACTGACGACATCGTGAAAGTTGCGGGTAGCCAATGGTTACAAGCGGCTAGTATCCATTTTATGGGGGAGGCTTTTATTCAACAGTGGATCATTTCCGGCTGCTGATGATGATTAGTTCGACATCCGAAAAATGTAACGCCGGTATTTAAGAGCCGACTCTCATCACCATCCATCACACCTTGCGTCGGTACCAAGAGCATTAATTAATCGGGCGTTAAATTTATGTGATCCACAATATCTCAAAACTGAGCTGGATCACATAAAGCAAGTATTAATTAAAAATGCGTATAAGTAACTGGATGCAATGTACACGCTGGGTGAACAACACAACTCACAGGAAGATGTCCAAAGCTGATCGGGTACCAGTTTATTTACCATTTTTAAAGGGAGTGACCGACAAAATCGGTGTCTATCTAAGACGGAAATATAATATACGCGCATTCTTCCGCCCCCCCCGGTCAGCTAAGACAGCTACTAAGGTCACCCAAAGATAGCGAACCGCTCAGAATGCCAGGCGTGTACAAAATCCCATGTGACTGCGGCAAGAACTACATTGGGGAAACATGTCGAAGTATTTCAACTAGGTTGACTGAGCACATAAGAAGCGTGAAGAACATGGACACGAGCAGGTCAGCCGTAGCGGAACACGCACAGGGAGTCAACCATTTTTTACGTTTTGACAAAGTGTCCGTTTTGGCGAAGGAAAATTCCTTGTTCCTCGGAAAGTGCGCGAAGCGATTGAAATTGCTCGCCTTCCCAACTTCAACCGGGACCGGGGATGGAATTTAGCACCAGCGTGGAGACCGGTTCTTCAAGAAACTGCCAGTTTTACCAACTGGGAGGAGGACTTGCCGCAGGACACGACAAGTGTAGTGTGCACGGGACTTTACAATAGCCCAGACATGAGTGATAACGATGACAACAATAGTGACCATAGCAGCGAGGTGCAACCGGTTCCGACATTGTCTAGCAGGGCTGAGCGGGCCGCCGCCCGCGCCAGGCGCGCCGATATGCCGCGGCCGCCGCCAGCAGTGCTCGAGCGGACGTTGTCGAACCCGCCCGTGTCGCTCCGTGATGAAGTGGGTCCGAATCCCACGAAACTAGTCGGGCGTCGTCGCGTTCTCGACTATAATAATTATCGTAAGTGCAAACCGTATATAAATTAATATAATATATGTGGCATAAATATACACATGATATTACTATACTGCCCCATCACCTGTCTGCAGTAATTTCGCGCCACATTTTTTGCCACGAGTTCTATTCATTATTCCGAACGGAATCTAGAAAATTCTTGTTTATTGAACGACCAACGAAATAAGCCACAACCCCAAAGCTCACAGAGTCCCGTCGTATTTTTGTCGACAATAAAATACAATATTATAACTGTACGGCACGTGGCGTGGCGCGTCTCGGAGTAAATCCAATTTTTAATAAACTCTGCTTTGCTCTAGGGGTCGCCATGCGTTTGGAGCGAATTCAGATATATTTTTAGAGGCCCCTAAATATATTTCTATATAATAGCCGTGCCTATGAACATTATCTCACATGTCGATCGATGATAATGTAATTAAAAGTATTGAAGCAGAGTAGACCTTGATTGGGACTGGATTTAAGGACTACTGTCCTTAAACTGTGTTGTTTTACTAAACTCTAAGTGTGGGTAATTTTAGGCATAAATATACTTACCTAGATTTATATGAAAGATACTATCCATACTACATACACAAATTATTATAGAAATAGTACCTACAATAATTTTATCAGGTAGTAGGTATTTTCGCTAGGTAGGTATATAAAATTAGAAACATTGTAAAATTAGGCGCACCGATTATTATTATTATTTAAACTAAGCAATAATGTAGCGAAGTTTGACCTTATACTATAAAGACTATAATAAGAGAAAGCGGGAAAATTTAGGAGCAGAAATTTCTGAACACCACAGGTTCACCTTTGGTCATGTACCTACCCACACAAAACTTTTGTTCATGTACCCATCTGAACATAAACAGAGTCTCAAATACTGTTAAATACTTTTTGGAAACGCCAATTAGTAGAACCCATGCCCTACTACATACGTTCACACAAGGCAGTTACTGTTGTAGAAAAATGTGCTAATACTTTTAAGAACACGATATTGAACAAGAGTCAGCCCGGTTTAATGAGAAGTAGACTATGTTTTCAAAAAATAAAGCGGTTTTTTCATTGTATAGATTAATTTAGTAAGAATGTAATCTAGATCAAAAAAACCGGCCAAGTACGAATGGGATAACGATGACAACAATAGTGACCATAGCAGCGAGGTGCAACGCGCACGAAGGGTTCCGTGTCATTATCTGTAACCTTATAATCTTGCAAGTTACAGACACTTTAAGCACGGTAATGTAACATTACCGTGCTTAAAGTGTGTTACACACAACTACCTACCCAGCTGGGTAGGTAAGTTCCTATCCTAGTTAGGTACGAACCCTAAATAGTGATCTCACTAATTGTTTATTTTTAAAGTAAATATACAACTAAATGTTCGGTGAAGGTTCAAGTTTGTACCTGTTTTCATTATTAGCAAATCAACGGTGAAAACCTCTTTTATTGTATAGAAGCCCCCTTAATTATTTATTTAATTTTAATTAATTATATTTAAAGAGAACATAAAAATAAATATTCTGGGAATAGTAAAAGCGTCTACCTGTCACCGTTATTAGTATCGAGAAAGAAACGGTAAAAATATCTAGTTTATTGTATGGGAGCCCCCCTAAAATATTTATTTTCTTTTATTTTTAGTATTTTTTGTTATAGCGGCAATAGAAATACATCATCTGTGAAAATTTCAACTTTTTAGCTATCGCCGTTCTTGAGATACAGCCTGGTGACAGACGGACGGACGGACTCAGTAATAGGGTCTTGTTTTTACCCTTTGGGTACGGAACCCTAAAAATATTTTTATCGAAAAATCCAGCATTTTTAAAAACCATTGCCATAGTACAATTTCCCCCATCGAGAGTGGGAAAATATCTCCTATCCGTCGTCGTTTTTGCGTTGCCACCCCATAGTGCTCGGAGCAATAGCGGTTTCATACAGATTTGTTCCATTTACAATAAAAAAACATAAAAGACCACCCTTAATCCTTTAAAAAATATAATTCTAACTTTACGAGATGGAATCATTTATTTTCATTTTGTACCCGCTTTAAATTTTGTTTTCAGTTGCTTTTCTGGTTTTCATATTCGAATAGTGCTAAACCAGATTAATAGATAGTACGAGTATATCTCAAGGATGATATAACAAACATATGCACATAGAGCATCTTGGAGGGGTAGGCAGAGTCCACTGATCTGTCCCCTGCACTTGCTATTGATATAATTTATCGACGTTCAACACAGTAAAAAATATATGTAATAAGTACGATGGTGTTTATTCTTTTGGGAACGTGCGGCGGAACAAGCACGAGGCCGACCTGATATTAAGCAGTAACCTCTGTCCATAACAGTTGCATGCCGTCACAAGTGAAGATTAGCACTGCGCCCGCCATCCTTAGACGCACATTTGTTAAGTTTCATGTGCCTCTAATTTTACTGGCTCTCAAGGGCTGCAGCCGGAACAGACTGTTATGTGCTTGCCAATGATGTTCTACTCGAAGGTGGATGCTAGCCAGGCGAGCATTCGCAAACTGCCCTCCCACCATGCGGTGAAGCTCAAGCTGGCGGCGGTGGGGACCAAACCTTGGACCTGCGCACGGCAGTCCGTAGCTATACTACCGCTGGGCTATATTTGCTCCAGGTTTATATATTATTAGGTACCTGGTTGCGTATTGAACTGTCCCATGTCATTTTTTTTATGTTATTGTGACGGAATAACCTCTGCCTATAAAATGCATTTTCGTCACAAGTAACGAATTGCAGTGCACTGGTCACCTTGAGACATAGTTGTTAAGTTTCATGTGCCTATAATTTCACTGACTCTCAAGGACTGCTGCCGGTAGGTACACACCTGATAGATACTACCTAGTCAACAACCAACGAGTACTACCTAGTCGCTACTAGTGTCTCTTAGTATTTAGTGCTACTAGTGAGTTAGTGAGATGCTGCTGCGCATCAGACACATAAGAGTGGTCATTATCATATTTTTTGTCCATATGAGTAGTTATGCAGGTCAATAGATTTCTAAAGGAGTTGAGTGTATTACTTATTGTGGTCAATACATATGACAATAATAATATTCGTGAAATAAGCAAAAAAATTACAGAGAAAGAGAAAGTAGTGCTTGAAAAGTGGACACGTTTTTATTCGCGATGATATCTATCGAATCTCCGCAAAGGCAGTGACGACGTTTTCTTTTTCTTTAGACTGGTACAGTACACCACTCTATAATATGAGTATCTACTTTCTGGATGTGATTGCCCTTTAGATGGCCTTGCTGCTACAGCAGACGTTAGGCGAGAGCTTGCGAAGCCCTCAATTGAATAGTCCAGTGCAGTGATGTTAAGGAGCTCCGTAACCGTAACCGAAACTATCGGATATCCGAAATAAAAATATATCCGAAATAAAAATATATCCGTAACCGTATCCGTTTCAAAAATTTCGGATAAGGGCGGAGTCTAAATAAAACGACATGTTTCGACAGCTTTTTGTTTCATCGCTCGCGCCCCATGTAAATCTTGATGTTTGTTTGTTATTTTTAACCTACTTCTAAAAAAGGAGGAGGTTCTCAATTCGTCTGTAATTTTTTTAGTCATAACATTACCTCTGTCATAACTTGTTTATTTAAGAGTTGACTTAATATAAGAATGTCTTGTGTTCATCATGAAATTAATTTCTATAGACGTTGAAGAGAGAAAATTTTTATCTTTTTTAATAATGACTTACATCAATTTAAAAATCTTGTGACAAATAAATTAAAGGTAGATAAATAGATTACACACACACTCATCCACCCTCCCAACACGTACACCCTCTTACACGCAATCACACACACACACACACACACACACACACACACATATATATATATATATATATATATATATAAACATATATCTCTGCTCTCTGTAAGTATTTATTGTAAATAAAGTAAATCCGTCATTAGATGTAAGAAATATTAATAAGTAAAACTATGTTTTTTTAAGATCTGTGGATTTTGTAATAAAGGAAAATAAAATAAAAGACTCGAAGTGAAGTGAGAAATGTCACAATGTCTTGTGTTCATTATGAAATTAATTTCTATAGACGTTGAAGAGAGAAAAGACTCGAAGTGAAGAGAGAAATGTCACAACGGATTTAGGAAGGGAGATAGGAGAAAGGATTCCCTTCCTAAATCCGTGAATGTCCCTCACTGAAGATCCGCTTACATGGTGGACAATTCATATCAAGTACTACTATAGCTTAAATTAGTATGACTTCTCTCCGCCTGCTGGCAGTGTAGCGAGTGAACAGCTTTTCAGTGCTTCTGGGTTAATTTATGACCCTGTAAGGAATCGACATTCAGGCTATAAGGCTGCGAAATTGCTTTTTGTTAAATACATATAATCTTCCTCTGCTCCGTTTTGACTATTAGAACTGATTATGCGATAGGCAACTTTATATTTTGCTATAAATATAGATAGTATCATTACTCATAAAAATAATTCAAAAGAAAACTATGTTATCACACACACACACACATATTTAATATATTATACATAGGTTATAAGTTAAGAGTCTTTACGCCTTGCGCTATCGTTCAAATTTAGGCATTTATCGTAGCGCGGCGCACACGAGCACACCGTTAGCAAGGATCGAGCGGTCAAAGACGATGTCGCATGGAATAAAACATTTTGATCCTTTTTGAAGTGTTATTTATTTTTGATAAATAATGTGGAATGTTATGTAACTTTGTAAATTAATTTCGCATCTTTACAGTTTACATACAAAGTAGACTTAAATGAACCTAATAATAAACCTCTCATTGACTAACATGCTAATATACACCTATAACTATCGTCCATTGAAAAGTTACATGAGCTTTGCATTTTTTAAAGCACGCAATTTTATTTTTGAGACATGTATGGGGGTCTATAGAAGAAGCTTAACCTCAAGTTTGTGGGGTCGCCACCCTTGTCCCCCGGCCGCCATCTTGAAAAAAGGGGTGAAAACACGTATTTTGCGATATCTAAGGTTGGCGACCCTACAAACTTGAGGTTAAGCTTCTATGGACCACCCACATATGTCTCAAAAGTAAAATTGCGCCCTCTAAGAAATGCAATATTCGGTCTTAAATTGTAACATTTCAATGGACTACTGTGTAGGTATCTATATTCGATTATGTACTTCTAACCATCATTGTATATAGGCAAATAACTTAGTTTTGTAGTTTGTATACCTGCTTTGTGCATGCATGTCTTGGTTCATTATATTTGTATAACTGCCCCGTTGGCGGAGCGGCTTTAATGGTCGCTACGGAAAGAAAATAAGGTGCGTTTAATATAGAAGTCTTAAATCCTAACTCAAGGTCGGTACTAATTGTTTAATAAAATATACAACGTCTATATTATTATAAAAATCTTTTATTTTTAACCAAATCAGTACACGGTACAGACCGTTACATAGTCTTGCCTTAAATAAAATTATTTCTTAGAGGCATATATCGTGCTTTTTGATGGCCAATTATTTCGTGTAAAAGACACCTGTTGTAAAAATGTATTACTTCGTTTCCATCTGTTTGGCCAAGTTAATACCTAATATAAAATAAAATAAAGAACAAATAAGAAAAAAAAATACATTTTAGCCTCTAGCTAGTTTCAAGTTTTTTTAAAAACTTTTTTCTTATATATAGCAACCACGCAACTTTTTGGTTTTTGCCATAGTAAAAAAAATTGAACCATAAAATGGAACCGACTTCAACACCCAAAGTGTGAAATAACATGTTGTAGTCGGTACCATGATAGTTCAAAAGTACCTATGATCACAATATTGTGCGCATGGTACCGACTTTGACAAGTTATTTCACACTTTTGGGTGTTGAAGTCGGTTCCATTTTATGGTTACATTTTTTTTTACCATGGCAAAAACCAAAATGTCGGTTCCATTTTTTGGTTAAAAAAATCACTAGTTTTACTAACCCTTGTTACTTACGATATCGATTGTCAATGATTATATCATCAAGATAGGTAAATACTTTTCAGTTATTGGAGTGTAACGCAAAAAGACTTGACTGATTTTGATGCAATTTAAATAAGACCAAACGATAAGCATCAGCTTTCAAACAAAAAAATAATACTCAAAATCGGTTCACCCTTTCAAAAGTTCTGAGGTAAAAAACATAAAAAATACAGACGAATTGAGAACCTCCTCCTTTTTTTGGAAGTCGGTTAAAAATTCAATTCCGATCAGGAAATAATAAATCCTAGTTAATAATGAAAAAGGCATGGTCTCAACAAAAATACCTTTACAATAATAAAAGCATACACATAGATCAAAACAACTCGGTCACGCTATATTTTCATTGCGCACCGTAGTTGCGGCACGTGTAGGGCGCGGGACGAGCAGCGATACGTCCTCCCTCCGCGAGCGCTAGGCGCAAACTGAGATGCAAGGCGTTGTGTTCCGTAATTTATAGGTCATATTGAAAAAATTGTATAAAATACATTTTTCACTAAATTAACGACAAAATATTATTATCTATTAAATAAAAGCTTCAACTAATGAATTGCATATTTATTTATTTGATAAAATACCAGATTTTGTAGAAATAACAAGAAATTTGAATGGTATTTTTGTGCCAAAAGTGCCCTTTCAATCCCTTATTTACTCAGTTGTAACATATATTTATCAAAATGTTATTAATGCACTCCATTGGTGGTAATATGATTGGTTTACTGATATTTTTCAATCTTTAAAACGAATAATTTTTGTTCGATAAAAAGACTGTTGAAGTTACACTGATGAAGAAATTTATGAAAACATGAGTTGGTAAATATTTTTTTGTCGGGTTTCAGTTGTTTTTTTTATTGTTTTGGTTAATGCAATCCATTATAAAAACAATAAACTTTCTTCCTGCATCATTTAAAAAACAAAAACTTTTATACTTTAGCTGCAACAGCCTCGAGAAAAGGGCTGTAAAATGGCTTTGCTGGGATAAAGGCTCTATGAGCAATGTGTAAAACTTGTTTTCCAATTAAGTATTAAATTTACTGCATTTTTATTTTAATAGATATAACTTAAAATTGAGTAGGTATACAATAATTACTCACCTATATGATTATAACACCTAATGAAAAGTAAAATTAACAAGATTAAATCTATAAATAAAACCAAATTATTACAAACTATTTGTGTTTATTTTTTTACTTCAATCTAATATCCGAAATCGAAACTATCCGAAACTAACGGAAAATCGAAATAATTACATGTCCGAAACCGTATCCGAAACCGATTTATTTTTATTGTTATATCCATATCCGTATCCAGATCCTAAATATCATATCCATACGGGTCAATCAATAACGGCAAATGTTTACTGTGCCGAACTTCGAACAATGATAGTAAAACTAGCAGTGAAACAGCCCCAACTCATGAATCGATCTTCACCATTATTGCTCCATGATAACGCGAGACCTCATACAGCACGTGAAAACGTTTTAACTTTACAGGAACTGCTATTAGAAACCATTCATCACTCTCCGTATTCACCAGACCTTGCTACTACTACTTTTTTTCGTAATTTGGTCAATTTTCTACGTAATAAAAAGTTTACTTTCCAAGAGGCGGTACATAATGCTTTCACACAGTTTGTCGAATCTAGATCACCAGAGTTGTATTGCAAAATCATAAATGACCTTCCTTTTAGATGGAAGCAATATATAGATAATAATGGTAATTATTTTGATTCAATAAATATGGTTATTTAAAAAAAGACGAATTTCAATTTTTCAGTACCTACAAATTGGCATTTCATACTTAAAACCTTAATATAATATTATAATGTATTTCATAGTGATACATTACCTATGTAATCTGTATTGGTACTATTAATTCGAATGATATAGGTAGGTACATACCGAAGTTGTACATTATTATTGTCTATGTCAGAGGTCATATTAGGTGGAATTCCACCTAATATGACTATGACTATTGACTAATTAGTTAATTTTCAATAGTGGTATTAAACCATTGAAGAGATTGCCTAACCATTGAAATCATTTTCACAAATCTAGCTGAGTTTACCAGCTTCCAAATAACCCCTATTTTTGGCTCTCTTCCGACGTCCTGGCTGTATTTGCATAGATTTGCGTAATCTCACCCTGGTTTATCTCGAAGCATGGCGGGAGAGCCCCTTAATAGTTATTATTATGGCTGCCGAGACTGCCATTTTTAATTGCCCTTATAATTGCAACCTCTTGGAGTCTTGGTTAAAAGTTATGATTTGCTCTTTGCTGCAAAGATAATTTTATACGATGTTTTTATTAAAGCGAGTAATTAACCATTAGTCCGGTCAATTTAGACATTCGAAGCTACATAAATTCCCACCAAGCTGAAAATCGGTAAGATTGTTTGAAGTACCTATGATTAAAAATAAAATTTGAAAGTTCCCCATCTTTTCCCTGTATGGAAAAAAAATATTCAAGGTCAAAGGTCAAAAATATGATTATTTCGCGTAAGTATTATCACAAATATACTGCAGACAAAAATTGTAGATCATAAAATTATCTACACTAGTTACCTACTTTTTTTTTCTACGAGCCATCGTTTTTGAGGTACCTGTAGGTAGGTAGTTAGAGTTATCAAACACTTCGGTTTGAATATCTTTGCGATTGATAGCTGCAGCTGCATCTAGGACTCTAAATCGTTCTTCTTTTTTATTCATTTTCTTCTTTCGTACCAGGCTTGTGTCATAATATCATGATGATTATCTACTACGCGTATGAATGTTGATGCTCCCGATTTCTCAGTGATAATAAGTTTATCACTGAGAAATCTAAATACTTCAGTTTCAGTCGTAGCTTAATCGTTCTGTTATCTAGTCGTAGTTTTGCAAATATTCTGTATTTCGTTTAAAGTGAACTGACAGTCATCGCTATTTTCAATGTATGTAAATATTTCCTCCATTGCCCGATTCTTAGTTTCGGCTTTAGAACGACCGACATATTATGACGATTACAACTTCTTGAATCGTAATATCTCAAAAACGTTTGCTAGAACGACTAAGCAAGCTACGAGCACAGCACTACAAAAAAAGTTAAAAGCTCACAAAACAATCTACTTACAAAACTTTTACTTACCTTCATGTTAATGTAAATACCGCTTGCGCATAAGTCGTTCTTTGAATGCCTAGGACCTAAGCAGTAGTAGCTACCTAGTATTATTTATTTTGTGATTCAAGGTGTGGGTATAGGAAGGTACGATATGGATATATTATGGAGATTCACTCCATTGTGTCCCGTAACAGCAGCAAGCTTAGTGCTCCAGAGGACTGCCGCCAACTCGCTCACATAACTAACGAGATATGCTCGGTGACCCATTTCCGCTGCCAAATTGTTATCGCGAGCCTTGCCAGCTGCCTGGTATATGGACCCGTTTGGAATTAAAGGCATACCATAGACTAAATTAGTGGCTCGTAGTAGCTAGCAAAAACAAATTGCAAATAGACTGTCTTGGAAATCATATTCTGATATGAATTTGATGCTTATAAATATACTGTAAAAATTGTAACTTATAATTTCATCCATCACCATTCATACGTGTATCAAGTTCACAAAAATAACTAAAATTTATTTATTACTGTTATTTACAATTTTATATAATAATATTATTATATTTACTAAAAACTCCCCTAGCTACTTGCTTGTTCATCTCATTTCTGAACTATTCTAACGTTGGGTTGTGTGCTTCAATAATACCCACAACAGTAAAATTGTGAACGTTATAACGAGGTTCGTTTCCGGAACCTAAGCTTCATCACCACGCCAAAACACCATACACAGGATACGTACTACCCCACGGTCAGGATAAATAGAGAAAAAAACTTGATCATAAGTTGGTGGCAGGATAGTGATCACTGATCATAAATTGGTGGCAGGAAATTGTCTGTCGCAGGTGGATCAAACTCATTCGCGGGTTTCAGCTTCATAGCATGCTGGTTACTTATTTAATACTCGCCTAGCTATAGCCATACAACATAATTATACTCAAGTAAATAAGCGAAACCTAAGTATGCGTGCTCGTAAAACCGTTCGCAGCTAGGTGCGTATGCGACGGCCACGCGCGAGGTGGGCGGGCCGCGCGGTTTTCGTTCGGGAACCTCTAGATGCACCTGAAATTTAAGGAGTTCGCTCGTTCATTTGGCCAGTCTATATATCTAAAGTAATAAAAATACTTTTGTAACTGTTACGAAAAATGTGCTTCCCATCTAGCGAGATGAATAGGTAAACTAAATAACCCGTTTGAAATAGTCATAATACACTTATGTTGCATCAGAACTTTGACGGTGCCTAGTACTTACTACCCTATTGCTTAAACGCCGTACCCTATTGCTTAAACGCGCCGGCTCAAGGTCACGCGATCGCACCTTACGTGGTAGGTAATGTCATGCCTGTGCTATAGCTACCACGCTCAAGTAGAAAATCTATCACAAAGGTCCTAGCGTGGTGGCAATAAGTCAAAATCTATTATTTTTAAATATACAAGCACTATCACGTGTTGAGCTAAAATCACATTAACAAATTATTGGAGTAATTTTTTTTTGTTCCAGACGGGATTCAAACCCGCGTCCTCCCAATACACGCCGGATGCCTATTCCACTCGACCACCGGAACCTTACTCTTACAATTCGAAACTTTGGTCTCCAATTGTAGTACTGTCATCGGCCAGACTACTAGACTTCATCTGATGGAAAGAAGTGCTTTTCAAACACATAACTCTCGCAATAATTTCGCTACCTTTCTATATTTCTGAATATGATTACAATCACTATCGCGTGCCGACCGAAAACCACATTAACAAATTATTAGAGTACATTTTTTTGTTCTGGGAATCGTACCCTCGTCCTCCGATTTCACGCCGGATACCTATTCCACTCAGCCAACATTTATACAAATTGACTATATAATTAAATTTTGCTACTTCTAACGTTTTACGAACATTTACTTTCTCAAGCTACGTAAAATAAATTAGAAGTACATAAAGTGTAAGGATTACTTTATTGATACAAAGATTTTAATTGAATAATAATACCTTAATACTAAAATCAAAAATGTCAATCAGTTCAATAAAAATGTCGACATAATTTTAAATTACTTTAAATAAATAAAAAGCTAGCTATGTAGTTACTGAAATTAGAACATTAAACTTATAGGTATTTAAAAATATGGCAGCAAATTATACCATAGATAAATTTCATTTCTCTATGATTATACGTTACTTGTAAACTTCGCCAATTTTTAAATCCTTTACAAGTTCATAATCAATTCTCTAGTGGCATTAAATTAGTAAATTAAATTATTAATCAGTATCTATGTAGCATGAAATATGACGGGGAGAACGAAGAAAATGTATTTAAAGTCACGATGACTTAATGAAAATGTATTTAAAGTCAACTTGGCCTCTGTTAACATGCAAACGCCTAAAGAGGACTAAGCTAAACCACCCTCTACCATTCACGGCCGACTTGACAAGGCCGAATTAAATAATAATAACTTCTCTCCCCTCCATACTTCATGCTATATACGCAAATACGTGCGCTAATCATAGCTGTTTCCTAACAAAAATTGTATTATTTTTGGTGGCAATTATTGCATTTCGACTTGGCACGCCTAATCGACGATACAACTTATTCTAGGAACAACAACACTCAATTATGTATGAAATGAAAGATAAATTAGTGCAAGCGCTATTGTCCATGAATGTAGGTATATATGAACACAAAAGGGCACTGTTCAGAATCTTAAATTAGAACAGTTCTTTATCAAAATATAATTATTTAATTTTCACTTTTTAACAATGTTAATTTATTTTAAGGACTATGTAATTACTGATTACTAAACTACCTTAGATTCACACAACAATTTCTTAACAATAATGTTTATTATAATTATATTCAAAACTTTAGAAATAAGATAATATTACAAGTAACACTACTTATAATTACATACTTCTACAGGAATAATTAACCCTATGCGCAGTACATATTTGTATTGCTGCTCCGAATGGAATTACACGCGACGTGCACAGGAACGACAGATCGTACATTTCACGAATACGCTAACCTTCAGGCTGCGTTCAAACCATAGGTACATAGTCACAATAGACATATACCTATACAGTAGTTCGACTCCGCCATGGTACAATAATATACTACGCCGACTCCGCGGTATCCTGGAATTCAATGACAAATGACGATCAGAGCGCTAGGGAAATCACTATCGAAATTTTGAGTGATGTTGTATAAATATTTTTTTTTATAATAATTGTATTTTTATAAATAAATTTTGTTGTGAATAGGTTAAAATATACCTTACTATATATATCGATTTATTTTAAAGAACACAAGCGCGTGCAGAATTGATTAAAAAAACGCCATTGTCTTTGGTAACATAGTAAGGCCACCAGTAAAGAGGTTATTGTATGATTATTTGCCTTTAAAACTCCTTGGGTTATTTTTTCTATTAAAATGATGAAAGATTACAACCTCTATAGTGTCAATCTGCTGACAGCCTATTAAAACTAAACTGTAAGTAAACACCGCAGTTGTATCTTTTTGTACCTCCTCGATGTAGGGAAGGCCGCACGGTTGATCACGTGACTGAATTCGGCAAATTTTTTCGTAGTTAAACTACTGCTTAAGAAGCTCCATGTATCTATTGTGACATAGGCGCCACCTGAGCGGGCGTTACGCAGTTTTGTGGTTTTCCTTACATATTCACCTTTGCATTAACAAAGCACCGACAGTAAGCTGTCGTCATTTCACGTTGAAACTGTGCCTCACAGTGAGCTTGCTCAGTCGGCGGTTTTGGCTTGAACGCAACCTTAGTATCATTGCGAACAATACCTGTATGCATAATTTTAATTTTTATACCTATCGCTATGCATTTCATTATTATGTTGACACAAGCCCTTAGAAGAAATCGTCACATATACCCCGTCTTTTTAAAGTAACCTATTTTACTCCCGCCAACGCGTCCCGTCCCCATTTGAGTATACTATAAAATCGAATATCAAACATGCAACTTTAACGGTAACATACTCTTGTTACAGGCAGGACTGTACATTCAACCAGACAAACTGCTTGTTTCGCCAATAAACATAATGTGCTACTGACTGCCCCTCGACACCTTCCGTCGTCTAAAATCAAACCATACATAATTTTTGTACCATATAATTATGTATTTAATTAAATTAACATACTTGAATTGCAAAACATGAAGAGAACTTAACACAACATTTATTTAACGACATTACGAAATGTATACATTATTATAAAATTACAGGCACATCAAATTTTAAATCTACTTATCTTGTTATACATACATAGTGTAAAAATATATATGTGAATTACATTTAGCTGGTAAACATTACTTTTTCATTTCCTCATACAAATAGATACCTACATATTGAAAAACATTTCCAGTTGTTGACAAACTGAAAAAGTTTGCAATGTGTAACTATTTCTTAATATGTAAATATATGGCCTTTGATGCGCAGACAAGCCGGGTTTTAAAATTAGTGGTTACTATGAGTTGCATATACCATGCATTGAAAAGATTAAGAAATGTGCAAAAATAATTATTAATTTGCCGTTACGACATATTTATAACAATATGACTACTATTTATAACAGTATTTAAGATCGAAACAAATACTATACAATAGGTTAAAGATAAAAAAAGCTATTTTGTATAAAGTTTAGACAATTAGATATTTTAGAAGTAACTATTTAGTACTTGCATAACTATTTATTTTATTTCTCCTTACAAATCTTATCAAATGCAGAGAACAATAAACAGAATGAAACTTTCAATTAATTTTAGTTTTGAACCAATGCTGTCTACAAACATCCCAGACTTGGTAAACTAAGAAATTAAACAGATAATTGGACCAACATTATCAATTCTCAGTAAAATATTCTTATCGTACCATAAGTAATTATTAGAATGACTATCTAATTGTTCCAACGGTAGGCCCACTGAGATAAAAAGCAAAGAGTACGCAGATCTAGTGCAATATAGAATAAATAAGAAACATGGAAGTTAGCCTCTTGAACTAAATTTAAGAGTATAACTATTAGAAAATAAAACAAACACAAGTTAAAGATCAACACCACCGTTGATCATAAAAAAAAAAAAAACACCGTGTCCATCAGCCGCCAAGCAGTTTTAAGTTCAGGCACAATGGTTACTATAACTAATATATGGGATCGCTAACATAATAGTACTATTACCGTACAGAACATTTGTGTGTTCCAATGTCTATTCTTTATGCCCAGAGTCTAGGTGAACCACATTCACATTTTCACTCACACACACTATTTTGTAACAATTTCTTTTTCAATTAATGGTTTTCCGTTCTTCTAAAGCTTTTTTTCGGCATGCTCTCATTGGAGTCTTCCTTTCTGGAACGGGAGGCTGTTTCTCCTGCAACGGTGACACTGTTTTTCTGCTACCCCTACTTCTGGTGTTAATGCGATCGTCACCATCCAGGGCTCTTTGACGAGACAATCTTGATCTTCTCTTCTTACTGTTTTCCTTGTTTTCCTTATTTTCATCATGTTCATGGTCTGGCGTCACGTGTATGGTCGCATCGGTGGCTATCACTGGATCTACAGAGACAGGTTCGGACATAAGTGGGATAAGGGCTGGAGTGTCATCTATATCAGAGTCTGATTGGTCAAAGTAGACCAATTTGGTTGATTTTTTCTTTGAGGCTGTTTGCTTGTTTTGAGCTTGTTTCAATATGCTACGGCCAGGGGTTGCAGCTGGAATATGTTGTTGTGGTGTTTGCTGTAAAATAAATATATTATTAGCAACCAATTACATCATTTGTAGTTACATGCAATAGGGGTGGAGCCTATTTTGAACTACCAGTCAACATTCCATATTCCGGACTAGTACATAGAGTTCCTTAGTAAATGTCACATAATTTCTTTATTAGAAAACCCTTTATAATTTACCAGCTGGGATTCAAACCCAGAGCTTCGAGTTTCTCAAGCTTTAGGCCACTACACCTATGGATATAATTAAAGTATCATCAGCAGCACATTAATGAATGAGGGTTATGTTAGTTGATCTATCTGCCTTAATCATATTATGTGAATTGAAGTCATTAACAATGTATAAATGTGATTTTAACACTGCTTTAAGAGGCACAGAGTGGCATTAAATATGTTTACTGATTTCCAACGCTAATTAACCATATAATTATAAATCAGTTGATATAATGGAGGGTAGACTCACCGGAAGCGGAGAAATGCCTTCGACCTCTACGTTCTTACCGAACGCTGACGCACGCAACATGGCAAAGGACGCATTCATCTGGAAAAATAAATAAACAACAATATATAAAATATATACTTTAGGGGATAACAATAAAATAATATGGAAACGAAATTAGTTACGTTCGAAGCTTTTAGTAGCTTGAACACTTTCTAACACAAAATTCCGCACAACTTCCACTTAACAGAAACAGTGTATTAAATTGGAAGCAATTACCAAATATAATTGTGACTGCGAACACTATTAATGACTTAAGAACCAACTTAATAACTACCAAAATAAATAAACTGTAATAAGCGAGCATCCTAAGTAAAAAAAAACATGACTTGCGTTTTACACATATCACACAATGATATTCCATTACCCATGAGTAGTGAGCGGTGTTAGTGCCGGTTGATGACGTCACATGGATTTTGTGTGTATCAGTCAGTGCATCTTAGAACAATCTTAAGCATTGCTTACCATGCTCAAAGCGCTTTAAGCCCGAAAAGGAACATGCCCGGTATTATCATAATTATATCAATAACTATGCAGCTCGAATATAAATAATTATTTTTTATTCATATGGAACTTAAACGTAAAAATATGGCCATAATATAGAAACGGGGCATTTTAGGGTGGTCATTACTGTATACAATCATTATCAATAATCATTCGGTATGGAAATATACTGTGCGGAAATAGTGTACCTAATAGCAGAATACTATGATCATATTCATCCATATCCGAACAGAGACCTTCAAGAAGAGAGAATATTCCCTCCTTAAAGGCCGGCAATGGATCCTCGAGACCTCTGTGTCGAGGTGTAGCGGATGTTCGTGGGCGACGGTGATCACTTACCACCAGGTGAGCCGCTAGATCGTTTTGCCCTCCTATCCCATAAAAAAAATCCTTCACAAGATCCTAGCTTCCGGTATTGATAAGCCATCTATACTTATAATAAAACTGTAACAGGTCCAATTCTGTACAAGGCAGATATTTTGAAAAAAAAAATGTACAGTACTCTGTAGCTGATACTGATGCCGAAACTATATTTTTTTTTATTTTTGTCTGTCTGTCTGTCTGTCTGTCTGTCTGTATCCCGGCCGCGTATCACTCCAAAACTACTGAATGGATTTCAATGAAACTTAGCATGATTGGAGTTCATACTACAAGGTAGGATAATTTAGCTTTTTATCCCAAAATTCAGTATGGTTCCCTAGGGAGAGGGGATGAAAGTCAAAATATACACTTAGTTGTAATTTATTAACGCGTAGTCCGATTTCAGACGTTCTTTTTAGGGTTCCGTACCCAAAGGGTAAAAACGGTCTGTCCCGCTGTCCGTCCGTCCGTCTGTCCGTCCATCCGTCCGTCCGTCTGTCACCAGGCTGTATCTCAAGAACGGTGATAGCTAGACAGTTGAAATTTTCACATGTGATGTATTTCTGTTGCCGCTATAACAACAAATACAAAAAGTTGGCCAAGTGCGAGTTGGACTCGCTCACGTTAAAACAAAAAAAGGTTAAAATATTAAGTCTAATGTTGTATAGCTAATGGTACGGAACCCTTCGTGCGCGAGTACGACTCGCACTTGGCCGATTTTTTTGTTAGAATAGTGGTACTTTAAAATTTATCCCGTAAATATTTCAAAGTCATCGGGTTTGAAGTTCAGAAATAACAGACATCACAACATGTAGGGAAGCGCGAGGGGTTAGACGCTTAAATTTATCTATTTATACTTATAATAAAACTGTAACAGGTCCAATTCTGTACATTTCAGATATTTTGAAAATATGTTTTGAGAGCAATCTGTAGCTGATACTGATGCAAAAACTGTTTTTTTTTTTTCTGGCTGTCTGTCTGTATCCCGGCTTCGCATCACTCCAAAACTACTGAATGGATTTGAATGAAACTTAGCACGATTCGAGTTCATACTACGAAGAAGGACATACGATACTTTTATCCCGAAATTCAGTACGGTTCTCTTGGGAAAGGGGATGAAAGTCAAAATGTACATTTAGTTGTAATTTATTAACGCGCAGTCCGATTTCATTCATTCTTTTTTTGTTACAATAGTGGTTATTTAATTATTTTCCCGTAAATATTTCAGTCCTCAGTTTTGCAGTTCAGAAATTACAGATATCACAAACTAAATATTTCGTTTTAAATAACTTGGACCGCGGAATGTTGAGAAACCCTTGAACGTACGGCTCATCTTAAGCCCACAGGCAGCCCGGAACCCCACGGGAAGCCCGACACCCCACGGACAGACCGGCATCCCACGGGCAGCCCGGCGCCCCACGGGCAGCACGGCACCCTTATTTAGTTTTCCAAGCTTGCTACGATAAAACTCTAAAATGTGGTACATTTGAAGCAGTGATAGCTCAGTGGCTTTGCCTATGGACTGCCGCGCAGCAGGTCCATGGTTCGAATCCCGCCGCTGGCTTGAGCTTCACCGCATGGTGGAAGGGCATTTTTGCGAATGCCCGCCTGGCTAGCGACCACCCTCCAGTGGAAAATCTGTCGCCAAGCACCTAACACCGTTAGGACAGCTGTCCTTGAGAGCCAGTAATTCTAGGTTAAGCCTGTTAACACCTACGACCACATCGTCACTTACCATCAGGTGAGATTGTGGTCAAAGGCTTACCTATCAGGAATAAAAAAAAAAAAAAAATTCACCACAATCAGTTTTTTAAACTACATAATTATCTTTCTTTTGACGGATACATTTCGGAGACTGCACAATGGAAGTGCACAATGTAGTCTTAGGTTTTCGCGATTGTTACACTTTGTAATTAAACAACTTTAAACGATTTAAATCGCGTATATTTATCATTATTTTTGTCCGGACGTTTCAAACACTTTGTAGTGATCGTGGTCACGGGGTGGCTGTCGGGACAAAAATAATGATAAATATACGTGATTTAATCCGTTTAAAGTTGGAAGTGCACAACTTTAGTAGATTGTTATACAAGGGTCGAAAGGAATTGGTAACTTTCGCCCGCGGTCAGCTCTCTACTTTTCATATCGAATTTAAAGAAAGTAAATAAAGTAGCTTTTCTAAAAATTATTCATTGATAAAATAACATACTTACTAAAAATTTATTGAGAGGTTTGAACTATTTGTGAACTTTCACGTAAAATTTTGTTTGGATTATTTACGGGTGGCTATAGCCCGAATAGGAATCTCTCTGCTTTTCACTCTAATATAAGGAATAAAGATATAAATATAGTATGTTTTTTTATATTATTTATTTTGATTTTAATAACATGAGCAGTATATTTTTAAAATTAATGCGGCTATAGTCCAAGTAGGAATCGATGACTTACATCCGTGTTGAACACTCTACTTTTCATTTCAAATATGAGGAGGGTAAAAAAATAGTAGTTTTTCTAAATATTTACTAAAAATAATAAACATGAGTAGAAGATACAAAGATACACTAGGAGTTAGAACAATGAAATTTAAGGAAAGTTTTAATTTATTTTTTACCTACACTTTCTACCTTATATTTAGTTACTACCCTGCCAAACATAGTTGTTATTAATTGTTTTACAACAACAGAATATTTTACAACGAAAAATCTTAGACATATAACTTTGTTTACACCAATGTTTTGCCTTAGGTGGGAAGGAGCGTCTCCCACCCGCTACTCAGATCAAACAAACACTACTTTCCGAGAATGAGAAATAAAAAAAAGATTCGATCTACCGTCAAACAAACCGCCGTTTTAAAATCGAAATTCTAAAGAAACGCACAAGGTACTTTGCTTCAACATTTATTGTGCGAACCAGGAAAGAACTCTCTGAGTTACTTAACTACTGTCTTCTGGAAAATATAACCCGGGAGTTTTGAAATCCAAAGTAGAAAGCTCCATTCTGAGCTATGGTTTACTATAAGAGTGCTTCACCGCAGACCACAGTGTTGCTTAATATGAGATAAACAGTGCACAAATGTGAATAATTAGTATGCAGGTACGGCAATCGCGAACGAAGTCGCGGGTACAGCTAGTATTTTATAAAAATACATAATTTGAACTATCACGTCCATATATATATTACAATAGAACATTGTTAATTTACAAAATTACAAATTTACGAGAGAAAAAATTATAGTCATGTGCGGGATTCGAACCCGCGTCCATCCACCCCTTTAGCCGGGGTATGCTCTAACCAATTGAGCTAACATGACACAATGACTCATAACTGTAATTCTTGCTCTCGTTCTTCATTCAACCATCGTATTGGGATGGAGCGACACCTATAGTTCAACTTGCGTTGTACTACAAACAAGACCAATTTTGCTATTGGTTTTAAACTTGTAAATGATGACGCAACCTTATTTGTCAAAACATCCCCCAATATTTAAAAAAGGGTTTTCTGCTTTAATTCCCAATTGGATTCAAACAGAATCTAGTAATCACAACATCTAAAAATAAAACTGCATAGCTCTAGTTAAAATTCAATGGCTATTGCAATGTTTAATAAATTAACAGAAGAAAATTTTATATTAACAGAAAAATAAATATACCTATTTACCTGTTTTCCCCACTTTCTGAGAGATTACAATTTAAATAGCAGTCAAAGGCTACCAATTCAGCAAGTCTAAGTGCCGTTTACAGCACAAGTATGGATATAAACATCATGGGATTATAAACAGCCCTATCTATTCATTGCATTGACTAAGTTTTGAACTTTTGAAGCACTCATAGCCAAGTTTGCTTAGCTGTTCTTAACCGATCAACTAAGATAAGCAACGTCCGCCGCGATCATGACTTGGTTGGGTAACCGCTAGTAACATCACTACGTTTGCAGCCTTACCATGGTGGTAGGGCATTTTGCGAATGCCTAGCTAATACCCTCAAGTAGAAAATCTGTCGGCAAGCACCTAACAGTGTGTTCCGGCAGCAGTGCTTGAGAGACAGTAATTCTAGTTTAACCTGGAGAACATCTTCGACCACATCATCACTTAACATCAGGTGAGATAGTGGTCAAGTGCTACCCAGTTCAGAATAAAAAAAATATACATTATAAGGGTACCGTTTTTCTCTTTGACGAAGAGGATATGTAAGAATCCTCTTCGTAGACATATAATGATAGATTTAGTTCAATAGACCGTTTCAATAGTTCAAAACAAAGTTGCCAAAACGAAGTATATAAAACTCTTGTGATGTAATAAAGTGAGTGTATTTCTTCCTACTTTGCAAATTTAATATATATACACATATATACAAGCTGTTGTTTTGCATCCCCGCCATATTTATAGAGGTAGGTATATTCCACTTACAGAACACGAATCACAGAAAAAATAATGACCAAAAATTACAAGTTACAAAAATATTATCATTTTAAAAGAAAACCGTATGTGTGTTCGGTTTAGTTTCGAATCACCCCGTGACGAACGACGGCGCGCACAAACAAAGCGCGTCTTTCGGCAAAGCTCAAAGCCTCGCGGCCGCCACACACGTGTTTCGATCAAACGACTAGCAGCGCGCGGCCCGCTCCCCGCCGCTCGCGCAGCGCATCGATCGATGTTCTAAAACATCCAGTCACTCGCACGCCGCGCCGCACTTCGCTTGTGATTGAGAGTTTACGCGCGCTTATTAGTGAACTAGGGACACAAATGGAACAGTTTTCGAATGTAGAACTGGTAGAGATGGTACGCTTGTACGCCATCTACGGAAACAGTTTGACGCAGGCCGTGCAAATGTTTAGAGAACAGTTCCCAAACAGCAGGACTCCAACACGTGACGTGATGCTGGGTGCCACGCAGGCACTGAGGGATTATGGACAATTCTATGGACATTCGTCATGCTCGTGCTCGGGGAAGCGTACACGGACGAAGTAATAAGTGCTTTAATTGCATAAAAGAGAAAATCATCGCAGCATTTGATCGCGTTAGGCACAACGTAAATGTCCTAAAAAAACTATCACGAAACCTACGGCGTCGGGCTCACTTGTGCATAGAAAACGAAGGAGGACACTTTGAGCAGTACCTTAGGGTAACGTAACTTTGTATGTACCTAAAGTTGTAAATTCTAATCAAACTGTAAATAAGCTGATTCCAAATTTTTAACTACGCTAAAAATACCCAATTTGTGTTTTTTAACTTAAAATAATTTGAAGATAGGTACAAAGTGTAATTATTAAACTGTAGAAAGTTACAGAAGTCATTTCGGAAGTATACCTTACGTAATACATTACCTGCGTACCTACCTACTTTCTTAGTTTAATTCCAGTAAGACAAATTAGGTATTTTTAACGGTCCTAAGCCCGATCAAGTAGGAAGGGAAATTTTGGAATCGTAATTTGTTTTTGAATAAAATCCAGTGCATCTAAAAATCTTAGGAATACCCAAACAACCTAACTGATGTTATCCACGTCGTGTTGACTGACCACTAGTAAGTACCTAGTTGACTAGTAGTAGTAGCTACGCCGCAGACTAAGTAGGTAATCGTTACTTTGTACGCTAACCGTACGCGTCTCATTCGTAATTTCATAACAAGTAGGTAAGTACCTATCTACCTAGTATGCGATAGTACGTTGACCCTGCGCGTGCGCGTGTGTGTGTCGTGGCGGCCTATTCTGATATGTATGTGGGGCTAATTCTGATTCATCGTAAAATGTTTTAATTGAATTTTCGGCTACTAATTAAAGGTAGGACTTAAAATGTATTACTAGGTGATTGACTATGCCCATTACAATGGATTCTACAAATATGGCGGGGATACAAAACAACAGCTTGTATATATATATATATATATATTATTAGTAGATGAAAGATTATATATATATAAGGTTAATATTAATTCATCAACAATACTGCGGGGGGTGGTGTAGAATCGATAACTAAATGTGATCCACACATTTTTAATTTTCACATAAACAAAATCAATACTTACTATTGCCTAAGCTGTGGCGCGATGACTTTGAGAATGATAGCGACGACAACACTCGCGGCCGCCGTGGACTAGACTCACATACACACACGTTCTAGGTATTCTAACGCATTGCGAGGTATCTATCGCAATGCGTAGGTATACCTACCGAGTTCATTGCCCTCGCAATGCGTTAGAATATCTAGAACGTGTGTGTATGTGTGAGTGGAGTCCACGGCGGCCGCGAGTGTGTTCGTCGCTATCATTAAAGCGCCACAGCTTATGCTATCATTAAAGCAGGCAATAGTTAGTATTGATTTTGTTTATGTGAAAATTAAAAATGTGTGGATCACATTCAGTTATCGATTCTACACCACCCCCAGCAGTATTGTTGATGAATTAATATTAACCTTATATATTTTCATTTTCACTCCCTATCACTTCCCCCAAACCCCTCACCACCATACACTATAACAAGTTCTTTGTATAATCAACATTACTTTTTATTATTAACTTTTAATTTGTTGCTCTCTTTAAAATGAACACTAGAAAATATAAATCCGTAATTGGATGTAAGATTTAATATTATGTTATAGTATATAATAATTAAGATCTGTGGATTTTGTGAAATGAAATAAATAAAAAGACCAATACTGCATATATCATAATAAGCAGAAAATCACATCAACCCTCTTGTTATTTCCATAGGAACAGGTAAGATTCTAAACAAATACATTTCATCAGATATATTTGGACCATGTTATATTTGAAGATGACTGTTAGCGACGCGCCACCTGGGTAGCAATTTTTATTACTGGTTTTGTCAAAGGGGATGCGCGGGGTGCGTGCTGAGGTGTAGGGTAAGCTAGATGAGCTCAGTCCTGATTTGCGCCGCCTCCACGCACCACGCGCGTTGCCTATATTTTTTAAATGTATCGCCTACCTTCCTACTTCAATAAAAGTGAAGTGCTTAAACGTTTTCTATCAAGTTTTCACCATTACAACGGTAACATCTGTGACCAATAGTCATACCTTGGAGGCCGAGAGCCTGTGCGCCTCGTTGGAGAGCACAGCTTTGAGCAGCGCATTGGGAGTGCGGCAGCTCGGAGGGGTGCAGCGCACTGGAGACGACACCTTGAAGAATCCTCCGCAGAATGTCTTGTTCTCCTCGGGGCCGGGGGATGCCACGGTCTGCTTTGCCACTCGAGCCGCTGGAATATCGATAATCAAACATATACTATTGGATATCTGGGCTACTCTAGGCTGACAAAAAGCTTACATGCGTACAATGCGATTAAAATAAGAATAGGACGGGCTCTCGGCTAAATTCACTCATGTAAGTACGATCAGCAACACAAACTTAAAAATAGCAGTGCCATATATTTATACGTAATTTTAAATGTGACCCGAAATTGTTAATTTTAATAAATTCATATTTTTAGGGTTGACAGCACAGACGCCATCTTGGTTTAATGACATCGCGGGCGCCAGGGTCTTATTTCTCCGTCAGTGTACTACTTGTTGATATATTCTCGTTTAATTTGCTTTTATTGACTGTTTAATTTGTTTTTATTGACTGTTTAATTTGTTCTTGTTGACTGTTTAATTTGTTTTTGTTGATTGATATTTGGTTTTGTTACCCGTTAATATTATATACAAAATATTGCTAACAATTAAAATCAGTTCAAATTATTTCTGTTTGCTGTACAGTCCCCTTCGTTTACCTACCAATAATTCATTTTAAGCTATTGCATAGCTTCTACCGCGGGCCTTGAGCGTGGAGACCGAATCCAGAAATTCCGTAACGAAATTAACCTAACACCCCCCACTCCGACCGGCACAGCGGTGATACTATATTTGATCTGCGTAAAAGGAACTAATTTGGGCAGAAAAAAAGGTTTTGACAACTAACGTGTCGAGATTTATAATTGCATAAGTTGATAAAAAAATGCTATGTAATAGCTTTACCACGGCAGTCTCCGAGTGCCACACGTCTTTTTTTTTACTCGACTGCCCACAGAAAGAATAAATGTTTGTATGTATGTGAGTTTTTTATTCTACCAAAACTTCTAAACGGCTTAACCGATTTTAATATATGAGGTATCGTTAGATTTATCTTGATAGCACAAGTGACATTAGGTACATAAAAAAACAAACTCGTGGATTTTAGGCGCCATATAGTGATGAATATGTTGTTTTCTAAGCAACAAACTAAATTAGTTTGTTGCTTAGAAAACAACATATTCTTGTTGGGTATCAAAATGAAGGACTTAAAATACTTAAAATCGATTCCATAAATATAATTGCAGTTTTAATTTCAATGGAACAATAAAACGCTTAACAAAAAAATAAAATTTGCAGTCGGCTTTTTTATTATTTTATACTTGTTTTATCACTCTTTTTTTGCACACTGTACCAAAATCTAGTTTTGACGTCACAACATGGTGCTAGGCCGGTCCTATTCTTATTTTAATCGCATTGTAAGTCGTCGTATTAAACCGACTTAAAAAATAGGAGGAAGTTCTCAATTCATCTGTATTTTTTTATGTTTGTTACCTCAGAACTTTGACTGTGTGAACCGATTTTGATAGTTCTTTTTTAATTTGAAAGCTGATGCTTTTCGTTTGGTCCCATTTAAATTTCATCAAAATCGGTCTTTTTAAGTTACACTCCAATAACTGAATAATATTTTCCTATCTTGATGATATAGTCGTTGACAGTGAATGACAATCGATCCCGTAAGTAGCAAGGGTCACTAAAAAGAGTGAAATAACTTGTCAAAGTCGGTACCGTGCGCACAATATTGTGATTCGGTACTTTTGAACTATCATGGTACTGACTTCAACAAGTTATTTCATGCTTTTGAGTGTTGAAGTCGGTTAAATTTTTTGTTTTTTTTTTTTTATTATTTATTGTGTTAATAAGTATAAAATTTTAAACTCGAAAAATTAATCAATTAGAAATAGTTGTGAACAATTTACTAGCAGATGCGTTACTTGTTTTCGCGATCTACGAAGTAGTGCCAAAAAGAGTGCGATGTCACTAACCAGCAATCATTTCCTTGAGTCGGCTTGGTCCAGTCGGCTTGGGTTTGGCTGCAGGTTTGGCAGGCTTAGCGAGTGGCTTCACTTTACGCTTTACTTCTGTCGGCTGTTCTTCTATCCAGTTGCGAGCTCTCAGCTCTTCCAGTTTCTTGAACCGAATGGTTACGTTCTCCACCTGAAAAAACATGGACACCATCTTATTGAGCTTCTAGAAGGTTTATCAATCTATACTTATATTACAATGGAGGAAAGATTTGTATTATTGTATGCAACAAATAAACTTAAAAACTACAAGACCGATTTAGATAAAATTTGGTATGGAAATAGTCCGAGCGATTCCGAGCGAATATGAACACTAAATGCCCCGAGATAGGGTTCAAGGCCGATTGCATAGTTTAACTTAGTTTATCGAACAGGGATCGAGATGGATGTCGACATTTTGGACCTCGTTGACGAAACAGTTTAAAGATCTACTGCCCTTGCCGTGGGCGCATTATTGGCATATCGGGTGCGAAACTTGCTAGAAAATGCCAACAGATGGTGCCGACGACGCTCACCTACGCTAGTGTAGTTTTGCGGAATATAGTAGCTTACTCGAGATAGTGCTGAGGGATTATCTACTGAATTGCGCAACAATATACAGTAAAGCATTATCAGTAGAAGCTTGCGCCTGCGCTCTTTAGTAACAAGCCCTACCATACCGGAGTTGAATAGAACATGTCCAGATTACCTACCATTATTACTTTGATGTATTACTTAGCATTCCATGGATTCACCATCCAGTTGTACTGGATGCAAAGGAAGAGGCTAGAGCCTCTTTACAATGTTATCCATGCTTCCCTTCACTTCACAATACTCCCCCCTGCCTAACAAAATCTGATGCGCTTTGGAAACGCGTTCTTGGATGGAAGTTAAGGTTGTTCTTGATAAGCCAAGATTTTTTATAATATTATTAGTAGGTATTTTAGCGCAAAGAGAATAAGCTTTCGTATCTTTCGTGTCTATTCTAATTTGTAGTAATAGTTCAGTTCACTTAGTAATAGCTTGTGGTGCGTAGCTGATCGACGGCCATTGTATACATATACAATAGCGTGTAGTGCAGTGTAGTATATTGTATTGCAGTGCAGTGCAATTTAGTGTAGTGAACCTGTTTGGGCACGGGGGCTCTTTTCAATCCCCGTAGTCCCATACTTTACCACGAAGTCGTGGCGTATTCGACTGGGTTTCTAGAATGTCACAGGAAGACACAAGCCGATATATATAACTTACCCCTTAACGGCTCGCTAGTCGCTCCGTCGAAGGGGGCTTAATGCAAAACACCCTAACCTACTGTAACTGCAGTTAAATAGATTAAGGAATGTAATTACATCAACCGTCCTTTGAGCCCGATGGTGACGTAGAGGCCCGCAGACAGGAAACCGCTGCTCCCCTACTCCCGATGAACGCCCTGCGCCCAAAAGAACGGTGACCGCACCGAACATAATCACAAACAAAACAAAACAGCCGCTGACCTCCTGTTAACTAGGTAAATCAAAATAAAACCGTATCTTTAAATCGCTCCACACGACCACAATAGATCGAGCACTCGCTCGATCACAAGAATATCAAGATTCACGTCCGCGCGAATATGAGCACTATCCTAGAGATACACCTAGAGATAGGATTAAACCCGACCGTATAGTTTACTTTTGTTTACCGAACAGTACCTGTAAAAAGACCATGTCCCAGAAGCCGTGCAGGTCCGCCTTGGTGACGAGCTCGCCGGCCGGCTGAGGGTCAGCGCAGCGCTCCACCAGCGCCGCGAACTGCGCCAGCTTCTGCGACATCAGCAGCCGCGCCTGCCCCACCGCGCCCAGCACCAACTCCTACATAACATAACTCAGTCACTTATTTACTAGTCAAGTGACACGTTTACTTATATTTTATAGCCGGCGGGAAAGTATTACATTTTTTTTTTAAATGTTGTACCTAGGTATGTTTTGGTATCTATGAGACATAATAATAATAATAATAATAATTGTTTAATATAATATTGTTATATTGTTTTATATAATTGTGCATTGCTCTACTGGGACCGCTCTATCATCACGGACAGGACTATTGTTTGCAATAAGCCTGATATCGTGGTGGTCGACCGATCCCAACGCCGGGCAGTGCTTGTCGACATCACCATCCCACATGACGAGAACCTCGTGAAGGCCGAGAAGGACAAAGTCAGCAAGTACCTTGACTTAGCTCACGAGGTAACCGCCATGTGGGATGTTGACTCGACGATCATTGTCCCGATAGTCGTTTCGGCGAACGGCCTAATAGCGAAGAGCCTCGACCAACACCTCAAGAGGCTCTCACTAGACGGTTGGATCAAGGGTCAGATACAGAAGGCAGTGATACTCGACACGACACGCATTGTCCGAAGGTTCCTTTCTCTGCAGTCCTAACCGCTGGTAGCTTAGGCCCTGCCCCGCTGCTGGCGGCATCCTAGTTTTAAGTTTTTTATAATATTTATTTTTTATATATGAATGTTGTAAAAAATTTAAAATTATGTTATTAAATAAATAACGTGAATAATAATAATAATAATAATGTTTATTTATTTCAAACAGTCATACATATAAATGATAGTACACAAAGTAGTAGTAAACAAACCTTGGAATTGGTAGGCTATACAATTTCTCAATATAATAACAGAGCCCTACCTCACAAACTAGTTTTTAGCAAACTGTATCTTGTGAGACAGTGTTCCTACGCCAGCTAAGTATAGCAATAAATATAGCCCGATATGCTATGGATAATGCGCGATATTTAAATAATATTGTTAATTTATATCTTGAAAGTTATTAAACACTTATAAACAACACTTAAACTTGCCTAAATTTAATGTACCTATATCTAGCAAATAAATAAATTTGATTTGATAAAATATAGAAAACTATGTGAGTAATAACAAGAAATAGTTCATTTTATCGCGTGCAATGCCATGGGTTTTTCTGGTTAGTAAAATAGTTGAATAGACAGCTGGATAGTTAGCCCTAAGCTGGGACGACGTGAAAGGAAAAAAGCCAGAGACTGCCAGAGTAATGTCTTGTAAGAGGTGGGAAAACAACATTTCCACAGAATACATCAATAGCCCGACACACATATTATAAGGGGGCACTGGAGAAGACCTATGTATGCCCATGACCACGACGGACAACCTTATACAATCTGGAGCTTGTATCAATATAATTTGTTACTCATAAAAAGTATGAGAGTAAAAAGGTTTTTGTTATCATCAGATAATATTATAATACTATTTTATTTTCTAATTTTGTTTCAGTTGATTTTACCTGCACAGTATCAGGCAAGGTCACCTCCTTGAGTACCACATCCCATCTGTCACACTTCTCTGTGATCTGCTTGATCTCTGAAGCCAGCTGTTTCCGGAAATCATCTATGTCAAGGTCACTTGAGTCTTCGTCCAATAAACCTGCCAAACAATGATAACAATGAAACATCACCAGGTCAACATCAGGCCAGTCATAACAATGAACACAGACATTCTGCCAGATATTTTTAATTGTTAAAACCTACTTAAAGCAAATTGCTCTGAATTACCAGCATGCTATGAGTAGGTGTTGCTGCATATTAGATGCACATCAACAGTATGCTACACCATCATTGTTTGAATGTACAAAACATGACCTCTTGATAAAAAAAAAACAAATGTACCGACCCCACATAAGTGGGATAAGGGAATGAAGATAATTTAGGTCCTAATTTGGAAATAATATTATGTGCAGAAAAAAGAAATATGCATAATAAAATGAAATAACAGTAACATACAAACCTTCTGCCAATTTCAGCTTCATTTCTTTCCTTGCATTGTCCTTTCCTCGTGATAATGTAATTCGTGGGCTTATCCTCCTAGATAAGTCTAAAATTTTTTGTGGAGTCATCGCAAGTTCATCAGCCAATTTAGGAGATCTGAGCCTCTCTTCAGAACTTGACTCACTTTTTGGAACTGGCTTTTCAGGAGTACACTGCTTCTCTTTGGTTTGTGTCAAGGATTTCCGTGAAGATTTTCTATTTCGTGCAGTTGACTTTGCAGATTGCTTTCTCGGTTCTTTAGTTGCTGGTTGTGTTATTAATTCTACATTTGCAGAAATGCCAGATTGTCTAGACTTGTTTCTTGTCAGGTATGATTTTTTATGAGGCTCTGATTCAAAACTAGAAGAACTCTGAAGAGATTTAGAATAATCAGATGCAATAGACTTCCTAATGGTGTCTCTGCTTGAGCATTTCATGTCTGATAAGAATTTCTTGTCACTACTTGACATGTCAGATGTGTATTCCTTGTCACTACTTGATGCACTCTGCACATATAAAGGAGGCGCCCGTCGAACAGGTTTTGCAACTTTGCTATTATGTTTTGTTGTAGTTTTTGTGTCTGCAACATGCTTGACAGCCTTTTTCGTGGAGGTTTTAGACTGAATCTTTTTTAACTCTGAATTATCTTTAGGTATAACAGGGTTAAAAACAAGTGTAGTCTCTTTCTTACTTGCCTTGGTTTTAGGTAGAACCAATTTAGGAAATTCAGTTAAGCCTCTAATGAGAGGAGGCCGGAAGCCTGCATTTTTTGGTGCCAATTCCTGTTGGGTTTCCTTACTTTGCTTAGCTTTGGCACTTTGCGATCTTGTGACTCTGCCTGAATGACTTGGCATAACTTTTGGTGGGGGTTTGTATGTTAATGGATGGTGTGGAACACCAATTAAAAAAGGCTTTTTCTTTTTTGATGCTGTCTCTTGTTTTTTCTTATCTTTTTCTTCTTTCCATTTTTCTAGTTGTTGTTTCCGGTGGTCAATTTTCCGCTGTGCTTCAGATATTGGTTCTGGGCTGTCACTTACGCTTGGTGATAAAAGTCGAATGCGATCAAATATAGATTGCCTGCTTGATCTCCTCTTCTTTATATTATTCTCCAATCTTTTTTTTATCTGAAAAATAGTATTTGTCTCATTAATCACAGAAAAGAAACCAGGAAAGATGGATTGGTAGCATTTAATTAGCAAACTTCTGTATTTGTTACTTAGCATCAAACACAACTTGCACAGCATCCAGGTTTAACCTTTACCATGGTATGAGAAATACTTCCGAATTTATAATTTACTACACAAAATGTGACGGCAGACAGCTGTTGAGAGGGGAAAAATCTAATCCAATATTATAACATGTATAATAAAAGATACACCATAAGTTGAATACAGAGACATACTATTTTATTAATTTTTTAAGATACCTTACAAGAGTATCTACCCACATTACTAAAAGTAAAATCACTTAATACAAATCATGCAATAGTTATACAAACAAACATAACATATATGGAGATGGAGGTATAGCAGCATAAACTTAAATCAAATACTGCTGCTACAGCTTACTTCCTTCAATAGCTGCTGTCAAATGTGAATCAAGCCAAGGAGTTTTCATTTTCCATGATAGGAATGCAAAAAATTTAAAATCTGATAGTATGATTGATGTTCTATGATAACAGAGTCCTATCACATTTTTATGATTTTACATATAAGTTATCCACAATCAATTGAACACTATATTAGTGAAATAGGGCTAAGTTTAAGCAGTGAAGGCTCAGTGGTATTGGCAAGGGACTGCCGCGCAGCAGATCCATGGTTCGAATCCTGCTGCGGGCTTGAGCTTCACCGCATGGTGGAAGGGCATTTTGAGAATGCTCGCTTGGCTAGCTACTACCCTCAGGTAGAAATTCTGTCGCCAAGCACCTACGGTGTGTTCCAGCAGCAGTTCTTGAGAGACAGTGAAATTACAGGCACTCATGTACCTGACTTAACAACTATGTCTCATGGCGATGGGCGCAGTGCAATTTGTGACTTATGATGAAATGAATCTGTTATAGGCATAGGTTAGTCTGCTTAACATCAGTTGGGCCTTAAGCTTGTTCACAATAACATAAAAAAAAGTATTTTAATAGGTTTCAACAAGAGCAGCTAATTGGTAATTTGGTTAGCTTTGTGGTTTCAAAGATATCATTATATTGATCTGCGCAGCATTATTACAAATTTCTATAAAACTAAAATATATGAATTTAAAATAGTACCCCTCCAGCCACATTCCGGAACTGCACTGGAACTGGTTTGTGGATTTTATTTTCATGATTCTTTAAAAGATTTTTCAAGCTGAAGCTCTCCTCTAGTTCTGGAATTACCAAGATAAACCATTTGAAATAAATGTAATGGCTTGTCTTTAGAATCAGTATACACCACAATGTACCTTCATTCTTTTTTTACAGATAGAAATAGTTATTTTAAATAATCACACAAAATTTAATATCCCAGAAATTAATAGTTTTTAATTTAAGAAATAAATTATTTAAATTTTAATTTTAACCTTGATTATTTGTGTATTTTGCACTTCTACTAAGTACATGGCATAGCCTAATGGATTCAAAATACCGCGAATTATTCAGGTAGCTTAGATTAGGTTGTATGGTGTAATAGAACCGAATCTGAGCACCCACCTTCCAAGCAGTCTTGTCTGCCCTACCCCTAGAGTATTTTTTTATAAACCGGAGGCGCGGAGGGGGAGCGGCACTAGTCTACTCGCGGCGCGGAACAGCCGACGAAGCGAAGCGGGAGAAGCGAAGGCTGGATGCCGCATGCGTTCCAAAGCCGAAGCTGCGAAGGCATAGCGAGTATGCTGTGACTAGGTAGCGAGAAGACTAAAGTGCTGTGTACCCACAGCGCCGGAGCTGCCATAGAATTACTTTGCTTCTAATAAGACATTAGTGTCTTATGCCTAACCTTTTTTTGTTTTCTTCCTTGTGATTTGTGACTAATTATTTCCATGAAGAAGAAGCTAATTTTGAGAAATTTCATTAGTATTAAAAATCTTGGTTTCAGTAATCGGGGGATTCAGTGGGGAATATTCCGCCCTCTCTCCCCCTAACCACAATACATAATATGTACTAACATACACCATATCTGACTAAAGTCCTTTCAGTGTATGTAGGTATTAACATTATTTAAAAATTTTTTTTTTTTTAAATGTTTTCCGGTACCCCCCACGCCTCCGGGGAGATGCTACAACCCCCCTCTCCCCGCTTCACCCCATCCTATAGTAGATATGTATGAAGTATACTGATTCTAATTTCCTTCCAATGTAACAACCTAATGTTGTCTTAGGTTTTCGCGATTGTTACACATAGAAATTAAACAACTCAACCGTTTAACTAAACCGTTTCAAGTTGTTTAATTACTAAATGTAACAACCACTTATTATCAATTCCATGGCACTTCAACTCAATATTGCAAATCATAACAAATGGTAGGTACATACACAAACTAAACATATAAATAGAATAAGTGATATATAGACCGACCAGTCTATTTCAAAACAATTATTCTTCGTATGGAGAAAGAAACTGGATTCAAATAATACAGGTCTGTCCTTCTATACAAGATTAGACATGAAATTGCTTATTACTGGAGAATAAGGTATTATTATGCACAGAATTGTAAGGTGTACAATTTATGCATGGCACAAAGGTGCCTGGGACTACATCGACAGTCGGTCTAAGGCTAGAAAACTTACGAGTAAAATTACCCATTTTATCCTGAAATTTTAAACAAACAAATTCAAATTCCTGTCTCAGGTCCCTAGATTTTTCCGTTATACAAATGAACACATCAGCACTGCCCTACAGTTAGTTTAAAATAATAGAATTTGGGGCATTTTGCCAGATAACATTTTCTTGAGGAAAATAAAATATCTGTAGTTTCACAGCTTGATCAATCTAAGCGGATTTTAAAATAACTGCCAAACCAAATGCCAATTTCTTGAATTAGACAAGCGTGCGTGACCATAAATAAAAATAATTTATCTACCTCGGCAACTTTAATAATCTACCAAAATCTACCAATCTTCGAAACGCCAAATACTGTCCTAAGTTCACTTTCTTGCATATGTACCTCAGATTTAGAGAGTTGACGATCTCTTTCAATATTACAGTAAAACATGGTCTGCGGTTAAGTTAAATTTTATGACATCCGACCAAATGGCTTCCTACATTATTGAGTCGTACTTGTTGTACGGGATAGCATTATAAACCTGTAATTTTGAATTACTAAAGACTGATTTAATCAAAAAATAATATCACAAATAATAATAATAATATTTTCATGTTGGTTGGGTATTTTATTAATACATATAAATTCAGCCACATATATACCCAAAAAAAAACTTTTATAACGTTTATGGGTTGTAGGTACATTTCCCAAGAGTATGTGATACGGGGAGTTACCGAGTTTGTTAGGTTAACAAAACTGGTTGTTTCACAATGCTTACATAAATTACAAATTAATTATATCTTTCTCGTGTGAACAGCCTTCTCGATGTGAACACAACATGCTTAAATAAAATTACACTCACTAACCTAAATAATAGACTAACTTGAATTTAAATGTACCTACACTTATGGAGAAAATGTTTGAAAATACAAAATAATATTAGTTACTTATACTCATCGTTAGAATTTTAACAATTACAAACAATATGATTGTTTGTTGTACACAATGATAAAATAAGGTATGGAACTATATTAACACAACGTAGAAAAAAAATGTTTAATTATATTTGTCGATGTATTGAAGATATCGACGTCATGATAAGCGGAACTCATTCTGTAGACTGGCTCATGGTGACCATGGTAAGTACGACAAAGAGGGAGCATAAATATCATTCTATTTTTAATTCTGCTTGAAGATCGTGGTATTGAAAAGCAAAATCTTTCTATAAGAGTTGGGTAGTCAATAAAGCCGGTAATAATTTTGTATAAAAAGCAAACATCAGTAATCTTACGTCTCATTTCAAGTGAAGTTATGTTATAAAAATTAAGTCTTGCGTCGTAAGAAGTAAGGTCAAGACAGCGGTGATCACTTTGATACAAACAAAGATGATATAAAAATCTCTTTTGCAAAGACTCCAATCTATTAACGTGTACTTTATAGCTCGGATTCCACACTGGGCTACAATACTCTAGCAAACTACGGACATAGGAATTGAATAAAAGTATGGAGACACTTGGATCTCTAAACATTTTCGTTTTCCGAATAACAAAACCAGATATTTTAGTCCCTCTTTTAACAATATCGTCAATATGTTGCCGAAATTGTAATTTGTTGTGCATAATAACACCCAAATCGCGGATGCTTGAAACTTCAGAGATCTCAGTGTTGTTTATAAAGTACGAAACGATAAAAGAGTGTTGTTTTCGAGAGAATTTAATGTAAAAACACTTTGAGGTGTTCATTTTCATTTTGTGCACCATTCATTAATAACGTCTAAATCTTGCTGTGATGTTACCGTGTCAATTGGGTTTTTAATTACTCTGTATACTTTGAGATCGTCTGCAAATAGTTAATATCTAGACTTAATGGCATTGCACAAATCGTTTAGGAAAAGTACAAAGAAAAGGGGACCCAGATGGGAGCCATGTGGCACACCAGATGGGACATGCTTTGCCTTCGATAGAAATCCTCTTACTTTTACCAATTGTGAGTGGTTACTTAAATATGATTCACACCATCTCAAAAGGGAACCACATATTCCTGCATGCCCTAGTTTTTCAATTAATAGACGGTGATTAACTACATCAAATGCTTTTGAAAAATCTGTATATATTGCATAAACTTCTAAGTTAGCTTCAAGTGCTTCTGATATATCACATGTGTAATCCAAACGATTAGATGCAGTTGACCTATCTGGCAAGAATCCGTGCTGATGGGGATTAATTATAGGCTTTAAATATGAATGTAATACTTTTTGCACCAGTGATTCGAATAACTTTCCGAATGCTGAAAGAATCGAAATTGGTCTATAGTTCGATACGTCATACTCGTCTCCTTTTTTCAAAATCGGTGTCAGGTGAGCAATTATCCATTCTGTTGGAAAAAATCCCACAGACAGAGATTTATTAAAAATTATGCTCAATTATGCGAAGTTTATACAAAAATTCGCGGTATCATGTATCCGTGTTTTTTTGGTAAAAGGTGTAAACTTTGCAATAATTAATAAGATATGGTCATAAAATTTATCAACTAAATTATCAATATCTGTATCTGACATGAGTTCTTCCCATTGAATGTTGGAGAGATCATGTCTGATACCATCGTAGTCAGCTTTAGCGAAGTTAAACTTTATTTGTTTTAGGCACTTTATGAGAAGCAGATTTAAAAGATATGTATAGTGCCGGATGATAATTATCCATTTTGACCAATTGGTTAACACTTCGAGTGCCTGAGAATAACTCACTACGATTGGTGAGAACTAGATCTAAAATACGATTCTGATGGTTTGTAACACCATTAATTTGTTGAAAATTATCAAATGAAATAGTGTCAATCAATAATGCTTCATTGCGGGAGGACGTGCAACATGACGTCAGACAAGCAGTATCTTCGTCAGTTTTCCATTGTATGTTAGAAAGATTAAAGTCTCCAGCCATAAGGTATATTGAGTTAGGTGCAACGTTCTTCTGAAATGTACTTGTAATTTTTTCTAAAAAGCCTTTTAAATCGTCATATTTTAATGGAGAGGGAATGTAGACAGTGCAAATATAATAATGTACTATGCTAGTACCACTTTCTTTAAACTTTAAAGCTACCCAAAGATCCTCACTATCACTCTCCCATTGCAGCTTACGTAATGGCTCTTATTTTTTGAGAATTGCAATTAAAACACCACGCCCGTCTTATTTGTCGCTGTTTGCAAATTTTCGATCGCGTCTAAAAATGGTGTACCTACTGTCTAAAATTTCGTTGTCATAAATGGAAGCATTAAGCCAAATCTCGGTAAGTAAGATAACATCAAAGTCGGCCTTCACTGCATTGAAAAATATAGTTTGGGTTTTGGTCTTAAGACCTCTTACATTCTGGTAATATATGTTTAATTTCAATTTAGAGCCTGACACAACTTACTCGACATTTTTATGGAACTCCGTATCTTTAACTATAAAGTTCTTAGAATTTATATCTTTTCGCATGTGGGTGCGGCCGTTGCGAATCCAAACGAACGCGTAATCCTTTTCTTTGGCAATTTTGCGAGTAGCCGCATGCAGGTTCTTGTTCACTGGAGATAGATGTTCGCTCACAAAAACAGGTGTCTTGGCTCCTGCCATGCCCAAGTGTGAAGAATTCAATTTGTCAATTTGATTTGTTCGATTAAATATTTTTACGGCAGCAAGGAGTTCGTCTCTCACTAAAGGACTCGAAAGTTTTACGACTATTGAACGAGGTCTTTTGGAGTCTTTGTTCACTTTCGCTACTCTATGATAGTTCAAGAGTTCACCATTTTTTAAACCTCGGCCCACAGTAGTTGCCAATTGCAGGACAACAGACTTGATATTTTCAGCCTTATTCTCAGGCACACACTGGATTTCGACATTGCACCACGTGTCTGTTGCTCCACTTCATTGAGGCGGGTGCTGAGATCATTAACTTGTGTGCGCAAAACTTTATTTTCAAAGACCAGCGGGGTGATCACGTATCTTCTGTAGCAATGAAATGCTGATTGCAACAATCAAAAATGACAGTTTGGACAGATCTTGTATCAATGAAAAAGACAGATAGGTAACAAGACCTTCTTGTGCCCAAACGTTAGTCTCCGACCGTTTTTTTCTTTTATACCTGAGACGATAACTGGCATATACATTGATCGAATTAAAATTTCGTAATATCAATTCTAATAAAGACTTGTACTAACATAGTATACGTATATAGAGGTTGTTCTCCCATGGTCAGTATTTCCTTTGATTTCATATTATTATTATTATTATTCTAAAATCTAATTTTATTTTTGAAATCTAAGTAGAGCAAAATTTAAGTTAATATTGGCATTTATTTTAAAATACAAGTAGTAATTTCTTCTACCTCCCCTAACACAAATTAACCCAAAATATATCTTCCTCCACACCGCTTCAATTTTAGTGTGTAATGCCAATGAGTATCTACACTTTGGATTCATACGCTTGATATATCCTGTAAAATAAAACCAAATGTAATAAAGCGACTATGATATTTTTAGTATTTTTATGTTTTGCAATAACGCATGCTCTGCGGATAACATAAAAAAAATATATACGAGAGGCAAAATTTAAGATATGAGCGGGAAAAGAAAAGGATTCTCCTCTCTCCGAATAACAAAAATAATAATAATAAGAAATTACTTGTATTTTAAAATCTATGCCAATATAAACTTAAGTTTTATTTATTTCTTAGGAAGACCAACAGTATAACAAATATTAAGTTATTTGTTAAACTGTTGGACTTATATAACTAATAACAACAGATAACCAATAATAGGTCCTCACGGATAGCTATCTTATAAATGACATTCAAATAATGAACACTAGGTTACAACTTAGTCTTAATGTTTAGACTGCTGCTTATAATAAAATTCAAACATTTAGTCGAAGAACTCTCTGCTCAACAACCGCCTAGCCAATGCAATGCTTGTACAAAATAAGTCTAGGCCAACTCTCTTGTCTATCTCATTAAAATTTCTGCTCACACGTAACAGGTAAGAATTTTGCCTTTATTTAGATTTTAGAGTAATAATAATATGAAATAAAAGGAAATACTGACCATGGGAGTACAACCTGTATATATCCTATATTTTTACAAACTCTTTAGTAGAATGGATAGTACGAAATTTTTAATTCGATCAATGTATATGCCAGTTATCGTCTCAGGTATAAAAGAAATAAAACGGTCGGCGACTAACGTTTGGACGCATGAAGGTCTGTTATCTATCTGTCTTACAAAATTTGTCAAAACTGACGGTTTTATTGTTGCAATCAACAGTTGATTGCTACAGAAGATACGTGATAGCCCTGCAGATCATCGATGATTTTATAATATAATTTGCTGACATGTAACTTAGACTATCAGCAAGTTCATCAATCTTAGACCTTGTTCCAGAGTTTTCTTTAGTGACATCTCGATTGATGTCACTTCGGAGCTTTGACATCGAATCATCAAGTTTTTTATCTATGTATTTTTTTAATTTGGTTACTATATCTGTACTAGGAATAACAACACCCTGTGATTCAGGTTTTGACTGAGAGGAAGCAGCAGTTGAACTATTACTTCGCTTTTCCGCAGACTTGCATTCAGGGCAAACACAAATACGTTATATATAGGGGAAATATAGAACACCTGGGAACAACTATTGGTTAAGTTATATAATATAAGTACAGTTAATTTATAGCTTTATTTTATTTTTCTTTATAAATTTACATAAGATATATATATAGGGAGTAAATACTAAGGAGAGGATACATTTGAGGGAGAAAGGACGAGGGATATCTTTAGGGATAATGTTGTAGAGAGAAGAGTTTATTTTGGGACAACAGAAGAATATGTGATTCACATTTCCTTCGTCCAAACCACATTCACAGAGGGAGTTATCCCTAATCCTAAGTTTGGCCAGGAAGACTGGGTTACAGGAATGGTTTAGACGCAGACGGCATATTACAGAAGTTGTCACTTTATCAGCCTTTTGGAATTTTGAGAACCAGGGTTTATTGGGAATCTCGGGTTGAATGTCACCATAGAATTTACCTTTTAATGTTCTAGATATTTGCCATTTCTGGTTCCAAGCTTTTTTTAGAGATGGTTTTAAGGTCGAACAGATATCTGATGAGAAAAGTTGGGAATGTCCTTGAGAACCTGTATGGATGGCGTTTTTAGCACAGGAGTCAGCTGATTCATTACCTATTATACCGGCGTGACCAGGAATCCAGGCAAGGATAACATTTATGCCATGAGAGCTACATTCTAAAAGGGCATTTCTTATTTTTAAAATAATTGGGAATCTAGATTTGCAGCAAGAATAGATTGGAGGCAGCTTTTGGAGTCTGAAAATATGATTGTTTTTTTCAGATTATGTGATATTGCAAAAAGGATGGCTTCCAGAATTGCGATGGCTTCTCCTCAAAAAACGGAGGTGGTAGGAGGGCATTTATAATTCAAAATTATTCTTGTAGATGGGATCCAAACAGCAACACCAACTGGACTATCAGGATTTTTGGAAGCATCTGTATATATGGGAGTCCAGCCCTTGTATTCTGTGAAGAATTTATTTATGAAAACCTTATTAGCTTCTACTGTGTTTTTATCAATACCACAATTTAAAATTATGTTAGGTTTGAGAACTAATGCTTCATATGGCGTTGAGTACAAAGGCATAACAGGAAATTGAAAGAGGGGATAAGGAAGACGGGTGAATTGTAAATAGCTACGGAGGAGACAAGGGAAGTCCTCAGAAGAGGAGTTATTGCATGAGTTATATAATGTCAGTAAACAATCTAGTTTTTGAAGAACAGGGTGGTTTGAGTTTTGAGCTAATTTAAAAAGGAATCTATCAGAGAGAAACTGTCTGCGAAGGCTAAGGGGAGGTTCTACACACTCAACTTGCATGGCATTGATAGGAGATGATTTCATCGCGCCGAGAATAATACGTAAACATTTTGACTGGATTTTATTAATTTTTTCAAGGCCAGATTTATTTGAGGGGTCCAATAAAAATGTGCCATAATCCATGTGGCTTCGTATTAACGCATTATATAGCAATTTTTGTGTGAATGGGTGAGCACCCCACCAGACACCAGATAATGATCGGAGAATATTAATATTTCTTTCACATTTATTACTAATATAGTTGAAATGAGCTGAACCTGTTAATCTGCTGTCTAACCATACACCAAGAAATTTTACTTTAGGTTCTAGGGGAATAGTTTCTTCATCTACACTAATTAAGATGGGTGGGACTAGCCTTTTTTTTGTAAATATGACTACACTGCTTTTAGATGCAGACAAGGACAATCCATGTCGATGTAACCAATCGGAGAGGTGTCTAAGAGCTGAATTCAAGCGAGTTGATGCATTATCAATATTCTTTTCTGATATGTAAAGGGCCAGATCATCAGCATATTGTAATATTTGACAGAAAGGGGAAACTGAGTGTTCTAAGTCATATGTGTAAAGACTATATAGTAATGGGCTGAGAACTGACCCTTGTGGTAAGCCTTTCCAAACAGTTTTTGGTGAAAGGAAGGAGTTAAGGGACTTAATTAAAATAGTTCTTTCCATGAGTAGATTGCATACAAAATGTGCTAGCCTCTCAGGAATACTCAACTGTCTAAGTTTATATTTGAGCACTGGAAGAAGGACATTGTCGTATGCCGAAGAAATGTCAAGAAATACACCCACTAAATATTCTTTGTTGAAAAAGGAAGTGCGTATATCAGTTGTCAATATTGCAAGGCTATCTATAGTACTCATGCTTTATCTGAATCCAAACTGTGTTTTTGCCAACAAGTTTCTGTTCTCTACAAACCACTCCAGGCGGTGTTTTATCATGTGTTCCACAACTTTAACTAGCACTGAGGATAACGCTATGAGTCTATAACTGTTAGGGTCTGATGGGTTCTTGCCAGGTTTTAGTATTGGGATTACTACTTGAGTTTTCCATGGTGATGGTATAGTTCCATTAATATAGAAATTATTAATTAGTTCTAAGTAGTAGTCCTTCATTCCATTAGAGGCATTTATAATAAAAGAGTATGGAATCCCATCACTCCCCGGTGATGAGTCCAATAAACCGTCAAGTGCAAGTTGGAGCTCATAGAATGTGAAAGGGCCATCAAATTGTGTGGAGGGGATGGAGTTTACTGAAGTAGGAATAGAATCTATGTTTGGTACATATGGAGGGGCAAGTTTATCAGCAAATGCTTCAGTCCATGATATAGGATCGTTTTGAGTCTTATCCTCGCATGAATGTGATCCCCTGTAACGTTTGATTTGTTTCCAAACTAGTGTTGCAGGGGTTTGAGGAGACAGGTGTTCACAATATCCAATCCAACCTTGTTTCTTTTTCTTTGAACGCAACCTCACGACTTTGGCAGCACATTTCTGGTATTTGAGGAAGTTTTGTCTAGTCATAGAAGCATTATATGTCTGTTCAGCCATGTTCCTTGCTCTAATGGCGGCTGTACATTCAGCATCCCACCAAGGAGTGGAAACCATAAAATCAGGAGCCACTTTAAGGGGAAACTGTTCATCAGCAGTAGTAATAATGGCGTTAACAAATTTATCATAGCATTCTATAGTATTGTTGTTATCTATAGTCGGAAGGGATTCTAGTTTGTTGTCAAGACAAGTTGAATAAGATGACCAATCAGCACTAGACAATCTATATTTGAGGCAAGGGGAAAAGTTGTGTGTCGGTCTTACTTGGTCACACACTGTGATAATAATAGGGTAGTGGTCACTACCATAACCATTAGACAAAACATTCCAAGATAGGACTGATGCTAAGGAGGCAGAGCAGATGGAGAGATCCACTGGGCTATTTGGGTTTTGGTTGGGTAGTACTCTTCTTGTGGGAGATCCATTATTTAAGACACAGAGATTTGCTTCATCGAACATTTCTAGGAGAGCATAGGCAAAAGCAGTATTATGGCTAGATCCCCATGAGACATGATGAGCATTTAAGTCGCCCATTAAGAGAATAGGAGGTGGTACTGATGATATGGCATATAAGATGTCCGGAATTAAACTTGGGTGAGGATGTGGGGTGTAAATTGAAAGGAAAGAAATATCAAAGGCTCTAACTGCTACAATATTGATTTGGGGGGAAATAGGGGGGAGAGGGATTTGGGAATAGGCCAGTGAGCGCCTTACAAGTAAGGCGCAACCAGCATACCCGTCAGCCCTGTCATCCCGGAAACAGGAGTACCCTGAAACACGGAAATGTGATCCAGGGACTAACCATGTCTCCGAGATGGCCAGGACTGACGGGTGGAATTTGTTTATTAAGAAGAGAAGCTCATGCTTCTTTTGACGAATGCTTTTCGAATTCCATTGGAGGATGGATACTGGATCCATTATTGTTGGTTAAGGAAATAATCTGGGTGAGTTTGTGAGCAACGTTGGACGGTAAGGAGTTATTTTTGGATATAATACTGATTAATAAAGTCAGGAGGACATCTAGGAGGCTGTCCTCTTGATATGAAGGATTAGAGTTAGATGCTTGAGATAAAGCATAACCATTTGGTAGTGTTGACGGCTCATCAGCCACAATAGCTTGATGGGCAGCTCTGTCAAAGGACTTTCCTGATGGGGTTCTGGTACGTGGGGCGGGGAACACTGTTTTTCTGTAAGATGTGGTGGAGGGGATTACTAGTTGGCTGTTGTGGGAAGAAGGTAGCTGAGACGGATTAATTAGAGAGGGAGTAGCTGATGCTACCTCAGCATATGGTCTTAACGCCTTGGGGAATTGAAGTGCTGCTTCATCATAAGACATGTTTTGTTGCGACATTAATAGTTTTATAGATCTCTGCCTGCCCTGCTCCGGGCAGTTCTTGTTGTTGGCAAAGTGGTGACCAGAACAGTGCAAGCAAGAGGCATTGCACTCCTCAACATCACAAGTATCTCCTGTATGTGGTTGAGCGCATCGGAAACATCTTGGTTTGGATCTACAAACTGCCTTTACATGTCCAAATCTGCAACAATTCTGACATTGAATTGTTGGGAATTGATACGGTTCTACAGGAAGGGAAGTATGGTAAGAGAAAATTCTAGCAGGGAGGCATTGGCCTTGGAAAGTCATTACGACTGTCTGGGTAGGGACCCATGATGGCTTACCTTCATTAATAACTTTACGGTTGAGTCTCCTAGCTTTCAAGACCTCTCCACACCCAGTGGGGATGACCAGTGACTCCACAAATTCATCCATAGACATATCGACAGGTACCTGACGAACTATGCCCATTTTAGTAATGTTATATGTAGGAATAGTGGCTTTGTATTTACACATATCTAGAATCTGGTTATCAAGGAACTTGTTAGCATCTACAGCAGTTTGGAATTCAACCGAGATTCTATTCCTACCCACTTTCTTCACGCCATCAGGACAAATATTTTTAACTTTGTTTCTGGAGAGAAACTGGCCAAACTTAATTGGACGAATTGTCGTTCCTGCTGCGGGGTCTGGTTCAGTTCGGGAAACGTGAACGATAAAAGGTCCGTTGTCAGTAGACAAGTATGATTTAATGCCAACAACTAGTATGGGGTGCGTATAGACGTTTTGAATTGATGCTACTGCCATTTCTGTATCTACAATAGTTTTTTTGGCTTGGCTTTGTTCTTGATCATCGTCAGATCGACGTTTTGTTGCCGAAGGGGTAGCAGCAGATGTAGAAGGACAGGGGTCCGGAGGATCAGGGGGTACGGGATCTAGAGGATCCATATTGGATTCCTCTAGGAGTCAGTAGTACAAACAACTATGTTAAACCCAACTACTTACCAGTTTTACACCAAACCGACACCTGTTATTTAACACCTATGTTCCAGCTTGGATATGTGTAGTTTTTATGCCTAAAAAAGGCTTCAAAACAGTTAATTCAAACACAAAACTCTCTAACACGTGTGACAGCTATCTGATGCGACGGCGAGAAAAGTCACAAACGTTGTTAGAGTCAATTCTAGTTGTCAATTGAATTTGACAGTTGAAATGTGGGTAAGGATAATTTAAAATTGAGACAGTGGATTTTTTCTGATAATTGCGGGTATACGACTTAGCTTCTATGTTTTTGATGTGTATTCGCGATGGATAAGCTGGATAACACGTGATGATGTTCTCACAACTAAAATCTTCCTTGGTAATAGCACTTTGGTTGACTTTACAATATTCTTATAAAAGGATCGTAAAATACGTTAGAGTGAACTGTTCAAAGGCAGGGTTGCCAGTATGATGTGAAAGAAAAAAGATTACCTTAAGGATCGCTCTCTGAGCTTTTTCTAATTCAATCATGTTAGATTTTGGAGCTCCACCCCATATACCAATGCAGTATTGTATAATACTTTGGCACAGAGAAATGTAGACCAGCCGACGAACCCATAAACTTGATCCGCATCGCAATAGTTTCATTATGTAGGTTAATTTCCTTACTATCTTTGCTGTTCTTGTGATGTGTTCATTAAGGTTAAGAGTATCATCGATTATTACACCAAGATATTTAACCGATTTCACTCTACAGATGTGTTGACAGTCGCATGATGGTTTGTATGGTCTAAGAAAACATATATTATTGTATCATGATGGTTTGTTTAGCGTGTTGCCTATAAAGAGGTTACGCGTTGCTTTGTGTATTCTAATCTCGTTTCTCTTGGGCTGGTTTTAGAGTCACGGTGACCGTCGGCGGTGAGCTCTACGCGCGTAGCTCTCAGCGCGTAGCTGTCTGCGGCAACTCATTTTAGTGTTATGCTGAACGTCGTGGAGTACAGACATTCCCAATCAATTGAGTGTTCGTGTTGCTGCCGTGTATTTTTTATGGAAAAAGAAAAGACAACAACGAAGAAAAAGACTTCAAGTTAGTCCTTATTTAAGATTGCTAGTGGGGGCATTTGTTACCTTGTTCAATCAGTTAAGAGCTGACGAAAGCAAATTCTTTAACTACTTTCGCATTGACATGCGAACTCAACTCATCAAGAACTTTCGACGAGTTACTGGCAAAGCTACATGATAAGTTACTGCGTTGCAGTTACAGGCGTTTACCGATATCACCAGCTGAACGTTTGATGGTTACATTAAGGTAAGAAAAAATAATCAAGTGGTTTACGTTTTACTGTAATAACATTGACTTATTTTACCTATTAAAAATTATTCAGTACCTTAAGATTTATGTACTATTATTATTAAGATTATTCAGACACATATTATTTGTGTTCAGATTGTTTACTATTATCATTAGTGTTGCGTGTTTGTGTTTCGTATCTTGATACAGACTGTGGCACATATTCTTCATATGTTTGCTGAGTGCGATAAGCCTCATTATCCATTCTTTCATTTGTTGATGAATTGTTTGGTCTGTGGTACATCCGTGGCACATATTCTTCATATGTTGGCTGAATGCCTCTGTTGCCTTGAGCCTCATTATCCGTTGTGTCATTTGTCGATGAACTGTTTGGTCTTGGATACATATTTTGAACATCTATTGCCACTGCTAACACTCTAGAACGAAACTGCAACTTTTGCACAAGATCAAAGCTCTTTAACACTTGGCCCAAAGATGAAAAAAAGGCCTGGACCCCTACCAGCGTCGTTTAGCAAACGGTCTATTTGCAAGGCAGTGTAAAGGCAGCGCTTCTAATCAACTACACTAAAATGGTACCAGGGTCTTTAAATAGCAGCGCTGCGTTTATACAGTTTGACGACCGAATGAATGAATGAATACGGATTTTTAGCCAGTTGTAAAACGTTTGAGCAAAAGGGATAAAACTATTGCTACGTGTGTCTATTTCGCTCTCTCAATTTTTTTCGTCAGAAATCCCGAATATTTATGCATTGGCTTTTACCAGGTAATGAAATTATTTTTTTGAATTTAATAAATGTAACATATTTTTAGTCTAGGAATTATGTTTTTCTTCTGTTCATATGTATTTTATATACTCTGTTGACATATATTCCTAAATAAACGTACTTTTGTATAAAATGTTAGTTTCGCATATCAAGACAATATTTAATGATGGGTTTTAAAACGAAGGCGTGTGTTACCAGGATACATCCTAATATTAATGAATGTGCCATGATGCTGCGTCAAACTAGCAGTAAAGAACCTGTCAGATAACAGACGATGGTACGAAAACACCCATAAAATGAATGAACAAAATCATAAGCGGAGTATAAGCAGCGCTGCTTAGGATACAACGTGATGTGTGCGGATTGTGTGACACTATGGTACGAATTAGTGGAACGGTTCATTTCAAGTCTTACAATAAACTGCAATAAGAGACGCTGGTAGGCCAGCAGGTCGTCACTATTACTATCTGGCGTTTGATTGCTTTACAAAGTTAACAGTTCTTTTTCAAAATTGTTATTTTCTTGGAGAGGTTGGCGTTTCTTTCTTTTTGGTATGGGTGGAATTTGCGTCGATCCCTGCTCTTGTTCTTGTTCCGATTGCGTGTTTTCAGCGTTCTCCAATGTAGACATATTAGAGGTGTCTTCGGTATTATTAATGGTAGATGAACTGTCGGAGTTATATAGCAACGATTCAGTAACTATATTAACATCGGTTGGATTCAAAAAGGATAATTCATCATAATACACATATTTTTTTATCTTCTTTGCAGCACTACCTGAAGGAGTTTTATTCATAGAAGCTTTACATCTAAAGAATGCATCCCGAGCAGTCTTCCACCTTTGCTGGATTAGTTTTTCTGTAACAATATTATTAACAATTTTGCAGTTTTATTACTCATGTACCTATGTTACAAAATACAATAGCAATTTTTTTCTAACAATAAATATTATAATGCCTTTTTAAAACCCGCTTTTGTTACATACTTATCAGTAAAATTCTGTGGCAGCTTGTTGTACAGTAGTGGTACTTTATGTCTGTATATGCGTTCACCATGGTAGTTATGTATGTAACTAGTTTCTACCGTTAGCTGGGGTTTAGATGCTTGACGGGTAGGATAAGGGTAAGTTCTAGGTATTTTATAGATGTCTTTGCAGTAATGTTGCAACATAATTAGGTAATCAACTTTAACATCAACTGGCAAAATTTTACATATATTAATGTTTATCATATTCTTTGTTTAGTTCATCTTTAGTTTCTTTATTCACTAACTTCTTTAGAATTTGAATCTATAAGTTTTCAATGAGATTTAAATATGTTGGAAACGTGAGTCCATAACAACTTAGGCCATAGCTAATAAAAGAGTCTGCTAATGCATAATAAACGCTATACATGGTGCTTCGGCTAATCACGGCTAATTGGTAAAATTTTCCTGATATTGTTCAAAGTCTATTACATACATTATTAATATGTGTTTTCCATGGAAAATTTGTATCTTTAGTTATTCCTAAGTACTTTATCTGCATAACTTCTTCTAAACTTTCACAATCACAGGCATTTATATTAACCGCATGTAGGCATTTGTAAGAATGACCAATTATTTTTAATGTATTTTCTTGTATGTCCTTATTGTATGGTGAGTATAATCTAATCATTTTTGTTTTATCTGTATTTATTATAATTCCGTTGTCATGTGACCATTTCACGATACTATCATTATCCTCCTGAATTTTACTTTCGATTGTTTTAATATCTTTATCTCCATACAATAAACACATATCATCTGCGTACATATAACTGTTACAGTGCTTTATAATGTTTGTTACACTATTGACATGCATAATGTAACCTGTGGGTCCATATACCGACCCAGTCGGTACTCCGTATTTAATGTTGCCTGCTTCACTGATATGCATATCGATCACTACCTTCATGTGTCTCTCATTTAGATATTCCCGAAACCAGTCATTCACATATCCTCTAATTCCACACTCTTGCATAGCTCTCAATAAGCCACCGTGATCAAGAGTATCAAAAGCCTTTTTGAAATCTATAAATACTGCGACCACCTGTTTTCTATTGTTCAAATAATTGTTGACATCCTAAGATTTTTTTACCTGTAGATGTGTTGTATGGCCTCCATATTTACTAGACGAATTCAGGGTAATCACCTGAGTCACTACCAGTCTTGCACTTCCAAGCGTCCTGTGAATACATCGCCGCTAATCGTGTTTTTTAGGAATAATCTGTGGACAATATGCCTTTCTTGTGTCTTTAGACTCTGCACCAATTATACAGGCACTGTGAGAGATAAGAAAACTCTTTCATTTCACGCGTAATTATTGCTTTTATTGATGAAATAGAAAATATCGTCATTTTGTTTTATCTTAGGAACTAATCTCAATGAAATGGATGAACGAGATATGTGTATCGTTTGGTGTGAGAGAGTGAAAGAGATCGCAGCATAATGGTGATCGGAACGTCTCGTGGCGGTTCGGTGGTAACACCAACTGCTTATTTATCTCTTTCTAGCAACAGATATGACGCATAATATTTGAACGTTCTTTCCTTGTCATTACAAACTGCATATACATGTGCGTAGGTATGTATATAGGTAAATTCAAGTAAGCTTTTAGAGCAGTGATGTTCGGATATAACTAATCTAAATATTTCAAATCACTGTTGACATCATCACGATTGCGTCGCCACAGGTTCGCATATATACGAGTGTTTGCAGCCACCACGGTTGCATGAAACGAAAACAGTGATTGCCACGCGCATCTGTGGTTTCACGGAGTTCGTCAGCGTATTTTTATCGATTTCCGTAAATTGGGTCCTTTTTTGCGAGATGGAATGTAGCCATAATAGACAATAGAATATAGCTACTCTTCGTTTTGATAACCATTTGCAGTAAAATGGTATCTATGAAATTAAAAAGTTCAGTTGTTTGTTTACGTTTTGCGAAACCGGCGGGCTACCGGTATTATTAAACATGTTTTTTTATGGTTTTCTCATGAATATTTAAATAATATTTTATGATATGCTTGACATTTGTCTTTTCTATATAATTCAATAATAAAACAGTAGTATTTTTCTTAAAATCAATAGAATTTAGTAGTTTCGTAGTACACCTCAGAACGTTTAGGTATCATTATGAATACATCATAAATGTTTATATTTCGTATTAATTGTTTATTTAGCTATCTTGTACAAAAATATTTTTCCTTCTAAAGTAAATACTTCAGTCACAAGAGACAATTGTTTACATTACGCTGCGCTTAACGCACGGCCGGCAAATGCTAATACAACAAAAAGTTCGTCCGGTAAAAGTAGTGAGTGCCGCATGCAACCACGGTTGCAAGTGGCTTCGCAGCGGATCAGTAAACGTTTCAAGAGCATTAGTTGTACTTCTATTTCGTCTAAACCCATGTTGTTTATCGGACAATATATTATTACGTTATAAGAAGTTAGATATTTGCCCAACAATAACTTTTTCTGTTATCTTATTTATAGTGTTCAATATTGCAATAGGTCTATAATTTGTATACTCTTTATGATCTCCATGTTTAAATATTGGTCTTATAATTTATTGTTTTAGCTCATGTGGGTACTTTCCATTAACAATGCTTAAATTTATAAATTTTGCTAAAACGGGGCTTATTTTATCTTTAATATATTTAATGTCTTTTGCTCTGATACCATCCGATCCCGGTGACTTATCGGCATGCAGTCTGTCTATGATTTTAACAATGTCATTTGAGTTCACTTTCTTATACAAAAACGTTACATTGCTGTCTTTCACATAGCTTGACCTATCTAAGAAAGTGTGATTACATTGGTGCTTAATATTGACTATTTCATTCGTAAATGTATTACAAAACTGATCACACACCTTACCTAAATTAGTATCTTTACACATGTATTTAATAATAGTTTTATCTATGCTTTGCTTTTTCCTGCCTAACTGTTAATAGTTTCCCAAATTTTTCTTATATCACCTTTACAGTTATTTAAGTATTTGTTCTCGTTTATATTTATTTTTTGCAATATTTATTTTTTTATGAGCTATATTTCTAGCTTTTGTGTATTTCAATCGTAAATTCATATTATTTGGTTGTGCTTTCCAGCTTCTATCCAAGTTTGACTAACTCTTTTACTTATATTAGCAATTTCAATTTTAATAATTTTCAATGTATTTAATAATTTTTGAATAAATATTATTAAATACATTGCACAACTCTTTATATAAACTAATCGGACATTCTATCTGAAGCAACTCCTCCCAATTATAATCCTCTAACTTCTTTTTAACTATTTTTTGACATATTATAACTTTATTAACTTGGTTCGACTGTACCTGTATGTCGTATGCAATAGTCAAACCGGTCAGATAGTGATCCGCAATCTTCATAGTAAGCGTGTATGAGGCAAGCTCAGCCGCTCCGCCAACCCGCGCGAACATATGGTCTATGCAGGAGGTCACTCGACGACCCATCAGCACCACCTCCCGCGTCGCTGATCGTATGCCGCACTGTAGCCCATGTTTACTCAAAACGTTTAAATATCTCGTAGTTGTAGTGCAGTTTAAATCCTGTATGTCAATATTGCAATCACCTGCCAGTACCACGTCATTTCGCTTAGGAATCTGTTCTAAAACATTATTTATTTCGTCAATAAAAAGCCACTTATTTTTACTTGGTGGCCTGTACACCGCAATCAACTGCAAACTGTAGTTATTTATACATAAAGACATTTGCACACCTTCAAACGCCGTACTATTTATATTCGTCGCTGTGTATGTGATATATTCTTTTGTATACACTAGAACACCACCTCCTTTTTTATTGACTCTTGTGTTGGAATGCATCGTAAAGTTAGGTATAGTGTACAATGATACGTATTCTTATTGAATATTAATTTCTGTGAGTATTATTACGTCTAAGGCATCAATACAGTTCTGCAGTAACATTAATAATTGGTTAAAGTATTTTCTCACCGAACATATATTAATATGTATAATTTGCAATGCTGTACTCTGCTCATTTAAATCTCGACTCCAAATATTCAAATCATTAAATATCTCAAAGGTTATCTCATTTAAGTCTTCCATTTATAATAAAAGATTATAGGTGTATATAGGTTGATATTGGGTAGATTAGGTATATGTAAATATTCGTACGAAGTAGATACGAACCAAGAAGTAGATATATGTTAAGTATTTTACTACTCGTCTCCAGAGATGTACTTGTTGATATCGTTTTCACGAATTTGTTGGATTTTTGTATTATCGTCCTTTTTTATTAATATTTTAGAGTTTTGTATCCATATATATTTAAATTCTTTTTTTAACTTTGTTTTGGTATCCCAGAATAGTTGCCGAAGGTATTTAGTGATATTTTCATTGATATAAATGGGAGTGTTATTGCCATTCTGGAACACGTCCTGGTTGTTTACACGCTGTTTTCGACCTTGAAGCCATTGGGTGCGGGCCTCGCGTGTGCGTAACGTAACAATTACGGGCCGTTGTTTCGGCGCATCTTTTTTACCGCCTACCCTCCATGCTTTTTCTGTATCGGCCGGATTCAATCTTAATTCTTTTGATATTTTAATAACAACCTCCATGGTCTTCTCCTTATCTTCTTCTTGTACATTTAAAAGTTCAATGTTTTTATCCAGCTCCTTCTGTTCTAGCACACAAATACGCTTTTCTAGTGCTCTGTTACTTTTCTCAAGATATATATTTTTTTGTGTTAAATCCATAATTTTATTTTTATATTTTTTTATATTTTTTTATATTTTACTTGTACTTTTACTTTTCTTTATTTTCTCACTAGAGTCCTTTCTAAATTTGTCCAGTTCTTGGTACTTTTCAGCGTAATAGTCAACCAATTCTGACAAATCATCGATCTTCTGTTTCATGGTATGCATCACTTCCAATTTATTGTTCAATTGGACGAGAAGATTTTCTACGGTGGTATTTGCATCACATGTAACTTCTGTTTCTATTTGGGGCATAGGCACTGCCTCACACTTAGCACAAACTTCTGTCTTCATAAATGATTTTAAATCGTGGAGACAGGTTTTATGATAATACCCTTGACACTGACCCTTACACAGCACCACATCACTTTTATTTCTTGCCACAAACAGCTTACACTCTACACACTGTGGCATTTTGTATCCTTTTTTTTAAATTACCTACAAAATACGCTTAACACATCAATACGTCCGCTCGCTGAGAGTGCGCGGCGAACTATCTGGTGGATAGATGTTCTACAACTATAAGAATTTTTATTCCATAGTTCTCCTGAGTCCTGGCTATGTGTAATTCAGATTATTGCTTTACTTATGTTAACATTGGTGCTCATGGAAAAAACTCTGACTCATCTATTTTTAAGAACGCGCTCTATTTCGAAACCTAGAGAATCTAACTTTGAATTTGCCAGGCCCCAAGCCTTTACCAGGTACAAATGATCCAGTAAACCATTTCATTATTAGCGTTGGGGCGTTTGGTATATCGAGACACGTAATGAAACCATATGTAAGAAGCAACATGACGCATAAAGAAAAATTTCAACTACCGATTAAGTCGTGCAAGACGATACATTGAATCCACGTTTGGCATAATGTCTAACAAATTCAGAGTTTTTCATACTCCTATGGCTGTTAGTGTTAAAGTTTCCACTAATATTGTTAAGGCGTGCTGCATATTGCACAACTTTATGCGAGTTCGAGATGGCTACAGGGTGAAGATTCTTTGACAATAGAGGGCATGATTGATATAGAAAATAATGAGCCCGTGAATAGGTCGGGGAATGTATCACGGGAATTGTTAGCTCAATACTTTTTTAACACCCATCGGGAGGGTTCCCTGGCAAGATGCATGTATATTTTTACATAACCCTGATATAATCTCACATTTTGTTTAAAATGTCTTGTTTTTATGAAACTATAAGTAATAAGAATATTGCTATTCATAACTACCTACAAATGCTAAAAAATATTAAACGCACTTACTTACCCAAATTGTTTTTTTCATTTTCCTGCACATCCTCAAACAGTGCCATTACGATGTCGTTCCAGGCCTTCAATCGGGCGTCTTTATTATTATATAATATGTCATTGGCGTCCCATGAACATTTTTGCACCCGTCTGTCCCAGTCAGTAACACGGTAACGATAACTGAGCTCAGAAGCGCGTCGCCGCCACATCCTTAGCGGCACCGACGCGTGGCGCGTGCGCGCGCATATTGCACAGCGCTGATCACGTCAGCGTTGAGCCGTCGGTGTAAAGGGTTGGTTTGGTAGTTGATATGAAAACCGACGAAACTAGTTTTGGTTAAGTTCAAAGTAAGTAAGTAGGTTTGCGTCAAGCCAGCGGACTATAATCTGCATTCCTAGCTCTGTCGCCGTAAACGCTTCATTCCAACTTGCTCACCGTAGCTTGCCCAACAAAGCTACGGTGTCATCAGCGTAACATATGAGATTAGCATTTGGGACCTGAAGCCTGAGTATGTCATCCATATATATTGTGAAGAGTATTATAATAATATGTAAGTACATTGATGACCCGTTTTTTTTATTAGATAATTTTGTAATTTTCTGACGACAGTTATTTTTAGATTATCTATCTATACTAATATTATAATAAAGAATGATCTGTATTTTTGTTTGCAACGAAAAAGGAAATAGGATAGTTATTTTATCCATCTCCGCACAAAGAGGTTAATGGTTTTGCGCGATAGCCGCCTCACGCGTGGGCGGTGCCGCGGGAAAGCTAGTATCTTGTATTTTAAAAATGCGCCATCTCTCGCTGAGTAACTTTGCACAAAAGTAGCGCCGTATTCATCGCGGTTGAGGGTGGCCGGTGGATTAACTATTAAAGAGCTTTTGATATTCACCGTCAGATGGCTTTAATAAGGTGGGGGCTGGGGCCATGCCAGCTTTCCAGCCTCCTCACCCCGCAAACTGCTTTTTGAAAAAGTCTGAAATAATCATTAAGGATTTATGGTTTAAAAAAATAAAAATCGGGATTGAAATAAAATCAACAGTATTTAAGAAAAACAATGTTTTTATTTACTGTCGCTTATTTCTGTGACATGATACTTGAACTATAGCCATTATTTTTTCTTCCATGCAGTCACATTCTTCATCGTTAGGACCAGTTACATCTTCATTATCATAACTCTCAGTAATTTCGGTGTGTCTATCATTAAGTAACTACTCAAACTTTTAGCACCATTCACAGACACTAAAGACTGAGGATGAGATTTTCTTGCTTTCAAGATTGAGAATCCTTGTTGTTCCTGTTCCGACTCATTGATATAATTTCGGAATGTTTTTACTTCAAACATAGTTTTAGTCTGACACATTTGTCCTTTTCGATGTATAACATTTTTTTTCTTTAGCGTGATCCGCTTTATATCCCCCATCCTTTCAAGCTTTTTGTAGAAACCTTCTAAACTTTTTATATTTTTAAATGCCATTCTTCTCCCAGTATTAAAACAGTCCCTTGGGTTTTGTAGATCACTTCGTATTCTTCTTTTTTCGTTATGATTGGCATGGTCCGCAAAGATTTTTCATCCCTGCCGAAAACACGATCAGCCGGTAAAAAGCTGTGTCCACGTACCGGGAACGTCAAATTAAGCTCCTCTATGGTTTTTGGAGATTTATTCACCAACCAAAACATGAGGCTGTGGATTATGTGCGAGTTTTTGTTTTGGCCTCCACATCCGTCGAAAATAAGCGCAATACTCGGATCCCATCTAAGTTTAGAGAGTCGAGATAATGCAAGAGTGCCGTTCCGACTTCGGTTGCTCCTCTACCACCTTGATCCTTTGACCACTGATAAAATTTTGATTTTTTAGAATCCATGCCGACGAAACACAAGTTGTAGTAGCTGACTTGCCTTGCGTAGAAATTGGGGTTTTCGGTAACAGCTGGACTTGTTGCATGTCAAAACAGAAATTGGTAGAATATGGATCATCATTTCTACACAATTTATAAAATGCCTTTGCTCGTAGCTTGTGTACCCTTTCTTGGATCATTGTGATACTTTTTGCGTTCGGATCAGTGCCCAAGTAGCATTTTGTTCTCTATAAGGGTTCACATTCAGTTCACTGGTGATCTCTAGGTATTAAAATTGGCCACACATGGTTCAATGGCTGTATAAAAGTGAACAAATTTACTTATACCCGTATAAAGCATCCATAAAAGTACATAATTCACCTATTAAGTGACTGTCGGTGTTATATTAGGATAACATTAATCATTTAGCCAGCTTTTATTTTAAAAGCTGAACAAGAGCATTTTAAAAGGGTAAAATAGGCCACGGGCTATTTAAAGGCCACATGTATCGTTTTATATTGCTGGCATTTTAATGCAACACGTGTGAACATTAAATCAGCTAAAAGCTGTCATATAGAATCTTTTGTGGTTCGTTATTCAGTTTGTAACTGTAAAAGGATCTAGTTTGTGATATATGTATGAACCTTCAATCTATTCTATAATATAATGGTACACATGTGAGAGTTTAAAGAGGTCATAGCTTTTATTTAGAGTTACAATGGTTCACTGTACGTCCTGTAGACAATGTTCGCCATTTTATTCATACAAAAACTAAAATATTACTAAATTAATTATGACTTTATCACACACTACGGAGTTTTCATGATTAATTTTGTCGTAAATGTCCAAATACAAAATTATACAACTAATTTAAAAATACAAATATAAAAAAAAAATTGTTCATCCTTGCTTATCTAGAAAGTATTTTGTAATAAAACGGCATTATTTCTGAGGCGCATGAATTTTTTTTATATAAATATGCATATACTTAACAATAGATTTAAATTGGCCATAACTTTAACACAATTGAATATAATAAACGCAGAAGTCCACAACACTAATAATTAATATCATAATAAACATGGTTGTTTAGATTACACACTCACGAGCAAAATACTGTAATATATTAATTACAAAATGAAGCTACGTCAACAGATCCGACAACAGGGAAGTGTGTCCGACAACAAGGAAGTGTTTTGACATAACACTGTACTAACAAAATATAAATCGCTTCCCTGGCAAAATACTTGAAATTGAAATGATCTTAGATAAATATTCTTTTGATATATTATGCTTCACTGAAACATGGCTAAGAGCAGATACAATGTTATTTAATGCTAAGAATGTTAGTGTAGGCAGTGCATTTAACAGATCATCTGCAGAAGGAGGAGGGTGTATTCTTCTTTTAAAAAATAACTTAAAATTTAAAGAAGCGCTTTGAAGCGCTCGTAGCGAAGTTTGCTTAGCCATTCTGAATCGATCAGCAAAGTTAAGCAACGTCCGCCGCGGTCATGAGTTGGATGGGTGACCGCTGGTGACATTACTACTGAGCGCTTCCGTGCTTCGGAGGGCACGTTAAGCCGTCGGTCCCGGTTGTTGTCTTAGGATAGCAGTCGTTACAGCATGGTGGTAGGGCACTTTGCAAATGCCCGCCTGGCTAGCTACCACCCTCAAGTTGAAAATCTGTCGCCAAGCACCTAATGGTGTGTTCCGGCAGCTGTCCTTGAGAGCCAGTTACTCTAGGTTAGTCTGAACAACATCCTCGACCACATCATCACTTACCATCAGGTGAGATAGTGGTCAAAGGCTAACCTATCCGGGTTAAAAAAAAAAAAAAAAAAAAAAAAAACGCCGTGAATTAGTCAGATGTTCTGTCGAACGTGTCTGTGAAGTTGCTTGTGTGGAGGTAGACAGGCATCTTGTGTTGTCTGTATATCGACCACCAACAGATCAAGGTCGTGCTCAAAATTTTACAGCATTTTTATCCACTATCGAAAGTATACTGCAGAAAATCTATAAATGCAGAAAACCCATATTTGTATGTGGTGATTTTAATATAGATATTTTATTGCATTCTAAAAATAGGACTGATCTTATTTCATTATTAAAGTCATTTCATTTGAAATTTCTGTTCTGTGAGCCCACTAGGATAACAGACACTTCATCTGCATAGACAATATATACTCAAACTGTAAGATTAGAGGAAAGTTAATATTGAAAGGTTAGGTCTGATCATGGGGGCCTTGCGATAAATTTGACGGAAATAGAGAAACAGAGAGGTATGAAGTTTAACATAGGCCGTTAACAACCAGTAGGCTAGAAATGCTCGGTACCAACATAGAAGCTAAGCTTGGCATAACAAGTTTTTCTCACTGTGCCCCGAATGACATCTACAATAACTTATTTTCTTCAGTAAATATTGAGTTACAAAAAGTATGTCCAAAAACAAAGAAAAAATAAATGGAAAATTGAAGTTTGGTGATTATTTGTTTGATCTGTATTGCAGGAAATATTTAACATCTCGCAAGCAGTTTCATGATTATGTTAGGAACTATTCAAAAATTTTTAAGTCTGTTTGCTTGTGTGCTAAATCTCTATTATTAGAGAAAAAATAAGCAAGTCTAAAAATAAAATAAAAACCATTTGGAAGACTATAAATATTGAGGCTGGTAAAAATAAACCTAGAGAATCAACATATGTCTTAACAATTAATAAACATCAAATCTCTGATCCAATACAAGTGGCGAATATATTTGATTTTTTTTTTCTAACTTTCCCCTAGAAGTCATTAAATCATTGGATTCTCGTCCCAATGTAGCAGAAGCCCTATTAAAACATAATTTTCCCTGCAAAACACCGGACTTTTCTTTTAGATACACGACAAACTTTGAAATTATAAAGACATTCAAAAGTTTAAACATAAAGAGTACTGAAGACTTGTGGGGTATGTCAGTTAAAGTGGCAGAGTCTAAAATTTGCATTATTGCACCATACTTACTAACAATATTCAATCTTTGTGTCGATAGAGGACATTTTACCAACTTAATGAAACTAAGTAAAATCACTCCAATTTTGAAGTCCGGGGCTGCATCTGACCCTTGCAATAGACCTATTTCCATCTTACCTGTTCTGAATAAAGTATTCGAAAAAACTATGCTCAAAACAACTTTTATCTCATTTTAATGAGCATAATATATTGAATGAGAATCAGTTTCCTTTCACTAAGAGCAGATCCACAACAAATGCAGGTGTTCAATTGATGTCACATATACTGGGAGAGTTCACATGATGCTATTGGCGTATTTTGTGATCTTTCCAAGGCATTCGACTGTGTAGAACACTGCACTCTGATTCGTAAGCTTTCACACTATGGTATTCGTGAAAAAGCTTTGAATTTTATAGAGTCATATATCTGTCAGACAGGCTACAGAAGGTTGGAATAAATGGCAATACTTCTTCCGGGTCTTTGGTAAAAATAGGTGTACCGCAGGATCAATTTTGGGACCTTTTGTGTTCCTAGCGTATATTAATGATCTGCCTTGCATGGTCAAAGATTTCTGCGATATTCTTTTATTCGCAGATGATACCTCTCTGATTTTAAAGTAGATAGGAAAGATAGTGAACTCATTCATTGTCACCTTCCTACCTAGCAGTAGATAGTAGGGGGCATAAAAGAAAACAGAATAAGAGGTTTAGAGATATATTAAGAACGTTTAGAAGGGTAGATATAGCAAGTATGAGAAGGGTCGTGGATTACAGACAGGTGGCGTGTGGTAGACTTCCTTTTTGAAGGACTTATCTCCGGTAAGTGAAGAGTAGCACGTGCTCAGCAGCAGGCGCTGTGATGCACTCCGCTCGTGGTCAGCCTGAGAGCCGCGCCGGTAGGTCGTCCCAGCCAGATGCCGTAGAGACGGGTCCGTGGAACCGTAGAGTGGCAGCGGTCGATAAGGAAGTTGCTGGCCTTGTAGCTTGCAGAAGCTAGCGGGTTAGAAGTGAAGCCGGAGATCAGCCTCCTACTGGAACCCTGGAATCCACATGGCTCCGGTTAAAATTAGGTCCAGTGTGACGTTGAGCTGGTGGGTCCACTGTCCCTGCCACTGAGCATTTGGGGACGAGCAGAGAGCCTTTGGATGTGGCCCACCAACAAACATGAGGTTGCCTGAAGGGCTAGGTTGCCTGAAGGGCTAGATAAAAAAAAACACAATGACATTACAAAATTACAAAAGTTGAAGATAATATGAACAGATAAAAAAGAGAAAAGGTTAGGTACAAAAAGGTTACAATGCATTAGGAGCTTGAAGAGCATTCCTAGCATATAGTTGTCACATGGTTGAGTGCACTGGTTGTTAAAATTAGGTTACATACCAGAAGTATTTGCAATCCAGTTTACACATGTTCATACATTGTGGCGGCTTTAAGAGCTTACTCACTGATTACAAGCACATGGTAAATGTAATAAAGTTCAGACACTAATAGGAACAGATATAGAAGTATTTAGCACTGTTAATTTACACAATGGCGTTGCCAATTTAAGGTTAGATTAACTCAGTATTATGGCTAGATCACAGAATACATCTTATAATCTATCACTCACCCTAGAACGGGGTAGAAAATGTGAAAGCTTTTGTATTAAATTATAGTGAAGAGAATTTAGTAACTTTTTCTTTAGTTCTTCTCGGTCCGGTTGTCTCGTAACAAGTGACGAAGCACTCTCTCATTGAAGACACCTTGAGTCTACCGGAAGTTTGGTCCTCACAGCATTACCTTATAAGGTAATCTTCGCTGCTAAATCGTTTATGATGATCAGAGCCAATCGGAGGCTTTATTATTTTGAAATTTTTGCTAAACAGCCGGAAGTTTTGAGCTCTGGCTTAAGTCTGAAGTTCGCTCATCTTTGCACCGTCGTGAAGTTTGGACGTACGTACATATTTATTATTGCGACCTCTATAGGTTTAGTGAAGAACTAAATGATTCTAGCCACGATCGGTACTACAGTGAGGTGTGTAGACAGTGTGATAGCAAACAGTCATTCATACCATTTAGTACGCTGCGGCTTGAGCAGATGGCGCTGCTCTTCAATTCTAAGTAATTTTATTCTAATAATTTTTATAATTTATTGTACCTGGCCTTAGCCAGGTTACATCATTTAAATAATGTGTTATCTATGATCTCTGAATGGTTCGCCGCTAATAATCTTCTCTTAAATTCTGAAAGACCAAACGTTCAAAGTTTTTTTTACCAAATGTTCCTTATGTTGAACCAAACATTAAGCTTGGCCTAGAAAAACTCTCTTTTGACAATGCGACAGTCTTCCTGGGAATTAAAATGGATTCAACTTTACAGTGGAATCCACATATACATGATCTATCCGGAAGACTTAGTTCTGCTGCATATGCAGTTCGTAAGGTAAGACAGCTAACAGACGTAGCTACTGCTAGGCTCGTTTATTTCGCGTACTTCCACAGTATTATGTCTTATGGTATATTGCTGTGGGGAGCTGCTGCTGAGATAGAGACAATCTTTATCTTACAAAAGCGTGCAATTCGAGCCATATATGAAATGGATCCTAAAGAATCCCTGAGAGATCTTTTTAAAGAAATTGATATTTTAACTTTACCAAGTCTGTATATATTTGAAAATATTATGTATGTTCGGAAAAATTGAGTTAATTTAAATCAAATAGTGACAACCACGATTACAACACTAGGAATAAATAAAAAATAGCAGTACCAGGTTTTAGACTAGCAAAGACAAATAAAAGTTCCTTTTTAGGTACTTGTAAGCGGTCTTATAATAAAATTCCCAAACATATTACAATGCTCGCCGATGGAAAATTCAAGTTGCATGTGAAAAATATAGGCTCTCTATTTGTTCACTCTTTACTTCTTATAATTCTCTTTTCTGTATGAAGAACCACACCGAATCATATATAGTGCCGTTGATCAGCTTTAAGACCAGTTGTTCTCTATTAAACTGCAGTTAAAGTTCTGCTATTCAGCTACTGTGTACCTCTTGTCATCTTAAGGCTGAATAATTTGTGCCCAAACCGGTAGTATAAGGGCTGTATAGCGTGTTATATAGGTGTTATTCAGCATACTTAGAAGGCTTAAAGAATAAATGTGTACCAATAGTCAACCGATATAGAACCCCCAATTCCCCAATGGTGGTCATTTTTATTTTGATGGCGAGTTAATGAGATGCTGCAAGCGTCAGAAGCTGGGCTATTAAAACCGATGTTGAAATTTTGTGTAAAGGTATTTTGAAACATCGTTTTAGTTACTCTCAGTGTTTGAGGATCTGTTTCGTTATATAGGGTTCTCAACTTTCTTTAGTTGAAATCGCACGATAAGTAAATTCTTTTGGATTTTGATTTATTGTAGTGACTTTCGCAAGCTGGCAACTCCTTCAAAAAAACTCGTAGTTTTTCTTTCTTTTCTGCTGATTTTGAGGATCTGCGGTCACACCCCTCCTTTTTGATTTCCTTTAGGGTTCCCTTCAAAAATAACTTTAGCTATGTTTGACACACGGTCTTTTTTCAAAGAAAAGGTTTTTATGAACATAGCTTTACAAACAGGCCTATTTTTACTATGTTGGTCTTTCAGGAAATACGTCGTACTCATAACACGGCATCTGCGTTTATTTTCAGTTACTTTACTCTGTCGTCGTCGTTGCGGCATAAACGGTGCAATCAAGCGTCTTAAAAATATGTCTTGCTCAACTTTCTCCTGATGTTTGAAAAATTTCTTTCTGTTTCGAAGTATAGCGCGTAGCGAAATGTTATTGCATTTGGTATGCTATCGGAACTTATTAGTATTGTGGGAACAAGGTCTTTCAAATGCAATGCCAAGCGGATTAACAATATGCCGATACCTTACACCATAAATACAAGCTGATACAATGCAAATTATTAAAAATATATGAAACTCAACCATTCCTTAAAGATAACAAAGTGCATACCTAATGTCTCGCTTGAATTCCGTTTTCGTTTTTTCGTGATCCTTCATTAATATCCTGTACTAAATGACTAATTTCTTCCATTCTTAACAATACGTATACTGATGATATAATATTTTAAATTTCAGCAACCCAGGTAGTCATGCGACCAGAACCCCACACGATCACCAGACGTGCTGATTAGGCACAACATCAAAGTGCAGCGTTGCATTACGACGACTCGTATGGTGCGATAACGCGGGTGGTCTTCTGCGTCCGGTGACGAATAAGATCATTTTATAGAATTAAGTTGGATTTTAAAGTGAATAGACGTATAAACAGTCTTTTATTTTCTTTTTATAAAAGCGTTCTGGGCCCGTTAGCACTTGACTAGGTAGTTATGTACCCATAACAGGCTCTTTTCTACGCAGTAGATAATCACGCCACCGTCCCAGACGCATGGTCAGCATTATCTTATCGCATCCGTAGCTGGGACTGTGAGTGATGGCTAGTTTTAATTCATTTCTTTTAGTATCAAGCTCTACGAACGGTCGTAATTTTAATTAACTATTTGAATATTAATACATTCGTAAAATCCGAATTAATAGTTTTTAAAAACCTCCTGAAGCGCTCCCGAAATCTGGCGCAGCCGGTAGGATTGCTGGCTGTCGCCATCGCGTAAAGTAGCGCAAAGTTTTAGTGAAATTCTAAAAAGTGAATCGCGAGTGGTGACTATCTGTGAGAGTGCTAAAAGTATATGCCTTAAATCGGTATCGCGCTCTCCGCAGCAATCCAAACGAACCATCAAATAAATAAGATAAATCAGTGGAACGCGATGGCTATGGTAGCGGCGGTTGGACAGTGAGTAATAATCTCATAAGTAAAATCCTTCTACTTTCTCTGTCTCTTAAATCGGTGTTAATTTTAAGAACTGTTAGTTAAAGTATAAATGTTTAACTCTAATAAAAGCACAAATTAAATAGTATAGCGAGTTATATCTTACGAGTTATATCTTAGATTATATTATATTTCGATTAGTTTATAGCATTGTATATTCGTTAAGATGGCTCAACCACAAGAGCAATCGAACCGTGCACCTGCTGTTAGATTGCAGCCTGCTGATGTGCAGATACCGCGGGAAATTTTAAATTTAATACCGGAATTTAATGGAGAGACGAAAATTTTAAGTCTATTTATAAGAAAATGTAATTATGTTATTTCACGGTACCAAGGCACACCAGCACGCAATGAGTTCTTGATGCAGTGCATTACTAGTAAGTTGACTGGTAAGGCAGCGGCATTAATAAGTGAAAGGGGAGACTTTGATACATATGATCAGCTCGAGGCTCTTTTGGTTCAGCATTTCGGAGATCCTAGGAGTGAGGAATGTGTGGCAATTGAGCTTGAGACCCTTAAAATAAAATCTAACGAGTCTTACCTCGAGTTTTGTGGCCGGATTCAGGATATTCGCGCAATTCTTTTGCCCAAAGTAAATCAAAATCCTTCTACATTGAGAGAAGCAAAGAGAATTATATATAACAATACTTCGCTTAACGTATTCTTATACAATTTATCAGAACATATGGTTAGGTTAGTTAGAATGAAAAACCCCGATTCATTAGAAGGCGCATTAAAACATGTCTTGGAAGAAGTCAACTTCCAAGAGCAGTACAACATGCGTACTAAAATGTTGCAGAATAAACCTATGCAGGTAAACTTTAGACCATCACCACCCTTGCCTCAAGATCAATTTAAATTTGGCATACCAAATCAGGCACACAATCTATTACGTCCCAACGTGCCTAATTTCACATATCGTGCACCAATGCAGACACAATTTGGCTATAGGCCTCAATTCAATTCTGTACCAGCGCAACAACAGTTTGGACAGAGACCTCAATTGGGATTTAGACCGCAGGCTGGCCAATTCGGTTATAGACCGCAGCCACAAGTAAGTCAGCCGGGATTTAGACCGCAGGCTGGCCAATTCGGTTATAGAGCGCAACCGGGTCAATTTGGTTTTAAACCACAACAAGGGCAATTTGGATACCAACAGCCACAACCACAAGGCTATCGCCCACCTCATATGTACTCCAACGACGTGTCTATGAGGACTGCCCCGGTCGCAAAACCCCCACAGCTCCCTGTGAACGAAACGTACGCTATGGAAGGTCACTATAATGAATGTATATTTCCAGACGAACATAATGAGAGTTACGACATGAATCATGACGCTGGTTGTGATAGCATGTACACATATCACGAGTCTCCGGTTGATAATTCAATGTACGAAAGTAATACTCATAGTGCCGAGCCCGTAGTGTCCGTGCCCTGTAACGAAGAGACAGGTGATATAGAAAATTTTCACATGAGCGTATTTCCCACGCACATGAAATGATAGAAATAAATTATGATGCCTCATTAAAGCTGCCGTACATATACGTACCCGATATAGACGGCATATTCATGCTGGATTCTGGTAGCACTAGATCATTTTTGAGCCCACTAAAAACAAATGAATATTTTGCAACATGTAAATCTTTCGAGCCTTTTATGGTCACAAGTACACATGCCTCCAGCGTTCATCATGAGGTAGTCGATATACCACTTTTCTCTATATTTAATGTAGATTCATAAGTTTTATGTATATGACGTTGATGGGCGGTACGATGGAGTAATAGGATGCGACCTCATGTCTCGACTTGAAGCTAATATAAATCTAAAAGACAAGACGCTGGAAACACACTGTACTAAAATACCAATTGTATATAATGACGATCAGGTGATAAAAATTCAACCACGCTCAGAACACAGAGTTAAACTGCCAGTAAATTTAGAAAATGGCGATGCAATGCTGAACTTTAAGCAGTTTCACAACGGTATACGCATGCCTTCCGCAATAGTCAAATGCGAAAATTATTTTGCCACTACAGTGATACAAAACGTCACGGAGGACTTAGCTATCTTGACAGTAACGTCACCTTTTACTGTGACCGCATATAACAATGACGTGTGTGAAGTTAATCACAACTCTGACTTTTCTGACGTGGAGGTAGATAAACTCTTGACTGACAACTTATCAAAGTTGAGACTAGACCATCTTAATAACGAAGAGACTAAAGCAATTCAACAGCTATGCCATGAATACAAAGACATATTTCACTGCGAGAATTTACCTCTTACCTTTACCAACCAGGTGAAACATCGTATTAGGACAATAAACGAAGACCCCATTTATATCAAACCTTATAGGCAGGCACCGACTCAAGCCGAGGAAATTAAGCAGCAAGTCGAAAAACTTCTTAAGGACAATGTTGTTAAAGAATCACATTCGCCATGGAGTGCTCCAGTCCATATAGTTCCAAAAAAAATGGATGCTTCGGGACAGGTTAAGTATAGAATAGTTGTGGACTATCGCAGACTCAATGACATCACGGTTGACGATAGGTACCCTATACCTAATATATGTGACTTGTTCGATAAACTGGGGAAAAGTAACTACTATTCAACATTAGATTTGGCGTCAGGCTATCATCAGATAGAAATAGAGGAGGCGGATAGAGAGAAAACTGGTTTTTCGACACAAAATGGACATTTTGAATTCCTCAGAATGCCATTTGGGCTAAAGATTGCCCCAGCGACTTTTCAAAGGACAATGAACAACGTCCTAAGAGGTCTACAAGGCATCCACTGCCTGGTCTATTTAGATGACATCCTGATTTATTCAAATGGACTACAAGAACACCTTCAAAAGCTGCGAGCAGTATTTGATAGACTCCGACAAACTAACCTTAAGATTCAATTAGACAAATCGGAATTTTTACGCAAAGAAGTACAATATTTAGGACACACACTGACTAAAGACGGTCTTAGACCAAACAACGACAAAATACAAGCGGTTCTTAAATATCCCATACCTCAGACACAAACGGAAATAAAACGGTTCTTAGGATTTGTCGGTTATTACCGCAGATTCGTCAAAGACTTTTCTAAAATTACCCAACCTATGACGGCTTGTCTTAAAAAAGGCAAAAAAGTGGTGACAGACGACAAATTTATAGAATCATTCGAAAAATGTAAGGAATTCTTAATTAATGCGCCCATCTTACAATATCCCGACATGACTAAACCATTCATACTAACGACAGACGCTACAGAAGTAGCGATAGGTGCAGTGCTATCACAGGGACCAGTTGGTTCCGATAAACCGGTTGCATACGCAAGCCGGACCCTTACAGACACAGAAAGAAAATACAGTGCAATCGAAAGAGAATTGTTAGCAATCGTCTGGGCCACAAAACACTTTAGGCCTTAACTCTACGGCAACAAATTTACTGTTTATACTGACCATCAACCCCTTGCTTGGTTAAATAAATTCAAAGAGCTCAGTAGTAAGTTAACTCGTTGGCGCTGACGCTTGCTAGAATATGATTTTGATATTATACACAAAAGTGGGAAACAAAATGCAAATGCTGACGCGCTTTCTCGCATACAGTTAAACGCACTAGGCAACGAAGACAACTCCTCTATGATCGTTAATATTGACGATAGCGAACAGTGACTACAGCAGCATTTACAAGAAGTGACTGACCAAATTGCATCTATAGGAGCTCGACGTAATACTGACGACTCAGGAACTATTATTATATCTGACTCTGAGAGGACAGCTACAGCCAGTCCTATGACCATACCAGATACAGACATATCCGATACACCACTAGACTACCCCATACGTTCTGAATCTAGTACTACACAAACAATACATTCAGCTAAAGATATGGAATCACTAGGCATTCCCATTTTACATGAAGCCATCGACACCAAACCGAACCAAATCCTCATATTCAGTTGGTGACGTAATAGCATGCACGTAAAAGATCTATCTAGGGATAATCAAAAGGTACTTGAAGTCTTTCTACCTCTTAATAACGAAGAACTGATAAAGGAATTTTTGAAGAAGTACATTAGGCCCAAAATCAAGTACTTCATCTACTTCGAGATGGAAGAACATCGGAAGGAGTTTAACAAAGTCATTATAGCACTATTTAGGAGAGGGATGGTGAATTTCTACGAATGTACAGAAAGAGTAATTTATATAGAAGACGAAAAAGAACAGAAAGCGATAGTAAATAAAATACATGACGGGAAAACGTGTCACCGTGGCATCACCGAAACCCTCAAAAGAATTCGGCGTAGTTATCACTGGCCAAATATGCATGAGACGGTGGCAGCTATGCTTAATTCCTGCGAAAAATGCAAAGTCTCTAAATATGACCGCAAACCAATAAAACCGGTATTACAACTTACACAAACACATGATGCTCCATTTCAAGAAGTTTTCATTGATATATTTTCAATAGAATCTAAACACTACCTCACTCTCATAGATGCATTTAGTAAAATCGGACAGGCCATTGAAGTACCATCAAGATCTACCCCAGAAATAGTCAGGGCGTTATTGAAATATTTTGCATTTTACGGTATTCCGCGCAAAATCAGTTCTGACCCAGGGACTGAGTTTAATAATGAACTCCTCAAAGAATTGACAGATTTACACAAAATACAATTACACATCGGTACACCTAATAACCCCAATTCCATGGGTATGATTGAAAGATTTCATTCGACAATAATTGAAATCTACCGTCTAGCCAAGTACGAAAGAAAGTATACAGACGCAGCCACTGTTATGACTTATGCCGTCATGGCATATAATAACACTATACATAGTGCAGCAGATCTTACGCCATTTGAGGTCGTATTCGGTCATACAGAGTTGAAATCCTCGTTTGCAATTGAGTTTGATAAATCCTACAGACAACAACTAATAAAAGATCACAGAAAACGAACAAACGAACTATATAAACACCTCTCAGACAAAATGATTAACTTCAAAGAAAGTATTGTAAACAAACGCGGTGGCGAGACTGGACCAAAGTTTGACATAGGGCAAACGATATTTGTAAAAGCTGTGAACAAAAGACAATCCAAAGATAAGCCCAAATTCCAAAAAGCCATAGTGACTGGTCAGGTTGAACGGAATGTTGTACCACTTAAAGCGAACGAGAGACACACTAAAGCCCCAATTAAAAACATTAAACGCCCTCCACAGGGTGGTGCAAACTCCTGCTATGGACGTCGATGATCAAGACCATCATTTGCCAAGCTCCCCTCAGCCAGGGCCTTCAAGTGGTAAAAATTGAACAAAATCCGGGTGTATTACCGGTTAAGCAAGGCCATGCATTCGTGCAACATGATAGATGGTTAATTATTAAGACAAACAATCTTAAAGGCATTTTAATAGATCTGACTTATAACGTAGATAAATATTCTGAGTTTAGCAAAATTATTAATCTGAATAGGTCATATATCAATGAGATATCCGAGCTACAAAACCAAGTAGATTACCTTCGTGACGAAACTTTGGACAAAATACGCCAGTTGATTCCCACGAAAAGATACAAACGGGGTCTTTTAAATCCCCTTGGTTCCATCATTAAAATAGTAACTGGCAACCTCGATCACGATGATGCTATTCGCTATGATACGCTTATCACTGGTCTCAAGACTCGAGAACAAGGCATCTCAAATAAAATTACTCTGATGTCCGAAATTATGGACCATTTCCTCAACTCCACTCAAGTGATAAACGAAAATACTAGAATTATGAATGAACGTCTGCAACGCATTGAGAATATTGTATCAGATCTATCAAAAGAAAATATGTATATCTTCATATCATATATTACTAATATCTTAAATATGTTTATGGCCAATTTTAGAACCATATATATAAAAATTAACGATATAGAAACAGCTATAGCTCTCAGTAAAGTATCTGTTTTACATAAATCTGTAATTAACTCAAATGAACTGTTAACGGTACTTAGTGATATCTCAAAGTATGATAATTTGATGTATTCTGTTACCGAACAAAATTTAATTTATATAGAAGAAACCCTCACTGTTAAAACTTACCTTAAAGATGAGGAAATAAGATTTATAATTGATGTTCCATTAGTTAATAACTGTACTTATAACTATTTCAAATTGTATCCACTGCCTATGACCCGTGACTCCCAAACCTTAGTGATTTTTCCTGAATTCCCCTTCCTTCTAGTAGAGGGTACAAAATATCGTCCAACTGCTAACCAATGCCGAGAAATAACTGCCAGCGAATATTTATGTTCTGAAAATGATATTATCCCATATGCTCCAGAGACCTGCATCGAACAACTGATGGAATACAATCGTAATCTATCAAGATGTTTTCCACGTAGAGTAATTTTAGAAGACCTAAAACTGCAGAGAATAGCGCCAACTCGTTGGATACTGTATTCCAGATATGATAAAATACTAACACAAACCTGCGGCCATGATGTCATTCGTCAAACCATGAAGGTAACATACATACTAACTATACTTAAAGCATGCGATGTTTCTATCGATGGTGTCGTAATTCATGGACACCGATATAGCCAGTTAGATACTGGATATAAGCCTATTCCACTGATTACTTTACCTGATGTACACGAACAGCATCATGGTTACCATGATGCAAATGTTGAACCTGTTGACCTTAAAGGAATTGACTTGGACGACGTGCAGCACCTTAACTATCTGCTCAAGAAAAGTGTTGAAAGTGATAATGGGCAATATAGTGATCAAATGAACAGTGTCAGTGTCGCGACAATAGTGCTTTATGTAATAATGTTTTTATGTACTCCTTATTTAATTTACATTAGATTTAAAAATGTATTCATAGAAAGGTGTGGAAGAGAGCATGTTCATGAACCAAATCATGATCTGCAAGAAGAGCAGCCTCAGCCACCCTTACTGTTAATTTCACGTTAAGTATTCACGAAGTTACTGGAAAAACTTTGTGTTTCCATTAACTTCGATCTAAGGGGGGAGGAGTTATGTACCCATAACAGGCTCTTTTCTACGCAGTAGATAATCACGCCACCGTCCCAGACGCATGGTCAGCATTATCTTATCGCATCCGTAGCTGGGACTGTGAGTGATGGCTAGTTTTAATTCATTTCTTTTAGTATCAAGCTCTACGAACGGTCGTAATTTTAATTAACTATTTGAATATTAATAAATTCGTAAAATCCGAATTAATAGTTTTTAAAAACCTCCTGAAGCGCTCCCGAAACCTATCTAGGTAGATAATATAAACAAACGGAAAATATTTTGAACTGAACATTCAAATTAACCGTGACACGATATTAACCGTCTGTGTCACGCTTTTGTCACTAAAACTGACCTACAATCCACAGACTGTAGATAACAGATTTAACCTCTCTAGTGTTACCATTATAAGGTACCCTAAAATAACCCAAAAATGAATGTATCGGTTTGTTTCACAACACAGCCTTCTGTTAATCTACCATATTTATTTAGGATTTATTGGTTTCTGTTTGGATATCAATTTTCTGTTACCTCGTCAGTGGATTTATCGCTATATGTTTAGATCATTGATTTTTGAGCATAGTTTTGTACTGGATTAATCGTTTTTAGTACAGGTTGAATAAGGTCATCATATGGAAACACACAACAACTGCAATTACGCACCAAAAATTTAAAAAACATCGTGTCGTATTTCGGTTTTTGTTCCGACTCTCTTCAAATAGTATAATGGTAATATATTATTTTTATAAATTTGAGTGCACCTAAAAAAATCTAGACCGATGTCTCTCAGGATATTGAAGAACAAAAATAAGTCCTGTAGGGCCTGTAGGTAAGGATAAAAAGCTAGAATAATGCTGTACAGATGCGTGGACTGCTGACGCCTACCCTGTACGCACGACAGACGTTTGAGGGAATAGGTTAATCATATATTTTTCTAGTTTCCTTAATAACTTTACTTAAATAAAAATAAATAAAAAACTGCACACAATGTTGTGGGCACCGGGCACACTGACAATGAAAGTTAAGGACAAAGGTGCTGGACGTGACTACTCACAAAAAAAATCTGCTACTACTAAATATGGGCACTAAACAGATATACTAAACAAAAAGCTGTTGCTGTCATAACGTGTTTAGTACTAAGCACTAAACAGCTGCACTATACTATCACACTAAATACCAATGAATGTTTAAACAGGCCTTTTAATAAAAAGATCTGAAGGTGAGCAGCAGCAGCGCCTTCTGAGGGAAGGCTATGTTCAACAGTGCACAAAACGGCTGAATCAGTACTGAACACTTACGTTTCATCATGGAAGTAATAAGTACTACGTACAACAGGAATGAGCTCTATCTGTGCATTATGCAGCTAAAATAAAGAAAATAAAACCTTATAGTAAGGTCATAAGAGTCTTGTTGCGCGCAAAATAAAAATGAAGCCGAGTGAGAAATCTACCCCTGAACCCTGTGTCTCGTTCTTACAGTGACCTAGAGTTGCCAGAGCTAAGTCGATTTCAATCCTTTCGTTGTTTGTCGAAAAATATCTGCGATTGATGTAATGTAATGAAGTAAAAACATTTATTTCTAACATGTTTCCAAACATAAATAATAATTTTGTACCAACATGTTAAAGCAATATTATTTGTTGCTACGTGTAAAGCCATATTAACGCAAAAAATTTGCGATTGGCGTATAGGTTTTATTTTATTTGTATGAAATACGGACACCTGACTTGGCAACCCCACATGAAATTGCCGACTCGGACGTTAATAACGGAGTGTTTTTTGATTTCATGATATTTTTGAAGAATTTTAGTAGAAATGGGGAGAAGTTGTGTCGTGGAGGCTTGCGGTGGCGAGTATTATCCTGATTGTGGTTTATCTTTTCACAGGTGATAGTTTAAAACATAATTTGTTAGTGAGGAATTACGGTGACCATGCATGACTATCCAATTCTAGTTCAAGGACAAATAAATTATATACCTATGTGTATTTTCTTCCTTTCTCTATTAAAATGACTTTGATTCAATTTCAGATGTCCACAAGGACCAGTAGTTAAGTACCTACCTATATGACGCGAGTGTGATAATCAAGCAAAAACAGGAAATGTACAGTGCCGTCAGCATCTCTGATTAAAATCCATCTGAAGCAATGATCCGCTGACGTCAGATCACAAATCATTTTTTTATAATAAAAGTATTGTCCTTAAATCATATTTCAATATTGTCACCATTGCCAGAGAGGGATAAGAGGTACAGTTACTGAGCTTTCGTTCGGCGTCAATTTTGCGACAACAGCTCACTCCTGTTGTATGTAGTACTTATTACTTCCATGCGTTTCATACAATTTGTTGTTAATCTGTGGTTTGTGGTTTTTGTGCTCCGGCTCAATACAACCTCCTTGCTATTGTATACTTTGATTCTCTTTGATTTCCTGCTTCCGGCTGTCAGCTGATATGATATCTCTCTCTTCTCCTCTTTGCTTTCTTTTCAAAATCCTATTTCCTGTATTTCGATTTTCGTTTCGCAAAGAAGGAAAACGTCAGGCACCATTCAACATGGGCTCGAAATACGCGATTAAGAGCTAGTTGTAGCTGAAATATTGCTCTAATTGTAGTGTTATTGTTATTATAGTTTCCTTTTACATGTACGTTGTGTAACTTATTTAGTCAAAAATGGATACGTTTAACATAGAATACCTCAGTTATGGCGTTTGTTGATCATTAAAAATTTCGTTCGGTTCTAGTTTTTCTTTGTATTTGATGTCCGCTTTACGTTCGTGATCGTCCATTTAGTTCGCGTTTAGTGTTCAGAAAAATGGTGAAGGAGAAGCCTAATTCGATTCGAATTTACGACGACGAGGGTTTTAGACGCCGTGCGGCTTGTATATGTGTGCGGTCGGACGCCGAGACGGAGGTTAGTGATGCCGTCTAATTCGGAAGCTGGAAAAGAGCACTTCGTAAGTGAGTAATTGTATCGTGGTGCGTAGGTGCTGCTGGTGACGTCGTCGCGGCGCCCCGACAACTGGATCGTGCCGGGCGGCGGCGTCGAGCCGGAGGAGGAGCCCTCGGTGACCGCGATGCGCGAGGTGCTCGAAGAGGCCGGAGTCATCGGCAAGCTCGGCCGCTGCCTCGGAGTTTTTGAGGTAATAATAACCCTATTGTTTACCTAACACTAACATAACCTTTATTAAGGTCAATGCTCCATATTATTACTAATTGTAATCTTGACTTCCTTCTTCTTGTAGTGACATTGAGTTGGGTCAAGTGAAAAATACTGTATCCATAGGAAGTGTCTACAAAATTCATCAAGCAGGTTTCACTGTAAAAAATCTAACTTACTTGATATAATTATTTAAGCAGGTAATTTAATTTTGTTGATAACAATAGCACAGAAATAACTGGAAGTTCACAAAGTAAAAAGTATTAAGGCTCAATTAAGTATCTGCCATGGTATTGGTGGTATACCTGGACCCCTAGTATTAGTTTTTCACATCTTAGAAGTATTAATCTGATATTGAAAAATTTTACAATGTACAAGAGGGATGTTAAAAATATGTATGGTAGGGTACTTTTATGGTTATAAAAACTAAAACCTTATATAAAAGATACAGACCACTAACAATATCTCGATGTCTATGTTACTAATAATCTATCCTCTCCTGGTCAGACATAATCTTAAGTTAACTGCTTAAGGTCTGTTTATATATGTATCTGTATAAAATAAAACTTGACTAGGCATTTTCATCACCAAGAATGGATAGCTGTTACAAAGTCTTAATAAACTGATTCTACTGTTTATCTTCATAAAAATTAACACATTTTTCCAAAAATCTCTCTTCACTAAGTTTCATAGGTACAAAAACCATGTCTGTTCTGTGTGCTGATAGTCTTTGATATTGAGAAACTATACCTCAGAAGTAGTCTAGCGCTGCATGTTTGAATAGTTTGGTTAAATGATGCAATTAGCTTAAGCGCTGTAAGCAAACTTAAACATTAGCCTACAAGCGGTGGTGCTGCGTGTTTGGATCGTTTGGTTAGACAATATAATTAGTTCTAGACTGCAGTCCGATCTCATAAAGCGCTGAAGCGCACTTAAGTTTAGAATTAGAAAAAATGGCACAGACTTTTGTCTCATATGTCTTCTCTAGTGTAACATATTATCTCGATGAACCAGCTATCAAGCCAGTTCTTAAATGCGTATACATATTTAGCACAGACATCCTTCTCAGGCAACTTTTCCAGTTGTGAACAACTCTGTTGCAGATGTGCAGTGTTTGTGTTAGCTAGTATTATTATTATTATTTGTGATACACAGGCAGCTCTTTAGCTGATGCGTGTATATCTGAGTCTTTGTCAATGCACTTTAAATATTTGTCCAGTCTATTTTTATTATTACTCACAATAGCCCCTGGTATGAAGTATGTGAACCTAAATAAGTTACCGTTCTGCAATGTTGTTGTTGTAATTCTAGTAAGTTCCAAGTACCCCCTTCTTTGTCCAGTTACTAGCCAGTTAGGTAGGTCCAACTTCGACAAAGAGGTCGTTCGAAGAATCCATCTCGGGTGGGCAGCATTCGGGAAGCTACGCAACATCTTCTCGTCCAACATCCCGCAGAGCCTGAAGACCAAAGTCTTCAACCAGTGTGTGTTGCCAGTGATGACTTATGGTACTGAGACGTGGTCCTTAACTGTGGCCCTTATGGATAAAATCAGAATCGCTCAACAAGCTTTGGAGAGAGCTATGCTCGGAGTTTCTTTGCGCGATAAAATTCGGAACGTGGATATTCGCCAAAGAACCAAAGTCACCGACATAGCTCTCAGAATTTGCAGGTTGAAGTGGCAATGGGCGGGCCACATTGCTCGACGAACTCATAACCGATGGGGAAGAAAACTTCTCGTTATCTCGAGGACGTTACCACACTACGCCGGAAGACGTAGAGTTGGTAGGCCCCCCACTAGGTGGACTGACGACATCGTGAAAGTCGCGGGTAGCAAATGGCTACAAGTGGCTAGTAGCCGTTCTTTGTGGCGATTATGGGGGAGGCCTTTGTTCAGCAGTGGACGTCTTCCGGCTGATGATGATGACCCCCTTGTTTTGATATCTGATTTATATGCATTCCGTTTTTTTCACCCAGTGATGTAGGGCTTAGATTATATATAGAAACAATATGTTATGTAAGTAACTCTGCCTGTCAGACATAGCTTTTCTTACATTTATATATTTTCTAAAATGCCCCAAGCATGGAATTGCTTTCCTTCGAGTGAATCATTGTGTTCGCAACCTGCACATGTCTTGTTTTTGTGCCCATCTGTGCAAATATTGTATGAGGGTAAGGTAATATATGAACAAAAGCACTGTTTTCAGTAGCCAACTTGTACCTCAAGTTAAATCTTGTTGTTAAGATAGATGCTGACTAATATTTGTAAGCCTTGATACATTGATAATTTTTGTCTATGATATAATTTTATCTACCTAGGTAAGAAGTTTTTATTGTGTGGGTATGTTTTGAAAATTTTTTTTTTGTTTATGTGATGAAACATACCTACCTATTTAGTGAACTGTCACATAATATAGTTAAACGTTTTTATTTGTAAATATTCTGCAAACAGCAAAAATAACAAATAAACTATTTTGCATTGATTTTATTTGCTGATGGGCTTGTAGACTACTATTTCACCTAAATGCAAATATTGATGTGGTCTTAGGTGTTGTTCAGGCTAACCTATAATTACTGGCTATTTAGGAAAATTGCCGGAACAGACCGTTACGTGCTTGGCGACAGATTTTATGCTTGAGGTTGGTTGGTGGTCATTCACTAAATGCCCTACTGCCATGCAATAATGACTGCCATCCTAAGTCAACAACCGGGACATGCGGCTTAACGTGCCCTCCAAAGCTCGTAACCCCTCAGTGCTAAATGACGATAGCAATCACCCATTCAAGTAAGCAGCGCGTGTTGCTTAACTTAGTTTATCAGCTAAGAACAACTAAAATAATGTAAGCAAACTCTGATGCAAGTGCTTAAAAAATTAAAATAGGACCTTTACCAAGGCAACTCAATTTTTTTCCCCTATTTAATCAGTCTCGTAATGTCTGCTATTTAATCAGTGGGGAAAACTAGGGATTATGATAAAAACCTGCTCAATAATCTGTTAACGTCAGCGACTAAAACATATTGGGATTGACCATCTTAGAGATCTCCATAATTAAATAAAATTACTGAATGTAAAACTATAAAAATTTAAAAATAGTTATAAATTTAACTGGTGTGGGGCGGTATGTCAGTAATGAGACAATAGCCCAAGGTGTGGCATATGAGTCCATGGAAACTTATGTTGTGTGCATGTCCAAAAAGATATTTAAGGCAGTGGATAATGGCCCACACACCTCTACGGAATCGCACTACACCAATGCGCGGTTCCCTGCCCCGTGAACTAATCCAGGAAGAGTTCTCTGATGATCCAGAGAATGGATGATCAGTAGATCAACAAAAGAAAACTGACAAAGAAGATAAAGCATCACAAGAAGCATAAGATGTGCAATGCAGACACTGCTTAGATTGGCAAATCAAGAGGAACCTATGCAGTCATAGTAACCATGTGATAATGGTTGCATGAGGAAACGCAGCAGCTCGTTACCAGCCAGCCCTATCATAGAGCTGAAGATATATGATGACGTTTAATTCAAAGTGACCAGTATGTTATATTATATATAAGTTATAACACAAAATGATAACCTTATCTCGTCTTGATGTAGTGACCATTAGGCCATAAAATAGCAGGTAGTACATTTACAATAAGTATGCATGAGTTTTAATATATGAGAAAGATATTGTACACAGTGATAGCTGATGGACCTAAATGAGGTTTTGTTTGTAAAATGAACTAGTATAAGACCAAAGTAATCACAAGTTTTTTGGCACCAAAGATTAACAATACATGGTCTACAGTGTAAACAATGAAAGGGGTATTATGCAATGGCTATGTTATATTAGGAACCGAGCCAATTTCCAAATACTGAAGACATCATTCGTTGTTATTATGGATTATGCAGCATATTTCCACATTCGTAAATAATGAAGTAATTTACATCTAAAAACCAATGTTTTTAGAGCCAATATGCAACCTTTTCACATGTTTATATATAAATATAAACCATGACCAGTGTTGTTTATGGAATGTGTTCCTAAACTCGGATCATATCTACAATATTGTTCATATAGTTGAAGTTGACAAACAGTTAATTATGGTCATGCATGACTACCTGATTCACTGGTCTTCATGGTTGGGCTAACTTCAATGAGGATTTTGTACGTCTAACCATCGATTTAAATGAAAAAGGAAGTTCACGACGTATTCCCCTGTTTTTTTCATCCGAAATATTTATTAATTTTTTGGCATTAAAATTTTAAGAAAGGGTACATAATATAGGCTACTATCTTTTACTTTCTTTATTTTTAAAATTTCAAATTTGTCTGGTGGTCCGCAGTACATGGCGGTAAATCGGATATTTTTTACACGACTGCCCAAAAAAAGGAGAGTTATGTTTTCAGGTTTCATGTATGTATGTTCGTGAGTTTCTTGATTCCACCATAACTTCTAAACGGCTAAACTGATTTTATATTTTGAGATATCGTTAGATTCTCCTTAATAGCGCAAGTAACATTGGGTACATAAAAATAGTAAAAAAATAAACTGGCGGGTTTTGGACGCCGCCGTATTGAGAGATTAAACATTTTTTGTTCTTCTAAAGCCATCTAATTGAGTATCAAAATGAATGGCTTTAAACGCTTATTCTATAAATATATATAACTTGCAGTTTTAATTTTAACAAAACGATGACAGGTTTAGCAAAATAAATAATAGGCAGTCGTGTTTTTTTGTTTTTTAATTAACTTATACTTGTTAAAATTTTCATATTCATAATTTCTTTGGTAATAATTATTGGCTGAAAAAACGATGGCCCATAGAAGGCCTACATTTTATGAAAAACATATTGGAGTGGGCTCAGTTTTAGACGAAAAACAACACAACAGGGGAATAAGGACGTCGATTTTCGTATGTGTAGCGTGTGTAGTTTGAAGCGCTCGTAGCGTAGTTTTCTTAAGCTAAGTTAAGCAACGTCCGCTGCGGACATGGGTTGGATGGGTGATCGCTAGTGGCATTACCACCGAATGCGCCACGTGCTTCGTCTGTCCGGTTGTTGTCTTAGGATAGCATGGTGGTAGGGCATTTTGCGAATTCCCGCCTGGCTCTCTACCACCCTCAAGTAGAAAATCTGTCGCCAAGCACCTAACGGTGTATTCCGGCAGCTAACCTTGAGAGCACTTACATCAGGTGAGATAGGGGTCAAAGGGTAGCTATCAGGTATTTAAAAAAATGTCGCATTCTCCCACGTATCCTTCCCTCTAAAGCCTGTTAACAATCTTCGACCACATCACCACTTACAATTAAATGAAAGCGCATGGCTAAACAGAAATAATAAATAAAATAAACTATTAGGTAAATTTTTTGAATGTTATTATTTGCAATGTAATACTCGATTTTCGTTTCTACTTCCATTCTTTGTAACAAACATGTTAAAAATAATTCAGACAACTTAACATATTGGAAATAATACAAGCCCATAAATAAATACTTAATGTTAATAAAATCATCAGCATATGCTGAATAGTATCGCAGAAAAACTTTAAGTTTAATTAATACAGTAGAGACTAGAGCTCTAAAAATATTTAAAAAAAACTGAACTGCTTCGCTTATTGAAAAGTATGAAATAACTTATTGAAATCGTTACGACACTGTTTCACAACCTCACATTATCACGGTCTTCCAAAAGACGTTGTATAATTTTCACAGTTAAAGATACAGAAAAAAAAAACAAATTTTAGTGAAGCATTTTTTCTTTCGAAGATCATTCACTCGCCTAAAGTAATGTTCACCATTGACAAGATTTGCAATAACCGTTTATTTCCTAGAGATATTAGAGAATTAACAAATTTTAATATTGTTAAGTTTGCAATAACGCCTGCTAGGCGAATTAAATTTGTAATTTTGTAATGTAATTCGCCTAGCAGGCGTTATTGCAAACTTAACAATATTAAAATTCTAAGGTTGTGTCATCATTTACAAGTTTAAAACCAATTGCAAAATTGATCTTGTTTGTAGTACAACGCAAGTTGAACTATAGGTGTCGCTCCATCCCGATACGATGGTTGAAGAACGAGAGCAAGAATTAGAGTTATGAGTCATTGTGTCATGTTAGCTCAATTGGTTAGAGCATACCCCGACTAAAAGGGTGGATGGACGCGGGTTTGAATCCCGCACATGACTATAATTTTTTCTCTCGTAAATTTGTAATTTTGTAATTATACAATTTTTTTTAATATGGTGAAAAAGGTGACAAACAAGCAGACGGTCTACCTGATGGTAAGTGGTCACCGCCGCCTATGAACACCCGTAATATCCGCAGCATTACTGGTGCGTTGCCTACCATTAAGAGAAAGGACTCTATTCACGCCTCTTTTGAAGCGGCTTAGGTTGTAAACCTGAGGAAAAACCTCGGGGGGAAGAGCATTCCACAACTACGAGACAGAAACAGACGATTAAATCGAGTAGTGCGAGACTTCCACGTATCTATAATATGTGGGTGGCCTTTCTGACGATGTCGGCCAGTTCGGTAATAAAAGCGTGAAGGAGGAATGAGGTCAAAAATCTCTTCAGAGCATTCCCCGCACTAGTACCTGTAGAACAGGCATAGCGAGCCAACGTCACGACTCACCACTTACGCTGAGCGTTTCCAACCTGCTGGTCAATTTTGGGTCATCGACAAGTCTGACGGCTCTTCTCAGCTATTCAAAACCAAACTTTATAAGTGGCTCAAAGAAAAATGCTGTTATGACATTAATTGAGGATTAAATGTTTATTTAATACTCATAACTCTAATAATCATTTTATCCTCTCGTTCTATAACCTTAATGGTTATATATGACCAAGTATAAGTTTTCCCCTCGTAATTTTGAAATTGAAACATATATTTGAATAATGTTCTATTTGAGGGTCATTATTACGGCACAATTTATATCTCATTCTTTAATAATACCCCTAAGCCCCTGATCTATGGTTATTACGAAATACCCAAAATATATAAGAAACTTAACTTCTTTGAAAAATTTTTAACCGACTTCCAAAAAAGGAGGAGGTTCTCAATTCTTCTGTTTTTTTTTTATGTTTGTTACCTCAGAACTCTTGACTGGGTGAACCGATTTTGAAAATTATTTTTTTGTTTGAAAGCTGATGCTTGTCGTTTGGTCCCATGTCATTTTTGTCGATCAAGCCGTTTTTTAGTTACGCTCCAATAACTGAAAAATATTTACCTATCTTGATGATGAAGTCGTTGACAATGAATGAGAATCAATCCCGTAAGTAGCAAGGGTCACTAAAAAGAGTGAAAAAATTTTTTTACCAAAAAATGGAACCGACTTCAACACCCAAAAGTGTGAAATAACTTGTCGAAGTCGGTACCATGTGCACAATTTTGTGATAATAGGTAATTTTGAACTATCATGGTACCGACTTCAACAAGTTATTTCACACTTTTGGGTTGAAGTCGGTTCCATTTCTTGGTAATTTTTTTTTAAATAAAACAATCTTTTTTATGCACTTGTACTTAAATCAGGCTTTTATGCACTAGAGCTTAAAAAACAGTTTTAGTACACAAACGAGACTTTACGTGCATGAGAAGTGAAAATACATTGATCAGTTACTTGAATATCTACTTTTCATAGAAATCAGTTCATCATTGGCGAAGGAATCGCGTAACAAACATACATAAAAAAACAGACTCCTTTCGTCCTGAAGTCGGTTAAAAATAGGTTATGTTGTGACTAAGAGAGACAGAATGAGTGTGATAAAAAATAACAATTGTGGCTTGAATGACTACGACTCACGTTGAGAAACCTTTTTTATCTATGTTGTTCATATATATAGGCTAGCCTTTGATATATAGAATATCTATTGATGTGATGATGTTGGTAAACATTTTCAACAAGCTTGTACCTAGAATGAGTACCACGGCGCCTACTATGAGTTTCACTCGTGATATGCCGCGACCGAGTAAACGCGGTTTTGTATCAGAGTGTCCCTTGCGGCGCATTTGAGAGTCAAGCATATTGTCATACAAAATCGCTTTTGGCTCGCAGCGTATCACGAGTAAAACTCAAATCAAACTGTCTCTAGGCCCACAGCTCTCATAGACAGCTGCCGAAACATACGGTTAGACGGGTGGCGCATAGAGTTGTGACTTGGCGGATTTTTCGCAAAGATACACCAGGCGAGCATTTGGAACATATACTACCACCATATATTATGGCGAAACTAAGGCCCGCGGCAGGATCCGAACCACTACACCCTGCTTGGCAGTCCATATCACTGGGTCATTTCTATGAGTTATTATGAAGAATGAATGGAAAAAAAATAAAAAACAAATATACGCCTCAAAGAGATTTGGAAGGGAGACGAACAAATACACTCTTTTTACAAATTATTAGAGCACATAATACTTGTTCCGAGCTGAAATTGAACCCGCGCCCCTGGATTCGCGCCGAGTACAACTCTCAGTACGCGCACAGAACGTATATTTCTCCTCGCAACTAATACCTTGAAAGATAATTGCAATGTTGTAGGTACATATATAATAGCCTATATTTTATCTAATCTTTGAAGGCGTTAGCGCTGTTAATTAGCATAGCTATTGTATGGGTGTCATGAATCTGTTACTAAGTAACTATTATTTAATCTGTGATTCGGCTCAATCGAGCATGTTCCGATAGTTTAGTGGCCGGACTCGGCGCTAATTCGGTGGACGCTTGTTTGATTCCCGCTCGGACAAAAAATTTTACGCTCTAATAATTTTGTAAATGTGAAGTTTGCTTAGCACGCGTAAGTGCTTGTAATTTTATTTAAAAATATATCCTGACCTCGTCGGAGACGTCTTAATTATATAATAGACAAATGCTGACAAGGTAATAATAACCATTATATTATACAGACGGTGATGTAGAAAGATGAGGAAAGTTAAATATACAAGACAAGCCTGAATCATAGGAAATGGAAGTATTGACATTAGGTCTCCCAAACACCTTCTGGAAACAAGATTACTGTCATATATATATAAGTTATGTTATGTATACTGTACACCCTTATAATATATAATTATTGTTTTAAAGTAATAAGGAAAACTAATAACACCGAACAGATTTAATCTGTTAATGTTACAAGTTTAATTGTTTCGTGACAACTTATTATTATAGCAATATATTGCTTCCATTTTGCGTGATCACAGGATACAGTTACAATATTAGATAATTAAATAATTATAAAAGAATTTTCTAAGAATATTCCTCAAGGGACTATGATAAGTCAAGTGTTGCATTTACATCATTCCAAAAGTCGGATGACATCCACTATTGCAGAAATGCATCATCTATTGGCTATGGAGCCAAGTATTATGGCGAAACCCCCCATGGGGAGAGCCCGATGGGGGGTTTCGCCATGCTACTTGGCCCTATAACCACGTTTGGTAGGCGTCTTGGGGGTCGCACTGTAAAATGGCAGTTGTTCAGAAGACGCTGCCGCTAGTAGTTAGTGTTTTCGTTTCGTCGCCTCTTACTGAAAGATATGGAAATTGTAGCCCGGCACCCCAAGGGTAAGAATATTTTATTAGACAATAGTACATTGTTCACCGAGAGGAGAAAGTGACCGATTACCGTCGAGGGCGTCGTTTGAAGCCCGAGCCGTAGGCGAGGGCTTTAAAACACCCGAGATCGGGAATCGCACTTTCTCTTGAGTGATACATAGTGCTTTATACTACACCTACGAGGAAAATAAAAAACTAAATCTTTACTTGATTTCTGTGGTAAAAGGTTATCAATCAGTATTTTTGCTGTTTCCTTCAACTGCGGCGGAGTTAAAAAAATCTTCATCATCACTATCACTACTTATCATTTTGATAGTTTTATTTTACTTTTCTACGAAAACTGACTCCTCAAACAACACACAAATTGAAAATGGCGCCAATGGCGTCTGCAATTTTCACATGTTCTTTTTTCAAATTGTTTGACACCATCCAACACACAGCTAGTGGCCAGTGTCATTTTGCGAACTTGGAGATAAAAACTCACTGTAAAAACTTTTTGGCTTTTGATATTTAGGTTACCAGCGCATAGTCTTACCCAAAATTAAAAAAGAAAAACCACGTAAGAAATGGATTTTCATACACTTTTCTCTCCCGCTCAGATGCTTTTTCTCGCCGCATATTTGTTCGATATGCAATGACGTACTTTCTACCGTAAATTTGATAAAGTATCAAGGTACTTTCCGAGCAGGTGTAGTATAAAGCATATTTCGTAAGATCTGTCATCTTTTGTTTTGAAGCAGTGTTAGCCGAAAGGTATAAAGGTGGCTATGGAATGCCATGCCGCAGGACCATCGTTCTATCCCCATAGCCGGCTTGAGCTTCACCCTATGTTGGAAGGGCATTTTGAGAATGCTCTATCTACTACCCTCGCTAACTACTACCCTCAACTAGAAAATCTCTCGCCAAGCACAAAACAGTGTGATCCGGCAGCAGTCCTTGAGAGCCACTAAATTATTATGTAATAAGGCAATTGCATATAACAACTGTATGTCTCAGGGTGCTGGACGCAGTGCAGTTCGTCACTTATCACGAAATGCCTCGGTTATATGCAGAGGTCTTAATATCCGGTAGGCCCCGGGCGTGTTCCATTACAATACAATAAAATAAAAAAACTTCAAATCCAGTGACAACCGATGGTATTAAGTTTTCAGTCATCTCGCACACATCTCAGTTAAGTGTAGTAGGATTTCTTAGCCAAAATGTTTCTTACTTGCAACTTGAATTTACCTTCTTTGAGCGTTGTATATGTTTGCGACTTAATTATAAAACCGCACACAGTTACATACCTAATAAGGACCTTTTATTTGTCTTTGCTAATCTAAAATCTGGGATTGCTATTTTATATTTATTCCTAGTGTTGTTTTTACGAACGTAAATAATGTTTTCAAATGTGATTATGTGGACTGACAACATCGTAAAAGTTGCGGGTAGCCCATGGTTACAAGTGGCTAGTGGCCGTCTTTTGTGGCGTTCTATGCGGCCTATAAGGCCTTTGTTCAACAGTTGATGTCTTCAGGCTGACGATAATGACGATTGTGTAATATTTTTACTTAAAAGTTTTGGCACTACTACTAATTTTGGCATATTTATGTTAGAAATTCATGGTGCAAGGGCATTTTGCGAGTTTCAAGTAAATGTTGAAGAATTATGGTGTACAGCTATTCGAAGCAGTGATGGCCTAGTGGCATTGGCTATGGACTGCCGCGCAGCAGGTCCATGGTTTGAATCCCGCCGCAGGCTAGAGCTTCACCGCATGGTGGAAGGGCACTTTGCGAATGCCCGCCTGGCTAGCGACCACCCTCAGGTAGAAAATCTGTCGCCAAGCACCTAACGGCGTGTTCCGGCGGCTGTCGTGGAGAGCCAGTGAAGTTTACAGGCACATGAGACTTCACAACTACGTCTCCATGTGACGGGCGCAGTGCAATTCTTGACTTGACGGTGACGAAATGCATCTGTTATAGGCAGAGGTTAGCCCACTTAACATCAGGTGGGCCTCGAGCTTGTTCCGTCACAAAAGAAATGTAGAAATGGACCTAAAAATTCTCAGTATATTTTATTCATATATCTTAATATGTAACGCAACAGTAGATTCAAATATGGCTTGACGCTTTAATTTGAGTATTATTCTCACGTGTTTAGCATTTTATCATTGTTTCAATGACAAACCAAAAACCAATCGCATCGTGAAAGATTAAAATCAAAAGTGATTAGTTGTTCTAAGTTCAATGTCCACATTACACAAATACGAATGAGTCAGCTACATAATAGATCTATTAATAACCAATTAAATATAGAAACAAGCAGGTCTCGTGGTTTTACCTATCTCTTTAGATTTTTGAAATTATATGCTTAATGACTTGTACAGCCTACAAATCACGTAACTAGAAACCTGTTTTACATAATATATTATAACGATATTAGCCTAAATAATGAAGTATCAATCGATATTAGGCTTAGTTATGGACATAAAAAATAATACAATGACGAGGTTTGTATGAAGAAATGACCGACCAGGGTGACAGCTACTAGTAACATTTAATACCGAGGGCTTTCGTGCTTCGTGCCTGGTTAAGCCTTCGATCCAGGTTGTTATCTTAGGATCGCAGCAGGTCATTATTGCACGGTGGTAGGGCATTTGCGAATGCCGGCCTGGCTAGCTCATGTAGAAAATCTGTCGCCAATTACTTTACGGTGTGAACATACCGTTAGGCAGCTGTCCTTGAAAGCTCGTAATTCTAGGTTACCCTGAACAACATTCTCGATCGCGTCATCACTGACCATTGAGTGAGTTAGTAGGCAAAGGCTAGTCGAATAAAAAAGAACTCTTAAATCATCCAAACTTGATGTTTTTTTTCTCCTTTGGTTGAATTGGTTGGGTATGTATACTTCTAAGTTGGTCCCCATTAAATTTTTTCAACCACGTTCAATTAACTAACAAGTATAAATTAATTAAAAATTAAAAACCCCACTGCAAATTATTTATTTTCGTTATGTAAGTGTTCACTTATCGTTCGATTGTAATTAAAACTGCAATTAATATATATTTATTAATGGAATCGTTTCTTGAAGCCCTTCATTTTGATATCCCACTCGATGGCCGTTTAGAAGTTATGGTGGAATAAAGAAACTCATAAACATACATATATGAACCCTGAAAACATAACACTCCTTTTTGGGGGCATTGGTGTAAAAAAGTATTTGCCATTGCCTGTACCTCGATGACAGTCCGAATAAAATGTACATATGGCTGTAATTGTGGGCGAGTAGATACAATTATTGATTCTTTAGGAATCTTATAGTATCAGCATTTAGGTGGCAAATGCTGCAGTTGCCTCTGCCGTTTGCAAATGCCACTCGTTTATGAGCCCTTAAGCAACATGCATCACAATAAATGTTGTTTTTAAAGAAGACTTCAACAATTATTCTTTAATTTTTCAGTGTAACTTTTTTAATGTAGAAATTAATAAACATCATATTAAATTCCAGAACCGAGAGCACAAACACCGGACAGAAGTGTACGTGATGACTGTGACGCAGGAGCTGGCGGAGTGGGAGGACTCACGGCTGATGGGACGCAAGCGGCAGTGGTTCTCCATCGAGGAGGCGCTGGCTCAGCTCGCGCTGCACAAGCCCATCCAGCGGCATTACCTGCAGCAGCTGCGCCGCTCCAAGCAGAACAAAAACGACGACCCTGGCAGCTAAGCGGACAACAACACGCTTAGCTTCACTCTCCACTCCAGTACGGCTCAAGCGCTTCTACTCTAAACCTGCAGTGGCGGATCTAGGCTAGGTACGTGCGGGGGCCCCTATATTCATGATTCCACCTTCAACGTATTATCTATTGTGAATAAACTTAATGGTTATCCAAAAACCATTTTAATGCTGGGGGCCATAGTATTACTGCGGCTTTGGGAGGTCAGAGAATACAATATTTTATCAACAAAAATGAATATGACAATGAAACGCTAACAGAAATCGTAATATGAACTCGTATTGTTTAAGGGGACATCCACAATAATTCGAACTAATATTAATGGCTCATCGTGGTTTGTAAACTAAGTATATATGTAATTGAAAAGTATTGTGATTTCAATGTCTACCGCGTCACGCAAGGGAGTATTTTATGTAAATTTATGACACAAAATATTTGCGTGGTGAATGGACGAATTCGGTTCAGTTTTATTGAGCAATAAACATGCACATAATGTAGACAGAGTACTATTCTGAATTGTTGCTTAAAAACAATTTATGCTCATAGAATTGTTTGAATATCAAGCAATACTGACAAAGAAAGATGCTAATTGGCTCTAGATAATCTAGAATTAGCTACTGCTATTGCCATTTGGGATATAAAACTGAGATATTTTAGAAGATATTTAATAGTTTCTTACGCATTCACGATGGCCAACAACCAGCTTATGAATAAGGATGTTAGGTTTATAGGGGCCCCTAGGGAAATTGAGTGTTATTATAAGGCCCCTAATGTGTCACGTTTGGGGGCCCTTAGGGCAGTCCGTCACTGGTCCCGCGACGTAAGCGCTACACGCAGCAGGGCTTCGAACGCTACCACCCGATCCATGTAACCCTTCTTTTCTATTTTACGTATATTTTTATACTACAATGAAATAAATGTTAATTTTATTTTGTTAGCATTAAAACGAAAAGACATACACACTATTTTATTTAAATAAAATTAAAATTTCATTTTTTTTAAGATTCCTAATGGGATTTTTTTTAAGTAATAAATTTTATATCGCTCTTCTTCAAAGTTTTTGTTTGATCAGTAGCATTATGAAACCTGATTAGATCTAATATAAATAACCGAGGCATTTTTTATAGTGATTTATACAAGACTTGCAAAATATAAACACTTTGTCAAATGATACACTTTTATTTCTATATTCTTGTGACGGTGGCTAGGAACACCCATACACTGAGCACGTTGTTAGGGTATGCGCACACTTCCACACCGAGCGCGAACTCTACTGTAGGGTCGTCGTTGGCGTGCGCGGCCGATGCCTTCACTGCGGACACTACCCCCTTCGTGTTAGTAAACGGGATGTTTAGCGGGAAGCCATACATCTGTAACATACATAACTCATTATACCAGTTTACTTGTCGGCGATGTCCATGAGTAGTTAGCGAAAATGTAAGCGCGTTCAAATGTACGTGCTAACTTCGTTATTCAACTCTTTACGCCAGCCACGAAATTTTATTCCTGCTCTTTTATTTAAATTAAGGCGTGTTCGGAAACAACACACATGTTATTTTATTATTCAAAATATATTCCGTAACATTTTTGAAACTAGAATTAAATATTTACAATAATAAAACTGATATTTATGTTAAATACCAGTTTTATTTGCAGTAAATACTTAATTTCGTTTAAAGTTCTTAGTTAGTACGAACGTGATTGAAATTGAGGTTCAAAATCGGAACTTCGAAAGGGCTGGTCTTTGTCTCTCTCTCTTTCTAATGGCGGGAAAGAGATAGAGACCCTAGGCTGAATAAGATATTCGCGGCTATCTGATAAAAATACTTTGTCTCAATCAATAAGCAAATTCGCATTTTGCTCTCTGATTTCAGGCAGCAAAACCTACATGTTTGAGCTACTGAAGCGAAAATAATGTTTTGTTGTAAATATTGGTAATACTAGTCGTGTTAAAATAAGTCAATGAGATATTTTGATTTACTTAGGATAAATCGGGATAAATAGTGTGCTATAACTTTAATATGCACTGCGCTGTAGACTTTACCAAATTTCATACAAATTTGTCCAGTAGTTTTTATAATGCGCGAAGCAGGAATATACACAAGGACAGATATAGATTCTCTATAAATATCCCAGTTATTGTCCAGTATGTTTTATTTAAAAAATATCTATATTATTCTGAATCTATTTTAAGTGCCTTCCAAAAAGGGGAAGAAGTTTGTCAAGTGAATTCTTAAACTTTGTATTTTTCTTAGTCCATTCAACTTTTTACTGGATCATCGTATTTTGACTATTTTTGTTTGTTTAATGTTACTTTAAAGTACCAACTTGATTACTACCTTCAATTTGGTCCTTTTAAGTGCCATTGAAAAATTTTAGCAATTCGCTGAAATAGTACATTACGATGGGTGCGTTTTAAGTAGACCTCTAATGCACGGCCCGGGGGCGTGCAGTTAGCGTCCGATCGTAGTGAGCTAGTGAGGGTGCTAAACAACGCGCATTAATAGATCATTAAGTCACAGAGACTCGTGACTTAGTGCGGGTTTAGGTCACATTGCTACAAAAAGTATTTGCTAATATGCTTTTGCCAGGATGACTTTTACAAGCGATCTTGTAAGCAGTATGTATCACTGAAAATGTGAAACATGACTGACTTCCAAATACTGAAAGTATGTAGTAACGTGGAAGTCGAACCATCAAAGGACTGAGCGTTTTGAATTTTCATACTATTAGAGCACTGTGTAAAAAGTTAATTGATTCCTATGTACTCAAAATAATTAAATATTTTTTTTAAACGTTGAATGACACTGAAGGCATTTTCCGAAAAAATCTAAAAATATAACTGAAATTATGTTTAAAATAAACGTTTCACTGTTTTCGAGCTAAAAAGCATATTAAATTCGGGATTATTCATAGATATATGGTAAATTGACAGATAGTTAACATTATTCGTGTTGAATACAAATTTCGGCGACACAGCCGTACCCCCGGTAGCTTAATAGATAAAGCATCCGGCGCGAAATCGGAAGGATGCGGGTTCAATTCCCGCCCGGGGCAAAACATTTTGTATTCCAATAATTTGTAAATTTATGATTTTCGCTTAGTACGCGGTAGTGCTTGTAATCATAATATATAGAAATATCAAAAAATATGCTTGTATAGCAGAATACCTTGTAAGTGACCATAAGTTGCTTCAGTTTGTGACTGAACCCCGGCTTGACCTCGCCGGAGTTGAAGGCCCAGTACTCCCAGCACGGCAGCGCGTCGCGCAGCAGCCCGCTGCAATACCTGCCGTTGTATAGGACATTATACAAATTTTCTTTAAGTATTGATACCAGATGATGTGGTCGAAGATGTTCTGCAGGCTAACCTAGAATTACTCGCCCTCAATGACAGCTGCCGGAACACACTGTTAGGTGCTTGGCGATGGGTAGTACCTAGTCGGGCATTCGAAAATAGTTTTACAACCGTGCTGTAACGATTGCCGTCCTAATACAACAACCGCGCGCCCTCCAAAGCACGTTCCGTGCTTCGGAGGGCACGTTAAGCCGTCGGTCCCGGTTGTTGTCTTAGGATGGCAGTCGTTACAGCATGGTGGTAGGGCACTTTGCGAATGCCCGCCTGGCTAGCTACCACCCTCAAGTTGAAAATCTGTCGCCAAGCACCTAATGGTGTGTTCCGGCAGCTGTCCTTGAGAGCCAGTAATTCTAAGTTAGCCTGAACAACATCTTCGACCACATCATCACTTACCATCAGGTGAGATAGTGGTCAAAGGCTAACCTATCAAGCATAAAAAAGAAAACTTGTATGCTTAGTAGTAATGTCACTAGCGGTCACCCATCCAACTCAATAAATTGCGGCGGATGTTGCTGAACTGACTTATGACCGATGCATTTCGTCGCAAGTGACGAAATGCATGGCGAGCATTTGCAAAATGCCATGCCACCATGCTGTGAAGCTCAAGCCGGCAGTTAGGACTGAACCATGGACATATGGCACGGCAGTCCTTAGGTTTAACTGCTCGGCTATCACTGCTTGCGATTACTTTATACAATTAATTTAAACCGATATCTACCTGTTCCAAATGGTCTTCAAATGCGAGCGCCATTTTTGGACTTTTCCTTTGATTTTAGTTTCCAAAGCCTGCCTTAAAGACTCAACGTTACTCGGAGATGAGTACAGGTGAGAATCATTTATAATCGGTTGTTTCATTACAAATATATTTTTGTCGAAAACCTAAAAATAACAAAGTATGGAATTTTAGTAAATAATACGGGATAACTCTCGTGAATAAGTCAGATAGCTCCGGCTATAGTTTCAGCCACATTCGGTGGTCTTTTTCAAGGAGAGCTCGGGACGCCCGCGTTGACCACTCGCTTAGCACTCACATTAGTTTTATAATAAAAAAGTATGAAATATTTCTTAATATTATTTTAAACACCATCATGCTAAGCGAACATCTTATTTACATTTTTTTTTTCTCGACAAGGATTTGAAGCCTCTACCCTCCGCCCCGGCTTCGCGCATTGGGTGCGTCTTGGGGACGCCATATGACGGTTAAAACAATAAAATTAAGTCACAATGTTCTCGTCTGTCCTGGTGACTATCTAGATGGCCGAGTGTATAAGGCACCCGGCGTGTTAATTTGTAATTAATATTTAGAAATGTAATACAAAATATTTAGAAATATTGTCATTGAAAGTTTATTTTCCAAAAGTTCTTCTCATTTGGAATACTAGGTAGTAGGTACTTATAACTTTTAGATGGTTAGCGCTGGGGGTTAAGGAGCATTGTTCACATTGTTGTAATGGCTTGAAGGTCATTGTTGCTTAAAAATCTCAGGCACAAACGATTTTTAACAGTTAAAATTTGTAACATCGACATGGGAATGCATGTATTATTAATAGGGATTGTCATGCCGGGAGCCGGGACCAATTTGTAGTATGGCAAGCGACGCTGCTACTGTGCGATCGACAGGAATTCGAAGAGCGGTGGGGTACTGGGAGCATAAGTGAACTTATTCAACAAGAGCGACATCGTATAAGGCGACGTAGTAAGACTAATTCAGCAATTCTTAATGTGCAGTATAGAATATATAGCAAAATAAGCAATATTACAGGTAGCCGACGTACGTTACGAGTTATAAAACGTAATATGAATAATGAAATTATATAAATTACAAATACATTTAAAAATCGATATAACATTAACATTTTAAACAATCTGTTGCCGAACATAAAAAAATATTGATTTCTCTCTCATTATTGATAAAAAACAATTCTCTAAAATCAGGCGTTAAATAACAGGTCGAGGGTTACTCACAGGCTTCCAATTGGATGATTTGAACAAATCAAACGACACGCTCTCACAATCTTGCGATGATTGCATATTGACCCAAATCTGGAACATATACATAGGTAAATAGTAGTACCACCTAATTGATATAAGACCTGGTCATATTGTATGAAAAACTTCCAGTATGCCCAAGGTATGTGTGCGTTTACTTGAAAACGGTTCGCGTCAATGCTATGAGCTACATACTCACATTGTCGTTATCAAACACATAATCCACGGTCTTCATAGGACACCCCACGTCCCTCAGCTCGTATCTGTCCCCGCTGACCGCATCACACACATACCACAAATACCCATTGTTCCTGTTCAAGAACCCTCTGTTCTTAAACAACTCATCGCTAGTCACTACAAATCTACGAGCGGTTAGATCGTATTGGATTAAAACGTAGGAGGTCCTTCCTCGAGGCAGCCCTAAGCCGACCGCGATCCAGTTCTTAATGCCTAAGTAGAGGAAATAACTGGCCAGAAGTATTGTGTGGTCTAGAGGAGAACCGAGCAGCAGTTTCAAAAGCTCCTGGAATAGTAACATAATTTGCTATTAGACTTAAATTTTTCAAAAGAAAAAGATTTAATTTTGTCTAGTTTACTTACCAGCCCCATCAATGTGACATTATGCGTATCATTAACTTCGTAATTCGGTATCAGAGCGACATACCTCAAGCAAGCATTAATCGTTTTCACCAAACCATCACCGCCTTTCCAATTTATTTCCTGAGTGTAGACAGATTCTTTGTCTTCACTCGCTTCAACATCCAGGTCTCTCTTTCTGCCGCTGCTTTTAGAAGAAGAACTTCGAGAAAACCCTGAAGACTTTGACATAGCAGAACCGCAGGTTTTCGGATTTTTAGGGAAGAACTCACGGTCCGGCATAGGTATTGGCTGTAGAAACTGTGTGACGCATTTGTTTCTGCCTGCACTATCTATAAAAGTCAACGAAATGTTCCTGGACGGAAAGTCATTGGTATAGTCCGTAACGAAGCTATTTAGGTGCTTTATAATATAATCGTCTTCCTGACTGCTTGGTAAGGGCTGATTGAACTCTTGGAAACCTCCTAAATGGGCAAGCCCTGTGGAAATATTGAGAGTGATGTAAGACGTCTCCTTTTTCATCAATTGTGTTATTTCAGGAATTAGCGAACGCGATTCCTTGTTGTTTCCGGTTTCATAGCCAAATAGAATAGGTGGCGAATTTATTTTGAAGGTACCGCGGAGCTGGAAGATTAGAAAATTATGGCATTTGTTAGCTGGAACTTGTCACTGCACTTCTGGATCTTTGAAATGGTACCTATAGAGGGAAGAAACTTACAGAGCCTAAAGCGAGCACTGTGAACAGAGGCACTTGCGCAGTTCCCAACCACTTGTTGTAGTATCTGAAATGCGCAGTCCTTCCAAGAGTCGACTGGTCGTCCGATCCATCGGATATTTCCACTTTGCACTCGTCGTAGATGTTTATTTGGAGGGTCGAGAGTGGGTCTAACCTGGAAACAAAATGAGCGTTGCTGAGAAATGAATTTTGTGCTGTTCGGTTGGCTCATTTCGCACTCCCACTCAAGTGAACAGACAACCCAAATATAATTAAAATTTTTGTCTATACCCATCTTTTCTCAATTTCAATATTATTATTTTGTAAGATTCGTCGATATGGAAATCAATATAATAATAAATATTTTTATTTTTTATCCGGCGGTATGCCTTTATTAAAAAAAATACTACGAACTATATACAACACTACATCTACTACAATAAAAGCATTTAGACAACCTATAAGTCATAGCAGACTCATAAGCAGTCTAAATGCTCCAGCCCACTCCCAGTTCGCAGCGTACCCAGCATTCCGGCAGCATTGCCCCGTTGAATTGCAATGCTTATTCGTTGAGCCAAATATGTGCCAGCATTTTGATCACGCGTCGCATCGACAATGGTCAGCTCAGATAAGTTTTGGAAAATAAAAATGAATAATTTAACCTGACATATTTCTTTACCTCCATTTAGCAACTTACTTTGTAGACAACTTGAGGGTATGATTCCAGTAAGGATGGCACCCGATGGCCGTGACAGTCTGCGCGGTGACGCCATGGTAGCTCACACGGACGAACGGGCGCAGGGGACGCACCTTGTACCCTGAAACGGGTTCTGTCAACATTTCTTTAAAGATTCAGACTTTCTATGATGATTGCATTTAATATGGTAGGTAAGTGGTTATAATTAGTTCATTTATCGAGGAGGATCTATCGATATCCGAATATTAAAATATAATATAATACTACTGGCCCGCCCCGGCTTCTCACGGGTATTTGACAAAATTTTATGAATATTCTATAGCTTATGTTCATCAGGGTTAATGTAAGATTCTAATGGTGAAAGAATTTTTCAAATCGGTTTAGGAGTTTTTAGGTTAATTCGTTACATACAAAAATACAAATATTTCCTCTTGATAATATTAGTGTAGATTGAACACTTTCAACAATTTATAGAAACTAAATTACATAATAAGTATAATTATTATTTTACGATGTTGCTGCCCGAAAGAAGGATAAACCGACAGACTTAATGTAGCATTATTAACAATATTCCGTTTACAGCTGTCACGATCGAGAGGCCTGTAAATTGGACACACAATAATACAATACAACAAACAAATTAATAACATGGATTCTAGTTTGCTTATCTTACCAGCAATTGTGTCTTCATTGTTTTCCCCTTCGTCAAGCAAGGCTGTGCTTCTATCAAACAAGTTGAAAGCCCTATGCACTGTGATTTGTATCTCTTGCTCTTTTGATAAAGAATCAAGCAGCATTTGCTGTTTAGCCCCATTTGATATCTGTGATGTTGACGAATTAGCATTGTTCCTTCTCGAAAAAAGACTTCTAAAATGCGCAACACAAAAAGATACTAATTTAATATATTCCATGTGGATTTTTAATTAAAGCAAGCCCGCTTAAAGCAGCCCCTAATTCTTTAGACTAGCCAGCAATTTGCTTTAAGATTAAACTAATTCTATGATAGAAAAAACAATATAAGCTACTGCAAATTACCTGTATAAGCAATATCAGTCAATCGAAATGAAGCAATGATTAGCTCAGTGGCTTTGGGTATGGACTGCCGCGCAGCAGGTCCATGGTTCGAATCCCGCCGCGGGCTTGAGCTTCACCGCATGGTGGAAGGGCATTTTTGCGAATGCCCGCCTGGCTAGCGACCACCCTCAAGTAGAAAATCTGTCGCCAAACACCTAACGGTGTGTTCCGGCAGCTGTCCTTGAGAGCCAGTCATTCTAGGTTAAGCCTGTTGACACCTTCGACCACATCATCACTTACCACCAGGTGAGATTGTGGTCAAAGGCTTACCTATCAGCAATAATAAAAATAAAAAGGGAAAGTATAGTTAACATAACTTTTAAAACTTAACCCCAACCTCTTTTGAATGTACGAACCTCAAGCTAAAATCGCGAAATTCACGAACGACGTCTTTCTGCGTTTTCACCATTAGGTGTTCCTTCAGATTTCTTAACATTTTTTTGTTCAACTTCTGCACATATTTTGCCGCAATAAACCTTTGCAATTCAATAGGATCCATTTCAGCTTCTTTAGCCCTTAAATATTCCAAGTCGAAGTCTTTATCTCTGGTTTTTTGTAGGCAGTTTAGTTGTTCCGTCGAAATTTGACTACCATGGATAGGGACCAACTTATGTTGTATGTCAGTAAAACCTCCAATGCTTCTTAGGTGTAAAAGTTTCAGTCTAACAAATTCAGCACTACTCTCATCAATAACAAAAGATTCACTTTCTTCAACATCTAATTTGCATAATTTTTTTATCATGCTAATCATGGCTTCATCGTTACTAACATCTTTCCCGTATATTTTTCCAATTATTTCAGATAAACCTTCTACATTCGGCTTATCGATGCCATGCAGTAGCCTCTTTAACTTGTTTCCAATATATACTGACGCCTTTATAGCTTCACTTTGATTTTGATTGAAATTCTCGTTCCAAATTATTTTAGCATTTACTTCACACATTGTAGTTAGATGTCCTTGGAATATATTACTGCTCTTAAGTCTCACTTTGTGCGCTGCTGCTATTTCTTTGATATTATGACCACTACCGACGAAACTGGAAGATGCATCTACATCTTTTTCATATACAAATTCTAATTTCGAGAAATTTGTATTGTTTCTGTTAAGTTTATTTAATTTAACTTTTACCTGAGCTACAGTTTCTTCATTTTCTAGCAATATGATACACAATGTTTTATTACTAGGAAAAATTTCAATTGAAAAGTTTTCATTAAATGAAACATACCATTTTTCTGTACTAGTATATTGCTCTGATTCGCAAACAAAAACGTTATCTACGTAAATTTGGAAGCAGTAAATATTCCTCACTAGTTTCGAATCTGAAATAATTCCGGAATGTCTTTCTAAGTTAAAATCAATTTTCTCTTTTTTAACAATACTATTAACTATTTCTTCAACCTCTTCTTTCATTGCATCTTCGTCAATTAAAAGTTTAGGTTTAATATTTATCTTTGTATTATTTTCGTGGTTTTTTAATTGACTTTTTACATCCCTATATTCTAAACATTTAGTTCCATAATCATATTCAACCTTGGTTAGCATGTCTGTAAACTCTGTTTCGTAAAGTTCATTCCATTCTTTTTCGTATTCATATTTGTTTAGAGTATGTCTGTTAATCTTCAAATCGTAAGATGTCTCTCTGCACTCAAATTTTTCTCTTATCATTTCTATATCTGACCATATTGAAATAAGTTTATGAGATATTTCTTTATATAATTTTAAAGTTTGCCAGTACTTTTCTTTTAGTTTTAATAACTCCCCTGTGTATTTTCTTACTGTAGCATCTAATTTTATGTCATCTTTTTTATTAGGACTTACTTTTAAAAGATCTTTCTTGAGATTGTCCTTTGTTTTCCTGTTTACTTGAATTTCACAGGATGTATCTTTCAATATGACTTCTAAATTCTTATATTCATTAATACTATCTATAAGTTTTAGACATAAAAGATCTTCCAGAGAGAAATGATGATGGTGTTTAAATTTGATATCTCTGAGGGAAATATCTAAAAATTTTGCTGATTTATCCTCAGCAGTAAGATTGTAATAATGATTTATCAAATCGCTGTATGTTATTGGACCAATATATGAAACCAGAATGGGTGGCAGCAGTTCTTCTGTAAAGATTTCTAAGAGGTTCGGAAATACTGGGCTTAGTTTTTGAATTTTTGACATTTGTGTTAGACTGAAAAATTATATAAAGTAAGAATATTAAATAATCATGTATTTGTGTGCACTATAGAGCTGCAGGTAAAGTACACATCAAAGCTTTTAGCTCCAAACGTATACCTTTAGAAGTTAGTGATGACCAGTAAATAAAGACCAGTTGCAAACTATCAGTTTTTCATGTATACTAGATATTTAGTAAAGATAGGTACCTACTAAAGTTATTCTTATCACAATACTTACCCAGTTTCAGAATCTGTAAAAAAAAATCTGCGCTGAAGACTTCTATGAACTCTAGAATAGGTTTGTACATAGCTATTAGGAAAGGCTGTTTTGTCATCCACGATTTCTATCCTGTTCTCTGTAATAGGTAATGTTAGTGATGTCAGTTCTGAAGTAATAATATCTATTAAATTTTCTGCCTTGTGTTTCTTTTTTATTTTTTTCTTTCTGATTTTTTTCTTTGGTTCTGTCTTAGAGTCCATATGAGCGAAGAAATCATAATCGTTTATCGACTCAAGAGCAAATATTGTGGCAGAAGTTTCAAGCGAAGCTATGCTCTCTTCGGGTTTTATTTCGTCATATTCCTCTATATCGCCCTCTGGCACATTACGAACTCTGTAAGAGCGTAACTCGATGTTTTCACTCATTAACATGTTGGATTGGATTTCAATGTTGGTAATTCCCAGTTGAAAATTAGCAAAATAAGAATCAACCGCTAAGAAAACCCACCCGTGGTAACCTTCGGTAGGTTCTAAAATGTCGTCAAACACTTAGGTACAAAAATATTAATACCAGTACATATGTATGTACTTTAGTATTAAATTTTCTAAAACTTTATTTGAATTATTTGCCTCCAAAAGTTGTCATGACAATAAAGTTGCGTTCATAAAGCGTGTGTTCCGTGGCGCATAGATTAAATAGAATATATACTAGTTGCGTTCACGATAACAGAATAAAGGGCAAAAAAGTTTGATTTTCTAGCATATCCGTGGCTGTGCCCTTAAACTTGAGTTATTAAATTTCGTGTGAATAGCCCCACCAAAACATTGAATCTCGAAAACGTAATACAATACAACTAGACTGTGCTCTACAAAATTATTTTACCGTTTGTTCATCAAAAATCATCTTGTTAAAAATCATCGAAATAATTATGGCACTAATCACATGCTTAACAAAAACCGCCCCGAAGGAGGTAGTCCTGTTTGTCTCGTTCATCAGCGTACTTGGGGTTACTACATAATTTTTTTTTTTATTAAAACCAATTTGTGAGAAAAATATAAATCTCTTCATTATTAGCTTTCTAACTGATATTCTATTGAACAAAATACTGAATCACAATAGTCGTACGCACAAGCGGTGGCCCGCAAGAAGGCTGCCGTGCGGTTCTAATTATCGTGAATGATAAAGAAGAATAAAAGGTGCAAAATTAGACAGCAACACTGAAGGTTTCACCCTTGTAGAAAGCCGAGTACGACAGATGCGCAATTTTCGCCGCAAGGCTCCTACGGCTGTAGAAAAAAAAGACGTGTGGCACTCGGAGACTGCCGCGGTAAAGCTATTACATAGCAATTTTTATCAACTTATGCAATTATAAATTACGACGTTAGTTGTCAAAATCTTTTTTCTGCCAAAATTTAGTTCCTTTTACGCACTGTAGAGGCGCTGATCAAATATAGTATCACCGCTGCTGAGCCGGTCGGAGTGGGGGGTGTTAGGTTATTTTCGTCACGGAATTTCAGGATTCGGTCTCCACGCTCAAGGCCCGCGATAGAAGCTATGCAATAGCTTAAAACAAAACGAAAATCGTTCTTACAAATTCAAAGTTTTCTTTGAAAAGTTGCTTTTCGTTGAAAAGTTGCATTCTAAAACGAGGGTGATTTTAACACCTAATGGAGTTAAAGACATTTACCGAATAAAAGGGAAGCAGAATGGTGAACGGCCAATAGTAGTAGAATATTCTACCAACTTTCAAAAGGTGTCGGCCCTCCAAGCAGTCAGAAAATATAACTCGTCTAATACTACAGATAGGCTCAATACCAGTACTTTAGGTTTTGAAGGTAAAAAGACACCCGTATATGTTTCTGAGTTTCTAACACCGAAAGCCAGGAGGTTATATTTCTTAGCACGAGACTTATCGAAAACCTGTAGCTACGATTTCTGCTGGGCAGCAAATGGAAGGATTTTCCTCCGGAAAAGTGAGGGCTTACCGCCAATAGTCGTGACTAGTGAGCAGCAACTAGAAGACCTGAAGCAAAAAAACTAATAACTAATTATAGTGTCTTTTATCTGTATGAACGTACTATAGCAAATACTGTAGAGATAATCATATATATATATTTATTACACTTTTCAAACTTACAAACCATATTACACTTAAACATATTCAAACATATCAACCCATTACTACACATTTCTGCAAAATACAATAATATATACCTAAAATATAGCGTTTTAGCTTTCCATACACAACATATGCCACTTATACAATTCAAAAAACTACTGAAAGATTATAAAACATTAATGAACATTTTTTTGGTTGCTTTTCGTAGTGTTCAAATTTACAAAAATACTGACTATGGATAGTGTTCAACAAAAAAAATTGTGCAATTTCATAGACGATCTGACTATAGCTGAATCCAAGTTTTGCTTGCCGGAGACATGTAAATCGTTGATTTGTACCAATGATCAGGCCATTAATATTATACATATGAACATAAGAAGCATCAACATGAATTTTAATGGACTAGAATTGCTCTTGGCACGACTTGGATTTGAATGTGATCTAATAGTGCTGACTGAATGCTGGATTGAAAACAATAAACGTTTCCCAACTCTTGAAAACTATAATTCAGCATATTCAAAGCAGTGCATAAATCAAAATGGCGGCATCATTGTCTATTCCTAAATTTCCTTAGACCTTAAGATAGAAGAACCGAGTTTTCAAGAAAGCAATTGTCTTGTAATAAAAATAGGTCAAAGCATAGCTATTATTGCATTATACAGATCACCTTCATTTACTTCCATAGATACATTCCTACACTCATTAGACAACATATTGTCGTCTTGCAAAAAATACCATACAGTTGCAGTCATAGGTGATATTAATATCGATATTCATCCAGGAAATATGAACAAACACTCTTCCGATTATATGGAGTTAATAGCCAATCACGGTCTTCTAGCTACCCATAATATGGTGACTAGAGGTAAACGTTGCTTAGATCACATCATGCTAAAAAGTAGATATCAATGTAAAACTCTAATCTTAAATACCTTTGTAACTGATCATTGTCCTGGCCTGTTGAATATTAAGAAAAAAATCTCAAAGTACCCTGCCCCAAAACTAACTAAAATTAAAGTAGATATGAATCAAATAGCTCAACAAATAAAAATTGCAGATTTCTCCGAAGTTTTACAGTGTCTAGATGCAAATGTTGCAGCTGATCTAATTATAAATAAGTTAATGGCAATTGTTAAAGCAAATACCTGTATCTTTAAAGTTCCGCATAATCAAAGAATTATTAAACCTTGGATAACTCCAGGTATCCTTCGTTGCATTCGAACTAAAGATCGGATGCACTTACGTTTAAAAGAAACTCCCAATAATGAAATCTTAAAGACTACATATTTAAGATACAGAAACTTTTGTACAAATCTTTTAAAAAATCTTAAAATTGACTATCACAGAAAAGAATTGGAAAGAAACAAAAATAATGTTAAAAAAACTTGGCAGTCAATAAGAAATATAACATACACTTCAAAAGTAAAAGTCAGTAATGAAACTTTATTAAAAATAAAAACTAACCCCCTTGAATCCGTTAACTGGGTAAATAATTATTATGCTGATGTGGGAAGAACTCTAACCGGTAAAATTGAGTCAGATGGTGGGCATAATCCCTTAACTTGTTGTATTGATCCACAAACTAATTCTATGGGGTTACTCGAAACTGACGTTTTTGAAGTTAATAGTCTCATAAAGGGACTGAAAAATGACTGTGCAGTAGGTTATGATGGCATTACATCTACAGTCCTTAAAGGATCGGAGACAACATTAGTACCTATTATCACTCATTTATGCAATCTATGTATCTCTACTGGAAACTTCCCAGGTGCATTCAAAACCTCCATCATTACACCAATATTTAAAAATGGCAATAGAGACAGTGTTGAAAATTACAGGCCAATATCCATATTACCATCAATGTCAAAAATTTTAGAAAAGATTATTAATAAACGCCTCAAAATGTACCTGGAAAAGTATAACATTCTTTCATCATGCCAGTATGGTTTCAGAACAGGACTGTCTACCGAAAATGCAGTTTCAGACTTAACCAATTATATAGTTAGTGAGCTTGACAATAAGAAAAAAGTAATAGGGGTATTTTTAGACCTTGCTAAAGCCTTCGACACTGTCTCTATACCTAAGCTTATAAACAAGCTAGAACTGATTGGAGTTCGAGGCACAGCCCTAAAATTGATGAAAAATTACCTAAAAGGGAGAACCCAAAGAACTAGGATTGCCAGTATGATGAGTGATGAGGAATTAATGTCATTTGGGGTTCCACAGGGAAGCGTATTGGGTCCAACACTGTTCCTTATTTATATAAACGATTTGTGTAATCTAAACATAGAGCATGGAAAAATTTTCGCGTATGCTGATGACACCGCTTTAATATTTGTCGGTGATGATTGGGAAGAGGTCCGTACCCGTGCAGAGGTTGGACTAAGAGCAGTGACTCGATGGTTGAGGGACAATTTGCTTTCTCTAAATACAGAGAAAACCAAATTTGTGCCGTTTACTTATGCACGTAGAAGGACACCTTCTCTTAATATTAAAGTCCACTTCAATTGCCCAACCACAGACTGTAAATGTCCAAACTTGGAATGCGTTGAAAGCATTAAATATTTAGGAGTAAATATAGATCGACGACTAAGTTGGAAAACCCACATAGTTAACCTCAGTAGTAGAGTGAGGAAATTAATATTTGTGTTTAAACACCTACGTGAGGTTGCAGATCGAACATTAATAATAAGTGTTTACAATGTACTCTGCAAATCAATACTCACTTACTGCAATAAGTCATGGGGTGGAGCATGTCCTACTTACATGTTGGCCTTGGAACGTGCTCAAAGAGCAGTGTTAAAGGTAGCAACGCATAAACCTTACATGTTCCCCACCGTAGATTTGTACAAAGATTGTGATGTATTAACAGTTCGCCAGCTATTTGTACTAAATATTTTACTAGCTAAACAAAAGCAAACAACATTAAAAGAAAGATTGATATCTTCCAATAAGAGAAGAAAAGACATTGTTTTTCATAGACAAAAATTTAATACTCAATCAGCTAAACTTCATCAGGGTTTCCTCAGTTCATTTTTGTACAATAAAATTAGTAAATTTATTCCCAGCTTACCAACACTTACAATACGAGAAGCCAAACGTTCAGTTGAAAAGTGGTTAAAAACGCTCAACTATGAAGATACTGAAAAGTTACTTCAAGTTATTAGGTAAAATCTTTCAAAACTTATATACCCCTTCTCATATATCCCCATTAACATACGTACACACACACACACATACACACCCTCAAACATACAACACAAAGAATAGTGCACACACACAATAATATATAATAGAGATAAATTTAATAGATATTAAGATTATGAAATATTTCTTTTACCAACAATAGTATAAGTTTATTTTCGAAACTAAATTTATGTCCTCGCTGTAAATTTATAATTGAGTCCTCGAAAGAAGCAGACGCTCACGATACAAGAATTATTCTTAATGTGGGCTATGCATGACAATATAATATATAGTAAAAACCATTAAAACATCATTCTATGTACGTATTGTTTTAAAGTTTGTAAATTTCTTTAAATTGTGTTATAATGAGAAATATACTGATGTGTGTATTTAATGAGTAATAAACATTATTATTATTATTAAAAAAAAATATATATATATATATAAACATAAAAAAAAAAAGTTTTCAGTTATGTCTACTAGGATTTATTCTAAAAATTAATTTAAACGTCAGCCTTGTCTGAACAGAGACAATGAATCAAACAAACGGTCAGTTAGAGCCTCTCGGCAAACTTTTCTGACAACAAGCTCGATCCAGTTGTATCTAGGAGGAAGTATCTATGATTCGTAAGCTCTATCTGTGCATCAAGCAGCTAAAATAAAACCTTACGCTAAGGTCATAAGAGTCGATAATGTTGCGCGAACAATAAAAATGAAGCCGAGTGAGAAGGCTACCACTGAACCCTGTGTCCCGTTCTAACAGTGACTTAGAGTTGCCAGAGTTAAGTCGATTTCAATCCTTTCGTTGTTTGTCAAAAAATATGCGATTGATGTAATGTAATGAAGTAAAAACATTTACTTCTAAAATGTTTCTAGACATAAATAATAATTTAGCACCAACATGTTAAAGCAATATTATTTGTTGCTACGTGTAAAGCCTTACTAACGCAAAAAAATTCCGATTGGCGTACAGGTTTTCTTTTATTTGTATGAAATACGGACACCTGACTTGACAACCCCAGATAAAATTGCCGACTCTTAAGTGCACTTAAAATAAAACAAAGTAATAATGTATTTATAGCTTTATGGTATATAAAACATATGTGTGAATAGCATCGAGATTCAACATTTTGGCACCACTTATAATTTAATTAATTAATTATGTAATTTTTTATGTAATTAATTTTGTCGTCCAGTTGCATGAATCAGACAGCATCTTTGATTGAAAACTGCAAATCAAAATTTAATTGCGTTAATTTTACTTCATAATTGGTCAAAAGTGGTACATACAAAATTACCCACTTTTATGGGAAAAATCTTCGGTCATGAGCTTGTATTCCGAAAATTGCTATAATTCGAAAAAGTTTAATTTTTGATCTATGTTCACACTCTCTTTTCTCCCTAAACAAATTTCATCATAGTAGAGCGAGACAGATAGACAAAAGAAACTACTTAATTATTATGGATTTTATAATCTCAAAATCAAGAAATTATATTGTAGTAAAATGTAAGATTATCAAATAATTTAACACGCAGACATTCATGTTATGATCAGAAATTCATATTTGATTCGCATAGACTGTGTAAGAATGGTAAAGACATATGAAAAACAGCACTTTCATGTGATACGTAATGTGTTCCATATTTCGTTCAATTCTGTTTTTACAGCCAAGAATTCTGCATTTCACCATGTTTGGTGGAAGCAGCAGCGTCGAATTTAACTTACAATTAACAATAAACACTTCAAAATCGTTGTTTAACATGAAAAAATAGACACTTTCACGCATCGAACAAATTTGTCTGCCACAATTGCGAAATATGGCAAACAAAAAAATCGCATACGCCGAGCAGGACAAAACAAACTGATGCTGTCTCTTTCAAACTAATGCAAGCGTATATATTACCATTCTTGTCTCACAACCAACAGAATATAAATGTCTTCTCCATCATAGATACTTCCTCCTAGACATGTATGTTGAAGATGCTTGTGAATCGTAATTCGTAGTTTTCTCAGATCTGTGAACCTCTGCAACAGATGCGTCGTTTGTTTCTACTCTCTGGAGACCATAATCAATCTTTGGTTTGTTTTGTTTATTTAGGTACTTGTTTTGTTCTAAAAAGAACTTCAAGGATTTAATTTTATCAATTAAAAGCTTGTAAATATGGTAAACTTCCATTTAAAAGACAGTGATGAATACTATTTATGTCTTACGGATCATCCCAAACGCTTTGATGCTGATAGTCCCGCGACGAATGTATTTTTTGATGACACAAATGGACAGGTAAATAATTATTAATAAATGTATTGTTTGTTAGCTTCACCTATAAATGCTTATCATAAAATTTAGATAAATTCTGGAATTGTGGTAGCTCTTGCCTGGATTCCAGGTACAGTGTTACTGAGGGCATTGAAACTAAAATTATTGTTTAGCAAGCCATAAAAATAAGGGGACTGAACACATACTTCATTGGATTTTCCAGAGACCTACATACCTACCATAGGGAAAAAATATCTACATGAAAAATGGTTTAGAAAAGGACTACAATTATTATCCAGATATACCATTAAAACCATTTATTTACATTTTATTTATGTAATTAAATTGTCCAATAATATACAGTCAAAATATGTTGTAAAAACATCAAAAGGCTTCATATTGAAGCGCTCGTAGCGAAGTTTGATTAACCATTCTGAATCGATCAGCAAAGGTAAGCAACGTCCGCCGCAGTCATGAGTTGGATGGGTGACCGCTGGTGACATTACTACTGAGCGCTTCCGTGCTTCGGAGGGCACGTTAAGCCGTCGGTCCCAGTTGTTGTCTTAGGATGGCAGTCGTTACAGCATGGTGGTAGGGCACTTTGCGAATGCCCGCCTGGCTAGCTACCATCCTCAAGTTGAAAATCTGTCGCCAAACACCTATTGGTGTGTTCCGGCAGCTGTCCTTGAGAGCCAGTAATTATAGGTTAGTCTGAACAACATCTTCGACGACATCATCACTTACCATCAGGTAAGATAGTAGTCAAAGGCTAACTAAAAAAATAATAAATAAAAATATATTTATTCATAACAACCGGTTATGTTTTTGATGTAAGTCTCAGATGAACCACCCATTGCACAGTTTAAGAACCAATTACACCAGAGCAATAACAATATCAACACTTGGTACCGTTTAGAGAATGCAATCCCGACTCGAGATTGCAAATTCGAGATCCCGTAGTATTAGAAATATCAATCCCGCGGGATCCCGGAAAAGAACTCGCCAATGATATGTAGTAGGCCGGCGAAACTTTCCAGGAACATATGAATATATAACGGGTACCAGTCGACATTAACGCTAAGTCCTTGGTCTTGTTAGTTGGAGAGCCAGAACATTTTTCAATTTCCTATGAAATATAATAATAGCTCATGAACCATGCTAGTCATGTTAATGAAAATTCCGGCACAAATATGCACAAATTTACTGTATCTGCATATAAAAAAATCATGACTGTGCGTTCAACCGTTTCCGTTATAGCAATCGCCAAAACGTTCGCCCAGCAAAAAACGAAATACCTCTGAAATCTTAAGAGGCACAAATTTAGCTTTCACGGCACATTTATGCTCGTATTCAAGCTATCTTCTTCTTCTTCTTCTTCTTCCTTCGGCGCTACAACCCTTTGTGGGTCTTGGCCTCCTCTACCAGCTTCCACCACTTTGCTCTGTCTTTGGCTGTCCTCCGCCATGCTGTGAGTTTGTCCATTCTACTCAGGTCTTCTTCCACACAGTTAATCCAGCTCTTTCTTGGTCTGCCCCGTGGTCGTGACTGTTGTGGAGTCCAATTCGAGAGAATTTTTATAGCTCTGCTGTCTTCCATTCTCACCAAATGTCCTGCCCATCTCAATCTTTGTGCTTTAATCCACCGAACTATAGTTTCGCTCTTGATTAGATGATCCAGCTCATGGTTCATTCTCATGCGATAGTCGCCATCTTCATCCCTCAGTGGCCCAAAGATTTTCCGTAGGACTTTTCTTTCAAACACGCTCAGTTTCTGCTCATCCTTTTGGGTTAGTGTCCAGGTTTCACACGCGTAAGTTACCACTGGGCGTATTATTGTTCTGTAGATGGCCATTTTTGATTTGGAAGTGAGAAGCTTGCTACTCAACATTTGCTTGCACGCATAGTAGCACTTGTTGCCGGCGGTGATTCTGGCTTTAATTTCCTCTTCCACAGAATTCTGTGCATTCAGTTCTGAGCCCAAGTATCTGAAACAGTTGACCCCAGTGATAGAGCTGTTCTGCACAGTCACATCCTCTACCTGTGTAGGCTGTCGGCTAGTGACAAGATAATGCGTCTTAGCTGCATTGATCTGCAGGCCAAATTTGGTTGCTTCCTTCTCAAGGTTAGCACTGTGCTTGATCATGCTGTTTTGAGTTCGACTTGTAATTACTATGTCATCGGCATACGCTGCTATTTGTGAGGTGTTGTAGTCGATAAGGCCCTTTAAGTTCTGGCCACGAGTGATAGCTTCCAGGATCAGGTTGAAAATGATGGTTGATAGCGCATCACCTTGTTTAACTCCTGTATGGATCACAAACGGTTCAGATAGGTCATTTTGGATTGCCACCATGCTTTTGGAGCCCCTCAGAGTGGCCTCAGTGAGGCGTACAAGCTTGCTTGGCACTCCTAGTATAAGCATGCTGCTGAGAATCCTCTTCCTGTCAATGCTGTCGAAAGCCTGCTTGAAGTCTATGAACATGTGGTGTAGGTTGATGTCATATTCATATGCCTTCTCCAGTGTCAATCTCATCAGGTGGATTTGGTCTGTTGTGGAGCGATTGGGTCTGAAACCACACTGGTATTCACCTAAAATGCTTTCGGAATACTGCACCAGCCTCCAGTACAAGAGTCCTGAGAACACCTTATAAGCAGCAGAAAGTACAGTGATGCCTCTATAGTTTGCACATATAGATTTGTTTAGATTTGATTTGTTAAGCTATCTTTATGCATATATATTTAATATACAGCTAGACCCATCAATTAAAAAAAGAATTGCTGGGGGAACGTTCCTGCAGCAGACTCCATTTTTCTTAAATAACTCTGAAGCCGTTGGACGCACAAATATAAAATTTCGGGCACATTTACACAATGTAAGGCACTAATTATCTGCATCATTCAATTTTTGAAAAGGCGATACATTTTGCTGTTTGAACGCACACTACATATTCCTATTTCAATTATTTTGTTCTATTTTTTTCCTATTTTATATTATATCCTTTATCTGGTGTGTTGTAGGCTGTTTGGCATTGGGAGTTGTACTCCATTGAGTGCCTCTCCCTTTATTGGCTTTGTATCATTTGCATTGGTAGCTCTGGTGATGTGATGACTTTTAAGCCTCTTAGGGAATTAATGTGCGTAGCATAGAACATCGTCTGCAATTTTTTTTTTTTTATAGCTTTCACTTAGCCTTTGACCCCTATCTTACCTGATAATGTAAATGATGATGTGGTTAAAGATGTTGTTCAGGCTAGCCGAGAATTGAATTGAATTTCATTTATAAATGGACAATATAGACTCTGCGTGATACATTAGGTGAATTGTATAATAGCTAATGAACATAATACGTGTCCTGGCAGCGACTGAAGCCACTGCACATCAGAGAAATTTATTTTGGCGCCAAAACGGAATTTCTACAATATTTGAGCGGGTAACCACATTGTTGATTTTTTTTGGGTTTGTTAATGTTGATGTTTCTTTGTTGTAAGTAAGGATATTTTTTACTAGCTTTCCGGGCGCGGCTCCGCCCGCGCTCATGTGGTTATCGCGCAAAAACATTAACCTATTTTTGCGCAGTTGGATAAAAACTATCCTATGTTTTTTCCCGGGTCTCAAACTATTTCCATACCAAATTTCATTCAAATCGGTCCAGTAGTTTAGGCGTGAAAGCGTAACAGACAGACAGACAGAGTTACTTTCGCATTTTTAATATTAGTACTGTGTAGGGGCGTGGGCCTGGCACGCCCCACGTTGGGCGCCAGAATGTAGGGGCGTGGGCCTGGACGGCAGTAAAACACGGGAGTGTCGTAAATAGTCTATTAACTCCGAAAACAAATCACAAAAACACCAACACAAAATGAACAAAATGGCGCGTGAGCCGTAAAATTAAAAACGCGAGCGCACGGCTCTCTAGCGTAGGACGACTGGCGCGGGGCGCGGGGGTTCTGTTGCCATAGAGACGGCCGTTGGGCCGGCATGCGTACGTGACCTCGGTGGCAGCATACAGGAACCCCAGGGCACCGCGCGAGATTTAAATTTAGAATCTTACTTACGGGTTTAATCTAAAATAAAACGTAGAGGCTTCTGACCTCTGTTTGCACGAGGAGGGAGCTTACTACCGTTATTGTGTAGGTCACTTGCTACAACTGATATCTTATTTTGATATTGTTGTGAGCTGAATTATTGTAAGTAGTCACCAAAGTGATATTTATCTTAGAATAATGAAATCACAGATGGTGGATGATGATATTTCAAGATGTTGGAAGAAGTCACTGATGATGAAGATATAGTAGAAAGTGACACATAATTTTAGACCTATTACCCCATTTAAACTGACCAAAATCAAAGGTTACTAAACTACAAAATTATTGCTTATTACGACATACCTACTTCATAAAGCGACTACATTCAACTAATATTTTAGGAGATTTATATCTGTTACGCCTGTGGGGTTCCGGTCTAGAATGTCATCCCCCAATTGCAACCTGTTGGTATCGTTAGAGGCGACTAAAGGTCAAAATACCGGAAGCAACGCTTGTTAAGGAACTGATATCTTAAAACTGCGATCCCCAAGTGGCCTGCCAAGCGTGGGGATTATGGAAAATCCCTCCTCTCAGGATATGTTCAGCAGTGGACGATCCGGCTGCCACACTATAAGTACATTGCCCCAAAACATATATGTTTTATGTATTATAAGAAGTGTCATCGTAGTATTGGTTTATAATTTTATATAATACTAGCTTTCCGGCCGTGGCTCCCCCGCGCGTATGTCGGTAATCGCGCAAAACCAAGTATAAGTTTATTTGTTGCATACAAAAATACAAATCTTTCCTCTTTATAATATTAGTGTAGATTTATTATAATAAAATGTAAACCTCCATTTAAACATAATTTTGCTATTTTCACTGTACCATAATGGGCATTCTTTATAACATAAATCATACACTGGCCACATTGACATCGAAAAAGCTTCTTCCTGAGCCTTCATCCATGCAAAATTTGGTATTTTTTAATTTATCCCAAGAAACCCTTTGGAAATCGTGACATTAAGTCACCATCCGAGATCTATCAAGTTTTATAAAAAATCATTCAGCCTAAGAAGGTGAGTGTGTAACACTCATAAACTTTCACATTCTTATTACTTAGTAATATCCAACTTGTCTTTTTTCCTTCAACAGGTCTTCACGGTTCGATCAGGAGGTGTAACTGGAGTCACAGTAAGCAGCATGGACGAAACAAAGTGTACATCATTTCGTATGGAAGACCGAGGACCTATTATTTCAATAAAATTCTCTCCTGACCAAACCATACTTGCAATACAAAGAAACCAAGATAACCATAACGCTACTGTTGAGTTTGTAAACTTCAAAGACTTGGCTCCTACTAATGTTGAATATTCACACACTTGTAAATGGAAAAATGCAAAAATATTAGGGTTTGTGTGGCCAAAAGTGAATGAGATTGCATTTATAACAGACCATGGAATAGAGCTGTTGCAAGTCTTGCCAGAGAAGAAACAATTAAAAAGTTTGAAGAATACTTCTTTTAGGTACGTAATTTAAAAGTTTAATAATACCACTTTCTCTACTGTTATATTGAAATGAAAAAAAAATCAAGTTTATTTATATTTTATTTTGTTTAAGATTTTCACCGACACCGTGCCTTAAATACGTTACTACTAAATAAAAGTTTGTTCTTAATTAACTATTATAAAATCCCAATGCTATAAGTGATGTAAATAGTACAATAATTTAAAAAAAGTTACATGACTCCCTGGTTTTCAAGGCCTACTATATGACCAATGAATTCTTTTATGATAAAAATATGTTAATTTCCTAATGATTGTGACTATTTTGACAATACACCTACCTGTATTTTCATAGGTAATACTTGTATGCGTAAAGCGGTCCTAGCGAGACTATATTTTGTATACTATAATACCTAACACTGTAACCTAGGATAGGACCACAAGTAAATATTTCATTTCATTTTCATTGTAAATTTTTTAAGTTGTTGTATGTCAAAAACTAAACTGGTCAGGAATCTCAAACTTCCGCATATAATGTACTTTGTCCTCCATATGACCAACTAATACTGTGATCGCTATTTTATTATTTCTATGGTTAACTAAGCGCTTCACCCGGTGGCTCGGTAGATCACTATTTTATTGGATAATTCAGTCCACAATGCTGGCGAGCTCATTTGACCACTGCCAATCTCTTAAATAAAAGTTTTTAAGCTATATTGAAAAAAAATCCAAAATTTTTGTTGAATATTTCAGTGGTGCTTGGTTCTCGTGGTGTGCTCAAAGCAACACAGTGCTGCTGGCAGGCAACAACGGCGCCCTGCTGCAGCCATTCTCTCTCAACAACTCTACAATTACAAAGCTACAAAAATTGGAATGTAAGTTTATTCACATGAACTATACTTTTCAATATGATATTGTGAGTCAGAACGAGCTCTGGATCGCTCTGATAAAAAATAAACGGGTTTGACGCAGCATTCCCATTGTACTCTGGATTCGAGATCAAAAATGTAAACAAATAAATGTCAATGTATATAATTGTCAAATTGACAGGTAAGGATATGCAATATTTTTTCTTCAAAAATGTTCTTACGAATCTGTGGCGGCGCACCCTGCTGCGCTAAGTTTCACACATATTTATTACATTGAAATAATTCTAAACCTATAAATACGTAATTATGTATATATATTTACCTTAGTCGCCTCTTACGACACCCAAGGGAAGAAACGGGAGTTATTTTTAATATTGTTAAATTTGCAATGACGCCTGCTAGGCGAATTACATTACAAAATTACAAATTTACGAGAGAAAAAATTATAGTCATGTGCGGGATTCGAACCCGCGTCCATCCACCCCTTTAGCCGGGGTATGCTCTAACCAATTGAGCTAACATGACACAATGACTCATAACTGTAATTCTTGCTCTCGTTCTTCATGCAACCATCGTATTGGGATGGAGCGACACCTATAGTTCAACTTGCGTTGTACTACAAACAAGACCAATTTTGCAATTGGTTTTAAACTTGTAAATGAAGACGCAACCTTATAATTTTAATATTGTTAAGTTTGCAATGACGCCTGCTAGGCGAATTAATTACAAATTTACGAGAGAAAAATCCCTCAAAAGAATCCCGCACATGACTATATTTTTTTCTCTCGTAAATTTGTAATGGGAGTTTTATTGTAACCCGGCATCCCATGGGCAGCATGCCTTCTAGAGAACTGACAACTTTATTGCAATGCTCAAGACGTCTGCCAATCGTGGGGCAAATCGCTCCAATGGAACCCATGTTGGCTTCATTTTCGTGCTGGTATCATGTCCAGTGCAGCGCGAGTATCGAGGTCGATGTTTTCATTGTAGCGGGGCTCGGTTACTGAAGAATGACGCTTTCAGTTTTAAATAGTTAGTAACAAAATGAGAGTTTGTTTGGCCCAGTGGAGGGCGGTGGCGGCGGGGCGGGGGCGGTGGCGGAGCGCGACGTGTTCGTGGTGCGCGCGTGCGGCGGCACGTGGTGCGCGCTGTTCCGACACGCGCCCACATCCGCATCCGCACACACGGCCGCACCCGCGCATCTACCCACAGAGGTAGGTAACACTTTTATATTCTGTTTTTTTTAGGTAGCGCCTCTGTTTCATCTGATAGACGTGCTGTTATCGATAGTACTCGCTCACTTAAAATATGCCTCCATTCCGATGTCAATATAAATGGGGTAAATTCGAAATTGTAACATTGTTTTGATTTTGTTGCTACATTATACAAGTAATATACGTGAGATTCGTATAATATTTCTAACGATAATTATTATTTATACGGAGTTATTGGAAAAATGCTAACAACCTCTTAGAATTGACTTTTGTTAGTCCTAACAAACATTTTGTTTTTTAATTTTTTTTATATATATTTTTTTACCACCACCTGATAGAATTATTTTGTGCCAGTAATGTATTATTCATATATTTTAATACCTTGCTCGATGTAAATATTCAAAACTATTCAAAGGGAGCGCGGTTTGCCGCGGCGAACGCTCTTAACTCGTAGTAGGCATTGTATTTTGCTATGTTTAAAACAAAAAAAATTCAAAATGTTTGTTAGGACTAACAGAAGTCAACTTTAAGAGGTTGTTAGCGTTTTTCCAATAGCCCTGTATATTTTCAGTGAACATTTAACGTCTTGGATAGTAATAGGGAATTTTATTATGAACGTCTGGTAAGGTACTACAGTAGTGTTCCAGTAGCTGTCCTTATGAACCAGTGAACGTTCTAGGTATTACATGGTGGTAGGACATTTTGTTGACACCAGGAAAGCCACAATCGTCAAGTAAACAACCTGTCGCCGAGCACGACTTAGTGTACCGATAGCTGTCCTTTCCTGCCAGTAAACATTTTATTAATTAGATTAGATAATTAGGAATTTTGTTATGAAAATCTGGAAAGTGACCACAGTAATAAATTATGTTGTCAAGCAATGTAGCAGCACCAATCACATCATCATGTGTCCGGGTCCACTATGTGGTGAGATACTGGTAATAGGCTAGCCAATCAATAATATAAAAATAAACTATTGAAGTGTCTGACGCTCTTTTGAAGTTCGATTACAAAATTAGATTAAAGATTATACGAGATTAAAAGAATTTTAAGTTAAGGTTCAGTTAAAAGGGTTACAGAGCTACTGCGAGAAGAATTACCACAAATTTGTTTGATGTCTTCCACTATTAAAGTAGTTTTTTGTTGCGATATCAGGTTTGGCTGATGCCGATATCGGGCCCAAGCAACCAGCAGTGCACCCATGTCCTGAAGACGGGGCTCTCGGGACGGTTCGCAGTCTCCGTCGTCGACGATCTCATCCTCGTGCATCATCAGGTCAGGAAACTGTTCCCTCACCATTGTTACGTGTACACATGCCCGGTGCCGATATCAATTATTGGACGTTCGGATAGTCTACTGCTGGAAAAATAACAAATGCTAAAGATTATCAATAGGTAAACAAAATATTGCGTATTGAAGCTTTCAAAAAAGTTACATCCCGATACAGGTCAAGTCGATCGGAGAGAACTTGATCGTAGACGATTCAAGTCACTCTTAGTTGAATGCGGTCAAATGGAAGGAGCTGATAATGTCACCCCAGTACTAGGTTCTTCCATTTGACCACGAAGAACGAGATCTGTAGTCCTATATGTGCCCCATGAATTAATCTATGTCGACATTACCGTTTTTATGGAACCTACAAAGTCACTCGTAGATTCGCGTATGGTCATCGCAATGTACGCGTAACCAGATGTTAGATAGGCCCCGTCCTTCAAGGCTGCTGAGTCAACGAGGATATATATCCTCTTTGATGTAAAGGTGTCAGTCGGAGAGCATATCTGTATTTCGAAGTACCCGCCCAGGTATGTACATCAGCGTAGAAATGGTACACACACAACTACATACATACACTAACATGTAATATATTTTCATACACATCATACGTAAATAATTAAGATAAACATTACAGCGTAATTTAGAGTTAACTTTGCAATTTTATTCAATTGCAAAGATTTTAAGGAAACATTTTTCGGATTTTCCTTGGCCTTAGATAATATGAACAACTTTAACATATAATATTCTTCAAGCTATTTAGCACTTGACAGCCAAAGCGCCTTAAATTCCTGTCCTGGGTGGGAAATTATGTATCACGCACGTCGCAGCGGTGCGCGGTGCTCTTGTGATGAGAAATTATCTAGAGAAGTGTATATGTATATACACTTCTCTAGCCATATTTAAAATACCAAGTGTACAAACTTGCTGAAATTTCGTATGATTGTGTTTGAGCTTAATCTATGCTTCTGGTTTACAAACTTTCCGTAAATAATTGATGAAAGTTTTTAAATTCACATTATGAGATTAAAATATAGGTACTGTTTGATTCGATAGCTAAAAGAACTTTGAAAATTGTAAAACAAAAATGGCTTTGATAATGGACGACCGAAAATCCACAGCCTCACTTGGAGCATGTCTCGGGACGAAATAAAATTTCCTGAGGACCACTAGCACCTTGTTTAGCGAATTAGTATAGTTTGCACGTCTCCAAACAAATATTTAACAGTATTTTCTTAATTTTGCTTAGACCGCGCACACACAGGCTTCTCAAGATATCGAAGACAGTAGCGCCACCACGATATAACGGCGGCGCGCGGTAAACTTCTCTCAACCATAGATAGGTTGAAGATATTGTTCATTTGGCGGGAAACGGTTCGTTTTCAAAATCAATCCATATGAAATAAACCCAACAGGTACAATAAAACGAAAAATTTATAAACCCACCCCAAAGACGCATGCAAAATTTGAGCGCGTTTGAAAACTTGGCTTTTAAAATATGTCGAGACTACATTTGTATAGAAAGCACTAAATATGTGATGAGTTTGTAAACCTATGTCCTATTATATCCAGTCGAGCCAAACATCGCTAGTGTTCGACATCGTGGGACCGTGCAAGCGCGAAGGGACGCTGTACCACCACGCTCCGCTCGCCTCGCCCGCCTCCATCCGCCCGGCGGAACTCGACCATCATCTATGTGCCATGTGTATCCTTTTAATTTATACAATACAAATATAATTATATACTTTTTTCTATACTGTTGATATTTGCCTTTTGTAACAAATATAGTATAACAAGTGATGATTTGATCGAAGATGTTGAACAGACTAATCAGAGGAATGGGATCTAACACCCAAGAACAGCAACTGACACACACCGTTAGGTACTTGGCCACAGATTTTATACTTGAGATTACACAACCCGGACCAACGGCTTAACGTGACCGAAGAACGTACAACCTCGAGAAGTAATGCCTCTAGCGGTCACACATCCATGTCATGACCCAATGGACGTTGCTTAACTGATTTGTTCGGTTAAGAACGACTAAGCAAGGTATCCTGCATCGTGAAGATCAGGTGGAAAGTGTAACAAATGCTTGTTAAGATCCAATCATCTACTTTTAGTTTTATTTTAAAATGCCCTCGAGGCGTGAAAATTTTATAGATTAAGATTTGGGCATCCTCGCCGTACTATAAAAATAACGATTATAATAAAATGTAATTAAGAAGAGTTATACTAATTTTACCCCCCGTGGGGTGCCGGGTTAGTATTGCATCTCCCCATTTCTTCCCGTGTGGGTGTCGTAAAATTCGACTAATGGAAAAATACTAAGTGAGCAGCGGCGCTTTCTTAAGGACTATGCCATCTTGCACAGCGATCCCCAAGCCGCCTGCCAAGCGTGCGGATAATGGTAAATACCCCCTACATAGGGGAGGCTGTGTTCAGCAGTGGACGATCCGGCTGATACAGTAATACTAATTTTAGTAACAAGCATTTCTCTATAAAAATATTTTTTATAAACAAGCTTTTATAATGTTCTTGTTAGTTTAAAGAACTAGACATTATAGAATATACTCGTCAAGACGATTCAAATGAGCCTAAACTCGAAGAGGTTGTTTCATTGCGAAGTCTTTTGGCCACCTTCCAGCTCCATCATCAGATCAGCACCATGTCGTCATAATATTGCATTGTCACGCGATTTACACATATATGCAAAATTTCAGCGCAATCGACAACCGGGAATCAAATTTAATTTGCAAGATGTGATGACAAAGATCGGGACAAGTGAAACTTAATAAAAGCTTGTAAAAAGACGGGGTTATGATATTTATGTATACTATACTAAAAAGAGGCTTTGGTAAAAGAAGCATATTTGTCTATGATGACTTTGACTCGATATGTTCAGATTCAGGCACGTGGGTAGTGTTCCAGCCGGATTACATAATAGACGCGCGGCTCGGATGCTTGTGGAGAGTACAGCTGTCGCCTTCCGGGCTCGCACATTCGGTGAGTACCGCACTTTGTCGCAAACTCGATACTAACCGGTTTATTAAAGAATCGGATCGACAGTGGCGCCGCTAAACCTCTTTTGTTTCGATTCGTTTCTTTGTCTATGCTCATGAAATATGTGCATAGATAATGTTAACAATTGAATTTCATTCATAAATTCTTGAATTTAGTGCCTTTTTTTTAATGTAATTTGACGGAAGTCCCACCTGATGTTAAGTGGACAAACGTTTGCATATAACAAATGCATTTCATAGCTAGTGACGAATTGCACTGCACCCGTCATTAGTAGGTTTACTGGCTCTCTAAGACAGCTGTCGGAACACACAGTTAGGTGTTTGGTGCGAGATTTTTACTTGAGGGTGGTAGCTAGCCAGGCGAGCATCCGCAAAATGCCCTACTACCATGCGGTGAAGCTCAAGCCGGCGGGTGGAAACGAACCATGGACGTGCGGCACGGCTGTCCACAACTATTACCGCTCAGCCGCCATTGCTTCAAAACTTGTTGCCCTAACAGCCCCAAGAAGAAATGAAGGCCATTTCTTTGTAACCAAAACGCAGGATTAAATGTAATATAATGATAAATCTTGAAATTTAAACATTGTAACGTGATCTTACAGATACCAAAGGAGGAAATCTCAAAAATAGTAGCAGTTCTACTGAGGAGAACGGACGGCAAAGACACCGTATACAGGATACTGAACCAGCTGGTGGCCGAAGCTAAAACGTACCTCCTGGAGCTGTCCAGTGTCTTCGATGAAATTAACTCGGTGTACAGGTCAGTTTGTTAAAATGTTTTTAATAAGTACCTATAACTAGTCCCGCCCGCAGCTTCGACCGCATTGTTATCGGCTATAACGGGCTCCCTCCAAAACTTAGTAAATTGGGATAAGTAACCTATATCCAAAAACGTAAGTAATATATGTAACAACTTTTATCAAAGTCAGTTAAGCCCGTTCTGTTCTTTATGTCATGGCAGGCCACTATTACAAAGGGGTAATATTTGTTTACACGTTACAAAAACCCTGTTTATCCTATGAAAGTTCTGATTGCACATCAAATCTTCCGCATCTAATAGAACTGAATGGTATATCAATTTACTAATAGAAACGCATTAAATAAAATCAAACTACTACTTTTTTGTCACTTTTATTTCTTGAATGAAAATTATCTAACTTCACTTCAAAAATACTCCACTCGACATAATACTGTAGACGCTATAAGTTATTTGCTATGCAATGCAAGGTTGCAAAGTAATATTTGGCGCGAGTACTTTTATAGAAACCTGAAGAAGCGAAGGATTCGAAAATATAATCTCGGGCGTAGTGTCAAAGGTACGAGACACAAAATATTTTTGATGCTGAGGGAAATAAACAATTGTTCACCTCACTACAGTTAGAAAAATGCTAAGTGTAAGAAAAACTCAAATAATGTAGTAAATTAGGGTGAAATGTTTAGAAAATGGGCGGACCTGGAGATGGCGCGCAACACTGCGGGACAGCCCTCGGGCGCGCCGGCGGCTAGTGCCGCGCCGCTCGCCGCCGTGCTGACGCAGGCCGACGTGTGCGCCCACGTGCTGCAGCCGAGGGAGGACTGTCCGCACATCGTGCAGGTAAGCAACAACACAACACTTCACTACACATCTCTACTCATATAAAATAGACTCAGTTATATAGAAGTCCTTGCGCGCAGCCCGCGAACCGCACAAACTCTTGACGTTGTTCCGACTTGACTTGATAGTACAGGCATTACAAATAGAATTGCTGAACTGACCGAGAGTGTGGACATTTTGTTCGTGGCTGGCTTCCAAGCTTTAAACAAAATTTTCGTCTCTCAAATCAATGATCTTAACACTGTGCTTGCACAAACTGAACAACAATCCAGAGAAAAAATAGAAATCTAATGAATATAAATCAAAGAACCTAAAAGCAATAATACAGCAGTTATCTACCACTGTGAGCTAGTGGGAGATGTAATTATAGCTGCCGCGGTTAGAACTTAGACTAACCAAAGAGAAAAAATATTGACTTCACCAAAACTTGGCGTTGTCAGGCTACAAATTGAGTTTAAATATGCGAGCACCTTCAAATAAAAAAAAATCAGCCAATAGCCTTGTACATACGAGGGGAATTCAATGTATTCTCGGTATCAGTATGAAAAACAAAGTCAATATAACTAGTATTTTTTTTATTTTAATGTAATCTCCCATAAACTCAATACATTTATGACATCTTGAAATTAACTTTTCAATACCCTGTAAAAATAATTTTCTTCCTTGTCGGAAAAGTGTTCATTTATTGCCGCCATGAGCTCTTCATTATCTGAAAATCGTTTCCCGCGAAGATCTTTTTTTAAATTTGGTAACAGGTAATAATCGCTCGGGGCTATAGGGTGGGTGATTGAGTTCTTCGACGCCACATTCTCGCACAGCAGCCTTCGAAACACGCGCTGTGTGCACCGGAGCATTGTCGTGAAGAAGCAACACACCAGCGGCCAGATTCCTCTCCTTGTTTCTTTAATATTTTTCCTTAAATGACGCAAAGTGGTTGCGTAAGATGCTGCGTTTATGGTTTCACCTTTTTTCATGTATTCGATCATCAAAATTACTTTGGAATCCCAAAACACAGTGTGGTCATGACTTTCCCGGCAGACGGAGAGACTTTAAATTTCGTAGGGTGGTCGGCACCCTTTTTATGCCATTGAGACTCCTGCTTACTTTCAGGGTCGTAGTGAAGAACCCATGTTTCATCTCCAGTAACAATTCGGTTGAAAATACTTGTAGGATTTTCACTACAGAGCTCCAAAAATTCCTTACAGCACTCCTCTCGCACTTGTTTCTGAGGTGCCGTAAGCATTCGCGCCACCCACCTCGCACTAACTTTTGACAGGTAAAGATGCTCATACAGAATAGTGTGAATAGTACCAACAGATAGCTTAGTTATCTCTGCTAATATTTTGACCTTGATTAGGGCATCCTCCAATACAAGTCTTTCAACCATTTTCACATTTTTTTCTGTAGTGGCGGTAACGGGGCCGCCCGAGCGAGGGTCGTCTTCAATGCTGTCTCTACCTCTTTTGAATTCACTTGACCATTTTTGAACTGTAGATAATGAATGCGCAGAATCATGGTAAACAGCCACCATCTCTTCATGAATAAATTTTTGACTCTTTTCTTGTTTTGTAAGGAATTTAATCACTGCGCGGTGCTCGATTTTTTTCAACATTGTCGCGTCAGTCATCGTAGGCGTCTTTCACCGAAGATTATTAGAGAACTAATGATCATAAATAAGTGAAATTTTATATTTATACCTACATATAAGGTAATTATTTAAAGAAATTATAAAATTACCCACTTCATTAGTTAATCAGCCTGATACCGAGAATACATTGAACGCCCCTCGTACTTAAGAAGAAAAACTACGTATTATACTGGGTGGGCCAGAATAAAGTTCACTTTTCTTTGGCAAATAGATCGTTGAAAACGGGAGGTAGCGGAGTGCGCGGGCTGTGATCAGGTCTCTCGTAATTTTATTTGCCATGAGTCAGTTCATGGGGGAACATTGCGCGTTCGCTGTTTAACCGTTTTTTTACAACTTTACGAAAGTAGTAATTTTTACATTATTGTGCGGGGTATGTTCAGAATCAAATATAATTTACGGAGTATCCGGCAGTGTCCTAACACTCAGTTACTTAAATAATGGCTGAAGAGGTTCCATAAAACTGGTTCAACGCTACCAATGAGACGTCAAGGTCGCTCTCTTACTTCACGCACCGAGCAAGCTATTAAGAGATTCATTGACCTGTCGGAATTCTCTACGTGATGAAGTGCATTGACTCTGGGAATTTTGCGAAGCAGTTTAAGGCAAATTTTTAGATTTGATTTTGAGCTTCTTCTTTATAAGATCCATTTGAAAACGTTCCCATGATGACCAAACAATAAGCTCGTCATTATTAATTGCATTGTTTTTTGATATATAATTATGTAACGCTTAGACGTGATCGGACTTCAACTATTAACCGCAAAATTGATGGTGGTGGTGTATTGATTGCTATTCTATATACACTAGATCTATTGCGTAAACTGAAAGTCTGGAGGACCTTATTATTATTTAGTTTCTGGTAGGTGGTTGAAACAAGGAAATTATAGAATTTACTGAACCGATTTTGTTAAAAAAATTATGGAACCACCTCTGAAGCGTATCATTCAAACCTACTATAAAAGAAAAAAATACTACAAGATAATGAACATGACATACACCCTTGGGCCAAAATTCAACTTCCACGAATGTGTGCAGCTTGGAGGACAGCATCCACACCACAAACGATTAAAAAGTTGTGACGTGCCTGCTGGCTTTTCCATGCAGTTTTTATTATTTTTAATGACAAATAGTATAAATTATCTGCATGAAAAATACTGATTCCGATATTTTTGTTATTGGTAGAGGAAATAATATTGTTATGTACATATTTTAATAATCGTCTTAATTTTTCACGGTCCTTGACACTAGGGCTACTGTCGGTCTAGTTATCCACGTTAAAAGGCAGAGGGAGTGTACGTGAATTCGTAGAGCGTTCCCGGGTGACTACAGAATCACGGAGAGAGCCCAACAAAAGCATGTTAAAGCGGTCGGTAACTGTAGGTTCAGGTTACGTTTCGTGCGTAGGTAGTGACGGCGTACATAGCGTCACTGACGCGGCACGACATGGTGGTGCAGCAGTGCGCGGCGGAGCTGTGCGTGCGCACACTGGTGACGCGCGGCGCGGGCGGGCGGCTGCGCGCGGTGTGCCGCCGCGGCGCGCTCGGCGAGTCGCGGCCGCTCGCGTGCGCGCTGCTCTCGCTGGGACACGCGCACCGCGCGCCCTCGCAGCTCGCGCTCGACATGATGACGCGCCTCCACGCACACCAGGTCAGACCTTACACTATCTCTACTATACCACACAAATGTGTTTCGATCCTACCGACTGCGCCTATCGTAATTTACAAATTATTCAACGTTAGTTAAATCATGGTTCATGGCTGATTTATTCTTTACGGTTAGGTAGCCTTTGTAAGCTTACCAATACTTTGAAATTAGTTTTATCAAATCATGACCAGTTCCTACTCTAGTTTTTAACATGTTTCACTGGCGAAAAACTATAAACGTATATGAAGAAGTCTCGGCACTTCTGACCTTCTTCCCCAGCAGCGCAGTGAACCCAGCCATCTATGGAACGATAAATCATTCATCTCACAGTTTTGAACCAATCAGAGAACTTCAGAAAACCCTCCTTGCCGGGAATCGAAAGTAGTGACAATATTTTTCGAGAATAACTAGACACTACAAAATACTTATATTTGATTGCCTAAGAATAATTATTTTTTTTGTTGATATCGATAATAGTGACACGATTGTTTACATCTCTATAAATACTATTACGAATGTTAAACAATGTCAATTACAACATTGAACTCCACATTATCTATAGTTTCTAGTGGATGGCAGTTAGCACCATGAGTTATCGACTTATCATAGCCATGTTCTTTTGAATCGAGATAAAAACTCAGGACCATAGTTTAATTATTTAATAACTGTGTTATCTTTAATAACGACAAACTGCTCATTTATGTTTTTCTATGTAATAAGAGCCTACCTTTCTCAAAAAAGGATTGGACTTGAGATCTATAACTGTCACGTGAACTACATTTTGTGCACAAAATTTGATTGCTCCTTTAATGACATCGGTTATTTTAATTGCTGATTTGGCTAGTCTTTGACCACTATCTCACTCGGTGGCACATTAGTGATGATGCGGTCAAAAATGTTGTACAGGGTAACTTGGAATGATTGGCTTCCAAGGACAGCTGCCTACAACTGCTTAGCGGTTAGCTTGCGGACGTTCGTAAAATGACCTACCAACTTGCTAAATTCTTCAATTGTTTTGATACCAATTGATAGATTAATTTAATTCTTTAATCTATTACTTTACCTTATACCAAAGAATTTTCCCGCTGGGTCTTTGATCTGTTTCTTATATTAACATATTTATCGTGATTGTCTTAACCGCCACGACGTAACCAGTGATAATATGAACTAATACGAGTAACAACAGAAATGTGGTTGAATCTTGTACTAGCTCTCTATGAGCTGCTAATCTAGTTCGGGAAAGCTTTACAAAACTTTTCTAAACTATCGCATAATATCTTTGCACATGTAAAGTTTATCAAATGCATGTATCGATTTATATTATATGTTGTAATATTATCCGCTGCTAAGTCACGCCTGTCATTGCAGTTTCATCGTTCTCATTCTGTTTGACACTGCACTTCAATCATCATTTCAACTAGTTGTTATCTCGTTCGGCCCGTAATCAGTAATATAATAAGCTGCCATAGATTACTTAAAAAGGTTTACCTCAAACCCGTCACGTAGTCCTGCGTGTTTTCAAATGGGTGACAACTTTATGGTATTAGGCTTCGGCCGTGGCTTCTCACCACCCACTGTACAAAGACGTACCGCGTAATAACTCTGTTGGATCCCGGCACGATCCCCAGTAAAGCTATATTAGGGGGGAAAGGGGTGTAAGTAACTTTCTGAACGCACCTGAGCCTTTCAGTATTTCCGGGCCGACACGGTACACTCTCACCCTTCTTGTATCTGGCCTAAACCCGAATCGCGACTCATCGGAAAACATAATTTTATCCCATTGCTCGTGGGTCCATGTTCTGCGTTCTCTACACCATTCAATTCAATGTTCGGCCCGTAATCAGTAATATAATATCCCGCACATGACTTAAATTTTTCCTGTCGTAAATTTGTAATTTTGTAATGTAATCCGCAGAGCATGCGTTATTGCAACCATAAAAATATTTAAAATATCATAAACTTTAGGAAATAATCGAAGTGCTCCTGAGTTGGGACGACCCCATCAGCGCGGTGGGCGTGGCTAGACAAGCGGGCGGCGCGTGGGCCTCCATCCCGCCGAGGAAGCTGCTGGGCGCCGCACAGAGAGTGTCGCCCTCCGCGTTCGTAGCCGTCATGCACGCGCTATTCAATAGGAACGAACGGACGAGGGGCTCGCCGCACTTCTTGAAAGGTATGCTCTTAGACACACTACATTTTTTGCACCTATCAGTAGCAGTGGTCAAAAGTAATATTTCAATCTTAAATTTGACTTTGACTTTTTTTCTTAATGTTAAGTGAAGTCCTTATGACAAATATTTCTTCCATGTGTATAATTTGTTCTCAAGTCTTGTAGTGCACTCCGGTACAGCCTCAATTTACTGTACTGACTCCCAGCAACCTTGTTTTTTTATGAAATATTTATTCAACACGCCCGAGGTGCCTATAATTTTTTTAACACATTTAGCACATCACTCATGAGACCCACCTGATGTTAAGCGGTTACCTCTACGTATTACAGATGCATTTCGTCACCATTGACGAACCTAGCATATGACCTAATGGTTTTTTTTTTCAATTTAAGCTTAAATTTGTACCAATAGTGTAGGAATAATGTAGATTATAGTTATATATAAGAATTATAGTTTTAAAATATGACTGATCCTTAATTCGTGTTTGTTGTATTTCTAAATTTATGTCAAAATTATATAATACATACTTTATTTTATTACATAGGTGGCGAGTTTATATAAAAAATAAGAAAATCTATTTTATGGAGCAGAAATTAACCGCGAATGTCTCAGATTGTCATCACAACCATTTTTCAATTATTAAAGTGAACTTTTTAGGGTTCCTTATCAGAAAACCAGCCCCTTAGCACGAAGCCTCGTCGGGCATTGCGTCTGACTTTAAATGTCTTGTGTCTTTTGAACCAAAGCAACATAACAATATCATGTCTTGTTGAAGTTTTTCCTAAATACGTGTTATTTTACGGTTTGTCTTATAAATAACAATAACAAAAATTAAGAGGGGTCCTTATATAGTAGATACTAGTTACAATTTTAACAACGACTTGCTTTTTTGTGAAAATGGTTATTTAAGCTGGCATTAAACTTTGCATGAACAACTCATAAAATGTGCGAGTTGGACTCCCGCTAACAATCCCGAACTATATGAGTAAAAATTACCAGTTTCGGGAAATTGTGCTGGTTCGAAATCCTCGGCGGGCGGACTTTAGACGGGCTTAAATAAAATATCAACGCTGTGCCCCTGGTAGCTAATATAAACTTTTTATAAGGCCTTCGGTTACTATATTTTGATCTATAAACCATTATGGATCAGAATGTTAGGCATCAGACATCAAGGAGAATAAAAGAAGAGTGCATGAAGCAGGATGTGTGTCAGAATGGACAAGATGAGCAATGAGTATATCAGAGAGAGCTTGACAGTAGCATAGACTTTCGACACTTCTGACACGTCAAATCCACGCTAGGATGTGACGTGTCAGAAGTGGAGATGAAAAGTGGATGTGGGCGGACATAGAAGTAAAGGAAACCCAAAGAAGGTATGGATAGTCTGCGTGAATAAGGATATGTGTGCGAAAGTTGAGGACTAGTGAAATGGCGAACAACAAAACAGAGTGGAGGAAAATATGTTAAACCTAATGTGGGAGATAGGAAAGAACAAGATAAATTATTATAATCTAAATCTATGTTTATTAAAATATTTTCCACAAAGTTATCTTAATATGGGACAAGCTCTTTTAATTTTATATCTTATCTGTCAATTTTATGAGCCTCTAGCGCAATAGTTCATAAGACTATATTTTGTATTTTATTAATCTTTAATGTTATCTACTTCTTCACCTTATTCCTTCGGGAGGGTCGGCACAACATGTTGGGAGGACATTTTGCGAATACTCGCCGGGCTAGCTACCACCCTCAAGTAGAAAGCCTAGGGTGACTAGCGCAGTGCAGTTCGTTACTTGTGACGAAATGCATTTTATAAGCAGTATGTTACCGCTTAACATCTGGTTGGTCTAGTGCTTGATTGGTCACAAAAACATTCAAATAGTCATTAAGTTAGCTAATCCTTTGACCACAATCTCACCAATCAATGGTAATTGATGATGTGGTCGAAGGTGTTAACAGGCTTAACCTAGAATTACTGGCTCTCAAAGACACCTGCCGGAACACACTATTAGGTGCTTGGCGACAGATTTTCTACTTGAGGGTGGTAGCTAGCCAGGCGAGCATTCGCAAAATGCCCACCACCATGCGGTGAAGCTCAAGCCCACGGCGGGATGCGAGCCATGGACCTGCTGCGCGGCAGTAAATAGCCAATGCCACTGAGCAATCACTGTTTATAAAACTAACTTTTTAGTCTACCACAGTACTCTCGGAGTACACGATAAATATTCTAACGTGATCGTCACAGATTAAATGAAGAATGCTATCGTCGTTTTTACCTGTATTCTAGACCTGATACCTAAGAGTTTGTATATCACATTATTTATAGTCTATGTGCTTGAAAATTCACTGTAGTATCTATGATACAACCGGCTTCCTGACGTGACATCGCTTTCGTGAAATTTATATATTTTTATATGCTAGACGAACGAAACGGTGCCTGATGGTAAGCATCACGTCTGCTCATAACCAGTTGCAGTGTCATTGATCTACACACTGCACTGCGCTCGTCACTCCGAGATATCCGTTCTAAAGTCTCGTTTGCCCAGTAATTTCACTCGCTACAGTGCCCTTCATACCTTAACACAGTGCAATACTGCTTTGAGGCATAATACATGACATATATATATTGCGCTCCCCAGGAGCTACTCCGTTAGTGGCATTAGTAACTATCCTACGTTTCAGGAATGTTTTTACCAAATCTGTTTAGTCGTACCTACCTATGACAGCTTCTCATTTATAATCATCAGTACTAATATTATAAATGCGAAAGTAACTCTGTCTGTCTGTCTGTCTGTTACGCTTTCACGCCAAAACTACTGGACCGATTTGAATGAAATTTGGTATGGAAATAGTTTGAGACCCGGGAAAAAACATAGGATAGTTTTTATCCGACTGCGCAAAAAGAGGTTAATGTTTTCGCGCGATAGCCGACATACGCGCGGGCGGAGCCGCGCCCGGAAAGCTAGTACGTTATATTTCTACCACGAGCAGATATATTATATTTCTATGGCGTTTCGTTTGTTACAGGTGAACAATGCGACAGCTACCTCGAGTATTACAAGCAAATTACAGAACAATAACACCGCTAAAGTATAAATGGACACCAGAAAATTAAAATCTTCTGATATTTAAATAGATACACTATACAACTATACTCGTATCTATCTCAACATGTAAATAATAAGTACTGGTAGGTACTTACTTGTTAATTAATTAGCGTTAGCAAAAAGCTAAAGTGTATATTTTGTTATAAATTTTAAAGGATATTATATAATCTTGTTATAGTAAGAATATGTTGTTTTGTGTTTTTTTTGTGTTATTGTTACGTTACGGAACAAGCGCGAGGCCCAGGCACTGATGTTAAGTGGACTAACCTCTACCTATAACCGTTGCATTTCGTCACAAGTCACGAATTGCCCTACGCCTGTCACATTGAGATATATTACCTTTTTAGATATATAACCTTTATATATCAGTACTAATTTACCCTATATATCACACTTCTTAGGTAGTGTATGCCCAATGAAATTATTCTTTTCGGTAATGCATTTTCGGAACCAGTGAACGATCTAGATTTTTTTTATATTATTGTGACGGAACAAGCTCGAGGCCCACCTGATGTTAAGCGGTTACCTCTGCCTATAACAGATGCATTTCGTCACAAGTGACGAATTGCACTGCGCCCGTCACCTTGAGACATAGTTGTTAAGTCTCAAGTGCCTATAATTTTTACTGGCTCTCAAGGACTGCTGCTGGAATACTGTTAGGTACTTGGCGACAGATTTTTTGCTTGAGGGTGGTAGCTAGCCAGGCGGGCATTCGCAAAATGCCCTTCTACCATGAGGTGAAGTTCAAGCCGGCGGTGGGGATCAAACCAGGGACCTGCGGCACGGCAGTCAATAGCCAATGCCGCTCGGCCATCATTGCTTTAAAACTTGTACGATTTCTTCTTTAGTAAATATCGTTAAAATAATAATTACTTTCTGCAACTCCACTGAAACGTCGCGTCGCGTCGAGGTGTTGAAGTACTTTAAACATGATTCGAAATTTTAATTCGTAAAATATACATTACAATACAATAGACGCTCTTGTTCAGTTATTTTAACCGAAAAGCAAAGTCAGATTATCATAACAGGATCGTTCAAATAACCGGTAACTTGGTTAGGCCTAAAAACTAAACCGGTAAACATAAACATACATTCTGGTCCAATTTAATGGGGCAGGCTTTTGTTCAATAGTAGCCGTCTTTCAGCTGATGTTTAAGATGAATCTACTGCTTAACTTTATTCGGCGGCCTAACTCGACTAGCCAATGTTATAGCTACAAACGTTTATATGTTTACTAGCTTTCCGGGCGCGGCTAGGCGATAAAAACTATCCTGTTTTTTCCCGGGTCTCAAACTATTTCCATACCAAATTTCATTCAAATCGGTCCAGTAGTTTTGGCGTGAAAGCGTAACAGACAGACAGACAGAGTTACTTTCACATTTATAATACTAGCTTTCCGGGCGCAGCTCCGCCCGCGCGTATGTCGGTTATCGCGCGAAAACATTAACCTCTTTTTGCGCAGTCGGATAAAAACTATCCTATGTTTTTTCCCGGGTCTCAAACTATTTCCATACCAAATTTCATTCAAATCGGTCCAGTAGTTTTGGCGTGAAAGCGTAACAGACAGACAGACAGAGTTACTTTCACATTTATAATACTAGCTTTCCGGGCGCAGCTCCGCCCGCGCGTATGTCGGTTATCGCGCGAAAACATTAACCTCTTTTTGCGCAGTCGGATAAAAACTATCCTATGTTTTTTCCCGGGTCTCAAACTATCTCCATACCAAATTTCATTCAAATCGGTCTAGTAGTTTTGGCGTGAAAGTGTAACAGACAGACAGACAGAGTTACTTTCGCATTTATAATATTAGTACTGAAGTACTGATACTGATTAGTACTGATGTATGTATTTACATAAGAAACGTTAACCTGGGAGTCAGGTTTCTACGTTGACTTTTAACTGTAGTTAGCATGATTTGCCTGATACGTGCAGGATGACATAATCAATAGTACTAATATTCAAACTAGCTGATGGGATTACATTGTCACCTTGAAGCGGGTCAGTATGTTAATATCGTATCGAATATACATTTCAATCTTATCTGGTCCTCGATTAGATAATTAAGTAGGTACTTTAACGCTTGAACACTAAGGCAATTAAAATCTTCGTGATAACTTTGATAACCACGTAGCCTCATGCTTGAAAGATAAACTTCTTTTATTTACGTTATCGGGGGGCGAAATGAGCTTGTCACGGGAATTATGGTAGTGATACGCGCACGGAATGCTTACAAAAGCCGTAGTACGAATATTTGCGTCATATCAGCATAGAAATAGTAGGTACCTGCAATTTACTACGCAATGTTTCTATAATTTCCATTTTTGAAGCGCTCGTAGCGTCGTCATGAGTTGTATGGGTGACCGCTAGTGACATTACTACTGAGAGCTTCCGTGCTAAGGGAAAGCCGTTGTCGGTCCCAGTTGTTTTCTTAAGTTGGCAGTCGTTATAGCATGGTGGTTTAGGGCATTTTGGGAACGCCCGCCTGGTTAGCTAAAATCTGTCGCCAAGCACCTGATGGTGTGGTCAGGCAACTTTTTTTTTTTTTAATTTACGTAATTTTATTGCTTTATTCCAGGTGATTTACAAATGTGTTATAAGTAATGGATGATCGCTGTGACATGTGGTTAAAGATATATATTTTTTTTATGCCTGATAGGTTAGCCTTTGACCACTATCTCACCTGATGGTAAGTGATGATGTGGTCGAGGATGTTGTTCAGACTAACCGAGAGTTACTGGCTCTCATTACTCTTAAGAATAAATTCACTTAGGTACATGAGAAACATAAAATTAAATAACATGTTTGTTAGGCTTAGTACAACTTGCAAAACGCAATCAAAAATCGGTTCGGTCCGAACGAAGGAATTCCGCTCGTAAGGAATGTGTGTCTATTTAAGCAGAAATAACGCAACTGGAAGTGACATCAAATATACCTACTATAAAGGTGTGCAACATATCACACTTTTAATTATTAGTTTATTATACCCACATTATTAACTGAAATTATTACATGCAACTCTAAACTTTAATCGTTTTTGAGATGTAGGTACGCCTCATTATTTTGATTGCTTGAACTGTCATCAGGATGGCTGTCATATCTATCTCCCAATGAGGTGTTTGTTTTGAGTTAATTTTATACGAAATTTGAAAAACTATTTTGTTAAATAGAACAATTTTGGAGTTAAATATAAATATTCGTTCTAAGAACTCTAGTTGTCAGTGCCCCTTGGTGGTCTACAAATCAAATATGTTTAAAATCTGCTCTGCAATGATAGGAGTTCGATGCAAAAAACCGCATCAAAATCGGTCCAGTAGTATCCGAGGAAGGAATGGTAAGATAGATAACATAGGTAGGTGGTACTTATAAACAACATATAATCCCATACACACATGTGTACCGGCGGCGTCTCCGTTCCGTAAGTCGAGAAAAAAGCAGTCGACATCCATCACCATTTTTACTCGACACTGGTACAGACTGACACAGTAATGAGTCTTACGATATAAAAGAGACCAGTTGCCAAATTAAAAAAAAATACCCAAGTTTGACGCCTTCCAAACGGAAACGGTTATTAAGTAAGAGTTTGGACGGAGGTAGAGGAAGGCCAAATAAGTTACTATGGATGGTCTGCGTGAAGAACGATATGTGTGTGAAAGTTGAGGACTACTGAGATGACGGACAACAGAACAGAGTGGAGGAAAATATGTTGCACCGACCAAACTTACTGTGGGAGAAGGGAAGGAACAAGAAAGCAATTATTATTATCGAAACCTATGTGTATTGGAATATTTAAACTCGTTTATCACATGTGGTTATCATGGAGCATGTTATTTTTCTTTTTGTATCTTATCTGTCAATTTAATTAACCTCTGACGCAACAGTTCACATGACTATGGAATTGTGATAGTATTTTTTCTATAATAATGGCTAAGGTTATCTTCTTCATCACCATATCCGTATCCCACGCACAAGTGGGGTCTGACAACGTGATGTTTGCCTCCAGTCTGTTCTGTTGATTTGAGTATTTGTCTATCGTCTTTCCTTATGATATGGTAGTTTATTACTTTTCAACGTAATGGAAAAAGGGAAATGGTGCCAATTTTATCCATCCTGTATTTCTTGTTCTTTACGTTTACTTAATATCGCCAGCATTCTGGATACTTGAAGCAATAAATACTGAAAAAAAGAGAACAAACTTACGACTATATAGGAAAAACTTTCGAAGCAGTGATGGCTCAGTGGCATTGGCTATGGACTGCCGCGCAGCAGGTCAATGGTTTGAATCGCGCCGCGGGCTTGAGCTTCACCGCATGGTGGAAGGGCTTTTTGCGAATGGCCTGGCTAGCGACCACCCTCAAGTTGAAAATCTGTCGCCAAGCACCTAACGGTGTGTTACAGCAGCAGTCCTTGAGTGCCAGTGAAATTACAGCCACATGAGACTTAACAACTATGTCTCAAGGTGACGGGCGCAGTGCGATTTGTCACTTGTGACGAAATGCATCTGTTATAGGCAGAGGTAACCGCTTAACATCAGATGGGTCTCGAGCTTGTTCCGTCACAATAACATAAAAAATCTAGATCGTTCACTGGTTCCGAAAATGCATTTCCGGAAAGAATAATTTCATTGGGCATACACTACCTAAGTAGTGTGATATATAGAGTAAAATAGTACTGATATATAAAGGTTATATATATATTATATCTATAAAAGGTATAATGGTATAGAGCTACGCAGAACGGGCAAAAAACTCTAGGCCATTGTTTTTATTTTCTTAATTTCTTTACCAAGTCTATTATAAAACTATTACAATATTTACTAACGTTTTTACTTGTCTTTGCTATTCTTAAACCTGTCACCGCTATTTTATCATTATTCGTAGGTATACTAAGTTCTTTCATGCAAACAATATTTTCAAAAATATATAGACTTGGTAAAGTTTAATAAAATCCCTCAGTGATTTGCTAGAATCCATTCCATATATAGCACGAACTGCCTGCTTTTGCACGATTAAATGGTCTCTATATTAGCTACTGTTCCGCACAACAATACCTATACCATACGACATAATGCTCTGGAAATATGCAAAATAAACAAGCCGAGCTGTATCTATATCCGTCCACTGCCTTATCTTATGAACGGCATTTACAGCAAAACTAAGTCTCTCGAACAGATTATTCAAGGAGCACCCCACTGTAGTCATTCAAATCAATTCCATGTTTAAATTTGTGCAATAACGCCTGCCATGCTGATAAGCTTACAAAATTATCATGAAAACAGAAATTTTAACCAACAGCGGGATTCAAACCCTCGACCGTTCGTCTCTAGAGCAGAAACAAGCTATGCTAATCGTTTCTTTATAAAACCGAGTCATACTAGATGTTCCTGTTCCCCCTATCCCAGCCGTCCTTTTACAATTATGTCGGGGGTAGGCTCTCGACGAAATTATTATTAAGTTGGCTTCTGCAGTAATAAGACCACAATTAATTCGTAATTTTATAAATGGGGAATTTGATTACTATGATAACCTTTTGGCAGGTTAGGTACCAACATCAAATCATATAAGAAATCTTAAATCTCGCTTAAACCAGTATGAATTTTTCGAGCATGATGTTTATAAAACATGATAACTAGGTTAGCAAGATGTTTGGTGTTCCAATTATCATCGATGTTATACCTAGGTAGGTAATCAACAGTATCATGGCGCAATAGTTATCTACGTCTTGACCAGTAGGTTTTTTCTTTAATGTTCATTATTACAATTCATCTCCTTTAACCCTATTTCCAGACTCCGAGCTCTAATAAAATAAAATGTCATCATCCAACCTACAAAACTGCTTAAGGCCCGGTTTTAGTCAATCAGTAGGCAAATTTAGCGTGCGAGAGTTGCGGGCTATTGACGCTACGCAGCGCTGCGCTCTAGTCGCACAGCGCGCGACAGGTCTCAGGTCGCTAGCTCGATGTCCCCAGCCGCACGCTATTAACGTCACAGTGTAAATTAAATAGTTGATCAACTTTAGGTATCTGCTACTAAATCCAGAACTGCATCTAATAATAATAATTTTGTTCTTGTGAAATTATTTATTCGCTTTTAGAATAAAAATATTCGTTTCACACTAAGTTCCTATTTTTATTAGATTTTGTTCGGATACATTGTTTATAGGGTTCCGAGCCCAAAACGCAAAACGGAGCTGTATGTGCCCGATGTCTGACTGTATGTCCGTCCGTAAGTCATTGGTCTTTAGCTCGTAAACGAAATAAGTAACAAACCTGAAATTTTGATATATTGTGTAGAACGTTTACCGAAACAAAAGACAAATAATGGACTACACTTTATTTATGTTATTATTTTTGTACGTAGTAAGGTAGCTGAAAAATTGCATCCTGGCATGTAAATGTATAGTAAATGTATAATTAGTATTAATTAGTATGAAATAACTTGCGGGTTGAAAACAGAATATTTTAGATGAGCATGGTACGACTTTAACAATTTATTGCATACTTTCCTATGATTTGTAACTTTAGTTCGGCATAGGTATTATAAAATACAACAAACTAATCGAGGCTAATATTATAAAAAGGAATTATTTTATTTTGTAATTGTATATAACTGATAAACGGGCTAAAAAAATCAACACTGTGCCCGTAGAAATACGATTCTAAAATGTAGGTTGAGCACATGTAAGCAGCCATGAAGACCTCTCGGCGCGGTCAAAGTAAAATTTTATAAAAGTTCTGTAAATAATTCTATAAAAGTGTCTTCAAAGTATGGAAAATAAACCAATTTGGGTCAAAATCGATATCTAGGTTGATGTAGACATTATTATTCCAAATTTAGAATTTTCATTTTTAACCAAATCAATTTCCAGCCAAATGGCAGACGCGAATCACTTGGCAGACGTCTTCGAAAAACGAATTCCAAATTCAGAATAAAAACGCCCAAAGCAACCTAGATATAGATATGCAGCCATATTGGAGTAACTTTTTTACTTGGCAGACGTCATTAAAAAATAAATTCCAAATTTAGAAAAATTACGTCCAGAACAACGTAGATTTTGAATTTGCAGATGACATCGAATAATAAATTCCAAATTCAGAATAAGAACGTCTAGAACAACCCAGATTATGAATTTCAGCCAAATCAGAGTAACTTTCTTCACTTGGTAGGCGTCAACAAAAATTATTCCAAATTTGGAATTAAGTCACCCAGAAAAACAGACATCAATTTTCAGCCAAATCGGAGTAACTTTATTGACTTGGCAGATGGTATTGAAAGTATGAGTTCATATTGGGAATAATGACGCCCAGCTCAACCTAGATATAAAGTTTCAGCCGAATCAGAGTAACTTTCTTCACTTGGCAGATGACATCGAAAAATAAATTACAAATTCGGAATAAAGACGTCAATAACAACCAAGATTATAAATTTCAGCCAAATCGGAGTAACTTTCTTCTCATGGGTAGGCGTCATTGAAAAATTTATTCCAAATTTGGAATCCAGAAGTCGTCCAGAAAAACCTAGACATAGATTTTTAGCCAAATCGAAGTAACTTCATCACTTGGCAGACGTCATCGAGAAATAAATTCCAAATTTGGCATAAGGACTTCCAGAAAAACCTAGGTATAATTTTTCAGCCAAATCGGAGTTACTTTATTTCACTTGGCAGATGAAAAAAATATATTGAAAAAATTAGTCCATATTGGGAATAATGACGCCAAGCACATCCTTGATATCAATTTTCAGCCGAATCAGAGAACTTTCTTCACAATATTTCTGGTTCTCAAGGACACATTGCGGTACACACTGATAAGTGCTTGGCGACAGATTTTCAACTTGAGCGTAGTAGATAGCCAGGCGCTCATTCGCAAAATGTCCTACCACCATGCAAAATTTATGGTTCTCAAGGACACAAAGCGGTACACACCGATAAGTGCTTGGGGGCAGATTTTCTTCTCGAGGGTGGTAGCTAGCCAGGAGCGCATTCGCAAGATGCCCTACCACAATGCAAAATTACTGGTTCTCCAAGGCACATAGCGGTACAAACTGAAAAGCACTTGGCGACAGATTCTCTTCTCGAGGGTGGTAGCCAAGCGCGCATTCGCAAGATGCCCTACCACCATGCAAAATAACTGGTTCTCAAGGACACATAGCGGCACACAACGCTTAGCGCTTGGCGACAGATATTATATTTGAGGGTGGTAGATAGTCAGGGGGGCACTCGCACTTTTGTAATTAGAAATATTATTTCAAATTACAAAAATTTTTCCTCCTACTTTTACCCAAACGTATCGGTAGTTGCATCGGTTAATTTTATCATATTTTATGGGTAACCGTTAACCTTTATAAAGCGGCCTTCTAATGCTCTCGTGATCTCCCGATTCAGACAGCTATAAACTGTTTCCAAAACCATACTATACTTTTTTACTGTGGCGCGTGAAAACAATGCCATCGAGAAAGTATTTTTTTTATTTAGGGAGAACATACATGTTGACTGCCACTGTTGGCTGTTCAACCCCATCGTACTTTGCATTTTTAATTATTTTTTTAACATATTTCTAGCACGTATTGACCGGCAGAACTTTGTTGGAGAAAACGACACGCGTCCTACCTCGATGGCGCATCGCGCCTAGGCGGGCACTAAACGGAGTGCGCGATAGCTTGAATCGTTAGATTTGTAGTTTTTTTTTCTTGTTTAAAACTATAGCTGAATTAGAAAATGTGTCTTCATACGTTCCTTATAAATAACAAGATCTATCTATTGGTATAACTTCCACATGGTTTTATGATAGTATCTTTTAGTTCTAGTCATTTGAAAAGCGAAATGGTGTTATGTTTGATAAAAAAAAATATCGAAGAAATTATTCAATAACACGTTTTTGACTTTATAGGAATGCATTCATTCATAGGAACTCCATACCTGGAGAGTATGTACAACTTTATGTAAATAATTTTATTTATTCTAAATTTTCAGTGTTATTTGAGTTACAGATTTTAAAAAATGTTTAAAATAACTACAACAGGGCCTTAAAGGTATCTCTAACCGAAATATTTATAAAAAGTCCTCATTTTTGGTAGATGCCTCCGAGGTTTCTTGCGGAGGGATATTTTTTTTCCGGTTATTCCCGTATTTTGTCACCACCGTCGCTGTTCCCAGTGGCGACATGGTTGGCGGACCCACTGGGAAAACTGCTGTATCGATAAGTATATTTTAAAGTTTTCAATTAAAGACACTTTTAAAAGAAATATGTATTGTAAACTTTAATGGTAAGCCTTTTTTGTGGCATCGAAAAATGCATACGGATACAGCACTGGCAAGCTGCGATTCGGTGGATTATGTCGTGCTAAATATCAGTTAGCCCCACTGCCAGCTAAAAACCCCAAGGTGGTCCTTACGCGTGACCAACGTCTGGGGATTACCTACTCCCGCCTCGTTGGATTCACTGAAACACGGGGCCATCCACACAACATGAGGACTTAACCCTGATGGTGGCTATCCCCACAACCGACGCACCAGGCCCAACGCCTCAAGGGATCGGAAGATAAATATTATCTCTCTCCTTCTGGGATAGAATAATTCGTAGAACGAGGCTACCAACCTTCTTAACATCATTGTCATCTGACATTTAAGTCGTGGTATGGCTGGGGCTGGTCCTTTCGGCAGAACTGACGTCTTTATTCAGGGATCAAAATTGTTTTGGGATGAAATTAAAGAAACTATCAGAGCTCTATATAACACTACTCTCTGGGTTGCAAGGCTTGCAAGTACCAGGCACTGGCTTGGGCTTCTTCGTCTGCAACGCGGCACATTGGACCGGGTATGTACTTATGAAATACACATATTATTAATACATAAAATGTGTAATATATTAAGCTGCCATTTCTGAATAAAAATTTAAAAATATAAATAATAATATAAACACCAACTTGTAACAAAAAATAATTTATTGTGAATCCAGAATTACATTCATAAAGAGCTTTTATTTTCCAGATATAATAGAAAATATTAGAAAAATGGAACAGTAATTAAATGCCTATCAAATATTAATTCAGAAGTGAATAACAGCACGGAGAGCTTTGCCTGCATGCATGAGATGAAAAGCCTCATTGATCTCCTTGAGAGCTAAGTTGTGAGTGACAAAATCATCTAGTGGCAGTGCCTTGGACATATATTCGTCAACTAGTTTTGGTACACTGTCTCTGCTCTTATAACCACCAAAAGCCGTTCCTTTCCATGTCCTTCCAGTGACAAGCTGGAATGGGCGAGTGCTGATTTCTTGGCCAGCTGCTGCGACACCAATGATTACAGACACACCCCAGCCTTTATGACAGGCTTCCAAAGCTGCCCTCATTGTATTTACATTACCAATACATTCAAAAGTGTAGTCCAAACCACCATCAGTCAAGTCAACAAGAACTTGTTGAATTGGTTTTTCATAATCTTTGGGATTTACAAATTCATTTATTCCAAATTTCTTTGCTACTTCAAATTTGTCCGGGTTGATATCAACACCGATGATACGTTTGGCTCCAGCATTCCTGCAGCCCAGTGCTACAGCTAAGCCCACAGCTCCAAGCCCAAAGACAGCACAGTTTGAGTCAGGTTCAACTTTTGCTGTGTTAAGTGCAGCTCCATAGCCAGTAGGTACTCCACATCCCAATAGGCAAACTTTGTCGAGAGGCGCAGATTGATCAATCTTGCAAAGAGAGATTTCAGCTACAACAGTATATTCACTGAATGTGGAGCATCCCATGAAGTGGAAGAGCTCTTGACCTTTGCAACGGAAACGGCGTGTGCCGTCAGGCATGAAGCCCTGTCCTTGTGTGACACGTACTTTTTGGCAGAGGTTGGTCTTAGGATTAAGGCAGAACTTGCACTCTTTGCACTGCGGTACATAGAGGGGGATCACATGGTCACCAGGCTTCACTGATGTGACTCCTTCACCAATGCTCTCAACGATGCCGCCGCCTTCATGCCCGAGTACTACCGGGAACACACCCTCAGGATCCGCGCCGGACAAGGTGTAGGCGTCAGTGTGGCACACGCCGGTGGCGGTAATTTTAACGCGTACTTCTCCAGCTTTAGGCGGATCGACTTCGATCTCTTCAATTGAAAGATCCTTGCCGGCTTCCCACGCGACGGCCGCTGAACACTTAATCACTTTTCCAACTGTAGACATGACTGCGCTTTACTACTGCCTGTGAAAGAATGAAACGGACAGTGATAACGTACAGAATGACAAGCTTAGAATTCCTAGCACGATAACAATGGGTTATCGATGATGTAATTCAGTGTTCAATACGCACGTATGGCATGGCAGCGTGATATGATAAATAAGAACGATTACCTACCAACCAAATATAACCTTGAACTTTGAATTCTATGGAAATTTTAGCTTGGTAACATACATATTTATTATATTATAACAGTGAAACCGCTACATACGCAGAGCAAATTTCATTCTCAATTTTAATCAAAACAATCGAAGTACATACCTAAATACTTACACTGTGGTTCAAGTCACGCAAATATGCGCTATTTGCACTGTATGCACGCAAACGGTCGGTTCATAACTTGCTAAACAGACACCACGATAGCGCAAGGACGTCATCCATGACGTCACCTCCGGCCGCAAACAACGCTCACAGAAAAGTGGTAGTGCAATGTATGCACAAACGTCAAACTCAAATCTGACAGATAGATGAGGAGATTTTTGTTGTTGTGGTTAGAATGTTGTACGTACAAATATCTGTTCACAAAATAATGCCTTGAAATGCAATACTTCTATTATCAATAATTAGATTTTGGGTCAATTGCGAATAAGCAAATTGACAGTTAGCAGATGTTATTAGCGCGGCTACATATCGGTTCACATCGTTTGCGCGCACACAATGCATATTCTCGTATTTCAGTTATGAACCAAGCTTTTGCAATGTATGCAGTGACAGCAGTGTTTGCGTGATTTAAACCGTAGTGTTACAGTAAAACTTTGTTAACTTTGGTAATTCAAAATAAATGAAATGAATTAATGAATCGAATTTCAAAAAAAATCATCAGTACCATAGATCAAACATTCACTACTTACTTTCATATCATTCTTACACTACGGTTTAAATCACGCAAACAGTGCTGTCACTGCATACATTGCAAAAGCTTGGTTCATAACTGAAATACGAGAATATGCACTGTTTGTGCGCAAACGATGTGAACCGATGTGTAGCCGCGCTTATAACATCTGCTAACTGTCAATTAGCATTTTCGCAATTGAACCGAAATAACCTTCACGTCAATTATTGATAATAGAAGTATTGCATTTCAAGGCATTCTTTTGTGAACAGATGTTTGTATGTTTACATTCTAACCACAATAATAATAAAAACCTCCTCATCTATCTGTCAAGATTTGAGTTTGACGTTTGTACACACATTGCACTACCACTTTTCTGTGAGCGTTGTTTGCGGCCGGAAGTGAGGTCAAAGATGACGTCATAATGCTATCGTGGTGTCCATTTAGCAAGTAATGAACCGACCGTTTGCGTGCATACAGTGCAAATAGCGCATATTTGCGTGAATTGAACCGTAGGGTTACTATACGTATTTACTTCCTCATATCGTAGATCAGTAAAATGCTCTTTAGACGATCAAAGACCGGGTTATAATACACGTAGTATTATATGTGTTCTATGATTACACTCATATGAGGTCGACTCTAAATCACGAGCTTAATTAAAACTTACTTATAATTGGTATTAATCCTGTCAAATGCATAATTTGGTATATGTAATAAGATGAAGTAATATAATTGTAATCGCCAAGATTAAAAATATTATTCAAAAAAAAAAAACTATTTAAAAAAATAACAAACAATTTTATATTCATTTGATACAGTAGCGTTTTTGTAATGGTGGCTTACTAATTGTTCTTATGATGTCTATAATGTAAAACAAACTTTCTGATTTTTTTTAAAAAACTTAATTTTTCAGCCTATCCTTTTTCAGTGATTGTTTTAGATTTTTTTTTATCAATATTTACTTAAATGAAGACCCATTCAGAAAAAAAATTTAAGAAAAAGGATTTAATTTATTGGAGAAAATCCTCATTAGTAATCTAGGCACATACACAATGACTTTTAAATTTGATGAAGAACAAGAGAGTTTGTTTTTGTTGTCTGTCATGTGCTAAAAAAATAATAACAAAGTTTTTTTATATTTTTTCGACGAAGTAGGTAAATAAAAATGGTATTTCAGAAGACAATAAGTTTTCTTCCTTAAAAGATCCACAAATATGTAAATAAGTTGGGTCGGATACCTATGAAGTATTTTAACAAAAATAAACAAAACGAAAAAAAAACAAAATAAACAAAACAAAGAATGAGATTGGCTGAAGGAATAATAATGTTTATTATGAAAGAACTTACACTATGAACTTACACAAAATATATTATATCAGGATATAGTATGTACCTATCATTATTATACGAAAAATTTAAGTCTATTGATGATCACTGAGTCTCACACTAGGGTGACCTGTGTCGTGAGATTCAGTCCCTTCCTCTTTGGAATTACTCTATCAAAGTTAAAAATATAAATGAAAGAAATAGTTACTAAATATAATGAAAGAAGTATAATAAAAGCACACCTACTTATTTATAAAATCATAGACAACGATACATAAAATAGAAATATCTCAGGTGGAGTATTGTAGAAATAGATATATTTATTATTATATATATTGTGCGTGTAGATACGTATGAGTTAATTAGGTATGAGCTACTTATAAATTATTTATTTTTTAGATAATTAAGAATATTCTGTATGTTCGTGTCGGGCTTAAATTGCCATGCCTGCATAAATTTAATTCTGTCAACTGTCTGTAATTCTAGGTTTTCTTTACCTGACCCTTTTACGACTCTGCGTTTGGAGGAGGGGCGTTTATATGTCACTGTGTTCCAGTGATCTTCATTCTCAGACAAAGTTTTGTCTTTGTCATTGTGTTGGCTGTAATGTTCCGGTTTATAAGTCATCGTTACAGCATCATTCGTTTGTTTTTGCACTTTCATAGTAGCATCTCGTGATGTCATCGCAGCTGTTGGTAACGATGCACTGGGATTGGTCATTTTTCCCTTAAGTTCAGTTCTTGTCGGTGACGGCTCGGCTGCGGTTGACATGCGCTTGTTATTAGTTGCTTGTGTTGCTAACCGGACCTGGCGAATCGGGCGCTCCGTTTGTGTTTCCACGATTTCTTTACGCGCGTTCATTGGCTTTGCCGACAAAACGTTTTCAAATCTCGCTTCAACAGCTGACTTAAGGTCTATAACCACTGTTAATAATATAATATAATCTGATTGTTAATAATGGCGGTTTGTTCTCCGAGTTTGCGATTCAGGTCATCAATTTTTCTGTTTTGATTAGTGATTGTGCACTTCAAACCACGAACTTCACTCGCCACATCTGTGATAGATTTTAATAACTCACGTACAGTATTTTCCGTCACTTTTTGAGCCATAATTATAATTTAACATTCAATTAACACGGGAGTGAGATAAGTAGCGTGCGGTACCCACACATTGCATGTTATGTTTCCGTCGTATAACTTCTCATTCAAATATGAGAACCATTTTTAACAATATTGCACCACAATAAAAATATTCTAATTTACGACCTATTACAATACAAACTAAATTTACCTCAAACGCTCGGCTGAAGCAAAAAATCAAAATAATTGCGCATTACGCAACTGTCCAAGAAGGCTTCTACACGTGCGTGGGAAGCAAAGAAATCAAAGATAAAAAGAAAGCAAAGATATGAAAGTAGGTATGGTTCGGTTAGTTATATTATGTAGGTATTTGTTTTACTTTTTAATAATTAAGAACTTTAAACTTTACTTTTACGTTAAACTAAGGAATTAGTAAATATGAGCTAAAAGACTGTCAGTTCTGGGTGTGGTAAAGTATAGAAATAGAAAACAAAAAAGTGTACCTAATTATTAAAAAAATATGGGACAGTAAAATTGCTATTTCTCTATTCTATGATAAAAATCGAGAGTTTGTAGAAGATAATCCTCATTAAGGAAAGTATATATACATAGGAATTAATGAAAATCTTTTGTCATTTATTGTTTTTTTGTTTTTTTCTTTACGTTTGATATAATTTTGTATTGATTTGAATTTGATTAAATTTTGCTGAGCCACTCCCGAGCTAAAATTGCTATTTCTCTATTCTATGATAAAAATCGAGAGTTTGTAGAAGATAATCCTCATTAAGGAAAGTATATAACTTCAACTTCAACTCTTGTATTGTGGCTTCTGTGGACACCACTACAATTTCGCCAATGTCACGTAGTTAGATAGACCATCAAACGAAGGAGATTGTTTGGTTTTAATGAGTTATGTCCGGTGAGAACTGTCCAAGCCGAAATTGGTGCTGAAACATAAGATGTTAGTTGATCTAACTACTGGACGAACACAATCACAAATATACACACAAACACAAATACGTTATATATAGGGGAAATATAGAACACCTGGGAACAACTATTGGTTAATGTTGTCTTAGGTTTTCGCGATTGTTACACATAGTAATTAAACAACTTTAAACGGTTTAAATCGCGTATATTTGTCATTATTTTTGTCCCGACGTTTCACTCAACTATTGGTTAAGTTATATAATATAAGTACAGTTAATTTATAGCTTTATTTTATTTTTATATACATAGGAATTAATGAAAATCTTGTGTCATTTATTGTTTATTTTTAATTTTCTTTACGTTTGATATCATTTTGTATTGATTTGAATTTGATTAAATTTTGCTGAGCCACTCCCGAGCTGCGGGCAGACCAAGCAGACTCTGCCTCGGCTACAAAGGGCACGCTCACCCCACCACCATCAGAAGCCTCGGCTACAAAGGGCACGCACACCACGCCACTATCAGAACCCTCGGCTACACAGAGCACGCTAACCCCGCCACCATCAGAGTTAATTATTATCTAATATATTTTTTTTATTTGTTTTTAATTTAATTTGATTGTATATAATAAAGGTTGAAGTAACGATTATGAATTTTCCTTACATTATTGCACTAGTAAATTCCTCTAAAGATGGTTGTCATTGTATTCTGAATAAATAAATAAATCTTTACCCTAGTGAAAGTTAATGAATCCATCTTCAAATTCAAATTCAAAATAATTTATTCAATTTAGGCGTCTACGACGCTCTTATGAAGGTCAATTACAAATTTAAATATTGAAATATTTTTCATTGTACTACCACGTTCAGCAAAAAAAGTTATAGAGCCACTAAACATAAGAACGGGCACAGATTACTTAATAGTTACTACGTAACAGATAAATCACTCCAAGGAAAAATGACAATACCTACTGCTATAATAACCTACTCCCTCTAGTAGCTAGACGTTGCAAGCCAAAATGAACCAAAGCTTACGAACATAAAGTTGACTTTGCTCTGTAGGTGCGCGCCGCCACGTGCTCAGCGTAGATTGTCAGGGCTGCCTCTTTCGATATATATGTCAGTAGGTATTTGCAGTAAACTTTATAATTGAAAAAAAAGAATTTCTTCTGTTTTAACATGTTTTATTTTTTAATTATCAAGAAATTATACATAACTTACAAATGTTTTATTTTGATGTAATGTTTAATAAATTTTTTGCCTTGGCGAAATTCTCGGTTATTAAACTTAATTGTGGAAAATATTCTGAATCGTATAAATAATTTAAGTAGGTATTCTTGTGGGAAACAAGGGCAAGGGGAGTTAAAAGGAATATTTTTTAAAAGATCAAGGAGCTTGCGACCGGGTTTTTGTCTCATGTTAATTTCAAAATTTTTAACAAATGTGATTTCTAGATTTTTTACATAATCGTAAAAGGAATCTGAAGGTACTTTTAAACTTCCATAAAAAGACAATGTTTTGTTGAAAGCTTTAAAATGAATGAATATTCTGGATTCATCGACATTAGGAATATTATTTAATTCTGCACATAGAGCACATAGTGTACCACTATTTTTATTATTAGTTTCCATGTTAAATTAGTAAGTAACAAAACAAACAACGAACGTCGGGCTACAAGTCCGGTAACACAAAATATTTCCTCGCGTACGAACGCTCCGCGCGGCTGTCGGCAACCCACTGAGAAATAAGCAGTCGACTGCCCGGCGGCCGGTAGGTACTTATCGCGCGCAAGTACATGGAGTGAAAGAGGCCTGGAACGGGTAAGAAACTCGGGGCCATAGAGTTTTCTTTTCATTCATACAATTCTAGGTTAGCCTGCACAACATCTAAGACCACGTCATCTAAGTGATGAAGTGGTCTTAGATGTTGAGTTTATTAGGTGAGATAATGGTCAAAGGCTAACCTATCAGGAATAAAAAAAAATAATAAAAAAAATAATTCATGCATTATTGTTTTAAGCATTATATTTGAGAATATATAATATGATATCACTTGCATGTGTGTACCTATACCGTGCAGAAAAATAACAAAAATTATATTGTTTAAAAGTGTATTAATAACTAGGTTAAATCCCGCGCTAGAAGGTTACTGATGGCATACACTGAAGCGCAAATATGCATTTGTAAGCATTTTATATTATGAAGTCAAGATTCTTCTCCCGTTAGAAAGTATATTCTGTGCACGGCTTCGACTGACATAACCGTAGGTAGTATAATTTAATCTATTCTATCCATGGAAGTACAACAGGACTGAGCTGTTGTCGCAAAATTGAAGCCGAACGAGAGCTCAGTAACTGTACCTCTTATCCCACTCTGGCAATGGTGACAATATTGAAATATGATTTACGGACAATACTTTTTTTTATAAAAAATGATTTGTGATCTGACGTCAGCAGATCATTGCTTCAGATGGATTTTAATCGAAGATGCTAATGATGAACTTGCCCTTTGCGGCTAGATAAAATTACGATAAACTACCTATTGTGGTATATTTCATTAATAAGGTAAGAAAAAACAAGTTAAGTTTCCATTTAAGTGTAATTCTAAATCAGATATTGTTAAATAAAACAGTCTTGTGAAGTTTCTGCCGTAAACCAAGCTTATTCCTTATATGTTTCATTGTTTCTAATTTTGCATTATGAGTTAAACTGATATTAGGATCTTAAGGAAATCTAAAATTTAAACAAAGTCATTTTAATAGAGAAAGGAATAAAATATACATAGGTATTTAATTTATTTGTTCTTGAACTAGAATTGGATAGTCATGCATGGTCACCGTAATTCCTCACTAACAAATTCTGTTTAAAACTATTAGCTGTGAAAAGATAAACCACAATCAGGATAATACTCGCTATCGCAAACATCCACGACATAAATTCTCCCGTTTTACTAAAATTCTTCAAAAAAATTCACGAAATCAAAAAACACTCCGTTATTAACGTCCAAGTCGGCAATTTCATGTGGGTTTGTCAAGTCAGGTGTCCGTATTTCATACAAATAAAAGAAAACCTATACGCCAGTGCATTTTTTTTTTGCGTTAGTATGGCTTTACACGTAGCAACAAATAATATTGCTTCATCATGTTGGTACAAAATTATTATTTATGTTTAGAAACATTTTAGAAGTAAAACCGGCGGTATGCCTTTATTAAACAAAATACTATGAACTATATACAACACTACAGCTACTACAATACAAGCATTTAGACAACCTATAAGTCATAACAGACTCATAGGCAGTCCAAATGCTCCAGCCCACTTCCAGTTGGAAAAGTAAATGTAAAAAATAAACCAGAAGTAAATGTTTTTACTTCATTACATTACATCAATCGCATATTTTTCGACAAGCAACGAAAGGATTGAAATCGACATAGCTCTGGCAACTCTAGGTCACTAAATAAATAATAAATAAATAAATAAATAACGCTCTCGTTTATGGCCAGAGGCCATTTTACAAGAGCGACCAAACCAGGGCTGTGACCTGCCACCGATGGGCACTGTAGAATATGGAATAAAGAGTTCCATACCCTGAAGCACCACATCAGCAACATAGTCAGCAGTGACATCTGGATCATCCGGCAAGAAGCAAACTTGCCCCCATGGGTAGGATGCAAAAAAGGACCGCATCCCGTCCCAATCTGCTGACCTATAGTGCCACACGCGACGACAACCTACAAAACGGGGTCGAGTTGGGCGTGTAACCGGCACTGAACTCCGGATCAGGCAGTGGTCCGACGATCCGAGGGGAGCGTTAACGGATACTGTGTAGTTGTCCGGGTGAGAGGTCAGCAGAAGGTCCAACAGGGAAGGTGTATGATCATCCACATCTGGGATTCGCGTAGGCGAGGTGACCAGTTGTGTCAGATCATACGCTAAAGCGAAGTCGTGAACAGATCTCCCCGCATGATCGGTGGTGCGCGAACCGAGCCATTCGGCAAGGTGGGCGTTGAAATCGCCAAGTATCACGATCTCTGCGGTGAGGATCTGCTCAAGCACGGAATCTGTAGCCATCTGTAGGTGCTCCACGAATCGATCTATTTCGGCATTACCGTTGATATGGGACCTATAAAGGCACGCGTAGATACGCGGATGGTCATCGCAGTCTACGCGCAACCAAATGTCAGATAGGCCCCGTCCTTCAAGGCTGCTGAGACGACGAGCACAGATATCCTCTCTGACGTAAAGACACACCCCGGCAAAAAGGTATGTTCCAGTTTGTACCCAGGGTATGTGAGGAATGAAGTGTCTGCCGGAGAGCATATCTGTGTTTCGGTCAGAAAGAGCAAGGCCGGCTTAGCAGTCTCCAGATGGTAGTGGACATCGTTCAGGTTAGAACGGAGACCCCGTATGTTGCAAAAGTCCACGGCTAGCGTGGTGTGGGGTGACTTAAGCCTCCTGCTTCGTTTACCTCGAGCAGCAGAAATAGGGTTGAGCACGGTTTTGCCCCCTCCAGAATACGCAGGGCAGCCCGAGCATCCACCTTCAGGTTCAGTTCCTGGAGGTGGATGCTCGGAGAGGGATTCTCCAGCGATTTCACTTGGCTGGTACCCTCCTGGAGTAATGTCTCTTGAAACTGTGCCGCCATATTCCTGGGGGGGGGGGGGGGGGGGGATCGGGCCTCCGGGTCTCCCACAAATCGATCGAAACGCAATGGCAAAGTCACTACTTCACGTCGATATCATGTGGGAGAGTGGTACTGCCCCGGTCGTGCCGGTCCATTCAGCTGTAACCCGTAGAGCTACAGCGTGGCACTACCACTAGGAAGTTTGCTTAACCATTCGGAATCGATCAGCAAAGTTAAGCAACGTCCGCCACGGTCATGAGTTGGATGGGTGACCGCTGGTGTCATTACTACTGAGCGCTTCCGTGCTTCGGAGGGCACGTTAAGCCGTCGGTCCCGGTTGTTGTCTTAGGATGGCAGTCGTTACAGCATGGTGGTAGGGCACTTTGCGAATGCCCGCCTGGCTAGCTACCACCCTCAAGTTGAAAATCTGTCGCCAAGCACCTAACGGTGTGTTCCGGCAGCTGTCCTTGAGAGCCAGTAATTCTAGGTTAGTCTGAAAAACATCTTCGACCACATCATCACTTACCATCAGGTGAGATAGTGGTCCTTTGAAAAAAAGATAAGCACAAAATATTTACATAAAAAATTTTTAACCTAAAAGTGGAATCAACTTCAACACCCAAAAGGTTTTAGGTGTTGACATTGATTCCATTTTTAGGTAAAAAAAATAATTCTTTCTTTTTAGTCACCCCTGCAATTTACGGGATCGATTGTCATTCATTGTCAACGACTATATCATCAAGATAGCTAAATATTTTTCAATTCTTGAAGTGTAACCAGAAGATGGCTTGACCGATTTTGATAAAATTTAAATGAAACTATACAACAAGCATCAGCTTTCAAACAAAAAAGAATTTTCAAAATCGGTTCATCCAGTCAAAAAAATGAGGTAACAAACATAAAAAATAACTCCTTTTCGGAAATCGTTTAAAAAGCCGATAACAAACATAAAATATTATAAAACAAAAATGTACCAAAAAGTAGATAAAAGGATTGCAGCAACCTCGACAGATTTGCTGTCATTTATTAATGTAGACTACCATAGATGTCTCCGAAGAACTTCATCAGAACATCACCATACTAGAACAGGAAAAACTACGATGGTTTTCCAAACAATCGAATAAAGTTTTTTGTTCGTTTTTTTTTCATTTCAGGTTCATGGTTCGAATCCCGCCGCGGGCTTGAGCTTCATTGCATGGTGGAAGGACATTTTGCAAATGCCCGCCTGGCTAGCGACCATCCTCAAGTAGAAAATCTGTCGCCAAGCACCGAAACGGTGTGTTCCGGCAGCAGTCCTTGAGAGCCAGTGAAATTACAGGCACATGAGATTGAATAACTATGTATCAAGGTGACGGGCGCAGTGCAATTTGAGACTTGTGACGAAATACATCTGTTATAAGCAGAAGTTAGTCCGCTTAACATCAGGTGGGCCTCGAGCTTGTTCCGTCGCAATAACATAAAAAAAAACATTTACGAGATACAGCGTTCAGTGGTAGCCGTCTCACTCGGCTTCATTTTTATTTTGCGCGCAACAAGACTCTTATGTCCTTTTCTATAAAGTTTTATTTTCTTTATTTTAGCTGCATGATGCACACATAAAGCTCATTCATGGTGTACGTAGTACTTATTACTTCCATGATTCTTTCTATCCTAGGAGGAAGAATATATGGAGAAGACATTTATATTCTGTTGGTTGTGAGACAAGAATGGTAATATATACGCTTGCATTAGTTTGAAAGAGACAGCATCAGTTTTTTTTGTCTTGCTCGGCGTATGCGATTTCTTTGTTTGCCACAACGCAGTTTTGTGGCAGACAAATTTATTCGGTGCTTGAAAGTGTCCTTTTTTCGTGTTAAACAATGATTTTGAAGTGTGTGTTGTAAATTGTAAGTTAAATTCAACGCTGCTGCTTCCACCAAACTTGTTGAAATGCAGAATTCTTGGCTGTAAAAACAGAACAGAACAAAATATGGAACACCTTACGTATACAGTGCTATTTTTCATATGTCTTCACCATTCTTACACAATCTATGCGAATCATATATGAATTTCTGATCATAACATGAATGTCGGCGTGTTAAATTATTTGATAATCTTACATTTTACTACAAAATAATTTCTTGATTGAGATTATAATCCATAAAAATTAAGGAGTGTTCTAACCAGTATGTAATCGATCTGGTTCTTGGTTCTACCTCCAGGTGAAGTCCAGGTGAACACTCTACGGGGATGGTGCTGGAATAGACTGTTCGCTACTACCATATTGTTCTCGTTTGCAAACTGCATAAACCTTTCACCTCTTTCATTTCGTACCCCAAGTCCGAAGTTTCCCACACAGTTGTTATAATGAATAGAGTTTGCGCCAATTTTCGAATTAAAGTCACCCATAACAATAAGTAGCTCTCTGTTGGGGATTTTGGCGATTGTTGCCTGTAATTCTTTATAAAAACTCTCTAGAACGGGTGGTAGAGCTTCGCTAGTAGGGGCATATACCTGTATTAGGTTTAGGTTTACAGGTGACGCTTTGAGTTTCATAGTTATGATACGGTCGCTAACTGCCTCATACCCTAACACGCTGTTTCTTTGATGTTTAGGGACAAGAATTGCTACTCCGTTTTGGCTATTGTTATCATTGCCGGAAAAGTAGACGGCATGAGCGTCTGTGAAGAAATGTCCGTTGTTCCTCCAGTGGGTTTCGCTCAGACCACATATGCATAAACCACACCGGGTGACTTCGTTCTCCACGGTAATAAATTTACCAGGTTTTAGCAAGCCGCGAATATTCCATGTGCCTATCTTCTGGATTTTACGCAACTTGACGGGGTTTCCAGTAACATTGTTTCCATGTGAAGCCTGGTCTCCTACTTCAACATGGCCGGTAGTCCATTTCTCGCCGCACGCCCTGGATGCGGCGCGGCGCCGGTCGCTTAGCGGTTCGCATGGCAATCGTAATTCTGAACTTTTTACTTCCATAACGATTTTCTCGGGATATTAGTTGCAGTGGTTTCCCCTTGCCTTCTGCACCAGATCTTTTTTGAGGTTATTTGGACCCCAAGGCTTCTGTAGCCTCTTCTGTCCACTGGCCAGGAATGTGGTTATACCGCCACGGTTCGGTCGTCATTGCCTCGTCGGTTATCTAGCAGGGGGACCGCGGTACCGAGATACCGCCGCGGATGATGTGTTGTCCGCGCGTGCAGGTGAGGTTGACAGTTGGGGCCGGAAAGATGTTATGTCCGTTCTCCCCCATTACCCCCATTACATATGTTTTATATACCATAAATCTATAAATACATTACTATATTACTTATTACTTTGTTTTATTTAAAGTGCACACTATGAAATATTATAGGTACGAAGGTTTGTATGAGTTTGTTACTCATACAAACCTTCAAGTCACTCAACGCCGAAGTTTTCAACGAAATTTAGCATATAGATTCCGTAGGACCCGGATTAATAAATTGGCTACCTTTATTCCGAGATATTGAGCATTATCGGGGGACTACGATATAACTATTCGACGCGGTTGAGTCCACAAGCGCAAGCTTAGCAAAGTTATCCAATAGTACCATGGGTTAAGTTATATAAATAATATTATTATGCCATAGTTTTAAACTCTACCAAAAAAATATTCTGTACATTTTCAGTTTTAGAATCATGGTAATTTTCTAAAACTAGCTGACCTGCTTTCTCTGCCATTAAGGAGGACCGTTCAATCTGTAGCGAGAAATTCAAAATTTAACAGTCTGTCTACTCGTATTTGTTGCGAGATCGAATAACATTTGTAGGTATTTAATTTACTCAAATCAGAGATCCTTTTTGGAGTATTTTGTTATTGTATCTTACATATATGTATATGATTTCATATATTTCTCTAGTAATCTGCAAAAACAGTTAAGAAACAATTATATATTTGTAAGTTATGATGCCAAAATACTTTAGGGTATAATTTCCGATTTGCGCAATTTAAAAACAATACACGCACTAAAGTTATCCGATCTAGCAACACACATTAAATTTTGAATACCCCGATATAACAAATTGAACGGTTTAGTCCACCTTAAGCAAGTACCATGCAAATGTATTTTTTCAGTAGGCGCGGCAATATTTTTTCTAAAAGCTTCATTGCAATTTAGACCCGTTTTCCCCCCGAAGGGTAGAAAACGGATATTTAGGTTTCAGCCGTAGCTTGAACCACTTGAGATTACGCTTCAATGAATTCGCTACTCACACATTCGCAAACTAGTGTTCTACCATCTATGTATGCTCTATTGCTATCTCTTTCTATCATGACGCAGCGCTCGGTAGGGCGGCGCTAGCGCCGCGCTCTTCAGTACCTGTAAGTCAGCCGGCAAGGAACTTAAAGGCGTGGTTCAAGCTACGGCTGAAACCTAAATATCCGTTTTCTACCCTTCGGGGGGAAAACGGGTCTATTTAGGTGTTCGAGCCTTCGCTTGAACCACTTGAGATGTGTTTCTATTCTGCCGGCGCTGTTAATGCGTACTGTGATTTTTATTTGTGTAAACGTTTGAGATGACCAATAAAGCGTAACTTTTTAGTAACAGTTTCTTTAAACATTTGGTTATAATAATTTTAATGCTTGCAATGGTATCATATAGCAATTACATAAATAACAAAGGCCTTACTTATGGCTTAGTATCAGATGAGATCACTAAATCATCATGTCTATAATAGACATTTATAAAGTAGAAAAAATATCGCTTAAAGTGTTATTAGTAGGATTATGCTAATCATTTGTACTAGTTGCAGGTATTTCTTTAGAATAGTGGTTAAGAAAAGTATTTCTTGATCTTCAGTTTCCTCTCTTTAGGATCTCTTCATTATCGTATTTATTATTTGTCCAGTTGTTGGATGTGACAGCCGTTCTAAAACTGCCTACTGAAGCAGATATGCCCGCTTCACGAAACAAAGTTCGCATTCATCCAGCAATCACGGAGCGGGATGCACTCTTTACTGTGCCTCTTGTCGATAAATTCTTTCCTTTTCGTCTCATAGGATAATCAGTATGGATTTACTGATCCATGATAAAATATTAAGTCTAACCTCATCTGGGTTATCTTTAAGAACCCAAGCAGATTGTCTATATTTTCCAGTCTGTTTTAGAGCCAAACTGTGGGTATAAGATTATTTCATTCCCGTTGTCCATGAATGATTCTCTTTCAATGCTTAATAAAGTGAGATCGTGTACTCTACGTCCTGAGGCTAGCTGGAGAAGGACAGCAGTATGTCTAAGAATATAAAGTATGTTGTTGTCATTAATTTAGGGAACCCAAGGACATAATGAATTTTTCAAAATTGTTTCCTTTTTAAAAATGGCTTTCAAGACATTTTTTACTAATATATGAGAGCTTAAAGCTTCACTTCATTTTAAAATTCTGACTTCTCAGGATTTGATAAAGTTGTTATAACTGATTTATATATATTTCGAGGGTATAGTTCGAGGCGCCAGCTTTATATCCTTATGTAGGTGACACAGATATTGCGCTACATCCAGATGCCTTGGATTGGCAGTAGCAATATTGTTGTAGTGGGTCCACCGCCACCATCATAGTCAAATGGGTGTGTAGGTTTTGATAGTGGATTTCCTCCAGGACGCCTCTAATAGGCTTATGTCTGTTTCTGACCAGCTTTCCAGATGTCTACTCCAGCCTGTACCCTCCAAACCAATAAATTTAGCCTTTCTACATTCTGCGGTGGTTGTTCGATTCGTTCGAAGGTTGACAAGGTTCATTCTTAGGTCCGGTATTGGAGTTGGAGGGCATATAGCAATTCGCCTGAGATCGGGCTCCCAGAACGCTTTGTTCCAGCTCGGGCTAGTGTCAACTAAATTCCTTGGAAGTTTTGAGGTGGCCAATCACCCGAAATATCATTGAAGATGGAGGAAATATCCAGCCTAGGTCGCATTTCCAAGTCTGGCTGAATGCATCCGTGAATATGCTTCGATTGTCTCTCGCATCTTTGGTGACGTAATTTTCCACAATAGCGGACGTTGCGGAGGCAAGTAGGGGATTTTCTGCAAAAGCAGACCGTCCGCCAGAGCGTTCCAGATTCCAGGTATGTATCGTGCTTTCAGATGACAGTGATGTTAGTAGGTAAAATATAATATTGCTGTTTTTAGAAGTCTCAGGGATTTTGTCCCCCCCTCCTTCATGACATACGCTACTGCTGTCCTGTTGTCTGTCTGGAACATTATAGTATTGCTTTCCAAGATATGTTGAACTTGTGTCAGTACCTCGAATAAGGCATAAAATTTATTTTTGTTAGCTGTACCACTTTTACTGTTTGTTTGTCCAAGAGCCCCAAAATCTCTGACCGTTTATCACGGCACCGAATCCTTCGTCCGCGGCATATGTTATCACAAAGATGAATGCGTCTGGTAAGTGAATTGGTGAGGGCTTGTGAACATGCGCTGTCCACCACACTAGTTCTTCTATTGCTTGATTATTGCGGCCTCCAGGTAGTTTTGATTCTGATAGACATTTCAGTTCTCTTTGGCAATCTCTTGACCGCGACAATGAAGCCGACCTAGCAGTACTGTAAAGGCTGCAAACCGTATTTTGCAAGGGCTACTTTCACATCGTGCCTGCTCCAGCGTTTTTCCGTTAACCAAGCATCTAGCAGGTTTAGTATTGTCCATCGTTTTGTCCTCTGACAGACATTTCAGGTTTAGTTTTTTGTCCCAGTTTACCCCGAGATATTTTTAATTTGTTGTAGCTTTTGAGGAAAACTTCCTGATTGATGAGCAAACCTAACTCTTGCAGGTGTGTTATTACATATTATTTTGCTTGTCTCCAGCTGTGATGGAGTGTGTTATCAAAAAGTCATCTGAGTAGACCAGTATCTTAATACCCAGAATTCCTAGGGTGTGAATATGCTTGCGAAATATTCAGTTTCAACATGTAACACTTTGGGCAGGACTGTAGGTATCTTGAAATGATTGAGTTACCGAAGCTTTGGCGCTTATATGTATTGGTTTAATCCTCTTAAGTCGAATATGGGTCCCGTCTTTCCTCCTTCGAAGGAACTATTATGACAGGTAACCGCTTCGGAATAGGCTCCCTTCGATATTATTTGACTCCAGACTCTGTATCTGATCCTCCATATGTGGTGAAGCTTTTGTTTTCAAAAACACATTGTTTTCGAAAACTTTCTCAAGGTTAGTTTTAGACATGGTGGCTTTATATGGGTACTATAACAGCCGGATCGTCCACTGCTGAACACAGCCTCCCCTATGTAGGGGGTATTTGCCATAATCCCCACGCTTGGCAGGCGTATCGTAGGCGGCTTGGGGATCGCAGTGCAAGATGACATAGTTCTTAAGAAGACGCTGCCCACCTTCTAGTATTTTTTCCTTGGTTGACTTTTACGACACCCACGCGGGAAGAAATGGGGAGGTGCAATTCTAACCCGGTAACCCCCGGGGGGCATTTATACATACCTAGTATAAATTTTGAATAATTTTGGGCGCTAGTTGCTATTTGTGAGCTTACTTTTGAAACCATCCCGCCTTGAAACAAGTCATTTTCCTTTACCAGCCCCCCAGTTTTTCTTTGATTGCTTTTGCTGCTATTGGAGATGCTGATTTTGTGGCTTAAAGTTAGCGCGCTGTAGTTCTATTGGTTCTCTTGGATTACAATTGGGTCGGGGATTATGTTTTGATGCAATATATTGTCGGGTGAGTCTAAATCTAGCCTTTGGTTGGGGGTAGGTAGATTTTTTGCGGTTCGTGAAGGGAAAAACTTGCGGGTTTCTGTGTTTAAGCAGGTTTTTATTGGTTCCAATAAAAGCTTCAGCAGAGAATAGGTGACTCTCTGAAGGAAGTATATTGTGTAGAATATCGTTGAGCAATTCGTTAGGCACTTTAAAGGTAGCTCATCTTTGCTGAATCATCTCTGCTCGTCGGCCACAAACATATTGGAGCAGACCGTCTGATTTTACCTTAAACTGCGAGTCAGCGGACAAGTATTCGATTCTCATTTTATTTTTTAATTATGGAGTCAGCTTGTCTTATAAATCTTGAAATATTTTCCTTTGCTGGAAAAGGCTGTGAGTGACAACTCTTATAGTTAGGTCAAATTTCTCGAGCACATCGGAATATTTCCAATTAGGTGCAACAGAAGGGAGAATGTTATTAACTTTCAAAGCAGAAAAGGCTGGTGAGGCCTGAAATTGTTTTTTGTATGTATACATATCTTATGTCGCGCTCCCTTCCTGACCGAGAAGTTGACATTGCTTTCCCTTCTTAAGTAATAGTGGATCAGTCTTAGATATTGTAGGTTCTGATTCTGTTGTATTGGGTCACCCCGATTATGATTTTAATACGCCTAGCTCTCTCTGAGCTTCACAAATCTTATTGCGTAACTCAAGTTCTCTCAAAGAGAATTCATATTGTGGTAATCGTTCATGATTGTTCGATTGTTTGCTGTCTGGCAAAGAGTTAAAAATGTATTGAGCATAGCGGACTCAGGGAAATCGTTTTGTATCGAGTTGTTTGGCTTATGTTTTGAATAGCGGTTAAACATTTATATTTGTTGGTTTAGAATGGTAACAGCCGACGGTCACTGCGTCCTTGCCCTTGGGACGGGAAGGACCGTTTTCTCTGAAGGCTATCGATTTCTTCTACCTCTAACCACGCTCTTTTTCTTCTAATATAATGTTCGGTCTTTTATATGATAGCGTTGACGCTGTTCGGGTGCTGTTTGTGGTAGCATTTTCTCTTTTTGGGCATTGAGGGTTAGAAGAGACACTTTGACGACTGGTTAGTTGGTTCTTGCTTTTAATGTCACAAACTGTACATCCATCCCTTAGTACTTGCTTGAGCCGAATGTTTAGTTACAGCATGGTGTGGTGAGTACAAAGAGGCCCGACGAAGGCATTAGTGTAGGATTTGATCTAGCACTTCGATACTTTCTTTCCTATAAAACATTAGCTTCAGGGTCGAAAGCCTTAGTTATGGCTGTTGTTGGGAGAGCAAATCTTAGCTTTGATTTTTGAAGAGATTTGTTTGCCGTAGGGTTCATGGTATGAAAGGTCGTAGGCGCCCCATTAACGCCAATCTGGAGGGAAGTATTCATCGATTAAATTTACTACGATAGCATGTGCTTCTTCCTCCGGTGGACAGGAACAAGTTGCTAGTTCTCTCAGAGTTGTCAGTTTAGTCAATTAAAGTGAATATTGACTTGTTTGTAGGAATATCACATTCTACGCGTCTTAAGAGTCAACGGGTGTTATAATGGGTCACACGAGGCAAACAATATTTTACTCACTGTTCCATTTTGTGTTTTTTAATTTGAAATTTCGAAGAGACGTGTGAGTCGTTCGATATTCAAAAGCGTACTGAAGAGCGCGGCGCTAGCGCCGCCCTACCGAGCGCTGCGTCATGATAGAAAGAGATAGCAATAGAGCATACATAGATGGTAGAACACTAGTTTGCGAATGTGTGAGTAGCGAATTCATTGAAGCGTAATCTCAAGTGGTTCAAGCGAAGGCTCGAACACCTAAATGGGTAATGTTATGGGACACTGGCAATTCTGCAATATTAGGTATTTATACTCTGTCTTTATCGGGTATACGCGCATAGGTACTCCATCATAGATATTCTTCCTCCTAGTTTCTATCTGATCTATGGACAAAACATAACCACAACAACACAACATAACTAAAAATTGCAAATAGCCGTGGCCAAAAACTTTATTTTTTCTAGTTGAGTTATAAACTATAGGGAAGTATATGTTAGAAGAATGGCTAAACTCCACAATTACCACATTTTGTGCCCTCTCATTGACCAGAAAAGCTTTCTGGGTGTTGCGCAAGATAGAGAATCTGAACATGTGATTATCACGCTGGGACGTAATGTTGTTAATAAACATAGGGTAACTATTCATCTTTATTTTATAGTTAAATTTCAAGATCCGATATATTCTAATGAACTCATTTCAACATTATCAAAACTTTGGATGTAAACATAACCTTAAACCTGTTGTTCCCAGCTCTCTGATCAAAAACAAGTTATAGGGTGGACGTCTAAGGATCACATCACGGCGCCTGTAATATACGACAAATGTCAAGACAGTTACGTCGGTATTTTTAATAAGAACACAATAAAAACTTGGCTGGATGATAATGTAAATTTAGATAAACTTAAAAAGTATAAGGTAAGTAAGTGAATATTAGTTCATATTTTTGATTTGCGATTACAATGCATATGTTTGTTGGATGTAGCTAGTCCGAAGTTTTAAAAGTGGTTACACTCAAAAGGAAACCAAGTCTAAAGAATTGCAAAAGGTTGCAAATGAAATGTCATTGCCGCTCATCTCTGGAATCGTTATATGCCACTATGTACCTTTAATATTGGTCTGAAGGATTGGGGGTTTATGCATAATTTCATAGATTAGTGGGGATGATTCTTACCCTTGTTTAATGTGTGTATGACACTTGTTAAGATTGCTGTCTTGGAACATATTAACAAAGAAAGAGCTCTTCAGGGCCAGCATAATCTAGTCACTTATCGTATTGGTGTTAAAATTTTTAGTGTGCGTGTGCATGGAGTGAGCACCCTCAGAAAAAAATTAATAAAATAGGATAATTTAGTAAAAGCTCTTAAAACAATTGTAAAACCAATATACCTTTTTGTAAAAAGATAAAACAGAAGATAAATCGATTATAATATGCTCACTCAGTTCTCACAGAAAACCATCAATATATTTAAATCTATTGAGTTTTCAAAAAATAATTGTATACTAGTTTTTAGTAAAACTTGTGAAGAGTATAAGTATGTATTTACAGATCGCCTAGTGCCGTATTTAAATATTTACAAATAGTTAATTGTGCTCACTCAATCCTCCATTTTCGCAAGAGCCGATTGCCCTGTAATTAACTAGAAAAATTACACTTCGTTATATTACTCATGTTTAGTTATTGTTCAATAGTGTTTCGTAACATACTAAACGAAACTCTATTGTGATAAATATATAAGTAATTAATTATTTTATATGCTTACACAATCCACACATTTATGAAAATCAAAAAATATTAATATCATTAGATTTGTAACCATTACAAAAAGCCCAGATAGCTCATGTTTTAGTAAAAATTTTTACTAAATATCCGCTATTTCAATTCTAATTAAACTTGTTTATTTTATGAGATATCCTTATTTTATTGTTTGTATGAAATTTCGTAATGTAGGGTAACCATCCGTTATGTATAGGAAAACTGTACTTTCAAATTTTGGCTAAAATAAGATGAAACTCATTTGAATATGTATAAATGCCTGATTGTATAAATTACAATTTGGTTTCGTTTACTACCTTTAAATTGCTAACTTTACAAAAACAAAAAACAAATTGACACCAGAAAATAAATCATATAAATAATTCTTCTTTAGATATTCATAATGCGATTGTTCACATATAGATACTCATTATACCACATCCACTCAGAAAGTGTCTCATTATTTGTTCAAAAATATGTTATAAAGTTCTTCATTTCTCCCTCATAAATTTAATATGCGGCGGGAAATGTTATATGGAATATTATTCGTTCCCTCCGTAGCAGTGAAGGAATGTTGTATGAAAATCCATACCTGCCTGCAAGCGTTATTTAGTTTATTTAGCTGCGAACATTAAAAAATACAATCGTCAAATTTCAAAAAGGTTTTATTTCAAATAATTAGATAAAATAGGTAGGATTCCCTTTTGAACTATATTTTCATTAAAAAGAGGTTGGCAACCTTTCCTAAACTACGAAAAACAAAGCGCGGCAATTTATTTGTTTTGTTAAAAAAAATTTCTTACTAAATAAATAATTTAACAGTACTAAATTAATAAAGTTTAACAGTCATCTGATAGTGAAAGTGATAGTTTTGACCATGAAGGACGCCACCAGAAATAAAAATAGAACTCAGGAACTTACTTCCAAAAAGGCTTTATATCAAATAGAAGAAAGAGGTGGGATATTTTTCGTACTCGATTTGCAATGAAAGGAGGTTGGCAACCTTTCTCAGCACTACGAAAAAAAGCGCGTCAATTTAATTGTTTTGTTAAATTTTGCTTTTTACTTTTGTACTAAATTGATAATATAACAGTATGCTCTAAATTATTTCAAATAATTTAAAGTGTACTGTTATAATATCAAATAATTCACTGTAAATCAAATTCCAATGTGTATGTGTAATAGTGGAAGTAATAATTGTATAATGATAACGCCACCAAAAAATACAGGTCAAGATGTCATAAAGAACTTACTGCCTGAGAAGTCTCGGGACATATAACTATAATGATTTTATTTTCCTCGTAGGTGCATTATAAGGCACTATGTGTCAATCCGGAGAAAGTTCTTATTCTGTTCTCGAGTTTCCTTTAAACACTATACTCTATAACAGCAATAGATCGTTTTCTCCTCTCGGTGTACAATGTACTATTTATTATCTTTTAAGATAAAACCCACAACATTGACTTTTCATTTTCCCCGCCTCAATTCCTTCAACATGCTTAGTTTGATCACTGCGATAGTTCTACGAAAGTAGTGCTGAAGTGCTGTTGATAATAGATAATAACTAAGAATTGTAAACATTGATACTCAAATAAATTTGTTACATAATTTGAGAAAATATTTTTTACAAAAAATGGAACTGACTTTCTGAAATTGTTATGTGAGAAAGTACTTGTTGACGTTGGTACCACCACAGTTCAAAGGTATCTATTATCACAATTTAGTGCGCATGGTACCGACTTCGACCAGTTGTTAGACACATTTTAGTGTTGAAGTAGTTAGTTAATTAGTAGGTAAGTCATCAAGATATGCTTAACACATTTCAATTAGTGGAGTATCACTCAAAAATCACTTGGTTAATTTTGGTGAAATGGACCACCTCAGTAGTATAGACCAAACAAAAAAGAATCATCAAAATCAGGTCATAATTGGCGGAATTACCGCGTATTGTACATGCCAAAAAACGCACAGGTGACTTAAGAACCTCCTCCTTTTGGAAGTCGGTTAAAAACGAGATAATTATAGCAATATACGTATATGTACTGTTCATTTTTTAAATTAATGTACAATAACATTAAAAAAATTAACAAGGTAAAAAAAAGTAAATTTAATTCGACCTGACCTATGTAAAAGAAAAAAAAACATTGTTTGGTATATCGGAACTTTTACATAACAGATGGTTACCCTACAATATAAAATTTCATACAAACAATAAAATAAGGATATCTCATAAAATAAACAAGTTTAATTAGAAGTGAGCTCATGTTTTAGTAAAAGAAATTTTTTACTAAAACATGAGCTATCTGGGCTTTTTGTAATGGTTACAAATCTAATGATATTAAATGTTTTTTGATTTTCATAGGTGTGTGGATTGAGTGAGCATATAAAATAATTAATTACATAAATGTATATGTATCACAATAGAGTTTCGTTTAGTATGTTATGAAACACTTTTGAACAATAACTAAACATGAGTAATATAACGAAGTTTAATTTTATAGTTCATTACAGGGCAATCGGCCCTTGCGAAAATGGAGGATTGAGTGAGCACAATTAACTATTTGTAATTTTTTAAATACGGCACTAGGCGATATGTAAATACATACTTATACTCTTCACAAGTTTTACTAAAAACTAGTATACAATTATTTTTTTGTAAACTCAATAGAGCACTTTATAAACGATTTATCTTCTGTTTTACCTTTTTACAAAAAAGGGATATTGGTTATACAATTGTTTTAGAGCTTTTACTAAATTAATCAAATCAAATCAAATATCTTTATTGCATATCACATAACAATTGCAATTATACTATTTTTTTATTACTACTATTTTTAATTGTAGAATTATTGATGGCATTGTATTGACAAAAACAGGTATCTACAGGGGGTACTCCTCTCCCCCTTATCTCCCATAAGTAGGTGTCCCATGTGTATAAAATTACCAAAGATAAATATTTTACTTTTAAAACTTGTGGGGATCTTGTGACCACCTCCCCCTACTTATATATGTGACCCTTGATAGAGTTTCTTCATCATCATCAGCCGGAAGACGTCCACTGTTGAAAAAAGGCATCCCCCATAGAATGCCACAAAGTACGGCTATTAGCCGCTTGTAACCATTGGCTACCCGAGACTTTTATGATGTCGTCAGTCCATCTAGTGGAGGGCCTACCAACTTAACGTCTTCGTACTGTGGTACCCACTCAAGAACCTTACTTCCCCATCGGTTATCGGTTCCTCGAGCAATGTGGCCCGCCCATTGCCACTTCAACTTGCAAATTCTGAAAGCTATGTCGGTGACTTTGGTTCGTTGGCGAATATCCACGTTCCGGATTTTATCGGGCTAAGAAACTCCAAGCATAGCTCTCTCCATGGCTCGTTGGGTGACTCTGAGCTTTTCCATAAGGGCCACAGTTAAGGACCATGTCTCGGTGCCATATGTCATCACTGGCAACACACACTGGTTGAAGACTCTGGTCTTCAGACTCTGCTGGCTCTTTGAAGAAAAGATGTCGCGTAACTTCCCGAACGCTGCCCATCCGAGTTGGATTCCTCTGGCCTAGGTAGGCCAGTATGGGACAGTCTGTCCCAGGTAAATGTAGTGGTCAACATCTTCAAGCGTATCGTTTCCAACAACTACTGGTATGGGTGCAACATAGACATAACTTTCGTCTTGTCCATGTTCATTTTAAGACTCACCTGCTGGGAAACTATACTGAGGTCGCTGAGCATTGTACTGAGTTCCTCAAGCCACTCTACCATTATGACTATGTCATCGGCGAAACGAAGGGGAGTGATGTATTCGCCATAGATGTTGATGCCGAATTCTTACCAGTCGAAGAGCTTAAAAAGTCCTCCAACGCATTCGTGAACAGTTTCGGAGAAATAACGTCTCCCTGTCTCACGCCTCGCTGTAGTTGGATTGGTTCCGTGCTCTTGTCCTATAGTCGAATCGACATGGTTGCGTTTCTATACAAACACTTGAGCGCTTCGATGTATCTATAGTCAATTTGGCATCGCTGAAGAGACACTGCAGTACAGCCCAGGTTTCGTTGAATCGAAGGCTTTTTCATAATCCACAAATGCTAAACATAACGGCCGATTATACTCCTCAGTCTTCTGTATAATCTGGCGGAGCGTGTGGATGCGGTCTATGGTACTAAAACCTTTTCGGAAACTTGTCTTTTTCGGGGCTTCATCAAACCTACGAGCAAGACGATTCGTAATGACTCTCGAAAAACAGCTTACAAACAGATTCAGAAGTGAAATAGCCCTGTAGTTCTTCAACAAGGTCTTGTCACCTTTTTTGAAGAACAGTACCACTACACTTCTGCTCCACGCTTCTGGCGTTTTACCTTCAAGGATGACGGAATTAAATAACTTCTGGAGGACTGAGAGTACCGGTTTTCCACCCGCTCTCAGAAGTTCTGTCGTTCTTATGATGTTTGAGAGCCATTCTTATCTCATATAGGCTGATGTTCGGGATGTCTTCGGTATAGTGTCGGGTCAGTATAGCTTTCTTCTCTCTAGGTTAGCACCTAGAGATATGTGCTCTCAAATACAGCTACTAGAATACCTATTTTAGCAATATATTTTATACCTGCCAAAAGAAAGCCAGGCGATCCAGGATTAGTAAAGAAATATAATGCTGTTAATGAGGACCCAAAATCCTACAAGCAAGTGCCTGACTGTACTGGTAGCCTCACGACATAAGTAGCGAGATTTTTTGGTATTCTTAATTTTTAATAGTATATCTTACTAATATACCTATGTATAATTTATGTTATGAAGTGGTGCGACAGACAACTCGTCCGCCTGATGGTAAGTTGTCCATTACAGATGCAGTGTCATCATCCTGATGACACTGCACTGCGTTCGTCACGCCGAGAACTCAGTTCTTATGTCTCCTTCAATCACTTGCTGTAGCAAGTGTTACGGCGAATACTGCTGCGTAAAGACTTGAAGGTTTACTGCTTTGAAGACCAGGGGTCGAAAATGGTCAGTAAAGTCAGTAAAAGTCAGTTTTTTTAACTTCGGTCAGTAAAAGTGTTTTTCCTGAAAATGGTCAGTTAAGTCAGTATTTTGGAATACCGCTTTACTACCTGATACAGTACCCTGACAAAAAAAGTGCCGTGATTGTTGCCAAGATGAAAAACAATGTCAATATTGTAGTCATGCACGTTATTTTCGCCACATTTTGCCTGTGTCATGGTACCTAGTAGCGAAAAGAGATATTAAGTAGGTAATGTGAATTAAAGACTAGTGATGTGATTTTATCCAGCCAGGGGGCTCTTAATTCAATTGCTTCTCCGGTAATTGATATTTTAAGACACGGGTTACGTGTTCCCGGATATTGCTGTTATTGCCACGAACCTATTAATTCCTGTAGCAATAGCATCCCTTCTCTTAAGAAAGTTACTCCGCTATCCCAGCACCGCCATTTGAAATAAATAGATTTAATTATTGAATTGGATAAAATGTTTTACGTGTAGAACCTTTACTTATCTTACATTTATTTTTAACAAATTTGTTCATATAACATTTTATTTTTCAAATGGTGGCTCTCCTGGTGATGATATAGCCAGGCCGTTAAGCGACGGCTACATATTGGTCTTAATTTGCGTGCATGTCACCAATGTATATAGCCTCCGTTTCTAGTTTCTGTCTGGAGCAAAAAATATTGTAGTCTGCACTTATTTAGATTTTTTTATTGGAAAAACCTCTGCGGATATAATCACAACAAAGTTGAAGAAAGCCGTAAGCAATGCGAAATTGCCAATACATAAATTGATTATGCTGAGAAGTGAGGGTCCCAATGTCAACAAAACTGTGCAAAGACTGATGGACGATCATTTTATTGCTAGTGGTCGCAAGAAAATTGTTGACATCTTCTTCTTCTTTGTCATATACTTCATTACTGAAGGTCGTGTCCCTGAAAGGGCTTCTTGGCTCTATGCACAATAATTCATTCAATCCATTTCGTTCGGTTTTTGGCTTCCACCACAACCAGCTTCTCGACATTATCTGGTTGCCTAAAGGCACCGTGACCAAAATACCCAGAAATCCTTTCGTAGCAAAATATATATACAAACATACAAAAGTTGACATAGGGACATATTAATCCTGCCCACAGTTAATTTTTAAATGGTCTTATTGAAATAGGAGAAAATTTATGGGAGTTTATTTATCAAATGCATAATTTTTTTGATGGGTGGCCAGCGCCTTTGGTGTGAAAAATACGAAGAGGTGCAAGATAAGTTAAAATTACCGAAGCACAGATTTTGAAAACATGCTTCGTCACGCTGGCTAACATTAGAGGCAGCTGCAGAGTGCGTTTTAGAACAATGGCCGGCAGTAGTAAAATATTTCACACAACGTTTACCGAAATCTTAAACGCTGACAACATATATGGCCTACAATAATATCCTTAGCTTCCTGAAGATCGCCACAGGGAAAAGTGTTCACGGCACAAGTTCAAGGACATTCATGAAATGAATGAAAGAAGGTGCATGACGTTGGATAAATCCAGGGGGATTTATCCAACGTCATGCACCTTCGGTGCTCGTTTTGTGGGAAGAAAATTGTTTTAGAAAAATCCTTATAAGATGAGCTGAAATGCATTGACAAAGCTGATCGCATAACCTTTTTGTATGAATAACTTTTTGCAACGGGGATGGTGGAGGTCAAGCAGAAAATAAACATGCACAATATAGTTGAGAAGCACTGATAATTTTAAAGGTTTCTAATGTGATGTCACATTTTATCGCGCTTACATTGCAAACGCTGGCTGAACCCTACGAGATACATCAAAATAATGTACTACAGTATTGTACATCTTGAATAGGGCTACAAAAAAATCCGTCGTATGTCTATCTTTAAGGAATAACCCACATTAACCATTTTTTATTCGTTACTGTTTACGAGAAATAATGGCTTCTTTATGAAGCGATTTTAAGCAATACAGAATTAATCCTTATCCAATTAAGTACCTTAAATACGTTTTGCATTTAATATATATTAATATGGCCCTTTACAACATGTTATTTAAATGAATAATACATAATTACAGATAATTTAGTATCAGCATTGCAACCATGCGAAGTCGGGGCGGGTCGCTAGTCTATTATATATTAAATTATATTACCTGTTTTGTTTTTGTATTTTTTCCCTTTGTGTTTCAGTTCCCAATAAACATCTTGAAATTAATACTGCGAGATGAACAACCACCCCTAGTCATATTTTCAAATGGCAACACTGCATCTCTACCATACGCTATTGAAAACCGAAAAACTTTTGAAAGCAAATCTCTTCTCAAAGATTCTGATGAAATAGTTGAAATTGAGTGGTATAAGGTTCAGAACACTGACTACATATGTTACATAATGAAAACTTCGAGTGGACATGAAATAGCATATTGTCCGATAAGAGATGAACTTGGTGATTTAGAAAGGGCCAAGCTGACGCGCGTCAAAATAAGTAGAGATGAAGACGTCAATGTTGTTGGGAAGTTTATTTTTGTCAAGGATGAGTCCTGCCTTGTGTATGTTCTGTGTAAGTAAAAGTTATTCAAAAATAGAATATTGTGAAACAAAGGAGGTAAGTTATCGATTGCACCCGAGATATTTAAACGCATCTGCTATGGGCTGAGCGAGTGCGCTCTTGTTTCGAGGGTGTAAGTGATAACTTGCATTACACCAGAAAGTTAAAGAAATAACTTATAGCTCTAACAAAGATTGCGACTACTTTTCCAACATACATTTATGCCTTTTAACTTCTGGTTTCTTTTGTTTCACATTGGTTTGTACAGTTGAACAATTTTGTCAAGTATTATTTAAAATAGTCAAAACATTAAAAGTAATCACAATAATGTAGAGATCTTTCATAAATTTACAAATAATTGGAGTACAAAATGTTTTGCCCCGTGCGGGAATTGAACCCGCGACTTTCCGATTTCGCGCCGGATGCTTTATCGACTCCGCTACCGGGGGTACGGCTGTGTCGCCGAAATTTCGTGCTCCAATCGTATTTCTTAAACCGTCATAGTGGACGGTGCGCGGCCATCAACGAGAATACTAGACTTCATCTGATCGAAAGAAGTGTTTTTTCAAACACTTAACTCTCGGAATGATGTCGCTACCCATCTATATTTCTAAATATTATGATTACAAGCACTACCTCGTACTAAGTAAGTATGCAGTAGTGCTTAATTAAATTAAGTTCAATTCCCACCCGTGGCAAAACATTTTGTACTCCAATAATTTGTAAATTTATGATTTTCGCTCAGTACGCGGTAGTGCTTGTAATCATAATATTAAGAAATAGAGATCTTTTAGTTTAAAAATTCACGCCCCTCCATTCATGATTTTAAATATGGGTGCGTGCTGTGATTTAACTGAGAACTCTGACTGAAAAACCAATGATGTTGGTGAGGTTGCGTGTATTGCTGATGTACACTATTTGCATGTAGGGGATACTGCTCCAAGCAACAAACAAGTACTGAATTAAGAAATCATACGGAGATTGAGATTTTGAAGCAATGATAGCCGAGCGGTTACAGCTATGGACTGGTCCATGGTTCGATCCCCGCCGCCGCGGCGCGCCGCCTGGAGCTACAATGCATGGTGGAAGAGCATTTGCGAATGCCCGCCTGGCTAGCTCGAGTAGCACACTCATGTAGAAAATCTTTCGCCAAGCACCTAACATTGTGTTCCGGCAGCGGTCCTTGAGAGCCAGTAAAATAACAGACACATGATGAGACTTAACAACTGTATAATCTCAGGGTAAGGATATCGCTAACATCATGTGGGCCTCGGGCTTGTTCCGTAAAAATAACAATAAAAAATATTGCTATAGAACAAAAAGTAACATATTTTGTTATTGTTCTAACTGATACACGTTTCCGGAGTATAATAATCAATTGATGTAACATTAAAGCTAACTAAAAAACAAAAAGAAATTTTTGTAATTAAAGTTCTTCAGATATTTAGGGCAATACGTCTCGTAAATGACTATAATAGTTTTATAACGTGTCCAGAGTAATTCTAGATTAGCGTGAACACCAATCTTCAACCACATCTTATCACGATTACAAATTGGAAAAACGGTGCCGTGGTTTTCGATTTTATTTACAATAGAAAAATTACTATTTTAGATTCAGATAAGGGTCAGTACTAAATATGAATTTATAATCAAAATCGCAAGTTGCCATAGTGATAATGCTTAGAACGACTACGATATTTCGTTTTATAATAGATATTTCTAATATTTTTAAAAGATATTTTTAATATTTTGTACTCAAATCTTTGAATAGTATTTAGAACCACCTAAAATTTATGTTTGAAGGTTTTAGCAGTATAGAAAGAGATTTCATATTACTTAAAACCATTCTAGTAATTTATTTACTAAAGAGTACTTAATAATAACAAATACTTTTAAAAGTATCCTAAAAAACATTAAATAATATTTAAATAAAACACTTAAAAAAGCATAAAATTATATATCATATAGTGACAATTCCGCCTAATTTTCCTGTTATCTACGTGACGTAACAAACATCACGCAGCCTAACCGGAAGAATACCCGACTAGTTTCGCTTCTAAACGAAGCATCTTCATCTTCTTCCGTGCGTAGCGCACGATCGACGACTACGCTACGCTACGACGACGACGCTACGTACGTAGATAACAGGAAAATTAGGCGGAATTGTCACTAGATATATAATTATATGCTTTTTTAAGTGTTTTATTTAAATATTATTTAATGTTTTTTGGGATACTTTTAAAAGTATTTGTTATTATTAAATATGGATTTCCGCAAAGTAACGCCTGAATCTATTCATTACCTAAAGAGTACTTATTAAAAATTATTAAAAGTAATAATATATGAAATACTTACTACATTCACTATTTTTAAAGTGTTCAATCGAAGCTACAATAAGTCGTGGACGGGCCAAGCCGACCTCGAAAATAAAGGAAGCGGTCAACAGAACCTGGGAATTAGGGCAGTGGGCTGAGTTGACCACGTGATAAATTAACCACTGGAACCACAAAATAAACTAAAAGTGGTCAACTGAGCCCACCTAGCAGATCAGCAGCGGACCAATTGACCAATAAAATAGAAATTGTGGCTACTCAGCCATTGGAGCTGAACAGGCTGTCGACTAAGTTGACCATTGAACTAAAATTTATTGTTTAGAAGCAGGTTACACTGACTTATTACTGTTTCAGGGAGTGATTCAAAACTGATGGTCTACAACCTGGGCACAAGGAAGTGGAAAACCAGCGGTACTGTTCCCTGGATATCTGCAGCATCTAGTGTGTCTATGGCATGGATGGGCCAGAACCATCTTATCTTTTTCGGGAGCAATAAGGATCAAGATGGAGCTATAATAGTTGCATACAACTATGTTCTTGGTGTTGGATCTTGCAGGTACCCAATGAAAATGTATAGAGAAAATGCTAAACTGTACTGTTACAATTCGCGCATTATCCTGGAAGCATCCAACCACATAGGTATGTTGCCTTTTACACTCGAGGCCAATAGAGATCTCTCCAGCCTTCTTGGATCCCATGAGATAATTCAGAATGTGAGCCTTCCGATTGCTGATTGGAAAACTCCAACAGAACCTGTATATAAATCAATACCAGAAATGGGAGAAGCGGTTAGACTGGGTATCACCGAAAGAAGTGCATGTGCTCAAATTTTCCCAGCATTATTAGAGAAAAATGATACTGAGGCATTGATAAGAGTTATACAAGAATTCAAGGACATCCCAGAGTCAGCTTTGGCAGCATTAGTAAGATATGCAGTCAGATCTCACATACCAGATGACATCCAAGAGGACCAAGTGGAATGTGAACTTCTCAATGAGAGCTTCAAGGTTTTGTTTTGTGACGCTCTATTGATACCTTATTTGAGAAATAGTTTGACTGTCAATGATTCCCTGAATCTGATGAAGTATATTCTATACCTTTTATTTCAATCTGACACACCTTTGGATCCGGATTATGAGAGCCGCTTATATGATTGGTGTGCATTAATATTGGATGCCTTCTACCAACAATATGTTATTTCTAAAGACCCACAGGTGGCAATAACTTTAGAGTACATGTCAAAAAACTTAGATATTCTTATAAAGCAACTGTTTAGTGTCAGTGATACCATAGCGGAGCTGCATAAGTTATTATCAAGAAAGGGCAATGCACATAATGAAGAAAATTATCTATCATACACTATTGAACTGATGCATATATAAATATTGTTTTAAGAATTAAAAGTTGTTTTATTATTTGTTACCTGATTTTGATAGTGATCTGATGTAAGATATGATAATCTAAAGAAAATCTTTATAATATGACATTTAAAGAGTGCATTAGGAAGGGTTGACAAATAAACATTCGAAACTCATTCAATATTCTTTTTATTAGCGGCTCTAGCAAACTGGACAACCATTGGTTTCTCATTTAACATGTAACCATTTGTTTCATTCAGTGCAGTTTCTGCTAATGATATAGAGGGGAATGTTACAAATGCTTGTCCTTTCATTCGGCCCTCCTGCATCACCCTTACATCAAATCCTGTTAATTCCTCATCTGTCAGTCTTTCTACATAACGTTTGTATATCCTTTTGATATCCTGTTCTGAAACAGATTTAGCTAAGTTCTTTATATACAATCTCATGGAAGGTGGCCCTGGGTGATAATTCTTGAACACTGGCATTATCTTCATGTCTCTGTATGATATTCGATTTTGTAATAACTCTTTTTTCGTTATTGTTGGCAGTTCTCTTTCTGTTACTGTTTCCTCAATCTCTTTTGGTTCAACCTCTTTTTGAAATGTTCCAAGTTCACCAATGATTTCTGGCTCGGTATTTTCAGGAGGTTTCCATAATGCATCCTGGTTGACATTTAGTGATATCTTCTTTGCTTCAAGTACTGGTGCTATCTCAAAAACTAACTCTTGACTGACTACCTTCCTTGTTTTTGGAACAGATGGTATGGTGGGCACTATTGTGGCATGTTTTCTATTTGGTGCAGCTAATTTGCGTTTTCTTTTCAATAATTTGGTTACTGGTTGTACTTTTTCCATAGGTTCATCACTTGATATTTCTGACTCTGTTTCACTCTGAGGTAACAGAGATATCACATTGTCCAAGAAATACTTTCTAAATGTTTGTTTGAAGAAATATAACGCAGTTTCATTACTTTGAAACGGTATTTCTAGGCACATTTTGTTCATCAAGTGGATAGCTTGTATATAAAATGGTTTGTGTGTGAATAAAGCATACAGGATATGAATCGCAGTTTCTGGTGTTATATCAGGGTATTCAAATAACAAATGTGGTGGGGGTGGTTGGTAAAAGTCTATAGAAGGACTCCAAGCATTCAATACTTTGAGAAATTCTTTTATGAGTTTTGTTGTTTTTGATGCTTCTTCTGTCTCTATCTGAGTATACGTAGCCGGTTCTTTCTCAAAAGAATATTCCACAACCAATCTTCTATGAGCAATTTTAAGTTGATGAAGACGACCCAGAGATGATTTTGCTCTTTCAACACTACTAAATGAGGCAAAAATGTAATTAGGTTTCCCTGAAGTCTGCCATACTTTATCAGCACCAAAATGTTTAAGCAGTTGCTCTTTATCTTGAAAGGATAGCGCTGTTGGTAAATGTCTAATTAATAACACTTTAGACATTGTTTTTTTTTAATTAGACTGATAATTAGATCTATTGGGCGTGCAGATCAGACTGAATAAGAAATTGGTACAGACTATAGAGTTCTTTTGTTTTATTATTAATACCTTCGTTTTCCACTGACGCCAAGTGACTATCTTGCTTGCCCGGGATGTGGTTTTAGTACGATGACTTTCCGCGACGTTATCGATCATGCACGACATTACCATAGGTTGTGATTGTGGGCAAAAATAGGGTTTAGAACTAGTGGTGTGTACCGGTTCTCAAAAAACCGGATAATCACCGGTTGGGATGGGTACCGGAGACTAATCGGTGTTTCTATTAACTACCGGTTAATCGATTATTTGATGGGTAACCATTTCTGAACGCGCGATTCAGTCACGATTAGGGTAGGGATGTATCTTTGTTCGATACTACTCATGTGATGTACCATAAATGCGTTTTGCTTCTATTAACCTACACGGGAAAACATTATTACTAATACCCCATTGAACTCTCCTCCGTTTACGCTACCCAAGAAAAACACTTGTTCTCGGTAGGTAAGTATTTTGATGACAATCAAACCCATTTTTTTTTGGATTGCATTCATAAATATCTTATACATATAATCTCATTCGGTAATATTCTAATTATGAAATGAAATACAGACTTTTATTGGCATATTTTATTTACATACTTCTTTCAGAAAATTAAAAAAAATAAATTAAAGCGTTATTCTCCTAACAACACAATGCTTTAAAACACTTTTTTAATTATTCAAGTACAATGAGTCCCGACTAAGGAGGTTTCAATTCAATTTAAATACACATTATCTGTGGGGAGCGCGCTGCGCGCGCAACGCCCTGGTTCCGAGCAATAGAACAAAAACAGTCTTTTTTCTTTGGCCAGAAAAATCAAGAATAGCTTATCATGAGATTAAATAAAGTAGTGTATGCAACTGCATATAATTAGGTATTAAATACTCGTGTAATCTTATTTTGAAACTCGCCTGCGGCTCATTTTACAAAACTACATTCATGTGTTAACACCCTCTATTGTATGACAGTTGCATAAAGTACTATTATTGGTCACATTAAATTCGATTGGATGTCAAGTACTTTCTGTGCATCAGTACTTAATAAAATATACTGACTATCCGGAGAATAACCGGAGAAACACCGGTTATTCAATAAAATCACCGCAAAATCTCCGGAGGCTGAAATTGCCTCCGGTACACACCTCTATTTAGAACCATAGATTAAAGAAAGCTATAGAGAGACGGGTAGCGTGGCCACATGAGACAAAATATTATAAACATAACCATAGGTATATAGAACTCAGTGATACCATAAACCTTACCCTTTACCCGGACAACAGGGAGATTTAAGTACCACGCAGTTCCACCGAGGATTGGAGCACAAATTACTAAGATAAGAAGCGACAATATAATATTATATAAATTATTTTATATTCAATTGAGATATAAAGATTACGTAGCTACCAAACTACGGTAACATATTAATTCATGATCTAAGGTTAATTATATCAATAGCTTAATATTTTAGTTCCTCGAAGGCTACAACAGATCAAGGATTTAAACTTTACCTCAATCACAATCAACATTTATTAATGTAATTTTATAAACTAGATTAAACAGAACAGAGATAAACATTTATTGCCCCTTGAATGGCACTAGTTTATTGTGTATATTTCGAATCCTTTCGTTAGGTGCAAAAAACTGTTAAGTACTGTGATGAATCCTTACTTCAAAGTATTTCATGGCGATTGCTTTCAATAGCATTATCCTATGATTTCCAATCAATGTTTGGGCATCATTATTGTGCAGATTTTCAAATGTACAAATATCACAATAAAAACATGAAAGTATTAATTTCTGCATTAAGATTTTCGCATTGTGAAACCTTCATGTGAACGCAATATAAATATTTTTTCAGCACGTTCGCATATTTTGATTACGACTCTCGATGGATAGATCAACCCTCTATTATCTTTCTTGGCAATTAATCCATCATATAATTATCCGATATAATAGGTAGGAAGCATTCCTCACAGTTAATTAGTTTTCTTATATTTTTTAACAACAAATCCGGCTATGTACTCAATGAATTCTTGTGTATACCAAGAAAGTAGAGGGTCTACAAGTAGACATAGTCACTATCAATAACTGGTAAACTTTATTATGACTCGTAATCAGTACCGGCGTTAGGGTAGGGCGCGGATGGGCGACCGCCCAGGGCGCCAGGTAAGAACGGGCGCCGCAGGCGCCTCTTTATATCCACTCGATCAGAGTCCTACTTACTCGTAAATAGTAACAAAAACCACTCAGGTGGTTCACACTAAGGCGGAACGCAGTGTTCATTCGGAACACTACTGTTCATTTTACCGGGAATCAACGAAGACAGACTGGTGTTTCAGAAAGGAAATTTTTATGTGTAATAATAATTTCGCTCCGGGTGCGTAAACCACGCACCGGCCACACCATGCTCAGTGGAGCCGAAATTTTGTGCTCTAATTGTATAACTTATTAATACCATTGTGTCGTATATTAAACTCTTACTTAGTACCTTACCCAAATAGATGGTTTTTTTTTTTTTTTTTTTTTTTTAATCTTATTTTTTTAGGGACTTTTTACAAAATTGCATGCCAGTCCCATCGTAACCTAAACACTAATAAACAAAATATTCACTTATATGCCCTCAAATAACTTGAACAACAGCTTTGCAGATTCAGATACAGGTTCCGCTAAAATATGTGTGAACACTCCCACATCAAAACTGTTGTTCAAATTAAGTGATTGCATTAATAACTCTCGTTGAGTTTTGTTCCGGATACATTCCATAAGCAAATGGTGTACGTCTTCTACTATTCCACACGTCTCGCAATTAGGAGAAGATTCTTTTTTCATAAGATAGCCAAACTTTTTCGATGGAATGTGTCCAGAGCGAATTCTATGCGCTAAGATAACATAATATCTACTTATTTTAGATGTGACAAACCAAGGTATTCGAGGAGGCTGACACTGAATGGTTTTATACCAAATACCTTTTTCTTTACTTCTCTCATCAAAATATTCCTTAAACTTATCATGACATTTATTTTTAAATATATGAAGTAGTTCTGTGTAATAAGGTTTAATAGAAAATTCAGTTCCTTCCTTAACTGCTAGTTTAGCCAGTCGATCAGCCTCTTCGTTGCCTCTTATACCGATATGTGATGGAATCCATTGCAATTTCAGCCCTATGTTTTTCTCTATAAGAGTGTTAATCTTATTTAAGATTGAGTAAGCTACCGAAACACCTCTGAAACCAGAGGCGCATCGAGCTAAATGCTGTAGGGCACTTTTGCTGTCGGTTAATATGACAATGTACTGGTGACCTAAATTACAAGCAGAATCAAGAGCTTCTGAAATTGCAATGAGTTCCATCGTCATTATAGATACGTTAGAACTGGTTTTGTACATAGCTGACCTCTCTTTACTGTAATAAGCAGCTCCAAGACCGTCCACATTTTTGGAACCATCAGTATAATATCTAACCCAACCTGGGTATTTATAGTTAATTTCATTTATAATGTTGAATTTAAGCGATGTTGTTTCATGGCTTCTTTTTGAACCAGTTACGCATTCTAAATTACACTGAATAACTTCATTAACTTTTATGTATGAAACCCAAACATCTAACGTATACATTTCAAGATTATTAGAAGCATAAATATTTATATTTTTGCATTCATTTAATGCAGTGACTAATAATGGTTTCTTTTTCTTTCGCCAGTAACTTAATTGTGTAAGTGTATGAAGATCGGCCAGTAGCTGGATGTTCAGGTTGTTCGTAAATGACAGACTCTTAAGACAAAATTTAAAAGAAAGAAATAGCCGACGACAGTGTAAAGGAGGCAAACACAGCTCACTCTCCATGACGTGTATGGGTGTGCTTTTGATGAAGCCGCCAATTATTCTCATGGCCTGATTTTGTATTTTGTCCAATTTAGAAATATGTATATTTGCACTGTTATCATAAAGAAAGGAGCCAAAGTCTAACCTACTTCTTATCAAAGAGGTATATAAAGCTCGTAAATATTTGGGGTGTATTCCCCATGAAGAACCTGCTAGCACTTTTAGTAGGTTTAAGAATTTAGATGTTGTCTGAGATATTTCATTTATATGTTTATTCCATAATAAGGACTGATCAAGCCACATACCTAAATATTTAAAGGTGTTTACTGGCTCCACCATATTGTTGTTAATTTTAATTGATATATTATTATTTTTATGACCCCTACTAAATAAACACAATTTTGATTTACTACTTGAGAGCTCAAGTCCCATATCTCTTAGTTTGAAAATCATAGAATTTAGAGAATTTTGTAAGTTAACTTGACAGTAATTAATATTTTTGTTGCTTACATAGAAAGCAAAGTCGTCAGCATATTGCAGTATTGAGATTATGCCTGTTAACTCATGACATATTTTATGTGTGGTTATATTAAAGAGTAAAGGAGATAAAGGATCTCCTTGCGCAAGCCCTTTGTTTGTGTATCTACGAAGCATCGGTTTATTGCTTTCGTTCTTAATTTGTAAGCATCTTGATTTTAAAAAGGACCATATATAGTTGCATATATTATATCCCACTTTTAGCTCATCAAGACTCCTAACCACTTTTTCAATAAGCACATTATTGTATGCGTTCTCGATATCGAGAAAACACACAGCTGTTGGGGTTCCGCGCGAGAATCCTTTTTGTATGCTACCTACTAATCGTGATAATGAATCTAAACAGGATTGGCCTCTTCGAAAACCGGTTGTAGACGGAGAAAATATATTGTTTTTTTCAGTATACCACTCAAGTCTCCTAGCTATCATTAAATGGAATATTTTACATAAACACGAGATTAGTGAAATTGGCCTTAGCTTATTTACGTCGCTGCTTTTAGGTATAGGAACTATACTTATTGTGCGCCATTGGCTTGGTACTATCCCAGACGTAAATATAGCGTTATAAATATGTAATAAAAAAATTTTACCTTCACATGGTAAATGATAAATCATAGAATATGTAATCTGATCGTCACCAGGAGCAGTATCTTTTTTCTTTAAACAATTTTCGAATTCTTGTAATGAGAATGGTAGTTGTAATAAGTCGTTTGTAGAAAAAATATTAGGTTTTTTATTCAAAACAGAATCAGGAGCAAGGCTGTGTAGTAGTTCATTTTGCATAGACTCGGAAGGATACTGTTTACTTTGGCGGTAACCCTTGATCCAGCGCATTTTACGCCACATCTCAGAAACTGATGTCGTTTCGTTAATACTACTGCAGAACTTCTGCCAGCCTGATGCTCTGGACTTGCTTATTAGAGTTAATGAATTTAATGTTTTTTCTTCGACCTTATTTAGATTACTAGGAGTAGGGTTTCGCCTAAATGCACTCAATGCTAACCTACGTTCAGCCACTGCTTTGGATAATGACTGATTCCAATAATCCTTTGGTTTAAATTTAGAGGTAGGATTTGAACATATTTTAGTTATAGGTATGTTCTTATCCGCAGATATATTTATCTGCTGTTCCAAATAATTATACATGTCCTGAACGTTTCCATACACTGTATTAATTATGTTGGAGAATGGATCAATCAGATTATTGCAATAGGCGACCCAATCAGCTTTTTTATAATTTCTTCTGCTGCTTAGTTCTATTTTATCGTTAAAATTCATAGTTATTTTTATAAAAAGATGATCACTGCGTAAATTTTCATTGAAAATCTGCCAGTCGAAATTCACTGCAATATCAGAGGAAGCAAAGGTTATGTCCGGTGTTGAACTTTGCAAATTACCATTCACTAATTTAATTCGGGACACATCTCCCTTATTGAGCGATATATATCCATTCTCCAACGACGAATCCAGCAGTTGTGTACCTCTTACATTTGTCTTATATGACCAATTAGTGTGATGTCCATTGAAGTCACCTGCTATAAATGTTTTTTTACAGTTTATTGAGAATACAGCATCCCAATCAGCTTTACAAGTATTAACTGATTGGGGGCAATATATACCTATGACGTTTTTTAAATATTTGCAGTTTAAAATTCTTAAGTGTAAAATTTCTATTCCTGTATTTGACAAACTAACCGGACATACATGACAACGAAGAGACCTATGTACAACTATAGCTATACCTCCATAACCGTCATATCTGTCTTTTCTATAGATGTTGTAGTTACTTATACTTATATGTTCACTCTCATAAAACCAAGTTTCACTCACAATAGCTAAATGTATTTTTTCCTGATGCAATAATGCCTCAAATCCCTTTAATTTTAATTTTAAACTTTGTGCGTTCCACTGAAATATATTGATTTCAAATTTTTTATCGGGTGTACTATCCATTATGGAGACCAAAAATTTTTTTTAACATCTCTCCTTCAATAAATAATTTGCTCACAAAAGATTTAATTTCACCTAGTACAAACTTCGCTATCAACATAATCTTTTCCTCTAACGACCCCTGAGAAAAGGCAGTTTCTTTTATTTTCTGGAATATTTTTTTCCATTCGAATTTCCATTCATTGTTTACGTCTTCGTTTTTGCCTTCTTCTGCAAAAGTTACCGCTTCCTGATTCGTTGAATCAAGAATCATATCAGCACACTCCAATGGTTTTTCATAATATTTTTGTGATAAATAGATGGTTAATTTTGTTTTTATAAACAAAAAAAAATTGTATTTAATTACTTAATTGTGTTTTCGAATGCATTATCACTATTGCGCGCATTAACTATTTAATGAATTTTTCAAGCAGAGGTTTTAAATATTTCAATGTATTATTTTCAAGACATAAGTATATTTTTACAAGTTATTTACAAGTTTATAAATATATTTCATAAGGTAAATTAAGGTTTTTTTGTAGCGCTCGTAGCGAAGTTTGCTTAGCCATTCTGAACTGATCAGCAAAGTTAAGCAACGTCCGCCTTGGTCATGACTTGGATGGGTGACCGCTGGTGACATACTACTGAGCGCTTCCGTGCTTCGTAGGGCAAGTTAAGCCGTCGGTCCCGGTTGTTTTCTTAGGATGGCAGTCTTTATAGCATGGTGGTAGGGCATTTTGCGAATGCCCACCTGGCTAGCTACCACCCTCAAGTAGAAAATCTGTCGCCAACACCTAACGGTGTGTTCCGGCAGCTGTCCTTGAGAGCCAATAAATTTGGGTTAGCCTGAACAACATCTTCGACCACATCCTCACTTACCATCAGGTAAGATAGTGGTCAAAGGCTAACCTATCAAGCATAAAAAAAATGATTCAAAATTATATTATAGATATATAAACGAAATAAAAAGTTCAGTTTTATTTATGAATTTACACGGAGCCAGAAATTGGCTTCACCACGGACTCAGAGCCTGCCTTCGCTACAGTTTAGAAAAATGGTTATTATCTTCATGGCCTACGAATATTATTCTTAGGCCGTGGTACTCATTTGATTCGGAAATGCTAACGTGTGATATTTTGTGTTTTAACTGTTAAATCTCAAGTAAAAGTAAAAAGGTTTCAGGATTTGATTAATTTATTTTTAGAAATGGTTGTTATTAGAGAGAATTCATAAGATGCAGATAGAATTGAATTTGTACATGATCCAAGGCGCGTTATATTATTGTATCATGAATTTGTACTAATTATTAGATTAGTATAAAGTGTCAAAACAAGTTGATCCTGTCAAAACAATCCTATCTGGCTCAAAATATAGAAAACAGAGAGAAAAGAAAAGAAGTTCCAAAAAAACGATAGTTTGGCCCATTGAGCAAGTACCTAATATTTTAGTCTGGCCATATATATTGTTACCTAAATAAAAACTTTTATTTTGTACTTTTTAATTATTTTTAATTTGTAACGCGTTTATTATTTTAAAAATTTATCTCGATTTCGCGCCACCTCACCTCACGATTGAAGAGCATTACATTAAGGAAAATGATAAAATGTACGCTCACAGTTCTAAACAAGCTGCTAAAGTGATCGGAAAGGTACAATGTGGTCATCATCCTGCGTCAGTGATGGTTTGGTGGGGCGTGCCTTATCAAAACGTCACAAAGCTGCATTTTGTGAAAAAGGAGTGAACACATCAGCCAAAGTGGGTGATGCCCCATCCACCTACTGGACTTTCCCACTGGTGGGTGGCTGGGGAAACTTGAATTCCCACTTTTAAATTTGACAGCTGTCATCCAAAATAAAGATCTCCACGAGACCTTTCACTTTTGTAAAGAAACTATTGGTCTAAGATCAATAGTTGCAGAGATAAAAACACTTTAAAATGTAACAGCTGTCATCCGAAATGAAGATCTGTTGTGAAATCTTTCAACAATACACTTTTAAAAAATGTACCGTAGATTTTCCAGCAGCACTCAGCGCCTGGTCACAAGGCACGATCTAACCTAGCCTGGCTTGAAACCAACGTTCCGGACTTTATAAAAGCTGGAGACTGGCCCTCATCTAGCCCAGACCTCAGTCAACACTTTAAGCTGCGCTTTCTTGGAAGAATATAGAGATAAAAGCTTTAAAAATGCATTTTAACTACTAAGGAGTTAGTTCTAAAAAAAAATAATTAAAAATTGGGCCACAACAAGCATTCGTGTAAAACACCAAGCTGGTGAAACTGCCTGCGATGAGCCAGTAACGTTTGTAAAAGAAATTTTAAGTTGAATTTTCAGTTGCCTTTTGAAGACCATATCACATACCATATCATTCAATAAAAAAATTAAACAGTTAAGTAAATGATGATTCAAAATCTTGGTCTTTTTTTACAATGTAAACAATGCAGGTGTTTAAGTAATGTTTTACAATGTAAAAAAAGGTTCCAGAAAAAACGGGCCTTCTCAAAATCTGTAGTGATGTTCAATTGAAATTAACCGTAGACTCTAAATCAGGTATAAATGTTGTATGTGTGCCGTGTGATGAACTCATAAGTCTGAAATCTGTTTAACCTGATCAGAATGTCGTTCTCTCGTTATTTAAAATTTTATTTAAGATCGCGTATCTAAATGTATGGAATGAAATAGTGGAAAAATGGACTAAGGTTTCTTCTATATAAAAGAGTTCTGTGGAATTCTATTTCTTAACCTTTTTTCATGATTTTCAGTGGCTATATGCCACACTAAATCTCGCTGGGGGCGCAGCAAAAATCTCGCCCAGGGCGCTGGTAGTGCTAAAACCGGCACTGCTCGTAATTTTCTTTAGATTCAGTCGTAGGCGTAAATAAATTTTCTTTTCGTACCGCTTTTCACCGAACGTAAAAATTTTTATGTTTTCCAGGGGGATGCAATTTCCTGAAGTAATATGTTTTATATATCCGTGTATAACTAGCCTTTTATGTGCGCTTGTAAATATAATTCAATTGGGTTATTGTTAAATCCGCCTTTGCCACGAATATAGCTAAAAATACATTCCAGGTGACTCTGGCTCATTTTGTGCACCAAAACGAAGGGCACCAAATTTATAATCTTTGAAGTTCTTAAAATCTCCTCCATGTTGATGGATCGAAACTCGATCCATCAACATGGAGGTTGATTCGGATGGGGCGGGAAACCGCCCTATCTCTTTAGATACGCAAAATCTAGCAAGCGGTTCATTACCAGACGTGTTTAACGTATCCCCGGATCTTTTTACGTCAAATGATGATAAGGAAGAATGGAACGTAGTTAAAAAAAAAAGTAAAGAACAGGTAAAAAGAAAAACTCAATTGAAATCAATCATGAAAAAACCTAAACCTGTATCATTAAATGTACCTAAAACAATAGAGACTGAACACAACTATGCTATCACTTCAATCACAAAAAAAGACCTAGGATCTATTCCACCTCTCCCAAAGGAAATAACACCATCCTTAATAAGAAAAGAATACTCACTAGATGACAGTGGACCCTATATAGTGTATGTTGAATTGTTAGAAGAAAATCCTACAAGTGGCACAACATTACATCCTCTCAAATTTGGCGCCTTCCTCTACAAAAATAAATTGCAGAATGTCCTCCAGGACGGGATTAAAAAAATTGGCCGAAACAGGTTAGGCATTCACTTTAAATCCTCCAAGGATGCGAATGATTTTTTGAATCATCACATCTTCCGTAACACACAGTACAAAGCATATATCCCAACCCACAACATAACTCGCATAGGAATCGTAAAGGGCATTCCAGTTGAATGGACACATGAAGAAATGATTGAGAATATTAAAATTCCCCTAGGAGTTGGGAAAATTATTAAATCAAGGAGGTTAAATAGAAAAGTAATAAATAAGGATGGAATCAATTGGATTCCTACTCAGACAGTAGTATTGAGTTTTGATGGACAGGTTCTCCCGAAAGAAATCAACTGCTGATACACAATCCTGCCTGTTGAACAATACGTCTCAAAGTCAAAGTCAAAAGTCAAAATCATTTATTCAATTTAGGCGTCTACGACGCTCTTATGAAGGTCAATTACAAATTTTAATATTGAAATATACTACATTGTACTGCCACGTTCAGCAAACAAAAATTATAGAGCCACTGCGAGAAGAACGGGCAAGAAACTCGGGGCCATTCTTTTAAACGTTTTTTAACAATGTGTTAAGTACATACTATATAGTAAAATTATTACAATACTTAATTTACATTACGTAGGTGACAGGCGCTAACTTGGCAGAGGCGAACCAGTCCAGGCATTTTTGTCGTTTAAGTAATCACAAACTGTGTAGTAAGATTTCTTTATCAAAATATTCTTCACATGCAACTTGAATTTTCTTTCTGTGAGCATTGTTATATGTTTGGGCAATTTATTATAAAACCGCACACAATTGCCTAAGAAGGACCTTTTATTTGTCTTTGCTAATCTAAAACCTGGCACCCTAGGAGGAAGAATATATGGAGAAGACATTTATATTCTGTTGGTTGTGAGACAAGAATGGTAATATATTCGCTTGCATTAGTTTGAAAGAGACAGCATCAGTTTTTTTTGTCTTGCTCGGCGTATGCGATTTCTTTGTTTGCCACAACGCAGTTTTGTGGCAGACAAATTTATTCGGTGCTTGAAAGTGTCCTTTTTTCGTGTTAAACAATGATTTTGAAGTGTGTATTGTAAATTTTAAGTTAAATTCAACGCTGCCGCTTCCACCAAACTTGTTGAAATGCAGAATTCTTGGCTGTAAAAACAGAACAGAACGAAATATGGAACACCTTACGTATCACATGTAAGTGCTATTTTTCATATGTCTTCACCATTCTTACACAGTCTATGCGAATCATAAATGAATTTCTGATCATAACATGAATGTCGGCGTGTTAAATTATTTGATAATCTTACATTTTACTACAAAATAATTTCTTGATATTGAGATTATAATCCATAAAAATTAAGGAGTGTTCTTTTGCCTATCTGTCTCGCTCTACTATGATGAAATTTGTTTAAGGAGAAAAGAGAGTGTGAACATAGATCAAAAATTATACTTTTTCGAATTATAGCAATTTTCGGAATACCAGCTCATGACCGAAGATTTTTCCCATAAAAGTGGGTAATTTTGTATGAACCACTTTTGACCAATTATGCAGTAAAATTAACGCAATTAAATTTTGATTTGCAGTTTTCATAAGGAATGCTGTCCTTCATCGTGTATGGATTCAAGCAACTGGATGACAAAATTAATTAAATTAAAAATTACACAATTTATTAATTACATTGTAAGTGGTTCCAAAATGTTGAATCTCGATGTTATTCACACATATGTTTTATATACCATAAATCTATAAATACATTATTACTTTGTTTTATTTAAAGTGCACACTATGAAATATTATAGGTACGAAGGTTTGTATGAGTTTGTTACTCATACAAACCTTCAAGTCACTCAACGCCGAAGTTTTCAATGAAATTTAGCATATAGATTCCGTAGGACCCGGATTAATAAATTGGCTACCTTTATTCCGAGATATTGAGCATTATCGGGGGACTACGATATAACTATTCGACGCGGTTGAGTCCACAAGCGCAAGCTAGTTATCCAATAGTACCATGGGTTAAGTTATATATATATTATGCCATAGTTTTAAACTCTACCAAAAAAATATTCTGTACATTTTGAGTTTTAGAATCATGGTAATTTTCTAAAATTAGCTGACCTGGTTTTTCTGCCATCAAGGCGGACCGTTCAATCTGTAGCGAGAAATTCAAAATTTAACAGTCTGTCTACTCGTATTTGTTGCGAGATCGAATAACATTTGTAGGTATTTAATTTACTCAAATCAGAGATCCTTTTTATAGTATTTTGTTATTGTATCTTACATATATGTATCTGATTTCATATATTTCTCTAGTAATCTGTCAAAACAGTTAAGAAACAATTATATATTTGTAAGTTATGATGCCAAAATACTTTAGGGTATAATTTCCGATTTGCGCAATTTAAAAACAATACACGCACTAAAGTTATCCGATCTAGCAACACACATTGTAGAAGTAAAACATGCAAAGAAACTCCGAACTAGAAACCTAAGCAATGATGGTTCATTTATGAGTAAGCTTACCTTAGCAGATAGTTCCAAACTTTACAACTAGATGGCCGATGTACTTGAGCGGCAAGTTTTCTGAATCGCGGTGACGAGATTCTCACCGAACATATGATACTTTTTGTATGAAAAATAAATTTATCTTGAATTTGGAATCGACAAGGTGTTTTAATTACATAACCCTAAGATCGAACCTTACGAAGACGTGTGTAAATTGTGAGTTTTACATGGTCCTTCGAGCCGGATAATCGGAAGGAATTCAGCGATTTTTTCTTGAGTGACCAAAGGGGTCGCTCGACTGGAATAGCGAGCAACGCTGTTCAAGTCGGACAGCTACCGAGCGAGTAGCTGTCAACCTTCTTACAGAGGCTATATAGGCCTCACTACCTGGAGAGTAGTTGGAATATTGGATTGGAGTACGGTTGTACCTAAGCGCACAGCAGTGGATGTCAACAAAATATAGTGAGTGTGTCTAACGGAGCAATACTGAATCGGAATTCAAAGTGTGAGTGACGACAATAACTGTGAGTACTTTTAATAATTCTACGTAAAGTGAACTTTATTTCAATGGACATTTTAACTTGTATTTATTAGAGTCAATTAAGTAGTTAACTTTAAATTGTAAATGTAGTTTAGGACTTAGAATAGTTTGCTAAAAAACGAGGGAACGTGGAACCTATGCCCAATTTCTATTTTCCCGTTGTGTAAAATTCTAAACACTTAGAAAATTTTTGTTGTCATTAGACTTTAAAAAAAATTATAAATATATTTTTTTTTTGTTGAGTAACCAGTGTATGTGTTCTTGTAAATATAATACTTGTGTGTACTTTGCATTGAATTGAAGTTGATAAATTCATATAGTTTCAAGATGGAATCGTTGTTGAATTTTCAAGACGATTTATTTAAAAGAATTTCGAAAGCTAAAATTAATTTTAAAAAGACACCTAAAGATAGATTGAAGAAAGAATATTTGGAAGGGAGATTGGAATCAATTGATCAACTTTGGTTAGAATTTTTAAGTGGGCACAAAGATTTATTGCGTACTTATGCTCCGGATAAATTAACAGACACTGAGTACATGAAGTCCGATGTATACGATCAATGCGAAGACGTGTACATTGAATATAAAGGTGATTTAAAATCTAAATTATCAGAAATGTCCAGTCAATGTAAAAGTTCATCCACACTGAATACCAATGAAACCAAAGGTTCGCGTTCTCAGGTCAAATTACCAAAGGTTAATATTCAAACTTTCTCTGGAAAGTATTCAGAGTGGAAAAGCTTTCAAGATCTTTTCAAGTCTCTGGTTCATGAAAATTCTGAGTTGGACGATGTAGAAAAGTTGCTCTACCTCAAAGGTTATTTAACTGGTGAGGCAGCACAATTATTGAGTAGTATACCGACAACTAACGATAATTATACTCGATGTTGGAAGTTACTTGAGGACCGATATAACAACAAGCGGTATATTTCTCATTACATATTAAAAAGACTGTTGAGTCAAAGAAATCTTACTCATGAATCAGCTAGTGGACTTAAAGATTTATTGGATACAACAAATGACAGTTTAGCGTCATTGTCAAATATTGGAGTCCAAACAGAAAATTGGGATATATTAATAATCCATATCATTGCACTTAAACTGGATCCAGAATCGAAAAGGCAGTGGGAATTCTATGCTACTGACAGCGATGTGTCGGATGAATTACCTACATTTAAACAATTCCAGGAATTCTTGACAAAGCGCTACAGAGCGCTTGAGTTTTTGGACTCTGGGTCCGGAAATAAAAACCAAAGGCCTGTTAATAAACTGAAATCAATGCATGTTGCAAAGGTTCAGTGTCCATTTTGTACGGAAGAGCACAAGCTTATTCACTGTCAGGCGTTTAAGAAAGATTCTGTAGATTTACGTCGTAATTTTGTTAAGTCAAACAACATATGTTTCTGCTGTTTAGGGAGCAATCACACTGCCAAAAACTGCAAAACTAATTTTAAGTGTCGTATTTGTAAAAAACAGCATCACGTTCTTTTACATCCGTCGAGTGAGGGCGCGTCAAAGTGTTATGTCACTGGTACTGATTGTACTGATTTGAATATGGACAAGAAGACGGAACAAAATTCATCTACAAGTGATGAAAGGGTGGAATCAGCTACGGTTGTTTCATGTTTTACTCGGAAATTAAATCCGATTTTATTGGCAACAGCCCTGGTAAAGACTGTGTCAAAAGAGGGTCAATGTTATACAATCCGTGCATTGTTGGACCAGGGATCACAAACGTCCTTCATAACAGAAGCGACGGTTCAACAATTAGGGTTAAAAAAGTCTCCTGCAAAAAGTCATATCACAGGAGTAGGTGGAGACAAGGCTTTAGTCTCTAAGTATATAGTGAACCTCATGATTTCATCACGAGTTGACCCAAAGGTGATCATAAATGTCACAGCACACGTGCTTAAGTCTATTACCACACTTTTACCAACGAATGAAATTAAGGTGGTGGAATGGAAGGAACTACAAGATATTGTTTTAGCAGATCCAAGCTATCACACACCAAGTCACGTGGATATGCTATTAGGCGCAGAGGTGTATGGACTAATACTACAAGATGGAGTAAAAAGAGGTCCACATGGTTCTCCAATTGCGCAATGTACGTCCTTTGGTTGGATATTGTCAGGTGCACTAAAGGAGTCTGTTGGATCAGCTGACATAAAAGTCATGCACGTAGTCGAAGATAATAATATATTAAAACAATTTTGGGAGCTTGAGGATGACATCCCTATGTCCAAGGAAAAACTTCAAACTGAAGATGAAAAACTCTGTGAACAAAAATATACAAATACTACCACCAGGGATGATGATGGTCGATATGTAGTTAGGCTTCCCTTTAAAAATGAGTGTACAGACGTAGTAAATTCCAAGATGATAGCAGAAAAAAGATTATGTTCATTAGAGAGAAGACTGAAGTCCAGTGGTAGTGACCTGAAACAAAAATACAAAGAGGTTATACATGAATATATGCAATTAAATCATATGGAACTTGTACCCAAGGATGAAATCAATCAGCCAAAAGCAGTATACTTACCACATCATGCTGTGGTACGCGAGGACAAACAGACGTCTAAAGTCAGAGTAGTATTTGATGCATCCTGTAAGGGCTTTAATAATAAATCACTGAATGAGCACTTATTGGTAGGTCCAACTCTGCAAGCAGATTTGAAACATCTCGTTATGAGATGGAGAACCTCACGCATATGCTTGACAGCAGATATAGTCAAAATGTACCGGCAGGTGAAGGTTCATCCAGATGATATAGATTTCCAGCGCATATTATGGAGAAACGATACGAATGAGAATATCCAACATTACAGAATGTTACGAGTGACATTTGGAATAGCATCGGCTCCATATCTAGCAGTAAGATCTTTGCAACAACTCAGCCTCGATGAAGGTGACAAGTATCCAACGGCAGCGAAAGCAGTAGCCACTAGTTTTTATATGGATGACCTGTTGGCTGGATGTGAAAGTGTCCAAGAAGGTGTAATTCTATATAAAGAAATGAACAAACTTATGGCGAAAGGAGGATTTACTCTTCAAAAATGGACAAGCAACAGTGAGGAATTATTACGGAAACTGAAGGAAATAGAACAAGAAGGGAAAGATAAAGAAAGTCTTAACAAGTTCGAAGAAAGCAAAGAGGGCTTGAAAATAAAGACCGACGAAGTAATGAAGATTGTAGGACTTACCTGGGATCGCAGCGGTGATACCTTCCGTTATAAAGTAGACCTCCCTGATGTTGAAGAACCTGCAACAAAAAGAACTATAATTTCAAACATTTGTCGTTTTTATGACCCCCTAGGGTGGGTAGGGCCAAGCATAATTATTTCAAAAATGCTGATACAGAAATTATGGCTGGCAGGAATTGACTGGGACGACACTGTCCCATTGAGTATATTAAATGAATGGAAAAAATACAAAAATGAACTTAAAATGCTTACCAATGTGTCCATACCCCGTTGGATTGGTGCAGCAAGTGGAGATCTCGTGGAACTGCACGGCTTTAGCGACGCGTCAAAAGACGCATATGCTGCGGTAGTATACGCGCGCGTGGTTCACTTCCAAGGAGACGTTCAGGTATCACTGATATCTGCAAAAACTAAAGTAGCTCCTATCAAGCAGGTATCAATTCCAAGATTAGAATTGTGTGGAGCTGTTTTACTGACTCGCTTAATGATGGAAATAGCAACAGAAATTAAAGTAGACAAGACTAACCTTCACGCTTGGACAGACTCTACGGTGGTTCTCTCTTGGCTGAATAGCCATCCCAGCCGCTGGAAAGTTTTTGTGGCCAATCGGGTATCGGAGATTATAACGAGTCTTGATTCTCATCATTGGTCGCACATTGCAACAAAGAATAACCCAGCGGACGCTGCATCCAGAGGTCAGTCTCCATCAGAATTAGCGAAAAATCAGATGTGGTTCCAAGGACCACAATTTCTGCACGAAAATCATATCCAATATACCAAATTGAAGGATCTTAACTCAACTTTAGAAGAAGCAAAAGCAACATCGCACTGCGCTATAGTTGATAATTCTATTATGGAAAAGTTCTCTTCTCTTACTCGGATGATACGTGTTATAGCATACTGTAAGCGTTTTATCCACAATATCAAAAGGAAAAAATCGGAAAGACGTTTAAGTTTTTTATCAACGCAGGAAATGAATAATGCTCTGAATTGTTGCATTCGACAGTGTCAAGTACAGAAATTTAGTGAAGAAATAGATTATATAAAAAGAGGTGAAAATTTACCGAAACGTAGCAGCTTAAGATCACTCAATCCATTTTTGGACGAAAACCAAATCTTGCATATCGGTGGTAGATTGGAGCATTCTTCATTAAGCACAGAACGAAAACATCCCATCTTGATACCAAAAGAGTCGTATTTAGCTAATCTTATTGTCATGGATGCTCACAAACAGACGCTTCACGGTGGACCACAATTAATGCTGTGCTATATACGGGCTAAATATTGGATTCTTGGTGCTGGGCGACTTGTAAAATCATGTTTTCGGAGCTGTGTGACTTGTGTTAAAAATACGGGAAATACACAACCACAGTTGATGGGTCAGTTGCCATCGGTAAGGTCATCTCCAGCTCGCTGTTTTAGCTTTAGTGGAGTAGATTACGCAGGGCCCATCCAACTTCGGACAGCCAAAGGTCGTGGCCATAAGTCTCACAAAGGGTACATCTGCTTATTTATTTGCATGGTGACAAGAGCTGTCCATTTGGAAGTGGTAAGCGATCTTACTACAGAAGCATTCCTTCAAGCTTTTAAAAGATTTGTGGCTAGGCGAGGATATTGCAAAGAAATTTGGAGCGACAATGGAACCAACTTCACTGGAGCAGCCAGTGAACTAAGACGGCTATTTAAAAATGAGAAGAGTTCTATGGGGCAGGAGATCGCAGAAGCATTAGCTACTAACGGCTGCAAGTGGCACTTTATACCTTCCCGCTCGCCAAATTTTGGCGGCTTATGGGAAGCCGGAATAAAATCTGTTAAATACCATTTGAAGCGAACCATAGGAGTTTCAACATTGACATTTGAAGAAATGACTACGGTTTTAGCACAGATCGAAGCATGTTTGAACTCTAGACCGCTCTCTGTATTACCTGGAAATGGGGATGAAGATTTAACCATTTTGACGCCAGGTCACTTCCTTGTGGGTGAAGCGTTACTAACACCGCCTGACAATAACTTCGAATCTTCTAACTTAAGTTCACTTCGGCGATGGCAATACACCCAAAGGATGACTCAAACATTCTGGCGCCAATGGTCGCGCCAATATCTAACAAAATTTTATAAAAGGTACCGATGGCCAACCCAAATGCCGCAGCCTCGTATCGGAGATGTAGTGACAGTACGGGAAGACAATTTACCTGTGTGTCGTTGGTTGTATGGCAGGGTGATTGCAACCCATCCAGGTCAGGATAATTTGGTAAGAGTAGTAACTCTTAAGGTTAAAAATGGCACAATAAAACGTCCTGTGAGCAAGCTGTGCCTACTTCCGATTGCTCAGTAAAATCAATATGTTATAGTTGTTTTATTATCAAGTTATTTTATTGTAGATTATGTGTCAGTCAAGTTGTACCTAACATAGCATTTGAAATTTCAGGAATGTTTATGTAATGTAATTTCTGTTAGTTTTAAATCGTTAGCAAATTTCATTGTAATTTTAAGTTTGTAATGGACAAGGTTATGCTTGTCCATGGTGGGCTATGTATGTAGAAGTAAAACATGCAAAGAAACTCCGAACTAGAAACCTAAGCAATGATGGTTCATTTATGAGTAAGCTTACCTTAGCAGATAGTTCCAAACTTTACAACTAGATGGCCGATGTACTTGAGCGGCAAGTTTTCTGAATCGCGGTGACGAGATTCTCACCGAACATATGATACTTTTTGTATGAAAAATAAATTTATCTTGAATTTGGAATCGACAAGGTGTTTTAATTACATAACCCTAAGATCGAACCTTACGAAGACGTGTGTAAATTGTGAGTTTTACACACATTAAATGTTGAATACCCCGATATAACAAATTGAACGGTTTAGTCCATCTTAAGCAAGTACCATGCAAATGTATTTTTTCGGTAGGCGCGGCAATATTTTTTCTAAAAGCTTCATTGCAATTTGGGTAATGTTATGGGACACTGGCAATTCTGCAATATTAGGTATTTATACTCTGTCTTTATCGGGTATACGCGCATAGGTACTCCATCATAGATATTCTTCCTCCTTGCTGGCACCGCTATTTTATCTTTATTCCTAGTGTTATAATCGTGATTGTCACTGTTTGATTTAAATTTGCTCAGATTTTTACGAACATACATAATATTTTCAAATATATACAGACTTGGTAAAGTTAAAATATCAATTTCTTTAAAAAGATCTCTCAGGGATTTCCTAGGATCCATTTCATATATGGCTCGAATTGCACGCTTTTGTAAGATAAAGATTGTCTCTATCTCAGCAGCAGCTCCCCACAGCAATACACCATAAGACATAATACTGTGGAAGTACACGAAATAAACGAGCCTAGCAGTAGCTACGTCTGTTAGCTGTCTTATCTTACGAACTGCATATGCAGCAGAACTAAGTCTTCCGGATAGATCATGTATATGTGGATTCCACTGTAAAGTTGAATCCATTTTAATTCCCAGGAAGACTGTCGCATTGTCAAAAGAGAGTTTTTCTAGGCCAAGCTTAATGTTTGGTTCAACATAAGTAACATTTGGTAAAGAAAACTTTAAACATTTGGTCTTTTTTGAATTTAAGAGAAGATTATTACCCTACCATTCAGTGTTTTAACTGTTGCAAGTATGGACATACACGTACACAGTGTCGGTCAAAAGTTCAATGTTATAAATGTGGTCAATCTCATTCTCCAGATCAGTGCCTTGTAGAGGAAACAGAAAAGCAATATGCACATATTGCTCAGGGCATCATTATGCAACTAATAAAACCCGTCCTGAATTTATAAGACAGACAAATATCAAGCATCATATGGCTCTTAACAATACTTCATATCAGGAATCCATTTCCCTTTTTACACAAACTAAGAAATCATATGCTGAAATAGTTTCTGCCCGTGAAGTGGATACCCAATTGCAACACCAACAAAGTACATCAGTAATAAGGCCAATAAGCAAAAGTCAACAAAATAGATCTCTCCCTATCCCCACTGAAAGTCAATCTTATAAAAAAACAGTTACATTAAAACCCCCTTCTCGACCTGCTCTCAACACAGGGTATGATCAAAGAGCTCATAAAGATATCCTAAAATCTTTTGAAATACCAAAGCCTCCCAATGGTTGTGCGCTGGTCAATAGGGACCAGGACACCTCTCAAATTACAATAGAACCTGAACTAGACCTAAAATCCATTCAAGACTTACTTTCATCTCTTGTAGAAGTTATTTATCGATCTAAACTACCGACCAACGTTGCTAGCCACATCATACACTCAATCTCTGTCACGATTTTTGAAATACTCAAGGATGGATCAGCACATCCTCCAGTGGAATATACGTAGTATCATTAATAAAAAACATAGTCTAATATTTTACTAAATAAATATCAGCATATTATTTCTGTCGTCTCGGAGACATGGTTGAAGCCTGGTACCCCATTTGGAGTGCCAGTTTACACGGTTCTCCGGGACGACAGAGGTGATGGGTGGGGAGGCTCTGCCCTCCTTATTAAAAATAAAGGCATTTTAATAATGCAATAAATATTGTCGCTATTCGCCTAAAAATATTTCATTTATATCTGTGTATATTCCCAAAAGAGACAATGCTGCCATTAATATATTACAAAATTTTCTTACGTCTGTACCTTCTCCGTATATAATATTAGGGGACTTTAACTGCCATCATCAATTATGGGGGGCCCCTAACAATCATTCAATTGCCAACAAATTATTAGATTTAATGGAAGAATTTAATTTATGTATCATAAATGATGGGTCACCAACACGTAGGACACCACCAACAGTTAACCCTAGTTATGTTGACATTTCTTTTTGTTCATCCTCCTTAGCATCCCTACTAAATTGGTCAAGACTCCCCCTAACCCATGGTTCAGACCATTTTCCCATCCTCTTAAGTTTCCCGTCATTAAATGTTAATATTCCTACCATACCTCCTTTGCTTCCTTATAGAATAAATTGTGATAATTGGGATTTTTATGGAAATACCTTAGAAAATAAAATTTCTCTTTTGCCTAAACCAAATTTACAAAACTTAGATACATGCATTACAAAATTTTCAGAATGCATAATAGAGGCAGCTGAACTGAGCTTTAGTAAAAAAAACACTGCAACTGGAAAAATCCGTTCACCTCCCTGGTGGGATCGAGACTGTACGAAAGTGGTTAGAAAGAAATTAGAAATAGAAGAAAGATGTAATATTTTTCTGGACCTATCAACTTTTCTACACTATCGTAATATAGAGGCAGCCACCAAAAGATATTTACACAAAAAGAAACGTCAAGGATTTCGTAAATATTGTTATTCTATTTCCCCAGAAACTCCTCTATCCCAGGGCTGGACTAAAATTAAACAGTTTAGGTCTTCTCGCATGCATATAAACCCAACATCTCGATCAACTGAGTGGGCAGAAAAAATTATGAACCAACTGGCACCTCATTTTGTGCCATCCTCCCAGCATCTACCTCAACAATACTATCATTCGGTATCAAACATGGAACTTGACTCTGAATTTACTTACCAAGAGCTTGCTTATGTTTTAGAATATGTAAAAGACTCATCTCCGGGTCCAGATGGTATAACCTATTCATTTATATCTAAAGCAAAAAAAAATACTTTGACTTACTTTCTTGATATAATTAATCTCATAGTAGATTCTGGCCTGATCCCCATCACCTGGAAGCATCAAATAATCATACCTTTACTTAAACCTGGCAAAGACCCTTCAGAACCTCAATCATATAGACCCATTGCCCTATCTTCCGTTATTCCAAAAGTTATAGAACATCTTATAAAGAACAGACTAGAGTGGTACCTAGAACATAATTCTCTGCTAGCAAAAACAGAATATGGCTTCCGTAAAGGACATAGTATTGCAGATAGTCATGCAATACTTACAACGGATATACACTTAGCACTATCTAGAAATGAGTCCCTGTTGGCTGCCTTCTTGGACATATCAGCAGCATATGATAATGTGGATCTTTTGGTTCTTAGGCAGAAAATGCAACAGCTAAGGATAACTAATAAGATCACCAATTTTATATTTAATTTATTGTCAGGTAGAAAGATTTCACTGAGATTCCCAGGGGTGGTGACAGAGGACCGCTTGGTTTGGAGAGTCTTACCCCAAGGATCGGTGATAAGCCCTTTGCTCTATGACGTGTACACAGCTGACATGGAATCCTCCTTGACATCTGTGTGCAGAGTCCTTCAGTATGCAGATGATGTAGTCTTGTACACAACTGACTTGGACATATCCAAGACATCTCAAGATTTAAAGACTGGCTTAAGTATTTTATCATCATGGCTCCAGTGCCACTACTTAAACATATCAGTAGCCAAAAGCACGGTAGTCCTCTTTACAAGAAAGCGCAATACTCCTGTCGTATCGGTAGAGTGCGATGGTATGGAAATTCCTAACAAGCGAGAAGCCACATTTTTAGGTAAAGTTTTTGATCATAAACTCAATGGAATATCTCATATCAATCTACTACTGACCAAGTGTGAACAAAGCATAAATATTATTCGTTGTCTCAGTGGAGTATGGTGGGGTGCTCATCCATTCTCACTACGTCTTATATATAATGCGATCATTAGAAGTCACCTGGACTTTGGTACTTTATACTTACTTTATACTCATAAGTCATACCATGCAATAAAAAATATCTTCAAAAATTAGATTCCATTCAATTCAAAGCATTATGAATCATTTTGGGAGCAATGAAATCTTCTCCAACTAATTCTTTACAGGTTGAGGCTTCAGATCCGCCTTTAACGTTTAGACGTCAATATCTCTCTGATAGGTTTAATTTTTAAATTGCCCAGTTTTCTGGACATCCCCTAATACCAAAACTTAAACTACTTAGTGAATATGCCCAGGCAAAACAATATTAGGCCAACAAAAATATCCCATATTTAATTAAAAGCTTTATAAAGCCTAAAAATGTTACCTGCCCTATAAAAAAAGTTGAAACCCATCCATCATTTTTATTTAGCTATTATTCAAAAAATTTCAAACCAGACATTTTCTTAATTTAGGAATTGATAAAAATTGTACTAATGCAAATATTAGATTCGAATCTCTCTTAAAAAAACATTGGATGAATTGGTATATATTTTTTACAGATGCTTCTAAGACCCACACATTGGGTTCAGTGGGAACAGCATTTTGGCACTACAATTCTGATATAGCACATACATTCAAGTTTCCACATTATAGCTCGGTATTTTCTGGAGAATCTTTGGCAATTCTAAACTGTGTTAAATACATTAGAGAACATTTAATAAATAAGGCAGTATTTTTTACAGATTCTAAAAGTTGTGTTCAGTCTCTACTTAGTAACCCGTTCAGTAAAAATGTTATGTGCCTCATTAGTTTAGAAATTAAAAATTTACTAAAACTATGTGATGAAGACGGAACCAAAATCACCATAGTGTGGATTCCTAGTCACATAGGTATTGCAGGTAATGAGAAAGTTGACCAACTAGCAAAACAGGCAATAGTGCATGGGAACATGGAAGTATTTAATGTTTTTTCACATGATCTGGTAGCTATGGCTCGCAGAGATCTGGAGAAGTCTTGGAATAAAATGTGGAAAAGTTCAAGCCGCCTCAAGGGGTCACACTTATATCAGATCCAACCAGATGTATCATTTAAACCATGGTTTGCTAAGATTCGTATTTCGAAACAGATATCTTCTACAATAAGTAGATTACGAATAGGACACTGCTCATCACCTGTTAACTTAAAAAAACTTAGAGTTAGAGACTCTTCTTTATGTGAATGTGGCCTTGCAGAAGGAACCCCCGGCCATATTCTATTTTCTTGTCCTCAATATGCATCACCTGCTTTATACGAGATTCTTTGCAATGTTAAAGCTCCATTACCTTCCAATCTTCCCAGAGAGTATAGACTTTCTTTAAAAAATAAAAAATCAACCTGCGCTCTTATACAATTTCTTTCCACACATAACATCAAATTGTAGAGTAAATATTTATTTATGTTATTTTATAGTTCATAAATAAGTTCATATATTTATATATATAATACTTAATTATATATATATTATATATATATATATATATATATATATATATATACACACATCAAAAGTGTCTAGGGATCAAGCATTTTTATGCGGATTTCTTGAGATTAAGATGTGGCTTTGTAATAAATTTATGATGTTATAAATTTATATGGATCCTTTTTGGTGCATTTCATAATTTGAATCAGGAACTGTGAATCAAATTCGAGTAAAAGATGAAAATCAGATGTCAATATTTTCCCTATAAAAACATACAACGCATTGAAGACATTATTAGTGCTACTGTTTCCCTACTACTGATTAAAACCAACGTTATTATGGAGCGGCGACGTCATTTAAGCAGGGAAGAAATGCTCAGAGCCGTGGGAATGATAGAAGCTGGTTCCCGGCAACGTACTGTGGCTTTAGCTCTGAATACAAGTCAGAGTGTTATCAGTCGACTTTGGACACGTTACCGAAGCACTGGTACCGTGGCTGAGCGCCATGGAGGACGGTATCGCTGCACCACACGGAGACAAGACCGATACATTCAAATCTTAACTCGAAGAGCTCCAACAATAACCGCCATGATGTTAGCCGTGAGGCTTCATCACTCTTCAGGGAACTTAATTAGCGACAAAACAGTCAGAAACCGCTTGCATGAAGTGAACCTTCATTCCCGAAGACCGCTACGGGTACCACCTATAGCAATGCACAATCGTAGGATTCGATATCAATGGGCTCTTGAACACAGAAATTGGGCAGAAGAACAATGGCGTTTCGTGTGCTTTTCTGATGAGTCTCGTTTTGGTATGAGATCGGATACAAGACGTATACGACACTGGAGAACCCCTGGACGCCAACAGCGATTAAAATCCTGCCAGGAAGTCCATCCTTATAGTGGTGGAACCATCATGGTATGGGCGGGTATTTGGATCGGCGGAAGAACTGAGTTGATTTGGATCAGAGGCAACCTCAACGCTCAAATTTATGCTGAGACGATTGTATCAGACGTCATCGTTCCTCTACAAGTGCAAATCGGTCCCTTATTTCAGTTAATGCATGATAATGCACGACCGCACACCGCAAGAGTTGTAAGACAGACTCTCGCCGCAGCTAACATCAATGTCCTGCCCTGGCCTGCTCAGTCGCCAGACTTGAACCCGATTGAGCATGCATGGGATATGCTACAGAGAAGAGCTCTGCCGAATATGGAGGGTATCCAGTCGCAAGAAGACCTTTTTTTGTTGTTGCAACGAACATGGGCGGCCATTCCACAGCGTGATTTGGATGAACTCATTTTGAGTATGCCAAACCGATGTTCTTGTGTTGTTAGTGTTCGCGGTAGAAACACGGATTATTAATTGTTTAAGTTACCCAATAAAATTTTAAAGAAAACTGTTATTTCAGTCTTTTTTTCGAACTTTAATGTTAGTGGTTCAAATGTCAAAAATCCCTTTATTAGGAAAATGGCAAATTTCTTTATTAATGCAAAGGTGACTTGGTTTATCGTTACTGTGACAAACGAAAACACTTTATTTGATGAATCCTTAAAGAAAATTTTAATTAATATCAATCAGGAGAAAAGTTATTGCAAAAATATATGTTGATCCCTAGACACTTTTGATGTGTGTATATACTTTTTCTATTACATATTTATATAAATATATTATTTATGCCTTTTTCAACCTACATCCCTTCTGTGTTTTAATTCCCTTTCATGCTTTCACTAACATAATATAGATACAAAAATATATTGTTTCTGGTATCAGCAACAAATATACCGTAATTTGCCAATAACTAACCATCTGCCACATGAACAATGTAACTCGACACTGGCAGTAATGTCTCTTACAACATAAAAGAGACCAGTTGCCAAATTATAAAAAAAAAATTGCAGCTTTGGAATTTGTTTCCATTTTCTCTACACGTGAGTCGTGATGTGCATCATGTTCTTAAAAGTAACTCCACAATTTTAAAGGATCCACGATTCTCAATGACATTTGTTTGACATTAGATCAGGAGTGCACGATATATATCGATATTAAAAAAAATATCGATATATGAACAAGATATTATATCGCTTCCATCCGATATTATCGAATAACCTAGTATCGATGTGTATATCGATGCATCAATCGATATTATTCAACCGATACAACACCATAGCTCACTTGATATATATGACCAAATAACATTTTCAAAAGGGATGTTGGCAAAGTTGTTTTTTTTATGGCAAATTGATCGTAAACGTTGCTAACACCACTTTAATTTCATCATTTTCAAGTTTTTTTGTTGTAAACAAAACCTTCGTAAAGGCATTTTTTAGGACAGTAGCAGTTTAAAATTATAGGACAGTATAGCAGTTCTTCTAATAGCTGAAGTGACAGAAAATGGACTTTACTTTAAGTTGCTCTTTGAAAGATTCTAAGGATGAGGCACTTTTTATTTCTAAAGGTAATGGACTCCATAATCTAACAGCCTCAGCAGCAAATTAGTAGTGATAAAAGGTAGTTTTAGTTGCAGGGGACTGCAGCGTTAAGTTATCTGATGATCTTAATGACAAACAATGGGTACTATGAAGAAAGTTGAACCGTTCCTTGAGGTAGGGGGGTAGGTGACGCTGCATGGCACACGTCAAGTCTCACACAAATAAATTACTAAAATTAGTTAATCTTAATAATTTAACTATCCAGTGTAAGAAAAAGGTGAATAATAGTGTGACGTACAAGTGGTATCGTTATCAAAACAATTAAACCTCAGATATATGTGAGAAATCCATTTGTAACAAATGATAAACAGTAAGTTTAATCAGTGCGCAATAGTTGAAAGTAAGGATACATTAACATTCCTCTTAATAATCCTAATAAAACAGTGTTTATATTAACTATTTTGACCTAGTGAATCTAAAGTTATTAACAAAAATCATTCATGAACTGACGGTAGGATAATTGTGTCGATGTTTAAAATTGTACCGGCCGAACAGTGAATCACAAACGTACCAATTCAAATGAGCCCATTGAGCTGTGAGCGTTAACCAAAGGCTTGTTTCGAGGAACATCTCAGAAGTAGAAGTGGATCAGCCGTCACAGCGTGGACTGCGGTGCAAGATACCAGAACTCGAATCCCACGAGTTGATTTTCTTTTTGCACAATTTTTTTATTTTTTTTCCCATTCGATTCCCTTTTTACAAGAACTTAATCTATTTCTTTGATTTTATAATATTTTACTCAAAATGGATAATTTTAATGTAGAAAATGTTACAACTAGAAGGCTAAGATTGCAAAAAACAAGTTCACTAAACGATTTATCGAACACCACACATAACTCCACATTATTTGAGACAACAGCTCTAAGCATGCCAAACGAAACTTTAGATGAAAGTCAAACAATTGAACTGCACGAGAAAATAAATACGCTTCAAGTAGAATTAAAATCGGCACATAACGAAATCGAGTCCCTATCTTCGGAAAATACAAGACTTTCGAAAGAGCTAGAAAAAACGAAAAAAATAGGCGAACTCTATAAACAAATATCGATGTCAGACTCCAACAGCATTACCCCATTAACTATCAAAAAACAAAGATGTATATTAAGAACGACTATGAGCACAGGAAATACTCCTTCTGAGACACCGAAAAAAATAAATACACAACCTATCCGTGAACAAAATGAAACTAGTAAACAGTACGATTCTACTGGACATTCTACCCCAAAGACACGCCCAAAAAATCAGATAGCACAACAACATAACGAAAAAGCAGCGGTAATAAGGGACATGAAGAAAACACAGAACCCAGACATGGGCAGCAATATTGTAAATCTCAAGCAACAGAAACGGATTATAATTATAGGCGATCAACAAGGAATAAACGTACGACAAGATCTAGAAAAATTATTAGGAGAAGAATATTCCATCGAAAGCAATTTAAAACCAGGCGCAAAATACCAACAAATACTTACAAGCCAAAGAGAAGAGCTAAAACAACTCTCTGAAAATGATAGTATTATACTGATAGGTGGAACAAATGAAAGTAGCCCATATGGATTTCAGAATCATCTCAACAGTTACCTGGCAGTTATCCAAGCACCCAATATTCTTGTTTGTGAAATTCCAAAAAATAACTTAGTGCATGTCAAAAAGTTGAACGATGATCTGAAATCAATATGTAATAAATTTGCAAACGCTCACTTTATAAACATGAATTTCAGTAGTTATGTACCGAAATGGAAAAGTAGTGCACTCTATATGGCTAGACATATTCTGAGGGACCTTATACGCTTAGAATACAAGTATAAACTAGGAAAAACTACATCACATTCTAAAGTAACGGTAAAAGTAAATAAAAGTACACAAACTACCGCCCAAATAATAACATTGGATAATAATTCAATTCTAAACTCAGGCAATGAACTTTATGATAATAATAGAGTGACAGTTAATAGTAACACTAGAATAAACAGAGATTTTTTTCGTCTATAATCATGTACATATAATGCATCAAAATATAGACGGCTTAATCAGTAAAATGGATGATCTCATGGTTTGCATTGATAATTTAAAGAGGGATGGCAATTTCATTGATCTGATATGCGTTACGGAGCATAATATGATCCACAGTGACTATAAGTTATTTAATGTACCTAACTATACTGTAGCAACTGGTTTTTATCGACATAATAGATCAGGAGGTTCGTGCATACTAATATACAACTTACATAAATTCAAGACATTACCCGAATTAGATAAATTGAGTTTAATTAACGTTTTCGAATGCTGTGCGATTGAGCTGTTGGAACACAAAATGATTGTAGTTTGCATATATAGATCCCCTAAAAAGAAAAAATCAATACAAGAACAGTTTTTTGTGAAACTCATTGAACTTCTGGACAAAATCGGTTATACCAATAAAAATATTGTACTGTGTGGAGATTTTAATATAAATTTATTAAAAAAAGACCCAGCCACTCGACGTCTTGAATAAATATTATCAAGGTTCAATATTAAATTGAGTATCTATCAGGTTACAAGACCACTTAGCGGGACATGTCTCGATAATATTGGTCATAACATGAGAAACTGTAAAGCAACTGTTGTTGACCACGGTTTATCAGACCACACAGCTCAAGTGCTAAAATGCACTGTTCAAAAAAGCTATTTTATCACACATTTCTTTAGGTTGAAGCGTCAATTTAATCAGGACTACATAAATAAATTTGTTGAGCATCTTAGCAACTTATCATTTTACGAAGTCTACTATGGAGAAAATACTAATAAAGCTTATCTAAGTTAAGGTATGGTGTCCTATTTTGGGCAAATAGTACTAAAAAGCACTCTGCATTTAAAGCTCAGAAGAAATGTGTTCGAGCTATATGTGGAATTAGACAAAGAGACACGTGTAAGCCATATTTCAGAAAACTGAAATTGCTAACCCTTCCGTCATTATATATATATGAGTCAGCCATCCTGGTAAGAATTAATATAAATGACTATGACACCCTAACTAGTGAGAGGCACAAAAATACACTCCGTGCGCCAAAACGTAGACTAGCACTTTATACTAATAGTACTTTTGTAAAGAGGGTGGAAATCTTCAATAAGTTACCGCGGCTTTTGAAAGATATCCAGTTTTAATATTTTTAAATGTAAACTAAGAAAAATTTTTATTGACAAAATATATTATTCAATTGAAGAATTTCTTAAGGATAAGACATAGAATTTATTTGACATGTTAATAAAATTTGATTAATTATTGTAATGAAAATATTTTTCAATGTGACATAGGTACATAGAATTAATTTGTGACCATATATTTTAGAATTGCATAACAATATATTACTAATTATTTTATAAGTTTCTATGTTCCAATAATAAACGTTAAGTATATAATTTCGCATACCAATAGGTTAAAGCATGGCGCACTTCATTTGTAATTTATTCTTCAACCATCTGTAATTTTACCCATGTTTTGCGTAATAAATGATTTGAAAAATGAAAATGAAAAAAATGAAAGAACGAGAGAACAGAATATTGTAAAGGAGAGATAATATGTGAGCATTCCGGCGAAAACGAATAGGGAGCCACTTGAGCTTAGAACGAAATTCGGAGACATGATCATATTTACGTAAACCATAAATAAATCTAATACAGAAGTTTTGGAGACGCTCAAGTTTATTTAGCTGCTCCTCGGTGAGGTCTAGATATCAGACGTCAGCATAATCAAGGATTGGGAGTAACAGAGACTGCGCAAGCGCAATTTGAGTGGTAGTAGGTAGAAAGTTGCGAAGTCTACGTAAAGCTCCAGCAGATGCAAACAGTTTTTGACTAGTTATTGCTAACTGAGGATCCCAAGTTAAGCTTCTGTCAATGGTAATTCCAAGATCTTTAACGGATTCACTTAAAGGAATGAAGCACTATAATTACCGACGGCATGAGTATGAGTAGATTATTTATTTTGATATGTTTTTAAGCAGATTGCTGCAATTAGGTCACTAGAATGTGAAAATTCTTAAAATTTGTAGCCAATGGTAATCTGTATCGCACATCGAAAATCATTATAAATTAGGAGAAATCTGTATATATGGCAACGCTGGCGGCGGGCACGCGCCCACACGCGCCGCCATTTTGAATTTGGTGTGAACGCCTACCGCGCGGCAACTGCCCCGCGCCCGCCAGCCCCGCTACCGCCAGGCGCTTGGTGTATTTACTCCTTTAGTAAGGTGACATGGTTTTCTTATTTTTTTTAACAATAAATCCGGCTATGTACTCTTTTTTTTTTATGCCTGATAGGTTAGTCTTTGACCACTATCTCACCTGATGGTAAGTGATGATGCGGTCGAAGATGTTGTACAGGCTAACCTAGAATCAATGAATTCTTGTATCTACAAAGAAAGTAGAGGAGTCTACAAGTAGTCATAGTCACTATCGATCACTGGTAAACTTTATTATGACTCGTAATTTTCTCTAGATTCAGTCGGATGCGTAAATAAATTTTCTTTTCGTACCGCTTTTCACCGAACGTTAAAATGTTTATGTTTTCCAGGGGGATGCAATTTCCTGAAGTAAAATGTTTTATATATCCGTGTATAACTAGCCTTTTATGTGCGCTTTTAAATAGAATTTAATTGGGCTATTATGAAATCCGCCTTTGGCACGAATAGAGCTAACAATAAATTCCAGGTGACCCTGGCTAATTTTGTACAAGGGCACCAAATTTAAAATCTTGGAAGTGATTACATTTCGGTTAACCTTTTTCAGACTTCTTTTATCTGAAAACTTATATAGAATCCAATTCCCTACTGTTCTATTAGACCATATTATTGGTGGATCTATTAATTTATCTTCTTAATATATTATTATGCTCCGCATTAAAATGTCTGCAGCAAATTTTGGAACTCTGTTTTGGAACCCATTGATATCGACCACATGCACCACTCCATTTTTTTCGTTTATCAGGATGATACGGAAACTGTAATATAATATCATATTTAAATTATACATATTACGTAATGAAATAATTGGATTAAATAATTGAATATTATCTATTATAAGATTAGAGACGGGCAAAGGGGTAAATGCACGACCCGAAACTAGCAACACTGAATTTTAGGTTATTAAATAAACGTTATTTTGAATCGTGATCTTAAGCCCTTTAAGCGTTGTTATTATGACTAAAACTGCCAGTACTTCACTGAGATAAAACACTTAAAACACAAAACATTGTTACAATAACCAAAACATAAAGAAAAACTTGAAACTTACTGTATAAAGGGACAATCCTGGTATTTTCCGCTCACTATCGCTTTTACAGTTAAGCACACTACATCGCATTGTAATAAAGGTTTATCTTAGTTTATGAACACCAACAAAAAACACATATATAATAATTAATTATGCAGAAACGTGCCAAAGTAAATTTCACAACTTCACATAGATGCCATGATTGTCAAAGTTTGTTGAGCTACATATGTTGCTGGCCTTGAAAAAACTGGCACGCACTGAGATAAAGCAATAGTAGAGCTTTGTCCTTTTCATTTACATATAAGAACTCAATACTGTATCCCTTTCTTGTGGGAGTGAAATGGTGCAACCTTTATTACCACCTTTATAACCAACCGTCTATACCTTTCTTTGTCTAAGTTTGCCCGATTCAAAAGGTAATAAAATCAATACGCCACAGAAGCCATAAATATAAGAAGTCAAGTCAAGGTAATAAAATTTGGGCTAGACGAGCATAATTAATAATTAATAATAAAAATTAATATAAATAATAAGCATAATTCTAGGTTAAGCCTGTTAACACCTTCGACCACATCATCACTTAGCATCACGTGAGATTGTGGTCAAAGGCTTACCTATCAGCAATAAAAAAAAAAATTAGCTCTGACAGGTCACTCGGAACGGGTATGATCAAATCTTATGTAGATCAAATTAAGCTCGATTGGTGCTGGAACGGCGAGTACCGGTGCTTAGAACAAAATTTGTCTTGGCCAAAGGCTTGCAGGAACGCGCCCGGCATTGTGCAATACAGTGTTGCCATTTTAGCGCATTTGGCGCTAGATCTAGGTATAATTTTAGGTCTACTCCATAGCAATTTTTCTCATAACTACGCGCTAAGAGTTATCTAGTGGAATCTGCCGCAAAATTTGATACTAGTTATTAGCAACCCAAGATTTATATAATATTAAAACTGTGGCATGAAATTTAATTCGTCAAATGTCGCTTCCACATTCAAATGCTCAAGTAGAAGTTAGAACGCATCTTCAGCGTTCTGAACATTGTCAAATGTAAGCGTCGCGTCGCGTCGTAGCCGGAACTTTGCTGAAACAAAGAACTCCGTTGTAATGACACGTCATCAATTAAAAATTGTTAAGCTTTGCTGTCCTCGAAAAAGCTAACAAAACATTATAAAAATTGAAAAATGGGATGGTAGTTGGTTCAGGCCATCATCGGCTTCTAAGGTGATAATGACAATGAAGCTGTTGTGGAACAGAATGAATTTAATTTAATTGATTTTCGTAGCTATCATAAGTTAAAAATATGAAAATGTCTTACTATAAAAAATGATAAAAATCTACTTGTAACGTCCCCAAGGGTGCCCAAGATACAAGCTTTGCATAGTTTGGCACCCACTGCATACGCTTGACATACATGATTAACTTTTAATTATAAGTATGTATTTCGTAATTTGGTGTAACTATCATTATTTGTGTTTTTGATAATAATTTATTCTTGTTATAGGTAAAGATTTTTTATAATTATATAATTTTTATATGTACTAGATTTCACTAAACGATTTCGTTTAGTGAAATCTAGTGATCAACTTCAGATAACGTTTTTTGCAAGTTATAGGGCCTTTGATTTTGATAAGGGTCTAGTAAATTTTATTTTCATCAAACGGCAACACTTACCGACTAGCGTGCCGACAAATACACCGACAGGGCGACAGGGCTTCGCTTTTTTATTGCTTTCATTTCGATTGTACAATTCAGTAGTCACATTAGTAGACGAGCCTGATTTAATTATTTTTGTACAATTAAAGTGTTAACAGATAGTTTTTTTTCTCTTACTAATAGCGTTCTTACTTTTTAACGAGAGACCACATTTTAGTAACTCTGAGCTCCTCTGTGAAGCGAGAAATCGCCGAGAGGTTAAATTGTATACCAACGCTCTGCTCCGGTAACCGCAATTTGTAAACATGGTAAGCAACACGTGTTTCCCTGGCTAAATTACTGACTTGATGTTATTTAATTATGTGTGTGTGTGTTATATTGAGTGCCTTAGGTTCTCTAGTAATAATTAATACACAAGGAAACTTGGAGGTTATGTTGACTGCACGCGGATATTGTATTGTACTTTCATATCATTTGGTATATCTCGCTCATTATAGAAGTACGCATAAAGAGCTATTTTAGAGAAGAATTGTAGCTAAGCACACAAATTCGCATTCATAATATTTAGTGTCTTTTCCAGGCCGATACTGAAGCCGCAGTTAACCCCAAAGCGTATCCACTTGCAGACGCACCTTTAACTGCCAAGATCCTGAACTTGGTTCAGCAAGCATCTAATTACAAACAACTGCGTAAAGGTGCCAATGAAGCTACAAAGACTCTCAACAGAGGCCTGTCAGAGTTCATTATCATGGCAGCAGATGCTGAACCACTTGAAATAGTACTGCACATTCCAATTCTTTGTGAAGATAAAAATGTGCCATATGTATTTGTAAGGTCGAAACAAGCACTAGGTCGAGCCTGTGGTGTATCTCGACCAATAATTGCTTGTTCCATTACCATTAATGAAGGTTCTCAGCTGAAACCTCAAATCCAAAGTATTCAGCAAGAAATTGAAAGACTATTAGTGTAAGTGTAATGTATGTTCCAGTGTGAAATATTAACATGCTATTTTTGTTATTATAAGTTTAAAACCTTTAATTCTGTTTATAATTATGATCCTGAAAATCTGTTATAGTATTACTGATAAATGGTTATAAATTACAGAGTAGAGTGAAAATATTCACAATATTATAGGTTTTATTAAAAATATTCATTGATTTCCTTACAAATAAGATTTTTGGCATATAAATAAGTTTAACAATATCACAACTCAAAAAGTTTCTTGGCTCTAAGATTCCAGTTATCTTCCCATCTGGACTCCTGAAACTTTGTTAGCTCACGCCTCATCTTCTCTGCTATCCTGTTTTGCTTTTCATTGTTTGGAAAGTCTTCAAACCATCTGATAATTTGTTTTGATAACTCTTCACTGCTTTTGAAAGTATATCCATTGATACCGTTTTCCACTAGTTCATCTAAGCTAGAAACAAAGATACTTTAGTTTTAGGCTAGCCTTGGATCGCCATATATTGGTCAGTGATGATGTGCATAAAGATGTTAAACCCAGAATGAACTGCCTAGGAAGAACAAACTTCGGTAAATAGATTAACTCTATATTAAAAAACCATATTAAAGATTGAGCTCAATTAGATGCGGAAGTAGATGTGTTTTTTATTCTTTTATAGAAATAGTTGAGTAACATACATGTTGAAGAACTCTAATGTACTTAGTTTTATAAAACAGTATACATTTTGAATTTATTGCATAAGGGTTAGGAAGGGATGAAAATCTGCAATGATGATTCCTTCCAGTTATTTGTATACTTGACATCCTGAAGTCTGATCCTCACTTTTATATAAAGTTTGATGGCCAAATTCTCTAAATTAAAAATTATTTTAATAGCCGATTGATTGTATATGACCTATTTTTGTCACTGCAAATTCTAAACCTCCTTTAAAACCTCAATCTATTAAGGTCATATTTTATATGCTTTTGATAGCACCTTGTGTTGTGACCTTTAGGCCACACAATTACCCCCTTCTCCATGAGTTCAGTAGCCTATGCAAAAGCAAGGCATTTTGCATCCTTGCTGTACTCAGTTACTTCACCCCATACAATAGCATACTATTTAAGCCCCCAGTCATCACATATATATGAGATTCTTTCCTACCAAAGAGATACTGGATTCTACCATTTTAGGGCTGAGCGCCTCCCCTGAGGTTAAATACACCTGTACACTGTCTACATCTTACCTATTTTTCTACATAAACCTGAGTTTAAAGTTGAAAATGTCCTAGTCGCCAAGCACCTAACGGTGTGTTCCAGCAGCTGTCCTTGAGAGTCAGTAATTCTAGGCTTAGCCTGTTAACAACTTCAACCACATCATCACTTACCATCAGGTGAGATTGTGGTCAAAGGCTAACCAATAAACAATAAAAAAAGAACCATGCTTCTATCATGTCCCTTTCAACATTATGCAGGGGTCGAAAATGGTCAGTAAAGTCAGTTTTCTTAACCTCGGTCTGTAAAAGTCAGTTTTTCCTGAAAATGGTCAGTAAAGTCAGTATTTTGGAAGAATTCGAAGAGGGTTTTAGAACAGTGGCCGGCAATAGTTGAATATTTTACACAACGTTTACCAAAGTCTAAAACGCCGCCAACATCTATGGCCTACAAGAATATCCTTAGCTTCCCGAAGAGCACTACAGAGAAATTAAAATGTGCCGTGGACACTACCACGGCACATAGTGTAAGGACATTCATGAAGTTCACTAGATTTTTCCAATGTGATGAACCTTTTGTGGGAAGAGTTGACTAGGCTGATTAAAATTCTGCTTCATCGCATATGTGTGACGAAAGGGCCAATTACCACACAGGCGGCAATTTCATCAAAGTGTTTTTTGCCTTTTTGTGGAAAAAATGTTTTTGAAAGTGCCATACCAGATGAGCTCAAATGCATTGACAAAGCTGATCGCATAACTTTTTTGCCATGGGGATGGTGGAGGCCAAACAGAAAATTAAATATTCTTTTAGTGAATTGACAACCCAAAAGAGTTGTTTAAGCTTCATAAAGTTGACTTTTGCATGCGAAGTCTTAAATCATCTTTTGCGAGTATTAATCTGTCATAAACCCCCTTATTATACATTTCAGATATTAAAGTTAAGACAGTAAAAGTTCAGTAATAGGTCAGTATTTTTTTGTCTTACAGTCAGTAAAATCAATATATTTGACTGTACAATCGTCAATAGTTTCGACCCCTGCATTATGGCAAACCAATGGAGCATAAAAACGAAAGTATGAGAATGGTTCATTTTTGGCTTCACTTGTATCATGCTACATCAGGTTAGCATACATAAAGATTTTCAGGCAAAAGAGAAATAGTGGAGAGATCTTGAGAACAGGCATCAATTTATTTACTTACCACAAAAAATCAAAAGCACAGACAGGTAACCCAGCTCCAAACATATCCACCACTTTCATGGGCAAGTCAAGCCCTGATGAACTAGTATGGAGGCATACTCCAAGATCTGCACTAGCTACCATGGTAGGGTAGTCGGCCGCCTCCAGCCAAGGTGTGATCACAGTGACATGCTGCCATTGCTTCTGAGCCACCTCCTCAATGTATTGCTGTTTCATGGGACCCTTGCCAGTGATCACACAGATGAGCTTTGGCAGCTTGTTTGTAAGGCTATAGGTTGTTTCATACACTGTAAATATTTATAGATTATTTTAAATTTTAATTATATGCTTAACTGTCATAATCCCTGCCAGCCCATTATGGAATAGAATACCATTTAACTGTTCCATTTTCATTGGTAGGGATTTTGGAATTATAAAAAGTTCCCCTTTATTCCCCACTGAGATTCATAAGGTGATGATAATATAAAATGTGAACTTGAAATGGTTGAAAATTCAGATAAGAGGTATTTAATCCTTGAGCATCATAGATAACCATAACAATTGAACCTCATTCCAAAATGGACAATATCAGTTTCACCTGATATGGCACATCCCTACATAAATAATTAAGATATTTACATTACAAGCGTAGTCTACTTTGCAATTTTATTCTATAGAGTTTTCTTGTAATGTCATCAATATTAACATATACTTATTGTTACAAACTAAATACAGTTTGCTAGAAAGAAATCTGTTAAGTAAAGGTATTTAGCACTTGTCAGCGCCTTAATACCCATTTAATTATAGATCGTGAATATAATATTTGCTACCTTGAAACAAATGCAGGTAAATTTATGCTTTACTATATAACAAGAAATAAATAAAACATAACTGTTAAAGAATATAGGTAGAAAGGTGACATAGAAGAATTATTCGCACCTTGCAAAGCCTCCATCAATATACTAAAATCCTCATCTTCAGTCCAACTAGTGCTGCTGAATAGTAACCCAGGTCTATCTCTCCTAAGGTCCACCATACCACCCTGAAGTTGTGTGAATGCTGTCTTTTCAAGCTCTGAAGGCTGGTTCAGCTGTTCTCTGCCTGTACATCCAAAATCAGGGTATTGTTTGCTGATTTTAAGAAACCAATCATGTTTCTCTTTTAGAGAGATTGGGTGAAATATTTTAGGTGGCCTGTCATACAAGACTGTGGACCTAAAACAATATTTTGTCTAATGATATACAATGATCAGTTACAAGATTTAAGGTGCATGCTAGCATTAATACTGATTATGTTCATAACATGTGGTTGCTTACACTATATCCCAGTTTTGCAAGAGGTCTTCCTTCATAGCATACGTCACACAGAGATTTTGTTGTGACGATTGCCCAAAGTATCTTTCTATATGTCTAGAAATCCGCACAAGTATGTGGTCTTGGGGCAGAGTCAGAGACATAATAGAAAATGCATAATTATGCCAATCTATAATGAACTTTGTTCTAGTAATTAGGCAGTAGAATCTGCACACTACAAGCGTAGGTATAGCCGGAGGATTCTGGCACAGTAAATAATCGCATTTGCTGCTTATAAATAAAGTGAGCAATAAACTTATTGTCTGCCAGATTGCTTTTGCCGCGTACCGGACAAGCCTCGGTCCTTTATCGAAAACTAACGGGTGAAGCTTGGAAATGGTTATATTCGGGTTCTCCAAGATTTCAATAAGAGGCGCAGACTCCACATACGAGACTATGTTGACTTTCAGGCCGTTGTTGACGAGAGATAAAGCATGATACTGCATACGTGGGCTCCTTCCAATATCGCCCAGAACTACCACTTTGGCGAACTTTTGTACTGTTTCTTCAGACATACTGCTATGTTATGGCCTATTATGTATTTTATAGTATGTTGCAAATAGGATTTGAATGAGATAGAACGATAATAAACTAGGAATTGTAAGTTGTAAGCAAATAAATATATACAACTACCGGCGTAAAACTATTTCAAAAACAAAATTTTTTATCTCGTCTCGTAATGAATTGTCAATAGAAGACGAGATTTACTAGCTTGATAATTTGCTACCAAGTATTTCCTATAATCCACCATGGATTTTCCAATTTGGCCATATGTTTAGTGTAACGGATTAACGGGTTGCGAGATATGCTGGTATGATATTTACCGACCACGAATCTATCGGCCTGACAGTTGAGCGATTTTCATGTGGTGGGGAGACGATATAACCAATATTACCGTGATATAACCATAGAACATATAATACTACATATAAATATAGACTTAAAACATTTTTTCGCTACGCTCAAGCTACTTCCTAAGCCTATGTAGATATAACACACCAAGATAGCTGCCGACCTGGTAATTGGCAACCAAGTATTTTACGTCCACGAACACCAGTTGTACATAATACATCTACTAGTCGGGCTGCGAGATATCATGCTGCCGATGCTGCAGCGCAAGTACCGAACTTACCGATCGCTAAATTTGACGTTACAATCGTCTATATTCGATAAAACGGGTTATATCGATGTTTGCAAAGATCGATATAACCCATTTTATCGAATTTAGACGATAGTAACGTCAAATTTAGCGATCGGTAAGTTCGGTACTTGCGCTGCTGGTACGATATTTACCAACAACGGATCTACCGACCTGATAATAATAATTGAAAGCTACTTACAAGGTCTAGTCCACAATGATTCAACCCAGGTAAAATAACTGCCAATCATATCCAAAGACTACAACGTATACTAAGGCGATCATGATACCATATTAAACTACGCCAGGTATTACACTCCGAAACCGGATGTCGCGTAACCGGGACACAAGCATACTGTCATCACTTCTATCAACGGCTCTCAAACTTTATACCTAATTTGAGGATATTCGGGGGCAGTAAAATAAAAGTTAATAGTTTTCACCTTTTTTTAATAAAGAAAATGACGTGAAATTAGTTATTTAGATTACACAGATTAATGATTCTTGAATGAATTATGGTTATCAAGTTCATACAGAGTGTTTGACACCGAATAGTTTTCTTATACTGGGTACCGTCGATGCTACAAGGCCTAAATTTTTCATAGATTGAAAACAAGTAATTGTTTTCTATCTAGAAAAAAGGCAGTTCTCTGTATTTAGGTGTAGGTATAGTTTAGTTTCAAAGAAAGCTCAAAAATACAATATCGGAAGTAAAATCCAATTAGATGTTTTTTTTTTTTTTTTTTCATTTGATGTTTTGAGACTTCCGGTTGTCAACTCGTGCGGCGTTCATGTGTTTTGTTTTGATCGGGAGATAAATTAACTAAAACACGATTGTTTCTGATACGTATTAGTGTAGTAGTTAGCTTGTGTTGTTTTGTGATTGTCCAGCAAATCAGTGGTAAGTTTTTGAGAGCGTCGTCGTGGGATGTTGATGGATCGAAACTCGATCCATCAACATGGAGGTTGATTCGGATGGGGCGGGAAACCGCCCTATCTCTTTAGATACGCAAAATCTAGCAAGCGATTCATTACCAGACGAGTTTAACGTATCCCCGGATCTTTTTACGTCAAATGATGATAAGGAAGAATGGAACGTAGTTAAAAAAAAAAGTAAAGTACAGGTAAAAAGAAAAACTCAATTGAAATCAATCATGAAAAAACCTAAACCTGTATCATTAAATGTACCTAAAACAATAGAGACTGAACACAACTATGCTATCACTTCAATCACAAAAAAAGACCTAGGATCTATTCCACGTCTCCCAAAGGAAATAACACCATCCTTAATAAGAAAAGAATACTCACTAGATGACAGTGGACCCTATATAGTGTATGTTGAATTGTTAGAAGAAAATCCTACAAGTGGCACAACATTACATCCTCTCAAATTTGGTGCCTTCCTCTACAAAAATAAATTGCAGAATGTCCTCCAGGACGGGATTAAAAAAATTGGCCGAAACAGGTTAGCCATTCACTTTAAATCCTCCAAGGATGCGAATGATTTTTTGAATCATCACATCTTCCGTAACACACAGTACAAAGCATATATCCCAACCCACAACATAACTCGCATAGGAATCGTAAAGGGCATTCCAGTTGAATGGACACATGAAGAAATTATTGAGAATATTAAAATTTCCCTAGGAGTTGGGAAAATTATTAAATCAAGGAGGTTAAATAGAAAAGTAATAAATAAGGATGGAATCAATTGGATTCCTACTCAGACAGTAGTATTGAGTTTTGATGGCCAGGTTCTCCCGAAAGGAATCAACTGCTGTTACACAATCCTGCCTGTTGAACAATACGTCTACCCTACCATTCAGTGTTTTAACTGTTGCAAGTATGGACATACACGTACACAGTGTCGGTCAAAAGTTCAATGTTTTAAATGTGGTCAATCTCATTCTCCAGATCAGTGCCTTGTAGAGGAAACAGAAGCAATATGCACATATTGCTCAGGGCATCATTATGCAACTAATAAAACCTGTCCTGAATTTATAAGACAGACAAATATCAAGCATCATATGGCTCTTAACAATACTTCATATCAGGAATCCATTTCCCTTTTTCCACAAACTAAGAAATCATATGCTGAAATAGTTTCTGCCCGTGAAGTGGATACCCAATTGCAACACCAACAAAGTACATCAGTAATAAGACCAATAAGCAAAAGTCAACAAAATAGATCTCTCCCTATCCCCACTGAAAGTCAATCTTATAAAAAAACAGTTACATTAAAACCCCCTTCTCGACCTGCTCTCAACACAGGGTATGATCAAAGAGCTCATAAAGATATCCTAAAATCTTTTGAAATACCAAAGCCTCCCAATGGTTGTGCGCTGGTCAATAGAGACCAGGACACCTCTCAAATTACAATAGAACCTGAACTAGACCTAAAATCCATTCAAGACTTACTTTCATCTCTTGTAGAAGTTATTTATCGATCTAAACTACCGACCAACGTTGCTAGCCACATCATACACTCAATCTATGTCACGATTTTTGAAATACTCAAGGATGGATCAGCACATCCTCCAGTGGAATATACGTAGTATCATTAATAAAAAACATAGTCTAATATTTTTACTAAATAAATATCAGCCTATTATTTCTGTCGTCTCGGAGACATGGTTGAAGCCTGGTACCCCATTTGGAGTGCCAGGTTACACGGTTCTCCGGGACGACAGAGGTGATGGGTGGGGAGGCTCTGCCCTCCTCATTAAAAATAATATAAATTTTTCTCATCTGCCTTTCAGGCATTTTAATAATGCAATAAATATTGTCGCTATTCGCCTAAAAAATATTTCATTTATATCTGTGTATATTCCCAAAAGAGACAGTGCTGCCATTAATATATTACAAAATTTTCTTACATCTGTACCTTCTCCGTATATAATATTAGGGGACTTTAACTGCCATCATCAATTATGGGGGGCCCCTAACAATCATTCAATTGCCAACAAATTATTAGATTTGATGGAAGAATTTAATTTATGTGTCATAAATGATGGGTCACCAACACGTAGGACACCACCAACAGTTAACCCTAGTTATGTTGACATTTCTTTTTGTTCATCCTCCTTAGCATCCCTACTAAATTGGTCAAGACTCCCCCTAACCCATGGTTCAGACCATTTTCCCATCCTCTTAAGTTTCCCGTCACTAAATGTTAATATTCCTACCCTACCTCCTTTGCTTCCTTATAGAATAAATTGTGATAATTGGGATCTTTATGGAAATACCTTAGAAAATAAAATTTCTCTTTTGCCTAAACCAAATTTACAAAACATAGATACATGCATTACAAAATTTTCAGAATGCATAATAGAGGCAGCTGAACTGAGCTTTAGTAAAAAAAACACTGCAACAGGAAAAATCCGTTCACCTCCCTGGTGGGATCGAGACTGTACGAAAGTGGTTAGAAAGAAATTAGAAATAGAAGAAAGATGTAATATTTTTCTGGACCTATCAACTTTTCTACACTATCGTAATATAGAGGCAGCCACCAAAAGATATTTACACAAAAAGAAACGTCAAGGATTTCGTAAATATTGTTATTCTATTTCCCCAGAAACTCCTCTATCCCAGGTCTGGACTAAAATTAAACAGTTTAGGTCTTCTCGCATGCATATAAACCCAACATCTCGATCAACTGAGTGGGTAGAAAAATTTATGAATCAACTGGCACCTCATTTTGTGCCATCGTCCCAGCATCTACCTCAACAATACTATCATTCGGTATCAAACAGGGAACTTGATTCTGAATTTACTTACCAAGAGCTTGCTTATGTTTTAGAATATGTAAAAGACTCATCTCCGGGTCCAGATGGTATAACCTATTCATTTATATCTAAAGCAAAAAAAAATACTTTGACTTACTTTCTTGATATAATTAATCTCATAGTAGATTCTGGCCTGATCCCCATCACCTGGAAGCATCAAATAATCATACCTTTACTTAAACCTGGCAAAGACCCTTCAGAACCTCAATCATATAGACCCATTGCCCTATCTTCCGTTATTCCAAAAGTTATAGAACATCTTATAAAGAACAGACTAGAGTGGTACCTAGAACATAATTCTCTGCTAGCAAAAACACAATATGGCTTCCGTAAAGGACATAGTATTGCAGATAGTCATGCAATACTTACAACGGATATACACTTAGCGCTATCTAGAAATGAGTCCCTGTTGGCTGCCTTCTTGGACATATCAGCAGCATATGATAATGTGGATCTTTTGGTTCTTAGGCAGAAAATGCAACAGCTAAGGATAACTAATAAGATCACCAATTTTATATTTAATTTATTGTCAGGTAGAAAGATTTCACTGAGATTCCCAGGGGTGGTGACAGAGGACCGCTTGGTTTGGAGAGGCTTACCCCAAGGATCGGTGATAAGCCCTTTGCTCTATGACGTGTACACAGCTGACATGGAATCCTCCTTGACATCTGTGTGCAGAGTCCTTCAGTATGCTGATGATGTAGTCTTGTACACAACTGACTTGGACATATCCAAGACATCTCAAGATTTAAAGACTGGCTTAAGTATTTTATCATCATGGCTCCAGTGCCACTACTTAAACATATCAGTAGCCAAAAGCACAGTAGTCCTCTTTACAAGAAAGCGCAATCCTCCTGTCGTATCGGTAGAGTGCGATGGTATGGAAATTCCTAACAAGCGAGAAGCCACATTTTTAGGTAAAGTTTTTGATCATAAACTCAATGGAATATCTCATATCAATCGACTACTGACCAAGTGTGAACAAAGCATAAATATTATTCGTTGTCTCAGTGGAGTATGGTGGGGCGCTCATCCATTCTCACTACGTCTTATATATAATGCGATCATTAGAAGTCACCTGGACTTTGGTACATATACACTCATACCATGCAATAAAAAATATCTTCAAAAATTAGATTCCATTCAATTCAAAGCATTACGAATCATTTTGGGAGCAATGAAATCTTCTCCAACGAATTCTTTACAGGTTGAGGCTTCAGATCCGCCTTTAACGTTTAGACGTCAATATCTCTCTGATAGGTTTATTTTTAAAATTTCCCAGTTTTCTGGACATCCCCTTATACCAAAACTTAAACTACTTAGTGAATATGCCCAGGCAAAACAATATTGGGCCAATAAAAATATCCCATATATAATTAAATGCTTTAGAAAGCTTAAAAATGTTACCTGCCCTATAAAAAAAGTTGAAACCCATCCATCATTTTTATTTAGCTATTATTCAAAAATTTTCAAACCAGACATAGTTCTTAATTTAGGAATTGATAAAAATTGTACTAACGCGAATATTAGATTCGAATCTCTCTTAAAAAAACATTGGATGAATTGGGATATATTTTTTACAGATGCTTCTAAGACCCACACATTGGGTTCAGTGGGAACAGCATTTTGGCACTACAATTCTGATATAGCACATACATTCAAGTTTCCACATTATAGCTCGGTATTTTCTGGAGAATCTTTGGCAATTCTAAACTGTGTTAAATACATTAGAGAACATTTAATAAATAAGGCAGTAATTTTTACAGATTCTAAAAGTTGTGTTCAGTCTCTACTTAGTAACCCGTTCAGTAAAAATGTTATGTGCCTCATTAGTTTAGAAATTAAAAATTTACTAAAACTATGTGATGAAGACGGAACCAAAATCACCATAGTGTGGATTCCTAGTCACATAGGTATTGCAGGTAATGAGAAAGTTGACCAACTAGCAAAACAGGCAATAGTGCATGGGAACATGGAAGATTTTAATGTTTTTTCACATGATCTGGTAGCTATGGCTCGCAGAGATCTGGAGAAGTCTTGGAATAAAATGTGGAAAAGTTCAAGCCGCCTCAAGGGGTCACACTTATATCAGATCCAACCAGATGTATCATTTAAACCATGGTTTGCTAAGATTCGTATTTCGAAACAGATATCTTCTACAATAAGTAGATTACGAATAGGACACTGCTCATCACCTGTTCACTTAAAAAAACTTAGAGTTAGAGACTCTTCTTTATGTGAATGTGGCCTTGCAGAGGGAACCCCCGGCCATATTCTATTTTCTTGTCCTCAATATGCATCACCTGCTTTATACGAGATTCTTTGCAATGTTAAATCTCCATTACCTTCCAATCTTCCTTCTATACTTTCTTTAAAAAATAAAAAATCAACCTGCGCTCTTATACAATTTCTTTCCACACATAATATCAAATTGTAGAGTAAATATTTATTTATGTTATTTTCTAGTTCATAAATAAGTTCATATATTTATATATATAATACTTAATTATATATATTATATATATACTACTTCTATTACATATTTATATAAATATATTATTTATGCCTTTTTCAACCTACATCCCTTCTGTGTTTTAATTCCCTTTCATGCTTTCACTAACATAATATAGATACAAATATATATTGTTTCAGGTATAAGCAACAAATATACCGTAATTTGCCAATAACTAACCATCTGTTCTGCCACATGAACAATGTAACTCGACACTGGCAGTAATGTCTCTTACAACATAAAAGAGACCAGTTGCCAAATTATAAAAAAAAAAAAAAAAAAAAAAAAAAAAACCAATTAGGTAGGTACGTCATATAACCAAACAAATTTTACATTACATACCATGTTTAGTAGTTTTATGAGGTCCACAATACTGAAGCCACTCTCCGGCTACAGACTATTTTTTTTTCAAATATTTTTTCTTCTATTTTGTCTTAAATAATTTTACTTCCTCCTACCACCTATATGCAGACGATCTTCAAATCTACTCTCATGCCCCTCTTGATCAGCTTTCTGGAGCCATAGACTAATAAACGCTGATTTAAATTGCACCACAACGTGGTGCAGACACTTCTATCTGAAAATATATCATAGCAAGACACAGGTAATGATTGTGGGAAGCTCGCAGTTAATCTCAAAGGTGGACTGGTCAACGATTCCATCCATTCATTTGATGGGAGTCCATCGAAATGAATGGATGGAATCGTTGACTCCCTATAGTAAATCTATAAAAAATCTAGGCTTGACCATCGATCATTGCTTAAGTTGCGCTCCTCAGCTGCAAATTACTAGTCGAAATTGTACGCCACCGCTGGCGCTTTAAAAAAGCTGCGCAACTTTCTTCCCATCACCACTAAAATTGCTCTAGTTCAATCACTTACTCCCAATTCTAGATTATGCTGATGTCTGCTATCCAGATCTCACTGAGGAACAGCTAGATAAGCTTGAGCGTCTTCAAAACTTCTGCATAAGATTTATATTTGGTTTGCGCAAGTATGATCACATTTCTCAATATCGATCAAAGCTCAAGTGGCTCCCTATACGTCTTTGCCGGAATGTTCACATACTCTCTCTCCTTACAATATTTTGTTCAATCCTTTAACCCCGCGCTATCTCAAGGAACGTTTCAATTTCCTTCACAATGCCAATGTTCTTAATCTTAGGTCAAAAAGACCTGAGGGAGAAGCTTGCGCACCGAATTGGAGACTTAGTTAAAACCAAGGTGCGCACAATGGCTTCAGTCCTCGTAAATGGTTTTAAAAGAACTGAGAGCTACAGCCGCCTAACGGTGGATGAAGCTCTAATGAACCATTTCGGAGCCATAGTCATGGCTTCCAGGCTATCTGGAGTTGATGAACTTGTCCTCATCGGAGATGTCAATCAGCTGCCTTATATCGATAGAGAAAATCTCTTCGTATTAAGGTACAACCGCCCTAACCTGGTAACAAACATCACCCAGGAGTTGTTATGCACGCATCGGAACCCAATGGATGTCGCGTACGCACTGAGGGAAATATACTCTGGTATATATTCCTCAGCTCCCCGTATTAAGTCCCTTAAGCTTGAAAGGTACACAGGTGCAAAAATCCCCAAATCACTCCCCAACACTTTATTCCTGGTTCACACCCAGGAAGAAAAGGAGACCCTAATAAGTCAGGGCTACGGAGAGGGAAGTGGATCACGCACTCTTACCATCCATGAAGCGCAGGGACTGACATACGAGTCGGTCATCGCCATCAAGACCAAGAGCAGCAAGAAGTTGCACGAGAGCGTCCCGCATGCCGTCGTTGCAATTTCACGGCACACTGGAACCTTCATATACTACGCAGATGACGAAAACGACGCCATAGGCCGGTTCGTTAGGAAGGCGATGGTTGCGACACCAAAAGCCATCCATGATTACAACCTCAAAATGGCGATCAAAGATCGAAATAACGCGGTAATGGAGGCCCTGTTAAAATGTGACGTGGGAGAATAACAAAATATGTAAATTTCTGTAGGTATATTATTTTATTGTAGTCCCAAATTATTTTTGTAATTGTAATCGTTGGCACGGGTATCCGGAGCGGTCATGCTCACAGAAAGGTGTTGTCTAGCGGCGGTGTTGTGTGTCGGGTCGCCATCTTCCCTCAAAAATTGTTGAGGAAGGCGATGGCTGGCACATGCGTCAACTCGTGAACGGGTGCTGCTAGAGGATACTGGTCTGCTCTGGATGCTGGTGCTAATGACATTAACGGAAAAAAAAGAGAAAAAAAAAAAAAAAAAAAACTTTTAACACTGTTCCCCCTTGGAATGTTGCATGTTTCCTATTTAATATTTCTTGCTTACTAATAAATTATGTCATAGTTAAAAAAAGTCACGGACCCTGGAGTCTGTGGAGTGTAGATTTAAAATTAAAAAAAAAAAAAAAAAAATCTTAGGTCATCAGAAAATCTTGCCCTCAGTATGGCACAGTATTTTATGATTACTCTTTTTCAGTGAAAGCTGTTCGCTTATGGAACTTACTACCAGTTACTATCCGACGTGCACAATCCTTGACAACCTTCAAAAGCCAAGTAAAGTGTTTTTATCTCGCCGATTAGTTTACCCCGTGTGAACTTGGGTTTTAATCATAACATACTAAAGAATTTTTTTATTTTTTATTTATTTATTTCTGGTCAGCCAACAATTATTACATTTTTACATACACAACATTATTTTCTACTATAGTACATTGCTTAATGTATAATCTCTTAAAGGCTAACACAACATGCTATTAGTAATTACATGTAATTAAAATATAAATGACATTGATTTGTTAGTTTTGAAAAATAACAATAAGTAGAAGGTGCGCTTCTACGCACTTTGACTGATTAAGAAGTCAGTTATAATAACAAATACTTTTAAAAGTATCCTAAAAAACATTAAATAATATTTAAATAAAACACTTAAAAAAGCATAAAATTATATATCTAGTGACAATTCCGCCTAATTTTCCTGTTATCTACGTGACGTCATAAACATCACGCAGCCTAACCGGAAGAATACCCGACTAGTTTCGCTTCTAAACGAAGCATCTTCAGGAGGTCTTGACTTACCGAGCGCACGATCGAGACTGAAGGTAAGTCAAGACCTCCTGAAGATGCTTCGTTTAGAAGCGAAACTAGTCGGGTATTCTTCCGGTTAGGCTGCGTGATGTTTATGACGTCACGTAGATAACAGGAAAATTAGGCGGAATTGTCACTAGATATATAATTTTATGCTTTTTTAAGTGTTTTATTTAAATATTATTTAATGTTTTTTAGGATACTTTTAAAAGTATTTGTTATTATTAAATATGGATTTCCGCAAAGTAACGCCTGAATCTATTCATTACCTTAAGTCAGTTATATTTTTGCGAAACCGACCTAAGGGTTCCGCAAATGCGTCGGCTATCGCGGCACAAAAATTAAAAGACCTACTCAGTCTGGGAATCACAGAATTTGCTCCTAAAACAGTATGTCGAAAGGGTGGACATAAAAGTTTTATACATCCACGAGGGTTACTCCTGGGAATTTTAAAATTAAACCTACTCAATAGTCCAGGACAGCTTATATGATTTCTCAAGAGTTTGTAAGAAAATACCACATCTAGTATCTCTCTACGAGTTGACAGTGAGACCATTTTGAAATATTTCAAGCGTTTATCATAAGATTTGACCTTATTTTTTATTCCAGTGCAATACGCCAAATGCCAGAGAAACCTCTTTTGCACTCGTTCAAGTCGCAGCATGTGTGTTGCAAAATGTGGTCTCCATACCGAGCTACAGTACTCAAGATGACTTCTTACAAGACTGCTGTATAATATCATTTTAATTCTGATATTTTTGAATATCTTGGAGTTTCTTAGTACAAATCCAAGCATTCTTGATGCTTTGCTAATTATGTGATCAAGATGAGGGACAAATGTGAGCCTGCTATCAAAATTAACTCCTAAGTCTTTTATTACAATAACTTCTTTTAGTATATTGCCATTGATAGTATAATTAGAAGGGATTATATTATGGTTGCGAGTGAATTTTATATAACGACATTTTTCATGATTCAGATGCATACAGTTTTGAGTACACCAGTCTATCAATGACTGAATATCTTCTTGCAATAAAATAGCATCTTGCATGTTTTGTACTGTTCTCAATATTTTTAAGTCGTCAGCAAACATGAAGGGAATTGAGTGAGCAAAACACCTGGGTAGGTCATTAATAAAAATATTAAATAAAATAGGTCCTAAATGAGATCCCTGAGGAACTCCTGAAGTTATGTTTAGGCATTCTGATTCATAACCTCCAACGACTACATGAAACATCCGTTGTCTTAGATAAGACTGAAACCAGTCCAACATAGAACCTGCGAACCCAAAACTTTTTAGCTTTTGGAGAAGTAGCTGATGAGACACTTTATCGAAAGCTTTACTAAAATCTGTATAAATAACATCCACTTGTTTGTGAGCATCGACCGCTTCAATTAAGTTTTCTGTAAATAAAGCTAAATTAGTACATACAGATCTACCAGTTACAAAACCATGTTGGTGGTCTGACAGCACGTTTTTAAAGTGTGCTTGAATTGGTGAACACATACAACACAAGACAACACAAGACCTCAAATATTTTAGCAAATGATGATAAAATGGAAATTGGGCGATAATTTTTTACGTTACGTTCGTCATCACTTTTAAAAATAGGAACTACCTTAGCTATTTTCCATAGTTTAGGGAAAGATCCAGATGCAATTGACTTATTGAATATTTTACTTAGAGGAACTACTAAACTATCTGCGCAAGTTTTAATAAAATATGGATGTATATTGTCTGGTCCCATACCCTTGGTGATATCAATGTCTTTGAGTTTTTTTAGAACAGTGTCCTTTTCGAAATATACATTACCAAAGCAGTTATTATTGTCTAAATCAGTGGGCAAGTCTAATTCATCCACTGACTGAGATATCTGATCGTTATATACTGAAACAAAGTGTTTTGCAAATAAATTTGATATACCTAAACCATCGCTAACCACATCAATGCTGTTAGTCATTGTGGCAGGATAAGCGCTGGTCCCAGCACGTCTCTCATTAACAAAAGCCCAAAAATATTTAGAGTTTGCTGAAATTTTTTCTTCCAAATGTGCTACATAAGAGTTGTAACATACCAATGCTATTTTATCACATCTTTTACTTAAAATTTTCAGTTCAATTTCGTCACGTGGGTTAAGATATTTATTGTAACGTTGGCGTATTTTCTCTTTTTCCTTGAGACGTTTTATAAGATTACGACTGAACCATGGAGGCAGTTTTTTGTTTTTAGGTTTAACTAATGGCACATACAGCTTAATGACTAATTTTAAAACATCATAAAAAATATTTAACATTTCATCAACATCTTTGCACAATGAAAATTTGGTCACCCATTGAACATTGTTTAAGTGCTTCATGATTGAGTCATAATCAGCCTTGAAAAAGTTTTGTTTCATTTTGAAGGCATTTTCATCAAGGTGTTTTACATTAAGAAATGTTATATTAAGTACAATAGGTGGGTGATACTTGTCAATTTTGCTCAAAACATCTACAGATTCCACTACAGTACAATTTGGAATGTTTGTCAGCACTAAATCGAGAACCTTACCCTGAACGTTCGGCACATCATTGAGTTGTTTGAAGTTATTTAGATTAACAAAATCGATAAGAGAGATAGCTTTTTTCGGTAAAGAAGCGAGACTTGCTGGGTATGAAACTTTACTCCAATCTATACAACTAAGATTAAAGTCACCAAAAATACAAGAATAGTCAAAACTACCTTTATCTGCTACATTATTACAGTTAGTTAAAAAATACTCAGTAATTTCTAAATTTACAGGCGACGGCAAGTAAACAGCACAAAGGGCTACTTTTTTAAGAGAATAATTCTCTTCAAGATCTAATGACAACCATAAATCCTCAACGTCACTTTCCCAGTCTTTTATTCTGTTACATTTTATGTGCTTTGAAACAGCTACCAATACCCCTCCTCCGTCATTTCGGTTACAAAACTTACTTGAAGTTTCTCTATCGCGCCTATATATTTGATAACGATTATCGAATAACTCACTATTAAAAATATTTGGATTTAGCCATGTTTCAGTAAGCACATAAATATCATAAGAAAAACAAGACATATTTCTAAAAAAACCCGGAAGTTTTGTTTTAAGACCTCTACAATTTTGACAGTAAATTTTTAAGGATCGAGTGAATTTTAAAAATACATTGAACAAATACAAAATTCATGCCTTATTTACACTTAAACTAACTGGCTAAGGCTAGCCAATGAGTGAATTATTATGAAGTTGGATTCTTCTGTTTTTCTGACGAAAATCTTGCCATCTCTTACCCAGACAAACTTGTATCCCAACTCTTTTGCCTTTAGCCTAGTGGCAGCATGTAGAGATTTATTAGTAGCCGACAGATGTTCCATCACATATATGGGCTTTCGCTCACCAGCATAACCTATGTGTGAGGTATTGAGCTTATCATTGGGTTTAGACTTATTGTGTTTTATGGTGGACGACAAGAAGCTATCCTTTGACTTCCGCGTGTCAAACTGCACGATTACTGAGCGAGGGCGATCACTCGAGCGATTGACTTTTGCAATACGCGTGCAGCGTTCAATGTTAAATTCTGTAATATCACACCCAATGGCCTTACATAATTGAACTACGATTTCTGTCAAATTTTCACCCTTTTTTTCAGGTATACACTGGATCTCGACGTTTCGCAGTCTTACTTGTTGTTCAAGCTGGTTCATTCTATTTTCAAAGCTATTAATTGATGCTTGCATGTCACTATGATTTTCCTGTATTTTAGTAACCGCTTCTCTGTTAGCGTTGCATTCGTCTTTGATTTCCTCGTATTGGGCACTTATGAATTCCATAGACTGCTTAAAACTCATGAATTCTTCCTTCATACTTCTTATCTCAGAAGTTATCGGCATAATCATACTTTTCTTAAGTTCTGAGACCAAGGCAGCTCTCTCCTCCTTCATAATTTCCCTAAATATGGACCGAGCTACCTCTTGGGTTAGTGAAGTATTGTCGGTAGAATTTTGAACTTCCGAGGGGGTGCTTATTGAGGTACTCGTTGACGAATCTTTTTCGGGTGTTAGCGAAGGCGCTGCTCTTTTCTTGGATCTTTGTGAGACAAAATCGCTGTTGGAGGGCTCAGCCGATCGAATTGGAGTATTATCATTATTGCCTCGCTTCGACTTTTTGCACAGGGGACATTTCCAACCCGGTTTATTATCATTACCCCGTAGGTCATGCGTTTGTAGGCAATCATAGTGAAACACTTTCTTACATTGCACACATCTAGTAAATGCATCATCGTCCGATCCCATGGCGCAGCAACCCCATTTCAAAGGAGACATATTTTTTTTCATAAAATCAAACTAATTCTGGTAGTGAAAACTGTGATGGAATTCTTATATTTTCTAGAAAGTTATTTTTTATTTATTTATTAACAAAAACAAAGTACTCTTCTTAATTACAACCAGCCACAAAAAAGAAAAAAAAAATAGTGCAAAAAGAATATTGACCAGCACGTGTTCTTGAACCATGCACCTTATGAATCTCAGGCGACGCCCCAGACGACTGCGCTGTTTCTGTTTGGGTGACTACGGCAAATATTACAAATCGTATCCAAAGCGGGCAGTGTGGCTGTAGCTGTATAGTGGCTTATGTTAGTCACTTCACTCTTTTGTACTTACAATTGTGAGCACGATACGATACGTTGCAAGGTTACACAGAGGTCATATTCTTATTGTTTCATAATTCGAATAATCTCGTAATTCCAGTAACACGATTGCACTGTTTTGAAGCACTTCTTCTACTCGTTATTTTGATGTAACTTTTGAAACTATCACTGAACTTTATTCTAGTTATATCGAATATTTTGCGCGGCAACGCAATTGGAACGTGTTGATTTGACGAGCGCTAGGCACACACAGAATTAATGTATAGTATATACATCGTGTAGGTGTATGTATTAATTATATGTGTATATATTTCAATATGTATTAGTGTATTTTATGTATTAGTAATTATTTTTCTTTTCTTGCTTGTGATTCATTACTAATTTTCTTTAGTCATGTATTTTTCTCTTGATTTGATTATACCTCTATTTTTAATTACACCCGTCTTGTTATTCCTGTATTTCCTCTCCATCCAAAGGTTGCCTGGAAGATATCACTATTAGTGATAAGGCCGCCCATTGTGACACTTTATTTTAAGCTTTCTTTTTGATGTTATTTTTGTATACTAAGTGGTGTATTAATAAAGAATTATCTTTATATCTATTTTGCAGGAAATGAAAAAAACTTCAAATCCCTGCTTTTGCTACTCTTAGTCTTACAGTTCCGAATAGAAAATAAATTATATGTATTTCTTATACTCGTAGCTTACAGAAATGACCACTATATGACCCAACCACAAACTTTGCGAATCACTGCGATTATGTGCGTGAGCGAGAGCGAAATAGATGCAAATCATATACGTGCGACAGATATGGCGATAATTGTCAAAATGGTGGAACCATAGGAAGACAACTTTTTCATACCATTTTCTTTGAAGTACACTGATTCATGTGTGACTTTCTATTAGGCGTTTGTAATAACTTATTGATATTTTACAACAAAACATTCACAAGAAAAAGAACAATTATCTTGTATTTTGCAATAATTGTGTTATAATAAAGAGCTTATTCGATTGTAACGTAGCTCGTGTTTCTTTCGGAGTAGAAGACCTTGTTTTCTTGGATCATGAGGGCGATCATATCCCTAAAAAATAACTCGCAAAATGTTGAGCCTAGAGAGGACTCGTGTTTATTTTACAACCTGATTTTAGTGGTGTCATCTAGTATTAAGTAGATTAACTACGATGTATTTGGGTCCGGAATATTACTTTTCTATAGGATTTGGGTATTGAGTTTAGGTCTGTTGCAGCGATTAACTCTTGGGTTTTTTAACAGACAGCAGCGTTAGTAATACCATAGAACATATAATATAAAGCTTCGAACAATAATTTTTATCTTAATTCAAATCACCAAGGTTAGTCTCTCTATTCTACTTATGCTCCGTCTACACGCAACGTCTTTCCGGCATCATGGTACTATGTATCGTCTTTTCCACGACAGTGGCCACACGTACAAGTGAGCTCACACGCATAACGTTAAAAGCCTCAATTTAATATGCGGTAGGAATAGGAATATCACTTAAATAAACGATATTTATCCGTTAACTAATTCAGTGATATTACTACTCCTTTATTCCATAATGCAGCTGGTTGCAGGCAAGAGGTTGCGTGCATTGACCTATATATACTGGACGCGACATTTCAAACGAACAAAGTCGAATAGGTAAGATAAGCCAGCCGGCATACCCTCACCCACATGCAGTTGGGCACTCATAGAGATCACACGCGTTTTTCGACGAAAATTTTGTATGCAAAATGCCATCCTGCATCCTTAGATACAATACAGCATGGAATCACTTTACACAAATAAATTCAAATACTGGATTTGTAATCGCAAAAGACATTGCTTCACGACCGCATAGGCAGCCATGTTCACGGAGTGAAATTAATAGATTAAGTGGACAGATATGACAACTAGCAACATTGAGTCAATTACCTAGTTTTTACTTACGACGAAAAAAGTTTTGACGTGTCTGTTTATCATCATAACTCACAAATGGCTGGAATTTGGATACAATATTTGAAAAGCGACTTGATCAAATGCTTTATTATTCCCCTCATAAATATATTACATATGTGAATTACTCGTAAGTATTCTCTTAACATAAGTAACTAAATAAATACGAAATTCGGATTGAATAAAATTTATAAAAAAACCTTAATTAAAAATATAATATGTACTTAAATGTATGTATGAAAAATAACATTACAAATACTTTTTTTTAATAATAAAGTTAGTAACACTTAGTTACTAGTAAAAAGCCAATTGTACCTTTACTTTCAAAAACTGAATAGCGCAGTTAGTGAACCTCAGTTATACATTTTTTTACCATTTTTTAACTAATATACTCTTCACAAAGTTTCGTAGGTACAAAAACCATGTCCGTTCTTTGTGCTGATAGTCTTTGATATTGAGGTACCATACCTCAGAAGTAGTTAAGCGCTGCATGTTTGAATAGTTTGGCTCGATGATGCAATTAGCTTAAGGTGACTCTACCCGCCACACTCTCCATACAAACGCTCTTTCGTGATTATGGTTTCGTTAAAAAGTTTTTCCTCGATATTTTGAACTAATACGTATCTTGTACATTATATTTACGCTTCTATTCAAGTAAATTTTCAAAAATGTTTGTCTTGATTTCAGTTTAATCTTCTAAAATTCGCATTTTTTGCACAAATTCTACCTGAACTTTGTCCCATTATTATGTACTCATTAAATGTAATATTAAAAAATCCATCTGAATAGAATCCTCGAAAATTTATTGGAGATTCAAAATATTGATTTTTCTTTTACTTACTTGCAAGGCATATTCAAAACGACGTATATCCTGAAGTAAGTTTTCTGAAATTTCCGTGTGCTTATTTTCGTTCAATGGTATCGTGTTCTCACCTTACTTGAGTCAACGAGCGGTATGAGGTATGCGGGTGACGAGTCGTGCAGGGTAGTTGTGGGTGAGACGGAGGCGTTTATTGAATTGAATGATTTTCGCTGCAAAGGCACACTCGCTTCAGTCTATTCTATGTTTGCGGTGTGGACTGTAGAATTTGACTTGCGAGCGCTCACTGTGGTTAAGCGTATATACCTATTGATTTTTTATATGACCTAGCTATTAATACCGGATATTGATTTTGCTTTCGAAAGGACTCGTGATAAGTGCTTTATAAAACGAACCTGGCTTAGTGAATACGGACATTGCTAAGACTTTCCAGCAGGGATATTACGGTATGGGTATTTACAGATACGATTTCGGTAAATACCGTAATGAAATAAGGGTAACAGGTATATATCTGTTAGCATAATTGAGATACGATTACCGAATTCCATTTTGGCAAATGTAGGTATTTTTATTGTCAATGAGAGCGTAGCGGGCGGGCGGGGGTGCGGTGGTGTGACGGACCGGCACGTTTTTACATTGCTTCGAGACTCGCCGCCCGCGCTGTTTTGATAAATAGGTTCATTAGCAAGTACCTATATTATTTGATATGAATGACGGGAAGTGGGAACAATAACATTATTAGTTTCAAATATGACACGTGTCATGACTCTCAGTAAGTAAGTAGGTGCTCCATGTACCTATGTAGATGTATTGTGTATGGCAAGTAGGTACAGATAATATATATAATAAAAAAATATACATCATAGGTATTTCGGACCTTTTGTAAAAATACATAATATGGTATTTTTAACCGACTTCCAAAAAAAGGAGGAGTATAGTTCGTCTGTATTTTTTTTAAATTTTTTTTTATGTTTGTTACCTCAGATCTCTTGACTGGGTGAACCGATTTTGAAAGTTCTTTTTTTGTTTGAAAGCTGATGCTTGGTCGCATTTTAAATTTCATCAAAATCTTTCAAGCCGTTTTTGAGTTACACTAAAAAGATTGAAAAAAAAATTTTAACAAAAAATGGAACCGACTTCAACACCCAAAAGTGTGAAATAACTTATCGAAGTCGGTACCATGCGCACAATATTGTGATAATAGGTACTTTTGAACCATCATGGTACCGACTTCAACAAGTTATTTCACACTTTTGGGTGTTGAAGTCGGTTCCATTTTTTGTTATTAATCATTTTTTTTATTAATGTATAGCCTATCTGACCAGATGGTGAGTAATGATGTGGTCGAAGAAGTTGTTTAGGCTAACCTATAATCACTGGCTCTCAAGGACAGCTGCCGGACCCCACCGTTAGGTGCTTGGCGACAGATTTTCTACTTGGGCGTGGTTGTATAGCCAGGCGTGCATTCGCAAAATTCTCTACAACCATGCAAAATTACTGGTTCTCGAGGACACATAGCGGAACAGACCGGTAAGTGCTTGGCGACAGATTTTCTACTTGAGGGTGGTTGCTAGCAAGGCGCGCATACGCAAAATCCTCTACCATCACGCAAATTTACTGGTTTTCAAGGACACATCACATATTACAGAACACACTGGCAAGTGCTTGGCGACAGATTTTCTACTTGAAGGTGGTAGCTAGCCAGGCATGCATTCGCAAAATCCTCTACCACCACGCAAAATTACTGGTTCTCAAGGACACATAGCAGAACAGACCGGTAAATGCTTGGCGGCAGATTTTCTATTTGAGGATGGTAGCTAGCCAGGCATGCATTTGCAAAATCCTCTACCACCACACAAAATTACTGAATCTCAAGGACACAGCGAAACATACCTTTAAGTGCTTGGTGACAGATGTTTGTCTTGGGCGTGGTAGCTAGCTAGGCGGGCATTATGCTTTACCACCATGCTAACTGACATCAAGCTACCAACCTCAAAAAAAATCCGTCGCCAAGCACCTACCAGTGTGTTACGGCAGGAGTTTTTGAGAAACCAGAATTTTAGGCCTAATCCGTATCGACATCAATCTCGACCACATCATCACCAACAGGTGAGCTGTATGATAATTTGATAAATCCTAAAACTGTAACTCATTATTAATTATTATAACCGTGTCAGTTGCAAGAGTAGGTATGCCTACCTATTTAATAATAATGTCATTTGAATTCAAATATCGAAATAATATTCTGCTGAGTAGGTACGTCGCATTGTCAGTGGCATCGGCACGTAGGGCGAACGCGGGCGGCGGCTGAGGCAGGAGGGCGCGGTGCGGGGCGCCTGCACTCGCACAGTTTTATATTTCAATTTACAAAAATACCGATGGGCGAGCTGCTAGTTCTAAATAAAGTCATAAAATCTGATTATGTTGGCTATAATTTCTTTATACTTACCTATATAAATCTACTATACATGTCGACTAAATAAGATTATTCTATTTTGACCTACTAACGTTACCACACGTTACCAAAAAAACGCATGTCATTGATCCCAGTACGTACGGTACATACCTAATTATTACTTATGCATAAATAAATACAGGTAACTACTGCGGCACAAAATATATAATGGAATAAAATGTAAGTACATATAGTTGTCCATGCGTCTATTAGACAGACGTGATGCGACGCGATGCGAACCACGGACTCAAGTCTAAGCTAAGTCCCTCTACGTAAGTAGTAATACGTTCAATTGTACCTATGCTCGAAATCATGAATGACTCCGAAGTCCGAACTACAGCCGAAGCAGCCGCGAGTGAGCAGCGGAAATGCCCGAGTTCCGGCCGAAGGCTCAGGCACTGTCTCATTTTTTTCGCAGTTCTTCGCCTTCAGACCAAGCGTTGGATGAAACAACATGCTCTTAGACCATGCTTGCGTTGTAGTTAGGTGGGTGTAGGAAGGGCCCTCTTAAGAGCTGTAAGCGAACTTTTTTATTCGAAACATTAGCCTACAAGCGTTGTTGCGCTGCGTGTATGGATCGTTTGGTTAGACGATATAATTAGTTCTAGACTGCAGTCCGATCTCGTAAAGCGCTGAAGTGCACTTAAGTTTAAAATTAGCAAAAACGGCAGATACATTATCTCAAATGTCTTCTCTAGTAGTAACGTATTATCTCGATGGTTGCGTGTGGCCGCACATAGATTAGTACTTATTAGTAATAGCTTATATGATCTGAGCATGGAAGTAATAAGTACTACGTACAACAGGAATGAGCTGTTGTCGCAAAATTGAAGCCGAACGAGAGCTCAGTAACTGTACCTCTTATCCCTCTATGGCAATGGTGACAATATTGAAATATGATTTAAGGACAATACTTTTATTATAAAAAATGATTTGTGATCTGACGTCAGCAGATCATTGCTTCAGGTGGATTTTAATCAAAGATGCTAATGATAAACTTGCCCTTTGCGGCACTGTACATTTCCTGTTTTTGCTTGATTTTCACTCGCGTCATATAGGTAGGTACTTACCTACTGGTGCTTGTGGTACGCGGTATGCAGTTGGACTGAGATAAAAATACGATAAACTACCTATTGTGGCATATTTCAATAATTCAAATTCAAATTCAAAATCATTTATTCAATTTAGGCGTCTACGACGCTCTTATGAAGATCAATTACAAATTTTAATATTGAAATATTCTAAATTGTACTGCCACGTTCAGCAAAAAAAATTATAGAGCCACTGCGAGAAGAACGGGCAAGAAACTCGGGGCCATTCTTTTAAACGTCTTTTTGCAATGTGTTATAAACAATATAATACAATGGGTCTGACAAACGTTTTTTACTTTACATGCCAAAAATATCTACAAAAAATTACGAGTAAAACTGTGTTTTTACTATTTTCATAGCTTAAAAAATGGCTGAGATATTAACGATCAAAGTGCGTATTTCCGGTCGAAGGTTTTTAAAAACGCGGGCGGGCACTCACTAGCCGATGACGTCACAGCCCGGGTCATTCAACAGTCGCGCTCTCGTTCGCACGCCGCTGCGCAGTTAAAATCAAAATTGTAAAGTCATCTGCGGTAAAAATGGTCAAAAACCTAATTTATGGTGCCTCAGTGCTTCAATTCAACAGTTAAAATACCTAACAAACTCTTTTTTTATGTGCTTGAGGACCCAAAAATGAGGAAAAAGTGGATGACAGCCATTTGAAGACTTGATAGAATAGGCCTTAAAACTAAAGCGCACTTTTTTTTAACGTTTTGCATGTTGGAATGGCATTTTGCGAATGCTCGCCGGGCCAGAAACTACCCTCAAGTAGAAAATCTGTCGCCAAGCACCCTACATTGTGTTCCGGCAGCTGTTCTTTAGAGCCAGTAAGTCTAGGTTAAGCCTGTTAACACCTTCGACCACATCATCACTTACCACCAGGTGAGATTGTGGATTAACCTATTAGCAACAAAAAAATCGGCCAAGTGCGAGTCGGACTCGCGCACGAAGTGTTCCGTACGATTAGCTATACAACACTAGAGTTCATATTTCCTTTTCTGATTTAACGGGCGCGAGTCCGACTCGCACTTGGCAACTTTTTGTATTTGTTGTCATAGCGGCACCAAAAATACATCATCTATGAAAATTTCAACTATCTAACTATAACCGTTCTTGAGAAACAGCCTGGTGACAGACAGTCGGACAGACGGACGGACGGACAGCGAAGTCTCAGTAATAGGGTCCCCTTTGGGTACGAAACCTTAAAAATGTGACGGAACAAGCTCGTGGCCCACCTGATGATGTTAAGTGGACTAACCTCTGCCTATAAAAGATGCATTGCGTCACAAGTCACAAATTGCACTGCGCCCCTCACCTTGAGACATAGCTGTTAAGTCTCATGTGCCTGTAATTTCACCGGCTCTTAAAGACTGCTGCCTAAACACAGCGTTAGGTGCTTGGCGACAGATTTTTACTTTTTAACTTGCGGATGCCCGCCTGGCTAGCGACCACCCCAAAATGCCCTTCCCAATGCGGTGAAGATCAATCCCGCGGCGGGATTCGAACCACAGACTCACTGCGCAGCATTCCTTAGCTATCACTGCTTCAAAACTGCTGCACTGCTGTGAAGACCATTTCGATGTTAGTATTTGTCCTCTTATCCTTTCTATATTTGATCTACTTAACCTAGGTACCTAGTTGTCAACTTTTGATTATTTAAATAGGTATCTTGCCTACTACCTAGTCCCTTCCGGGCCAGCATTCGCAAAATTCCCTTCCACCATGCGTCGAACCTCAAGCCCGCGGCGGGATTCAAACCATGGACATGCTGCGCGGCAGTCCACAGCCAATGCCACTGAGCCATCATTGCAATAAGCATATATATTCATTAAGTATGTTCTCACTTAAGATGAGGCTGCGGAAAAAATACTCTCATTCGACTAGTTTTTTTAAGCAACTTAAATATGCAATCGACACGATAACTTAAATATTTGATTTTTCAAACCTTTATCTATCCGTTGTTCAGACAGAAACACATTTGAAAGAAATTTACTCGATAGTTTTAATTTTTTAAAATGAAGCCTTTTCTTTACATTTTTGGATTTTTCTTGGAAACTACATCAGTTACATATCAATAATAAATACACATAGAAAGGAAATGTAGTTAATTATCCGCTGTATAAGTAAAATTTACCTAGAGTAATTAGTATTCTCATAATAAATTAAATTGTGTTTTAGACTTACGACCTTTAGTTCTGTGCAGGATTACGGTCAATCGGAAGATTCGATATTCAACCTTATTAGCTAACGATTACGAAATAAAATCAATGCGTAAGAGCTGTCCTTCAGTGCCGCGCTGTGCGCCGTTGGACGTGGACCTATCGCTCGCGCGCTATCACCCGTGCATTATAAATACGTAAGTATCTTGGTAGGTATATCAATCAATATGGGAAATAAAGATAACCAAAAAAATAAAAAAAAGGAAGCAGAAGAGTCGATACAAAGACTTTGCAAGAATTATGAGGGAGGCAAAAGCGTAAGTATTTTTCGTTATTAATATTTAAGTTTTTTTTTACCTATTGTACCTATGCAAATTTAATATTCGATTGTGTTTTGGTGGTTATTCTATTCATGAAACATAGGTACTATCTCTACCGAACTAAGAGATTCTATACCAACTAGGTTACTATAGTACTGTAATGGAGCTATAAAATAACTATATGTCGTACTAATCTAAGTATGATTAGTAGGGTACCATAATAATATCTGGTATATGTATAATTATGGTCTCATAGTGATGGTAAGTGATGTGGTTGAAGGTGCCAAACAGGTGTAAACTAAAATTATCTGGCTCTAAAGTACAGCTGCCGTTCAACCGTTAATGGAGTTGAGTGTTGCTAAATAATAATAACACAAGCGAGCAAATCAAAGCATTTGGTTTGGTGGGTAGGTATATCGCAATAAAACATCGAACATTGTTTATGTCCCTCAAGACTAGATGTAGATTTATATCAATGAAAAAGAATATTCAGAATCAGGCAACTAGGTAGGTATATATTCAAGAGATTATCTACAAAGTCACCTGCATAGGTACTTATAAATATACATTTTATCACTTAGACATGTACATATAAGTATCGATTTATACATAAATAGAGTTGAATAATTGACTGTGCTCATAAAATGCACCTTCTTTCTCAGGAAAAAAAATAAAAAATCAGTCGAAGTCCGAGATCACTCGGAACAGGGAGAACTGTCGGAGTCGCCATCTCATATAATACGTTTAGACTGTGTTCTTCCACTACATGAAAATAAGTGAGTAATTCTTTGAATAAAGTATTGCTAAATTTGCACATTTTATTCACAGGAAATTTCGTAAAGGAAATATTTTATATACTACCTATATTAGGCTAAAATTATTTTGACCTATCTATAGCAGACCAGCAGGTAAAATTAAATAAAAAAAACTTATATATGTATAAATACATTTAAATTTTCTTTTTCACACTGAAAAAAAAAACTTTACATTATTATCGCCCTGCACTTGTCACACCTCTGTAGGGTTGGTATAAACAATATATTTTTTCTGAGTACCCACACAAAAGACAACGCATTGACATAATTGTGTGGAGTAAGACTTAAATATTATGGCCAGCCTCCTATCTGAAGCAATACCCCTTTGGGAATGCCCTCGTTGATATGTATTATACTCGCCTTCGCCCCCAATTCGGTAAGTAGGGTATTAGATAGATGGTAAAGAGCGATGTTGTACTCTTGACGTGCAAAAAATCTGACGTGTAAATTATCTGAATTTATGTATTTAAATTAATTTATTCATATTCCCAACACCCCCTTTCTGAAGGCCGGGCTTCAGCAGGGGCGGAGCAGTTTGTATGGTAGCCGTCTTGAAATCGCCATTTTGGATTTTTGACAGGTGTCATTCGACTGCTCTCCCGACATTTATCCTTACTTGGCACTCGTATACGAACTAACAAATTCTATCTACACATTCTAACAAATTGTGCAAAATTGATTGTCGGACAAACAGAAATGTACAGTTGCTTTTCTGAAGGCTTCAGGTTGATTGTTTGTAAAATGTATAATTATATTTTTTGCAGGTATATATCAATCAAAAATCTGATTGGTATTATCAAACTGAAGGCTAAATGCACATTTGTAATATAACTAAATGCTTATTTGCCGTGTAGTATCGATACAACATATTAAATATAGAAATTCTACAAAAAGATGAAGAATTTTGGAAGAAAAAAATGGAGACAACACTAGTCACATTCTATATGGATTGCCTTCTGCCCGAGCTGGTCGATCCCCGCCTCCCAAAGAAAAGAATGATCCGGGATCAAGAATATGTAGATACTTCTAGAAAAAGAAAAAATCAAGAGGAGGCTGTCGAGGGTGACTTGCAACATCAAAGTGCAAATGCTTCAGTACCCGCCGTAAAAAGAAGACTTGACTTAAGTTTTCGCGATTGTTTCACATAGTAATTAAACAACGTTAAACGGTTTACATCGCGTATATTTATCATTATTAGTAATTAAACAACATTAAACGGTTTAAATCGCGTATATTTATCATTATTTTTGTCTTGACGTTTCAAACACTTTGCAGTGATTGTGGTCACGGGGTGACGATCGGGGGGAATGCAAACTTGACTTTTCGTTTTCGATGCTCGTAATTTCTCACGCACACTTTTGCATATCATTAAAACTGTATAAATTGAAAACACTATATTTTTTATTTCATAAATGATTTTTTGTTGATTTATATACATCTTAACTTAATTTGTCTATAACCTCTGTAGACTATACCACTTAGTAACAGTCTAAGAATCCACTGTTTTTATTTTAATGTCTAATTTAGTCACCTGTTCCAGTGCCACTCACTCTTTCACTTGTCTGCCATGTTGCATTAAAAGAAGCCTGTATAACATGTTCTCTACAATGTTTCTGCAGTTGTGTATTTTTTTTATTAAATATCCCAAAGTTTAAGGCCCTTACAATTGCGTGTATAGACTCTTCTGCAAGTTTGGTAAAAAAAATCTTATCCTGCTGTTTAGAAGTGGCTAGATCTATATCTGGTTGGTCTAATTTTTACCATAGTTGGTATCTAAAAGCAGAGTGATAGTAAAATAACATCTTTCTGTTTACCACTGTAACTGAAAAATAAAACGTACTAGGATGTATACGAACATATTTTCAACATTAGTAATTAATAGTTAAAAACTATATGAGCCATAAAAAAGAACCTACTTTATATTATTATGGGAACGTGTACAGTAGCACAGTTATGAAAAACTATAATTCATTTTTGTATGACGAGTCATGGTAAAATATATTGCCCACAACAAACATTTAATCAAATCAAATCCATTTATTTCAGGTCAATTGCACCCATATTCAGCAAATATAATATAATATTTTATAATTATGCTCATTCAATTTGATGGTATTTTACTTTATTCTAATGATGTGTAATCTGATTAATCGCATTCCAAGATACTGAGAACAATGTTGATTCATTCATAAATTATCGTCCACGCGGATGCCAAGGGGTAATGAAATTTTCGTAGTAAGTTTAATCAGTAGAAATCACTTTCGTTACTACGATATAATAAGGTTTGTAATATGTTGATGCTCTTTAAACACAGAGACTGCGACACAACAACATAGCAAAGAAAATTAAAAAAAAAAAGACTTGAAAACAATTTTTTATATTAAAAAGTCTGAAATAACTCATTGATCTCAATTTTGTGCCGGTTCAATATGATCTCAATTTTGTGCTCATGTAACTGAATTCGACAGGTTATTTTATATACTGTTGACTACAGACTTTTCAAGAGAGATTATTATTCACATATTATTTATAGATTTTATCACTGGTTACCAATAACTTTCATCTATATTCATAGTTGCCACTTACACTTAGGCATTTTGGCAAATTACTTTTTAGTAAGTTGACTGTAACTGGCAAAACCAGGCAAACCGTTCGACCGATGTTGATGAAATTAAATTATATTATTTATATATAATCTTCAAGATGTAAGGTTCAGTAAAAAAGTTATGTGTGGTCAAACATAAAATAAATAATAGACAAGACAATTCAAGAACCCTCTTTTTTTTGGGAAGTCAGTTAAATATGTTTAATATATATACCAATACATACATATTAATATATACCAATAAAGTCGAGCAGACATGATCATATTGTAAAAAGTAAAACTTTTGGCTTTAGTTTTATGACCTGCTGTCGACCGTAAGAATAATTTTGAGAAGTAAATCAAATAATCAATTTCTTACTAAGAAATATTACTAATGTTGATAAAAATAAAAACGTGACATCAATTGCAGTATATACAAAGTTACTGTATGTATCGAAATTCGACACGTGAATAAGATTATAAAAAAAGTTGAAATCGTCTCAATGGTATCTGTGTTCGCGAATCTAATAACAACATAAATATTTTTATAAGCGAGACGCGTGCGCCGCTGCACATCGCGTCGTTCGGTGCAGCGGGGATAGTTGCGCCGCATGGGCGGAGCTAGCGTGGGAATTATTTTTAACTGCCTGCTCTTAATGGTTAAAATATTTTGGGATGACTAAAAAATGTTAAACACGCGTCAGTAAATCGCGTCAGGACACGTTACCGTCATCGTCAACCTCGAGATGTTCATTGCGAGTACCTACCTAGTATTTTTTTTATCACCGCCCATAATAGGTACTAAATGAAACACACACACACACACACACTTTCAGTTAGGTTTAAGTTTGAACAAATTATTACCCGTGAGTAGTTAGTGCTTACTTAGAACATACATACCTTTTCATCTTTATCGGCAGCCATAATATCCTGCCTGATATTGTGCATCAAATATCCACTCTTGGCAGTTTGTCCGTTCGATCTTTAAGAAATCCTTCTTCCATTCTACACACTACAGTTTCACTTTAGTGTAATCGGATATAAACGATCGTAATCGGAATAAACTCGAAGTCAAGCGAAAAAAATTAAACGAGACGATACGCACGTCTCGTTTAATTTTTTTCGCTTCACTTGACACCGGACCGAGCGCCGCACCGTGTCGCACTCGCGGGCCGAACGGGGCGGCTGTGACGTCATAGCATGAGCCCGCGTAATCTCAGAAATTCAAAAAAGGGCTTAAACTTCTCATCGCTATAACTTTGGAAATACTGCCTGCATTGAAGTGAAATAAAAAGTAATGTTATCTACATGATCTACGCTCTGATAATATGTGTATTTGATAGTAATATTTTGACCCTTTTGTGTTCTCCATTATTACAATATTTGTTTAAATTACGTAGAAGACATGTGATGGCTTGGCAGAGGTGGCATTTTCCAAGCATTTTTGTCGTTTAAGTAATCACAAACTGTGTAGTAGGATTTCTTATTCAAAATGTTTTTCACGTGCAATTTGAATTTCCCTTCTGTGAGCATTGTAATATGTTCGAGAACTTTATATTAAACCAAGACTCTTATGACCTTACTATAAGGTTTTATTTTCTATATTTTAGCTGCATGATGCACAGATAGAGCTCATTCCTGTTGTACGTAGTACTTATTACTTCCGTGGATCTGAGTGACTGATCAATATTCAAAGACTAGCTATAGCTAATGTTATATATCTAAGTAGTCTGTGGTTCCTCTCACTCTCTGTACCTACTTACATTACATACCTAACATCGAGTTGTGGTTGTGGAATTTGATAAATAAGTCCTCGGATATATTTGTTATTATAATGGAGGTTCTAGTGGCTAGCGTGGACAACATAAAATTCGACATAGATTATGCACTAGAAGAGCAATATGGAGCGCTACCACTTCCATTCCCTGGCATGGACAGTAAGTACATAGTCTATCGTGGCAAGTCTACCATCCCCAAGCCGATGGGGCCTGGGAGACAGCCAATTCTATTTCTACATAACTTTAATATGTGCTTTCAGAGTCAACTGCAGCAGTTTGCGAGTTCTACTCGCAGGCCGGGGGCTGCGGGAACGGTCCCCAATGTCCGTACCGGCATGTTCGAGGCGACCGCACCGTTGTCTGCAAGCATTGGTTGCGAGGCCTCTGTAAGAAAGGCGACCAATGTGAATTCTTACATGAGTATGACATGTCCAAAATGCCTGAATGTTACTTCTATGCCCGATTCAATGCCTGCCACAATAAAGAATGCCCATTTCTGCATATAGATCCAGAAAGCAAGATCAAAGATTGTCCTTGGTATGTTGATGTTAATGATTCTAGCAGTAATACTATAGAAGCTAAAATAGCCCACTAAGTAATGTGAAAATTAATTAATGATATGTATTTTCTGAAAATCCAATTTGTCTATATGATTTACTCATTACAGCTAAATCCTGGAGAAGTGCTGGTAGTTCATCCTATCAATATATCTAATTATAAATTTACCATGTGCAAAGGATGAAATCATTAAATTTGTGCAATAAATTGTAGGTATGACCGTGGATTCTGCCGTCACGGGCCTCACTGTCGGCATCGTCATGTGCGACGAGTACTCTGCATTAACTACCTAGCAGGATTCTGCCCCGATGGATCCTCTTGTAAATTCATGCATCCCCGCTTTGAACTACCTGCCCCTCCTGAGCAAACAAAGGATGCTAAAAGATTACCCGTTTGCCATTACTGTGGGGAAGTTGGCCATAAAGCTTCAACATGTCACAAAATTCCTCCTGAGGTAAGAAAACCCATTAATATCTTTAGTGAGAAACATGATTGCAAGTTAATGATATTGATTAGAAAGATTGTTAATTGTGTGTTTGGCAGAACGTGTGCGATAGGGTGAGGGGGGTAGGCAGGTCTATATACCATATTATGGCAGTCTTTATCACCTTTTTTATACATAGCATATAAAAATTAATTATATCTGATTTTTAGGGTGAATATTTAATAGTTGAAGAAAATGATAAATAACTTGACATACAATGTGTCAATATATACATTACATAACTGCTTACTTTCAAAAAATATAAAATTAAGAATTCCAACATCATAATGTTCAATACTACCATGAAGCAGTGATGGCTCAGTGGCATTGGCTATGGACTACCACGCAGCAGGTGCATGGTTTGAATCCTACCATGGGCTTGAGCTTCATTCACCGCATGGTGGAAGGTCATTTATTATTTCTTTGTTAATGGCTTCTGTGGTTTAATGTTACCACATTTCTGCCAATGTCCATTCATGCTAGTTTCATAAGTCACATAGAGTTATTATTTTAATTTAGAATATGATCAGTATTTAGAATGAAGAAACTACCAGACTTTTGAAGACCATGATGATTTATCTCAAACAAAGAAATGACGTAACTACATAACTAAAATAATCTCTAAAATACTTATTATAACATTAACCAACATAAATGTTACAGTACATACATAACAGCTATATTACACATATAACAAACATTATTCACAATTTAATTTTGTTAATATTTACAAATTTACACAATACATGGCCTAATCCTAATTTTCATAAAGGGAACTGGAGTATAGGCATGACCCAGTCGTAGAAGGCAAAGTGTTGATGTGGTTACTTTATTGGCTTTATGAAATTTGAAAACCCAGGGAGTTTTTGGAATGGTGGGTTGAATATCTCCATAATGCCTACCTTTGTATTTAATGGAATTTTCCCAATATGTAGACCAAGATTCAAACAGCTGTAATTTTGGTAAAAGACACAAGTCATGGGATTATATTTTGAAATGCGCAAGGGAACCTATTTGTGAAGCAGTTTTTGCACAAGAATCAGCTGTTTCATTCCCAGAAATTCCAGAATGACCTGGAATCCAAGCAAGAACAATGTTGATGCCAAGGGTATGACCATCAAAAAGAGACTCTAATTTTTTAAATCAATGGGAAATGAGATTTTGAACGTAATGGATTGGACAAAATACTTTGAAGACAACTTTTGGAATCGGAGAAGATTATAGAATTATTTAAATTATGGGATTTGGCAAACAGTACTGCTTACAGTAAAGCCAAGCCTTCACCAGAAAATATGGAAGAGTATAAAGGGCATTTGAAGCTTAAAGAAATTTTGGAAGAAGGAAACCATACTGCTGCACCAACCACACTATTAGAAGATAGTTTGGATGCATCTGTGAATAAATAATGCCAACCTCTATATTGGGTATTCATCCGTTCACTGAATATAAAACAGGTGTTAGGACAGTCCTTATCAAACCTAAATGTAGTAAAATGTTAGGCTCAGAAATAAGTACCTAATAAGAAGTTGCAAAAAGGGGGTTTATGAGAAACTGACAAAGAGGATCATGTCGCTTCTTTGCGACTAGATCGACATTTCTCAAAAAGTAGCATTTTACAGGAGAGCAATTTCAAACTTTTAAGTTTAAATTATACTGTAATTGTATATTTTTGAGGTTACTTATTTAGAGAAAAATGTAGCGTGATTAGTATAGCTTTCTATGAAAATATTGAATCTTGCATAGTAAGCAAATACGACATACTGGGCTATTTTTTTTGCGGTAAGGAAAAACTTATGTCATTGTTGCTGATAAATATATAAATATTTTTGTAGTATTTTGATTTATGACGTTACACTGAATAATAATTATTAATTTAAGGAAAATTTAAGGTATTTATAACAGTGTATGTCGTTATTGAAAATGATTTTTAAATATTATACAAACAAAATGAAATACAACATTGTCACAATGAAATGTTCTTTAATCAACAGAATGTATTGCGCTTAAATTTAACTAAGTTATCAAAATTGAAATGGCCTAGATCAGTCTTATAAATAAAGTTTTCCACAGTACTTAAAGTTATCGTTACAGAATAATTAATATTACAAAGTTGCGCTTACTTTGTAATATTAATTATTCTGTATCAATAGTTAAGTTTTTATTACACATTTGACACCTAAGCAATGATTATTATAATATTATAACAAAATAAGTATCAACAATAAAATTTCAGTCTAACGCAAAATACACGTACACTTATGAGGAACCGGCTAGGAACTGCGTAGGTAATTCCTAGGAGTTACGCGTTGAGGCCCGTGCTCGTCGCTCCGCGCAATCGTGACTCCCAGACGAAGGACCTTAAAACAGACCGTAACTGGTCGGAATCTTTTCGGTAAATATACGCGGGTCCCCTAGCCGGTTTCTTATAAGTTCATTATAATATTGTAGAAAAAACCTTACCTTATTGTAAAACGGAGCATAGAACTCTGGAATTACGTTTTTGTTTAATAATTCTACCAAATCTGCTTTCTTCCTGTCCTATATGCCCGGTTTATAATCATAAGCTTTCTCGATCTTTACTTAAATCCTATTCCTCTTTCTGATAATTTCTGCTTTTTAAAATTCTTCTTCTCTGTAAGAGTTCTTTTAAAACACGCGTGGCTTACCCCTTTCAACCTTCAAAATTTAATATCTCCTATCTTAACCGAATTTCCTCTTTCGTCCTTTGTCAAAACTGACCCCCATTTTTATTCCAATCAACAAAATCCTTCCAAAACCGACATTTATCTCGTTTTCTTCCTTGTTTTGCTTTCGGGCTTGCAGGAGACAAAGTTATTATACGATTTTCCGTTGAAGTTAATGACAGTGCAATAATGCTGTCCAAATCGTTAGTTGCAATTGAATTCTCATTTGTCTGTTCAGCTGGCAACTCAGGACTGCACAGCAGAAAGTTCGGAAATAGCTATGATTTTATCTGCCACTGAAGTAGATGGTAATGGCATTAAATCCCCGATGGTCTCTATACTGTACTGTAACAGCCGGATCGTCCACTGCTGAACGCAGCTTCCCCTATTAACGGGGTATTTGCCATAATCCCTACGCTTGGCCGGCAGCTTGGGGATCGCAGTGTAAGTTGGCAGTTCTTTAGAAGGCACTGCTGCCCACCTTCCAGTATTTTTCCCTTAGTCGCCTCTTACGACACCCGATTGGGATGATATGGGGAGGTGCAATTCTGACCCGGCACCCCACGGGCAACGGCACGGGTCTTTATAGGGAATTTAATTCCATTACCATCTACTTCAGTGGCAGATAAAATCATAGCTATTTCAGAACTCTCTATCAATTTAGCAAAAATCTGCTGAAGAAGTTGCTCATGCGGAATGTACTTCGGATCTTTGACAGAATCGTCACTATCTGCAGAATAAATATAAACATAATAAGTATAAAACTTAAGATTTTCGTTAGCAAATTTGATTCACTACATTAACAAAACAACTAATTTTCAATAAAAGTGTCATCTGAGCGAGTAAAGTCAATCCGAATCAGATGAGGAGCTGGGAGAAGAACTACTCTCATTTGATAAATGTCTCATCTCGAGTGGTGTTTCGGTAGCTCTTTCATTGCCTGAAAAGTAAGGGTAGTCAGAGGTATTTTTTATAGATACAGAGGAAAAAATATAAATATTAAAGAAAACAAAAGTTTATAAATATTTAAATACTGGTTTTCATAGGCGTTACTTTTTAATGGGCGAATTATTACTCTTGTCAATCAATGTTAAAAATAAATTGCCTCCTGAGGTATGTGGAAACACCATTGTCACATGAAACACGAAAAGTAAGATAGGTACATAAATGTGAAACCGATTCCTGAATTATTCTCTAAAACGTTTTATTACAAAATGTTGCAATATTTTACCATAACTAACGCAAATTATTTATAAGTGTAATGACATAAGTAAAGTTATTTTATTTTCTAACATCAATTTATAGTTTTATTTTTAACAAGAACGTCATGATTCTTAATAATACTACTATGGTTCTCAATTTTCTCAGTAATATCGTCATAACCCGAAATATGCGTACACTCATGTATTAAAAATTATCATGCATTAACGACACATTTGTAATAAGTACGTTATTGTTCAAAATATATCATATTGAATTATGATTTATTTACCGGCAAGAGCGTTGTTACGTCAAATGTGTCGTTCTTCAAGATCACATGTACAACCTACCGCTCGCACTGTTACTCCACAACTAAATAATGTCGTTGTTGCATCAAGCAACCAAAACAAAAGAGACAATACTATAACGACACAACTATGAACATCTACTCTCTCTCTCTTCCTATTGGGCTCAGAGAAATGACGTTTTTACAGTAGATAGAGCGCAAATTTTTCAACACACCTACATTATTAATTGAAAAATCATCAATTTTGAGATATGTCGACCTTGCAGCAAATGAGCGATGTAGTTTTGTAAATTTATTATAGCTAATGACAATGCATGGGAGACAATCCATGTTCACAGAATCATAAAAGTCAAGTAAGCTTTAATTTTGGAATGAGAGGGTGATTGCAATTTTGAATTAATTTGAAATTAAATCTATCTGAAAGAAATTGCCTACGAATGTTTAAGGGTGACTCGCCACATTGCGAGTCACCCTTAAACACTTACTTGCATTGCGTTGATGGGTGAAGATTTCATGGCTCCTACAATAATACACAGGCATTTTGATTGGATATTGAAAATTTTGGCATGCTTAGATTTGTTACAAGTATTCAGGAGATATGAGCCATAATCAAAATGGCTTCTAATTATGGCGTTGTATAAAAGTTTTTGGAAGTACGGAGGGGTGTAGTGGGGTTCTCACCCCACTACACCCCTGAAAGAGACCTTAAAATATTAACTTTATTTTCAGCTTTTTGTGAAATGAATTCAAAATGGGGGGTGCCAGACATTCTCACATCAAGTTTTATACCTAAAAATGTAGTATATTAACCTGGGGAATGATTTCTTGACCTATGTACAACGTAACTGGAGGTACAATTCTTCTTTAGGAAGGGCATTTAGCGAATGCCTTAGTGACCACCCTCAAGTAGAAAATCTGTCGCCAAGCACCTAATGGTGTGTTCCGGCAGCAGTCCTTGAGCGCCAGTGAAATTACAGGCACGAGACTGAACAACTGTCTCAAGGTGACAGGTGCAGTGCAATTCGTGACTTATGACAAAATGCATCTGTTATAGGCAGAGGTTAGTCTGCTTAACATCAGGTGGACCTCGAGCTTCGAAACAAGCTCTGTCACAATAACATTAAAAAAAGGCTAAAACATTGTAAATAAAAATATTAAATATTTTAAAAGCCTATAAGGTAATTAATTGTCATATGTGATTGAGGGTAGTTAATTACTTTTCTACTTTATTATTAAATAATGTGGACTAAGGGTAGATTATAATATACCATGACATACCCGACTCACTTGTAATGGCTACCTAGCTGAATATACTATTATAAGTCAACATAATAAAATTATAAGTCAACATGCGTTTTAATTAATATCAAGACATTATAGTAATGAAAAGACTTTTACCCATATAAAACATGACACAAAATAGACAAGTTTTATTAAATGAATATACATATTTCAATAGTCTGAAATATGTTTATTAGTCTTCCCCATATTTTAATGGCATGGAGTGAATGTAACTATTTTATATTTTTGTATTAAGTGCTCTACTATGATAATATATTATAAAATATTATATTATTTCAGCAACGAGAAGCAGCATTAAGACAAGAAGAGGCTAGACTACGTTCTTTGGGCTATGTAAAGCCAGTTAGTGAAACAGATAATGACGCCAATGCCGCTCCGCGACTCCAGCGGCTAGCTCACAAGCCACTTGAAGAGGTCACCTGCTTTAAGTGCGGAAACAAAGGCCACTATGCTAATAAGTGCCCCAAGGGACACCTCGCCTTTTTGTCTAGTCAAGCAAACCAGAACAATCATCAGTTCAAAAAACCAAACTAGTGGCAATTAATGAAGCACCAAGATAGGGCTTCTTAGGACACAGTGCTAAGTGTACAAACTTATAATTAATGAGCATAAAAGTGTTTGTTTTAATTGATTGAAGTTGACACCATTAAATTTTTTAATAACTATGCAGTAATTTTAATACTAATATTTTCTTCTTGCATGTCAGGCTAATGTGCTGAGATATCTAAATGTAAATAAGAATGTCTTGAGCAAGTAACATATGTTTATGTTTGCAGTGCATTTTAAATTCAGTTTAATTGGTTCAATGTTTATTTTTGAGTTGAAAATGTGTAGTATTGTGTGACAGGTAAAGTGTCAGTGTTGGTATACCATAATATCAATTTAAGCAGTATCAATCACGATCAAAACTTGATAAGCTAATTACAGAAAGCCTCCGCTGTGAACACGTAAGTGACGTTGATTTCTTGGCGCATACGCTCTTTCAGGCGCGACGCGCACTAATCGTGTTTGAAGTATTTATTTAAACATCGACGCTGTTTGACTGCACTATATTTTGAAATATTGACAAAAATTTCAATCATCTACCAGTGAGCTATACCTATTTCATAGAAATGAATGCAAATAAAATATGTGCCGGTTGTAATGACCACTTAAAAGAAGTTTCTTACTTGCAATGCAGCCGCTGTATCGACCACTATCATTATACCTGCATAAATTTTAACAAAAAAGACTACGAGACGTACCGTTCACAGAGATCCTCAGTTGTGGTTGTTAATGGTGACTCTTTCACAGCATTCTCAGGTGTGCCCCAGGGCTCACATTTGGGGCCTTTATTCTTCAATGTCTTTATCTGTGACGTTAGCAAATGTTTCAAACATACTGAATTTTATCTTTTCGCGGATGATCTTAATTTTTTTAGAATTTTGGATACGGATGAAGGTGTCTTGAAACTACAAGTGGATATTGATACCAAATGTTCCTCATGTTGAACCAAACATTAAGCTTGGCTTAGATAAACTCTCTATTGACAAAGCGACAGTCTTTCTGGGAATCAAAGTGGATTCAACTTTACAGTGGGATCCACATATACATGATCTAGCCGGAAGACTTAGTTCTGCTGCATATGCAGTTTGTAAGATAAGACAGTTAACAGACGTAGCTACTGCACGGCTAGTTTATTTCGCGTACTTCCACAGTATTATGTCGTATGGTGTATTGCTGTGGGGAGCTGCTGCTGAGATGGAAACAATCTTTATCTTACAAAAGCGTGCAATTCGAGCCATATATGAAATGGATCCTATGGAATCTCTAAGGGATCTTTTTAAAGAAATTGATATATTAACTTAACCGAGTCTGTATATATTTGAAAATATTATGTATGTTCGGAAAAATTTGAGTAAATTTAAATTAAATAGTGACAACCACGATTACAATACTAGGAATAAATATCAAATAGCAGTACCAGGTTTTAGACTAGCAAAGTCAAATAAAAGGTTCTTTTTAGGTAATTGTGTGCGGTTTTATAATAAAATTCCCAAACATATTACAATGCTCGCAGAAGGAAAATTCAAGTTGCATGTGAAAAATATTTTGATTGAGAAATCATACTACAAAGTTTGTGATTACTTAAACGACAAAGATGCTTGGAAAGTTCCGCCTCTGCCAAGCTTTCACCTGTCACCTACGTAATTTGAACAAATATTGTAATAGTCGTATTATATTGTATATAACACATTGTTAAAAAGAATGGCCCCGAGTTTCTTGCCCGTTCTTCTCGCAGTGGCTCTATAATTTTTTTTTTGCTGAACGTGGCAGTACAATGTAGAATATTTCAATATTAAAATTTGTAATTGACCTTCATAAGAGCGTCGTAGACGCCTAAATTGAATAAATGATTTTGAATTTGTATTTGATAGGCTAGTGGCTTGGTGTGATGTTAATTACTTGAAACCTAATGTGTCCAAATGCTTCGCTATGCAGTTCTCTAGAAAAAAAACGTATAAACAAACAGTCCAGTATTCAAAATCAAAGACACAGAATTATCCAACGTTGATGTGCTAAGTGACTTAGGTGTAATGCTAGACAAGAAGTTGCGATTTGATAAAATAAAAAAATTCTATGTTTGTTATGAGTTCAATTTAGGTATTGGTGTACACTGTGTTGGTGATCTTTTAAATAAATAAATAATTGCTAACTATACCTACCAGATCACAGAAATGTTTGAAAAAGTTATATAGTTAAACTTACTATTTACTTAGTTTTAATGACATTAACTTATTGGTTTTTGTACATTAATGTAGCCGTAAATACAATACAAATATTATTATTTATGAATTAATTTATTACGGTTTTCGTTTCGCACTGCCACATTATGGAACCAGCTGCCAGGTAAAGTATTTCCGAACAGATACGACAGAAGCCTTCAAGAGGAGAGCATATTATTCCCTCCTTAAAGACCGGCAACGCTTCCTCGAGACCTCTGCATCGAGGTGTTGTGGATGTTTGTGGGCGACGGTGATCACTTACCACCAGGTGAGCCGCTTGCTCGTTTGCACTCCTATCCCATAAAAAAAAAACAAGTTATTTCATATTTTTTATGTATTGAATGTTGGTTACGTATATTAAAAAAAAAAAATTTCTTTTTGTGATTCATTACTGCCTACAAGATCATTCACTCACCTAAAATAATCACCATAAAGAATATCAAGTAGGTACCATTAAATCATCTGGTGTGCAGTGCAAATATATTTTTTCGTTTTGATGATATTTAAATGGGACCAACTTGTAGGTATACTCTACCCAACACACAAATAATCATTTATATCCGTTCAAAATTACCAAACATACAAATAAAACGGGTTTCGTGAAATCGAAAAATGTTTGTTCTATATTTTTTATTGCGAACATTGTCGTCGAAAGCTCAATAGTACGATGATTATTGCTTCTAAGCGTTATGACCGATGTAACGTTAGTGCGAATGCTGTAATATCAGTAGAATGTACTTATATCTAGGCAACATTTGGCCGCTGTAATGATAGTGCGAATGCATGAATCGATAGTTATTATACCGGTTGGTAAAATAGATGCATTGGGAAACCCTAGTAGTCAGCTTCAGCTATTTATGACATCACGAATGAACTGCTGAACGGGTTTCATGAAATATGAATAGATACTTACCCCTGAAAATGCGTATGGCTATATCTATATTCATACTAGCTGCGCCCCGCGGTTACACCCGCGTGGTGATGGATGATGATGATAAAATGTATGATATGTGTTAATCAAGTGCCTTATCTACCTCCATACCATATTTTTTTAATAAGATTTTTATATGGCTTACGAAAATATGATCATGTCTCCTATTTTCGTAATAAGCTCAAGTGGCTCCTTATTCGTCGTCGCCGGAATGCTCATATATTATCTCTCCTTTACTGTACTCTGTTCAACCCTTTATCCCAGCGCTACCTCAAGGAACAATTTAAATTTCTGCATTCTACCCATTCTCTGTCGTTACTGTCATTAGAAAACTTAACGCTATACCTACAGCAGTTACAATTATTGAGACCATAAGAAACCCCGCCCAATATTTTGACCATATCTATTGTTGATGGATTGTCTGGAAGAGATCGCTCTGAGCGATTAGACCACCCATTGATACACTCGGCTTAATTTATTTTTTAGTAATATGTTTATTGTTTTTATGATGGTGTTTTCAATAAGGAATTATCTATCATACCTAATTTCATCGAAATAGGTCTAATCGTTTGAGGCTGAAGAAGCAATGAACATACAAACACAATCACAAACGTTTGCCTTTATAATATTAGTTTGAAAAGGATCAATTTGTTACTACCGAATATGCATTAGTTTTTTTATGGTATATATGGTTCACTATTTTGGCGAAAATGGCTTACACATAAAGGATAGATATATGCTGTCGCGAGCTTTTTGTAGGTTAATTTAAGATAAACATTTCCGTTATACATTATGTGCGTGTGACACTTAAGGATTTTGCAGCGCACGCCAGAATAGATCTAATATGGCTGATTTTTTTTTTACTTGACACTTATCGTTATATGTTCGACAATTCACATAATATCTTTATAAATTATAGCCTATGTGTTATTCTGATGTCTAAGCTATATTACTGTAAAGTTTCATTAAAATCCATTAAGTGTTTTTTGCGTGAAAGAGTAACAAACATCCATACATACAAACTTTCGCGTTTATATTAGTAGGACTAGCGGTCCGCCCCGGCTTCTCCCGGGTATAACAAAAATTATAAATTTATACATAATAAAAAGTAGTTATTGTGACATAACTGTAATAGTTAGACTAATTTATTGTATTGCGGATTTTTTTATAGATATTGATGTCTTCTAATATAAAATTTTAGTACATACATCACATTGCTCTTTTTTCAATTATATTCGCAGCGTACGCGATACCTATAACGATTTTTTTCGCACTTTGGGTTACATTATTGAAGTTTTCATACGGATCCCTAAATTTTTGAAAATATTATATAGCCTGTTTATCGAGGATAATTTGGGATTCCCACGGTGAGTTTTTTCAAATCGGTCCAGTAGTTTCAGAGCCTATTCAATGCAAACAAACAAACAATCAATGAAATCTTTCCTCTTTATTATATTAGTTTAGAAGATATCGTAATTACCACTGTTTATTCACTTAGTGGATGAAACTGCGAGTCATAGACAGTTATGATGATATACCTATTTTAGAAAAATAGTATATAATATAGAAAGATTGTACCTCTTGTTTGTTGCTTTCTGGTGGATAAAACTGAAGAATGTATATGACGATTTAGAGAACTTATAGCATATTATGCTGAGCAGTTTGTATGTGCTTTGAGTTCTCTACATATGGTTCCGTCCGTGCCGTCTTAGCGGCAACTTCTCGTTGGATTGTTCCGTAAATATTTTGAGATTAAAGCAGTAAAAAGTGTGATTTTACAATTAGAAGTTACATAACAGTGTTGTTAATAGTGCAAAGTGCATACTGAAGCTTGTTTAGTGAAAATCTGACATCTAACAACGAAGTTATAATCAAAACACTATGTTTTCAATAACCCATATTTAGCCTACCTACACTTTGTGGCCGCTTTGAGTTCATTGACCGACTGCAGGTGACTCACGCGCGGTGCAAGGTTTGTGTATCGGCCGCTTCTTATCAACTGTGTTTTTTTGTTTACTTCGGAACCTGGCGTGAATTTATTGGCTCGGTTGCTTATTTTACGTAAGTACACAATTTTTACCACGAGCACACCTATCATGGCAATGGCGCTTACTTGTACTGGTTGTAACCAAATAATTAAAGAGCCAGCGGCTGCTTTGAAGTGCATTAAATGTAATGATGCCTATGATCTTCTGTGTGCTGGTCTAATTGAAACGAATCTCAAGAGTCGAACACCCGATTTCGTGCAAAGCTGGACCTGCATATCATGCCGCAGTAAGATACCAAAGACCGGAGACTTAAATACCCCAGTGCGCTTCTTGATGAGTTCTTATGACACCTTTGATGACGCTAACAGCGATTCTAACTCTAGAGATAAATATGAGTCTAATGATACTGTTAATGTCGCTGTCCGCCGTGGAAATTATGGGCATCGGAAGCAGGCGCAGAAGAACATTGACGGTTCATGCCAGTGTGGGTGTGCGTGTTGTAATCTAGACATACGGGCCGTCATAAGGGAAGAGTTGCAAGCCATACTGAGTGGGAATTTAATTGACACTGTGTCTGATCGCATGGTGCATAAAATAAATAGTGCTTGTGTCAATACGCAGAAGGCAGTGTCAAAGCTGTACGACATCGTGACAGTCTTAGAAAAAAAAATTACCCCAGAAGCAATCGTCGTTACAGAGGACTCAGCACCGGTAGAAAATGCTGCTACATTGGATAAAAAAGTCAATTTACCCACGAATAAAGAGGAAGAGAGGAAAAGCAAGAAGAAGAAAGGGGTGCCTCTACGACACATTGAAGCACCGAGTAAGAACAATTTACAAACTGTGCCCTTGCAAACTACGACTGCTGTACCCTCTGTGTCTTCGATACCAATAGAGTCAAGGTCTCTTTGCACTCCACTACCTGCTCCTGAGGACATTAATGCTGCAAGCGCGTCGGAAGACTCGTGCACAAGTAATGATTGGACTGAGGTAAAGAGTGCGTGGCGCGGCCCCCGCGCTTCCCATTCTGGCGCACAGAACGTGCTGCGTGGCACTGCAGCCCCAGGGGCCACAATGTTGTGCGCTGCTGAACGACGGCAATACCTGCATCTTTACTATGTGCAGGAGGGTACCACTGAGGCCCAGGTACGCGCGCATTTAAACACCATATCAGCCGGAAATAACTATACAGTCGAGGCACTTAAGGCGAGAGGGAGTTATGCTTCTTTTAAGATAGGAGTACCTTCTAAGATGACTGAACTTTTTATGGAATCGGCGAATTGGGCAAATGGTATCTGTGTTAAGCCTTGGCGGCAGAACTTTCGTCAGAAGCGCGAATCTGAAGCGCAGAAGTGACTTTCACATTTTGTATCAAAACGTGCGTGGATTGCGATCTAAAACCACTAGTTTTTTTAATAGCGTGGCATCATGCAGCCACGACATAATAGCACTTACAGAGACTTTCCTAACAAGCTCGGTAAGCGACGGTGAGCTATTCCCGCGTGGGTGGCAGGTTGCACGCCACGACCGCGTCGGCGCGTTGGGCGACAATGACTCAGGCTGGGGCGGCGTGCTACTTGCCGTCCGTGACTGCTACACGATGCGCACGCTTACTGATATTGACGCACTCACTCCTGATAAAGAGGTTCTATTTGCTATCATAAGTTGTAATGCTTTAAAATTTTTATGTTGTGTTGTTTACTTACCACCTAGATATAATGATGAACAATACTTAAACGTTTTGACATGTATTGAAAATGCTATTGTTAAATATTCTGACATGGAGGTAATAGTAATAGGAGATTTCAATCTGAACTCCTGTAGCTTGTCATTAAAAACACAGTTCACTTTTTTTACTGACTTCTGTAATTTGGCACAATATAGTAACGTGCCGAACAAGCATGGTAGTGTGTTGGATCTCGTACTAAGCGGAAAATCACTTAGTGGGCGCGTAACGGTTTGCGGTGGTGAGGATGCGGATGCGCTGGTGCCAGTGGACGCTTACCATCCGCCGCTATTGATTAGCATGTCCATATCGAGTGGTGTGCCGCGACCCCAACCTCTAATGCAGCCCCTAACCCAACGTCCTAATGCACCTCCTCAGTGGAATTTTCGTAAAGCAGATTATGGTAAGCTATACGCAGCGTTGGCAGAATTGGACTGGTCAGATTTATTTCATACAGATAAAGTCAATTCTGCAACTGATATTTTTTATTTAAAGCTTTATGAATGTATAAGCATGCATGTTCCTTTAAAGAAACGTTTTCTGAACAGGAGCCAGTATGTGTATCCGCGTTGGTACACGCCGGAAATTATAAGAAACATTAGGTATAAGTATTTTAATTTTCTTAAGTACAAAGCAGAGGGTAAAGACTTCAACAGGGAATTGTACAAGTACTATAGGACACATGTGAAATCTCTGATTGACAACGCTTATCGGCAGCACATTAATATGACGCAAACTAGGATTATTGACGAACCTGCAAAGTTTTGGGAATATGTTAAAGAAAAACGAAAGGACCGACGACCCTGTGTGCAGTTCACATATGATGGTGTTGAGGTGGAGGGTGCGGATGCCGCTGACGCATTTGCGCGCTACTTCTGCTCTGTTTTCCAGCAGGACATGCCGCAGTTGGATGCGGTGGCGGCGGCACGCCACGGTGTTGTCAGAGATTCTGCACGGGTTGCAATTGACATAGTTGATGCGGTCGACCTTTGCACTGCAGTGAAGCGCCTAAAGCCACGTTCGTCAGCTGGACCAGATGGTATTCCGTGCTTTCTCGTAAAGGACTGTATAAGTGTTCTAAAGGCACCGCTGCTGTTTCTGTTCAATTTGTGTCTTGAAGAGTCGTCCTATCCACAGCGATGGAAGACATCTAGAAAGAAAGAAAGAAAGAAAGAAAAATTCTTTATTTGTGACACAAACAAACAATGCGGTTACATTAAGATGTCTAATTAAAATTAAAACTACTAAATGTGTTCACAAATTGGTCCCAAATCAGCATAATGCTGGTTGTTAGCCAGCGCTGGTCTTCCTTTGGAACCATATGTGGTGACGTCACACACACACACACACTACAGTTCGCCAAATGGAAAAAAAACAAAATATGCTAAAACAAAAATCATTACAATATTTAAAGAATAAATTAACACATATATAATATTAGGTAAACCTTTACGTATACAATTTAAATTTAGATTAAGTACAGTAAAAAATAATAATAATAATAAAATAATAATAAAAATAATGATTAATCAGTGTTTGCATTACTCAAAATTTAATTATATTGCACTCGTATCGTGCCGAAATGTTTCCTCTTCTTTTTGATGAGCAGTAAAATGTTCTTTTAACCTAACTTTGAAATTTTGAACATTTTGCAAGTTCCTCAACGGCGGTGGAATGTTATTCCAACATTTACTGGCTGCATATCGGAAACTACCTCTGAAGGCGGAAGATCTAGCACAATGCGTGGAGAGCGGAGGCGCGCACTGACGACGGGGCCCCTGTGACCAATGACTGAATGTCCACGACAGTTTTTCATATAGATAATCAGGTTGCTTATGTTTCATGACCCCAAAAAGTAAGCATGCCAAGTGCAACTTACGGCGATGCTTCATTTTTAGGATTGAATGCTGATTAAGGAATGGGGTCACATGAGCTCTTAACGGAATCTTAAAACAAAATCTAGCGCAGGCGTTTTGCACTCTTTGAATGAGCTTTTGCGTCCTCACTAAAAGTCTGGGACCAAATACTGCATCCATATAATTAACTTTGGACAGTACTAGAGACTCCACAAGTCGAATACGTAGGTCTTCCTTTAGGTGCAATCGTATACGGTAGAGTAATTTTAATTTATAAAAACAATTTTGGACCAATTTTGCTACGTGTTTGTCATAACGCAATTGGCAGTCCATTAGTAAGCCTAGATTACGAGCTTCGTACACACGCTCAATAGGTTTGTCCATTACCATCACACTGACCGTCAGATTTAAGTTACAGAGCTGTTTATTACTGCCAAAAATTAAGTATTTTGTTTTTAAAGGATTGAGTACCAGACAATTTTTATCCGACCAACAGGCTATACTTGCAAGATCTTCGTTTAATTTCATGATAGCATTGTCAATCTCGGAGGGTTTGCAAGAAATGTATACTTGTGTGTCATCTGCGTAGGTGTGAAACCTGCTGTATTTAATATTGTTTCGCATGTCCGCGGAGTACAAAATAAAAAGAAGCGGTCCCAAAATAGAGCCTTGGGGCACGCCTCTTTTTACAGAAATTGTATCAGAGGCCACAGTCGAGCCATCTTTTTTTTTAAGTTTAACGCACTGATAACGGTCACTCAGATAACTATTGAACCACTGTAGAGTCGCTATATCAAATCCGTAGTAATGAAGTTTTGACATTAAAAGATCTGTATTCAGAGAATCAAAAGCCCTAGAATAATCTAACAGTACAAGAACTGTACACATTCCTTCATTTTGGGCACAAAGAATGTTATCCGTCACATCAAGCAAAGCGGTTGCTGTGCTGCGTCCCCTTCTGAACCCTGACTGTTCTTTAGGCAAAATGTCATTTTTCTCAAGGAAATCTGTAAGTTGCGCGGACACAGCTTTCTCAAGGATCTTAGACATACACGGCAAAATGCTGATTGGTCTGAGATCTTTCATTTCAGTTGGATTTGAGATTTTAGGAAGAGGACAAACTATAGCATGTTTCCACGAGTTAGGGAAAACCGATGTGCTTATAGACTTGTTTATCAGCTCTTTCAACATATCTAATGATTGTGGAAACGTCATCAATAACATATCCAAGCCTATACCATCACAGCCTTCTGCGTTAGACTTTAAACTTTTAATTATTTTTATAAGACTGTCAAAATCAACCTGCTGTAAGCGAAACATTGCGTTGCCGTACGTATGATATTCAAAATATGTCAGGTAAGATATAGATACGCTTGTTTTGCCTGGTATATTTAAAAAATAATTATTTATTTTGTTTGCATCACTAAAATAGTAAGGAAGTTCAGAATTTATTTGCGGCAATAATGTGTTTTTTAAATTTTTCCATAACCGTTTAGGGTCATGTAAGTTATTATTTATATTGAATTTAAAATAGGCTGACTTCTCGTTGTATATAGCTTCATTAACAGTTGATTTAAGTGATTTGTAATATTGCTTTTTTATATCTGTTTTACATTTATGATAAGACGAACAAGCCTCATCACGTAAACGCATCATCATTTTTATCGTATCCGTAATCCAGGGTAACGATCTCTCTTTGATATATATTTTTTTTATTGGCGCATATGTGTCAAATAACGTAACAATACAGTGGTTTAAAGCTACTACCATATCATCAACGTTACTTAAAGACGACATTAAATCCCACCTTATGTTAGACAGAGTCAAATTGAAACTTTCTGGGCATATATCACTCTTTGGACGATATGTTAAAATATAAGGTACAGGTTTTTCGCGTTTTATATGGAACTCACAAGTTACTAAGCAGTGACCAAAAATATTTCCAACATGAGACAGTGAAATGTTTTTAGCGCGCATATCTGTACAAATTAAATCAATAAGTGTTTGACTGGAATCAGTGAAATGGGTAGGCTCCGTGACTAGTTGAGTCAGACTGAAACATGATAAGAACGTACTTAATTTATTTAAATTACGATCTCTTTCACACAAAACATTTATATTAAAATCTCCTAAAATAATTAAATTATCATAATTAGATATTGAGCCGACAGTATCTGACAAAGCATCAAAAAATAAATCAGCACTCATCCAATCCGGACGGTATGCTGTACCGATAGCGAGCTTCTTCCCGTTAAGAGTCAAGATGAGCCACATTTGCTCCACAAGCCTGTGAATTGGGTCTACAGGATGTTGCCATGTACGTACCGTAACATTTCGCTTAATATAGAAGGCAACACCACCCCCTCGCGTGCGCTTGCCTGGCGGCCGCGGAGTAGAACGCAATTTGTACCCCGGCAGTACTGGCGCTCGACCCTCTTCACCCGCCTTCAGCCAAGTCTCATTAATTGCCAATATATCGATGTCATTCTGAGTGACCGAGCCAATAAAATTATCATGATTAGTACTGAGGGAACCTGCATTGTACAAACTAATTTTAAAACATTTGTTAATCATTATAAATTGATAAATTACTTGGTAATGAACGTAAATACTTAAAACTACGAGATAATGAAATGCACTGATTTATATGAAATATACAACAAAGCTTATTAACGTAAAATCCAAAACATATTGAGAAAAAAGGTACTCTAATGTTAAGTGAGTCTTTCATATTAAATAAGGAAATCTTAAAACTTGTTTGCTTTAAAATATTAAAAGGTAAAATAAAAATGTTAGTAGAGTAATTGTCCAATTTCTCAAAAAGTATCAGCCCCAAAAACACGCGTGAAATCAGCCTCAGCTCGAATAGGGTACACTGGCTTCCCATCTACCTGCCGGGCATATATACGACCTCCTTTGGTCCAAGCGTATCGCCATTGGCGTTTACGACATTCCTCCATCTAGAGTTACACCAGTCCCTAAGGTGAACGCTGGATCAGATGTGTCCACTTATAGACCTATTGCGGTGCTCTCAGTTTTCGCAAAGGTATTTGAGTCCATCCTTGATCGTCGTATTAACCAGCAGGTGGGTTCTGCCCTGGATGACTGCCAACATGGTTTTCGTAGTGCGCGGTCAACTAATACTAACCACATAAATTTAGTCGATTATGTCAGTAATCAAATGGATGTAGGTCGACAAGTCGATGCGGCATATTTTGACTTTAAAAAAGCATTCGATTTAGTTGATAACGACATACTACTTCAGAAACTGGCAATATATGGATTTACTCCTAAGCTCTTACAATTTTTTTCGAACTATCTGAGTAACCGCAGTCAATTTGTTCGAGTGGGTGGTTACGAGTCTAAAGACTATTATACCCGGTCTGGGGTAAGTCAAGGATCTACTTTGGGCCCAACCCTTTTTTTATTGATGGTCAATGACTTACCCAGAGTTGTGACCGCTGCGAAATGTCTAATGTTTGCGGATGATTTAAAGTTGTACCTAGCAGTTAGCAACGTAGCCGACACTGTAGCCCTACAGAGGGATATTGACTCATTGGCAGAGTGGAGTGGCATTAATAATTTACCTCTCAATGCCTCTAAATGTAAGGTAATCACTTTCTCGCGCTCCCCAACTCCTATACGCGCTACATATTATCTACCTGACGCTCCACTGGAAAGAGTTCATGAAATTCGTGACCTAGGACTGACTTTGGACAATAAACTGGACTTTCGGACACACATAACTATTATGTGCAAAAAAGCTAACAAAATGCTTGGTTTCGTAATGAGGATAGCTTCTCAGTTTAGCGATGTGAGGGTAGCTAAAGTTTTATATAATGCATATGTCCGTAGCACACTTGAGTTCGGTGCTGTCGTCTGGGACCCTTACGAAAGCAAATATTCGCTTATAATTGAAAGGATACAGCGTAAGTTTGCGCGTTGGCTGTATAAGCGAGTCTACGGATATTATCCATACCTCTATCCATCCGTATTTGTGTCGGGTATGGTCGACTTGGACACACTAGTTCTGAGACGCAAATTGCTGCTTATAGTTCATTATTATTCGTTACTTCACAACACTGTAGACAACCAGATGGCATTGCGCCAGATGGAACTGCAGGTACCGAGGCGCGGGGCGACTGTTGCGCCGCGTTGTCCCCCCCCCCTCTTTGCAAGACCGCTAACGCGTACCTGCTACGCTCGCAACGCGCCTACCACTCGTGCGCGTATTCTGCTCGGTGACATGCTTGTTCGGAACGAAATTGTAGATATATTTGCCGATAGACATGTTACATTTTCTAGACATGCTTATATATATTTGAATTTTTATCTTAACTTACTTTGACTTGACTGTATTATATATTTTGTTTTTTGTTTTTTATTTCAATAGATTTTTTTTTTATTTACAATTATTCTACATAAAATATCACTTTCTATTTACGATAGCTTGACATTTATCATTTTATTGTATGATTATTTTAATGGTTTTATTTTTATTATTACATATGTCTATTTTAATGGTATGATTCATAAATATATTGTATAAATTAATTAGTTAGTAATTAATATGGCATGCTGTAATTTTAAGTTTATAATGAATATATAATGACATGTTGGCGTTTTGGAACATTTCTGTAAGCCACAATGTTTAATAAATAAATAAATAAATAAATAAATATCAATACTGATTTAATTCCTCATTCTCGGAAAGTAGTGTTTATTTGATCTAAGTAGCGGGTGCGAGACGCTCCTTCCCACCTAAGGGCGGGAAAAACGCATAGTAAATGCTTCCTTCTCTAGGGCCGGAATGACTTGTATCCATGGTAACCATTAGCAAAGTTATATATCTAAGAGTTTTCGTTGTAAAATACTCTGTTGTTATAAAACAAATAATAACAACTACGTTTGGCAGGGTAGTAACTAAATATAAGGTAATTATTTAAAAAAACTAACTAAAAATTTCCTTAAATTTCATTGTTCTAACTCCTAGTGTATCTTGGTATCTTCTACTCAAGTTTATTATTTTTTGTAAATATTGAGGAAAACTACTATTTTTTACCCTTCTCATATTTTAAATGAAAAGTACAGTGTTTAACACGGACGTAAGTCATCGATTCCTACTTGGACTATAGCCGCGTTAATTTTAAATGGGTACTGCTCATGTTATTATAGTCAAAATAAATAATACAAAAAACTAACTATTTTTATACAGGTATTCCTTATATTAGTAATGAAAAGCAGAGTGGAAGACATCAATTCCTATTCGGGCTATAGCCGCCCGTAAATATTCCAAACAAAATTTTACGTATAATTTCACAAATAGTTCTAACTTCCCAAAATTTTTTTTTTTGTAAGTATTTTAATGTTATTGTTTTTAATGAATAATTTTTAGAAAAGCGACTTTTTTTACTGTTCTTAAATACGAAATGAAAAGTAGAGTGCTTAACGCGGGTGAAAGTTATCAATTCCTACTCGGACTAAATTCAAATTCAATTTATTTGCAATAATGTGAGTAATTATTTAAATAATACAGTAAAGTTATTAGTTAACTGTAAACAGTTCTGCACATTCCACCATATTTGGCATGCAAAAGTGTAGGTCCAAGCCTTGCTTATAAACTAGATTATGTACTTACATAGATATACTACCAACGCTCATACAAGCATAAATTAATGAATTACATTTTTAACTTGTTCTTAATATTAATATCTACCCACATTAATGAATGTCATATACAATTAAATATTAACCATTCATTCCGTTCATTTAAATGTCATATTAATCTAATGTCAAATTTTTAGCGTCAACCGTCAAGAAACTTAAATGTTGCCAACTTCTAATCTAGAATAAAATAACAATAATGTATACTAATACGAAATAAATTTATGTATATTGGTCATTTATATACTCAGTTACAGAATAATAGCATTTATCAAGAAGAAAATCAAATAATTTCCGCTTTAATAATGCTTGGTATTCGGATTCTAATAAAGATGTAGGTAAGTGATTGTATATTCTTGGAGCCATTACAAATACACTTTGATCAGATAGGGCAGATGTATGACCTGGTATATAAACTTTATATTTGTGGCGTTGACTTTTAAACATTTTAAATAATTTAAGGTTGTTTCTTGTAAACAGTACAATTTCAAACATGTATAAACATGGGAAAGGCAAAATTTTCAGATTTTTGAAATATGGTCTACAAGAATCTGTGGATGTAATATGACATACTGATCTTATACATCTTTTTTGAGCTTTGAATATTTTTTCACGTTATACAGTTTCCCCAAAATATTATACCGTAGCGGAGGGTTGATGTTACGTAAGCATGATACGATGTGAGTACAGCTTCCATATTTACAATTTTTGACAACATAAATAAAGCATATGAGTAACCATTCAATTTTGCACAAACTGAGTCTGCATGTGTTATCCATTTTAAATTTGAATCTATATTTAACCCTAAAAACTTTGTTACAGAAATGTCGTCAATATTCGAATTTAAGTAATTGATTTTAGATCAAATTAATATTACAATCTTGTTTAAATGTTATTATACTTGTTTTTTTTAAAATTAATTATTAGATTATTCCATGTCAACCAGCTTACTACATTATTCAGAGTCATATTGATTTCAAGGTCAAGACTATTTTCTTTATCACCAACAAATACAATTGTGCTATCGTCAGCAAACGACCATGGGATGGTCTATAGCTTTAGGCATATCATTTATATACACCAAGAAAAGCAGAGGCCCAAGAACGCTGCCTTGGGGAACACCGAATCGAACCAACTTAGCATCGGAAGAATATGTCTTTTCCGTTTTTGATTTTATGCAAAATTTACTAATTTGAGTCAATTGATACCTATTTTGGAGATATGAGATTTAGAGGATAGCTTCGTACTCCATATTTTTCAAGTTTTCCTAGAAGCAAATTATGACTAACGTAATCGAATGCTTTTGTGAGATCCATAAACATAGCACGTACTGGTAAGTTCTTTTCATAGTTCGTCATAACTATTTTCAAGAAATTATAAATTGCTAAATTTATAGACTTGTTTTTATGAAAGCCTACTTGCTCGTCAGTCAGAATATTAAATTTTTCGAGATACGAGTATAATTTTTTATAAATAATCTTTTCAAAAATTTTAGAGAAAACTGGAACTATGGCAACCGGTCTATAGTTATTGATGTCAGTTTTGTCTTGTTTTTTAAAAAGTGGCTTTATAATTGTTACTTTTAATTTTTCTGGAAAGTTCCCACAGTTGATGCATAAATTTATTACATGACAAAGGATAGGAGCTATAGTGAGAGCTACGAGGTATTTAGACTACAGCCGTCTAAATACCTCGTATGGGAATTGATTCCTTTCAACCCTTGTATAACAATCTACTAAAGTTGTGCACTTCCGTTCCGCAGTCTCCGAAATATATCCGGCAAAAGATATGAAGTTAAAAAACTGATTGTTGCGCATGTTCCAGATTTTAGAGTTTTATCGTAGCAAGCTTGCAAAACTCGATAAGGGTGACGGGCTGCCCGTGGGGTGGTGAGATGCCCGTGGGGCGCTCGGCTGCCCGTGGAGTGCCGTGCTGCTTGTGGGGTGCCGAGCTGCTCGTGGAGTTAAGTACTAAGTTTCATTGGCCCAGCCTCAGCTCAGAGTGGTTGTTTGGTTGTTTTTCAACCTAGTCGAAGGTAGGCCTGGCGCACTCCGCACTAAAAGCTACAAGCACATCGGCTGCTTCGACAAGGGGCTTACTCCATAGAACATATATACTAAGCTAGCTACAATATGATTAATCTGTGAGTACGTATTAGCTATTATAACCTGTGGTATTACTGTTATTGTGTTCTGTGGTGGTTCTGAGTGCAAAATATTTTGAAATTATCATCACAAACAAATGAAAAAAGCTGATATTATTCCCTACGGGCTTTGGGCTTCGCCCTTGACTTTCTGTTCTACTTCGTAGTTATACTGAGTAAAGTAAACTGTCTTTCTTTAAGTGTAGAATATAGTAACATCAAAATGTCTATAACAGATCTGAAGCATACCCTACGCAAAATTGACTTTCCTATGTGTGCTAAAGAAGCTTTAATCCGGACTGGTAGGTAAACTAAAAGTTAAACGATTGTTTCTTTTAAATTCTAATAAATTTCATTTTCATACAAAGAATGGGCGTTTTTCAGAACAACTCTTGGTCGGTCGTGGAGCGCCATCCAGCAAACAGTTAGATGTAGCCATGGATATTATTGCTGAATTTGTGTTTTATGAGACTGATCGTCGCGGAGGCCGCCGTGGTGCAGGCCTTAGCCCTCTTCAGGAGCTACAGCTGATCGACGTCCTGTGTGATTATCTGTCTTCATGTGCAAATGAAATAACTAAAAACACAGTTTTTTTGTCGCTATTTGGAGGAATGGAAGGGCTGAGGAGATTAAAGATCCTCAGTATACTGGCCAGTATGGCAGTGTCGGCTTCCAGTACCCCTGTAAGTTTTAGCAATTACGCTATTATACCTTACAAACAAGTATTTGTTAGATAGGTACCCTTTATAACTTCAATAACTAGCTTTGTTCTGAGGATATGAAACAAGGTACTATGGAAAGTTGGAATCCAATTACAACTACAACAAGCCAATTACAACTGCCAAAACATGCATTCTGAAGTCAGAAGGATGTGAGAGTATCGGGTTTGGATACCTGTACATTTTAAGTTTGTCGAGATAATAATTCTCTATTCCATCAAAAGGAGTCACATGTACTGCTGACCATACTCCAGTGCCTAATTGTGTTAAGTGTTTTATAATAAACGCTAGCTTATAATTAATTGCAAAAATAAAATGAGGAAGGGTGGGGATTAAAATTACAGTCAGTTTTATGATATTGAAAACTGTTCTTCCCACAAAGATAAAAGCCTTTATAATAATTAATATACTTAGGCATCACTGTAGAATTACAGAATCATTATTTTATCAAATATTTTATCGCACTTGAAGAGTTAAGACCTCTAGAAGATAAAATGTGTTGAACTATTCCCCCTAGGCTAAATGCTGTTTTAACTGCTGGCTTAGCAGACAATTTGAAAATTTTGCTAGAATTGTTAATTGTTAATAGATATTATATTAAATGTTTTTCATAATTATTAAAAGTAAGAAACCATTTAGATATAACACATTATTTACTTGAATTAGCTTACTACCTTTCCTATCTACTTAACCTCTAAACATCAAGCTTGTGAGGCAGATGCGATAATAGATGCAGTGTGCAAATATTGCATGGTGGTAGGGCACTTTGCGAATGCCCGCCTGGCTAGCTACCACCCTCAAGTTGAAAATCTGTCGCCAAGCACCTAACGGTGTGTTCCGGCAGCTGTCCTTGAGAGCCAGTAATTCTAGGTTAGCCTGTACAACATCTTCGACCACATCATCACTTACCATCAGGTCAGATACTGATCAAAGGCTAACCTATCAGGCATAAAAAAAAAGATATCTTAGACCATATAAGGCACATTGACAATATATATGCTAGAAAGTAATGGTCCCAATATATATTCTCCTTGTTTAAAACTCATATTTTTTAAACACCCTGAAGATGTAATACTATTAATTCCATATGATACCATAGAGTAAGTAAGTAAGTACCATTAATTCCAACCTACAGTTGCCGTTCTGACAAATATCACTATAAGATTCAGAACAGTTCCACAAACCCTATAATGCGGAAGTTAATAAATACATTTATTTTCTTACAAATATATAAGAATCAGGTGCTCTTTACTAACAATTGCCTTGGAAAGATAACAAAGTATGTCAATGGCATCTTGCAAACCAGGCATCAGGTATAAGTGACATTCACTTTACATCTGTGTTGGTTGTTGAGTTGCTTTCTTGTAATATATTATGTTCATAAGAGTGTGACAAAAGTTGGTTGAACACAATTTTTTTTTGGAAACTAATCAAAACAGGAAGGTTGGATATATAGTCGATAATAATTTTGTTAGGGTAAGATTAAGCCCCTCACTTGAAAATTGGAGTACAAAGATTAAAAGTAGTTAACCAAATATGGTGCAATAGTAGGAATAATAGACTCTGGTACTTTGACTGATATATTCATATTATTTACTAGCTTTCCCGGCGCGGCTCCGCCCGCGCGTATGTCGGTTATCGCGCAAAAACATTAACCTCTTTTTGCGCAGTTGGATAAAAACTATCCTACGTTTATTCCCGGGTCTCAAACTATTTCCATACCAAATTTCATTCAAATCTGTCCAGTAGTTTTGGCGTGAAAGCGTAACAGACAGACAGACAGACAAAGTTACTTTCGCATTTATAATATTAGTACTTAGAATATACCTAAAGACCACAAAATAAAAACAAACAAATATTATGACCTAACAAATGAATTAACCAAAAACGGTTATGTGGTTAATTTATATGCTGTAGAAGTTGGAGCAAGGGGTATACCAGCGAAATCCCTATATACCTACTTAAAGACCTTGGCCTGCCAAGAACAACCGTAACTTCCATCCTAGAACGTGCATCTAAGGCGGCATTAGTAGGATCTTACCAAGTTTGGTTAGGTAGAGGAGGAGGCTCGAGCGGGAAGGGGAGCATTGATATATCACAAAGAGGCCTCTTAACCCTGCTCCTGGGTTGCAAGCCCCAGGCCCCTCTAGCCTCTTCCTCTGCATCGCTATGGACCCGGCACCCGCATAATGAATCCATGGAATGCTAAGTAATTCGTCTCTCTTGATCTTACGAGACCAATGGCATCTTATTATAGAGTGGCAAATTAAATATTTTCGATTCAGGTTTTTATAAAAATAATAATTCTCCATTACAATTTTCAGTCATAATGATCACGTTGTGGTTTTTTACCATGGTACTAATTTCCAAATATACATTGGCTCTTTAGAATAAACATAATTATGTGTAGAAAAAACCATCAATTTTATTTTTCAGGTCTTAGTGGCAGTGGGTGTGTGGCTACAACAGATGGGTTGCTCTTCTGCTGAATCACTGCAACTTGCAGAGAACATCATCCGAGACCACTTTTTCTTGAACACATCCAATCAGGCGTCGCTGCGGGCGCTCGCCACCACAGCTCCTCAGTTTGTGTCCAACTTCATCACGGCCGTCACAGAACTGTACATGAATGATAATCAGGCTAACAAGAAAATGCCACCAAAAAACTTGTTAGAAGTAATCACATCTTGGGTTAGTATTTCACTAGTGTGATTGCATTGAATTGTTTAACTCGGTTCTATTGCTATAGGTGATAATATTAACAGTAGGCATCCCAACCCTATTACCGTATTAAAACTTACTAGCTTCTATGATAGACCAGAAGAATGCTTTACAACAGAACAGAGAAGGGAGAACAGTTTCAAATCTTCGTAAAACGGCCAAAATGAGCGTCACACGACGGGCCTCGAATTAACGGCATGCAGCAGTTGCGCATGTTCCACTTAATCTTTTTTATACTGTGGCATAAAAGAGAATGATGCCTGCGAAGAATAGAAATAAAATTTACGAGATCGACGTTTCTTCTTCCCCTGTTTTTTCTCCTAAACTGGACTGATTCTCAATTATTAGAAAATTTTATCATGCAATATACCAATTTCTCATATAATTTTCTTTTATATTAAAAACTATACAAATATGTCTGGTGGTCCTCTGATCATGGCGGTAAAAGAGGGTATCTTTTGGTGATTTTAAGTTGCTACAAAAAAAGAAATAACAATTGCGTCTATACTTGGCCCTACATTTTATGCAAAAAAAAAATGCTTTAGTCTAACGGCTTTAGAAGCAGTAATGGCTCAGTGGCATTGGCTATGGACTGCCGCCCAGCAGGTCCATGGTTCGAATCCTGCCGCGGGCTTGAGCTTCACCGCATGGTGGTAGGGCACTTTGCGAAAAGTCCACCTGGTTAACGACCACCCTCAAGTAGAAAATCTGTTGCCAAGCACCTAACGGTATGTTCCGGCAGCTGTCCTTGAGAGCCAGTAATTCTAGGTTAAGCCTGTTAACACTTTCGACCTCATCATTACTTACCACCAGGTGAGATTGTGGTCAAAGGCTTACCTATCGGCAATTAAAATAAAAAATGGCATTATCAAAGATCAATAAAGGGAATGTATATGAATAGAGAATCATACGCCGCCTAGTCAGCGTCCGTTGTAAAATGACAACCGCAGTGCGCGTCAAGCAGCCCTCGAGGCTGCCCGCATTCCTTGAGAATGAACATCTTTACTGTTCGAACACCGGTCGGAGATTTCGACTAAACACCGTGAGTGCTAGCCGGTATATTTAGTAAAATTACAACCGTTTATCAATATGTATGCGGCAGGTGTACACGAACCCTACACTGTGCATGTCGGCGCAGCTGAACCCGGCGGCGCTGCCGAGCGGCGCCATCCCCATGGCGGCCGTCACGCCGCTCGCCGGCCTCATACACTGGTGTGCTCTCGCGCCGCTCTATGTCGATCAAGGTACACATCGCTCAAAAGCGTACCCCAACTGTATAAGTTCTATATATATATATTATCTATACAGACTAGGGCATCCAAACCAGCAGCTTCCTTGTAATCTTGGGTATCCCGCGGTATTTGCGATATCTCGCAACTGTAAATGCCGCAATTTAAGCTGTTTATTTGTGAGTAAAGTGTAAAGACTACTTATAATTGTAAACAATATTTTTAAATAATCACGGAACGGACTTCTAATGCTGAAAAGTATGAAGTAACTTCTTGAAGCATGTAGTCCCGTTTTGCGCGGGATTAGAAAACGAAGCCGGATCTCGGTATACCGAGATTGTATGCCCTAAAAAAGGACTGGGCTGGCGTCAGGCAGGTCGTGGGCCACAAAATGAAGCCAATTAACAATTTTATCCTTGCATTATTAGCATAAAATATATTATTTGAATAAGTATTATCTGGTTTTGTCCTTTGCTTTATTAGAGAAGACACACTGTACACATATGCGCGATGTAAAGGTAAAGATAAAAATAATAAAATATACAAACACATTTGTTTACAACTTAGTCCGTTAGCATCACACACACCCGAATGCGGGCAATCAAGAATAGTAGTGTAGATGTAGATTACAATTGTTGTAAACTACATCTACACTGATATTATAAGGAGGAAAGATTTGTATTTTTAACCGACTTCCAAAAAAGGAGGAGGTTCTCAATTCGTCTGTTTTTTTATGTTTGTTACCTCAGAACTCTGGACTGGGTGAACCAATTTTCAAAATTCTTGTTTTGTTTGAAAGGTGATGCTTGTCGTTTGGTCCCATTTCAAGTTTTATCAAAATCGAACAAGCCGTTTTTGAGTTACACTACAATACCTGAAAAAAAATCTTGATGACATAGTCGTTAACAATTAATCATAATCGATCCCGTAAGTAGCAAGGGTAACCAAAAATGTGAAAAATAATTATTAGCAAAAAATGGAATCGACTTCAACACCCAAAAGTGTAAAATAACTTGTCGAAGTCGGTACCATGCGAACAGTATTGTGGTAATAGGTAATTTTGAACTATCATGATACCGACTTCAACAAGTTATTTTACACTTTTGGGTGTTGAAGACGGTTCCATTTTTTGCTAATATTTTTTTGTAAAACAAATGAACTTAAAAAAAAATACTGAAACCTTTTAAAAAAAACCTTCACCACTAGAATTATCCCTGATGAAAATAGGCTGTAGAATATTTTAAAAAACTTTAACATTTTTATTCAATACCCGTGCGAAGCCGCAGCGATTCTCTATAGTAAATTTTTTTTAAACAAAGGTGAACTGAAAATTTTACTGCATTTCTATTGGCCAACGTAATCAACATAAAGTCCGTTCCACACGAACTGTGTCGTTACATGTAGCCATGTAGGTACATTCTGCTCAATTCACTTAACTGAATGTACCTACATGGCGCGTCGATAAATATTGCTTGTAACGAATCAATACTAAAGTTGCAACTATTGAATTAGGGTAACCAAAACAAAGATAGTTTTGATCAAAATGTAGCTAAGTTAACACATCGTCTCGTCATACGTTTGCCGACGTAGCACTGTGAGATCAATCCAATTGAACTCGTTTGGTCTCAAGTGAAGGGCTATGACAGGAAATAGCAAAAGTTATAAAATTTATGAAGTCTTTTGTTACAAGGAGTAGCTAAAGTGGATAGATGAAAATGGTGGTCATATCTCAATCATGTGATAACCAAGATAGAAACAAAAATGTACGGAGTCGACAATCATGTACAAAATATGTTAGAGCAATTTATTATTGACGTATCTGCAGAGTTCATCAGAAGTATGACGATAATTTTTAAGATAACAAGAATTGTAGTAGAATTATTTGATTTGTATGTTCTAGTGCATAATATAATTATATACTATTACAATATTGTTTTATATCATAAACGCGAACAGAAAATTTTGTTAGTTCATGTTCATGTTTAAATCATAAAATAATAACGTAATTTTTTCTACAGTAAATTTAAGAAGTAGAAATGCAATATGAACGGTTCTTAACAATTTCAAAACAAGAACAAAAGCATTGACCAATGACGGCAATCACCCATCTCACTCTGTCAATATCGGAAATGTGCGAGAGTACTCAGTACTCGTTTGTTAAAAAATACTGACTATAGTGATGTATAATTATAAGAATTGAATCTAATGAATACTCAAGGATTAGTCATTTGTAATATGTGTAAGGTATAATTTACTACCAGTCTCACTATCTATAAAAAATCTTTCTCCAAACAAATTTATTATTATCACAAAATTCACTCACTGTTAAGTAAGGAATATGTAGCACTCTGTAAACTAATATTTAAGACCTGCAGGTACACAGCATATGTTGCAACAAAGCATTGTACATTTCTGGGGTTTATTCAAATACTGGTGGAATATTTGTTTAATATTATATAAATATAGAGTAGGCGCTTGGTGCGGCGTCCCGCTGCGTATAATGCCGGATTGTCAAGCAGGTTACCTGAGTCACTGAGTGCCGGATTACTGAGCGTGCCGGATTGGCGAGTGCCGGATTACCGAGCGCCTACTGTATATATAAATAATTTCACTTTGACTTTGAAAATATAAAAATTGAAAATATATCATTTACGTATATACATGACCGTAAATTCACATGATAAGTTACTGATTGTTGGCAGACTCTGAAATGGTAGAAGTGATAGTTCCTATGAAGAAGATAAAGTTGGAGAGGCCGGTCGCGGCGGAGCGAGAGTCGATCATCAAGCAGGTGGTGCACCGGCCGCTGTCGGAGTGGGAGCTCTATGTGAAGTTGCAGCTCGGCGTGCTGCACAGCCTGCGTGCCCACCGGCGGGGCCCCCCCGCCCCCACCGCCGGGCCCCCCTCGCCCTCCGCCGGGGCCGTCAGCGCGCACCACCTAGCAGCCCTGGCACCGCCGGTGCAGGCCTACGCACACGCCCTGCTCAAGCGAGGAGGGAAACTACACAATGATGAGAGACTGCAGGTGATTGTTATTTCCCGTCCCATGGCCGCTTACGTATAAGTCTGCGACCATTACAGATATGATAAAGCAGATATCGAGGGTGTAGAGTTAAAACCCAATAAGTCGCTCAAACTGACTTGCGAGATAATCGATGTTGAATGTTTTAGGCATATAAATACTCGTTTTTACGCATATTCGTCGCTCGATACGTAGATAGAAAGTAAAATAATATATTTAAAAATTATTGATTATATATTGTTATCATAGTTTTATATTCAGATTTTCCATAAACTTGAAATAACAAAATTGGAGGGCCGACTTATTGGGTTTTAACACTAAGTAAAATTAGTACACATATTAGTTTTTACATGTTTGATTCTATAAAGGTGAAAACTTCTATTCTAAAATCTAACCTAAATCATAACTATAAGCATGAGGATTAATCATTTGTTTGCTGTACATCATCTCTAGATCCTTTTTCTTTGGAATGCTGATGGACAGCTGCTGTCTTAATTATTAATTTAAAGAAATTGAAACAGTGAATTCACAACAGCTGCTGTTGTGAATTCACTGTTTCAATTTCTTCTGGCCACTAGCTTTCAACCAAAGGTGGGTTTGATTTTCGTGTTTTAGGGGTGTTTTGAGCTGGGGAGACGTCAGTTTGTCGAAAAATCTCGCTCATCTCGTGGTTAAAGTATATTTTCAGCTTTCCTTTGACATAGCGTATTCTTTTCATATAAACCAGTTTACAGGTGGTTACTGGTTATCGCTGATTTTGTTTTTCATCAAAAGCGTGCTTTATCATGTTTTATTTTTACTGACGGGTCTACCCGCGCACGAATTTACATAAACGTGCGTGGATAGACCCGTAATAACCAGTAATTTAGAAATATGAGTTTAGTTTACGAAAGTTTAAAGAAAAGCGTGCTTAATTTTTAAAGATCCAATATGTCATGAAATTATCTCTTTTTATTTAAATATAAAATAAATTAATTTAAATTCTACTTTCTGGTTGCCTTGTCTCTGATTTATGTGGCGGTTCCTTTTTCTCAAGTTGGTCATCTACTGCGTAAACCCCAATGAATTTGCTTTATTGATAGCATCCGTAATTACAAGCTTATGAACATATATGAACACATAGAAAAACTTTTGCTAATGTTAGTATTTTAATTGTTTCTCTGAAAAAAAATATTTTCTTCACATTCAGTCTTTCTTATTTGATACTTTATAAAATGTTCAGTTTTCTAGTGGCTCAACTTTGATGCAAGACAGAATGAAGTTTTTCTTAGCTATAAAATCCATATTTATGAAACTTTTACACTAAATGTCACTTTTTTCAATATTGTGCATTAGTAAATGCATTTATTACACATTACAGGCTTGGTAACTTTTGCTGGTCTAGTAACCCCTTTAGTGACATAATAGTCCTTCCAGTCTTCTTGCCCAACAATCGTTTTTCCTCCACTCTGATGTTTGAGCTCTTTTACGTAATTTTAAAGGCTTTACTGATTTCCAAACCTTTTCCAGAGTTATATCTAAATCTGGCACATACGTAGGATCCTTACCCGAATAATCACTCCCAGTCAAACAAAAAAGCTTCTTCAGGAAGCTGATTGACCACGTTAGTCTAATATTTCCCCAATTTACCCATACGAAGACCCAAAACAAGTCTTAGTAGGCAATCGTCCAGTTAAACGTAGCCAGACGTAAGTAACTGTATTTAACACAATACAAGCTTTCATCATTAACTTTGTATTAGACTTACCCTTTACAGCAAGAGTATTTAACTGAGAGTTCTCATTTAATTCCAGTAAGTACGTAGAATCTTCATCTGAATAATCACATTTGATTAAAGTATCTAAACCAGATATTTGAATACCTAGAAGGCAAATTAAGTAATAAGTATGTAGATGCTCTTTTAATTTACCTATCAGTCATCTACTTATGATCTCTAGGTACTAGGTAAGGTCTCTAGGTAAGTAAAAAATATGTATGTACTTGTTATAGCAACACGACAGTAAAATTAATCATCTGTTTTGCTTCATTCTTCTTTCTGATATCTCCTTATGTTTGTCATCGAGATAAGATGAATTTTAAATATCAGGGTCAGAGTGCCAGTGCCAATAAAAGCCCCATAGTTATTGCTAGCTGATTTTAACCAGAACAAATACTTTGCATATTAGGCATATTTGTATTTGTTAAAACCCAATAAGTGTTGTTATGTGATTTTATCACAAGCGCATGCATTATTTATTAGGAAAATATGTTTGTGATAAGATCCAATAAGTGTAACTTATTGGGTTTTGTCACTTACTTAAAATTAAAATTTTACCCATAAGTCGCTTTATAGTATTTTACGAGTAAACTATAACAATTCAATTTTTTTGCACTTATTGGGTTATTTTGTGAGTCAATTTCTGTGAAAGATTCTTTAATTGGTTTATATTAATAAACTACCTAAAAGAGGACAAAAATTACATATAGTGAGCTTTAAAAGTGATTTTCTAAAAATATTCAACTTATTGGGTTTTAACCCTACACCCTCGATATTTGATAGTCTTAACATAAGTTTATAACGTTCCCCATGGTATGCGGGGCTAGAATTGAAATATTGTACATTTTAAATTGAAATCTACCCCTTATGAGGGAGTGCTCCTTGATAGGGGTCATTATTCACGTCGCCATGCTAAATCATAGGAGAAGCGGCGAGTCTCTCGGTAGATAGAGCAAAAAAACGTTTGACCACAAACAAACGACATGTCGCATTTGTAAAAGAAAATCTACAAAACCTAAATCCATGCCTTACTCCATTTTAGGCGCAGCTCCGATTGGAGTCTTTTAATGGACACTTCAAAATTCATCCTAGAACGTGTATCTAAGGCGGCATTAGTAAGAAATTACCAAATTTGGTTAGGTAGGGGAGGAGGCTTGAGCGGGGAGGGGAGCGTTGATGCATTGTAAAGAGGCCTCTTAACCCTGCTCCTGGGTTGCAAGCCCCAGGCCCCTCTAGCCTCTTCCTCTGCAACGCTATGGACCCGGCACCCGCACGGTGAATTCATGGAATGCTAAGTAATTCGTCTCTCCATTGAATGGTAGACATTGTGATTGTTGATGATGATTATGTTGATAAGAAAGTAAAATCGTCACACAGCAGTACTGTAAAGGACATAAATAATATAAACAATTTTTTTTCCAGAACTGCCTGGACAGAATTGGGCAATCTGTCCAAGTGGCCCTCGCCAATGGGTGTGTATATGGCAACATAAACAGTATGCTTGCGACATTGGACACATTGCCTGAGAACCGGCTACTTCGGATCATCATCAAAACTAACCAGCAAATGTGACGATTGGCACGTATACTTCAAGCCTAGACCTGATCTATCAAGACAAATGGAAATAGTGCAGAAACGAATTGCAAAATAACTTTTGAGAGTATATTTAGTTTTAATATATTTTTTTAATTGTCATGTATATATGAGATATGATTGTACAGTGTATTGTGTTATCGACAGACATTTTGAAAAGTAAAGATGGTGGTTGTGTACCATAAATAGAAGAGAGATTATTGAGTTGCTGTTTTTTTTTATTATGTTGAAAAAATTATTTAAATTGAAATTTAATATTAGTAGTAGAACTATGTGTGAGTTCGTCCGAGGAAGTACTGCCACAATAGAATACGCATGAAGCAGTGATGGCTCAGTGGCATTGGCTCTGGACTGCCGCACAGCAGGTCCATGTCCATGGTTCTAATCCCGCCGCGGGCTTGAGCTTCACCGCATTTTGCGAATGCCCGACTGGCTAGCGACCACCCTCAAGTAAAAAATCTGTCGCCAAGCACCTAACGACGGTGTTCCGGCAGCAGCCCTTGAGAGCCAGTGAAATTACAGGCACGGAGGGTACGTTAAGCCGTCGCGTCGTCGTTATAGAATGGTGGTGGGCATTTTGCGAATGCCCGCCTATCTAGCTACCACCCTAAAGTAGAAAATCTGTCGGCAAACACCTAACGGCATGTTCCGGTAGCTGTCGTTAAGAGCCAGTAATTCTAGGTTAGCCTTAAAAACGTCTTCGACCACGACATCCCTTAACGTTTGGAGAGTTAGTGGTCGAAGGGTAGCCTATCATATATAAATACAAAATAAAGACAGTGTTCAAATGCTAATTAAAAGTGAATCCAGATCAAATAAGCTTGTACCGAAACAGATCGAATAAACATTATATATATAGGTATGTGTACGTACGTAGAAACAGTAGTACATAAGAAGTAAAATAGTATTCTGCTAAAGGTACCTTATGTTTGTAATGTATATTAGTAGTTATAGGTACCTACTATATGTAGATACATAGCTGTAATAGCATGTGAGCACAAGATCATAACCCTAAGCCACGTACCGCGTCAGGAGAACTACGGGATATAAAGACAGGCGCCTTGCTTGTAAGCATGGATTTAAATACCGCTTCATAAAGGTTACCGATTGAATCGATAACCGTATGTATGGGTAACAGATATAAACGGTCACCGCAATGAAACGGTAGTACCGTTTCCTTTACGATTACCCATATGATTACGGTAACCGATATAAATACCGTTTCAGTATTTTTGTAAATTGAAATATAATGCGAGTGCAGGCGCACGCCGCGCCGCGCCCCCTCGCCTCAGCCGCCGCCCGCGTTGGCCCTACGTGCCGATGTATGCCGTTGACAATGTTACGTACCTACTCAGCAGAATATTATTTCGATATTTGAATTCAAATATAGCGGTGGCACTTCTGAGTATCCCTGGATGTCCGGTTATATAATGGGGATGGCGATCAAATCGTGCAGTACTTTGGCACACTCCCCGAAATGTATCCGATAAAAAACCGATAAACCAGCGACTTTGCGGCGATGCTCGAGACTTTGTAGTCTCTTGCTTACAAGTTGGTCGTCGTTAATGAGTCTCTTGTATCTCCTCTCAATAGCTTCCAGTGTCTCTAGCTGGTATTTGGCAGAACCATCCCAAAGGTGAGAACAGTACTCCATAAACGGTCGGTCCCGGTCGTTGTCTTACGATGACAGACGTTACATTACAGCATGGTGGTAGGTCATTTTGCGAATGTCCGCCTGGCTAGCTACCATCCTCAAGTAGAAAATCTGTCGCCAAGCACCTAACGGTGTGTTCCGGCAGCAATCCTTGAAAGACAGTGAGGCACATGAGACTTTACAACTATGTCTCGAGGTGACGGGCGAAGATGTTAGTCAGCTTAACATCCGGTGGGCCTCGAGCTTGTTCCGTCACAATAACGTAAAAAAAGACTTTTAAAAAAAAAGGTAATATTGGACTAACTAAGTATGACGCTTATATGCTCCCTAACATCACATCTGACTAGGTCTTTTTTAGTATACATCAGTAAAACCCCTTGAAAAAAGCTGGATACGTCACAAAGACGTCATCAAGTCATGGTCGGGGCTCGCACTTTCGGCAGACCTGTCTACTTTATTCAGGGATCATACTAACTTTGGGATGAAATTAATGAAGCCATCAGAGTTCCTTAAACAACTCAGTCTCCAAAATGCACATCTGCTGTTACCTGTGGCTTGATCCCCTACCTCTGCAACACCATGAACCTGGGAACCAACTGTGAATCCATGGAATGCTATGTAGTTTGTCAAACATACACCTATAAAAAGTATTTTTGTTTGGAAGCCTTAATAAATTATCATATGAGAATATATTGCAGTTTCATTAATAATATTACATACATGTATTTGAAATTATCTATGTGTTTCATTGATAACCTCTTGTTTTGAAGTCTGTTAATTAAGTAATACCACCCGTACAAATATAGAGTACAAGTGTAGGAATATAAAGAAATAAGTTCTGACAAGAAAACATGTTTATTTCAAAATGGCTTAAATCTACGGCTCTGTTTTATCTGAGCTATTTTTTTCTTGTCTTCTTCAAACTTTTGTCGCAATGCGACAACATGTTTCATTTTAGATTCTCTGATTTGAAAGGTGTAAAAGTTTTTTAGTTCTTTTCGCTTTTTCTTATTCTCTTCTTTCTGCATTATTTTGCTCTCCACTTTCTCAGATCGTGCAAAGCTCTGAACTTTCCCTCGTTTTGTTACTGTGATCCAGCCTTCATCATCTTCTTGCTCTAATTCTTTTTCTTTATCTTCAGCCTTCTTAGCTTCCTGGTCAAATACTTTCATGAAATCCTCTACTTTTTCAGTCAATACCTTAGGTACTAGTATTGAATTATTGTACTCTTCTATCCATTTATTAATGCCTACCTTTATCTGGTGCATACCTGAGTTCATAGGCTGCAATTCTGTCAATTTTAATGCTCTATCTAAGTCTAGCACCTTATTAAAAACTACATATCCTACTTTAAAACATGCCTTTTGTTCCACAGGTAAAAATTTTGGTCTTGTTGTTTCTATATGGTTAGGTTTAAGACAGAGTTGCACTGATTGTACATTGCCTGCAGCGCTAAAAGCATTAGCGATTCCTTTTTCATCTGCATAAGGTGGTATGTTGACAATAAACAATGTTCTTCCAGAAGGCTTGTCTTTGGTGTGATCTCTTACAGAGTGTTCCTTATAATATATTGTATGTGGCGATTTAGACTCTTCATTTAATTTAAGCTCTAGACCTGCAATAAAAATTATGAGATTATTTTTATGTAGGTATTCTAGTTTTTAGGATTTTCTTGACTCAGTCCCGACTTTAAACATTATACTTTTGTCAGATAAACACATAATATAACACACTAATTTCAAAATAGCCTTAATCAATGGCTCTGTTATAACTGACCTAGTTTTTCTGGTCTTTGCCTCTAGTCCCATAGAGTTGTCTAATTGTGGGACAACTGACACTATCTCAGGCCAGTAATTCCATAGGACAAGCAACATCATTATTATGGTTCCTAAAGTCTGATTACTGTTATCAACATATTCAGTTTATTTTCCATTATCCATGTTGGTTATCTTTGATATATTTCTTAATTACTTGTATTTGTTTGCAATAACAGTGTCACTTTAATTATTATTTACCCTTAGCTGTCTAGGTATCACCTTTTAAGTGTTATAGAGTGGGGGATATTTTAAATTAAATTGTTGTGCATATAATTGGCTTGCTTTAACAATGCAAAGGGAATTTTATGATATATTGATTGCACATAGCAGAAAAAAACTTTCTATTGTCACTATTGCATTCAGTATAGATGGCAAACATGGAAACATTATTATATCTAGTGCCACTAGTTTGGGGTCATATTCAAAGCATGGGTCACTAGAACATGTCAAAGGAAGTTGTATTTTATATCTATGCATGTTATTTGTGCATGGCATTTCAGTGAAACAATATTGTAATACAGCACCCTTTTTAATGAGGGGTATTTGTTGTTTATACTGTCAACATTGAAAATAACTACTTAATTGAGACGAATTACTTAGCATTCCATGGATTCACCGTGCGGGTGCCAGGTCCATAGCGTTGCAGAGGAAGAGGCTAGAGGGGCCTTGGGCTTGCAACCCAGGTGCAGGGTTAAGAGGCTTCTTTACAATGCATAAACGCTCCCCTTCCCGCTCAAGCCTCCTTCACTACCTAACCAAATTTGGTAAGATTCTACTAATGCCGCCTTAAATACACGTTCTAGGATGGAAGTTACAGTTGTTCTTGGCAGGCCAAGGTCTTTAAGTAGGTTATATGGGGATTTCGCTGGAATTCCCCTTGCTCCAACTTCTACAGCATATAAATTAACCACACAACCGTTTTTGGTTAATTCATTTGTTAGGTCATAATATTTGTTTGTTTTTAATGTGTGGTCCTTAGGTATGTTTGTTTCCCACGGCACAGTAAGTTCTATATGTACTATGCGTTTTACAATTCAAAATATTACACGAAATCAAATGTAAATTTGAAAACGATGCGCATGAAACACGAAGATATCATTGTCTTATGCTAAAGGTAATGGCACAGATAACAGAAAAATAAACTGTACTTAAAGGTGGTAATGAGACTTTTGGAACCAAAATAATTGCGACACTAGTTTCTTAACTGTACTGTTCTGTATCAGCCGGATGGTCCACTGCTGAACACAGCCTCCCCTATGTAGGGGGTGTTTGCCATAATCCCCACGCTTGGCAGGCGGCTTGATGATCGCAGTGCCAGATAGCATAGTTCTTAAGAATTTTGTGTTATAGACTCTGTATATTTTAAGTTTGTTCGTTTGTTAAATAAATGCTCTTTTGTTGGATACCAATTCAAAAAAACAGACAGTTTAATTTTAGTAAACACCATACTATACCACCATATAATAAACAATATATTGGCTACCGCTCCGGTTACCCAGAGTAGTCTAACTAAACTATGGCACATACCTATAAAATCTTGTTTACGTTTTGCAGCTTTCATCATATTTTTTCACAAATATTGTGGTAATTAATGTTACATATGTGGAAAAAAACTAATATTGAAAAGTTAGGTTATGGCGTGCATAGAGTATTGAACTTTATTTTATATGTGTTCCATTTCATGCCAAATGGAACACAGTATCACAGATTACCTAGTCCTCCACAGTATATACCTATACCATAGAGTAAAGAAAGCTATAGAGAGACGGGTAGCGTGGCCACATGAGACAAAATATTATATACATAACCACAGGAGCGCGTACCGAGCCTCGGTTAGAGCGCACTCGGAGTGCACTCGGAGTGCAACTTTTCACTCTAACGTCGTTCACGACCTTCGGGTAGAGCGCAACTTTTTAACTATAAAAAGAGGTCGTTAAAATCTTGAATCTTTAACTGACATGAACTTGACATTTCTTCATGATAGAATTAAAGGCACTCTTTTATATTTTGCAGGTAACAGTAATTATTGCTTTTCAAACATCATAAAAAGTCCAAAAATTTTGCAATATTCCCCGCCAAAAACGATATTTGAGGTTATAAAACAACCGGTCGTTCGGAACCTTCGAGTAAGTTAGAGCAACCAAACAACGCACTCTGACCCTCGGAACGCGTTCCAGGTATATACAACACAGTGATACCATAAACCTTACTCTTTACCCAGCAACAGGGAGATTTAAGTACCACGCAGTTCCACCGCGGAGTGGAGTCCAAATTACTAGGACAAGATGCATAATATAATGAAATAATGATAATATAATATTATATAAATTATTTTATATTCAATTGAGATAAAAAGATTATAAATATTACATAGCTAACAAACTACTGTAACATATTAATTCAAGATCTGTGGTTAATTATATCAATAGCTTAATATTTTATTTCCTCGAAGGCTACAAAGATTCAAAAATAAAAACTTTACCTCAATCACAATCAATATTTATTAATGTAAATATTATACACTAGATCAAACAGAACAGAGATAAACATTTATTGCCCCTTAAATGGCACTAGTTTATTGTGTATATTTCGTATTCTTTCGTTAGGTACAAAAAGCTGTTCAGTACTGTGGTGAACCCTTACTTCAAAGTATTTCATGGCGATTGCTTTCAATAACATTATCCTTTGATTTCCAATCAATGTTTGGGCATAATTATTGTGCAGATTTTCAAATATAGACATTTTACGTACACAGCCCTAATAACATGAAAGTATTAATATCTGGATTAAGATTTTCTCATTGTAAAACTGATACCTTCATGTGAACGCAATATAAATATTTTTTCAGCACGTTCGCATATTTTGAATACGCCTCTCGATGGTTAGATCAACCCTCTTTTATCTTTCTTGGCAATAAATCCATCATGTAATTATCCGATATTAAAGGTAGGAAGCAGTCCTCACAGGTAATTAGTTTCTTACTTTTTTTTAACAACAAATCCGGGTATATGCGCAATGAATTCTTGTGTATACAAACAAAGTAGAGGGGTCTAAAAGTAGTTATGGTCACTATCGATAACTGGTAAACTTTATTATGACTCGTAATTTTCTTTAGATTCAGTCGTATGCGTAAGTGAATTTTCTTTTCGTACCGCTTTTCACCGAACGTTAAAATGTTTATGTTTTCCAGGGGGATGCAATTTCCTGAAGTAATATGTTTAATATCTCCATGTGTAACTAACCTTTTATATGCGTTCTTAAATAGAATTCAATTGGGTTATTGATAATCCGCCTTTGGCACGTATAGAACTAAAAATACATTCAAGGTGACTCTGGCTCATTTTGTACAAGGGCACAAAATTTAAAATCTTGGAAGTGATTACGCTTCGGTAAACCTTTTTCAGACTTCTTTTTTTTGAATACTTATATAGAATCCAAAACCATACTTTTCTATTTGACCATATTATTGGTGGATCTATTAATTTATTTTCTTGATATATGCTCCGCGTTAAAATGTCTGCAGCAAATTTTGGAACTCTGTTTTGGAACCCATTGACATCGACCACATGCAGCACTCCATTTTTTTGTATATTAGGATGATACGGAAAACTGTAATATGAGATAAAATTTAAATTATACATATTACGTAATGAAATGATTGGATCAAATAATTGAATATTATCTATTATAAGTTTAGAGACGGACACAGGACTAAATTCAAGACCCGAAACTAGCAACGCTGAATTTTAGGTATTTAAATAAACGTTGTTTTGAATCGTGATCTTAAGCCTTTTAACCAGTGTTATTATGACAAAAACTGGCATTACTTTACTGAGATAAAACACTTTACACACAAAACATTGTTACGATAACCAAAACATAAAGAAAAACTTGAAACTTACGTATGAAAGGACAATCTGGCATTTTCCGCTCACTATCGCTATTAAAGTTAAGCATACTACATCGCATTGTAATAAAGGCTTATCTTAGTTTATAAACAACAACAAAAACACATATATAATGATTCATTACGTGTATAAACGTGCCAAGGTAAATTTCACAATTTCACAAAGATGCCATGACTGTCAAAGTTTGTTGAGCTACATATGTTGCTGGCCTTGAAAAAACTGGCACGCACTGAGATATAGCAATAGTAGAGCTTTGTCCTTTTCTTTTACATATTATAACTGCATATTGTATCCCTTTCTTGTGGGAATGAAATGGAGCTACCAGCAGTCTATACCTTTCTTTGTCACAAACCAACAAAAGTATAGGTCTTACCTATACTTTTGTTATTTTCGATAGTTTTGTCCACATATTGCGCTTCTTTGCAATGATTGTGATAGTTTGTAACTGTTTTCTCCACTCCACTGTTCCGTTCCTGATAAGAATATAATAATAAGAAAACTACAAGAATGTCAGCTGCCACTATTTTCCATTCTACGCAGGGTTGGATTCAGACCCTCAACAAAATATTGTAGATCTAAAATAAAATTATACTATTCGTTCAAAATTATACCACGTTAGACATCTCATGTTTTTTTAATATATTATTTATAAGTTTTGATTTTATAAGTAGTGTATTTTTGTTCAAATAAAAATTAATTCGTAAGTTGCAGGTAATATATAAATGGAACACAAGGTGCATGGTGCCTTTAATATTGAAATCATCATAACCAGTAGAGTTTGGAGGTTTCAATGATTTTATAGGCTTTAATTCTTCTAACGGGTCTGCTGCTGTCAGATAAATTGTTTAAATACAACTGCCGTGAGTGTGCATTATAAATCCAATCGGTCCAATTATGATCTTAGTTGGTACTGTTGGGGTAATTAGGACTGCACTCTATGATTTTCCGTCAGACTTACTGTCAATTATATTACCAAGTTGCCAAATGGTTCTTCTTCTGATATTTCCGTAATATATGTCACCTACGATTGCGCAAATTGTTGGTAATATCTGGTTTATGGACCAAATAATTCAAAAATATAATAAGAAGTAAATGTAACTTATCGTAACAGTAGTAGAGTAAACACAAAAATGAGCTATAAATGAACTGTTCACTATCACATGACAGGTAAAAATCCTCAGCCGCTTTTGTATTCGACAAAAGATTTACCTAACTGTCATGTAGGATATACTTTTACATAATTTTCAAAGCCTAGACAAAGTCAAATAATAACGAATATGTTTTCCTGCCTGGAGTTATTTCTGAACGCGAACTAGAAGGATTATTTTAAATTAAAATGATATGTCCTAGAACTTGAAAGCAATATGTAACGTAACTTTTGATTCAATGTTCCTGGCAACTCTTTCTGAGTGTCACTTCGTAATCATTTGGTGATTCTGTTGGCGGATATATCATAAACTTATTTGTTTTGTTGCGTATTTTGTCGTAATATTACGGCCATGTGTGGTTACATTTGCCCATTTAACGAAATTTCTAGTGATGCTATCCACCACTGCAAATAACAGAGTGAAAAACCTCAAGGGACCGGAGAATTCCGACATTCTGGATAGAGTAGAAATCGGGCACGAAAACACAACGGATGATAAGGTCAGAGGTTATGTTGGATCCTACGATGCATCTTCTTCGTTCGGAGGACCTACTCGAGAGTCACGGTTTCGATCTCGTGGCCGTGTGTCTGAATTTCGGTCAACACGCGGAGGCCGCGGCGGCGGTAGGGGTCGCGGTGGATTTCCGTTCCGTGGTGACCGAGACGCCTTGGAAAATTCTTATAAATATCACGAACCGCTAGCCCAGCCCATTGGTGACTCTTGGTCGCAAGGAACCGCCTCTAATAAATTCTACGAACGATCAGACATCGTCGTCAACTTGCCAGAAGACCCGCGCATTTCTAAACTGCTGCGCCGGCTGTGCGCCGAAGTGGACGTCGACAAATCGCTTGTGATATGCTCTAAGCTCAAGGATGCCATTATGCTACCAGACAACGAGCGCTACATTCGCAGAGCTTATGATATTTTAGTTGAATCACTTTTGGACATTTTGTATGATGGTCCAGGTGTAGAAAAGAAGGAAGGAGCAGCCATGGTTTTGGGCAGGATAGGTTATGTGATGGGTCCTGACTTTAGAAAGCACATTGATTGGATTACATTCAATTTTGAATCACATAACACATCCATAAAGCATCTATTGACTCTTTCTCTTACTGAAACTTTTCAGTTAGACTTTGAAACACCTAATTTGACAGACTTTGCAGAGCTGACTTTGAACAAACTGCAAGGTATTATTGAAGCTACTGACTCGGCGGATGTATTCATGGCTGCCATAAACGCAATGATTGTGATGTCCAACTCATACCCAGAACATTTTGCCAATCATTTTGTTGATACAGTAGACATACTAGTAGGTTGGCATGTGGACAATGCTCAGCCTAAAAAGATAAAGGATTTTGCCCTTCAATCAATGTTGAAGCTGAGCCGCCATTGGCAGGCTGATGTGGGATTCTCTGTCAATTTGTTGAATCAATTTATAGAAGACATGGTTGCATATTCTAATGACTTGGAATCAGACAATACTGACAAAGATGAACTAAAATCTTATGAGGACTGTATGCAGAAAATAACATCATTCCTCAATGTGTTCAACACAGTTGTAAAGAGCTTGGGAACACTTCTCAGCCCGACAGTTTCACAAACTGTGTCATGGTCATTCATGACAGAAGCAATAACTAAGATATTGCAAGTACTGAAAAAATCAATTAAAGATGAAGCTGACTCTGACTTGATACTGGCAGGTAATGAATGCATTTGCTTGCTCTTAAAACACTTGCAGGCAAAATCTACAGCATGTATGCCAACATTGTTTTCTTTGATTATGGTAGAAATGACAAGCATATTACGAATTGATGAAAGTGTTTGCCTCAGTGTGATTGACCTGATATCTGTCACTATTAAAGAGATCAACTCTAACTTACCCATAGAGTTCATTACTCAAACCATAGGGCCTGATTCATTGATGCGCCCATTGCGATACTCGGAATGTACCAAGATACAACAAAGTGTGCTATCTGTTTACATAAATTTGCTAAATTTGAAGAACATACCACTATTGCAGGAGACTTACAAATATGTGCTAATGGATATTCAGAATGCATTTTCTACTTTAGTTCCTGATGCCCACATAATCAATCCAGAATATATAGAAAACATCACTAAAAGTGATGCTGAAAAGAGTGTCATATTTTACCTTCAATGCTTATCAGAATTAGCAAATGCCAGTAACTCTATTATTGGAATGTGGGCTCTACAACCAAGTATTTTAGAACTTTTAGCAATCAGAATGTGTCCTCATAATCAGAACCTTTCTAGACATGCACCAGCACTGCAGTTCTCTGTGTTATACTTACTTTATTCTCATTGTAAGAAAAACAACCACTTTGTTGCTTCTAGTGACTTAGTTACCAATGCTCAGCAAAGAGCCAGTGACATATTTGGTTTATCAAACCTCAGTATTGGAGAAGGAGCAGGCACCAGCCCCACATCTGGACATCTTGCTGTGATTTTGAACACACTCAGTATGGTATTTGATGAAGACATACCAAAAGAGACATTATTACTTGCGCTAAACTGGGCATCTGATATTTTCACACACCTAGACAAGTATTTGCACATAGTGAGCATGTCAAAAGTGTTTCTGGTTTTAGTGACAAATATGCTAGACTTGGCATACAGTTTTGACAGCAATATAGTGTTGCTTGTAATGAATAATTGTCAGCATTTATTGAAAAACAAGAATTTACAATGGAGTGTGATTGTTTTGAAAACCATAGCTGTTATATGTATGTTGCACCTGGATAATGAAGATAGGCAAGTATCTAACATATGTAAAGAAGTGTTGTTTGAGTTGCCTTGGGATATTGTGCAGCAAGAGCTAGACAGCCAACTAGTAAAGACATTTACAAGCCGTAAAACCAGCCTGCGGGTTCTAAATAGCGACACTAAAGCAAATTCATTCAAAGAATATCTGATGCGAGGGTCTTTTTCTAATTTATCAAATCAACACTTTAAAATAATTATAAATTGCCTTCTACAAGTAGTACCAGATGACAAGAGACTTATGACTGATGCTTTTTTGAATTCTTGGCCAATACAGTCATCAGAAGATGAAAACAATCTGTTGTTTTTCCGCCAATGTGCATCAAACTTTACATCAGTGTGTGTTGGATGGGCACTTTCAGAGCTAGCTCATACAACCATTGCTCTAAAACTACGGACATTTTTGGGAAAACCTCAAGAGACTTTCATGAAAATAGAAGGAGCTTTGAAAGGAATTGCAAGAGAAACTTCATCATTGGAAACCAAATATGTTGCGTCTGATCAGCTTAAACTGGTTGACATAATTGGTGCTGAGCAAATGAGGGCCCGTCGTATATCTGAGTTCATGATGTTTTTAGAGAAATATATTTACAATGCTGCCGATGGCACTGCCACTGTCCTGCCAGCGGTGAGTAAACCTGTGAGAACATTTTTCCACACTAACTGGTCAACCTGTCGAGAATGGTTGACAAGAGTTCGTCCAGCAGCTCTAGCGGTAGGATTGTATAGTGGACATTTTGGAGCTGCAATTTATCATGCATTATTGATCTTACAAACTGCAGCAAATGCAAACACCAACATTGATGTTGAAGCAATCACTATGAGCTTGGCTCGAGCACTCATAAAGTTTGAGGAACCTGAAGTGTTGCACGGCCTTTACATCTGGATCAAACAAACTTTTGACAAAAAACTGATATGGCTGAAAGGCGCAGCAGAGCAGGCAAATGCTAGGCATGAATTAGCTTTGGAGTACTACAAGAAAATTTTGAATAAGAGGATACTTGAAGAGAAAAATGATGGTGGATGTTCATCTCAAATAGATATGCGGAGTGCAAAATTTATAGAAAAACAGATCATGGAAAGTTACAAGCATATACAAAGTTGGGAAGACATTAAAATTTGGAAAGAGAGTGATTTGCAAAAAGTTCATCATTCTCAATGGGATTCATTTGCTGCTTTAAATGAATTTGAAAGTGGTGGAGACATTACTAATGAGCTGTGTAATTGGGATGTGTTAAACCTTGATAACGATGATATATCAAAGAATGCTTGTTCATACCAAGGATTGTTAAATAAAATAGAATCGACTTTAGTTTGCACAGCTGTGAATATGTATTACAATGACTTCAACAACAAGTACGAAAACATTTTGAATAATTGTGAAGCTTTGCTTTACTACAGTACTGAAGAATTTGCTAAAAGTAATTCAGTGCACTTTTTAAAAGAGATTGCTGTTTTACAGCTAGCTAACCATGGACTTAAACAGGTGTTAAAGAGTGGAAGAGCCATACAAAATCCTTTCAAGGCTTCTACACTCAAAGAACACAAGTACTGCACTGAATTGAAAAATCTTACTCGCATATCATGGTGGAATGATTATTTCACAAAGCTCAATACAACTGAAGAAAATATTTTCTTAACTGAATGCCTACGTCTTGATGTCATAAAAAGCGCGCGCAAAAATTATAACTTAATAATGGCAAAAAGAGAACTATTAAAACATTTTAAACAGAATTCGGCATTCCAAATGTCTTTAGGGAATATTGACAACATAGAAGATTTGAGCAACATGCTAATGATGTCGACCAATACATATGAACTAGATATTTGGACTCTTAACAATGTCAGTGCAATGACTGAACTTTGCAAGTTAAATTACTCAAAAGAAGAGACTAAAATCAGAGCAATAAACCTATGTGCTAGTGTATCACTGGGATTCTCACAAAGGTTAGCAATGGGTGAACAAAGCTATGAACTGCGAGAAAAGGGCACTAGAATGTTGTTAACTCTTTCCAAATGGGTTCAAAACGAAACAGAAAATGTATTAGAAGATGAGTTACCACTGAAAAAATTTATTTCAGCTCTACCTGAAATAGGTTTAGTTGATAACAATGTATCTGACAATGTTATTCCATTGTCAGATTCTGCTGTAGGAAAACTATTACAGTTTGGTGTCAATCAATGTCCTGGACTAGCAAAAGCTTGGGCCAGCTTCGCAGCTTGGTGTTTCCGTTGGGGCCGAAAAATGGTGGAATTCAGCTCAAAGACTAGAGAACAGTTGACTGAAAATGATAAATTACAGATAGAAAGTGTCATGATTGGTTGCTCTCCACAAGACTTTGAAGCAGTCTGTGAGATACTTTCCAAAACCAAAGCCACATGTGATGATGAAGACATTGACTGGAACGAAATAAATACATCTGAAATGATAGAAAGCCAGTTGCGTACTGTGCCATGTTTAAGTAACGCGTATCCAGAACATCTTGCGCTGTTGGTGGACATTTGGCGACAAGCTCAGAAGCGCGTGTTTTCTTACTTCGAACTTTCGGCTGATGCTTACTTCAAGTTCTTACAGCTAATTTGTGCATCAGATTATATTAATCACAGTGGAGAAAATGCTGTAGTGAATGCTACTCTAAGACTTCTTCGATTGATAGTGAAGCACGCCATGGAATTACAGACGGTTTTGGAATCTGGCTTAGCAAATACTCCAACTCAGCCTTGGAAAGTAATTATCCCCCAACTTTTCTCAAGACTGAACCACCCAGAAACATATGTGCGTAAATGTGTTTCCGATTTACTGTGCAGGCTGGCTGAAGACACGCCTCATCTAATTACATTCCCTGCAGTAGTGGGCGCTGTAGAAAATGAACAAAGTGAGTTGTCAGAGCTCAATATAGCTAGATCATTTCTGTCTAATGATGAGAGTGTGGAAGAAAATGTAGACTTAGACGATACAGCAAGCGATAAAGTAATAAACAATGAACTGAATTCTTGTTTCCTCGACATGGTAGAAACATTATCAAAGCAAGCTCCTAAAACTATACTTCAAGTGAAACTGTTAGTAAAAGAACTGCAAAGAATAAACTTGCTGTGGGACGAATTGTGTCTCGGCACATTAGCTCAACACCACTCTGATTTCAGTAAAAGACTCACACAGCTAGAAGTTGAAATTGCCAAGGTAAAGAACAATGAAAGCTTGTCGACGGAAGATAAAGAAAGATTGATAAAAGAAAAGCATAGAATCATATTTGAGCCGGTTGTATATGTGTTAGAGCAACTTAGTCGAGTTACGTCTGTAAAACCGGAGACGCCTCATGAGATTGCTTTTCAGGGTAGATTTCAGTTACTTATTACGGAAGTCATCGAAAAGCTGAAAAAACCTACCAATCCAGAAAAGCCACAAGAATCTTGGGCACCATTAAAGCAACTTCAAATCAAGCTACAACAAAAGGTCAATAAGAGAACTTCTTACATTTTAAAGATGTCGGATATAAGTCCCGTGCTCGCCGATCTGAAGAACACAGTGATTACGATGCCGGGAGTGCACACCAATCAAAGAACGGTGAGGGTCACGATAAAGTCAGTCGAAAACAACGTGGCGATATTGCCGACAAAAACCAGACCAAAGAAGCTGGTGTTTTATGGATCCGACGGGAAAGCGTACACATATTTATTCAAAGGCTTAGAAGATTTACACCTGGACGAAAGAATCATGCAGCTTCTCTCTATTACCAACACGATGATGGCTCGGGATTCGGAGAACAACGACAACCAGACATACAGAGCTCGTCATTACTCTGTCATACCATTGGGGCCTAGATCTGGATTAATCAGTTGGGTGGACAACGTGACGCCGTTGTTCGCTTTATACAAGCGTTGGCAAAACAGAGAAGCTGCCATACTGTCTGCTAAGTTGAACAAGAACGTGAATGTATTGCGTCCTTCTGAATTGTTCTATGCGAAGTTGAATCCACTTCTGAAAGAAGCAGGTGTGTCGACGGAGAACAGGAAGGAATGGCCCGTGATGGTGCTGAAGCAAGTGCTACAAGAGCTGTCCGCGGAGACGCCCAAGGATCTGTTGTGGCGTGAATTGTGGTGCGGCAGTGTGACACCGGAGCAGTGGTGGCAAATGGTCCGACGATACAGTTATTCCGTGGCGGTGATGAGTACGATCGGCTACATAATCGGGTTAGGGGACAGACACTTGGACAATGTGCTGGTGGACTTGACGTCCGGTGAGGTAGTGCATATAGACTATAACGTGTGCTTCGAGAAAGGGAAGACGCTGCGTGTCCCAGAGAAAGTGCCATTCCGGATGACGCCCAACTTGGTGACTGCGCTAGGAGTTACTGGTGTTGAGGTGAGTCACTTCTCAAAATCTTCCAACTTGTCACATATTTGGCGAGATCGCTTTTATTTTATACAGAATGTGACTTTTCAGGAAAATTTCAGGCAATTGGCAGATAAAGAGCAAAACTGGCTTTGTAAAATACTGGTATATTCAGATTCACTACTATCACAGAGTGTTTAAACATGAAGGCTCGCCTCCAATAGGGGATTGTTGATACATATTTGTACTGCTAGAGCTCATTTGTACTCGTCGTCCTAGCATAGTCTAAGTGTGCGTGTAAATACTAATGGTGCAGACAGTAAAACAATAAAATCTAAATATATATAACTCAAAGGTGACTCACTGACTGACATAGTGATCTATCAACGCACAGCCCAAACCACTGGACGGATCGGGCTGAAATTTGCCATGCAGGTAGATGTTATGAAGTAGGCATCCGCTAAGAAAGGATTTTGATTAATTCTACCCCCAAGGGGAAACCGATACTTGGATACTGATACTTTGTCAATTTTAAACCGATTGGGCTGAGACTTTGCATGCATAAAGCTACTATGACGCAGTCATCCCCTAAGAAATGATTTTGAGATGCAGGATATATAAGATTAGTAACTTTTCAGTTTAAAATATACGAATTTCTGTATGCTAGCGCCATCTAAAGCAAAAGCTAGTATATAATATTATGTGGTTTGGTAGGTAGTAGATAGTAGGTTAGACTACTTTCTGCTATTCATATAAATTTAATCCAATTGTTTGTGTGTTTGTGACCATTATCCTCCAGGTATATGTTATTTTTTATGAAATTTAGTCTGTATGTAATTCGCCGATTTCGGAGTACCTAAGAAAACTGAAAAAAATACTGGGGTAATTTTACATTTTATTTGTGTGTGGCAAGTTTTCTAGCGATTGTTCTACGCTGTTAATACATCACACGTACAAAGCTGTACTTCAATATCTCAATAATAGACCCGATGAAATCCGAGCGTCGCCCGAGAGCTAACTGGTACATTGATAACAATACTAACCCAGACATCATTCAGTCACATAAAAAATGATGTTGTTGTGATAGAACAAGCACGAGGCCCACTTGATGTTAAGCGGACTAACTTCTCTATAACAGGTGCATTATACTGAACTGAATTTAGACTGAAATGCATTGTTTGTCCTCGCGAACATTATGGCTGCTCTTCACTTTTGGCGATGATCACTTGTGTGTGTATGTGATCGTCTTTCATCGACAAGGTGATCGTCTTATTTGTTGAGCGGCAAGCCTTCAAGGTGGACGTAGTATACAATCATTTTCTCAATTTTGTTGATCGAAAAGTTGTAGTTGAATAGAAGAAAGTAAATATGTAGCTATACAATTTTATAAGTAGACCTCGTGTCCATACTCACGACTTTGCTGTCTTCCGGTACAATGTGGGCTCGCAGCTACATGCGAATTCACTTTGAGGCCTGCCTGAGGAACTGACAAGTCACCGATCGCCTCGATCACTAGGGCACGATAGACGATAACCGCTGACTACATGAGCAACGTACACACGTATGGTGAAAATGTCTCTGTTAAAATCCTCCATTTTTTTTGTTTTCTCCACCACTTTGGACCAGATATCCTTTGTAACGCGGGAACATACATCCTTCAGCAAAATTTTAAGGTGTTTTGCTGTGAAGGGTGGCTTAGTATTGTGGTGTAGCCTGTAAGAGCTTAAGATGCTTGTGTTCGTTATAAAAGTAATATTTATTCCCATTGTACTGTTTGCCTTTACTCGTGCACGTTCACGGACACATAACGGTTAACAATTCAACATTAATATACATCAACACTCGAAAAAACACTAACATAGGAAAGTAAACTCAGATATTGTTTCCGTTGTTTCAATCAATATGAAGATCATAACATTCAGCCGACCTAAAACGTGTTTCGATTACAACATAAAACGAATGGTGCTGAAATTTTTTTCGAACCACTACTATTTACCAACTATTTGTGTTATTTTCGTGATTATGTATATGATTGTTTTATTTAACCAATTTTAATGAAACCAGTTTAATGGCCAATGTTGTCATGGATCATTTTCCCATTTTCTTCTAGAGAAAAAAGAGATACATATATAGGTATGACAATATAAATTTTTACTTGAATATAACTTCAAGATGATCAATTTGATCTATCTCTGAAATGCTTCCAAGCTTTCTAGGACAGGAAATTAAAGTTACCTTCCGCACTTGGGGTTAACTGCGGTGGGTACATTCCCGAGTATGAGTGATGGAAAATGTCTTAATTTTTTCTCTTTTGTATCATAGACAATAGTTACCCAACCTAGCTGCAAAAGCGAAAAAAGTCCATTCTCCACCATTTCTCGCTTACCTACCTTAACACGAACGATGACAAATTTGGCGGGAAATTACTAATTTTAATATTTTTCCGGCTTTGTTGCTAAGTTATCTAACTAATGTCCTTACTTGATCTCATATTTTTTTTATATTTATTGAAATTATTGTATTCGTAACGTGTAAGCGTAATTCTTAATATTACTTAATTCATTAATCATTTGCATTGGTATCCAATAACTGTTAACGATAATACGAGCAATTTTAAGTGCGCGAATATCATGATCTTGTAGAAAGGTTTCGAACAACTGGACATAAGCGTGTAAATATTGTTTATATTTTCCCGACACACACGTAATTTTCCAACAAAAATACATTTTACAAAAGTTGCGTTTTTAATTTTGCAAAAATAAAGCACAATCACTTTTCCTACTAAGTCTTACGAATATACGTTTTCGGTTAAAGATATATTATATTTGTTTAGTTATGTATATTAATTAGTATAGTAATTTCATTTCGCATTAAGAATATTAAATATATTTTTAGTTGTTTGTTAACTACGATCGTGGAATGCGCGACAACAGAAATGCACATATTTTTACAGTAGCTGTTTATTTAAAAATATTTAATTCTTTAATCCTCCATTACATAATTTAGTCAAAGTATTTATCCGGCTAAGCAGCTATACATTCCTAGCTTTAGAGTAAGTTTAAAACAGTATCATGTTTTAAGTCCTCGTTGGGTGTCGTAGCAGCCGGTCTACTGTGGGAAAAATGCCCCAAATGGCCCTATGTCACTACTCACATTGGTTTGAATAGGGTGTTGCTGTGCAACTATCTAATCTTAATGTTCTAAGATTGACATTCTTAAAGAAATTTGGCGTCGGAAACTGAAGCCAAAAATTTGTCTAAAATTGTTATTGCGTTGTTGAACTTTGTGTTATGAAAAAAAAATACAGAATCTACATAAAACGCGACAAGGGCATGCCGTTGACGAGTTAGTTATCCGGCAACGTTACAAAAGCAAAGTAGTAATAAAGTCCTACTGAGTTACTTCGTATAAGTTGTCAAGAATTTTTGTGATCTTAATTCTCTGATCACTTCATAATATAATCCACTCGGAGAAAATTTCATATGTTAGTAATAAAAACAATAATATAAAATTTCACAAGAAATGTATAACGACTGTTAAAACGTAGAAATCAACTACGTTTTAACAGTCGTTATATATTTCTTGGGCTAATTGTTATTTCTCTCCGTATTCTGTGTATTCGTACAAATATTTTCTTTAGCGCCATCTATGTGCTTCGCGAGCACAGTCTATAGTGAACCTTTGTCTAATCGTATTTCCAAGTTTTCATGACAGATGTCGCATGCTGTTTTTCACTAACCAAAGTTGCAGGATTTGCAAGTATGTATTTAGCACGTTGTTGTTGTAATAGCAAGATCTCAACCTATTGGCTAAAAAAGAAAACCATTACAAACTATTAATCATATACTTTACTTTTACATAGAACATCTTTACTTATATAATTTAAACATCTTCATTTTTATTCGACAGAGAACCTCTTAATAAAATCTGTATCACGGCGGGGAACTCATTATAATCTCTCAATAAAAATTTAACAATAAAGCTTTTAAAAACTTGAGCGTAGATTCAAACAGGTACCTAGACGCGAGAGGGCACCTACTGTCTCTAACAACTTTTAAATACTAGAAGCGTTTCACGTTTCCCACAAAAACGTTCACAGTCCATTCAAACACTAAACTACATCTGCTGTAGGGCGGAGAGCCGGCCGGTGCACCGGTGTAAGGCCGTCCGGTGCGTACGACGGGTTCGCGTCGCCCCGTTCTGATTCCATATACCCAGCGTTTTCTATAATGCGGCACCGGGCGCTGTCTGGCAAAGACTCTCTTTCTACGTAAACGAGTCTCGCCGGTCTGCCGCCGAAGCTAGTCAGTCCGCTGGGCGGCGTCGAGTGTGTCAGAGATCCTTCTCTGAGCGCGACAGAGCCGCGTTTTCTCTCCGGGGCGGGAGATCCCCTGTATTCGGAGGTGTCCGGTCGCTTGCACCGGAGCAGCTTGGCGAAAGTGGCCCGGAAGCCGGCGTTCTTCCACGCGTATATGAGAGGGTTGATCCCGGAGTTGGACATGGCGAGCGATGAAGTTAGCCGGTACGCCACGTGGTTGTTGAGCGGCATCACGGGCAGGGTCTGCGCGCACGCCACCACCACGAACGGCATCCAACAAATGGAGAATGATCCGAGAACCAACAATACTACCTGAAATGGAACAACAAGCAAGCGGTTTACATATCGTTTAACAGCAGTGGTAGCTCGAGCCTTGAAAGATTAGTATATAATTAGTATTCAGTGTCCTCCTCAATTATTTAGTAACACATTTTGGAAGTTTTAATAGGATCGTCAGAGCTACCATTTTTGTAGAGGGGCAAGTATGGTGCGATGCTTTGTTTTTTTAAGCCATCGAGACTCTTAATTTGGGGACGTGTCGTGCATTTAATATTACTACCTCTTAGAGTTTAACCATACTTGGCTAATGATATAGTCGTACCTGTATGCTCTTCCAGTCGTTGGCTCCGGTAGGGCAGCAGGTGTTGGCTCGCATGCGTTTGGCGTGGCAGGCGGCTTCACGCCATATCCGCCAGTACAGAATGAACATCACCATCCATATGAGTGAGAACATCGGTGCCAGAATGCTCGTCGTATACGACTTTGGTACCACCTGTAATATATACAATACTCAAATAAGCACGTGTCAGTCACGTAGTCGAACCAATAAGTCTATGGAAAAATAAAATGTGTTTGTTCTTTAAAATTAAGAGACTGCAACTGCATTTCTTTTTTCAAAATGGATTATTTTCAGTTTCATTTAGTAGAAACTATCTGTGAAATCAATAATAAAATTAAAGAATGGAATGTTTTAATTAATACTGATTTCTTTATTATTCCAACTTAAAGGCATTCTTGCGTGTAGTTGCCGATGTCCCTAGAGAAAGTAGTTATTGGGCTAGTTTTGCTATGATAGCTCTGAGACTAATACATACAACTCGCATCCATTTTATACCTATATCTTTAAAATTAATCGACGTACAATATTAGTTTGGAACCTATTGTACTGCTGTTCAGTTTTGATATCTATATTAAAGCGTCTGAATACATAATAAAGTATTTCACCCAAATATTTGTTTGGCACATATACTGAGTGAGTTGGATGACTGTTGCATAAGTAAAAACGTGTTGGGAATTGAAACAATTCTCATAAGACGTTAGATGAATAATTCTTGGCAAATATGCTGTCAGTCGCGTAGGAATATTTCTTTTGATCAGCAGATGTAGTTCAGCCTATTAAATATTAAATTTACGATTATCGTAGTATAATATGTGACCTATTTAATTTTATTTATTTCACTATTAAATGCGGCTTGTCTAAAGCAATTAAGAACCAGTGATAATGGTTTGAATCTTGCCCCGGGCTTGAGCTTCACCGCATAGTAGGGCATTTTGCCCTGAATGCTCACGTGGCTTGCTAACCCCTCTCAAGTAGATAATCTGTCGCCAAGCATAGCCTAACCTAACATTATGTTCCGGCAGTATCCCTTAAATGGCTAGCCATTCTTGGCTTAACTTGAATACCATCTTCGATCATATCATCACTCACGTACAAGTGAGATAATGGTCGAAGGCAAGACAACCAGTAATAAAAGATAAAAAATATCCTGTCTTAATAGTTGGTTAAAATGATCAATGAAATTACTTCATAATGTGTTACATTACAAAACTTCAAAACGGTCATAATGTCTATAAACTTACCAAGTTCATCTCGCATTTTATACCGTCGTGCCAATCGTTCCAGAATATAGGTATGCCGCTGATGCAAACTGCCACGGACCAGGTGGCGCTCATCAGCAGTCTGGTGACCAGCTTCGTCATGTACCGGCTGTAGTGCAGAGGGTGCACTATGGCTATGTACCTGGAAACATCGTCATACCACTTTTATGCTACTGTCTTAAAGGATTTCATGTTTGGGAATAGATTGCTCACTGTATTGTGAGATTATATTATTTAAGGAGCTCCTACTTTCTTACTATCGTTTATATACGTCTACAACTTGTTCCAGAATAATACTCAACTTCTTAGTAGAAATAATGCAATACATTATGAATTATGTTTCAAATCAATAAGTAAATAATGTGTACTTCGGCAGTACTAAATCTGATCTTAGTTGGTATAGTTACGTCCCGCCCAAAATTAATTTCTTATGGTTGATCGAACTGCTGGTGCCTGCCGTCTGTAAATTTGACAAGCAAGCAATTTTCGTGATATTGTAGCGTGACATGAACACAGAACCAAAAAGCTATTTACATATGTTCGGATTTGGAGAATTCCATTCGTAGGTGAGCCCACGACAGACCGTAGTTACGACTCACCTGTCTACTGCTATCGCAATAATGTTGTATATGGACGCCAGACACGCCAATATTATTAGAATGAAGCGCAGCAGGCACGACCACTTGATCTGGCCTACGCTCTCGTCCAGGTAGAACACCAGGTGGTAGGGCAGCGTGAGGCCAACCATTAGGTCAGATATGGCCAAGTTGAGCACGAACTGATTGGAGACGAGCGAAGACAGCCGCCGGCTCATCGTCACGGCAAGGATGGTGAGCGTATTGCCGCTCACGATGAGCACCATCAACGCGCCGTCGATGATGCTCCACGCCCAGTAGTTGTAGAGGTTCACCACCGTCTCCGCACTCGACCCCTCCGCGGTCTCGTTCCACCACCCGTCACTCCCATTGTCAGTTGCCAAGTACATACCATCGCTGGCCGCAGTCGCCAGCGCCCCCCACTCGGAATGATTCGACGTCGTGGTCGAATCTTACGCGCTCATCGTCTAACTGTTGCCTTCACACGACACTCGCGTTTCGATCGCGAACACACTGTCAGTTCTATCCCACTTGCACTGTTTGCACATTTTCCACTGCACGTTAAATTTCAACTCCAACACCTGGAAAGAGAATGAATAGTTAGAATTAGTAGGTATTTATCCGGTGAGTGTGGGCTGGTGGACGTACGTGCCACACCGTTTCGACTGGGGCGGCACTTGTAAATGCACAGCGGTGTGGCAAATAGCGCAGTGACGGCTTCCTAAGGCCCCATTGTGTATGCGAGGGAGCGTCCTCACCCCTACAAATTACTTTGTCTGGTGCGCTTCGACTGGTACGTGCCTAAATCACATTATTAAGTTTTGGAGGGACATTCTAGGTAGTTTCATTGTCAATTTCTGCTGCTTCTCTGCATGCAATTTGATCTAACTCTATTAGGCATTCATTTTTAACAATAGTATAAGCTCTGTTGCCTAATCGATCGATCGCAGCTATAAATGAATTATTCTAAGACTGAGGTCACAGACAGTCCGTAAAGTTCCTCCCGTTGTGTTTTGTGTCACAATTCAAGGTTAAGTCCTTGAGCCTCCATGGTCTTCGTATTGCTTTGCTATTGACTTTTTCCGCTTTAAGTTACACAATAGCGCATTTATAACTAATCCGTTGAAAACAATCAATCTTTAATAAGTGGAACATACTTTGATTTGAATGAAAATTCTAGGACTATGAATAACTGATGATTTCATAGCAAATAAGTGAATTGGTGATATTCCATGCTCGTATTCTACAAATTTTTAATTAATTTATTCAATGGCCGTATTTGTTTTCTGATAAAATATAAAGAGCGGCTGGATTTGTCGAAGTCAATAACACTGACGACATGGAACGCCTTCACCGCTGCTGGTGACTGAAATTTGAAATTCCAATAAGTCGTGATCAATTCAACGACCAAAAAACATGTCAATTGTTTGTATGTATGTACTAAACTCGTAGAGTCGATGTAAGTGAAGCGGTGTTCCGAATTACCTTCTATACTCTATACAGTCTCGGGGTTAATGAGTAATTAAATTATCGCCGCTCCATTAAGTCAGATATGAGTCGAGCGAGATTGCGGGCATTGCGGCGTGCATCCATTCGACGGATGTTTATGTTGAATTAAATATGTATTCAGTGGAGAGACTCGGTCGCATTTCGTTTGTGTGTTTTATTGTAGAGCTAGGGAATTGTTTCGATGAATTTATGGAGCTGAGTTTATATTGATTTATTTAACTGCACGGGTGATACATATAACAAAAGATTGTTTGCTTTCTTTATGTGATTTTGATGGAACAAGCTCGAGGCTCACGTGGTGTAATTCATCACAACGACGAACTGCACTACACCTAACACTCAGACTAAAGTTTTTAAGTCTGATATTTCATCGGCATCTATCCTATTAATTCAGTATCCTTTAAGCCGGAACACAGTTATGGGAACATTACTGCTTAGCGGTAGAAATAGGTATGATGGCAGTTTATCCCCGGCTGAACTCGTTCACAAACACACGGTTACATAGGGTTCTACTGCTACTGAAAATGTAGGCGTTTTCACTTTTTTACTTCTATTTTAAACTTTTAACTAATCTCCCATTTTATACTATCTAAGGTATTCTTGGGATTCAATGGAATAAATAATAGTAAAAATTTGATTGAAAAATAATAAAGCAAGTATGAGACTCTTCCTTTAACGTTCAGATGTTATGAAGTCCTTAAGCGCAATCGAGCATAGCACACCTTTACTGTTACACAAACTGTGCTGTTAGATTGATGACCGTCTGAACCGAACCGTCAAACACGGTATTACAAATCCTTTGTACCGGCGACAATGACGGCGCGAATAGCTATTTGTAACACAATCATTTCTGTGCCATCGGATAAGGATGTCAATTTACATGGATTGCAATTAGTTGTGGAAAAAATATGTTTGTTTGTAAATATATACATAAAAGAAGGTACATGTTGACCAAACTACATATACCGAGTATAGTATTAAAGACCTGTCTATACAGGTACTCAATTGATCAATATCTGCCGTAAATATTTACCTGTATTTTTTACAGGGCAAGGTTGACGGTAGGAAAATAACAATGGATTCGTTGTAACTAAGTTCAGTTAAAATACAGCAGTCAGCATTAAAGTTTTAAAGGTAAAAGAGACAAATGTTGCATGCCTGGTTCATATAAATGCAGAGTTGCAGGTCGCAATTGTCAATCGGGACCTAATATTCCGATCACAGCCGCGCTATTGCGGCTAGGGCTAAGTCAAATGCCCTTTGGCATCCAATGACAGACATTAATATGCCGCGACGTCGGTGATCTCTCGAGTTAATGTCACCGTTCATTTGCACAAATGTAGGCAGTCCCACGCACATGTTGCTTTCAAAATATGTCACTAAAGTTTCATCAGATGGATACTACGGATGGACATCATTTCAACAATAACATAGCTTTATAAAAAAACGAGCATTGGCATCTTGCTCTGTTTCATTCAAAAACACGGATACAATGTTGAACATTCTATAACAATGGTTGTTTACAATACAGAAAAACTACAATTGTATCGTAGTTACGTTTGGTATACGTGATCCCAGTGATCAGTCGCTATTATGCATTGTATTGTGTCGGATATTTTATGTCGAACAGAGGCCACCGGACGAGCAACGGTTTCGCTTTTATATTGTTTATTCCCTTTTTCTCCCTGTGAGATTTAACAATTCAATTTTGGTATAAGTATTATCAATGTTTATGATGAATATGTTAATGGAAAAATAGTTATTTACCACTCCCTTAGGCAAACTAGCGTGTCGCCGACGGCCGAGCCAATCGCGTTGTTGCTTTATCGTGTTGTATCGCGTGTATACTTCCAAATACTAATAATTTAAATTTAAAACAATTGTAAACGATTTTAATAACTCTTTAATTGAATAACAGCAGAAAAACGCAGAAATTCAAATAGTTACGATTAACATTGCCGTTGGCATTCTTCTTACTAAATTATAATTCCAAAACGGCTATGAGTATATGTACGAGTATGTATATAGTCATAGTTGATAAAGTTCGTAGAATTTCAATGCGATATGTTTGCATAGGATTCGGGCCTATTGTGTTCATTATCTATATTTAGGGAGACAAAAGCTTGAGGCTTTTGTGTTCCTAACAGAAATTGAGGAGCTAACTTTTCCATGGTATCTTCTGGTTATCTACAGGCAGCCTATTTGGCTAAATTTGGAATTCCACTTATCAACGAGTTATTGATTACAATGACTAGAGTTTAGAGACTAAAATTGTATCAAATCGATACGATAGAGGACGTGTGTCGATTGATAACTAGACAGAGATAAAATAAGCCTCTGGTAAAAAGTAAAGTGAAACGGGTTAGGTGTTTGGGCAAGCTCCTAGAAGGTGAATTTACGCGTGTTCAAGCTCCACGTTTATATTCTCTAGTAAATGGAGGTAATATAAACTCCACATATAAGAGATCTTTTTTCTGCAATTGGTTGTTTGTTATATAAACGAGTTACTTTTTCTAGGAAGTGAATCCCCTAAATTGAATAAGCCATGAGTTGGTTACCAGTTTGGCGACATAGTTATGAACTCTGGAGACTGCCGTAAAAGAGGAATTTCCCACAATGTCAGCGAATAGCTAAAAGTTCCATCCAATTTTCATTAATGTATCCTGAGAATTAAGTTTCCATGTACGTATTCCTAGGGAAAAGGGCAAAATTATGATAGCTATTTCAAAGTTGGAAGTGCCTAATGAGGGTCTTGATACTTTGCGCCTTTGTCATGACATAGGTATATATAATATATCCGTGGTAATTAATTGTGGTTTGAAGCAGACGTGAACTATGGGAGCAATAAAACATCGAATATAGATATCTATAACGCTGACAAAACCCAGTGAACTTCAAACAATAATCTAAGCTCTGGAGTCCGTAAAAAACTCATGAACAATTTGTAGAATCTGGATTGATTTTAAAAACTTGCTATAGGTGATGGATAAACTTGCTATACCTTTTGTACAATAGACTGGATTTTCATTGTCTCTGAAAAAAGTTAACAGGTTTACTCAAAATTAAAAAGCGCTACATTCCTTAAAGCCGTTAAATTTCTGGTGCTGCCGCATATGACATCTATGTGCAGAGAGGATTTAGCGAATCCAATTTGACGGCGGTGATACGAAACAAGAGGCTGTCACATAACCGCTAACGTTTAGCTTGTATATAGTTATATACATCAATAAATGTGTGCGTTAAATAAAGGTTTAAAGAAGTTCGCGAGAGAAGAACATTATGTTGTAACTGCAGACATACATTTTAATGACCATCACTTTCTGTACTCTGTACAAAGTATATTTAACAATCGAAATTCTACCTCGTTAAATTACATTCGTTATCTCTAGAGCGTGATTGAAACAGAAGTCCATGTATATTTTTAGCTGGTTTTTACGAGCTCACAAGGTATGCTCCCTCCCCATTAGGCTGCATGAATGTAGACGATAAACGATATCGTTAGGGTTAGGGCAGGGTTCGCCGATGTCAGGGTCATCGACCTTGGCACTAGCACTAGCTGCCTCACCCCGCTTAAGTATTGTATACCTCCGATATTTTAAAACGATAAAGTAACGTAACGATGCATAGAATTGAATCTTAAACCTCGAGTATCTGCAAAAGTCGCGCCCTTGCTTTTATATTTTTTGAAAAGTGTCGCGCTTCGTGCTCATGGTGAAGATACAGTAGTATATAGTATATCGATCGTGAACTTAAATTCTCGACTGTTTTTTGGTGGAGTCAAAAAAGGGTCGCTTAAAAAACTTTATAGTCCTAGGTTTTAGCAGAGAGTTGAATAGTTATTTGGATTTTCTGACAAAGAAATCCTTGAAAGCAGAACGAAAAGCTCTCCAATAGTGTGAATTAATTTGCAGAAGTCAGCACAATATTGATTCAAATGCAATTTATTTCACACTTTTCATAGCACATTTTTTTTATATCTGCTAATAGTCCAAATCCAAAGCATTAGTTTGTATATTTTTAATTATTTTATTACATATTCATGGAATGTTCATCAAATGTTCAAAATAATAATGAAGAGTATTCATTTCTCACTAGTTTACACACTTTACAGTTGCGACAGATTCAATTTGATAATAATCGTTTTAATGTACCTACTTTACTCTACTAGACATTGATTATGTTGAATACCTTTATTTTTATTTAATTTTTTTATAAATTTGTTATATTTACTATAAGAAAGCATTATTAATTAAAAACGACCCTTAGCGCGCAAATAAATTTAGACTTTTAACTTATTAATTCTAATGTTAATATATATAATTCATGTTAAAGAGTTACTAACCTATGTTGCCATTCAAAACGAGATGTTAAATCAATTTAAATAAGTGAATCTGTAATTGTTTTCTTATGTAATTAATTACAACCAAATGCTAGAAAATGTACAACAGAACACTAAAAAGGCGGGCGAAACCTTTGACTTCGGCAATCTTATTAAAATATTTGAGACACTTGGAGTTGGAATTTTATTACTCAACGGATACAAATCTCTTACGATACAAATTGTTTGAAAGGGACCCCTGAACAACTTTCCGAAAGGTTAACTTTCCCATAAATAACTTATACGCGATTGTATCATGATTTGATATTGGCAGATACAAAATAAATATTGGTTGAACGGATTCAAATGATTGTATTTGAAGAATTAATTTTATATGATTCACGATGAATTAAAGTCAAACATTCAACAATAACTGAGAAATTGAATTAACGCGTCAGCCAGATAACTAGAGCTTCGATAAGCGACTAGAAGAGCCTGCTGCTGCCGTTTCTTAATTAAGACAAATCCTCCATTCCAGTTGTTTTGTCAGATATAACTAAACTATTTTACGAGTGCTTTGTTAACATGCGTGATCTCAACGTTGAGAAGCTGCGGCGCACTTTTATTTGTTAAGCCCAATTGGTGAATTGTGAACGACAATTTATTTCTTTGGATTAGGTTGCCGCGACATTGGATTCGTTTAAGCTTGAAAGATGAAGTGATGTTATGTCGGTACCTATTTATTAGAATGTCACACGATTTCTTCATTATATATAGTATATGATGTTACAGTAGCTTAGGTATGATATATGTATCGATTTGTTTTATTTAGCATTTAACTTGTATGGCATGTTAGATTTGTCAGTTATTAATTATTACATAAAACATCTTGTAGCGAAAAGAAAATGATATGTTTTTATCTATTTCTATATTGGTTGAACAACGTTGTCAAAAATCTGTTTCAGTATATGTGCTGTGGAATTCCTACATCGAACATTTTTTTTATTGCTAATTTCCTCAATCGAACACGTATTTTTCAACGTGTCCGATTGAGGAAGTTAGCTTATCATAGGAAGTTCTACTTGAATTATATTCTTATTCAAGATCGGTACCAGACTGATGAAGAAGTAACTACCACCTCGTGCTTCTGATTCTCTATTTCTTTCATTTGAATTTTCGACGCTACGAATACGAACCAACCTACTCCTATTCGCCGCAATAATATAAGTACGCCATATACACAGTTTTATTCAAATAAGCTTTTCGCAAAATTTAAGGACTATAGCAGCGTGTATTTAGTAAAGCATTTATTACTAGAATTGTGACCCTTATTTCTGACAATAGACCTAGGACATAGGAGGTTACATTATGTTTTACCTTTTCCTCTGTTATGATCCGAAGAGAAGATTTGAAAGTTCACAATAATAAGGGGTTCTTTCCCGTCTGTTCATTCATTGTGACCCATCTTAGGCGCCCCTTGACTCCCATATTACAGTTATAAAACCTGCCATTGTGTGTTCATGGGTGTGCCCTAGCGATGTGTACTGTACCGCTACACAAACTTTCCCGCTGCTGACAAATAATTCAGTTTGATTTTTGTACCTCTGTATCATTAGGACACATTAGAAAAGTATTACAAATACCTGATTCCATTTATAATGTAATTGCACGTTGCTTAGCAGTATTTCTCTCAAAGAAATACGTTTTTTGTATTATTTGTATCATTATCTATCTGTTATGTTGTTCTACTTCTCTGATCCCTTTCCTTCATTAGGTCCGTCAATATTGTCTGTATTCTCATTGTTTTCGTTATCTCTCTTTATTGGGATAATTCAATAAGATTCGTTTTTTCTTACAAAATTCAGGTTGTCAAGACAGCCTACCACTTGAAATTCTCGATATCACGAGTGGTTTGTAATTCTCCAATACGTTACGAATGTTTTGAATAGACATGTTCCACAATCAAACGTTTGATGCATTTGTATTTATAGCCATCCCGCCGCACGTCGAATAGTTTTGCTGTTGGGAGAATGCTAAAGCAATCTAGTGCATGCACTCTCCACTTGGAAATATATCAATGGATACATAACCGATTGAACTTTTCTGAACATATCTCAATTGCCACTCGCTGCAAAACTTAGATGGAGTTTCAGATTGCACACATTCTTTTACACGATTTGTTCTGAGCCTGTGTAAGAGGGAATATTGGATTCGTATTCAAATAGCGCCCTCACAAGTTAATAATGTTAAAAGGTGTGCGTTTACTGATCTTTGTGTTTTTTAAATTTACAGATCATAAGACCTTTATTTAAGAAAACTAGACTGAATTGAATAATTGGAATAGTTATAAATGAATTATATTTATAGCAATTGAAAATGAGGTATTCCATTTGGTAGTATGTATTATTTTGTTAATATATTTTATACACTCATACAGTTGTTTCTACGATAATATGGTGTTTCAAGACACTCGGAATGTTTGCATGTTTATTATATTACTATGTTTGCACTAGTGTTTTTCATTCGCACTTTATATTTTGTTTTATTTCTCAGCAAGTTTAATGAATATTATTTTTTCATAAAAATGTGCTGGAATAAGTTGTTATAAAACGACATTTTCATTACATTCTCGACTCCATTACGCCTTCGCCGTCAGCTCACTGAAATCCAGGCTCGAGGTTAACGACTAACATAGCTCAAATGTTCTATAAACATTATATCAATGTACAGTTATATTTAAATATTCACGATAAGTATATTTTGTACATATCCCACAAGTACTTGTTGCTTATTTTCCTCATACGCTGACAAACTTGTATCACTTTGAATTCATCCGCTCTGCGCTTGTATATTGCTTCCGCTGACCGATACAACATAAATACCACACTAATGTTACGTTATGGATAATGGACTTTCCGAACACGCAGAGCCAAACTCATCACATTTTAGTACACTAAAATTAATAATGTTGTTTCTATGAATATAGGGGCATAATATCTTAGTCGTAAGGAAGCACTTAACTACATTTTGAGACAAGCGTGCCTTATCTCGCCTAATACGCTACGGATCTGAAGCTGGGCATTTAACTTGTTTGACTTTGGTCATTTGGTTTATGGGTAATAAACGTGTGTTTCGGCCCTTGATGGGCGGGCGTATTTGCAATCCAGTTGGATTACGCCGGCGACACCGGCACGTTTAGTGCGGTCTGTGGCCGTAACGATGTCTCAAGCCGAATTATGTAGGCGGTATTATGCGAGATAGTTTCTACGGAAGAATCCCCGCGGGTGTATTTGTAATAGATGAACTGAGCAGAGAGACTAGGCTAGAACTGGATTTGGGAGATTATGTAGCTGCATTATTTCTTTACCTTCGTATTATTTCTATGTCAGTCTATATACTTATGAATTTGAAGGGAAATGAAATTGTTTTATAAGTTGATTCATATTTAATGAGATGTGCCTCACGTATCTCAAGGTTTTTGGGCGCTCTAAAAACGTCGAGTAGCAACTGATAAGTCTTTATTGCGGCTAAGATTCAGCGCTCTCCCGTAAGACCGGGATGATAAGTTCCGTGAAGATTTATTAGTTAACGGTTCACGGAGCCGCCGCCGCTTGCTCGAGCTTAGCGTTAGCACTTAAATTCAAAGTTATCACTGGCACTATCAGCAAGGTTTAATTCAATTAGTTGGGCGAGGTATAGACATCGTTTGTTACCAGCGCGCAGTTCAACTATAGTTTATTGGTCTTGGTGGATAATGGCGCGGGGACACAATCAAGGGCGCAGTGCATTGCATTAGACCCCATTACGGTCCACTAATGAACACTACACAAACACAATCGCGCACACACCTGGATTATGTTAATGAACAGTGCTCGCCTCGACGCATTTTGGAATTTGAAACCCTACCGCAGAAACACGACTCCCTTTTGAGTTAGAGACCGTGAAACTTTTCTATTGAATAAAACGAGGGAATAAACAAAAAGCTGCCGAGAAAATATTACGTCGAAACCGTTCCTTGGAATCGCCTCGGGGGCCATCTCCATAATTCGTCCATAATAAAATTGGCTAGTCTAAAACAGATATATTCGTAGTTTTTTAAGATAACGATTTTAATATGCCCTAAAATTGAAAAGGAACAGAAAATATTCCGACCGAATCGGGCAGTTACATAAGCGAGGGTGGAGAGACCGCTGAAGGCTTACGTAAGCTCGTCTAGCGTTCTAGCATCCACATGGAGGATACTCATACACTACTTAGGCTACTATGTGTACCGTTTGGCGGCAAAGCACCACGTTCAGCGCGAGCGTTAACTACTATTTACATATTGAATAACACATCCGACCACCCTCCGCTTAACGATGTGCTAAATTCTAAAAGCAGGGAATTAACTCTTAATTACCGTTGTTTCTACGAACTCCCTCGGATTAAACCTGTTCCAATTTGCTGTAATAGTATGTGAACCGTAATTTTGTTTCCCTCGTTGGGGTGTTATTTTTCGCGCCGGAGCTGCGAACCGGCGGGCGTCTGCGACCGTCTACGTATTTCTTGTTTGTGTGTAAATATGTAAATCAAATCTCAGTAGTAAAATGGAAAGGACTCATTCGAATGCTAGGCAAACACTTATCGATGGACCGATGGTCGAGCTGGGATGCCGGTATTCCCTTTCTGGTCAATATTTACCTCGACAACGGTTCTGCCATTGATGCTAGAACGATACCTAGAGTGTTCCGGTGACTGGTGACCACACAATCGGTACTACATTGTAGAACCAACACTTTATGCACGGACGAACTATGTTCTCGCACTGTGTACAAGTTTTCCGAGAGTGAAAGTGCGGGGGTTTCCTCGGGCGGCGACGGGAGCGCGCGTTCTCTCGCGACGGCGGACGGCACGCAACTACCGCGGCGGACGCCGGCTGTGCCGAGCCAAACTTGAAATTCTCGAGGTCTTCAGAGGCATTAGTGGCTGAACACCAGTGATGAAGGTCATGGTTTTTCCATTTGGCTTTCTTTCATGTAGCTCTTGAACATACCGAATACTAACATTAGCCAACCATTTTTTACTTAATAAGTTAACTTACTACTTACTTTTTTACTTAACACTTATAACTGATTTATATTTCTGCATTGGATTGTAATCAAATTTTGATATATGTCTCATTGCGTGCTCTGATGGCTAGGAAATATAAAATAAATTCAAATACTTATAAAAAACTGAGAAAATAGTATTCTTTTAAAAGAACGGAACATTTACCCTATACCTACTTATTTAGTATTCGTGGAAGTATATTAAAAATACATGAAAAATTACAGTAGGAAAAACCGTATTTTACATTTATGTTGTACAATTCAAGATATGCTTTTTGATGCAAATTTTTGAAAATTATAATTTAAAATACAGCAATTCTTAATTCTTTTTCTTGTTATAATATAAGATATATTATGTTGCAAACGAGAGTTTTGGGCAACACTTTGTGAACCTATGTCGGTATAGGTTCACTAAGTGTTTTAGTATTCTCTTAGCAAATCTATAATGTTGTCACGGGAGCGTTGCTCAATATAACCTAGTTCATTTTGTTGTCTAGATACTTGCTGCATACTCTTCCATGAATTAAGATTAGGAAGATTAAGTAAGCTCCAGTTGTAGCTTTTATGTTTTTAAATAAATAAATTTATACGGTTGTACAAGGATTTTGTAGGCATAATGTATGAGATACTTAGACTGATATCTGATAGAAGTACTACACCCACAGATACGTCTGTGTCTTTCAACTTCTAAGATATTTTCATAATTGATTTGAGCTGTAGTCCTTAGTAGAGTGACTTCAGCACCACATTTTTTTCTGTTGACAACTGTAATGCTGTCCGGGACGGGTACAGTTTCATCAATTTCCAGCTCTTCAATAATTTTTTGAAGTCGAAATTGCCACTATTCCTAAAAAAACCTATCGGAACAAAACGGACATTATCTAAGAAATACTGGTCTACTGGGCTTTATGAAGAAGAAAGAGGCTTTAAAAAATACTATGGAATCATTAATTAACTCATTTTCTTTCATAATACATCAATGACATTGTGAACTGTTAATGCCCGCTATTGAAAAGTTATTATTATATGCCGTACTGTACTGTATCAGCCGGATTTTTTTAAATGTTATTGTGACGGAACAAGCTCGAGGCCCGCCTGATGTTAAGCAGTATCCTCTGCCTATAACAGGTGCATTTCGTCACAAGTCACGAATTGCACTGCGACCGTCACCTTGAGACATAGTTGTTCAGTCTCATGTGCCTGTAATTTCACTAGCTCTCAAGGACTGCTGCCGGAACACATCGTTAGGTGCTTGGCGACAGATTTTCTGCTTGAGGGTGGTCGCTAGCCAGGCGGGAATACGCAAAAAGCCTTCCACTGATTGTTCATTGCTAAACACAGCCTCCCTCATTAAGGCGGGGTTTGCCATAATCTCCACTCTTAGCAGGCGTCTTGGGGATCCCAGTTTAAGATACCAGTTCCTCATAAAGTGCTGCTTCTGGTGTGTCACCTTTAGTCGGCTCTTACGCACCCACGGGTGGGTGGAGATGGAGGGTGACATTCTAGCCCGGCACTCCACGGACGTTTTATATAAATAATAAAATAACTTGTCACTCTTGAACTATTCAACACTTCACAATAATGTTACGTATGTGCACGGACAATGCTCGTGTTGTACTGCTTCACAACACAACATTAATAAGTTATCAGCAAATATTGTTTACACTACCCACATAAATCACAGGATTATTATCTAAGTGCGGACATTTTAAAAGGTCTTAGTACTTAATGCGTAAATTAAAACAACATATTTACCTCGACTTTCGACTTAAATGAGTCTGTGATGGCATCAATTGTTACAAAGCGGGGAACAAAAAAAATTCTGTCTCTTTTTTAATAATAAATATTTAAAAATATTTTAAGGGAAATATTAAATAATATGTATTAATACGCTTAAAAATATAAACATATATCTACTGAACATTCACCGTTTAATGTTCTTGCTAAGCCTACTGCGATGTCAAACGCTACGTAGTCTAACCAAAAGTATATTTGACGCGCTTCGATTGTACACGAAGCATAATTTACTATTATTAACTATGCTTTTCCGCAAAGTAACGCCTGAATCTATTAAATATCCAAAGTTCTTTTAATTGCTTTATAATATGAGTTGAGTAATTGGTTATTTAGTTGCATGGAAGATAGGCTTATCATACCTTTATAGTGTGTTGAAAGGCGTTGTTAGCAATAAACCTGTGTGGGAACTGACTAGATAGATCTGATATGGCCTCCTTATTTTTTTATTGGATTGTGACGGAACTCGCATGAGGCTCACCTGTTGTTAAGCGGTAACCTCTGCCTATAGCAGATGCATTTCGTGACAAGTAACGAACTGTCAAACGCCTCTTACCCTGAGACTACAGTTATTGAGTCTCATGGGCCGGTAATTTCATAATTGCCTACTGGCTCTCAAGGACTGCTGTCGGAATACACTGTTAGCCGACAGACTTTTCTACTATTTATTTTTCCTACTAAGATTTCTACTTGAGGGCGGTAGATAGCGAGCATTAGCAACATGCTATTTTTCCATACGGTGAAGCTCAAGCCGAATGAAGCTCGCTGCTTCAATGATACGCATTGCCAAATTAACGGATATCGATAAGAATGACCTACATGGTGGCGTTCTTTTTAAGAAGAGGTTTTCGGCATATAATAAAATAACTGAAATCTCCTATGTTATACTTGAAAAAAGGAATGTTTTTCCGCAACGTTTTAATTTTAACTACAGTTATTCGGTTAGTAAATTGTACTAGAGCTTGCGCCTGATCTGATTAAGTGCAGATGACTTCGTAGTAACCCTGTATTATAAACTAAAAAGTACGAGCAGGCCGCACGCCTGATTTGAAGCTGACACTGACCATAACAAGTGTCAACAAGATGTATGTACTTACAGCACCGCATTGCGTTCCCGTATATGAAATCTGAAATATTATGTGAATCTAATTTCAGTACCAGGATAGCAATGTAAATATTTTAGCTTGGTGGCGAAACCGCTTAGAATATTTATGGAACTTTAAAAGAAAAATATTAATAACTGACTAAATGTATAGTCAGTACATAGGGTACCTTTCATCATCATTATTACTTTTCACCATTCTGGGTGCAATTACGGGGCGCAGCTATTTGTTTCTGAATATAGTTCAAACCATTACAGAATGGTCTTGTAAAATAATGGCGAATTGAATAAAACTTGAACTCATATAGAGTTGCTGCATACCTGCCGTTTTAGGCACCGACTGGCTTAAACAATTGGACCACCGAACGTGCACACTTTAATTTATTAACTTGATTATATCGTCAGCTTGAATCCCATGAGGTGTAAACATTTGCAAATAGGCAATTATGTCTACGTGGTTATGTAAAATTTATATAATTCAGTTGCGAGTGTTTGCTGTTAAAGCTACCTGCTCCGTAGAGCACAGGTGTATATCTAATACCTACCGATTATTAACGACGCTAGGCGCTTTGTAGAGGAAATGTAGAGATTTTGAATGGAGCGACGATAAAATATGTACAGAAGTTAATAGAAACATCTAACTTTAGGCCAAAGCAACAGCATCGTTGTTAAATGTAGTCAGATTATAAATAGAGAATGGTTTTTAAATGTGGTTAGATTCGTCGAGCTAAATGCTTCTGGCTGAGTACTACCGCCATGTCCATTTATCAGTGGCCTACTTGCATCCCGGTTTTAAGAGTGGTCAATAAAATTACAGACGAGTTTGGATATCGAATAGCAAAAGCAATTCAGTCATTGTAGAATGTAGAATATTTTTGTGTTGTGATCGGTTAGAATTTGTTTTGTTATGGGCAGGAAAAATATCATCGTGGCCTTTGTGATCGTTTCATTGAAAGTTTTTACTATCGAAAAACATTTGGGTTTCGTCATACTCTGTCTCATTTAAAAACTTTCGACTTTTGTAATGTATTCACGCGGCTGAAAGAGATAATCGTATAAAGCTACGATTTATGATATATTGGTAGGTATGAAGTACAAGAAGACGACTTTAAGGTGTCGAATTGCACCCATATCCTGCTAGACTCGTGAGAAAGCGACAAAGATAAAAAAATATCCGAAGGTGGCAAAAGTACCTTCTGAATAACTGTCATCTTACATTGCGTTGCGACTCCCAAGAAGCCTGTCAAGCGTGGGGATTTTATTTTTTAGATTTCAAATTTCAAAGTTATTTCAAATTTCCAATTTATTTGAAATAACAAAATTATTTCAAATTACAAATTTATTTAAAATTTTAAAATAATATCAAATTCAAATTTATTATACAGGGTGGAAACTTTCAGCGGGGCAGTAAGGGGAAGTACCTTATGCGTTGCAGCTACTCGGAAATGGTCTTAGAAAACTATCCATTATTTTTTATGGTATTTTGATCACCATTCACAGATTTAAAAAAAGAATTACAGTTGGCAAGAACATAGCCATTTTACACAAAAACATTTTTTGATGCCAATCGATCCTGTTTCTATTTCTGTTCAAAAACTTCAATGGGACCAACCGTCGTTGGAGTACTCTAAAAGTCACAAATAACAAAAACCTATTCCCTAACATTTTGTAAAGAATTTGTGTAACTGAAATACAAAAAATAAAATAAAAGACAAATGATCACGTACAATTTTACATACATACATCAAAAAGAAGGCGTATTAATTTTCTTTTTTTATTAACTAACATAAGTTGGTGATGTTATTCTTATTTTAAATCTTGCAGTTTCTTGGCCTACGATATCAAGTGCTCCAAGTGACCGCCATTTTGGCGAATTATACATAAATTGATTCGTTTCTGTACCGACCTCGTGGCTGCTGACAATTATTTATTAGTATGATATCAATACAAAAATGTGGTTAGTGAACGCAAAAAACTGTCAAGATTGTTTTTTATTTAGTAATAACGAGTTTAAAATTTGAATTGTTTATAAACTTATCTTTTTCTTCAGTCAACAAAACAAAAAAGATCTCAACATTCACTAAAAAAGATTTTGCGTAAAATTTTCATACAAAATGTACGGGAAAAGTATTTTGCAATTTGTGACTTTTTGAGTACTCCAACGATCGTTGGTCCCATAGATGTTTTTGATCAGTATTAGAAACAGGATCGATTGGCATCAAAAAATGTTTTTATGTAAAATGACTATTTTCGTGCTAACTGTATTTTTTTTTGACAATCTGTGAATGGGGATCAACATTCCATAAAAAAATATGGATAGTCTCTTAAGACCATTTTCGAGTAGCTGCAAGGGATAAGGTACTTCCCCTTACTGCCCCGCTGAAAGTTTCCATCCTGTATATCAAACTCTGGAAACGAAATGGGGAAGAGTTTGTTCAGCGGCAGACTTTATAGCTCATGACGTAGTATAAAATCACGCTTATCTGTAACCCCTCAATAAAATGCATTGATTTATCCTTCCTAATCTATGCAAACCAATGTTGAGTGTTTATACACGATGGTAATCACAACTTGTTACCATTAATGTTCTCACAGATAATATACATTACAAGTTGTAGTACATAGATAATGGTATTTATTTCGAGCTCTATTTATTATTACTATACTATAGTGATTCGTTGTCATGTCAAATTTGTCATAATAGTACTGTTTTACTTTTGGCAAATAAAGTTGACACAGTGACCTAAATGAACATTGCAGGCAATATTTCCAATGAGTTGGTGTGCTAAATCTACACTAATATTATAAAGATGAAAGATTTGTATTTGTGTATGTAACCACTAAACTTAAAAACTACTAAACCGAATTGAAAAAATCTTTCACCATTAGAAAGAACCCACCATTTGAAGAGCTCGTAGCGAAGTTTGCTTAGCAGTTCTAAATCGATCAGCAAAGTTAAGCAACGTCCGCCTCGGTCATGACTTGGATGGGTGACCGCTGGTTGGACATTATTACTGAGCGCTTCCGTGCTTCGGTCCCGGTTGTTGTCTTAGGATGGCAGTTGTTACAGCATGGTGGTAGGGCATTTTGCGAATGCCCGCCTGGCTAGCTACCACCCTCAAGTTGAAAATCTGTCGCCAAGCACCTAACGGTGTGTTCCGGCAGCTGTCCTTGAGAGCCAGTAATTCTAGGTTAGCCTGAACAACATATTCGACCACGTCATCACTTACCATCAGGCGAGATAGTGGTCAAAGGTTAACCTATCAGGCATAAAAAAAAAAAGAATCTTACACTATCCCTGATGAAATTAGGCTATAGAATATTTTCGAAAAGTTAGGGATCCGTATGAAATATCCGATAACGTAACCCTACGTGCGAAAATTACCAAAACAATCATTATATCGCGTACGCTACGGAAATTGTGTACAATAGAGCAAACTGATGTACCTACTTAAATTTTATAGAGGGCTAATATATCAATATCTACAAAAAAATCCTCAATACCATAACATGTCTAACTATTACAGCTATGTCACAATAACTACTTTTTATGTTTCAATTAATAGATTTGTTAAGTACCCGTGCGAAGCCGGGGCGCGCCATTAGTCTTTAATGATTTTGTTGCTTTTAGACTACGGTTTTACAAAAAAGAACCTCGTAGTTACAAAAGGTTCATCATTATTTACCGGATATATAGACCGATACGGATTTCAAATGTACATTTGGTCTGATAACGAAACACCCATTTTGTTTAAGCTACTCTTATCACATTTGTCAGACGCGCCTGTCGTTTTTAGGGTGATTATACCTTAAGCTAGCTTTTTTTTTTTTTTTTTTTTTTTTTTATGCCTGATAGGTTAGCCTTTGACCGCTATCTCACCTGATGGTAAGTGATGATGTGGTCGAGGATGTTGTTCAGACTAACCTAGATTTACTGGCTCTCAAGGACAGCTGCCGGAACACACCGTTAGGTGCTTGGCGACAGATTTTCAACTTGAGGGTGGTAGCTAGCCAGGCGGGCATTTGCAAAGTGCCCTACCACCATGCTGTAACGACTGCTATCCTAAGACAACAACCGGGACCGACGGCTTAACGTGCCCTCCGAAGCACGGAAGCACTCAGTAGTAATGCCCAACCAGCGGTCACCCATCCAAGTCATGACCGCGGCGGACGTTGCTTAACTTTGCTGATCGATTCAGAATGGCTAAGCAAACTTGGCTACGAGCGCTTCAAACCTAATGCTTTACATACAAAAGTAGTTTCGTCATATTTATTTCATACCAAGGGTTTAAAGTTGTGAAATTTTGCATGTATGTCTGTCAACATAATATATGTGCTTCTGGTTTGCCAGATTTTGTGTTTTAATTATTTATTTCATATGTAAATGTTTCAATAAGCATAATTTTTCAATTTATTAATTTCCATATTTAAGGATTTATCAGAATAATTTAGAAAATACATAATGTTAAGGAAAACCAGTACATAGATAGGCCCAAGGACATACATACATAATTTCACCGAGTTTTAAGATTAGTCTTAAAACTCGCTGAAATAATGTATGTATGTATTTAAAATATGACAAAACTACGTTTGTATGAAAAGCTCTATGTGAACGCTTACCTTAACATTTTCCATAATTATCTGATCACCTTCATCTAGGTCTTTCCCTTCTTCATGCACTTTAAAGTTTTGGAAGAAATAAGTATGGGTAGCATGCTAGTGCACTGCACTCAAGTCGATGAACATTAGGCTACTACCTCTATCTCACGCGTAAGCGATGATGCGGTGGAAGATGTTGTTCACGCTAACCTAGAATTTAATCACTGGATTTCAAGAACAGCTGCCGGAACATACCGTTGGTGTTTCGCGAGAGATTTTGTACTTGAGGGTGATAGCCAGCACCATCGCATAAAGCGCTACCACCATGCTATAACGACTGCCATCTTAGACAACAACGGCGACCGACAACTTAACGTGCATTTCGAAGCTTGAATCCAAGTATCATCCAAGTAAAGACAGCAGCAGACGTTGCTTAACATATTTGATCGGTTAAGAACGACTCGGCAAATTCTACATATCGAGCTGAGCTAGCGCCGACCTTCGCGCACCCGCAGCAATCCGCCTCCGTCATTAGCTGAGTAAACTCAGCCTCCGTCGTCTACTCTTCAATTATTACACGCTCTTTGTATTCTCTGGACCTTGAGAGACGAGAAATATTCTCGTCTGTTTTGTGAGACTTAGAGAAATGCCTGCAGATAATAACGACGAAACCAGTTGCACAACGGATTCGGAGCAGTGCGGATATTATTATTAGACGAGTATTATACTCCCAAAGAATTTAAACTTTAGGTGAAAGTTGTTTTGACGTTAAGAGGCCTTATTCCAGCAAAGCCATTTTACAGCCGTTTTCTCAAGGCTGTTGCAGCTAAAGTATAAAAGTTTTTGTTTTTTAAATAATGCAGGAAGAAAGTTTATTGTTTTTCTAATGGAGTGCATTAAACAAAACAATAAAAAAAACAACTGGAGTCCGACAAAAAATTTTTTACCAACTCATGTTTTCATAAATTTCTTCATCAGTGTGACTTTAACAGTCTTTTTATCGAACAAAAATTATTCGTTTTACAGATTGAAAAATATCAGTAAACCAATCATATTACCACCAATGGAGTGCATTAATAACATTTTGATAAATATATGTTACAACTGAGTAAATAAGGGATTGAAAGGGCACTTTTGGCACAAAAATACCATTCAAATTTCTTGTTATTTCTACAAAATCTGGTATTTTATCAAATAAATAAATATGCAATTCATTAGTTGAAGTTTTATTTAATAGATAATAATATTTTGTCGTTCATTTAGTGAAAAATGTATTTTATACAATTTTTTCAATATGACCTTTAAATTACGGAACACAACGCCTTGCATCTCAGTTTGCGCCTAGCGCTCGCGGAGGGAGGACGTATCGCTGCTCATCCCGCGCCCTACACGTGCCGCAACTACGGTGCGCAATGAAAATATAGCGTGACCGAGTTGTTTTGATCTATGCGTATGCTTTTATTATTGTAAAGGTATTTTTGTTGAGACCATGCCTTTTTCATTATTAACTAGGATTTATTATTTCCTGATCGGAATTGATTTTTTAACCGACTTCCAAAAAAGGTGGAGGTTCTCAATTCGTCTGTATTTTTTATGTTTTTACCTCAGAACTTTTGAAAGGGTGAACCGATTTTGAGTATTATTTTTTTGTTTTAAAGCTGATGCTTGTCGTTTGGTCCTATTTAAGGACATATACCCGCCAGCCAAAGCGTGAACTTTTATATAAACTCAACTTGTTATTAAAAAAAACTCGCATGTAAATATAGTGTATTATTAAACCTATCGTTTCTGGCTTAAATCCTTTTTCTTTTGGACTAATAATTATTTTTTTATTATATAGCGTTTAGTATGTAACACTCGTTTTTAGGAGTTTGAGCCAGTTATTCGTAGCTCCAGATTTATTTCAAAAGTATAGTACACATGTATAAATAACTTCCCATTATAGAAAGTTCATTATATTCCCCATGTTTGTGGTGCAATAGAAATATTAAAAACATGTTTATTTTTCTTGACAGAGATGCTTAAAGTTGGGTCTTTCTTTTATCTAAAATTACGAGTTTTTCAGCTAGTGTAATTTCAAAACTGTATAATTTAATGAAAATCGGATGCACTACAAACCTAGATATTAGAGTAGTGATTACGTAGGTAAAAAATCATTGAGTTTTAGTCGCTATTATTAAAATGAGATTGGAGCTGCGTTTTGTATGGGGGCGTTCATCTAAAATATACCCTTAAATTGCATCAAAATCAGTCAAGTCGTTTTTGCGTTACACTCCAATAACTGAAAAGTATTTACCTATCTTGATGATATAATCATTGACAATCGATGTCGTAAGTAGCAAGGGTTACTTAAACTAGTGATCAATTTTTAACCAAAAAATGGAACCGACTTTTTGGTTTTTGCCATAGTAAAAAAAATGTAACCATAAAATGGAACCGACTTCAACACCCAAAAGTACATTTTTTTTACTATGGCAAAAACCAAAAAGTTGCGTAGTTGCTATATATAAGAAAAAAGTTAAAAAAAAAACTTGAAACTAGCTAGAGGCCAAAATGTATTTTTTTTCTTATTTGTTCTTTTTTTTTTTATTTTATATTAGGTATTAACTTGACCAAACAGATGGAAACGAAGTAATACATTTTTACAACAAATGTCTTTTACACGAAATAATAGGCCATCAAAAAGCACGATCTATGCCTCTAAGAAATAATTTTATTTAAGGCAAAACTATCTAAAGGTCTGTACCGTGTACTGATTTGGTTAAAAATAAAAGATGTTTATAATAATATAGACGTTATATATTTTATTAAACAATTAGTACCGACCCTGAGTTAGGATTTAAGACCTCTATATTAAACGCACCTTATTTTCTTTCCGTAGCGACCACTAAAGCCGCTCCGCCAACGGGGCAGTCATACAAATATAATGAACCAAGATATGCATGCACAAAGCAGGTATACAAACTACAAAACTAAGTTGTTTGCCTATATACAATGATGGTTAGAAGTACATAATCGAATATAGATACCTACACAGTAGTCCATTGAAATGTTACAATTTAAGACCGAATATTGCATTTTTTAGAGGGCGCAATTTTACTTTTGAGACATATGTGGGTGGTCCATAGAAGCTTAACCTCAAGTTTGTAGGGTCGCCACCCTTGTCCTCCGGCCGCCATCTTGGAAAAAGGGGTGAAAACACGTATATTGCGATATCTCAGAAACTATGCGTTTTACAAAATATTCGTTAGGACATAATTTGTAGCAAATTGTTTTGCCTATAAATATGGTACGTATATAACTTTGTGCCCTAAATTAAATATTAAAGAAGTTATAAGCAAAAATATTTTTTTTTACTCTATAGCTTTCTTTATACATTTTACAAAAAAATAACCCAAGTGTGGCGACCCCACAAACTTGAGGTTAAGCTTTTTCTATAGACCCCCATACATGTCTCAAAAATAAAATTGCGTGCTCTAAAAAATGCAAAGCTCATGTAACATTTCAATGGACTATAGTTATAGATAGGTGTGCTAATGTTAGTCAATGAGAGGTTTATTATTAGGTTCATTTAAGTCTACTTTGTATGTAAACTGTAAAGATGCGAAATGAATTTACAAAGTTATATAACATTCCACATTATTTATCAAAAATAAATAACTCTTCAAAAAGGATCAAAATGTTTTATTCCATGCGACATCGTCTTTGACCGCTCGATCCTTGCTAACGGTGTGCTCGTGTGCGCCGCGCTACGATAAATGCCTAAATTTGAACGATAGCGCAAGGCGTAAAGACTCTTAATCGAAAAGTCTAAAAATAGGCCTAATCGGCGAGAGTAAAGGTGACTCGATAGTCTCCTTTATATTATCGATTGATATAGATGAACATTTCAATTAATTTGTGTTGATTGAACGAAATTGAGATGAAATTTCTCTGTGGAAATAGAACACTGTCAATGTAATTGCAACAAGAGCAACACCAAAATTGTGTTACCGTATTAAAAATTCGCTCAGTGTGAATCGGGCTCGTATCCTGCGGGCTCGTATCGTATATGTTAATATACATTTATGATTATTATATGTATTATACGTAGGTATTAATTTATTATAAAGGTATATTATCCTATGGGGTTTCGGTCTAGAATTGCATGGAGTCGTAATAGGTGACGAAAATTAAAATACCATAAGATGGGCAGCAGCGCCTTCTGAAGACTGCCCTCGTGTACTGCGATCCCCAAAACGCCTGAGAACCGTGGGGATTATGGCAAATATTTCCTTGACCCTTGCATATCGGTATATTATTCATAATAATAGAAATGTATTATTATCTTGTGAATATATCCACTGTCGATACTCATCCTTTAAGGCACTAATAATAAATATCACTATTTGAACATATTATTTACCAAAATATATATTTACAGTTTGTAGCAGCTAAGAAAAATATATGTTACAATTCTCCAAGGCCACATTAATTCCGAAACACGATTACTTAAAATTTTCTCTATAGCATAAAATTGCATAGTTGTCTCTAAATTACGCTTATAACGTAAATATCTTAATAATTAATTTATTTATGTGTTTAAGATATAACATTAAAATAGAAAACCTTGTAAAGAGGGACAAGTAAGTCAAATTCAATTCAAAATTCAAAATCATTTATTCAATTTAGGCGTCTACGACGCTCTTATGAAGGTCAATTACAAATTTTTATATTGAAATATTCTACATTGTACTGCCACGTTCAGCAAAAAAAAAATTATAGAGCCACTGCGAGAAGCACTGGCAAGAAACTCGGGGCCATTCTTTTAAACGTCTTTTTTCAATGTTTTATAAACAATATAATACAATTATTACAATATTTGTTTAAATTACGTAAGAGACATGTGATGGCTTGGCAGAGGTGGAATTTTCCAAGCATTTTTGTCGTTTAAGTAATCACAAACTGTGTAGTAGGATTTCTTAATCAAAATGTTTTTCACGTGCAATTTGAATTTTCCTTCTGTGAGCATTGTAATATGTTCGGGAATTTTATAATAAAACCGCACACAATTACCTAAAAAGGACCTTTTATTTGTCTTTGCTAATCTAAAACATGGTACCGTTATTTTATATTTGTTCCTAGTGTTGTAATCGTGGTTGTCACTGTTTAATTTAAATTTACAAATTTTTTTCCGAACATACATAATATTTTCAAATATATACAGACTCGGTAAAGTTAATATATCAATTTCTTCAAAAAGATCCCTTAGAGATTCCGTAGGATCCATTTCATATATGGCTCGAATTGCACGCTTTTGTAAGATAAAGATTGTCTCTATCTCAGCAGCAGCTCCCCACAGCAATACACCATACGACATAATACTGTGGAAGTATGCGAAATAAACTAGCCGTGCAGTAGCTACATCTGTTAACTGTCTTATTTTACAAACTGCATATGCAGCAGAACTAAGTCACATTTCCGATGTAATTTAGTAGTTTGGTGTTAATAACCTTTCTTTAATTTATCACCCAAACTGACGGTGATTTTACTATCGGTGCTTCCTTTTGACTCCTACGCAGTCCGACATTAATAGGATTTTAGGATTTGTCTACTTCTTAATGGAGAGGCCTTTGTTCAACGATTGATATTATAGCTGTTTATTATACCTTATTGTTATTATATTTTTGTCTATATACATGTATGTATAATAATATAAATACTATCTACTCGTATCTAAAAACTAACAATTTTAGATTTTTTTATTTTACTTATGCTTTGGTATCTTGCTTCGTGATTAATTTGGTGAAAGGAGTACCTAACTATACCAAATAAATTTTGATGATCGAGTTGGCGAGTATCAAAAGTATGTGATCAATTTTGATTGCGATTCAGACGCTAGAGTGTTTACACCTCCAAGATACCGTATAGAACCTTAGTATTTGATATAAGAGTTTTAATTGGCGTTCAGCACCTACATAGAGTTTCAAGCTATTATATAGCTGTAAGAATCCCTAAATTGTATAAAATAAAATTATTCTCAACTTGATACATCTACCGGTATCTGAACGAAACGCACTGGGCAGAGAGACGCGCCGCCTGACAACCACGTGTCTAACAAAGGTCCGTTTTTTTATTTTGACGTTTGGAACCCTAATAATACTCGGCGACCACAAAAATATTCATTACGATTATTCGAGGAAAGGATTTCGATTTGGATCCAAACAAGTGTATTGCCGACACACCTGTATGTATGTCGACAGTTTGGCGCCATTTTAGAGTTAATGTGTTTTGCAGCAAAGTCTATATTAGTTTGTCAGTCGTCGGCATATGAGCGGAAACAGCTCGTCGATCATTCGCGGTGCAAGCGCGCAGAATACAAATGGTAGAATATTCATGATTGGGTTGCTCTGATTTTCGCATCACGTGTTATTTCTCAGAAAACACATCGATCTCTTGTCCCGTGACACGTGTTACTGTGTCTAAAACAAATTATCCACGCTTGTATTCGCCGAAACGTTAGGAAGAGGTGTTCAGGGGATCGAATCCAGTGCTTCGAGATTTCTAAGCGCCGCTTTCGCTGTTTAGCCATTGGGACGGTCCTTCTGCAACTAAGTAATGAACTCCATCGCGTAATATTTGATAGACGCGAAATTTTAAATTTAAACAATTTGATCACTCCTATAAGTATCCTATAAGTGAAGTAACATAATACGTTTAGGTATACAATATATATATAACGTAAGGGTTTGAAGAGGAATAGGTATGTGTTCAGCTGATCTTACTTTGCGTGCTTGGAATAAGGACAGGCAGAAAGACTTTTCTAAGTTGCAGCTCTAGTAAATCTTTTCGAAATGAGGTTGCTGATTTGCGATGTCAATGTTTATCTCGGCAAAGCTTTCTCGTTACTGCTATTTAGTATTTTTTTCTTGTGCAGTTTTTACGTGTGAAGAATTGTTTCTGTATGTTTTTCTTATTGATTTTATGTAAACAACAGCGGCTGTAATAGTGTAAGTTCTTAATGCAGTAACGAGTGCGTTATCGCATTTTTATATTAAAACATGTAGGATTCACTAAAGTTTCATGAGGGTCGCTTTTGCGTATCGACCGCCTTATAGGTTAAGGCTCGTGGCTTATGGCGAAAAAACCACACACTGGGCGCACCGAAGTCTGGATCAGTATGATTTATAATACGAAATGCAAGGTCTCCATTTCACATCCGTCTCTGATTGTATCCGATTGGTCATTGAAATATTGCTTTCTACAAGTATCAAGGTAACATTACATTACATTCTTTAAATAGATAATGTGTCGCGTCCTCGACTGGCTGGCTGTGGCTGCCGGCTGCCGGTATTCCCTCGCGGCACCATACGTCACTGTCTCTCTATCATGTATTATCAACTTATACACAGTACACATTGACAACATTCCCAGAGGCCAAAATATCTATGAACCTTTATTTTAGTCAAGTTTGCTAACTGACAGTATCAGCGAATCGATAGCTTACCTCAATATATTCGCTTGCAAAATGTTTTTAAGACAAATATAGAAATTCTGTAATACATCTCTGGGACGGTTCAGCTAAGTACCAGCTCTAAGCCTTGGACTCGATAGATAACCGAGCAAAGAAGCTCATTGGTGATGATGCGTTGGTAGAGGCTAGACTCCAAAGCCTCGAGCACAGGCGCAAAGTTGCCAGTTTATCGGTATTTTACAGGCTTCACTTCGGAGAATGTGCGATTGATTTACACAACCTCATTCCCTCTTCTCCTTTCTTTAATCGGACAACAAGACGCACAGGAACACGGCATCCATACATTGTCGATATTCCAAAAATACGCACAAAACGTTTTAAATCAAGTTTTATAATGCGTACGGCCGATGTATGGAACACCCTACCAGACCAGCGTCTCTATTTCCCGATAAGTATAATCTGGAAGTCTTCAAGTACAGAGTTAATAGGTATCTGCTGGGCAAGCATGTAACACCGTAGACCGCGTCGTCACTTTCCATCAGGTGAGACTGCGGTCAAATGCTTACTTGTAAAATATAAAAAAAAAAAAGGTATTTTTTTAATTTTTATACTGATCTAAACACATATATATTTATTACAAAATAAGTGGCTAAACGCAAAAAAAATTGGTACCTACTATAATTGATAAATTGGAAAACGTTAAGTGCGTACCAGTCAAAAGCAGGTAATATTTTCTACGAGCTACATCACTTATAATTTTAAAATCAAATAAAATTGCTATAAAATGTTTATAACTAAATTAATATCGATTCTTGACTGTTTATTAAGTATTGAACTGTTATAACCTAGAGATAGAACCCTAAGAAATTCCTGAAAATTCTTCTGGCGATTCGCCGGCCGCTTCCATGAAAATTCCATAATGTTTAAATGACACACTAGGCTCGCGCGTGGTTATGGTCACAAGTAATCTAACGCCTAACTTCGCCTCGCTTGTCGTCGCACCTTTATTTAGCCTATACTAGTAATTGCTTTAATATTATATTTAACAAAAATACTTCCTTCACTGGAGTTATGCCGAAAGTATACTAGTCATATCATAAATATTAAAAAAAAAACGACAAAAAACATCATAAGCATTGTATTTCAGTATATTGAAATATAAAATGCAGGTAAGTTTCTAAATCATAGATCAAATATATCTATAAAATTGTACAGAGTGCGTTACAACGAAAGTCAATTATATCCAGTGAACCATATTAAAATGAATTTTGAGCAAATGAAACGGACCCATCAGTTATACCCGTGATAGACTTTTTTCGAAACTTCTTACGAACTACAGTTTTTATTGGAAATGTTGTATTTTCGTATGTCTAGTTAAGAATAATAAATACAAACGGAGCGGACTTTTCAACACTGAAAGTATGAAATAACTTGTTGAAGTCGGTACCATGCTGATTCAAAACACTCTAAAACTAACTAAACATGAGTAATATAACGAAGTTTAATTTTATAGTTCATTACAGAGCAATCGGCCCTTGCGAAAATGGAGGATTGAGTGAGCACAATTAACTATTTGTAAATTTTTAAATACGGCACTAGGCGATCTGTAAATACATACTTATACTCTTCACAAGTTTTACTAAAAACTAGTAACCAAGTATTTTTTGTAAACTCAATAGATATATATTGATGGTTTTCTGTGAGAACTGAGTGAGCACTTTATAAACGATTTATCTCCTGTTTTATCTTTTTAAAAAAAAGGTATATTGGTTTTACAATTGTTTTAGAGCTTTTACTAAATTATCCTATTTTATTAAATTTTGTTCTGAGGGTGCTCACTCAATGCACACGCACACTAATATAAAGATTTTGTTCGTTTTGTTGTCTTTAATTGCGGAACAGATTCCTTTATTTGTTGATGTAATCCCCATTGCATCAAAATCTGTTCCGCAATTAATTTATAAAAAACAATATAATTAATTGCGGAAAATTGTAATACATAAAAATTAAAAAATGTATTAATTTTCAATTGATATAATAGCCCGTGTTACGATTGAATGTATTCACATTCAATTATTGCTCAGCGCTATATTACCAAGTCTGAAAGAGAACTTAGTTGCTAATAAAATTAAACTAGAAGCTAGTTTAATATTACTCGCAAAAGAAATTCGTATAATTTGTACACATTATAGACCCTCGGTTTGTACCCATTTTTATCGACTTGTGTTTTTCTTTATTGTATTGATATATTGCAGCTTTCTTTGATGCGAGGAAAATAAGGGTTCTCGTTGTTAACAGAGTGTGAGCGTCAAAGCTCGTACTTCCCTTGTATTAGAAAAATAAACAGGAATTAAGGTTTCCAAAGCCATACGATATTGGTTGAAGTTATGAATAACAAGATTTTCGGATATCCAATAAATATGATTTGTAATTTATATGATTTGCTAATAAAAACGCCTTTACGAATGGGAAATGAGACCATATTGCGTCACAATTTTTGAATGTTTACAAACGTTGTTTTCACAGACTTCCCTGGGAAGGTTACCAGGTGACTCCTCAAAGTCAAAGGAACGTTTTCAAAACACACATACATTTAGTGTTTTTTCTTCACTAGCCATAGTTTCAGCGGTTGTGGTTACGTTCCGTTGTTCCTTTGTCGTATATTTACTTAGGTCTCGTACGACATTATCAGTAAGTATATATTCATGTTTTAGTTTTGTAACATATTTTCTTATTAAATAGCGAATCGGTTGGGGTTTTATGAAAATAAAAATAAATATGTAGGTCACTTACATTTTTGGATTATAATATTTCCGTGTATTCTATTATGTTCACCTGGGTGAACAAAGTGGAGATTATCATTTCTTTAAAACTATCTTTCCGGGCGCGGCTCCGCCCGCGCGAATGTCGGTTATCGCGCGAAAACATTAACCTCTTTTTGCGCAGTCGGATAAAAACTATCCTATGTTTTTTCCCGGGTCTCAAACTATCTCCATACCAAATTTCATTCAAATCGGTCCAGTAGTTTTGGCGTGAAAGCGTAACAGACAGACAGACAGACAGAGTTACTTTCGCATTTATAATATTATTAGTACTGAGTACTGATTCACCCGGGAATCATTGTTCTTAAGTGAAGTGATTCGAGATAATAGGTGTAATTTGGTTCATTCGATCAAATTTTTTTGTTCTGGTTACAATTTTGCAATTGGTTCTTACAAGTCAGAAAATTATTTATATAGAATTGTCTATATTAAACCGCTCCACCGCCTGGATATTAAAAGAAAATATTTTAAGAAGTGCCATGCTTACTGAATTAGTGAAGGGTTTACCATAGTATGCACTGATCAATGTCTCGTGGAGACCAGAAGCAGTAAAATAGTATTTAAAACTTAATTATTGATTCAAGTAGCATTTTGAAAGATTTAATGTTACTCATAACAGGATCGCACAGTTTGTCCCGTGGCTTTCCCGAGACTGGTGATTTGGCAGCCGCCAGGTCGCACATTAACAACGACTACCTATTAATCTTGCTCGGTCATTATTCAAGGATCGTTGTTAATTAAGGTTGCGGCCATACATACTTATTCTACACGCCCTGACGGGGCTGTTTCTTAGAGCAATTATAACACCGTATTACTTTGAGCATTTTATCTTAGAGCAATTATAATATGACACATATTCATGATTTATGAATACTTATCACCTTTGACAAAAACTATATTCTCCTCCTCGAACAAAAAATATTACGGTGATAATATTTTAGTTGCATAATGAATACATTTACTGCTTTACATAACTTTGATCTTTGGTAACGCATGGAGTGAAATATTCTTAAAGAAGAAGCTTATTTCGTCACTAGTCTTTCATAGATACGGCATTATGTAATAACATTTATTAGTCCTAAACGCAAGTCCTTGTTTTCAGCTTCGTAAGTGATTATTATGTCATGAAATTAGTAATGTCCTTTGATTACCTAAACATATTAAACAAATGTACTGTGTGCTTCTCTGGGTTTTATATGCATATATATATCATATCGTAAGTTGTGTAGTTTAATTATATCGCTATGAGTTATCGCTGTATTATTATTACATATCACTATAGTATCTGTGCACGATAAGCACTATTATCCAGTAGGTTCGTTATATATTAGCTATATAACGTTTGCGTCCGATGTTTCATTTTCATTAATGTTTAGTTGTTTTATTATTACGTTGTTATCAGTTTATTTTCTAATTGAAACCTTCCGAAGAGTTTCTAACTTCTCAATTGTCCAAAGTTTTCTCTTACAGTTCTTATGTATTATTAAATTTGTGTACTCCCAATAGATCTTTGAGTCCTTGAAACAAAATGTTGTAAGGCGAAATATGTATTGAGATTATACTAAAATTTATGTTCCCTCCACATGTGAAGATTGTTTTGTAAGTATGACGTATTTCAAGCAGCATCTTGCAGTTTTGCCTTAGATAACGAAATACTTATTAAAGTCTTAGAACAAGATCCGAACTGCAACTGTCGTAAGTTGCATGTTTCCTTTAGTAAATTATATCAGAACTCTAACTTCCAAAAGATTTCGGGATACGCGCCAAATGTGTCTTAAACGAGTTTCTCATTCAATAAGTTTATTGATTTCCGGTGGGGTGTCTGAGGTCGGGAGCATCTGCGGTGGCTGGCTGCTAGCCAGAACCAGCACTGCCAGGGACAAATGTCAAGAGCAACCGTCACATGCCGTTGGGGGTAACGTGTGATGAATGATCCCTTGTGATGCCCCTTGGCAGAGACCACTTGGGAGACATACGCTAGATTCATTATTTGTGCGTGGAAATTAAGGAATTTTCTTTCATTTGACCCTTGAATATAGCATTAAGTTCGAGAACCTCCTTTATTGGAATTAAAAAAGCTTCATATTAACTTAGCACTCCAAATCTAATTTAGCGTTTGATAAATAATTCTCGCTCTGCCTCGTGATCTTCAACCCATCGTCTCGGGACACCTGGAGGACGTGATCCAATAATAGGTAGTCTAGTAGTATTTATATTTACCCATCAATTTATACTGGCCAAATAGAAAGCAAGTACACTCCAGGCCACAAATCATCACCACTTCAGTCAACGTTCAAGTGCCTTTAATTACAGCGATCGCGCTAAATTATACGTTTTGCATTGCAGCAAATTGCTATGCTGTAATTAATTGTCACCAATAATGCTCGTAAAACACTCTGTTTCATGTAAATTAGAAGGTGGAGCTGAAATCGAAATGTTATACAAAGAGTACATAGTACATACAAAGAGTAGGTATTCCAAAATGTTCCAGCTACTGTAATCATGCTGAAAGCAAAATAATCCTACAAACATACTATATAACTTGGACTGTTTACCTCAACTCGTAATATGTAACATAAAATGCGCAAGTACGCGTAGACTTACCTTACCTTGAAATTCTTTTGCTAAATAGGAGAAAGTTGGTAATTGAAAAAAGTATTTATAGAAGGCTGGCAAGAAGCCAGGTACTATCTCCCCGAAAATGGATCGATAGCATTGTGTCAGATTATGAGTTTAGGCTGGGTTTGTCGGTTGGTCACTAGGAATTGATTTCTTATGTTATTTCTTCGAACAAAAAGTACAAGACATTTGATGGAATTTTATTATTTTTATGTTTTCGGTAATGAGTTTATAATACTGATAGTTCTAATGATGAAATCGTAACGTGTTGTATAGGGGGTCGGGGGTATTGCCTTTATCACTACGCTATGCAATAAGAGATCTCCGTTCGTGTTATTTTAATTCAGAGTAATCGCGATGCTCGTTGCTTGGTTCTTTGTGCTTACCGGTTCTACGAATGCGCCCTTTGGAAAAGGAAGGGTTGTCATATAATTACGCCGACACTGTGAGGCGAATTGTGTTTTTATCTGGCATACCTGTAACTTTACTGGCAAAATAAAATCATAGTAATTATCCTTGTCTGTCTTTAGTTTGTGTTTTGGTATAAAAGTATCAAACACATTACTTTTTTCATAAACATGTTTGCGTCAGATGTGTGGATAACGACTATTATGTTTTGTTTCAGGTATGTGCTACAATTGCTGTGATTTAGTGACAGCTCAGCGTCATTTCACCACACAAATCATACTTGGTATGTAATTGTGTATGCTCTAATGGAGTGATTGAAATAAGAAAGATATGCAGAATATTTTTATTCCCATGAAGTGGATCGTCAAGGCAGTACTAATACAAATCAAGTTATAGTATCTTAGAGTACGGCCTTACTGTCCACTAGTTTTACACAAAAGAAGCAACTCATTCAGTGCGATGGTCGAACCCACACCCGGCATAGTATTTCTGTCACTGAAGGGATAGCGAAGGGTTCCCACACTGAAATTCATTACTCACATTTGTGCCTATGCTTTTATCCCTCATGCGTCCCTCGCAGCAGTTCAATAAACCGCACATGTTTCAAACTATTAAAAACTTGCTGAGTTGGGATCCCATCTTCTCACTATATATAGTATAATATAGGTTTGTAAATGTATTGACTTGTATTGTGCCACATATATACATTGTATAGTACCACAGTTATCGATGCATTTTTTTTTCAATAACTTGCTTACTCCTTTCTACAACGACTTTAGAGGTAACTAATCCAACTATAGCTGTAGCATCGCACGTTGTTGCCTTACTTAATGTAATAGTATTATTCAATAGAAGAATAAATCGAAATTCGCTACTACAGTTCGTTAAGATGTAAGGAGTAGAGTAGGGGTGTTGAGGGGTAAATGGGAAATGGTTGAGGCAGTGACCTCGTTCGCCGCCATGGTGCGCCGCCCTTGGCTCGTCGCCAAATGTTACTGCCAATGTCAATGGCATGTGCCAAATGCCGTGCTTACTTTCGTTGGCCCACTGGGCCAACGAAATGCCGCGGAGATCATCCCCTTCTGTAACATTTATCCGGAAGTGTTAACTCTTAACGGATTATAAAGATAATTAGTTAATAAAGAGGTATTAGAATGTCAGCTATGTATTTTTATCGGGCTCAGGTGCAGACTGGACTGCTGCTTTGAGAATGTATTTATATTACATTTTGTCAATGTACAGTGAATTTAGAAAATAAAATTTCTCCCTTTATGTGTATGCGTAAAATGTATTGCTGTTAAGTATCGTAGCTAAGTTACAAGTAAAATTTTGGCGCACGCGATTTGTCAAACATTCATTATTCGCTGGATGATTTACCATGAATACAAATATCAAAAAACGGTTTGGCTTCAATTTTGTATTGCCAGCAAAACATCAAATTTTGAATCATAAAAAATATTAAAGGAAGCCTATGGTGTCCTGAAATTAGTTCTAGTCCACCTTCAAATTCTTCGAATGTAGTAAATAGCAATAAGATTAAGGACGTGGAGATTGCACGTCGTCACATAAGCTTAAGAGAGATGGCTCGGGGTGTAAACATGTCTTAAGAACCCATTCGCACCCTTTTTGTTTATGTATGGCGTCGCGGTCCGAAGGAGCTGATCTTTATATAAAATGACCACCGCAAACAAGTCCCTACAAACATGCTTGAACAAACTTATTTGACCAAAAACCATCCCCTGGTGTGGTATTTTATAATCGATCTAGAGTCTTCAAGCGCAGAGTTGATAGGTATCTATACAGATGCAAGTTTCATCATCTTCAGCGTCTTCGCTTTAAACAGAGTGCCACTGCAGTCAAATGCTCTCTAATCTATTATAAAAAAGGTTATATCTTGGGCGAACCCAATATAGTGATTTATATTTTACGTTACGTTTGGTATTTGTTATCGGCAGGGTCAATACCTTACCGTATAGCCACTTTTACGACAGATGTATAAGTAATAGAGAATGGAGATCTAATAATTTTGTCTTGTTTGTTCGTTCGGAAATTCCTCTGGATTACATCGGCTTACAAAAGGGACGTAAGATGTTACAGTTAGCCATTTATATCTGTACCTGTCAAAGTAACTTATACACGCAACTGACAGCTAGAAGCCGCTTCTGAATAATATATCAGACCAGCACTCCGCTCAGAATTCAGCATTGAACAACTTTTAAATATTTGATTGGTGAGTTGAACGCGTCTTTCACAGTGCCGTCGAAACTCGTCAAATTTTTAACTGCGACTACATGCGGAGTTCTCAACTTCTCAAGGCTTTTTCTCTAATCAATACAGGGTTTGCTCTAAAGACCTTGTGATATCATAAGTGCGAATGTTGAAGATGATAAATTTCTGTTCTGCATGAATATTTTATATGAAGCGCTCGTAGCGAAGTTTGCTTGGCCATTCTGAATCGATCAGCAAAGTTAAGCAACGTCCGCCGCGGTCAGGAGTTGGATGGGTGACCGCTGGTGACATTACTACTGAGCGCTTCCGTGCTTCGTAGAGCACGTTAAGCCGTCGGTCCCGGTTGTTGTCTTAGGATGGCAGTCGTTACAGCATGGTGGTAGGGCACTTTGCGAATGCCCGCCTGGCTAGCTACCACCCACAAGTTGAAAATCTGTCGCCAAGCACCTAACGGTGTGTTCCGGCAGCTGTCCTTGAGAGCCAGTAATTCTAGGTTATCCTGTACAACATCTTCGACCACATCATCACTTACCATCAGGTGAGATAGTGGTCAAAGGCTAACCTATCAGGCATAAATAAATAAATAAATAAGAATATCTATAGATCCGTCCTCGTTCGTTTGTTGCTCCGTGAGCAGGCGCCAACGACTGAACTAAGAAATTTCGAGAGGAATTCGATGTATTTTCGTTATGGATATAAAAGAAAAGGCCGAAAAATCTGTTTTTTATTATTATTTTGATTTATCAATCTCAATACACTTCATACAACACGAAATCATCTTTTCAATATCTTCCACAAAATAACTTTCATCTTTCCTCACACTTATAGTGTATGCCCGCCTCTAGGTCTTCATCGTCCGAAAATCGAATTCCACGAATCTCATTTTGAACAATAGTTCGTCACTAAGTTAGGAGCCCTCTCTAAGTCTGAGCTGTAAGGTGAATGATTCATATCTTTAAAACCACTCTCCAAAATAGTGAGTGAGCCCTGGTCTTCAATGCCTTCTCTTAATTTACTGGACCATTGCGGAATGGTAGACAACTAAAGAATTTCCTTGTTTCGTCAGGATTTTAATAACAGCGCGGTGCTGGATTTGGTTCAACATTTTTGAGTCAGACATTTTATAACACTCGAAGCACGCTACAGAAAAAACTAAAGACGAATATTTAGATTATTACCTTGGAAAATGTCAAAGCGAACCATATATAACAAATACCCTAATTACATTAATAACAAAAAAATTTCTATACCAAGAATACTTTGAACTTCCTTCGTAGTTCTTGCTCTGCTAAGTTAAATATCTATCTGCAAGTATATTCTAAATTTGAGAATGGAATTAGGAAATGAGGATTGAGATTTCATAGGTGTAATATACTAATCAGAGACAAATAAATATTATATAGTTCTTCGAGAACGAAGTTTTTCGGGATAAAAATATATCATATCCGTCTCCCGACTACGAACTATTTCTAAAGTAAATTTTACTCAAATCCGTTTTCAAATATGATATCTTAGTATCTGTATTGTTATTGTACTTATAACAGAGCAAGTCCGAAGAGGCCGCTTATATTTTCATTGTAAAAAATTATCTGAGCACTGACCTAAAATAACTAAGATGATCTGATTGAATACAAAAAAGTTGTACAAAGTTTAATGCATATTTTAATTTCCTAAATCTCTCTTGTCTATTTTCGTTCGCGCTGGCAGGACCTTGACTCTTTTTAGGAAGTTTCTACTCACATTTCTGAATTTTGCTGAATTTTCATTGCAAATTGACCAATCGGAACTGGCGGCACGTGCTTGGGAAAGTGTAAAATGTACCCGTGTTCGGTGAAAATGTTTTGTAGTTGCTTATTCGCTGTTGCACTGCAGAGGGAACCCTGTGATGTGAAATCTTGTTCTCTCTCTTGTGTAAATGCAAAGAAATACAATAGTTTCTTATCTTTGGAAGCACTTGTTTTACATATAGGTACGTCATCCTGATGCATCATTATTAGGAGATAGGTTACTAAGACGGCTTGTCTATTCATATAATGGTAAATGTTTATATAAAATAAATAAATACTATTTCGTTTAAGGTACGAGTGTTTTCCGTGTATTGACACTTTTTATCCTAAATTCAAAAAATGAGGAGGTTCTCAATTCGATTGTATTTTTTTGTGTGGTACCCCATAACTGTTTTTTTTAATTTGATAGCTGGTCATTGTTATGAGTTCCCATTGAAATTTGAGTGAGATCTGACGAGTAGTATTTGGGTTATTCTTTATAATGCGTATTTAATTTTAAAGTTTTTTTTTTGTTATAATTAAAGGGAAATCGTTTTTTTTTTTAACTAGAATAAGAAATAGGTAACAATTCTGGCGCTTCGCTCGCACAGTCTTGTAATGAGTTTACGGTCAGTGTTCCCCGTGTACACTGTACATCTAAGCGATCCATACTCGCTTGAATTAATGCATACACAATAGCTGGCAGACTATGAATCCGAAAGAAGATCGTCCGTACAAGTCGCATCCGAAGTTATTTGGTAGTAGGGTACAAGTTCGATGTTCGTCGTTACTTCGTTCCGAAACGAAGCTTCGAACTTCGTTTTTGGGAGTAGACCTCCAGGTCCTATCGGAGCTCTATGTGAGTTTGTTGTAGTGTAGAGTATATTTAGTAAGAGGATCTAACCTTTGTCTTCGACAATGTTGTTACCTAGCAACAATTTGTTATTCGTCTCTCTTGATAAGCCAACTGATTAAACTGAACAATTGAGCCCCTAGCTGTGTGAGACAGTGAACGCTGTCGCTAGCCGTAGGCCTGGCACCTTATTGTTCAACTTACAAAATAAGGTAATGACAGTAATGAATAGGTTCAGGCGTTACTTTGCGAAAATCCATATTTCATAATAACAAATATTTTCGAAAATATTTTTAGATAACATCAAATTAATATTTTAGAAAAACACTAAAAATATATATCTACTGATAATCCCGCCTGATTTTCCTGTTGTGTGTATGTTGTTTTTATTTTATATGTCCAAACCTGAACAATTTTCGACGCGATCGCTTCTACTCGAAGCATCCTCATTAGTTATTGACTCTTTGAGCGCGCGATCTAAGCGTCTTGACTGACGATTTTTTGAAGCGATTGTCACTAGATATATTTTTTAGATTTACATATATACATAAAATCACGCCTCCTTCCCGTAGGGGTAGGCAGAGACCAGAGATCTTCACTTGTTACGATCCTTACATATATCTTTCGCTTCATTTACACTCATCAAGCCTTTCATACATAAGCGTTGGTTTAGGGTACTCCTGAACTGGCCTTTTTTCAGAACATCTTCAATCTGATTTCGGAACGTTCGCCTAGGTCTTCCCTTTCCAACACTTCCCGTATACGCTTACGTATTCCTGTTTAGTCATCTTATTTTGTATTTGTAAGCTAAAAGTTTTCTTATAGTAAATAAAATGTCTATAACATTCTACACATTGTGGCGAGGTCTTAGTTCTAGGGAACTACTAGTTGAGACGTAAGCAATCTCAGGACTCAGTAGCAGGTAACCTAGCAACTTTTCTACTTTGACTTCTTCAAAGAGTTTTGTATAAGAATATGACACTTATGTTTACACAATTCTTTGGTAACAGTTGTATGTCATGTCGCAAGACGGCGCGGTACAAAGGCATACAAATTTTATTGAGAACGCTATCTTTATGGACTGTTCGGGAAAACGTTATAAAACGTGATAACGGTCGTTTATGTCGCTGCTCGATCTATTTCTGAGCTAGCTTCTTTATGGGAGGAGCTTTCATCTTTTAAAATTACTTTCGGTACATATACAGTCGCTATTTCTTTTGTTCTCTTTAATATATGCTTTCGTCTGAAATTAATTGGTTGGTTGTTATAAGATAAAGATAAATAAAATAATTTTCTTAAACTGCATGTATCCATATAACAAAAATTCTAGGTTAGCCTGAACAACATCTTCGACCACATCATCACTTACCATCAGGTGAGATGGTGGCCAAAGGCTAACCTATCAGACATAAAAAAATAATGAAAATTAATAACTAAGTATGTACTTTAGACTTTAACTTTAATTTTTTATGTATTGATAACTCAAAAGTATTAGTTTTTTATCGTATTTTAATTCATCACAGAAGTACATACATAAGGGTAAGTTTTATATAGCTTCTAACGGGCTGAGACGGTGAAAAGGTGAAGTGAGTAACCAAAAGGAAAATTTTAAACATATTTTTTTAGGAGTGTACGCCTTACTGGTAGGAATAAAATATTTATTTATTAATTCATTATAACATACATCACGTAATTTTTTTATTTTTTATTGCTGATTGGTAAGCCTTTGACCACAATCTCTAATGGTAAGTGACGATGTGGTCAAAGGTGTTAACAGGCTTAACCTAGAATTACTGGCTCTCAAGGACAGCTGCCGGAACACACAGTTAGGTGCTTGGCGACAGATTTTCCACTTGAGGGTGGTCGCTAGCCAGGCGGGCATTCGCAAAAATGCCCTTCCACCATGCGGTGAAGCATATTACTTATATTAATTATTTATTTTAACATTACATTTAGTACATAAAGTGACTAACAATAAGCAGGTGCAAAATGAGCAGCATGCCGTCATATACGTTGATATAATTAGGATGTTGCTGCAAGTTGGGCGCACTAGAACAGTGTCATCCATGACAACATTTCCAAAATGTTATCAAAGATTTGAAGATCGTAAGTAGGTAGGTATATGTTTGTCTTAATTTTTCATTACCTTCTGTTAAAGTATATCCCTTTTCAAGTCAGGTCTGCTTCGACTTCTTCTCTCTGGCTCTTGTAATCGCCGTAATTTGCTCTATTCGACTATTTTATATTCAAAATACGACTATTTTATATTTTATATTCGACCCGTCCCGGCTTCGCATGGCAATGCTGATACTAAATAATCTGTAATATCTTTGAAAATATTCATTTAAATAACATGTTGTAAAGCGCTATATTCATTCATTCATCTCGTTTCAATGGCTAATCATAATAATATAAATAATAATAAATAATTGAACTTTAAATTATTTTTGCCCAATGGGAGGCCACCTGCAAAGCCCTGTGAGATGCATACCTGAGGTCATCGCTATATTGATCTATGTTAAATTCACAATGCACTTACTCGTATTTAGGGTACTTAATAGGATAAGTATTAATGCTGTATTGCTTAAATCTCTTAGTAAATAAGCCATTATTTATCTTAATAATAAAGCATAAATAATGGTTATTGTGGGTTATTCTTAAGAGATAGACATATACCATTGGGGACTTTTTTGTAGCCCTTTTTAAGGTGTACAATACTGTAGTACATTATTTTGATATATCTCGTAGGGTTCAGCCAGCGTTTGCAATGTAAGCGCGCCCAAATTTTGTTTGTTTACATCACATTAGAAATCCTAAAATTATCAGTAATTCCTCTATTATATTATACATATAATAAACCTTTCTCTTCAATAATTCTATCTATTCAAAAAAACCGCATCAAAATCCGCTGCGTAGTTTTAAAGATCTAAGCATACATAGGGACAGACAGACAGCGGGAAGTGACTTTGTTTAATACTATGTAGTAATAAAATTTAGAAATACTAATTTGGACTTCGGTATGTACCTATAACAAATGATAAATATGCAATCTTGAAGACTAACATTTATCTTGACAGATATAATTTTAATGAACTTCGTGCTTAATTGATATTGAGCACAATTTAAAAAATACATTTCGCCAATGTAAAGACGTTAATGAAAATACCATAATTCCAATTACACAGCGCGCGGCGTTTGTACAACGCAACTCGTCGGAGATTCCTCCAGCTATTCGCTTATTAAAAAAGTTGACTGTGAACAATATTTTAAACCAATATTTTTATTCAATTTCACCGCGCGACTTTATGCAAATGTATAACCTTTGAAACAAATTTAATTTGATCTCAATTTCGTTGTCTGCTGTAAAAGGGGATAAAGCGTTTTTTAAACAATATTGCAGAGCCTGCCGGCGGAAGTCGGATCGTGGTAATTGCCATAAAACGGTGTTTACTCAGGTAAATGGCTTCGAGTCTCTCTATAGTAGTAGGATTTTACTCACGCACACTTCGACAGTTTGCTTAGACTCTATCTAGCCGCTTTGAATATGCAATATTTCCGAGGTATTCCACTAAGAGCATCTTTGAATTGGGCACTTAAATCCCGCAATGCGTCCGTTTCCCTTAGCGTTCGTAGCATGGCTTCTGTAGTTGTTCTTGACCGATCATCTATTTTAAACAACGTCCGCTGCGGTTGTAGACTTGGATGGGAGACCGCTAGTGCCATTACTACTTAGTAAACTATCTGGTGTTTCGGAGGGCTGGTTAATCCGTCGGTTCTGGTTGTTGTCTTAGAATTGTAGTCGTTGTAGCATGGTGGTACGGCGCTTTGCGATAGCCGACCAGCTTTAGCTAGTTACCATCCACAAATATAGAATATTTGTCACCAAGGAGCATACGGTGTGTTCAGGTAGGTAGGTCCTTAAGAGCCAGTAATTCTTGGTTAGTCCGAACAAAATCTTCTTCGACCGAATCCTCATATACTATCAGGTGAGATAGTGGTAAAAGGTGAGCCTATCAGATAATTTAAAAAAAAAATAGTTTAATCATTCATTAAATACAAATATAAATCACAGAATGTATATGCTAACTTACTATAAAGTAAAAATAATTATTATTTGCTGCAGTCAAATCCGTTCTTATTAAAACCTTAGAGTAGAGCTCCATTAAACGTTATTAGCTCCAAATCCAAAAAATATTATTGTAACGCCCTAGGCATTTTCCGAGGTATTTTTCTTTTTGGTTAATGATTATGGTTTGTAAGACGTCTTAACTACACATAGTTTTTAGCTCGTCAGAACATAAAAAGAGTTTATCGCGTAATATTGATACTACTCGTATATACCCGTTATCTTAATTGAAGTTAGCAAAAAAAAATAACATCATTCAAAGCATACTAAATGTTTATGAGAGCATCCCAAGACCTACCCTTATAATATATCATAATAATGAATTGTTTTACAACCTTACCTGTGTACAAAATACATACATTTTTCCGAGATTTAATCCTTTTTTTCTCCCTTTTAGAGGTTGATTTTACGATTATATTTTAAAATCACCTACTTCCTAAGAAAAAAATATTTTGTTTTCTGTCTTGTGCTTACTATTAAAACTCGAGAAAAAAATTAAAAACCGAAAAACGCGAGTCTTTTGTATAATACCTATTAATAATGTTATCTCACATCGTATTCTGAATCTGTACGGGTTGAATATCTCGAGAGGGCTCGGCGAGCAAACATGCAAATCGGTTCACATTTAAGGAATATTGCACTATTATTTTTCTTTCTCATATTACCATTGTCGCGTTATCAGTACTAATATTATAAATGCGAAAGTAACTCTGTCTGTCTGCCTGTCTGTCTATCTGTCTGTCTGTCTGTCTGTTACGCTTTCACGCCAAAACTACTGGACCGATTTGAATGAAATTTGGTATGGATACAGTTTGAGACCCGGGAAAAAACATAGGGTAGTTTTTATCCAACTGCGCAAAAAGAGGTTAATGTTTTTGCGCGATAACCGACATACGCGCGGGCGGAGCCGCGCCCGGAAAGCTAGTTTCTTATAAATATTGATAACACTTGCGAGTGTTTTCCGACTCGTCCCTGCGGCCCGCCGAGAAGCGGTAGAGTTGGTACACCGTGTGTTATTTAGTCGGTAGGGGCACTTGCTGCTGTGGGAGTAGTTGGTGTCGAGCCCGACATATCCCGGCCACTTTCCCCGAGGTGGACGGGAATGCGTAAATGCATTTTTCACACGTAAATAAAAAAAAAGGATTAAATAATGTATGCATTATATAATTTTAGTTTTAGTTTACTAACTTAGTTTTTATACATATGAACTAACACTGCTATGGATTCTGTGTCCGAAATAAATTACTTCATTTCATAACACTCTCCGACTTTGTTAAATATACTGTATAGTCCACACAGAATACGTGGATCTGTGTCTCTGTCTTTATTCCCTATCCCTTCAAGGCACGACGCCTTTACGATGCTCCGGCCTCATCAAAACGCCTTTGACTCGTGTCTTTGAGGTGTTCCCGACACCTGATCTGCTAATCTCCCCCAGGCCGGTTGGCGGTCAACAAATTTTATTACTCTTTAATTTGTGCCACGAAAAGCGCTTAAAATGAACATTCGGCAATTTAAATGAGAAAAGAAGCATTAATACTTGGAGCTTGTTTGTATAATATTTAATATTACTTGTTGTAATCTACACACGTTTGTCACACTTCGCATGCAGGGTAACCAGCCAGGTATACTTTGCTGACTTTTAATTAGATTTAATAAAATATAACTCCATACATATGAACATTTCAAGTTGTGGCGCGGCCGATATTAATAGTTTTTAACAGAAGGACGCGATGGCTGCGGTCATAAGTCAAAGTTAAAATCATTTATTCAACACTGGCGTCAACGTCGCTCTTGTGAAGGTTACATACAAAAAATTATGATAACCTAAATATGCTACTGCCACTTCAGAAAAAGTGTAGTTGTAGTAGAGAGACTGAGAAAAATGGGCCATTCTTTTCAAACCTTCGTACGACTTACGTGTATCCGGAAAAATTGGTCAACCGAAGTTTCCTTATAAAACTATGGTTATAGTTTTATAAGGAAAGCAGAGGTCATATATTAACATAAATGTACTAATAAATGCTCTATATGCCATTTTCGGGTCTGATGTATTGTAAATTTCCGAAAAAGACAATTTTTTAATGTATTCTTTAAATTTTGTAATATTTTCGGGACTGTAATCCCTTTTTATTTTACGCCAATTTTTAAGGAGACAGTTTTTTTAATCGGACATCGTATAATTTTAGCAGTGTGATCTGACAATGCTAATTCCAAAACTTCCGTCTTAAGTTTTTTTTGAAAAGTATGTGCGAAATTATCAATACATGTTTGGCTTTCTAATCTAGTTGGTTGTTTCAGTGCTAATGTATAATTATAGTTTGATAAAAGACATTCAAAATCTAATGTAAGATTGTTACATTTTAGCGTGTCAATATTAAAATCACCGGCAATTACAGTGCGTTCATACTTTTTCTTTTGTAAACGTTGTAAAATCAATTCAAGTTTACTGAAAAATCAATTTAAATCCTTGAATTTCGGTACTCTGTATACACACAATATCGTTATTTTGTAATCTAACAATTCAATTGCACAACATTCTATCACTCCCGACACCGAAAAATTACGTATTTCATCCAGCTCTTTCCATTTAAGTCAGTTTCTTAGCAAAATGCAGGATCCCCCTCTCTTTGTATTTGTGCGACAGAAACTAGATGCTAATGAGTAATTTGGTACATGCAAATATTGTTCGTAGCCTGACATAATAAAATGTTCCGATATACATAAGACGTCTACAGGCAAGTTCTTTTTTCTAATTAATTTAGATATCCTAATAGTTGATCAGATTTATTTATGAGTCCTGCTATATTTTGGTGCATTACATGGAGATATTTGATAACGGAAAAACTGTGTATTTATCTCTTTTACTTCTTGCGTGTATATTTGATTACTGTTGTGTATATATAGTGTGTCTCTATATCTTCGATTAATTTGTACATTCCTTGGATAACGGCGCGCATTCCCTTATTATTCAGTGTGCCCGATATCTTATAGATCATGCTTGAGTTATATTTCACATCTTTGTTTGGGTTGAAGATGAATACATGTTTAAGTGATTGCAGCTCTAGATAAATAATGTTGTTAAAGTTATTTATACTCCAGTTGTATGTATTCATTTCATGATTAATTGAATTGCAATGTTTAAGTTTAGTGAGGCATATTACGATATTGGTATGTTCCACTTTAAGAAGTATTTCTTGGATTTGACGCGCTATGGAAAAAGGGCTACAAAATCTTCCTCGCCTATAGTTATTAAACAGTAATCATCTTTAGTTACATGTGATATTTTGATGCCAAGTCCTTTGAGCATCTGTTTTGAGTCAACGTTGGGTGTAAGATAATGACATATTTGGTATTTTTTATTTGCGGGTACATTATTTTCTGCAACTGATAATATCTTGCTTTTTTTGTCTGTACTTAAAATACACACTCGTTTATCGTTTAAATTTTGAGGTTCCATTCTTTCCAATGTATATTTAAGGTGTCCTTGTACGGATTCAAATGTCTGTTGTATATGTTTATCTTCAGGTATTAGTCTTAGTTCAGTTTGTGTATGTTGTGTTGATTTAATTATTGTAGTCTGATCATTCATTTGAGCTGGTTCTGATTATGTTTGTTTGTTATATGATATCGTATGTTGTTTCTTTTTCTTTGGTGTTCTTGCTTTGCTTGGACTATGGGTAATTTTTTTTGTACAATTCATTTTTCTTTAATAATTCCTCATTACTGCATTTTAAGTCTTTAATTTCTAATAATAGTATCTCAATTTCTTGGCGGGCACTTTTTAATTCTAATTCTAACATTTCTATGCGTTCTTGCAGATGTTTTGATAGCTCAGTTTCATCGTTAGAAATATCTGGCAAGCTACTAGTAGTGCCATCTAGGATTTCTGACGAAACTTCACTTACATCCGTTTTGTTAGTCTGAGTTACTGCGCTTGCGTCTAAATGTGATGTTGTCAAAGAAATTCATCTTGAGAAATAATTTTAAATGTACAAAAATAAATGTAGCCTCTTGAGATTCGTACTAGACGTTACCTATATCGTGATATTTTAGTCGATTATTTATCTCGATTATCTCTTTTTTTTCCTTACTGGCAACTACACAATAGCAGTTTGTGTTTGAAATGTGTGATTAGTCACCCACTGATGTAAACAAACTTTGTGTGGTATGTTTTCAGTTAATATTGTGGAATAATTACTTACTGCGTGTATTGTTGTTTTTAAGATACAATTGAATGAGGAATAATAATAGCATCTATATGATTTTGAGGCGTTTGTTATGGAGCTTGCCTAGTCGTACTTAAAATATCAAAAGATTGAGTAACCTTTTTTGGGTCCCTGCTACTGCACTGCATTATAACTGTGCAGCTCGTGGACTTTGAAAAGCACGTTAAGTTTCGATATCGGTAGTTGTCCTCGGATAGCTAGCTAACTTTAGGCTAAGTCGGAGGCTTTCGAGCAGTCTGAAAGCTCCGATACTAGAGATGGCTAAGCCGCATTTTGGTAGATTACAGTACATACTTATCTCTCACAAGGTAGAACCCTGTACGTCAGTGCGAACGTGGAGGGCAGACACCTAAAGGATCTAGCAGGATCCTAAAGCTTATGACTAGTTAATCTGTTTTAATTATTATTGCACAGCTTAAAGACCTTAAAAATAACAGGAGACAAATTTGTGGGTAAAATTTTTCTAGTTTTGTAGCAACATTGTTTGAACAAATCCATGTTATCAGTAAGTTTTGTGTTTGCTTTCGAAGGGTAGTTTTAGAGTAATGGATGATAATATTTACAATTCGGCTATTTCAATTTATATATGTAATTTTATTAGCATGTGTTACTACTCGTATATAGGTATCAATGACGTATCACGTCCTGGCGTATATTCTGACTCAACATGCCCGCGATGCTCGCTCTTCTTGGAATTTGGTCATAAAATTAACTAAGTCTTAGGTCGAGGAAAAAGCAACTGTGTGTGTGTGTGTATCAAATACAAAATTTCGATTTTAACTAATGAACATCATTAATTTAAAGTTATCTCTGTTACTTGTCATAAAATATCTTCGACTTAATAATCACATAGCAACAGGTGAGTTCAATACTCAAAGAACAGCCTATTACACATAATATATGTTAGAAGTTATGATAGCCTTTGTAGCTACGGACTATCGCGCTGGGATTCTTTTTACAATGAAATGGGATTAAAATTATTTATGCAAGGCAGACATGCACACAACTACTATAATATTAATATTTAAATAATTGATACTAGTATAACTTTATAAAAAAAAAAATTATACAAAAAATGGAACCGACTTCAACACCCAAAACTGTGAAATAACTAGTTGAAGTCGGTTCCATTTTTGGTTAAAAAAATTTTTTTCAATCTTTTTGTGACCCTTGCTGCTTACGGGATCGTTTGTCATTCATTCTCAATACGGATCATCCTAGTACTTATGTTACCATACACATTGTTGTGAAAAATGTGGATAAAATCATTGTTTGCGAATAAAGTCCGGCTTGTACGGCTCGGCTTAGTGAGCTAGCTATGAGTAGAAGTGCGGGAAATGGGGCAAGCGGTAAGATCAAACAAGTTTATGAACATACGTCACAATAGGGGCTGAGAAACATGTAAGCCTCATAAAAGCTTGGATGTTATGAAATAAGTTGTAAAAAGTTATGCTTTTATCTCAGTTTAACAGTGTAACGGTCCGTCGGCGAAGTATTGCTTACGTTTACTTGTATGTAATCTTTCCTAATAATAAAGAGTGAAAGACCCAAAGTATGTACGTGAAAAATTCTCAACATAACATAATCAACGCGCTTTTGTATACCTGAAGTGATAGGTAGAGGTGTCTAAAACCCACGTTACACCACATGTCTCCCCTCACTACCTTGAGTTTCTGCACTTGACTACGCAACGGTTCTCTTGAAAATTTATACCGCGTACCTACCATAAAGATTTGATAGGAACTTCCCGCCGAGGTCTTTTCTCTGCGATACGATACAGGGTTGTTTAAAAAGGGCTTCATAAGATTACTTGCATGTCGGCAGCGCGTTGGTAACCCCTCTGGTGTTACAAACGTCCACTTTCCATCAGGTGGGCCGCCTGCCTGTCTGTCTAATATTAGGCAATAAATTTATATATTATGTATTAGGCCCATTTAGTGGGCTGTTTGATATTCACTCCGGCCTGAAAATCTGTTGTAAAAACGCTACTACTAAAATTATTATCTAAGAAATTTAAAATGACAAGGTGCACATAAATACACTATGTTTTTATGTATTGTCTGTACATCTGTCAATTTATCTGAATGTTCGTAATGTTGTGGAGAGAAAATCATTATGTGAGGTAAAGGCAGGTCGCAGGCTGCACCTAGTGTATGTTTGCGTTAGTACAGTTTGTGTAGGCGTTACTTTAGCTGTGACATCTTATTGTGTGAAACAAAAGGGTAGTATAGTATTTCATGTCGCTTTAACGCGAATAACAACATAGATAAGAGACTTTTTCTTCACCCGAATATTATTTTTAGTCTTGGTTTCATTCATGACTTTCCGGAAAATGGTTTTTATTAAGGCAATATACGTGATATACAATGTACGAGAATTAAGTTATATATATATGGTGCGCGAATCCAATTCTCACTTGGCCTTTCTTATAATTATTTATTTACAATATTTTGTCACACTATATGCATTGACAGCATCTAAATAGAAATTAAAATGCAGATTTTGCTCTAGTATCTTCCATAATCATAATAGTAATTTCACAATTTTCTTTTGTGAAAAATATTTTTCAGTAGCGACTCGGATTTTTCCTTCGTGAGCTTTGTTATAACTCGCAAGATTGCGTTAAGATACCGTTTTCATACTTCATTTGACAAAACGATTTTTGGTTCCTCACAGATGTGACCTCACCCGTATTTCCTACAAGTGGCACTTTATACCAGTATACGGGTGTCCCAGAGCTAGGCGACTTGGAGTGAAAGTATTTTAAATTCTACTTGACGAAAATTACATTTAAATAATTGCTCATATATTCGTATAATGAATGTTCTGTATCCTTCTGTTGAACGCCGTAAAAGATGACTAAGGAAAAGGATGCGCCGAATGAGCAGCTAGCCAGTCACTGGGCTTTTGTGCCATTTTAAGCCCTCATTAACCTACCAATCAGAGCCCCAGTGAGGTTTGGCGTCAGGATGGCGGCTAATGGGTACGCAGATGTTCTGATGTCTTAGCATCCACATTTCACAAGATATGATTAACGATCTCGTTTAATAGAGGATAAGCATATTGCCATAAACATCAGGTATTTTTTTTGGTTCTTGTAATTAGTACAAGAACCAAAAAAATTACCTTAACCTTATGACTAAGCCTACATGGAAGGTCTTTTCTGCGTCTACACGTCTTTGGAATTTCTCTAGTATTTTTTTACAGATTGTATTATTAATAATGCAAATATAAAACAACAGACAAAAAATCTAATTAAAAAAGCGCCAAAAAACATTTAAGTATTTATTTTCCGAATTAAAGCTCTAATGGAGTTTTATTTCCAATGAACGAATCTGCTTATATTACAGGTCTTGTCGAAAATATATACCGATGTAAGGTTTAGTTACAGGTAAAAATAAAGTGTTCGTAACACTACTCATAATTTCATAACTTACAACCACCCATAGAATATACCTATATATATCTATAGGTATATAGAGGTGTGTATTTGTCCAACCCCTTTAGGAACTCCAATATAGCCCCTAATAAAGATAACGAGTTTCCTGCAAAACAACCGCTCCGGAGATGTTTTTCTCGTCTACGTTCAGTTTAAGGGGGATATACACGAGCGGTTCACTGTATTTCTTAAGAAGTTTTCTATCCAAGCTTTAAATATTTGTAAGTAACAACGTTATTAAAAGATAACAATATCTACGAGTTGCCCTGAACGATTTTCAAATAAAATTTAGTATACGAATTTCACAGAGTTATTAATGTAAATCAAATTTTGTCTTTCCACGGCATAGTTATACGTCGATGTATCAAATAAATTACAAAACTGCCTTGTATCACTGATAATTTTAGAAAGAAATATGTGTATGCTATGGTGCAAAGTGTAGCCATAGATACTGGGTGTTTTGACTCTCTGGTGTGTGTCCTCTGTTGTCACGCAGTAACATGTAGTTTTGGCGTTGTTTTGAATTCCGGAAAATATTGGCGATGATTTGAGATCTTAGCCAAAACATTCTATTGGGACTACAAGGTTTATTAATAAAGACTTTTTTTTTGTTTAAATTGGCTGTTTCACTTTCCTTGTTTCATATCTAAGTCAATGTGTTGCTTCCCTTACCTGTGACCTTGAAAGTTCATGTCGGCGACGTTCGTATGTAAAAAGCGACTTCTTGCCGCCCGTGTGCGGCGCGCCTGAGCGGGCGGGCTTCAGCAGTGCAGTGCGTCGAACCGTGACGACAAAATCCGTTCCGTCGCGGATGTAGTCGTTTGGACGGTTAATGTGCGCCTTTCCTTATTCCCACGACCTTGAACGGAATGACCTTTATTTTCGTCGAATCGAAAACTTCGTTTGGTAACTAACGTTTTTGTGAACAAGGATGACATAAGATTTATCGTCGGAGTAGATTTTCGAAGATAATACTTTGAGATCATTGAAAAATAGAGCTAAAATATCGGTGCATCTACTTTAACCCTTGACGAGGTTCTCCGTGCCAAATTTCAACATAATTCGTTATGTAATTGAGGTATAAAGAAGAGACATAATACTTACAAAGTCACTTCCACGTTAAAATATTAATAGCGAATATGACAGTTCTCCAGAAAAACAAAAAAAAAACATTATTTTGTTTTTAGGAATACAATGCACCACCAATAATGCTACGTTTGACGATTTACGAACAATTATACCCATGAATGATGAAATTTGACAAACCTTCTGGTTTAGACGGTCTGCCATAGATTATAGATTCAAGTATATGGATGCAAAATTTCACTGAGTTTGAACTGTTCGTATTTAAAATACTTTAAAAGATTTAGTAAATAGTATTTAAAAGACGAAACTACGTTTGTACAAAAAGCGATATGCAGACTATGTATATAATGCAACGCATCGTCCTGCAACGTGTCGTCCTGTTGAATGTAATAAAAGGAACAAAGCTAGTAGGTATAATACCAAGAAGAAGTTTCCCCAGATGGGTGGGCGTTAGGGCGCAGGGCACCTAAAACAGAAGACATCAGCATATAATATGAGATAGTGTCGTGCTTTGTGTAGCAAGAGAAGTCGTTGTGTCATCCTTTCAGAAATATTTATAAGACTAAAATATAAATAATAGTTCCCACACACGTGGATTAAAGGTGGAATGATGATGGCTACAATAATAGCACAAAGTTCGATTTGTTAAAAAATAAATAATTTTAACCAGAATATTTTAAACCCGTCTTACATTATTATATATATCATATCTAAAGATGACATATGATATCATGTCCGATTGGTTTCATGACGACAGAAAAAATGAGTCATATCTACGTGTCAAAGATAGCTTCTTGACATCAGGCAGAGCTTTCGTAACGTGGTTGTAAATGTGGGTATCGTGCAAATGAGACAACACAGATCACTAGAATACACATTGTTTATTCTTAATCCACAGTATACCCCCGAAATGGTCTACCTCCTCCCCCTATAGCTGTTACAATCCTCGCATTGTAAAACACTCCTCAAAGTCTCACTGTTCATCACTGATCACTGCTCATCATCACTGTGGCGCATCTATCTGAACGTATTACGTACGAGTACGTCGTTTTTAAAGTATATTGCTACAGTAACTGCTGTCACTGATGTACACTGATCATGGCCATCGCCTTTAATGATAATTGTCACAAGTTTAACTCCATTGTTAGGTCTTGCCTGTTCGGCGACCGGTAAAAGACTGCCGAGTCAACTGCAATGTCTTGTGACGTCGCTTCGAAGTCACAATCTCTCAAATGACTAGACTCTAATAACGTCGATGAATCAAAATATTTCTCCCTCCACTCTCGTAGCAAACACACTCCAGCAACGTAACTTGCTTGATGACTCGATGGATGAATGCTGAGAAGAACCCGACTCGCTAGTCTGCTGTGAGCTCCGGCATACATATAACGTGTGTCTATGAATATATAGGATCATATAAATATGAAAGTGTAATAAGGATATTAGTCATCGCATAGGAATAAAAAGCTAGTTCAGTACTAAAACCCTTCTAGACAAATTATTTTTGTTGTTCTGACTTGTGGGGGTTTGCGGGGACTCAATTTTGGCTAGTTACTGGGAAAATATTTTTTTAACGTATCAGACCTATCTTTTTAATGCCGTTGGTACGATATGCATGTCTATGATATTGATTCAACCCCTACAGCGTGTACTCGACACGATATTAGAGGTATTTCAGCTGGTTATCAATAATGTTATTAAATTCGGTATCATTAGATACTCTTCGTGTTTACGTTGTATTTATGGCTTGTAATCGCTCTACCCGTTCTGATAAACTGTATTTATATCGCGTCATGTAGCCCACGTTTTAGGATCAGGCAACTCATGTCATTTATGTGTGTCATAAATAATAATGATAAAGTTTACACACTCACGGTGGTCCCTGTGTTGCGAGAGACATGGTTATCTGCACACATGGAGAGACCTGCAAGTCCGAGGACAAGTGATCTACTATTGATGACTAAATATTTTTTTGTATGCAATTCAACTATAGGTTTATGATAAAATTCCTAAATATGTTACAGTTCTCACAGAGGGAAAATTTAAGCTACGTGTAAAACATGTCGGATTAGATTTTATATTTAGACGACAAACATGCTTGGATCTGCTATCTCCGTCAAATCATCGCCATGTACCTATGTTATATAAATATTGTTATAATTTCATGATAGACATACGTTGCAAATCAGAAAGACATTTAAAAAGAATAACCCCGATTTTTTTGCACTTTCTTGCAGTGGCTCCATTCCCCTTTTTGCTAAACCCGGCAGTAGAATGATTTAATTGTAAAATCTTGTAATTTACCTTCACAAGTGCGACGTAGATGTCTAAATTGAATAAATGATTTTGTCTTTGACTCTTGAAGTTCTTACGTACTCTCTTCTTACTCTTCGTTACATGTATAATACCATTTTGTCTATATGAACTACTGGCAAAACTATACATTCTTCGATTGCTGTAGCTACTGCGTCCAACGTAGCGTGTAGACACGTCTACGAAATTACGTAGCAAGTCAAAGAAATTTCGTAGGAAGTCTACGAAATGCTGTGAATTGCGAATGCTCTACGAGAAATAAAATGAAGAGATGCTTTTAGGCTTGTCGCATACGCCCAGGTGGTTATCAGTGTCGCTACGTTTGAAAGAGCGTTTCTTAGTATCAGACTGGTTATTTCCTTTCTCTTCAGTATTTAGGTCACCTAGTATTTGGGGTTATGTTCAAAATAGGTACATGCCCAGAGAACCATTCGATGAAATGGCTTTGATGAAAGCTACCTATAATTATATGATTTGCTCTTCAAACAATTTGCAAAAATAATCTATAACATGTGTGTAAGGACATTAACGGAGCTCATACTCGAGTAGTTGTTGGATATTTCCTGACACAGAAATTTCCAGTCACAGCCCGTTGTCTGGGACTAGTCCATTAGATGGCAATAATTTCGCTCCCTTATAACGTTGGACCTATTTAAGGTTATTTAACGTTAAGACTATAGTTGGAACGATCAAACACGAATATCGCAACAAATCTATGTGTAAGTATAGGAAGCAGTGATGGCTCAGTGGCATTGGCTATGGACTGCCGTGCAGCAGATCCATGGTTCGAATCCCGCCGCGGGCTTGAACTTCGCCGCATGGTGGAAGGGCATTTTGCGAATGCCCGCCTGGCTAGCGTAGCGACCACCCTCAAGTGGAAAATCTGTCACCAAGCACCTCACGGTGTGTTGCGGCAGCAGTCCTTGAGAGCCAGTGAAATTACAGGCACGTGAGATTTTATAACTATTTCTCAAGGTGACGGGCGCAGTGCAATTCGTGACATGTGACGAAATGCATCTGTTATAGGTAGAGGTTAGTCGGCTTTACATCAGGTTGGCCTCGATCTTGTTTTGTCACAATAACATAAAAAAGTCTTCATATATCATTCATCTCAACTTAGAAGATTTATGCATAGGTCATTAATAAAATAAATACAATTGTACAGTATATATAGGGAATTTCGAAGACAAAATGTGTTTGTAATAATTAGTAAATATGTAAGATTCTAATATTTTGGTATCTAATGAGTGTGTAGACATCTCTGATGATTACCCATTCAGGGAACACAAGTCAGCGCCACTGTCATATTGGTTTGGACTGTCTTGACTTTCGTACTTACTCGTTAATTTATGGTCATAAAAGTATTAATAAAAGTAGCTGCCTCACGCAAAATTTTTATTAATTTTCGACGCATAATCATAAATAGTTGATTTTAATTTAATATTCTTTTGTTGGCTGGCTAAAGTGAAAAATTTTCACGTATTAGTGTGGCTTCGAAGTAGTGCGTTTTTTAAGCTTCGATTGTTATCGTAAAGAGTAGAAAATGTTCATATTTATACAACAATAGTGGTGTGCATTACTTCAGCGTAAATCTTTACAGTGATTTGTTAACTATCATATAATTTGTCCATATATGTCACGACAACTTACAAAAATGTAAGCTATGCTATGAATAACACTCTGTACCTACAGCATGTTTTTAAATACTATTTAGGCCTTCGGACAATATCTCTCATGTTTACAATCAGATTACCTAGGCCTAAAATGGGAAGGGATTATAAAGGTAACAACCACCAGAACACGTTGTTATGTGCTTGGCGACAGATTTTCCACTCTTCGCTGATAAAAACAGGCGAATATGAACAACGCACTACCTAGATAACAGTCTTAGGTATACGTAAGGTTTTTGCTTAAGCCTTTATTGATACAAAGTTGATTTAAAGGAATAATTAATTTAAATCAACTTTGTATCATAATTAATTTTGTTACAAAAAAAAATACAGACTCTTATAAATATATCTACACAATCACTGAACAATAGAACCGTTGAGTACGGGAACAAGTTAAATTTGTTTAATTTGCTCCCGCTGGAATAAGTTAAATTTGTTTTTGAGTTTAATTTACTTAAAATAGGTGTAGTTAGTACAAAAATAATTTGGATTTTTGTGTTTTGCCTTTTCACGAGACGTTGCTGAGCGCAACACACAAATTTTCACCTCACTTCGGCAAGAAAATACTGGATGTAAGAAAAATAGGTTGAAGAATGTAGTAAATTTGCATTGAATAATATTAACAATTTATAAAGAAACACATATTATATAATATAAAAAAAAAATCTTGCACAAATAGCATTTTGCTTACTGTAGTGACGTAAAAAAATGTGTATTTCGGTGACCAGCAAAGCTATAGTTGCGTCTCGTACTTCAGAATCCTTCGCTTCTTGAGGTTTCAATAAAAGTACTCAGTACTAGTAGTCACTCGAGACCCTTCATATGTATCATTGACTGGGTCTGCGTGAAGCGTCACCTCACATTGTAAACTACGGAGGCTCCATCACTTAGAGTAAGGTGCATCAGGGTAAGTTCGGACAGATTTCAGGCTATTCGTAGAGTGTTTAGTAATAATTTTTTTTTTCTCGTTTCTTAAAGTAGTTCTCCATTTGCAATGCTTTGTATAGTGTTTATTAATAAAAATACTATAAGTTCTTTATTTTTTTTAACGTTTAACTTAAACGATAGCTCAATTATGACTTTGTGAAAAACGAATATGAAGTTTAAAATACGACGCAAAGATCGGACGTCCGCATGGTAAGTTCGGACTACTTTATAAAATCGCTTCTGTAGCCAATATCATAAGGTTGACGTGAAGAAAATATCCGTACTTAGACCATGAAAGTGTTCGAAATTTATGTTTTTGTTTTGTGTCACACTACACACAACCGGCGCAACGCGGCGATAGTCGCGGACCGAAGCGAGGGAAGAAACAAAATGACTTTTCGCGTTTTTTTTTTCTTAACCTGCAGACAAAAAGATATGCCTGCAGGTTAAGAAGTTATTTGATTTATCCGGACTTCCCCTGTATCCGAACTTACCCTGATGCACCTTACTTACCCGCTTGTGTGCTGTTCATTTGTACTTGTGATAAAATGTGCTTCAGCGCGACGCGACGTGACGCGAGTCAACGCGACGCGACGCGAGTCAACAAGCCCCAGCGACGTGCTAGTACTAGTAGGTACCTTCTTTCGCTATTTAGGTACCTATGAAACAAAATGTTGCTCACATAGCATATAAGTGTTGCTATTTCGTCTCGTACGACACAAGATAATTAAGCGTCAAGAATTAATAAAATTTTCACGTCAGGCGGCCACTTTTTTACGCAAAATGCGGTTCGACACTTTTAGTAAGGTTTAAGGGCAAGTTTCATTGCGTGTAACGTATCAACTATTTAACAAATATAACCCTTAACTTACCCATAAATTTCATTTTGGAGTGTATGTGGTTTTGTTTGGGTTTTTGTATGATAGACATTTAAGGCCCTACCCCTAAAAAAAGTATCTGATCGTATCCGGATGAGCTTAGGCAGGCTCAATGTTGTCAGTATTTTTCACTCTTGTCAGTAGATGATTGAGTAGGGAATGAAAAAAGCCGATATTTCCATAACAATAATTGATACTCTTGAGGGCTTTTCCCGTTGCCGGTTTGTAGCGCCACGTGCTACGAGACTCATTAAAAACTTTGTTCTTTGTTATTGAAGAGTATTTTTTCGTGACGTCATTAAATTCGTCTGGAGTAATAATAATGTTGCATTACGTGTTGGTTACAAACTGTGAGTGTGTACTGACTATTAATTCGAGCCTCCAAGCAGCGAAGTTCGAATGTTCATAAATAGTTTGTAATATTAATATCCCTTCATCTGGAAGAAACCTGTTCTAGCTTAGGTTTTATTGTGATTTCATTTATAAATTTTCATGACAGTTGAAATGCTTATGGGGCGAGCCCATTGCCTAAATCCGACTCATTTCCATATTTCGAAATAAAACAGTTCCTTGTAGAAAAAAAATCGATCGAGAGTCTTATTGTAAGTGAGTGTATTTCTAGTACTATTTGTTGTTAATTTTTTTGTTGTTACTTTAATCATTTATAAATCATATAAAATGTTACTTTATTCATTTATATTTTTCATGCTTAGGCCAATTATAAATATATTTAGTATATAAGGATGGATCAGCAGAAATGAATGATGGTTATATGTAGACACATACTTATATAAGTACATCCATCATCTAATCCGGAATATACAAATTCATACGTAACTGTTTAGTGGACTGCGTAATGAAAGTACTTAATCATCTTAGTTCCCTTTCACAATCAGGAATCCAACCGCCTAGTTCGAAATGAGAACAAAATACTAAAATCTTAATTCACATGAGGGTTATCTCAAAGACCTTGCCTCTGAGGACATTGAGTACAAGTACACGCGACGATAGTATATTAATTTATGCTCTAACATATAATTAGGGAATCGCGTGGAGTGGAGTGTTTTCGTTCAGTAATTGCAGTGGTGGCCGATAACGTGTTCTTATCTTATCTACCCCCGGCCTAAATACGCAATCTATTAATATTATTATTTATGAGAGTATTTTGGGCTTTATATACATCAGCTGACTAGTGGTTCACTGCGGTTTTGCTTGGTTTTTGTTTGTGTGGTGATTATTATTATTATTGTAAATATTATAAAAGTGATATAATGTGCGTGTTTTAATATTGATTTTAAAAGTGTTAGGTAAGGATTACACAGATTTTTGTTACCTATGTGAAGATGTGAGCGAAAGTGGTACCAGACTAGGCCTACAATGAGAACAGGTTAGATAAGAGCTTATATTAAAGTGATAGTTTGTCTTTTATAATAATTTTATACTATGCTTTGTTTTATACCATGACAAACAACACACTCGAATACTAAGTAACAACTCAGTGTTCAAGTAAATATTTTTTTTTATATCAGATAGTCGACTATCAGATGTAAAAATAATATTTACCCATTGGCAAGTGATGATGTAGTCTAGAATGGGAAACGGACTAGGCCTAAAATTAGAATTGTAGTCTGGGAAGAGGTTATCAGGGTCTGTGGAGTTGTGACAGTCTATTCTAATGTGCTATGAGTATACATTATGCGTGATATCATGTTCTTTGGAGATAATTACAATTTTATTCACATACTGAATATTGAACTGTTTGAAACAATGATAACACTAAATTTGGAGTATAAATGAATAAGAACAGTTGTGTGCGGCACTCTATGATTAACCGGTGGAGTCATCTTGGTACGGCTGGTTTGGAATACAATCGCACCATGATAGTTTCCGAGTAATAAGCTGTTTAAATTTAAAAAGAAGCAAATGGACATTCGGAACGCTGGGCTATCAAGAAAATACAGCTAATGAGGCTCACAACATGCCTCATTATCTTCATCGAGCCTTTATAAAGGCCAAAACGCAGCGATTATTCTGTATCACCCGTATTGACTACTGCTGAAAACATCCTCCTTCATTAAGGAGGCGTTTGCCATAATCCCCACGCTTAGCAGGCGCCTTTGGGTTCGCAGAGTAAGATAGCAGTTCCTCAGAAGGGTGTACCTGCCCAATTCTGGAATATTTACTTAATAATAAGGCTCCTTTTACTAATTATCCTTACGCCTGTACAAAAGTCGAAAGGCAGTGCATTATATTATCAATCACAAGAATCTCCAAGGATAGTGGAAGGAAGTCTGTCCTTATGGAAATAATACATTGCATATGTGAGGTCCACATAAGTAGATAAAGAGTTTTTCATTTTATGCATTCATTTTAATAGTTATTCCGCATATAAGTTGTAATTAGAAGGCTTTTGAATGTAGTAAATATCTAACATTAAAATAAAATGTAGCTACACGAATAATGTAGGACTTACTTGAAAATGTAGTACACAAACGCACAAAATGATTAAGGAAGTACGTGCGTAGGTTAAACTCGCGCTCATGTACGTACTTTCCTCTCTGCTTGAATACTGTAATACATTTTACATCGGAAAGCGGTACTTTTATTTGTAGAAGGGAATAATTCAGCGAGTCGGCGCGTTGTTCGGCTCAAATGAATAAGTAAACAATAGGCGAGTTAGGAGGAACTGTATGTTCGTATAGTTGGGTTCCATTGGCTCGGGGCTTCGCTCTTACTGTCTAATGGTTTACTCGAGACCTAGTCCCACGAGGCTGTTTAGATATCACCAGCTTCTTGTCTTCCTATTCTTACATGGGATCAGGAGAACATATTTTCTCTAAGAGAACAATAGTTGACACATAAAGAGATAGCGTAGCTTAGGGGTTATGGATCTAATAAGTAAATTATGTTCTAAAGTATCCTAAGATACTAGAACCAAAGAAATAATCGTACACACTAAAAAAGCATCGTTTATTTTAGATACAATTAACAGGGTGATAGGGTATTTTACGAATGGCAGCCGACTATTACCTACTTAGCTACCATCAGGTAAAAATCTCTTGCCAAGCACCTAGCATTGAATCCCGACAGCTATGCTTGAGAGCCAGTAATTCTAGGTTAGCCGCATTATCGCTTACCATCAAGTGAGTTAGTGGTCAAAGGCTAGCCAATCATCAATAAAAAATATATTCTTATGTAAGAACGTTATAAGAACGTATTGAAGTTTAATGTATTCTCTAGCTACACGAGAACATGCATGTATAAAGTTTAGGCCTTTGGTTTTGTGGTCGGCGCTTGGCATTAACAATTATAATTATTATGTAGGTCAATAGTAGAAATCAATATTTCTATAGTGATCGCCCGATACGTGATTTTTGGTTTATCATTTCGCAGGTTTTTAAGAGACGCCTTAAAAATAGTTCATTGTATTCCAGAAAAACTAAACTTATTATTGCTAAATAAAAAACAATCAACAATTGTATTCTCATCATTTGCCAAGTTTAATGATGATAAAATAATTAGAACTGCATCTTTTTTCAATGGCTGCATGTCTTTTTTTACAAAACACTACACGCTATTTAAAAAGCTAAAGTAACACTACTGCAATGATAATTAGAATTTAGGCAACCTACAGGCTATTGCAAGCCCACAGTAGGCAAGTAAAATTTAAATTTTATAAAATACTAGGTGACCCGACAAACGTTGTTTTGCCATATAAATTATTTCCCTTTATATAAAAAAATTAAATGAAAAATGTTACCAATAAAAGTATGTGACAGTACGACCTCTCTGAAGCTTGGCCCGCTATAGTTTTTGTTTAAATATCCTAATTAAACTTGTTTTTAATATAAAATCTTAACATACAACAATACTGGAGTCTTTAAAAAAAGTCGTCTGAAAATCCCTTTTCTCGTTTGTGATGCGTCCATTTGTTACAAATTGCTAATCAACCCTTTTCTTAGAAAGGGATAGGGACTTGCCTAAAGATTGACCTTTTTCCCACAAAGTGTTATGTTCGCAATCGACGGCCCAAACTGAAATATCCACGATTTACTACCACGGCTAATAATTACTTTCCCCAATGATAAAATAAATTGAGTTTCTCTTAAAAATATATCTCGATTTCCGAATCCTATTTATATCGATATCGAAGTACTATCTAGACGAAATCGTTAAGTCTTGTTACGTTACGTAACGAGAAAAAACAAGATTAGGTTTTCTCTCATTTCTTTTGCGTTGTGTATTTTACATAATAATGGCGGGGCACGTTTTATGGGCGAGCCACGCGCGCGCGCACGAATCTCGCCAGGAGCGTAATCAGGGCAGCAAGAGTTTTTAGTGACAAACTGACGATACAACCATATTACTGCCCCGAAACTTAGTTTATCACCGTGCCGTATCAGAGTACGTAAACATTATTTTTGTGTCCCTATAACCACAAAATAAAAACAATTTTTCTTATTGATCCGAAACAAAATACGAACAAATCACCTCTTAATTTTTTTGTAATTAAACTTTATAGTCCCTTCTTTTAGATTTGTTTATGACATGCCTTTGTCTATAGTTTGCTGACTGTCACACCGTTTCATATAAACATCCTGTGACCTCATTACGTCCACAGGTTTCGCGTAATATATTTTTTGCTTTAACGTAAGTTGCGTGCTTTCAGCATAGCCTTGTGTAACTAAGGCGGATTAAAAAGCATTATCTATGCGGACTCGAGAGTTTGTGCATTTGCAATCTGTTTTCAACCTTCAACCCCATTGGAATCGATGAGGTAACAGCGCTTCTCCGTGCGCTGAAATTTCACCTTGCAAATGGATTTTTACATTTATCTGCGTTTTGTGGTTCTTTTGAGTTTAACACACAAAGGGTTTAACGTTTATTTTACTTGTTACTGTTTCTCTGTGAGTCTTGTCTTTGATATTTCGAGGGTTTCGGTGTTATTGTGTAAAGCCCTTTTATGTTTGTGACCGATACGCTACGAGAGTTTATACTGGTGATACATTGTGTCGTACCTTTTACTCGCTTTACGTACATCTAAAACTCCATGCACACTCAGAAACCTCTATTATTATTTTTTGCAATAGTACCATATTAATTCAATACGGCTGATTACTTGCGTGTGAAGCTTCATACCCCGAACATAGCACAGCGTTCTGCATTTCGAAATGTTCAGTTGTGGCTAATTTTACGCAACAAAACATTTCGGCATAGCTTGTATAACGCCCTAATTATTCCGTTTCGATGGACGCTGGATACGGTTTCAGTTCTAATTTTAACTTTCTGAATGTAATCAACCATTTTAGACTCCCTTAGTTTACATTACTCAATATTTTGGACGATTAAAAGTAATAAGTTGCGTTTGTAATATGGTGGGATTATACAACGTATAACATACTACGAATATATAATATACGTTTTACGCTTATAACGGTTGCGATTTAACAATAACTCAAATTAAATATTAGGGGACTTCAAAGTATTCTCGATATGGATATTAAAGAAAAGACGGCAAAATCTTGATGTGCCTTACTTTTGCCTGTTTTGTTATATTCAATATGCAAAAACCCCGTTCGAGTCCCAGAGTACTGTGGGCCTTTCGGTCTATTTTGGCACATTCCGACCAATTACGGGACGAATTTCTTCGGAGGTGCACACCTGTTCGTTTCCAGTAACGAAGCACTGATAGGGTTTTCACCACAAAGCTCCAAAAACTCTGTACAACACAACATGTATTGTTTCAACGGTGTTGTGAGCATTTGTGGCACCCACAGCGAGTACAAGTTTCTCGACCTTTTTCACTGTTTTTAAGTTTAACAAGGACAAACATTTTGTCAGGAATCTAATTATATCATGATGCACTTTATTTTGATGTACGTTTTCCCATCAGACATTGTGTTGCACTCGAAGCACGAGTGTTGAAAAAAAACGAATGCCTGTAAACCGATGAAATTATCTAATTATCACTTTGGATAATGTCATAAGAGAACCATAGACAAAGTCTACTCTAAAAAGTTCCTTTGCACAGAATATTTTCGATAATAAATAAACGTTTCATCAAACATCTCGTTAATAGTTTTCTGAATTTGTGCTGAAAAAGTAACTAATATAGGACAAACTTTCCTAGTAAATCATTAGAAGTGCTACTGGATTTTTTGCAATGCTATAGCTATAAACCTATAATAGGCAGGCAGCCTCAATATTGAACCCATTTACAGTCGGCACCATGAACAAGCCTCCAGGAAAGTGAAATTAACAAGTTATGAATATTGTATTCTAATTATATGTGTACATACTGTTTCTTGGTACAACACAGATCCTAATGCGAGGATATACGAGTATGTAAATAACATTTATTTTGTCACGGTTAATAAATATTATGAATTTTAAAACATACAAAATTTGCATATTGCAAATGCTCGACTGTTAGCGGGGCAACTGCCCTTGAGAACCAGTTCTAGGCTTAGCCTGTACGTTTTCGACTACATTATCACTTACCAACAGGTGAGATACTGAAGAAAGGCTAATATATCAGCAAAATAAAAACAACATAAAAATAAAACTTACGAAAAAGAGTGTGCAATATTCCAAAGTAAATAACTTACATAGCTGGCTCGCAATTTTGCTACGGCGTAGCCTTCTCGTAGCGCCCGTCTCGCTACACAAAACAAAGGCGCACATTTTCAGCTGCGGCAAAAATTACGCTTGCTCAGTTTTATTTAAAAAATCTTGGATTACGTTTCAAAGGTCGAGGTTGTTCACCGCCGCTGAAAGAAATATTACTAGTGCTTAAGCCTTCAATTTTTCGACCCTCGCTTTTACGTTGTATAATGACAATGCAACATTTTGATGTAGGTAAGCCGGTGACTGTACAGGCAGCGACAACAGTAAGTGTTTTACATAAATGTTCACATGTACTATATTATAATAAGAAAAAACTATATATTGACATCTTTACAGCTTAAAGGCTAACAAATAATGCAAATAAATTCTGTAAATAACCTACATAATTGGAAGCATTTGTATTTTTGAAGAAATATCTCGAAGAGTGTTTAATAGTGATGAAAGGTATCCTTTGTGGGCTCTGGGACATCGCTTTGACAAGTTTCGTTCAATTACTTCAGAAGAATACTCATGTAAACATAAATCAACACTTTTTAAACAAGTGATTCACGTTTGTTAAATACACATTAGGGTTGTTAAATACACAAGGCTGTTTACTATGTTCACTCAATATTCTTACTAACCGAATGGTAGCAGTTATTACTACCGAGAATGTCCAAGGAATTAAGAAGACTGTTAGGTATCAAACCGAAGCCAAAACTTTATGTTCTTGCAGAAAACATACCGGAACGGTAGTAAGATGATAATAGTAAATATTATATTGAGAAAATGCAAAAAAATGTTTCCTTGCAACATTAACTGGCAACTGTCATTATGTTGAATTGTAGCTAACGAGCGACCCCAAACTTATCGAGCAGTTAAAAATGGCAGCAAAGCTAATATTACGAAAAATCGTAAAATTTTAGTTTATTTTTTATTATTTTTGTAATTTTGCTAATGTAGAAAATTTTAAGGTTAGCTCTTGCCAGCAAGAGAAGATTGAGATTTAAAATTTTCTATGGCCTCTAAATGATGGAAATATAATTTAACGATCAATACCTAATTATACGGGCCTTGTTATCTTATTACGATTTTAATTATATATATTAACTATTAAAAATAACTAGAGGAAATGTATATGATATAAGTACTATGCCGTACTATGTATGTCTATACAATTTAATATGTATTTTTTTGTACCTACAGCCCGGTAGCTATTAATTGTGTTGTTGCTGTTGAATGGAATCCCTGGAGCCTCGCTATAGCCGTATGTGCGCTACATTCTCTCAATTTGCTTTTTTACAGTTATCGCCCTTTTTGGCTTTGTTTCCTTTTTCAACAGCCACGCGTTATTATGGTAATTCAGTCAAGGACGCGCCGCGTAATGTAGATATACCTATTATGAACCGATACACCCGAAATCGATTCCACGTATTAAAAAGTTATTATTTATTTACTTTAGCTTGAATAAAAAAAGATAATTGGAAACAGAAAAAAAATATTTGTTCCATTATTTTGACTACGTGAAGTTCATTATCTACATATTATAACATCATACACGATAAGGGTGTTGATAAGTTAGCAACATAACAGTAAACATTACAAATAAGAGATATGAATGACTTAGCATTCCATGGATTCACCGTGTGAGTCCATCGCGCTGCAGAAGAAGAGACCCATGTCACAGTTGTTGGGGACTACATAAGCGGCTCCTTTGTGAAGTAAACAATGCTCCCCTCCACCGATCGAACCTTCTCCCCTGCCTAATCAAATTTGATAAGGTTCTACTGATGTCGCCTTGGATACACGATCTAGGATGGTTATGGGATGTTACGGTTGTTCTCGACAAGCCAAGGTCTTTTAGTAGGTTCTAAAGGGATTTGCTCCATCGATCCTGTCGATGTCGATGGTAAACCCCTACATAACTGTTACTTATCCATTGTACACGATACTCATAGTAGTAGAGTAAATAATTTTTTACCGTAGCATAATGTACACGTCGAAAGTTAGCAAGTTCGAAATAACTACGGCCAATATAAATGATATAGGTGCTATACTGTTACCATATAATGCTTATGAGTCAAAGTAGGGCATTACGTAAATTATATATCTAGAGCTGGATTGAGTAAAACACACGACTTCGCACATCCATCCAAACTTAGCTTCATAATGAAAGGGACACAATCGGATAATCCCGGGGACTCTTCATTCAAACTCATTAAAATTGTTCAGCTGGAAAAAGGTTAATTGAGCGATGGTGTACAATTTGCTTGAAATTTGGACTAATTTGCAAAAACGTGGAAACCTCTCAGAGGCCGGAACAAAGAGAGATTACAATGTCGCCGCGAAACCTTCACGGCCAGGTTCTTTCTAAGGGAAATTGTAGCTAAACTCTTTCAGTTGGTAAACTCGAGGACCTTTTGTGGAACAAAGTTCCCTTTTAAAAAGAGCCACGAACCTTTGAGGTCTCTTTAGCCTTCCTGTTATTGTTTATTTATAACAGAGGCGGTCATGGGGTTTCGGGTGGGGGGGGGTATTTTGGGAGCTCGTAGTTATTGTAATTGGCTTTTGACTTCACTAGAGGCTGCTTGTTCTAGAACTTTTAGATAGTCATTATTGCTTGCAACGACTTCTTGGGCTTCGGTGCAAACTTCGCAAACGTATTTTTTTTTTTAATTTAAAATCGTGTTTGTTAAGAATAGATAAAAAATACAATACGAATTACTTCTATTCTTCAATTACAATTGCACATATATAATTCAGTGTAGCTTTTTTTCATCACGTCTTTTGAAAAATTACTATTTCCTTTAGGACAAAGGGAAGAACATTTATTTTTGATTTCTATGAAAGTTTGAATTTTCTCTGTTCTGATTGGTCCGCGTTCGTGCTTCTAATAGATTAGGTGTGAAATAGGTAACATATTTGATGAATTAATAATATAATAACAAATACTCTTAAAAGTATCTTAAAAAACATTAAATAATATTCAAATAAAACACTTTAAAAAGTATATAATTATATATCTAGTGACAATTCCGCCTAATTTTCCTGCTACCTACGTGCCGTCACAAACATCACGCAGCCTAACCGGAAGAATATCCGACTAGTTTCGTTTCTAAACGTAGCATCTTCAGGAGGTCTTGACTCGCCGAGCGCACGATCGAGTTTTTGTTATTATTAAATGTGGATTTCCGCAAATTAACGCCTGAATCTATTCATTAAATTAATAATATATTATTATTATTAGTTTTTATGGCCGACCACCTACCTGCCTTAACTAATTAGAAACCGGCAACGACCTGCGTTATTTTTACCAAATCACACAAATCTTTCCAGTAAAAATAACGCAGGTCCAAGCCGGCTTCTAATTAGTTAATTTTGATAAAACTCGCGATAGTTTTCAAAGCGAACCTACCTGCCTGTTGCAAACCCTATTTGAGATTGATCTCGTTGGTAGTATACCCTTTACCTTTCGGCGAATTGAGGTATTAATGTAGCTGAAACTTTTTGTGCACTTAATGTGCAGCAAACCCCCACTCACGACGTTATGTGCGGCTCATTCAGAGCTTTTTCTCTCTTAGTCGCGTTCACGTCATGCAATAAAAAGCTACGCGGCAATATTTTTCATTTCAATTATATTTCAAGCTGTCATCGTCATTTATCAAAAGAATGTTAATAATAATAAAATACTTATATAGTACAAAAAACTTAATGACATTGTAAGAGTTTACCATTTATTGCCGTCATAATTGCAGGTACATAAGATGTTGTACATTAATGAGTTTCCGATTACAATTTATTCTTACGAGTGTTCAGCTTAATTATTTATAGAGTTAAATATAAAAATCCACATGCATTAATACAATTCAATCTTATAATTATTTTGAAAATATTCTTGTGAATACAATATATATGTTCAAATCAGTAAGAATATAATCAATAATAATAATAGGTCCCAAACTAGACATCTTATATATATATATATATATATAGATGTCTTGGGTACCCTTATTTGCCTACCGTTTACATTTAAATGATGAGTGTCTTGCGCAAAACTGTACTTACATTTTCTTAACATAGTACAAACAGTTGTCAGAAATCTATAAGCCTAAGCATAAGCCTTTATGCTTAGATTTCTGATACGAAAACAGACAATCTAGTTTTGCAAATATCTAACCAATGTTAAACATAAAATCTCTCAAAAGAAAAGTAGGGGTTACTTATAATATAAATATTTTATTATATACTATTACACACTAAGTATTTTTATTATTATATATACAATTCAATACTGTTTTTATTATTTGTATAAATAAAAGAAAAAATTATATAAAGAAAAAATATAACCTATGGCAATTAGGCTTAATGTAGAAATTACAAAATGTGGGTGTGGGTAGTTGCAATGTGATGATAGTGAGTCGTACAGTGTGTGATTAATGCTGTGGTGCTGATGTGACTAGAAGCGATCTGTCTTTCTTAGTGATTGATGGACAATTATGAGTTCTAGGACAAAAGCAGACCCTGAGTATAAGAAGGTTATAAAACCAATCTGTGCAGGGATTTACCAAAAGACAGAATTATGTATAGATGAAACGCTAGTCTATTAGTTTATGCCCAATCTATCTATAAAGTTCAGTTCAGTGTGAGGTCTCAGTTCGCGGCAAACTATTAGTATCTTGAAATCAGTTCGTCATCTCGAAGCGAGCCAACAGCGTCACTATAAGATAACGTCATTGATCATGTTCACTTGCTTGACTGCCACTGACAGTCTATATCGATAGCATTGTACACTGTACTGTACGATAATGTTACCAACTTTTTTATTTTAACTGACTTCTAAAAGAATAGGGCTCCTGATTATTCTCGACCACATTACTTCTAAATATTTATACTCATTTTAAAATGTATGGCGACAGAATGTGGCTTGGGAAATGTATAATTGACCTTCATGAGAGCGTCGTAGAAGCCTAAATTGAATAAATGATTTTGACTCGACTTTTCACTTGTGGCATGCTTAATAAATCATGGTCAGGCGTTACTTAGCATTACGATTGAGACAAAACCGAAAGAATTTTCTTGATTCTTCTTCACTTTGAAGCACTTTTGGCTACGTAGCGTTTATGACGTCACGTCGCTCGGCTTAGCAGGAAAATAAGGCGGTTTGCCACTAGATTTATTTTTCAAAAATATTAATTTAATGTTTAGTTAACTAAAGTAAAATAAAATTGTCTACGATCCCATACTGACAGACGGTTTAGTATCGCTTAGTCTACGGAGAGACTTTGCACCTCTCTGCGTATTCTAGCAAATGTACAACGGAGAGTGTTCTGAAGAGCTGTTCGATATGATACCAACTCCTGAATTCCACCAGCGCACAACTCGCCATCGACGCGATATTCACCCCACTACCTTGAGCTTCTGCGCTCGACTACGCAACGGCGGCGATCGACTTCTCTTCTCGAATAAAGATTCGGAGAGAAATTCCCGTCGAGGTCTTTCTTCTGCGTATGTACCGTTATATAAGGTTATTTAATAGGGGCGTCATAAAATTCCTTCGCTGCGGCTGCGCGTTGGCAACCCCATTGGTGTTACAAACGTCCATCGGTGACTGTGACCACTTTCCATCAGGTGGGTCGCCTATCTGTCAGCCAACTATTAGGCAATAAAATAAAAATAAAAGATTTGAAAACTGTCACATTTAATATGGTTATCTTACTTTAGAGCCTTCTTGTAATTTTTGTCTATACTATGAGTTTTGAATAAAGTTTGGTCCCTGGATGTAAGCGGTGTTAGATGAGATACTGTTATCATTGATATAGTACAGCGATAACGTCGACCCTGTCCTTACGGTGGCGGCAGAATGTCGATGTGTTCTCCGGGACCCTATCAAGATAACCTTCTCTCATCTTACTGCTGGGGTTTGTACGTTTTTCTGCAGGATTTGATCCACCCAAGCCCATGGAGCTTCCCGGGATTTTTTGCTAAAATACATGAAGCATATCATGCGTTCTTGCAAAAATAAAAATATTAAAATAGCGCTATGCACTTCCGTGTGCAGATGAAGAGGATGGAGATCATAAGGGTGAACGGATGCGAGACCAAATAAAGTAACTGCTTATTACACTGAAACTACGTCGATAATCAATCGAAATACTGCTTTGTAAGCCCTTGAAAATGTAAATATATATATATATATATGTATATATATGTCCTTAACATTTATATATACGTATTACATATATCAGAGTGGTACACGTAACAGTGTGCTCCGGCAGCTGTCCTACTCCGGCAGCCAGTTCCTATTTTAGGTTTAGCTTATTTACACTATCGGCTTCGTCATCACTTACCATCAGGTGAGATAGTTGTCAAATGCTAACCTATCAATTGTAAGTCACATGAATGCTCTCATTGAAACAAGTCAAATAATACTTAGATTTAGAAATAGTGTTTTCGATTTAGCCTTTATTGTGTAATGTGATATTATTTCAAAATTTTTTTTTTATATTCGACCATTCACTTTGTACTGGAAGACTCCTGGATTATACCTATCGAGAAATAAAGACGTTGGTAGAGTGTTCCATAAATCAGCCTTACGAATAATAAATGTCGATGGAAAGCGTTTCGGGCGTATATTTAGAATATCGACCATATACGGATGTCGTGTTCCTGTGGGTCTTGTTGTCCGATTAAAGAAAGTTGTCATTATGTGGGACTTATTCCATGTGTGAGTTTAGTAAAAAATGCTCTTAATTCATTTAATGTGTAATTCAATCACGTGTCATTCATACGCGATTGAATTACACATATGTTCTTTTATTAATTAATGTTCTTTGATATCGTCAAGTGGTATAATCGCTTTAGAATCTGAGGCAACTGGGTTTAATGCCAGATAGCTATGGGGTTATTATTTAATTTTTTTTATACGAGTGCAAAAGTTTTAAGAATTCTCTAAAAAGCTACCTAAAATAGTGATAAAAATATTTTTCACATAAACGAAACCGACTTCCAACACTGAAATAATTTGTTGAAGTCGGTGCTGACTGATGATTATTCAAAACACAGACCTCAAATTATCATGTTCCGACTTCCACTAGTTATTTCATATTTTTCAATGTCGGAAGTCGATTCCGTTTTTGTGAAAAATATTTTTCTATTTCTCATACTTGGAAAGTAGTGTTTCATTGATCCGAGTAGCGTAAGGGCGGGACGAACTCATATTAGTATAATTATGCTTTGCTTTCCTGTATTGCTTCCTTCTCTAGGTTGGTTTGTAATAAACTACAGATACTGGCACAAAATATCTATGGTACTTGTAACCATGGTAACCATACTTGTAAACAATATAAGATGTCTAAGTTTTTCGTTCTAAAATACTCTGGTTTAATAAAACAAATAATTAACACTACGGTTTTGCTTGTGTAAAAGCTAAAATAACTAGTTTATAATAAATGAATGTGACTTTCTTTCTTGTGTAAATCTCGCAATCGCTGCAATATGGTGTGTAGGGATGCTTTACGCCACCATGTTCACAAATCTGTAGCTAACGAGGACCCTGCCAAAGTCTGGAAATTTCTCAGGTCATTGGGCATAGGTAAATCACGACAAGAGTCTATTCCAAATGATTTAAATATCAATTCTCTCAACCAACATTTCTCTTCGTCATCTGATATTAACATCTCAGATAAAAACAATACCTTACGTTACCTTTCAACTTTACCGACTCCCGACCATTCTCCATTTATTTTTAACCAACTATCCGCTTGTGATGTTAAGAAGAGCGTAATTTCAATCACTTCCAATGCTGTTAGTGTTGGCGGCATAAATCGTAACATGGTTATGCCCATCCTGGATGTTATACTTCCTGTTCTCTGTCACATTTTTAATAACTCTGTCTCTGATGGAGTATTTCCCTCCATTTGGAAAGATGCTCAAATTATTCCCTTGGCTAAAAAATCAAACCCTAAATCTTATGCAGATTATCGACCCATGTCTATACTTCCATTCTTGTCAAAAGTGTTTGAGCGTCTTATCTACAACCAAATTAGTTAATTCTTATCTTGCCATAATCTTTTAAATCCTTTGCAATCTGGCTTCCGACCTGGGCATAGCACTGTTACTACTCTAATCAAAATTACTGATGATATCCGTCTTGGAATGGATAATGGCCAACTTACCGTATTAATTCTATTAGATTTTAGCAACGCCTTTAACACTGTTAATTTTGACATTCTTCTTGCTCTCCTTCGCTCAATTAACATTTCTCCAACGGTAGTTGATTGGTTTCACAGTTATCTGTACGGGCGCAGGCAGCGTGTCCGCCTTGAAGATAAATACTCTTTGTGGTGTAGCACGTCAGCCGGTGTCCCGCAAGGTGGCGTCTTATCTCCTTTATTGTTTGCTTTGTTTATTAATTCCATTTCTCACAACCTCACTTCTTCCTACCACCTATATGCAGACGATCTACAGATTTATTCTAAAGCCCCAGTGAATAAACTTTCTGAAGCCATTCAGATTGTTAATGCTGATCTTAATCGCATAGCTAATTGGAGCAATTCTTTTGGGTTACAAGTAAATCCCATTAAGACACAAGCAATAGTCATTGGTAGCTCAAGATTACTGTCATCTATAGACTGGACATTACTTCCTCAAGTTTTCTTCGATGGTATTGTTATTCCATTTAGTAGCTCTGTAAAGAATCTTGGAATAACAATGGATCGCTATATGAGGTGGGATCAACAGTTACAGATTACCAGTCGCAAGCTATTTGCATCAGCAGGATCCTTAAAAAGGTTGCGCAACTTTCTTCCAACAGCCACTAAAATTGCATTAGCTCAATCTCTTACTTCCAATTCTTGACTACGCTGATGCCTGCTATCTAGATCTCATGGAGGAACAGCTAGATAAACTTGAGCGTCTTCAAAATTTCTGTATAAGATTCATATTTGGTTTACGCAAATATGATCACGTCTCTCAGTTTCGTTCTAAGCTCAATTGGCTGACAATACGTTTTCGCCGGAATGCTCATATTCTCAGTCTCCTTTACAATATATTGTTCAATCCTACATCCCCGCGCTATCTCAAGGAACGCTTCGATTTCCTTCACTGTTCTGCATACACTTTAAGGTCATCAGAAAATCTCACACTTGAAATCCATCCTCATACGAGTTCGTTTTATAGCAAATCTTTCACCATTCAGGCTGCCCGTTTGTGGAATTCTCTTCCTGTATCAATCAGACAAGCACCGACTCTCAAAATGTTCAAGGATCAAGTTAAAAGATTTTATTTGTCTAATTAATTATGCACTACATTTTTGTCAATGTCTATATTATATGAGATAATATTATAATTTGTATATATTTTTATATAATTTATGTATGTATCTATTTATGTATGTTATTATGTATATATACAGATATGTATTTATAATTATTGTATTTATTTAATTATTGTAAAAACCTATAAGTAATTTATTTTTGTACTATTATTTAGAAATAACACTAAAATTCGTTTTTATTTTAAAATATTTTATGAAATTTGAGTATGCCCTTTTTTTTTCATTATTCATTTTTGGACTACACCCGCCCCAATTGTTTTGTTCGTTTAACTCCATCCTAAGGTTGCCTGGTAGAGATCACTTTTAGTGATAAGGCCGCCCATTGTAACACTATGTTATTATTATTTAATTTGTAAACTTTTATATTTCATAAGTGGTGTAACAATAAAGAGTTTTCTATCTATCTATCTACTTTCTCAATTTAGTTTATTTTGTATAAAAAATTTAGTCACTAATTATGTTTATGTGCTAGAGAGCCAGTGTAAATTAAAAAAGAACCTATTTAGCGAGGCCCGCGGCGCTAACGCAGTGTATTCCATATTTAAAATTTAAAAGTGACAGATTAATTTTGCGGGATACTAACAAAATATAAAGTAGGTACCTAACTAAATATAAAAAAAAAACCTAACAAAAATATAACTTTAACTTCAGTAATTGCTCTAACTTATCAATTAATTTTAAATAGGTATCTACTACTCAAGTCATCATCAGTACTAATATTATAAATGCGAAAGTAACTCTGTCTGTCTGTCTGTCTGTCTGTCTGTTACGCTTTCACGCCAAAACTACTGGACCGATTTGAATGAAATTTGGTATAGAGATAGTTTGAGACCCGGGAAAAAACATAGGATAGTTTTTATCCGACTGCGCAAAAAGAGGTTAATGTTTTCGCGCGATAACCGACATACGCGCGGGCGGAGCCGCGCCCGGAAAGCTAGTTTACTATAAAAATATTTTAGATATACTACTATTACTACTTTTTGAAATTAAAAATAGAGTGATTAACACGGTTACTTGTAAGTCATCAATTGCTGCTCGAACTATAGCCGCATTAATTTCATATATAGGTTCTATTCATGTAATTATCATCAATAAATTTTATAGAAAACATACTATTTTACTCTCCTTATAATGATGCGTAGTGTTTAACAAGGGGGAAAATCATCAATCAGAATGTCGTAAATATTCCAAACAAAAATGTAACCCTATATTTCACAAATTGTTCTAACTTCTCAATTAATTTTTAATAGGTTCTACTCGATTATTAATGAATGATTTAGAGAAACTACCTATTTTTCTTTTCTTATATTCAAAATGAAAAGTATAGTGTGAAAGTCATAAATTCCTATTTGGAATATAGCCGCCCTGCAGCGCTTGGCCGTCTAAATACCTCGTATAGGATTGATTTTTTTCGACCCTACAAGGGTAACAATTATTTTTCACCCTTTTTAGAGATGAATACTGCTTAAAATATAATTAATTCGTCTCAAATACTATTCACCATCGACAACACCAAATACCATTAAATCATCCATGTAAATACATTTTTCAGTTTATTGAATGTAACTTAAATAATACTCAACCGATTTGATGAAATTTAAATCTGAACAACTCGAAGGTATACTCATCCAACAAAAAAATAATCATCAAAATCAGTTCATACTCTAAGTGATCACGTAACGAAAATTAAAACATAACATCTGAAATTAAACAACTTTAAACGGTTTAAATCGCGTTCAAACACTTTGCAGTGATTGTGGTCACGAAGTGACACAGTCCCCAAAAAAATAATGATAAATATACGCGATTTAAACCGTTTTTTAATTACTATGTGTAATAATCGCGAAAACCTAAGACAACATAACAATAGAAAGGAGATAAAAGGAGTAGCTCCTCCTTTTTTCGAAGTCGGTTAAAATACATACCAGGGTGGAATCTGGGTGTATACCTCTGTGTTAACATTTCAGGGATATACATAGCCTACATAGGTATATCAGGATAGAATTATTCAATCGCATCGCAGTGGAACTAAAATGGGCGCTCATATAAAATTCAGCGCATGCATCTGGCACCCTCTCGGAAAAGAAGTGGCAACCTTGAAATGTCTCCGTTAATCAATGAATTCCTTTAAAAACTCTTTTATTCCGCTGTCGTATCACCCATTACTCTCTTCGTAAAGTACACGAGCAGTTATTACAATTTCTCTGTCGATCGGCGGATCGTTCCCGCCACGTTCCCGAACCGTCCCGTTTAGCATTCAGTGCGTACCCCATTGTTCCTTATACAAATGCGCTTGGTACTTTTGTATTGGGAGGTAAACGTTGGCCTGCCTTTTAATTTGCCTTTTTGTTGGATAAAAAGGGCAATCTTCGCCGACGGTCTTCCCGACCCAGACCTTTCCTATCGGATGCTAACCTTTTGTTATATTGAAGGAACAATGTCTAGGTCAGTTTTCTATATTTGTTTCATCTATACGCTTCCAACCCTAGTTAACTGGAGTTGCCTTTTTTGCGTGGCAATTTGGCCGTCTAGTTACGTAGTCGGGTTGGGTTGAGTACCACCCTTCAATAGCACAATTTGTGTGCCCGAATCAGACTATTGTGGACACTTGTGTAGTGGCGTCAGGCAAGGACGCGCGGTAGCACTAGAGTTAGACCGACATCTATGCATATTTATTCTTTAATCTAGAACCTCGATGATTCGATCTATAAAACTCTCTCACTCTAATCTTACTTGTACATATCGAATCATTCAGGGTTTTCCGTTTGATAATGAGTAAGTTACGGCGGATAATCAACAGTAATGTGTTCGTAAAATATTTATAAGAAACTACACCCAAAAGCATGAAATAACTTGTTAAAGTCACATTATGATGGTCCGACTACCACAAGTTCATTCATACTTTTAGTGTCCAAAGTCGGTTATGTTTTTTTTATTAATATTTGCACTGCTTTTTTATGCATTCTACTTAAAAGATCATTCACTCGCCTAAAATACTGTTCACCAACAAATCGGTGATTATACTATAACTTGAAAACTACGACTACTCAATCGATTTTGATGAAATTTATAGAACCAATTTGGAGGAACCAATATCGCACGATATGTCCTTCTCGAGACCAGTATCTCATCTATTAAAATACATCATTCTTCCTATTTCGAGTCAGCGTGACCGTTGTATTAAATTTTGCTTGACCAGAAAGCAGTCACTTCGATTGCAAATAATACGTCATTTCATCAGTCCAACACAACAAAAGCCTCTTAAACTTCCCTTACTCACAATTCACTGCTGCAAAAAGTTTGAGACGAACTATCACTCGAACCTGCAAGTGGCAACATGCAGTTCGATTTGCGAAGTGCTTTCGTAATCCCAGAGAATAACTAATGGCACATGATACTCAACTAGATTACTGCACTCCAGAATCCGCAAATGGGTTCTTGCTGCCTGTAAATTAACGTTGTTTGACCCTGAGTGGAACTTAGTACCTCGGGCTAGCACGTGTTAGGAGGGTGACTGCATCTGTGACTGATTTCATTTCTTAGCGAAGGGGTGTTAGCCTCGGAGATAAAGGTAGATTAAGTTAAAGTTGCCACCTATCAGGGGTCACTCTCACTTTTCCGGAGCGAAGGAAAGTTACCGAATCAGCGTCCACCTCTCAATCAAGCAAACACGGCAGTATCTATTAGATACGTAGTGCTAGTATAATTAATTAATGGACCGTGCGATTTCGCGCTTGAAGATTGTTGTTTGCCTATACTGAAATTTGTTCAGCGTCTTGTACCTAATTTAGCGGTGTCTTGCGGCTTACGTTACGGTTCCTATTAACATCGCATTATACGTAAGGTTTGTATTGTAAGAAAATTCTCGTTTTGGTACGATTTAGATAAGATCAAATAATAGGTACGCGAGACAACGCGTCGGATATGTGTGATATATACACGATTCAGTTCAAATGAACCGACTAGTATTTGTGTGTATCAAAGAGAATTCATTAAAGGTATAAAGCACACCGTCATTACTCTTGATCCTTAGCGTTAACTGAAAGCTTAAATGTTCAGTTTTCGTACAGAATTGGTGTGGTGTTGTTTGCGTGGTTCTGCTTGTACCCACTTATGTTCATGATTCATACTCGATAAAGGTGAATAATCTGGTCTGGTTCGCTGGCCACAAGCACATATTTTTGAATTTTGAAACTACATTGACCTAGTGTAGAGCTTATACACGGTACTGTCCATATCCATGCTTACGTATTCAATGAGGAATATTCGATATCTTGCTTATGGATTCTCTTTGTTTGTAATTTGCGTTTGATGTTGTAAAACGCTTATTAAATCATAACATTTGAGTTCGGCGAATCAAATAGAAATTGAATACACACACATATATACTGACAAATCTCAATATAATTTGAACTTTGCATGGCCGAGCTCCGACTTTGTTTGTTGTGTATCTCTTGCTGTTTAATACATAATTATGAAACAGAACAAAAGTTTGCAGACAACTATATCTATATAAGCAGTAGTGTTGACTCTTGCGTCGTCTTAACTTTTCCTGTAGTTTTAGTTTATGTTTTGTAAGGGACACACATTATGCTTTGGCTCCCGTTATTTCTATTCCTTATAATGCCGTTGAAAAAAGAAAATAATACGATTCTTGGTACACAAACATACATTAGATCTGATTAGCTCCGCGCCCCTGGTCAGCTGAATTATCGGACATCTTAGTGCCCGTACGTATGTGAGGGATGATAAGATTAGGACCGGATTCTACCTGCCAGCTGCCAGAGATATCGACCAGAGTTTTTATTTCGTTACGTTGTGAGTAATACCTACGGAGGTATTAATTGATGTGTGATATAACACCATTATTATTTCAATAATAATATTAACTACAGATGCAAATTTCACCTGTGTCTGTTTGAGATTCAATAAACCTATGACCTAATTCGACAGAAGCGTACCTTGTTAGATGTGGTCGGCCAATGAGCGGAACTAATGTCGTTACGGCGTTAAAGTGGAGAACATGCTTTCTGTGTTTTGTACAACACGTGTGTATTCACCAAGGATAGGAACATCAGAAATATAATGCTTTGCAGATTGGATAGCCGTAAATAGAACTAATAATATTCTAAAATATAGTCTAGACATTGATTATTTAATCTGTCGCAAAGCATCTTACAGTATGTTCCCGCAGTTGCTATTGAGGGCCGCTAATTCTAGGTTAAGCTAGTTAAGAGCCAATTTCACCAATTCATTATTAATCGGACATTATGTAATCCGTCTTTAAATTAAATGTTGCTGCTAAAGGCGTGTTAAGTTAATTACGTTTCACAAAGAAAATTTGACAAGGCGTTGCCTAATCAAGCTTTATGTGAATGATGAGTGAACAATGAGTGATATTTATATGGATATATATAGTCTATGGTCCAAAAAGCTTATACGAATAAATTAAACAGTTTCTATGTTTATAACAATTGTCACAAAATATGGGGTCATACTATTCGATCACATCATATTGGCTAGGTCTATAATGCGACTGGTTTTAATTTAAGGTAAAAGCACTAATGCTAGCCACATTAAGGAAAAATAAGATGACAAAGAAATTTGTGAAACTTCTTATTTCAGGAAAGTTAGTAATAAGTGTAATAACATAAACCAGGCGTGATCTCATTTTGCTAATGTTAATTTTCTTCATCTGTATATGTATAAATATTCTTCTTCATTGTCAATCTCACGCTCGTCAGTTAGATCATCTAATCTATCTCCATATTCTATCCATTCCTTTTCAGTACTTGAGGCACTAACAGATATCAGTCTTATTAGTTTTCTTATTCACAAGCTTTTGACTTTTCTTAGCTAATTTCTTAGCAGCAAAGTTTTATTTCTTCTTCATTCTTCTGTTTTTATTTTCTTCGTTTCGTTTATTTCATTCTTTATCTCCTTGTTTTCGTAATATTGTTGCTATTGCCTGGAAGACACTACAGAGGGTATTTTTTTCTTGTTCCCTTTTTTTAGAATTTTCTTTAGGTGTTGGACAAAACAACGCTCTTTTAAAGGGACTAGGAATGATTAGACATAGAACTATATTACATATACATTATAAACATAGAATACTAATTATAAACATAGAACTATATTATGCACGGGACTGTGGAATTTTTGACGAAATTTATGGATAGTACTAATAATAATTGACACCTAATATACCCTAATAGTTGACACTGTCTTCTTTTAGTTAGGCTAGTGTAAAACAAACGAAACTCAGACAGAACTCTATTTTTACACCATAAAGGCAAAATTTGCAATAAAACAAGCCAACAAATTGAGGTTGATGAAACCCTAGTAGAAGACACATGTGTCATCTTTTAGGTTTTGATTAATTTCTGGTACCAATAGTAAACATCACTTAAAATTTATACAAAAACAAGCTAAAATAACAAGGAAATGGTCCTAATAAATCAATAATTTAACACATTTATAAAATCGAACCCAACAGTAGCCAATATTCATATATATAAGACAAAATCATACCTGAAAAAAGTCAGTTGCCTTACGAAAAACACTAAGAATTACACGCATAATGTCAACCTGCTGCCATTGTTTGTTGCAAACTATCGCCTTTTTGAAATTTGCTTCGGACAATGACTTAGCTTTTGAGCATGTATCATAGATGACACTAGGTGTCTTTAACATCAGTAGCAATGTTATTTGAATGATTATTTTTCTTATTAGAAACGATTTTTGTCGAAAATGTCATCTTTTAGTTCAGTGTCGGGCATTAGAGCTTTTACCTTACTATTATTGCATAGAAACTTCAACATTTTGAGATAGTTTTTTCTATTTCTGTTGTTTGTTTTGATTGAAGTTTGGTTGTCATGGTTCTTGTTTACGTCAATTTTCGTTGGTGTTTATAGTTCTTCATATTGCAGTATGTCTAAAAAATCGCGCGGGCAGAACTTTTCTTTAAGTGAAAAAGATTTGATATTACATCTCGTGGAAAAGTATAAAGATGTCGTAGAAAACAAAAAAACGGATGCTGTTACCACTTCAGCGAAAAATGAAGGTTAGCAAAAGCTAAGCAGAGAATTCAATTCTCTTAGTTCCCAGTATGTCCGGAATGCTGACCAGCTCAGGACATGCTGGGACAATATGAAAAGATCAGCGAGGAAAAACAAAGCAGAAGCAAAAAAGGAGATCTTTTTAACAGGTAAGAAAATAGTGTGATATTGCAAATATTATTCAAATTTGTCAAAAAATCATCACGTTCTGAAGAAAGTCACATATTTATAAATGTATAAGTTTTAATTAATTTAATTTAGGTAGTGACTAGTCTTTGTTGTTATATTGAGTGATAGACATTTATCTATCATATTCGCCTAATGAAATTTCATCCTAATCCATAAACTTTTTCTGGAAAGCCTTTGTTGAGAAAATAATAAGTGATGAAGAAGATAAATCATATATACATTTGAGTATTATAATGTTTTTAATTAATAATATTCTATAGTTGTTTAAGGAGGTGGTACTCCACATAATCCTCCGCCTGCAGCATTTGAAGACCGCGTGCAAGTATTACTTGGACCAACTTTGGATGGAATGGTCAATGAATATGATAGTGATGTCCAATTTCAAGCAACACAAGTAGGTTGCCAATGATTATAAAATTGGGCTTTATGTTGCAAGCCCTTTCATTATTTTTAAGGAAATTATGATGTGACTTATGCCAACTACTAGTAACAATATGTTTTATTGTCATTCAGGTTGAAACTTCAGAGCCTCCGATAGAAATAATTGAGTCTACGGAAATTGAAAGCGCTTCAGAATTAAGTAAGCCTACTACTACTCAATCACAGGTACTTACTCATACATAAATATGCAATATGTATGTAAGATTTCTTTAATAATTTGTTGCTATTTTTATAGGTATAATACTAAACACTAAATTTATTGTTAGACTATAAATTAAAACCAGCATTGGAACTGGCTCTCCAGCAGCTATGCAAGGACAAACCGCTTACTTGGTCAGGTTAACATTTGCAAAATATACTACCATCACTACTATTGCAGGATTCAAACTTGTATTTGTAAAAAAACCATGGACCTTATGTGACAATCCTTATCACTGCCACTCAATATGCTTACTGTAATAATATAATATACATACATATATTTATTGTAAAAGTACTCCTTGTTTCAGAAAAATGTTGATGTTATTTCGGAAGTAGTTTGGAAGAGCTGGTCTCCAGGTATACTTAAAACGCCAAAAGCAGAAGTACTGAAGACACATAAAGAAAAAGGTTTGGATTCTGGGCAGAAATGGATTCACCGGAGAAGGCCAAAAGATAGTCTGCAGAACATATCAATAAAGAAAAAAATTGCAATGACTGAGCTTATAGCAGAGAATGTACAAGAAGAATTTGCAGTAAAAAAACTTATTTTAGATGAGCAATTGAAGCAAGAAAAAATTAAAACAGAAATTTTGCTGATTGATTTACAAAACAAAAAAATTGACAAATGATTATATCTTGACATTACCAGTTTCTGTGGCAGGAGACGGGTTACTGAGGATATTTTGTTAACCTAATAATATATTTTGTTTATTGACAGTTTACAAACTATTTACATTTTATTTTTATGTTTGGTAGTAAGGTTAAATATTTGTGTAATGTCTAAGCAAACAAATAGTGCAGTAGTTATATGAAAGGGCTTATATTTCAGAATCATGTTTGTTTGATTATAGACCAAAATGTTATGCCAAAATGTATAAAATTCAATACCTATAGTGCAAGTTCTCATTTTAAGGCAAACTATTATGTAACAACAATAATCATTGTAAGGTAACATAAGCAGTTCTTTTGATTAAAATACTTAAATTAGTGCACCATATTGCCTTTTATTTAATAATAATAAAAGACCTAATTAACAGACACTTATGAAAAATAAAACCTATGTGGCACTTAAATACAATGTTTTAAAATAATCATTGATAATTCTCCTTCTCACAGCATTTATATCTCTATTATTTATATTTCCTTCTCTTTGCTCCCTTATGTGCCCATCTGCTATCACTTCTGCCCAAGGAGCTGAAAGTTGAAGTTCAGGGTCATCTGGTGGTAGATCTTCTTTAGCTTTAATTAAAATATTATGCAGAACACCTGTTGCCACTATCACAGGGAGACAATTTTTTAAATTAATTTGCAGACCTACTGCAAGAACAGGAAACCGGCGCTTCCATACACCAAACAACCGTTCTATAGGATTTCTACTCCTTATTTGTGACTCATTGTAAAGTATCTCTTCTGGGGTTTGTGGATTTTCTAGGGGCATCATAACATAAGGTCGGTTCATGTATCCACTATCAGCTAGTAACACACAATTGCCATAACGGCCACTTTCAAAAACAACATTTCTATATGAAGCATTCCATATTGTTTGGTCTTGGCTACTTCCTGGCCATCTTGCCACTAAATCCATTATTTCTAGATGTGCATTTCCAATTGCTTGTACATTTATAGACATATAGCCCTTTCTGTTTCTGAAATATTCAGCATGGTGACCACCAGGAGAGCGAATACGTACGTGAGTACAATCTAGAGCACCAATGACTTTCGGGAACCGGGCTATGTCGTAAAAATCTAACTGTGTCTTTTGAAGTTCTTGGTTTGTGTTGGGAAATTTTATAAACTGACGGCTTAGCGCAGCTATTGCAGCAGTTACTCTGTGAATAATTCTGTGTGACGTAGATTGGCTTGCTCCACAGTAGTCTCCTATTGTTATTTGCTGGGATCCGGTGGCATAAAATCTTAATGTCAATAGAAGTTGATTTATAGGGGAAATTGATTCGTTTCTGGAAACAAAAGCACAGAAAGTTGGTTTAAGTGTAAGGTTATGTTATAATTTCAAAATAGTACAGATACCACTGTGAAGGTGTACTTATTAATAACTATCAATGGTGATATAAGCTTTTTAGTATCTTCTTAATAACTCACCGATTTGAGGGGTATTCTAGCTTATCTTCAATCAAATTTAACACATCCAAGGTAGATTGTTTCGTTAAACGAAATCTTGAGGAAAAATCTTTGTCATCATATTCCTCAAAATAGTTGTGGCGTTCTCTGAATATCCTATGGCGTCTGTCCATATTTTCTATTATATCTAAATAACGAAAATTATCTTCCTCTTCATTTAGATAATTCAGAGCAGCTTCCATTTTGAACTTCCAGTTTCCACTGAACTTATTTGGAAACAGATGATGTGTTTCTCGGCTACTTAGCAGCGAAATACAACAATCATAGATCAAATAGAATAGTTATCAAAGATTTTATATGTAATACGGAAAATCTATTAAATACTCATAGCAGCTGACTGTTTGACAAAGACTGATCTCTCGTTAAGCAGTTAACGCACCTTACAAGCTCTGATCAAATTTAATGTCAGATTAACAGATATAACCTCCCGTTAATGCATGGTGGGACACTCGTTAAAGATAACACTCCGTTATCTGTCATAACAGGGCGTTAAATTAACAAACAGTGTATGGTGAAATTGGCTCTAAAGCAAATAAAATTGTTTATCAGCAATAAAAACGAACTTTCGTTGCCATCCCCGTAGAGATCTCTCCGAAAATCTAGTTACCTTAATATATTTTGATAATGATCACAATTTATTGTTTTAGATTAGAATATTGAGTGTAATGAGATATCCTTCGTGGTGTCCCATTTCTGTTGGTGTTTGGTTAATTTTTATATGGTAGGACGATGAAGTCCTTCCTTGTAGGTTTAGGCGGTGGCATCGTGCAACAATCAGATGTTTATTGACTATAATTGGTGATTCATCTTCAAATGTCGGAGTTTTTATACTTTGATTGTACTGAGGTATAGGGTCTCTTATCTGCAGAGACCAAAAAACGTTTCTCGTAGCGATGTTTCAATGTTTCTGCTAGTCATCTAATTGATTTTCTTTTGGGTAACATTAATTCGTTCTTAATCTAAGGAGGTTCGTCATTTTTATTTATAAAAAGCAATGTAAAGGTGAAGTAATACAATTGCGGAGTTTCGTTCTGGTAAAAGGCAACGATGCCTGCGAGGTACAGGAAGAAAATTCACGTGATCGATGTTTCGTGTTCCCCTGTTTTCTACTTCAAAACTGTGCCGATTATTTTTGGTATATAAGAAAAGTATCTCTTGGTTTCTTGTACATTAAAAACTATTCAAATTTGTTTGATGGTACTCTGAACATGGCGGTAAAACGAAGCATTTTTTACGATTTTCATCATATTCTCTTTAGTAGTGATGAGTTGCTGAAAAAAGGAAATGACAGGGTCGTGTTTAAAGCTAGCTTAGATTGTATGAAAAAAAAAAACAAACCGCTCAGATTTGCATGACAGGGGAACACGAAACGTCGATATCATTAATTTTGTTCCTATTGCTATCACGCCTTGTTCCTTCTTAACACACATAATCACGCCTGTACACCCTGAAGGGGTAGGCAGAGGTGTGTAAACACCTACGTTTCGCCAATTGGGTTTTAGGCTCATGTGATAGGGGGCGAGCCTATTGCCATTCACCTGGCACAGTTTAAGGGTCATACAAAATGTTTTCTCTAACACATTGGACGAAACACAAGAACATATTCCGAATTGGCTGCTCATTTGGCGCACTTTTCCCTTACGAGACTCACGAGAACAAATGAGGATAACAGACGGACTTGTATTATGTTATGTATTATGAAAGCAAACATGATATACCACCCCTCAAGATAGTAGACGTGACATCGTGTGTGTATTGTCTATAATGTTATAAGATATATATAAATACACATATACACTAAATTATAAAAAAAATAACTAGATATGCTACAGTTGTAATGTTAGTCCAGACTCTCAAAACGACGTAACTACGCCAAATGTCTAATTAGGAATACGTCTAACTAGAAAAATCTCCAACAATTGAAACGAACAGATGTACAGATGCGAGCTTCTGTCTAGCACGTTCTACCTCTATATTCTCTAAAAAAGTTGAAGCAGCTGCTGCAAACGATGCAAGGCCTGAGGCTGTATTTTTGTCCAGCTGTTCCCAACTCGCAAGTTCCCACGGCCCCACGAGCAGGGGAGAATCTCTGTTAAATTTGCACATTTAAAAGCAAATGGTTTTTCTACCTTGGTAAGTGGTTACACTTTGTTAGATCATTTTGTAAGATTAGAATTTCCTTTAAAACTTTTGTAATTTTTTTGGGAACTGTAATGTCCCAATTTTATACGTTTGGAAAAGTACGGCAATATAGAAACTTTTGTCAAAATTAAGTAATTTCAGAATCAGTACTAATATTATAAATGCGAAAGTAACTCTGTCTGTCTGTTACGCTTTCAAGCCAAAACTACTGAACCGATTTGAATGAAATTTGGTATGGAAATAGTTTGAGACCCGGAAAAAAACATAGCATAGTTTTTATCCAACTGCGCAAAAAGAGGTTAATGTTTTTGCGCGCGGGCAGACCCGCGCCCAGAAAGCTAGTAATTAAAAAATTCAGGCGTTACTTTATCGATATCTATTTCTTTCTTCGATCGTGCGCTTGAATTGTCATGGACTCCTAATGAACGCATCGAAAATCCTTCCGGTCGGACTACTTAGTGTTATTTGTCACTTAAATATTTTTGAGTGTTTCTCTAAATATTAATTAAACGAATACTTAAAATATTTTTAATTATCGATTTCATTCATTTACGAATATGTTGTTCATAATAGTCCATATTTTCTTCCTAGATAATGCTTCAAGAGCATTTTATTCGCATATTTTAATTTAGGCTCGCTATATACACGTCCCTTTCAATTTTTAAGCAACTTATATACTATATATGTAAGTATGACCATGAAAAACATAAAATGTCTCGTTTTATTGCCACGATCAGAACAAATTTGAAAAGATTTTAATGTAACGGAAAATGATGAACTATTACCATAAAAAAAAGTTTGGCTCAGCTTTCATAGAGAAAACAGGGCGATTAGAAACATCGGTTTTGTAATTATTTTTCCTATTTCGGGCACTGATCATACCGGACTAAGAATTTTCGGCGCAAATGGACGTAAGTCACGTATGTAGTTACTCCTATTAGGCACTTCATCTTATTAATCACGTTGATCATTCCGTATTTTTAATAGATTCTCACGGCACGGCTCAAAAAGCCAAAGAGGCACTCTTTTGTTCTTTAGGTATGTTATAGTTTATAGACATATAAAGGCCATCATTATAACAGTAGTGCACGAACTGCGTTTAAGTCCTTTATTACCGACGGGATTGTCAAGTTTAAATTAATTATTTCCACCACCTGGAGCAGAGCTGATTTGATTACTTTGATTTCGTGAAAGTTCCAAAGTTTGCATCTTAGTTGTTTTCTTGTGAACTGCCTTGAAAGTTAGCTTTAAATTATACCGTTTATGAAATTCACAATTAAAACAACATTAATAATTTGTTTGGTTATAATACAAGTATAACTTCGGACTGATAATAATTGAGGTCTACACGTACGAGTAGTCACATATATACGTACAACTGTTTAGATTACATAAAAAAAAAAACCGATTTAAGAAATTGTTCCGGTTGATCAGAATCGAACCTCGTAAAAATTACTAAGAGAAAATAAAACCGGACAACTCCGTCGGTTTCGTAATAAGTTAATAACACAGAATATTATGTAAAAAATCATATTTTGTTCAATACTTTTCTAGATCGTTATTAATATTTGGACCTGTTATTATTATTTGGTGTTGTACGTTGGATTACTTTATAATCATACCAAATTGACGCTCATTGCATGTATTATCGTTTAAATGATATGGCAAAAAAACATATTTCTTGTACGAGAACCACCTTTTTATTTTATTTTTTGTTTTCTAGTATATTTTTTTAGGTACTCCGCCATACTAACACATATTCTGTGAAGAATTCTAGATTAACCTGAACAACATCTTCGACCACATCATCATATACCACCAGGTGATATAGTGGTCAAGGGCTAGCTTATCAGATATAAAAAAAAACACCTGGCTTTCTATTACCGTTCTAAAGATCCCTTTAAAGGTATGACGGGCAGGTGGACAGCCGAGATTTAGTAAAAGGGTCCCGTTTTTAGGCCGGACCCCTAAAAACCATAGATGTGATTTGGACATGTCAGGAAGAGTAATAAAATGCGTATAACCTAACAAAGTGTTGAATACGAATGTGTACGGATATAAAGGCAGAAGAAGGTATCGTAAAAAATTGGTTTGTTTATGAAAAGTGTGGCTTGTGAGTAATAGAACAGTACAAAAAATATTTAGGATGTACCTACCTACGTGGAATAAGGACAAGGATAAGAAGCGGGCTGGCGGGAACTGAGTGGGCGGTCATAAGGAAACCAAAGCAAAAATTTTATATCTTAGTATTTTCTTGTCTCAGATTTTTATATGTTAGTTCAGTGAGGAGACCGACCACTCGCTCACCTGATAGTAAGCGGTCACACCTGTCTATTACAAATGCAGTGTGACAACCCTAGTTCTGCTTGACACTGCACTTCTAAAAGTTTGAGTGGGACATATTGCACCGACCCGACACAAATAAGATCAATAATTGAATAAAAAGATACGCACTATAAGGCTATTATAGTAAGTTTTTATTGTGTTTGTGGTATAATTGGCCGATTCACAAACATACTTATGTCTGGGATAAAACAGTAACTGAGCGAAGCTGGTTTTAAAATAATCCAATCAAATTTTCAATCGAGGACATTGCCTCGCCGCTGACTAACGCAAATGGTGAAATTTAAATTCATACATTTTTCTCCCGATTAACAGCGGGTGGGGACATAATGATTAAAATGCAAATTTTTCGAATTATCCCTTAGTCTGGACCGAGGATCGTGACGGAGAATTTTCGTCGCGGCTAACGTCTTCGGCTGAGCTCTAATCAACAGTTTGGAAATACTTTGAAATAATGTGACTTTCTTGGGTTGATTTTTGGTCCACTGTGCAAACTGACCAGTACTTTTAACAACTTTTAAACTTCCCTATATTTTACAAGCTTTTATTTAGTTTCACTTGTCCCGATGTTTGTCATCAAATCTTGCAAATTAAATTTGATACATTTTCCGGTTATAAATTTTACAAACATGTGTAAATCGCTTGACAATACAATATTATGATGACATGGTGCTGATCTGATGATGGAGCTGGAAGGTGGCCAAAGGAACTTCGCAATGATACGACACAACTCACACAACCTCATCGAGTTTGGGCTCTTTCGATCGTATCAACGAGTATTTTTAAAATTTTTAGTCCTTTTTATAAGCAGGCTTTTACGAGTATGATGTTCTAGTTAATAAAAAGGACTAAAAATGTTAATTTATAGAGAAGAGCTTGTTTCACGTTGGTTCTATATTGTTTGGCGCCACTGTCTTTTTCGTTGTCCAAAACGAGAACACTTCCTTTGGTATCGTCCCAGAACACACATAAAAATAAAATGCTAACGTGTTTCAATTAAGTAATACAGATATGAAATATCATAAGTTTCTTCGAATATCTCAACAGTCTGTCTTGTTTATGAGTAATGTTTTTGATCGCAGGACATCAAATTAACAGTATAAAAGAACTATTTAGTTTTTTTGAAAATAATGGGTATATCTACTAAAAGTGCATACACAATAATAAGTAAATTAGTTTGCGTGAGGCAAGTAAACTTCCCGCCTTTTTTGAAGAGCTCGTAACGTAGTTTGCCTCGAACTAGGTTAAGCAACGTTTTCTGCGGCACTACTAGGATGGGTTACCGCTAGTGGCATTAACGTACGGAGCACTTTCGTGCTTCGGAGGGCTTGCTTTTTCTTTATGGACATAATATTTATACGTATAGTACTGACCAACTTCATATACGTAGAATGAAGGCTAGGAAATGATGATGGTGATATGTTCTTTTAAATTATTATACACTCACTACAAGCACACTTTGCTGGTCGAGTCTTATTACAAAAAATACAGCACATAGCATTTTTCTTATATACTTATAATTCGCTGCAAACCCGTGCTATATATATAATTATCATACTCATACTTATTAAAATTTAGCATCATTCATTGTTAATTAAAAAATATAATATGTACCTATAGGACGTAACAATATAAATAGGCTGAAATTTAAGACGTCATTTGTTTGCTCTTGTCAATTATTTTCGTGACATTAATGTTAGATAGTATTCACTATAATAATTTGATGGTAGTTTAGATTCCCATGGGCCCCAGAATACAACTGTCTGGTTAGATTTTAGAACGAAAATTGCTTGAATATTTGAAGCCTAACTCGGCGAGACGTATATTTCCATCCACATATTAACTCGCCGCTGCAGCACATAAGAACAGGTTGAATGAACCGCGCGCGCTCGCAACCGTAAAATTGAATCGCAGGCTAATCTGAATAGATCATTAATTATGCTATAGCTCAAGCTTTGAAAATAATAACAACGCTTAGATGTCGACATTCTGACAATCACTGACCAGATCATTTTATATAAAAACCTTTGATCATTTACCAAATACAAACTGTTTGGTGACGAAATATGTTCATTTACAACCGACGCGCGACTTAAGAAAATCTGAAAAATAATGCGGCTATATTTGTAAAAAAGTCTATAATGCAAAGTGTGTGTACGTAAAACGTAAACTTAACATTTTTCATATAATATATGACTTATAATATACTCAAAAAATATCAAAGTAAGCAAGGCAGTAAGAATGGTGCTCATAAAAGTGCTTTTAAAAAATTGACGTGTTGACACAATAATATTAAGTGGAAGAGAGCGCAACCCCTCGAGGCTGCACGAAACGCAAACGTCAATTTCTCTAAGTGGCACCACCGCATGTGTCCGTTCTACACTTTAAAGTGTCCAATAGTGCTGGAGGGAGGCAGTAAACTGCACTGCGTCCTAAGGTGGCGCAAATTTACGACGACACCAGCGCGCCTGGCGACGCATTAAAATAAAGTACTTTGAGGAAATATCGCTTCGAGAGGAAGAAATTAAAACGTGTGGGATTGGAGTGGTGATCCCGGGAACGGCAAGGACCAACTTAATCGCTGGCCATACAGAAAACAATGCTTTGGAATTATTTCGAATGGAAAAAGATAACTTCCAGCGGGACTTAAACCCGGTGCACTTCTAATTATACTTTTGCAGCGGGTGCTGGGCTGCACAATTTATGTCATCTGTTTGAAGGCACGTCTTTTTACTATGACTATTTACTTGGGCTGGTACGTTGATATAAGATCAACATGTGACACAAATTCAATGAAACTGTCACTTTTTATTAAATTGACTAGTAGTATTTTAGAGATTTCACGCATGATGATAATGAAAACATTGAAATTATTTCGGATGGAAATGCACCAGAACGGTATTATAAGGTTGCGGGTTCAAGTTTCGCTGGAAGTTACCTGTTACACTTGCTTGTATGTATGTACTAATAGGTAAAAAAAACGCAAAAAAATGATTAAAGCACAAAATTCTTGTCCCTAGTAGTTTAGCACGCGATAGCTCTCGTAATCATATTTAGAGATTATAGAATAGGTTTTATTTTTAATAAGCGAGTAAAGTACAATTTGCTATTAAGATTTTTATGGTTTGATTTACTTATACGGCGTCCATAACTTTTAATTTGTACGCTTAAAACCTTTCAAATAAAAGATAACAATAAATTGTGAGAAATAAATGTTATAACGTTGTCAAATTGGTTATTTATAGTTCAACACTGTGATTAACTTTTCACAGAGACATAAAACATCATGATCCTTAATAACCTAGAGTGAATTATTGCATTTGATAACACTGCAAAGCTGTACTCATTTATTATTAGCCGGGTCCACACCGGACGATCCATAGCGCTCCAATCGCGCGCGGCAGGAGCGCGATCCAAATGTGCGGGCGGTGTGGACGTGCCGCGCGCGCTCCATGCGCAGGTATTGGAGCGCGCGATCCCTGCTGCGCCTGATCCGTGTGTTGTCGGTTTTTTGCCAGCCTCAAAAGTGCCTCAGTTGCGTGCCGCGCGCGGTGTAGACGGTTGTGTGTGGTTCGCGCGATCCTTGTCACCATGGATATCTCGCAAAGTCGCCGTCTGATATCGCTTTATAAGGAACTTAAATGTTTATGGGACCCAAAAGATGTTAATTTTACCAATAGAGGTGTAAGAGACGATGCTTGGCGTCAGATTTCTCGCGAAATGGAGAACAAACCAATAGAAGACCTAAAGAAAAAAATGCGGTCTCTGGCGGGAGGCTACAGAAGGGAAAAATTTTGAGAGAAACAAAGCCGTATAACTGGATCAGGTAAGTAATCTTCTCATACTTACCTGCATACTAGAACAGTCCGGAATGACCTTGAGTGCACGACACTTGAATACCGCAACCGTGTAGCAATTGTCTAAAACGCTCGAGCTCAAGGGAACAAGCGAGATTATATTGCAATCTCGCTTGCGCGCATTGCAGCGCCGCTCTCTGTCTCGCTCGTTCCATCGAGCTCGAGCGAATTCGAGCTAGTTTTTATATAAATTTTAATTTTGTTGTTGTTTTTAATTAAGTATGTTAAAAAAAAAACCTTTATTTAATTAATTACTTGTTTATTTTAGGTGCCCAAGATACGTATAAATCAAAGTGGTTTGCGTATGATGACTTCGACTTTATGGCGGATAAAAATGAACCCGGAACCACTCGAGATACTTTGGAAAACGTGAGTCAAGTTTACTGATATTCATTTTGCCAAATTATTGTATGGTTTGTGACAAAGTGTCTTGCTAAGTGGGACCGTATTGTATGGGCATTTTCTGTTGGTCTTCTTGGTATGACGGCCATCGGCTGTAGTGATTGTGATGGCGGTTCATTTCGCCAGCTTCCAAGTATTACATCTCCATTTTCCTGGACCATATCAAACGTTCCTGGCGATGTAAAGTTATATAGATGAACCGTTGCCAGCACGACTTTAGTCGCAGTTTCTGGTTCCAAAAGCATAGGTTTACGCAGAACTCTATAGACAGAACTAAGTACTCCAAATGCGTTTTCTACTACTCTACGTGCTCTGGACAGTCGGTAGTTGAAAATTCTTTCACACGAACCCCTTTCCCGAGTACCATCATATGGTTTCATTGTATAATCATTCAGCTGAAAAGCTTTATCACCTAGTATACAATAGGGTACCTCATTTTATAGGGAACTTGTAATATTTCCGGGGATGGAATGTTTAGTTCTTTTTTTTCAAGTTTTTTATATAAATTTGTGCTTTTGAACACGCCTCCATCTGATATTCTGCCTTTAGTCCCAACATTCACATACAGGAACTTATAATTTGCATCTACTAATGCAAAAAGAACAATACTAGGAAATAATTTGTAATTATCAAAGTCGTTGCCACTATTAAAAGGCGATTGCAAAACAACATGTTTGCCGTCCATCGCTCCTATCACGTGTGGGAAATTCCATTTATCCTCGAATTGCTGAGTAATTGTACGCCACTCTTCTTCAGTAGATGGCACCTGAAAATAATAATCCTTAATAATAAAAAGTTGAAAATAAAAATAAGTAGTAATAATAATAATGTTGTTACAGGAAGAAACTAATACGACTGAACGGGAAGTAAATGTTACAGTGAGCGAAAACGAGAACAGTAACATTGTTAGTAGTGACACACAACCGGAAAGAGCCAACCAACACACAGATTTGAGTAGAGAGCAGAATGATCAAAGTGTACAATCCAATGTCCAAACAACACGCAATCGAACAAAAAAAAGGAAGAAAATTACTTTTAATAATGCAGATGACATATCAGATGATACTCTTTCAGAAGCTTTCCAACTTCTGCAACAATGTGCACAGCCACCACAACCAGACACAGATTCTTACATTGCTTTTGGGCAGTATATATCTACTGAATTGCGGAAATATGATGCAGTAACATTAGCTTATGTCAAAAATGCTATATCCCAAGTTATTTTTGAAGCTGACACAGGAAGATATAGCAATTATGGATATTACACTCCATATCCTAGCACACCTTCAGCCTCCACTTCATCGCACACTCCAGTTTCACCTCCACAGGCATCACAATTGGCCTCAACTTCATTGCACACTCCAGTTCCACCTCCACAGGCATCACCATCTGCTCATCTGGCCTCAACTTCATCGCAGTCCCAGTCTCAACAACCTCGGGATTACTCAGTTCCACAGTCACCACCGAATTAAATAAGTACCTACTTATTCTTTCTTGTTTTCTCATGTTTTCAGATAATGTTGATTAATTGTAAACATGTTACTTCTTAAACTATAATTACAATACACTACTTTTTCATTGAATAATAAAGTATGGTTTTACTTACCTTCACATAATCCTTTAACAAGTCAATGATTGCTTCACAAACTTCGGGAATAATTTTCGATATAGACTGTTTGGAAATGCGGAAGAGATACTGCAAACTGACGTACGAATCTCCAGTCGCTAAAAATCTCAATGTAAGTAGTAATCTTTCCTTCACAGTAATGGCATCTCTATAATTTGTATCGTTCTTTCTTAGCTTGTTGTTCAGTAACGAACACAATGTCTCAAATTTATTAACATTCATTCTTGCAAAATTGTGTTCAGCTTTATCTGACACTAACTCTTCATAAAGCTGAGTGCCAGATTTTAAGCGATTTTTGTATATTGTTTTTATCCAGATCCGTCTTTTTATTTTTTGTGATTTTTTGCGCAAATACTTAAGCAAAATATAGGTTACTGCTGCCACGGCAATTCGACGCCGCCACTGCACGTGTGACTCCATCTCAAGCAAGAGTTCGACTGAATCACGGATCGCCTATGGATCGCTTGGAGCGTAGGTTCAGGATCGCAGTTCAACAAACTGGATCGGCCTAATACGATCCACGATCCACGCTCCGTGATCCAGGATCGCGGATCGCGCGATCGCTGATGCAGCTTGGATCGTCCGGTGTGGACCCGGCTATTCAAAACTAGATATTCCTGTCAAATGGCAATTTCGCTACATGCAAAAATATTCTTCATTTCGACTATAAAAGTTATTTTTTTAGAACTATACCTAACGGCCTTATAAAATGAGCGAAACGCGGAACAAGTTCATCTAGAGCAAGCGCCAAAGTTCTGTAAAAAAAGCCAAGCTGTACTTGAAACTCACCCAGGACAGGCCACTCCGCAGTTGCTTTCTTGCTCAAATTTGTTTCAGCTAGTACACATTTCTTGATAACCATTAATTAATATAGCACTACATGTTTAGCTATGATATGATGACGATTCGACACTGAATGCGCTATCTATCATTTATCATATATTATATTTATATTGTGTTTTGATACATATTTTCTTAAGATATTTTCAAATGACAGAATAGGGAACGAAGACCAAGTAAACCAACACTCGATTTGACATAATTATAAATTGTAATGAAGTTCTGTACAAAATAGTTAACAGTTAAATATAGTACTACTAATACAACCTAACATACTAATCCTAATATACGGCTATATATTTCCGGTAATACATTTCCGTTCGGTTTTCCGACGCCAAGCCGATTACGGTTTCAAACTGTTTCCGACTTAAAAGTTTGTAATCAATCCCACCGCCATCCTTACACTAATCCCGAAGCATCCGGTTGTTTGAGAGCTGTATGAACTACATTGACACCGTACGGTTAGTCTTTCAGTGTAAATTACTCGGTAGTGGGTGGGACAGTTTTCATTAGAGTTGCGTTCAGGATGTAGTCAGAAAATAATTATTACTAGCTCTCCCGTCGCGGCTCCGCCCGCGTTTATTTCGGAAAACTATCCTATGTCCTTTCCGGGGTCTCAAATTATTTTTATGCCAAATTTCATTCAAATCGGTCCTGTAGTTTATTTGTTGCATACAAAAATACAAATCTTTCCTCTTTATAATATTAGTATATATGACAACTTTTAACAATACTCGTTAAACGGAGATTCTGGTATCGATGTTCTTTATTCCTTCCTATCCTTAGCTTATGCCAGTGGGGTCAATATAACGGTCCTATTACATGACGTTGCAGTACTCACTTTATACTTCGACCTTCCTCGGCCTCTATTTTACATCCTCTTTCAAAAACTTCCATACTTTAACAGGTCTCGTGGTAGAAACCTAGCCTATCAGATTAAAAAAATAGCCCCATAGACAGAAACAGGAAGTGAATTGTTTTTGAAAGAATGATGACCGCGCGGTAATAGGTATGGGCTGCCGTGCCGCAGGTGTGCATGTTCGATCCCCACCGCCGCCGCCGACTCGAGCTTCACAGCATGATGGAAAGGCATTTTGCGAATGCTCGTCTGGCTAGTTACAATTGCTCGCCTGGTTAACTACTACCCTCAAGTAGAAAATCTGTCGCCAAGCACCCAACAGTGTATTTCGGCAGCATTTCTTGGAGGCCAGTAAAATTACAGGTTTATTACGAGACTTAACAACTGTATGTCTCAGGGTGACGGACGTAGTGCAAGTCGTCACTTGTGACGAAATGCATCATTATAGGCAGAGGTTAGTGCGCTTAACATCAGGTGGGAGTAGTGCATGTTCCGTCACAATTCCATAAAAAAATACGCGTACGACTATGTTCCAAGTGTACAACATTATTGTGGTTGAGAGAGGGTAGGTTGATAGCTCGTGGCGTGGCGCGTCGACCGCGACTACCGAGGCCTCAATCGATAGCGGGACGTGGCGAAGGACGAGCTCTGGCTGACGGCCAAACCAACGGACGCTGGGATTTCATAACCAGTTCCACAACTAAGCCGATTACTGGACATGTAGACTGTGGGTTCCTAACTTGTTTATAATCATGTCTGAAAAATTGTTTTGGGATAAAATGTGATACAAACGAAATACAAAGTGTGTGTAAATAAGAAAAACGACGGCGACGTCCAGAAGGTGAACGGCTTGTTTAAGTCGCCTTATGTCAGCAAGTTACAGTGAAAATAAAAAGGAATAAAAAAGAAATACGCATAACCTGCTGGCTGATTGAGCTGCAATATAAATATAAAACTGGCCAAGAGCGAGTCGACCTTTGGTACTGATATGCGTACCACTACATAATATGACAATACGTTTATGTTTGATACTTGTAATTTACCAATTTCGCAAAGATACTGAAAATATGAGTTTCCAATTTTACAAATTATCGGAGCACATAATTTTATGCTCCGGGCGGGAGTCGAACCCGCGTCCTCCGATATCGCGTCGGATGCCTAAACCTCCTCGGTCACCTGGACACGGCATTTCTAGCCGAAGTGCTTGTAATCATATTTAGAAATATATGAGTTTCAAATTAAAATAATACATTGTTTTTTTTATGTTATTTAAATGTTCGCTAAAGAATATAAAAAAATTTTGTGTTTTTTTATTTTTATGCATCCAAGGCACCATAGACCTCAGTAGGCACTTGACATTAATTTCTACTTGATGCCTGTAACTAAGTGCTCCATAATAAAGGTATCGACAGTTGGTTAACAACATAATTTTATAAAATAAAGCACCGTTGTTTCTTTTAAGTTAAGAAACCCTAAAAATACTGTAGTTTTAAAATTCGTTAAGTCCGTGGAATCACAAGTAATCATTTAAAATAAAATTATAGAAATCACAAGATAGTATATAGAAACTGTTCGAAAACTTGATTTGAACAGTTACCATGTAAGTATATCATAGCTATAAAACGTGTTGTATTGCAATCAAACTGTATCATTAGTTGTGTTGTGCAACAAAACAGTATAATATGAAGGTGGATAACTGGCTGTCAGTATTGTGTACCAGCCAAGGTCCCAACACGAATTTAGCTTCGATATGGATTGGATTTGGAACAGCCGTCCGCCAAGGAATACCGAAATATCTTAACGGCGCGGCGCTTTGGTTGCCCTTGACACTGAAATTGTACCTTATTTGTGATATAACATAGTATTATATGTGTTATATGTGTTCTCATTTCATATCGTTTGTAGTCATTTTAGTTTACACATATACGCTTTTAGAGTCTGATTCCCCCTTCTTTTGGAATCCGGGATAACGGGAACAATATACTTGCATTCATTAATGGACGATATCATACACGCGGATGCCACTGGGTTAAGACAACTTGTAAACGTCTTACAACTAAAATGGTGCTGCAATTTGTTGTTCTCTACAATTGGACAAAACGTTTAAAGTTTTTTTGATACAAATTCCGGGGTGAAGTTATATCATTAAAAATTTATGTCAGTAATTTGTAGGTCAAAGTTAAAGAAATGTTTGTTTCGTCGCAGAATTGAAAAAGGCCTGAAGTTCATCGCAGCAAAGGACGTAAATAGATTTTTATTTCCTTCACGAAATGTCTGCTTCATTTTATAAGTCGTGCTCGTGACATTACGAATCGGAGCTTCCAATAAATCAAAGAAATTGTCCTCGATGTAGGGCTAAGGAACGGTCGGATAAAACGGCAATCACTTCGCTCGCTCATGGTGTGTTTGAAAGTGATGTTAATCCTGCAAAAATAATGTCGTGCTCTCGGAAAATGTACTAAAATTAGTGTGCTAGCGGTTAAGGGTGATATTCGCTCGTGATCTGTATCGAAGACCGCAAACGGCGATCGTTTATGAGATGGGATTTAAATTGGAACGCGGTGACCCGGCAGCCACCGCTTGGCGGTTCAGATGATCGCCTCCGAGTCAATACTCGTACGTGAAAGTTCAATCGAGCGCCTCGCGTCGTGCAAACTGCTACAAGAGGCAGCTCACAGGAAATGCATGTTATGTAACCCACTTTGCCAAGTTTGTGCCGCGTGCGCTGTTTGTTTGCCATTTTTGTGCCAAGGTTTAGCGCATTAGTTTCAAGTAATGTTACGCACGTGCAGCTCCGAATATGATTATTTATGAGGCGGGAGCCGTCGGAACTTTCCCCGAAGGAGCCATTATGTAATCTCGAGAAATGTACCGTTAGTAAGATTACACATTCATTATTCAAATACTAGTGCCTGTTATGTACGGGAGCGCAGATTTTAACTACCGCTTTAGTTAGTATGAACCTACAATACTGGCGAGATCGACTCGAGCTCAACTCCTTTCAACTTGGTTGCATAATTTAGTTCCCTCTAGGCCTTCGTACCACTAAGGAAATAAATTAAGGCATTTATTTAAAAACTCTTCAACTATGGCTAAATATTTAATAACTGTTCCAAGTATCGGCAGATTTGTTGTGTATATCCTTTAACGTGATGGCCGAGATTTTACTTTGTAACATAACTTCATTACTTTGGATTTAATAAGCTCCGGTCATCACTCGCCTTCTATAATAATAATATTGGTGGATGAAAATATCTCCGTTAAATATTAGTCATATAAGTTTAGTAGTTACGCCCATTAGGCAAACGTGGTAGAGGAAGACCACTCACTAGATGGGAAGATGATATTAAAAAAATTGCTGGCTCACAGTGGCAAAAAATAGCCCAAAACCGAGAGAAATGGAAAGCTTTGGAGGAGGCCTTCACCTGAGAGGGGTTCCAGAATTACATCTACGTACATGCCTACTAAACAATTATATTTTATTTTAAACTTAACACTTTTGTCTGTTATTATATCGTTGTAATTAATGTAATTATTAATAAATGTAAGTATAGTAGTTAAATAGCTAAGTACAAGTCAATTTTTTTTATATTTATGTGTATGTATTATTGTAAACTGGAAATAAAAGGCTTTTTATTTATTTATTTATTAAGTTTAGCAGTGCTGAGAGCCACTCCAATTTTTTTCTATAGAAAATTTAAGTTACGTAACCGTAAACCGCGAAAGTAGTAAACTTGCAATATTTATGTGCATTAAACAGAGTGACTAGGAATTAAAATGCAAATTGGTTGTGGGCTACAGACGGTTGAGTAGACGCGGCGAGTGACAGGGTGCAATGAGGCGCCTCGCGTTGTATGACAATTATTTATGGGTGTATTAACTCGGACGGATGTCGCGGTCGTGTCTCCTTCCGCCGCAGCCACCACTCTGTCAACCATGGCGGTTATTGAGTTAGGTGTTGACAGCGGTTCTTACTGGACCATCATCTGTTACTTTGAATTCCATTGTAAGTTTTGATTAATCGCAAAGCTGTCCTAGAGCGACGTAAAGGTCTGTGAAGGTCGTCGCCTTTGAGTTCGCAGGCAAAGTCCAAAAAAAGGTTGACGTAAAGTTAAGAAGTTTTAAACTTTGCACAATAAATGAGATCAACTAATCAGAGTCATTGATTTAAATAATGATTGATTTAACCCTGTTATGACAACTGATAACGAAAAGACTTTGAGCGAAAGAAACTTTTATAAACATATTAAGTAACCTATTATGTTGTTTAATTTTTACTGATCCCTGATATTGATAATACCCCTTCCGTGTGACGGCACCCAGTTCAAGCCCTCAGCTCGGATACATACAGCTCGTTATTATCTAATTTAAAATGTATAAGCCATCAGGGCGAATGGCGACCGCGCTGTTCTCTCGCGGCACTCTATTTTATTCTGACTCCATCAGCAGCGCGTTGCGTAATACTCGCTCGGGATTAATTATGCTGAATGTATTGAGCCCATGTACCCTTGTGTGCTTATGGTGTTGTTGACCACCTTGAGGAGTTGTTTTGACGCCTCGGCATCGTGTGTAAAATTGAAAATAAAAAAATCTTATATCTTAACTTGAATAATCCAAAAATAAATTCAAAATAGCATTATTAACTTACCTTCAATCAGTTTCTTTAATGATAAAGAAGTTAGACTTGTCAAGAGTAGACTGAAAAATGGTCAAAAAGTATTTATAAGGTATATACTGTTTTTATATTTTTCAACACCCTTGTTCGTAAAGTGAGTTTTATTATATCGTTCTTATGGCCATAAACCGATCTATAACACCTTCGTGCATAATAATATTATACACTAGAAATAATAGAATTATCCCTACAAAGTTAAGTTAGTACCTAACTGCAAATTATATGCGAGTAAACAGAGCATTTTCAATTTAACCGGGTAAATACAGATTTGTAACAACAAAGAGGTTTAAGGCTATGTATTTGTAATCAACCACCATACATTTTCCGCGCGCAAAATAAAAAACTTGCGCGCTATTTCCCATAATTTTCGTATGTTGTTTGTATCATATTTGTGCAATATATTTTATTTTTCTCGCAAGGGTGTTAAAAAGTGCGTATGAAACTCGTGAGCGACTTGCTCATTATACACTCGGCTAATTTTGACGGTGTGTCTGGGTCAGTTACTGGCATCGTACCTCCTAAACAAATGGACTGGAATGGAATGGATTTGTTTGAAAGCTGACGTGATTGCGGTCGTTTTTAGTTACAATTTATGAAGATCTGTGTTAGTTAAAATTTTCTTATTTTTAATGATATTCGTGAAATTAGCTTGAAAGCTGGCAATTAGCTATAGAACATAATTTCGTATATGACAAGCTAAATTGGTAGGTAAAATATCAAGTATTAAAAAATCTGCTAAGTGCGAGTCGGACTCGCGCACGAAGGGTTCCGTACCATTAGCTATACAACATTAGACTTCATATTTTAACCTTTTTTGTTTTAACGTGCACGACTCTGACTCGCACTTGGCCAACTTTTTGTATTTGTTGTTATACCGGCAACAGAAATACATCATCTGTCAAAATTTGAACTGTCTAGTTATCACCGTTCTTTAGATACAGCCTGGTGACAGACGGACGGACGGTCGGACGGACAGCGAAGTCTCAGTAATAGGGTTCCGTTTTTACCTTTTGGGTACGGAACCCTAAAAACTATTGATATTTTTAAAATGGCTCAAGTGTAAATACTTACTAGTAAATTAGTATTAATTTAATATTGTATTATGCCAATTCACAATTATATGTATTGTAATAATAGTAGATTATTAACCAAGGGCTGTATGACATCAATTGCATACGAGGTTTTTGGCGCCTGAGCGAAGCGAAGGCGCCAATTAACCCGAGTATGCAATTGATGCTTACGCCCGAGATAAATACTCTGCTTTACATATCGATTGTGAGGTAAGTAAACAACAAGACAGCAGGTTTCAATGAACATTTATTAAGAAGAAAAAAATGTGTATTTAATTAAAATTAATAGTAAAATTATTACAATTTATAAGAGATATGGTCACGTTCTTTTTAGAAATATTTATAGTTTGAATATGAGTTTGTGATGATAAGACTTGAGTTTGAGTGACTTGAGGTTCTTGCATCGTAAATGGCGGCAGTTGACTGGTACTATTTTCTTCATTAAAAAATGGCTCAGATGATGTGCTTTGACGTGGTGATTTCAAGTTTATATTTTCTGTTATTTTAGAAGTAATTTTGCTTTTGTTTGCCATCGAATCTTCGATATAACCTTCGGCCACTTTGCTGGACTTCCAGCCGCCGTGCCTTTTTAACAGAGTGAGGTTGGCTCCCGAATCAGCCAATAGAGTCGCTGATGTTCTGCGAAAGCAATGCCCGGTGTATAACTCTACGTTACTCAGTTTTAAATATGTGGCTATTTGTTTTGGCATGCCTGTAAATTTGTTTTTTCCTATTACTTGTCTGTGGCATTTTCCTTTACTGTAATTAAGAAAAAAACGATTTGTATCCACGTTTTCAGGCCGAAGAGCTTGATATTTTTCAACATAATTTGCAAATTCTTCATGCACAACAAATGACCGGTCAATTTTAGTTTTCGTGTTAGGCAGTTTTATGAGTAGTAATTTGTTATGTTTTTCTACATTTTCTATTGTCAAGTTTGTGAATTCCTCGGTTCTGCAGGCTCCCGATAACCCACAAATTAGAACAACCTGTAAAAAGACATAAGTTGTATTAAAGGCACCAAATTCGCATAGTATTTTTGTGAAATATTTTGGTAACTTATTAAAAAGGGCAAGTAAATACGTAGGTACCTTTATTGCTAAATAAATTTCATCCGGAGCTTCATTTAAGAATTTCTGTACTTCTTCTGCAGTAAATACCTTCGATTTCTTGCTTTTAAAGCCGTCAGACTGCCTTTTCAAGAAAGCAGTAAGTTTAGAAAAATCTTTCAAATTCACGTCATGTTTTGTCATCATTGTAGATTTTAGCATGGAATAAAAGCACCATAAACTGGAAGGTTGTAGCCTCTTAGATAATTCATCAAAATATGATATAAAAACACTTTCAGAAAGAGATTTCACTTTTTTTTCTGATCGCCATTTCATAAATTCGTCGTATGCCTTTACATATCTTTCTTTCGAGTTCGGCGGTAATATATTTTCGACAACTGTTTTTGCCCTTTCTTTAATAAAATCGGGCGTTAGATCTATGTCTTCGTCACTAGACATGTTTAAAACTTTTGAAAAGGAACTCAAACAAGAAAATTAATTATTTTCGCGATGCTTTCGCGCCTACTAGTAGACTGTCTTTTCTTTTTTTCACGCACGTAAGCGCGTCAAATCTTGCTGGCCAGTTTGATTTTTAAATCGATTCCATCTAACATACGATGTGGAAACAAATAGTTCCATATTTAAAATAAAATCTTTATAAAATAAATTGTCTAGATTCCGATTCGAGTAATTAATCGATACCGAGAAAAAAAATATTAACTTTTTAAAAATATTCTTCGTGCAGTATGAGTATGACAGTTCTTTTTTCAAATTCCAAAACCTATGCTGTAATGATAGTCATACACCCCGGCATTCAGGGGTGTAAGGGTGTACTTACAGAGCAAGAGATATGTAAAATGTTGTTATGCAAATGACTGAGTTAGTAAACCTATACGTACAGCGTGTGGCCGCGAAATATTTTCATTTGCGAGCCGCACACTTACGCCGTATTAGTCGGTTGCGGTCCCGACGGACGAGCAGTTTTCCTTTTATATTTTTTTTTAGTTTGTGCTTACTGACCTGGAAAAGTAAGTGGCTACTGGCACCAGGGACGTGATAAATACTACACTTTCTTTTTGGAACCGAATTGACGGTTTATATTTTGACTTTTTGGTCCGTTGAACTTTCTTTTAACTTGATAGATCAGGATAAAATCTCGTCACAACTGATACAATGTCCAGGCTAGCAAGTAGAAAATCCGACAGCCCCTAAGAGTATGCTCCGACATCTGCATTCAAGCCGGTAACTCTAGATATAGCCTGTCATCAGTCATCACTTACCAACATGTGAGATTTTGAAAATCAACCTAACAGCATTTACAAAAACCCCTGATATAAATTACTGCAGCCCTACACGTATAAAATACGTAAATATCAGCGGCTTACTAATATGTAATAAAAAACTACACTTATATCAACACAATACTACGAAATATATACAGTACCTGTAGCTACTACAATAAAAGCATTTAGAAAACCTACAGGCAGACTCACAAGCGCTCCAAATGCTGCAGCCCACTACCAATTCACAGCGTGCTCAACATGGCACGCTATATAACATAAATGATAATACACAGTGAATTTATATAATAAGTGATCCGATAAAGAATTTATATCTACATCGTAATACGTGCCGATTATGCGCTTAGTTATTTTGAATGGATGTGATGTTATGATACGTGTGAGGAACGATATGATGAGAAGAAAATTCACGACATCTACATTTCGTATATTCCTGTTGTCTCCTCCAAAACTGATCCTATTAAAGAACTTGCGGGCAGTCACATCGACCTCGTCGCACGAGGCCTACTAATGCGCTTGGTTGACCTTATAAAACTTTCAAGTAATCGGTAGCACGATGCCAACACTTAGAAACCACCATACATTACGCACTATGCCTACTTTTTATTTTTGTATCTACGTTCTATCCAAGCTCATAAATTAATTGCTCAATAAAGGCATACCGCCGGAAAAAAAGCTCATAAATGAAATAAAACGTATATAACTAAGAGCTTGTGTAGTTGTACTTATTTACTTGTGACTTGTAATATTGTCAAGGGTAATTAGAAGCTTCGAGTTTCATCTCAGAAAATGCGTAGGCATGGATGGCCTTTCATTTATTAATTAATAACTATTTAGCTCGTATTATTACGTAATTTAGACTGCTGTTGACAGATTTGTCTTTAAGTGACTGCTGTCCGTGACCTTAACGATACCATATAGTTATGAAGCTATTGAGTAGTGTGAGATATTCTGTTTTAATGTTAAGTATTAACCCACAATTGTTTAATTTCACTATTGACCTAAAATTAAGTATGTTGTATTCTAACCATCGCATCGTTAAGTTATTGAATATGTTTTTCTGTTTTCTATCAACATAAGCTCTCATTTTGTACCCACCATGTTTTTACATTAAGTGAGTTTTGTTGGATCTGTTTTATTAAGATTTCGTAATATGAGCCCATTGCTGTACCCACTCATTTATCTGATCATAAGATCACATCTTATGTAAAATAGATTTTTATGAAAACTTAGTATCTCTATTACAAGATCCTTTTTTAAAATAAAAAGGATGTTGTAATCTAATAAGATCTGCGTGTTTAATGTTAATTATTTTAGCTACTGTTGTTTATTTCGGACGGATTTATTGTGATGGAGAATTAGCTAAGGAATTTCTACGAGCCTTCTTGTGAAAACAGTTGCGAGTCTACTGACTGTCGTGGGATAACCTCTTTATTTACAAAAATGCATTCATACCGCGTGTCACCGCGACATGTCGTTTTTTTTCAGCAAACTGGTTACGAGGCTTTTGACTGCCACATACAGAGGGTCCATAGTTCAAATCCTGCTACAGGGGTTGCTTGGGTTTCATCGCATAGGGCATTTTGAGATACTAGCCTGGCTAGCTACCACGATAAATGGAAAGTCTGTTGCAAAACACTTATCGTTGTGTTCCGGCAGTTATCCTAGGTAGCCAGTTTTTTTTTGTACTAAGGCCTAATAGTTTGCAAAACATAAAGCTCTATTATGTACCTGCAAAAGTTATGGGCGTAAGCGTGACGCTCAGACATACGTACTATATTCTTACAAATAAGGACGCCACTGACATAAAACCGTTTCGTAGCGTATTCGTAGATGTCGTAACACAATCGTAGACGGCGTCGTAGCTGTATATTCGTAACGTACTACAACATTTGGCTGCATACATCGGATGTTTTGAAGAGTTACAAGTGGGACAGAAATAACCAACTATAAAATGACTTATGGTTAACAGTACCTTAGAATAACCATGGCAATACGGCTATCTTAACGAGTCGTACCGCCACCACATCTTTCCTCACTATGTTCATCTTCAATATTCCTCACATGATGACGAGAACCTTAGCGTGTTTTATTGTAACCTTTATACTATTCATTACATCTACCTTGCATAGCAAACATATCATAGTATCTAAACATCACGTACAGCTTACGAAATACATGTCGATACCCTTCGTATCGTCACATCAACATCTACTATTTACTCTCCGAGCCTTCCATAGAATCAAATCCAATGATTCATATAATTGCACTCTGAATTTAAGTTAATAATTTCAAACAATCTAAATAAATAAACTCTAAAGTATCGTTAAACATCCTTTATGTTGTCGAGAGACGCTTCTAAAGTACGTGATTCGAAAACATTACTTCAAGTTATTGTTCTTACAAATTATTATTTTAATAGGCAAACTTGATCTGGAGCTTGTCGAACAATGTCTAGAATTAAATAAAGTTAAGGCTAAAGTTTGCGTTTTAAAATAATGAACACAGATGAAAGTGAAAGCATAGTTTATTTCGGTGCAAATAGTAATTAAGAAGATGTTATGTTGTTACTGTTCGTGTTGTTCATTTGTGAACTTGCGATGCGACCCGCAGCGGTATTCCAAGGGCCAACATTTATTAGAATATCTGCTGTACTTTTTTATCGTGAATAATCGTATAAATTTGATATTGGTAGCGTTTCATTATAAACAACAGACTTCATTATAATTTGTGGTATACATTATATGTTCCCCGCCCCTCATATCAACCAGGCTACAGTTTTGTTGAGAGACAAAAGATATTGCTAAGTGTTTGTTTAAATTGTTATTGTTTAAAAATGTATTATTTTTATAAGAGCATTGATGCATGCTAAGCGAAAACATAAAAATGATTTCGGGTGGAAGAGATAACTTCCAGCGGGACTTGAACTCGCAACCCCCAGAATATCGTCCTGGTGCATTACCAATTATGCTATGGAAGCGGGCGCTGGACAGTTGCTATGGAAGCGGACTCGAAATTTCTCCATCCGTTTGAATGTACGTCTTTTTGACGTTGGCGACATCTCTGGCTCGCTTAGCATGCATCAATGCTCTTATAAAAATAATACTAATCATAATTAAAATGGCTTCATCGAATTGGTTTTCAGTGTTGATCGTATATCAATCTACCAGGCTATGTCTTCTGCTATTTGAGTAGATGTCGCCAACGTCAAAAAGACGTACATTCAAACGGATGGAGAAATTTCGACTGTCCAACGCCCGCTTCCATAGCATAATTGGTAATGCACCAGGACGGTATTCTGGGGGTTGCGGGTTCAAGTCCCACTGGAAGTTATCTTTTCCATCCGAAATAATTTCTATGTTTAAAAATGTCTTAAAACTTTCAGAGTTTTACTGCTATATAAAACTCGAGATTTTCATAAACAATATACTTTAATGTGATCAAATCATTTAGCATAAGGATTAGATTCCATATTTAAGTACAGTGCCTGTTACACATATGTTATTATTTCGTAAACAATTTCCATTTTGTGAAACATGCAGTTAATCTAGTGGACAATGCAATGTCTGGTTCAATCCACGTCGAGCAGCAACTGCGGTGCGCGGCAGCGGTAGACTCGAGAGTCATTATTGTACTTGCGATATTATGGACGTTGTGTTACCACTTCGCTTTTAATTACAAAGCTTTTAGTAACACCGAGGGATGATAGTGTTGCGTATTATGCTATTGTTTTATATTCTTTTGTGTGCTAAGGGATTACAATATCATTGTTCTGCAAAGCGTAAAATTAATTAAAATCACTAATTAATTACTGATCATAATTGTTGCTGGAGGCACCTTGTGTCTAAGAAATCAAAAACTCCGAAATTAAATGCGAAAAAGATTATAGTTGTTAATTAATATATTGTAATACACAATTTTCTTTGTGGGGATTACCACGATCAATGGTTATAGTTCTACCTTTAAATGAAAATGTCTGCCCTATCGCATTATTGAAGGCGTCTTATACTAATCACGCACCATCGGTATTTCGATCAACTTCCTGTATCATTCACATCGACTACACCGTCTAGTCCGTCGACAAGCTCCGGAAAATAAATAAAGGTCTCAGGTCAGTCCGTTATCCAATATTCCAAAACAAATCTACTTTGTGTATAATCCGTTTATCTTGTATCCGAGACGGATTTGTTCTTTTTTCACGAGCCGTATTTTTCACAGGCTTTTGATCTTGCACGAGCCGGTTTGTTATTCGTCTAGTCAAATACGCTTTGGATTTTTTCGGTGAAAAGAGTAGAGTAGATATAACATGTTTCATTTGATAACTGTTACTTTTTTACGAGAGGAAACATTATAGTCATGTGCGGGATCCTTTTTATCTTGTTTAAAGTATTTTGATAATTAAATTATAGCTGTCTGGTATTGTTCTTTTTTTTCTCTTCTTGTTTGCACGAAACCCTTGAAATGACGCACATTTCGTGGAGTTATTCCTTAAGGGAAATGTAGAAACAATGCTCCGTACATAAACCTTGTTTCAAGATATCTTAGATAAGAACGTATTTAAGTTAGATTAAATAAATATCAAGGTTTGTTCGTGCGTAACAGAAACCTATTATCATATGTTTATTATATGTTATTATAAAATATCTATAATTGAGGTAAGTTATGCGATCGCATGTGCTTTGTTGAACGTAGTATCCTGCCTGCTGTAATTAATAATATAATACATTTTTTGATATGAGTGAAACCTAAAAGAATTTGGCAGAATAAGAGAATTTTACTTTGATGTACGGGTAATTGCGGTTTACACGGGAAATTGCTTTGCTGCCGTGACAAATAGGTGACACTGAGTTTATGTAAATGACAACACACATACTTAGGTTTTTTGACGTAATAAGCACGAAGACCACCCGATGTTAAAAGTCTGTTGTGCCTGTAATGTATTATTTCTTATTTTTTATTACTTTGCTCGATGTAAATATTAAAAGCTCTATTCAAAGGGAGCGCGATGCGGTCCAGTGTTGCCGCAGCGGCCGCTCTTGGCTTGGACCCTTAGAGATTGTTGGCATTTTACTAATATCACTAATCATAGTGTATATCATCCTGAAACGCCATCGCATCGAGTTTTTTGCGAATTAGACCTTCATGCGCAACATATATTATCCGAAAACAAATTACGGAAATGCGGAGATAGAAAATGCAGAAGCAATATTGCCGCAGCAAATTGCGAATACCTAATGTAAAATTTATCTAAATGAGTGTACATTTCGAGCTTAATGGTGTAAAGTTAACCAGCCGTTGAATTCGACCTTAATTTGGAACATGTCATGAGGATGGCAATATGTTACGTTCTTCAAACAGTAACGCGTAATGTAACGCTTCTGTCTGCTGGTGTAACGAAATAATTAGTTATTTGTAAGCAAATAACATTAACATGTCAAGGTTTTAAGTTGTTCGACTAAAACCCTTCGAGATGTCGATTTATTTCGTTATGACGAAAATAAAGATTATTTTCCTGAAATTACCAAGGTGGAGGTGGTAAGTGACTCGTAGTCACTCGTTGAAGTTTATCAAGTTAGTGAAGACCAAGACTTCTTTTGCTAGAACGATCTGCTAAACGAATAAGTCAATTTGAGGAAGAAATTATAGTCAAACTCTAGCTAGATTAACACTGCAACCCAGTTATACTAGACCTTACAAAGTTATCCGGGCGTTGAGTTTGCCCGGTTGTGCAGCCAATATACATCACCCCACTCTTACCGCGAGTGACCGTTTACTGCTTAATAAGGAGCGTATTTTCTCTCGGTAGAAGTAGAAAGTCTTGGTTCCATTTTTACTAATCAAGAAGACACTCGAATTACGAGAACAACCTTCTTAAGTTATTACCTCGTGACATCCAGTTATTGCATCCTAAAAGCGGGCGATTCTCGTCCAATTTGGTAGAAAACAAGACGTTTCACGACATCCCATGCATGCTTGCTTCGGAATGAGCCACATAAAGATTCAGCGTCGAGTTTAGTGGCCATTCCGGCGAGTTTCGGTAAATAATGGTCGTCTGATACCATTTTTTCGAGACTTTCTATAATTCTAAAGTCATGCTTACATATATGATGCTGAGGCTGTATAGTAAACAGTTCGCCAACTAGCAATAAAAATGCGGTGGGTATAACACAGTACCATCACTTTTACTTTGGTGCATCGGTTGGTGTTTTACGAAAATTTTGTCGAGGTCACTTGCTAATTAGTTTGATTCTCATAAAAGTGTGTGATGTTTAATTGTAAGCAGTGTCTACTTCTTGTAGGTCGTACATATAAGTTGACTACATATACATATCAATTTTTAATTATTATAGCAAAGAAAAAAATAAAAAAGCCAAAAAAACATATTAATTAATTATGTCTTAATTACAGGCAATTCAAATTTATCATTCAGTAGGTCCATAATTTTGTTATACAGTAACACTAATTGTATACTAGTAACACCTTCAATTTATATTTATATCATATAATATTATGCATTGTAGATCCATTACAGTTTAGATTCACTGTTAATTTCTGTTTTAGTTCATGTTTATATTTCAAAACCCCTAATAACTCTCGACTCTTTTTCTTTTATCTCCGCTAGTTGACTGGTAGATACTGCTTTAGCATTAAATCCTCCTATTGAACATTCTTTTATTTTTGTGCAATAAAGTTATAAATCTGTAAACATATTTAATTATCTACTGGCTCTTAGTATTTTATTAAAGATGATGGACGCCATACAAAATACACTAAGTTTTAAGCTATTCAGTTTGTTTAATCTAGACTATTAAACAAACTGACCTTGGCACATATAGTACATACATCGCTTATGATTTAGAATTAAAGCAGCACGTTTTTAGGGAACCGTATTATTTAAACGGAACTTTATTAATGAGGCCACTGTATGTCAGTCTGTCCGTATATCACGGGTTTACGGGGTAAACGGAATGAGTTATACAAACCTGAAATTTTGATATTTGGTATGAAATGTTGACCCCAAGTGGAATGTGCCTTGTGAACCGTGGAGCTCCAATACATTAGAAATAAGTCGAAAAAAGAAAACTTTTCTGCACCGTCAGTATTTGGGGTGGCATCTTCTAATAATATATTTGAGCAGAATACAAATCAATATATATTTGTATTCTGCTCAAATATATAGTAATTAAACAACTATAAAAGGTTTTAGTATTTTATCACCTATTCTGTTTAATATTTATGGGGAACACATAATCCGTCAAACATGCGATGATTGGAGCGGCATGGGAGTAAATATTAATGGCAACAAGATCACCAACTTGCGCTACGCCGACGATACCATCCTTTTTGCAGCAGACGAAACGGAGATGTGCTCTCTTCTCAACAGAATGGAGAGGTGCAGTGGCGAGATGGGCCTCTCAATAAACCGGTCTAAAAACTAAAATTATGGTGGTGGATCGCACATCCAAACTAGAGCTCAGTGGAACTTTGAATGTTGAATTAGTGAATCACTTTATTTACCTGGGCTCTAGTATAAGCAACAACGGATCGTGTGAAGATGAGATTCGCAGGCGTATCGGAATGGCAAAGAGTGCCATGTCGCAGCTTGAAAGAATATGGAAGGACCGTAACATCACAAGGAAGACCAAGCTATCACTAGTCGAATCCCTTGTATTCTCCATATTCCCATACGGAGCGGAGACGTGGACTCTAAAAGCCACTGATCGCAGACGCATTGAGGCCTTCGAAATGTGGTGCTACAGAAGGATGCTGCGTATTTCGTGGACGGCACACAGGACGAACATCTCCATATTGCAGGAGCTCAAAATTGAGAAAAGGCCAAGATTATCGAATGTGTGCCTCCGCAAGATATTTGACTTCTATGGCCATATCGCCCGCAAACCTGGTGACAACCTACTTAAAGTGATCATAACTGGAAAAGTCGAGGGAAAACGACCCAGAGGTAGAAGCCCCATGCGCTGGGCGGACCAAATCCGAAGTTCCCTGGACATTAAAGCCTCAGAAGCCGTGCATGTCGCTGAGAGTAGGAGCAAGTGGCAGAAAATAATAAAAGAGAAGGTTTTGAAACCATGATGTGGTCACGACCCCCAGCATTGGGGAAACGACGCAAGGAGGAGGAGGAAAAGGTTTAATTCGCGTATATTTGTCATTATTTTGTCCCGACGTTTCAAACGCTTTGCAGTGATCGTGGTCACCCCGTGACCGTGGGTTCTTTAATTACTATGTGTAACAATCGCGAAAACCTAAGACTACATTATATATTGTGTATTTATAAAAATATAGCCATTCAGGTTGGGCTGTCAAGTGGTAAATTTTAGGCCATTTTTGTTACGGGGTCTATCTCATAAACTAAACTATTATCTTTATTCTATTTAAATTTGTTAAACCGTGGTTACATATTGTTCTTAAATATTACATATAGTACAACAGCTAAATCCATTCGAATATGCAATAATAATGTTCCAATATCTAATACATATTGCTAGTAGTTTAGGTATTAAGCTGTGAATAAGCATACAAAGTATGAATAAGACAATATTAATTTGAATGCAGCAAATTACGTCAACTTTCAAAATTGCCTACGAGAAAGTCGGTTGCTTTACTGTTAAGTTTTGTGGAAGACAATTTCTTGTGAATCCAAAGACACTCTCCGATTTTAATATTGTTCCTGACAAATAGTAAACTAGTAAGGAGCTTGATCTTTGAACATGAAATAAAAACTATGAATGATGAATAACTTGGCAATTACTGTATATCTAAAGTTTCGCATTCATAGCACAGCAGAGAAAACTTAAAATGTTGTTATAATATTGAGTAATAAAACAATTTTCAACAATATAATTACTATGTGTAATAATCGCGAAAACCTAAGACAACAATATGTTATAATATTAGGGTAAACTCACTATCTAACACTGTATACCTATATTTCTGTCGTATATTATACACGGCACTTTGCGTATTAAGTACTGTAACGTCCGGCCACTTCGAGAATCTTTTGAAGACTGACTCGAATTCTCCCTACAACTGGCCATGTTTGCTCTCCCCTCCAAGTATTACGTAACGAGTCAAATCAATGTCTAATGGACTACGCAATTATCAAATAAGCCATTAAAGGAGTCAAATTGAATAATTACAAGAAAAATGTAAAGCATTTAATTAAGTACAGATTAAATCAAATTGAAACCTCATAATTTAAACATTATTTGTAATATTTGTTTATTATTTTTTCATAACGTGCCGAGCCAAGCCACCCGTCGAACCAGCTACCAGTGATGACGTCACGCTACGAGTCACGCCATCCACCGTGTCATCCCCACGTGTCCCGAGCAGCTACAAGCAGGTCCTGTGACTGTTTCATCGTGGAAGCCGCCTGCTGGCCGAACCGAGCTACCCGCCGAACCAGTGTTGACGTCACTCTGCGACCCTTTCATAATTTTAAGTTAAAACTAGTTTCCTAATATTGTTTACTATATTATTCAATATTTCTCATATTTGTAAACACTAAACATACCATATATAACTTAAAAATATTCTGTTAACAATTCAATAACATTTTTATATAATTATCACTATAAAAACGTATATCTTTACCAATTGTAAGCTACAACAAAGAACAGTGAGTCACGATCGGGCCTATATAAAGGCGTGTTTAGCCGCTGGCCGTTTAGTCTCGATCGTGCGCTCGGTAAGTCAAGACCTCCTGAAGATGCTTCGTTTAGAAGCGAAACTAGTCGGGTATTCTTCCGGTTAGGCTGCGTGATGTTTATGACGTCACGTAGATAACAGGAAAATTAGGCGGAATTGTCACTAGATATATAATTTTATGCTTTTTTAAGTGTTTTATTTAAATATTATTTAATGTTTTTTAGGATACTTTTAAAAGTATTTGTTATTATGTTATAATATTTGCTTTGAAACTGTGAAATGTTATGTGAAATTAGTTGTAATGTTTCGCCATCATAAATTCCACGCAAGTTCACCGACTCCACATAAAATAAATAAATTCTCGCTAAAAATAATCTCTAAAAAGGTAGCCCTTAACTTTTTATGTTGGCCACTAAAATTTTATTAGAACCGTCCGTTCTCTTGTTTCCTTAAGCTGAAATTATTGGCATCCGTGGATTACCTCGGCAAAGTATCAATGTTTATTAAATACAGTATTCTTACCTGAAATCATTGAAAATACGTAGTACACGTAGTAACATAACTCGGTAAATTCGACGTGAAACCGGTCTTAATAGCTCGTTTAACTCTTTAAATGCCTGTCGTGAATAAACATGTTAGCTTTCATTAATGGAGTGCTGAGTTAGTCATGCTCGTGTCAAAGAGACACGTTTATTTCCATTTAGAATATTCAAAACCTGAGGTTTGCTTTGAGCGCATTAATTTCATAACTACATTTAATGTTAATACAGACCGATAATACGAACCGTTTTGAATTCACTATTAGTTGTTAAATGATTTTTACTTTGGTAATGTGATGGTACAAGCACGAAGCACATCTGATGTTAAGCGGTAACATCTGCCTATAACAGATGTATTTTGTCACAAGTGTCGAATTGCCCTGCGCCCAACACCCTGAAAAATAAAGTTGTTAATTGTCATGTGCCTGTTATTTACTGGTTCTCAAAGAATGCTGCCGACACACACCGTTAGGTGCTTGGCGACAGATTTTCTACTTGAGGGTGGTAGCTAGCATTTGCAAAATGCCCTTTCACACTGATGACTGAGGTGGGAACCACGAACTATGGTCCTGCGGCACGGAAGTCCAAGGCTATTACCGCTCGGCTATCACTGCTTCCAAATTATGAATGTAATGCAAATGTTACTTAAATAAAGCTACAATAATACTGATTCTAGTTATTGAAAAGCAGCATCAGTCAAACAACACAAGCGACCTGAATACCTATTGTGGCGCATGATTGCAGTAACCTCACCCCAACGTCTGTATATTAAAATAGCACAGGCAACTATTGAAACGTGTATATTAAGAATCGACTTATACTCGTAATATGCTTGAAATATAATATTATACATACTCGTATTTACATTTTAGCACTCATGTGAATATAAATAATAATTACATGCAAGGGCGGCACACGTTTCATTTGCGTTTAGTCCCACGTTGGGCGCCAAAACAAATGGTTATTGCTTCGCATGTTAACATGCTCGATATTTATTTCAATGTCACGAATAAAAGAGTTGACGACCCAAGTTATGTTCTGATCAATAATGTTAGCTTACGGTTGCCACTGTAGAGAGTATCTTGGATGCCGGCATTGCCGACTCGTATAGAAAGAATAAAATTAATATTTAGCTTGTGAAAATAGGTCATAATCTGAATATAACATTATTCGTATATTGATCTTATGTTTCCTCATCGCAACATTTCTTGATCATAACTTATTTCCGCTAGCTTGGTCTCAAGGGGCGTTTCTGTATAATATGGACGCTTTTCTGGTGTAGGAATGGTTCGTTTGAATGACGACTTTGTGCTCCAGGCAGATAAGCTACCGTTCGTAGTCATATGAATATATATATTTAGCGAACGCAAAGTCGTCCCATCTGCTCGACGAGGCTTATGCTGGTGCGACATGTGATAAATGACACGGCAATATGTACTTATACATGGGGCATACTGAGTGTTTCTGGAACTGGCCACCTACAATAAAAAATATAAAGAGTTTACGGAATTCGTAAATGGAACTCTCTAGAACCATCTTACTTTTTAATTTGGGAGTCTATAATTTGTCTTCTCATTGTCGCGTCCTTTATAAAATTGTGTGACTATCACAATCAACTAACTCGTGAAAATTTTCGCACAGTGATTTTGTACGATTTTTGGATTACGTCTACAAAAGAGTTCCCATAGAGTAATGAATAGGTTCAGGCGTTACTTTGCGGAAATCCATATTTAATAATAAAAAATAATTTCAATGTTTTTTTAAGATACTTTTAAAAGTATTTTTTATTAGTTCCCAAGACTTCAACATATATTTGGTGATGAAGCCTTACAAATACAACAAATACAAATAGTTTTTATTGACTTAAGTTACATAGGTACCTTATGTAGCAGTTCTGTGTATTCGTGGCACGTGGAATTTAGACGTGAACGTCATCATCTCTATGGCGATGTACGTGAAAGTTGGCCGGCGACTTCGGTCAACTGATTGAAAGTGAGAAAAAAATTAAATGTCAGCAAATTCGTACTCTAGTTAGGCATTGGAATGAGCCAAAAGCATTTTGCATGTACATCTGAAGATTCGGATATATTTATCGAGTGATTTAACGGAAGACCGGAACTGACTGATTAAAATAATGAAAAATGTTAATGGAGAACAGTCACTGGCTGTCTATAATATCGTGACAGGTGACAAAACCTGGCTATACTGCTTTGAACCGGAAAAAGGCAGTCAGCAGAATTAATCTTTCCTTTTGAAGATTTACCTACGATAGTTAAGAAAATTCGAACGTAAGTAAATGGTTTACTCTATTTTCGGCAAATCAGGACATTGCACAAAAGTATTACTTGAAAACCAAAGTAAAACCAAAGCAAATACAGTTACCGCAGGTAAGTGCGTCAATACTTCCTTGCCCGGAATCTTAGAAAAAGTTCGTGAAAAGCGTCCTCAAAGCAATGTCGTCCTTCACCACGATAATGCTCCCAAGCAAGCCACTAAGATATTGGAAGCGTATTTGAAGGCTTCAAATGTAGGACTGAAGACCCATCCGCCATACAGCTCAGACCTCGCACCTTGCGACTTTATTTTGTTTTCTAAAATAAAAGACAAACGTACGTAACATAAGCACACGTTTAAAAGCCCAGATTCGATGGTGAATGTATTCCACTAAGCCATTGAAGAGGTCTTTAAGGAAGACAAGTCCAACCACTTTTTACAATAGTTCCAGTGAATGCAAAAATGTATGAATTGGGGGACATATACTTTGAAAAACTATAAAAGAATCATAAAGTCTAATATCTGGTCTAATTTATCAGAATACAGAATCTTTAATTTATGACCTAAGTATTAGTTTCAGTCTACTAAGTATGTTTGTTTTTCTTTACTTTGAAATTTTGACTTGTTTGTGTGTACTACTAAACTTGCTTACATTGTTTTTTTATAGTTTTGTTGATTTGTAATGTTCCTAACTGAACGTTAGTTTCACGCCACGTCAAGTTGCTGTGGTGATTTAATTTCGTTCGGTGGCGATAGGGATTCAATTATTGAGGCATCATTTGCCTATTGATTAAACCGGTTCTCCATTATTATGTACGAATAAAAAATATTTTTAATGAATAAGTAAGCCTAAAGAGCGAGAGCCAAATACTAAAACATCAGTGGCTGCACAAAATGTATTTTTAAAAGCTCGTTGGTCGACCGAGTGGGGTGAACTTTTTCCACAGTTTATTGCAAACATCTGGACGTCGCCGTAATGCGTTTATAACTAGAATTCCCGCGGAGGGCTGTGGGGGATAGTTGAAGTACTGCTTGTGAATAACAATGATGGCCCCCGCCGAGCCAGAACACGAGTTATTTAATATAGTTAACTCAAGTGCACCGAATTTAGTGCAGCACTGACATCAACAGAACTAGTTTTACAACTGATATTGTATTTTCTTTTTTAATAGCGTACTGGTTTGAAATAAACCTGAATAATTGTAAGAGTGAAACATTTATAAGTATATACGTGGGTCTATTAAAATTCATTGTGATAGTCGAATCGTGACATAAAATCATCTTAGCTCTAAAAGATACATTTAAGTGACTGACATAAATTCCACAAATGTCGAAAGCTATGTCCTGGACGGTACATTACTCCGCAGTAGAGCGCTGAACTCCCGTAAAAGCTTTTGTCAGGACCTACGGCATTAAAGTTTTTAGTACAAAATTGCCAGAAAGTTAACCTTGACCCTCAAAGGTCTCTTTGAGTAGCCCGTTAAGCTTTTGTGAAAGTTCGTTATATTTAAGTAGGTAGTCATAATAAGCAAATTTATCCTAAAAGATAAAGTCAAATAATAAGGCAATTTGTTATATTCCTTTTTTGCAGTAAATGATCTTTATATATATACCTACGAATGATTATAATATAAATATTTTTTTGTATAATATCCGATTTTGAGTGTTGTTAATAATTATATTGCTAATATAATTCTAATTTGTTTGTTACAGGTAATCACAGTTTCACTGATCGTTTTGAAAAATATGAATAGGATCATCTCGCATGAATGAATATTCACTATCAACTGATTCATTAGAGAGAAGGTGAGAACAAAACATTCCTATATTCATTAACCCTTATAAGGAACTTTCAACAAACACAAGCAGTGAAGCGAAAACGATATCCCGAATTTTAGCCTCTGAAGCCCTGGTGGTAATCTGTGACCGGACTCTGCATGCGAGAGATATCCACTTTCCGGCTGACACTGAATGGTGTTAATAAAAGTCGTGTCATTCATAACCAATTAATCATTCTTAAGGTTCCGTACCCTAATAACGAGATCCAGAGTCTAGCTCATAAATGGAATAAGTTGCAAACCTGGAATTTGATGTTTTGTTTAGAAAATAATAGAATTGTGTATAAAAAAATAGAACTAAAGATGAACTTTTTACGAAAAAAACATATATACAAATTTTTACGGTACAAAATTTCTCATCTCGAGTGGGACTTGAACCACACGTCCCCTTATTTTACGTACCGGGTGCCTTAACCAAAACTTGTACTCTGAAATTTGTTAATGTGATTTTCGTTTAGCACGTGATAGTACTTATAATCATATATAGATAATAAAAATAATATTAATATTATTTTATGAAACTTCAATACCTCGGAAGCTATAAAAGAACTTTTTTGCACCCTAGGGTATTAATTACATAAGCATATCAAGCAGAGATCAAATGTGTATTTTTTATTTTTATGTATAGATAGATATAAATGAGCGGCTGTCAAAGATGTCACACACGTGCCTTTACACAATAACAAGCTGTCGCCAAGCGCCATAAGGAGTATTCCGACATCAGTCTTTGAGAACCATTTCCTAGTCAAGATTAAGTCTTACTACCGTCCTTGACTACATGAACACTTACCGGTAATGAGATTTTGGTCAAAGGCGAGTTTATCAGTCATTAAAAAATATGTTTATGTTTTTTTTTTTTTTTTTTTTAGTAAATATTACACACTACAGACTCGTGGTCCGTACTCTTGTTTGTTTGGTTTTTTTTTTACATAAAATATGTTTAATAACTTTGAGATCATTCTCCAACTTATCAATATTCTTCCTGAAGGGAAGATACCCTAGTGTTAGTTTAAAATATTATAAATCTTAAGGCTATAGTGAGTCCATAATTATATATATATATATATTTTCTCCTTATATCTAGTTTGTTAGTATATATTACGTTTTAATTAGTACCCATTCAGTTTGTCGTTGAAGGGCCAGCCACAGATTCCGCTGATGCCCTTGATGTTTTGATAAGAGCCTCCACGACCTCTTCGTTTCTGTTTTGTATAGCCATTTTAAGATTGTAGTCGACTATGTTTTTGAAGTTAGCCTCCGTTGCCCGCCTTACGAATCCTCCAATGGCATCCGAGCTGTCGTCGGTATAGTAAACGCAGCATTTTGTATGGCGTGATACTGCTACTACCGCATGAGAAACGCTGTCCCGGAGCTTGGTGACTCTTTCCCTCATCTGTATGACGATTACCGACTCATACGTCAAACCCTGCGCTTCGTGTACGGTTAAGGTGCAGGAACCTGAACCAGACCCATATCCTTTGCCGACGAGTGAGGCCTTTTCCTCCTGCGTCAGCACAAGATAGAGAGTATTCTGGAGGTCAGTTGGTATATTTGCACCTGTGTAACGTTCTAGCTTCAGGGATTGAACTTGGGATCGTGATGAATAAATGCCCGTGTACACCTCGCTTAGTGCGTATGCCACATCCATGGGGTTTCTGTGGGTGCAGAACAGTTGTTGGCTGATGGAAACCAACGTTTTTGGACTACTGTACCTATATATGTTTATGTTGGGAATACTACGATTATTTTCATTCTAATCTAAGGTGCCTATTAATGAGATTCTGCTGTCTATCTGTATGTCATAGCTCATATACGGAGTCGGTCACAAACCTGAAAATATGTATATATTTTTTTACAGCGGACATTGCATAACTTAGCTGATCGGTTAAGAACGGCTTAGCAAATTTGGCTACGAGCGCTTCAAATTTCAAAATAGTTAATTGATAAATACTAACTTGACATAAAAGTGGTTATTATATATTAAATTAAAAACCATATCTGTTAAGGGGACTCTTATGAGTCAGGAATCTCAAGTTTTTGTATACTATGTACTTATGTACTATTGAATTGGTACTTTTCTCAATTGGACACAAACATATTGAATACACTGGTTTATATTGTAGTTTTGAAGCTTTGGTCAAAACCTACATTTTTATTTATTTTTTCGGGCTATTGCAATGCGGTACCATTTAAAAGTAAGGCACGACTCGCACATGCCCTATATTTTTAAATGCATTAAAATACGAACATTATTCTTTATATAAATCTAGCCATCAACTCGCTTTACATACACTTTAGTACTTAACGAGATAATACACTCGAGAGCAATGAATCCGGGTCACTTAAAGAATCCTAAAAATCTCGGAAACTAAAAATGCTAGGTTGATGCAATAAATTGTATTTAATAGACAATGTAATACTCCTTAAATGACGGTATTAAAACTTCTTAGTTATTGTAAAGTTATATCATAAAAAAATCAAATTTGAAAAAGGGCCACTTTCGAAGATGGAACTACGAAATTACAGCATTTGGTTTTGCTTTTGTTTGTAATCTGTCATTTATGTGGGTACATAAACCATGTTGATAGTGCTCTATATTCATTATTCAAGCTGAAATTATGTCGCTTACGCCTGATGAATGCACCAGAATACTTACAATGCTGTAAACCGGCCGGAGTCAGCGCGATACAGCCAGGACTGTCGGTGTGTCGCTGTCAACAGTACAAAGAGTTCTCCGACGTTACGAAGAAACTGGTTCTAACCTACGCAGACCAGGAACGGGCAGAACCAGGTGTACCACAGCACGAGAAGACCGATACTTGGTGAACACCATGCTTCGAAATCGCTTTCTCACAGGAACTGAACTCACCAATCAGTTTCGACGCCTCGGAGGAAGTAACCCAAGTGCAAGGACAGTAAGACGTCGGCTTGCTGAATCTAACTTAAAACCCCTTAGACCTGCAAACGGCCCTAAACTGGAGCGTGGGCATCGTATTTCGAGACTAAGATATGCCCAGAGCCACGTAAATTGGAGTATTGAAGATTGGTCAAAAGTTATGTTCTCCGACGAATCAAAATTTATGCTCTACAAGCACGATGGAAGACACAGAGTGTATCGAGTATTACATTGTCTATTAAATACAATTTATTGCATTAACCTATCATTTTTAGTTTCCGAGATTTTTAACATTCTTTAAGTGACCCGGATTCATTGCTCTCGAGTGTACGTTGTAATCAGTATCTTGTAGGTAGGTAATTGAAGGAAAGCTATTCACCGTTGGCAGAGTTACAAACGAGTTCTTAGAAAATTACAAACACCATAATTCTCCGCTTCCACATTTAAATAAACGGTCTTGCCATAGTGAGGTAATTTCTTGTTCCCTTCTCTCTACGAGTACATCTAATTAACTTAATCTCGATTCTGGGTGTAGTAGTAATGTTCTCGTTATAATTCTCTCCAAAGGCACGAGATCTAAATAATTCATGAGAGCGGTCATGGGACGTTCTGTTTACATGTCGGCTCCAAGGACGCTCGTGTTGTTTTCAGCTATTCCACCACTGTTATTGTTGCGTTCACTATTCAATTATGTTGAGTTAATGCTGTTGTTGGCTGGAGTTATATATCTTGGATAAGCAAACACAAAGATTCAATTAAAATCGTCCATTGACCTTTTTGTCAAAGATTGCCTTGTCAAAGCATTTTAGTTTTTGTTTGTACTAACTTATAACAAACATGCAACTTAAATTTCACTCCAAATACGAATTAATAAGCAGTATTTAATAAGTGTGCATCTTCATTAAATACTAGCTTTCAGCACTTTTACCCGTAATTCAAAGTATATTTAACAAGCAACAACAGCGTTACTTAACAAACGCAAGGCCTAATAGTGAATTTGCATTTTAACATTGACTTGTCTTTGGATATATTTTTTGTTATTGTTTGTATGTTTTAATGGCTTATACATAATCCGAATTACGGAATTTATGTATTTTAATAATATCCAATTTGTGAGTTAACGCGGACATCGTGGACATGCCCGAAAATCTAGTACGATTTTTTTTACTGCTAGCATAAAATACGAAATTTATGGAGCTACGATCATATACTGAATATGAGTAAACTACATTGCATGTGTATTTAAATTTAAGGCTTTGAAACCCCTTCAGATTTCTTGACTAAATTATCCGTAGGACAGTGATTAAGAGTCAACCATCTTCTTAATCACTTTAAAGGGTTCCATCGTTTAAGCAGCCGTTGTATATTAGAATAGGTTTGTTCAGTAATCAAGAAGTTTAGTCGAGTGGAAGTGTGTTATTCGTCCGTCTTGGTGTCTGTCGGGGCTAAGCGGGGCGGGGCTTGCCTGTGAACAGGCCGTTGCTTCATTTGTTAGCTCAAAGCTGGCCTTGGGTTTTTCCTGTGCAAAAAGTATACATTCCTTCCAAAAATATTACCAACTTCGTAGTCAGTCATATCCATTCAAGTTTTTTATACTATAGTTTATACTGCGCTTAAACTGCGGTTATTAGTGAATTTTAAACAACTGCTGTTTGTATTTTGTTTTTATTGTTTCTGCAATACAGTAGAGTTGAACCTGTATGTTTAGGAATATTAGTCCTCATCGTCACGCATTTTTCAAAGTATGAAATACACTAGTTTACCCAACCACCACCGTCAGCTTATCTGATTTCCCAGCATGTTAAATCTGTTTGTTTGCGAGTACATATAACATCAATCAATCTTAATGTATATTCATGATGTTTTAATTCAGAGGCAGCCATGTATCATTAATGTGATCGCTGCCTGTCCTCGGGGATTACATTTGTTTTGATAGTTATTTAGGTATCATGCTCCCCGAATATTCAAAGCATATTTACTATGTTGATTTAGGTTATCCTCCATTACGTAGTGCTACTGTACTGCTATATTATTATGTATATAGTTAGGGCGTACCTAGCTCTCAGTGTTATAGGTACATTAAAAACTACACTCTAAATATTGATTATATATATATCGTTTTGTGTAAATATTTATATTTAGACATAACAGGTTATTAGACTTTCGAACGCATTACCTATATCGATCCATTCGCAGCTGACTCTAGGTAACCTAATATGACCAATCTTTTAAGATCTAGCTTACATTGGCTACGAATATGAGCTAACAATAACAACAGTGAAAGATAGACTAACGATGACAACAGTGAAAGATAGACTAACGCTGACAACAGTGAAAGATAGACTAACGATGACAACAGTGAAAGATAGACTAACGATGAAAACAGTGAAAAATAGACTTTGGATCCATGTTGGGCGCCAATTATTTTAATAATTAAACTGTCACCCGTACATTACTTCCTCAGTCCCAACAAAAGCGCTCTAATAATTACACACGCTAAATAAATGCACATCAAACACAGTTAACGTAAATTGCAAAGTGTCTACAAAGAATCCGGACGACCCACATTTCAGGCTTTAACTGTGTCAAAATGAACGGGGGTGGGTAAAATTAACTGCATACCGAGAGAATCAGCGGGCATTATTTAAATGTCGGGTGCCTCTAACGTTGACAATATTTCTAGAGTGATGGCATCGTATTTGCATAGCTTGGAACTGATGACTTTACCACGTGATAGAACGTTTTTTTTTACTGGCGATAGGTTAGCTTTTGACCTCATTCTTAACTGATGGTAATTGATGATACGGTTGATGGTGGTAAACTGACTTAACTCCTCAAACGGGAACTCAAAACTCTTACTAAGGCCGCCTTGAAAGTTGGCAATTTTCTCCATACATTTTTTAACAGTGCCTTTAGCGTGTGGAGGTACGTGAGCTTCGTAAAAATATATATTGTAGAAATTGCTCTTGAAAGTAATAACAGTAGCAAACATTGCTTAACCTTGTTGGTCGTTGGAAACTGAAAAACCTACAAAACCAACTACCCAACAAGCGCAACAAAATCGTGCAATACCTTTTTTATTACGATTAGCTTGTTATTTTACTGGGATAGCACGATTATCTCAAAATGGATCTTGGCCTTAGACAACAAAAGACGCCTGTAGCCTTGCTTAGTGCGATCTTATGCCGTGTGAATGGCATGAAGAGCATTACACTTTGTTATAATTCTAACTACTATGACTAAATTTGTCCTCATATAATTTACCTGGAATAACCTAGTACCTGCATTTAACTATACTGCGTGATTCTGTCAGTTGGCTGTAATGTGTACTACGATTACTATAAATATTTGAAACTTTGCCGCAGTGAATATAATTTCGAATGGAGCTTTAATCCTTTAAAAGGTATTTCATTGTTCGAGCCAACAGAATATATAGGCTGTAAGATATGTAGGATGTTCGACGATGATATCCAACGGTAGTTTCAGTATTCATAAATTTTATATGACATTTAAAGTGCATAACAAGATTTTAAGTTTTTACTTGAACTCAATCGAGCCAGTAGTAGTTAAAAAACCCGTTGTAGGTTAACGAAAAGGTAGTTTCCTAGTGATGTGCTGGTTACAATGTCTAGTAATAGTTCTCTTATCTCATCTTCATTGATGACAATGCTGTTGACGATGTTCCAATAACTTTCACTCTCTACCATTATCCCATCTATGAAGAGAAAAATAAGAATTGAGATGACCTAAAGATTTGCGATGATTAAACATTGTAACTAGCAGTTCATTAGGAAACTTCAACTTTTCAAATATTCATTGTGGATGGTAGAGTCAGTAATATATAATTATATTTCGCCAAAACACAAAATCAACATTCGGTTTTACTTTAACTGCCCTCTCTGCCATTCTGGCAAATCCTAAATTTAGTATTTTGGTACAATTTACTAAACATAACATTTGGCGAAATTTATTAACACATTTGTCAACATCTTGTAGCTCATTCAGGATCTAATTTCCCCCGAAGATCCTTTATTAAAACACAGCCTGGAGCTTTCGAGCGGGAATATCAGACAATAGGCGATATCTCCTGGCTCACCGGAATGAGGATGCAATTTGCTGTGATTGGGAGCTAGATTGTGCCGGGATAACCACCATGAGCCCTTGTTTGTGAATAACAATGGCTTTTAGATTTTTTGTAAAGATTTTTCTAATTAAAGGGTTCTTTTTTTGTTGTGTATCTCCGTTGTAACGTACTCATTACTGCGGACTTCCTAAAATGAAAATACGAAGTTGCGCGCAAAAAGTAAAAGATTGCTACCTTGAAAGTTGAGTAGTCGTTACACTGCGATATCTTTTCTACTGATCCCTGTATGTAGAGCATTGAAAATGTTATTACAAAGTACAAATAAGTTAAAATAAAGTGTTTTTCAAATGAGTATTCACCGTTATCGACGTTCTCTGTAAACGTTATATTCGCTTCGATTTGTATGTGTCGAAATAATTATTAGTTGTTATTCTAAACTGTCTAAGCACTCTACAGTTACGCGACTGTTTGCTTGTCGTCAACTATACAAAAGTTCATCAGTAACAACTAAAATAACATAATACAAGACGGAACTAAGGCTCTTGAGAATCTATGGTTTACTACGGTTTATCATCTTTCTCCCTTTCTCACAGGACACAAGGATAACATCATAAAAAGTTTTTCCGTCTGTTTCATGGCCAGCCGCATATCCTTTACATGTGTACTGTCAAAGCTTTTTGGGAAAGTTTTCATTGGTCTTTCGCTACCTTTTAGGTAATCTACAGGTGTCTAACTATGCTAGGTACATTTTTCCCCCTAATTACCTTTTACGATATATAAGACGTCACCGTTAAACAAATTTTTCGGTTTTTTTGATGGTATTGTTATGGAACATACATGTCGCAAGTGACGAAATGCGCTGCGGCCATAACTCTGATAAATACAAATGTCAACTGCCTGTAATTTAATGAATTATCTACTGACTCTCAAGGACAGCTGAACGCACTGTTTGGTGCTTGGGGGCAGAATTTCTACTTGAGGGTGGTAGCAAGCCAGGCGAACATGCGCTAAATGTGTCAATCCCACCATGTGGTGAAGCTTAAGCCAGCGGTGGGCGTCGAACCATGGACCAGCGGCACAGCAGTCCATGGCTATTACCGCTCGGCTCTCATGACTTCAAATACCATAATCCCTACACTTGGCAGGCGTCTTGGGGATCGTAGTGTAAGATGGTGTTTAGTTAAGAAGCCTCTGCTGCCCAACTATTTTTCCCTTCGTCGCCTCTCGCTACTCCCATAGGAAGATACAGAAGAGCAGCTCTAGCCCCTGCTGGGCTAAAGAATATTAATATCCATTGATTCTTTACAAAATTACAAATTTACTAGAGAAAAAAAATATAGTCATGTGCGGGATTCGAACCTGCGTCCATCCACCCCTTTAGCCGGGGTATGCTCTAACCAATTGAACTAACATGACACAATAACTCATAACTGTAATTCTTGCTCTCGTTCTTCAACTATCGTATCGGGATGGAGCGGACACCTGTAGTTCAACTTGCGTTGTACTACAAACAAGACCAATTTTGCAATTGGTTTTAAATTTGTAAATGATGACGCAACCTTGTAATTTTAATATTGATAGGTTTGCAATAACGCCTGCTAGGCGAATCACATTACAAAATTACAAATTTTCTCTCGTAAATTTGTAATCCATTAAAATCCATTGATTCATTAAAGTGTGGCTGTACATAACGTCGGTGGGTTGAGCGATAGAGGAATAGGGCCTTTAAATATAGCTCTGAATATCAAACGCAATATACAGCCAACTACACACAATAGAATAATTAAACAGGAAAGGGAATAAACAACGGCTTGAGAAGGACAAAATAAACATTGAGTAGATTGCTTGTTCCTCGTGCCCTGGTAAGACCGGTAGCCCCTTTGTGCAATGCGCGTGAAGATATCTATATTATATGTAGCTTTGATTGCCCTGATTTCCTTTGCGAGACGGGTCGTAGAAAACGTGACGCTCTTAATATTCAAGTCTTTAAGTCCTGCCTGTTTATGGCCTTTATGTAATTGAAGCACTTCACTTTAGCTCAAAATGTATATTATATATACATTTTGAGCTAAAGTGATTATTTATTATATAGAAAAAAGAATCATCGTCTACATCCAACATCTATCTTGTAAATGGACCAGTTGCTCTTGGATTATTGTACCCGAAAATGTGTAATTGACCCAAATATGGCAATAGGCTCGCTCCTGTATATATTATGAAATGCCTTAAAAATATGGTCAAGTTTGGGCGTTCTCCTTAAAGGATTCCATTAATGTTTTTTTTTTATTTATAGTGTTAATAAATTGCCACGATAGTTTTCTCCTGTCACAACTCCCACCTCTACACAAAAAAGCTCTAACTTATATGAGAATGTCTAAGTACCTACTTTTAAATTGTAATTGTGGTCCATATTTAATGCTAGCTATTCTTTGTTCAGCTCCCATCAACGAGCTACGAATTATTTGTATTTGTTTCAATTTACAGTGACAAATGTTCACAATAATCCCAGAAACATCCCCCGCGCCTTGAACACTTAACAATATTTTATTCTAAGTGGCGCCACAAATTCTGCTAACTCGTTTTTCCGGCACGAAAACAGTCTTTATTATCTTTCCCCTAGAGATAACTCTATGTGGCATGTCGTAGGTATTAACATGGTATTTTTATTGAAACTTTCCTCATAACACGGCTATGCTAAAGTGAATTTATGTTCGCCAGAGAAAAGTTCTTAATACTTGTAGAATCTCCGACAAATAATAATATATTCTGTAAAAAAAACAGTATAACATTGGCTTTGTATAAAAACTATATCAATAAATCATTAGATATTATGCCTATATTTGTGAAGCATTTAGTTTGTACACTTAACAACGACGAAGACGTGCCCTCGTGTATGTTATCCAAGCTTCGATGTGAATAGATGCTATGTCGAATATCGATATTCGACACTGACCTAAATGTCGCGAAAATGTCAAACATGTCAGCTATTATCGACAGGGCCACATTATCGGATTGCACCTCTATACGTATAACATTGTCATGGATGGATGTATCGGATTCAAGGGTCAGATCAAATGACAAACTGAAGATAATCTTCACTCCGAAATGGCTCCGCGGATCTAATCGACTCTCACAGAAATATACCACAAACGTATATTAGTATAATGTGAAAGTGCGTTTGTCAGTTTTTTTGTTCGTTGTCTTTCATTCCCTTGACACTGGGACGTTGACGTTACTTTTTGTACTAAGCGCTTATGAGTTAAAGCGCTGGAAGATGCTTAGGGATATTTTTACCTGAATCTAAGTTGTTATCGATATTCCCGAGAAAGCGCAATTATGTTGAATACTTTTATTTTTGCAATGACGCATGCTCCGCGTGTTACGAGAGGAAAAAGTGTTATCCCGCACATCACTAATTTTTTTTTCTCGTTGTAATTTTGTAAAGCGCAATAAGTTCCAATTTCACAAAAGCAGAATAAGTTTATTTATACGTGAGCCAGATGTCAGGAATTTAGCAGGTATAATACATTAACACAACAGGATAACGGTTGTCAGATCAATCACTGTGTGTTGTTTTGTTGTTCGGTGTTACGTTTCATGCGAGGAGTCGAAGGTCGTCCTCGACGGATGACATCATTGCTCACCGAGGACTTTGTAATGTAACAAAGTTAAGAACAAACCCTGTTAGCTCATATAACTGTTATTTAAGGTTTTTTGTATATTTTTAAACACAAATCCAATTACACTTATTAATCTCAGAATATAGTATAACACAAATTAAAGTTGAGCTAATACAAAACAAAATTAAGATAAATAGAGCTAACCGTAATACTTGTATACAATGCCAATAAGAAAGAAATAAATAAAAGAGAAAACCATACATACTGAAAATGAATAAAACATTTTTGTAATATCGCTTATGTGTTGTGAAGTATCATGTGCAAAGTACTGAAGTGATTTGGATTAAATTCTTTTAGGGATAAGCCGACTATGCGTTGTCCTAATATATTATTTGTTAATTCTCTATAGGTAGAGCATGTTTTAAGCTTGTGGTAGATATAGTTTGCTTTTGATCATTTATTCGTCCTGGAATTAATTATTCCGTCAGACAGAGAAAGTATCTTACTCAAAGAAAATACATATTATATTATTTATGTTGTGGCTTATCTATGTTAATGTAGGTTACGCAGAGAAGCCTTCCAATTACATTTTTATTTATCCAAAAATACTTTCCGAGAACACCAACACAGACGTAGCTACTGATTAGATTATTCATGTAATATGCTAAAGTAAAATTTCCACGAAATATTTCATCTTCATACGTAGTGAAGTACTTGTTAGTAAACAAAATTTCCGCTTTATTCCGTAGATGTTGTGAGTAAACTCAGTGAAGAGAAATTTTCTTTAAAACAACGCGTTGCTGTTGGAAGTTTCTAGAAACTTTGGTGTCTCGGTATGGAAGGGAAGGCTGACGCGCTGCTTCAATTTGAAGTAATAAGTAGGTACTGAGAGAGTGCTGTAAATCTTCTACAGTGATATATATGGGGTACGTGTGCTCTATGTTAAGGTTTGGTCTACATAAGCCTTAAACTACGTTTAACTTTAATGACACCATTAGAGAAAGATTAAAATACTTTAGCTTGCTCTTAAATCCAAATAAGGAGGCACGCTGTTTACATGTAGCTGACATTATCAGCTACCTAAAAATATCAGTTTTTTTTAATAAATCTTAGGTGATAACCTAAAAGATTTTTGTTAAAGCATACTTTGACCACTGTCTTACGTGTCTCAAGTTATTTATAGGTGGGAGATAGAAAATTACCAAGCTAGCATTGTACTACATAGTCGATCTATATCTCATATAGAATAGAAACTGGGACTGTCATTGAAATACTTTAAAGAGCTTAGTGGCAGAAATGTTATGGGGAGTATGGTTCCAACGCTGTGAAACTACGTGCATTAACCCACGGCAGGAAACAAACATAGGACTGCCTAATCGGCAAAAAATAATGTAGCAAAATTAAATGGTACAAATCGTGGTGTTGGAAGCGAAAGTGAAGTCGGTTTTGAATTTTGTCGAGTTGTATTTTTATCTCATATTGATACACACACAAGTACATTATATGTCTCTACTTCGGAAAAAATCGGTACGGTATTGTGTTAATGCGCTGATGGACGGTACTTGTAATCACAGCGTTGACCTTTCTCTGATCCACAGCGAAACCAAAGGTAAGCTGTAGGTTGCGAGATGATTAATAGAAAAAATACTCATATTTTCTTATAAATCAAAAACAATAGGGCCTCGTATAACGCCGCTGGCGTTCGATTAGTAAAAAGGCCTGTCTCGGTTTTCCTATTATCCCTCTGTGGAAGAAATAAATTCAACAATTCTCCCACGTATTCTATTATTAATATGAAATGATCTATCTATTAGCATAACAGATCGTGTTGCTACTCCTACTCTCTGAGCAAATATGGAATAAAACTAGTCCACAAACTTACAACAATCGGTCAAGTCTGATTGTTTACGGACAAATAAATACTAGTACGTAGGCCATTGTACTAGTAACTTTTTATAAGGAACTCAAGATATGTTGTTGTTTGCTTAACGATTTCTATTCCTTCCATTGGCCCGCACGCGCGGATCATTTATATATACAATAGATATTTCTTGGACCTGGTACATTTTTTAATTTTTGAAGATTTGGAAATCTTTTAGAAATGTTTAGGGTAGGATCCTATATGGCGATTAAAATAAAAAAAGTAGGTACAAACTTCTGCATCTCATCCAACAGTGTCGATTAAGACACACGGTCCGTAAAACCGGAGGACGCGTTCGATATCCGCTCGAGATAAAAGTTTTATGTAAATGCAAATATTGTGCTTCACAACAAGACAAGAGCTCACCGTATAAGATTTGGCTTTGGTTTTATGCCCGGCCACCTACTTGACGCTAACACTCTTGGGAACACTTGTTGGTAGTATACCCGATACCTTTTGGTTAAGATGTTAAGGGCGTTAAGATTGTAAAATGTCCTGCTATATACCCAATATCCAGCAAGAACCACTCACATCGTCGTGCTGCCTTTTCGGCACTTGTTCTATAGCCGGCTTTTACGGTGTCTATTATACATGGAATAATAACTGTCGAAGTCGGGACTGTATGGCATAGTGAACTGTACGGTATTACGGCTAGCCCTTTGACTGACCTCTATACATGAGAAAGTGGCACAGGACTCTGTTCAAAACTCGTTCCGTACAGTAAAACATCTTAAAAACAACGTAATGTAATTTTATGTTATGTGGATAATAAAAACACAAAAAAATTCAAGATTTTATTAAACTGTAGGTACGATGGAAACAAATCAAATCAATCGTTTATTTACAGGGATACATAGTCATTAAAGTTCTTAAACACTATGGCAATCCGTTCTTGTATTCTGCCTTCATGCAGGTGCGCAAATATTAAAAAGTATTTTCGACTCTTAGATCTATAAACTCCTTCAAACTATAAAAAACATTTACATTATCGATTTTTAAATAAATTAACTTTCGTAACTTTAATTTCATCAGAAATCCTATTATAAATATTAATACATTTTTTTTTGTAGATATCTTAATGACATGGTGGTTGGTATATTAAGCGAACGAATCCATCCTCAAAATAAACCTATGCTTGAACACCTTTCGACAGATAGAACTGAAAATTACTTAGGTATACAAACCCACAAGTATTCCTGAAATAGCCCTTATCGCTACACTGAACTTGCTTGTGCACAACATTGATTCAACGTCGTACAAACAAATAGTGATACTCTATCACATACATCGATGTCTCCGGTTGGAAAATAATATACTGAAATCACAAACCATATTTGAAAATTTATGTAATGTTCTCCAGTCTCGTCAATTTTTTAGTCACTTTGCCAAATGAATGAAATATCGTGCATTTGTCACAAACAAAACAATATTACTTCCATAATAACATTACTTACGTATTAGTTACTATACATTGTGTAAGTAATGTTCGTTTTACAACCGAAAACATTTTGCTCCTGGAGAAACTCTCGATTCACTTGGTGCGTCGTATCCTAAAACCATTCTTACAAAACCTTTGAAAGCAATATACTGAACCCGACTTCTACTTCGTCTCGATGGAATTGACTAATACTCTAGCTCTGACCGAGAATAAAGTTTAATTAGGATAAAAATATATTCTTCATTATGATAATTAATTTAAAAGCTGTTCTAGGATTGGAAAAAAGTAAGAAGCATGTTTATTCTCTTACTAGCCAGTATAAATAAAAAGAAGCAAAATCTCTTAATACTTGGATACGGAGTCATAGTTCTATTAATAATCCTTATCGATACTATACGACTATATTGTGTTTAACAATAAAATATGTCGTTGAAAGTATTGTTTTCTAGTTTTAGTGCAGGTTGCTAATTTGATGCCAAGCCTCATTGGGAGTATTCTTGTTGGCTGTAACTTTGGGGCAATGGTTGTAGAAAAAAATAATAGAAACCCATCATGTTGCAACATCCTATACAGAGGGGTGAGTAGTGGAATGCTATTCGGCGCTTCCTTTTCCATAGAAATAATCCAAAGTAAATACTAGCAATAACAATAAAATATATTAACTTGAACTCTATGACCGATTCGACGAATATGTCTAATATTCCTATGGTGCTTAGTTTATCTTTGCAACTATGTGCCTGTATGTAAATAAACAGCGCAAACTCGACGTGTTGATTGCATCCCAATCTACGTCAACCCTCGGGGCTTGCCACGTCTGCAGGCTAACTGACAAGGTATATAAATAGACTAATGACTGTCTATCATATTTACATACTCTCGTACCTGTCTATCGCCGAGGCAGAGTTGGTCAAACATATTCAGCCAGTTATGCTCTGCATATATTCTCTAGCATGGTCATCAGTACTAATATTATAAATGCGAAAGTAACTCTGTCTGTCTGTCTGTTACGCTTTCACGCCAAAACTACTGGACTGATTTGAATGAAATTTGGTATGGAAATAGTTTGAGACCCGGGAAAAAACAAAGGATAGTGAATTGCACTACGTGCAATTGTATTCTACCTTGTTATGTATGTATAGCTTGATTTCCACCTCACTACAGCGAAGAAAATGCTAGGTGAAAGAAAAATAGCATAAATATTGTAAATATCCTTTATTTTATATTAAAAATAAAAAGTTACATAATACTAAGATTGGTGGTACATAATATATATAAAATAAATATTTTTTCTGGAAATTTTGTAGACGTTCGAATTTCAAAAACGTTTTCCACGCTAGCGGATAACAATCACTGTTACACGCAGATTTCGAATGATTGACAACAACGTTCCAAAATTATGAGGTAAAAAAAATGCTTTTTATCTACGCATTTATGATGTAGGATTGAAAGTGTTATTCTCATCAGCACAAAACTCTTAGAAAAACGCAAACACACTCTATTCCGCCATTATTACGAAAGCATAATGCTTTTTATCTACGCATTTATGATGTAGGATTGAAAGTGTTATTCTCATCAGCACAAAACTCTTAGAAAAACGCAAACACACTCTATTCCGCCATTATTACGAAAGCATAATGCTTTTTATCTACGCATTTATGATGTAGGATTGAAAGTGTTATTCTCATCAGCACAAAACTCTTAGAAAAACGCAAACACACTCTATTCCGCCATTATTACGAAAGCATAATGCTTTTTATCTACGCATTTATGATGTAGGATTGAAAGTGTTATTCTCATCAGCACAAAACTCTTAGAAAAACGCAAACACACTCTATTCCGCCATTATTACGAAAGCATAATTATTATCTAAATTATATTCTTAAGTGAAACGGTAATTAAATGTTTACCCAAACAAATTTTGAATTTCGCCATCCAGTAATGATTTCACAACTCGTTCACGAAAATAGCTCGGCCTATTACAAGGCCAAAGCAATTATTATTTCAAAGTTCCGTATATTTCATCTATAATGGGTAAACATTTGATTTCGGAGGAAATCGTTTAAACTTAAATTTTGCTCTTCAACGTAACGTTACTTTATATATTTTATTTTAATATAAATGTAACAACTTAATTATATTAAAATATAGTTCCCGGCTTAAGAATCTAAGAAATGTTCCATATCCTCCCATTGGAGGACTGTTAAAGCCGATTAAGGGAAAATAAGCAACATACCTCTACTCGCGTCGACGGCGTGAGAAGGCTGTGGCTGACGTTTTGTATTTTATTATTCAAACACTATTTTCTTAAGAATATTTATATACCTTTTCTAAAGCGTCAATTATGGCATCTAGCCATAATTAAATGAATACGTGCGGTACACTGAAAGTTTTGCGTACCTCATAAATAAAACAATTTACATGTAAAGTAATATATTTACTGGTTTTCTCCATTAGCATTCTGCATTACATTTTAAAAACATTTTCATTAGTTGAAACTATTTTTGAAAACATGAAGACCATTAGACTGTGGATTGGATTATGCTACACATCTTTTGGTATTTTTACGACTCCTCTGTAAGATATGGAGGGTGTATTTGTAGCCCGCTCCCCTCCCCCCTCCCTTCCCCGCGGGGAAATCTGACTGTAGTTATAATCTAATAATTTAATTGTCAATCCGCATATATGAGATAATGATGTCTCACATAATATATGCTGTAACACAAACATATATTAAAATGTGAAACTACAGAACCCTAGCGAAACTAAATATATAAAAGCGCCAAATCACACGGAGTGTGTTCAAATAGAAATGAGTTGGAAAGTTTCATATTTCACGCGAATAACTGCTGAAAATGTGGATGGTGGGCAATCGGATTTATCTCTTTTAGGAAGTTTTATTGGATGGTCACTAAAGTTTTGAGGACTGTAAATATTGTCAAACACTCTATGCTAGATTTGGAGTAAAATTATTTTCATATTTGTGTATTTCTTGATCTTTATTTGAGCCTCAGAAATTGGATTAGATGTGACAGTCCTTACTCAAAGTCTACTCAAAGACTTTTCATTGAGTGAATTTTATTCATATTCAAAAAAACATCTCAAGTCCTTGCTCAAATTCTTCTGAAAGATTTTCTCTGAGTCAAGGGCATTATCTGTTATTCTGTCAATATTGTGCCAAGTTTGTCATACATATGAAATTAAGATGTAATGAATAAAGTTTGTTGAAGGTTTACGGTCAGTTTGTTAAGATACAAATAACAAGTGTACTGTTGAGATAACTAGGGCAGATCAACATTTTACATACATTCGCTCTTTGGCTTTTCATTTGGATATTCTGTACAATAATCATAGAAATAAATAAAAAATAAATGCCAAAGAGTGAAAGTTTCATGTCAGTAAAAACTTCTTGGTTTGGTATTTTCTTTTTTTTTGTTGTTGTGTAATGTCTATCTTATTTACCCCTTTGATCTTAATCTTAGCAATATCATTATAAGCCAGGCGAAATATTAATGGGACTTGAATTAAATTCTAGGTTAGCCTGAACAACATCTTCGAACACATCATCACTTACAATCAGGTGAGATAGTGGTCAAAGGCTAGCCTATCAGCAATAAAAAAAAATATGGGCTCAGGACCACAGTCCCGTCATGCTTCGAAGAGATGTACCTACGCAAACTATCGAACTTTGAATCGCCAAAACTGAATTTGTTTCTTGCTGTCAGACATCGGTCTGCGAGGTCAGATTGCGGATGGTGTTATCGACAGGGCAGGTTTACGAAAAATATGATTGCATTTATTGAGGAAGTAATTCCTCAATAATCTTTACAAATACATAATACACGTTCCAATAGTTACGTGTACGTAATTGATTTAGTTAGTACAAGACACGGTGCGTTGTACAGTTTAGCATTAATCACTTGAAGTAACTTGGCTGCAACTACTAGAAACACTTGAACACCAACCCAGCTTAGAGCGGAAACCATACACATATATGTATATCGTTTGAAGCATTGATGGGCCCAGTGACAATAGCTATGTGCCGTGTACACGCACAGGATGTACACGGTGCTAATTCAGTTGCTGGCTTGAGCGTCACGGCAGGATTTTTGTATATGATCAGATGATTAGCTACCACCCCCAAGTGCGAAATCTGTTTCCACTCTCTGAGTTCTGTTCCTTGATTGTTTGCTTGAACAACATCTCTGGCTACATCATAATTAACTGGCAAGTCAAATAGGGGCAGATAAAAAAATTGCTAATTTTGTGGTCCGCGTATATATAATGTAGTTAGTATATCTACCCAGTCCCCTGTTTTTTTTTACTTTTAGACATAACTATATAAAATAGCTGCAGCGTGAGCTTTCTTTCTATAATGAATCACTAGAAACTTTTTGAGAAAAAAATACTATATAAATGGTAAAACCAGTCACCATCTAAAACCAGTGCACTTGTTTCAACACCAACGTCAGCATTTTACTGAAACTATATTTTACTTAAAATTCGCTGCTGTAGTAATATTTTAACAGGAACACACCCTGTTATCACCCACTCCCGGGCTTCGTGTGTGAAAGCTCAGCACAATTCCTGTAACATCAGTAGGATGTCTATATTACAAAGCCACAAGACACTACCTTCGTTTGTGCTTTTTTTTTATGCCAGATAGTTAAGCCTTTGACCACTATCTCACCTGACGGTAAGTGATGATGTGGTCGAAGATGTTGTACAGGCTAACCTAGAATTACTGGCTCTCAAGGACAGCTGCCGGAACACACCGTTAGGTGCTTGGCGACAGATTTTCAACTTGAGGGTGGTAGCTAGCCAGGCGGGCATTCGAAAAGTGCCCTACCACCATGCTGTAACGACTGCCATCCTAAGACAACAACCGGGACCGACGGCTTAACGTGCCCTCGGAAGCACGGAAGCGCTCAGTAGTAATGTCACCAGCGGTCACCCATCCAATTCCTGACCGCGGCGGATGTTGCTTAACTTTGCTGATCGATTCAGAATGGCCAAGCAAACTTTGCTACGAGCTTCTACTGGTTACACGCACTAACGCAATGTCATTACAATTTTAACATATTTGATGAGCAATAAGCATCCCTAGTCCCAACCCCAATTAGTTACTTCAACTAATTGTTTTTCATCCGCACTGGAAAAAGTGCACGACTTCTGAAAACCAAAGCAATAACTGTTTTATTTAATAAAATTTTGAAAGATATAATAATATATAAAGTCAACACCATGTCTGCATCAAATAGTGCATAACATAGTTTACTGAGTTCAAAATATTGTACAACAATGACACCGCACCATTTGCATATAAATATACTTTGCTTATATTATATCATTTATGACACGACTGTGTTTTTGACTGCAAAACATTAACTGTAGGCTCGCCTTCTATTTAATTTAGACAACCCTGTCTACCCCTTCGGGGACATAAGGTCGTGAGGATACGGATATGTTGAAATAATAAAATGTTATAAAGTTTAGTCTCTCATGATAATGAAAAGCATGAGATCGACTGGCTAACTATTCCATCACCACGTTGGCAGCAGCCTGATTTATTAATGTTTATATGCAAGTGAATCAATACTTGAATGGAGCAATGATAGTCGAGCGGTAACAGCTATGGACTGCCGAGCCACAGGTCCATGGTTCGATCCTCACCGGCGGCTTCCGCATGGTGGAAAGGCATTTGGCGAATGTTCGCCTTGCTAGCTACCACCGTCAAGTAGAAAATCTGTAGCACCTAACAGTGTATCCCGGCAGCAGTTCTTGAGAGCCCGTAAAATTACAGCCACATGAGACTTAACAGCTGTATGTCTCAGGGTGACTGGCGCAGTGCAGTTCGTCACTTGTGACGAAATGCAATTGGCAGTGGTTACCGTCTAACATTAGGTGGGCCTAGTGCTTGTTCCGTCACAATGCCATTAAAAAAACTTATTATAGGTATATCTGAAGTATATTTGCTGTTTTACAAATATTTCTAATTTAGGGAGTTTTCAAGAGGAACCTAGGACCTTCTCGGCAAGCGGGCTTCATGCAATTTATTTCTTATCAAGATGAAATATAAACCATTCTACTAACAAATAGGAGAAAAGCCTCATTAACTACTTTTAATTTAATCTACGCGAACTGGAGGCTTTCTGCTAAAAGAGCTTTGAAAGCTATATTTACTCTGACCATCGAAACTTTTAATTACAACGTGTTTTCTATCAATTACGGCAGCGGCGCGCCCCCACCCCCCTCATCGCCTCTGGTCGAGTGTCAAAGCATCGCAATACTAAAGCGAAATTCACGACGAAAAGACGCGAATTCTGTGAAAAAATGTCAGTAAACAGCGGTGTCACATCCAGGTGTTTATCCGAATTGGTGTCTATTCATTTACACACCTAGATTCGATTGTCGCTATTTGCGTGTATAGCTTAAATTACTAGGTAATAGGTTTATTATACGCGTTTTCAAAAGTTCCGCGAACTCATGTGTGGTTTTCTGTTTTAAATGTGTTTTTAGATCTAAAACGTGTAGCATTTTGTAGTTCTAAAAAAAAAAAAATCCATTTCTTCTGATCTCATGTTGTACACATTACTTTTTACACGAAAGTACTATATTTTAGTCATTGTTTATTTGTGAAAAAATTGTTTTCATATCTCTGTTCAAAAAACGGCAATGCAACTCGGATTCGCGCTAAAGAACTCGAAAAGAATAAAAAAATCGGCCAAGTGGGAGTCTGACTCGCGCACGAAGGGTTCCGTACCATTAGCTATACAACATTAGACTTCATATATTAACCTTTTTTGTTTTAACGTGCGAGCCCGACTCGTACTTGGCCAACTTTTTGTATTTGTTGTTATAGCGGCAACAGAAATACATCATCTGTGAAAATTTCAACTGTCTAGCTATCACCGATCTTGAGATACCGCCTGGCGACAGACGGACAGCGAAGTCTCAGTAATAGGGTCCCGTTTTTACCCTTTGGGTACGGAACCCTAAAACTTATTAAAAAAACTAATTATTAAATTAAAAAGTATTTTTGCTGTTTAGACGTACTCGTATAACTAAATATACATACATATTTAATATGTATATTGAACCGAGGGTTCGCTTCGGTGAGCGACTCGCACTTTGCCAGATTTAAATTAGGTCGCAGTTACCAAATTTTTGATGCATTGGTTTTTCATATTAAATGTAAACATAACATTTTATTGTACGACATAACATGTCATATTATGGAGCTAACAATAAAGTTAGGTAATAAATTAAATAAAGTAGGTAACATTTCTCAAGTATTTTTAAAATTCTCATATGAAAAAGTAAAAAAATACATAAAGTTTTTTCATTACATCCGTCCTGCGGTTGTGGGCGCCGGGCAACCACGCCGCCATTCGAGCCTTTGTCTTAGTAATTGAATTCTTCTTTGAACAATTAGGGCCCTTCGACCCTACACATGCCAAATTGCTAATTCCCTCGCATTTTCGTCCTTACATTGCTTCACCATTTAGGATTTCGGAATACGTTTCTTTCGCTAACTTATTCGCTTATAAATTTAAATTGAAATACGCTTTACGAATGGGCGGTACTAGGAGCCCCTTTGCGTTGGTGGAAAGATAAATACTTCTATTTTGTATTTCTCTCACTGAAAATTTGATGCGTTATTATCAGATCAAATAAAATCGGTAAAAAAATAAACTTGCTAAACTGAAAAGTATATATAATACTTATTGAAATAAATACTCGGACTTACCATGTTATAACTGCTATATTTTCTTATCTTATAGTCCACAATCCGGGTAGGCTTACTGTCAATCAATGTATAGATGTAGTACTGTCGTATATTATACATGGCACTTTGAGTATTAGGTACATTATCGTCCTTACACCACAAGACTGTGTAAAGAAACACTTCTCTTCTTTTCTAAGTAGCAACTAATAACTCCTTCCACAATAATCAGCGCAGAGATATATATATATAGATATACCTAGACCACGACAATATTATAATGTTTACTACGTCTTGACTGCACCTGAGCTCTGCACGGAATGAACCTCCAAAACTGCCTCCACTTTCGAATGTCATCTTCTTTGTGGAAATCAAATTAATTACTTTTAAAGGACATATTTAAAATGCGAGTTTAAACGGTATCCATCAAATGAACACCTTTTAAATAAATAGTATCGTTAAAATACTGAAATCATGACATTATGGAAGTCGGTTTCATGCTGATTAAAACACTTGTTCGAGTACGAGGTAACATTTTAATTTCATAGTCCGACTAACACGCGTTTTTTCATACTTTTTAATATTGGAAGTCGGTTCCGCTTTTTGTTTTGTTGCATAATGTATGTTTATTTGATGTGTATTGCACATCAAATAAACATACATCATGCAAGGATTGCCTCATTCGCTCTGCTACTGATCACCATCGGAAATAATTGCAATTATTGTGGTACAGATATATTTGTATATATTTTCAGTTAATTCTTACCTACCTCTATCTTATGACAGATATATTATTATATTTAATTAACATACGTATGTCTATCGTTGACAGCATAGTCATTTAATGACAAATGATATAGCGACACGAAGTAAAAAAATCTACAGACTCCATTAATAGGACATATTGTATGATAAACGGTAGCACAGATTGCATGGCTTTCGCAATCATATCAGACCACCTCCGTGGCCCTGTCGTACACATACGCCTATCTCTCGATCCGTCAAGTTCCACCACTCCTGACCCCTTTATGCTGAAGACAGAGCCATCAGTGCCGCTCCGCTGCAGCTACTTTACTCACTACAGCCTGTCAACCACTGCTGCGCGAGCGAGTGGGGAACAGAAATGTTTTATATGGCTTTTTAAATAGGTATTGTGAAACGAGCAGGCAAGCTTATCTCTCTATGTTGACGATTCACCCTGCCCCCAACAAGTGCAGATCACTGAAAACTTCGCATTGTTCTCTGCTTATTCTAGGCTTAAAGACGGGATAACCAATTTAATAAGTACCTGCGTTGAATACAAACTTATATTTGGTGACGAAATAATTCGATTTATGTCCAAGATCGAATAAGAATGGATTTGTTACTTTCTCGAAGAAAAACATTTTTCTTTTGTAAGAACTTCCAGTTCCAGTTACACTATTTTTCTGTCGGGATCCTTTAATTAAACAACGATCGCATTGAGTTAATTGTCGGTTTAATCGACTTATTAAAAAAATAAGGAGATTTGAATTCCTAAGTGTTCGTAATGAGCAAGTCTTAGACTAAACAAAAAAGGACCGCACACTGCAAACAGCCGTGTGTGCGGTGCGACGCTACCACCTATCATCGATCAATTTACTTATGTGTGAAATGTAATTCCATCCTATTTTTATAACTAAGGAGGAGGTTCTCAATTCGACAGTGTTATTTTTTTGGAAATTTGTGACGCGATTACTCCGCTAATTAGGAATTGATTTTCATGATTATTTATTTTTTGACTTATGGTAAGACAGATTTCAAAAGTAGTTTTTAAGTTATACTCAAATAATTGAAAAAGTAGTTACTAATATGCCTACACCTCGCAGATATGGTTATTGCAAGTCTTATCGATGGTGACCAGTATTGTGTATTGAGTCAAAATAGATTTTGTAAGCAATATGTTACAAGAATATTTTCTTTGTAACATTCATTAGTTATTTTTTTATATAAAACGGAACCAACTTCCCACGCTGAAAAGTATGAAATAACTTGTGGAAGTCAGACCATGAAAATGGGAGTTCATAAAAATTGTAAACATCATGGCACTTTAACAAATTTCGAACATATCACAATTCGCTATTTTAAATGCAAATTTATGATTTCGCTTTACGTTCTGCTCCACGCGAAGGTATAGTTTCTTATTGATCCAAACTTTGTCAAGTCAATATCCTAACGATGATAATAACAAAACATATTATTTTTGTTTAGTTCGTAACGGTTACGAATATAAGACTTCGGTAGTGGTTGAAACCCTGACGAACGTGAAGCAGATTTTTCTGATTGATATGTTGGTTTCTTGGACTTGTCGTGGTCTTCGACACTGTATCTTGGTCGGATGATTCGGAACTATTATTATGACGGAATAATGTTTAAATTTTATATTTGTTTATTTTTAATCATCGTTCGTTCTGAAGTTCGCTATCATCTTCGCGCAGCACAGATAAACGATCTTAAGCTCCTTCCTCACAGATGGACTCCGTTCAATGGAAGGTGGAAAATTGAGCTCTTTCAACGCTAATGGAAAAATGAGAAATGAGCGCGATTGCATCGATCAACCCGCGGGAGCCGTATTGTGTCTCCGATGTATTATGCTTGTTAAATGGAGATATTTTTATAACTTTCGGGCATGATGAGTTAAGATTTTCTAATATATACACAGATAAAATGGGAATATGTTATCATTATTTGACTATATATACGATTAGTCTATATTTTACTGCCACGAGGCAGAGTGAAGATGAGAATGGTGCGTGAAAAGGTCCCGGGTTCGATCCCAGCTTTGGACAGTTATTGAATTTTTGTGACTTTATTTACTGTCGTCGGTATATGGCTATAGGCTTGCCCCTTCTACATGGAAACCCAAAATATGTAGTGTAAAAGTTGAGTGTTTACTCACCTTTTCATAAAACAAAGCGTGATACATTTATGAACTAATTCATAAAACAAAGCGTGATACATTCTGAATAAACTTTGTACTAATCAGTGATTAAAATAATGACACAATGAAAACATTTCATTAATTCTTGAAGCATATTACTGACTGTTCTCTTCTTTAAAATGATTCTCGTGAAATTTTGTGAGTAGGTTCGATATATTTTTTGATTCAATTTTGAAATTGTTGAATGCAAAAATTTGAAATTGTCAAATACTCTAAAACTACTACCCCCTGCTGCATCTACGATGTATTATGACAAATCGTTTACAAAGCAAGCTATCCGTCTATGGAATGCGCTACCGGCTAACATCAGACACACCAAGTCTATTGTGTCCTTCAAAGATCTGTTGAAGAGGCACTACCTTTCAGTACAGCTATAGGCATACTAATATTTAGCATACTTATATTTGTACTAGGCATATCGTATTTATTATTTATATTTATCTCTATCTATTTATATTTGTATATATGTATACATATTTATTTATTTATTTATTTATTAATATTATTGAAGTATGTAAATTCAATATGTATAAGAATAACATTATGTATCTGTTTTTTTAAATAAAGTTCGATAATTTTCTGTGTAATCTTGTACACCACCGTTCTCAATATGCAGTCACTTACATGTCCATTCACGGTTGCCTGTAAGAAATTGCACCTAGCGATAAGGCCGCCCATTGTACATCCTTTTGCTAATATCTCTCTGTTACATTATTATTTTGTTAAAATTGGTGTCCAATAAAGAGTATTTGTATTGTATTGTAATGCAGCGCGGTTATGGAGGTTTACAAAATAAAATCATATTCAGTCAATAATAGTATACCTAAATTCCAAATCCAGATTTTAAATCTCTTTTCGAGTCGAGTAATTGCTACAAGAGAAATGTTATTTCTAGCTAATATAATATTTACAACGTTTTATTTCACTGGTTTCGATACAATAAATAAACGTTCATAAAATACAAATGTAGGCGGAATAAAAAAAGCATGCAAAAGCGAACAAAAATATCTGGTAACGTTGCCAGATCCGGTCCATTGGCAATTAACATAGAAACCGTTCAAAGGCCGAAAGTCGCCATCGTCTATTCTATCGTGTACACATAAATAAGCGACATAAACTGATTTCGACGCCACTTCCCGCTACGTAGCGTACGTTATAATAATAAGTTGATATAACATTGATGATTTTTTGCAGATATTGACATATTTGTCATTATATTTTATAATACACCTTTTTTTATGCCTGACAGGTTAGCCTTTGACCACTATCTCACTTGATGGTAAGTGATGATGTGGTCGAAGATGTTGTTCAGGCTAACCTAGAATTACTGGCTCTCAAGGAAAGCTGTCGGAACACACCATTAGGTGCTTGGAAACAGATTTTCTACTTGAGGGTGGTAGCTAGCCAGGTGGGCCCGTGCCCTCGGAAGCACGGAAGCGCTCAGTAGTAATGTCACCAGCGGTCACCCATCCAACTCCTGACCGCGGCGGACGTTGCTTAAATTAGCTGATCGTTTCAGAATGGCTAAGCAAACTTCGCTACGAGCGCTTCAAAATAGGCTTAACTACCTACACCTGTAGGTAGTTAAGCCTATTTTATGCGATTTTGTCTTGAATGTACTCTTTCCTATCTATTCTTGGGCGTGAAATAGTATTATTGAAAATTTTGAAATTTGAAAGTTACTTAAAGCGATTTAAAGCCTTGAGACAAATTATGTCTCTTACACAAGATTTCAACACGGATACCAAATCTAGTGAGTTGTATGAATCTAGTTCATCTGGTAACCTAGTTAGCAAGTTATTTAATTTATCCCAATTTCACAATTAAAAGAGAACAATTTGCTTATACACATATTCCAAAAAATTAAATCAAAATTTCGTAATGAGTCTAAATAGTTCGTAGCACGTCGACGGCGTAGCTCCTTAGATGTAGCTGTCGCTTGTTACGTTGAATCTTGTCACTCGCAGCAAACGGCGGGTGGCGGAACGTACGTATGTAGAGTAACGCTACACATCCGCTTAAGTGACAGCTCTCACATTTTGACAGCAAGAAGCATTATTAGGAATATTTACTTTAGGAAGCAAATGAGAACAAGTTCCGTTTTGTTCTCAAATCATCTTTTAATATAGCCTTAGTAAAACCGTATTAAGAGCCTACTACACTATGTATCACCTAGGTTTAGCTGGCTACAACTAAGCAGCAATGTTTTAAAACCAAAGACGACTGGTTGCACTATGATAAAACTATCCAATCCTTTCGTCACTTACCATCAATATTATTTATAAGTAATTAACATTTATTACTAACCAACCATGTCGGCTTAGGTGAAAATTGGCGTTAGATAGAAACTAAAAAGTTTTAGCACTAGATAGGTATATAGGAACGCGGCCGCACATAGTCTCAGCCGGTTTGACCTAAATTAAATTTATAAAAAATTTCAAAAAATAAAAATTTATTAAAATATGAATGCAATCAAAGCTATTTACAACTATCTTACGTAAGAATATCACGGATTTTAGTTTTAAAACATCTTTCCACTCAAACGGCGTCCTTCTAGCCGAAAACATTCTTGCAATCTTCCTTCATGCTAGCGAAAATTTGCTTACAAATCTCTGGACTGTGATAGGTGCCATCACTCGTCGGATATTTTATTGCTAGCCCTCTATTGTTAATTGTGAATTGCTGTATACAAATTCAATCCCATAAGAAAAAGTTGCAAGGGGTCAGATCAGGTGATCGAGGGGGCCAGGCTATGACACCGAAGTGACTTATCAATTCTCCAAGAAAAATCTCTCACTTTAGTCGTTGAGTCCCTAGCGATGTGTGCCGTGGCCTCATCCTGTTGAAAATGAAGTATGGTATTATAACTAACAAGACGATACACCTACGGTATTAAAAATGACCAGCATCGTGCGGTACCGTTGTACTTTAACGGTTTCACCTCTGCCGAAAAAACAAGGTGCAGAAATGGCACACTTCCAAATTGGCCCAAAGACTACAGTGTCACTGTAGTATTTGGGCTGTTTAGAGGCTTTTCATAGAATTTTCTTGGGTTGCTCGCACTCTAATAACGCATGTTCTATTTAGGTATTGCCACACGTGCCACACAATGTGCGCCTCGACATTAAAAAATGTTACATAAACGCATAGGCGTACAAAATGTTATGAAGCAATGATGGCCGAGACGCCATTGTTATTTATGAACTGCTGTGCCGCAAATCCATGGTTCGATCCTCACCACCGGTTTGAGCGTCACCGCATAGTGAGAAGGTATATTATATATAGGCAGAGGTTACCGCGTAACATCAGGTGGGCCTCCTACTTGTTCCGTCGTAAAAAAAACGTTCCAAAACGACTCTAGCATAATTCCTTCTGCCATTTTATGTAGTCATCTTCTTTCAACTGCAGTATGATTTTGAATTTATGGAACTTTGTTTTCGAATAATATTGTAAACATAATTGCATCAACAAAATGAAAACGACTACGTCTTTTGCAGCTTCAACTGAAAAGACGTAGTCTTTTTCATACGGTCGTCATAGGTCCATAGCGAGGTACATTTTCGACTGAACCATTTTCTCTAAACTTCTGTACCCACGCCCATATCAATTGGTTCGACGGGCCATCCTTAAATTGTCGGAAACCGATGCCTCGCTACATTGATCGAATATTAATCGAGAAATACACCTCAACCGCAAAAGTGCGGTGAGGTCCACTGACTCATGGCTATTTAACAATCCGCAACACCCCCGCGTCGAGTGATACTTCCCTTCCCCCGCTGCCGCCTAATACAATAATAGAGATATATCTAATGTTTTATATAGACATTATTTTACGTAGAAACTTTTAATATATATTGCAAAGTAACGCTTGAACCAATCTGTCAGATTTATTATTATATATAAAGGTCTACTACTCACAGCAACACATACGTAAAGCTATAATCAGTCTTAAACATAGTGTACTTGTTACTCGTAATAACCTACAGAACTTATAAAGATTGATGTAAGAGAAAATCGAAGGCCGCTAAATAAAAATTCCTTCTTTTGCCGCAACTCGGCAAAAATATACAACTTGGGGAACAGTAAAAAAATTGTAGGTGGCAACTTTTTATCAGACTTGAAAACTTTCTTAACTTCTTCGGATGAACAGATTTTAGGGTCAAATTAATATAAAATAATTTTATATCATTAGATCTGTAGTTTGATCTAAATGATCAAAGTATTAGTAACATATTGTCAGTATACTTTTTATTTGCAAATTATATATATATATATATATATAAATTATTTATTTATTCTTAGCTCAAAAATACGATTATTTGATACATAAGCTTAATTATATCGGAGTTGGTACATTACAGTATAATATTACGAATTGTTGATTTAGCTTATTAGTATCCTTGGGAATCACTGCACCCCACACTAGGTCTCATTCGAGCCTGTGTAGTGGGCCTGCATTAACTCTCCGCGGTCACTTTAATCCACTCGTCAACAAAAACAAAGTTATACATAAACGTTCTCATCCCATCCGTGACAGATTCCAAAACGGCACCTTAAAATATTAAAAATTATTCCGTACAATTGCGGGTACCTTCTAGCAAATTTCGTCGTCATATAAATTTGTACATTGGCAATCGAATGGGACAGTTCTTAGGTGGTGATGTTCTATTTACCTAAAATATTGCTCCAGACATTTACAGCAACACTATTATATACCTTTTTTTCCATTTCTTTAGATAGTTTCTGATAGCATCTGTTTTCCGACATTTGACTAAATAACTTTAACTAAATACTTAACTGAGTAAAAGTGTGTGAGTTCGTATGTTAAGTGTTTTGTGTTGAGTGTATTGAATGAATGTGTGTAGGTATGTTAGATTGTGTTTTCGTGTATTTTCCATAAAAAATACTATAAATGTTGAAACGAGAAAGTTAAGGCATATATATATATTTATTATTCAATCGTATCTAAAAGATTTTCTGTTTCTTTGAAGGTTAGAGCAATTAGGTAATTTTTTAATAATGTCATACATTTGTATCGATATATTAGCGGTGCGATTGTGATGTATTTACTTATTTTGTTGTAAAGAAATGGACCGAGACTTTTGAAACTTTTTCTACCGAATTTTGTATTCGTAGTATAAGTCCAGGTTTCAAATACTATGTCTTTCCTACGCCTCTTACTATTTACTAGAAGAATATTTTTATATACCAGTGCATGCTGTCTCGTTATTATTGATTTTATAAAAAGTTGTCTTACTGTGAGGACAGAGCAATGCCGATACAAATCTAATGTCGGAAAACTACGAGGCTTAAAACTCATTACTCTCAGGAGAGCTCGTTGGGATCTCTCAAGACCTAACATGTGAACTCTTGCAGCAGATCCTCAAGCTGCAATACAATAGCTGAGTAATGACTGCGCTAATGCTTTGTAGACCGACATTAATGATTTGAGATCTAAGACATGGCGTAGAGATTTGAATGCATAAATAAGTTTACGCGTACGCGCAGAGAGATTTTTAATATGACCATGCCAAGATAAATTCCTGTCTAGTAGGACACCTAGGTATTTATATATGTAATTTTATATATGTAATAAATAATACGAGAATATATTAACTAAATAACCAACCTGCCGGAGCCAACGTCAACTAAGGAACTTGATAAAACAAGTAAAATATATAAAACTTGTCTTTAAACTGTAGATAAAAGTAAGTAATTTTTCAAACCAAGGCATAAAATTTATGTCTCGGTTTAAAAGTTTACAGAGAACATTTAACCGTCGCCTTAAACATAAAATTAATAGTTTGAAAGCTGCCGTCACTTGAGAAATGCCGCCGACTATGATTCGTTCAGCCAGAAGATGGTATGAATATTGCATCAAGTCTCATCCATCCCCTCTCTCCCCTTGAACCCCGTCCCCGCCAGTCTCCTCTCATTATTATTTCAGCGTATCTCGGTAGCTGCGGAGATCTTATTGTGCTTTTGAACAATTGCTTCGAGGCTTCAACTTGTCAATCTCTGCCAATTATTCATTCAGAGATTTGCTTCAAGTCTTAACTATAAATATTTACAAATATTATATTCAATTTGCGTAAGACTACACACTTTTAATATTTATGAAGTAGGGGTACAAACAGCTAGCCTCTTTTGCACACAACAAATATTGGATCTGGAATCAAACATTATATTAAAATGACTAAAAATCTAAATAAATGAATTATCTCTAAAACCTAATACGTTTTCGCTTATTGTAAATTATCACTCAAAAATTTATGAATGCCTAAATTAATCTTTTGATTTTCTGTTCATACTTTGAACGTTTTTTTACGGGATTGTGAAGCACCTAGTTAAGCTGTAACCTCTGCCTATAACAGATGCAATAGGTCACAAATGACGAATTGCAATGCGCCTGTCACTCTGAGACAAAGTGTTTAAATCCCATGTGCCTGTAATTTCATCGGCACCCATACCCTGCAAACCGGATCAAAATAATGGTAATTGTCAAGAGATTGCATAATTCCCCCAACAATTGTAACATGCGCTAACACTGTTGGTGTGTCGTTTTGTTTCACTGCACAATTTCTGGCTCCGTAACCCGATCAGTCAGGCGGTACCATATTATTGTATTGTTATCAGAACTGCTCACAATTGTCATGTTTCATTATTATACAATAATTAGAAATGGATGAAATGCAATGTCTTAGATTCCATTACATACACGGCCATAAAAGTGACTCAAAACAATATATATTGTCTGTAATTACCGAAATAATCAACGTCATGTTGTATATAGATAAAAGGAATCCTCCTTACCACCTTTCTAAAGTAATATTGCGAGTGGAGTATAAACAAGATCAATAAGACGACCCATTCTCGTCTATACTGTTGATTATTATGTATTATAGTGTATCCCCACTACATTGACGTTATCCTCGGGTGACCGTAATTTCCATCAATATCATTTCTATCGCTCCGGAACACAACAATGTAATATTTGCTGCATGGCGGCTGTCAGCAGAAAAATATGTAAATAGCTAGAAATATTACAACGAAAGGAAAATTTTTAACTACGAGCGAGATTCGAATCCGCGACCCTCTGTCCCTAAAGGCGGGACATCTAAATCATATTATATCATATTTCATCATATCTCTAAAGGGGACGGGGCGATACCTACAGCTAAACTGAATTGAACTATTGGTAGCGGGTTCGAATTCTGCTCATAATAAACTACAAAAATTATTCTTCGTTTATGAGAATTTAATGTAAAATTACAATGTTAATAATATTTAATACAATTTTGTTATATCTGAGTTATTATTTGAGAAGAGTCTCATGTATGTCACGTCTTTATTCCTAGACAAATATGAATACGTTAACCCCGTAACCCTCACTACCCGTCCGCGACACATTATCTCCTATAACAACGTGTATAAAGAGCAAACCCCGGGTGTAGTGCACTCGTTCCGTTCCGTGACCTACATCCGCACAAAGTCCGTCTAACTCTCCGAGCGTGAAGAATTCCGTAAGTGCGCGAATAATGACGACAGGTCCCAATAACAGAATGTACTACACCAAGAGAGAGGACCCGAACTCGTTGTGTCCTATTTCGAAGTGAGAAAATTGTCTTTTGTTCATTTTCTTTAATTTGTTAACAAATAGTACCATCGTGCAACATGAGCGCATTCTTAGCTCGTGTCCCGGACATATTAGGAGCGAATAATACCGACTGCACAAGTGAGTAAGGAAACAAGCTTATTATATATCTTGCCGCTGAGCACCGTGGGCGGTTCTAACATAATTAAAGTAATAGTTGACTGAAATAGCTTACTTCAAAATAAGTAAGAAACACTATCTAAGTTATATATACCTATTTCATAACAAATTGACACAATATATTGAATTGACAATAAAATCCCATTAATTATCGGATTACCTACTTATAAAAAAGTTCAACAGTATCGATTGAGAAATGCTACTGGTAGAGGAGAACAACCAGAAATCCAGATAAAAGACATACGACTTTTTATTTAAAGCATTAATATGTCTCATACTCACGGGAACATTCAAACAAAAATAAGACACACGAAAACATTTTTAACCAAGCTCAAACAAAGACGGTTTGCTCGCGCTTCGGGCTCGCTCGATCAGTAGCTTAAATTAGGTTTTATAAGGGAATGTAATTTGTGAATGAGTAATATACCTAATATAAAACCAAAACAGCTGCTTTACTGTTAATGCATCACAGCAAACCATCGCGGTGGTATTCCGGACTTGACCGAAGTTGCGCCAAGTTTTAATGAACTGTCGTCGACACCGAGAAGTTAAAAACTACCGCCAACCCAAGTCCCGACTACTGACTCGCTGACACGAGCCATTTCTTGGCTTAGTGCATCTACGGTTCACATAAATTGTTGACTTAAATATGAAAATATATAACATTATACTCGTATACTTATTACGGCAGATATTGTAGCAATATTTTATTGTTGCTGTCGTTTCTGAAAATAATAACGGTATAACAATAATCCACCACCACTTAGTTGAGTTTTCTTTATTAAAATGAAAGAAGCCAGAGTGCAACTTTCAATTTCGGATAGAGAAGGAAGCATAAAGCTTCTAAGTAGCTATACAAAGCACATTTCACTTAGATACTTCCAAGTGTCACGTGTAGGGAGAGAAACTCTTTTCCCCAAACTACATATTCAACGCTTTCTTTTTCATTCCCGCAGCAAGAGGGCGTATATTTTTTGAAATTTAAATGTCTCATGAAGCGAGGTGAGGGACCTAGCGCAGCCAGTGCCAGCCGACCTGAATAATACATCGTCTCGGGCCTTTGAGCTGTAATTATGAAGTAATTATAACAGCCGACTCGGCCTCAAATCTACTGGGTTCAACTCTTGAGAACGTGTATCATCATACTCTTACGTTTATCCCGCCCCCGAGGTGGGTCGGTATATTTCAATAAACAAATACATTAATCTATGTTTTATATTCGTTCTAATATGTAACCGTCGTTGTGATGCGCACCTTTCTTGGGAATGTTCTCGTTGTTAGTTTACCGTTTACTTCTGGTTAGATCTGTATATATGCTATTGTCTTATAATACCACATACGTAAAAGTCACTGACGCAAATTGAAACTTTATGCTACAAACCACATTTAAATTAACATATAGGTCAAGCAAGCCGCTCTCAGCCACTCGAATCTAAAAACTTTGGGGGTCGAGAGTGCACGAAAGGCAATAACTAGTAGCGCATTATCATTAATCCAGAAAAGTGTTTTTTTAACTTCATGTTTTTGTGTACTCACAGATATTAATACTCTCAGTTACAAACTGAAAGTAGGCACATATGAAATGTCGCTGATTTTCATACGCTGCTACAAGCACAACATGCCGTTAGATGGTTAGATAGTCTTTCCGTAATTAAATAAATATAATAATGATGGGCACATATTACGACCATATTTACCTAAATATATACAACTTTAAAACAAGTTTCGCAAACTACAGACAGTGGCAAATTTATTTGATAAACATATAGGATGGTGTCAGTTCCACACTTGCTCGTATCCAGTTATAAGCGTAGCACTGGCTCGGCCACATCACTGGCAGCGACTACAAAGGCTGCGGGCGCCGAAACTCAACGTTTGAGTTATTTCTCTTTGTTTCCCCTCTATTCACTTTAAAGCGCTGGAAATCAGTTTATTACAACTTACAACTACCTACTTTACTGTTTGTTGAAATTTCCTCCTCTTAGGATTAATTAGGCCGTTATTAAGTAAACAACAGGCTCTAACTTTTGTGTATAGTGTAAAGTACAAGCCTAGAAGTGTACATTAATAATATAATAGACTCTTGCTGAATTTAAAGTAGGAAGATGTTTATAAGTGTAGTAGTTGGTAAGTAATATTCAATCATCTGTACTATTGTGCAGAGATTCCATCGTAATGCATGCACATACAAAATGCACTTTAATATAAAAAAGGTACATCGTCATGCTTGTATATCCCCGAAGAGGTATTCATCACTCTAATATTATAAATGCGAGTATTATACCTAAATGCGAAAATTTTGAATGTGTAGCTATGTTTATTACTCCTTCACGCTGTAACGGTTGAACTGATTTGGATAAAACTGGGGTATAGAGTGTTTAGATCCTGCATTAACACATAAGAGACTTTTCATCAACATCAACACATTTCATCATCGTAGGACGCAGCTAGTAGGTGTATTAAGTCCATACTTTTTATAGGAACAATTTTGGGGCGAGCCCGAGTTTGGACATTTTTTTTTTTTTTTTTTTTTTTTTTATGATTGGTTTTGTTCATTTTCCACAGACTCCGGGGTCCGTGCCATTTTTTAAGTTAACCGAGAAATTTGTTAAGTATTTACATTACTATGGGGAGCATTCTTACATACTAAATTGGGGAACACAGTTTTAAGGAATATACTACTACTAAATAGTAGCAAACAGATTTGCACAGGTATTCCGAACGGACCAGTGTCCTCAAGCAGCACTCGTTCACGAGTTGACTCGCGTGCCAGCCATCGTCCTCCTCAACCATTTTTGAGGGAAGAGGGCGACCCGACACACGATGCCACCGCTTGCCAACACATTTTCGTGAGCATGACTGTTCCGAATGCCTGCACGAACCCGCTTGCTAATAGAGGAGAAAACTATAATTAAACACTAAATCTTTACACATTACAATAAAAACTGAACTTTAAGATGTTCTTAGTCTGCCTCTCCGACATCCATTCTCACCAGGACATCTATCACCACACAGTTTGGACATAAGTAGACAAAGGTAAGTCGCAGGTATGTAGACTTCGTGCTCAAGTCATGTTACAGCGATGTAGTGAATCCATAAACTAAAGCTTTACAAAAAGATTAGGCGGTGACACAAAAACTAACATTTTTAGGGTTTCTCAAACATTTATATAGGAACATATATATATATATATATATTTTATATATATATATATATATATCATCATATAACGGCATTAATTGAATACTGTTATATTATATATATATATATATAAATAAGATTCATTGTTTTATCATTATCTACGAAATTGATATGTTACTAAACTGTGCAATTTAAATTAAATATACTAAGCGAGCATAATCGTGAAAGAGCTACATAACCGATATTTGCGTTTATATCTCCTTGTATTTATTAGAACACTGTACCAGCCGAACACAGAACACGTGGAAAAACAAAATATAGAAGTATTAATAATAAAAGGTACTGGGTGAGCATAATCGTGTAATAGGTATAATTATCATGGAATATTTTTGGACTTATTGAGGACGTACAAACAGAATCGATTTGTTCATTGTAGAATATAATTTCTCGGTTACTTTCTGAATATTATTAACTGTAGAATTCCGAAACTTTACTTTGACTTAGATTGATGAGGCATTTGTGGCTGATAACTATGCCGCCTATTGAGATCAGAAACTTCTGGTAAATTACACTTTTGCTGTCGATAATATCTTTAATAGTCATAAAATAGTTTCGACAACGGCATTAATTGGTTGTTTTGTCACTTAATTTCCTTTGAGATTAGATGGGAATGATAATTAATATTTCGCGAGTTCTGTTTATTTTATGACTCTGCTCGTCCGCTCCGAGACGTCGTCATTGATTTCTAGCTCGACAACGGAATGCAGAACAAACTTAAAATTAAGATATTTTGTGTAAAATACTGTTATATTCTATAGATGTATGGAAAATTGTACTAGAAATTAAATTGAATTATTTTTCAGGGGGCTCCAATAAATGATCTGAATAAACTCCAATAAAAAAAAACTTTTACACAATAGCACGCAGGGTTCATGTCTCGAGTTCATTGATAGAGAATAAACATATTTTTTTATCCAATGAAAGGTGTCATTCTCTAAACTATTTAGGAATCTGAAACTTCGGTACGTTATGAATTATAATACTGTAATATATGTAATTAACTAACAAATACAGAAAACATCAAATATTGTTTACACGTGATCGACTTTTATTTGCTACTGTACTATTTGCCCGCACTCGTGCACACATATAAATGTAATTAATTGAACATTATTTCTGTGAGAGTCGTAAGAGGCGACGAAGGGGAAAATACTAGAGGTTGGGCAGCAGCGCATTCCGAAGAACTGTGCTGTGTTCAGCAATGGCCGAATCGGCTGATATAGTACATATATATATATATATACTATACCTACACATTTTGTAAAAAAAACACAATATTAACAAATTCACATTTTTTTTTACCCGCCAAAACTTCAGACAATATTCAACTACAATAAGTATTTGTCATCGTTATTAATATTCGTTATTCGTAAAAACGGTATAGATTTTTTTTCAGCTAAACAGCACGAAAAGGGCCGTTTTGGTGTTAAGAATTGGCATTTAAAACTGATTTCAAACACCAATTTTTCGAATTATTCGACGCTGTGAAAATAAAAAACAAAGCGATGATTGGTTTGTAAACCAGTTTTTATATGTAAGGCACAACTACTTAATTTGATACATTGTATTAAAACCTATTTTATTGGCGTATATTATTATAAATAATAATTAATAGAAATAAATATTATCGGTTGTGTGCTAAATAAATATCATGCTTTGTTTTTGGTGACAATGTCATGCAGTAAATTTTCCCAACGCAATATAAAAAAACAACACAGTAAAATATGACATATATCTGATTTTCCCGCCGGAACTCCAGACAGTATATTCAATTACATAAACTATATGTCATCGTTAGTAACGATCCGTCACACGTTAAACAAGTTTACGTCGATTTTCCTTTTACTGGTGTATTTTTAATGTAAATAAACAATTTCGTAATCAACATTTTGTCCACAACAATTTTCATCAGGGCATCGCCATTTCAGTACAAAGTTATTTAGGACGTGTCCCCAAAATGTAGGTTAATTCCTGGTCCACGGATGGATGAGTACGTAGCCGCAAGTATTATGCATAATCCTGTTGTTACTGGATAATCCTCATTATTTTCTTGAAGGCTTATCTTACTAGTTAAAGATTTTTGCGGAATAATCAATGCTAAGGATGGTAATAACTATTACATGATGTCATGTTTAAGAATATTCTTACATACATCATCTTCATATCCTTACCCCATGTGGAATTGGTAGAATATATTAACACAATGATAAATGGGGACGAAGAAACATAATATCCCCGTGGGTTTCGGTACTGAGCATGTCGCTAACTTTTTCTATGTTGGTGATACTAGTCGTTATAAAGAAAACTAGAATACGAGTTGCAGCGTTTTCGCGTTCAGCGCAGACATCTTGAAGCCTGCCAAGCGTAACAATTTTGGGTACCTGCCCTCGGTTGAGGTTTATGTACTATAAAAGCAATATTATATTTATATAACTGACACCTATAACATTACATTTTTTGGAAATAACACAAAAATATCTTTAAAAATAAAATATTATATTCTTTTATAATCAGTTTTCCTCTACTGTGACGTCATTAATTATTAGAAGATATCGCCGCGTTCGAAAACTCGGTTCGGATATCAGAATTTCGTGAGCTGAATTAAAAGGAACTCTGGATTTTTAGTTAATTATTGAAGCTTTGCGTCGTTACCTGTTTATAATATGCTTTTGTTAGGTTAACTTTTATGAACGAGCTAGTTACAGAATCTAAGGCTTCGGCGGGCTCATAGCGAGCAGTGTAGAGTTCTCATAACCCACGACAGTTCGTTGTGGGCCCGGCGCCTAATGAATAGAATTACTCATCATTTATTATTGTATCATCTTGAAACTAGGCGATAGTGTGTTGTTCTGATGACAATATAGTGATTTATCGGATTAGGACATGCATTTAAAATCTGCACCATAATAGTATATTATGATACAAGTGAGCTTAGATGTTGAACACTCGGCTGATTTACGACCTCGCCTACGGCTCGGGCTGCAACCCTCAGCCTTGTGTATAGCTAGTTGCTCACGAGTTTCATACGCACTTTTTCAACACACTTGCAAGGAAAAAATATATATATTGCAGAAATGTGATACAAACAACATACGAAAATTATGGAAAATAGCACGCAAGTTTTTTTTTTTTTTAGGTAATGTGTTGGTTGATCACATATACTTAGCCTTACTTAAACCTCTTTGTTGTTACAAATCTGTATGTATTACCCGGTTAAATTGAAAATGCTCTGTTTACTCGCATATAATTTGCATTTAGGTGCTAACTTAACTTTGCAGGGATAATTGTATTACACACTAGTGTATAATATTATTATGCACGAGGGTGTTATAGTTTGGTTTATATTTTTTTAAAGAAATCTGACAAGCCGGTATCACAGATCTCAAAGACGCATGAAACTTTCAACAACTTTGAACACTTGGTATTTAAAATATGACGAAACACGTTTGTATGGAAACTTATGAAGATACTTCCCTGTTTTATGGCCGGCTGCCTTCTCGGGAATGCTCTTGATAGAAATATACCTACTGCCTCAAATAATGAGCACGAAAATATGGTAAAGAGCCATGTTGTGCGCCTTCACTGCTGTAACACCTTACGTTGACGTAAATGGTGATATGCTGGTCATTCGGCCTTCCCCTTACTCACCTTGTAGGAGATGATAGGAATATATAAAGGAAGGGAGATATAGAACAGTATTGATAATCTGAAGCCGGACACTGTACGACATCCAGACCATAAGAGTCATAACGATTTACGCACGTTTTAATTTCATAATAACGATGCTTTCAAGTAATAGGTCAGATTAATAATTAAAAGTTTTTGAAGATAAGTAGAGAGAGTATCTGTTTTTCGTGGTTTTACTTACGAGATTCTTAGAACGGATAATATCACTCATCTAAGTTGGAGTTAAGTCTGAGCTAATCTTAATTATTTTCGAGGAGCTTTAAAGCTTTTAGCGAGTACATATCATAGTTATACTTCGTTATAAATTATCTCAAGTCTTGTTACGGTATACTTTCTCATATATACGAGAGCGTAAATTTTGCAGGATTTTTGTCCCAGAGCAGTATATATTTTTTCAAGAATACCTTTGACAATCTGAGACGGTAATAGTGTTAAAAATCTCAATACGAGTATATTGCACATACCATGGTTGTTCGAACCACTATTGCTTGTCTGGTATCTGGTAATATATAAGAATATTTATGATTTTATGTATTTGAATTAGTTATATCTTCGCTCCTGTTATTACATACTTAAGACTTTGTAAACGTATGAGTAAAATTTAATACTGATAAATATTTAAAAGGGAGCTTAGAGCTACCAGGAAGCTCAAGGGAAGTGCTCGTTGGTGTGGAGGTATGGGATGATATTGGAAGATGCAGGAACATAATTCACACTAGGAACGCGATTTTAAAAGATGAGAACTTTGATATATTTACTGACATATAAACTATAAGAAATATACTATTTACTTTTTTTTACATTTGAAGCAGTTATGTAGGTAAATATATAATATTTATATTGTTACCTATAATACATTCTGCTCACAAAGCGAGTTCAGGTAAGAATGCTGCATCAAATATGGCGAGTGCGTGTTGTGGCGTGTATTTTGCATTTGAATGAAGAATGGGAGTATGAAAATGTATGTGGACAGCTAATTGTGAAATTAGATGATAATGTTGGAAAGGAGGATGACTTCGTCCCAATATAATAATATATTTATACGCAGAGACTATATTATTTGTCAACGTTTTGTAGCACCTATCATTTCCTTGGAAGTAGAATTATGTAATCGTTGTGATTCCTATGTCTATCTTAAGAACCCATACAACGTTCAATACAAAGTTTTACAGCATTACCTCGTAGTGCACAAACAGACAAACGTCTTTAGATAATTGTGTTTTATTTAGTATGGATTATAGTAGAATTTTCTCCCGTAAGTAATGTCAGTAAAGTCACGATAAAATAGTTTATTCAATGACTCGAAACCAATGTCGCACGAACTCTACCTATTTTCTCAATTGCTACGAGACTACGTCGTAGCACTCGTGCGATGTCAATGTGCTACGAGGCTACGTTGTAGCAATCAGCTACGGTACTGCAGCTATACCGTGAATATAAAATGTTTTTGTTCTCTCATTGAATTCTATGTTGAAAATACGCTTAAAAAAGTGTAGTGAAATTCTGTAACTAATGTTGATAAATCTATCAATGTTTACATTGCCAATAGTTTTGAAGAAATGATGGCCGAACTATAATAGCTATGGACTGCCGTGAGCTTCACTGCATGAGGCAAGGGCATATTGCGAGTCTTCGCCTGGCCTACCATCCTCAAGTAGAAATTTGTCGTTAAGCACCTAGCAATGTGTTCCGGCAGCAGTCCTTGAGAGTCAGTAAGTAACAATGAAATTACATACATAAGAATTAACAATTGTAAGTCTCAGGATGATAGACATAATGCAGTTCGTCAATTGTGACGAAAGCATCTGTTATAGGTAGCGGTTACCACTTAACATCAGGTGGGCTTCGTGGGTGTTCCATCACAACAGGTATAAAGACCTTTATTTCTCATAAGAACTAATTTTCACTTTCAATGAGATTCACTTAAATATTATAAATGAGTTCTCTGGCTTGGTAGGCATTAATTACGAACTATTTATTTTCATATAATAATGTTTGTTGGTCCAATCCCATAAAAAGATATAACATTAAGATTGTAAACAAAATCTACTGCTGGTATTAATCACTAATCCGCTTAGAAAAGTTGCTGTTACGTGATAGATCAAGGGTTTATGAGGATGCCGGGTTAGAATGTCACCTCCCCATATCTTCCCATTGGTGTTGTAAGATGCGAATGAGGGAAGCAGTGCCTTCTGAAGAACTGACAACGGGTACTCCCCCAATGGAGGAGACTTTGTTTAACGGTTGAGGTTCCGGTTGGTGTGATGATGATAACTAGTGGTAGGAGAAGTTTACTATCCAACTATTCTACAGTTTTGTGTATTTTTGGTTACATTCAAGATTACTAATATTACAAAACAAAGACACGTTAAATAAGTTCGGTAATAAAGTAGGGAAGTAAATGTTGTAGACATTTTAGTAGACATATGTGAATGACTGTGTTCGTACTAACGTAAGGTGATCTTGTTTTAAGTCTTTGGAAAAATAAAGATCAGTGTGGGGTGTAAGAATTTAGCGCTTGCTATATATACGTTAGCTGTTAGTTCTGTGTACGGTACTCGTCGTAGACAGACGTCGTTATGTCATAAAAGTATTATACCTTATACCTGTACGTCGCGTCGTCGTGATATTTAATGGTATTAAAACTATTACGATAACCTTTACCGTTCAGTCTCGATACAAAACATATCAATACAATACAGAAACTCTTTGTTGATACCAACAACGTATGATCATGTAAAAGTAAACCATTTTTTTTCTTATGCGGTCGTGATAGTACAAGCTCGATGCCGAATAAAATTGGTGCTAAGCGGTAACCATTGCCTACAACAGATGCAGTTCATCACAAGCGGCGAACTGCACTGCGCCCATCACCCTAAGACGTAAAGTTGTTAAGTCTCAGGTGCTTCGGAATCTTGAAGCCCCGAGTTCGAACCCCAAATGGGACATATTATTGTGTTATTTAACCTTTTTCCAAAACAAGTTAGATGTTTTGCATTTAGACACATTATTTTTTTACATCATCAATGGGACCAACTTGGAGTTAGGAACAAGTTGCTAATACCTGGATGACTGAATACAGTGATATTTTTTAAAAACAATTGAATCTACTTTTAGTACTTAAAACATGAAAGTAAGTCCATGAAAATGTGAGCTCAGAGTATTTTGAATCAGCGTGGTACCATATCCAAAAAGTTATATCATACTTTTCAATGCAGGTTGTCGGTATCTTTTTTTTTTAATGTATTTAGTGACAATGAAATAGTCACTCAAGTCATAGTCTGGAAATCGTCCGGTAGATAGCAACAGGCTTTTCCACTATTATATGGAACTAAAACTTATCTAGAGGGCTGTCTATTGAGGGTATAAAAGCGTTATACGTGAATACTTCACGTGCGATACCAAAGTATCAAAAAGTAGCATAGTATAGCTTTTAGTGATACTGGTGATAACTGTTGATTTCCACACGTTGCTTTCCATAAGGCTTAGCTCACTCTTGTTGTCGCGGAGTAATATAAAGATAAATGTAACAGAAGCGGAGCTAACAGATGTGAGAAATCGCAGTATTTTCCAATTGGCCGGAGACGTCGTTTGCAGTAATGTGGCACGTTGCAGCTCCTCGTGTGTTATTGCACATCTGGTGTACTTCAGGCTAATCTCCTTTCTCTACTGCGTGGGTTAATGTAGTGGTAGCTGTTAGCTTTTCTACTTATTCGGTTGTTGTGGTATATACCTTGTTGCAAAAGGTTCTTGTTTAGAATGATAACCAGTGCGGGTAGTAGTTGAAATAAAAACTTAATATAAAATTCCACGTTTATCGTATTGAATTGCTATGTATTTAGAAATATGATTTTACAAACGCAGTGCAAAGTTGTCCGATATAAAACGAAACTGAAGAAATGAATACAGAAATATTCCACATTTACGATGCTTCTACGCTGCTATATCCATTCCGGCAAGATATTCTATCATAATTGAAAATACTGTATAGTCTTCACGAGCATAAAATGTGTATAAACGTCAGTACGTTGCTCAGGTATATTTGGTTTTCCAACCATTACCGTAAACTACGGGCGACACAACTAAATTTACGCTATACAGCAATATAAACATATCGCTCGTATGAATATCCCAAACAACAACACCTTAATCGATTACGCGTATTTGTTAATATTCAAAATCATGCAAAAGCCACGTCGTGACGCAAGTCTTATATAAATATTTATCAACAAACAATATGTTAAGGATTAAGTACAGAAGCGAAATTAACTTGTTTGTTAATTACAATACGTAATCTTAGGAAACCTTTGTCTTTTGAAGTAGTGCGGTTAGTTGGTTTTGTGTAACTTTAGGTACTTTACTAGCCACCGAGGCGAGGGTTAAAGTATGGGAGCCGGAGGGTTAACCTCAACCCACTAAGTTTCCAGTGCGCACACAAATAAATTGACCACTAAGGCGGTAAGATCAAAAAGTACCGAAAATGTTTAGGGATTTTATATATTTCTCAAGCAGTGTTATGTTGACTTTCTTAACATGATTCTAAATATAATATACCTACTGGTAATGTGTTTCACATCTTGTTGCAGCTTTAGGATGTTAAAGGACTTTCTATAAGTTGCATGCAAGACTGCATATCCATGCAGTCATTCACCGCTACATTAATTATTTTAATATATAGATTGTTCCCATAGGGAAAATGAAGCCCCATAATGTTACTCTTCTGTTTGTGTGTCTGTCCGCCCGCATTTTAACACAGATGATATTGTGTCTCTAGCTCGTAAGCAGAAAGTGTTTTAAACTTTATATTTTGATGTTAGTTAAAATACTGATAGAAATATAATTAAACGAAGATTGTTATAGAAATTCTATTTTATTATTTTTCAGTAGCAGAAATAATAATTACTTTCTGTACCTGCATAATAGCAGCAATATCGTCTAGAGCTCCTTCAGTACTTTCATTTAAAAAAAGAAATAGAGAAGAAGATTGTAATTCGATGAAGAAGATTGTAAGAGTTGCCATTTTTTGACGGAGTCTATCTCAATAACTAAACTAATTAGAGATACGGAGGAAAATTCGTGAAAAACATTTTGATTAAGAAATCTTACTACACAGATTGTAATTACTTAAACGAAAAATGCTTGGATTGTTTCGCCTGCGCCAAGCTATCGCCTGTCACCTACTTAATGTAAATAAATATTGTAATCATCTTGCTGTATAATATGTAACACATTGTTGAAATATGTTTTAAATAATGGCCCCGAATTTCTAGCCCGTTTTTGTCGCAGTGGCTCTATAATTTTTCATTGTATCCTCTTTTTAAACAGCCAAGTTCTTTATGTACCTTTTTAGATTTGTTTCTAACAGTAAAACAAACACTTTTTCTTCCATGATGCGATAACGAACCCCATGTTTAAAAAATCTTTATAAAAGACTCCAGAACCATAAGATTAGGTGGTCGGCCCTCCAGCCATTCGTCTCCATCTATAGCGACGCAGCCGTGTCAGGGGTGAAGATATAGCCGAAGACGGATGGGCAACATTCCGGCCACGTGCCTACTCAACCCCATTAATAAATACGCATAAATCTTTACACCAAACCCTCACTTCACCTGCTTCATGCGTGAATGTGTGAAATTAAGTTTTACTATGTTTACTGCGATACTGATATTACCGTTATTGTGTGAATTAAATTTGGTTTAAACTTATTTATTATTCTCTCTGTAGTCTGCCAACATTTAAAATTCTGTGTAATACAGCTTTGTAATCAGATGGCTTTTTAACAAAGTGTACTATGAAGTATGCGATAGTTACAACCATATAGAGATATCATAATCTTCCAACTCATATCCCACGAATAGTCGGAGTCGGTATAATATGTTTTCTCTTAAGACATTAAGAACGATACCGGAACATAGTTAAGAAAGCGTTGGCTACGGTCAGTCGCCTTCTGAAGTGCTCTTGCTGTTAGTGTACAGGCTACCTTACAGTTAATGTGAGCGTTAAGTTGAGAAAGTGACATAGTGTACGCAGAATGTGCAGCAAATCTTAACGTCAACATGAGAAGTGGGATGCTATGCATGCGGTGCATTATTTCCCTTTGCATTATTGCCTTTTACTACAATTCTACCTCAGGAGGATTTGGAACAGTACTATCATACTTAAGCCGGGATCCGACGACGTGTTCGTAGTAATATTAGTCCGGTCAATATAGATATTTGAAATAATAATTCCCGGGGACCCAAATATTGGTGGAAAGCTGGGGTTTACCATTACAAATAAAGTTTTAAAAATCCCCATCGATCCTATATGTGCTACAAAGTTATTCTGGGTCAAAAGTCAAAATTTGTAGTTTCTTGGATTTTTCTCGAAAACGGTAAATTTTATCAAACAAAACCTCACACCAAAGTTGTAGATCTTATAACATTATCTACAAAAATGGTCTTTATAATTTTTTTTAAGAGTTACCGTTCCTGAGATAATGCGATTCCATTACATAAGTCCATTATACATGATATGCACATATAAGCCACGTATATACATAATCAGACACTTAAAACAAGTATAAATACCTATTTGTGTTTCTTTTATATATATTATACTATTAGGAAAACATTTACCTAACTGAATCCCCTCTACCCACGTGGCCATTGTCCGTAGGTCTCGTTCATACACTCGCCTGTTTCTGATAGTGCTAAAAGTTCAGTTCTAGTGAATATATAAACTTATTACAAGCCTCTACCATTTAGGTTATTTGTGCTATTTTATAGCTCGAAAAAACGTCTCAGTTTTGCTTTATTTGCTTTTTTTTTACTGAATATGAAACAGTTGTGGTTGATCGTGGAATGCCAACTTTAATCGAGGTTAGTGTCGCGAGAGGTAATGAGTTTACTGAGTATTTAAGAACTTAAAAATCCATTACAGTACACGTAGCAATTGCAGAAAATCATACATTCGGAAAACTTCAATCGCTGTAGTAGACTTTCAAGAGTATGAATCTGATTAAAATATCTAAAGAAATCAAAACATTAATTAACCCAATAATCAATAGCATTATCAATTACAAGGTAATATCTAGAACATGACGTGTATTGTTCCCTTAAATTATCCTAAAATTGTCAAGATAGTTAGTAGCGTAGGCCTATAGGGGAAACTACGGTAAAAAAACTCGCCAAGTACACTACCTCACAGGCGTGGAAATGTGTGTATATCATGTATTGTGTAATGTGTCTTTTTTTTACCGGCGGTATGCCTTTATTAAACAAAATACTATGAACTATATACAACACTACAGCTACTACAATAAAAGCATTTAGACAACCTATAAGTCATTGCAGACTCATAGGCAGTCCAAATGCTCCAGCCCACTCCCAGTTGGCAGCGTGCCCAGCATGCTGGCAGCATTGCCCCGTTGAATTGCAGTGCTTATTCGTTGAGCCAAATATGTACCAGCATTTTGATCACGCGTCGCATCGACCAAGCGCTCAGATAAGTTTTGGAAAATACGATGAGCTCCCGGTCCCCACGGACCCAACGTCTCTACACCAAACGGCTCAAATATGTAACCCATACCGAGGTTAGCATATTTGCGCCGCTTGAGTTGCTCCGCCGAAGTAGCCGCACGTTGGTTTCAGAAAGATGTGAAGGCGCTAAAGTGTCTACGCAAGTAGCGTCCCACACTAAGGGCCGTCCTAACTTCCACGAATAATAATAATAACTTCCTTTAATTCAATGTGTCTTAGATTCGCGATATCTCAGGAATGGTAGCTCTTAGGAAAAAAAATATGAAGACCATTTTTGTAGATAATTTTAAGATCTACAACTTTGGCTAGAGGGTTTGTTTGATAAAATTTACCGTTTTCGAGAAAAATCCAAAAAACCTCAAATTTTGACTTTTGACCCCGAATAACTTTTGCAGCACATATAGGATCCATGGGGATTTTTAGAACTTTATTTGTAATGTTAAACCCCAGCTTTCCACCAATAGTTGGGTCCCCGGGAATTATTGTTATTTGACCATTATTTTATGTCTAAATCGACCGGACTATAATGCATAGAAGGGTTGCAGGTATATGCTAGCTACTTATTGTTAAAATTTGGTAAAAAATTGCGTATGCCATCGAAATTAGTAACAGCCTTACTGATAAGGTAATAAACTTAATACCAATAATGTATAATACACATACATATTAATATTTACTAGATATAATAAATAAAATCACGTATGCGTATCAAGCAATGAAATAGCAAAGCCATTAGCGTTAGAGAGTTACCTGAAACACTGCGTCCTAATTATGAGCAGCGTAACACTGGCTGAATTTCTCGTTAGGCCTAAAAGCCCCGGGTAAACTTACCTAATGATACTTATTACCGAAGCAATCCGTCGGACCTCGGAGGCCGACTACTCAATAGTATCTTATTACTGGCGCGGTTGAAAATCATTATATACCTACTTTTCTTTATATTTGAATCCACGAGGGACGATATTGAGGAATATCGAAGAGAAATGAACTGAAGAGTCATTATGAAATTGCTGTTTCATACAGAACATTCAATTTTTAATTACTAGCATTCCAGCTTATTTCGGTTATTGCGCAAAAACATTAACATCTTTTTGCGCAGTTGGATAAAAGCCTGTCCTCAAACTATTTTCATATATTTATCCCGAGGCTCAAACTATTTCCATGCCAAATTTCATCCAAATCGCCCCACTAGTTTTTAAGTTTATTCGTTGCATACAAAAATACAAAAATCATTCCTTTGTATAATATTAGTATAGATATAGATTTAAAGTATCAACACTCGTTGTCTATGTATAGATTTTTGCAAGCTAATAGTAAGAGCTAATTCCGATAAAACTCTGTGCACCCGGACACTATAAACTTTTTGAAGAATATTGTACTAATTCCTGAAAAGTTTTTGATTTAATGGGAACGTCCGTCATCTATCCAGATCCACTTTTCGTCACAATTCGAACCAAAATTATTTAATTTATGTGTTTAATAAGGTAAGGTAATCTTAAAAGAGCGCTGCATATCAGTCAAATCAAGAAGCACCTATTCTAGTTCTACTCTGAGTTGTACCGATTTGCTGCAAATGAATCAATATTGTGGGTATACTAATGTCAAATGTCGTAAATTCTTAGTTAGTTTGACAAGCTTCGGCTTCCACTGTCACGTTCATTCATCGTCATTTACCGTAGTAGTAGGTAGTCTACCTCGTGGTTCATTCTTGAGGTGGAAATTTGCTTGCTTTACTGCTTGCCCGGTGGAACTAATAACGCACGGTGCGTTCGTTGGTCGAATCCTCTCCAAACACAGCATTGACATAACGAGCAGTTTCTGCTACGTAAGGATCAACTCCCACTGGCGCAGAGTCGAAACGAAGCGTCGCGACATATTCCTAAACTTTAATAGTAAGTATACTGAATTCTATCTCAATACAAAAAAACGCGTCGGTGCGCATATTATCTTACTGTCGCTGTATCAAACACTTAATACCTGAGTGTAAAAACAATTGAATTTCGAACAAATCTTTTATATAAATTTAGAATGTTATTGGTTTCGTATGTGAAAAAAGTTTCCCTCTAAAATCTGACACTTTGCCTGTGCGTTAAAACTGCATTATTATTTGTTGCCTCCTCATTGCAATAATTGCAATTTAATTTGTTCATTGGTGTGGTCGTATTTTCATTTTCAGTCGCCAGTTTTCGCTAAACTTTAACTCGTCAAGTTTCCTAACCATGTAAAGCATTTTCGTTCGAGTCTTGGCCGTGGCACACAAAGGATGCATGGAATATTTAACCGCCGCAGGCACAAAGAAACCTCTGCAGGCGGGAACAGCTTGTAGCGGAGACGGAGGCTTTCGGTGTGGTTACCGCCTTCGTCAAATATTTATCCGCAGCCTTCAAAATCTTTAAGATAATCTTGTATAGCAAATTTTATATTACTCCGAACAGCTCCGTTGTTACGGCCTAGAATTATATAGGCAACACTTTTTAACGAACTTAAAGAAGAGGAGATTCTCAATTCTATTGTATTTTTTTTCACATGTTTGTTTCGTCTTATCTTCGAAGATTCTTTTTTTGTTTACAAGGATATACTTTGAGATTGGTCCCATAGTTATTTCATCAAAATCGGCTCAGTAATTTGGGTTTAAATCAATGTAATCGAAAAAAAACCTTTGTTTACCAAAAAGAAATAAAAGTTTTCATTTTATTTAATTATCAATATTATTCTTTTAAAAAATTAACCAGAAGATTCGCGAAGTATGTTCCTGATGGATATTAACCACCAATGAAAATAATTTCTGTTGATACAGTTTCATTGGTTACTGTCTACCCTTAACTTTAAACAATATGTAAATTATTAATACAGTTTTATTAACCGTTCAGTGTGTTCTTTATTTGTGCTGTATTTTCTGTTTGTGGCAAAAAGTAATCCACGAAGGCGTACAGTAATCAATGGCTTACACGTGCACAGCCTCCGTTAAACCCTTATACGATCTCTGTACAGGTGAGACTTTGTATGAAAATGAACGTGCTTTAAAAGTTTACGTTCTAATTTAGAAGTTTTTAATGCTTTTAAGCTCTCGGTTTTATTTACGGCTCTTTGAAATTAGGAGTGAAACTCTCAGATATGCTATGAAATGTGAGGGTGGTAGTAGGAGGCCTAAAGTTACATAACGACGTGGGTGTACTCGTAATGTAGCTTAATTTTGCCAATATACCTTTTAGCCATTTTTTTTGTTTATTTTTCCTCTGTTTGGAATTGTTTCCTTTTTAATACGAGTATATCACGATCCTTTGCAATCATTTCGGAAAGCGTCAAGGTTGTTTTGCCTTAATTTTTGGGGTACCATTACCCAGAGTGTTAACGAGACCCTATTGGCGAGACTCCACTGTCTGCCCGTCTGTATGTATGTCAGTCCGTCCGTCCTTCTTATGTATCAATTAAACGGCCTCAATTACAAACCTGCAATTTTGATATTTGGTGTAAAAAACGTTGACCTAAAGATTAATATATTTGTAAAAAAAAGATTACCCAACACAAAAAAATTAAAAGTAAAAGAAACTTTTGCAACCTAGTCATTGTCTAATAATCATTGATATTTTTCTTCAATTTTATTTTTGTCTGTTACAATACATATGTGGTCAAACAAAGATGTAAATATTTACCAAGGGGTCTATCACAAAAAATCAACTAATCAGGAATGTGAAACATCGGTATTTTATTTACCATAATTATGCTCTATTGAACTAACAAATACTGACAACGCCGACTTATAATGTCATTTTGTAGATGTGATCTAAACCAACAAATATTATTTTATATCCAGGCTGTTGCGTTGCGAAGCCCTAAATAGTAAAGCCTGACCTGGCCATGATACTGAAAATGATATGATGATACTTATGGTACACAATTTCCTATTGTCCTTCTTAAGTGTCATAGAACGTATAATAATACTACGTACTGTAACAGCCGGATCGTCCACTGCTTAACACAGCCTCTCCTATTTATTTGCCATAATCCACACGCTTGGCAGGCGTCTTGGGAATCGCAGTGTAAGTTGGCAGTTCTTTAGAATGCGCTGCTTCCCACCTTCATGTCAAACTTCAAGGTCCTGTGTTAGAACTGTTTTTTCTGGTGTAGATGTCCGGAGCCCGGAGTCTTGTACTCTGCCCGGTATATGCCAAAAGGCTACCTCCTATTAAATGGGCCCCAATTATATCAAGAAAACGTGGGCGTGGGTGCTAAGATGCTTCAGCAAATGTACGTTTTGGTTTACTACAGTTTTATTCAAAAATTCTTACCTTAATAGTCTGATCTTTAAATCTTTTAAAGTTCCAGATATACCATGATGAATCAGATTGAATCTCCGCATTGCCACTCGATACTGATCGAATATCTACATATACCGAGTGCGCAGTCTGCGCAGCGCATTTTAAATCAAAATCCCAATATGGAATATGCCCATCTGCAGATGTAGTACTCGGCAACGTGGCTCGACTCGACAACATCAGTCGCTATCACGATATGACCTACTTTTACCGAACTCTTATTTGTTATCATCGCCCACAGGCTAGATGACACGTTGTTTGAGTATGTTTTCACGAAATTTTAAAGTGTTTGGTGTTTAAATATTTGATGCGTTCCCTGTTTGTATTTGTGATATAATTATGTTTTATTAAAAACAATTTAATTAGCAATACATTGTTACTAGTTTTTGTATTACATATCAAATAATTAAATGTTCCTAACGATATGTTGTTCCAAAAGTGCAGAGACTTATTTGGGCCAGATACGACTTGCTTTATTAAAAGACAATAGAATGCTTACAGTCGAAACCAAAGCGCAAACTACTTGATGATTAATTATTTAAGTAATGAACAACAGAAATATTCTTAATTCCTTCTAGACTAGGTTATTTAAAGTCTGCGAATATATTATAGTACAGTGTTCCAATTTAAATTTCATCCATGTCTGTATCGTAGTCGTTTTGGTTTTTACATTACAGCAGAGTCGTGAATTGTACATTCAACTCATAACAACGTTTATCCGCAAGAGACTTGACGTAAATATAAAATGTAATTTTATAGTGCTGCACTCTGCTCAATAGTATTAGTATTATGTGAATCTGCCACATGTATGGACTATATACCTAAAGTGAGGTGTATTCTACTTGTTATAGTTGTTATATTCGACTCGGCGACCTTTGCCACGCCAGCTGCGGCGACTAGTTATTAATATTTATATCTTGACGATGTTTTCGGCTCGATTAGTTTCGGTTGAATTCTCAAAGTAGTAGTTTTTTGTAAGAATATTGATTGATATTTTACTCTTGTATTATTTTGATTATATCTAAAAGTATATCTGTGAAAAAGTAATCAGTTTCTACTTTATAATATTTTACTTTGTAGGGTCGGTACCGCGTGCCTTACGTGTTGACATTTAGGTGGAAATAAATAATTAAACTATATAAATGCAACGAGCGTATATTGTTAGCACACACATCACAGGTTACAAGCTTCCGAGTAGAACAGATCAAAATAGTTGCCAACTTATTGGAAAGATGGTTGCGTTCTTATATGCCAACATTACGAACTATAGGAAGACACAGATATAAGTTTCGTTTACAGGATAAGCTGCTAGTTAGAAGTACCTACATCCCCTATACCGACTCCGGTACCTTTTGGGCAATTAGGACGTTTAGATGGTTAGGTGAACACACCCCTACCAATCATATTTAGAAGAATGCTGACCTTATATTTTAAGCCAAGTACTGCACACCGGTAAAAATAATATGCTGGTTTGATCAGACGCTTATTAACATATAGCTGAGAAATCAAATGTTTAATTTACTATATACCTATGAGTACCCTATGAGCTTCAATCACCGTCAAATATCTTCTAATTTTTTAGGCTCAAATTAACTCATATATCATAGGATTTCCTTTATTTTCAATTAAACAAATATAACCTACAATCGTTGGTGTTTCATACAAATAAACACTTACGCTATAAACAAACTTACAGTTTTTATTTTCTTATTTGCAGGGTATATTCCGGTTAGCTTGTGAGCACGTCCTTCGAACGATGCGTCGTGGCCGAGAGACTTTACTTACTCTCCTGGAGGCATTCGTGTACGACCCTCTGGTGGAGTGGGGCGGCACCGGAGGCGGAGGAGGCAAGAGGAGGAGAGGCATCAGGGATGTTAGAGCTGCGAAGGACATGATGGCCGTCAGAGCGCAGGAGCTGAAACATCATCTCGGCGAGGTCACGTGAGTAAACAAAAGCCGAGCGCTCCGATTATCTGACACTGCGGATGTGTTTTTTGTCAGATATTTATTTTATACGCAAGCTAGACTCAGTAGTAAGAATCACTTCCACGTACTTGAGTAAATGAGATAACGTCCTTGCTTTAGTTGAATGTCCCTTACAGCTGAGGAGGACAACTATTCAAAATGTAATTTTGACGTGTATAGAATAATACCAATTGAATAGATGAATATGAATTGGTAAATTGTATGTTTAATGGCAATCGTAAAGCTTCTTACAGTCAATTAATGTAATTTAAGATATTACACTAATTTGCTGGCTTTTACTCATGGTACTAACTTCATGATGTGGTCATGAGCACTTAAAAACACTTAAAGACCTATTATTTTGTCAAAAGTATAAAATAAATAGGTATATAATTATGGTTAACTGAAAGTCTTCAAGGTAAAACTTTTACGTACCGAACTAACGAATAAAATCTGACTAACTTCATGAACTTATCTACTAATAGCAGCATAAAACTTAGTATTGCGTAAAATATTTCTGTATCAGTCATCATTGTGGGCTTTTACATGAAGTTTGTATGTCTATTAGAACATAACGTTATGTGCGCAAACTAGTCTGCGAGAGTACATTATGTCTACTGAAACGTGTGTTAATAACGATAAACTTTCACAATCACACGTGTTAGATTTTATATAAGAAACAAGATGTTCACCGTTCGTTTAAATACGTCGTAAAGTTTAAGCGATAATGTCAACCATGAGTAAATTATTTGTATTCTCTCCCATACGTTGCCATTGTTATGTGTCAAGCTGTTATAACCACCCTGAGGAAACATCCGCTCCCCCTGTGTTGTATGTGAGACGTACGAGAGAAACAAGGGCCTACTGCAGTACAATAAATACACGGCACTTTTGCGTAGAATGGGTGCCACTTCACGTCTCATGTTACAATTTACGAGCAGATGTGTAGAACATGTCTCTTTTATTTGTTTCTTGTAAGTTTTCATTTAAAGTATTATAGATTTTGTTATGGTCTATCTATGAAATGAAATATTATTTTCCTTAATCTTAGGTATACCTCCAGATATATTATAAAATTCTCTAAAAGGTTTTGGTCTCAGTCTCTATGGATTAATTTAATTCCCAAAGTGAACTTTCATATTTAACAAGAGCTTCTGAAAGCATTTTATACATTAAGAATTCATTATTTCAAATATAATTCCTACTGAATGAAATATGGACAGGCGCAGCTGTATCGGGGAACGGTAACACGTGGCCAAAATCGAAACAATGAAATATTTGATGGTGTGTAATAGTCTTGTTTTATATTTTAAATGACACTGTAGCCGTATAGTTTTGTATGCATTGACCTGATTCAGACTAGCATGCATTTTTAGGCGTTTTCATGGTGGTAGGGCATTTTGCGAATGTCCATCTGGCTAGCTACCATCCTCAAGTATAAAATCTTTCTTTCGCTGAATAGTGTGTTCCGGCATCTGTCCTTGAGAGATACTCGTAGTTCCTAATCTAGATTATGCCTGTTGCCTCGTCGGATTGTGTTCAAAAGCTAGCCTGAAGCAAAAAAAAAAATATGCAATAAAATAACGAACACAAACAATTTAGAACAATATAACAGCAAACTAAATATATTCTAGCAAATGAATTTATCGCTTTGTGATAAATAAAATCTACACAATTCATTCGTAACTTTACTGACTTTTCGTTGAATCTTGTATTATTCACAAGAGTCGTCCCAATTCGACGTTAAAAATTCACCAGCACTCGCGACTCGTGTTTAACATGGATATTATTGTTTCAGTGATCAATTCGTGGCGGTGCTGCCCGAAATAAAACAATGTGCTGACAACTGGCTCAAGGAAAACGAAGAATTAAAATCTGTAGAGACCAGGCTCCAAGAATGTCATCAGCAAATGGCTCTAATCAAAGAAATAGAGGCTTATGGACCAAATTTAAATAACCATCCTCTCTACGCCATCTCTCAGAAGTATTCTTCGTACAAACAAGCAAAGAATGCCGTCGAAGACTCTATGAAAGCACTAGTTAAAATTTTGAATGATTTTGACACGCAAATTGAATCTTTCGCGAATACTACTGAAGTTTTGAATGGACCCCAACTGATGAACTGGGTCCAAGAATTTTCAGCTCCTGAGGGAGAAGTTCAGCCCATATTTGATCACATCAAAGAGTTTCTTACTAATGCCGGACAAAGCTCGATGATCACCCAATGTGAGCAAGCAGAAGTTGAACTCAACCAGAGCATGAAGCAAACACTAAATCTTATCCGTTCCTGTTTAGAACTTTTGACACAGTTTGTGGCTGTTTCTCAATACTATCCGCAGAGTAGCACCGAGTACCATCGGATTGTTATGTTTAGAAAGTTTTTGGCAACAGCGCTAGAGAGCAAATCTCCTGAAGTGTGCAGGGAAATGTCTAACCAAGTCACTGCGCTAGTCAACGCAGAAAACAATAAAGGCGAAACGACCCAGCAGATGATAGCTTATAGTTATCGCCTCCAAGCCATCAGCGCCGAAGCCAATGCGAATTTAACGAAATCAATAGAAAGGCTACAGCTAGAAGGCGGTCCGGATGCTTTGGCCATCGCCCAAGAAGCGTATATGGAAGCAAAGGGAAATATCAGCAACTGGGTGAGGACCGAAGAAGGAGCGGCAGCAGCCTTAGAGTCTGTCGTCATCGGCATGCTATGCAATTTAAACAGACGATACTTGATGTTGGAGAATGGAGCACAGAGCGCTGGTGATTGCCTTGTTGACCTGACTTCTAGAGAAGGCGAATGGTTTTTGGACGATATGAGCGCATTGTCTACCCAAGCAGTCGAACTTCTTTCACTGTTGCCTCTGCAATCGGCTTCTGCTGAAGATGCTGCTATGCCGATAGCTGTAGAATGCGTGCGTCAAACGAACATGCTGCTTGCAGACTTGGTACAACTTAACTACAACTTTAGCACGATAATACTTCCAGAGGCCTTGAAGAAGATACATTCGGAAGACCCGTCCACTCTGATGATGATAAACGAGTTGAATGCCGTTATATTGAATTCTCCAGTGCCGTTGAACGATTTGCTGGCGCAACTGGAAATGCATTTGAGATATTTAATTATGGATATGGAGGTTTGAATTTTGATTTTATTTGTACTTGAAATATTTATATAGGCAAGTTATAATACTTTATATATTTTCAGTCTCCAGCTGCCGGTGCTCAAATACTTGCGGCAGAGTTCAGAGCTCGCTACGAAGCTCTTCTATCACCCAGCATAGACGGTGAAGGTCAGTCGGCCGGGAAGATGCTTCTCATGGGCTTCAATGGCCTTTTCGCCGCAGTAGAACTGAGGGCCAGAGAGCTCGCCGACCACCTCGCGATACCTGTGCCTCAGGCCTGGAGGAAGATCGATCACATAAGTGACGCTATGCATATGTCTGTGAGTACTACAATTCTACCAGCTATGTTTTTAATAACTACCTCGTTATCCATTTTCAAAAGAAACACCTGAAGTTGTAAAGTAGTCCCTCGTAACGTACTGCAGTTTATGAAGGCAAATGGGCCTTTAAAGTCATATTTCTGCGTAATAGCGCGTGTTTTATTATGTTTATATTGTCAGGGGAAGTCAGCTACCCCCCATGGATTTTGTTGCCCATTGCCTAAGTACTGATGTCCTCTTGGTATTTGTGAAATTATTGTTACTACCTTAATTCTGCCGAAGAAGATAATTAGGAATTATTATAATCAGGCAATTTTTATTTTTCAGAATTTTCAAATAGCTGAAGTTTTAAATTTATTGCTGCGTCTTCCACATACTGCTGTGGACATCCAACAATAAGTGAAAGGCAAATCATCCAGCTGATTTGTTCAGCGAGTATTTTCGCCATTCACTATACGTGCTCTATTTGGGGGGTTCTTCCTGTTCTGTTCGTTGTCATCTTCATTAAAAGTTAGGTCTAGCAAAGTTATATAAAAGAATACTTTTACGGTGGAAAAAGATAACTTCGAGCAGACTTGACGCAATCTCAGAATACCGTCCTGGTGAATTTCCAATTATGCTATGGAATTGGGTGCTGTACTGTCGTATTTTCTCCACCCGTTTTAATGCACGTCTTTTTGACGTTGGCGACATCTATCCAAATATCAGAAGACTACTTAAGCAAAATAATAGAAATTCAATTAAAGTATTTTTTAATACATGAGGAGGTAGCTGAAACTGAAACTTTACGCACCCCGGCGTATGAAAGATCGTCTAGAACACAATCAGTACATAGCGAACATAATGTTATGAATTCTTCTTATTACCTATGAAAAGAACAAAACTGTACCTACTATTTTTCATACGCGGTCTATCTCAAAATCTAAACTGAAATTTCGGTAGATAATGTACCATTTCGTTGTTTTAGCCAACTAATGCTGAAAATATCTCCGGTTTAATTTCGATGAAAGACTGATGTGAGACCTTCAAAAGCGAGGCCCGGCATTTGGCCTGTTTTATATTTATGTTTAAATAGTTGAATACCTGTATGAGATTCCTGGTTTGCCCCCCATGAGCTCGAAGCTGGGTACGCCGCGGCCGTTGTTAAATAGTGTAAATAATAACTTCTTAAAGGTTAAGGTCTATATCGCTTATTTGGTTTGCTGGTAAAGCACACCGCTTCCTCTAGTTAGGTTGATTGTATCGAGTGGTGATGTGTTGGAACAGAATGTTTGTGTGTATCAGGCGGCGCTGCAGAGCGCCGGCGTGCGGTCGGTGCTGGAGGACATGTTCCTGGTGCGGCGCGTGCAGACCATCGCCGAGGTGATGGCGCTGTGTGCGCACTGCGCCCCCGCCGCCGCCCCCGCCCCCGCACCCGCACCCACTGCCTTCGGAGACGACGCTACGCTCTGCAAACCCGTCAAGAGGTACACACATAAACTTAACAATACCTCCTAAAGAGTGTGCGCCACTTTCGCTTTGCCAAAATCTTCAATCTTGTTTCTATTTAACTAGTCCAAATTCCACCTCATCCTTAACTGCATCATCGGTCCGTCGAGCTGATTAACCTTTTTTACTTGTTCTTTTTAGGATATCAAACGAACCTTATATTTAAAAACCTTATAGCAGCTTTATTTCAACTATAAAATCATCTGTACGTCATCCAAACGGGAGTTGGGTTAACAGGCATCTTTTAGAATCTAGACGACAATTATCCTATTGAATTGCCTAGGTCTTGTTTACAAGGATGCATTTTTTTAGTTTTTTTTTTATTGGTGTTTCACAGAGCTGGATATACACAAAAATAAACACAAGTCATAATTACATTACAAAACATGTGTGGGCGAGCACTTCCTACTTGCTGTGAACGCAGCATGCTTAAAAGTATGTTATGTTGGTGATATGATTTTTCACAAGGTGTTTTGTACCAATAAGAAGAAGGTGGAAATCAAATTGAACTATGTCACTATGTAGTAATGAATAAGTATGTATGAACCGTCGTCGTACGGGGACAGTAAGAATAAGTTTGAACAACTTACCTTGGAAGCTCACGCTAGAGCATATCCCAGCCCCAGGGACCGATGGTAACGATGGTTTCAAATTTATCATTTCGTTTAGTAGACTTTGGTGCAAGAAATCTATTCTTACGGAAACATAACATTAGCGCTGAAATATATGATGAATTCTCTGAGGATTCTGTACCCACAGGGCGAAACGGGGCCTTACTAAATAGATTTAGCTGTCAGTATGTCTGTCATTCCTTTTGAGTTTTACGGGTCTCTGGCTCGTAAACATAGTTACAACCCTGAAATTTTTATATTTTGTGTTAGGACGTTGACACAAAAATATAATATAATATATTATAAGAGTATCAATTCAATGAAATTATTTTTCAGGGTATAAGAGTAAAAGTAAAAAAGTAAAAGTAAGTTTGAATACAATTTTGCATTGTAGCTTGTGGAGTGTCAACGTCTAAAGATTGAGTAGTTTAATAAATATATATGTTATCAAGAAGTATGGGACCGTCAAAGTTGTTAATATTAATATTTTTTTGTTCTATGTCAAAAACTAAATCAGTTAGGAATCAGAAATCTCGGTATGTTATGTAACATTATATTTTATTTCATAATTTTAGTCTACTTTTGAAGCTGTGATCAACACCAACAAATTTTTTCTTTAGACTGTTGCAATGCTGAACTGACCAAATGCGAGATGTCTGACTCGCTTTAGGTCAGTTCTATTTCAATTGGAATGTTTGACCTGGTATGTAAGGTGGTGTTGTACTGTACAGGTTCAGCGCTGAGTACGTGTCCCGCTGCGTGCTTGGCGTCCACAGTACCGCCCTGGCGTGTGTGCTGTGCGCGCTGCTGCGGCGGGCGCGGCTCGACCTGCGGGCTGAGGTCGAACAGAAAGAGATCGGTCAGTGCATTACTATTATTTATTTAACATTTACTGTTATATTTGTTACTTATGTTACTTGCGGGCTACGATCTTTCACCTTTGATCATTGATTATAAGTATGAATAGCAATCGTTGTTGTGTTTGGTTGTGTTCTGTTAGTGAGACAGTGTCTGTGTGTGCAGGTGCGTCGTGGAGCGTATCGCTGGAGTCGCTGTGCGAGAAGGCGTACGGCGGTGCGGGCGGCGGTGCGGTGGGCGGGCGGGCACTGTGGGCGGCGCGCGGGGTGCAGTCGGGGGCGGGCGCGGTGTGCGCGGCGCGGCGCGCCCGACAGGCGCACCAGCGGGCGCGCGCCGCCGCGCACTGCGCCACGCACAGGCACGTCGCGCTCGCAGAGGTACCTACACTGCACTGCACTACACTACACTACAGTGCCACCTGTAGCTGACGGCGCGGCACTTAAAATCTCAATGCACTTCTCGCTACCAACACTGAATGTGATTTAATGTTTGACAATTGGAAATCTATTTTCACTTTATTTTTGACTTATTGTGAAAGTCTATTAGATCAATGGGACAGATGCAAAAGGCGAGATAGCCCGACCGATTTTGACTTTAATTTTGACTAATTTTAATGATTACCTAATATTGTATTATGACATTGATAACTTCTAATTTTTGTATATAATTAAAATTTTAATTTAGACATTGCATTTTGGGAATGGTATTTAATTGTTATTATTGTGTAACATTTTTTTTTCTCTAATTGTTGTATGTCATTTATTGTAATAATTATTTTAAATTTGTACTTTTATCTGATTATTTAATGTGTGAGCTAAATGTAACTACATCGTTTTTATGTCAATAAATATATAAAAGCGACGCGAGGCGCGGCGCGGCGGCTCGCCCGGCTTCACCGCATACGCAACACTACTCGCTTCTATGTAAACGCTCACATCATACGTTGTCTCCATCAGCAAATTGTGTTGTTACTCTCAGTTTATTATTGCTAAGAATTACCCCTACCGTACCACCCGCTAAAGCTCGACATCCCTGCCGCTGAACGTATATATTCTTTATAAATACCGAACAAAATTAATATTTTTGTAATCTACTTTTATGCATTTTAACGTAACTTTGTAACGTATTACTTCATGAATGGCCATAAAACTAACATTAGTTACCTTAACTCCTAAATATTATATTTGTATTTCCAGTTGATGGGCGGCGGCACAGAGACGAGCCAGCTACTGTCTCGGCGCGCGCGCGAGCTGACCGCGGCGTGCGAGCGGCTCGCACTCGCCAACACCAAGGCGCAGACGTTGCTCACTGCTGCGCATCAGAGGTAACTCTTGTTGTGCCTGTATACAGAGTTATTGGGAAAATCTTAACAACCTTTTAAGATTGACTTCTGCTAGTCCTAACAAACATCTTGAGATAAAATTTGTATTTTGGTTTGCTAAAATATATAACATTGTTTGGGTTATGGCTCGTGCACGGTATGGAGCTCTTGTTTGCTAAGGGAAGTTTTTGTTTATAGAGAGTAGAGACACCATTTTGTAATCGACTAGAAGTTCGTCATATTTTTTTCGATATTGATTTTTCCAACTCATAGGATCTCACAGGACAAGATTGTTAACAGTGGAGAACCACCAGTTTAAACATGCACATAGGTAAAACTGTAACCACAACTAAGTACTTTCCCCTAAAGCTGCCGGCAGTGCCTTGTCGGCGTTATGGTCACTGCCGCGGCGGATTAATTACGATGAAACGTGTAATTCATCGTACGTAATCCGCCATGGCAGTGACACACAAAGTGTGAGTTTCAAGCGTCTACCTATTTAAAGATATTGTTTATATCATGTATATAGGCCCCACTAGTTGGTTGACGATATCGTGTAAGTCGTGGGTAGCCAATGGTTACAAGCGGCTAATAGCATGGCGTTCTATGGAGGAGGCGTTTGTTCAGCAGTGAACGTCTTCCGGCTGGTGATGAATGTATATAGCGCCCCCCACCCCAGTTACTTGTTATAAGTGCAATTCTTATTTAGTATGTTTGTCGTTAAATAATATTTAATCGCTCTAACTTTAGTAATATTTCTAAATTTCATCTGTGGTCCAAATATTCATATTTTGATAAATTTATTATTTCAACTCATAATTTCCATGCTTTTATTATTAATTCAAATAATGAGAATCAAATTATGAACTGTCCACCAATAATACGCAGCATTGCACCTGCCCAAAATGTCCCTGAATGGAAGAGAGAGCGAAATACTGTCTGCACCGCTGCCACGTTTTACGACTCAATCTACAGCGAGTGATAAAATAGCTGTAAAATCGGCTATAGCACAACGGAGTCAATAATGCAATTGTAGGTTTTGCAACTAACCTATGCAATGATTGTTTAAACATGTATATGCTACCTCACTAAGTAGTTGTGTGTGGTGTGCGCAGAGTGAAGTGGGGCGTGGGCGCGAACCCGGCGCTCTCCGGCGCGCTGACGGCGCTGGAGACGGCGTGGGCGGCGGCGAGCGGCCGCGCGCGGAGCGTGGCCACGTGCGCGCCGCGCGTCGCTGCCCACGCGCGCGCCGCCTCCATGCTGCGCGCGCGCAGGCAGAACAAGCTGCTCAAGACGCTCACCACGGCGCTGCACCACTGGGAGAAGGTACACTACCCTACCGTTATTTCTTTGTATCATATACCCTATTTTATTTCTTTCTTGTTCACTCTTATTTACTTAACTTATTAAGATTGATCAATAATTTACATTGTTACATGAATAGGTTACACCAGTATCTTACTAAATAAATTCCTTGATTTTGAACATAAGCACATCATTATTTATTTTACCCCAAAGAGACGTGCTTACCTTTAGTACATAAATATTTAATCCTATCCGTCTTAACCATATGTAGGGTAGGTTACGCTAACCTAACCTACCCTACGCTACTTTCAGGTAGGGTACTAAACCGTTACCGTATCTTACTCTTTTCTTCCTTACCCTATATCGTACTATATCATTCCAGACGTTAATCTATTCTACCCTCACTTACCTTTACAACTCTGACCTGGCCTTCCCTACGCTACGCTTGCTTATACTACTCAACACTTACATATCCTATGCTACTATATCCTACCGTTCTCTACTCTACCATATCGTACTCTTCTATACTTACCCTATTCTTCTCGAAAATTGTTGAAGACATTTTCCATACCTGTGATATCTGTAAACGAACACTTGTCCAAACGTGCTTTATCTTTGCTGATAATGCTTATTTAACATAACTCGTGTGAAGTAATAGATATTCATTATAGATTATAATCACAGGCTGGCTTGTCAGCACTAATTAAAGTACCGATCGGCTGTACTACTACAATTAACTACAATTTATAGATAGCTATATATTTTCTTGATTCTCAAGTTGGGAAAAATGTTATTTCATATGCTATGAAACAATATGTATTTCTCCTTCGAAACGGTATTAACATTACCGACTAAAACTGAAATATTTCTGATACATCGTGATGTCTTTATTTATTTCTGACGTTTTCAAAATCAAACAACAGCGTTCATATATATATATATAAACCTCCCCCCCCCCCCTCATAAGGAGAAACTGTGTTCAGCCGTAGACAATCCGGCTGGTACAGTACATTGTGGGTAACATATGTATCGAAAAACTAAGGAAATGGTAGTGACGGAAACTGATGTTTTCGGAACCAATGTTTTAGTAAACGGATAGCATATTCTGAAAGGTGCCAAATGTATGTATGTGAGTGAACACTATAATTACACATGCAAGGTGCTTAACGACGTAGTGAAATATAGAACATGTAAAGGTAATTTGGTAACTTGTAATGTTACAGGCTTGCACGCTATCACAGAAGTATTCATTGGACGTGTCGCCGATAGAGGAATCCTTGATGGAAATGCTACATCCGGAAGGGAACATTGACAAACAATGGGTGAGTATACATTTTTATAAACTTATTATTTGAAAAAAGTCCAATAGGGCTTTAATTTGCATGTTGTGACAGTTTCATTACTAAAAGGTATGCAATAGGCACTTTCGTTTACTTGGATGACATATTTTTCCAGTTATATAGGGTGGAAACTTTCAGCGGGGCAGTCAGGGGAAGTACCTTATCCGTTGCAGTGCAGCTACTCGGAAATGGTCTTAGGAAAGATACGCCATCTTTTTGATATGTGTAAAATTCTACGTGATCATTTGTCTCAAAAGTTTTTTGCAATTTGTGACTTTTTGAGTACTCCAACGATGGTTGGTCCCATAGAAGTTTTTGATCAGTATTATAAACAGGATCGATGGCGTCAAACAATATATTTGTCTAAAATGACTATTTTCTTGCTAACTGTATTTACAGTGGTAGTATAACAGTGGACGTCTTCCGGCTGATGATGATGATGATGATATTCTTTGAAATCAAAATATTTTTCTATATCGTTCAATTAATGTCAGAGTTCTGAGGTTCTGAGGAGTTCTGATACAATTACAAATAACAAATGACTGACTTGAGAAACTCTCCTTTTTATATAATTTATATCATCGGAGGCCAAGATCCCGTTTGGGGTCCCACATCATAGATAATGATAACAGTTGAATATTATCAATAAATGCCCTTCGGATGCGTGGATGAATTCGGGCGCATGGATGCTAACAGGTAAAATCAGTTCTAGAGGAGTCCCTAGCGTATGCTAAATCTGAATGTATATCTGATATCTCGCAACCATTATATGTATATTTTGTTTATACAATGTATCTTCGATTTGTTATGTTATGTATATTAAGAATACATTAGTTTTTTTGTCTTTATGTATGTAATGAGTTAAATAAGCAAGGGATATATGTAAAGATTGCAGAAAGTGGAGACAGTGGTCTCTACCTACGCCTCTGCGAAATGTTTAACAGTTACTGTCTGCATTGGTCACTATGCTTATTAGTCAATAGATGTCTAATAGTGTTACAAATCTTTGTGAAGTACTCGTAGTTCATCCGGGAAGAACTGCTTTAAGACTTTGCTATTTATTGTGATATAGTACCACAATAAACAAATTTGATTTAATTTGAAGGCTACGGGTGCCGGTAAAATAGAGAAACATGAGACTTAAAAAAATTATGTCTCAGGGTGATGGGCGCAGTACACTATATACAGTGTATCTGTTACAGGCAGAGGTGAGCACTTAACACCAGATGGGCCGTATGCTTGTTCCGTCATAATTCCATGAAAATAGCTATATATAGTGGTATGTGAAGTGAGGTACGTTTGTTGTAGGTAGAGAACGTGTCTGCCCTGCTGTACGAGATGATATCGTCCCTGAGCGCGGAGAGGGCGCGGCGCGGCGCGGCGGTCTCGGGGGCGGGCGGGGCGCTCGCGCGGGCCGCCGCCCCCCTCCCCGCGCGGCGCGCTACCAGGGACCGCCTCCTCGCCGACTGCGCCACGTGGCTGCACGCGCTCACTGCTTACAACGAGGTCAGTTCATACTCACGGCTATTCTAATGTACAGCTACCCCGTGGGGTGCACCCCCCGCATGTCCTCCACTGGGAGTCGTAAAGGGGACGAAGGGGAATACACAGAAGTTGGGCAGCGGTGCCTTCTGAATAACTGCCATCCTTTACTGCGATTTCCAAGACGCCTGTCAAGAGTAAGGATTATGCAAATCCCCCTTTAATGGGAAGGCTGTGTTTAACAAGTGGACGATCCAGCTTATAAAGTACAGTTTACCTACAGTGCGTGGAAGTTTCAAGGACAGCTACTGGACAATAGTAATAAAAGTTAGTAGATTAGAAACTTATTGGAGGCATCAGCATATGGCGTCGGGGTGTCGGAGTCGGTATAGGCGTCGGAGTCGGCGTCTAACTAAAGTGCGGAGTGCGCTCCGCCAGGGCCGCGGGGGGCCGCGCGGCGGTGCGGGGGGCGAGGAAAAAGTTAATGCAAATAGAATTTTAAGTGCCGCTGAAAAATAAAATAAAAAGTACATGTTTAAATTTATGCTGTGGATGACCAGACTTAAAAGGTCTAGCTAGTAGTATTTCAGCAATAAAAGACTCAATGTTCATTTTTCGCGGCGAAAAGAAGTAAACTGGTTTAATCACTGCACTATTGACCGCGAGTGCCACTCCACTCCGTGGCTCGCGTACTGATTCCTGCCCATGTCTTGGTCGCCCGCGCGGTCCGCTCGGTACATTTCGCCGGTCGCCGTTCCGCGTGACTTGATAAGTACATTGTTATGAGTTTATTTCAGTCGCTGGACGCTTTGCCGTTCGCACCGCGCGAATATTCACATCGGCGAATGTCCTGTGGCTGTAACTTTTGGAAGCGTGACAGTAATATCTAAACATAGACTAGTTCACCGCATATTTATCAAATGTATGTTTGGTTTCAGGGCAACAACCCGGCGGCGGAGTACTTAGAGCGTGAGCGCTTGGCGACGGAACACATGCGCGCGATGACGTCACTTCCGTCGCGCATAGACCTTCCTGCCGCCGCCGCTGTCAGGGACGCTGCAGTGGCGCTCTTACAGGAACTGCCGTTATTGGCACAAGCATTGCTGCAGTAAGTATTACAATATTTTCTGGCGTTTGCTTGCTGCGTACCTACCTTGTGTGCCTAATTCGCTTTGTGCCAAATGTCATTTCAAAATATCATAAACTTTGGACTTAGTAGTTATTTGTCAATTTGATCTATTTCTTAAAAAAATAAAATATATTTTTAAGAAAGACCTAGAAAACAAAAAAATTATAATTAAATTATTAACTATTAATATAAAAATTCACTTACAATAAAGTTTAAATATTACCTCCGAAGAAATTAGTACTAAACCGTTGTCTGACTGAGTTTACGCTCGTACAAAATAGATCTAGATCATTATGCTTGCAGATTTTATTTAATTAGTTACTAGCTCGCCATATAAATGAATTTAGTCTGTAGTTTGTTCCTACAGTGGGAGTACGAATTGGAGGATTACATCGAGTGAATTTGTAGTCTAAACGCCTACTATTTAAGAAATAGGTGTTTAAGCTATCGTAATTAGAATAGTGTGAAATGTAACATGTGTGTGTCGGGTATGTATTGCAGGATCCATGAGAAGTGGCCGGCGGAGGCAGCGAGCCGGAAGCTGACGCGGCAGGCGGCCATCGGCCGGAACTACAACAACAACAGAAACGGTCACTATTACTACTTTATTACAATAATTGTAGGTTGCAGGCAATGAGAGCCGAGCTATGTACGTGATTAAATATAATGAGCACTATAAAATGCATTGATACCCTTAGTTCTTTGACTAAAAATAGTAATCGAACACCAAATGTACTAAAGTCATATTTAGGTGCGACGTCGAGTGAAGCGTGGAGGAGTGTTAGGGTACTTTTGCCCACAACGACCAGCGAGCGCGCCGGCGATGTGCCAGAAGAATCATATTTAAATTCCTGTTTTAATTTTGCTGATCATTTACTATTTTTATCTGTTACATGTTACTATATCTGATGGTAATTTAAAAATAAGCCGCTACGTACTGCCGTGCCGTTTGTCAGTGTATTTCTATATTATTAGAGCTTGGCTCGAGCTGTATTTTTTAGCTAATGGCTAATAATATTTAATATTACGATTTATTTATTATGCCTTGTACCACATGTATTGCTAAAATTGTAGTATTTCTGTTGGTGATTTTGCTAAACAAGTAAACAAGAAGTTTTATCAACTTTATTTTGTCTATCCCATACTGTGCTCAGTATCTACTGTATATTTAAACCAATGTTTAGTCCAGCTCCCGAAAACTGCACCCAGTCAGGACAGTCGACAGACTCGTAGGGAGAGGCGAGGCAGGATACGTTAGGAGCGGCTATATAGTAGACATACAGACAGATATATAACCGTTATTGTTATTACGTTACAGAGTTGTGTCCTCGCAATGCTATGGGCGCTGCGGTGTGGAGACGTGTGCGGCTCAAGCTGGAGGGGAGGGAGCCCGAGGGGGGAGGGGCCGGCGCGGGGGCGGGGGGAGGGCCAGGGGGAGCCAAGCGTGCCACCGTCGCTGAACAGGTACGTCACTGTTGTCTATGGGTATGATAGTGTAATAGGTGCCTCACTATTGCACTTGTATATCTACTTTGTGATTGTAACATATTGTCGTAATAATGCACCTTGCATATTTTAACACATATTTCTCAAATAAATTTCACCCATACAGATATCATATTCAATAAATATACTTTACAGATTTGGATATCACACTTCACATTATTAGTTAGAGTAGGCACGCGAGCTGAGTGCACACCTCAGCAAGCGCTCGGTGCGACGCATCTCAAAGTAAACAATACACTGTATGCAATGGAGGTGTTCTCAACAATTATTCAACGTAATAGCACGTTTTGGCAATTTTATCATCGCATTAGCCTTAAGTCATGACAGCTCATCCACATATTATTGACTCGTGAATATCACATAGGTACCGTGCGATTAACGCGGTGTCCCCGAATATCTATTACATGGGGCTCTTTTAAATGATAAATCAAAAGAGTCCCAAAAGGTCGACAACGTATTTGTGATGCCCCCAGTGTCACAAATATTGACAGGCATCGGTGATCGCATACCGTCGTCTTGTTGGTTTTATGTTATAGGTGCTGGTTTGTCACCTCGGCATAAATGAAACAGTAGGGGCGTGTAAAGAGGCGTGCGGGTGGTGCGACAGGTTGAGATCTTGAGTCGCTCTCTACTATACACTAAAGTCCCCGTCTACTGTAGGGACTAAAGTCCCCCGCTTACCAAACGTCGTACAAGTTCCACTCTTCGGTCTCCATCACACGGTAACTTCTTACTTAGTGCCTGCGCAGATGCGTCTTTGGGCGCGGGGGGGCCCTTTACGCGGTGTTCCGACGCCGACTGAGCTGCACAGTTGGGTCGCGGGGGTGTGTCATCTGTCGATGGCACCTTTTTCAAAGTCGGGGTAAGTTCGTGTCCGGTGATCTTCAGTCTCCCTACTCGCCCTCAGCTCACCAGGTGAATCCCTCTTCCGGGAAGCGAGTAGCTCGGGAGACGAGATGTAGCGCGACCGGGCCGGCCCTTGGGGCCAGGGTATCAAGGCGTCGTTGGGGTCCATTCTATGCTGCTTAGCGACAGGAATGGAGCTTACCGACCCCCGCTCGTACTAGCGGGACCGGGACCACTCCCTCCCTGATCCCTAGGAGCAAGTCATGGAGGGTGTTTAGGGCGGTCTCGAGCATTTCTAGCTCCACCGCCGTCCTGTTCTTCATGGCTGTTTCGTTCGCGTAGGAGCGAGAAAGATTGTTGATGCCGTCCTTGTCTCGCGGCGTGGGTTCGTGATGCTTTGGCTGGCGAGAGTTTATTTTCAGATGCGGAGGCGGTGAGTGGGGTGGCACCCTTCTACGGTCCCTTCTTCTTTTTACGCTTCTTAGTTGCGGGCTGGCGGGCTGGCGTCCATAAGGGAGGCGCTGGTTTTCGGGTTTGTGACGGTCGGTGTTGTTGGGTCTCGCTGCGGTGGGGAGGTCGCTGTGGGTTGTTGCGCAGTGTGCGCAGGTCGCGGGCTCAGCGAGGGGGCACGGTGCTCGCCCCCGCACCGCACGCACGCCGCACGCCGGAAACAGTTGCGGGAGGAGTGCCGGAATCCCTGGCATCGGTGGCATTGTGCAGGGTCGCTCCTCCCAGGCCATGGCTCGAACTTCACCCCCGGCATGCATAAAAGCTCGTACGTGTCATAAATGCCGGGGGCCAGGTTGACCGTCTTCTTCATGGCCGCGAAGAAAATGCACTCTGGTCTGCCCTTAATCGCCTGTATCTTCTTGACTAAATATATTATATATCATACTAAATTATAAATTAACAAAAATCAATATACAATCGGTTTTGAACCCTATCGCGGAGCGTTTAGTGTTCATATTCGCGCGGACGCGAATCTTGTTATGCATGTCATCCAGCGATGACGTAATGGATTTGTGAATGTGTGCGTGCGGCCCGGTGCGAGTGCCGGCCGTTCACCCTTTTTAATTTTGAAGTCAGTCCGCTATAAATCTCCGTTCTGGTTGCGCGTGTGGAGATAGATTAGAGTTATTTTGGGCGCCGGGCGTTCATCGGGAGGAAGGGAGCATCCCTACTTCAGCTGGCTCGTGCTTCAACGTCGAGAGTCAGGGAAGTCTATTAGAATCGAATTCCTTTCGTTAGTGGACTGCAATCACAATAAGATAGGTGTTTCCAAATAAACCCCCTTCGACAGAGCGACTAGCGAGCCGCTAAGGGGTAAGTTCCCAACATTTTGTTTGCACGCGGTCATATATATCGACTGGTGTCTTCCTGTAATATTCCAGGAACCCAGTCGAATACGCCACGACTTCGTGGTAAAGTGTGGGATTACGGGGATTGAAAAGGGCCCCTGCCCATACATCTATCAAAATAAGAAGGTATATAATTATATCCAATACAGTGATGATTTAGATAAAAGTAACATACAAGTAGGCCTTCAAGGTGCACTTTGTCGAAGCTATTGATTTTTGAAGCTGACCACGCCGAGTGTACCAAAGCGCCTAGCTCTGTTGTTTATCGATATATATATATATATATTTTATTTACGTTAGCAAACTGGACGTACAACGAAAAAGCATAAACACAACATAAACACAAATATAGCAAGTCGAACGGCCTTCTATGAGCGAACACAGCCTGCATACGAATAATAATACCTCAATATAAATAAAGTTGAAACAAATATTTGGAACAATAATCTGACAAACTTGTTCACTAAATAAAATAAAGTTAAACAAAGTTAAAAAATTGTAAAGAATTCTCTTAAAATTGTTGACCGATGAATTAAATATATCCACTTCATGACAAATAACGTTATAGTACGAACACATGCGAGACAGTGGCGAATTTCGTCCATAATTGGTGCGACGTGTGGGTATAACGAACGTTTTGCGGTTAATAAGCCGGCTACTAATTCGTGGAATGTATATTAAGACATTTGCGACCATGTCGGGACAATCTATAAGACCGTTAACAATTTTGTAAAGAAACAAGAGATCTGCAATTTTACGTCTATGCTCAAGTGTGGACATCTTATAATGCGTGAGTCGAGATTGGTACGATGTTAAGCTTCGACAGCGGTTGTCAGCGTAAGCGAGGTGGTATAAAAACTCTTTTTGCAGTTTCTCTATTTTGGTGCTATGTACTGCGTAAGACGGACTCCAAATCTGGCTGCAATATTCTATTATAGGACGGACATCAGTTAAAAATTATAATAGATATTTCTGGGTCCCTGAAAGTTTTGGTTTGTCTAATGACGAATCCAGCTAACTTGGCTGCTTTTTTACTGATGTGTTCGTAATGTTGCTTGAACTCCATCTTCTGATCCACAATAACACCAAGATCACGTAAACTAGACACTTCTGTGACCAGAACATTGTTAATTAAATAATTTGAACTAAATTCTATTGACTGTTTCCGAGAAAACTTGATATGATAGCATTTCGATACGTTCAAAACCATTTGGTTTTTCAGGCACCATGCGTATATTGAATTAAGATCACGTTGTAAGTATAGAACATCTTGAATGGATTTGATATTTCTGTAAATTTTTAAGTCATCTGCAAACATTTTGAATTTGGAAGTTAAAGTGGAGCAGAGGTCGTTAATGAAAATGAGGAAAAACAGTGGTCCTAAATGTGATCCTTGTGGAACTTCCGACGGCACAACTTTAACTGTGGATTTATACCCGCGGACAACAACGAGCTGGGAGCGATTTTTGAGGAAGGACTCACACCGCCGCTATAAGGAACCGCATATACCGGCATGTCCAAGCTTGAAAATAAGAGTGGCATGATCAACAACGTCAAAAGCCTTGGAAAAGTCAGTATATATGGCATGCACTTCGTGTTCGTTCTCGAAAGCTTCGTGTATATCGTGCACAAAACCAAAAAGATTAGATGCAGTTGATCTGCCAGGTAGAAAACCGTGCTGTTGCAGGTTAATCAAGGGTTTAACGTGGAGAAACAAAACTTTTTGCACCAAACTTTCAAATAGCTTACCTAAAGAAGATAAAATTGAGATGGGTCGATAATTTGTCACGTCTGATCAATCGCCTTTTTTGTGTATTGGTGTCACGTGAGCAGTTTTCCATTTTATTGGAAACATACCACATGTTAAAGATTTATTGAATATGATAAACAATGGTTTTACCAGTTGAAAAGCACAGTGTCTGAGGAAAATAAGTGGGATTGAATCAGGCCCAGGTCCTTTGTTAATATTGATTAGTTGGAGAAATTTCAAAATGTCAGTTTCAGATAGAAAACATGAGTTTATTGAGACATGATGGAATTTGCTGAAATGTTTTTATAGATGGAATGAAAGTATTCCGAGAATAAGTTGCTGATTCGCTGACCACCTTCAGCATACTTGCTTTCGAGAAACATTTCATCAGGTATATCTTTGCTGTTGCCAAAACGTTGTTGATGTTTTTTGCATTGGATTTGAATTTACCTAAGCATTCAGTGATCATAGTATCACAGCGGGAACGTAACATTTGGTATGTTGTCTGATCTCTGGGATTGCAATACTTTTTATGACGTTTGTGATATTTGGCTTTCTCTTTGAGAGTTCTTATCAAGGAACGACTAAACCAACATGGAAAGTTACTATAAATTTTCATGGCAGATGGAGTATGTTTTTGAATAACTTGGGTAATGAGATTGTAGAAAACGTCCACTGTTTCATCTACTGAGTAGGCAGGCTTTAGCAGTTCAGTCCAGGGATCTGGCTTAAATCTACCTTGATGTTAGAATAATCAGCCTTCTAATCAGCTAATCAGTTTAGATTTCATTGTGATCGATAATGCGGGATGATAAGAGTCTAACTTAACAAGTGGGGAAGTAAGTGCATTAACTGAGAAAGGACTGGCGTCGTTGGTGACAATCAAATCAAGTATACGACCTTGAAAGTTTGTGATTGAGTTGATTTGATAGACGTTATTGAATGACAGCATATTAACAAAAACATGTTCTGATGGAGTGATGGATTGTGTGGAAGGAATGAATTCGAGTTGCATATAGTGCAGATTAAAATCCCCAGTCAGAAGGAGAAACGAGTTTTGAGGCATTTTATGTTGAACAATAGCCGATATATTGGAGCAAATGCGATCAAGACGATCGCAGTTACTGGGGGACGGGTTGTAGACGGTACAGATGCTCACAAATTTGGTTGTGTTATTATCTCTAAGCTTGATTACAACCCAAAGGTCCTAGTCAACAGACTCCCATTCTACCTTGCGAATTGATTCATATTTCTGCAAGACTGCTATCAGTGCTCCTCCACCTTCTCTTTTATCACTAATGGAAGAAGCACGGTCACGCCTAAAGATTGAATACAGAATCGTTCAGCCATGTCTCTGTCAGTATTATAACGTCAGCGTATTGCTTCATCTAACGCCAAAGTCTTAAAAGATATTGTAAATAGGTATTTAGGTAGGCATATTCCAACGTGCAACACGTTGTCACTTCCCTCCAGGTCACGTTGCAGTAAAGTGATAACACATTTCTTATTTTTTAAAAAGAAAAGGTGCACCGATTTTCTGACCAAGTTATATCGTTTGTCGTTTCAGGTGGAATACATGATAAAGGAAGCGACTAGCTGTGAGAACCTGTGCATGATGTACGAGGGCTGGATGGCGTGGGTGTGAGCAGGGGCCCCCCTCCGCCCCCCCTTGCAGCCCCCCGGAGCCCCCACCGCCCCCAGGGGCGCCCGCCAGCGCCGGCCGGCCCGCGCGCGCGTCCCCGGACACACGACATGCGACAACACGCGACTAGACGCGACTAGACGCGACACGCGACTACACGCGACACTGCCTCGCCGCCCCGGACGGGGGCAGGCGGCACGATGACGATCTTCTGCGACGTTTTATCAATTATAAGTTTATCGGTTTAGACGCCGGCCCGGTCTCGTTCACGGGTTTCACATACTCAATACGAATAAAGTCCGTGTCCTTTGACGGTAGTTTGACGGCTGAATCGTTGCGCGGATTGACCGGCCCCGGGCCGGGCCGGGCCGGGTAGGATAGGGTTTAGGTATCGGTCTATATATTGGAAGGTTCCGGCCCCGGTCTCGAACACTCGCTTGAGTGAAACGACCGGCGGACGCTCTCCTCTCGACGACTTTGGCACGCCTTCTAAATTCATGTAGTTTCGACATTATAAGGCTTTTATAAAAAAAAATATAAAAATACAAAAAAAAATTAGAAATAAGCTAAACTCTTCTTAAGAACTCAGACAAACAAATATGTGCTTAGTTTACATAAAATCACTTTTTTAGGCGATGGCTTTTCAGCGATTTAGTGAAGGAGCGACCGAGTGCTTCTTTCATTGCGTCTGTATCCTAAGTACTTTATCTATAAAACAATAATTTGTTAGACATTAAACAATCATCAGTGGCACTCACAAAGCTAATGACCAGTTTCCATCATCGGTCTTCATCAAGTTCGACTCATCGCCAAAAAGAATGAAAGTATCTGTCTGCTTCTAAAAGTAATCATCCATATTAGTATATATATCTCATATAAAATATCATTAGAATTCATTCAATAACATGCGTATTTACAACTCATTTTCTGTGAAACTTTAACTTCCTCCAAAATTCATAATATCTTTTTACACAGTCAATACACTAATAGAAACTTATATCTCACCCCAAATATTTTTTAATCATTAAAAAAATATCTATGCATCATATAAGTAGGTATATGTGTAATATTAATTCTCAACCAACAACACAATGCGATTTACTGAACTGACAAATCTAGAATGTTTAATTTACGCTACTGTATTCAACTTCTAAAGTAATGTAACTTTTCGTAAGTCAAGGTAGAGGGCGCTGAAGAGTTATTTTCAGTATACAATATATGCATGTTGACTCAGACCAGTCAAATTTCTCGTCAAACAACAAATGTGTGGCGAAGTGTTTTTGTTCTGTAAGGGGCGGTGTCTCCCGAATAGACTCACAAATATGAAAGTGAAAATAAACATACCAAGATAACGATTTGCAGCAGGTTTTTTAAATTCGTTATTTAAATTTAAATTTATACTATTACGGCCTATTTACTGTTCATCACTTTATTTATTACACCAGTTATATTTGCAAAAAATAGTCAATAGTCAAGTCACATAGAAGTGGTAACAATTAGTATGTTAGGATAAATTATTTGCATGTGGTAGTGTATTTTTGCAAGGTGGTAGGGCATTTCGCTAATGCCCGCCTGGCTAGCTACCACCCTCAAGTAGAAAATCGGTCGCCAAGCACCTAACAGTGTGTTCCGGCAGCTGTCCTTGAGAGCCGGTAATTCTAGGTTAGCCTGAACATCATCTTACCATCAGGTCAGATAGTGGCTAAACAATCAGGCATAAAAAAAATCCAAAAAAAAACTATTAGATGTGACATTTTTCACGCGTTCTGTTCGCTGTCTATTTTACAACGCCTTTACACATTACTTGTGGGCATCAGACAATAATAAATAACATAAGTAAAATTAAATAAAAAAACTGTTCTGAAACAATTACCATGCTAAATTATTTCGTGACTCCATTTTTCAAATTATTTAAATTATTAATATTGCATAAAAAATATGTTTAGTTCAGTTTACTGTTTGATTTGAGCAATACGCGCACAAAAAAACAAACCGCTATGTCCTTAATGCCGTGTTGTTCTACGACAAAAAAGGTTGCTTGCAATACTGTGCAATAAAATTAGTTTTGTCGACCGTCTGGCGATGTGTCGGAACTGGACTCAAAATGTCGTCAATGGTCAAGATGACTTTATCAAAGCCCCATGTGCATCACTTAAGTGAAAACTTGTATTTAAAACGTTAAATAAAAAAGAAACACAAACTTAAAAAAATTAATATATCATAAAGATAGCAATCAATTTAGTGAGTTTCACTACCTTTACTGTAACTGTTTACGAGACTAACTGGTTTAAAATAACAATTGATTTTTACAGTACACTACAGTAAAGGCAGTAATTTATTATTAATTAAAACTACCCTGTACCTTCGATTATTAAATTATTATATTTTGGCACAAAACACACCTGCAGTTAACGCGACCGACATAACTAAATCCAACCGGTTTGTTATTCAAACGCGCGCACCAACAAATGCGACGTTGCATGACCGTACCGTTTGGTAGTTACGACAGATCTGTTCGAACTTTCTAAGTGCTATGCATTACATTTTGTCGCTTTAGTCGGTCGGACATATTTTATTATGTTGTACTGCAACAGAAAATTAGAACGTTTTTGAATATCTACATATTTCGTACTTATAAAATCATTACAATAGTTTTGGTAACGTCGTGATAAAAATTCAAATCACCAATCTATGTTTCTATACCGCTTATTCCAAATAAACTGAAACAATTGTATTAAATATACTTACTCAGCTTTGGTATTTTGCTGCAGACGAAGTAGTCCCACTAGAAGTCAAGGCTCAGGTACTGTGTTTAGTAGATGGCTATAGGCTAGCCCCTTATTAAGTCTGGCGCATCGTAGGTGTTAAGATACCACCGCCTAGCTATTCGCGGAATACAGGCATGATGATATTTATGTATATGTATTATTATACCTTGGATATTTTACAGGAAATGAGTTGCTTTATTATTTAAATAGTAGGTATATATTGTAACACTCGCATATTTACCTCCCATGGGCATATGGTATCATATTATAGAACTTCATCCGCGTCATGTATGTTTGTAAAGGTGAATGCAGCACAAAGCTTCTGTCAATGTCACATTTCTGTCAGATCAGGTATATGATATAATTAATCGATCTATCTATTATGACATAACAATAAAGAAAATAAATAATGATGTACCTACCTATAATATACGTATATTGGAATAAAATGCATTCACCTGTAGTATTGTTGTATCGCTTTTACATTTAATTATAATAAACGGTGTATGTACAAAATATTGTTTTTTTATTTATTTATACCTGTGACAAATGGTACCGCTACACGCGGAGGGCAGGAACTCGGATCAGTGATAACAACCCTCTACCATACAACATATAATAGTACTACATACTTCTACATCGTATAGCGGCCAACTTAGGGATCGTGGGATCATTAATAAGTTCCGCCCACACGTCCGCGTCGCCCCGCGGATCATATCACGCATATATGCGCCGTCAGATGTTATCTATGACGTCAGGTTCTCAATTTGTATGTTTTTTATGTTTGTTACCTCAGTTCTTTTGACTGGGTGAACTGATTTTGAAAATTCTTTTTTATTTCAAAGCTGATGCTTGTCGTTTGGTTCCATACAAATTTTATCAAAATCGGTCAAGCCGTTTATGAATTACACTCCACTAACAGAAAAATATTTTCCTATCTTGATGATATAGTCGTTGACAGTGAATGACAATCGATCCCGTAAGTAGTAAGGGTCACTAAAATAAAGGAAACAATTTTTTAACCAAATAAATGGAATCGACTTCAACATAAAACATTTGGAAATAACTTGTCAAAGTCGGTACCATGCGCACAATATTGTGATGAGTGTATGAGTATTAAACTCGGTTCCATTTTATTGGTATTTTTTGTTGTGGTTAGAATTTTATACGTAAAACAATCTTGATCACAAAATAATGCCCTGAAAAATGTTGAAAGATGTCATAAGAGCGGCAACTAATCGGTTCAAATTGTTCGCGTGCACACAGTAAATATTTTTGCTTCTATTAATGGTGCATATTCCCGTATTTCATATATATTTTTCATATATATAAGTTTTTTTTTTTTTTTTTATGCCTGATAGGTTAGCCTTTGACCACTATCTCACCTGATGGTAAGTGATGATGTGGTCGAGGATGTTGTTCAGGCTAACCTAGAGTTACTGGCTCTCAAGGACAGCTGCCGGAACACCGTTAGGTGCTTGGCGACAGATTTTCAACTTGAGGGTGGTAGCTAGCCAGTCGGGCATTCGCAAAGTGCCCTACCACCATGCTGTAACGACTGCTATCCTAAGACAACAACCGGGACCGACGGCTTAACGTGCCCTCCGAAGCACGGAAGCGCTCAGTAGTAATGTCACCAGCGGTCACCCATCCAAGTCATGACCGCGGCGGACGTTGCTTAACTTTGCTGATCGATTCAGAATGGCTAAGCAAACTTGGCTACGAGCGCTTCAATAAAAAATAAGTGTTTGAACCGTATAGGTGTTTGTTCCGTCACAAACAAAAAAAAAACAATAAAAGGCCGTCTCCAGGGCGGGAACACCATATCCGATATGGCACAAATCATATCTCTCATTTGTGCCCGGAAACTAGAATGAGTGCCTCCACAGTTTACTAGATATCCTAATCAAAAGGTACAATATCATAGGCAACCTGACCGAATTACACGAAACTTGGCAAAGCTATAGTGATCTAAAAAATAATTCAAATAGAAATAAAACTTTTGCTTTTTGTAAAATCATCTATAAGGAAACAGGAAAACGTTATTTTTTTTTAATAATTAAATTATTTAAAATTAAATCCAGTTTCACCATTATACAAATATTTTTTAAGTATTAATTCGTAGGTAGGTGTAAACTGTTAAGTGTTAACAAACATTACAATTATCATGAATTTATAAATAATTTATCCATGGATGGTTTGTTCAATGTTGTCACTGTCTTGTCTTTGACAGTTTTTTTTTGTACTAAGTTTTTGGAATCGTACGCTTTGTATACTGTTCTTTTTTCATTCTTATTTATTTTGTTTCTGATTTGATTATTTTTAATATTAATGCTATGCATATTTACCTACCTCTTGCCCTTTCGGGTGTTCATATTATATGTTGTTTATAAAATTCGAATGATTTATGTAACCGGCAGGTAGAATGTAGATAGTGCCGAGAAGGTACTAACCTCTATTTTGGTAATTTATCTATAATTTATATTATATATTATATATATTTAGTATATTAATTATGTTAGACATATCTAATAATAGTGATGACAATTATTTATCCATAACATCTAATAGCAATGATGACAGTTTTTTGAGCATTCCTTCTCTGTCGGAAACCTTGAACTCTCATTTCTCTGATGTACCGAAAAATTTTAATATTATTCATATTAAGAGTCTTTACGCCTTGCGCTATCGTTCAAATTTAGGCATTTATCGTAGCGCGGCGCACACGAGCACACCGTTAGCAAGGATCGAGCGGTCAAAGACGATGTCGCATGGAATAAAACATTTTGATCCTTTTTGAAATGTTATTTATTTTTGATAAATAATGTGGAATGTTATGTAACTTTGTAAATTCATTTCGCATCTTTACAGTTTACATACAAAGTAGACTTAAATGAACCTAATAATTAACCTCTCATTGACTAACATTAGCACACCTATAACTATAGTCCATTGAAAAGTTACATGAGCTTTGCATTTTTTAGAGCACGCAATTTTATTTTTGAGACATGTATGGGGGTCTATAGAAGAAGCTTAACCTCAAGTTTGTGGGGTCGCCACCCTTGTCCCCCAGCCGCCATCTTGGAAAAGGGGTGAAAACACGTATTTTGCGATATCTCAGAAACTATGCGTTTTACAAAATATTCGTTAGGACATAATTTGTAGCAAATTGTTTTGCCTATAAATATGGTACGTATATAACTTTGTGCCCTAAATTAAATATTAAAGAAGTTATAAGCAAAAATATATTTTTTTACTCTATAACTTTCGTTATACAATTTACAAAAAAATTACCTCAGAACAATATTGTAGATGATGTTTTGAGGATTGTTTTTCCGAAACCCGCAGTTTAATTGATTAAACTGAAAATAATATCCACAATTTTCAACACGTTTACACGTAACAAAAAATGTAGCACAACTAAGAGAATAAACTGAGGTAGAAGAAACTGCGTATATATAATAATAGTCGTAGCAGGCAGATGTTCCTTTATCCCCAAACGGTAACTCAGACCTTTTCTACCTGCTTATCCTTCGGTAAGTTATATTTGGTAAGTTCTATGGTAAGGAAAACAGTCAGGTATGAATAAGTGAAGTTGTACGAATTTTTTTTTTTAAGGATATGAAAAATATAAGTTAAACATTTCATTTTGACCGGATTCCCATGAGCATTGATGAACCTGGTCAACTTTGTAGCGCTGTAAGTGTTTTAAATGAAATAAATTAAAAAATCATAAAAAAAATCCTCAAATGATAATCAACAAGATTGGTCTGAGGTATCTTTTTTGTAAAATGAGAAAAAGAAAGTTATAGAGCAAAAAAAAATATATGAAAATTTTCTCACTCTTTTTGGTTATAACTCATCATATATCATATTTGTAGGCAAAATAATTTGCAAATTATATGCTGTAGAATTTTTTGTAAGACGCATAGTTTCCAAGTTATCGCGAAATAAGTGTTTTCACCCCTTTTTCCAAGATGGCGGCCGGAGGACAAGGGTGGCGACCCTACAAACTTGAGGTTAAGCTTCTATGGACCACCCACATATGTCTCAAAAGTAAAATAGCGCCCTCTAAAAAATGCAATATTCGGTCTTAAATTGTAACATTTCAATGGACTACTGTGTAGGTATCTATATTCGATTATGTACTTCTAACCATCATTGTATATAGGCAAACAACTTAGTTTTGTAGTTTGTATACCTGCTTTGTGCATGCATATCTTGGTTCATTATATTTGTATAACTGCCCCGTTGGCGGAGCGGCTATAGTGGTCGCTACGGAAAGAAAATAAGGTGCGTTTAATATAGAGGTCTTAAATCTTAACTCAGGGTCGGTACTAATTGTTTAATAAAATATATAACGTCTATATTATTATAAACATCTTTTATTTTTAACCAAATCAGTACACGTTACAGACCGTTAGATAGTCTTGCCTTAAATAAAATTATTTCTTAGAGGCATAGATCGTGCTTTTTGATGGCCAATTATTTCGTGTAAAAGACACTTGTTGTAAAAATGTATTACTTCGTTTCCATCTGTTTGGCCAAGTTAATACCTAATATAAAATAAAAAAAAATAAAGAACAAATAAGAAAAAAAATACATTTTAACCTCTAGCTAGTTTCAAGTTTTTTTAAAAACTTTTTTCTCATATATAGCAACTACGCAACTTTTTGGTTTTTGCCATAGTAAAAAAAATGTAACCATAAAATGGAAACGACTTCAACACCCAAAGTGTGAAACAACATGTTGAAGTCGGTACCATGATAGTTCAAAAGTACCTATGATCACAATATTGTGCGCATGGTACCGACTTTGACAAGTTATTTCACACTTTTGGGTGTTGAAGTCGGTTCCATTTTATGGTTACATTTTTTTTACTATGGCAAAAACCAAAAAATCGGTTCCATTTTTTGGTTAAAAAATTAATCACTAGTTTTAGGAACCCTTGCTACTTACGATATCGATTGTCAATGATTATATCATCAAGATAGGTAAATACTTTTCAGTTATTGGAGTGTAACGCAAAAACGACTTGACTGATTTTGATGCAATTTAAATAGGACCAAACGACAAGCATCAGCATTAAAACAAAAAAATAGTACTCAAAATCGGTTCACCCTTTCAAAAGTTCTGAGGTAAAAACATAAAAAATACAGATGAATTGAGAACCTCCTTCTTTTTTGGAATTTGGTTAAAAATTCAATTCCGATCAGGAAATAATAAATCCTTGTTAATAATGAAAAAGGCATGGTCTCAACAAAAATACCTTTACAATAATAAAAGCATACGCATAGATCAAAACAACTCGGTCACGCTATATTTTCATTGCGCATCGTAGTTGCGGCACGTGCAGGGCACGGGACGAGCAGCGATACGTCCTCCCTCCGCGAGCGCTAGGCGCAAACTGAGATGCAAGGCGTTGTGTTCCGTAATTTATAGGTCATATTGAAAAAATTGTATAAAATACATTTTTCACTAAATGAACGACAAAATATTATTATCTATTAAATAAAAACTTCAACTAATGAATTGCATATTTATTTATTTCATAAAATACCAGATTTTGTAGATATAACAAGAAATTTGAATGGTATTTTTGTGCCAAAAGTGCCCTTTCAATCCCTTATTTACTCAGTTGTAACATATATTTATCAAAATGTTATTAATGCACTCCATTGGTGGTAATATGATTGGTTTACTGATATTTTTCAATCTGTAAAACGAATAATTTTTGTTCGATAAAAAGACTGTTGAAGTCACACTGATGAAGAAATTTATGAAAACATGAGTTGGTAAAAAAAATTTTGTCGGATTTCAGTTGTTTTTTTTATTGTTTTGTTTAATGCACCCATTAAAAAAACAATAAACTTTCTTCCTGCATCATTAAAAAAACAAAAACTGTTATACTTTAGCTGCAACAGCCTTGAGAAAACGGCTGTAAAATGGCTTTGCTGGAATAAGGCCTCTTAACGCGCAAAGCATTCCGGCTCATTTCACTGATATGTTGGCGTCACTCGATAACAAGAACATTCACGCTGTACTAGTCTCAGAAACATGGCTTAAGCCTTCTCTTCCCTCCATTTTATACTCTTTACCCGGCTTCAATCTTATACGCAATGATCGCACAAGTGGTCGTGGTGGTGGTGTAGCCATTTATCTGCGTGCCCATATTCCCTTTTCAGTTATTAGCACATCCACTCAACCACCTCCTCTGGACGCTGGCGAGCATCTTTTTATTGAAGTTCATCTCTCACATACCAAAATTCTCCTCGGAGCCTACTACAGCAATTCTGATACCAACAACTACTTCTCTTCTTTTGAAAAGGTCTTGACAGATTTTATACCATCCTATAGTCATACCATAATTATGGGTGACTTCAATACTTGCCTTTTAAAACGCAATCATCGCACTTCCTTATTAGAAACACTTATCCAGGCTAGCAACATGCACATTCTCCCTCTTAGTGCTACTCACCATTTCCCAAACTCAGTTCCCTCTTTTCTGGACCTTATTATGGTGTCATCGTTAGGGCTTGTTGCTAAGCATGGTCAGTATTCAGCTGATAACTTTTCGTATCACGACTTAATCTTTGTATCTTGTAAGATTCGTCCTCCTAAATCAAGACCTACAGTTATTCTGCAACGTGGTTTTAGTGGTATGAATCGTGACGCTTTTACAGATGACGCTAAAAAAATTGATTGGGCTCCAATAATGGAGGCTGACTCAATTGATGAGAAAGTAGCAATTTTTAGCTCGCTCATAATCCAACTTTATGATGTTCATGCCCCTTTACGAGCAGTTAAAATAAAACACACACCTGCGCCTTGGCTCACTGACGATATAAAAATGCTCAAACATAAAAAAGCAGTTGCTAAAACTAAATACAAGTGTTATCCAACTGATACGAACAAAGCTCGATATACCAAAGTACGGAATCACTGCAATGTGGTGTGTAGAGATGCCCAGAGACGCCATATTCATGAATCTGTTCAGGAAAGGTATCCTACGAAAGTTTGGAAGTTTCTGAGGTCGTTAGGGGTTGGTAAATCTGTACAAGATTCTATTCCTAATAACTTAGATATCAATTCTTTGAACCAACACTTTGTCAAGTCGTCTAATATGGACGTGTCATCAAAAGCAGCTACTTTAGTATCTCTCACCAACTTGACAACCCCTGACCTACCTTCATTTGTCTTTAGTCAATTCACCGCTTGTGATGTTGAGAAAAGCATACTCTCCGTAACTTCAACCGCTGTTGGAATTGATGGAATAAGTCGAAATATGCTGATCCCCATGTTAGATTTCATTCTTCCCATACTTTGTTACCTTTTAAATTTTTCTGTTTCCTATGGTATGTTTCCTTCTTTGTGGAAGGAAGCTCATGTAATCCCTTTGCCAAAAAAAGTAAACCCTAAATCTTACTCGGAATACCGTCCCATATCTATACTTCCTTTTTTGTCCAAAGTACTTGAACGATTAGTCCATAACCAAATTAACAGTTTCTTCTATCGTAATGATCTCTTGAATCCCCTTCAGTCAGGCTTTCGTCCGGGACACAGCACAGTTACTGAACTTGTCAAAATTACTGACGATATACGTCTTGGAATGAATAATGGGCAGTTAACTGTGCTGACACTCTTAGATTTCAGCAGTGCTTTTAACACTGTTGACTTTGATATTCTTCTTGCCATTCTTCGCTCAAAAAACATATCTCCAACGGTGATTGACTGGTTTCGTTCTTACCTGTATGGTCGCCGGCAGCGGGTTCGCCTTGAAGATCGGTTTTCTTCCTGGTGTAACACCACCACTGGTGTACCTCAGGGTGGCATCTTATCTCCTCTTCTTTTTTCAATTTTCATAAATTCAATATCTCATAACATTTCTTCATCCTACCACCTCTACGCAGATGATTTTCAATTATATTCACAAGCATCACTGCTTAACTTGCCGGAAGCAGTAGAAGCAACAAACAGAGATCTTGCTCATATATTGAAATGGAGCAAAGCTTATGGGTTGACAGTCAACCCTCTTAAAACTCAAGTTATCGTAGTCGGAAGTTCCCGCTTGATCACCAGGGTTGATTGGGACTCATTGCCGCGTGTTGTGTTCGATGGAGTTATCATTCCATTTAGTGAAAATGTAAGAAATCTAGGTATTACCATCGACCGAAGTCTAGCATGGGACGCTCAAATAGCTCAAACCAGCCGTAAAATGTTTGCATCAGCTGGAGCCTTACGGAGACTCCGCAACTTTTTACCTACCACCACTAAAATTGCGCTTGCACAATCTCTACTACTCCCTATTCTTGATTATCCTGACGTCTGCTATCTTGATCTCACACAAGATCAGCTTTTAGGGAATAAGGGCTCTTATCCCTAATAATAATATTTGATGATCGTGGGAAGCTCTTAATAAAACTCGTAAGTGTTGTGTATGGTAATCGATATGGAACGATGATGATTTTATAATAATTGGTCTTCTTCTCATATCTTGGATATGGGGAAAAGGGTTCAGGGTTTAGGGTACCCTCTGCCCTTGGCTCTTATCAGTCCATAACTATGGACAGTTCTTTGCATTCACGCGTATAGCGTGTTCATGGTGTCTGTGGGGGGTTTTCCTGCCGGGTTCGCACTATGTGTCCCGGCGATCTCCACCACCAAGCCGCGCCGGGTTGATCCCGCTGGTGGGAAGCCCAGCGGACCGATCGGCGACGCGGACAGTGCTAGCCAGCAGGCCCACCCCCCTCACCTCTACATCTTCGACATCTTCTTCTTCATCTATGGCTTCTTTTGTGATTGCATCTCTAGAATGCGGCTTCGACTTCCAGCCACGTTTATCAGGAGGTCTTGCGTGATGCGGAGCCAGGTTTCTGATATGTTCGTGCCGTGATGCGTCCGCCCTCTCGAACATTCTCCGAGCCAGCCCACCGATGAACTCTTGGAGTGTCTCCACCTTCAAGTCTCTCGCCAGTGTGCGGTTTCTAACAAAGCGGGGTGCTTGTACAATTGTACGTAGAGTTTTGTTTTCCTGCGCTTGGAGCTTCTTTCGATTTGTGGTTGCTACGAATGCATACCACGCCGGCGCCGCGTATGTGAGACGGGATCTTATGTACGTCTTGTAGATCCCCGTCTTGGTCCGGCGTGGTAGGTTTGAGTTGAGTATCGGGTGTAACTTGCTCCTCGCGTGTTTCACCTTGCTCACTATGGTTTCAATGTGAGTTTTGAAGCTTAACCTGCGGTCAATGGTGACTCCCAGGTATTCAATGGTTGTACGCCATGGGATCTCTTGCCCCATAAATGTCAGTTTATGGGGTAGTCGCGTATTTCCGGTGATCATTGTCTGCGTCTTGCTGGCATTGACCGCAAGCCGCCATTTTTTCAGCCATACTGGTAGGGCGTCTAGTTGAGTCTGTATCTTCTTTGCAGCCGCTCCTGGGTTGTTCAATGATGCGTAGAAAGCTGCGTCGTCCGCATAGAGGGCCAGCTGCGCCTGCCCGACGACTGGGATGTCGTCAGTGTACCAGGCGTAGCATGCGGGTGAGAGGCAGCTTCCCTGCGGTACCCCTGCTCGTACCGGTCTCTTTGAAGATACTGCATCTTCTACTGCAACTATGATGCTGCGGTTTCTTAAGAAGGAGGCGATGATCTCAACGGCTCTCTTGGGCAGGGGCGACTTCGACAGCTTGTACACCAACCCCTCGTGCCACACTCTGCCGAAGGCCTTTTCCATATCTAGGAGAGCCGTCACCACATTTTCCTTCTTATTATGAGAGGTCGCCATGTAATTAACCATTCTGGTTATTTGCAGTGTTGTAGAATGTTCTTCCCTAAACCCGTACTGTTCCGGTCTAGGCATGATATGTGGCGTCAGCTGTGGAAGTAGGAGTCTCTCGTATAGCTTCGAGAGAGAGCTCAGCAGCGTGATTGGCCTGTAGCTTTCTGGTTTCTTCGGGTCCTTTCCGGGTTTAGGGAGCATTATAACCCGTCCGGTTTTCCACTGCTCTGGGTAGCATCTTGTCCGTTGTATACCGTTGAAAATTCTGGTGAGCGCTACTACGGACTTGGGCGGTAGGTGTTTAAGGGCTTCATTTGTGATACCGTCCAAGCCGGGTGCCTTCTTGTTCGGTAGTTTTTGTATCGCTCTCTTTATTTGGCCAGGTCTGAAGAAAGGTAGTACTTCCTCTACCGCCGGCTCTGTGGGTGCTTCACTGTTGAAGTAGGTGGTTAGGTGGTCCTCTACCATCTTCAAGTGTGCGTGATCATCTGTGGGATTCGGTTGGAATTGTGCCTCTAGGTGGTCCGCAAAGATCTCAGCGCGGTCACTTGCAACAAACTTCAATTGTCCGTGCTTGTCTAGCAACGGTCTTGTGGGCATTTTCTCACCTGTGAGTTGGCGGCAGAGGCGGTGGATAGAGGGGATATCATCCGTAATGCTGATTATGTGGTTTTCCCAGGAGTCGGCTGCATTTGTTGCGAGTTCACTCTTCACTTTCTCCACCAACGCATTTAGCTTCCTCTTCAAGGCAGGGCACCGTGTCACTTGCCATTGCTCCCTGACGTCCCTTTTTTCACGAATAAGGTTCCTGAGCCACGCTGGGAGAGGGTCAGGACTCTCTCTCGGCGTGCTGGTGTGTGATGATGATTCCAGGGACGTCTGAATTGACACGGTGAGCTCCTTTGTGGCTTCTTCCAGATCTTGAGCTGTTGTTATGGGCATCGTTGCCGTCTTGGCTTGCATCTCGTTCATGAATGACTCCCAACAGATTTTCCGCCTCCTCGCGGGGGCGGCGACTCTACTTGGGAGTTCTCTGAGGGTGAGTAGTACCGGCCTGTGATCCGACGGCAGGTCAGGGAGCGCGGTTAACGTCGGCATCATGTTCAGCTCTTTGCACAGCGCTATGTCGATTACGTTGCAGCTTCCGTTAATTGCATAGTGCGTTGGCTGATCTGGTCCCATAACTTCAAAGTTGTGGTCCATTGAGTACTTGTGAAGTCTTCGCCCATGGTCGTCTATGTACGATGAGTGCCATTGGGTGTGTTTGGAGTTTAAATCACCGGCTGCTATCGTTGGGATGTCTTTCCCTAGTATCTTGTTGAGCTCTCTGCTGTCTAGCTTGTCATGTGGAGGCTTGTATATCGAGTACAGTCTGTGATTTGTGCCGGCGATGCTTACTATCACACCCAAGGCCTGCACTGTGTTGTACTCTTCTACGGGGAGAAGCTGGTGAATGACCCGTCTATGGACCACAACAGCGAGTCCTCTGTACGCTTTGCCCGTTTCAGTCTCTTCGTCCTTTCGGTACACTATGTAATTAGGTACTTTGAACGTCTGCGTCTTCTTAAGCATCGTCTCGCTAACCAATAAAATTTGAATTTTGTGCTCCCGGAGGAAGGCGGTTAGCAGTTTAACCTTCCCCCGGAGCGACTGGGCATTCCAGTAAACAATTCTAAATTGGTTGCTGTCCATTGTTATTTTGTAGTATGCGCATTAGGCCCTGTAACGTGGCCGTTTCCGGGTCGGTACCGCCCTGGACCGCCTCTAGTATCTCCTTCAGGACGCCTATTGTTTGACCCAGGGAGTCGCGGCGGGGAGCTTCTTGTTGCTGCTGCTTTGGCTTTTGTTGTGGCTGCTGCTGCTGCTCATTATGCTTAGTGCTCTTCTTCTTCTTCTTTTTAGTGTTGGCATTCTGCCCGGCTGCTCTTGGCATATTGGCCGGCGCCATTAAAGATGCGGTTGCTGTTTCCTGCACTTGCGTAGGTATCACCGGGGCTGCGCCTCTCCGGGTGGTCTGTGTAGCAGCCACAGTCCCTCCCCTCTTGTTTCGTATCTCCTTCTTGAAGATAGGGCACGATTTAAAATTGGCGGGGTGCGTCCCCTGGCAGTTAGCACACGTCGCGGGCTCCTCCCTGGGGCGTGGGCACTCCCTGGCTGCATGTTCCTCGCCACAGCGCACGCATGCCTGCTGGCGATGGCAGTTGTGCGAGCTGTGGCGGAATTTCTGGCAGCGGTGGCACTGCGCGGGCCCTCTCTTGCCGCGCCACGCTTCTACAGTAATGCCGGGCATGTACAATATCTCGCTGACATCATATATTGCTGGTATTACATTTGGCGTCTTCTTAATTTGTGCGTAGAATATGCTGCCCGGCTTACCCTGCCTGGCCTGTATATTCTTCATATATTCTACTTCAAAGCCTTGTTCTAAGAGGTCGGCGGCGATCATTTCTATTTCAGTTTCGGCCGGCAACCCGCGGATTGCGACCTTGAGGCTTCTTTCGGCTGGCAGCGAGTAGCTGAACCAACTTATCTTCTCTGTTCTCTCAAGGTCGCTCAGGTACGCTTGTATGACCCTATACTCATTCTCATCCGCGGGCATGAAGCGTATTCCTTGTCCGTAGGGCCTACCGTTCGGGGTTCTGCCCAGTTTGGATGCCAGGATTTTAAAATGGGCGGTCCAGTTTTGAATTTTCTCGACAATGAGAGGTGGGTAGCGAGGAGCTTTCTCCTTCCCTCCGACCGGGGCGGGGGTCGCCTGCGTACCCATCTCCTCTCCTTGTCGTTGCCCCGTCTCTCTCACTCCTTGCGGGGGCTGTGTGGCGGTACAGGGAGGGGCACGGCTCCTGCCGTCTCTCTCTCCCGCTGTCTCTGTCGCACAGCGCGGCGGCTGCGGTGGGTTGCGGGGAGGGGCCCGCGTCACGCCACCCTGTTTTTCAGTCTGCGCCATTTGCGCGAACGAGGGTTGTGCAGGGCGCTTAGCCCTTTGCGGTAGTGGTTCAGCGGCTTGCGCTGTAACCTTTCTTGGCGTCTGTGCCTGTGCGGTATCCATTTCCGCTTCGGGCGCGGGCCTGGGGTTGACCGGGCTTCTTGGCCGGGAAGACGAGGATGATCCTTTCTTCGCCGCCGGCGGGGTCAGAGACAGCGACCGGGCGCGAGGGCGCTTACGACCTTCTTCCGGTGCGTGTTTACGGCTTCTGGCTTGAATCTCCTTCACTGTATGCGTTGGTGGAGGCAGCGTGATGATAGCCTTTGCTGCAAACTCTAGAGCTATCCTATCTTCTGCAGAAAGTTCTATGCCTTGCGTATCGGCTTCTTGGACCCTCAGGTACATCGACATCCATGATAGCATCCCGTCCGAGAGCGCCCCAACTTTAATAAGTTCGGAGAGAGTGAGCATATCACTCTCATATAGTCCTCTCGGCGATAATGCTATCCCGTATGGCGAGACTGGAGTGCTTCCTGACGTCGGTGGGCTGGTGGCTGTCGGCATGGGGGAGGCTGGCGAGTCGAACACTGGCTCTGGTTGGCCCTGAAAAGGGGCTTTTTGCGCCTCTTGGCGGCGCGGTTGCTGGGGAGCATGGTCATACTCATACTTATGGCCCTGAGAAGGGCCTTTTTTTGGACCCGGATCACGGTCCATGACTAGCGGCTATGGGAGGTAACCGGCGCGACTATGGTGTTAATATCACGTAAACATGATATTAACACCGGTTGTCGTAGGGTCTGGGGAAGTAGCCTCCGCAGTAGCCGTAGCCACCGGCGCAATCTTACCAATTTATAAGACTATTATAAACGGTGAGAATGCAAGAGACGTACGACGGGTGGTTAGGTCCGTGCGCACTTGGTTACAGCGATCCAGATGATTTTATTTAGAAGCGCACCAATATATATACAAAAGCTAGGATAATTATTATTAATAAGAAATAGGTCGAAGTGGCGTGATGTGATGTCGCGTGATGTCGCTCTATCTCCTTTCCGCGCGTCTCGTTGTCCCGCTCCGGCGCTCGCGTGATCTGTTTGATTTGAAACGGTGGCCCGCTCAATCCGCTCATTCCGAACGCGGCGCTCTCACGGAGCGAGCGTGTGCACTGTGCATCTTTTCCACCGAGAAAGTGCGTGTGCGTAATGGACGACGACGAGTGGTGAAGATTCGTGCTGTGCTGCCTGGTGAAGAACGGTGATGGTGCTTCGTGTTTCTTCAGCTCAAACCGTTCTTGTCAGAACGATATCCTCCTTGTTTCTAAACTATGACAGTACGTTGCTCTTTTCAGAGCGGCTTTATCTATTGTTTCTGTTACACGACAACATGACAGAATATATATTGTGTGTGCGTTTTATTTAATATCCCTGGTATGTACTGGTACTGGTAATTGGTAAGGTATGGTTGTACTGTGGTATGTGAAGGTAATCGCGCTTAACTTCTTGTGTGCTTCTGTGCTGCTACAAGCTGAATAAACTTGAGCGACTCCAAAATTTTTGTATTAGGTTCATATACGGCTTACGTAAATATGATCATATTTCCGAATTTCGTACCAAGCTCAAGTGGCTACCTATTCGACTTCGCCGGAATGCTCATATATTACATCTCCTTTACAGTATTCTGTTCCTTCCTTCATCTCCGCGCTACCTCAAGGAACGTTTCAAATTCCTCCATACTACCCATTCTTTATCTTTACGGTCATCAGATAATTTATTGCTACAGGCTCCAGTTAGTAGAACCTCTTTCTATCACTGTTCATTTACTTCTGAAGCTGTTAGATTGTGGAATCCGCTACCGACTGAAATAAAACGTGCTTGTTCATTGGAATCATTTAAAAATCAGGTTAAAACTTATTATCTTTCGCTCTAACTGTAATATTTACAATCATTAGCGTCCTAACTTAATCTATAATTTGCTTAACATGTTTTATGTCTGTTTTGTATGTTTTGTCTTTATTTATATATATTTAAAAATATGTATGTATATATTATAATTATTGTATGTTATGTATGTTTATGTATATTAATATATGTATATGTAGTTATTATACGTGACGAATATTTGTCTGTGTCTATAATGCTATTTCGTTTTTGCTTTTGTTAAATTAAGTTCAATAGTTATTTTTATATATCTAGTATTTAGTAACATTCGCTTAAAAACCCTGTCCATATACTTACATACTATCCAATATTGTTGGGTTGTCTGGAAGAGATCGCTTTAAGCGATAAGACCGCCCATTGTATCACTTACTTAAGGTATATCTTTTGTTGTAAGTTTTTTTTTTATGTTAATTAAGCTTGGTGTTACAATAAAGAGTTTATCTATCTATCATATAGATAAAATGTTTTAATTAACTTGTTCATAAATTTTAATTAATCAGTAGAAATCACATTCGTTACTACGGAGAATTTAAAAACACCCCATTTATCAATATATATCGTGCCGTTTGGGCTGTTATGTACCATCATCATATTCCGACCCTTGTCTCACTTTATGTTGGTTTGGTGCAATATGTTTTCTCTATAAACACAGAGACAGCGACACAACAACATAGCAAAGAAAAAAAAGACTTCAAAACAATTATTTAAATTAAAAGTCTGAAATAACTGGTGGATACCACTGCAATATGATCTCAATTTTGTGCTCATGTAACTGACTTTGACAGGTTAACTTGTGGGAGCGAGAATCGCTAAAATCTGTGAAGGCGATTTTGACAGCCTCATCGGGGTTGATTTTTTTCATTGCAAGAAGTTGTCCAAATTCCGGGAAAAGTGGTAACCTGTTAGAGTGAGATCCGGGGAGTGCGATTGGTGTTGAAGACATCCCCACCGCAGCTTCTCTAATTAAGCGACCGTCTGCAGTGCAGTGAGTGGTCCAGCGTGGTCCTGAAGCAGCAGTGGACTAGAGAAATTGACCGGCTCGGTTGTTTAACGGTTAGCTTTTCTCTCACGGTTTGCAATTGTTGACAATACAAATCTGCCGTAGTCGCCCTCACCAGATCTTAGGAAGCTGTAGCGGATGACACCTGCACTGATGCATCAGACACTTACCAGTACCTTTTTCTGAGTCAACTTTCGCTTGAGGCAGCACTACGCTGGCACTCCTGGATATTGTGAATATCGCACAGAAAAGAGACTTTACTCTAGATTTGTCAATGAAACATTAGATATTTGATCGAATACAGTATGTAAGTAATAAAATATGTTATTATAGTATAATATGAAATTTGCTGCTAAGCTGTAGCATACCAATATTGGAATAAATGTATGAGGAATAAAAAAATACACAATTCAAGTACAATTCGTTTATTTATTTACAGAACAATCTGTGGCATTAAAATGTGGCAGATAACAACATTTCATAATGTTCACTCTGAATAGCTGATATTAATATAATTAATACACCAAATATTATATTAAATAATATAATAATATTGCAATAAAACATTTCCCATGGCTGTAATAGTTTGTTTTTCATTAATTAAATCTAGTGGTATCTTCTCCATAAGATGGGTTTGGGCCGGCGGCGCGGTATGAAATGACGACTCACCGACACGTGCATATTATTAAATGATCACATGTTATTTTCTGTCCGTACCGTCACCTGCGCAAAACCGTCTTATGTAAAAAACACCAATAACAGTGTGATATCACAATAACAATATTTACACGACATTCGTATCTTCTCAACAACTGACCAATCTTTTAACAATCCAGACTTGCACTTGTCCACAAGCAAGCCAACAATAAATGCTCATTTCACTGAGATTGGAACTATACGAATATATTTACATTGAAATATTTAAATTTTAAGCACCTCGTTTAACATAGTTTTCGAGAGCCATCTATAACAAGAGTTATAGATGGCTCTCGAAAGAATTACTTTAGATTACTAAGAATTACTTTCGTGCATGTCACACAGGGGGATACATATTAACTAATAATATTATTGCTCAATATTTTGGTAGTTTTTTCACCTGTATAGTATGTATTTGCACATTTTGTGCGAGATGTGAGCAAAAACTACGTTTTCCAAAAAAAAGCATAATTAGTTTAAAAGTTGTAAACTGGCGAAGAGCGAGCTGGTATCGTTCAACTTTTCAACGAAACTGATGTCGAAACGTAACGTTCAACATTCCTTACAAACTATCTCCATTTCATGTCTGTAACTCATTCCGTTCACGAACTACAGACCCGAGACATTACGGACGGACAGACAGCAGAGACACACGTTTTGCCCTTTACGTATGTAATCTTAAAAAGGATAATACAGGCAGAATGTTAAAATAATGTTGCTTTCAATACCAACGACGATGTCTTTATAGTCTGACTAAAGCAAACACTATAATATAATGTTAATAAAACATGGATACATACGGTTATATTAAATATGGTACATATTGGCAGAATAAGTATTTATTGTATACTTCTAATCTCAGTGGATACATTCTCACATCATTATGTACAACATCTGAGCCTCCCACTAATACTTTATAATCGAAATAATCACAATTATCACACTGTACATAATAATTACAAAATAAATCTACATGTTCCATATGTATATGTTTATAATACAATGAGATTTTCACCGTAACGATATCTTATATGTTAAAATGATGACTATGATAACTATGTTTTGTATATTAAAATAATACGGATGATGGACTCGAATAGTTTGTTTTTCCAGGCACGTTTTTGTCACTATAGTAAATGTTGCTCAAAAATGGGATTGAACGGAGTCGACAGTCAGCGCTAAATAGTTCCCGGGGTGTATTGTACACTACGGGGTACAATTAAAATAGTGAATTCAACAGCCGAAGACACAGTAGCACTTTATAAGCATCCGTTAACGGTTCTCTACTGCTATAATTACGCCTGGTACCGCTTAAGTTTAACGCGCTTTTAAATACGTTTAAAGTTTATTTATGATACATATTTTAAACAGATCACAATTTAACTGATGAATAAATATTTAGATGGAACCACAAACGTATCGAGAAAGCAAGAAATTTAGTTTACAAAACGTCCACTACTGGGCATTTTTGACAATAACATTAGCCAAAGATTACAAAATCTCTTGAAGTACACTATAAGTTAAGTAAGCACCGTTCTGTTCTTTCTTAACCTCTGCAAAAGGCTCTAGACTTTTAGAGCAATTTATATACACGCGGAATCTGGATTTAAGAATTTTAATTTTAGATCATTAGTATAGAGTCGACAACACTTTAGTTATAATACTAACTGGGGACATGCAGCAGAGGTAACTCTGCACAAAATACTTTATTTAATACGAACAAGAAATGTAGGTGAACAGACTAACTACATAATAATCGAATAAAACCAATTTATATACATTTGCAATGAGGAACACTCGTGGCAATATCAACAAGCATACAATACTGTGTAGTCAGAACTTCATATATTGAAACTTATGATTAAGTTAATTAATAAATATAGCACAAGTTTAGAATATAATCATCTGTCAATCAGATTCCCACCATAGGACTTATACTATAGGGCCTTCTGTTACGGAGATAAAGAAAGAGTGCGTTCAATTTCTATATTCACATTTTTTTGTGCCCATTCTTTTAAAATTTATTGTCGACCAACATTGGCTTGAAAAATTTTGTTTTTTTTTCTTATTGATAGGCTAAAACTTTGACCAATATCTTACCTGATGATGCGGCAGAAGATGTTATTTAGGCTGACTTAGAATTACTATGTCTCAAGAACAGCTGCCGGAGCACACCGTAGGTGCTTGGCGTTTTCTATTCTCTTCTTTAGGGTGGTATGCCACAACCACCATGCTATATCGACTGCCATCCTAAGACAACCCCCGGGCCGACGGCGCACGGCACGCTCAGCAGTAAACACAATGTATAGTAAGGCAATGACCCATTTAATTTATAACGGCAACGAATATCGCTTAATCTAGTTGTATAGTTAAGAACAACTAGGTAAGCTTTACTAAGAGCACATCGAAATAGTACTAATTTTATTTTATCCATTCCAATCTATATAGCACGTTGGGTAGTAGTGGCATATTTATTACAAATACGATTTTTAAGCGAATGTGGAATAGTTCCCAGGTCAGCAAATATAAAGTTTTAAAGCGCAATTGCCCGGGGGGTGCCGGGCTTGAATGTCACCTTCCCATTGCTGTTAGTGGGTGAATTAAGAGGCGACGACGGGTAACATACCAGGATGTGGGCAGCAGCGCTTTCTGAGGAACCGATATCTCACACTGCGATCCCCAAGACGTGGGGATTATGGCAACCCCCCCCCCCCCCCCCCCCCATAATGGTGGAGGTTGTGTTCAGCAGTTGACTATCCGGCTGATACAGAACAGTACAGAAAAGCGCATTTATTATCCTGTTTGAGCCGAAAACTATGCGATCCAAAAATTCGTAGATGTATTTCTTTCACTCTCATTATAGCAAAGCATATTCCGATAATTTCAGACGACGCAACAGCAAAATTTCACCGAAACTAATATATGCCCTAACTTTAGCAGGTGATCGATTTGCCTCACAGCAGGAGAAGGAGACCCGTCGACTGAGTGGGGAGTGGGGGGCGCTGCTATCGCGGCTGGAGCCCCTTGAGCCGCACGAGCTCGTCGAGCTGCGCCTTGTAGAGCTGCGTGACGTCATGCAGGTCGAGCCGCAGCTCGGCCGCCTGCTCCTCCTTCTCCCCGTACATCTGCAGCAGCGCGTCGTACTGCTCCTGCACGCTCTACGACACATACACAGCAACACGTTACTACACTACACACGCGGCGCTCCTACCGCACTCTTAGCTTACCTGTTCTTAACCGATCAGCTAAGTAAACCAACGTCCGCCAAGGTCAGGACTTGGATGGGACCGCTAGTGACATTACTACTGAGCACTGCCGTGCTTCGGAAGGCAAGTTATGCAGTTGATCCCGGTTTTTGTCTTAGGATTTGGCTAGCTACCCTCAAGTAGAAAATCTTTCGCCGAGCACCTAACGGTGTCCTCCGGCGGCTGTCCTTGAGAGCCTGTCATTTTAGATTAGCCTCAACAACATCTTCGGCCACATCATCAATTCCCATCCGGTGAGATAGTGGTCAAAGGCTAACCTATCAGACGAAAAAAAATCTACATATTTAAGAAGAACATTTTTATCCCGATGGAGAATCAAAGCCTTGAAATCATATTTAAAAATATTGGAAGTTAATTTTCTAAAACTACACCACTATCTCAGTTATCAGAATGTGGTCGAGGAGGTAAACAGAATATGTCTATAATTACTGGTTCTCAAGGTCTGCTGCCGGAATACACTGTTAGTTGCTTGGCGTCAGCTTTTCTATTTGAGGTTAGTAGCTAGCCAGACGAGCATTCACACAATGCCCTTCCGCCATGCAAAGAAGCCATAGTTACTATATGATATATTAGTTAAGTGTTTGAGAATGCACTTCTTTAATCCAGTTAATAGATGCACCATTCTCTGACAGTAAAATAATAATAAAAGAACACATAATTCACATCTTCTAGCCTGTCTGGGTGGCCGAGCGGTTAGGACAGTGCGTAAGGTCGGCGGACGCGACGGATTACTTCATATCAATGAAATTTGGAATCAAAAACTTATTACAAAATTTCATGCGCTATCGTAAATCTAACTCAGCATATAACCAAATGTATTAATTGGGAAATTAAATGAACGGTTTATTATTATCAATAGAATATTAAGAATGCGTTAGTATGTTGCTGTCAGTAGGTACCTGTTGTTCGTCTAGCGTGGCCTGCAGCGCCGCCAGCCGGTCCCTGAGCGCAGTCCGCTCGGTGAGCAGGCCGTCCCGCGCGATGGTAAGCGCCCGCAGCTCGCCCTCGCGCCGCTGCAGCGTGGCGAGCGTCTCTTCTACCTGCAGGTGGGAGGGGGCCACGGGGGTGCAAGTGCCTTCCTCCTGTATACATATATCATTATAAATAAAAACAAACAATAATTCTACATTGTTTATATACTTAGAAAAAATAATCTTTATTAAGTTTAAAGATATTAAGTCAAAGCTAAAATATTTGTTATACACGAGTAAAAACTCACTTTTTCACTTTAGTTGCGAGGAAATGATACAATTACATAGTAATGTACTATTTTGAGAGTGATTTCTTTCGAGTAATTATGTCGCATTGTTCCAGTTATCCCCCAGACGTCTGGGTCCTTAATATTACCCATGATTTATGGGTATTATTAAAGACCCAGGCTCACTTTCTACATGAAGTACATTTCAAGCTGAACCTCATTGAATGATCTAAATAAAATAATATTTTTGATGCACTTGAAGTTAAAACGTACACTTTTATATTCTAGAATCTAGAGCACAAAAAGAAAACCTGGCATGATCATGTGAAATAGTATATTGAACAACGAATGCATAAATAAGTCACTTTAATCGGGACATTTAACTCAACAGATTTCAACATGGAAGATAAAATTGATTTATGTACAAATAATCGGACTCGGATTATTTGTACATAAATATCGGTACTTGTACTCAGATAATTATCGGAATACAAGTACTCGGATTATTAGATTTCACTTCAATTACGGGCATATTGTAAGTATACAAATAAACTGGTATTAGAAAAAAAAACTTTTTTTTGTGTTATTGTTTTGACAAGAATCATATCTGGGTTCCTAATCCAAGGAATTAATGGAACCCTGCATGATATTAATATACTAACTAAACCAATAAACAATTTTAAAACAAGCAGATTTAGTTCGCTTACACAGGACAACAAGAAGTTTACTATGAGAGTTGAAAAACATTTATTTTTAATAATAACAAATAACATAGATGTTATATCTTTGGTACATACCGAGTGCCAGAGCGAGTTGGAGAGTGAGTCGGAGATGACGGAGTGTGGCGGAGACAACTCTCCGCGGGACGACAGCTGCTCCTGTAAACACTTACACCTTACGTACACTGTTATACAACTAGTAGTGATTACATTACAAACTATGCAACAGTGCTGATTCGGAATCTTCTACTATCGGTTATTCTCTCGTAGAAATAAAGTAACCTATGTTTAAAGTTAACACCTAATGAATTTTAGTTCCAAATTACCATATCGGAACTAAGGACCTTTTGAGAACAGCTGTAGTACACAGTTAAACGATATATTTCCTACAGGCGAGCAATAAATAACAAAATGAAGCTACGTCGAGTGATAATTAGGAAAAAAGCAGCCGCTAATAGTTATAAGGGCACTCTTGTAAGCTTAATACGAGATAGAGATTGTATATTTGTTCACTCTTTACTTCTTAAAATTCTCATTTCTGTATGAAGAACCACACGGAATCATATATAGTGCCGTTGATCAGCTTTAAGACCAATTTTTCTCTTTAAAACTGCCGTTAAAGTGCTGCTATTCAGCTACTGTGTACCTTTTGTCAGCTTAAGGCTGAATAATTTGTGCCCAAACCAGTATTATAAGGGCTGTATAGCGTGTATTCTTACTTACTAACTGTAAACACCTCGAAGACAAATTAAATGTTATTCATGGCTAAATACAAAAAAAATTAAGCATACAATTATTTAGCAATTAATGGAGAAATGATAAATCTCATATATAAAGAAAAATATCTGGGTTTTATTTTAGATAGTCAGCATACATGGAATCCACATATAGAACGCTCACAGGTTCACATCGCGGTGTGGTCTGATGCCTCCCGAAACGCGAAGATACACAATTTATAATTCTACGGTAAAATCTTATATCGACTATATGATTGAAACGGCGGCGAAAACCAAATTAAAAATTTACAAACTGCACAAAATAAACTCATTAAAACATTATTCCATTGCGATTATTCAACACCAACTATCAACATTTATAAGGAAACTAAAATCATGAACCTTGAACAAACTTACAAATAGGCGACTTGCATTTTGATTAGAAAAACCCTCACTAAAGATATTCATACTCAAATAATAGTGACTAAAAAGCTACATATCCAAAAACGACTAACCAAACAAGCTAACAATGCTTACGACCACCCAGAACTAACTACGGTAAAAGAAGAAATGTATAACGAGTTCCTAAGGATATAAAGAAAATAAAATAAATTCCCTTAATTATTTCAAAAAAAACTCAAAGCCCACGTTTTTAAAGGATAGTTTAATTCAAAGAATTTAACTACATGTTTCATTAAATTATAATCCCATCGTGAAATGTGTCTGGCACTGAGTACGTACCGGACTAGTGCACGAATCAACAACAATCGCACAGTACACAAATTTACGACTACCTTCAATATTGCTTATACACATTATTGATACCTGACGACATGTACCTATGTTTACCACGTATATTATATAATATGTGTCTGTAAGTTAATCATAAATTCTTTTGAGAAATAAATGATTTAAACCGTAAACCGTATTCTTAATCGATCAACTAAGTAAAGCAAGTACCCCACCGTCGTCGTGCAACACGATACATACCTGTAATATTGCGTTTCGTTTCTTCTCGACGTCGAGTGCGTTTCGTTCAGCGGAGAGCTGTTCTTCTGCGTCTTGCAACCTCCTCTCGAGTTGTGACACTCGCGTTTCGTAATCGCCCTTTGTAGATTCTAACTCCGCGCTTTTTCTGAAATATTCATAAATTGGTAATAAGCATACATGTCAGTCTTTTTCAGTAACACTGTACTGTGGTTGTGATCGTAAATTATATAATTAAATATATAGATAGAAAATGTAAGCGTCTGTGCCTGACTCCTGCAGGAATTCTAGGTGCAGTGGAGGAAGCCCTCGTCTACACGAGAACAGGCTGCAAGGGGGCGTTACTGTTCGCGTTACACGAAGCTTATTATACACACTGTCACGAACAGTAAGAATGCACCCACAGCTAGAGTAGTCTCGTTGCTCAACGATATGTTAGCTCAACATCCAGAAATTGACATATTTAATGATAATTATAATATATTTCGTCAAATGTAATTAATTAACTCAATAGTTTGTCTATGTAATGTGTTGGACTTCGTGTCTATGAATTACATGTGAGAATGAATAAATAAATAAATATACTTATAAACTAGAATTTTGGGTACTCACTACAGGAGCTCTGGTGACGCTGTAATGGGGTTAACTACACGAATAATTACCTAATAATATACTGGGCAGGATTACGATAGGCTCACATCGTTCACAAAAACTACGATTCAATCTTTTAAATAATGGTATCTGCTGCGTCTTACCAGCCGGTCAAAGGGCGGCCACAATCAACAAAGTTCAAAAGGTTATAATCTCAAGCAGAGGTCATTCACAATGACCGACCCAAGACAGGAGTTATTTTGACAACTTCAAAAAATTTTCAGCGAGGTGCGTTCGGATTGGAGCCATTGTAAAAACTGCGAACGCTAGACTCGCAATCGGATCGGAACAAAAAAGTATAGGCAGCAGCGCCTTCTTATATACTGTGAATCCCAAGACGCCTGCTAAGCATGGGGACCATGGCAAATCTCTGAATGGGCTGTGTTGAGCAGTGCAGGTGCAGTACCTGTTCAGCTGTAGTTGCACTGCGGCCAGGTTGTCGAGTGCAGTCTGGCACTGCCCCGAGACGGCCTCGAGCCGCAGCTGCAGGTCCCGCAGCAGGCCCTCCGCAGTGCGCAGCCGCTCCAGCGCCGCCAGGGACTCCTCGCGGGACACCTTCTCGCGCTCCACTGCCTTCACCAGCGACTTCTCCAGTTCCGCTGGAATTATTCAACAATTACATCATATCTTTTCCATACAATGCTGGTAGTTATCTTTTTCTATTTCTATTTATGATTACGCACAAAATGTTTATACCAGACAGGAATTAAACCCGCACCTATTCCACTCAGCCGAGTGGAAGTGGAATATCGTGCTCCAATAATTTGTAAATAAATGTTATATTTTTCCATCCGCAATAATTTATATGATTTTGTTTAGCATGCGCCAATGCTCTCTAAAGTAATTAAAGTCATGTTATTATAACTATGTTACCTGAAATATAGATTATTATTGTTATATTATTATTATGTATTTTTTAATGGCTTCTGCGGCTTGATTAATATTATGCTCGAATGTACTATTGTGATAAAATTCAATTGATGTAGTATTTTTATAGTTCGGATTTCATTTTCAACAACATTTGTGGCCAGAATATGAAATCAAAACTGAAAAACACGACTTTAACCGTCAACTTGACAGCTGTCACAACTAAGACTTCTGGATCATTCTTATGTAATTTGTAGCCTGAAAAGAAAATCAAAACTGAAAAATACTGCAGCAAATGTCACTTTGACAGCCCTTTGACGAACCACAACTGTTATGGGCAGATGTCACTGCTTAACAACAAGTGCATTTTCGATTATGATAGAATAATTTTTTTTTTTTTCTCAAAATGTAATAGAAAAGGGAAGACGTAAAGGACTTACATATTGTGGCATGATGTCACCCACGCGACTCTATGGCAAGTAGCGGCCGGTGACAACATTACCTCGGCGCGACCAATCGAATGCGATCATTTCTAAGTGACAATTAACCATTGCATTCGAAATTGGGAGAATGCAATGTTAATTGTGAATTTAATGAGACCGAAATCAAAGCGGTACCTGTATGAGAGTTGCACTTCTGTACATATTTATTCGTAGTATTATACAAAGATTTTTCCAAGGCAACATAATACATCATAATCTGGTTGTAAGGTCCTATGTGTAATTATGTGACGAGGGGCCTTAGCGTAAGGATTAAGGAAGTAGGGGAGGGTTGCACAGTAATCGCTCACCCTTGGTCCGCGCATGTGTGCGGTCCCGGTCGATAGCCGCGAGCTGCAGATGCGCCAGCTGCTGCAGCACTCCCGCGGCCTCCACCCCCCGCGCCCCCTCCGCCCCCTCCCCGGCCGCGAGCCGCGTCTCCAGCGAGGAGATGTGCTCCCGCGCCTCCCGCAGCTCCCGCCGCAGCGCCTGCTCCCGCGACACCCACCGCTGCTCCTCTGTAACGACATGCCATACCGAACTAGTCCCGACTCGCCCCGATGCCAATACGGCGCGGCGGACATTACTCTGCGTTGCAGTATGGACAGAACGGATCAGTTGAGGTGATGTCGATACGTTGCCGGGTGGGACAATGTACATCAACCATCAATATAGCATAGCGTTAAACACGTACAGTTTGAGCAATTTTCATATGAATTGAACCAAGGAACAGCAAGTTTTTTGTAACCAGCGGTAAACTTCAATATGGTCACCCACCTCTAGTATAAAAACAAATACAAACAATAATGTTACGGTATGAAAAGTGAAATATTAAATATACAAAAATGAAAATAGTCTTAATGCTTAGGTGCATATTTACTAATATAAGGGCCTGTTTCAGAATGTTCGAGTAAGTTCCGGTTTAACTACCCAGATCATATTTATAAATAAAACACTATATTTGCGTTTCACAGTCATCGGTTTAGCCTATCCATCGGTTAAAGCTTGAAACGTGCTGCATGTCAACTGTCATTTTTATCATTCAGTTATTTTATATGTTGCATAGCAACCCAAATTTTTATTAGGACATTCTGAAACGAGCCTTAAGTATGTAGTACAAAAATATAAGTATCAATAGTAGAACATTACGTACAATGACACTATATATTTTAATAAATTTGTCTACATTACAGCACAGTATTATTTGATGCAGATTATAGTCTGGAATAATTAGTTTGTGGCTTTGAGAAAGTCACCCAAAGAGAAGACATTGAGAATACATTGAACGATATGTTTAATTTCCAGAAATCTTTTAATAGCATTGCTGGCCCAGTGACAATGCCTATGGATTTCTGCGCGGAAATTCCGTGGTTCACATCCCGCTGCCAGGTTAGGCTCCACCAAAAGGTGGATAGGGCACATATGTCCACCTAGCTACCTACCGCCCTCAAGTTGAAAATGTATCGCCTTGTACCTAACTGTTGTGTTCTAGGTGCTGTTGTTAATTCCACTCTCAAGGTTAGTTTCTCGATGGGTAATGGTAATAATTTACCACTAAGTGATCCGTCTGCACGCTTGCTCTCTAATACCATAAACTAAAAATAAAAACAGTCCCAAACTTACCAGCAGCCATATCCACCCTCAGTTGGCTCAACTCTGCTCTGAGCCTATCTGCGTCCGCTTGCGCCGTGTTCGCCTTCTCCTCTAGCGCAGGCCGCTGCCCCTTCAGCCGCTGCAGCTCTCCGCTGCTCCGCTGCAGCTCCGACAGCTCCTTCCTGGCCGCCTCCAGCGACGTGCGAACGCTTTCTAACCGCTGCGTCGTGTCGTCTAAAGCGCTTTTAGTCTGTAACACAAGTCATAACAATTATATGGGTAAAGCACAAGTATTTGAAATTCGTGTATCGCGCTACATTGAGGTATTTACTTCGAATAGTAGCTTACCCTAGCGAAATGCCAATTGTCAAATATTTTAATTTGGAACTAAACCATTATTACTTCATCTACAAACTATTGGAGTAAATTTTTTTTTTAATTCCGGACGGGAACAAACCCGCTTCCTCGTATTTCGCAGTCAAAAATTACGGTCATCAACCAGACTACTAGACTTAATCTGATCGAAAGAAGTGCTTTTTCAAACACAACTTACGCAATGATGTCGCTATTCTTCTATATTTCTAAATATGCCATTATTATAAAATCACAGGTTCTGGGGTCCGAATGGAATAGGCACATAGGACGATTGTGGTTTGATCCCGTCCGGAATAAAAAAAAATATACTCCAGTAATTTGTAGATGTGATTTTTGTTCAGCACGCTATAGTGCTTTTAGAAACATTATTACTTTTTTACACTTAAATTGTATGCTATTAAAATGTATAATACACTCGAGAGCAATGAATCCGGGTCACTTAAAGAATGTTAAAAATCTCGGAAACTAAAAATGATAGGTTAATGCAATAAATTGTATTTAATAGACAATGTAATACTCCTTAAATGAAGGTATTAAAACTTCTTAGTTATTGTAAAGTTATATCATAAAAAAAACAAATTTGAAAAAGGGCCACTTTCGAAGATGGAACTACTGGAGTGTATATTATATAAAATAAATACCTTTCATGAAATGATGTACATGTATTATCAACAGTATTGCAAGTCCAGCTACTAGAAGACATACTTGGCGAGAGATTTTTTACTTGCTTGAGCATAGACTATTTGTAAATAATGCACGATTTAAATCTACATGTAGTGCACCAGTCCAGTAATGTTCACCATAAAGAGGATGAGCTTTAGGTAGTTTATATTAAGTATATTAAACATAACAATTATATGGTATTAAAAAGACAATTATTTAATTGTTGGATTTTGTTCAAGTCGCTGTATATTGGGAAATTTTAACTCAAACACCGTTATCTACATATTTTCATAAAGTGTCCGCTGCAATTCTAATTATAAACACGCTCACATTCAAACAAGCGTGGAGTGCTTTCTAACTGATAAACACCAATGTTTGATAACGGATGTAGTAAGTACCTCTTGTATAATTAAAACTGTTATCAAATCATTTAGATTTATTTTTAATAAATCATTTTAATGTGAATGTGTGTATTTTTGTTGAGTTCTACACTTTGTTGTTGAACTGGTCGGTCACTTCTCCATACAGACGTCGTCGGATGATCACTCCCTTATTTGAGGTTTTAGGTCCAGAATTAAGCATAATACCGATCGATCTCGTCATTATCTAGGCTTGTATGATGCAGAAATTTTAAAAAGATAATTAAGTAGAAAGTTATTAGTCTCGAAAACTAAATTCGAAAATGTTTCGAAGCTCATAACTCTCAAGTTTATTTATATTAAGAAAACGTAATGATACAAGCCTATATAATAAAGAAATCAATCGGTATTATGCTAAGTTTTGGGCCTAAATCCTGAAATAAGGGAGGGAACACCCTACGACGTTTGTATGGAGAACTGACCGGCCAGTTCACCCTAAAGGATCTGAAACAGAATTAGATGGTTGCTACTTTTCAGTTAAACTATAACCCGGGCCTATAATCATCGCGAAAAGTTCACAACAATGACCCTCAGTTTCTGATACGTTTTCCAAAGCCTTCATTAGTTGACCAAATAATTATATATATGACGCGATAGGTGACCAATCAGCGTTCAGTATTCAGTATGTTAACTGACAAACGTTCTCGAAACTTGGGGTAAATAGTTCAGTGTTATGCGATAGATTACGTTTGTCACAGTCAAATTAAAACAGTGGATCACTTTGTGTTTTCTTGCATTGGTCATAGCTATAAATAATAATAATAAATCTTTATTCGAAACTTCAACATATGAACAACGATGACACTCGCGAAAGTTTTAGGGATAAAAAACTATGTTGTAAATATCAACAACATAATATAACAGCTATGCCAGCTCCATTGGTATAACACGGTTTAAATAAAGAAACTGTCTTACCAGTGTCAGATCTGAACTCAGCCAATACTACTCTGGAATATACCTACATCCAATAATAAAACCACATTCAAACAAAAAAATTGTAGATTTGGTTTATTGTGTAGCATAATGTCTGCTATTTTGCATCATATACTTTACATTATTTAATGGAACTACCCCAGAATGGAGCCTACACACCACGATGATAAATAATAAAGAATTAAGCTACTAAGTGTTATATTATAGAACCAAGGAACTTAAGAAAGCTAGCTTTGTATAAATCTCAATACATTTTTTGTGCTACCGTGCCGGTACAGTCACGAGGGCCACCTCGTGTTAAACGGTAATCTTTTCCAATGACAGAAGCTAATTCGTCACAAGTAGCGAAATGCAATTCGCCCATCACCCTTAAAGTCACATGTGCCTGTAATTTAATTGGCACCCATACCCTTTAGACCGGAACACAGTACGCGAACATTACTGCTTGGCGGTAGGAATTAATATGGTAACAGTATTTCTCCGAAAGAACTCGCACGTGCTATACTGATACTAAAAGTCAGGCTCGTGTCGAGCTGAACCTTCCAATCATTATAAATTTGACTTATCACAGCCATATACTGTGGAATAAACGTAGAGAATTTGATATTGTTAGGTCACCAGTTAGGTCAAACACTTAACCACTTCACTCATTACTTTGTTTGGTTGTAGTCAAAGGATATCGAGTGCTTTTAATTCCCCTTGACACATTGTTCCCGAGATTAGACAATTTTACACATTTGTTGCAGATCGGTCTATTAAATAGGCTTTATTAAATCAATTAAATAGGCCTCCACATATAATAAAAACATCTTCGCTCAAACTGTGATGATATGAACATTAAAATATCAACAAATGAGATATTGTCAGCGCTCGTAGCTTGCCTAGTCGTTCTTAACATATCAACTAGGTGAAGCAACATCGTGGATGGGTGGATGGGTGGCGCTAGCGGCATTTATATACTGAGCGTGCACAATTGCACATGCTTCGGAGGACACTTAAAGTCGTGGGTTCCGATTGATATCTTAGGGTGGCAGGCGTTTTGGTCGTAGAACATTAAGCGAATGCCCGCCTACCTAGCTATCACCCCCGAGTAGAAATGTGTCGCCAAGCAACTAACAGGTTGTCACAAAAACTATAGTATCTACTCATATCAGAAAAAATATCTAAGAAAAATATGAACCTCATTAAGTTCAGTCTCGAGTTTCTTGTTGGTAGTGGTGAGGCGGTAGACTGCCTCTATCTGGTTGACCTCCAGCTCTTCCTTGGCAGCCATCGACCGCTTCACTCTCTCCAGCTCCGCCGTCTGCTCCGCTATCTTATCTCTGCAATGGTAGGTATATAACAAATATTAAAGGGAAGGTTTAATAACATTCTCATATAAAATGAGTATTCTCATCCAAGAGAACATAGATCAACTTATAATGTCTAAATGCATGTGTTGAAACTTTCATTGACCACTATCTCACCTGATGGTAAGTGATGATGTGGTCGAAGATGTAGTTCAGGCTAACCTAGAATTACTGGTTTTCATATACAGCTGCCGGAACACACTGCTTGGCGACAGATTTTCTACTTGAGGGTGGTAGCTAGCGAGGCGGGCATTTTTGTCTGTATTCCTTCCAATAGTAGTATTACGGGTTAGTTGTTTTTGAGCAGCTAATGCAATGCAGTGAAACGTTTGACCAAAACCTTTACGTCAGAACAACCACCTGGACATTTCTATAATTGCTCAAAGGCAAGCCTTCGAGCACAGTCACATCTAATGTTAAGTGATGATGTGGTTAAAAATGATAAACAGGCATAACCTAGAATGAGCACTGGCTCTCAGGGACAGCTGCTGAAACAAACCATCAGGGGTGGCGACAGATTTTCTACCTGAACATATTAAAGTGCCCTGCGAAGCACGGAAAATCTCATCACTATAACACAAGGAAACATTAAAAGTAGTAGAAAAAAAACTCACCTCAGGCCCTTAATAACCTGCTCATTGTCTTTCTCTTTCCCCCTCAGTTTCTTGATGATATTAGAATGCAGAAGTTGCTGCTTGGCAAGTTTCTCTCCCTCTTCATGGAGCTGGGAGATCACCTCGTCTTTTTCCCGGAGAGAGTTCTCCAGGTCTGATGATGTTTTGGACTTGAGCGTGTCCAATTGCTTCCGTAGGCTGTCCTGTATTCAGACAACAAGAGATATGATTTAGATGGAAGACGTTGGCGGGGATGAGGTACCATGATGTATGTGGACGTCGGCGGTCAAACACTGCATTAACCAATCAGTGTAAATACTTTACACTGATTGGTTAACGGTACTATATGACGCGATAGGTGACCAATGAGCGTTCAGTATTCAGTCTGTTAACTGATTAAGACTTGGCAAACATTCTAGAAACGTCTATACAATTAATATAGATTATGTTTGTCACACTAAAATTAAAACGATGAATTACTTTGTGTTTTCTTGTTTTTACTAGTAAAGATTAAGGAGCTTTTTACTGCATTGCTCATAGCTATGTCAGCTCCATTGGTATAACACGGTTTAAAAAAACAAACGGTCTTACCAGTGTCAGATCTGAACTCAGCCAATGAACTCTAGAATATACATACATTGCAATAAAATGTTGATTGATAATATTGAATTATTAATATTTAATACCCTTTATGTCGCTACTTAGCTCTAATAGATTCACTAAGAGCTTTTGAAGGCAAACACTACAATGCATCATCCACCACCGCTATAATGTGCAGTGCCTCGCCCCGTATGCCGCCTAGATCTTTCGCTCAAAGGGGCGGGCGGCCGTATGTTTAATAGTGACCACCAATTAAGCGACCTTGAAGAAATTTGTCACAGTTATAGTCTGAATTCCAGTTAATAGAGTGGAATGCTAGAATATACTTTCTGTATTTATTTTATGGTCATCAACTTCGTATCCCACACAAGATTATGTGAACAGGAACTAATGAAACATACCTATACCACATCTAAACTTGGACTTTATGGCTGAAGAATTTTCCTGTACTCAATTTTTTAGTTTTTCAAATCTCAATTCTTCAAAGTTATAATAAGTTTTACAATCATCAGATAGTTACTAGTCCTAAGAATAAACATATACATAACTAATATAAGGACCCGTTCAGAAATCACTGGTGAATATTAAAGTTACCCAAGTGCTGGAACACCACTGTAAATTTTTACGTTCCCTTGAGCCCATTCCAAAAACAAGTAAATGTACACATGAAAGTTGAATATGTGATGTCTAACCATGATTCACTGACAAGTGATATACTGGTGGAAAATCACTCTCTTCAGGACTTAAGACGAGGCTGCGGAAAAAATACTCTCATTCGACTAGTTTTTTTAACCAACTTAAATATGCAATCGACACGTTAACTTAAATATTTGATTTTCAAACCTTTTTCTATCCATTGTTAAGACAGAAACACATTTGAAAGAAATTTACTCGATAGTTTTAATTTTTTTAAATGAAGCCTTTTCTTTAAATTATTGGATTTTTCTTGGAAACTACGTCAGTTACATATCAATAATAAATACACATAGAAAGGAAATGTAGTTTATTATCCACTGTAAAAGTAAAATTTACCTAGAGTTATTAGTATTCTCATAATAAATTAAATTGTGTTTTAGACTTACGACCTTTAGTTCTGTGCAGGATTACGGTCAATCGGAAGATTCGATATTCAACCTTATTAGCTTACGCTTACGAAATAAAATCAATGCGTAAGAGCTGTCCTTCAGTGCCGCGCTGTGCGCCGTTGGACGTGGACCTATCGCTCGCGCGCTATCACCTGAGCAGTATAAATACGTATCTTGGTAGGTATATCAATCAATATGGGAAATAAAGATAACTAAAAAATAAAAAAAGGAAGCAGAAGAGTCGATACAAAGACTTTGCAAGAATTATGAGAGAGGCAAAAGCGTATAATATTTCAGTTTTTTTTTACCTATTGCACCTATGCAAATTTAATATTCGTTTGTGTTTATTCTATTCATGAAACATACTATCTCGACCGAACTAAGAGATTCTATACCAACTAGGTTTCCTATAGTACTGTAATGGAGCTGTAAAATAGCTATATGTCGTACTAATCTAAGTATGATTAGTAGGGTACTATAATAATATCTGGTATATGTATAATTATGGTCTCACCTGATGGTAAGTGATGTGGTTGAAGGTGCCAAACAGGTGTAAACAAAAATTATCAGGCTCTAAAGTACAGCTGCCGTTCAACCGTAAATGGAGTTGAGTGTTGCTAAATAATAATAACACAAGCTTAGCAAATCAAAGCATTTGGTTTGGTGGGTAGGTATATCGCAATAAAACATCGAACATTCTTTATGTCCCTCAAGACTAGATGTAGATTTATATCAATGAAAGAATATTCAGAATCAGGCAAGTAGGTATATATTCAAGAGATTATCTACAAAGTCACCTGCATAGGTACTTTTAAATATACATTTTATCACTTAGACATGTACATATAAGTATCAATTTATACAAAAATAATAGAGTGGAATAAATAGATTGTGTATACACTCGTATAATAAAAAAGACTGCTCAAAAATGCACCTTCTTTCTCAGGAAAAAAAATAATAAATCAGTCGAAGTCCGAGATCACTCGGAACAGGGAGAACTGTCGGAGTCGCCATCTCATATTATAAGTTTAGACTGTTCTTCCACTACACGAAAATAAGTGAGTAATTCTTTGAACATAATACTTTAGTATTGCTAAATTTGCAAATTTTATTCACAGGAAATTTCGTAAAGGAAATATTTTATATACTACCTATATTAGGCTAAAAATTATTTTGACCTATCCATAGCAGAGCAGCAGGTAAAATTAAATAAAATAACGTATAAATGTATAAATACAATGAAATTTTCTTTTTTACACTGAAAAAAAAACTTTACATTATTATCGCCCTGCACTTGTCACACCTCTGTAGGATCGGTATAAACAATATATTTTTTCTGAGTACCTACACAAAAGACAACGCATTGACATAATTGTGCGGGGTAAGACTTAAATTTTATGGCCGGCCTCCTATCTGAAGCAATACTCCTTTGTGAATGCCATCGTTGATACGTATTATACTTGCCTTCACCCCCTTTTCGGTTATTAGGGTATTAGATAGATGGTAAAGAGCGATGTTGTACTCTTGACGTGCAAAAAATCTGACGTGCAAATTATCTGAATATATATATTTAAATTCATTTATTCATATTCCCAACACCCCCTTTCTGAAGGCCGAGCTTCAGCAGGGGTGGAGCAATTTGTATGGTGGCCGTCTTGAAATCGCCATTTTGGATTTTTGACAGGTGTCATTCGACTGCTCTCCCGACATTTATTATATATTTATTACAAATTATATTACAAATTGTGCGAAATTGATTGTCGGACAAACAGAAATGTACAGTTGCTTTTCTGAAGGCTTCAGGTAACTGATTGTCTGTAAAATGTATTTTGCAGGTATATATATCAATCAAAAATCTGATTGATATTATCAAACTGAAGGCTAAATGCACATTTTGCATGTTGGTAGGGCACTTTGCGAATGCCCGCCTGGCTAGCTACCACCCTCAAGTAGAAAATCTGTCGCCAAGCACCTAACGGTGTGTTCCGGCAGCTGTCCTTGAGAGCCAGTAATTCTAGGTTAGCCATAACAACATCTTCGACCACATCATCACTTACCAACAGGTGAGATAGTGGTCAAAGGGTAACCTATCAGGCATAAAAAAAAAAAACATTTGTAATATAACTAAATGCTAATTTGCCGTGTAGTATGGAGACAACAAATTAAAAATAGAAATTCTACAAAAAGATGAAGAACTTTGGTCGAAAAAAATGGAGACAAAACTAGTCACATTCTATATGAACTCCCTTCTGCCCGAGCTGGTCGATCTCCACCACCCTAAGAAAAGACTGATCCGGGATCAAGAATATGCGGATACTTCTAGAAAAAGATAAAATCAAGAGGAGGCTGTCGAGGGTGACTTGCAACATCAAAGTGCAAATGCTTCAGTACTTCCTCCCGCCATAAAAAGAAGCCTTGACTTAATGTTGTCTTAGGTTTTCGCGATTGTTACACATAGTAATTAAACAACATTTAACGGTTTAAATCGCGTATATTTATCATTATTTTTGTCCTGACGTTTCAAACACTTTCCAGTGATCGTGGTCACAGGGTGACGATCGGGGGGACTGCAAACTTGAAAAAAAAACTTGACTTTCCGTTCCGATACTCGTTATTTCTCACGTACACTTTTGCATATCATTAATTCTGTATAATCATTAATACTGTATAAATTGAAAATAATATATTTTTTATTTCATAAATGATTTTTTGTTAATTTATATACATCTTAACTTAATTTGTCTATAACCACTTACTAACAATCTAAGAATCCACTGTTTTTATTTAAATGTCTAATTTAGTCACCTGTTCCAGTGCCACTCACTCTCTCACTTATCTGCCATGTTGCATTAAAAGAAGCTTGTATAACATGTTGTCTACAATGTTTCTGCAGTTGTGTTATTTTTTAAAAACCCTAAGTTTAAGGCCATTACAATTGCGTATATAGACTCTTCTGCAAGTTTGGTAAAAAATCTTATCCTGCTGTTTAGAAGTGGCTAGATCTATATCTGGTTGGTCTATCTAATTTTTACCATAGTTGGTATGTAAAAGCAGAGTGGTAGTAAAATAACACCTTTCTGTTCACCAGTGTAACTGAAAAATAAAACGTAATAGGATGTATACGAACATATTTTCAACATTAGTAATTAATAGTTAAAAATTATATGATAGCAATAAAAAAACAACCTACTTTATATTATTATGGGAACGTGTACCGTAGCACAGTTATGAAAAACTATAATTCATATTTGTATGACGAGTCATGGTAAAATATATTGGCCACAACTAACATTTAATCAAATCAAATCCATTTATTTCAGGTCAATTGTACCCATATTCACCGAATATAATATAATGTTATGCTCATTCAATTTGATGGTATTTTACTTTATTCTAATGATGTGTAATCTGATTAATCGCATTCCAAGATACTGAGAACAATGTTGATTCATTCATAAATTATCGTCCACGCCAAGGGGTAATGAAATTTTTGTAGTAAGTTTAATCAGTAGAAATCACTTTCGTTACTACGGAGAATTTAAAAACACCCCCCATTTATCAATATATATCGTGCCGTTTGGGCTGATATGTACCATCATCATATTCCGACCCTTGTCTCACTTTATTTTGGTTTGGTGCAATATGTTTTCTCTATAAACACAGAGACTGCGACGCAACAACATAGCAAAGAAAAAAAAAGACTTGAAAACAATTTTTTTAATTAAAAAGTCTGGTAACTAACTGGTTGATATCGGTGCAATATGATCTCAATTTTGTGCTCATGTAACTGACTTAGACAGGTTATTTGATATACTGATGACTACAGACTTTACTAGAGAGATTATTACTCACATATTATTTATAGATTTTATCACTATTTAACAATAACTTTCATCTATATTCATAATTGCCACTTACATTAGTTGCTAGAAGCACTGCGATCGTCAAGGCATTTTGGCAAATTACTTTTTAGTAAGTTTGACTGTAACTGGCAAACCGTTCGACCGATGTTGATGAAATTAAAATGAAACCAATTAAGAGTTAAACTGTACTAGCAAATAAATAATCTTCAATATTGTAAGGTTCAGTAAAAAAGTTATGTGTGGTCAAACATAAAATAAAAAATAGACAAGTCAATTTAAGAACCCTCTTTCTTTTGGGAAGTCAGTTAAATATGAATAGTATATATACCAATACATTCATGCATAATAATATATACCAATAAAGTCGAGCAGACATGATCATATTGTAAAAAGTAAACTTTTGGCTTTAGTTTTATAAGCTACTGTCGACCGTAAGAATAATTTTGGAAAGTAAATCAAATAATCAATTTCTTACTAAGAAATATTAGTAATGTTGATAAAAATACAAACGTGACATCAATTTCAGTATATACAAAGTTACTATGTATCGAAATGCGTCACGTGAATAAGATTATAAAAAAAGTTGAAATCGTCTCAATGGTATCTGTGTTCGCGAATCTAATTTCAAGTACACAAATATTTTTATAAGCGAGACGCGTGCGCCGCTGCACATCGCGTCGTTCGGTGCAGCGGGGATCGTTGCGCCGCATGGGCGGAGCTAGCGTGGGAATTATTTTTGACTGCCTGGACTTAAGACGAAGTCATTACTGAAAAACGCCATGAGTTTTGCTACCCCGTCCCGAGCAAAGGTGCGCGGTCGCGGGGAAACATTCTGCGCTCCCCGCAGAGCGGCCGGCGGCGGCGGCATGTGGGGGCATTGCCCTGTCGGTACACAGCACGCTGCACGGTACGGACGACGCGTTGCGTACCATAATCTACTACGACAATACATACCTATACTATATAGGGTGGACGTCCCAACCAAAACTCAAACCAACAGACAGTCAACAGGTCAATAGTTCAGCAGTACTTTTTTTTTAATGCTGATAGGTATGTATTTGATCACACTCACACCTGGTGGTTAGTGATGATGTAGTCGAAGGTGTTTACAATCTTAACCTAGAATTACTGGCCCTCAAGGACAGCTGCCGGAACACACCGAAAGGTGCTTGGCGACAGATTTTCTATTTGAGGGACCACGCTAGCTAGGCGGGTTAGTTAAGTTTATGTAGCAGTATGATGACTAATGAGGCAGACATTGTTATGTACCTAAATTGAACAAAACTGTTTTGAATATATATTAGTGACTCGTCTACTACTGGAACGCTTGTAATGTTGAGTGCCTATAGTTGACTGTATTGTCAAGTACTGGTTATTTCTTTATTTTATTAATATGATATACATATATGCATATTAATATATACATATAATATATACGGATAAGTACATTGTTCACGTTCGTGGAGTTGAGCAGTTGTTTATTTAAAATGCACTACAATTGAATTGATAATGGTTGTTTAATATAACTATAGGGTTGCTAAACCTTTTACCTGTTTATGTTTTATAGGGAAAAATTTTGTTTTAGTATTCTAACCGATGGCTGAATTTCACCAATCTGTCTGTCTGTCTGTCTGTCTGTTACGCTTTCACGCCAAAACTACTGGACCGATTTGAATGAAATTTGGTATGGAGATAGTTTGAGACCCAGGAAAAAACATAGGATAGTTTTTATCCGACTGCGCAGAAAGAGGTTAATGTTTTCGCGCGATACCCGACATACGCGCGGGCGGAGCCGTGCCCGGAAAGCTAGTATTATATATAATTACATGGTGATCGGTCTTTGCAATTATAGAACTTCAAACCTAGTAGCAAAAGTTAAATTTAGAACGATGCCTGCACAAACAAAGCTCATGGATCTACCGTCGGACCACAGGCCCATTTTACTGACGCTGGAAGAACTCCCTAGTAGAGTAGCTGCCAACGTGGAGAGGCGGAAAATCTGTTGGGATCCCTTCATCCTTGGGATTGAGCCCTTCATGAAAGAAGTGCAGAAAAACACCACGACTGGCCCAATCATGACGGCTACCGACGTTGAAAGAGAATGCGCGAACCTCACCGCACCGATTCAAGTTTCCCTGGAGGCCTCTTCACACACAACCGCGCCTGGAGCGCTTCTCGACCCTTCCCGGCGCGGATCAGGGACATGATACGTGAAAAAAGGGAAACAAGAAAGCTATGGCAAGATACCAGATGCCCGGTGCTTAAAAAGAAGCTTAAGTCACCGATTGAGCAGACAAGCCCTACAGGATCACGTGGGAGAGTCCTGGGAAGGGATTGTTGAAGCCGCTAGCGTACACATGCCCTCTGTTCACCGCCTATGCAGAAAGCTATCTAAAGCCCCTCAACCAATTAGACCGCTTATAGGCAGTGATGGTCTTCTCAAGTTTGAAGCTAAGGCTGTCCTTAGCAGGGATATTCGCAGAGCATTTGAAAATACAGTTCCAGCCGAATCCCTGCATAAACCAACAGTCCACGATGCTGCAGGTCACGAGGGTGGTAAACGAGATGTCCATGACCCACAACAAAAAAGAAGTCGAAGCGGTGATCCTGTTAGATATGGAGAAGGTGTTCTACTGGGTATGGCATGAGTGGCTGCTAAACAAACTGTCGGATTCAGCCATCCAAAAGAAGACAGTGGAAGTCATCGCGTCTTTTCTTCGAGACAGAACAATTACGGTGGCGGTAGAAAACGTCCTGTCATCAAAGAAGCCAGTCAAAGCGGGAGTCTCACAAGGCAGCTGCATCTCTCCGATATGCTACGCCTGGTATACTAATGACATACCAGTCATCAGGCAGCTTGCACTATACGCAGATAATGCAACATACAACGATTTCTCCTATAACCCGCCTTCGACGTAAAACGCCTACAGCCCACCTTAGAAGCCCTGCCAGAATGGTTGGATAAATGGCGTATATCTATCAACATGCAAAAAACCTAGACCATGTTGACAGGAAGCATGAAGCTGTCAGAACCCCCACACCTACTTGGAACTGACATTCCCTGGAAACCAAGCGTCACATACCTGGGTGTGATCATAGATAGATGCCTCTCATTCAAAACACACATCGATCCTATCGATAAGTATCCCTCGATAGTGCGGGAGCCGCCGGCTGCCGTTGCCAGTGACGCCAATCGGTCCACTAGGCTTTCACCGTGTAGGCGGAGGATCCACCCGGCGCGGCTTTGGATTGCCCTGGTCGGAGCGGAGGCCGGGCCTAGGTCCGCACCCTTTGATCCCTCAACACAATGAAATGGCGTACGACCCAAAATGAAGCCTCTTAATACACAAGAAAGACACCATAATGAGCGAGAGAATACCAAGAACTCACAGGATTAAAAGAAGCCTCAACTACATAACAAAGAGATAGAGAGAGAGTGATAGATAGATAGATAGATAACACTTTATTGACACATTACAAATTTACAAACTTAGAACTTAAAAACATAAAATGATAGTAAGGGAACCACCGGCTGCCGCTGCCAGTGTCTGCCGATCGGTCCGCTGGGCTTTCCCTGTGTAGACGGGGGATCCACCTGGCGCGGCTTGGGATCGCCCTGGTTGGAGTGGAGGCTAGAAGGCCCTCGCTAAGATTTCATATCATTATAAAATATATTTTGTTTATAGGTGATAATAATTATTACTCTGAGATATATACTAAGAGTTCACGTTTTTAAATTCTTAATGTCCATGGTTCGAACATGAAGTGTAAGTTCAAAACATGAGTGAAACATATTCAGTTATAGATTCTACACCTCTACCCACAGTATTGTTGATATATTACTTTATTATATATAATATATTCACATATTATTAATTATAAATTTTTAAAAGTGTATATGTCGGTGTTGGGTTGGGATATTTTGGCTACATAGGATTTATACTACACAAAACCTATATAGAGTTTAATTCATAGTTAATTATGTATTTTAGTTTTATGTTTAGTACTGATATATGGTAATAGACCAAAGTGGAATAACGTAAGAATACGTGTGAAAGTGTAAATACCAGCTAGAGGATACAGGTCTGAATAACCTAAAAATAATCTGTAGTTAGATGTCTAAAACATAAGTATCTAGTTGTATATTATATCATATAGTCAATACCAAGAAACTAAACTAAACCACTGGTCAACTACTGGAAATATTAATATAAATGTTCAATTTGTTTTGAGCAACGTGCATTTGGAGAAAATAGTAAAATCAAGTATAAATTAAACAAGTAAAAACCCCGACTGCAAATTATTATTTTACGTTAAATGTTTTATAGGTACATTACATTGAATATAAAACTGCAAGTTATATGTACTTATGAAATCGTGTTTCAAATCCCTTCGTTTTGATACGGCACTCGACAGGTTAGGAAGAAAAAAAAATGTCACATAATACGGCGACTAAAATCCACCAGTTAATTTGTCACTTATTTTTATGTGCTTAGTTTTACTTGCGCTGTCAATAAAAATCTTGCGTTACACCTTACATTGAAATTGGTTAGACCGTTTAGAAGCAATGGTGGAATAAAGAAACTCACAAACATACATACATATATGAACTCTGAAAATATAACTCTCTTCTTTTTTTAATCTAACGATATCTTATTCATCAAATCCGTTAAGCAGTTTGGAAGTTATGGTGGAATAGAGAAACTTACAAACATGCATACATACATGAGCCCTCAAAACATACCACTCGTTTTTTTGGGCAGTTGTGCAATAAGAATCTTTTCAGTCACGTGAATTCTAGATTGTTATGAGTTACTAAGTAACTGACTACATGGTCAACTATAGGCACACAATGCCATAGATTACCTACTAACAATGTCCCAATAGTAAACGAATCTGAAGCAAAGATTGGTTCAAACTTATACAGGCTGTCGTAATGACAGCCTTCAGATTCGTTTACTATAGGAACATTGTTAGTAGCTAATATATGGCATTGTGTGCCTATAGTTGACCATGTAGTCAGTGTAAATTGAAAGTGCGTTTGAAGGAAATAATGGAAATAAGCACCTTTCCAGTAAATATCACGCGTGTCCTAGCCGGCACCTAATGCGTCCCAGTAGTAAACGCGGTAGCCAAGTTTTTCACAAACTTAGTGCCGTCAAGCTACTAAAGTGTGGCCGTGACTCAAACTGAGTGTATTCCTATTGCTATAATTTGTATATTGTTTGTAAGAAGTTGTATGTAATTTGTTTTCTTTTTGTAGCAATAAATATTTTTTTTAATCTATTCTATTATTCTAAATTATACTCGGTAAATTTAAAAAATACGTAAAATTTACTTCAAATGAACTAAGTACATCATCAAATAGGTGTATGGATTGAACTTCACCTATCATTAGCATTCGTAATAGTAAAATGATAGCCAACTATAAGAGATAATAAGCAAGAAATGTGGCAAGAAAATCAAAAATTTTAGATTTTTTTATTATTTGAATATACTATTTAGGTATGATAAACCAGATTCAATCTGATAATTCTTACAATATTGACGCAAGTGATCAGCTACGGGTGACCGGTTCATGACTACGCCCACCTTATAAAGGAATTTTGCGAGCTCTGCAATATATGAAAAAAATCGGATAAATGCTAGTATTTCAGGTAGTGTGTTAATAGCTATCTAGCTATTTCGGAATAATGACGTCCAGAACAACCTAAATTTCCTCCAAATCGGAGTAATTTTTTTCACTTGGCAGACGTAGTCGAATAATAAATTCCAAATTTGGAATAACGACGTCGGGGACAATCTAGATATCGATTTTCAGCCAAATCGGAGTAACTTTATCCACTTGGCAGACGTCATCGAAAAATAAATTTCAAATTCAGAATAAGGACGTCCAGAACAACCTAGATATCTATCTTCATCCAAATTGGAATATTTTTTTCACTTGGCAGACGTCATCGAAAAATAAATTCAAATTTCGCAATAGCGACGTCGAGAACCACCTAGATATCGATTTTCAGCCAAACCGGTGTAACTTTCTCCACTTGGCAAACGTCATCGAAAAAAAAACAAATCTGGTATAAGGACGTCCAGAACAACCTATATTTGACTTTAGACAAATCGGAGCAACTTTCTTCAATTGGCAGATGGCATCGTTACGCAGTATTTACCTATATCAAAACACCTAATACATTTATCACAAAAAAATCAAAACTCCAAAAGATGTACAATGTCCCATACAAACAGAGAACCATACTGAAGTCGCTAAATCAGATTCACCATAAAAAGTGGTACGGTCAGAATCGTACCAAGGTATAGGAACTCCATTCCCAAGTGCTTTGGTTATCGTGGTACTTTGGTATAGAAACTCCATTCCCAAGTGCTTTGGTTATCGTGGGCAGTTACCATGGAGACCAGTCGGGGATGTGGAAAATACACACTTGGTAAATTCTTGTATTGTATTTATTATTCAATTTCTTTGTATTTGTTATTATAGCGGCAACAGAAAAACAGCATCTGTGAAAATTTCAGCAAGCTGTTACGGTTCATGAGATACAGCCTAGTGACAGACTGACGGACAATAAAGTCTAAGTAAAAGAGGCCCGTTTTTACCCTTTGGTTACGGTACCCAAAAATATATCTTATCTAGATACTTACTATCTTGGTAGGTATATACTCTATTACAAGCGGAAAAATAATTTATAAGTACTTATGTAAATTTTTTGTAGCAAATATATTCGCAATCGCATTTTGTAAGATAATATTATGTACAGAGAGCTAAGTACCTACCAACATATTTTTTTAGCGTAGCGTGATATTAGGACTAGCGTAGGTAGGAATGTATATACTAAATACAAATAACTACATTACGTAATAGTAGCACTTTCTTATCTAAGAACTTGACTCATGTGCAGACTCATTCTCCGGTACATCACAGTACGTTCTAAACATTTGTTATCCATTTCAAAAAAATACTCGCGGAAGTTCAAGATCTTAGCCGATGAAAGCAACACAGGTCCACCCAGCATCACGTTCTCCCCCGGACTGAGCGCGTAGGACGAAGAGATCTGGAATCGCATGCGAGCGAATGAAATAGAACAACGCAAGTTGCTTATAATGGAATAACGTAAGCGACAAAGAGTAAATAAATTTATAAAAAAATAAGGTTTATTAAAACGCAAAAAAACGAACAACCACTTGATTATGCCTTTACTAAATATTAATTACATATACTTTATTAATTAATTGGACTTATTATATTGACACATACCCTAATTAAAGAAAATTTCAGAGCCTTTTTCGCGATGTTTTTCTATCGAGGGAAATATTAAAAATCGCGTTTTCAAAACATCTACGTTAAAGCTTATATCCTGAAGAATAATATATATTAATTTTATATCTGTAACGTCTGCGGTTTTTATAAAAGACCACTTCAAAATTACAGTTTTGCTCGCTCACTTCACCTTAAGCTTCAAACAATGAATGTGGGTAGTTTAAAAGAAAAGTTCATTTTTAAATTTGTTCAGCTATCATTTTATCAGTCTGATATTTTTATATGATAATTGAAAAATAAGACCTAATATTTAATGAAATGTGATACCCGCTTATGAACCTTTACAACTGTCGGATCTGGGAACATCTTCTCGATATCATCATCACTCTCCATTTTTGGCAGCAACAGAAAACTCTCAGTAATTTGAAAACTAGCAGACCAATCCCTTAAGTAAATGTAACTTAAATAGTCCAAAGATATGCAGGAACTAAATAAAACTTTAACCAAATCAATACTGAAGATTTATGTTAGATTAAACTTATCAGACCAAGCATTTACTTTCATGTTTTGACTGATAAAATGAATATCTAATTGAGTTTTATTGTAAGCAGTAATTAGCTTATTATCTACTTTGAATCATTCACCTTGATTTCTATGAATCAATATTTATTTAGGTAGGTTTGTTTATATTTAATATTCAATAATGGGGCATATTTCTTGTGCAAGGCATTTCAATTTAATTCATGGAATGGCATAAAACCACTTATTATAATCATTATAACATTGTATGTGCGTCACGCCTAACTGCTTGGTCTCCCCAAATCTATCCACTGTCTATAATATATTAAAAAAAGAACAATAATAAAATTGTCCAATGCAAATATTTACCGAGTCCACCAAAATCTCAAAGCTCAATAACCACACCAGCTTTCATCAAAATCGTTGCTGCAAAGCTTTCATCAAAGCTGTAGAATCAAGGAGATGGCTTGGCTGTATCTCTTGACAGTGCAAAAAGGCAAAAGAGCCTTAATAATAAGTTAGGCACTCTAGCAATTGGAATTACTGAGAGAAAAAGGACTCTCATATCTCGAAGTGCAGCACAGTGCAGTGTCAAGTAGAATAAATAACGACACTGCAACTGTAATGGGTAATTATGACCCTTATCATCAGGTAAATTTTGCCGCATAGCTGTTAGAAGGCTTGGCTGTACCTCTTGACAGTTTGAAAAGACATAAGAGTCATAATATCAACAAACTATAGCAATTTAAATTACTGGGTGAATGAGACACAAACGTCTCAGAGTGACAAGTGCAGCACAGTGTCAAATATATTGAGAAAGATGACACTGCATCTGTTATTAGCAATTGTGACCCTCATCATCAGGCTTGTAGTGGGTGGCTTGTTGATTTCTTAGTTTTACATTATAAATAAAAAATAAAAATTTCCTTTGTCTCGCTCATATTTTATTTATTTATTTGTTCATAGTGAGTACATAAACTTTCTGAGGGAACAATCGCTTTGTGTGGTTAAAATTAATGCTGGTGTACCTCAAGGGTCCATACTTTCTACAAATCTTTTCATATTAATGACCTCTTTAAGGTCGGCTAAAGCTACTTGGACTAACCTTAACCCTCACATTAGCTTTGGACCTTACCTTGAGTCTAATGCTAAACTTACCATCCTCAATAAGTTGAGGCAGTACCTTACACTGGGACAGTTGCTTCAACTGTATTAATCACAAGTCTGATCGTGTATGAAATGCTGCTGCCATCTTTTTAATGGAGCAGTCAAGTTCCAGATGCCAGCTTTGAGAATGGAGTGCAATAAGGCTGATCAGAGATAATAAACTTGTCACCAAAAAACTTCTATGTCTCGAGCATCACTATGGATTACCATGTCTGGGCATTTTCTACCAGAGAGAGATAAATAGTTTTATACCCAAAGGTGTTATGTGTTACATTTATATTTTAGTACATTGTTACAACTTAGCATAGAGTGATCACAACCTTCAGCAATGAAGAAAGTGATTGTTAAATATTTCAAATTACTTGACTACATAACCAGTGATCAGAATATGTAGAGCTATATCGGACCAATTACCTCAAATGTATATACATATAAATATAGATATGACACTGGGATCCCAGGATTTTAAATATATCGAGATATTTAATAAACAAAATCAAATTTAAATAAATATTATAGCTCACTCTGTCAGGTGCGAAGAGTGCTTTTGGTTGTGTTTTCTATTGTGTTGTGATTCTAAATTACTACACAAGTCAGAGGACTTGAAAATCATTAGCAACCATAACAATAAATGTTTTTTTTTTTTTTTTTTAAACACCATTGAATCTCAGAATCTCAAACATATTCTATGAAAACATGTCGCAAGTATTAAGAAAAGCTCTGCCTATTTTTGAGCTTGGTGAAAAGTAAGAAAAATTTTAAAAATATACCCACCAATAGAATGGAATTCATGATAGCCTTACCTTTTCCCTTATAGCTTGTTGAAACTTCTTTTCCAATGCTGACATTCTCTGTGTATAGTCCTCTGTAATCATAGTGATGTCTCCTACTTCATGTTTACACACCAGGGACTCCACCTGGCTCTTCAACTCTGCGTTACTCTCTACAAGCTCGGCATTACTTCGGCTTACTTCCATCAGTCTGTTTTCTCTAGCGTCTAGGATTTCAGCCATCTCACACAGCCTTCTCATCAGCCTCTCATTCTCTGAACCCTGACTTTCATCACTTGTGTTACTCTGTATTGAAGCTTCAGACAGTTCCCTTGTATGACCACGAATTTTAGTTGCTAAAGACTTACCCAGCACCAAGTCAACCAAGTTAGGGGATGGTGATGTATTACCATCAAACTTGCCATTTTTAAAACCATATTTTGCAGGGCTATTTCTGCAGAAATTGTCTCCATTCGGGCTGGGGATGATCTCAATATCAGATGAAGTAGCTGTCTCAATCTCATCACCTGATGTATGCCCTGAAGTCCGATCAGAGCCTATCTTGACCAAGTCACTTTTACTGTCTGAACTGATGGGTGAGGTGCGTTCTTTGATGCTGCATTCTTTCTGTGATGTATCACTGCTTTGGGAGCTGCATTGCTGTTTTTCAACATTAACAAATGCTGAGCTTTCAGATCTTAGCATTTCACTGGAAACATTTACGTTGTAAAAAGAAGATGAGTCACTAAGTTTTTCCATAAGAGTATCCTCCTCTTTGTCTTTCTTATCTTCATCTATAGTATTTTCTAATGTAAAACTGTCATTATCAGCATTGAGGGTTCGGTCAGACCAAGATCCATCATTAGAAGAATTTTCACTTATTTGTAACTTTTGAGGTATTATAGCTTGTTCCAAATGCATCAGCTCTATTTCTAAGCCTTTTCTTGGCTCAGTTTTTACTGGCTTTGTGAAAAGATTGCTTTTTTCATCAGTGTCTAAAACAGTAGGAGCAGTGCATTCAGAAATTGAGTTATAAGATATTGTGTCTTCATCTTCATCAGCTACTAAGCTGACACTATCGGCAGTCTCTGCTTTCTCTGTCCTGTCTCCGACTGGAGTGGACTTCTTATCACTTAAATCACCAGGAGATAAATTTGAAGAGGTACTGCTGTTTTGGTCACTGGAATAGCTGTCAAAACCAAGGCATTCTATGGAACTAGGACTTATCAAGCTGTCAGGTAATATTTCTACTGATTCTGAGTTATGCTTTTGGCCAATACTACTGCTATTTGATATTGAGTGAACTGAAGCTTCAGAATCAGGGGTAGTTTTCAAACTCTGGGATAATACTTCTACTGAATCAGAGCTGTTCCTACTTGACATGAGAGACAGAATATTAGATCGTGATGAATCTCTTCTATCTTCAACCTTAGGCTCATCTTTTGCACTTGGTTTGAATTCTATGGCTTCAGTATCTGACATTACAAGCTGACTTTTAGAAAACAGGTCATCCTGACTTCCAAATTGCGCATCAGCAATTACATTCAGTGACTTAGCTTTGGGTGGTCGTACTATAGTTGAATCTACATTTTTGGGCTGCTCAAAAAAAGACCCTGCAAATGAGCCCCACACACTTTGTGAAGTTGACTTTGAAGGACTTTCTGTAACGACAGGCTGTTCTTTGAGTGGTGTACTATTTTCACTTTCAGCACTCACTGTTAATCCCCAGGAGGCAAAGAAATCGTTATCTTTTTGGGGCGTACCACTTGGGCTCGTTGAAGATTTCGCGGAGTCCTGGTTGCCAGAGTGATCTTCCTGCTCCTCCCCACTCTCATCCTGGATATCTAGAGCCTTATCAATCGTCTTCTGAGCCTCTTTCAGCGCTGACTTAGCGAGACTCGTCAGCCCAGAAGTGTCGAACCAATTCATGTTGGAATATCATCAGTTGCGCACAGATCGTCACGTAAAATGGCACTGTCTAAACACTGAGCACTAGTTGATTCTCCACACGATTAATGTTATGAGCTGGAACCTTCATTACGACCAACTGCAAGAATAACAACATTGTACAGGTGACGTTTCCATTTTGTTTATGTTGTGTTGTGCATTTTTCTTTCTTCCAATTTTCTCGATTGTCAAAAGATATTCTAAATATCTTGCTAATAATTCACACACAAATAATAATCACCAGTATTAGTGCCAATAATAAATGATTTCGATAAATCACTACAATTTGCAGTCGGACAGACAAATTTGACGTTTCACTATCAGGAAAGAGGACGTCATTTGACTGGATGGTAGTGACGTAGAGACCGTTTGGTATTTTCAACATCGTTATCACAGCTCCAGTGGCGCAATTGGTTAGCGCACGGTACTTATAAGACAGTGTACGTGTGAGTAATGCCGGGGTTGTGAGTTCGAGCCTCACCTGGAGCATAATTTTTGCTTCATCAAACAAAAAGACATCTCTTCCATATAACTCTCAAGTTCAATTTAAAAATTTGGTATAAGTAGTATTAAATTTGTATAGAAAACGAGACTGAATAGAACTCATCTTAGGTTTCGCGATTATTACTCACGTAATATGTAGAAGTCGTTTACTCTGATAGAACGCTATTATGTAAGTGTGAGTTGGCCTTTCAGAGAAAAGTATCTTATTTATATTCCGGTGGATAGCCACTAAGCGTACCTAGCAGTGAGTTTTGAATATTCCAAATTTCGCCACCAGATCGCACTACCACTATGCATGATTATTATAAGGGTTCGGTAGGTACTCTAACGCAGTCCACCTTGACGTCTTTCTATCTTACTGATTACTTACTTTTTACTGTTTGAAAATTAATTCGAATGTTCGAGTCTTCGAGATTGGCACTGAGCACGCCGCTCCCCGTTCCTCATCAATACTGCGCAGGATTTCTTTAGTAGATGTATTGGTTTGGCATTGTTGCGTATTAGAGTGCTTGTATAGTGATACAAGTGCTCTAATACGCAACAATGCCGAGCCAATACATCTATTAAAGAGTTACTAAACCCATCCACCTGGGTGGTCGGTTAGGAATTTTGTTCTTATCAAACTAATCTGTCCACCTAGGTTTTCGTAGCTGCTGTTTTGTGAATTGTTCCTTTTATATTAGGACCGCACCGTTACCAACTTTACCAAATTATTCTTAAATTAATAATCCATAAGAAATTAGTACGGGCCGTACCTACATATCCGACTTTACCTTGAAAGCAATTATTAAAATAATCAGGTCATCGTCAAAGTGACACCATGGGAGTTCAAGAATATAAATTTAACTGATACTACGCCAGACGAACTAAAAAAAAAATATTCTCATTTCGCATGGCAGTCAAATTGAGGACCCTAGACTAGCGAAGTAGCCAACAAAATGACAATGATGTATTGTGTAATAGGTAGAACTATAAGTCTTATTGCAGCAAAGTACAATTATTGATCTTTTAACATTGCATCATTGATGCGACCACTAAGTATTGGATGGCCTCGTTGTGCCATGGGATGGAACTAATGGAGTTGTTGGTAGCCTTGGGAAAGATTAAAAGGGTTTCCAGACACAGTCATAATCTAAGTGTACCTATATATTATACCTACGTATAATAAGTATATCTAATCTTTGTTTAAAAAATCAGCAGAATATTATGTGTCGAAAACCAATTCGAATAATATTTTCCGATTAGAGAACTATTAAATATTTGATTACCAGTTTGATTAGAACATTTTGAACACTCTACTTTCTTTGCCTCGCGCACATGCACAAACCTACTAACATTAATGTAAAATTATAATTTGCAACAAACAATGCACTATGTTGTGTAAAACAGGCACAGATGACAAAAAACTAGGTCCCAACGCAAGTAACCTAGATCGAGCAAAAAACCTTTGAAACCAAATAGTATTTGGCAAATACATTATCGTCACTATAAAAACTTGCTATTAAAAAGGTCAAGGCGTTATAAAAAGCTTTTCTATTATTTGAGGAATGTGAAATAATTTACGTGGCAATTGTTTTTTTTTTCATACAGTCCTGGATCTTTCGCTTCCCACTTGGCCGGTGTTAATTATGTTGTTTTGTACAGTTTGCATTATACTGACACCAAGTAGTACTGTACCTCACATTGTTTCTACGATACAACAAAGGCACGTCTATAAAGACACACATTTTTCTTGTATGGAGAGGGGATATGAAAAAGTATTTTTTTCGCCATCGATATACTGTCTGAAAATTTCAATTTACTATTTAAATGAGCAATTCCCTTATTTCGGTCACTTTGAGGTGAACTTGTCATCAGAAGATCACTTTAGGGATACAAAAAAAATTCTAGGACATCTTGGCAACAAATCCGTGATGAAAGTTTTTTCTTAACTGCTTGATTACCTAATTGGTATTTATTTTTTATGCAGTGTTTTCGAATTATTCTTGGAACTCCTCAACGACGAATTTTCACATCTAACTCGCGCTTGAATGTGATCTAACAAATACGTGCTGAAAATGCTGAAATGTTTCTCTAAAATCAATTTCAATATTAATTTATCTAATTTTCGCGCTTTTTGGACCAATTAAATTTTAAAATTATTTTTTAAGATCACGAGAACTTATCACATTAGAAAAACACACAATCACAAGTAGTCGTTAAAAATTTGGCCTAGATTTTTTTTATAACGCCTAATAGTATCTATCCAACTTTCCGCACTTTTGTTGATTAGTTAGAATCTCACCTGCGTGGTTTGGTTCAAGATCAGCTGAGATGAGACCCACTATACGGCTAGTCACAACACACACATGGGCAATCTATGATTTTGTAAAACTGAAATCTGCACTCAAATATTTAAACACGTGAAAACTAAATAGTCACGGAGATTTAGGTTGAAACATACAATAAAACTAAAAACGGACAATTAAATAAACTTATTTACATTTATTTCATCACTCGACTTATGTGTGCTTTCACAATTATTTTATAATTCAAGACAAAATAATTTAATCTTGATTACCTAAGTACCTTACTCTATACTAAAATATTAACATTACAACAATACTAAACCAGCAATGTACACGAAACACTTATAAACAAATAGAATTCTTTGATAAAAATAATAGTGAAGTGTAAATACGGTCCAACCCTTGCATTTTGAAATAATATATATTAATTGGACAAAATTCTGTGGAGACATTTTTTTCAACTTATGGGTTTTATTAAGGTTCGTTCCGACCATGTATTTCGATAATAACAATTACTACAGTCTGTACGTGAATTACAATCATTAATTATTATCGTTAAAATTAATATTTATAGATACTATTTGCAATATACAACAGTGAATATTAAACGCATACCCCTCTTTGAGTTATAATACAAATTTGAAGCGAAGAAATAACACAACAAAAAAATATTTAACACAAGTAATTTAATTCTTATTTTGTCCATAATGCTTTAATATTTTACAAGTATTTTACAAGTATAGTTATAGTAATAGAATATAATTTATAATGGTTTATTAAATAATAGTTGATTTAGCTAAATTCTAACAAAGTCGGGTCCATGGCGACGTGTTTTTTTAAACATTACAACAAACTGATACACAATACTTTGTATCGTAAGCGCTCAAGTATTTTTATAAATGTTTTTGAAAATGTGTATAGTCTTTTCACAAGCCACATAAAGCACAAGTGTGCATGTTCCACAATGACTATTGACAATGCGACAAACTTCCTGGGAAACAAAATGGATTCAACTTTACAGTGGGATCCACATATACATGATCTAGCCGGAAGACTTAGTTCTGCTGCATATGCAGTTTGTAAGATAAGACAGTTAACGGACGTAGCTACTGCTAGGCTCGTTTATTTCGCGTACTTCCACAGTATTATGTCGTATGGTGTATTGCTGTGGGGAGCTGCTGCTGAGATAGACGACAATCTTTATCTCACAAAAGCGTGCAATTCGGGCCATATTCGTAATGGACCCTAAGGAATCTATCAATTCAATTCAAAATAAGAGTTTTGAATTGAATTAGTGAGCAAAATTTGCTACACTAAAATGTGTATGGAAACGAACTTAGCATCCATATTTATGTGTAGTGTTTAGAAAAAAACATGCGCAATGAACAGGACTTACATTTCTTAGTAAATAATAAAATTATGTAACGTATCGTGTGCTCGGAACCACAACAAAAGTTAACATTAAAATTTCGGCATATATTTACCTATTTCTACCGCCTATGTTCACATGTGTTCCAGTTTGAAGGATATGGTAAAATTACAGGTACATCAGACTTAACAATTTGATGTCTCAGGGTGATGCCGCACTGCAGTTCGCCACTTGTGACGAACTGCAACTGTCAGGCAGAGGTATCGCATAACACCATTTGGGCCTGGTACTTGTTCTATCACGATAACATATATTTAAAAACGTGAGGCTCACCCAGCCTTCAAACTGTTATTTTACAAAATAAATTCTAGGTTACCCTGAACAACATCTTCGACCGTATCATCATTTACCATCAGGAGAGATAGAGGTCAGAGGTTAGCCAAAAATAAAGAAGGCACGGTAAATATACACGCAGCGTACCTGCTTTGGGTAAAATAAGAGGAACTGTGCAGATTCATAAGTATCAATGGAAGTATTTACGACATTCAGAAAATACTTTCATTGATAAAAACAGTTTTTTTATAAAAAAAAAATAAAACTGTATATTCCCAATACGCACATTATGTAACCTGCACTGTTACATATTAAGAAAGATTTCTTAATAAAAATATAAAGTATGATACATTGTAAATAGTGTCCTCTCAATTCTAAATGGGAAGGGACTTGATATTTGAAACATAGAGGGCTCTTCACATGATATGAACTGCAATATTATTAAATGACTCCAGTATTGCCAGTATTCCCAGCGTTGGGCGGCGTGGGCTGCGTGAACATGAAGGAGGTCGCGTTCTGGAGGAACTGTCTCTTCATGAACTCTGTGGTCGCCGATTTAAGGTTCTCTTTGGCACCAAACTTACACTTTATATAGCCGTAGAGGTTAGCCCCGTTCAGCGTCAGAGCTATGAGGACTAGCAGCTGAAAGGAATATGTTGGTTAAATTAGTAGGTTGTAGTAAACAAAGTTGTGCAGTTACGCTTAGAAAAAAGGATACCAACGTTTTTGAACCACAGATGATCTTGGAATGGAATCTCATGATATTCAAATTCTGTATTCTTTCGTAATCCTATCGGTGTTTCTGTTGGAAGACCAAAATCACTCTGATGATTTGCCGAATTTGCATGATTTTCCATGACTTCCCAAACAGTATTAATAATGTTTTAGGGGTTTGTATGTAATTGAGTTTCTTTATTTCACCTTAACTTTAAATGCCTGGACAGATTGGATGTATGGGGTATCAACAGAATCCTTACTTCATCCCGAGTGACACCGGCTATACATTAACTGGCAGGACAAATTTACTTGTTTTGTAATCAAATCACAATGCAGAATAAACGGTTTGGATCAGCTCTAATAGTAGTGAGCCTTGACTACCAATCAGGTGAGCTCGAGGTTCGAATCCTACCGTTGGCATAGCTCCACAGCAGTATGGTGGTGTGGTAGGGCAATGTGCTAGTGCACAGTTGGCTTACAATCCTCAAGAAGAAAATCTGCCACCAAGCACTTACAAATAGTTCCACCATCAGTCCAATTCCCATTCTAGGATCAAGCCTTGGTTCCACCGCCAAGCACTCAATCAACCTAAAGGTTATATCGTGTCAAAGGCAGGCTGCTTCATTCAGGGATGTGAGATAAGGTCTATAAACCAATAGCTATCGTTAATTGATCATACCATCCACTTGAACTTGAGTCCGAAGAGGCAGACGATGAAGAAAGTAGACCAGATCAGGGGGCACATGATCAGGCCCATCCAGAACAGACGGCTCTCGTTTTGGTTCACACGATTCTGAAACATTTTACCACTGATTAGAGCCTGCTACTCACCATCAGTGATTGTAAGAACATAGAATGGATAGTCAATAGCTTGCAGAAAGCTACAAAATGATCACAGAAGAGTATGGTAGGGGATTTTTATTTACCCGTTCTGTTACTAGTTGGTGACAGAATACAACTATAAGTTAAACCCGTCAAGTTCCAACATAAGATTTCGTACCAAAAGAGAATGTACCAAAAATGGTCTTAATTTTTACTGTTCGAGGCCTCAGCGGGACCTTCACTTTTTATTATTTAAAGTTATGCTTTAAATATTGGACTATAATTGTACAAATTTTGACGCTTGTATGTATGTATGTATGTATTACCGTTTTCAAGATAGAGCAAAACAAAAAAACTTTAGAAGAATTTTTAATAACTGACTACCAATTACAGTTCCAAAGATACAGCCCGGACGCACGGACGGCGCGGCGCAGGCTTAACAATCGGGTCCAGTTTCCTGGTACGGAACCCTACAACAATATTATTTCCGCGCTTTTGGATTCTACTAAAAACCTAGTTGCACAAGTACCGTAGTTACCGACCTCTAAATTTGACATTTAATATCGTCTAAATTCGATAAAACGGGTTAAATTGATGTTTTGGCTACGTTGTAATTATGAAACCTACTTCAACGAACGGTTATTAAATTCGATGAACATTCGTTAAAATATTAACGAATATTGACGATAATTCTAGCAGTATTATTCTAGCCCGGCCAGCATTGAAAACAAAAATAATTTTGAGTCAACCCTCCTTCGGATTGCTTAATCGGTACAAGTATTATTTATACCCACTATCTTTCGGTTAATGAAGACAATAAGATGGTAGAGAGCCATATTTGAAGGCCTTTGAAGCCTTATGTGCTAACTGCAGCAACACCCTACTTACGTCAACGTGAGAAGAGGTATGCATGCGGTTAATTGTTTCGATAAGTTGCCTTTTAGGATTTTAAGCCGGGAATTGTACGGCACTTGTCAAGAGTATCTAAAATTAAAATTCCACGAAAACGAGTACGCACGCGTGTTAGTTAGCGTTTTACTTTAGTAAAATGTAATGTAAGAGAAAATTTCCTTACGTTGGATCTCACCTGTCTAGCTTCAAACACCCAGTGGGATTTTCCATCGTCATCCACGTAGTTCCACCATCTCAGGCCCACCAGCAGCCTTCCTGGAATTTACATAATACGCCATTATTTACTGCTTAGGAATTAGCAGGTTATTGACGATCTAAACCGAAATGGCAAATAGTGTGATATCGGATTGAAGTGAGTTGTCATCAAAATGCCAAATGAAGCTGAGCAGAACTCCACACTTTAAATAAACTGCCCAAGTCAGCCGAAGTGTCAGTCAGGCCGCGTACTTTTAAGGTGCTGCATTGTACTCGTACTAGTCCGTACATGAAATAAATGTTTCTTTTCAGTATTTGTTAGAAGTCATGGCACATAATATATCAAAAGTTGAAATTCCCGTCTACTTTCTGAGATACTATACACAAATGGTTTAAAATCAACCACTCTGACAGGTCCCTATTTATTTATCTTGAGATATAAAAATATTGTTGTGCTCTAGTCAATGCGACCCCAAATCACGCTTTAGTCTAGTCCATCGTCTTTGAGTAAACATTCTGACAACAACTTCAAAACAACAACATCCAAATTTCAGGTTCGTAATTGTGTTTACAAGCCCCCGACTTATGGAGAAACAGAGAGACAGACAGACAGCGGATCCGTACCCTAAAAATAAAAAAGCTACAGCTTCTATGCAAAAACACCCAACTTTTACAAAATGTTTTACACTGGGTTTAAGAAGTACTCATAGATACATCTTTTTTTTATACGTGATAGTTAGCCTTTGACCACTATCTCACCTGATTGTTAGTGATGATGTTATTTAGGCTCACCTAGAATCACTGGCTCTCATGGTCAGCTGCAGGAACACCCCGTTAGGTGCTTGGCGACAGATTTTCTGCCAGTATCCGCAAAATGCCCTACCACCATGCTATAATGATTGCCATCCTTAGACAACAACCAGAACCGACGCCCTAACGTGCCCTCCGAAGCACGTGCACGCTCAGTATAGTAATGTCACTAGCGGTCACCCATCCAAGTCATGACCGCGGCGGACGTTGCTTAACTTAGCTGATCAGTTAAGCAAACTTCACTTCGAGTAAATTCCGTCATAAACCAGAGGAATAATTATTATTGTACCCCCAAAAAAATCTCCTGAGTGACTGAATGATTCATAGAGAACGTATACACAGGTTAGACCTCACCGCTGCGCTGGGCGAAGAGACTTGTTAGAAGTTATTGGACGGGTGTAATACCACTATTACACTGCGGAAAGTTTGAGACGACAGGCAACTATATGTAGTTATTGATTATTATTTTGGTCGTAGCTATGCACAATTTGCGACTTTGACATTATTATAGTCAGGTAAATTGCCAGCTTGATCGTTTCGCTAAATAGACGTTTTGAGTCTTTAATACACCTAGTGCTACTTGGTTATTTGTCTATTAAGTCGTTGCGCTTAGCAATGCCTCTCATATGGTTAGAATACTATATACAAGGAATTAAAACAGATATGGATGGAAGGTCACAGCAGACTGTAGAATGTCTGCTGAATGGCAGTATCTGCACAGCAGGTTTGTATCTCGCTGGATCTTTACCATAGTGGTAGCCGTGGTAGAACATTTGCATATATCCGACTAGCCACTCTTCAATCAGAAAATCTGTCCGCAAGCATCTAACATATGTCTCCAGAAGCTGTTTTCTCATACTCACCAATGAAATGACCCAAGCTGCACATTTATCAATAACTTTCGTTTATCTGGCCTTATATTAAGCATGATTCAGACATTGATAAGGAAACCAAGTCGAAATATTTTTTATAGGAAACAAGTAAGAACTGAGCTTTCATACAATCAATTCAACAGCCATCATGTCCACCACTGAACAAGGACTCCTTTATTAGGAAGGTTTGTCAAATTCCCTACGCTTGGCAAGCGTCTTGGGAATCGCAATGAAAGATGGCAGTTCTGAAGAAAGCGCTGCTACTCACCTTCTAGTTATTTTTCCTTCCCGACACCCCCGGGGATTACCACATTCATAATAATATCATACTCACCACTTATATTCTTTACAGTCCAGAAGTCAGCTGACAACAGCAATATAACCAACACGAAGCTAGCAATGAAGGAGTCGGAGAACCAGCCGCAAAGTATATACACCACAATGGCTGAACATCGGAATATCAGGTGGAAGAATACTATGTAGGGGTGCCTGAAAATGAATGAATGGATAATGTCACACATGCACTAATTCTATTATCATTTCAACCAAGTAAGAGTGAGAGATGCTTAAAGTGACAGTGTAAGTGTTACTGCTCAAGGATCAGTGATCGGCCCATTGCATTATTTAACCTATGTTAATGAACTGAACAATGTTATTAAGCATTGTCCTATCTACCAATTCGCTGACGACACTTGTTTGGTTGCAGCGAGTAGAGATGTATCCACTGCACAAAATCACATCCAAGCGGACTTTACCTCTGTATGTAAATGGTCACATGACGCAGGCTTGGTACTGAATCCGGAGAAGACAAAATTATTACATGTCCACTCCAGCCATAATCCATGCCCCATAGGTGCAAGAGTTAGGGTAGTAGTTCATAATCACGACTGCTTGCATACATACAATGGCTTGTGTACAACTGCATGCCGAAACATTGAGCATAGTTATCTTGGCCTGGTGATAGATGACAGGTTCAACTGGCAAAGTCAGATTGATAAGACATGCACCAGATTGAGAGCTGTTATGGCAAAATTCCATATCATAAAGAGCAGAGTACCTTTTGAGGTATTGTTGACAATGTATAAAGCCCTCGTAGAAAGTATCATATCGTACGGACTTGCAGCAACGGACGAACTTACAAAACGTATCTTAACGACATACACAACATACAGTACAGAGAACTCAAATCATTGTACCTCCTAAAATTAAAAATTAATACTCAGGTGACCCACTGGGGTTATTTAAATACTGTAACATAATTCTGGTTCATAAAAAAAGTTTAATTAAACATACTTCTCGAACAATACTTCCGAACAGAAATTCAAACTCCTGTAAGACATTCTAAATTCACCAGAAGCATAAAAAATAGAAAACTACTTGTACAGTAACTACTAGATACAATAACGTATACGGCAAAAGAACTTCTCAATTCATAATTTCTCACCTCATTAATAATCTGCCTTGCTCAATTAAAGATAAATCACAGAAAAATATTAAATTCATTTAAAAAAATATTTTGTAACTTAATTTTATGACTGGAGCATCGTTTGTAGTGCGTATTCGCACACAAATGCAATCGCACGGATACACGTCATGCAGCTGTCACACAACTGCACTGGTTCGTATTTTGTTTGTGTGCTCAGTGGGTTGCTCCTTACTGCACACCAATAAAATAATACATCGAGCGCCTGACACGATGGTTATTTGTGTGAGCGAAATTTTTCTTTTGGAAATGTGTTTAATATTATGTACTTACAATTTTTGAGTATAGGTACTGCCTTGGAGTATAAAATAAAAACCTTTTTCGCCTAACAAGCTCGGCAAGGTGGTGTTGTTTATCATTCGACATTTTGAGAGCTTGATTCTAAAATCTTTTTAATGTTTTGTTTAGTTTTTGTTATTTTGTTTGCTCTTTAGGTATGTACATTATTGTACATATGCGCACTGTACCTAATTAAGATATAGTGTGGTATTGTATACCCATTTTATCGAGAATTCAATGTCTACACAAACCTAACATAGGTTTTAAGACATAACTAATATAAACCATAATGTATAATATAAATGTTTAGATAAATAAACAAAAATAAAAAAATGAAATACAGTATTCATACATAGATACATAACAACCTGTTTTCTTGAGGGGCAGACAGAAATCATAGCTTTCTTACTATAACCTTGGTATCTTACTATACCCTTGCATCCTTCACTCGCATTATTTTCTTCACACACACCTGCCTGTTAAGGGTACTCTTGATATGTTTTTTTCCAGAATGTCTCCTTTCTGGTCAGAATATATTTACCAAGTTTCCTTTTTTAATCTCTTCTGTACATATCAATCTATTATATAAATGAAAAGAGTAGTGCATTATCAAATAGAGTGTTGCCACTCTTAACAATATTAACTGTCCTAATCTATCTTATAATTGTTGTTTATTTTTCAGGCGTAACTGTTGACTTTCCAGAAGATTCCTCACTATCTTTATTACACAAGTTAGTGCCTATATTGTACATATAGTGTATCAGTCGGATCGCCCACTGCTGAATTCAGCATGCCCCACTAAGAGTGGGTTTGCCATAATCCCCACGCTCGGAACGCGTCGTGGGATCACAGTGTAAGAAAGCAGTTTCGCAGAAGGCGCTGCTGCCCACCTCCCGATATGTCCCCATACTCGTCTTTTACGACATCTACGGGAAGAGGTGGGAGGGTGAAAAAAGGGTCTAGCCTAGCAACACACAGGTGATATATTGTTTTACACGTGTTATGAATCATATATATTGTAAACGGAACTAAAATTAAACTTAGTGTTAAAAACATCAGCTAAAATATGCACCTAATATAAGTACATAGAACTATATTTACTTTATTAAATCAAAATATGACAAGTATTAACTTACACAAACTGCTTGTTGGCATTGTCCTCTTCTCCAAACGCGATGGTGTCATCATCGAGCAGCGGCACCTGTGGCACACCTGGCTGTAATAGCGCAGGAACAAATCTACTATCAGCTCAAGCCGTGCAAAGCCAAATAATGGTAATGTTACAACTTAAAAACAACCTGTCTACATTATTTTTCAGTAAAATACATCTACTTGGGCTACTAAGAAACTACTATTGAAATATATTTATTTTTTTGATATTTTTAATACAATCAACAAAAAAAAATCATATTATGTAACCATTGTAAAAAAGGTCCTATCACTAATTAAGTCTTTCATATTATCAATTTGACTATAAATTTCTAATTTCTACTATACCTTAACTCATTGATGACAGCATGTACATAAGAGTAGATACTCTATATATCAATAGTAAATGCATGACTAAAGGCATGTGTTAATGCCTTTAGTGGTCATGAAACTTGAGAAAAAATAAATGATAAAGAATTATGTAACATAATCCTGTAAACAAATTCTCATATAGTTTAATATTCCTTTGCATACATAAACTTTTTGATCATTGAATTCAATGAAAGGTGATCATAAAAAAATGTTCATAAAGATTTGTAATTTATTATTTTAGATTTTTTATAACATATGTGAACATATAAAAGTTACTGTTGTGAACAAAAAAGAAAAGAAATTTAAATTTACATTAATAAATAGAATACAATTGAATTAAAGTAATATTAATGTCAATAAAATTATATATACATATATAAAGTAGAAGATGGCAGGTTTATAATATTGAACTATCTTAGTTATCAAAGAATTATGATACAGACATTACATACCAAACCTACAATTAAAATTTAAAATTCAATTGTATAATGTAACTTTTAATAAACTTGACACTTTTCGAAATTCATAAATTCAATTAAAATTGTTTAGAAACAGATTTCAGTCAGCTTAAGACGTTTTATTAGACCTTTTTATATTTTTTTACTAGCAAGTCCAAGATACAGTTTATATACAGGGTGTCCCAAGAAGTAGTGATATACTGAAGCTGGGAGGTAGACGACCTAGAGGACTATCTGAATCACCCCCATGTATGTTCCGCGATTTTTCATATTTTTGGAGTTATGACTTTTTTTTTAATTTTTCACCTATTGGCGGGTACGATGACATTTTTATTTATGGTGACGTTATATGTTCATATTTTAAGGGCCCTTGAAGTTGTGAACATACCTACGAATAAATGATAAGTCAGGAAACGTAACTGCGTTAAAAAAATGACCCAACAAAATCGTGTCGAAGTAGGCGGGGCTTAAAAGTCGTGTCCAGCGCGTCATCAGTCGGACATTTGTCTTGCAAGCGAGCACACGTTAAATATTCACGTAAGTTTTTATCTTTGTGGACTACATAGTGAATCATCAGGCCATCATGTGTTGTAAAGTGGTACAGGTGCCATACAAGATTAAAATGTCCAGGGATCACTTTTCACTAGTAAGTAAGCAAAATTATAATTTATATTCAATTTGTTCAGATACGTTATTAAACCGAGATTATCAATACTATGGAAGATGAAGTCAGTCAACTTTTAATGTTAATTTTTTTTTTTTGATATTGATGAAATATTGAAATGTAAATCAATAAAATTAATATATTTTGAATAACGTTTATAAACAAAATATATCAATAAACATTAATATATCAATATATTAATGTATTTTGGTTATTGTTTTCGTATAGTTTCCCTGCCGATCCAATTCGGCAAAATAAGTGGATACCTGCAGTTAAGCTAGAGAGACATGAGTATGACTGGATGCCTTTAAAAAGTAGCAGAGAATGCTCGATTCATTTTGACGAAAAAGATTTTCATAAATCATTAAAAGGATATAAGGTAACTGTACCATTCATGGTCAGCGTTCTATTGATGGTAAATTTCGATTTAAAAGCTGAATAATAAGAGGACTAAATGTTTCAGGGAAAATGGCAACACTTAATAATAAACCATAGACACTGCTTGTCAAAAAGTGGCGTTTCTCATTTTGAAACTTCTCATTTGCAACATGGCGAACCTTTGAAGGGAATTCAATGGTTAATATATAAAATGTGTCATTTTTGATAAGGAGTTGAGTATTTCTATAAATTTTTTTGTCGTAAAGTGAGGGGTTTTGAATTATACCTCTGTATAGATACTAAGAGTTACGAATTATACCAGAAAATGCACATATTTCGGTCTTGGAGACTGCATGAACGACGCTGACCTTTACTGGAACGTCCAATTATGATATTTCCAATGATGGTCAAATTGACCATGATTGATGTAATAGGGATTTTGTTTTTTTTTGATCAAATTTAGAATATTTAGCCATAGTTAGAAAATCTCATTTTATTGGCGGCTCGTTTTTGCATTACGGTCTAGTAATGGTCATAGTTACCATTATTGGGGTGGCCATGACTGGATGCTGAATCACAAACCATAATATTAGCATTACCTATATAAGATGTAGGTGCATGCTTTTTGCTCATACTTTAGACACCTAAATTCAAAGTAAATTATTGGCTAATGAAGGAAGGGAAAGGTAAAAAATTAAACATTTAGGTATTTTTATGGACATTGATCTTATTTTGATTTGTATTTGATTGTTTAACTTTGAAAGATTCTAAGTTCAGAATCGTAAATAAAAAAAAGTGATTAAAGAAGCAAATGTTTTGCTTCTTTAATCACGAATGACAATATATTGACAATATTAGTGACCATTATTGGTACTGGCCATAATAGGAGATGACCATGAATGGAGGGTTGACCCTCCATTCATGGTCATCTCCTATTATGGGGCTACATTGGGCTTTGGACTGACCATTATTGGCTTTGGCTACACTTGCTTTTCAAATAAAAATTTTAACGACGATCAAAGACCAGACCTATTTATAAGCTTTAGCGTGTAAAGCATTCTTACTTTTATCAATATGAATAGTTTTGAAACCGAACTGGTTATAATTAGATAATGATATAACAGTAAATAAAATGTAAAAATCTTTAAGTGACCATAGCTGGTGCATTTACCTTACTATGTTACACAAAACTGCAGTTCCATTTTGTACAGTAATTACCTTGTTTTATTATTAAAAATAAATGTTTTTTTATGTATTAAATCTAAAATAAACTGCTTTTTCAAACAGATGATTCGTCCCGAAAAAACGACAACATCTTTAAGAGATACTATAGAAAATGAAAAAATAAACAATAAAGAACGATCACAGGTGGTATGTGATATACTTTGGCTTTTTGGCTCTTGGAACTATAGCATAGAACTATAGCATTTAAAAAATCAGTTCATAGTTTGGTCGAATTAAAGCACTTTATTGATTTTCAGGCTTAAAGAAAATTTACTTTCTGCATGTTTTGAAGTGTATGATTTACCTGAGTGGGGAACTCAGGTAAATCATACACTTCAAAACCTGCAGAAAGTAAATTTTCTTTAATGCTGGCTAAGCAAACTTCGCTACGAGGGCTAGCTCTTCTTGAGCATATTCACTCCTTAAATCTTGATAGATACGATAAATGATGCAGAGTGATCCAATATCACTACGCAGTGTCAAAGGGTCGAGCCGAATGGAGAGAACTTGATCGTCGACGATTCGAGTCGCTCTGCGTTGAATGCGGTCGAATGTAATGTGCTGGTACTAGGAAGCTCCCACCCAGAGGTGCGAGCAGTTAAGTACTCCATGTGAGTTTGAACCCGAGCCTTATAAAGTTGCAGGCGACGGGCCGACGTGAAGTTCCACCTCGCCTTTCCGAGCACACCAAGCTTCTTAGAGGCTAATTTAGCCTTATCTTCCAAGTAACAGCGAAGTTGAACGACTTTCGATATGTCACGCCAAGTATTCCGATGCTATTTGAGGTGGCAAGGGGAATGTCTTCAAAACGGAGGGATACGACTACGAGGGATATCTTAAAAACGCACAAACTTGTGTCTTCTTGGGGTTAAATTAACTTCAACACTCTAAAGTGTGAAGTAACTTGTCGAAGTTGTGACCATATGCGCACAATATTGTGATAATATGGGTCTTTTCGACATAATGAAATTCTTATAAAAAAAATAATGATGTAATATGGCAACTACATTTTTTTACTTAAAAAATGGAACCGCCTTCAACACTCAAAAGTTTGAAATAGCTTATCGAAAATGTCTGAATGGTGATGAAGTATGTCGTTAATAAACCATTATGTGAAAAATGTAAGTGAGAGGCTGAGTACAGGGGAAGAGTAGGCTGACTTCTGGTCAAATGAGGCTGACTACTGGTAAAAAGTGCCATATTTTGTTTTATGTTAAATTTTTTTAATGATTATAAACATTTTTTAAATTTTTGTTCATTTAATTAGAATAATAACAAAACTTGATGAGTACAAAAGTAGGGAAATAGCGTAGATGCCACAGATATATTTATCATCCAAAAAAGTGCATTCGTATTCTAGGAAATATAAAGTTTCCCGATAAAACTGTAGAAAAGTTTCATAGGCCCTACTTTATCAGTTTCAAAATATTAACACTGACATCCCTATACAGGGCTATTGGTAATTCGACCTATTCCTAGTAGTGGTTTATAGGGGGGGTCAAAACGAATAAATTTCACCCCGAAAGCCCCTACCCAAAAATCAACCATTTCTGAGATAAATTAAATTTAAGTTTTTTTTTAATTTATCGAGGAAAGGTAACTTAAAAATTAGTAATAAAAAAAATAGATGGTTTTGATCAATGGTTTTTTTATTGTTACATAGCAGAGACATTAGGCAATATTTATGAGTAATAAAACTAGCACTAGGTGTCCTCATCACGTATACCGTATACCAGACGGAAACATCGAAAAAAAAATTATGACTAATTGGTTATCTTTGAATGATAATTAACAAAAAAAATGCCAACACACTTGGCGTGCAGATTATTTAAAAAACTACTACATACTTTTAGCTTTCTAATGAGGTATAACAACTTAACATCGGTCATAGGGTTTAATAAAATAATGCTTTATAAAATCGTCCAGGTATAAATTTCATGGAAATTACGTTCGGGCACCCGTCAACAAACACAGAATAAGGAACCTTATTACCTGCCATAAATGATCATGGTTTTGTCAGCATGTATCGAGGGATCACAAGCAGTAAATTCTCGGAATTTTTTACTAAGCACAGCCGCGTAATCATGTTGGTTGAAGAGTAGGTAGAGTTAGTCGGTTCGTACTTCTTGTATCGTTCAGACGTGTTTTCACTTGTTACTCGTATTGCGATCCAATTGTTGACCTGGCTTGATATCGGACTGATTCTTCTTACAATTTGTGACTTGGCTTGTGAACTGGTTCTGTGATCGACTGCTTTATCGACGACTTGGCGTGTTAAAGGACTTGTGAGTTGTGGTGAAGTTTTCATCATGACCGGACGTAATCGATGCCGTTCGATCCAACAATATTCCAATGAAGAACACGCCAATATGTTGTTTTGTTACGGCTATTGTGCAGGTGACTCTGCAGCAGCTCGCCGCGAATACCTTCGGCGGTTCCCTAATCGTCGTAGACCTGATGTAAGCGTTTTTGATGGAGTTTTTCGGCGAATCCGAGAAACTGGCAGTGTCGTGCGAAGAACGAGTGACGCTGGTAGACCACAAACCTATGCTGTGGAACAAAAAGAGGAAATCCTGCGACGATTTGCTGAAGATCCAACGTTATCTACAAACGCAGTTGCATCACAGTTGGGTATATCACAGTGGAAAGTTTGGTCTACGGTGCACAGTGGGGGACTTTACCCGTATCATTATACTCCTGTACATGTACAAGAAGAAGGCGATCCTCTGAGAAGGGTGGATTTTTGACGTTTTATGCTCAATGCAGACTTTGAAAATCCAAATTTTTTTTAGAAGTCTAAATTTGACAAAGATGGCATTACGAATTACCACAACATTCACCATTGGTCTGAAAAAGAAGAATTGAACCCAAACAAGAAACGTCCGAGAGGATCTCAACGCCGTTTTTCAATTAATGTGTGGATGGGCGTTATCGACAACAATTTGATCGGTCCCCATTTCTTTCCAGATATTTTAAATGGGGATATTTATGAAGAATTTTTACAAAACACTCTACATGAGCTACTAGAAGATGTGCACTTACGGACAAGGCAGACAATGATTTTGCAGCACGATGGTTGTCCAGCGCATTTAGAATAACTGTGCGTCAGTGGCTGGATACCAACTACCCCAGTCGTTGGATAGGCAGAGGAGGACCTATTCCTTGACCAGCCAGAAGTCCTGACTTGACCCCATTGGACTATTACATTTGGGGACACATGAAGTCGCTGGTGTATGATCAGTCTCTGGCTCCGGTGCCAACGCTTGAAGAACTAAAACGACGCATCATAAATGCGGCCAACCAAATAAAGGAAACTTTAACAAGTAAAGTTGTTAAAACAGAATTGCGAAAAAGAATGCGTCTATGCATTAGAAACAGCAGCCATATCGAACATGAACTGTGACTCTACTCACATTTCACGTTTGATATGGCTCTCTAAAGTACTTTCTAACGTACTTTAGTAGTTTAAGTTAAGGTTTTAATTATTGTTTAGAAAAATGACATTGTAAAGATTTGTTTAGCTACAAGGATATTAACAATAGTTTTTGTAGTTATGTTAATATCTCTGTAATTTTAGAACTCATTTTAAGTTTTAATACCTCATTAGAAAGCTAAAAGTATGTAGTAGTTTTTTTAATCTGCACGCCAAGTGTGTTGGCATTTTTTTAGTTAATTGTCATTCAAAGATAACCAATTAGTCATAATTATAATGTTTCCGTCTGGTATTACGTGATGAGGACACCTAGTGCTAGTTTTTTTACTCATAAATATTGCCTAATGTCTCTGCTATGTAACAATAAAAAAACGATTGATCAAAACCATCTAATTATATTATTATTAGTTTTTAAGTTACCTTTCCTCGACAAATTAAAAAAAAACTTTATTTAATTTATCTCAGAAATGGTTGATTTTTGGATAGGGGCTTTCGGGGTGAAATTTATTCGTTTTGACCCCCCCCCCTATAACCCACTACCAGGAATAGGTCGAATTACCAATAACCCTGTACATATTTGAAAATTGTAAGTTTGTAAAAAAACATCCTCTACATTTTACAAAGATATCACATGAGAGAAACTACCCATTACGGGCTAATTATCAACATAACCTGATTGTGTCTACCTCTAGACTAAAATGCAATGGCAGCTAAAATATATAATAAATTACCGCTTAAAATAAAAAGTATAGATAATGTCCACAAATTCCTCAGTCCTAAAAAATTAACTGCTCCAAAAGTGCTACTATACTCTTGAAGAATTTTTTCAGGATCCTTTAGAATAGATCGTCCCACTCTTCTACATGTTGCTTTACCCTATCAGGGTCATTGTGTATAATTCCACCTAATGTTGGTTTGTATAAATTAACTCATGTAAACTGCATTTGAATGTACATAATGATTCCAATAAATGATTGAGTAATGAAAAATACACAATAAAATAAATAATAACAAAACTTGATGAGTACAAATACAAATGTAAACTACAGGTACACAAAGTTTAAATTTGTGTTAAAAGGCTGACTACTGGGTGTTTTACCCTACTCAATTTCAAGAGATCACTTTCTGGACAAAACCGGGTTAAAACGCCCTTTTTCATTAGAACAAAAATAAAAACTTTACAACAGTTTGAAATATAGCGAATCATATATTAAATGTCAAAAAAAAAATTGACAAAGAGTAACGGAATTTACTAACTCCTTGAAACCAGTGACCAAAACTCAGTCAAAAACTGGATTTTTAGGACTTCTTATCTGTATTTAAAGTTTTAAATTACTTTTTGCCCGGCTAGTAGAAGCACAAATATTGAAATTTCTTTTACCTTACAAATTTACCCAAGATCATATTGAGTTGTTTTTTGGAGTGATCCGCAACCATGGCCGTTGCAAAAATAACCCAAACTCCCGACAGTTTATGGGAATATATAAAAATACTACTGAACCTGTACCTCAACTCTAAATTTACAAGCAACAGCATACCATTGGAGGACATTCCAATACTCAACTGTTCCTCGGTAATCAATAAAACCACTCCTGGCTTTAGAAATAATACCCACGGCGACAGTTACTGTACTGCAGCAGGTGACAGTAATACAGAAGAGGAGAATTGTAATGTATTTTTAAACATGTTGGACGCTAGCCTTCACCTGCCAGAAACTGTGGAACAAATTGTTGGCTATATAGCTGGCTTTGTAACCTGGAAACTGCAAGCAAAAATGAACTGTCCAGAATGCTTATCGTTGCTCCCTGCAAATAAAAAATTGTATTTTCACAAGCAGTTTTTAAAAAAAAATTCGGTGGACTCTCGTGTCCATCTGTGGTTTTGTATCAAATATGCACACGCACAGAAACACTTCTAAGACAGATAATAAAAATAAATGGGAACGGAAAATCACATACTCGAGCGAGTAATCTGTCTGTAATATCAACACAGTGTTTATCTAAAATAATTGATAATGAAGAAAAACATTCTGCGCCCACAAAAAACAGTAACCAAACATATAATAACCATTTCATTTTTTTGATAAAATGTATAATAGTTGAATTTCTCAGAATCCGTCTTCACTACAATCTTCTCTTTTAATGTCTTCTAGACAAAAACTTAATAAACTACGGAACATAGTTTATTGAGCTGTAAAAAGTAGCCCAAAATTTTGTTAAAAAACATTCTACATTATAATTGTTATATTATTGACTTGTTCCGGCCCACTTAATGCATAATGTCGTCCAATCTATGACTCAGCTGCTTACAGTATCTTGGTTACTATGGATACTCTCACGCCCAGCTGTCATAGCAGACATTGCAGCATACTGGCAAACCAATCATTGCTTTCGTTATGAATTTAAACCAATCACCAAGCACTTCTATTTGTAACCTCAGAAGTGATTTGTTTTTTAATCATAAGTCATTTTGGTTTCAAGTAGGGCCACTTTTTGCGTGGAATTTGTTCTGATTTAGATTTCCTGACTTATCATTTATTCGTAGGAACATACTGGGTAATTTTATCTTTCTTGGCGTTTTTTTATTACATTCAAAGATCTAACGATAGGAAAAGTTACCACACTGAATTGGCCTATCTACAGCTTAGCACACAACAAAAATCAAGCATCTAACGCAATAATTCACGTCACCATAAATAAAAATCTCATCTTACTTGGTGATAGATGAAAAATTAAAAAAAGTGATAAATCCGAAAATACAAAAAATCGCAGAACATACATGGAGATGATTCAGATAGCCCTTTAGGTCCTCTACCTCCCAGCTTCAGTATATCACTACTTCTTGGGACACCCTGTATATTTATACTACTAAAATATTTTAAATTCTCATTATATCAATGTAAAGTATTAATAAAATTTAATAATCATAATATTTTAAAGTTAATACAGTTAATTACAATTTACAGTTATCACTTTTGCACTTGTCCAAAGATAAAAGATTCTAAAAGCTGCATTGACATAATTATATTCTTTTAATGTGTAGAAGGGATTGTTTTAAAAAATGTTCTTAAGTTTTAGTTTGAACGAACTATATTTTAAGGTGGTCAAGCTATTTGGTCATTTATAATACATCAGTATTTTTCAAATAACAGCCTTGTTTCTCTACTTTAACTCATCTGATTTTTGGTACGACCCGAATTTCATATTTTTTTATAATTCACTTTTTATTATTACTCAGATTGTAGGGTAAAACATTTCCTGTTTTTTCTGGATTTCCCTATCCTCATGAATTTCTCACAAACAATTATAGATGTTTGAGAGAAATTCAATTCTTATTATAATTTGTAGCTTCTGTGGGGCTGCCATAACTTTGCCAATGTCATAGGAGTAGGGATAAAAATTAATTATTGTGATTAGTGACATCAAACTTTTATTTCAGATTAGTGCCACTCCACACAGGATACTTTGGTTCATCCTTAGAATAGTAGTTTGTGTATTTTGAATCTTGTTACACATATATTTAATGCACAGATAATTATGATATGTAAATTGAACCCCACACAGAAAGAGAATGTCAATCAAGCTATCCTTGAAATTAAACCTGACTCCGCACAGGGACAAGACATAATTCATGTAACCTCAATATTAACTGAAAAATTGGTAACAATCATGCAAACCTTCTTCGACTTATCACACTTGCCTAGGTAGTGGAAAAGGGCTACTTTAAAGCTCATCTTCAAAAAAGGTAGCAAACTGGAACCACTACAATGCAGACCCATAAGTCTAACATGTAATGACTTCCATACGGAGAAAATAATAGTGAAACATGTTAGAGATTTTCTCTCACAGCATAAAAACATTAGCAATCAAAAGCACTGCTTCTGCTTACATTGGTCAACTATGTTGATTTGTTGTCAAACCTACTATCATACCTATTCTCTTGGACAAAAAGCACCAGAAACCCTATTGAAGTTATCTACCTCTATTATGAGAAGGCCTGTTCCAACAAAAAGATTACTGGAAAAGCTGGATGGATTTGGAGTATCCTATGTAAGAGTAAGAGAATCATTATATGAAGAGGCACATATTCTCAGCGGTTTGCTTCAAGGCTCGATCTTAGGGCAAATTCTGTATATTAAATACACTTTTGGCTTACTACTTCAATCAGAGAGCAAGGATAAGCAAAAATACCAAACTGTTTGCTAACCCATTTGTTGATAACAAGAATATAGAGTAAGTTCGAAACTTATTTATTATTGAAAATGCACTTGAAGACTTAAGGACCCTTCATGTAGAAACGAAACACATCATAAATTCTTCCAATTTGGCTACATGGGGGTTTATGACGTCAAGTTGGCATAACAGGATCTTTTTTTACCAGCGGTCTGCTTTTATTTACAAAATATTAATATAAACAACAATACAGATACTACAATAAAAGCATTAGGACAATCTATAAGTCATTGCAGACACACAGGCAGAAAGCTCTAGCCCACTACCAGTTGGAAATTAGATGGAAATGTCAATTGATATATTTTTTGGTGTTTTTCTAAAATATTTATGTTTTTTTTAAATATTTGTTATTATTTTAATATATTTTAAATTTGATTATATTTTGTAGTCCCCATAAGATGATATGAATGAGAGGACAAATTAGAGTTATATGTTAGCTTAGTGGTCAGAGCATACCCCGGCGATAGGGATAAACACTTTCAACCTAAAAGAGATTCCAGAACATATGGTAACAGCACACTATTTTAAGACCCATTTATGACTGCAGAACAGTTTGTTGAAGGCCTCATCAGTTGTTAACAAGTCCCTGCATGAAAAACAATAATACTAAATACTTTTTTTGTTAATTTAAATAACTATGTTTATACAAATAATGCCGGTACACAATGGCATATGCCAATTCTATAGTCCTATGTACCTTGCGAATTTAGTCTAGTGCAAGTTGTATATCCCATATGCCAGCAATTTTTTGGCTACTCGGTTGAATAATCTGAGTTGATATTAAATAAAACATATATGTTTCAAGATGTAAATAATGAATACACGTCATGTTTTGCACACTTATAATCTCGCATTGATCTCTTAGTCAGTGCCTAGCATGCGTTTTGAGTAAATTTATGCGTTACGAGTGTGTTTTTTGTTTTAATTGCTGCTGATAATGGTGATATGGCATTGTTATTGTGGACAATATGGCATCATAATATTTATATGGATGCTAAGCACGCTTACTACATTTATAATAACAACCATGATAACTTGCAAATTAAAACCAGCAATTTAATTAATCTTCGCAGGCAATCTAAGATAGAGATCACAAGAAATGTATTAGGACGGAACATTGATGATATATAATAAAACAAGTTTCTTTCGGTAAAACATGATATTAGGAGAACTTACGGTCGCTGAACTCATAACGACTGGGTTGTTCATCATCACTATGTACAATTTCTGTCTTTTGCCAGTGAAAAACAATTAAAAGTTACACATCACCAAAAGTCAAAACAGATTCACTGATCCATTCCTTTCCAGTTCGTCTGTGCCACAGACTAAGTAGTAGAACAAGATTGTCTGTGCCGACTGCCGTTTTCCAATCCAAGAATTTATTTCGGGAAAGAGCTATTTACACTAATACACTTATTCTTAATAACCTGTGGAATTATTATAATAGCACACAGATAAGACAGAGAGTGAGGAACGCACGAATGGAATAGCTGTTTCAATGGTACGGAACCCTTCATGCGCGAGTAAGACACGCACTTGGCTATTTTTTAAAAATGTTATTGCAACAACATTTCTAAAAACAGCTGTACAAAAATAATAAGTTATTCTTAATTGATATGCCTTGGACACTAACGGTTTTTAACTCGTCAAAAGAAGCCTGTCAGTGACATGAAATATGATTTCAATGCATGGAAGTAATAAGTACTACGTACAACGTAGTACTTATTACTTCCTGAACTGCTGATGAACTGCTGATTGCAACAATCAAAAATGATAGTTTTGACAGATGAAATCAAAAGTCAAAAGACAGATAGGTAACAGACCTTCATGCGCCCAAACGCTAGTCGCCGAACTTTTTTTCTTTTATACCTGAGACGATAACTGGCATTTACCTTGATTTAATTAAAAATTTCGCACTATCTATTGTATTATAGAGTTTGTTATAACATAGTATTTATACAGGTTGTACTCCCATGCTCAGTATTTCCTTTTATTTCATATAATTATTCTAAAATCCAATTAAAACAAAATTTATGTTTATATTGGCATTTATTTTAAAATACAAGTAGTAATTTCTTATTGTTATTATTCGTATTCAGCTAACATTAAAAAATTAAGTACAAATTTACGAGAGGATTTTTTTTTTCCCTCTCTCTGACAGAACTGCCGTCTTACACTGCAATCCTTACAACAGACATGCCAAGTGTGGGGATTATGGACAATCTAATGTGAGGCATTTGTTCAATTAGTGGATGTTATGGCAGTTGATGAATAATTCAACTGGTCAGAAAAAGTCTAGTTCAGAAGTAAATTTAAAAATTTCTGGGATTATTTTGTAACATGTTATGTGTTATTGCAGGTATCGTTCGAGCAGATGTTTGAGGCGAAGCGCAGCGCTCACTTGGTGGAACTGCAGCAGAAGGAGGACGAGATGCGGCAGATGTTCATACAACACGTTAAGGAGAAGGAGGCTGAACTCAAGGATTCAAAGAAAGAGGTCTGTATTCATTTCAGGTGTAATAGTTATGAGGGGAATTTTGGTGCAAAACTTAAAATGTGAAGTCAGTCAAACCAAAACTATTTATTTATTCTGCATCTTTTACCGTATCTATCACAAGATGTATTCCGAGGAACTGTTTGTTTCAAACCTGCAGGTAAATTACTATCTATTGACATCGTCCATTGGACGTCCCAACAAAGCATGATGGTTCATTGATTTCATATCGGTGTCTGGTAGTTCATAATCTTGCTACTCTCACGGTATTTTCTGCCTCGCACTATTACCACAATGTGGAACCAGTTACCATGTTAAGTATTTCCGAACCTATATGAGTTAAGAGCCTTCAAGAAAGCAGCATATTCCCTCCTCAAAGGCAAGCAACAGCTAGAGACTGCTGGTGTTGCAGATGTCATTGGCGAACTAAAGCCTAAAACAAGGATCTAAAGCAACTGCAAGAAGAATGGGAAAGAAACTTAATGACATTCTTTTGTAATATTTTCAGCAATGTATTTCAAAACCATATATATACATAGTGTAATATTTGTTTCCTTTAATATAATATTAACATTAGGCCAATCCTCATTTTAAGATAAGCCTTACGTTTCAACACATCCATACCCATAGGGAAGAAGATAGGGACTGTACAAGAGCGTCGTGTCCCGGTCCCGGTCCTCGAAGAAGGCTCCCTAAAATAAAACGATAGGTTTAAAATTAATTAAAGCGTATATTCCAACTCTCAAACACAATTATTCACAATAATCAACCACTTGGATTATATCGTACCACAAGTGAGTGGGCGGGATTTCTATCGTTCGACATCAATCCGGACGACCGAGGGTGACATCACTATATTCCGGAGAATCTCGTTATCGTGTTTCAGCCGGCCTTCGCTCATTTGCAGATGCTATCTAGTGATACTTTTAGGAACTATGACACAGATTTACTTATAATTACGATAGATGGCATTGTACATAAATAGAGTTAACCGGGACTGAAAGCTGTTCTAGTCTATGTTTGGCTGCCATTTAGACTATCTGCCAAATGTGACTGCAAACCGTAGAAAGAGTTTACTATAATCTTTCTACGCTGCAAACACTTATAGCAGGATAATGTTATCTATACAGTATCTTAACTCGGCTCTGTCGCTTTGACTACCTACAACCGCGCTGTACGTAAATATGCGATAGGGCTACCCGCCTCCAGTATTTTAATTAATTTGCCTACTTTGTGTTTCCATTTAGTTTTGTGATTGTAAATATACTTTTTTTTTATATAAACAAATAAAATTCTTTGTGAAGTGTTCACTAAAAATACGTGTTGTTTTTTGACTCGTAGGTAGATTTAATTAAAAAACCATGTTTATATTAGAATAAAAAATTAGTCTTAAAAATTTGGGTCCGAAAAATATTTGTAAGACGTACGAAATGCTTTATTATTAAATTTTAAAGTATAAAAAATCCGCAGTCTAATATATAGCTTATAACTACTTATTTCACTCGTGTCAATCGCTTTTCTTTACTCTATTCACTTCTTTTATTCATCGAGACATTTTTTTTCGGGTGATTAAAGGAAATACTTGTCCATTAAAAAGAGACACATTATAAATAGTATTAAAAGTTATCTCTGGATGTGTTTTTGACTAATTCATGCAACCAAAAACATCACAATATATCCTACTCGTCATATTAAATATGTAATATGTACATAAACTTTTTTTTAGTGAAAATATCGCACGTTTATTGTTAAAAAAATAACACACCGTCCATTCGTCACTGCGGGACAGACGCGACTGTCTGCGTACCGAGCGCGGGCCGAGATCAAGGCGCGTAGGTATAACTCGCGTTTCATCCGTTGCCATAAAGTTGAAATACTGTATATTACCGTTCTTATAGTATTGAATTAATATGAAAATTATTACTTAATTTCAGCTTCACGCAAGGTTCAACAAGCTGAAAAAAGACCACACAGACGAAAAGAAACGCCTCGAAGAACTCCACAAGAAGATAGATGACGACACCATCGAGTTCAACCGCCACAAGCAACAAACGACGCAGGCGCACCACACGCTCACGCTCGGCAAGATCAAGATGAAATAACGGTTGCAGTCGTACGCGCAATGTACTATGTAACAGGGGAATCGTGGGAAAGGTATTTTGAAACTAACTAAAATTAAGTTATCTATGAAAGTTCTCATTCTGCTAGCGCTAAAATCCGAATTGTTATACAATAGATATGAACATTAAGACAAAAAAAATATTTCTATTCAATTGCAGGTAATATCAAGTAATGATAGTTAGCACTCATTTAGATGATGGCTACTCAGCGCATAAAACTACCCGCAATTGGAAAGAATGTACGTATTACTCAAGGATTTAAGTATACTAATTTGGACTTTAGTGCAAAAACAAAAAGAAGATATTTTTTGTACTTTACCTCAATTTCGTTTTGTATGTAGTGCAAAACAGAATTACGTTTATTAGGACATTTTCAATAACTTAATCTTGTGCTTGAAATCTAAACAAAATATTAGGCAAAAGCCTTTAGGAAAATCATTGATTTTGAAAGAAGTAGCTGAGCAAGAAGTATTGAGGTCAATAACCCAATAGTCATCACTGTGATTTTTGCTGCACAAAATGAACAACTTCTTGAACTTCACAGCAATGTGTAAGCAGAGGTAGAGAGAAAGCATATTGTTATACTACGACATTTTCAATTGCAAAATTATAGTGAGCTTTAACACATTTGGTTGTTGAACTGTATAGTTCATCTCATAATTTTTCTAGACATATTGTTACTCTTCCACTCTCTATTAAGTCAATGTCTGTTGTTGAGTAAGTGAGAACAGAAGCATTAATTTGTAAAACTACAATCAGCCATTGTCCGAATTTCTTTCTGCTTTCCATGGGCTTTTGATTTTCTATGGTTAATCATAGGTATTTTTTTTAGATATTGATCGCGCCAAACTCGACGCAGGAGTAGGACCCCTGAGGAGGAAGGCGGGGGGCTCCACTCGGCGCCCGGTCGGCTAGCTAGCTTGACCTACATTCGTCTCTAAGAGACACGACGTGAACTACGTGTTGCTTATGCAATTTACGCGCGCCGGCGCATCCTTGGATTAGTGAGATGAAGTGCGTGTCGTACCTATATGAGTGCTACTCGCACCGGTGCATCCATTTACAGAACAGTGCATAGTGAATACTGGATTGGGCCTACGGCTGCGCCCTCAACACAGCAACCAGTGAACGACCTCAGCTGAGGACTAGGGAAACCACGCCGACTTCATCAGCCCACAATCATCCCCATAAATCCCTGTAAGTACCCCTAACATAATTTCCCTCAATACCGATTTATGGTAGTTTAGCGCCACCAGATATATTGTAACTGATTAACGCAATTTCAAGTAAATTTTATGGTATAAACTTATTTGTAATAAATCTAAAATATATATATAAACATTTCACTTCGAATTTGGCTGTGGCTGATATAGGCCAGGTTGATTTTAATTATAATAAGTGTACAACATTGTATCTTCACCAAAGAAAATACTTGCAAAGTTATTGAAAATGTAGTAAACAGATTATGAATTTCGAAATTCAATAATAATGTTGATGGACATAATTTGTAATGTATTACCTTTTTTTTGTTTTTGTATTGTGAGATAAATGTAATTGAACCTGTGTCGTTTTTATCTCAATAAATAAATAAATAAATTTACCATATTAGTTTCTGCATTGTTCGGTCAAAATACCTAATCAAGGTATGGATACTGAGGATCTTGAGTGGAGAATTTGGAGTTATTCCATTTCACCTCAAGATGGATATGACATATGTAAAGTAAAGTTACATTGACGCGTTACATGTAGAGTACTGAATGCTGATATGAAAGTTAAATAAATCTGCTTCGCTTTTGTAAAATATTGGAATAGCATCAGTGATAATAATTCTCGAATAGAATCGAATTAGAAAGGAAGAAATTCTCAAACTTTTATGGAATGGATGACATTTAGTAACAATAGCCATAAAAAGTTTTATTTCTTAAAGAAAGTTTGATTTAGAACATTCTTAAAGGCAAATTCTTGAGTAACCAAATTTTGCATAATTTTTTTGTCACTTAATCTTATTTTTAAGATTCTCTTATCAGCATCTTGAAATGCAACACACGAACTTTGTATTTACATGTAGGTACATTCAGTTTAGTCTTCGACTACCTGCGTGTCGATAAATGTTGCTTGTAACGAATCAATACTAAAGTTGCATCTATAAAATTTTGGTAAGTAAAACAAAGATAGTTTTGAAAAATAAATGTATCTAAGTTAACAAATCGCCTCGTCATACGTTTGCCGACGTATCACTGTGAGCTCAATCTAATTGAACTCGTTTGTTCAGACCAAGTGAAGGGCTATGGCAGGAAATAACAAAAGTTATAAAATTTATGAAGTCTGAACTTTTTTGTTACAAGGAGTAGCTAAAGTGGATAGATAAAAATGGCGGTCATGTCTCAATTATGTGATAACCAAGATGGAAACAAAAATGTTTGGAATCGACAATCATGTACAAAATATGTTAGAGCAATTCATTATTGACGTATCTGCATAAAGTCCATCAGAAGGATGACGATAATTTTTAAGATTACAAGAATTGTAGTAGGATTATTTGATTTATATGTTCTAGTGAATAAAATAATATAAAAAAAGGTGAAATCTTTTACTGCCCCCCGAATTTCCTCAAATTAGGTATACATTTTGAGAGCCGTTGATAGAAGTGATGACAGTGTGCTTGTGTCCCGGTTACGTGACATCCGGTCTCGTAGTGTAATACTTGTCGCAGTATATTATTGTATCATGCATTAACCAATGACTTGGGATCTTCAGTTTTATTATTGTAACAAGTTGCTCGTTGAGCATATACCCCATGTAATAATAATAATAGTACTCATAAGTCAGTACGATGTCAAAATAGTTAATGTAAATATGTCCATTAATTTTTAAGAAATTATGGAAAATCTGAAAAGAATAGTATTGATAGAATGAGATTCATTAAAAGCTGATTGATCTAGAATAGTATTGATTGAAAATAAACGTAAAGTGAAACACGCTTTTGTTCACTATAAGCGTTGAAGACATTACTGTTTGAATACATTTTAAATATGCTGTAAAATCAGCTTTACGATGTACCACTATAAGGATTGTAAGTTTTACTCGTAGTTTTTAAGTTAAATTGGCCAAATAAATTATTTAATCACATAATGCAAGTAATTACGAATACTTATTGAAATAAAATTTATATTGTATTTTTTATATTAAAATTTATAAAAATTATTTATTATTGGGAGATGTACTTTAGGGGTGTAAAATGCTTGACTTGTGTAGAAACTGTAAACATTTGTTTTGTCATATATGTCATCACATTTATTTTATAAATTTTTAAAGAATATACTATGCTAAAGTGATAAATACAAATCATTAAAACTTATTTTAAAACAATAATAATATATTTATTTATTAAAAGCTCAAATAAATATGTCCTTCCTTGGATGTCAAATTCTTGTTTAATACAGTTCCACTATAATCAAGCATGATTAGAATAGTTTTATATCAATAACAAGACATAGTTATTGTTTCTATAGTTAATTGTGAGCTCACTTACATTATGCTTCTATGGTATCTGTTTATTTGTATTTTATAAATACACAATAGATTCATAAAAAAAAACAAAGAGAACAGAGCGATTTTTAATAACTATGAGTAAGGGGTGTAAATTTATTACGCAGATTCTGTTGATACCCCCTGGAATTTCCATCTGCTCACGCGATCCATTGAAACTAAGACACTTGAATAATAATCTTACCATTATCTACATTTCCAAATAATATGTATTATTTCTAAAATAATATATTAGATCCTAGAACCACATTAAGAAATTATTGTCATATTCTGATAAAATGGCTCTCTTATTTAAATTTAACTTATAACAATGAATTACACTTGGCATTTATTAATCATTCCTATGATTACATTTTTTAATTATTTTAATGTTGTATTACTATATATAAATTACGTACGGTGTTTAAATATATAAATTACGAAATCATGTTAGTTTTATTTATTTGTACCCTAATCTCCCCAGATGTCCGAAACTGATCCAACATAAGTTGGATCAGTTCCGGATGTGGGCGGAGGACTGCTATTAACAGACAAGCGGTATAAGTAAATGGGGGTTTATATCTAGTAGGGTAATGACTAATGAGGTATCAGAACAATGGTCATGATTGGAGAAATGAGTTGTTATAAATAAAAGTGAGCTTTTATAAAGAAACGAATGTACCGATTTTGATGAAATTGGGTATGATAGATAGCGAGATAGATAACTTTTTATATCACTCAGAGCGATCTCTTCCAGACATTTTTTTTGAGAGGGGGAAATGCCTTCGCACGTCCCCTCCACCATGGGGGGGGGGTGGAAGGAGATGTGTGGGACTTGAACCCACTAAAACCCCCTCGACAGCAGTCCTCCGCCGAGGTGGGGCAATATAGGGTCGCGTTAGCAGTCACTATCTTGCCCCAGCGGTAGGCCCGAACTCGATCGGGCCTCTGCGCCTGTGGAGGGGCGTGGGGGGTGGCCTTGGTGAGCCGGGTCACCAAGGCCACCCCCCAAACGTGTGGTGCCCCCAACTCTCCACCAGTGACCCCACTACGGAGAAGGGAGGAGGCGGGCGAATTGCCACCTCCTCGGTCCCGTTCGTCTGCGCCGGAGCGGGGCAGCATGGACATTATCCTCTCTGACCCACTCCGCGGCCTCCTTCTGCGCCATTACCGCTTGGCAGAAGGAGACCACCACCTGCCACGATCTCTGTCCACCGAGCATGGCATTTACAACGCTCGGCAGAGAGAGATCGACTCCTATGAGGGCTGAAAGCGTGTGCCGCTGCGGGCTAAATGCGGCACACACCTCCAGCGTATGGAGCGCCGTATCTTCTAGCGCCCCACACTCGTGGCAGGCTGGGGTTGCCTCCCGTTTGGCGATTTGGTGCAGGTACTTCCCGAAACATACATGCCCGGAAATAACCTGCACCAATCGGAAGGTCAGCGACCCAGACGGCCGCCTCACCCACCTCAGAAGGACCGAGCGGATGGCCTCCACCGTCCACTGCCCAGGGACTGGTAGAGCCAGGTCCTCCGTCCACCACCGCAGACAATCCATCAACAATAGATATGGTCAAAATATTTGGCGGGGTTTTTTATATCTTAATAATTGTATACATAAATAACTGCTGTATAGCGTTTAGTTTTCTAATGACAGTAACGACAGAGAATGGGTAGAATGAAGAAATTTAAATTGTTCCTTGAGGTAGCGCGGGGATAAAGGATTGAACAGAATACTGTAAAAGAGAGAGGTAATATATGAGCATTCCGGCGACGACGAATAGGGACCCACTCGAGCTTATTACGAAAATCAGAGACATGTTCATATATGCGTAAGTAATTTATACATCTTATAAAAAAAATATGGTATGAAGATGGATAAGGCGCTGGATTAACACATTATCATACATCACCACGCGGGTGTAACCGTGAGGCGCAGCTAGTGATACATAAATCTGTAAATAATTAATAAAAAACCAAGTGTAGGAAGGTATAATAGGCAGACGGCGGATAATATACCAGTCGGCCTTTTCATAAAAACAACGGTTCACTAAGTGCAATGTGAATTGTATATTTTCCCAATAATACCTAAATAGCTAGCGATATACATATATTTCAGAGTCGATAGAACAACGGGCCACTTAAGAGTGAAGTGAGCACCATACGTGAGAGTAGTGAAGTTTATATCGAAATGTCTCATACGTTAGAAGTAATATATCGTTTGCGTGTTTAAAGAATGCATATAGCCATCTATTGGCCTAAGCTTGAAACAAACTTAAGATAGCGGTTAACATATGGTTCGAATCTGCGTAGTTTCATAAGATGGCGTTGCACATATTGTTTGAATATGCGTAGGAACAGTTTGTTAATTTTGTGTTGTTACAGTCTCCCCTATCAAAGCCTGTTATTCTTGAGACATCCTCTGCCTCTACGGCTGGATACATCATCTAAAATCACTATAGACGGATCCGAATGTTCCTCTTTCTTCCTCCTTTTCTAAGAGGTTGAACAGGTCCGGGGTTCAACGTCTGTTGTTATACAAACGGAGTTAGAGAGTCCCCATAGACAACAATGTAAAAAGTGGGCCCGTGTTGCTTTAATATCATGTATGGTCCTTCTCTTCGGGGCGAAAAATTTGCGCTAAATCATTTGGTTGCATTGCTGATCAGATCTTACTTTACTAGAAAGCGATCTGCTACTTGATAATTCGGGGTCTGTCGTCGTCGCTGATCATCGTAACACTTCTGACTTATTTCTTTTTTCTTCGTTAATGTCTTTCGCACGTCAAAACGAACAACTAACTAAAGTAGTTTGGGGGAGATGTCAGGGATAACATTTTCTGATGCATAGGGGTACCCCTACCCCTATCCCTATTTCCCGGTCCAGACCGGGGTAGATTTGATTGATTGGTTTCAAGCTTAATACGTTTTACTTCGTATTTCATGTATGCACTGTCTTGGGGTACTGCAGCTTTTTGCATCTTCCACTATAGATACGGATTATTAAGCGAGTAGTACAATTCTTTTATTTTTGAAACAGGACGTGACTTTGCCTGCCTTATGGAAACTGGCAAATACATTACATGTGCAAAACTGTGAACGATTTCTCATAAAAAGCGGAAACTGGCATCAGCAGGCAGAGATTTTCTGATGACCTTGGTGCAAGCGTCCCAGAATGATCATGACCATCCCTTTAGATAATGTGTACTGTTAGGCTTAAATAAAAGAGACAGTATGTGAGTATATGTAGCTAGTTCTATGTGAGGTGAAGACGTCGGCATAGTCAGAGGCCTTAATTACATTATCAAATATCTTTATTCAAATCTATAAATAACAAATGACATCAAACATATTTGAAGTTTAGGATGATAGTTTGTGATGTAAAATTGTTTTTCTGCTGCAAGTTACATGACATACGACTGCTAATGGCAGCATATCTGTTGTACACTCACTAACTATACTAACTAATTTAAAATATCTTATTTTAGTTTCAGGAATCCTCAAAGTTATTCCACTGTGACATCGAACTTAATTTAAAATAGAGAAATACCTATCCTAAATTGAATTAATTTTGCCGCTACTTAACGCTAGATAGCACACCATTAGCTAGAAGGCTTAACGCTCAGTAGTAATGTCACCAGCGGTCACCCACCAAACTCATGACCGCGGCGGACGTTGCTTAGCTTTGATGATCGGTTCAGAATGGCTGAGCAAACTTCGCTACGAGACGAGCGCTTCAAAAAAGATACTACATTGATAAAGTATACGCTTATAACTAGATCAGCTCTCTTTCCAGAAGGTTCTCGTATTTTAACTCCTCGTTTAGTCAGTAACATCCCAGGTGTAGATTACATTATTGAAGAACTTCAGCCCGGTAACAAACACACAGCGCCATCTATGAAATAGCTTTAGGTAATCAACCCCATTCCTCATGATGCATATAGCTCCACAATCCACAGGTTAGAAAGCCTCCTTGTCTAATCTGTGTTGTTGTCTTAAAACTAGGAAAATAGTGAAATGTATAAAAAAAATAAGATCATTTATTAAGCTTGCTACATATCAGCCCAGTTACCAACACACAGCGCCATCTATGAAATAGTTTTAGGTAATCGACCCCATTCTTCATGATGCATATAGCTCCACAATCCACAGGTTAGAAAGCCTCCTTGTCTAATCTGTGTTGTTGTCTTTTTGCCTGAACCTATGTAAATTTTGGCCTTAACTAATCTTTGCTGTGGTCACCTGGAGCCATAGTTTATTAATCCGATCTGAGCCCGTAGCTGTCAAAATTTTGCAAGGAAAGGAAGGCACATGCAAGCTGTTTACAATTTCGCGACGTACTTTGTGTTTGTTGTTTAAGTGTAATTTAATGGCTTAACAGCTCCGGTTTCTGCGTACGTATGATGCGTTCCTGCGGCCGGGCCGCCGGGGGTCGCGCTCACTCGTGATCTTCGTTTACAGTGTTGTGACAGGTGCGAAATTTTGCGTAACGACATGGGCGCAAAAGCGAGCACGGCAAACGGGGGGCAGAGTCCCCGCGCGAGAACATTCTCGACGAGCTCTAGCTCTGAGGTGGTTTCGGGCGGTGCTGGGTTCAGCTTGTTACGAGCCATCCCAGGGATCCAGGTCTCGAGTGACAGGCAGCGCGCACGCTCCCTATCCTCCGTGCCGGACCTGCACGCGTCTCACGAGGCTATCGCGATCCCCGCTAACTCAGCCAGCTTCGAGGCATCGGCCGCAGCCAGTCCGGACACGGACTCCAGCTCCAACGAAGAAGTCGGTCCGGTTGCGGGCACCTCACTAGCTCTTGGACGCGTCTACGCAGCTCACTCTCTTCCCTCTCACATCTGGTCTATAAATGGTGAGTATTTCTACATCCATAATGCCAAAAATTACAAGTAGGCTGTGTACAGTTAATCTAATAAGAATATAACAACATATTTTATCAGCTGTGTTAATCCTTAATAATAATATGAATAACAGGAATACAGTATAAACCACAGAAAATATAAGACAAAAAGAAATATAAATATTAATGAAATTCAATGCCATATAAATAGATCTATATTAGTGGAATTAATAGGTATTTTTATTTAATAGTTATAATTATTTTACTGTGATTATTTTTAATCAAATTATAATTAATTATGGTTCTTACACTACATAATACAGTAATGTGATCTTTATTATTTAACCAAAATAAATCGGTATCTTTATCGAGTAGGTATACAAATTGCCTAAAGATTTTGAATTATTTTTGCTTCACAAGTTGCTGAAACAATCGTTAGATTATGTCAGCCCAATTAGTGTTAACTACTCAATGTCAACAGTCTGTCAACAAACTGCTAATTCCCCATGAGGCTGCTTCTGTTCTAAACAAAAAACAAAGCTCATTAATATCTAAACATGACTGAAAACTTCTACAGCGGTGTTGTTTACTTTTTCCTTCAATTAAAAAGTTTTTGTGTAACTTTGAGATCAACCAAATTAACTTTTATGTTCAAGACTTTGTTAGTTATTTGAACAGCCTGAATTATGGAATGGATGTGGTTTATACTGAATCTAATAACATCATAACCTATCAACTCCTTTAGTTGTTTTAATCTATATAAGGTGGTAGGCTTGAGCTTTACCACATAGTGTTAATGCAAATGCTTGCTACCACCCTCAAGTAGAAAATCTGTTGCCTAGAAACTACCTGTGTTTCATCATCGACTGGGAGCCAATTCCAGTACTAGGTAGAGCTAGTAGTATCTTGTTAACCACTTTAACACTTACTGCGGGTGAGATTCTGGTGACTTCTTTTTTTTATGCCTGCTAGGTTAGCCTTTGACCACTATCTCACCTGATGGTAAGTGATGATGTGGTCGAAGAGATTGTTCAGGCTACTAGGTTAGCCTGAACAATCTCTTCAACCACATCATAATTACTGGCTCTCAAGGACAGCTGCCGGAACACACCGTTAGGTGTGTTAGGCAGTTTTAGGTGTTCTACTTGAGGGTGGTAGCTAGCCAGGCGGCATTTGTAAAATGCCCTACCACCATGCTATAACAACTGCCATCCTAAGACAACAACCGGGAGCGACAGCTTAACATGCCCTCCGAAGCATGAAAGCGCTCAGTAGTATTGTCACCAGTGGTCACCCATCCAACTCCTGACCGAGGCGGACGTTGCTTAAGTTTGCTGATAGTTTCAGAATGGCTAAGCAAACTTCGCTAAGAGCGCTTCATTAGTTAACCAAATAAAAAAATAATTATTCAATGGTATTTCGAGGTGAAGTTAAGCTTGTTCCTGGTTGGAATATAGTGTGGTTGCTGATGCAATCCATTCACAAGTAAGCATTATTTTAAGATTTACATTCCTAGTAATTTTTAAACGACTTAAGGTCAACATTTTAATAGTGTAACAATGGTTGATTGGCTCAAAGCAAGATTCAGAAAATATTATGTATAAAATTTTGTTTATAAAATTAAAATGTAATATTGTCTAAATGTGGTCATGAAGAAAGGTTTAGCCTTCACATTATTACTTGCCGCAGAATACTGCTGCTACAAACCACTGCAGGATTACATAATACAAACATAACAAGCTAACTAAGCACTTAGTAGGCTTATGAAAACATGTTTTTTTCTTTGTATGAACTTCGGAAAGCCTGGGAATTGTTATAAATACATATTATTATCAGTGAGCTTAGTTGGAATGAAAATATGTATTTTATTCATTATTGTTATCAGGGGATTGTCTTATTAGCTCATCAATATAATAATATGTATACCCAAATCAGAAAACCTATGATATAATATAGAGAAACTTAAGAAAATTAGTAATTAGTCCCGTGGGGTGTTGGGTTAGAATTGCATCTCCCCATATCATCCCATGGCTGTCGTTAGAGGCGACTAAGAGAAAAATGCTGGAAAGTAGGCAACTTACACTGCGATCCCCAAGCGGTCTGGCTTGGAGATCGCAGTGAAAGTTGGCAGTTCTTGGCAGACGCCAAGCGTGGGGATTATGGCAAATACCCCCTTAATAGGGGAGGCTGTGTTCATCAGTGGACGATCCGGCTGATACAATAAAGAAAATTAAATTTTTAATTTGTGTTGTGATTATGCTAGTTATCAAGCTCACTTGACCTAGAATTACTGGCTCTGACAACTACACTAATGGCAGAGGCCGGTACACACCATTAGATGCTTGGCGGTATATTTTATACTTGAGAGTGGTAGCTAGCCCAGCAGGCATTCCAGAAATGCCCTACCGCCATGCAGTTACAAATAATTTTATGAACCAATGTTGGATACAAGTGGGTGCTGGAATGGTGTTCCTGGTTCTCACCACAAGCACCTTCACATCTTATGTAGTCTATGAACAACATACATAACTGGCAAATTGTGTGCATATATGAAAAACGAACACAATACAAAACTTTGCATTTTAACAAATATTAAGAGCACAATATTATCATCTACAGTAAAAAAAAGAAATAATTGTGCTAGTGCGTAATGATCTTCCTCGCTTCTATATACTTCTGTATACAGCTCTACAGACATTATGTTCCATGGTCTTTTCAGATTAATTTTCAATTGGCAGATTAAATTTTATTTTCAAATATCATTCCCCAGAGATGACTTGACATTGTTTTCTTTAACTCGGCGCCAATGACGTGAAAAATATTACGCGGACAATAACGTGGGGTCATCATTACCCGAACTTTAGACAGTAAATTTACGCATCTCGAAATAAACTGAAATATTTAGTAACAATTTTAGAAATAAGGTTTTTCTGGGTAAATTATAGAATAACTAGCTTTCCGGGCGCGGCTCCGCCCGCGCGTATGTCGGTTATCGCGCGAAAACATTAACCTCTTTTTGCGCAGTCGGATAAAAACTATCCTATGTTTTTTCCCGGGTCTCAAACTATCTCCATACCAAATTTCATTCAAATCGGTCCAGTAGTTTGGGCGTGAAAGCGTAACAGACAGACAGACAGTTACTTTCGCATTTATAATATTAGTACTGATAAAAAGGTATTTATGTTACTAAATAAAATATTTATGTACTTTAAGAAAAAACGCATGCAAAATCAACCTGTACAATATACTTACTAATATCATAATTTGCATGTTTATGTTATTTTTTTAATTAAATCTATCCATTATGCCATTATTAAACATTAACAATTTTATAATATGCTAAAACAGAGATCACAAAAACTATAAATGAAATTAAAATTATAAAATTTTCCAATTCCTCATTTATAGAGATGGAGTCTCGTCTCTTCCTTTGAGGTGTTGTCGTGGTCGATATTGTCAGTAGCATCACGATAGTATAAAAATATATCTTAATTTTGTCTCTAAATCAGGGTTAAAATTTGACTCCATCTGTTATCTTCGAAACATACGTATCTTTATACAAGAGTGAAAAAAAGGTCTTTAAGAATATACCTAAGTAACTGGAATTATTCGCAATAGTTTATTTATATTGCATATAAAATAAATTAAATTATGATTATTACAGAAAAATACAAAATGAACACCAATTTCTTCTCTTATTAAGCTTCTTTACATAAAAATATGGAAAAATATTTGTAAACATAAAAAATAAAAACTGTCTATATATAATTCGACATTATCATGAACTAAATAACTTGAATTAAAATAAAACTTCTGATACTAAAACAAAAATTAACATCAGTGTTTATTATCACAATCATCATTAAAACTTAAAGTTTATTATGCAATAATACCAAAGTCGAAACATACAAGTGCATACTATGGATATAAATTGTATTCTTCATTATATTATAAAACAATGTTCTCCATTCAAGAAAAGTAAAAAAGTGTTCTTAAAGAAACTGGCGCATTACTCCTACGTGATTAAAGTAAAATATTTAGGCTACCATGTAACAAGACTAACATTTTATTCAATTTAATACCATAGAATTCAAAGATGACCATAATTTAAATCCATTTCAGACTTGATTAAAGAAGATTAAATAAAAAATCAATAAATACCGTAATTACGTCCCAATAATCCCATATCATTATTAAACTTTCACAACATTGAATATTTCAATAAATTGAACCCCAGTTAGAAATAAAAGATGAAAAAAAATCTGACTGATATTCCCTTTTTACGCAATTAGTTCACCGGCTCAGATCTATGAACATAATGACGTCAGTCATAAATAGACGATTTCTCTAAAATACGCTTTATAACAATTTGAATTAGCTTAACCTTGTGTTGAGAACTACTTCTAAATAATTTCAATAATTTAGATGAAATAAAATTACCGGTTTCACATCAAATGCTTATGAAAATTGCACTGTCGCCTGACGCTCGCCGACAACACATCCTACATACCTGAGGTGGTGTTGCAGCTGACGTCGAACACGCCGTTTAGAACAATATTGTATTTTACTATTGGAGCACAATCGGACCTCGCTGTTTTAGGGTTCCACATTGGTATGGCCCGTAAACGAAAGAAAATTGTTGGTTTTGATAAGAGGTTCAAACTACATTATAAATTTCAGTATTTGTTGGTTAAATAAAAGATATGGTAAATAATATACCGAAATTTGAGATTAATTACTACTTTAGTATTTGCGACAGACCACGTAACAAAATGGTCTAAAATTTACTACTTGGATGGCCCCTTTATATATTTTGTACTCTACCCAACATGCTCTAAACGATGCGATGGTACCCTACATGCTAGGGTTCTCATGTATTGGAGCCCGCCTTAAAATAATAAATAGGATATCTAACCCAACAGTAGTCTTTGAATCAACACAAAATATCTAAACTTCAGGTGTTGGTAACTCATTACATTTACGAGCTATAGACCCGTGACAGACAGACGGACAGCGGAGTCTCATTGATAGGTCTCTTTTTCTCGCTTCTCGCGGAACCCTAAAAACCGTATAGCTTCTGCGCCCGCGCTATAGGAACAAGGAACATCACTGACGCTGCTCGCTCGCCGGCCGTCACCGCGCCGCCCGGTACTTTATCGCTTGCCAACAGATGTCCCCACGCGCACTATCAATAAACTTTCACTGCGTCCGCCCGTCTAGCGCTCCCGTCTATAATTCGGGACACTTTTCCGGGTTCCCGGTGCGCCTACGCACCCAGCCAGCCTCAGTCGTGTCCCGAACGCCGGAGCGAGCACACGTGTCAACCTTTGTCAAGATGTACCGCCGTCGTTATCGTACTACTTTAGGCCTCGGCCTGGGATCGTCGTTTTCCTCAAGTTTCTCTACCACGCTATCATTCAGGACTACCACGACGAACCACAGTACGCACACCACACACTCGACAACAGCTGATACTGTGCGGTCTGATGCTCGTGCGACGGCTGCTAAGCTCAAGTCAAAGTATGAAAATGCAGGTACTGCGCAAGGTTGGTACTGTTTGTTTATATTCTAACTATAACTCACACCAGAAACTATATTATCACAAAAATAAAACGTGATGTATCGAAACACATAAACGTTATTTTAAGTTATGATGACAAGTGCAACCAGAACTGATAAAAGTATAATATCATTAAACATTATAATGTAACAAACAGAGCTAATTAATTTAATGAACAAAGAAATATATTTAATAATCTCCCAAATCAAGACTTAGGGCCTGTTTCAGAATGTTAGAGTAAGTTTCGGTTTTACTACCCAGATCATATTTAATAAATAAAACACTATCTTCGCGTTTAACAGTCATCGGTTTAGCCTATCCATCGGTTAAAGCTTGAAACGCGCTGCATGTCAACTGTAATTTTTATGATTCAGTTATTTTATGTGTTGCATAGCAACCCGAAACTTTATTAGGACATTCTGAAACGGGCCCTTAGTCTGTCAGTTACCTGGATAGTTCAACTTTTAGGAACAGCCTGAATTGATCAAATAAAAGCAAAATAATCTTCTAATTAATTATAATATCTTATGTTAATATCTTATTAAATACCATAAATACAAATACATATATTGGTGAAAGCCGCTAACTTATACACCCTTCGGTCTAGTTGGGGTTTGTATTTTTGTCTCTCAATAAAAATGTAATACTTTTAAAATCCTCTGAACGCAAAAGTTGAATAATATATTTTTTTCTGCAAGTATTTGCCAGAAATTATTACTCGTGGCTGCAGTGTCCGTAAAGCTTCCCAGTTTAAAGTGTTATACAAATTAGTGGTCCAATTAACCGCTGTGGTACTCGTGCAATAACTGTGCAGTTTCAGGCACTGCAGTCAAAGTTTGCATTAGTTGCCCAACCGATCCCTCTGTTGGAAATGTTTCAGTTGGTTTCAGCATTTTCTGCTTTGAATTTAAATTTTATGTGAGATCGCCTACTCAGTTGTTTATGAAGAAACTAGATCTAGAACAAGGACCTACAAATTAACTAATTCAGTTATTAATTTCAGTAATTTTTGTTTATAAGTAGGTATCTCGTGGTAGGTATGTATTTAGTGGAATACGGATAGTCACCCCCACGGATAATCACCGCCACTTACATATAATTAAAAGTATTACTCTCTCTAAAACAGTATCCTTCTTGGATTCTCCATCAACAGCAGATTAAAACATTTTAGCAAGCTCTTCCGAATCTTATACAATCATATAGATAATATACAGTTTTTGTATCTCTGAAAGGGATGACGCAGTGGGGCGTAAAATTTGCGCGTGTTTTTATTTATTTATGTTATGTATTTTGAACGTTAACTTTTATAAGTAGGCGCATCAGGCTTTGTTAATTGTTGAATAATTAGTTCTTACAATTTTATAGTAATTTAGTCGAACTGATAATGTCGATGTAGTTAGAGCCGACAAAATTACAAACTGATACAATAGTTAATAATAAAGTAGTTGAACAATGAAAAGGATATTGAGACGCGTGAAGATTTATCTGGTTTTATTTTCCGAGGTTTTTGTTAGTTCCGAGATGCTATATTGTACAAACACAAAATACCTAAATAATTAAAACAGATTTAGGTGTTATTATGCAGAAATCTATAATTTTGAAGCGCTCGTAGCGAAGTTTGCTTAACCATTCTGAATCGATCAGCAAAGTTAAGCAACGTCCGCCGCGGTCATGAGTTGGATGGGTGACCGCTCGTGACATTACTACTGAGCGCTTCCGTGCTTCGGAGGGCATGTTAAGCCGTCGGTCCCGGTTGTTGTCTTAGGATGGCAGTCGTTACAACATGGTGGTAGGGCACTTTGCGAATGCCCGCCTGGCTAGCAACCACCCTTTTTTTTTTTTTTTATGCCGACTCCCTCAAGTTGAAAATCTGTCGCCAAGCACCTAACGGTGTGTTCCGGCAGCTGTCCTTGAGAGTCAGTAATTCTAGGTTAGCCTGAACAACATCTTCGACCACATCATCACTTACCATCAGGTGAGATAGTGGTCAAAGGCTAACCTATCAAGCATAAAAAAAATAAAAAAAAACAAATATATAACAAAGAATATTTTGTATTAAAAATATTAGCTGGGCTTTTTTTAAATAGTCTTATTTAAAATATTGTTTCAATATTTGCTATTATTAAATACCAAAATAGTCAAAAGTGTATACGTTTATAGGTTAACTATAAGCCCATTGAAAATTATTAAGCATAAATCTAATATTTTGATAGAATCAATATGATTACGTTATGTAGACCTACTACATATTATAAGTTATTAAAATTAATCATATACCTATTTCACTATAGACATATTCCCTCTCTCTCATTCATGAATTAAAACTCAATCAATAATTTGAGAAGGCTTCGGTACTGCTTGCGTAATAAAAGCAAAAAAATCGCGGATCAAAAACAGTCTCGTGTTGATACATATCACAATATTAATGCGCAAGTTTGACATTTACTAGTTGTTTGATCTGCTAATGGCGGTAACAGACAGCTAAAGTTAATAGCTCAAAGTAATATTAATATTGTACGTAGTTTATGTTATGATTCAGTAGAAACTGGAACCTTCCACTGTGGTTACGTCAAATGTCTTATTTATATGTCGGTCGTGGATCCTCGGGATATGTTTAATGTTTACGTGACATATATTTTAACGGCCGCTCTGATATTAAAGTTATTTATTGATGGATTTCCTTTGGCATTTTAAAATTAAAAGCTGCCAAAGTTTCAAGTTCAATTGAAGAGTGAATAGTGAAAATGGTTATAAGCGATTTTGATCTCACGCAGTGTTTAATAAAACATTTCACGTTTTATATAACCCCGGAAGAGTTTAAACCGGTGTTTTAGCACACATACGTTTAGCGAAGCGAGATATGATATGTATGGCATGTGAAAATTCTTGCCTTTTTGTATCTGATTGACTAGACTTTTATATCGCTTGGTAACGTCATGTTATATATACTACGCTCGGTAAGGGGGGTGCCCCTTACTGAGCGTAGGATAAACTTGCTAGTTAGACCTATGGTAGGAATTAACTTGAATAGAACACCGTTGAGGTGATCAGATATAGTATAATGCAAAGCTTGGAAGCTCGAGCTCGCCGCTACACGATTCGAACTTATGACGGCCCGTTACGATAAGCAGCTTTAACAATAATTTTGTATTTTTCGTAGTAATTATTCTCTTCAATTGCCACTTCATTTAATATTTATTGATAGATCTCTCTTGAAGCAATTCTTACATAGGTTCGCTTTGAATCTAATACGACATTTCCAACACATGCAAGAGTTACGAATGTATACCTAAGATAATATATTTCCCGTACAATTTCCGTTTTATCTCTGCACTAGCAGCTAAACTACCTAATTCCACTTGAGCATGTAGGCCAGTACTCCCATTACCCATTTTGCTCTGGTCTCAGAAAATAACCCGTGCGTAACGGTCTCTGAGACAGCTTCGAATGTACGCATTTCGTAACTTTCTACCAGTTAACGCGACATTGGGACTTGTGACAGTGGGTATTGGGGCAAGGTCTTTATAATATTAGCCGGAGACAATATTTTAGCTCGACACCACAAGAAGACAGACTTCAATACTGAGTACAATGTACGTAAGTACGAGTAATGGAGGTACGCCCGTTGAGTGCCGGACTAGAATGTCACCCTACATATTTTCCCGTGGTTGTCGTAAAAGGTGACTAAGAGTGAAATACCGGAAAGTGGGCAGAAGCGCCTACTGAGGAAATGCTTTTTGACACTGTGATCCCGAAGACGCCTGCCAGTCGTGGGGATTGTGAGGCGGCTCTGTTTCAAGAGTGGACATTCTAGCTGATACAGTACAGTAATGTAGGAGGGAGTCTATACATTATAAGGTTATATGTACTTGTAGCCAATTCACTTTATTTAAACGACGTCTTCTAACATTGTCTTTTATTCACTAATGCCTTCTAAGCGAATAAGCTTACAAAATAACAAGGCCAGGTTTTTTTTTAACAAGAAGCGGGATCCAAATTCACCCTCTTTGGATACCGATCGTGGTTTAAATTGTTCGTCTTGCTCGTTGATTTTGTAAACCTTTCAAACTATCTGTCTAAATTGCAACTTACAGAGAGTTGTAGACTTTAGTAGATCAGTCATCCATCACTCAACACCATTCCGTTCAAAATTAATCAGTTGTATTCATTAATGTAGCCATACAGTTCTCGGTATAAATACTCTTGTATATGATCCTTATTCGATGTAAAAGCCGACAGTTACACAATAGAAAAAATAAATACACTAAGTGAGTTGTAAAATACGTAGTAGGTAAGTATTAGGCTTTGTATTTACTAGTAAATGTTTTCTACATAATACGATTTCACGTAGCACTAACCGCCTTTTGCCTTTTTCTGAGTCTGTCCATGCACAGGCTGGTAGAAGAAATCGCTTTTGGAGAATTTGTCTGCTAACAGGGAACATAGATATACATAATATATATATATATTATATTCATTATAGATATTGTAATATTTATGGTAATTTCGGGATCGACCTGTTGTTACTAAATATTAGTAGGTTATATTAAAAGTCCAAAAAGCTCCTTCAGGATATTAAGATTTATTTTCCATTCTGGAAATCGACTTCTGATGAATCAATTGATTCGAGAACAATGCTTACTTTCAATAGCAATAACACAAAACAATACAATCTATTATATCAGTTGTGCAGGTACCTATTATCTATGATATTGTATAGAAATATTAGTAAATGTAACATTTCAAGTATGACTGTTGGAGTACAAATTCAATCATGCCCAATTAGCGTCCTTAGCCATAACGTCTAACTGTGGGTCCGACTGTAATGTATTAGACAGGTTAACATGGTTACTGTTTAGATGTTTCCTTATATGGATAATTTTGCTCTTGTTTATTTATAGTTTAATATAATTGTATGAAATCGACGTTTTGTTTTGTAAAAGGAAACATATTTTTTTAGGATGAAATATTTATATGTATATAAATGAAGTATCTCCTATCCTCGTTGTATATGTCTGCCATCTAAAATACCCTTAAAACCTTTGTGTACCCAGACTCCATAAACTGTGTTAAGACATTTTGTACTCCTGAGAAGAAATTTTTCCCAAAAAAGTTTCCAAATCGCGGAAGAAATGAAAGTCCATTATATATCCAGATCCATGTCACACGTCACAATTCGATCCGAAATCCCTTCATTTATGTACCGGTTTAACAAGGTAAGGTTAAACCAATAACACGGTGCGTTCGTTAGTCGTATCCTCTGCAAACAGCACTGACATTACGAGCAGTTTCTGCTGCCGTAAGTACCACTACACATCCCAACTCGTATTCGAATATCTGATTCTAGCTGGATTCAGCTTTTAACACTAAGTAAAAGGTGCGGAATAAAAGCAACTGTATTGATTTCTAATATTTTATGGCCTAGCAGAAAAAATAGGCGACATTGCGCTGCATGTATTTTATTCGATATTTCTGAGATTGAATATCTAAATATTTTCTTTAAATATTTTTTGATATTTGTTACTTTTAATTATGAATTTTGACAATGTCTCAATGTATTAATTATAAGATAAGCTTGTAAAAAAATGTTTATAGAGAAGAACAAAAACAGCGTCATGCCTGTATTGCGCGGTGGGTCAGAGAAAGATTTGTCTATACACCTACGTAGCGCCAGATTTGTTTTGGGCTTTTGTAATAGTGGGTGAACCTATTGCCACCCACTGGGCAAATTGAAGTTTGAAAGAAATTTGTACTTATTTTATGTTTAGTTGGGCTAACTTGTCAAGTTCAGTGAAATTATTTAATAGATTCAGGCGTTACCTTGCGGGAATCCATATTTAATAAACAAATAAAAAACAATAAAAAAAGCAATGTCTAGTGACAAGTCCGCCAAATTTTTATCCTAAAGATTGTGACTCGTCGAGTGTACGATCGAGAACTCAAAGAGTGAAGACCTAATGGTGCTTCGTGAAGAAACGAAACGCGTCAAAAATTCTTCAGGTTTGGCTATGTGGCGTTAGTGTGGCGTAGCAGGAAAATAAGGTGGATTGTTACTAGATAAAAGTATTTTTCTAAATCATTAATTCTATGTTTTCTGAAAATAATAACTATTTCTTGAAATATTTGTTGATAAAAAAAACATTTATTTTATCAAATTTTTAACATTAATTTAACAAACTATTAACAAATATTTCTTGAAATATTTGTTATTACTACAGTGAAGTTATTTGAATCTGACCGACATAAACAAAGAGGATAATGTTTAATTTTATATGTTCATATCGTTTTTTCGCCAGGTCATTACCACCTTTGAGTTGGAAAATGAGTGTATGAGTTTCGGCAGCTCTATTGAAAAGGGTCTAGGCCTAGCCTTCTATCATCTTTGACCACATCATCATATTACCAACTTGTGAGTTAGTGAGCAAATTCTAGCGAACCACCAATAAAGAAACGCTCAAAAGTTTCTTCGGTTAAAAGGAATGAGAATAAACTTCAGCGCTTTACGGTCACTATTTTTCCAACTTGAAACTTTTCCAGATCCAGTTCTAGGCTTCATTTTCATCAACTTTTTTCAAACTTTATCTGATGCTAATGGAATACCAAGATATACCTACCAGCTAGAAAAATATCCTAACGGAGAAGCATGCTATATTTAATTATATGCGTGCTTACGATACATATTCTGTATGAAGATGTATGAAACCTCATCTATAAAAACGACAATTCACCACTTGTGACCAAGTGCATCTGTTATAGGCAGAGTTACCGCTTAACATCAGGTAGGCCATGTGCTTGTTCTATCACGATAGCATAAAAAATCGGCCAAGTGCGAGTCGGACTACTAGGATTAGCTATATTTTAACCATTTTTAGTTTTAATGTGCGCGAGTGCGCCTCGCACTTGGCAAATTTTTTGTATTTGATGTTATAGCGGCAACAGAAATACATCATCAGCAAAAAAATCAATTGTCTAGCTATCAGCGTTCTTGAGATACACCTGGTGACAGACAATCGGACGGACGGACAGCGAAGTCTCAGTAATAGGGTCCCGTTTTTACCCTTTGGGTACGGAACCCTAAAAAAGGTTAAATAAAAAAAGATATTATTAACTTTACTGTAACTTCGTAAGCTTCGTGGCACGTTATAATTGGTATATAGGTACTCGTATTAAAAACAATGTGTGTCAAATAATTCCAACTTCCCTTGAGCTATGGCCCCATCACTAATCGGGTATCAATATATCCCAGTAACCGATTTAACTCCCATCAATGAAGCAGGCAGGTTCATCCAAAAGCGTACGCTGTAAATGGTTCCAAAATAGCGCTTAGTTGCCACCTGGCTTGAGGCGGTTATTTGGCACTGCTTCGTATCCGGAGCGTTCAACTGTCCCACTGACTTGTCCCACTTCTGGTATAAATAGTGCCGCTGCGCCGGCGCTACTTATTGGCAGTTCTGCACATGTCGATTCGAGGAATTATGTAGTTATCGATACTGAATGGGACACATATTACTTTATTGGCTAATAGAAATGTTGGTGCAGGCTGTGTACTTGGTTTCAGAGAAATTTCGTTGCGACTAATGCGTTCTCTTGGAAGTATTGCTGTTGAAGTTGTTGTGAAAGCGTAGCACTTAATGTTGGCGCTAGAGAGAAATAATGTTTCTTTTTTAATGTTATTCTGTCAGAACAAGCTCGAGGCCCACCTGATGTTAAGCGGACTAACCTCTGCCTATAACAGATGCATTTCGTCACAAGTCACGAATTGCACTGCGCCCGTCACCTGAGACATAATTGTTAAGTCTCATGTGCCTGTAATTTCACTGGCTCTCAAGGACTGCTGCCGGAAGCCACCATTAGGTGCTTGGCGACAGATTTTCTACTTGAGGGTGGTCGCTAGCCATGCGGGCATTCGCAAAATGCCCTTCCGCCATGCGGTGAAGCTCAAGCCCGCGGCGGGATTCGAACCATGGACCTGCTGCGCGACAGTCCATACCCAATACGATAGGACCTTACATGCATGGCAATTTATATCGTCAGTAACAGGCTTAGAACAATCACACTAAAATTACATATTTATATTATGATAAAATTGATTGATGTTTTAAATATGTTTTTGGTTAGTCATATTAAGCGACCAAATTCTGTACTACATCGTAGTATTACATACTACTAAAAACTAGAACTTTCAGGTAACCAGTTGCACGACAAACAATTTATTGCTGTCTTATAAAATATAAAACTGATCATCAAATACAATCAAAATGCATAATAATATAATTGATATTATTTTGTATCTAACCACGACACAAAAGATCTGTCAACAATGTCGTAGATTTACTCATCAACTGGAAAAAATAAAGTAAATTTACTGGCATCTCAAACGCATTGTGAACACATATCGTCGATTTTAACGACTATAGAAATAATCATGATTTTCACTTGGATTGCGGCCAGGGCTGGTGTTTATCTGCACTATTGCAGGTCTGTGAACCTCGTAACCTGCATGGTTGCCACTGTTGCTAGCCTTAAAATACGAACGACGTTTAGATAGTATATTAAATTTAATTTAATTCGACTGAATAAACCTTTTAGAAAAGAAGAAAGTCAACTTATTTGAAGTGCAAATACCTGGGGTACACTGAAAGTTATAAGCAACTCATAAATCAAGCGAAAGCGTTTTGAAACCGAGCAGTGCAATCTTTTGAAATTAAAATAAAATATAGCTACAAAATCTTGAACTGATAAAAAACTTATATTAATTAACGAATGAGTTTCTGTTTAATATATATAACACTCGAAATTCCAACATTTATGAGCGGCTAGGGGCGCAGAACTTTCAGCGTGATCTATATGTAAAGAATAAACAACACAACCTCACAAGGCATACCCTATCTCTGACATCAACACGAATGGAGTTAGTTTACTGCATTAGTTTACACTTATGAAGAAATATACATCTGTTGTTTCGCCCTTTTTATAACAAGATGTAGTATTGCGTATTTAAAAATTCTGTCATTCTTAAAACCCAGAATCCATCCCGGAAATACTTGGAGTTCTTCAACTATTAGTAAGTGTTTATATTAATGAAATGATAGCGATGCTTCTCCTTTCACGAACCATATGTTTTGCCAACCCTGTCTGGATGATTGCACTCTTAGCACTTGGCAAGAAATAAAAGTTCCCTATTAACGTCACGCGTGGGATTGGTACAATTCGAAGGGTCAATGGCCTGATCAGTTTCCGGGATCATTTCATATAAAAGTTCTCTGAAAATGATTTGATGCTCAACAACAATATAGCTGCTTGATCAGGTCATTAACATTTTGGTCATGAATCGAATAAACATGTCTTGGACATTCTCCAACCCAATTTAACAGAATTGCTGTATGTTTTTTTTTATGTTATTTGAAGTCATGAGGCAGAGAAGTCGCCAAACCGAACCCGCCTTGATTGTAAGCGTCGCGTCTGTCCGTTACAGTTGCAGTGTCACTGTCGTCGTTACACTTGACACTGCACTGCACTAGGAGACGTTATAGTTCTTATGTCTCGCTTGCCCATTCATTCCACTTGCTAAGGTGCCCTTCTCGCCTTTGGTTTCTTACTGAAGAAACTTAGCGCCTCGTGAAATTAACTCGAAGGTTTGAAAAATAATTTGGATGGTCTACTCCTGGACCCAACCTTCTTCATCAAGAGAGGATTTGCCATAATCCCTACGCTTGGCAGGCGGCTGATCACAGCGTAAGATGGCATTTCTGCAGTCTTCTAACCCAGCACCCCACGTGGGGTTAAAATTACAACCGACAGTAACTTATAATACATTTTTTGTAACGCGTTTCAGTCCTAACCTACGACAATTGTGAACATAGCCTGTATAATTTAAGACAAGTAGTGAATGGTGATTATTTCTCGACAGCTGCTGGACTTAAGTACAGCTGTTCGATGTTTTCACAATTTAACAAGCGGATGAACGAGATGTAAGTTTGCAATTTCAAAATACGGCTGAGTTGCAGTACCGGTTTTGTGATTTATAAAAACAGTGTCTGAAGGCCAGTTGTCGAGTCTTCGCGGTTTACGTGCGGGCTCTGGTATTTTTAGATCGCCGGTCTGTTACCGGCTCACTCCGCAGTAGGCACTACAGAACCTCGACTGGTAACTGGCTCAATCGATCGCCTTTTTAGTACAAGACCTTTGAATATGAAACTTGTAGTCGCCGAGTTCATTTTCTTGTTATCAAAGATACTATGATATTTGAAAACTGCTACCTATTTGAAGTCAATATCGAATGGTAGATAGAATATGCTTTGTTCTTCCTATCGATTTATGTTTTCTTGTACATAGTTAATGTACCGGAATCAATGAATGTCGAAATTGATCATGAAACAGTTTATAACCGCTGTTTTTATTTCCGTTCGAACATTCGCATATAATATTTGTCATAAAACACGGGATGTATTGGAAAACCGACATGATTTATCGTCTCTGGAAGAAACTCCCACAACCGCACAGTTGTTATATATTCTTTTGACTCTTCCCAACTTCTGATGTAAACTTTCGTAAATAAATACGTTACGGAAGATTAATATCTCTCTGTAAAAGAATGGAGGTTTCCTTGGCAGTGACACAGTCGCCCGCTCTAATAAGATGGTGGCATTAATCCGCTTTTTTACGCTCTAGCTAAATATAACCGTGACGCTATACTGTAGCAAACGGGTATATCGGTACTGTATTAATGAGCTATTTATTTCGTGTCTTGATATCGTCTTATGCTCGTTTTGCAGAGGAAATATTGCTGTTATTTGGGGAAAATCCATACGAAAGTCGAGAAGTGGCACTTGGCAGATACGATTCTATTCTTTTAACTGAATTTGTCTAGACTGTTTTCTAAATTCTTAGGAAATGCGGAGTATCAATATTTGTTGCAGAACTTCAATATGCCGAGACTACAATTAAGACTTAGTTCGAAATCACTCACTTGAGTTCTGAAAATTCGGACTAACGATGCTGCTTTCTTTGAGTTTGACTCAAAGAAACTTATATTACTGTGAGTTTAGTGTCTACTAATTGATTTCGCTTTAACATTTGCTTCTCGTTCGTGTAACAAACGTACAGAGTTATCAATTTTCATGTTCAACGAAACATAATGCTTTTCGTGGAAATATTTATCGCAACGTTAGGCAGTTCCTGTTACCTGTTTTTCTTAAGGAAAATTCTCGTGAATATGTTTTTCTGGTTGGGACTTTTTGCGGCAATTGTTGTTTTCTTCTGGACAGATTACATTTTCCAAGTGCTTCCTTTGCGTCTAACGTTATGCGTTGAAATTACGTACATATGACACGTTATATTTAGTGGAATATTATTTCAGAAGCTCTTTCAGATTATTTATAGTATTGAGTGAAATTGTTATAATTCAGAGTTTTTCATAGTTCTAATCATAACTGACAACTATATATATGATAATTACTAAACAATTGTAATTGGTTTCTTGTAAATAGTTTTAGTTGTTAATAATAATAGTAAATATATTCAGATAATAGATAATGTAAAGTCTTACCTGTCTATGTCAAAGATGTGTCATCAGCGAATAAACAATGTCAGTGTTCTGTCGACAATGATAGAAAGTCGTTAATATAAGATTGAAAAAACCCTATTGATCCCCTTGTGGAACGCCCACTCTTACTAAATATCCCGAAGATGTAACTTGTTTTTTTTTCTAGCCCGGCCATCTGATATCTGTCCAATAGATATGACTCCGAGACTCAGAGCAGTTCCAACTAGGTACATGATGGGAAATTTTTTTAAATCGTAAACAAAGTCAAATGTTTGTTGAGATTACAAAAAAAAAACAGCTGTATCAAGTCAGTCCTCCTAAGTACCAAGCACTTATGAAATAAACTGACTGCATCTTCTGTATGGTGGTTGGGTATTCTACGAATGTATGACTGGCTAACTACCACTCTCCAGATAATAATCTTTTGTCAAGCAGCTGTGTTGCGATAACTGTCTTTAAGAGCCAGTAGTTTTGGTCTGTTTACCCATTTCGATATCATGCTTTTCTTGATACGGAATGAATTATTGTGCATTATATTAGGCACAATAATATATAAGGTGCGTAGCTCTACTAATAAGTTATATATAAAACGCACGATAGTTTTTAAACTGAAAATGCCTGCCGAAGTCTTTCTACCCAAAAAAAGAACTCGTTATATTGGGTGCAATAAAGCCTTTTATAAGTTCTACAAAGTTAACGGCCATGCCACATTATGATTATTAATTGAATAAATATTTTCTTAAACCTATGTGGACGCCGATCCTTGCGTCGATATCACCGACTGACCTAGGGAGGTAAACCACGCCCCCAAACGATACGAATGAAATTGATGAAAGTATTAAATTCAGTCTCAGAGTTTCACCATTGTTCCATATGAGATATAATCATCATGAATTAAGATTCTAAATTACAATACAAAATAAATGTTGACACACGTGTCGTAATATTATTTTCAACACCCTTGCTCGTAAAGTGAGCTTTATTATATCGTTCTTAGGGCCACAAACCGAACTATAACACCCTCGTGCATAATAATATTATACACTAGTGTGTAATAGAATCATCCCTACAAAATTAAGTTAGTACCTAACTGCAAATTATATGCGAGTAAACAGAGCATTTTCAATTTAACCGGGTAATTTAACCCTACAAAGTTAAGTTAGTACTTAACTGCAAATTATATGCGAGTAAACAGAGCATTTTCAATTTAACCGGGTAATGCACATTTGTAACAACAAAGAGGTTTAAAGTGAAGTATATTTGATCAACCAGCATACATTTGCAGCGCAAAAAAAAACTTGCGCGCTATTGTCCATAATTTTCGTATGTTGTTTGTATCACATTTGTGCGATATATATTTTTTTCCTCGCAAGGATGTTGAAAAAGTGCGTATGAAACTCTTGAGCAACTTGTTCGTTATACCTACTGATTTACTACTCGGCTTTTTTTACTCGGCTGATTTACGCTCTCGCCGGCTCGGGCTGTAACCCACAGCCTCGTGTATAATGAGCAACTTAGCTCACTTGTATCATAATATACTATTTTATTAGAATTAGAGCTAGTTTATTTTTCGTAATCAGGGACTAAAATAGCTTTTTAATCCCTGGGGGACTAAAAGAGATATGAATTTAGAATATGGATATTTTTAGTAAAAGTTCCAATCACCAAAGAGATCAATCACAAACATTGTATGAACAAGTTAGAGGCTGTTAAAAAAACTGACTATATAAAAAATAATTTAGTTTCTCCAAAAATACATCCTGAGACGACGTCTTCGAGACTATTTCTAATTCTCAAGCTGTAAATAAATCGACAACTGTAACGGATGGTAGTGGTAAAATTGTTACGATGCACTTCCATGATTGTTCAAATAAAATATAAACATTACCCTCTAACTTTTTAGTTGCTATGTCTATGTTTCCTAATTAACTTAAAACTATAATATATTAAACTTAAACATACGTACTATTCTTATTCATAAGTTGCACTTAGTTATTTTCTCATATATGGTGATAAGAAGTATTGTCCACCTCGGGAGCGAACAACTATTTTAAGCTCGAGTAACTTTGAATCCCTCACTACACTCAGGATTCTACTTTAGTATCCTTCGTTCTGCTCTGGATTCAAATAAACACTTGCCTTTAAAATAGCTGTATGCTCCCTTGGTAAACTTTCACTCTTTGACGCCCGGTTGACTGTAAAACTATTCAATGTGTTAATCTCCCGCAAATAATTATATTTTGCTATTAAAATCAAACCGGATTACAGTCAAAACTTTGAGATATCGTTGTTTAGTGCATCCTTGAACATACGTGGTTAAAATTTGTCGTCGGAACTTCAGATGTAAGATATTTTAACCAAGAAAAGTTCCAATTGTCATCGACACGAGGGTCTCCACCGAGAGCGCAGCTACAAGTAAGTGCAAGGGACTCCCGCGGTTCAGCATTGAGCGTACGGGTGATTATAGCGTGCAAACTAGTACAGTGACGCACGACACAGCCATATTGCTTGCGCGCCAAAGATCACAGTCCGTGTAGACGCGTCAACCACCTGTGGACTATCCTGCTGCATCAGTGAAGACAATACATTTATTTTACCTAAACTACCAACATATCACTATTTTATACCCTTTACCAATAATGTATTGCGAAGGCTGCCTTGCTACTTCAAACAACGAAGTTCATTATACATGTAGTATGTCATCTTGTGGGAAATCCTTTTGTGCATTATGTGCCAATGTATCTTGTTTATCTGCTGATACCCAAAATTGGAAGTGCCCAGCGTGTTGTACGCAAGAAAAGAAGAAAAAAGGCGACAATAGTACCACGCCGATACGTTCTAACTACCACTCGCTTAACGTCACCACTCGTAAGAAGACGAACTCAGCATCATCGACGGGATCTGCCACAGCTGTCCCACCAGGAACTGAAGTAAGCGAACTAACATCGGAAATCAGGCTTCTGACTCAGGAAATATCGGCACTTAAGCAAAGACTAGAGGATGCCACCTCTTCCTTATCTCGATGTCACGATCGTTTGAATGACTTAACGTCTTCTATAGCTGCTACAAATACCCGCGTAGTCCGATTGGAGGAGAATGAACAGCAAATTGTTGCCCTCCACGCCACTGTCAATCAACTGCATGCTGAGCTGAACACCCAAGCTCAGAATCATCTGAGAAACGAAATTGAAATTGCCGGCGTTCCTGAAACTATGAACGAAAACCTGATTCACACAATACTTGTGGTTGCGAAAAAAATTGGCATGGAACTAAATGACCACGATATAGATTGGGTGACGCGTGTGGGTCCTCGTCGCACTAAAGGATCTAAGCTCCCTGAACGTTCTGATGGCATCCAGCTTCCTCGCCCCATTGTAGTTCGTTTGATTCGCAGGACAAAACGAGACATATTTTTGAAAGCATCTAAATCGAGGCGAAATTTATCTAACGCCGACCTAGATATTGCCGGACCGGTCACAAAAATATTTTTTAATGAGCGGCTTACTAAAATCAACCGGCAGTTGTTTCGTGACGCTCGAAATACCTCTAAACAGCGAGGTTTTGCTCATTGTTGGTGCAGTCAAGGTGGCATATATGTACGACAACGTGAGGGCAAACCAGCGCAACAAATACGGACTCATGAAGACCTCGTCCGCATTTTCTCGGAGGAAACAATGGTGCTTACTTCTTAAGCAGTACTGCGGATGTACTCTGCAACTATTTGTAAATATCTCGGATATACCCTTTCATATTATAGTACATATTAATATATATATTTATTACATTTATACTACATATATTTTATTATATATATATATATTTTTGCACGCATATATATATATCTACGCATATATTACAAAAACTTAATATTTGGTTACTCCAATCACAAATTCACAAAAAACTACAATTTTATTTCGGTCGTATTACAATCAGCAACAAAAGTGTCATGCGGTGTCGATGCTAATAACTCTTTCTTCAGAATATATAAAAATGCAATTTTTTTTTAAATTTATTTCACAATGATGGATGCTAACGAAGATAATTTAGATGCAATCAATATTGTTTGCCACGACATCGATGAAATAGAATACTGTAAGACTTTGCTTACTGCTGAGTACAAAATGAAAATATTGAGTTTTAATATAAGAAGTATCTCAAAAAATTTTGACAAATTTTTGATTGGCTTAAATCGTTCAAGCACTTTGTTTGATATTATTATTTTAACCGAATGTCGTATTGATGAATTTTCAATTATTCCCTTAATACCTGAGTACACTGCCTACAGGACTAATAAAATAATAAACCAAAACAGTGGGGTTGTCGTGTATGTAAGAAATTCATTGAGCCCACTAGTTTATGAACCGAATTTTAAGGAAGCAGATTGTTTAATTGTTGATATACCGAAAACCATCACAATATTCGCGATATACCGTTCACCTTCCTTTCGAAACCTAGACTTATTTATGTCTGACTTGGATACTCATTTTGACAAATACAAGGCTAGTCCCCAGCTAGTGATGGCAGGAGACATCAACATTAATATATTACCAAATAATTTGAACAATTTAAATACCAGCTACTTGTGCCTAAACGCGGAATATGGACTTCTTCCAGCTATTACTGTGCCTACTAGGTATGGGTCATGTCTCGATCATATATTTGTTAAATCGACCAGAAACTGCATAGGGATTTCATGTAAATCAGACATTACGGATCACAACATCACCATAGTTGGCCTGGCATTGAACCCGCAAGGTTCTAATAATTTGCAACGCGTTGTTTTTCGAAGAAACGTAGAAGGTATTAAAACAGATTTAGCTAATGTTGACTGGTCTGATGTGCTTAATGCTAAAGATGTTAATATAGCAGTAAATCTTTTTACAGAAAAAATCACTACAATTATAAATAAATTCACAAAAAAAGTTACAATTAGTAGGTCTAAATATAATATTAAGCCTTGGATCACTCCAGGGCTTATACGCTGTATGAAACATAGGGACAGACTTCATTGCCGTGCTAAGAAAAGTAAAGAAAATGTCATACTGCAAGTAACATACAAACGGTATCGCAATTACTGTAATAAACTCTTACGCAAACTAAAAACTCAATATGAAAACAGTGAATTACACAGTAGCAAAGGAAATCAGAAAAAAATATGGAAGGTAATCAAGGGAATATGTCACATGCCATTACAGAAAAAAGAACCAATAGACTTATTAAATATCCCAAACACCAATAATCAAAAACAATCGCTTAACATCTGTAACTCACATTTTTCAACAATTGGACAAAAACTAGCAAATAATATTCTAGAGAGACTAAATAAAACTGAGGAAGAATTAGCATCACTCAATAGATTACAGGGTACAACAGGCTCCTTTTTTATGCATCCAACATGTACTGCTGAAGTTGAGCAACTTATAATACAACTCCGTAATGATAAAGCTCCAGGTATGGACAATCTTGATAATTCTCTAATTAAACAAATTAAAGATTTTATTGTGGAACCATTATCATCAATATTTAACCTTAGTTTCACTACTGGAGTATTCCCTCTAGCGTGGAAAAAGGCATCGGTATGCCCCATTTATAAAAGTGGTAATAGGAGTATTCCAGATAATTATAGGCCCATATCTTTGTTAGGAGTTTTCTCAAAACTCCTAGAAAAGATAATGAATAAAAGATTGGTTTTATATTTAGAATCACAAAATCTTCTTTCCTCGCGTCAATTTGGCTTCCGACAAGGGACATCCACTAATGATGCTGTATCACTATTAACTTCTACTATTTCATCGTACTTGGATCAAAATAAGGCCTGTATTGGAGTTTTCTTGGATCTGGCTAAGGCCTTTGACACCGTTTCCATTCCAGTATTGACAAGAAAACTTGAAATCGCTGGAATCAGAGGAGTTTCGTTACAGTGGTTTATGAGTTACTTACTGGAACGGAAACAATGTGTTAGAGTAGGCCATTATTATAGTGACTTGCAAGGCATAAACTTTGGCGTTCCTCAAGGAAGCATACTGGGTCCTACATTATTTATTTTATACATTAATGATTTGCTCAATCTTAAAATTAGCAATGCTAAAATCTTCTGTTATGCTGACGACACCGTAATTTTGTATAATGGAGCAAACTGGTCAGATGTAATTAATATAGCCGAGCAAGGAATGTCACAAATTGCACAATGGCTCCAATTCAATCTTTTAACCTTAAATATTAAAAAAACTAAGTATATGTGTTTTCATAAGACAAAAGCATCTTCTCCGCCTTCGCTTAATGATATCAAAATACATCATTGTTTGAAGTATGCAGACTCCTCATGTTCATGTGAGCGTATAGTTGGAACTGATACCATTAAATATTTGGGTGTAACGTTAGATCACAATTTAAATTTCAAGGCACATATTGCAACCTTATCTGGTAGGGTCCGTAACGTTACTCGAATCATGCGACTTCTACGTAATTCTGCTGACCTGGATGCGCTAAAAATTGTGTACTATGCTTTGTGTCAATCACTTTTAACCTACTGCATCTCTAGCTGGGGAAGTTCCGCAAAAACAGTTATGATTGCTATTGAGAGAGCTCAACGATCTGTTCTTAAAGTTATGCTAAAAAAGAAATTTAGATATCCTACCAACGATCTGTACAAAGAAGCCAAAATGTTAAATGTTCGGCAGCTATTTAAACTTCAGATTTCTCTCTTTGCACACAGACTTTTTAAGAAATCTGCTGATTTTAGTAATAGGCTACATAAACGAGTTTTCCAACTAAAATTACCTGTTATTCGTACAACTTTTGCAAGAAGATTTAGTCCTTTTATTGAAACATATTTATATAATAAAGTCCTGAATCAGTGCGATATAAAACGTAGTTCAGTGTTTGAAGCCAAAAGCATCATTATTAATTGGTTATTAACGCTTAACTATGATGACTCTGAAAAAGTTTTATCGATTACTTCTTAAATTTATTGATAACTCATATTAATATATGTTATATATTCATAATTTATATATTCTATACGTATTTATTTATCATTTTTTATATATGATCATACATACTTATATTTTACATACATTTAGTTTATATATTTTAAAAATATATACCTATTTAATATTTTCTTTGTAAAATTTCGCTTTTGCTATAATATACATAAACTATCTGTTGCGGACTCCGAACTTAGATTAAGAATTGTATATATTATTATGTTTGTAAATTAGTAGTCAGGCTAGGATACGTAGAATAAGGTTGTTTTGGTATCGCAATAGTTCACTAGTTAATAAATAAAGTGTTAGACAAGGTAGATAGCGAGCGAGAAGCAATAGGTGCTCTCCGATCGGTAAAGCTAGGTTATTAAACAGTAAGAAATTGTGTGAGCTAGACAACAGTATCTCTGTCCCTTTCTACGTTGTAATTGGCTAAGTAACAAATTGATAGGATTGCACTACGCAATAGTAGAATAGGAAATATGTTAGGGCCCACTGTATATAAACAGCCGAGTTTTGGGCAAAATCATGCAGTAGCAATCCGACCTCCATAGCGAAAAGACCTAAGGAATAAAAAGGAACGAACTATCGAAGGAATTATCATTGTTTCATTGGGAAGAATCCACACTACGGTCCACCACAGCCTCTTCGAGCCGGATTCTAACCCCGGGTTGAGGTCTCAAGCATGGTGGTAACAAGAAGCCAAATCGACGCGGCAGAGGAGCGACGCGACGAAGAACGGCCGCAACTAGAACGCGAGTTGCAAGAAATGTTACCTACGGCGAGTGACCTACATCGCATCGAAATGGAACGTCAGAGAAGATTGTCACTGGATCCGCCGGCGTCACCGGCGCCACGTACTGCAGAGGTTGCCCATACCTCTAGGGTACCGCACACGGAGGGCAGACTAAGGAGATCCCCCGTGCGGTCCGTACGGTCAGTACGATCGACCGCCAGTACTGTCACCAGAACGCGGATGGCAGAATTGGAAGCGGCAGAGAAGCTCGCCGCCTTGAAGAAGAAAGAGATAGCGATAGAAGTGGAGCTGATAGAGAAGAGACTAGCCGTCGACCTAGCGGCTATGCAAGATGAACGAGAAAGCATACATGAAGACGCCATTACCGACCACCAACAAAAGGTGGACGCCTGGTTCCAGACCCAAGCCCTCACCCCACGGGGGGAGAAACGGGGTGCAACGAAAGCGAGTAATTCAAAGGACGAACGACAGCTGCGGTTCACCGTGCGGGAGAGATCGACCACTCCTATCCGATCGAGGAGTAACATCGACGCCCTAACGGAGGCTATGGAGAAGATAGCGCGACCGCGGGTCAAGTGCCCTGACTTACCTGCATTCACCGGTACGCCAAGCGAGTGGTTGGCATTCAAGGCAGCTTTCCGGGACTCTACAGATATCTACCAGCTGACGCCGACAGAAAATCTGCAACGACTGCGAAGTTGCTTGAAAGGGGAAGCACGTGAACTGGTTGCTGCCCTACTATTCACCGCAAACGAACCTGAAGCTATAATGAAGACTCTGGAGCAATGTTTTGGAAGGCCCGAGATCATCATCGACCGTGCACTGGATGACCTGAAGAAACTACCGAAACCGGGGTCATCGGCGATAGAACTGAACAGTTTCGCCGTCAAGCTACAGAATGTAGTGTGCGTGTTCAAAAGCATTGGCCGACATGGGTATCTCTTCAACCCCATGCTGGCCCGTGAAGCTTTGGACAAACTGAGCCCGCACATTAGGTCACGTTGGTGTGACTATGCGAGTGAGCAGGAAGGGATGTCAGACCCAGAGATCGTCACGCTATCGCGCTTCCTTATGCGTGAAGCGGATCGAGCGCTGCGATATAGCTACGCACCGTCTACGAGCAACGCAGCAAGCACGTTCGCAAGAAGGGAATCAAGGCCTGCGATTCTCAACGCGACTAAGAAACGGATGACCGCCATGTACAACGTAACGGAAGAAGAACAACAAGAGCCATGCGCATGTTGCGAGAAAAATCACCGCCTGCTAGAATGCCCGAAGTACAAATCCCTGCCAACTGATCAACGGTGGGAAGTAGTGCGCGGCAAGAAATTGTGTTTCAAATGCGTATCAAAGAAACACCGACGCCAAAACTGCCGAGCCAAACCGTGCGGGGTCAATCAATGCCCGCACCCGCATCACGCTACGCTGCACAGGGAAGACCGCCCGACTACATCTGGGGTGCAGGCAGACAACAGCAGCAGCACGGAGTCTGTTCTGACGGTGGCAACCTCAACCGCCACCAACCAGAAGACAGTGCTGCTGAAAATGTGCCCGGTCACAGTCGTCGGACCGAGCGGAGAGGTCGACACCTACGCCCTCTTCGACGAAGGGGCTACGATCTCTCTGATCGACAGCGAGTTGGCGCAAAGCATTGGCGCAGAGGGTCCGTCGCTGCCACTTCGAATGCAAGGCGTAAACATGACGCAACAGGAACGAAACAGCAAGTTGGTCACCGTACACCTACGAAGCGCCGATAACGTGCTACACCGACTACGAGCACGAACTCTGAGAAATATGAAATTGCTCCGGCAGTCAATTCCCAGCACACTGCTGGAGCAAGAACATCTCCGGAACTTACGAGAAAATGAAGTTTGCTACGACACAGTGCAACCCGGAGTCCTAGTGGGGGCAGACCACTGGGAGTACATCGTGTCGCAAGAGCTACGAGTTGGCGAACCGAACCAACCAGCCGCGTCACGCACTCGACTCGGCTGGGTGATACATGGAACGATGCCACGACATATGGTCAGAAACCAGGAATCCGAACAAGCCTGGCAAACAGCGATTGGTATTCGACGCAGCAGCAAGAAGTCATGGAGTCAGTCTGAACGACCACCTTTTGGAAGGGCCAGATCTATTAAAGTCACTGCCCGGAATTCTGTTTCGATTCAGAGAGAAACGCATCGCGGTAACGGCAGACATTCAAGAAATGTTTCTTCAAGTGAAAATACGCCCGCAAGATCAGCCGGCGCAACAGTTCCTGTGGAGGGGCTCAGACAGAACGAAGCCACCTCAACATTATAAAATGACGAGTATGATCTTCGGCGCCACGAGCTCACCATTCATGGCGCACTACGTTCGAGATCACAATGCGAGAGTGCACGCCCAAACGCACCCACTCGCCTGCGAAGCCATAACACGTGATCACTACATGGACGACTTGGTGGCGAGTTATGACGACAACGATGAAGCCCGCCGTGTCGTGTCAGAATTGCGCACGGTACACGCAGTCGCCGGCTTCATACTGCGAGGTTGGAGCACTAATGAAGATGACGTGCTACAAGAAGTACCCACGGAACTACGTGCGACTACGCCGACACAATTGGGAAGAAACGGGCCCGAAAGCAAGATACTCGGACTCTATTGGAACGCCGAACGAGACGAGTTGGGTTTCAACGTTTCCATGAACCGAGTGCCCAGTGAAGTACGCGCACGAGAACGCGCGCCGACCAAGAGAGAAGCGCTAAGTGCAGTGATGTCCATATACGACCCGCTTGGACTGTTAAGTCACTACACGATACGAGCGAAAATAATACTGCAAAGCTTGTGGAATTTGAAAATGTCATGGGACGAGCCAATACCTGCAGAAGAGAACGAGCTGTTTGCCGCATGGTTGGGTCATCTCTCCGGTCTCTCCTGCCTCCGACTAGAAAGAAGATACGCTTTGGAAGAGCGGCGAGAGCTAGAGCTACATGTGCTATGCGACGCCAGCGCACAGGCTTACTCTGCGGTAGCCTATTGGCGCGTCGCGCGGCCCGACGGAAGCTACAGTCTCAGTCTCGTGGCTGCCAAAGCTAAGGTGGCACCACGGCGAGCACAGACTATTCCACGCCTAGAACTACAGGCGGCGATCATCGGTGCAAGACTTGCCGACGCGATTAAGAGAGAACATCGAGTCGAAGTAAAGAGACGAGGTTCACGAACACGCCCATCACCGCCAACGACCGGTGGTTTCGAGGGCCAGACTTCTTACGACAACCAGAAGATCAGTGGCCAACAGAAGCATTCAGTGATGAAAATAATGAAGAGGTACTATTGCACGTCACCGAAGACGACAAGACGTTCAACGATTGGTTACCCGACCCCGAGCGCTTCTCCAAATATGAAACCATGGTCAGAGCTGCAGCGCGCGTACTGACATTCATCGATAAATGTCGACGCCGAGCTGCGAAAATGGAACACCGACATATAGAAGAAGCGGAACGCGCTTTGATACGACGCGCACAGAAAGAAAGCTTTCGGGACGAGATTGACAGACTGAAGGCATCTCGTCCGCTCAGTAAGGCGAGCCGATTGTTCCGGTTGGACCCGGTGTTGGAAGAGGATGGAATCCTGCGGGTGAAAGGGCGCATTGGAGCTGCTGCGGCACCTCTAGAGACAAAGCGACCAATCATCCTCGACGGCCGCCACCGTGTCACACGACTCATCGTTTTGCGGGAACACTGCGCGTCGGGTCACGCTAACAGGGAGCGCGTGACGAATGACCTACGTCAGAGGTATTGGGTCATTCACCTACGACCCACGGTGCGCACTATTGAAAAATACTGCGCGCTCTGCAAAGTAAGAAAAACGAAGCCACAAATTCCAGCGACGGGAGACTTACCACGCGCCCGACTCGAGCCGTTCCAGCGCCCCTTTTCCAACTGTGGGGTGGACTACTTCGGCCCTATGATCGTAAGGGTCGGAAGACGCCGAGAGAAGAGATGGGGTGCCCTATACACGTGCCTCACGACTCGCGCATTGCATCTGGAGATCGTAAACTCACTATCTACGAGCTCTGCAATCATGGCGCTTCGACGGATGGCGGCGCGCAGGGGATGGCCGAGAATAATGTATTCGGACAACGCCACCAACTTCAGAGGAGCGGACAAGGAGCTGAGGAACGCATACAGAGAATGGACGCCCGCGCTGGAAGACGAAGCACTGCGGCATCGTATGGAGTGGCGCTTCATACCGCCTGGCGCGCCGAACCAAGGTGGCGCATGGGAGCGACTAGTGCGATCTGTCAAAACTGCACTGGCCGCCACACTGAACGAGAAGGAGCCGACAGAAGAGGTACTGAGCACTCTGCTGACCGAAGCGGAGTTCTCCATAAACGCAAGACCGCTGACCCACGTCAGCGTGAGCCCCGAAGACCCCGAGGCCCTGACTCCAAACCACTTCTTGTTGGGGTCATCCGACGGCCTACCCCTCACCGGACCGTGCAGCGAGGCCGACCGACGCACCTGGAGGGCCAGCCTAGCACTCGCTGACCACTTTTGGCGACGCTGGGTAAAGGAGTACCTACCTACATTGGTACCCCGTGGCAAACCCACAAGTTATAAGCGGCCGCTTCGGGTTGGAGACATCGTCATCGTCGTCGACCACACACTGCCAAGAAACGTGTGGCCAAGAGGGATCGTCGAACGCACGTACGAGGGACCAGACGGAGGAGTTCGAGTTGCAGACGTCCGAACGAGAACCGGCATCTTCAAGAGACCAGTGAGCAAGATCGTCGTCCTGGTAGAAGAAGAGGCTACGCAGGCTGCGCCGGGGGGAGAAATGTTGCGGACTCCGAACTTAGATTAAGAATTGTATATATTATTATGTTTGTAAATTAGTAGTCAGGCTAGGATACGTAGAATAAGGTTGTTTTGGTATCGCAATAGTTCACTAGTTAATAAATAAAGTGTTAGACAAGGTAGATAGCGAGCGAGAAGCAATAGGTGCTCTCCGATCGGTAAAGCTAGGTTATTAAACAGTAAGAAATTGTGTGAGCTAGACAACAGTATCTCTGTCCCTTTCTACGTTGTAATTGGCTAAGTAACAAATTGATAGGATTGCACTACGCAATAGTAGAATAGGAAATATGTTAGGGCCCACTGTATATAAACAGCCGAGTTTTGGGCAAAATCATGCAGTAGCAATCCGACCTCCATAGCGAAAAGACCTAAGGAATAAAAAGGAACGAACTATCGAAGGAATTATCATTGTTTCATTGGGAAGAATCCACACTACGGTCCACCACACTATCAATCATCATACATACAAACATGTAGGTAAATAACACAAATTTAGTTAAAATATAAATATCACGTGTGGATAATTTGTAAAATAAAGTGTATGAAGCTGATGTTATTTTATGGATAATTTGTATGTTTATAACTATTTTGCCGGAAATATTGTACTAAAGTCAACTGTGCACTAACCCTATTACTGTACAGCTATCAATTAAGGTCTTTACGATACAGACTTCAACGTCTAGTGTGAAGACCACCAGCAATACAAGATTTGGAAGAAGTGTTATTGGCTTAAATAAAGATTTTTACTTTTTTTTTTACTTTTTACTAAACAATATACTATTTACGTATTCTAGATTCTACGATGAGGACGTTAGCATTTTCGTTCCGGAGGTCATAACTCTCTGGTACACTATGTTTTCAGGTTTTATGCTGTATTATATTTTTAAACGATTTTAGTTCAGCTTATTAAACATTGATAGATCCTTAAGACGTCAATGTATTCGTAGTGGCCATCGACTTTACTAGGAGTTAATAGCACTGAAGCACGCCATGTTTTCACACTCGCTTCCGTTACTGAATTAAATGTTCCGTTAACCAACTCAATGCTGAGATGTACGAAATCATGTAGGTTATTTTGGTAATTTTCTTATCGTTAGATATTTATCTAATACTAGCATTTGCTAGTAATAGTAAAATTTTGATTTAATATAACTAGTATTGTTAAATCCGTTAGTAGGAATTTTCTGTATTATTGTTTCTAAGCTCCCACTGTTTTCCTAGCTTTAAGGTATACAATTTCTAACACAATATACAACATTATTACCATTCACCGGAAACAGAATCTCAAAGTGCTTCGAGTGAACTCAGCTTAGTGTGTGCCAAGAACTACCAAATGGCATTATGAATCTCTTAAGTTAATCCCGCAACATATTCATGAGCAAACTTGGCCTTAACCCTATTGTCTGAATTCCGACGACACAGTATAACCGCATGCTTCCATCCGAACTAATTAAAATGTCGCATGCGACATTCCGAAAGAACAAAACCGGGAACAGAGTAATTGTGCTCTATATATTACCGTATACAGAGTATTCGTCGTATATCTCACGACAGACAGACGCGACGCCAGAGACTTGTATACGTACATATATCACCCCCTGGTGAGACACCTTTGTCTTGGTGGATTTATATATGGCTATATGTATGTCGTCGAGGGTTCCATGTGGTGTGAACATTGAAGAGGTTTCAATTGAAGTACCTATACTACAAATGTAAACATACGTAAATTCAAATTTCGAAATCCTGATAGCTCTCTTGTTATAGAGATAAAGTCTAATCGCATTATACGGCATCAAACAAAACTTTATCAGGGGTTGGGTTGATTTTTAATTTGAATAATATCTACTAAAAGAGCAAGCGTCCCGTCTGCTGTTAGCTGTTGCTCCTGTCCATAATGATAACTGCGGAACATTGCATGGCATGTTTACAAACTTTGTTATGTTAGTTTATTAGGTTCCCTCAAAACATACCAATTTACCAATCAAATGTTGCTGCTTGTTTGTTGACTCGTTGAAAAATAGTCTAAGAACTATCGAGGTGGACAAAATAAGAGAGCAAAATCAGCACTTGCTTTGATTCGAGGAAATAGGAATAGTTGGGTTGAACTGACTAAATTGTTATTTATGGATATTGATTTAAGATTTCCCAGGCGAGTACAAGTGCGGGTGAATGCTATTTGTAATAATATATTAAATAAGTAATAATCGTAAGTCAATTTATTTTTAAATGTAAATCCGTCATTGGCTCTAAGAATAACTATGATTTATGAAGTGTATAGATTCAAAGAGCTGTGGATTTTGTTAAAATAAATAAAATTTACAGGAAGTGAATACATAAAGTGAGATATGATACGAGCAGTTTTATGATGAAGCGCCCATTGATTTACTGGAACGTATTTTCCATAAAATTTTCATATTAATCCAATAATAGAGGTAACTCGCACACGCGATATTTTGGACTTACGCCAGATTGCAATTTATTATTTGACGCAAAACGCCAAGCGAGAGTTTGGCTAGATATATTATAATATAAATGGCTGTCGTAATTGTGATGTCTATTTGATTTATTATCTCGGCGGCAGTCTGGTCAATGTAAGCATTTATTATTTATAATTTATATGATTACAAAAGAAATTCGCAAAGATTGAGCCGACGCGACGCGACGCGCTAAATTGGCAGACCTTTTTGTCTTTTTTCATTATGTATCTCATCTTTGTTCGCTATCTGACGATATCTCTCTTTGGACATTTTCAACTTTGTTCATTTTCTGTTGATATTTTTGTCTCCGATTTCTGTGTTCACTTGTTTAGTGACTAAACAGCCGGTGACAGATAATATGTGGGTGGTTAATGAGAACTTCACAAAGAACTTGAGTTTCTCCGAATGAGTGTTGTGAATGTCAGGTCTACCGTTTTAAAAGGCATCACTTCAGTATAATAAACTTTACATCCGTTGTGTTAAAGCATTCGTTTGAGACTCGTATTTTCGACTTTTGGGATATGTTAGTAATACGTTATTTGAATATTTTCTTGATGTTTATTGGGCCAGGAAATTGGTTGGATTCGATTTTACTTTGTAAAAATGATTATATTTTACTTAATAAACATATATAATAAAGCGAAATCGACTTCCTATACTGAAAAATATGATATAATATAACTTGTGGAAGTCGGAACATGATAATGTGAGGTCATTGTTTTGTTCATGGTACCGACTTCCACAAGTTATTTCATGCTGGAACACGGTTTCTTTTAATATTAAAATGCGACTTTTGTGTGTGCGCGCCCGTACGCACGCTACACAGCGTACACACTAGTCACTATAGCAAATTTCTAGCGTAATAACAATATTAACAAATATTTTAAGAAAACACTTAAAAAAATAATTTAGTGACAATTCCGCTTAATTTTCCTGTTAAGCAGACGTGACGTCACGCAGGCAAATCGCTTCTACACGAAGGAGATCTTGTCTTGACTCTACGAGCGCACGATCGAAAACTTTCTCGAAGAGAATATAAATATCAACATAAAAAATTCGCGACGAATTGATTGACCATGGTATAAATATACGTTATACATATACATAGGTATGTATATGACTTGGAGATATGGACAAACTGCGTATCCCTGCTGAGTACTGTATCAACCAAATTGTCTACTGCTGAACACAGCCACCCCCTTAAAGGGGAGTTGGCCATAAAACCCACGCTTGGCAGGCTTCTTGGGGATCGCAATTTAAGATATCAGTTCCTCAGAAAGCGCTGCTGCCCACCTTCCGGTATTTTACCTACCCGCACAAAGCGATTTGCGTCCACCTTTATAATAAGAACAGCGAAGGAATGGAACGCCCTCCCAGCGTCTTTGTTCCCTGAGAGCTACAACTTGGAAGTCTTCAAGTATAGAGTGAACAGGTATCTTCTAGGCAAGCATGCTCCACCGTAGACCGCGTCGTCGCTTACCATCAGGTGAGATTGCGGTCAAATGCTTTCCTATTCGAAATAAAAAAAAAACCTTTAGTTGTCTCTAACGATACCCACAGGTAGCAATGGGGGATGAACCCGGAGCCCGGCAACCCACGTGGCACCGGGGGTCTACTAGAGCAAGCATTTGAATCTCTAAACGGCCTCCAGTTCAACTACTTTTCTCGTTATACATATACTATGGTTTCATCATCGGATGCAAATATACCTACCATCAATTCCCCCATCGCTGTCCACGGCAAGCTGCGGTCAGTCATATCATCAATTTTATAGGTACGACTCGCCTTGACATTAATTGATCGAGTTTAGCCTCGAACTTGGCGCCAGTTAGCTTGGCGATATTTTAGGGTTCTGTAGAGGAGAACGGAGATTTTTATTATATTAGTAGAGACCTATCTACACTTATTATAAAGAGGAAAGATTTGTATTATTGTATGTAACGAATAAATTAATAAACTACTTTGAAAAAATATTTCACGATTACAATCATAGATTAGCCCTGATGAAGATAGGCTATAGAATACTCTAGCATTTTTTCTCTGGGGTGAGTTGAAAATTATGTATTTCGCAGCAAAGTTATTTTGCGTCTCGTATCTTCGACACTTTTGTTTCGCTCAGGATTCTTCTATATTTGAATAAAAGTCCTATAGCCAAATAACTTTGCAGCCCTGCTTAACAAATAACATATTTTTCATAAATTATTCTTCTGTCATAATATTTACATTCAAAATTGAGGGGGTTATTTTAAATTTGATTTATGTACTGCCAGTAATACTGCTTACGTTATATCTTTGTACACATACTTTGGGATATAGTTCAGTTCATTATATGTATCGTCTGTATACTGTGTTATGTGCCATAATAAATAAATAAATATTGTACGTTGTCACGGAACCCTCTAGTTTGCGTGTGTGACTCGCACTTGGCTGGTGTTCCTCAGAAACCGCCATCATAAGATGTGTAGGAAGGTGAGTTGACAAAAGTTCAACGACCTCAGTCAGGTAGCCGTGTTATGTGTGTGTGGGCTGGAATTAGGGGTTGTGTTATGCATATTAAATTGAGATGAATGAAGATCCAAGATGAGATCTTGCAGATAAGCTGACCTTTGGTTTTAGATCTTATTTGGTTTTTATGCAGTAGTTTAAGCTAAATTGCGTCCTTTTGCGGCTATTGAAATAGTTTTTGCGGGCCTCATTTAAATCTTATTTGATTATTTTAATTTATATGGTAACGAACAGGAAAACCCAAAAATATAATTATTGTAATACATGAGTGAATTAAAAAATATGTCAAAAAACGTCAACTTCTATGGTCACGTAAATAACGAGAACTCGTACTAGAGGTACAGGAGGACTTTGTATTGGTTTTTGGGACGGTTTTTGGCATTGGTTGGTAAAATTTCTTCGTCAGCACTCTTATAAGTTTCACATTTCTTACCACAAAAAGAGTTATCGTGTTTTATAGAAAAACCTGAAAAGCTTTGTTTGATAACAAAAGCAGAATGTACAAAGCGTCGCGTCGCGTCGGTCGTGTGTATTATTATTCGTACAGCGTATCAGTTTTCAACTAAAATAAAACATTACGCCGGCTGCGGCGGCCTTGTGGAATTGGGATAACTGTTTATTTTTGTTGCACTATTCGTATTGTCCCGTGAGTGCACTGCACTTCACGCGGCGAACCTGCTTCTGGTTTCCATGGTTTTGCGAATGTAACCGTTTTTGTTGCCGTGCCTATTTGTAGCCCTGCTAGCGAAAATAAATCTCAATAACTGCCTGTATGTAGGTCCGTAAACTACTCCGACTTGCGTTACATGCCGAGGGTTTTTTTAATATATTTTTTTTATTGCTGATAGGTAAGCCTTTGACTACAATCTCACCTGATGGTAAGTGATGATGTGGTCGAAGGTGCTAACTGGCTTAACCTAGAATGACTGGCTCTCAAGGACAGCTGCCGGAACACACCGTTACATGCTTGGCGGCAGATTTTCTACTTGAGGGTGGTCGCTAGCCAGGCGGGCATTCGCAAAAATGCCCTTCCACCATGCGGTGAAGCTCAAGCCAGCGGTGGGATTCGAACCATGGACCTGCTGCGTGGCAGTCCATAGCCAATGTCACTGAGCCATCACTGCTTCAAAACATTATTACACATATTTTACTAAAATTATAATTTTACGTGTAATCCAATAGAAGAAAATTATGTATTTCATTGTTCTCAAGCATGTGGAGTGATACCGTTTAGCGATCATTGAGTAGAAGAACAAATATATTTTTTATTGTGATAATAAAGAAAAGAAGTGCCGCATTAGTTGTTACTTTTAGACCATTTTAATTATGTGGTTTTCGCTTATATAACTTAAGTAGTTATGAATTTGAAATTGGTATGTATTATGTACCATATTATATGTATACCGTGTTAAGTTCAATTATTCTGCAAGTGTTTGAAGTGCATCACACTTCCTTCCAAGTCCTAAACTATTTACTCGTACTTGCCGACAGATTTGTACTTGAGGGGGGAGGGCATTTACCACCTTCCTATAACGACCGCCTTCCTAACACAACAACAGGGACCGACGCAACGTGCCCTTGAAGCAGTTGCACGCTCAGTAGTAAGTGCCACTAGCGGCCACCCATCCAAGTAATGACCGCAACGGACGTTGATGTTAAAAATTAAAAAAGAACTTAAAAACGTCTAGGCAAGTAGAGGTACGGGCACTCAAAAACACATTTTGAAGTCTACGTTCCAGCGCTTTTCGAGTTACTCATTTTCATTCATAGGTTCTACTCTTATTTCTGACGTACATTTTCATTGCGTATTATAACACTTACATTTCATATGCTAATAAATTCCTAATAGAAATACATGAATGCGCATACATCTCTATTAAATTTAACAGTACCTAGTGGGACCGGACTGTTCTCTCCGGTTTGCCTTTTGTACGTTTTACAGGCGCTTGTGCCATCCAGTTCCGGGACAGAGAGGCTATTTGAATATGCACTTCGTTGAATTTATAACGAGGATTTTACAGCTGAAGCGATTCGTGGCCGGATTGTGAATGCAATGCATGTCGTGAGGAGTTGCCGTCGGCTTTTGGCAGGGGTCGGGCTAGGCGATAGGCATGCGATCTCTGAGTGTACGATTTCGTCGATTGATGTACGAGTAGGTTTAATATTTAATTAGGTCATCGGTTTTATAAAAGATACGTTACACATTTAATAATAGGTGTAGGTAGCTGGTATCTTTTTTATTTTTGTTTTCTTTCGTCGAGCATGTTAACTGTGGTAGTTACTTACATATAAAACAAACAATAAAATCGCCATAGGGTACATAGTACTCCGAAGTAAGTAAAGACCTAGCACTTTGTTTACTCACACACAAGTTAGTAATTATTGTTCCTAGGTTAGTAATCTCTCTACAAGGAAAAAATTGCGAACATACGAGATCAGTTCGTAATTTTTTTCCTTGTAAAGGGATTCTTTTAGTTCCTAATTTTTGTTCCTATGTAAGTTGATTCCGTAAGTTTGTAATTTATGTTCCTATGCACCAAACTAAGGCGGCATCCGTAAGTAATTTTTGTTCTTATCTACCGGTCACAGTTACAGACTCCGGTCTGTCTCTAGGAATGATTTTGTCCGATACTTATATTGTCTAATTTAACTTCGAGCCGGGGATCGAACCCGAGGACCCCAAGATTACAAAGCAGGAAGGCTGTCGCTGACATCAAGTGGACTTTTAGACTTGAAATTCATGTATGTTTTTCACTATCACGAAAATCGCGATTTTGTGATAATATTGCTCGTTTTATCTTCAAATGTACAACAATGCACACGTTTCTATTAGTTAGCCCTAAATGTTCAAAGTATGAAATGATGTGTACCCGTAACAAGTACAAAATATTCAATAAATATTTAAACAATATATTAGATATTTTAGAATATGTTGTCCGTAATAACGTGATCTAGTACAATAGGGAGTCGACCTAAAAACTAAATATCAGCAACTTACTATAAACATATAGTAAGTTGCTGCAACTCTATCCGCATTAGTTTGTTTGCCAAGCGGCATCGAGGCAAGTTGTAATAGTTTCCTAAGAACTTCCGAAAAATTGCAAGTCGACTTTAAATTGTTTTGTTGGCAACATGGCGAGCATTGGTTAAGTATTGTTAAGCTCGTTGAGAAAAGGTGTAAAAGTAGTGTTTTTATGTGATCGGTATTCCTTTTTGTTCTAATAAAGCTCGTTCTAGTTCGTCGTGGTATGTCTGAACGAGTCGGAAGCTCTCCTGTGTCATTAATCTTATGCGTAGGGATGTCATGTTTGTGAGATGGGTAGCCCTCGAAGGACAAGTTTGCCTTCTGTTATACGTAAACTTGGCTGGAAGCGCTTTTGTCTTGTCATACAACGTTAGTGATAACATGATATCTTTGGTGTTTTCGTGAGTTATTTATCTTAATTTTTAGGTTCCATGACATTAATTTATAATAATTGCTTTACATCTGAGTTCCTAAAAATATTTTATTGTCCTGTAACCCATCTAATGTTAAGCTGTAACCTCTGCCTGTAACAGATGCATTTCGTCACATGTGACGAAATACGGTAGAAATAGGTCACCATGACAGTTCTTCCCCGCAAGAACTTGTTCACTAAGAGTTTTACTGCTACTGAGACCTCCTGAGTTAAATAAAAATAGGAATTATATAATAATCTCTTTATGCCGCCTTACGAATGGTCGGCGCACAACACGTGTTTGAAGATAACAATTAAATTTTAGTAGTAAGTTTGGAAGTAGATATAAATAATTTATATATTCCTTCTTCCTAAGTTTTACTTCCTATTTAAATATTGTATATGGGTTGTAACGGCCTTGTCCGTTACAGCGTTGTGAAAAATATGTAGTGAAATAAAGTTATCTGGTACGTACAATGTTTACATTATTATATAGAATAGTCAAATTAACACGGTAAATAAAATGTTATATATTATAAATGCACTTGCACGCGCACTGCTAGCCCATCGTCGCTACCACATCGGCCAGTCTGAGATGTTGTACCCTAACCTATCCCTGATGACCTGGCTTTACTTTTAGCGGTCTGGTGTGATGTTACTGCCGTTTATTTATGTAACCTGGTATATTAACTTGGTTACAGGCGCGCAAACAGTTACCTAGCAAAATAAACATCACTTTTGCACACAAAGTATTAAAAATAGCCGCATAGCACTCATGCCTCAGAATAACCAATAGTACAACCGCACCGTACTCGTGCTACGTTAAATATTCCAATCATAGCCATTGCCTACCTACGGCTCTGACATAAAGTCTTCTGAACCCTCGTCTTCAGCTCGGTACTACAACGCCGTGACCAGATGTTTAATTAACTTTCCACATTTCTATCATAATGTAGGCTAGTAAGTATGGTAAAAATTCCAAGCAAAATGAGTAGATCAAACTTTTTCTTACAAAAGAAGTACAAGAAAAAGGCAATTTTGTATGTTATAGGGACGGAAAAGAATCCCGGCCTACCTGATGTTAAGCGGTAACCCCGGTCTATATTTGCAAATGCATTTCATCCTAACCGACGAAAAGTACTGCGCCCGTCGCCCTGAGACATACAGTTGTTGAGTCTCATGTGCCTGTAATTTAACTGGCTCTCAAGGACAGCGGCTGGAACACACTGTTAGGTGATTGGCGACAGATTTTGTTCTGGAGGGTGGTAGCTAGCCACACGAGCATTCGCACTCTTGCTCGCTTGATCTTCACTCACTGGATCGAACCATGGACCTGCTGCACGGCAGTCCATAGCTATAACCACTCTGCTCCAAAATTTCTGTTGCATAAAGTAATTCTAGAATGTTTCTCGATGTCTTCTTACTATTTTATTAAATATTTTTGCTCCTTAAGCTTATTAGCTTTATAGTAAAGTTGCTTTATTTACCTTGTAATATATTTTAACAATATTGTTAATTACGCCACTCTCTGTTATGCCTGTCTGTCATCGGGCTGTTGTGAATATTTTGGCATACGGCGTGTTGTCTTTTGAGGTTATTTTTGTATAATACTCTACATAAAACTGGGACAAGCACACTGACCTATTAAACAGACTTGACGCTTGATCTTGATCGTGGGAGAGACACTTGCGGTCTTGATACTTGAGATTAAGCCTCCACAGCTGCAAAGTTCAAACTTAGCGGTATAAGATCTGACAGCGTCAAGTAAAAATTTGCAAGTGAAATTGTGATGACTTTAATATTGCCTTTTACGCTAGTATTTAGATAGTTTTGTTGTGCTAATATTTTTGACTCTACAATTTGTTACTTTTTAGCTACTGGCTTGAGAAAAATATATATGAAACAATAATTGAACATTGGCTCTGGCCAGTGTTTAGGCCAGTTCTGGCCAGTTCAACAGGCTTCCTCCAATTGACGAGTCGTATCGTATCCTCACTTTGGTAAACTAACACATTAAGACGTTGAAGAGCGAAAACTGGTGAAGTAAATTATTGTCTATTGAAATTTAAGTTTGCTCTAGTACCTGCCCTGTATACCATCCATCGACGTGCGACTTCAGATCACGATATGTCCGGTTGATCCTAAATATTTTTTTCTGATTTAATCTAATGCAGATCTGATAGTGATATTGATATTAGTCAAAAATAGTAGCTAAATACTGTATCACTCACTACACTACTAGTACTGTATTATTTAAAATTCCAACTAGACCACATATAGTTTTTAGTTTATCTTGAGATCTCACCGAACACTTCTACACCGAATCATGACATCTCATCCAGTAACGCCCAAACATCTTTTAAAGAGCTTAGAATTTACCATGTAAAGCCGATCTCAAGGCAAAATTGCTATTTGTCAGAAAACTGTATAATTTACCTTTCCAACTGACAACGAGTTGATGCTTCTCCATCCATCATGAAATATGCAATGAGGGTACACAAAACACATATCGACATTATATCACGATTTCTCATCTCGATTCAGTTGCAAGAGTAGCTAAATACTGTATCACTAGACTACTAGTACTACTGAATTATTTGAAATTCCAACAAGACTACATAAAGTATCTAGTTTATGGCACCTGCCACAACGGAAGATCACCGCACACGTACACACCAAACATGTCATCTTATCCAGAAGCTCCCACACATCTATTAACGAACTTAGCCGAGCACAATCTCTCAAAACTGCATAATTTATCTTTCCAACACGACAACGTGTTTAATTCCAACTGGTTTCTCTATCCATCATCAAGCAATGCAATGAGGAGTCCACATAACAAACATCGACATCATACCACGATATATCGTGTCGATCCAGTTGCTCCCAAAAATCTTTTTACGACCGTAGCCGAGCATAAAGCAGGTCTCAAAGCGAAATTGTAAGTATAGTGTATACCGAACTCCCAGACAGATATCGACTTGTTTATTCAAGTGAGATTTGCGATATGAATCTGCGGATTTATAAATATCGCACCGCTTCGGTTTACGGCCATTGGGAAACGAAAGGTTTCCGGATTGATAATATATTACGTTGAGATTATATACTTACTGCGTGTTTTGGGAAGGTCTGTTGATAAAGGTGGCGGATGTTTTTCATAAAGATTCTTTTTGGAATTATTGATTACAATTGGTTTTGTTAATGTAGGTTGCAGCTGTTATTTTTGAATATTTTGCTGTAATGTGTTCCTTACTTGAGGTTTTTTGTATTTATATGGATTATAACTAAAGTAAAAATTTCAAAAACATGTTAAGAAAACAAAACATTAATATATTAGAAAAACACTTCAAAAAATATATCTAGTGACATTTTTCCTGCTAAGCCAACGTGCGTCATAAACACCACGTAGCCAAACCGGAAGAATCGGCTTTGCTAGAAAATAGGCGGAATTGTCACTAAATATATTTTTATATTCTTTTAGTGTTTTTTTTTTAATGTTAATTAAATGTTTTGTTTAACTATTTATATAATATTTGTTATTGTTAGATATGGGTTTTCGAAAGTAACGCCTCAATCTGTTAATTATATAGATATAAATCGCTAATTTTACCAATGGTAATGCCTGATTAGCAACTGTTCATCTCGAATAGTTAATTTAAGCTGTTAATAATTTGTAATACACTTTGGCTTATCAAAAAAATATACTTTAACTGAAAAATACTGAATGAATTCGAAAATAAACCTTTAACTGAAACTAAATAGTATAATGCACTAATAACATTATTTCAATTGAATATGTAAAAATTTAAGTAGAAAGTGAATAGGTAAATTTTGTATTAATGTGATTTTTGAGCTTGCATCTTTTGCACAAGTATCAGTAATTCTTGGGACTAATATTATTGCACAAAGCTTGACGCAAATCATCACTTCCTTTTTCTAAAATAACAACAACACCCTTGTTCCAATAAATAAGTGATTGAGAAAACAACAAAGAAAAAATAAATAGCAATGCGATTTCTCGAATTTTGATGTAAGAAATTGCTTTTTACACCAAAACTTCTCAAGCTAATTAGATTCAAATGCGACCTTACAGTTTCTATCATATTGAAATCAAGTAATTCTACCTGGTTTTTTTTTTCTAGGTTTCAAATCAGTTTTTGATCAAGTTGAGTTTCTGTTTCGAAATATCCTGGGAAGTAACGATGAATTCATCAATCAACATTTTTGTAGAGAGGTTTTCTTTTATGTTTACCCTACTAGCGTCATACTTTTCATCCTACACAATTGATTTTAATGTAGCGAACGCAAAATAATTACTATCCTCAATTTTGCCTACCCATAACTGAAGTTTGTAAATATAGGCGCGAAGTGTATTTATATGATTGATCCCCGCGTTTTCCGTTCCACGGTCTGCGCCACACACGCTCTCGCCTTTTGTTCGTGGACCAAATTATGACTCCCGTACTTCCGTGGACCACCGGCTGTCCACGAACCGCTGGTTGGAAACCACTACTGTATATAAACCCGTAGACTGATTTATCTCTTAAAGATACCTAAAATACTATTTACACGAGTTAGAACTACCTTCCTGCTTACTTATTTCGCTATGATCGGATTTAATACAAATGCTTAGCCAAGATTGCCAACTCGTTCCACTCTTTACAAGCGTTCTTTATTTATCTGTTAAGTAAGAGTCTCGTCGTAAGGAATCACCATTATATATCTACCTTCTGTCATTCGAGAAACGTACTAATATCAATTAATTTAAACCAGACAAGTAGCTTTTATTTACGTCCAGCACTTACGTCCAGTTAGTTGGGACGAGGAGAGTGAATGGGCGAGTTTCAATTCCATTCAAATTACAAAACAATCTTGCTAAATATCGGGCTGCAGCGCTTCAATAGTTTTGATAGTGACATGCTTGAGACTGAGGGCAATCTTTTTTATTTTCATATTGGTGACGTAGGGTATGTGCATTTCCGTTCTTTAAGTTTAAACTAGATTCTGCAGCATAAAAATAGTCAAGTCTAAGTCATAAAAGTAATTTCGATGAGTCACAGCAGTGACCAATTCATGTTTTAGCAAAATTGTCTTTCTTCTTGCTGCTAAAACTTCATGGCGAGATCGGGCAAAAACAGTAAAAGTGCATTTCTTGATATTTTTTATTCTTACTATTTGGGTACACTCGGGCTACGTTGAAGAACGCTTAATGGTTAATTATCGTAAACGAAGCTAGCTTATACCTGGAGAACCGTTTTTTTTAATATTGTGCAGATGTTTGAGTTATTGAATTTTTCAGCCTAAGGAGTAAAAACTAACCTCTAAAATACTGTTAGTGTCCACAAGTCACCGCGTAGAATTCGAACTATTAAAATGTGAGCTCAGAGTGTTTTGAGTCATTGTGGTACCGACATCAACAAGTTTTTTCATACATTTCAGTATTGGAAGACGGTTCCGCTTTTCTTTAAATTATAGACAACTCTCCCATTGAACTCTACCAGTATACATAAATATGGCGCTCTACCAGTGTAAACGAACGTGGCGTCAGTGGAGCAGTTGTTTTCAGCCGACTCTACTAAATCTTCACTAGGGTTCGTACACGCGCGGCCTTGCTATTACTAGCTGTTTATTTTTAATGTTTACCCACTTTCTTAACAGTTATATGTTGTTGTTAATTTGTTATTGTCTCTCAGTTAATATTTTTTAATGAGATTTTGTCGAAAGAAGCAGCCACCCATCCTGTTTCCTATATTGTTGTAAATTCAATGTCATTCCGATCGCTAAACAATCATTAAAAAAAATACAAAAACATCTTTCTTCCCAGATCCTTTAAGCCGGAAACTTGTTTGTTCAACCAATTGCAGCCGTGCCATTAAATATTTATATTCGGATTATTTCGCCAGCATTTATATTGAGTTATTAAAAAAAGATTTTAAAGTAAATTAAAAATGTTTTATACATAAAAAAATCTGGATAGGGTTTCTTAAGGATTGCTGCCGGAACACACCGAAAGGTGCTTGCCGACTGATTTTATAGCTAGCAAGGCATTCGTAAAATGCCCTATCACCTTGCTAATGCTTGCGTGCTTTTTCGTTGATGAATTCATGTAACTGGATCAGGATTGTGCGTAGTGTTGGGGACACCATTATCCTTGTAATCGATAGAACAGATCGGCACCATTTGTATGCCACTGCGTGAAGTCTTTTTTATACTCAGGTTCAGGAGGTAATAACGAACCTTAAATGCATCCCCAGTATCAATTCGATTTAGTCACCATCATTGTCTTCTCTGCAAAATACCAAAAATGCACGGCAACATTCAGATACAGATCATTTATTGGTAAAATGTCATTTACAAGTCAAGTACAATACTAAAATCACAATTTTTATATTAAAAAAAATAATTAATTAATACTGTTATCTACTCGTAGGTACATTCATTTTGTCTGTAAGGTCTTTTGTCAATCTTCTACGGAAGGAATAATTTCAACTTCGTCTTAAAAATATTAATGGAAGCTGCATTTTTAATGTTATCTGGTTACTGACTTTACCGATCTATCGAGACAGTGCCGTGGTGTTGCAAGTCTGTCCTTATGCCTCGTATTATAACAGTGAATAGCTTCACAGGTGGTAATATTTTCCAGGTTTGTTCGGACAAAGAGGCAAACCTGGTACATATATATGTATTGCTGTTACGGTGAGGATTCCCATTTCTATAAAATATGGTTTAGCCGATACATCTCATTTGACCCCCACAATAGAACGGACCGCACGCTTTTGTTGTATAAGCGGCCCTTCCGACTCTGTTCCGTACATGAGCACAGAATGATTACGCGTCCTAAGATGATAATGAACAATTTAAAAGAATGGTTGTATTAGACACCTATTATTTCTGCGAGCTGTTTCTTCTCTCTCTCCGAGAGTATCAATACTAATCTTGTAACATTTTGAGTTATTATTGCTTGCTCGACGATAGTGGTTGAAGACGACATAGATTAACGACCCGATTGTGAGAAAACTTTATATAATATAATATACTAATTATGAGCCACTAAACAGGTGACGCCTTAAATGAGTTCACTCACCCCGTCCAACCTCGCCATACCGAGAACTTGAAAACCCATCCTCGTATATGATAGCTTCTTCTAACCCTTTTAAATAATTTTGATTGATTAAGATACCTGAAAATTATATTCTCACCGACATTTAATCGTTCCAAAGGTAGGGTAAAAGGTAGGGGTGATAAACATACAGTTACTGGATAAATGGGGTACATAATTTTATTGATACGGGTGTGTGAGCCGTGAATGCTTTATAACATGTACAAACATTGGAATCCAGATGGATGGGAGGTTCCACAATCAATATCCAGAAATCCTCGGACGCACCTAATGCCGTCATGGTAATAAAAGGACTAAGGTAATGTTGATATAATAATAACAATAAATTATTATATTTACACGTTGCCTTACAAGTTCCCGAAACTCCCTTTTTCTACTAATTTGGGCAGTGGTTCCAACTGAAGGGTATACTAGTACTGAGTGTGGTGACTCCTGGAGTTATCACAATAATTCTGAGCGCTTAATTTTTATAAGCCACCGTTTATATAGAGAAATATACTGTAGACAACGCGTAAATAGGTTTGTGAGGAATTCAGGGCTAGGTCATTTTTTTTTTTTTTTTTTTTCCATTTTCCACAGACTCCGGGGTCCGTGCCATTTTTGAAGTTAACAGAGAATTTATTGAGTAATTACATTAATAGGGGCACAATCTTACATACTAGGGGAACACAATTTTAAGGAATTCACTATTACTAAACAGTTGCAAACAGATTTGCACTGGCATTCCGAACGGACCAGTGTCCTCAAGCAGCACTCGTTCACGAGTTGACTCGCGTGCCAGCCATCGTCCTCCTCAACCATTGCCGAGGGAAGAGGGCGACCCGACACACGATGCCACTGCTTGCCAACACATTTTCGTGAGCATGACTGGTCAGCAATATGTTAGGTGTAACAGTACGTTGAGAGAATGAATCAGGAAAGATCTGTGCCGCAGCAAATATGTAAACTAGATAATGTGTCGATGATGGCCAAGGTTGAATTGAAAGAAACTCCTGATGTTAACACTCTTCCTCTTGAATAACTGACGTTAATATCTGACAGACAGCAGTTTTAGGAAGTAGGCCCTATAACGTTGTCTGTGAAAAAATATATTTTATTCTCATCAGCATGATATGTAATGACCATTTAAATTCTTATGTGTTGATAACAGCTATGATTTAGGGCGATTGAGTTTCATGAGTTGGCAAATAAATATCTACACGTCAACGTAATGAGATAACTTTACCGTGCCTATTTGAATAAGTTATATCAATATTTTCACTATCATCTTTGAAATAAGTAGGAGAATGTGACGAGGAGTGAATGAATCTAAAGAAGTAAGATGCCTAGTTCGTAGCAAGAGTAAATCAGAAGTTTCTGCCAGACTCTTCAAGGAAAATGCATAACGTTATGTTGTATGTAATTCTGATAGTAATTAGATTAGCTTGAATAAAGTATTCGCTTTCAGTTCGACGATATCGAGCAGCTATTTCTAGGTGTGGTTCATCATGGCATCGCTATTTATACCTTTTTAGAGTACCTTGTAAGAAAAAGAAACCCTTTTACGCCGGCCCTTCGTCTGTTTGGCCTCTAAGTGATGTATTTTTGCAACCGCAGGAGGTAACCAGCCCACATTTTAATATAATACCAGACCGCCCCGGCTTCGCTGGGCTATTTAACAAAAATGTAAAAAAGAAAAAATAATTGTAAATATTGTATTCATATTCTTACAATTATTCTATGTTCATCAGAGATAATGTAGAATTATATTGGTGAAAGAATTTTTCAAATCGATTCAGTTGTTTTTATTATGTTTTTCGTTCCCTTTATAATATTAATGTATATGTGTGAGTATGGCGGATTGCCAAGTAATAATAACATAAAATAAGTGGGGATTCCCGTACAGAAAATGTTTATCCTTCTTGCTCTATCGTAATAAATACGTACAAGAGTCAAACTGGATATGGACATAGTCCAATATCATACGCTTTGTATAAAAAATCATGAACTGTATGAAAAAAAATACGATAATTAGTACATTCTGTGTTGGTACGGAGCCCTCGGTGATCAAGTCCAAACTTGCGTACTTCTTACATTGTAATTTTGCGTCACAAAAAAGTGAAAAAAGATAATTATTTAATATTTTCGCTGTATACATATGTATTCGTTGAAGGACCTCCATAGATGGAGCTGATTTAGTAGGTTAGGTATGCAACAGTTTTATGGGAAACATACAAAAATGAGAATTTGACATTTAGAGAGCTCTAGGTAATGTACCCTACATACATGTTAGGTAAGGATTCGATACTAAAAGGGTTTCTCACCTTACTTAGAATGTATATCTGGGTTGGTAACTCTCAATTTCAGATACATGTGCGACTGTCGAGAAGGTCGCCGCGTCCGGTTTATATCATCGTTTTATTCGACAATCGTCTTTGTCTCGACCTCGTGACGATGGAGTTATAGTGGGAAACGATATGGGTGATAATAACATTATGATCAGCATATATATAATCAGTATAGTAAAGGCGACGAAAATGAAAAAGTGACAGCAATGAATATATTGCTGTCATTTATTCATCTTTCCTTCTTAATCTATTTACCTTGCAACTGAAGAAGCGATTTATTGTTTTGAACTGTTATTTCAAATTCCACTCATTCTTTTATTGAATATTTTCTCTTTTTTATTACATTTTTACATATGATGAACAATCCTTTGACCGCGGTCTCACCCGATGGGAAGCGTCGACACGGTCGACAGTTGAACATGCTTGCCCAGAACACACCAAGTGAATTTTACTTGAAGATGCGCACATTATATCTATGGCGAAATAAGACGCTGCGCTGTTAGGGTGTTCCATACTTCAGCCATAGTCCTTCGCATTGTGAAGGGTTTGAAGTGGTGATGGCTCAGTGGCATTGGCTATAGACTGTTCGAACCATGCATGGTTCGAATCACGCCGCGGGCTTGAGTTTCACCACATGGGCATTTTGCGAATGCCCGTCTGGCTAGCGACCACCCACATCATCACTTACCATCAGGTGAGATTGTGGTAAAAGTTTATCAATCAGCAATAAAAAAAAGGTGGAATGAAAGCCCTTCGTGAACTTTTTGGGATATCGACCATGTACAGATGCTGCGATTCATATATCTGAGTATTTGTTTGCGCATTGCGATAACTCAGTAAACTCAACATGTCCATGCCCACATTGTCAAATTAGTTCTTCGTTAACTACCTAAAATAGCCATATAAATACATAAGTAAGTTTTGAGCGTGTATGTATATAAATAAATATAAATTACACCTAATATAATATTCAAGGTCTGGTCAGTGCCCCTCGGTCCGATCTGGTGATACACACGCTCTGTCCTTGCGAGGTTATTTTCGGAAGGTGCAGGTTCTTTGTTCTGTATTTAAGATGAGTCTGCTACCACAGGATCCGCGGAATTAAATTTGTTTTTTCACTTTCGGGACAAGAATTCGAATGTCTAGATTGGTACCTTGATTGATTAGTTGATCGATGTAAATGGATAATGGAATGGTAAATGTGTAGGTAAGTAAGGTATGAGAAGTAATGCTTCATGGCACCAACTTTCTTGACTTTCTTTGGATTTTTCATTGTTTTGGCCCCACGTTTCGCCAGATATTTTTGGTTCCATATAATGGAGTCTATTGCCACCTACCAGATACAGTTCCAGGCTTCGGAATGCTAATGAAAATTTATTTATCAGAAGAAAAAAAACAATGTCTGTTCAATCCAGGGACCGAAACCAAAACATAGGTCCGATCAGAAAAATATTAAAAAAAATACCGATCACGATGTTTGTGTAGGTCGAATCAAGTTCTTTATATTTATCTAGGTATCAACTTTTTTCTCGTTATGTTTTTATGACTACTCATTATATCTCATTTATAACTACTGGTCTAATAGCTGTTATAATATGTGCTATACGATTTCATTATTATCTTCCACCCAATGGCCCTCTGACGAACGGTCTACATGGACAAAACAAGACAAGACTGTACAATTTTCTTTCGCTGACAATACAACGCAAAAGAGAATATCTGACTTTCAGACAGGAGTCTGTCGCCAATCCTGTAAAAGCCCTATTGGCTCCTTATGTACTGCAACAACTTTCTCACGTTGACCTCACTACCGCTAAGCTGCTCATTTGGCGCGTTTTTCTCTTAGTAGATTTATTATCTATATCTATGACGCATAGAATACCATTGACTAATCAGCGTATAGTATTAAATCTTGCCAACTATATATACAGTTCTGTGGCTGTAATTAAATAGGTAGACATAAATAGGTACCAGAAAACTAAGTAAAATGAACAAAAAAATTTAAAAACCGTAGACTGATTTGGCATCCTATTATATCCGAGTCGGTTTTACCTTCTGCTCTATTATTTAAACATTTATCCTTGTTTGAATTAATACGTATATTTTTTACCTGAATCCGTGTTAGTCCCTGGCTTTTCTCAATCGTAACAGACCTGACGTGCATGATGTCATAAAAAAATTAACTAACTTCATAAGAAGGAGGTTCTTAATTATGTAGGTCTATGGAACTTCGCCGTTGACAGATTTGGAAAGTTATTTTTTATTTTTATTAATACTGTTAGATTGGTCCCATCCCTAAGATTCTATATTGAACAAAAAAAAAAGACTGGCTTCTCTTCCTCTACATTAACTAACATTTTATTCTGAAATCAGCTTATGGAACTAGGGTGAACACCAGTATTGCCTTTTCTTAGATACAGTTAGCAGATAGAGAATTGTCCTTCTAGACCACCTTAGTTGTTACATTACATGTAATGTGCTGGATTGTAATGTGTAAAAATATGTAAAATGAGCGTATTTAATTGTATAAAGAACAATGACCATTACACCTGCTTTCCACAAGTACAGTTCCAGGTCTAAGTACGGTCCTAACTATCCTCTGTATTGAGTTTTAAAGGGGCTATATGACAATTTGTACATGCGGTTTTGGAACAGGAGGACAGCTTCTATGTGAATTTTCCCCAATCTTCTCACATTTAAATTAAAAACTAGAATTCTCACGATAGGCTTATTTTGTTACTGTTGCGGATTCCATGCGAAAGGCGCCTTTGAAAAATGAATAGCAAAATCACTGTTCGCTTATGTTTATTGCTTTTATAATTTTGAAAGGCGTGATATTTATGTCTTTATTAATTACGAATCAAACAATTAGGCGCACCTAAAAGTGATCTTCACCTCTCCCTATAAATATTGAAAACCTTTAAAAAGACTAAGAAACCGGCCCATTGCGGGTCGAACTTCGATCTTTAGAGTTTCAAATCGTCAATACCTGTATAAGAGTAAAAACAATATTATTTATGAATTGGCGTCTACGGCATTTGTAAATAATAAACATAATACTTATATCGAAACTTCGGATATACCCTATCATAACTTTTCTATCAATTGGACCTACCTTGGAGAATATAGTAATTTCTAATAACATATTTAATTTTTGGGTTACATTCTATTCGTACTTACATTATATAAGTTTCAGGTTTTTTACTAGTTCCGTATAAGAACTAGACCCGTGACAGACGGATGGACAGAAGATGTCAGTGACTTTAACAAGGCTTCGTTTTGCATTTTAAGAACCTAAAAACTAAACTAACTAAGTACTAGGAGAAAAAGTATGTGAGAACGTGTGACATAAGATGATTTGAATGTACCTTCTGATTGAAATGTCTTAGAAATGCTATATTCATTAACCATCCTCTGTGCTTGTTTCAGGTAAGCGGCGATGATGATACTAAAAAATATTGGGTAACTCTACATGCTGGTGAGGTCTTCACGATATTATTTTTCACATCTGATAAGGTGGTCTTTGATTACTAAGTCGTCATTTTGAACGTGGCGATTTGGTCGCTGATTATAATAATCTGTGCCTAGGGTGTTTTCATTTTTTAAATTGGATTCGTATGGTTTGTACTTTTGCCATCCATCGAGTAAATATATTAATCAAGTTTAATTTGTTTAAACGATATTCAGTCAAGTTCCAGTCATGTAGATGTCGTGTCTAAAAGGTACAGTCATGTATATGTTACCGACAATCTGTATAATTTAGGTATCCTATTCAATACCTAGGCAATGAATACTGGGGCGTCCAAGCAAAGTATGAAATATTATTGTCCACTACATACTTTACCTAGGTAATGAATTCAATTCCTAGGGATTGTATAGAGTACCTGCTGTTGCACCGGCAGTGTGTAAAATAAACAGATCTTGGTCTATATTTATCAATGTTAACCAGCCTACAAAATGAAAAGCGAATAAAACAAGAAATATAACTTAAAATTAACAATTACATAGTGTGCTCTTTAAAAATAATCGTTATGAAAAGGGTACCTAAAAGTTTATTTCTATTACTACAGTAAAATCTAAATAAAATTAACGTGAGACTTAAAAATCTTAACCTAACCTAACCATTGTTGACTGCCGCCCTCTCGTCCCCTTCTTCCTTGCTCTTGTCTACTACATACATTACCGGCTGCATAATATGCGGTATTGTATAGAATACCTGGGCAAAGTATTAAATAAATAATATTTTTTACGTTACCTACACGTTTTAGGTATTCTATAGATTACCTTGGTATTGTATAGAATACCGGATTATACAGATTACCGGTAACATATATACTACATTTCATTACCAACTAAAAGACTTTATCTATTATAAATATATCACAGTACAAGCTTCAAACTTGGTATCACTGTGCGAAGAGACAAACAGAAATAAATTAAGAAACAACAAACAAAAACTAAAAACCGGCCAGGGACATATCGTACACAGGTCTCACAGACAAGGTAAGTCATCCGAAACGTTTTTTTTTTTTCTCAAAAGTTTGTATTTTTGAAATGAAATTCTCGTGAGTTTCACACATATTTAAATATTATAAATTAAACCGGCAGAAACACTCACGTTGGGGATCGAATACGTCTCGCGGGTTTCGAGCATATCAGATGCTCATCATCAGGGCGAGGACGCGAGAGCTGCGTCTGCGAGCTCCCGACGGGCACTGCGGAATCCCTGGTCGACGTATTAGATCCCCAACGTGAGTATTTTTGGCGGTTTAATTTATAATATTTAAAAGTTTGTATTGTCGAATTTAAGTCGTTATTGAAGGTGGGTACATACCACTACCACTCGCAATTACAAAATCTTTTGCCATGTCACCTAACAGTATGTCTCGGCAGATTTCCTTGATGCCCAGGTATCATGTCTTTGTACCTTCGATTGCATCATCGATTACCTTATATAGGGTGAGATTGTGGTCAATTTGTGATGCCGTCTAAGATGTTGTTCAGGTTAACCTAGAACTATTGTCTCTCAGGGATAGCTGCCGGAACACACCGGAGCCGAACCTGTCCTCTGAAGCACGTGGCACGCTCAGTACTAAATACACCTAGCGGTCACCCATCTAAATAATGACCGCAGTGCACGTTACTTAACCTATTTGTTCGGTTCAGAACGACGCGACTGGACAAGCTCTGCTATGAGAGCTTCACCGAGACACATATGCTCTTTTTATTACTGATATATTGTATTCGGTATAACGTTACTTTGGTCTAATATTTTACACACATATTGTCGATAGTTCTGTTTGGACGTATCGATGTCGCCACTCGCACTGCTGTTCACTACTTGAGTTTAGTTTACTCACCAATTTGACTTGAGTGTTGGTTGCAAGGCTAAACTAATCTATCTTGAACTGTAACTCAACAAATTTAAACCTTTGCCCGCTGGCATACGGTACAAAATTGAACAATTGATAGACTCTAGACTAAATCAAGATTGACATAAACGGAGTTGCGAATTGGAATACAGAAATATGTTGAAATGGATTGTTCAATGATTTAATGGGAAAGGTTTTATCTTCCACTTTAAGTACATCCATATTCATAAATGATTTATTCAAGCTTTGAGTCTGTCTTCTCTTACTGAGATGTGACGTACATAATGCGCTACCATTGTAGAACATTATTGTTAAAGTGGCAGAAGAAAAAATAAATACTCTTGAATGTCCTGTACTTTATATGTATTACTTTTTGTGTTGATCTCTCTCCGCACTAAAGTAAATACTTACACAATACACATATCAGTTTTATTGACGTTAATAATTACAAATAATTTTTAAAATATTCTAGGAAAACAATAAATGTTTCGAATTGGATTCATGGATAGTAGTATAACTCTTTGTGCGAATTTGTCTGGGGTAGTACTGCCACCAAACCTATTTGTATCCCCAAGCAGTAATGTTCGCGTTACTGTGTTCCGGCTTGAAGATACGGGTGCTGGTGAAAATACGGGCACATGAAACTTAACAACTTGGTGTTAAGGTGATGGGCGCAGTGCAGTTCGCCACTTTTGATGACCTGCATCTGCTATAGGCTGAGGTTACCGCTTAACACCAGGTTGGCCTCGTGCTTGTTCCAATAGGATAGCATTAAGAAAATGTTAACTAGAATAAACATGTTTTTCTTTTTACTCTTGATAAGCTAGCCGACCACAATTTCACCTGATGGTAAGTGGAGATGTGGTCGAAGGTGGTATTCAGACTAAGTCTAGAATGGGAAACGCTTCAAGGACAGCAGCTGCCGTGGGGACGCAAGTTAAATGCTTGGCGGCACAACTTGAGAGTGGTAATTAACCAGTAGAAAATCTACCTAAAATCTACATAAAAATGGCTATGCGAGTATGTATGGGACATACTCGTATAGCCATTTTTTGAGCGCCAGTAATTCTAGGTTAGCCTGTACAACATCTTCGACCACATCATCACTTACCGTCAGGTGAGTTAGTGGACATAGGCTAACCTATCAGGCATAAAAAATATATATAGTCGTTACCGAGGTGATTGTTGTATACGTAAAACCAACATTACTTATATATACAAAAACATACACTCAAGCATATATATATATGTCTTTTCGTCAATAATTTTATTTTAGGTCCTACGTAAACACGAATCCAGCCTTTGAAACGTACCGCACACTGTTCCAGAATCTGAACTGCTAGCGATTATTTGATTGTCAGTAAAAAACAATAATCAACCCGGAGATCAAACCCGAGACAAATCTCATGAATTGAAAACACTTCGCGCCATTTGACGAACTAGCTACTTCGCTATTTCTAATTATAGCGTAATTTGTGTCCATACAGCGAGTTAACGCTGGCTAATTATGTAATTAGTTAATTGTCATTAGCTAGCTCGCAGTGCAGTGCAGTGCCATAGTGGATTATACTTTAATTAATTGCGTTTAGCGGCGATTTGTTGTTTTGCAAACAGATATTGGGTTCGTCGTTTATGTCGTGGCAAAGAGATGAATGGGTATTATAATTAGAATAGACTAGATACGGCATTAGTATACCTGACATATAAATTAGCACTAGTGATACAAAAGTTAGAGACTGGTCGTCCGTCCGTCCCATCTTTATAAGGCTATATTTCTTGAATCGTAATAGGACATCATTATTATCAGCCGGAAGACATCCTCTGTTGAACAAAGGCTACCACCATTGAACGCCACAAGGAACTGTTATTAGCCACTCGTAACCATTGGCTACCTGCGACTCTTACGATGTCGTCAGTTCACCCAGTGGAGGCTCTTTCAACTCTTCATCTTCAGGTATAATGTGGTTGAGAAGAGCATCTTTCTAGGAACTTTTCTACTCCGTCGGTTATTATCGGTCGGTTATCGTCGAGTGTGGCCCGCCTATTGTCACTTAAATTCTGAAAGCCATATAGGTAGCGTTGGTTACTTTAGTACCGTACTAGGACTCTATATCTTTAAATATATATATATTTTTTTAATTATTATAAATACAGTATTACAGGCGCTATGGCGTGCTAAGCGAAGAACACATTTATAAATTATTGGAACACTAAATATGTCACGGGCGGGAATTCAAACCGTGTTTTTTTTTATGCATGATAGGTTAGCCTTCGACCACTATCTCACCTGATGGTAAGTGATAATGTGGTCGAAGGTGTTGTCAGGCTAACCTAGATAATTACTGGCTCTCAAGGACAGCTGCCGGTACACACCGTTAGGTGCTTGGCGACAGATTTTCTACTTGAGGGTGGTAGCTAGCCAAGCGGGCATTCGCAAAATTACCTACCACCATACACTCTCAAATTTCGCACCGGATGCCTATTTCACTCGGCCGGGGGATATTTTGTAATCGAATAATTTGTAAATATAATTTATCAAGTTTTTTGTTATATCAACTACATTAGGCATTAAGAGATAAAAAAACTCTTATTTTAACCGTTTTCTAGAATTGTTGGCGCCTTAACCGCAAAGTTTGTTGTATCGATAGTGACCGCAGAAACCTCGATCTACTAAAATTTCAGTACCATCGGTAACTCCATATTTGAGGCCACGTTTTGGGTGTTCGATAAACCTTGAGGACATTCGTGTTTGGCTAGTTTACACCTTCAGTGAAAAAAGGAGTGACGATGCGACGTAAGTCTCTGTAACAGTCATCATAATCTAACCTTATCTCACGTACGAGGGGTCGTTATCTCTAAACAATACTTACCCTAAATGTTTTACTAGCTTCAGTTATTACAATGGCTGTCTGTGTGACGCCAACTTTACCCGCCGATGGGGTTTTTATTGGTAGTATCCTCGCATTTAGTCAGCTATTAAGCTAACTAAATACGCAGCGACCACCAACCTCCCACACTCGTAGAGGTAAGTAGTCAAACGGAACCTTATAACGAAAAATAAAACAAAATATGAATTAACAAAGTCAATGCCACAGTGCGTACTCGTGGTGTCTACGACCTTTTGTCAAAAAACACGATCATGAGAGTTTTTATTTTCTTCTATTTTATTTATACCTGATATATAGCCTTTGATTACTGTCACACTATCCACATATGCTACTAACGCTAAATGAACATATAAAAATATTTAATAAAAAAAAACTAAAAAAAACAGCCTGTAACTACTTAGTTCACACAATGTTTGTGATTGGTCCTTTTGGTAATTGGAACTTTTACTAAAATATCCACATTTTGTATACAAAATCACTTTTAGTCCCTCGGGGATTGAAAAGCTATTTTAGTTGTTGTTTGTGTTTACGAAGAATAAATTAGGTCTTTTCGAATAGATGTGATAAAAAACTTTTATTAGGGAGTTTTTAAGTACCAAAATGTCTGGCCATAGTAAATATTTTTTTTGTATCCAAACAACGATCCTCTAAAGAGGTGTTCACGTTCAAAGTGACCAAAATCAAGGAATCGCTCACTTAAGCCGAGAAATGTACGGAATTCTCTTTAGTCATCATCCTTGATGCAGAATCAGAAAAAAAAAGAAACTCCTCGTTCGTATTATGTTGTTATTTTTGCATTTTCATCTGAAAAGCGAATAAGCTTCCAGAATTACAACGACAGGAAACATTTTTGGAATCTTGCTGAATCCCGTTTGTAGTATTGTTTTCTTTCTTCATGTTTTTGCACATTTATATGTGTTATACTTATGTTCTATATACAAGAGGCAGAATACAATAGAGACAAAAAAAATAACCTAAATATGGAACAGACTTCACTTCACTTGTTGAAGTCGGCACCATGATAGTTCAAAAGTTCCTATTATCACAGTTTTGTGCGCATGGTACCGACTTCGAGAAGTTATTTCACACTTTTGGGTGATGAAGTCGGTTCCATTTTTTGGTAGAAAATTATTTTTCGTTCTTTTTAGGGACTCTCCCTACTTACGGTATCGATTGTCATTCATTGTCAACTACTATATCATCAATATAAGTGAATATTTTTCAGTTATTGGAGTGTAACTCAAAAACAGCTGGACCGATTTTGATGAAATTAAAATGGGGTTCAAACGACAAGCATCAGCTTTCAAACAAAAAAAATAATTTTCAAAATCGTTCACCCAGTCCAAAGTTCAGAGGTAACGAACATAAAAAATACAGATGAATTGAGAACCTCCTCCTTTTTTGGATGTCGGTTAACAATTTAATATTCCGCCGGATGTTAAGGTGCCCTTCGAAGCATGGAAGCGCTCAAATTTTATGCCACTAGCGGTCCAAGTAAGCACTGCAGCAAACATTGAGCATATAAAGAAACATGGTACCAACCTCTACTCATAGGTGGGAGAAGGATAAGAAGATGATTAGATGACCTTCCACTATTTATCTTTTACAAATTGTATGTTGAATCGATTACGCGGATTGTCTAAATAAAGACGCTCTCAGCGAATTAATTACAGAATCTTCTTCTTAATTAACAATCGTCAAAAAAGGTCAAGTGCTGAATAAGTATCTTGCTGAGAATTAACAATGAAATCGTTCAACATCAGGGTTGCCAGAGCAGTTTCGTGATCGTCTTGTTGATACATCAAATGTTTTTTTATGAATACTAATGTATTAGAAGGAAGTTCGAAGGTGTGTTACCATTATCCACCATAACACATATTACCAATTATTTAATTTTATTATTTGCTTTTTAGAAATTTCGTTCGGAAATCTTACTGTATGTGTTTGTTATCAAAAAACAAAGCAAGACATTTTTTAAGTGCTTGTAATTCTTACTAATATGCATTTTAAATAATATGAAAGTAAAAAAGTACATGTACTCGTAGTCTTACTGTACAGTCTATGATTCAAAACAAAAAGGTCCTATTTGTACCCTAAACTAGCACTAAGCACAGTAGTGTTTGGACAAATATTTAATTTGTACATATATATATTTCCTCGTAGGCCGAATAGTATAAATAGTTTCTGACATTCGTTTGTCTGTTTTTTTTCAGTGTCATTTTACTCCATGTTTTGTTAATGTACGAAATTTATGGGATCACTTTTCCTTTTTTGCTTGCTGCGAGTATTAATACCAAAAACGGCAGTTTCTTGCTGTAGTGGCGAAATAGTTATTTTTTCAACCAGTACTATCAGCTCTAACAAAGTAGTCTTATTCGTTTCGAGATTATAGAACATAAATAAAAGTCTAATCGTGGTTTAACTTTTATTTTCATCTATTTGTATTTATATTTCTTTGCTGTGCAATTGTCTGCCTAATGCAGCATTTGATTAACGTAATAAATAAATGCGGCACATTTGCCGCATTAAAAAAACATGTAGGTTATTTTTTAATACGGCAGTACCCTTGGACATGTATGGTAGGAAAGACTTATAATGATTTGGTGGTTATACGTAATAAAGAACCTCCTATAGTTTTACAAAATTCAACCTACGAGTTATACTTGTGATTTCATAAAAAGTAAGAATGACAATAATGATTTGAATATATAAGTCAACAGATAAAAATTAAAAATATAATAAAACTAAGTCTAACCTTAATGTATGTTTTAGAAGTATTAGAAGGCGATGAATATCGTGAAATTTTTTGTTAAAAGTATTCTAGGATTAGTGTTTAGTGCACATTATAATAACAACAATATAGACTAACCAATATTGTGTATCTTTATTATAAATATATATCATTTAAGATTAATTTTTACCCATCAATTTGGTTTGTACTATAATTCTGTTTATCTCAATAAACATTATTATTATTATTATTATTCTTTAAATGGCCAACCCTATTGTCGAGACGAATTCAAATAAATTTAGCCAAAAAAAATTGACCTCTAAAAATTATTTCTCACATATATAATGAAGTTGTGAATCGTCCAATTATTTCAAATGTAACACCGCTATGACGTGTAAAGTGTGTCACTATTGTCATAAGGGATCTGTACCCTTACGTTGAACTTTTGAACAGCTTTGTGCCTTTTGAACCGCTAAACTGAAGGCAGCAGCTTACACATATTACATGCTTTTAGCCTTTGATCACATACGCGCCTGATGGTAAGTGCTCTGAAGTGAAGGTAGTAAACAGGCTTAGCCTAGTATAAGGCTTGTCTCTCAAGGATAGCAGCCTGAACACAACCTTAGGTTCTTGGCGACAGATTTTACTACTTGTAGCAGGCGCGCATTCGCAAAATGCCCGAACACTATGACTGCCAACAATTGGGACAGACATGCAAGGCTAAGACTGCAGTTCTTATCCGTGTGTGCTAATTCTTTATGCATATATAAGACGTTTGGATAACGAATCCTCCATAATTCAAAACATGATATCGAAATTTCCTTCCCTTTTTGCTCACCACAATATGTTTTTATTGTGCTATCCCAATGAAGTTACAAACTATGGATGACATGTCACCTACCAGAGCAGTGAAAAAGTTTCTTGAGTCATCTAAATATATGTTGCATAGAAACTCTTTTTTCTTAGCTATATATATAAACCTAAGCAGCAATGGCTCAGTGCCATTGGCTATGGGACTGCCGCGCAGCAGGTCCATGGTTCGAATACCACCGCGGGCTTGAGCTTCTCCGCATGTTGGAAGGGCATTTTGCGAATGCTTGCCTGGCTAGCGACCACCCTCAAGAAGAAAATATGTCGCCAAGCATCTAACCGTGTGTTCCGGCAGCTGTCCTTGAGAGCCAGTCATTCTAGGTTAAGCCTGTGAACACCTTCGACCACATCACTTATCATCAGGTGAGATTGCGGTCAAAGGCTTACATTGGTAAGCAGCTATTAAAAAAAATCATATTGGTACAGTATATTTTACACGTTTTAAGAACGCAGTATACCATTGCGGACAGATATCACGTCAGACGAAGTAACTAAAACTGACACGTGTTTCACATCTATTTTTGCAATGACTCTATATGTCCATAGTTTTAATAATAACAAATATATCAAAAATATTTGAGGGAAATATCAAATATTAAATGAACTTACAAATTATTGGATCTCTAAATAATTTGTATAATTTGATTTTAGCTCACTAAATATTAAATTAATATTTTAGAAAAAAGACTTATAAATATATCTAGTGACAATTTCGATTAATTTTCATGTTAAGTCGACTTAACGTCATACCTCCCTCCCTTCCCTGAGTTGTGCAGCAACAGTGACGTTGTCGTGAGTGGGTGCTCGCTGACGCGACGTCACTATTGCATGCCAACACTGAAATGTAGAAACGTGGCACTAAAGCCACTATATACGCAATTTAATATTGTCTCATTATTCCACTAACCAGTACCTACTACAAAATAAGTAAAAGTTACTGAAACAAGGATATTATAATAATTATTGTACGTCAACAATTTATTTTATTACAGTGTCAACTTTACTCGTAAATTTATTGCAATATAAAAATTAATATTTATGAATAAACTAAAGAACTTGTCACACTGAATGTATTTCATGTCCAGCGGCCCAGTCAATTCGAACGCAGCTCGCAACCTCTGTAAACATCAGCTGCGGTTTAAATATATTTTGTGTCAATAAGATCTGTTTGTGCGGGCACAAGGAACGAAATACGCATCAGGCAGGGACGAAGAGGGGCTGTCTGCCTGCGAACAGTCGGCAGTGGGCCGGGCAGTTCAACATACATTTATAATCTTACATAAAATTCTCGCTGTTAGCGTCGGTCGCCTAGACCGACAAATAATGTTCACACAGCGGGCTGCGTTCGATTTGCCCAGACCGCATAAAGCAGCACGCATTCAGTGTGACTCGTCCCTTATAAATACAATGTATTCTACGGTACACTCAAGCACAGCAATCTGCCAAAGGGATTAATGAAGTATCTAATACGTCAAATATGTCAAGTACGGATTTATAGATATGTTATCAGTCTGTGCAGATAAATCTTATTGAAAAAATATAATATTACGGAGTGATACTACACAGACATTCTGGAAAAAAGCCAGACCATCGGTACCTTTAACCTGTTGGCGTATATGAAGAATGTGATAAGGGTGAAGGGAGCAAGATATTTCTTGCTATTGCAAAGATTTAGTACTTTAATAGCAGTATACAGCTCTTTGTGTGAGTCCTTCTGGGGAGTACTGACACCGCACCTAAGTATTTAAACACTAAGCAGTAATGTCCTCATTTCTTTGTTCCTGTTTGATGGGTATGGTGCCGTTGAAATTACAGGTACATGAGACTTAACAACTTTGTCTCATGTTGATGGTTACACTACAGATCAACATGAGACAAAGTTACCACAAAAATACAGTTCACCAATTGCGAAAAACTGCATCTTTTATGGGCAGAAACTCTAACTGCTAACTTCAGGTAGGCCTTGTGATGGTTCCATAACGATGACATTAAAAAGAGTTGGATTTTGTAGTATCAGCTCACCTCTCCTCGTAATAGAACCGGAAAGATTCCGACAAGGTTTGCACTGTTTTGAAGTCCTTCGTCTGGAAGTCACGATTGCGCAAAGCTACGGGCACGGGTTTCCGCGAGTAACGAAAAATCGGCCGAAACCTTTCCGGTAAATATAACGCAGGTCCTAGCTGGTCCCTGATAAGTTAACAAAGTATATGTTAAAAATGTGGTCAAGGTCTAGCGCTTTTTGTTTCTTTTTTTTTACATTTCAGAAAGATCAAATGATTGCTTGAGGATACTAAGCCATCAATCATGAATCATGATTCACGAGGAAATACATCTCTGTTCTCTATATCGATCTATGTCCGCTAATGTAATAAAAAATTGAGATTGCTCAGACCACTGGACATCAATGCTATCGAAAGTCTAATTCGATCTAGTAAATACTATCCAAAAAAAGCTGTTACAGCAATTATCGTGTCTCGTAGAGCGGTTTCTTCACTCACCGGCTGCGCGGCGCGGAGGTGTAATGTAAACAGAGCGTGTCCGGTGCATCCACAGCTCACGTCAGGTTCAGCACCCGGCACCAGTTCAGCCATCTCCCTTACACCATATGTAGGTCATACCAGCTTATCGGTCACCGGTCCTCGGATCGCTGGCGGCTGCGAGTGGCACGGCTCACCTCCTCGCGCGCCAGTACCCAGCGAGACGCGGAGGGGCGCGCACGTCACTGCCTGACATGAGCCCGCGCATGCGCTCAAACACGTGAATTATCAGCTGATTGTCATTCTCATATTTGTGATCTCCTAAGTGCTGTGATATCAAACATGGGACAGGCGTTCGGAACGACCAATTCCCACAACGGGGAGAGGCAGTATACCAGGAAGGAAATTGGTAAGCTTTGTGCCGATGCTAAGATATGTTACACACAGCTGGACTGTGATGCAGTGGGTGCAACTATTGCAATGTGTTGAAAGCTGGTAGACGCATGGGAATCTATTGTAACTGGGGCATGCATACACTTAATGCTAGTTTGAGAAATATCTGTATATTCTTCTCTCACAGCCTTTTGTGCCTGATAACTATTACATTCGTGTTTATTTCGACTATTTTTGTTTTCCTCGACCAAATATTCCGCTATTTTGTTACAAGAATATGCGTCACGTACCTGCTTATGTATTCATCTAATTAGTCACTGCAGCTTAGAACAGAAGATTGTAACTTTCCAGTTAAGTCTACAAAACAAATTGCTCAATCTTAACGTAAACAGACAACACGTAACTTGCTCACTACTTATCATTTTGTTTTCACTATAAATTTGGAAAACTCCATGTTTTCAGTGTTTTTATCATGTTTTGTTCTTGTTCTATCGCATAGAAAGAAAAGTGCCTATGTTATCTGCTAAACGTTGGGATTGTGTAGATATCATTTAAACACGCGGATATTTGCGAACGTTACTTTTTGTTATTGTTCCGTATTACAGACATGATAACTAGCCGCCCATGTTCTGTTATGAACAACAATGCATTTTGGATGCGTCATTGTTTTTATGCAATTAACTGATATTTCTGGTAAACGTTGTAGGTAAGTATAAGACTATTATTTATTATGTAACCAACATAATATACATGAAGACTGGTATTTAATTTATATTTGTTCAGTCCCTCCAAGTAATACTCCATATCTTTCCGAGTGATCATCAGAAATGAACCGGCCACCAAATAAGCCGCACGTTAATACTCACGTCGACTTACGTCCCGGTTTTGATGCAGATTAGGCGTACAACAGAGCTCTTTACGTCCAAACTAGAGTTTTCCCAAGCAGGTTACGGAAGACAGCCGGTCGTAAAATACAATTATATTGTTAATTTTTATAATATATATGTGTAGATATGTGTCGTCTGTTCAATGTGAAGTAGGTATGTATCTTAAGTGAGAAAACTCTGTTTATCCCTTTGGAGAACAAAACCGTGACGCTATGTGTTTATATGGCGTCCCAGTAGTCCCAACACATAGTACCGATCCCACACTTATGTGATAATGATAACGGTAGGAATACGATGAATAACTTATGTAATTTGATGACATGTAAGTTAAACTACTAGTAGTAAACTAATGTAAACATCCGCCGTCAATGCTTGAGTCGGTTCATAAAGATTAGAAATGACAGACTGGAACGTTCTTCAACAGCTATTACACGGACATTTTATAAACACAAAATGAGTAAGACTGACTTAATACAGTTACATATATCGATAACATTCTAGGAAACCTATTAACCCCGCTGTAGTTTACGTAGATTAGCGCCTTGTTCGAAGTCTTCATCGGAGCAAACTACACTTGTTTTTTGCGAGATGGTCGGCTTTCCCCGCCTGCTAGTCATTAGTTCAATAACATCATCTCTCAAGATCAGGTTTTACTAGACCTCTTAGCTTTACCTCAAATTAGGTACCAACACGTAACGGCTATAACTACTATTGTTTATTCTATGCTATAAGGAAGTATTCAAATTTGAAATAGAGAAATTCATATATTTATGTATCTATGAACATTTAATTTCGTTGATCAAGTATACTAAAGTGTCACAATAAGGTTCAATCCCCGCGTCGGACATTGATTGAGTTTAACTGACGAATAAAACTTAATTATCATTCCGCCGTCTGGGACGGGAAATGATAATGAGAAGTGTTATGTTAATCTAAGACCTAAACTATAATTAAAGTATCATCCAAAGCGGCTCAGCTGCTTCAGCGTGAAAGAGTAACAAACGCACACACTCACATCCATCCCAATTTATATATTTGTTTACTAATATAATATATAGTTATTTATTTATTATAAAGTTGTTTAGATGTATATTTGACAATATAAAGTATGAACAGATAACATAATTTTATATTAAATACTATATTTCGACGCATTCAAAACAAAAAATTGTTGATACTTATTTTCAAATATGGCTGCGTTCTCAACTGTAATAAGGTGGGCATTCTAATACTACGTTTGCAGTCGAGATGAAAAATTGTCAACATAATATGTACGAGTATTTCTTCGGACTACCAATATGTGTTAAATTTCGCTAAAATAGGTTCCAGTACTAAATAACAAATAAGTAAGAAGTAACGGAAAACCTCACGGACTTCTAAATACATATTACTAGAGCTTGAGAATTTCATATTTTTGATCCAATTGAACGCATTGGTGTTTTTCAGCCCGTCTGAGGCTTCCCCATGCTTAAGGACATATACCCGCCAGCCAAAGCGTGAACTTTTATATAAAGTTAACTTGTTATATAAAAAAAACTCGCATGAAATATAGTGTATTATTAGACCTATCGTTCCTAGCTTAAATCCTTTTTCTTTTGGACTTATAATTTTTTTTTATTATATAGTGTTTAGTATATAGCACTCGTTTTTAGGAGTTATTTGTAGCTCCAGATTTATTTAAAAAGTATAGTACACATGTATAAATAACTTCCCATTATAGAAAGTTCATTATATTCCCCATGTTTGTGGTGCAATAGATATATTAAAAACATGCTTATTTTTCTTGAAAGAGATGCTTAAAGTTGGGTCTTTCTTTTATCTAAAATTACGAGTTTTTGAGCTAGTGTAATTTCTAAACTGTATAATTTAATGAAAATCAGATGCACCACAAACCTACATATTAGGGTAGTGATTACGTAGGTAAAAAATCATTGAGTTTTATTCGCTATTATTAAAATGATATTGGAGCTGCGTTTTGTATGGGCCCCCATACAAAACGCCTCGTTCGTCTAAAATATACCCTTAACACTCCGTGAGTTTCATATTGCATAAAATACGATTGGAAGTTTCCTTACCTCCTCATTAAGATTAAAGCCATTAAGAAGCGCATGCAATCATCTTTATTTACGTATATTACTTGCACCATTGTTATCGTTACGAAGGCGCGTTATCTGTCGACGTAGCGTATCATAATGTGTTTTTCTGTATTGTTCATTATTTATCTGCTTGTTTGTTATTCCGTCGATATCATTTGTGAAATTTTATCGTAGGGCGCCGAAGACGTTTGTTTATGATTTCTCTCGAACATCTATTGTTTTATGAATTTAACTTTAAGTTTCTCAGGTTCTATAATCTAAATTTTCATTATTCTTCTAAGACGAATTGTTAACTTTTTATAGTATATAAGTATCATAAGAATATGTGTAATTAATACGTTATTAAACTTTTTGCTATCCAACGATATATTTAACTCACTTATTAAGTTAACAATGGCACATTTAACTTTTAACTATTTGTAACCACCCACACGTTACCTGTGTTTGTATTATAATAATGCTTGTGAAAACCCGATGCCTGTTTAGAATCACGACATGGTGAATGTTTTTTCTGTATTTCCAACTTACGAAAATCTTACAACATTAAAATGTATACTAGTTAACTCTAGCGCTGTATAATGCAAATATATTCATTCATATCTGAGTAAGGACATTTTTTTTATCACTTAGCAGTATTTTCTTTGTGTTATGATTTGTTTGTCACGAAGAAAAACAGTCTTGTTTGTTTTGTTACTTAGAACGCAATGTCAATGACAAATTCTGTGCTCTAATTTTAGCAAATACATGTTATCAGAGATAATATATTTTATTGTTTCAGTATTTTCCAAGCAGTATTGGAAAGGTTTGAACGAAGTGAAGTAAACTTTTCCAATCAATTACATTATTCGGTTTATTGTTGAAATAACTTTCAATGATATTTACGAGTAAGATAGAACTTTATTGCAATTAATAATATAAAATGATATTGTTAGTACATGACTGGTTATACTATCAAATTAATATACCTACCTATAAACAATTACAAATAATCCAAACATTCCAGTACTTTCCAAATCCAATATTACTTAATTATGTAAAAGTAATTACGTACAAGATATTTTATCTCTCTACATTACCGTCGCGGACGCGAAGAGAAAGTTCGAGTATTAAGTTCCACCATTATAAACCCTCCCATGCATTAATATTATATAGCATATTATGTCTTGATTGGCAACGAACGAGATTTTACATAAGCGTTTGATTGTATTACCCGTTCAGTAGATTAGCTGTTTGTCCAGATGTCAAGTAACCAAAGACTAAAGCTACGGTTTAACAGCTCTGGAACCGGTTACTATTTATTTCGCAAGTCTGTTCAGTTTGCAATCAAATCTGTGCGCTATTCGCACCAGACACTTGCGCACGGAGAACGGGTTTCACAGGGCGCTATATTAGGGCCGCCTGTTTATTTAGCAGTTGATGCAGGCGAGCCAAGTTAACGTTCCCATTTCTTTTTAGTCTTGTATGGTTATTCTAATGGCTTACCTCTCAGTCGTATTTCAATGTTAAATTTGTAGAATGATGAAGTTCCATTTTAGAGTAAAATAAGTTTAATTAATGGTCTATTTTTGATATGGTTCTGGATAGTTTATTGGAAATATATGAAAGAAATGCTGGTACAAAGTGACTCATTGTTTGTTTTTACAAGTAATTTAGAAACATTTACATCTGCAGTCTACGTATTTGACCTTGAAATTACTAAGGAAAATTCCTTTGTTGTGGAAATGTAAATGTATTTTACAATATACCTGTGCGTAACACTGAAGCGGAAGAAATTATCTATCTTATTAAACAGGAAATTGAAAGAAATAATTAAGTGTAGAATAACTACTTCCCTTACCAAGCGTTTAGACAAAATTGTAGAATTGTACAGTTTTGTCTCCACGCTTGGCAACAGGTTCTATAAATTATTCAACAAACTCTTTAAGTATGTACCTACATTCAGTGACAAGCACTTGATTAAATATTTAAGCTACGTCTGAAAGTAGTCCAGCCGGGCGTGAAATATTTATAAAAAACAGTTAAAGTTTACTCCATTTAATGTTTTCAATAACGCATGCTCTGCGGACATTACAAATTTACGAGAGGAAAAATTTTTTTTTTTTTTTTATGAATTTATACATTACTTTTTAGTATCGAATTATCAAATCTTAATGATTATTTTTTTGGGCAGAGTATACCCTCCAATTTATTCACATTTTAATTTTATCGACTTCAATCAAGTACTGTTTTAGTTATACTCCATAGGTAAACTGTAAAAACGTATATGCTGGTATGTTCTACACGTAGTTACCTAATAATTGCAACTATTGCCGACAGTGACCTGTCGTGGGCGAGTGACAATAGATAAACGCAGTATACATCAGTATTTTTTATTTGTTGGTTGCAGAATCAGAAATTCCTTGACGGAATTAAATTAAATACTATTTTTATAGTTGGGTTGGATATGTACATTATTTACTACACTATGTGCCCCTTGGGTTTTTCGGCATAAAATACTTACGTCCTATGTGTTATTCCAGGTTGTAAATTATCTGTATGCGAAATTACATTCAAATCCGTTCAGCCGTTTGAGCGAGCAGATGTAACAAACATACAAACACACTCACCAACTTTAGGCTAGCCTTTGACATCTAGCTCACCTGATGGTAAGTGATGATGTGGTCGAAGATGTTGTTCAGGCTAGCCTAGAATTCCTGGCTCTATATTTTCCCTACAGTGTGATATATACGAATACGCATGCTGAACATCTAAATTACCTATAGGATCCTATAGGATATAATATATACCGTTCTCATATTTTCTACCCTTATCTTTCATTAATCTGGAAGTCACGTGATCCATCAAAATTACTCTTTCAGACAACAATGAGGTATCTTCCTCACAAACATAATATAAGCTTTGTATGCGTCACCCATCCGGATATCGAATTCGGGATGTAAATATACGTAAGATTCGTTTTACGTTGACAAATCTTGTGCGCGAGAAAGTGCCATTAGTCAAACAAGTTTACTATTTTTATTACTGCAAACTATGTATTATTGCAAACGTTAGTTTTGTCCTTTAGAAAGTTTATTTACATAGATTTAATATATTATTATTCTCTGTTTTTTTTTAATTTCAAATATTTTTAATATTTCTGCACATCATTTTATTTATTTCTGTTTAATTATCGTAACTTTACCGATGGAGTTAAATTACCGGGGTAGAATTGAACCTCCGTATGTGAGTCGTAAGAGGCGACGAAGGGAAAGCACCAGATGGGCAGCAGTGCCTTTAAAGCACTGCCATCCTACTCCGCATTCCCCACGACGCCTGCCAAGCGTGGGTATTATGGTGTGCGGCCTCCCATAGTAATTGCCACTGTACCATCGTAGTTCCTAATTAGAAGAGAGAAAATATTTCTACTGGATGACTAAGTAACGGTAGTAGTTGGCACTACATTATATCTTGCATGCGTTTGGTGGTGTCTTCAAAAACAACGCTCAATTATAATGTTACCGCGTATGTAGTTCACGCATTAAATAAATAAATTTTAGCATTATTTAAAGGGGAGTTACCCATATTTTAAATGTCTTCCAAAATCGAGGAGATTTTCAATTCAATTGTATGTTTTTTTGTATGTTTGTTAGGCTATTACTCCCCCAATTATAAACTGATTGTGATTATTATTTTTTGTTGGTTAGAGTGTACCTCCAAAATTGTCCTATTTAAATTTCTCCAAATTCGGATAAGTATTTTTTCAGCTATAGTCAATTAACCGAAACTGTTGTTGCATACCTGGATGACTTAATAGTGATTGCAATTCTTGTTGGGGAACTGCATTTTAGGCGAGTGAATGATCATATAAGTAGTATTGACCACAATACATACGTATCACTGTTAAATCAGAGTGTAACAAATATTCTTGAAGAAACGGCACAGAACCCCCTTACGACACTGAAAAGTATGAAATAACTTGTGGAAATCAGACCTTGATAATAGGGTCTGCGATTTGGATCAACATGGTACAGACTTCAACAAGTTTTTCATACTTTTCAGTGTAAGAAGTCAGTTCCGTTTTTTAAGAATATATATTTTAGTTCATGAGTTTAAGTTTTTTGCTCATATATCTGTTTACTTTGTTCTCGTCTGAATCATAGTATCGAAACGTTGCGCCGCATCGGTTGTTCGCCGGCCGGATGTCGACATGCGTATGCGCAGTTACCCGCGCCACAGTTGAAGCACTAGTTACTGCGTCGTCCGTGCGCGGCGCGGCTACTGCGCTCTCAAGGTTATGGTCGTTACTTAGCACCTTGGTGATGATGACTTGCACGACGAAGAGAACGGTTTCTTTGTCGTTTTTAGGTTTTTGGGTCGTTCCTCAAGTGGTATTGTTTTCAATTACCACTTCTATAATGTCATTGTGCGCTTTCTTCGAGTATTTTGCTCTCGATTCGTGGTTAGATTGGTACATTCGATGGTCCTGAACATGTTGAGTGTTGGTGATTGTGCTTTAGGTTATCTTTTCAACGGTTTGGGGTTATCATATAAAACAATAATTCCACGGGTACCTACTTTATCATATAGAAAACAACTCGATCTTATATTAGTAAAATTTGAAGAGCCGTTAAATATATTCTCTTTTTCCGTTTTATTTATTGTCTCGATTCGGTGAGACTGCAATGTTTGTGAATATTTGAATCTCCTATTAAAAATAACAGTAATTACATGTCATGATATTATTATAAAGTTAGATAACATAAGAGTAAAGGACATTATTATTTTGGTTATTTTTAATTATTATTATTTTTTTTTTTTATTGCTGATAGGTTAGCCTTTGACCACAATCTCACGTGATGGTAAGTGATGATGTAGTCGAAGGTGTTAACAGGCTTAACCTAGAATGACTGGCTCTCAAGGACAGCTGCCGGAACACACCGTTAGGTGCTTGGCGACAGATTTTCAACTTGAGAGTGGTCGCTAGCCAGGCGGGCATTCGCAAAAATGCCCTTCCACCATGTGGTGAAGCTCAAGCCTGCGGCGGGATTCGAACCATGGAACTGCTGCGCGGCAGTCCATAGCCAAAGCCACTGAGCTATCTCTGCTTCTAATTAGTGGTTTAGTTAGTGGTAACCAAACACTACATAAAAAATGCTTTCCTATTTCAAAAGGATTAATTGTGAAATAATTATAAGTTTTTCTCGGGTGGTATATATTGGATTACTCTACTCGCTAAGCTCGGGATTCTACTATAGAAGCCTTCGCTCCGCTCTGAATTGAAAATAGTGCTCTATGGCCCTTTGTAACACAAATAACTATATTTCTTATCTATGAACGTCCACAAGAATACAAAAAGTCATCTCTCAGTAAACTATTAATACTTTATATTTACCAGTTCTGACATCTAGATTCTCAGATATTATTTAAGAATTTCATCTTTATCGATAACACTCATGGAAGACAATTTCACCATAAATAAGAAAAGAGCGGAGGCTCTAGACTGGTTCCAACTATACATATATAGTTTCAGTGGTCACCCAGCCGTGGTTACGTCCTGTCCTGCTCTTCAAGGAGATCCACTCGACGGTGACCACAGACTAACACCAGTTACTATTGGTTTATCGACCGTGAAGCAATCACTTCTACAACTTGAAATGGACTTTAACATAACGGAGCTCAGTTTAAAATTGATTGCATTTGTTATGGTCTAGATGTAAAGCGTGTTTAATTGCCCGATGTTAATTTGGAAATCTGAATAGAATTTTGGATATTGAATAATATCAAGGAAACTAAGCTCCTTTCCAACATGATCAAGGTTGATCTTACTATACTGCCAAGATATTGTTGTTTTAGTTTTTTGAAAAGATTGCATAGTGCAATAAATGAAGTATTAACTTATAGGTGAAGTATTAGCTAATACTATATGGATCACAGAACGTGATGTTACTCAGCCGTTAGATAAAACAGGGACTTTTCTATGATCTTAATATCTGATAAGTACATAAAAGGTAGAATAGACGTTGTTATTGCTTGCAATATATCAATAAATAAAAATATGATCAATTGCTCATCATCAGCGGTCAATTAAGCAATTCTTGGTTAGCTTGAACAACATCTTCGACTGTATCATCACTCACAATCAGGTGAAATAGTTGTCATAGGCTAGCCTAACAGCTATTACAAAGCTAGTTAGTCCTCACTTATTCAGGGTACAGTATTGTAATTGATAAAAGATGAAATTGCCTATAAAAGATAAAAACATGTCTATTGGTTTTGGTCGCATTATAAAAACTAAAATCGGCGTTTTCAGTATTAATTGTTTAAATAGAGGATATGGTACACCGTAGTTTCAAATTCTTAACTAGTTTAGTTTTTTGAGATACGAGTGGATTCCGAACCAAAAATGGTCTAAAATTGACAACATTGGCGGCTCTCCATTTCTTCATTTTTATAAATAAAATAAATATAAATTGATTTTGTTTGCACTTGAGGAAAACACACCCCACATATTGTTTTTTTTAAATTCATCTTCTCACTTATTTTGTATATAATTATATCTGTTTACCAGCTACAGACCCGTGACATACGGACGGGCAGACAGACTGACGGATAGACCATTCTCATGAAGAGACCTCCGTTTTACCTTAAAAGTCCGGAACCCTAAGAAGCATTTACACTGTTGTAGAGTATTAACCAACCTCACCCTCCTAGGTAGAGATCTTTGAGTCTAAAATGCCCTCCAATATCTTTACCCTCACATGCAAAATAATGTGCAGACGCAAAATCACTGCACGCACACAGGTTTAGTGTATAACTAAACTAAAATATTCACGTTTAGTGGAGGGGCGTGTATTTTTAAGCTGAAAAACCTCTACCACCTTTAGGACCTCAATTAGAAATCTCTAACCAAACGCAACGGTGTGATCAACGTGTGTTCTTCAGAACCTGTTCTAATTCTAGATCTAACCTGATATCATCTCTGACTACATAGGATCGGATTGGTAAAAGTTTCATAACAACAATTACATATTCTGTGGCTATAGTTTAGCAGTCTAGCTGTAGGCTAATCACCATGATGTGGTACGAACCGGAAATAATCGCAATACCGAATTGGCCAGATTGAAACTGCAGTGAACTGGAATTGCGCATGCCATCTGCGCATGAACAACTATTTGAAACTTTCTAGGGGTTCTTAAGAAAATCCTTATATTACTACAAAGATAATCTCCAGTTTTTAATTCGGAACTTCCAGCCTTACTGAGGAAGAGGCTTTTCTTATCCTTCGAATCCATATAATGTGAAGTCGCTTTAATCTTTTTTAATGACCAAAACTGAGTATATTTTACGTGCCACGGGTCTGGTCGTATATGGTAAACTATGCTATGATTAATCTCCAAGAAATTAAGAAATTACTATCTATGCTTTTTGAAGAGTTTTTAATCATCATCCAAAAAGTCTACCGATGACCAAAGGTCTCCTCCATTAAGGGGTTTTGCAAATTTGATTTTGCAAGGTTGAGCAGAATTGAAGAAGAATATGTTATTTATTCTATTCCGTCTCTACTTACATGATATTAAGTAGGTAGTGTGAATGTAATGTAAGTTTATTAGTTTCCCTATCAGGCTTTCATTAAGTACTTGAAGTTTTTAAACCGGCAAGAGTACCTATCCGTTTTTGCCAGCAAAAAAAGTTCCTAAGCGTACGAAATAACTTAACCGCAAAAAGATTTTACGATGTTTGCTAAAGAAGATCATAATAAAATGTTCGCTGATCCTTGAGTTTCAACGTAAAAGTAACAAACTACGTCTCGGTGAAGTAAGGCGAATATTTAAGGTGTTTTTATGAAAGCACTTTTTATGTTCCGTTGTTTGGTACATTCTGGAAATCTTTATTAAATAATGGTCTAAACTGATAAGTTAGACGGTCTTTCAATTCTTTATGAAATAAATAATATCTATTATAAATATATAATTCTACTCATTGAGTACAAATATAATTATTTAAAATATATTATGTTCCTTTTTATGTAAATCTGATAGGCACATAATGGAAGGTGCTGATTGAAGATGTTGGTTAAGGCTAACCTTGAATTACTAGACAGCTGCCAGACACCATTTGGTACTCGGCGACAGAGTTTCTACTTGAAGGTGGTATTGGCCAGGCGGGCGTCCGCATAATTCCATACCCCCATGTTATTATGATACTATTAGCTCTTGAATCTAGATTATAGACTGTTGACATATAATGGTGCAAAACTTTTTATATCTTCAGGTTCGTTTTAATTTGAGTTGGACCTCCTCTGAAAAACAAATTAATTCGATTATTTTTATTAAATATTCTGTTTTGTATATAATGTTGACCACATTATATACAAAACGCAAAAATATATATAAAAAACGCACGGAAGCGATTGGATCTTTTCAACATCTGATTTCCAACATTCATGGAACCTATTTTATTTAGTTTGGTAGACTTTTTAATTACATTTGAATCCCGCAACATCTCCACTTTAAGGGTAATTTACTTCAATAGTTTTAAATGCGCGAAAATTTAAGTCGTAAGAATCGTCTCTTACTTTTATCCTCGTATGCCTGACATTGATTGTTTGAAGTATTAAGTATTTACAATTATGTAGGTACCGTAGTGTATTCGCAGATGTTAAAGTTATTAAAATAACTGGAAGTTTTCAAGGCTCCCGTGGCCAGGGGTTAGACAAAACAATGCGAGCATATGGAGCAGACGAGAACGGAGAAAATAAATTACTTACGCTGTGTTTTTACACGATCCTTTATTATATTCTTAACTGTATTATAAGAACAATCTAATATTGCAGCTGTGGAACTTACATTTAAACTTTGATGTTATTACACACATAAATATTTAGTTTTACATTATAGTACTTACCGTAGGCGTCGCACTACTATTATAAATGCGAAAGTGTGTGTGTGAGTCATTGTCAGCCAACACCTTCGAAACGTCTGAAAAGATTTGATACAATCAGGTATATTGGACTCCTTAGGTCCTGGGTTACACAAAAGGGATACTTTTTATCCGGATTCCGCGATATAATCAATTAACACGCCGATGAAGCTAATGCGGATGATCTATAATATTCTGATTTACAATGTTAGAAGCGTTGTTGGTATAGCGGCAGTAACAGTGGACTTACGTCACAGAGCCAAATAGGGGAGGATTCAGATTAATTAGGAACTTTTAGCGGTAAATAAAACAAAATGTGAATTAAACAAAGTTCTTTATCGAGATTCCTCTATGCGCGCTGCGAGTGGCGGGTCGACCTTTTGTTCATCAAAAAATCACGAAAAATTTTGTATATATTACTTTCACACGGCTGTGGTTGTCCGAATGAAAAAATATAAGTTTTTATTTTATGTATGTTATTGGTTATGAATATAACTGGTCACATTTTGGCGCAAGTTGGATGTAAAATTCATAATCGATGATGGTATTCAACAAATGTATTTGAAGTGAACTTGATGCATTTCAAATAAATTTTTAACTATTTATCAAGCATTTATGACATAGCTTCAGTACGGATTTGTTGACGAAATGTCCGTATATATTTTTTCTGAATCCAACAATGATCCTCTGAAGAGGAAGATTCCCTCAAAATTACGAAATCAGAGAATCGTCCGTCCCCTTAACGTAAGCTTCACAACATGTTGGTAGGGCACTGCGAATGCTCGGCTGGCAACCTATCATGTGCATCTGTTACGGTGTTTCGGCAGTCTTTGAGCGCCAGTTGTTAGTGGTCGTCGGTGAAATACTTAGTCTATTTTTATAACATATACGAAATAATCTTAAATATATGGCGCACATTAAGGTTTAATTGAGTTACTCGACTACATGTCAATTAGGGTCAAGGCCGAAACAGCAGTAATAATAATAGGTATAACAACTACCTACCAAACATTGTGAATGACATGATCGCAAATTATTACGAAACTGAAATCATTCGTAATAAAAACAAATATTTTTAAAATTTGTTAAGAAATTATTACGTTAGTGTTTTAGAAAATCATTTAAATAATATAACATTATATCTAGTGACAATTCAACCTTGCATCGTTCAAGACATTCAAACCTTTTTATTACGGTGATTATATTCGCTATCTTTAAAGGTTTTTAAACTAACATGGTCACTTAATTTAAACTACAAGAACGTTAATTAAAAACGATATACTTGCCTTGAAATTTAGTAATTCAACAACTCTAAACGGTTTATATCGCGTATATTTATAACTAGCTTTCCAGGCGCGGCTCCGCCCGCGCGTATGTCGGTTATCGCGCGAAAACATTAACCTCTTTTTGCGCAGTCGGATAAAAACTATCCTATGTTTTTTCCCGGGTCTCAAACTATCTCCATACCAAATTTCATTCAAATCGGTCCAGTAGTTTTGGCGTGAAAGCGTAACAGACAGACAGACAGACAGAGTTACTTTCGCATTTATAATATTAGTACTGAAGTACTGATTATTTTGTCCCGACGTTTCTTGACTTTGCAGTGATCGTGGTCACGGGGTGAATTATTGGTTTTATTTGTCATATGAGTTATTAAGATATTATTTGGACTACCGACCGTCTGAAAAAAAATTTATAAATATATGCGATTTATACCGTTTAAAGTTGTTTAATTACTATGTATAATGATCGGGATAACTAAGACAACATTATGCCTTGAAATGCTTTAAATTTATAGTCCCTTTTAGATAGTTAGCTCCGTTAGCGTTAGTCCGTACAACAGGCGCAACGATGATAGATAAGAGTGACCGAACATCTCACGAGTGTGTTCTGCCCGTGATATTGGGAACTGAGAATAAAATAATATCATGGTACGAATAAATGACCCGTTCCCAATCAATATTCTTGTAACCAGAACCATATAACAGTACTAATAAGTCGAATTCACTTTATATCCAGACTCTAAACCTAACTAATGTATTTAAGGTGAAGGATGATTGAACTCTACGTACGTCCTTTTGTATAAAAAGTGATGTTTATCTTTTACTAACCTTATTTTCCAAATCGGCTTTGTTTTTGTATATATTCACTAATTTAATATTCGGCAAATCCGATGCCGGCATTGTTTGAAACAATTTGAGCTTTACGTTCAGGGTTGAGAGTTGTTTTCTGTTTGTACAGAATAGTTACTGTTAGGTTACAGCCTGGGGTGTAGACACACGTGGAGTGACGCGGGGGCGCCCCGAGCGACCTTGTCATTGGCATTGTCTGAAGCCGTATCACGCCGATTACGTCGGGGAATTCACGTTTGCTTCAGATGCAGATTTAGTTTGACAAGGGGACATATAGTTGTAAGAAATAAGCATATCGAATTGTGAAGAAATAGATACGAAATATTAAAATAGTATATGAAGTGGAGGCATTGTTGTAAAGAAAGTCACCTTTGTTTTTATATCCACGAAGGCGTAGGTGTGTTAACATTTGGAGAATATATGTACTGCACTATATCCATGATATATAAGTAATAACTTAATACATACTTAAGGCGATTAGAGTCGCCAATGGCCTTGAGCATCTGGGCCTAATCGAGCTTACTTTACTCGCGCATCGCCGCATACGTTCCGCGCTCGCTGCACAAATATAACGGTCAAAGAATATGCAGATGCGCGATGCGCTCCGGTAACATGGCACTTTATATGCCTACCGCACTATTCTAGTGAGTATCCGCAGTTGCAACTGCGACTGAGATCAGTATGAAAATTTATAGTGTACCTACCTAGGTTATTCTGGACGTCTTTATTCCTTTTATTTATTTTTCAATGTCATGTGCCGAGTGAAGAAAGTTACTCAGATTTGGCTGAAAATCGATATCTAGGTTGTGCTGAGGGTCATTATTCCGAATTTGTAATTATTTTTCAAATGTCATCTGCCAAGTGAAGAAAAATTATACGATTTGGGTGACAATTGATATCTAGGTTGTTGTAGATGTTATTATTCCAAGTTACGAATTTGTTTTAGGTTGACGTCTGCCAAGTGAAAAGTTTACTTCGATTTGGCTGAAAATCGATATCTAGGTTGTTCTCAGTTCACACACAAACACTTTAAAAACCTGCTGATTTTAGTAATATGCTACATAAACGAGTTTTCCAATTAAAATTACCTGTTATTCGTACAACTAATGCAATAAGATTTAGCCCTTTTATTGAAACATATTTATATAATCAAGTCCTGAATCAGTGCGATATAAAACATAGTTCAGTGTTTGAAGCCAAAAGCATCATTGTTAATTGGTTGTTCACGTTTAACTATGATGAGACTGAAAAAGTTTTATCGATTATATCCTAAATTTATTTAATTGATAATTTTAAGAATTAACCTTTTAATATAATGTTATGTATTCATAATTTATATATTAATAATATACGTATTTATTTATGATTTCTATATAATGATCATATTAACATACATTTTACATACATCCAGTTTATATATATATATATAAATGTCACAGGGTGCGACTGGGGGCGGGCTTTTTTGTAAGTTGTTGTTCTATTGACATTTAATATCTTTTAATTTATGTTAATTGACATTACGGAAAAAAAAAAAAAAAAAATTATACATATATAGTAGAAAATATATTTAATATTTTCATTTTAAAAAATTCGCTTTAGATATAGTAATATACATAAAACATCATACATACAAACACGTATGTAACACAAATTTAGTTAAAATATAAATACCACCTGTGTGGATAATTTATAAAAAAAAGTGTATGAAACTGATGTTATTTTATGGATAATTTGTACTTAAGTTAAATTTATGTTTATAACTATTTTGCGTGAAAAATTGTACTGAAGTCAACTGTGCACTAACCCTTTTACTGTACAGCTCAAGCAGCAATACAAGATTTGGAAAAAGTGTTATTGGCTTTAAAAAAGGTTTTTTTTATTATTTTACTGTTTATATTACTATTATTATTATTCTGGACGTTTTTATTCCAAATTTCGAATTTATTTTTCGATGACGTCTGCCTAGTGAAAAAAGTTTCTAAGATTTGGCTAAAAATCGATATCTAGGTTTTTCTGGGCGTCCTTATTCCAAATTTGGAATTTACTTTACGATGACGTCTGCCAAGTGAAAAACGTTACTTCAATTTGGCTGAAAATCGATAACTAGGTTGTGCTGGGCGTCATTATTCCGAATTTTGATATATTTTTTTAATGTCGTCTCTCAAGTGAAGAAAGTTACTCCGATATCTAGGTTGTGCTGGGCGTCATTATTCTGAATTTGAATATATTTTTTATGTCGTCTACCAAGTGAAGAAACATACTCCGATTTGGCTGAAAATTGATATTGAGGTGGTCGTAGACGTAGGAAATTTGTTTTATTATGACGTCTGCCAAGTGAAAAATGTTACAACGATTTGGCTGATATATGGGTTGTTCTAGACGTATTTTTACTGAATTTGGAATTAATTTTTCTATGACGTCTGCCAAGTAAAACAGTTACTCCGATTTGGCTGAAAATCGATATCTAGGTTGTTCTAGACGTATTCATTCCGAATTTGGATTTTAATTTTCTAAAACGTCTGCCATGTGAAAGATGTTTCTCAGATTTGGCTGAAAGTTGATTTCTGGACGTCATTATTCTACATTTGGATTTCAATTTTCAATGACGTTTGCTAAGTAAAGATGACGTATTTTTAAAACGCTAAGATGTACCGGATAAGAGTGCGAAAATTATCATAATCAATCGTTTATTCAAATATCCTTATAAATAAGATTATAGCCGACGCAGGTTTACTCGATTAAAAACGACGATATAAGAGGAAGAGTTGTATGTTTTATATTATTTTTGTATGTTTTATTGTACATTGAAAAATAAGAAAAGGGACGACTGTGTCGTACGCAAAAATACAAAATGGCGAATGTTTGTGCACCCCGCGCCCCAGCCCTAGCCCTTCTGACATCCGGGCTGGTTTTTGATGCTTATTCAATTGCATAGATAGTACAATCGTATCTGTTAAATATAAATAATGCAACTTCCATACATTACATACACAACAAATATACCATCAAGGCTACCTTAAAAATAGCTACTTCCTTTTAAAGACATTAAAAAACATATAATATAACACATACAGTTATGTGTCGCCTACAGAGATGATCCTCAAAAATTGTAGATTGTTATACAAGGGTTGAAAGGAATCAATCCCCTTACGAGGTATTTAGACATGTGAGAAGGAAGCATTTACTATTAATTATATAAATATCTACAGCTATACTGTAAAAATTGGTTCCATCGTGAAAATGTAACCGAGATACTTTCTCAATTATTAGGAGATTTCAATAATTGATTGATAAGTACGAGTAATCATAATTTTCCTACTCTTATCCTACTGCGGCGTTAGGGAGCTGCTAATCATCCACGGCCAGCAGGTAGGTAAACTCAGGAAATAGGTTTGAAAAGTTTATTAGGCCTTATCAGGTTGCACAAAGTCAAAGTCAAATTAATTTATTCAATTTAGGCGTCTACGACGCTCTTATGAAGGTCAATTACAAATTTTAATATTTAAATATACTAATAATGACGTCCAGAACCATCTAGATATCAGTTTTTAGCCAAATTGGAGTAACTTCTTTCACTTGGCAGACGTCTTCGAAAAATTAATTCCAAATTCGGAATAAGAAAGTCTAGTACAAACTAGATACCTATCGATTTTCAGCCAAATTGGAGTAACTTCTTTTACTTGGCAGACGTCATCGAAAAATTAATTCAGAATTTGGAAAAAAGGCGTCCAGGAAAACCAAGATAAGTATCGATTTGTAGCCAAATCGAAGTAACTTTTTTCACTTGGCCGACGTCATTGTTAAATAAATTCTAAATTTGGAATTAAAACGTCTTGAAAACAACCTAGATATAGATTTTCAGCTAAATCAAAGTAACTTTCTCCACTGGGCAGACGTCATCGTAAAACAAATTCTAAATTTGGAATAATAACCTCTAAAACAACCTAGATATCCATATTTAGTAAATTCTGAGTATTTTTCTTCACTTGGCAGACGACATCGAAAAAAATATTCCAAATTCGGAATAATGACGCACATCACAACCTAGATATCGATTTTCAGCCAAATTGGAGGAACATTTTTTACTTGGCAGACGTCATCGAAAAATAAATTCCAAATTCGAAATGAAAACGTCAAGAAATACCTAGATTTTAAATGTTAGCCCAATCGGAGTTACTTTCCTCACCTGGCAGATGTCGAAAAATGTATGCCAAATACTGAACAAAAACATCCAGAAAAACCTAGATATCGATTTTCAGCCAAATAGGAGCAACTTTTTTCACCTGGCAGACGTCATCGAAAAATAAATTCTAAATTCAGAATAAAGACTTCCAGAACGATCTAGATTTTGAATTTCAGCCAAGTCGGAGTTACTTTCTTCACTTGGCAGATGTCGTCGAAAAATTAATTTCAAATTTGTAATATAGACGTCAAGAAAAACCTTGATATCGATTATTGGCCAAATCGGAGCAACTTTTTTTACTTGGCAGACGTCATCGAAAAATACATTCCAAATTCGGAATAAAGACGTCCAGAACTATCTAGATTTTAAATTTCATCCAAATCGGAGTAACTTTCTAAACTTGGCAGTTGTCATAGAAAAATACATTCAAAATTTGGAATAAAGACGTCCAGAACTACCTAGAGTTTGAATTTCAGCCAAATCGGAGTAATTTTCTTCACTTGGCAGACGTTATCGAAAAATAAATTCCAAATTCGGAACAAAGACGTCTAGAACTACCTAGATTTTGAATTTAAGCTAAATCGTAGTAACTTTCTTCACTTGTCAGACGTCATCGATAAATAAATTCCAAATTCGGAATAAAGACGTCTAGAACTACCTAGATTTTGAATTTCAGCCAAATTGTAGTAACTTTTTTCACTTGGCAGACGTCACCGAAAAATACACTCCAAATTCGGAATAATGACGCACAGCACAACCTACAAATCGGTTTGCAGCCATATCGGACGAACTTTTCTCACTTGGCAGACGTCATCGAAAAATAAATTCCTAATTTGGAATAAGGACGTCCAGAAAAACCTAGATATCGATTTTCAGCTAAATCGGACTGGTTTTGATTTCGAGATACGTTACCCATCTTCACTTGGCAGATGTTATCTTTATGCAGTATTAATTAACCTATATCAAAACACATAATACAATTATCAAAAAAAGCTTAGAACTCCAAAAGATGTATGAAACCCCATACAAACTCTTAATGTAGTAGAGAACCATTTTGTACCCTACGAACTACTAAAGCCGGAAACTATTGACCATAACATAAAAAAAAAATATTATCTTTAGTTTACCAGTTATAACATGAGAGCGTTATAGACATTACTAATTAATTCTGTACATAATAATATATTATGCACCTAAACCTTTCATTGATCTTATTGGTAATGCCGCCCATTGTAAAGTACCTACAACATTGTCTATTTCAAGTTTTGATTCTTTTCATATGTGATAAAATTTGTCTACAAAGTACCGATAGTAAAGCGACAACGCACAAACTTCACGTCGCAATCAAGTTGGCCCTCTGCAGCGAGCGAATCATTACACGCACACAGCTGCGAATCTCGCGTGTCAATGCACTAATACAAAGACAAGATCGTTGTCAGTCGAAAGCGCGAGCGGAGCTACGAGCGACACAACCTCCCCGTGCCAACGCTTGCGCAACACTGCCGCCTGCGTCCGCGCAGAGCACCTCGGAACCGCTAGCGTTCTGAATCTGAATAATTCGACATTTTCTTAGGAAAATATCAATGGATTTACAAATGCTATGTTGTAATTGTAGTATATCTATCTAGAAATTTTATGGTACAATTTATTTCTCAAAAATCGTAGCCGTTTAGAAGGAGTTCGCAATATAAGTCAAGAAATAGTATGTAGTTTGAATTTTTTTTACGGCAAAAGTAATAATAATACCGTAAAATCATATGTTGCAAATGTTGTACTTGAATTCATCTATAAAATATATTTTTTTCAAATCTTCAACTTCAGCGGTTACGGAGGAGTTCGCTTTAGAAAGTACGAATTTGACGTACCCAAGGGCCTTAACCAAAATTTCGCAATATGTTTATAAGTTATATACAATATGGTTATAAGTGTGTGTTTTGTTAGTTTGCAACTTACTATTACATACATAGGATCTGGAAGCAGTGATGGCTCAGTGGCATTGGCTATGGACTGCCGCGCAGCAGGTCCATGGTTTGAATCCCGCCGCGGAATTTGAGCTTCACCGCATGGTGGAAGGGCTTTTTGCGAATGCCCGCCTGGCTAGCGACCACCCTCAAGTTGAAAATCTGTCGCCAAGCACCTAACGGTGTGTTCCGGCAGCAGTCCTTGAGAGCCAGTGAAATTACAGGCACATGAGACTTAACAACTATGTCTTAAGGTGACAGGCGCAGTGCAATTCGTCACTTGTGACGAAATGCATCTGTTATAGGCAGAAGTAACCGCTTAACATCAGGTGGGCCTCAAGCTTGTTCCGTCACATTAACAAAAAAAATATAAAAAAAATAGATTGAACGTCTGTGCACTGCGCAGTTTTTGTGGATTCTAACTTTTTGTGTTGATTTGTTACAGCTCTATTAAAAGGCACAATTAGACATGTTATAAAAATATTTTAGATAAAAGATGGGCATTGCTCTCACTTTTCGCACCTATTTTGTAACTCGAAGTACATAACCTCGCTCCTACTATATCTGTGCTTACTACGGAACAAAATTTGTTTGCAAATAATATAAATTGCCATCTTACTACTTACTATATCCTCTTCAAAAATATTTACTAGTTTCAAATATTTTGTTATTCTCTATCGTCTGTTATAAAAGGCAGCACCACATTTATATAATCGAGAATGACCGTACTGTGTGGTCTACCACTACCGGCCTTTTTCCTAAATAAATATAAATGTATAATATACACTAACGAACACTGATACCAATAAAACTATTTTTCCAGTTCTTTTCTGTGAGTGGTGCACACGGCACAGCATGTATTTTTCTTATTTGTGATAATAAATAGATGCAGGCGTTACTTTGCGGAAACCCATATTAAAAAATAAAAAGTATTTTAATAGATCATTTAAAAAAAAATATCTAATGTCAATTCCGCCTAATTTTACCTGCTAAGCCGTGGCCTCATAAACGCCACGCATCCATACCGGAAGAATTTTCGACGCGTGTCTCTCTTCCAATTTAATTTGGATTGGTTAATTAATTTGTTGCTCAGATTTTTCGCGTTGCGGTAATATTGTTGCGCCGCACGGTACACTGTTTAAACCACGCCCACCGTGGTAAGGTTTTTAGTTCTGCAGTTTTTGAGCTTTATTTACATTTCTTTATATACATATTTATTCGTAGAGTTGAAGGATATTATAGAAACAGTCATATTATAATTTAATTTTATAAAGTTGCAAGTGCGATATTAATTATATCACGGCTTTTACAAAATTATCCTTGCGACATATAACTTAAGTTACTATTGAGATACTATATAACTTAAGTTACTATTAGCTACCCTCAAGTAGAAATATTGCTACCAATATCCGTGTGACACATTATCTACATCAATGAATCAGTGCGATGTCGTTTTTTGGCGGTGATTTAAAGAAGTTTTTGCTGCAACTATTGTCTGTGCACTATGGATTAGACGGTTTACCCTTATCTGACATTGTCCATTTTGTGGCGTCATCACAATACACGCCTGTTTCTTGTTCCAAGTGTCGTTATCATCCATCGTACAAGTCGCCAAGTTATGTTGTGCAATTTTATTGTTCTTTGGCATTGTTATTGTATAATCAAATACTTCCCGTGCCTAGAGTTAAAATAAATATGGCATTCTGCTTGTTCATCCCCGATAAAATAGGTATCTACCTATTTTTGTGTCTAAACACACAAATTTAGACAGTTATTATTGTAGATTCTATGTAAATGTGTTCCAAAATGCTCAAGCGGCTTAACGCCAAGCACGTAGATATTTGCTCGAGCCAAGCATGTTGACCGTTGACATTGAAATTACATGTTTAACTTGTGCTTATTTCAATTTAACATTTTTAGCATGAAGCGACAACGGCAACGCTTTGTCAGTGTTCGCGACAAGCGTAGCTCAATTGCGCAATCATCAAGAATGACGCTTTATCAGAGGACAGTTAAAATACTAATAAAAACGGAATGAATGACGCTGAACGAAATAGGTTTGTTTGTCTGGCGTATCAAGCTGCTTGATCAAGGAAAACAAAACTATGTGCTTGTCGTCAAGTCGTTTGTCCTTCTCGAAACCCTTTAAAAGGAGGCGAGTTTATTATCTACTCGGCATATCTCCATACTTCTGATTGCTACTGATTTAAAATCGAATGAAGGTGACCGACCAAGACATCGAATGCAGGACATCTCAAAACAGACATGACACTTTCACATATACACTTTACTCGTCAACGCAGTTGAGTATGTATAAGTTTGATAAATTGTTTTTACCGAAAAAGAAACTCTGAAACATGCATAACATTTTGATTTCAATTCTCTACTTACATTCGACATTTTGGACCGAATACTGCTTGACGCCTAATACTATATTTATTTGTAGAATTATTGGTTTGCGTACTTTGCGTCATCGTAAACAAGTTTAAAGCTAATTGCAAAGTACCTAAGTCTTATTTGTATTTCTATTAATTAAGGACATATACCCGCCAGCCAAAGCGTGACCCTATTTATAAACTCAACTTGTTATTAAAAAAAACTCGCAAGTAAATATAGTGCATTTATTATACCTATCGTTTCCGGCTTAAACCCTTTTTTTAGTAATACCGTTTAGTATATAGCACTCGTTTTTAGGAGTTTGAGCGAGTTATTCGTAGCTCCAGATTTATTAAAAAAATATAGTACATATGTATAAATAACTTTCCATTATAGAAAGTTCATTATATTCCCCATGTTTGTGGTGCAATAGAAATATTAAAAACATGCTTATTTTTCTTGAAAGTGCTTAAAGTTGGGTCTTTCTTTTATCTAAAATTACGAGTTTTTGAGGTAGTGTAATTTCAAAACTGTATAATTTAATGAAAATCTGATGCACTACAAACCTCGATATTAGGGTAGTGATTACGTAGGTAAAAAATCATTGAGTTTTGTTCGCTATTATTAAAATGAGATTGGAGCTGCGTTTTGTATGGGGGCGTTCGTCTAAAATATACCCTTAATATTGACTATAGGTGTCTCTCCGTCCTTTTAAGGGTGAACTGGCTGGTCACCTTTTTCATACAAATGTAGAAGGGTAATCAGTTGGTCACTTCCTTATTTGGGGTTTAAGGATAATTTACATAATTAAGTTTTTTTGTTATTGAGACTGGACAAGTTCGAGGCCCTCCTGGTGTTAAGGGGTTACCTCTGCTTATAACATTATGCATTTCATCGTTCACCCATCTGCATCACCCCGAGACATAAAGTTGTTGAGTCTCATGTGCTCGTAATTTCACCGGCACACATAGGTACCCTTCAAACATAGATTAGAATATTACTGTTTGGTAGTAGAAATAGGTATGGTTAAGTATAGATATAGGTTTAAGTTTATAAGTGTTCAATGACTTATATATATAATATGAGCAATTTTTTTTTATTGCTATAATTCTATAATCACGTACCATTAGTCACCAAACCAACTATAATAGCGAAAAAATTGTGTAAATTTTGAATTTCCCCAGATAGACTTAGTTTTCTTTGTCTAAAAAATCTGTGCTATGAAATCGACAAATGAAACATCAATAAATGTAATGATGTTATAGGTAAAATCTTCTAGAAGCTTCTATCAGATTCGATACGAGCGAGGCATTCAGCGGTACTGTTTTTGACACGTAGAATTAGATTTCAAATAGACATTATCTATAAACGACGCGTCTAGACGCCAGATTCAAGAACGTATTTGTATCAGTTGGTATTTGTTATTTAAAATAATAAAATGAAAACAAAGATAAACTGTGACGACTCGTCGGTAACTCGCAGCTACTGATATCGTTATCTGTGATATGATAATATGCTAAACGCGTGTTATTGCACGCTGCTGTTCCGAATATATGCTATTGACCTCGTCGGGATTGACTTTGTATTCAAACTTCGCAAAACTATTGTGTCTGATCGAACATTGATTTTTATAAATTGAAATGTTAACTCAAACGTTTTAAAAACTGTGCATTGAGTGTCATTACATTCAAGGGTTGGCGTCAAGCAAGGCAGTTCTCTGAGCCACACGTTGTTTTATGTATGTGGTCTGATATCTCCGTCAGCTTGTGAAGTGATTTGACATGTTTAAATGCGATAAGTTTTATGTCCAGTATAGTCCTATAAAATATTTTATGGTGTGTATTATATTTTATATATATATATATATATATATATATATATATATATATATATATATATATATATATATATATATATATATATATATATATATATATTATAGTGGTCAAAGGGTAACCTCAGGCATAAAAAAAAAAATTAAGGGAAATAAAGAAACATGTGCATATTTAATTTTTATGAATTCACAATTTTGAAGCGGTGGTTTGGGGGTTATAAATTGTAACAAACTAAAGGCTGAAACTATATTTATTTATACCGCGTTAACTATCAACCGATTTCAGGTACTTTATTACCTATATGTCAACCCCGGCCCGTGGGGTGCCGGGTTAGAATGTCTTCCCCCATTTCTTCCGTACGTGTCGTAAAAGGCGACTAAGGAGAAAAATACTAGACGATGGGAAGCACCGCATTCCAAAGAACCGACAACAACTATTACGATCTCCAAGACGCCTACCAAGAATGGGGATTATTTCAATCCACCATTGGAGGAGACCTTGTTCAATGGTAGACATTCAGTTGATGTGATGGTGATGGTGATTCTATGTAAGATGTGTGTATGTGTTTGTTTTAAGTGTATCTAGAAGTGGTAGGAAGTGGATAAGCTCTCGTGCAATATGTACATAAGTGAGGGGCGAAAGAAGCTTTTGCCATCATCCGGGCACAGCTGTTAGACTCATTATATTATGTTATCAAAATTCAGCATAGAGTAATTTCATTAACATTACAACTTTCCAAACGACCAGTACGAGTTAGTGGTGGACAAAACATAATCATTCTAAATCGATAACAAACTCAGACTTTCTAAAACCAGGTCTCAACAGTAGGGGGCGATGTAGTAGTCAGAGCTATTGAACGAGCTATGTTTGTACTCGTACATAGTATACCTGATCTACAGGCTGTCCCGGAGTTATGTACTACTTTAAACATTAGGCAGTAGAAAATTATAGGTACCTACTTGAAGGTGACCATTTTGTTTTAAATAAATAAATGTAACAGGATTTAGGCGTGGGCCAGACAGAAGAGACGTAAGACGGAGACGGGGCGCGGACCTTTGTCTCTTCCGCGTCTCTTTCATACAAAATGTATAGAAGCGTAGCGACGCAAAAGATACAGAAGAGGCAGGGCGCGGGCGCAACGCTTTTACGTCTCCGCCTTTTATTCGAAACACACAGGAGAGACGCGGCGGGGGCGAGGTCGGGGCGCGAGGTGGCATGCCCGCCGGGCGGCATGCCACGCCGCTCCCGCTCTGACTGCGTCGCGTCCGCGACACGTCTCTTCTGTATAATTCAAAAAGTCGCGTCTCTGCCTCGTCTCCGCCCCGTCCTCGACGCGTCTCCGTCTTACGTCTCTTCTGTCTGGCCCACGCCTAAGAGACTTAAATAGACACTCATGGACCAGTAATCAAACCAGCGAAATGTGAAATTTATATTCTATATTTAATACGTTGCAGATCCAAATGAACGATATTTTGGTTTTTTGTTGTAAATTTTGTTTGGGAGAGCGTGGTTTTTGGTGTGAGTAAACGCAGACGTCTGCGGATTAATTTTTTTTTGTTGTTAGGTATAACTATTGTAAACTTGACCACGTAGTATTTCTAGGTTAGCCTGAACAACATCTACGACCACATCATTACTACTCGACTTACCATCAGGTGTGATAGTGGTCAAAGGCTAACATATCAGGCGTAAAAAAAACGTAAAATCGGGAGAGTCGGAGAATCCGGTTTTTTGGGATTTCCCCTATTCTTCTGTGAATATATTCATAAAAACAAACAATTTTCTAATGATTCAATTAATTATCTATGTATGTGTGGAGGTTAATACATAATAAATTAATTAATTTGTTGCTGATAGCGTAAATTTGAGTATTTTTGAAGGTTTTAGATGTAACGGCAATAATGCGGTTTGCCATTCTATATTTTTTCAAGATTATACGAGCAATATTATTTGAAACTCGCGAATACCATGATCACGTAGAGTGTTTACCAAACCTAACTACAAGCATGATAAAACTTGATTTTCCCGCCGAATAACCTAGCCTTAATATAACTTTGTTATGTTGTGTTTAATTCGATGATATTCCTTGAATAATCAACACGACCTAAAATCAGCAAGAAATCGATAAATAATTATCATAATAATAGTCGTTGACAATGAATGAAAATCGATGGTAGCAAGGGTAGTCACTAAAAAATGTTTTTTTTTTTGGTACTTTTGATTTATTATGGTACCGACTTTAACAAGTTATTTCACACTTGAGTGTCGAAGTCGGATCCTTTATTTTGTTGAAAATAAATTCTTAGTGCTTGAGCTTCACCGCATGCTGGTAGAGCATCTTCCCAATGTACGTCATGATAGCTCACACCCTCAAGTAGAAATGTTATCGCTAAGTAACGCTGTAAACTAACTAGTTAGAGGTTTGTATCCTGAAAATGTTGTGTTTGGGTCATGGATGTTTGTAGCAGTAGTGTAGTGTGTATGTGTGGGGCCTATACATACGAATTATTGCGCGGGAGTAATCGTTATTATCTATTTGTATAATCGTTCTATTAAAAAAATATTGTTATACCGATTTCACTTACGTTAATCAGCCGGTTAAAAATAACACAATTGTTGAACGGATTTTACTTTAATCAGCCGTTTTATTTTTACAATTAGGTACTATTGTATATTATGTCATTAAGTGTTTATTGTTGTTGTTGAGGTTGATTCCACCAAGGCTGTTATGAGAGGCTTCGTTGATGATAATATTATATGTTGCTTGTAATTGAGGTACACAAGTGGGTAATGGTTGGCGCTCACTGATCTACCTGGCATCGCATTAATATCGCCTCAACATAAACCGTGCAGTATTCTATGCTTTTTCGGCCGTATCGGCGTATTCGCGATTCGGTACAACCTCGCGATAAGTGTCGTATTCGTCACAGATATCTAGCATATAAACGTAATAAGTTACAGACCTACAATTTTGATTTTATGTGTTAAAAATTCTATAAAATTATTTCCAGTACATGAGGAGGTTTAAGAAAAAACACTTTTGTTTGTGTAATTGTGGGCTATCCACGTCTAGAGATCATTGACTAGAGTACATTTCCTTTATATATTTTATCGATAATATATGTATAAATATATGGAAGGTCATCAAAAACGTAAATTTTAGACCATTTGTTACGGAGTTTAATTTGAAAATTAAACTAGTTAGGAATCTAAAATGTCGGTACATTATGTACCATATCCTCTATTTAACCTACAAATACTGAAAACGCCGACTTACAAATGCAGGTTCGAAGCTGTGATAATCGAAAAAATAAAAGGACTTGTATGTGTTCTTGCAATGCGGAACGCTTGAAAAGCGGCATGGAACTTGCACTAAGCCAATTTTTTTTTAAATGATGCTATTGATGAGCACATGACCCGAAGTGTAACCGAGTGTACCCGGTGTAGCCCGACGCCCATTTCAATAAAAAGCTACTGTGGTTCAATCAGCCAGCACGTTTGACGGAATACCTACTCAGCCGGGTACATTGACAACATTGCCCTTCCTACTGTAATGTCAATGGCCGGGGATTGTACTATACAGAAACGGTACCATGTCGTAATATATATTACATGAGGCTAAGCAGACATGTTTCATAGACATTGTGAGTAATTTGTATAGAATTTTATTAAGTTATTTATAGCTGACAGGTTACAATTTGACCACTATATCAACATTCTCACCTGATGGTGCAGTGATGATGTGGTCGAATGAGTTGTTCAGGTAAAACGGGTATTGGTCAGCTCTCAAGGACAGCTACCGCAACACATTGTAGATGTCGCTCCATCCCAATAAAGAACGATAGGATAAAATTGAGTTATGACTCATTGGCAGTTAGCTCAATAGGATTAGAGCATACCCCGGCTAAAGGGGTGGATGGACCCGGGTTCGAATCCCACAGATGACTTAAAAATTTTGTAATGTAATCCGCAGAGCATACGTTATTGCAAACATAAAAGTCTTGAATAAGAAATAACATTAAAAACTGTCCATTCAGGTATTGTTTTCGAACGCACGGACCCATGTTGCCTTGAAAAGTGTGTATTTAATAAGTTGTTAGTTGTCAGTGTCACGCAACACCTTGTTATGTCTCAGCACCTGCTGACTAAATATGTTATTGTTAAATTAAGAAATAACACTGTGAAGGATTCATTTCACGCTTAAAAACGTTACTTATAAGTTATTTACTGGTCAAATATCTACTGGAAAACTATAATAGGAAAATATGCATGTAATCCGTTCAGTTATATTACAAAAAATTGGCCTTTCTCTGTGCTGAAGTAGGTTAAATTAATAACTTGCTTATATATTGACGACACGTACACAACAATGTATTCGCAAAAAGGTAGTCAAAGTCTGAACAAAGTTTTACGTTTCGTCAGACATGTTTTGGTCATATGTTATAGAGGGCGAGCCGTTACCATATTGATAGATTGCAATTGAAAATGTATTTGTAAGATAAATCCAATTAATTATTGGACCCGGTAATCGAACCCACAACCTCAATTTTCTAAAGCGGAGCTTTGAACCAGGCAACGATACTTGTAATTTTTGTTGTTGATTTTGACAACAAGATATGTTTATTTTATCAAAGCTAAAAAAATTGTGCGATATCGAGAGAGATGACTCCATTTTGGCGGTTGTCGGAAGGACTCGGTCTGTCCCATTGGACATTTAAATAATATAAATGTCATTGAGTCTAATTGGCCCTTAATATACCTATAGTTAATATAGCCCGAGGGGTGCCGGACTAGAATTGCATATGTATGTATACCCTTATCTATGTATACCCATATCTTTTGGTGGCAGTCGTAATGGACGACGAAGGAAAAAATAACAACTGGAAGGTGTGTTTTTGTGTATTACCTCTGATCACCGAAGTGGCCGTATGTCTTGTAATTAAATATACATCACTTCACTTAAAAGTGAAAAATATGTGGTCAGAGGTCGTCCTATATCAGCTTCCAATATCAAAGAACATTAAGTACCAACACAGTTTTGTCAGGCGCAATAATGAACAATGATCAGAGAGTGAAAAAATCAGTTGCTTAAATTCAATTATGTTAATTAAAATACACATCTAAAAGTTAGCACATATAAAATATAACTTATAATTCACACTTCCTGGCTAAATCCCAAACTATAAAAACCGACAGAATTTAATTCAAAACATAGTTTCGTTGAACTCGTTGGTTCCGTTGCTCCATCGGGGAGTTCCTAAATCAATCCGAAACGTTCAAGTGGACATCATTATATTCGGTCGTCGCACCTCGCGCCTGAAGCTTCTATTTTCGCGCGTGACGTTCGGCGGAAACATCATCGTTACTGGAACAGCATTATGGCTGTTTACATTCGAGTACTCCGCGGCCGCGTCGTGACGTCTTTTCTTATGGATTTGAGTTCAGTTTGTTATTTCTATTCTAATCTATTAATAACAATTCGAAACGATTTCGCACAGTATTCACAGAACTCCACTTCCGTTAATGTTACACATACCCACGGTGGTTATTTACTGGTTCCTGGGCGCCCATAGCAAATAATTGGTTAAGCTATTATAACCTCTGCCTAGAAGTTACCGTTTAACACTGGATGTGCTTCGTGCTGTTGGTTCATCACAATAGCATAGAAAGGACAGATAAGAATTTGCCAAAACCCTTCTTCTCTTTCATTTGTATACGTTATCAATCTAATAATAACAAATATTCAAAAAATATTGTAAGTGAGCAGAAAATAATATTATAGAAAATATTTAAAATAAAGGTGATGTCTTCTCCTGCTAAGCTGACGTGACATTATAAGAAAATCGGCCAAATGCGAGTCGGACTCGCGCACGAAGGGTACCATTAGCTATACAACATTAGACTTCATATTTTTAACCTTTTTTTGTTTTAACGTGTGCGAGTCCGACTCGCAATTGGCCATCTTTTTGTACTTGTTGTTAAAGCGGCAACATAAATACATCATCTGCGAAAATTTCAACTGTCTAGCTATCACGGTTCTTGAGATACAGCCTGGTGACAGACGGACGGACGTACAGCGAAGTCTCCTTAATAGGGTCCTGTTTTTGGGTACGGAACCCTAAAAACCACGTTTAGCCTAACGTATGAGGATGATTTTACGACGCATTTCGATTCTACATTTAAAAAGATAGCCTCAAAGTTTTCATGTAAATTTTTCGAGGATCATTACTTTTAACATAATTATGTTTTTGAAAATTAAGAGATTAATGAAGAGATAAATCTATATCACGCTTAGTTCTAGATATAAAACCAGTTCAACCTTAAATGCTGTGACTTTTGACTTCAGCGCCTTGTCCCCCGGCCACAGACCAATGTCGTTCTGGCTTGCTTCTCTCTTATCACAAAGTTATTTATAGAGGATATCATTTCAACCAACCGGAGATTGCACAGCTCACTATACAATATTGCGCAGTAAATGACGCTTGCACACAAATGCATTGCAATACAAAGATGATATCACCCAATGAGTTTATCTCGAACCATCATAATTAATTATATACAAACCCGTATCATATACTTGTTGTGGCACTCGGGCACAGATTAAACAACAGTATCAAGAGATAGTACAACAAGTTTAATACTAACTGTAATGCAACTGTTGTGCTGTGAATTTCAACCTTCACTAGGATGTTTTTTTTTCAAGTACATTTTATTGCTAGGAGAGAGTGATGTTATCATTAAGAAAACTGTGATTTTATGAGTTTGTTTTTAGACAACGAAAAACAGAAATCTGGTGATACATGGATTGATGTATAGACTACCTAGTTCCTGCTAATATCTTTGCAAATGTTTCTGCTGTTTACGTGATGCTAAAGTTTGAATGTGTGTGTGTTACTTTTTTACCACCTACCCTCTTATAAGCATTGGATTTTGATGAAAATAAATTGCCGTATAGTCTGCAGGAAGCGCGATTTAATAGAATTATATAGCGCGTACTTCTCCATACAAAAAGAAAAGCTCTTTTCTACCTCTTAATATTGCCCGATTTCATAAAAAAACAACGTGCAAATTGGACAATGACATAGAAGGTTCCGTACCAACATTTGTGTGGAACGCTTGTACCAAAACATTCGTTATATTTTCATACAATTCCAGTTCTCTAGCGAAAGTTAAACTCGCATTTTTCCACTTCTTGTTATTTGTTGTTATACGTTTAGAATTAAGACTAAAATTACACTAGTTGATGGATACAGCAAAAGTAAAAATGTTTACGAAACAGTGTTTTCTATGTGGATCCACACAAAAAGCAAAAATAAAAAGTATTTATGGCTTTTTGTATGGGCCGCAAAGAAACGGGTATATGAAAACAAAATATAACTTAAAAATATAAATACGATACATTCAAAACCTTTGAGCAGTTATTTTAAAATATAAACTAAAATAAAAGTTTACAAGTATAGGATGAAATAAACCTTTTTATTTATTTTTGTTCACTGTATGAAAAACCATAAAGAAAAAAGGTGATTCTTAGTTTAGAATGAATAGCAAAGTAAGTAGGTATAGTAATAATATTTTCTCCGACAGTTAAGAAACTTCACAGTCTATAGATTCACGTTAGCTGTTGCACTGAACGTGATCCGGTTAGGAGCCCCGACCCTCGTTAGATTTACTGCCTACAAACACATCGGACACTGGAATCGCATATTTAATGGCCACAAACAAAGTTGAGATGATTTCTGCTTGCCAAAACTGAATTTATATCGCCGTTCGACGATTGCGGGTACTTTTGTTAGATTAATAGCTTGGCTTTTAGGGAGATTTAGGCGCTTTATGTCATAAACGCAAATTGACAGCGGCAACATTCATACCTGACTTTCTTGTTATGGTCACTTTAATAACATCAGTTTATGATATTAATGACTTAGATATATATAATTCAGTATATCATATAAAACAGCTTGACGAATGTTCAGCGAAAACATTGACATTTTTAATATGAAAAAGATCAGTCTTTTTTATAACCAAAAAGGAGGAGGTAATCAATTCGACTGTAGGTAGGTTTTTTTTTTCTTCTTTTGTATATTTGTTACGCGATTACTTCGCCAATTATGAATTGATTTTGGTGATTATTTTATTGTTGGGTAGAGTATACCTTCAAGTCGGTCCCATTTAAATTCCACCAACATCGATGGACTAGTTTTATGTTACAGTCAATTAACTGAAAAAAGAGTTTGCTTGAATGCACGATGTAATGGTTATTGCAACTCTTGTCGATGGTGAACTGTGTTTTAGGCGAGTTACAATGATTACAAAATAACAAATTTACGAGAGAAAAAAATTATAGTCATGTGTAATTTTTTTCTCTCGTAAATTTGTTATTTTGTAATGTAATTCGCTTAGCAGGCGTTATTGCAAACTTAACAATATTTAAAAAATAAGAGTTACAATGATCTTGTAATCAGTATGCATTACTGAAATGAGAGAAAATTTAAAAAAATACCTGAACCTTCTTCTTACATTTCAACAACTTAAACTTCTTACAATGTATGAAATACTTGTAGAAGTCGGACCATAAGTGAGGCCAGCGCTTTCATGCTGTTTAGTACCCATTGGGACAAAACGGTATTCTGATGTTCCGTGTTCAAATCGCGCTGGAAGTCATCTTACCGATGGGGATTTCCATACCTTTTTTTCACAAATACCCATTACGACCCATTACGATCTTTATATGAAGTCAATGGGGATATATGGAACAAAACTAACTAATTGAACAAAAATATTTATAATAATGAAACAAAACTAAAATTACACAAAACCCCATAAATAGAGAATGTTAACGGGGATAAATATACAACCCATCTTTTGCCTATTAAAAAGAAAAAGGTACGTAATAGTGTTTTAAAATAGCTGCCAGTAGCAGACAGGGCAGAGTTACAAAATCTACTGAAAATAAGTGCCCTGTCAATAGAAGATTCTTCTGAAATGTCTTTGACCATAGTTTTGTATTTACAATTGACAACCTTTTTCAAGTTTTGTCTACCAAATAAACGTACAATTGAGCTTGCCTCGACCCAGAATAAAACGAAAATGAAAGCTGGCCATTTTTTTTTCATTAATAGTAACATCAAAAAAAGTTGTGATATGCACAACGGTTTATAAAGGCAATAACAGATTGTCACGTTATTAACATAAATCCATAAAACATGATAGTCAGAGCAAAAAGAATTCCATTAGTGTGCAGCTGCGGGTTTTGTTGTAAACACACACTCGTTTAACATAAACGGTCGGAGTCGGAACCTATCGATGATGTTTCTGTTCGCATTGTAACAGTGGATGCGAAACTCTGTTATGATGATGCTCTATAAGAAGAAATATCGACCATGCTGGTATTTTGCTGTGCCCGAGGGGGTCCATACTAATCTATGTACCTATTACACTTACATAGTTTAAATTTTTTAATACCTTGTACTGTATGGCTGCAATAAATATCTGAACGTGAATCTGAATATATATCGTATTTTTTCCATTATATCATCCTGATACTACAATAGAGACCGACGAAAGCTTAACGTGCCTTCTGAAGAACGGAAGCGTTCAGTAGTAAATGCCGCTAGCGGTCACCCATCCAAGTACTATACTCAGTCAACATTGCTTGATCGGTCAAACTGTTACACCTGCTGGGTCAGTCTGTTATTCCTGTCTCTACAATATCTAACGATATTTGATAAAATCAGTCGCCGGCACCGGCAGCTGCCTTGAGAGACTGCATCGTTGCCTACCATCACTATCGTCATAGCAAAACCAGACCAGTAGTTTGACTTCATGTAGTGGTACCACTAATTCTACTATTTCTATTCACATCACTAACAGAAAGTCTAGTCTGACTAGATCTAGAGATCAGTCTAGACTTTGACCTTTTTGTAAGAAAATTACAAAACACAGTGCAGTCCCACTCAGACCATGTGAGTGTAACGTGTATGTGTATATTCACTTAAATATTCTTGATAGCCTCTTCTAGTGATTCCTTACAATCCTTACATCCTCAACCAGGAGTGAAATGCAGCTGCGAGCTCCGTACTTAGCTATGCATCGACTGAAACTTTTTAACGTCGAGAGACGCAATTAGAGGCAGCATTTAACGACGTTTTTACGTTTTTATTCGTGCTCTTCGTGCATTAATCCGAGCTTTTATATACTACTTTATCGTCGATTTTACGATTGAAATGGCATTGCGGACGCACTTGGTCGTATTTAGGAGTTTGTTTAACTTGGAAAGTTATGTTTGGGTTTTAGATTACTATCCTAAGTCGAGAGCTAGGTCGAGCGTCGTCGATTGGATTGGTTTTATCTAAAGTTTATCTTAACTAAAATTTGCATGTCAGTTAGTGAATTCTTTAAAAACATAAGATGCTTAAATAACCTAGATTGTCTTATAAGTTGAAGAAAGCTTGATGATCATTGAAATAAAATTAAACTTAAATCATTTGTGCCCCAAGTCGCAGGTAAAAACGTCCTCAAATTTGGTTTGAAAGTTTTTTTTTTTATGCTTGATAGGTTAGCCTTTGACCACTATCTCACCTGATGGTATGTGATGATGTGGTCGAAGATGTTGTTCAGGCTAACCTAGAAAGTTTTCCTTTGACTGTTTTTTTTAATGGAATTGTTATGGATCAAGTACGAGGCTTATCTGATGTAAAACGGTAATCAATGTCAATAACAGATGCAAACCCGCACTGCGTCCGGCACCCTGAGACCTACAGTTGTTAAGCTTTATGTACCGTCATTTATAAATAATTACTCAGTATTGTCCTATATTTTACTTTTCATCAGATAGCTTAACCTAAGCTATGGAGGAACAATGAGCGTCAATAGCTTACCCAAGAGAAACATCGCATGTACAAAGCCACAAAAATCTGACTATACATATAAGCGTATATGTAGATGAAAGCTATTTTTTGTGTTGTAGCTGTACATATATACATTATAGAAGAAAGGAATACGAAGCACAAACCAAAACACTATTGTACCAGAGCATTGCATTATAATGCGGTAATTCAATTGTAATTGTACGACAATTGCGCCGTAATTTGTCAGGTTATATAACAATGTCTTTATTGCCGTCCGCAACGCAATAAGGTCAAGGAGCGGCTGCTACTTATGTAATACACAAACTACTGAAAGTTACAAACATTATTCACCACATCTCATTAATGCCTCAAGAATGAGAGAATCGACATTTACGACACATTTGTAATTCTTAACTTCTAAATCCAGGTTTTAGCAAGTTTTACCTAATGTTAGCTAATGTAGGTCCAGGCAGAGGTGCAAATATGGTTCCTCTTATTAAAATTTTCATGTTTTTACAAAATACGTTAGTTTCAAATCTTTAGGAATAATGGTACCTTTTTTTATTGTTGATAGGTTACCCTTTGACCATAATCTCACCTGATGGTAAGTGATGATGTGTTCGAAGGTAATAATAATAATCCCACCTAGCCGTTTTCGGCTGCAGTGACTTGGGCTTTGGTTTTTTTTTTTTTTTTTTTTTTTTTTATATATGAAATTTTATTTATTGACTTTGATGTTTAGCCCTTATATGACTAACATATCCGATTTTAGCGGTAAACGTGCGGTTACAAGCACCACACGTTAGGATTCCATTTATATAGTTATAATTAATGTTAGAAGGCGGTCTTGCTTTAAGTTGATCTCGCTTAAGGTCCAGGACTCGCCTTCTATCCTCTTCAAAATTGTGTACTTTCTCCTGTTCATGTCTTCTCCATTCTGGCCGTTTCTCGGCAAGGAACTCCCAAAGAGAAGGCTCAATACTGCATCTTTTCATGTGTCTTTTCTGAACATCTTTAAAACGTAGGAACTGGCCACCGCTTTTCCGCTTACCAAGTTCTAGCTCAGAAAAGAAGATGCGCTTCGCTTTCCTCTCGTTTGACATCCTAGCCAGGTGCCCGCACAAGCGCAGCTGACGCCGCATCAGATAAGCTTCTATGCCGCGGACATTGGCTCGTCGCAGAACATCGGTGTTTCTAACCCGATCCGACCATTTTATATTCATAATGTCACGGAGGCATTTCAGATGGAATCTGTCAAGCGTATGTATGTGTCGGCGATACAAGCACCACGTCTCAGATGAGTACATGATGTTTGGCAGGATAATCGCCATGTACACCTGTATTTTGGTACACAATTTAATGTTATGGGAACGGAACACCCGGTCACGGAGTTTGCCAAAGGCAGCCATAGCACAGCCAAGCCTACTGTTGATCTCTGAGTCGAGGTCGCCCTTAGCTGTTATGCTGCTTCCCAGATATTTAAACTTGTCGACCTGCTTGAGTGGTTTTCCCCCTAGTTGTAGATTTAATGGAACTTGGTCTTCAGTATCCATGGCCAGCACTTCAGTTTTAGCGATGCTTATTTTAAGGCCAAACTTACAACAGGTAGTGTCAAGCCTGGTTACAAGATCTTGGAGTCCCTCAAGTGTATTAGCAACAAAACACAGGTCATCCGCGTACATGAGTTCGGTAATAAGGTCATGTGACACTTTTGTACGAGCTTTTAACCTGGCAAGGTTAAAGATACCGCCGTCTGTGCGATATCGTATGCGAATACCTTCGGTACTGTCTTTCAAAGTCTCCTTCACGACGGCAGAAAAATACAAAGCAAAGAGAGTGGGGGCTAGAACACAGCCTTGCTTAACGCCACAAGTTACTGGAAAGTGCACTGATTGCTCGCTATTAACTTTAATACTGCAGGTCATGTTGTCATAAAGAAGTCTTATCATTCGAATGAATTTATCAGAGCAGCCAAGTTTGGATAAAACTATCCAAAGTGCTTCACGAGGCACACTGTCGAAAGCTTTCTCTAAATCTACAAAACAGAGAAAGAGTGGCTGTTGCTGTTCTCGACTTTTTTCCTGTAGTTGTCTTAAGGAAAAGATAGCTTCGCAGGTGCCTCGGTTGGGTCGGAACCCAAATTGAGTCTCAGGCAGTAATCTTTCGGAAATCTCCATCAGGCGATTCAGTAGTACCCTTGCAAAAGCTTTTCCAGTGGCGGAGAGAAGTGAAATACCCCTGTACGAGTTGCAGTCCGAGCGATCGCCTTTGTTTTTATACAACGGACAGACCAGTGAGACCCCAAAATCTGAAGGAGACTTTTCACTTTCCCACATCTGTTGAAAGAACTGCCATATCTTGCGATGTAGTTCATCTCCTCCATACTTCAGTAATTCACCAGGGATGCTATCAACACCAACTGCTTTCTTATTCCTTTGAGCCTTCATAGCATTGATAACTTCCTGGAGAGAAGGAGGGTGACCTAAATCATCAGACCGAGATAAAGCGGGAAGAGACTTCAAGTAATCTAGGTCAGTCAACCGATCGACGTTGAGCAAATCATTAAAATGTTCTACCCAGCGATTCAGAACATCTCCTTTGCTGACTAGAAGAGTACCATCTGCGGATTTTAAGGGCACATTTACTTTTTGCTTTACATTTCCTATCAAGCTTCTTATCTCACCAAAGAAGTCACCAAGTTGATTGGTATCTGCAAGCCATTGAATGTTCGAAGGTGTTCACAGGCTTTACCTGGAAATACAGATTCTCAAGGACAGCTGCCGGAACACACCGTAAAATGCTTAGCGACAGATTTTCTACTTGAGTATGGTCGCTAGCCAGGCCAGCATTCGCAAAATGCCCTTCCCCACCATGCGGTGAAGCTCAAGCCCGCGGCGGGATTCGAACTATGGACCTGCTGCGCGGCAGTCCATAGCTAATGCCACTGAGCCACCACTGCTTCAAATCAAACTATTATTAAAATACATCTGTTGGAATAAAGTATATAGTCTGTGTATGAGTCCAAGAAATATATATATTTTATATAAAGCATGAACTTTCTACATTATGAGTTGTTTGTTTTTAACATGTTCTTGTATCTTCTTTTACAGGTACGTACGATCAAAATACACCTACAATATAAACACCGATAACTTGTAAGTACTTATCTAGGGTAAAAGTTAATGCGCAATATTTGTATGTTTTATTGTTTATTTTTATCTATTACTCACCATAACTGGTAGGTATTGTCTGTTATGTATTATGTATGTTCATTGTGTATTGGCTATTATATAAAGTAATTATATGGCGAAGTGAAATTGACTTATCACGCCGTAACGCAATAATTATGATAGGACAGGTTATTGTTTGTGTCTGTAAATAATACAGTGCTTCAGGTGCCACAATAGATAATATGCAAAAGCAAGTAGTCTTGTGTGTCATCATTGATTTATTATCTATCTGGAGCTTTGTACCCACAATTACTAACAGATGGACTTGATAATATCTTCTAAGAATCGTCGGATCCTTGACTTGCTTCCTACTAATTTTCATTTTTACACTAAGAAGGTTAGGGATTAGTCAAATACTACTATTCACATCTCACTCAAATGTAGATAGAACCACAAACCAAACACCAACTTTCGAATATAAAAAAACCATAAAAATCGGTACACACAAAAAAAAGTCGAATTAAGAACCTCCTCCTTTCTTTGAAGACGGTTAATGGCCCTAGGGTGGTCGCTACCGAAGCAGCTCCAGCGACTCTGCCGTAATGACTATGTCATCTACAAAACGAAGGTGAGTGATTGTTCGCCATTGATGATGATGGCGAATTCTTTCCTAATGCGTACTTGAACAGTTTCGGAGTAATAACGTCTCCATGCCTCACGCCTCGTTGCAATTGGATTGGTTTCGTGCTCTTGTCCTATACTCGAATCTAATGTTGGCGTTTCTATATAAAACTTCAGCGCTTCAATATACCTGTAGTTAATTTGTACCTAATTGCTGAAGAGACTTCAGTACGGCCCATAGGTTTCGATTAAAACGAAGGCTTTTTCATTGTCCACAAATGCTAGATATAACGTTTAAATATTATTATCTCTAGTTTTTGGTATAATCTGGCGGATACGCTCCGGATGTGGTATACGGTGCCAAAGCCTTTTCGGAACCCAGTTTGTTCGGGAGGCTGCTAGTCATCAAACCTACGAGCAAAACGATACATAATGAATATTCAAAATAGGTTCTAAATATGGCTCAGAAGCTAAATGGATCTGAAATTCTTTAATAAGTTTATGTCACTATTTTGTAAATACCACTACACTACCTGCTCCACGCTTCTGGCGTTGTACCTTAAAATATGACAGAATAAAATAAATTCTGAAGGACTGAGAGTACCGGTTTTCCACCCGCTCTCAGAAGTCTGTCGTGATTCCGTCATCACCTGGCGCCTTGTTATTCTTACGCTGTTTGAGAGCCATTCTAATCTCGTATAGACTGATGGCCGAGATATCTTCGGTATAGTGTAGGCCCTATTGTCCTGAGCTGTACTGACACCAGGGTTGATAAGGTAAGTACCGATATAAAATGAAAAGTGCCATCACGTCATTAAGACGTTAATTACACTCTTTGCGGTATCACTTCCCGTACTACAGTTTGTCATCGCCGCTTATTATTTTATCTAGCCAAGAATCACAATGAGTCATTGTGATAACACGTCAAAACTTAGTTATATTGTGCAATAAAGATTTGTGAACTAGTTTCGAACCCGCTCCGGACTTTGTTCGCATGCTCTAGTCTTTAGAGACGCTCGTTTTCCTTTCGAAGGTTTGGTGCTAGGGTGGATAGTCAACGGCAACGGCGCTGCTACGGTGGTCGTTAAAGTAGGAAATTGTGTGTACTTTTTTTACAGTTTGTTGTTTGATGCAATGTTGCATATTCCGATGTATGGACAGTTTGACACCGATTATTGGTCGAGTGTTGGAAAACGTAACTTTCAAATATCGAGGTCCTAGGCTTAATCAGAGCCGAAATCCAGCTATGGATTTTTCTGACAATTAAAGTTTCAATAGAGGTTTGAATTCTGACAGTATTGATAGCCCGGTCGGTGCTGTAGGCTCGCCCCCTATTCATTTTTGTTATTATTTATTATTGGCTAATCGTGGGTTTTAGGCAACTCCTGCTAAAAAAAGATGCTCCTGATAAAAAAAGCGTTATGATTGTTTTAGGTTTTATGTATCTATTGGTACATTTATCTCACACCCAAAAGTTATTACCAACACTGCCAGTTGGTAGTGGGCTAGAGCATTTGGACTGCTCGTGAGTCTTCAATGTCTTGTAGGTTGTCTAAATATTTTCAATGTAGAATATAAGATAGTAGTAGTGCGAAGTATCGTTCGTAATATTTTGTTACTAAAGGCATAGTGTCGGAAAAAAAAACTAGTCTAGTTACTAGTTTTCATAAATAATCTGTTCCCAATTTGAACGCCAACTGACACATGGGGTGTGATGAGGTAAGGAAGATGATTTAATTTACAAATAAAATTCTTCTAATATTTGTAAGTTTGATTTCAAGCACTATCGCATGCTTAGAGAATATTAGATGTACAAGTAGGGGAGAATTGGGGGTTCTGCATCTGCATCGCTCTCGCTTCGCTCGAGCTCGCGATGCATGACCCCCAATTCTCTCCGTTATATAGATCACAACTGGCATTCTTCTTGATATCAATGGGCTAAGTTCGGATCGAGCTGTTTGCACAATCGTCCATCCTTATTGTAACTTTACAAGATTTAAGGATTCTAAGAGTGCTTATGCATTAGGCACCCCTAGTTATTTTTAATCCGAACGGTTATTTTTTAAAATTAAATAGGATAGGATTTTATTAAAAAGATAGGTAATTTTAAAAACATTTATTTTCTACATTCCATTTCTGAAGACAAATTACATTTCTTAGAGCACAGTATGAAGTATGATATACACAACAATAAACATCGGAACATGAAATATACTTTCTATACAAACTTAGTAAACTAGGGCAACCATAATCCTCTAGATCGAAAATACACTTACTAATTCCGTCATACATTATATTATCTTGTTCTAATATTTTCCTTAGCCATCTAACTTTTTCTGAACCTTTGACATATATTTTACAGTTCCTTAAAATTTCTGCAATATAAATCTTATGATAATTATACGGTATAAGTCCTTCTTTCCAATAAATGTGTCTATTTCTTTCAATCCAGCATACTTGTCTTTTTTCTGTTTTTGTTAAGTCATAAAACGGGAAGGGTGGCTTAAATACAAGATTTATTATTTGTTTATCAAATTGTAGTGCTATTTCTTTTACAATGAATTCATTAGAATCAGTTTTGAAACCTTGTACGTCTACAATTGCATTCATGTTAGTTTACGTACAATATTACTTAGTGGTTTGTATTCAACAAGCCGGTCGTTCACAATAAGGCAATAGGCTGCTGTATTATTTGGAATTTCTTGGGCACTTTCAATTTCTAAACGTACATCCACTGGTCCTGATTTTAAATTTTCATTTTGTCGTGAACAGTCTATTATAAACAAAGGAGCTTTCTCTTTAAATTCGTTAATGTTTAACAACGGATCAGCTGGGAGGTTGTAATAAGACTGACGGAATTTGGCATATAATTCGTATAATATATTATACTTATTTTCATCGAACTTTATGTTTAGTGAATCATAAGGATAATATTGGGAATTTAAAAATAATGTAACGTTAGTCAAATTACAGTGATCAAATGTAGAACTATCTTTAGTTTTGTTATTTTTTCTATTAGTTTGTAAACCAAATATAACATATCGAGGCTTTTCTAATTGAGAAGCCGTTTTTACAGACCATGAATGCTTTGTGGTTCTTGGCAACAAAGGATATTCATATAAGTCCCAATTTCTAAAAGCCATTTGTATAGGTTTATCTTTTTCTAGAAATTTAAGTAATGAAAGCCTTTCTCGGTCAGAAACTTTCACATGTGGTACGCGCCATTGAACTCTCAGTATATCTATTTCAATACTGTCATCTTTATCAATAATAACACTGTTATAGTTAGTGCTGCTTCTATTAAGTACCAGTTCATGTTTGCAGTTTAAAATTATTCTATTATAATCTTCAGCAAACCCTAACATTTTATTAAGTGGTATAACAACACTAAAGAAATCATCTTTGGAATTTTGACCATTTATATTCCAACCCCATACAGCAGCAACTTTGCTCTCACCGTAATTCATAGAAATATATGATTTTATAGTAGAAGAAATTCCAGAGTTCCTGATACGATCTATTTCTACGCCATTTATTTCATATCGAATGTCTTGAAACAGATATGATATTGGATTATTAGTAAAATTGACAGGTTTTTTAGTAGGATGGCCTGCAGCATCTTTTCCAGTTACCGTAGCACGTCCTTCGATGTAAATAGAGCTGGCAGATGGTAGTACATATATGTCTTGTTGTTGGATAGATATGCGTATTTCATCATTGGCTTTAAAACTGTTATTGTATGGATTATATGTATGTATTTCGTAACTCTCAATAGAGTTGTCGAAATGTGGTGAATTATCAATATCGAGAATATTCATATTTTGAAACCCAGAGCTCGTAAAAAATCTTTATTCTTTTTTGTTATTTTTTTTACTTTGGGATTTCTGATACGTCTATGCCTTTTGAAAGCATAGCTGATAATACCGTTTTTTAATTTTGGTTTTGGTGATATAATATTATATTTTTTTGTGTTTTGACCAAATACAATCATTTCTGCTTGCGTAGATGAAGGCTCATCTGAATTTCTTCTGCACCGAAATCAATGAGATTGCCTTCTTGATCAACAACTTTTACTGTAATTGATGATATGTTGTTGTCTTTTACGGGAAAATATATAATATTTTTAGGTTTTTCAATAAACCGAAAGCTTGGAGGAACGTTTGGTACAAATTCATAAATAATGTGGGAAGATAAACCATTAATGTACGAGCCGTGTATTAAATCACATTCGATCCTTATGACTGTTGTTGGAAGAATGTTCACTGGATTCTCTGATACATGCCATTTATTAGCTTCTAGTATTTCTTTTCGAAAACCTAACATGTTTCCCATACTATTTATTACTTGGAAATTAACAGGTTTTGTGCAAAAAAGAGAACATTTTGCAGTATTTGAATTGGATTCAATATTGAGTTCACAGTCATCCAATTTGCTATTTAAATAGTCGGCAATGTCTTGTAAATCATAATTTCCATTTGGAATTTTTAATCTTTTATTTTTTTCACCGTAACTAAATATATTGTTAACATCTGATATATTTGGTATAACATTGAAAACAGAGAAATATAATAATCCGCACTCATAGCTATGATTTAAAGATAGAGGTGGATGAAAAGTGGTTTCTAATATAGATTTCTTTCCAGAAAAACTTAATGAGATAGACATAGTCGTAGACTGTTCTACAATTTATACTAAACTGGAGAAAACATAAAACACATCCACTATTTATTTGTTTGTATTACACCAAAACTGTTCTAAAAATTTAAGGCATAAATGACCGCAGTTATACGTATTATTTTTTTGATGATTATTATAGTTATATAGAATGTTTCCCTTCATCATATATTTTATAAATTCCTTAGGCGGCCTCAAGTTCCCATAGCTATCAAAATATTCAATGTAATCGTCAATTTTCACATAGGCTACCCAATGAGTTCCAGGATTTATTGAGCTATCTAAATTGACGACACCACACTCAATAGGATATGGTCTTTTAGGTAAATTATCTCTCATAAAAACACCTCTAAAGTAAGGAATATTATTACAATATTTCAATAAATCTATATTTGTAAGAGCCCGACTAGGCAACCGTTGATTTAGTTTTTTTTTTTTTTAGATAAGTATAATCCAAAACCTTTTTTATATGGTTTAATGCATAGCCCTTTGCCTATAGTTAAACCTTCCAATTTATCATGATGTCTCTTTAACTCCGAAAGACGTTTTTTTGCAGCTTTGTATTCGTTGTACGTTTTAAGGATTCCGGATACTCCACCAGCCAGACTTCCAGCAGCTGATAATCCCGCAAAAATAGGTATTAAAGGAAGAACACCTCCTGATTTTGGTAAAGGAATAATTCGTGGTAGTTTAATAGGTAAATCTTTCGTTAAATCTTTTGCTGCAGCAAATGCCAGTTCTATTGCCATTTTTTTACATTTTGGTTTCATTTTACGAATCTGCTTTTTAGTGTGAGATACAATGCTTTTAAAATTCTTTTTCATTCCAGAACCAGAAGCAACTTTGGCCAACATTGCTTTATTAACCAATGAAGCTGCTATTTTTTCTCCGGGACTAGCATTAGCAGAAGTAGTCCGTGTCTTCGCCATTTTTAGTAAAATTATATCTGCCTTACGCCGTTTATGTAAATTAGATGAATTATTGTAGGCTATATCGTGTTGTTTGCAATATTCGTCCAGCTGATTGATGCCTTTATCCCCACGAGCCAGTCTTTCTTTTAAGCGAGTTCCTGGTCCACAGAAATTATATCCTGGTAGATGAAGTTCAAATGGCAATTTGTTGATTAATCTATTCAGAAGACTATCTTCCGTCATAACCAGATGGAGACTGAATTACAATTATGTATAATCAATCTTTATAAAACATTCGTTTTGTTAATCCAACTGTTTTCACTGGAAGGGAACCCGAGCCATTTAACGTAACACCTTTTAGCTTTTTTTTTCAAAACTTTTTCGACAAGATAAACATCAGGGTGCTGAGTTTTTTGTAGTTCTTGTATATAAAATGCACCTAGTATTGGACGATGCCTCATGTCCGCTAATAAATAAGTTATTGGGTCAGTGTTTTGCACTTTGATGATTTTGAAAATTTCTGTTGACCAATTCGGCGTATACCCTTTTTCAAATGTGCCTTTATATTTACTTATGCGCACATAATCATTGGCATTCAATTTCTTTCTATATTTTTCTTTAGGGATAGAGGTAAGATTCTTTTTGAACCTCTCCAGTAATATATCTTTATTTTTTTGTTTTACTTGTGCTGGAGACATACCAATTGTTCTATGAATGGTATTGTTGTATATGTCAATCACTTTATTAAGAACTTCGTCATACCATATATAGTTTCCTCTGAAACTGAATTCTTTGTAGAGCTTATTTTTCAATGTTCGGATTAATCTTTCTACAATAGATGCTTTTTTAGTAGAGTAAGTGGAGTAGTGATTTATTTTATAACTATCCACAATTTTTTTGAATTTGTCATTATAGAACTCATTGCCTCTGTCCGTTTGTAGGTGTTTAGGCACTCGTCCTTTATGTAATAAAGATTGAAAAGCTCGAGTGACAACTTCTTTTTTTTTACTTTTCAGTGGATATGCCCATGCGTACTTTGAAAAAGTATCGATAACGGCTAAAATAAAATTATGACCACCGTTAAATTTAGAAACAGCTTGCATATCTATTAAATCAGCTTGCCAAAGGTCATCAATATCTTTCATCACAACATGTCTTCGAGGAAAATTTACCCTTGCATATTTATGAATCTCATTTACCACACTTTTTTTGCTCATGTTTATTATAATGTTTAAATATTACTTCTAATTTATTAACTCGATTATTTAATTCAATAAGCAAGTTTGTGTTAGATGAAATTTTATTCAAAATATTAATGAGAGATTTATCAACATATTCTTTGGTTGCGCTGTCATTCAGATCAATTGGATGTTCCAAATTTTTAAGGATCTTATTTTGGGCGTTTAAATTTCCATCACTAGATTGTTTTATAGAACATTCGCTTTGGATTATATAATCTTTTTTCTGTTTTTTATATAGGTGATGGCCGAATTTGTTGACATTCATGTTTGAATGATTCTTAAAGACTAAACAAATATTCGCAACGCTTAGTCATTTTATTCTTTAATTATACCAGCTTCTTTTAACTCTTCTATGATTGAAATAATTTCATTGTCATGATTACTGTTACCAGCATCTCTAGATGCCACCAAAAGCATAAGTCTTTCAATTAATTCATTAGGATCGTCCCAATAAATAAAATCTGTATTTGATTTATAGGTTTTTTTAAAACTTGGGGATTTAACTCCAGTTCCACGCTTGATAGCTTTGTTTTCCACTTCATCTCGATCAAAAAATAAGGGTTTTATAATTTGGCAGTACTTCATGCTTTTGTCTCCTCTTATTTGGCCTAAACGATTAAAATCTCTTTTGTGAGCATTAGTATTGTGTAACATATCTTTATAAACTATTTTATCTCTCTCTGTTACCAAATTTAAATCCGGCTTTTTTTTAAATAAAAGTTCCTTAATACCAGGTGTCATTTCGTAGTTTATATTTCCAAGGGTCATTAAAGAAATTTCATTGTCGCTAGAAGTTTTACCAAAAACCTTAAAAGAGATTGGTATGTTTCCCATGAATAATTGCTTGTTTTCATCCCGTACTCCAAATGGTACATTTAATGTATTATTTTCATCAAGCAAATTTTGTTTTTCTAATATTGATAGAAGGGGAGTGTCTAAATTGGTTACTTTTTTTTCATTTTTAAATGGCGTTGAATGTATTTGTTTTTCTGATTCACTATCGGTTAATGTATTTTCACTTTTAGCAGAGTTATAGCTTTGAAATTTGTCGTCGGGTGAACCGTTGGAATAATTACACAGTGATGAATCATTTGTATCAAAAGTGCATTTAATATCACTTTTATATGAATTAGATTCAGCCATTTTATTAAGAGGATCAGTGAGAGGTTTAAATATTTTATTTAAATTTAAGTTTGTGTTGTCTTCTTCATCCTTTATTTGTTTTATTTTGTTTTTAATTGTTTTAACTGAGGCGAGTATTTGGTGTTTCCATTTTTTTTCCATGTTTTATAACGATGTTACCACATCCATTAAATTATAAGAAATGATGACTTTAGTAGTTATGACTTGTATTTAAATGAAATCAATCGAACTTAATAAATGTATCAAATCCACTTCTGTATCTACCATTATTTAATTCACTATATTTATCTATAATTAAGAATGAGTGCGGATAAGTCCATGTTTTTAAACATATGTTTTTAAATTTGGACCAATCAATGTCTGAATTAACATGTTCATTATAAATATGTTTTAAATTTATATCATCCTGTTTAAAAATTATTAAAAAGTTTGCATTATCTCGTATTAATTGTTTTGGTATTTTCGAATAAGTTTGGGACAAGTAAAAGCAATCTATATTTTTATGCCGTCCCATTGAAAAATAGTTACGTATATTTGTCTGATTCTCGCATGCCACATCGTCAAAAATAAAAACAGAATTTGGTAAAGCAATATCCGGGTCAATAACGTCTTTGTTATCATTAAATATGTTAAATTTTATATCTGGAATTTGATTCAAGATTTCATTTAAAAAGCAGTATTTTGGTTGAAATGTGGTTTTTGAATACAGATAAACATTCTTAAATTTTAAGCCGTTTTTATGTAATAATAAGCCTATCATTACATTGGTCTTTCCACAATTAGATGGACCGCAAATTAGACAGCGAATCGTATTGGGAAGTAATACGCTATGTCTGTTAATTCCGGAATGTGATTTTACTTCTATGTTGTTAATTTCTAAAGTTGTGGGTTGCTTTATCAACCTCATAATGATATCTGACAATACTGTATAGGGTATTTATATTAAATAGATAAATCATTACAATGTCCATTTCTATTGATCGAATGTTAGCGGTTCTAATGTTTGCTTTCCAAGAAATTTAGCTTTTAAAAACAACCTTTGTCCACGTGATCTATTACCAAAAAAGGTAAGTACCTAGTTATATTTTAGTTATTATTTTTGTAATACTTATTAATTCATTGTTGCACCAGCTCCACTGTATAGCAGACAAATTTGCATTGCACTGTTGGTTTACATATATCCTGATTTTGGTAAGTGTTTATTTTAACTTTTTACTAATAATATCAGTTAAAACTAATTGGTAGTTCATATGAAGGTTAATTTAATAAGTATTATTTTATTTTGTTACAGAAACAATGACAAGCATAGTTTTTGCTGACGCTGATCCTTTCTATCTACAAGAGGCTCAAGACATGAATTTAATCTGGAACAGTCATGAACACGATAGAGATATTGTTCGAGAAAATAAAGAAACCAATACAAAAAATAAATCATTCAAAACAATTCATAAGAAAGGAAAGTTAAGTTTTAAGAAAAAAATATCACCAGATTCATCATTCGTTGTCAGAAAAATACCAGGAAAAGGACATCACTTAATAAAAATTGAAATCAGTGAAATTAACACCCTAGCAAGTGATGATTGTTGTGTAAGTGTGCAGTATGTAGTTGAGGATAAATATGATAACATTTTAGACGCAACGCAAGATTTAATAAGTAAGATGACAAAAAAGTTATGTGTCCCAGAACCTTTATAAATCTATCTAATTGTATTTATTGATATTTTATTTTATTGTAATATTATTGAATATATAACCTAATAAACATAGTTACGAGTCACGTACTTGTTTTATTTATCTTGCTTACGCAGGGTTTACCTACACATTATTTCGGTGACCGATGTAAATCTGGATTCGGTCGAACACTAACAATAATCTTATAAAATCAGACAGGAATTAGGATAGGTTAAGAAAAATGCAAGGAATGATATTTTATGCGATTTCAATTTATTTCATATATATTTCACATATATTATATATAGCAAATTATAACTTTTACCAGTAAATCAAGACTTACAGACTATATAACTTTACAAATGTATTACTTATAAATATATATATATATAGTTATTATGTTAGGAATTATAGTAAACATTTACCAAAATAAAACGGTTTTCAGTTGACAAGATATATAATTTTGTCATTATTTACAGTTCAATGTTGCTTTTAAATGTCACTTTTATTATTATGATATATTTCTAATATAATACAATATTATTATAATATATTGCTGTAATGTCCCCAAGGTACAGTTTTTACTATATCTTTCGTGATCTGTCTCTTATCATCTGATTTATTTAAAATCAATTTATTCAACCTCTGAGTAAATATTTTATGATTAATTGATTTAATAATGTACATACTATCTCTAAAATCAATATTCCTAAACAAACATCGTTTATATTTTGCCATGTCAAGTTTCCTCGTTACACATTTTTTTGTGCCTTTGGCTTTCTTAAGTGAAGATGTTTCAGTATTTATGCAATAAAGTTTTGCGCGAAGTCCTGTGAATTCTGTAATTAACTCACCAGCCATTTCATCTTTAAAATATCCAGGTTGTTTAATATTAACATGAGGTATACCATATACATTATCTTCTTTAAAATTACTAGTGTCAAAGTATTGTAGGTTAAGTTTCATATCCTTGTAGAAATCATCAGTCCTTATCAAATATAAAAGACTATCAGTATCTGTGTAGCAAAGGCATATATTTTCTCCATACATTTTTTTCATAATCGCGTAATGGAATCTATATAAATGTCTCTTCGCGAGTTCTAGAACAGTAAAGCCAATATATATTGGTCGGTCTAGATTGATTTGTGTTGGCTGCATTTGAATAGCTACCAAATTTTCTGTAAAAATCGAGAGATTCATAAAATTTGGCGCACTTATATATTTTTCAGCGCCGCAAATTTTATTAGTTCTGTTAGAACAATCTTTCCATACATTAACTAGTTTTACATCAACTTGATTTCTTTTGTTTTCTATCGTTTTACCAAATATAGAGTTATTCTGTTTTTTAAAAAAATCCCTTTCAAATTCGGAAGTTGCATTTTGTCGCAACAATGTGTTTAATTCAATGTAAGGTTTTAGAAATTGTTTCTGATCGAAAGCCAATACTCTGTGTATTTTTAATAGTACAAGTCCGTTTCTCAAACATTCTTTTAAATGAGTATAATGTATGACATATTTATATTTATTATGTAGGTTTGCTATTAGCTTTTGAGATTTTCCATTAGGCGGAATACATTTTTCTGGCGCGAATGGTAAATCAGAATGATGATCATGTATTTGTGGAGGATATTCAAGGTCCACTTCAAGTATGTATCCGCGATTGTTACTATCTGGTATCGATTCAATGTTGTTAAGGGTTTTAATTTCGTCTTCATTTAGAAAGGAAAAATTATTGGTAGGAAGACATTTCATCATCGTATATCCATAAAGATTTACACAATCGAGGTACATTAGATAAGAATTGGGCTCGTATTTATTGTAATTAGACAAATATTTATTATTTGCTTTAGCATTTCTGAGAGAACATTGTGCTAAACCTCCTCTAATGCCTTTTTCAAGCATTTGATACATTTCAACATCGGAAATTAAATCAAGCTCAACTTTTGTAAACAATAACATGGCATCCCAACTTAATGAAGGTGATGATACATAATGACAAGGATCTAAGTTGTAGTAAGTCAAGCTCATTGTTCTGAATTTTTCAAAAACGTCACATAATAATAATACATCGCATTTTAAATATAAATCGGTGTACTCCCCTAAATCTTTTATGTTAAATTCATTCCAAATAGTTTGCGCATGTTCGTAATCTTTATCTGATATATCTTCAGAAGAAAGCCTATTAAAAAAACTACTCTTGTCAGGAAGATTTGGTTCATTATAGCGTTCCATCGAATTCAAATAATCATAGCAATATACTCCTTTTTGACACAATAAATCAAACGATTTACTATCAGGATAATATTTTTTTAAATTTTTAAAGTCACTTTTCTGCAGTGTTTTTACTAACTTATCCAAGCCGCAACTAAGAAAATTGAACGAATCAATAAATTTCAACTGAGCGGCATTGTTGGAATCAATTGGTATAAACTTTGTGATTGATATGTATTTTTCCTTTGTTTTTGAAATAAGATTAATACGTCCTATGATCGCAGATAGCTCGGTAATAAATAAATGACAGTCATATCCGGAAAGATTGTGGAATATGATTGGAATAAATTTACATGTCCTAGCATTCAAATTACATCCCACGTGACTCGGACCTAAATAAGCTGAATCAAAATGATCGTGGTCTGCGCATTTTACGTCATCAGCTACAAATTCCTTTTTACACAAGTGACAGATGGTAGCATGTTTAAACGATGCCAGCTCATTTTCAGTTAGCGGCATCATTTCATGTTTAATTGATATAATTTGATATAATTCCATTACATCATTAGTTAGAGCTTCAATAAATTTTTTTACACAATTTGGGCCCCGATAAGACACAAATTTGTTTAGACTCGGTTTAGACTCACAGCATATGTAATAAGCAAAGCAAGTCGCTTGATGTATTTGCACGTTCTCAACATGTTGTGATTTGCTTTTATCCGAATATTCTTTAAGCAAACTTTCAAAATCACCATATATTACGAAAGGAATTCTACGAGTTCGTTCAACATGCGAAAATAATAACTTACTACCTGGTTGAGGCAGAATTGTTTTTACTCTAGCGCAATCGTGATTTACCAGTTTTTCTTGCGATGGAAAATAAATAAAACATTCGTCACACAAAAAAATTCTGCATTTATGTTGTGTAAGTTGTCTATGTACAAGCTTTCCGAAATCTTTTATCAAACAGAAATGGTTTTTCCCGTTTATCTCAATGAGGAGCAGGCTAATATGCGTCAACTTACGATGTTTTGTTTTGTAGAGGGGACCAGATACTATATTGTTTTTATCCAAACCGTACACATTTACCGAAATTAAAGGATTTATCTTTTCGAATATTTTAATATCATTTAAACTCAAAGGAAAAGTCATTCCTGAAGTGTTCAGAATATGTTTATAATGTGGATATGACGACACTCTATTTGGATTATTTTTTGCTGGATACATATGCGCAATTATGCTCCATAAGAAACATCGATCATCTTTGTTTTGAATGTTTAAACATGATTTGGTGTTTTGAATTTCTCGCGGCAATTTCACGTATGAGCCCGCCCGTAATGGATTGTATTGATTAATATTTAATTCTAAATGACTGATAGAATTTAGTGTCCAACCACTCCCCGACATTTCGAATTCTGAACATTTCGTTATCAGCTTTTGGACACATGTTTTATAAAACGATATCAAATCAGAGTTGTAAAAAATCTTTACAAATGGCACATTAAATGACTTAAGGGCTTTTTCATCATTTTTAGGTAAATAATATGACACAAAAAATTCCATGTTGACTTTTAATGCATTGTGTTGGATCAATGATTTTTTTATTAATTGTAAAACTGAAGTAGAGGCTTTATTCAAAAATTCCTCAGGCAGCATATTATTCGAAATAGGGTTTATTTTATAACTTACAATTCTAGATTTAAATGCACTAGCTATAATCTGCACATCTGGGAACTCAGAGTTGATCAAACAGTTTGATTTATGAATACTACTTTTATAATGCGACGAGATACGAGACACCTCAATATTACACTCTCTACAATATACCATTTTGCCTCACTTGTTCCTTAGTAGGTATACTTGATAACAAACTTGAACTGATAAAAAATATTAAAAAATATAGGTAAATATTTGAGGTATTTACTTAATATAATAGTTGCATGAATTGATATGAAGCGATTAACCTGCCTAGATGTCGGTAATAATATAAATGCATAGTTTCGTAATCTGAGATTTAATTTTACTGTTTGCAATTAGTTTTCAGTAGTATATTTCAGTATTTCAGTTTCTATATTTAAATTTTTCAATATTCCAATATTTCAATATTCCAATATTTCTCATTTATAGTTTTGCTGTAAATAAAACAATCATTAGACATAACATAATAATAACCAGTTAAAATTTTATTCATGAAAATAAAACTTACATTTGTTGATTAAAAAGTATTGTAAATGCTTTCCTATTATAAGGTATAAATAAAATAAAGATAACAGTTAAGTAAAGATAGCTAGATAAAAGTGAAATAATTGAATATTATTGCGTCAGTATGTTAGAACATATTGTTCATTGCGGTATCATGGGATACTTAAATGTATAGTTTGGTAATCCTAGTTTGCAATTTACTGTGTAGATATTATTATAATGTTTGCAATTAGTATTTCAGTTTCTATATTTCAATTTTTCAATATTTCAATTTTCAATATTTCAATATTTCAATATTTCTCATTTTTAGTTTTGCTGTAAATAAAACAATTATTAGACACAAAATAAGAATAACCATTTCAAATTTTATTCATAAAATCTAAAACTAACATTAACTAATTCAAAAGTAGTATATATGCAAGTAATTACCTATTATAAGGTAGAAATAAAAATATCAAGGTAATATAATAAAGTAAAGACAAAATGAAACAATTGCGATTGTACCAATCTGTTAAAACATACTGTTCAATGTAATTTCATGGGATACATTATTGGCTGTATAGCCTTGAATTCATTTTTCCCGGCTTCTACAAGTGTTGACAATGCGCGCCATACAGGTGTTTGGGTGTCAGTACACAATTTTAAAGTAACCAGGGCTCTTTTCCAACGTTCTTCGCTAGGCTGACATTCAGCTTCTCGGGAATTATAGACCCTTAACTCGACGTAATACTCCCCGCCACGTGTGAGATCTCGTTGTGTTGTATACCCGCTCGTTCCGCGCTGTGAAAAGAAGCTCCGCAATGTAGCCGCACGCGCTGGTTTCACCTTGCTGCTTTCTCCGATCTCCTGAAAAAAAATCAAACAAATAATAAGTGACCTTCATACGTAACAGTTTATTGATATAACTGCTGTAACAAAAGTAAGTTACATAAATGTTTACAAAAATAATCTAGCCTGCATTAAACAACGCTTATCCACCATCGTAACTAAAAAAATACCCTGCCTAAGAGGGCCATGGTGCCGTAAACAATCATCACACACACACACTGAGTATCACACCCATAAAAATAAGTAAACGAGCGAATAATATTTTTTCATTACCTGTGTAATCGAGGGCTGCGCCAGAGGTAATTCTACGTCATCCGTGTCCGAGCCAAAGAAATGGGATGTCGTCAACAGTTCTGTTGACACCGCCGCTGGCAGTTTTTTCTTTCTCGATGAAGACCCAGCGCCGCTGCTAGCCGTCCGTTTCTTTGATGCGCCTCCGTCTTTCTTCTTTTCTTGAGCCACCTTTTTTGCAGGAGGTTGTGGTGTAGGTGGAGGTGCTACAGGCTCGGACCCCGCCGGTGTTTCGTCGTCCGATACATCAATCTCATCGGCCCAGAAAGGATTTTGCGACCAGCCCGGCCTGAAAGCAATAATTTAAAATAATTATAATAGAAGATAACTTCGCAACGAGTTAACACAACATTGTTTCTGAACATTGTTTTAGCCTAGCATAGCAAAATGCTTTATAAATAAAAAATCCATGAGTTAACACAAGTTAGTTTGCCGATCAACACAGGTACCTAAGTCACATTACACTTTATACGTTTACATCCTCACACTCACAGTCCACACTTAGTTCAATGACTTGTATAGCGGGTGCCAGAAACATTCACTTCACTCATAATCTCACCTTGAACCAGAAATACAAATTTCCCTTGGGGAAGTAAATTGAGCTTCTGTCAGGAATCGAACCCGAAACTCCCGGTGTAGAAGGCAATTACTTAACAACTACGCCAGCATGGCATCTAATTTTTTTCACCGAAGTTATAAGGCAATTTGCACTCACTAATAATTCATTCATACTAACAATAAATACTTTAAGGTCACTTACTTACATAGTTAGGTTCCTTGAAGTTCCGAATATGTAAATAACTGCACTTTTTTTGGATGCTGGAGCGTCGTCGCCCACCACTGAATATCCGCTTTTAAATGTAGATGCACCAAATCAGTCCTATTTATAATCTCATTTTATAAAGATGCATTCACAAGTCGAATCTTGACTAAAACGTACAAAAATAAAAAAACAGAAAGGTTAAAGTTTTAACGATTGTATACCTTAACGATCTTGTAAACAAAGTTCATTTCATCTTGTCAACCGATAAACAAATCTGAATGAGACTTTATGCTGTCGTCAAGGGATGTAAAGCGATGACTGCTGCACATTCTCGAGCAACTGGAGACAAAAATCCTATAAGGAAGTGGCAGGTACTTATACCAATTACGAGTCTTTTAAATTACAGATCTCACTTAACTGGTAAACAACATATTTCAATTGATCACCAGTAATGAGAATGAGAGAACCTCTCGAATAAAACAATGCTTTTTATGAAAATCCTTATAACTAAATCTTTTAGATATTAGTAGCGAAACAAACATCAATAAGTCGATTTGTATTTTTTGACGATACTAAAAATGTATTGCTACTTAAGTAAATATTTAAAAATCACATAATGTTCTGATCACTACTGTTACCTATTTAGTATTTTTATTAGACATTAATATGTAGGTACCTACGTTAAATTTTAACCAAAACGTATATTATAATTTTAATTATGTAAAATCATGAAACGAAGGTTGTATCTTTGAACCATAGGCCGTCATTTATTTATTTATTCATTATAATCAATCTCTTTTTTAACTTTTTTTATTTTCTATACAAGATGATTACTACAAAACATCAAAAGAACCAAAAGCCCGTAAAGTAACCTATGGATAGTGACAATGGAGTCTTATCGCTAAGAGAAATTCTTTTCAGAAATATTTGTATCGATATAATCACAGTAATATTGTTGTTTGCTAAGAAGCTATTTAATAGTATAGATAGTGAAAAGTATAGATATCTTAGAAAATACTAAAAACAAAAACTTTTAAACTCATAGCCCACACTAAATTCATAGACTTGTATCTTAGGTGCTAGAAACATTCACTTCTTCACACACACACACACAATGACACCCAGAACCAGAAGTGCATATTTTCCTTGATGAGGAGATTTATGCTACTGTCGGGAATCAAACCTAGTACCCGCAACATAGAAGACAAGAACTTACCAACTACGTCAACATGACAGTCTGACTAATCGTATCTTTGATAAAAAAATATGACGAAAAAAATATCGTTGAATCACGTACGCTAGAAAATCCAAATATAGGCTGACTTGATAGCCTAGGTACATAGGACTGCACATATCATTGACATGAGTACAAAATAATAAAATGTAATAATCATAAAAAGTCCCCACTTTATACGTACTCGTACGTACTCTAGGTAACATACCACGGCTGTATAACCCACACTTAAATCGGGATACTATATACCTATGCCTTATAAATGTGTCGGTCGCATCTGTTTCACTAGACAGACAAAGTATTATGTTCTGAACTGATCTGTCTTGAACGGTCTAAAATAAAATGAACTGCTCAGATAAACAAATACAGACTGACCAGATAAAACGATAGCGGTTTATAAGCTAGAGGGAACCTCGCTTTTTTTAATTCAGTGCGACGAATATAGTGAGCGAACATAATACATGTTGTAAAATGCGCTAACGAGACGATTATAGAGAATAAAAACATCTGACACATGATCCGTGCGCAAACAAGTTGTCGGTTCCCTTGTAATTACAATACTACTTATTAATCGTATGTTTGATGTGGATTGGATAGCAGATAATCGAGAGAATTGGGGGTCATGCATCGCGAGCTCGAGCGTAGCGAGAGCGATGCAGATGCAGAACCCCCAATTCTCCCCTACTTGTACAACAGTAACAATTTTTATTTGGAGTGGAAATTGAACTCGCGGGCCCCGGTTTAAGTAAAATATGCAATTTGAAAAGGACATTCATATCTCCAATGAGCTTGTACCCCGTTGGAGAAACACGTCTCCAACGAGGTACAGGCAGATATGTGTAAAATAAAGAGCTAGATTTTACCAGAAATGTTTTGATCCCATATGACAGGGGACGCATACAACAAGAAGAGCTATATGTATAATAATTACCTACTCTAAAATGTATGCTATTTGTCCATATACACAGGCGCTTACAGTTTTAGTAATTACTTATGTATTTACCTACATAGGTATATACGAACACATTAGATGATATAAATATGTGGTATTGATATTATCGTTATCAACAAAATGCCGACAAACTGAATTCGTTCGTAACGTAATGTACCCGCTCAGACGCGAAATCAATCCTGTTTCGTTAAATGAATACGTCCTGTGTATCGGACCGATGCCGACGCTGGTGGCAGACCACAAGGTTCCATGAAATTTGACTTACGATGCACCTCGCAAAGGGTCGCTGGATACTCTCGGAACAACCGAAATTCCTTGAATTCGATTACATTAGCTATGCCACATATGAGTTCGTCTAGGGGAAGTATAGTGGCAATACTATACCATTTTCTACCACCAAGAGCAGTAATTATTGCATTACTGTGTGTCGGTGAAATTACAGGCACATGAAATTTTACAATTTGCAGTTCGCCGCTTGTGACGAACTGCAACTGTTATAGGCAGAGGTTAACGCTCAACACCAGGTGGCCCTCGTGCTTGTTCCAATAGTTTAAAAATACTTTTTATTTTATACTGAACTGGGTAGCACTTGACCACTAAATGTCCTGATGTTAAGTGATGATGCGATCGATGATGGAGCGTGCTTACCCAGAAGGTACCTATTCACCCGCGTTTTGAAGAAAAAAAAGAACTTTAAATCGTAATTAAACTATGCAAAAGCGCTCGCGCACAGTGGACTTATATGTTTCTTTTCTTTTTACATCTGTTGGAGTTTTACGTTCTAAAAGGTAAGTAAACACTGGAATGCTGATAAATCATACAATTTATAATAGCCATCATCACCAAACGTCAGTTCCAAATGTACAGAATGTCGAATCTTTATGATAAAGATTTACCTACAAGTACATAATGATGCACATTTTCTGTTGCAAAGATGTATTTTATGCTGTATTGTATTGGCCGGGTTGTCCACCGCTGAACAACACAGCTTTTTGGGGTGGGGGGTTTGCCATATTCCCCACGCTCAGCAGGCGTCTTGGGGAACGCAGTTTAAGATATCAGTTCCTCAGAAGGTGCTGCTGCTCACCTTCCGGTATTTTACCTTTAGTTACCCTTACGACGCAGGTGGAAATGAAGGGTTGACATTCTAACCTCACGGGTAATTTTGTTTTGAATATCTTGAAATATTTTGAGTTTTTGCTGATTATGCCACTGAAACAAATACGACGAATTGTGGGTTATGTTAGTCAAAATAATTATGAATTAACAGGCTGGTGACAGTAAAAAATAAAAAAAATATTTTGTGACAATTCCCCAAAAATTACTGCGTATGTACCTACATTTATTTATTACACAAAATCCACAGCCCTTAACATAACATACATCGACGTAGCGTACCAAGTTCCACATCACTTACGCCACAACGTATTTAGTAATAATTCCGAGTATATTTCCTAATGTATCACTAAATATATTGTGGCGTTACCTGAGGAGATAACTATGGCGGAAATATTACTATATATTGTTGACCGAGAGAGAGCTAAGAATAGAAAAGAAGAAAATAAATGCTTTCGTATGTCTGTCCTGCTGTTCTCCACTTAAGATCACATTTCTCAACCGATCCTCGTGAATTTTTCTGAGCAGGTTCCGTATGGAATTTCTTTGTTGATTTACTTGTAGGCAATTTTTCAAAATGGCGGGGATAAGGGAGTTGATTACGTAAACAATCATATTCCCGTCGTAAGGTCTGTAACCCACTGAGCCGCAGTAGTTCAAATTGGTAAGTAAATATAGATTTTAGCAAAGTAATGATGAATCTGCTCATTAGGCTGATGATGCTCGGTTGGTTGACACAAAATTATGTGCAATAAATCAGTGAAGAACAAAGTGGGTGACAACCGGTAAAGCATGACGTTGTCTCCGTCCAATAAGGAAGGAGACTGTTGGTCACACTCGACTTGATGCGAAGGATTTATCTCGGTCTCCTTGCGCTGACAATTGCGAGAGGCCGTTCAACCAGGAATTATTCACTCAATTCAATGTATTGTGTTGTCATGTTAACTGAAAGATAAATTACTTGGTCAAGTAAGTTCTTTGTAACTAGCACCTACAACATACATGGCAATTAAACATATATGACAGGCTTTTTTAAAAGAGACCCATGTAACATTTTTGTATATATTTCCTCTATTATAGAATGTTTTTCCCCATCCATCATCTCAATCAATGATGGGCATCGATGGTGATATATATGACTATAATTATATGACTTTATATAATTAAATCCAAATATTGAAAAGTTTGCATAAAGTTTGAGAACCTCAGATTGAACGATATTTCTGTTGATAAAATATGTATTTATTCCAATCTATTAACTTTTTTGGAAATTTCACATCTAAAACAGTTTGGTTCCAATTGCATTTTCGCTTATCACGTTTGTGATTTATTTTATTTAGAAATAGAGTATGTACGAGTACATACATAATATACAGAAAATTTACATTCAAGATGGATTTAATAAGATTTGTTATGTTTATAGATTCTAGATGAGATAGACCGCATATAAAACTAACCGCGATAAGGCCTCCCCCTCCCCCTCCATTATTATTATAATTCAAGTATATAGTACTCAATTTGATACGATGTTTACAAAAATAACGAAACAGGAAAAAAAACAACCACGAACGCATTCGAACCTGCGACGTTCCGTCCCTATAGCCGGGATATACTGTGCCAATTGAACTATCGCGGCGAGTCACAATGACAATGTTAGAGCTACGATGTTATTTAGATACCTGGTTTATTGGATCTAACAAAAACGAATTGAATTTCTGATTTGAAATTATGTGTAGGGACAAGCAAAATATCTGTACCTCACGTTTGCAACTCATTACGCCTACAAGCCACTGACCCTTGACATACGGACGAACACACAGAAAGAGAGTCAGACAGACACACCACACGCATCAATAGGTACCCGTTATGGCCTTTCGATATGGAAATCAAATAATACTTGGTAGATCGATTTGTTTTATTATATATGTATTATGTACGCAATGTTTAATCCGTATATATATATAAAAATTACTTGTCACGTTGTTTGTCCGCTATGGACTCCCAAACTACTGAACCGATTTTAAATTTGATTTGCCGTGTGCAATTTGATCCAAATGGAAAGATAGCTTACATTTCAATTTATAGTCGCAATTACCCGTGCAAAGCCGGGGCGGGCCGCTAGTTAATTCATATATTTTCGTGTTTCATAAATTCACACATCTGCTTCGTAATGTTATCGTAAATACTGCATCTTGTATTAGATTTTTCAGATCAATGCCCCGAAATAGTTGACTTGCTAGATACGTTTTATGAACATTAGCTAGTAATGTATGAAGACAACGGTATCATCGTAAAACATTTTAACGCCTCATTATTAATCGTCTGTGTGTCGTCTCAGTTGGTCTGCAGTAGTGTTGCCAAGTTTCCCGTACGTTGGCGACGTCTGCCATCCTTCGCCTCAAACTTATTCAATCATATTTCACGTTCATCCTGCGAGTAGTATTAATTGATGCGTCAAATTATTCGTGATAAAAATATAAATTCAATTCAATTAAATCAGAATGTGAAGAAAAATAACTATGTGTACTAGTATTCATCATCTACAGCTGGAAGATGTCCACTGTTGAACAAACGTGGGGAGTTCCCTCCCTCCACTTGTGTTAGGGTGTGTTCCATAGTCCCCGCGCTTGGCGTCTTGGGTAAGAAATAGAAGAGGGTGCAATTTCTGTTTTACCTATGAATAATATTTATTCGTAACTTAATGAGTTAATGACAAATATTATAACAAACGTGTTATCTACGTAAGTCGTAGAGATATATATATATATATATATATATATATATATATATATATATATATAGTTTTTATGGTAGTTTTTTTAAGATTTGTGTACATACAAGTATATGCGAGTGCAACCAGCGTGACATTCAAAACGATGTATAATGAAAATATAAAAGAAAATCTGTTCTGGAATTGTTTTTGTGCCTTTCACGACAACTACTAAGCGGAGATTTGCGGTTAGGGTATTGTGTGCTGAAGCAAGACTGAGCAAAATGTAATTGGAAAATTTGGACGCATAATTTTTACATCGAAAGAGCACATAGTCTGTGCAAAAAGTATTTTACTTACACTAACAAGTAAAATATAATTATGCGTAGAAAACATATTTATTCTTGATTAGTCCGAGTGATTTAGTATAATTATCTCTATGTTAAGCCTGCACCGAGGCAGCGATACGTAATTGTGGTTCGTTCGATCCCTTGCTGTATCTTTATTTCTTAATTTTGAGTTATGTAATTAATATATATTATATTTAAGGATTCATTCTATAAATCATACACTTTGGAAACACAATTACTTACTTTAAAAAAAATCGATGGAAAAAAAATCCAAAGGTACATCTAAAAAACGAAATAAACCCTTAGTACGGCGTCAATACTTAACGGAGCCGTCGGACGGGGACGGATGCTGTTGGCGTGCCTTACTTACGCACACATACGCGGAGCGCCTAAAAAGCTCGGTGCGCCCTTAACTCCAGATAACAAAGCCTAAGCCATCAATGTCATATAATATAAGCCTAAGCGTTCAGCGTTGTATTAAACCCGTTTTTATTTTAATTTAATGACAGTTTTAATATCACAATATAAATCGACGTTAAGACTAAGTATTATAGACAGAGGATATTTTGGTATATAAAATACCGAAATTTCAGATTTCTAACTATTTTAGTTTAACCGATAGAACCGGTTAACGAAAGGTTAAAGGGTCTAAAATGTACAATTTTGAGTAGGGCCCATATTTTTTTTTGACAAAAAATATTCGTAAATACCTATACTCAATGAGCTCTAGATGATGACATTTTATATAATAGAATTAAAAGGTTTTTATTTTCGGCTTGCCTATTTCTCATGGCTCCAACCCCCCTGTAAAATAATTTACCCTAAATTATCAATATTCATCAAAAAATTCAAAATTTTCAGGTTTATAACACATTCTATTGACGAGCTAGACACCCGTGACTCTACTCAAGTCCGAGATAGGATTGGAACTATATGTGAACACACCGAACGGCAGAACCAACTTGGCTATTAAAACTTTGTCGCTTAGCTGTCGTTAAATCATACATTTCTATAAGAACTATGCTATTACTTAGTGTGTACCATTCACAGGTTCTGATGGCCTCATCACGCTTAGACAAAGGGACGGATCTCACTTGTATTCAGAGTCTATATAACAAGCAAAAAGAATCCGCCGCTTCTTTAAATATGATTTCGTTTTCACCTCAGCACTTCCACCATTTTCCCACCCGCCGTTCTGTTCTGTACATTCACAAATTCATCCGTTTTTTTAATCCTTGGTGATTTATTCTCGCCGGCGCGAATTTATTAAATCGTTCATCATCCCTCACGGGCCATTACCGGGAATAACTCCCCGTAATCAGCGGCCGCCCGCTTTTATTTATATTTAACCGTCTTGGACTGTTGTTTTATTTATTTTTATGTAGGTATTACTAAACGGTAACGTGGCTGGCCTTGATGTCCTATTCTTATACCCAATTTTACCAATCAAGTATATAGAGTTATCGTATATACTTTACTTTTGTTATCATAGAACGTAAAACTTAGTATGTAGCAGATTTCAATTTTGCAGGGTTCCATCGCGGAAAAAATCTCCTTGTCTTGGGCTTTTATGACATGTAACACCAGTGTGTCTTCGTCTTTAGTCTTCTTCAAGGACATACACATCCACAATTGCCTGTCCGGTGATTGTGTACCTCTACCAAACCATTCCAAGGTAGTAGTATCCTACAAACCTATTTCCTACCCAAGCTCACAGATATCCCTTCCTTGTCACTAATCCTTTCTAGTTCCCTTTCCCTTCCCTTTCCGCCAATCCGGGGTCTGCCGTGCCTATGGATGCGTGGCTAGGGGCTTGCCTAGTCTCAAGCGCGCCAAACTGCCCTGGGACCTGGCGAACCCAGAATACGGCTAGCCTTATCCTGGCATGCGGGGCTCTGTCAGGATGGACCTATTTTTTTCCCTTGCTACTCGTGGGAACCGCATGGATTTCTATTTAAAAAACAAAATCCCAAATGGCGGCGATGAGGTTCGCCACCCATCACGTCTCGTTCCACGCGGGGGCGGAAAGCGGCCCACAGAGAGCCGCTTTGCTACGATGAATGTTAGAGGTGGAATGGATAGTAAAGTAGATGAAGTATGCCAGATGATGCATAAAAGACGTATAGATGTTTTGTGTGTGAATGAGACGAAACGGAAAGGATGTAGAACCACCAAACATAGCTCCTATACGGCACTGTGGTCGGGAGTACCGGTGACCAAGAGAGCCTGTCAGGGCGTTGGTGTGATCCTTTCTGCTCGAATGAAAGAATGTATGATTGAATATGAATGCGTGAGCCCAAGACTTCTCTGGGTGAGGCTGAAAGTTGGGCTTACTCGACTGTTTGTGGTGGGTGCATATGCACCGACTGACATGGGTTCGAGAAAGTCCCCAAAAGCCCAAAAAGAAAGAGAGGAGTTTTGGGACAGTATGCAAGATATTATAAAAATGTGTAGAGATAATGAGAGGATTGTGTTGTTAGGAGATTTTAATGGATGGGTAAGAATAAAGCGAGATGGATATGAAAGGGTTCTTGGAGCTTTTGGGGATGAAAGAGTGAACGAGAATGGACAAAGTTTGCTAGATTTGTGCCTGGAATGGAGTCTCTGCGTCACAAACACAATGTTTGACCACAAAAAGATCCATTTGTATACAAGGGAGGAAGGTGATTCAAGAAGCATGATTGATTTTGTGATTGTGGATGAAAGGCTGAGGACGAAAGTATTAGACACTCGGGCGTACCGTGGAGTCGGCATCGATACAGACCACTACCTGGTGGTAACACGTGTAAGTGGCCTTTTTAATCGATAGCGACACCGAGTGCGGGCACCTACAAGTACAAGTATGAATTGTTTGGAACGAGTGAAAGTTGAAAATTTGCAAGACAAAGATGTTAAAAATGAATATGTTAATAAGCTGCAAGAAAGGCTTGATGGTTTGGAAGAGATAAGTGAAATTGAAGAGTTGTGGATGAAATTTAAGGAAGGGGTGGTAAGCGTTGCCATCAATGTGTGTGGAATTTCTAAAAGGCGAAAAGGAAAAATGCAAAAGAATGTGTGGATGGATCAAGAAGTACAAAAGGCTGTGGATGAAAAGAAAAAAGCATGGTTGGATTGGTTAGCCACAAAAGCTAACCAAAAAGTACAAACGGCGACGCATGATGATATACATGAAGCAAGAAAGGATTATAAGAGATTGAAAAAGATAGTTAAGGAAGTTGTAAGCAGAAAGAAAGATGAACGAAAGGATATGTTTGACAGAAGGCTCTCTGAAGATTTCCAGTCAAATATAAAGTTTTTCTGGAAATCCATAAGAATAGCTCGAGGCAAAACCACGACCTCAGAGCTGTATCAAATCAGAGGTCATGATGGAAGTATTATAAAAGGAGAAGAATATGTGTTGAAAAGATGGAAAGAGTATTTTGAGAGTTTATTTGAAAGAGAGGGAACACTGGACCAGGTTCCAGGAACCTACATGAATACAAGTGATGACGGAAATGAGATAAGCATGGATGAGATTATGAAAGCGTTAAAAGGTATGAAATTAGGTAAAGCTGCGGGATATGATAGAGTGTCAGTCGAGATGCTGAGAGCAGGGCAAGGCATAGTCGGTAGTCTGTTGCACCGCCTTTTTAATTTGTGCTGGAGAAGCGGCCGAGTACCAGGTGACTGGTGCAAGGCAGTGATTGTGCCGCTATATAAAGGAAAAGGGTCGCAACAAGACTGCAAGAATTACCGCGGAATCAGCCTCCTCAGCGTCGTCGGTAAACTATATGCGAAAGTACTGATTGAACGGGTGATAAAAGAGACAGATGAGAAAGTATGGGATGCACAAGCAGGGTTTAGACAGGGAATGGGATGTACGGATCAGGTCTTTTCTTTACGATGCATAGCCGAAAAATTTTTGGCGAAAAGCCAAAAGGTCTATTGCGCTTTCGTAGATTTAGAAAAGGCCTATGATAGGGTGAGTAGGCATGAACTGTGGTCAGCGTTGTCTATGCATGGGCTGAATAGTAACCTGATCCAAGCGCTGAAATCCCTATATGAGGATTCCAGTGCTTGTGTTAGGATAAAGGGGACATACACTGATTGGTTTAACATCGAAAAAGGTGTTAGACAAGGATGTGTAGCGTCACCATGGCTGTTCAACTTATTCATGGATAATTGCTTGACAAACCTGAAAGACAGTGAATGTGGATAAAGAATGAACGAGTTACTCATCAAATGTCTTCTCTACGCTGATGACCAAGTGATACTTGCGTCGTCAGTAAAAGAGTTGCAGGAGATGGTAAATGTTATGCATGAGGCTTTAGAAAGAAAGGGAATGAAAGTAAACGTAAATAAGACGAAAGCTATGGTGTTTGAACGAGATGATAGAGTGACCGATTGCAATATTGTGATTGGAGGTGAAAAAGTGGAACAAGTGAAAGAGTTTGTATACTTGGGATCCATGTTTACAAAAGATGGAGAGTGTGAAAGTGATATAGAAAGGAGAGTGAATGCTGGAAACATGGTTAATGGAGCATTGCACGCGTTTATGAACAGTCAGAAGGTGTCTAAGAAGGCTCGTCTGGCTGTTCATGGGGGAGTGTTGGTTCCGACACTAATGTATGGGAGTGAAAGTTGGGTATGGCAGAAAAAGCATGAAAGTAGAATAAATGCAGTGGAGATGAGAGCATTGAGAAGCATGATTGGAGTCAAACGGAGTGACAGGATAAGGAATAGTGTGATAAGGGAACGATGTGGTGTGAATGAGGATGTAGTGACCAAAATCGAGAAAGGTATGTTAAGATGGTTTGGACACGTAGAGAGAATGAATGAAATGAGATTGACTAAACTAGGTATACGTGGGACAAGTGAACGGAAGTGTTGGAAGGGGAAGACCTAGGCGAACGTTCCGAAATCAGATTGAAGATGTTCTGAAAAAAGGCCAGGTCAGGAGTACCCTAAACCGACGCTTATGTATGAAAGGATTGATGAGTGTAGATGAAGCGAAAGAGATATGTAAGGATCGTAGCAAGTGGAAATCTGTGGTCTCTGCCTACCCCTATGGGAAAGAGGCGTGATTTTATGTATGTATGTATGTAACACTAGTGTGGACATACAAATAGTATGTATCAGTTGTAGCAAGTGGCCATATTGTTTTTTTGTTTATGGAACTACACCGCCAAATTCGATGGTATTATATTAAAATCTTGGATTTATTTTTTCCTTTCATTTAGCCGTCTGCCTGATGTCAAATCTCACAAAAGTAAATACCATGACTTTTTTTATACTGCACAATATTAGTTCATTATTGGTTTCACATTTTGTTGATTGAGCAGATTAAAGTTATCCTAGTATAGTTATACCCTAGTGTGGGAAATTGGCCTTTAGTTACAATATCACTTACCAGCAGTTGAAATAGTAATCAAAGTCTCTACCATATCAGATATAACCAAGTCATTGTTTTCTTTGTTTCAATATACGAAGATATAAAGATTGATCATCCAAACAACCAATACTTACTAGCTGGTAAGATAGAAGTGTAACTTTTGCCCAGCAATGGGAAATTAATATAGGCTGATCTGATAATAATAGTAATGATGAGTTCATATCGATCCACCGTCAAACAAAGGTCTTTCCTCCATTCCCCTGATTTTCCAAATTCTCTACATATATTGTTATAATGTTAAACAGAGACTAGCTAGTTATTAATTACCTATACTTACTACTATTCTTTCTTGTTTATGTATATTCTTCTTGTTTAGTTGATCGCATTAATCATAGGTTAATAGCTGTAGCGTGAAATGTGTACTTTAAAGTTTCTGTATATATTCGTTTTTTTATGTGATTGTGTCGGAGCAAGCACGAGGCATACCCGATGTTAAGCGGAATAACCTCTGCCTATAACAGATGCATTTCGTCATGTGACGAATTGCATTGCGCTCGTCACATTGAGACATACAATTTGTACAGATTTTCAACTTGAGGGTGATAGCTAGCCAGGCGGGCATTCGCAAAATGCCCTTCATGCGGTGAAGCTCAAGCCGGAGGTGGGGTTCGAACCAGGGACCTGCGGCACGGCAGATATAACCTCACGGCCATCATTGCTTCAAAAATTCTTAAATATAATATGTTTAATGGCGTTTTAAAATAGTGTTGTAAATGAGATACCATATACTCGTACGTGTAACGTTGACGTAGGTAACGGCAGCGTATTCGCCCGGTCCTCAGGAGGTGGGTAGGGCGGCGATTCGGGTCGCTGACCTTCCGATTGGTGCAGGTGCTTTCCGGACACGGATGTTTCGGAAGGTACCTGCATCACATCGCGAGACGGGAGGCGACCCCCGCCTGTCACGAGTGTGGAGCGCCAGAAGATACGGCGCTCCACACGCTGGAGGAGTGCGCCGCGTGGAGTCCCATGCGGCACACCCTCACAGCGGTCATAGGCGCAGATCTGTCGCTGCCGAGCGTGGTTAACGCTATGCTCGGCAGCGACGGATCGTGGCAGGCGGTGGTCTCTTTCTGCGAAGCGGTGATGGCGCAGAAAGAGGCCGCGGAGCGGGCGAGGGAGGACGACGTCCTCGTGGACCCGCTCCGGCGTAGACGAACTGGGGGGAGGAGAAGGCGGTTCGGGCGCCTTCTCGCTCTTTCCTAGTGCTGTGCGGATCATCGGTGGAGAGTCGGGGGATTCTCCACTGGTAATTAAACAACTTTAAACGGTTTAAATCGCGTATATTTTTCATTATTTTATCCCGACGTTTCAAACACTTTGCAGTGATCGTGGTCACGGGGTGACTGAAGGATTCTCCACTGGCTTGCACGATCCCACACGTCTGGGGGATGGCCCCAAGGAGCCGGGTCATCCCTCCATTGGCCGGGGCCCGTCATCGGTGAGGGCCATTTCGCCCTACTAGGCGGCAGACTGCTCATCCCGGGTTCTTAGTGGGTAACCTCACTTACTACCCCCCCGAGGGGGTAGTAAGGCCCTTCAGGCGAGGACTCCCACATAACCACTCCGCTCCCCCCGGGGCGGGTGGTATCCATAAAGGATTTTCCCGGGTGAAAAAAAAAAAAAAAAAAGGTAACGGCAGCGTTTACAAATAAGCCATTGTCCGCCATTTCGGTCACGTGTCCCGTTCAATTGTCACCTCATTTACGTGTTTAGGGAAAAATTTATTGCTAGAAAAATTTCTCATATTTACGTCATTTTGCAACGATTTAGTTTGTTGTTTTAAACTTAACGAGAATTCTATATATTCATAAGTGATTCATGTCGTATAATTGTTGAATCACTGTTGAGATATGTTGTTGATGTTGAATCTTACCACTTTCTGCCAGGAATGGTAGCTGGATATGAGGCTGATATAAAAGAAATGGTTTAATATAGAAGAATTGAGATGTATATGTTTGAATTTAACGACTAGAAAGAAGAGACGATAATAAATTGTACTAAAGGAATAAATTTCGAAGACGCCTGACAAGCGTGGGGATTATGGCATCCCCTGCCCCCTAGTGAGGGAGGCTTTTGTTCAACGGTGTACGTTAGGGCTGTGATGAAAAATCTCCTGAACCTTTAAAAACAATAGTAGTAAGTACATACTTTTTAAGAACAGAATATCGATTAAATACCATAATCTTGTGTTGTTAGCAATCATATAATATTTCAAATGATGTAGTTGTGGCGTTACGCAGGACATGCATCACTTGCTGTCCTGTAGTGTCCCAATGCTTGCACTTTGGGTGACCTGTGCAATGCCTTGCCTTACAAACTGTTGGGTTGGCTACCGTCCAGTACTGGCAGTCATCCATCTAAATGTGAAGCGTCGACACGAAGAATAATTTAAAATTTTGCATTTTTTAAAGTTTGTCATGTCAGGTGTCTTGGGGTTCTATGTAGGAGGGTTTTCTCCAGAGAGTGCTGCTGCCCACCCTCTGGTATTTTTCCTTATTGTTTCACATTGCATAATTTTAAATTCAAAGCTAAAGTACAAAAAAAAACTAAGCTGACACTCATTTAAGTTCAGCACCTACTAAGCCATCGCCACAAAGTCGCTTGCTTACCGGTTTTTTTATCGGATACATTTCGGGGAGTGTGCCACAGAACTACATGATTTGCTTCCGGCATCCCCATTCTTTAACCGGACATCCAAGGATACTCAGAAGCGCCACCGCTATATGGTAGATATTCCATTTACCCGAACAAAGCGATTTGCTTCTTCGTTCATTATACGAACCGCTAGGGAATAGAACACCCTGCCTGAGTCTGTGTTTCCGGTTAAGTACAATATGGGGGTCCTTAAAACCCAAGTGAACAGGTATCTCCTGGGTAAGCGCGCTCCATCATCGACCGCATCATCACTTAACATCAGGTGAGATAGTGGTCAAGTGCTACCCAGTTCAGTATAAAAAAAAAAACTTGCGAAAAACATTTTTGAATTCCTTCTAAAAGTCAAATCTAAGCCTCCAAGCTCAGATTTAGTCTCTAGTGGGGTTTTCATGTGATATGCTGCTTTCTCTTAGACCTTTTCGACAAAAAACTAAGCCTTTCGGCTTATTCCAATCTATTCTCGCAGACAGCTATTGATGTTTCGCGTGGCATCTTACTCTTAATAAAATATTTAATTCAGCGTCTAAATTAATGATCAGGTTATTAATAATGTACTTCATGTAATCACTAAGTGTAAAGTGAACGACCGCTTAAACCTTTAGGAGGGCGATCGATAAATTGAGCCTTAGTATATAATATTGCTATCAACTGGGTACGACTTGAGATTTATGTGACAAGGTGATGAACTTGTAAACTAGCTGATTAATTGTGAACTGTTACGGAGGCGTTAACTGTAATTATGTTTAAGAGACAATAGAGAATTGTTTATTATAATAGTTTTATTTTTAAATTTTCTATTAGCTTCGTATGGTTTGTACATTTGCCATTCGTCAAATTTTGATTTAACAATAACCGAGCGGTTATAGCTATGGAGTGCAGTGCTGCAGGTGCATGATTCGATCCTCACCGCTCCGGCTTGAGGCTCACCGCATGGTGGATGAGCATTTTGCGAATGCTCGCCTGGCTAGCTACTACCCTCGAGTAGAAAATTTGTCGCCAAGCAAAATTTGTTGCCAAGCACCTAACAGTGTGTTCCGGCAGCAGTCCTTGATAGCCAGTAAAATTACAGGCAAAATTGAAAATCTCAGGGCGATGGACGCAGTGCTGTTCATCACTTGGGACATGGATATCTTGTAGGCAAAGGTTACGCTTAGCATCAGATGGGCCACGTGCATACTTTTTTTTTATGGTATTTTGACGTAACCGGCATAATACCAAAAAAAAAGTGGAAACTGTTTGTTGTTGCGGAAGACATAAAATTTAATCAGTTTTATCGCGCTCATAGATAGGATTCGTAATCCTTATACATGACTAATGACCATACCATACCATCATTATACTCAAATATATAAATAATATTGATCGCATTCGTATTATCTTGAAAAGTTTATTGAACATCAATGCAGATGATTCAATAAATCACTCCTAAATCCTTTAAATAATTAATACGTTGACTCGTCTAACCAAATCTAATGACTTCAATCAGTACAAAAAACATTTAAAATGTTCTCCAAATCTCGTTTATTACGTAATTTTATATAATATGGTATCGTGATGAACGAGCAGTAAGCCCACCTCTTGTTAAGTGGTAACCTCTGCCTATAACAGATGCGCTCATCACCCTGAGACGTAAATTTGTGCCTGTAATTTCATTCATACCCTTTACACCGGAACACAATACGTGAACTGCTTGGCGGTAGAAATAGGTGTAGTGGCAGTAGTACTCCGGACGAACTCGCACAAAGAGTTCTACTGTACTGTATCCACGTGCACTTTAAAATTAACGGCGCCACATATTATAATTGTCTATAAAGTTCTTGCTGATACAGTAATGCTATGTTAAAACAATTATTTGATTGATTATTGGTCTTCATTGAATGCAGCTATAAAACATACATACACACATATATATATATATGCATATCAATGTGCTTCAGGTAAGTTGTGAATCCATTGGCTCCAAGTTGGTGTTAACTGTAATTCAGAGCCAAAGCCTTCTCCTATCAAAATTGTAAATATAATAAGTATGCCAAAACCTACTATATGAATGATGGTAAAGTTTACAATAGGTTCAAAAAATTATTAAGTATACATAAAAATAAAAGTTCAGTACATAATATACACATAAAAATCAAAGTTGAAGACATTTTTTGTAAATATATTGAACAATGTTCTGTTTTCGTAATTGTTTCGACATATATTAATTCTGGGTGTTAAATAATACTCCTAATATTTGTATATTATTAAAGACCCAAGCAAACTTTTAAAACTAAATAAATAATAAAGTGATTTTCTGATCAATTTTAGATCGGATGTAAACAAGAACTTTATGAGCAGAGAAGTGAAAATATCAGAATATCTAAATACTATTCGAGTTGTATTGTTTCAGATGCCTATCTACTTATACTAAGAGAACTGGCTGGAGCAGAGACACAATCTCACTCTATTGCATATATTTTTTTATACTGTACTAGGTAGCGCTTGAACACTATCTATCCTGATGTTAAGGGTATATTTTAGACGAACGCCCCCATACAAAACGCAGCTCCAATCTCATTTTAATAATAGCGAATAAAACTCAAAATGATATTTTACCTACGTAATCACTACCCTAATATCTAGGTTTGTGGTGCATCAGATTTTCATTAAATTATACAGTTTTGAAATTACACTAGCTCAAAAAATCGTAATTTTAGATAAAAGAAAGATCCAACTTTAAGCATCTCTTTCAAGAAAAATAAGCATGTTTTTAATATTTCTATTGCACCACAAACATGGGGAATATAATGAACTTTCTATATTGGGAAGTTATTTATACATGTGTACTATACTTTTTAAATAAATCTGGAGCTACGAATAACTGGCTCAAACTCCTAAAAACTAGTGCTATATACTAAACGTTTTATAATAACAATTTTAATTATTAGTCCAAAAGAAAAAGGATTTAAGCCAGAAACGATAGGTCTAATAATACACGATATTTACTTGCAAGTTTTTTTTAATAACAAGTTGAGTTTATATAAAAGTTCACGCTTTGGCTGGCGGGTATATGTCCTTAAGTGATGATGCGGTCGATGATGGAGCGCGCTTACCCAGAATATATCTATTCACTCGCGTTTTGAAGACCCCCATATTGTACTTAACCGGAAACACAGACTCAGGCAGGGTATTCCATTCCCTGGCGGTTCTTCATATGATGAACGAAGACGCAAATCGCTTTGTTCGGATAAAGTGTTGAAGCGTTCATAGCGAAGTTTGCTTGGCCATTCTGATCATTCAGATTCGATCAGCAAAGTTAAGCAACGTCCGCCGCGGTCAGGAGTTGGATGGGTGACCGGTGGTGACATTACTACTGAGCGCTTCCGTGCTTCGGAGGGCACGTTAAGCCATCGGTCCCGGTTGTTGTCTTAGGATGGCAGTCGTTACAGCATGGTGGTAGGGCACTTTGCGAATGTCCGCCTGGCTAGCTACCACCCTCAAGTTGAAAATTTGTCGCCAAGCACCTAGCGGTGTATTCCGGCAGCTGTCCTTGAGAGCCAGTAATTCTAGGTTAGCCTGTACAACATCTTCGACCACATCATCACTTACCATCAGGTGAGTTAGTGGTCAAAGGCTAACCTATCAGGCATAAAAAAAATATCAACCATATAGCGGTGGTATTTATGGTGGTGTATATATATATATTCAACTTTGATTTTTATGTGTATATTATGTACTGAACTTTTATTTTTATGTATACTTAATAACTTTTTGATCCTATTGTAAACTTTACCATCATTCATATAGTAGGTTTTGGCATACTTATTATATTTACAATTTTGATAGAAGAAGGCTTTGGCTCTGAATTACAGTTAACACCAACTTGGAGCCAATGGATTCACAACTTACCTGTAGCACATTGATATATCAAATAAAGATATTGTGTATCTTTTTTGTATCTACTATTTGCAATCAAAACAACCTTAGACTAATGTGTAGTACACACATTTTTCAAATAGTTAAATGAGCTGGGCTTGTCTAGGCTCTCCGCCAGGGTTGACGCCCTCCTAAGCCTAGGCCGCGACGCGACGGGCTCGTTACTTACGAGGCAGTGCCTAATAACCAGCTGTTGTGATTTAAGGGCTTGCAACCCCTGAATAATGAGGGGCTTCAGCGCTCACTCGGGCTAGTTTTCACTTGACATGTGACGACACTGTGCGTTCTTATTATTAGGATAAATTGAGCTTACTTCGTTTAAGCAGGAGATTCCCTGATGTTCGTTACTTTGAAGGTGAACTCCTTAGCACAATATCTTTATTTGCATTCAGAAATAATAAGTGTTATATTCCGACGTGTTGGTAGTAAATTCGTGCTTAAAAGATTTTTCATAACTCCTTGATTAATGCGTGAAAAACATTAACTACAGTTGTTTTAAAGTTATTTCTTGGAACTCTTCCTTAGCCATAGTACATTTTCACTCCTAACCTTCGCTTAAATGTGACCAATTATATTCTAATTCCGTTTTGATAATTTTTCAATCGGACAATCGCATCCTTATGAGAAGTATATTATTTTCTAAAATTTTCCCGCATTTTGGACAAAGAAATAGCCGCCACTTGCAGCGCGCATTGAGATTGAACTTTATTTAATTCATCTTTCGTGTTAGTTTCCATTACAATTTCCTAATTGTTAGAATCATCCACTTAAAGGGAAGATGAATATTGACATCGGAGGAACCTGGGTGTTTACTGTATGTATATAGACATCTCTGTTTACCCCATTCAAGGATATAAAGGCGTATTAATAAAATACGCGATTAATTGAGAACCCTTTCTTTTGGGAAGTCGGTTAATAATGAATACTCGAATATACTTTCCTATAAATAAAGATGTTTATCAACAATGTGCAGGGAACGCAAAGCATATATAAATTCATCAAATTAAAAGGAAACAAAATCTTAATTGAACAAGCTGTACGACGGCATTAAAATATACAATGAAATTTTCATTCCCGCTGCACGAACAAGTTACCATTTATCATTAATTCATACTGAACTGATGTTCATAATACACGATATACGACTAGGTACCTATATCTGGCTGAACAAAGAACTCGAATATGCATCGGGCATTGCATGTGAGAGCATGAATAAAGCATCCGACATTCCTTTAATATGCACTTCATACTCAATTGGAAAATAATATTTGTACTGGTATATTTTTGCTTCAAAAAGGAATATAGCTTATTGCTTTTGTGCAATCTTCTTCTGGCGATTTTTCACGGCTTGGTTTGATTGAGCAGCAGGTGGGTGTGACTTACTACGCGGACCCTTCGAGAAGAGTACTCCATCAATTCTTGGTAACTTTACTGAAGCAATGGTGCATGTTTTGTTGTATTTAAATTAGAAGTGTAACAATAGAAAAATTGTTCACTGGAAGAATTTTGATAATGCCTCGATGACAATCGCACCGCAGGCAAAAAGAGATGTTCTTTTTTGTATGGAGCTTTGGCTAAATGCTGCACACTGCGCCATAAAATTTAAAAAAAGAAGCATATTTCGGAACATCAATTTTATTGCCAAATCCATTCTGGTGTCATCATACACAAGAGTAAACTTTTTTTTTTTCTTAAACGCCCTACCACCATCTTATAACGACCGCCATTCTATGACATCAATCGGGACTGATGGCTTAACGTGCCCTCCGAAGCACGGAAGCGCTCAATATAATGTCACTAACGGTCACGAATTCCAAGTTCGCAGCGGACTATAGTTACCATAATTGATCGAATAAGAAGGAATTAGTAACCACGCTACAAGCGCTTCTAAATATATTATCACAAAATATAACATAACAGAGTTAAAAAATAAGACAGTTGTCGTAACCATATAATATTCCAGAATCGTTAAAGGCTCCATAACGAATCACATCCATATACACCAGTTATATTCCAACCGGCATCCATTAAAGCCAACGAACCCACCCCTCTGCATTGTGTATTACACAACTACCCTCAAGTTCCGCATAATTTATCTGCCGCTGCCGCTTCCGCAAGTAAGGAGCGTCCAGACGAACAGTTCCGTCGCGACGTATCGATCGCGGCCGACGCCAGGTGAGGCGCATAGTGTTATAACTAGTATCAACAGCTATACGTGAAACCATTCTAGTGGTTACTAGGAAGTACTTACTTTAAAATGACCACGTTTTCTTTCAAGGCCGTCACCTAGTTGGCATAAAATGCAAAATTATACACACACGAAATAATCCTTTAAGGTGTAAGTAAACTTGAAGAGATATCTTGTAAAACAGTTATCAATCATCACAAGTTTCATCAGATTGCTAAACTAGGGATTATTAGACCCGATATAACGTTTTTAAGGTTCTGTAGGTACTAAAGAGCTAGGACCCAATTAATAAGCAGCTGTCCATCCGTTCGATTAAAAGGCTCTATCTTAGGAAACGTATTACATAGGTAGCCGATTGAATTTTTCACAGAATATGTGTTAGTATGGTAAATTGCCTAAGAAACGTTAATAATAAAAAAAATATAATCAAAGGGAAATCCCTATTCATGGTACTTTTTTTGACTACTTTTGTTATTGTTCTATCATCAGAACGGTACCATTGGCAAACTCGGCATGATTGCAGTCAATGTCTAACAGTTATAACTATAGGTGTAGCAACAAAATTTATAAAAATAGGCCAGGTGCGACCTAGCTATCTCGGGCTGTTTGAAATATAACGATTTTATTTTATATATCATGTCGGTACTGAACTCGTGTGCCGCTGCGTTCCCCATGCAACTATAGAACATGCACGAATCGGAAGGTCAGCGATCCGACAGTTCCTTTATTACGTGAAAATATGACACAACGTGCCAAACCGGATGCATGGTGGAAGGGCATTTTGGTAATGCCCGCTTGGCTAGCTACCACCCTCAAGTAGAAAATCTGTTGCCAAGCATCTAACGGTGTGTTCCGGCAGCTGTCCTTGAGAGCCAGTAATTGTAGGCTAGTCTGAACAACATCTTCGACCACATCGTCACTTACCATCAGGTCAGATAGTGGTCAAAGGCTAGCCTATCAGAAATAAAAAAATATTTAAAAAAAATTACATTGGTTGGGCGACAACATTTCTTCACACCTTTCAAACGTGGCACGCCTAGGCCTGTTTTCCATAGGGGTACGCAGAAACAACAAATTTCCACTTCCTATACTTGTCTCCTTATTTATTTTTCAGTATAGTCACAGATTTATTTTAATTAATCTTCTATCGACTTTTTATACTGTGTTATTTTATATCTCCCCGGTGCACTCTCCTGGTGATCCATAAACAAAGCTCGCGCCTCGTATATCGCTGCTTCAACGAGTCCTGCATCTCGGAAACAATTACTTTGTGTGTCTTTGTCTGAGCTTCTCTCTCATTTTATTTACGTGATTTTTATACATTTCCTCTTGTGTGTGGTGATAATGAAAAGTTAATACTTATTTGCTAACTGTTGATGTATGTGTGGGACTCAATTAGAAGCGGTTTAGTAATCGAATAAAAGAAAATGGTTCCGAACTCAAGTCGACGCATATACGTTTGACCACGCGTAACTTGGTTGTTCCAGGATCACCCGATCCTCCTACCTGGATGTGACATATACATATTAGGTTATACGTCCTAAATTTACTTCTAAGTTGGTGCTGTATTAAATTATACTGTGTAGTTATGAATTGATTTGAATTGTTAAATACATACATCCAATACATCTTTCGTTAATGCTGCATAAATATTTCCATCCATCTTGAACATTACTACTCCCATTTTAAACCAATGACGTCATACAAGCCATGAATTTTATCAAATATATTTGCCACATTGAACCTTAAATCTTCTATACTTACAGTCCATATTCCTGAAAGGGATGTTTGCATCTTCTATGGTATACCATTCAGTAATGTAAACACGAAGCTCCTATGTCCATCCTTTATATACCTCCGCGATGGAAATGTTTGCATCAAGCTAATGGAGCTGCGCTAATTCCGAGCTATAAAGCTGTCAGGTGCAGTTAACGCATCAAAAGCTTTTTGCTGAGGTCTTAATTAGAAAGCTTTGAATTTTAATATTGTTGTTACTACGAGCTAAACCTAGAACTTTGACCCGTGGATCTATAACTGATATAGGAATAAAAATCTTGACGATAATATTTTATGTATCTTTGTTACTAATTTGATTATAAAGTTAATTGGATACATACATTGGTTATGGAGAAAGACAAATTAGATTAGGCGAAACGGATCTTAACAATCAATGTGGTTGAATTACCTTGTTTGTTGTCGGTACTAAACTATAGGAATCTTTGCGCAGCTGCGGTTTGCTCGTGCTTTTTTTTTTTTAATTGTCGTTTCCATTGTATTGTTCACGAACGTTCGCTGTACTTAGTGCCTAACGGTGAAACAAAGTAGGTAATTTAAAAATGATTAAATCCACATAATCCACACTTCACAAAGAATTTAACTCCAAATCATGTTTTTTTTTATATACATGAAATTGACCAAAATAAGTCGGTACCATTCTGATTCAAACGTATGAAGCTGACATTTTCATGCTCCGACTTCGGTTTGGTAATCCATTTAGGTATAGGTAGGTACACTATTTCAATTCGTAGCTACCTTGCTACAGACATGACATTTAGGATTATTACCTAATAATCATATTCTCTTTAAATAAATCCAGGCACTAGCATCACGTTAGATATTTGCCATAGTGTGCATGCAGTGGCACGTGCGTACGGGCGCGCACACATACAAGCTGCGTTTGGTACCGCTGTATGAAGTCAAACTACATACTTGTCTCGTTTTACTATGGCATTAGTTTCCTTGTAAAGAGTAATTTATTTAACTGCACTAACCGCCATGAGGAAAATCGCGCAATTAGTTTATAATTGGCGGTTCCATATCGTAATATAGTTATGATTAAAGGCACGTCGCGTCATTGGTTTTATTATTTTTCCTGGTCGTGATATTATTCTATACACATTAATAATATAAAAACAAAACACTACTATAGTACCTTATAAATATATGAAAATGACATAACAAGGGTTTGACACATTTCATCACTAACATGTATGTGGATGTCGACAATTATGAAATACGTAGTCTCAACCACATCCGGTGTGGTGTTTATGTATGAAGTCGCGGTATTAGCTCTCCTCGCATAAAAAAAAATATTGTAAAATTACTTGTGTTTGATACAAATACTGGACGCAAAATGATGGACTTATCGATGGTTTATATTGAAATTATTAGGTTCATAGTTTATGTACTTTGCAGAAGTTGCATGCCCTATTTTGGTGATGTGTTTAGATAATTTATTTTCGTCATCTGTAAAACCACAGCTAGCAACTAGAGATGTGTATATGCAAGGGTTCTAGAATCTGGCTTAGATTTTATACTAGATAATTTCGTTGTTTTGTGTCTTCATGACAAAGACAGAGATTGGCCCACCAAAGCTGAAGACCGGGATGTCTGAAAGAAGGGACGGGGGCCTATGTTCAGCAGTGGGACACTATAGGCTGATAATAATAAAAATAATGGTATCATGTCAGTTTTATCAAATAATCTTATATGATTTATGCATACACATTGAAAAAGTGATTAAGTAAAATTTTATTTTTGTAGGTGATTAATTAATAAGGGTATTTCGTATAGATAGAAAATGCTTTATTGTTAAAACATACAGGATAATAAATATAATAATAAAAATTTACAATGACAGTGTTACAATGGGCGGACTTATTACTAAAAGCAATCTATTCCAGGTAACTTTTGGATGAAAAGGGTTCGTACGACTTAGAGTGACAGATAAAGGGTGTAGTTAAGTGATACAGTTAAATACTAATGTTTAGTACATATCCTCTACTCATGTGGGAACTATTTTAATAAAATAGTAAACAAAATATAATTTTAATCTTTATAAGCTATAATATTCAGTATTATACTGACGCATTAATGATATTACAGTCGGAGTAATAAGCAATTGTAATGAAGAACCATTAAAATTAAACACGTAACCCGGCGAGCCGCGGTGGTCTACAGTAGCCAAGCTGTAAACGTCTAATAATACAAGCTCCATCTAAAATTAAACTATTGTTGTCTCGACTATTTGTGCTTGAACCTTTGAACAAAACGAATTACAGTTTGTTTGCTTACTTCAATATTATCTCTAGAAACTGAATTGTTATTTGCCTTATAAGTGTATATGAATTTAGTTGCGTTGCCAGATTGACTATGTTTTCTGTAGCCTTTAGCTGTCAAGAGGAATAAAATCTTCGACGGATAGGTAGAAAATTCAGCAAATTCGACGTTTCGTATACCCCCACTTTCTCCTCCATAAGCCAAAGAAATTATTTGTGAGTGGCGTGTACAATAAAGAATTATCTATCTATATCTAATATTACGCTCTTATCGTTTTCTTTTATTACTATAACTGTAACATCATATTTGTCTGTTTGTTTTCTGATAATGGCGGCTAAACGGGTCATTTTAGTTATTTGAAGGTATAATTAGTTGCAGATAAAAGGGAATGACAGGGGCGTATCTATAACAAGCAGGACTTTTTCGCTTTACGCAGAATTTTATTTTAAAAATAATTATTGCTCTTGACTTGAGGTATTATCAAGGAAGAATATAGGGGAATACATATAGAATCAGTACTAATATTATAAATGCGAAAGTAACTCTGTCTGTCTGTCTGTCTGTCTGTCTGTTACGCTTTCACGCCAAAACTACTGGACCGATTTGAATTAAATTTGGTATGGAGATAGTTTGAGACCCGGGAAAAAACATAGGATAGTTTTAATCCGACTGCGCAAAAAGAGGTTAATGTTTTTGCGCGATAACCGACATACGTGCGGGCGGAGCCGCGCCGGGAAAGCTATATTATATACGTCGCATTGAGACTAGGATAGTGTTAACACTATGGCACGCAGATGAAGAGAGATGGATATAGCGCGCTTGTGAAATTTATTTTCAATTAAACGGAAATCACGCAATAAATGTAGATTATGTTTTATGTGATATTATATAATATATAAGTATGATATTATATCCGGATAAATATACTTATATATTAGAATACTTCATGAAAGATCCAAAAATTATGCTCACCATATATTATATTACAATCCACACTCTGAATAAGGTGTAACAGAAAAACAAATGTACATTCCTCCAGCATAAGAAGGTTCAATCGACTTTTGCTGCGAGCTTGAGGAAAAATAAGTTTTATATATCATGATTGAACAAATGAAACTTATAGAACTGTAGTATCTTTTTTTCTTTTGACTTATCATTAGGACCTACTGCTATGTTTAAATATGTAATGTTTGTGAATTAGAATACAATTATAGTGAAATATTGCCTTCAATAAGTTTCTTAACCGAGATATTGCTCGAGAGGTGAAATGCTGTTTCACACGAAAGGAGTTTTTTTTAAGACTCATCATGTCATTAAATCTCTCACTTTGCTCAAACACTCGCTACGCTCGGGATGTCATTCTTGGTTACTTCCTCAGATTTGGATTTAAAGTGGGCACTCGCAACGAATAACAACTTTGTTCACCTGTTGAACGAAAACCTCTCTGAACACTTGGGCCGACAGCGTAGGCCGATGAATCAGCATTGTCATTGACAGCTCCGGATGTTCTCTCTGTCTGATTGCCTCGTTAGAGATATACTTTTTGTACCGACCCAACAAATGTGTGATAAGGGTAGAAAGTTGATATTAAATCGGTTGTTCTTAGGAGGTTTTAAGCCTTTCAATCAACTTTGGAAATGTAATGGTCTTGGATAACGAGCAATAATATTTAATCAATCACGCCATAGAAGTATTTCAGTATTCTATTCAGTAACATTAATTAATCAACGTTGTCCGCGTGTAGCGTTATATAACTAGTTTTGCTGCCAATTCCCTCATCCCCAATGCAATCATGTCGCTAATTAGATCGGCCAAAGCAATGTATGTAGAACCAACATTTGCGCGTCTCTGGTCAATGGGAACTGCAATTCGGCTTTGTGCGACCAACTCTGAATTGAATCGTTGATTGCCATTCAACCAGATTTAATCTTCGGAATTTGTGTTTTAGTTCTGTTTATTGTACGGGTATTTTCTTGTACTATTAAAAGAGTTATTTGCACCTCATCATCTTCGGTACCTGCATCCCACATGTGTGGCGTCGGTACTATACCTATGTTTTCTCTCACAACACGAAAATACACGGACATAATGAAAAACAGTTTTGGTTTCAAGGCCGGACGCATGCCTGAAGCTAACCCTGTTGGTAGAATGCTCTTGTTATACCCGCTCATCATCAACGTCAAAGCTATAACCTGCACAGCTGCACAAATGGCAACCCGCTTCATATGGTTTGCTATAATCCCCACTCAAAAATCATCTTGGGAATCGCAGTAACGGACGGCGCTACGGCCCAATTTCTGGTATTTACCCTTCGTCACGACTCCCATAGGAAGTTATATGGCACAAACGAGTAAATTGTTGCTATGCTCGCTCTTTCGGTTAATGATTTGGCTTCGTTGAGATGGTATAGAGTGTTGTGCGCTTGAAGTACAACAACACCTGACACGCGTGGACGTGAGTGGATAGTATTGCTGCACTAAAAAGATTAGGCAAAGTATCGTATTTACGTACACAGATATTTTTTTTAACAAAAAATGGAACTGACTTCAACACCCAAAAGTGTGAAATAACTTGTTGAAGTCGGTACCATGATGGTTCAAAAGTACCTATTATCACATAAAGCGCACAAGCGCATGGTACCGACTTCAACAAGTTATTTCACACTTTTGGGTGTTAAAGTCGGTTCCATTTTTTGTTAAAAAAATTTTTTCAATATTTTTAGTGACCCTTGCTGCTTACGGTATCGATTGTCATTCATTGTCAACGACTATATCATCAAGATAGGTACATATTTTTCAGTAATTGGAGTGTAACTCAAAAACGGCTTGACCGATTTTTATTAAATTTTAAATGGGACCAAACGACAAGCATCAGCTTTCAAACAAGAAAAGAATTTTCAAAATCGGTTCATCCAAATCTGAGGTAATAAACATAAAAAAAAAGATGAATTGAGAACCTCCTCCTTTTTCGGAAGTCGGTTAAAAACAGAATCCATTGCCGGCGCGTTTTTTGAATTTGGAACACACAAACGCGCCGGCAATGTTGTATGGTAATTTGTCGCAGGTGTGCTTGGGTGTCATTTGAACTTAGATCTCTTTCATCAACGATCTTGGTACAAATAGCCCCATGCTCAAAGGCGGTAAAAACAATTGTTATACATTTTAATAATAAAAGTAAAAAAATAAAATGAGTTCCGATGGTTCTGAAAGCGGAATGATAGCACTCCACCAGAAATAAGATCGGAAGCGAAATTAGCAATGGAAAACCTGCTTCTAGAGAAATCAAAAGAAGAATACTTACCTACATAAAAATATAAAATTTTTTGACTGGTGAAAACATAAAGCAGTTTATATTTGAAGTACCATATTATGATATATATTCAGCGACAAAGGTAAATGTAATTCTATTTTATTTCCTTGCATTTTTTTGCGTAAAGCACCTATGTATTTTCCTCGATGGAAATGACGATTGCCTATCTCGTATCATTGAAGTCCTCGCCTGCGGCACGGCCATGAAACTCATACTCGACCTGCAACTTCCTATTTCACGGTCTTTGCAATAATGTGATATTACAGTAAGTATCCATCAGTATACTATCATTATGGGTCTTTGGTTGCATAAACCAATCTAGGTATGGCTCAATTCTAACCCGTTTTAAATCGATACCGAGCGGAGATCAATGTCAATTAGTCAATCAATGTGTTTAGGCGTGAAGGCACTGTAGCAAGCAAAACTATACAGTGAATGAGCCATGAGAAGTTATGTCTTGAATGACGAGTGCAGTGCAGTGGCAAGCAGAACGAGAACGGTGATATTGCAGGTGTGACACTATCAGGCGGGCGACTTGCCGGTTCCGTCACTTCCACTCATAAAGAAAACGGTAGCCTGGGTATTCAATTATACTGACAGAAAAAGTAGAACAGATTACTTATAATTTAATATTTGACCCTCAAGTTACCATTGACTCAATAATATAAATTGTTGATTTATGTACTTTGCAAAGTCAAAGCCGCTTATTCAATTTATGTGTCTTAAACGTTCTTTTGAAGGTGAATCAACAAATAAAATATACTACTGTAAAAGTCTGTTAGAACTGAAGGTAAACTCCCTTGGGTAGAGACACTTTTAGAAGAATGGACATGTAGAAAGGATCGGCTAAAGGAAATTGACAATGCAAGTGTTCACCTCGAGGACAGGCGTGTATGAAGAGTGTGATGAGAGTGATCGAACACATCCGAATCATAAAGCCTCAGGTCGGGCAAGTATTTGTTTCTACAATAAATTCTCAACAAAAGTGAACGAACTGTGTTCGGTAGATAGCAATAGATTCGCCCCCTATTGCACGGGACATGGTTTAGATGCCCGGGTTGCACAGTTACACGCACATCTAGACGCGCCATAGTCATCGCTTTCAGTCATACTCGTATATACAAGGTCACGCCGTTATCTGCATCTAACGACCCGCATTTACTTCGGCGCGTGCGCCTCCTGCAGCGCGTCTAGGTACGCGCACTTTTATTGGGTATTTCTGACAAAGAAACTTTCAGTAGCTATCCTCAGTTTTTTGTGGCCTTTTAAACTTGCTCTCTAATTACATGAGTCCAAAACTAATCTGGCTTAACATGACTGTTTTGACATATTTGCGTTTCGTTTGATATAAAGGCCTTTAAAACTCCTTTAAAACGTTTGACGAAATGTTATATTTTTATTTTTATATTTTTATCATATTTTTTAGGGATGCCGTTTCATTTTGGTGAGTATACTGGCACGCCGCCTTCAAACCTGCAATGTACTCGTATGTGACGCGGCTCATAGGTTCTGTAGCTGATTGTATCACGCACATGAAACTTTCCCGAATCACGGGTCGCAAGTCGAAAGGTCCAACCTCTTTACCAGATTGCTTTAGGAGTTGACAAAATGCCCAACTGTGAAGTATAAGTGAAGTGAATTACTCAGTCTTGAGAAAAATTGGGATGAATCACAACATTCGAAATAGTTTTTCTTTTCACTCGATGTTACACTCACGATGTTTAATATCGTAAAGCCCTTTTTATGTTATCTATGTAGCTGTGTGAGCTACCTACTTTGTTATAGGTTTGTAAGGGCATGCCCAGTTACACCTATGAAAAGGCGTTCTTGGTTTTGGTAATTATTCCATTTAACTTAATTTGACTTCATGTTGCCGGTTCTTTTGATAATTTCACTTGCGAATCTATAAAAATTACGGCCTTCATTTTTTTAGTGAACTGTGACTTCAGAGGATCATAATTTGGATTCAGAAAAAATAAATGTTACGAACAGATGTTTCTGCAACAAATCCGGACGTGCAGAACAGGATAAATACAGAATGAGTGAAACAGCGGCAGGTGTCTGTAATCACGTACGACCCATGCATGTCCATGAAGCTTAAGGAAACACGTAATACGAGCATTATAAGACAAGTCGTCATGTTACTTATGGATCTGTGGGTTGGCCAACATATGAGTTTTGGACAAAAAAATATTCATCAACGGACAAAGAAAAATGTTTTACGTAGTTTAAGGGGTCATAGTCCCTGTTATTCTTATATCCAACCAGTAAACTATTTCTTTAACTCGTATTAACAATGAACTTAAAAACTAAACTACCATTCTATTTCCTCGCCTATTTTTGTTTCTTAAATGACAGAGTTAAATGACGTTAGTTATAAAATATTTTTAAACTAAATTTTTATTAATTATTTTATTATTATTTTTGGAGCTTTTCTTTATAAGGGTAGTCTATCGTATGTCGAATAGTAATGTCGAGTTATTCGACTATTCGCGGCAAGTGTAGTATTTTTTTTTCAAATCACTCGTCAAATGTGTTATATTCATAATCATTATATCAACATATTAGAATAAGTTATAATTCAGCCTTCCAGTTTTAATTACCTATAAAAGTATTATTCTTTATTAATTCACAGACAGTAAAAAATATATTGTATTATACTCGTAATATAGTAAAAAATATATCTTATATATTTCCACGTTTTGTGCTAATTAGGTATTTATTTTTGTTTCAGGTAAGTGCGAATATTTAACCAGTTAAAAACGACCAAGTATTTTATCGACAATCCGGGGAGGTATTCAGGTAAGTGATTATATTTCTTCACAACGAACCGCGGCCCTACTCGTATGTATATACCTACTGTTCAATACAAAATGAACATAAACATGTAAAACATATTTTTTTAATAGAATCGATTTAATTAATCGAGCTTTATTGTAATGGCAACATTTGTAAGAACCTATACTAATTAAGATATATGGCAACTCTGCCTCCTCCCTTTTTTCAACTAAGCTATATCGATGTCGTGTAACATTTTTATTAAAATTTCCTTTTTATTATACAAATAAACGACAGTGCACTAAATTACAACGCATTTTAATTGTACATGCGTTTCGTGGTCCTTCGGAAGTATTGAACCCAGTGCCAAAGGAGTACTGCCAAGTTATCGACCGAGATTGATTGAGCGTCTCGCAATACGAGACGCCATTACCGGCGCTAGAGTGTCTGCCGTGAATTGCCGTGCCGGCCCTGATCGTTCTTACATATAAGCATCGTGCATTGTGTGGAAATTGTAATTATTCAAGAGGTAATATTATTCCAGTTTGAAGTCAAGTTGACTACTAAAAGTCGGTATCCGAAACTTGCATTTGTGCTACAAACAATAATTCAAGTCACTATAATGGCGGAAGCAAAAGAAGCTCTAAAAAAGCACAAACTTCTTCGCGGACAGTGTAAAGCAACTATCAGCAGGATTGAAACATTTGTAAATGACCCCATTAGCTTCGCGTCTGCTACAGTTGACATTCTGGAAGCTCGAAAGGAGAAACTGATAAGTGCGCTCAAAGGATATGAGGCAGTGCAACTGGATATTTTAAGCATCGACGAAAACGACACAGAACAGGTTGGTCTGTTGGAAGAAAAATATTATTCGGTATTAGCTAAAATTAATGCTTCCTTAAAACTTATAGGTAAGAAATCTGTCTCTGAATGCCATAATGTATCCACATGCAAATTACCCAATGTAGACATTGAAACATATAATGGCAGAGATTACACAAAGTTTAGACCATTTTATGATCTATTTATTGCAGTTATTGATAATAATAGGTCACTATCAGATGTTCAAAAGCTGTTTTATTTGAGAAAATACTTAGCGGATGATGCTTTGGCTGTCATTGTTAACTTGCCATTAGTAAATCAATCATACAAGGAAGCATTACATATGTTGGAAAGGCGCTATGACAATAAGGCAAGATTAGTGTCAAACCATATTAACATTTTACTAGATCTGCCTGTTATGCAAAAAGGCACAGCTACCTCTATAAGGTCATTTTTAGCTGAAGTGCAGCAACAATTGCACGCCTTAAAAAACCTAGAACAGCCCATCGATACATGGGATATGTTGTTCTATTTTGACTAGAAAGTTAGATCAATTTACCAATAGAGCCTATCAATTAGACAGGGACCAAGATAATATGCCTTCCCTGGCACAACTATTGCTGTTTCTCGAAAGGCGCGCTATAGCACTAGAGGACAGCTCATATAGTAAAAGTATTTGCAATGAAAGTACAAGATTTAATTCTAAACAAAAAGTAAGTAATGTTGCCATGCAACCTAAAAGATTGTGTAAATTTTGTAACAAAGTTGATCATGCTCTTTTCAGCTGTCCGGAATTCAAAACGGCAGCACTCGAAGACCACCAAGCATTTGTGCGAGACAATGAGTATTGCTCACTATGTTTAAAACCACATAGTGGTAAGTGCAAATTTATTTTTAAGTGCAAACTATGTCGCCTAGATCATAATACACTGTTGCACCAGGGGCCAGATAATCATAAAGAACCAGTTTCATTACTATCTAACCCCATCTCCAACAATGTCTTGCTTCCCACTGTAAAAGTAAAAGTTTTGAATAAATATGGTGAATTAATCTCTGTAAGGGGGCTCCTTGACTCTGGTAGCCAATTATCATTTGTTAAAAGCAATCTTGTTAAACAACTTGGGTTGAATGCTATAATTAAACACAGTAATGTAATTGGAATTGGAAATAAATCAACAAAACTTGATCACTCTGTAAATTTAAGTATTCTCTCGTGCCACCATAATTTTAGATTTAACTTAGATTGTCATGTAGTTGAAACAATAACGATGAAGCTACCCCAACAAGTCATAAATACATCAGGGTGGAATATGCCTAAAAATGTAAAGCTTTCAGATGATGACTATAATATTCCTGCGGAGATTTCTTTGTTACTTGGTGCTGATATTTATTTCAAAGTTCTATTAGATGGTTGTATAAAAATTCACAATGGTCCTGTACTGCAGAATACTTTATTTGGCTATGTACTTGGTGGCAATCTTCAAAGTACTTCTGATAATGTAAGTGACTTATCTTGTTCATTAGTAACTAATTTTGCTATCCAGGATCAAAATAAGTTAGAAAATGTAATGGAACATTTCTGGATATCTGAAAAGGTACCTGAACCCACAGTCCCAAGGTGTGATGAATTTGAGAAGGCAGAAAAAATATTTCAGGACTCAGTGAGTCTTCATAAAAATCGGTTCTATGTTGACATGCCTCTCATCTCTCCTGTGGAAGAATTGAAACTTGGTGACTCATTTTCTGTTGCCTACCAAAGGTTTTTAATGTTAGAAAAAAGATTTCAAAGGGATCCTAAGTTGTTAGAACAGTATAAATTATTTATAGATCAATATGTTGAACTGGGACATGCTAGGATAGTTGATGTAGCAAAATATGATGTTTATAATGAACCTGTATACTTTTTAGCACATCATGCAGTTATAAACGAGGCAAGTAAGACAACTCGGGTACGTGTAGTCTTTGATGGCAGCATGAAATCACGGAACCAGGTGGCTCTCAATGACGTCATGCTGAATGGACCTGTGGTACAGAGTGAGCTGTTTGATATTTTGATTTTATTCAGAACTTATCTATTCACTCTGATTTGTGACATTCAAAAAATGTTCCGTCAGGTATATATTAATAACCACCAAACTTGTCTTCAAAATATTCTCTGGCGGGATGATCACAGAAAGCCCATCACCTGTTTACAGCTGCTGACAGTGACATATGGACTTAAAGCTTCAAATTTCTTGGCCACACGATGTCTTCTTGAATTAGCTGAACGATATAAAAATGAATTTCCACTTGCTGCTAAAATAATAAAAAATAATACTTATGTTGATGATATCCTCTGTGGAACAGACAATATAGAGCAGCTCCACAAATTAAAAAACCAGTTGGTAGAGCTTCTTAAATTAGGTAGCTTTTCTTTACACAAGTGGTGCTCAAACTCACCTGAGTTGTTGAGTGATATTGCAGATGAGCTAAAGTATTTTGAGAATAAAGACATGAGTGGAAACAATTTAGTTAAAACTTTAGGATTGATGTATGATATAAACACTGATACATTTACATTTTCATGCCCAAATATTGATGAGGAGCATAGTTTAAATACCAAAAGAAAAATACTGAGTTTTATAGGGAAAATGTTTGACCCTCTCGGTTTAGTAGGCCCGATCATAGTAGTAGCTAAAATTTTTATGCAAGAGCTATGGTCTTTACAAATAGGATGGGACACTATAGTACCCGAAGACCAGTTATCATACTGGAACAATTTTATAAATAAATTAAAATTAATGGGAAAATTAGCCATAAGTAGGGGTGTTAATAAAAATTATATCTCATCCGTAGAGCTGGTAGGCTATGCGGATGCGTCCATTAAAGCCCTAGGATGTTGCCTTTACTTAAGAATTATACAAACAAATGGTACAGTTCAATCAGATTTGCTTTGCTCTAAATCCCGTGTTGCACCATTGAACAAAAGTCTGACAATTCCCAAACTTGAACTTAATAGTGCACTTCTTTTGGCACAGTTAGTACATAGAGTCAGTCGTGTTCTGAAGATGAGGTTTCCTCTGTTAAAGCAGTTTTTATATAGTGACTCACAAATTGTACTATCTTGGATCAAATCTGGCAATGTAAAGTCAAATGTTTATGCCAATAACAGAGTCAAACAAATTCTAGAGCTTACCAATCAGACCAATTGGGGATTTGTTAAAACTGAAAATAATCCATCAGATATATTGTCAAGAGGTATAATGCCACATCAATTGCAGCAGCACTCATTGTGGTGGCATGGACCATCATATCTCTTAGATCGCTATCATGCACATGATAATTTTGAGAAATTTAAAATATCTGTTTTATTCCCAGACACAGAATCAATTGATGAAAACAATATGCAGTGCAATATAGTAAATGTAGAACCATCCTTTACATCACAATTATTCGAAAAATATTCAAATATAAACACATTACAAAAAGTGATTGGATATATTTATAGATTTTATAACAACTGTTCAAGAAATCAAAATAAAATAACAGACAGTAATATCCTTACTCCTAAGGAACTATGCAATTCAATGTCTATTATTGTTCGTTGCACACAAAATGATCATTTTTCTAAAGAGATACACTTAATTCATGCTGGCAAAAATATAAAAACAGGGATAGGAAACCTCAATCCATTTTTAGACAAAATGCAGGTCCTGCGCACTGGTGGGCGTCTTCAAAATGCCACACAGATGCCATTTGATAAAAAGCATCCTGCTATTCTTCCAAAAAACTCTCACATTACAAGTATGTTGATAGAGAGAGAACATTTAAGGCTCTTTCATGCTGGACCTAAGTTGGTATTAAGTTCTTTATCTCAGAGGTACTTGTTAGTTAGTGGTGTTAGAGAGGTCAAGAAAGTGGTACGGAAATGCATTAAGTGTTGTATGAAAGCTGAGGCTGCTAAACAGTTGATGGGTTCTCTCCCGAAGGAACGTATAACAGCATCCAGGCCCTTTCAGTATGTCGGCATTGACTTTTGTGGCACCTTTAATATGAAGGTAGCTCGTATTAGAAAGCCTATGGTTACAAAATGCTACATAGCAATCTATGTTTGCTTTGCTGTAAAAGCCATCCATGTTGAGCTCATTTCAGATCTTACTACTGAGGCCTTCTTAGCATGTCTCAAGCGCTTCATCTCAAGACGTGGCATGCCCACAAATATATTCTGTGATAACGCTAAAACCTTTAAGGGGGCGTCAAATGTAATGAAAGAATTGTATAACCTACAAACTTCCAAACTTCACAGAGATGCTATTGAAAACTTTTGCAGTCAAAATTATATAAAATTTAAGTTCATTCCCAGCTACTCTCCAGAGTTTGGAGGATTGTGGGAAAGTAGTGTGAAGAGCCTAAAGACTCACTTTAAAAAGGTAGTAGGAAATCTTTGTTTAACCTACGAAGAGCTCTATACAGTTATTGTACAAATTGAAGGAGTATTGAACTCCAGGCCTCTACTTGCTGCTAATTCTATTGATTGTCAATATCTAACTCCTGGACACTTTCTAATTGGAACGGCTCTGACTAGCTTTCCAGAGGTAGATTTAACAGAAGTATCAGTAAATCGGTTAAAGTTTTGGAATCTTTGTACAAAGCTCAAACAAGATTTTTGGAAGTTATGGTCCAATGACTACCTAACTCAGCTTCAAAGCCGTCCTAAATGGAAATATTTACAACCAAATTTGAAAGAGGGTGATTTAGTAATTGTAAAAAATCTTAACACTGCTCCACTAGATTGGCCTATGGCTCGTATTGTAAAAACTTATCCAGGTAATGATGGTAAAGTAAGAGTGGCTGACATAAAAATGAATAACAAAATATATAGGAGGTCCATAAATCGTTTATGTCCACTACCTTTAGAGTAAATTGTATTTTGTTGGGCCCCAATTATGTTCAATACAAAATGAACATAAACATGTAAAACATATTTTTTTAATAGAATCGATTTAATTAATCGAGCTTTATTGTAATGGCAACATTTGTAAGAACCTATACTAATTAAGATATATGGCAACTCTGCCTCCTCCCTTTTTTCAACTAAGCTATATCGATGTCGTGTAACATTTTTATTAAAATTTCCTTTTTATTATACAAATAAACGACAGTGCACTAAATTACAACGCATTTTAATTGTACACCTACTTTACCTGTTTTCTTGCTACTTATATACAATGTTTTTAATATCTGGTGTGAAGTCATGTACTATATTCATTGATAGTGGATTAAGTATTTAATAAACTAGAACCTTTTCGTGAAGTATGGCCCTCACTTTGGTTTGAGACTTGCATATAAATCGATGCAATTTTAATGACGGCGTGAAGTGCGCTGCTGTTAGAGCGACTGCGGGCAGGTACAGTTGTAATGTATATACATTTATAAAAACTAGTAAGAAAAAAGAGAGACCAATTACAAGAAACGTGTTTTAATTATGCTCTATGGTAACAACGGAAATACAAGAGACAAATTTCACATAACAACTCAACATAAAAATATCATGTATCGATGATCGCACACCACAATCATCTAACGCCAGAGAAAAATTATTTATACTCATTACAGCCACATGTACCAATATAATGCATAGTGTAAATAGCTATCTTCTAAACAGGGTTGTTCTACTGTTCCTCTTCAAAGACATAATCTGAGAACCTTCGCAACCAGAGCTAAACCAACCAAGGACGTAGCTAGCCGCAGACGATCTCTTTTTAATCTACGAGTATACCTCCTTTTAAATAAATTTAATATGTTTCCCGGACCCCCTCCGTCAGCCCCTGGCTGCAAGTCTGCCTCCACGCACAAGTTCGTTCATTATGTTAAACCACACTGTCGCAAACTTCAGGTATAATTTAATTTCAAATGTCTCGAATTCAGCTCGTCTCCGCAGCATTCCGAACTTGCGAGTTTCCACCCTGTTCTACTAATTTCTAATTATTATAAAGGTATATTTCGAGTGTAGTATCATGTGTTTCTTTGACGACTACACAGGGCTTTACCTCTGTATAAGTTCAGTTCAAAGCTGTCTATGAATTATATTTATTATACAAAGTATCGTGTGGTATCTTAGTAATAATGGAACTGACCCATCCGTTTCCATGGGTGCCGTAAGGATTAAAGACCGGCTGAGGAAACGTTAACAGAAATACCTATAGAGTCGTAGAGCACTAAGGCCAAATTTCACGAATCTAGGGTTTAATTATTACGTTGATAACATTATCACGTATTAATAACTTTAACCAGACCTAAATCATTAAAATATGTTAGGCCATATAACGTCAAACCTTGAGCAGAATTTATATTTGTTTGATTCCTGTCGTGGAAAGAAGAAAACTCCTTGTCTTAGACTTTTATGAAATGTTACATCTGTGTGGACATAGAAATATTATCAACTGTAGCACAATTATTATCATACTTGTTTTTAGTTGATGGAGCTATACCGGCGAATTCGATGATATGTTTCTAACCTTGGTTTTCTCGAAGTGAAATTTCATAAAAACAATACCATAGCAAAATTTAAAAAACTGCGATATCACTGGACGGCTGTTGTGAAAAGGCATATCATATATTGTTAGTACATAAACTAAAGTTATCATCGTGTAGTTATCTCTACAAGGATAACTTTAATTATGTATAAATATGATAGTCCTTTGTCACCATAGACGTGCAATGATTTGGAGGACTAATTTCACCAACCTAATAATAATAAACCCTAGTTTGATGGAAAAGGCCCTTAATTTTGGACTGTTTCCAAGATGATCGTAAATAGCGACTAAGAGGCAGAATGCTCCGAATCAGTACCATCTCAGTGCTAATGTCAACGTGAATTGAGTGCTACTGCACAGTGGGCGCAAAACGGGACTCTTAAGTGTCTTCGAAGCCTTTTCTTTAAACATCTTCGACCATCACTTATCAACAGGTGAGTAAGTCGCTGTAGGAGATGTAACTAAAGAGTAATCTGGCGCTTTATACCAGAGTTCACCGTTGTATTGCGGCAATGCCGTAGATGTTGTTTTTCTTAGATAATGTCGTAGATATTGTTATGGCCATGTAATAATGGGTGGACATAGTGCCACCTACCTAGTATAGTTCTAACTTCCGGAATTTTACGGACAGTCACTTTGTCAGAAAAACCCTATAAATGTCTACCTAACCCTGGGATCAAACCCAGTACGTGAATACCTGTGCTTACGCCTTCTGGGTTATACTATATAGAGGTGCCAAGTTTATTTTGACTACTAATAGGCACAAATCACCTGATGGCAAGTGATGATGTGGTCGAAGGTTGTCTAAAGGCATAATCTATAATGGGAACTGGCTCTCAAGTACAGCTGTCGCGACACACTGTTAGGTGCTTGGCGACAGATTGTCTACTTGAGGGCAGTAGCTAGCTAGGCTAAATGACCTCACTGTGAGTCATTTGGAGTTAAAGACGAGATTAATTTTTGTTTTAACAATGTATCAAAAATTATTCGTGATATTATAAAAATCTCTTGGCACAGCTCAGATCTCTGCAACGAGCATCTATTAAATATTAAAATGGTTCAATCACGTTGAGTGATACGTTTATGACGCGGACTTTACGACAAGTTACCATTTATGGGAAATAATAATTCCACCTTTATGCTGCCATTTCGCAGTACAGTCAACATCACACACATATTGTCAACTGACAAATAAAAATAAATAATGATGTGTTAGATTTTTTATAGTTGATACGCTCGCCTTGGACCAAAATCTCACACATCACAACAAGGCTACAGTTTTAGAAACATACAATTAGCTTGGCGACCGGTGTTCTACCCTTCTTCTTCGTCGTGTCGACGATTCACAATTTAGATGGATGCTCTTAAGACGGCCTGTGGTCAGTTGTAAGCTGTAAATAGAGTGTGGTGTTCTACTTGAGGTTGGTAACTAACCAGGCGGGCATTTATGAAATGCCCTGCTTCATAGTAATTAAATTACTTTTTTTTATTACTATTTTTATAACTTCATTTCGGCAATGCAGAAACTGCTAGCTCCCACCCTCAAGTATATTGTCTGCTCCAACTCCAAGAACCTAACGGCATGTTCCGGAAGTAGTCCTGTTCTCCAGTCCAGTCCAGATAAAAGATACGAGCCTATTCAGCGTCCCTTAATACGCCTTCCAAGCGTGAGGAACGACTTGGGGGCTATGTTCAGCAATGAACGTTCTGACACTGATACATAATAGGAGCCGATTAAAAAAGTTTTCTGTTTCATATGTGCAGAATGTGATTTAACCAGGGCTTTTTTTTACTCTGTAGGCTCATCTAAAAGGAAAATACGATGAAATTTAAACATCAGCCCCTTAATATCTTCACCCTTGTTATAAAACAACTCAATCAAAGTACCAGTTTTGTTGGCCACCGTTCAACCAGGCCCTTACATTGTGTCTCTGGTATGACTGAATTGAGCAATACATTGGCAAGCGACGGATTCTGTGACGTTCACTGATATGTATAGATCGTAGACTTTTATATGGCTTTTATTGTAACAACTACATACCAGTCAAAGTGTCGGAATTACTCAAGTGAATAATTTACATAGTTCTGACTATTACATACTTAGTTACCTTTTGAAGGAGAGCTCGGGGCACCTCGTGTTGACGTACCGATGTGCTCTGCAGGTGGCACCTCCAAACAGCGTTATAAATTGATGCGAGGGAATAAATGATGCTTTTTAAATGGGTCTCCTAGTATTTATTATTAAAAAAATACTCTCGACTTCTTTACATACGTTTTGAAATAATCTTGGTCCTTTTGTATCTGTTAACCAGAACTTGAGTACTAAATAAATCCAGATATCCCATCAAGTCACATATGAGTCCAAGCGCGAAGGGGTTTCATTGTGTTATATAAACGTACGTAAAGTAATAAGTTTGTTGTTGTAGTTCCTTTTATAATTATTCATTTATACCTAGCCTTACCTATGACTGCATGGTGAATTAATAAGTTAAACAGCACTTGAAAAAAAGTCGAATGAGTACAATTTATGAAAACATACTGTTTCTGATCCGTAGTACCATTATTAAGTGTAGTGGCCTATAAAGTAATGTACTACATAACTTTATGAATAACCCTATGCATGCACTCAGATTCGCTTAATGTTGTCCTTGTAAAGAAGTTGAAAAATATATTCCAAAATTTGGAAGACTTACTCTACACTACACACGTTACATAGTGTAGTGTAAGTATCAGTAATCAAAAAACTTGTAACGATATAAATAGCGTTTATTTAACTTTTTCTTGTTTAGCTTCTTGTTTAGCATTTGAACGTCGGCATAAGGAATCGGTTAAAATATATTATGTTAAATGTGTACGCGATTTAAGCCGTTTAAAGTTGTCGAATCACTATGTTACCGTCGCGAAAAACGTAAAAAAATATGAAGTTTAATGTTATTACTGTAACAATTCTTGTTAGAAGGTAACAATATACATATATATATATACCTTTAGAGAGGTCTTCCACGATGTGACGGGTAAACCCCATTCATACCGGCACATTGTGTGGTGACTTACATTGTGGGCGCTCTTTGTAAGTAAATTGAGCAACATATTGGATGATTTGGAAAAGTGAACGTTCAATACTGTGGAGTAACTACCTCCAAGTTTATGATGGGTTTTTGTGATCAAATTTGAATTCCTTTATAAAGTAAAAGTTACGTTTCAAAAAAATATATTTTGTTTCAAAAGCAAATGAGAAGAATCTTCAAGCTTTTGTTTTACTTCATGGTGTTTTTATTTATTATTTATTTGCGAGGTACCAATTTACAACAAAAACTCTTTCGCCGTCTATTTTATGGCTGGACTGGCGTCTAGAAGGTGACCATTCCAATGAACCATAAAAATATGTTTTGTGTTAACCTTTTCGGTTGTTGGAGAAAAATAAATTAACGACCCCACACATTTGGGAATCATCCATGATTATGATAAAAACCAAAAGCTGTAAAGTTATAATAAATATATTTTGTGTGACAGTATAGCGGCCCATTTAGTGCACAGCCTATTGTAATTGTACGACAAAATATGTGTAATACAAATACTTATATTGTATTGTGGTATTTTAATTCATACTCACCCGTACAAAAGTACGCGTTTGCGAAAATTAAACTACATTATTATCTTCCTCAGTATCTGTAGTTGAGTGAGTGTGTTTCCAATCTTCCAATAAATAGTCAGAGGCATCTGCATAAATTTAATTCTAGTAAAAATGCAGGACGCTAGTGTAGCTAGGCGTCGCGAGGGTGTCGAACCCGGTGCGGTGAGCGCGGCCGCCCGTTTGGCAATCCGCCTGCCGCCCGTGCCAACGCCGCCGCCGCCGCGCCGCGCCGCCAATCTCAACAAGAGATTCTAGTCTACGGTACATTAATTCTAATATTGCAGATTGGACATTCTGTTCAGTTTTAATGGAACGTTATTTACAGAGATAAAATGAAATGCTTTGGTTGGTTACATTCGAAATACATCTATTATATACGAACCAAGACAGCGTAGTATTAACGAAAGAAATTTTTTTTTTAATACTGGTGCCCCAGATTTGTGGTTCGTTTTACCTTGTATTGTAGGTTAAATTTACGCATTGTTGCTCTTAGGGATCTGACGATTTTCTTTACTACGAGTATCAATCATATTGCGAAAGTAAATTAATCAGTCCATCAACTGAATTACATTTGATAAAATTTGGTACAGTTATAGCATACAGCCCGGAGACGGATAGAGTAAGTACCTTTTAAATTGTTCCGTACTTAAAAACAGGACTCTGCTAATGAGTCTACGTTGTAGTCCTGTCCGTCTGTCCTTTCGACCTTTATAGGGCTAAATCTATGGAACCTTATCAAGTAACCTGTTGTAACTTTCACAGAATATGTGTAAAATTATAATAACTAAACGTCAAAAGTAAAATGGGTTTAAATAAATGTGTTTTTTTTAATGTTATTTGTTTTTTATCATATCATTAAATAAATGGTTACAAGCGTCAAATTATTGTTGTTGATCAAACCTAACTTATAGCAATAAATAATATGAACTGGCCAGGTTCGGGTGGATACCGAGTGTATGAAAAAAAAAGGATTTGTTATATTTTCCGTTTTGATACAGATCCGGCTATTTTTATTATTGATTACTTTTTATATATTACTTAATTTGACGCATTTATTCTGTCCAGTCATTAGATTGCTGGCTCAGCGACCTAATTAGTACTTACTATTATTGTATCGTCTGCCTCCTGCCTTATCTAGCTAATGTGGAGTCGACGCAATTATAACAACACAAGAGCATAATATTTATATATTAATAGGGATTGTTCTTATATATGTTTTGCCATTTCCAACAGTGATTGTATTGTATTGTAAAATGTTTAGGTTTTGGTTTTTGACTGGCTGCAGTCTTGAAGCCAACCCTCATTGGGAAATGTTACTAGAATTATAAATGAGAAATATTGTGAGTGACCGAGTTACCACTATTTGCGTCTAAAACGGCTGCCCGAAGGATTTAGATGTATATTTGTACACATCGTAGTACGGTTTTTAATGAACACATATTTATAAGATGGTCATTTATATTTCGATGTAGTAGAGTAATGCAATGTTATTACATTACCACGCGGGCAAAGCCGCGAGGTGGAAGGTAGATTCATGTGATTTCCTTTTGAGAATTTAATTTCTGACTCATGATATTTTGACTTAGCGTAGACTCAGCGTCGTAGAAGGTCTACGAAACGTAGAGAAGACCTACAGTAACAAAATTATGTGGCAGATGAACTTCATTTTAACCAAAAGGTAGTTTTTATCCTCGAGAAATCTGATGGCGCCTCTTTATATGATATCCCGATATATCAGGCAGCAATGAGCGGGATTTCCGAGCAGATTGAACTGCGAATATGTCGACCGGATCGGGAAATGCAATTGCTTTTCTTCACGGAAGTTATAGCCGTCCCACTTCCGATTGGCACTATTTCCTTACTTGATTTGATTTCAGATTATTTTCTCTTCACGTTTTCAGAGGGTTGGACGAGATGACTTTATCAGTAACTAGCTTAAGGTTTCGGTAATAGCGCATCCACAACCATAAAAAGATGGTAGAGGTGGTAGGTTTTTGTCTCATATATACGAGGCGAGCCTGTTGTCAACTACCAGGCACATTTCTGACTTTGACTCGAGACTCTCAAACTCAAACTTTCTGTTGAGAGTTCGACCCGACACCGAAGTCAGGAAGGGCAGCCTCGTGATTATAAAGGGATGCTTTACGCTAATCAACAAACGGGGCAGTATCGCGTTCTAATTGCTACTACGGATGATTGTCATACACATATACACATAGTGTCAAATCGGGAAAACAATTATCCGTAGTTCAATATTGTAGTTTTTTAGTAGGAAGAGAAAAATAAAGAAAATCACGTTTCTTGTATTGGGACTGAGCATAATATTTAAGTACTGTATCACATGGATCGTCCACTACTGAACACTGCCTCCCCCATTATGGGGGGGTTTACCATAATCCACACGCTTGGCAGGCGTCTTGGGGATCGCAGTGTGAAATATCAGTTCCTCAGAAAGCGCAAAATGTGTTACCCTTACCTGTGTGTCACCTTCTGGTGTGTTGCCCTTTGTCGCCTCTTACGTCACCCACGATTAGAGAAGGGGTGGTCACATTCTAGTCCTGCACCTCACGGGTAATTTCATTAAATATTTTAATATTATTTAACACTTTGTTATTAGCATAATACTTACAAAATAGCAGTAGCATTCATATAGATTTCGTTATTTACAACGAGGTCGCACGTTTATTTACAAATATAAACGTAATAAGTCCGATAATAAATAAACAGAGAAAAGTAAATGGAAAGCGTTCGTTCACGAAATGATTTTCACCATCACTGGGATTAATGACGGCCGTGACGGCAAATAATGAGAGCTCTACAAAACAATGCTAAAACAAATCACTTTAGGAAAACACGCTTCCAACCGTGAGTCGATCGGCTTGCTACATTTTTCAATAGTTTACCTCAAAACATTTTTTTTTCTGTGAAAGCGTTAAATTTGTACAGCCTAGAAGTAGTCTAATGCGAGTTTTGAAACTGTCACGGTCATTAACACTATAATTATTTGGTCATAGTGCCTACCATCCACTCGCATAGACTTTAGTTTACTCGTGATCATGGTGCTTACAACAGTGCCGAAATATCCAGAGCTCAAAAGTAATTAAAAACACGGTAAATATCCCGTTTGTAATAATAATTATAGTCTAATACATACCGGGCTAGGGGTCCAGTATCAGTTCCGTCAATGCTGGGGCCTACCTCTCAGAGAGACAGATGAATTGACCATAATCCACCACGCGGGCTCAGTGATGGTGCTGGATAGTGGACACCCCCCAGTCTAGAGCCGAATACCTGAAACCCTCTGACATAGCTTGTCGACTGCCAAAATAAGAAAAATTCTGGGTCAGACGACGCGGGACTCAGCACGCTCTAAGCATGGTAGCGCACCGTAGTAAACGCCACTGGTCACCCATCAGTCACGACCGCAGATAATGTTGCTTTACCTAGTTGATCGGTTAAGTACGTCTAGGCAAGCTCCACTATGAGCGCTTCGAACGATCTTTTTGACAAGAAACAAAAATACCCCAATAAAATAATTAAAAGTGCCAGTAGGTGATATTGAATGGAATTGTGTTGGTTGATATATTTAAGATTATAATATTGCCAGTGTTTGAAGAATCCGATAAAGTTGTTTACTGTGTAGATACTACTATTGTTTGAAATTACTCGTGTCTAAACAACACAAAAGATATAAAGCAACAAATCTTGTCTATAAAATACTTTCGTAATGTTTTTTCTACGTTACCTTGTCTTATTAAGAAACTTTTAGTTCCCGGGGCCGTTACTTTGTCGAGTCACTGATGCTTTTAAGAATTTATTTTTAATAAGTAAGACTTGGATCTGGACCTTTCGTGATTTCGTACTTAGAATTTGACTATATACAGCTCTGTTGTTTAGGTACACGTTAATTAACATATTATAAACGTCTATATATCCGTCAGGGGCAGGACTGCTACTGAAAATTACCTTGCCTTAAAATCTGATAACTATCCAAACCAGGAATCGAACCCAATATTTCGAGATTCTAACTGCGTGTTCAATCGCAATAAATAATATCCCGTGCCCGTCTACGGCAGCTGAACTATGTAAAATAAGATGCTGTAAAAATATTTGTTCATTCATAGTGTAGGAAGTCGGATGTCTTCAGATACTTCCTCTTACCTATACTAGTTATCCTTGTGACAGAACCAATCTCAGTTCTGTTATTTAATTAATATCTTCTTCGTTTCGTGTCAATGGTTCTACTTTATATCTTAGAGATCAGACCAGGTAGATATACGGCCAGTCTAATGGCTTCCGGTGAAGCTACAAAGAGGTCAATCTATGTGCAGCTACTCGGGCACAGCGGACACTGTACCAGCTGCTCCATTGTCTGCACAGTTACTCTCTCGCCACAGTTACACTGTAATTGACTGAGGTTTCTGAATCTCCATCTGCACCTATTGTATTTGCTGTGGTCAACTCCATTTACTTAACGAAAAGTTGTCTTTACACCAATAAAGCTAGCTTTGTAAACTTTTTCTTTATTTTTAACTTGTTGACCTTTATCCAAGTTGGCCTTCTTGGTTTTATTATTTTATGTTGAGAGACAACGTGTAACGAGTTTACAATAATACCTCCTGTTATTTTGTCTTCCTTGACTAGCCACTTTTAAGCAGTAATAAGTTTGGGATAAAATTCTGAATAAAATATCCGATTAATATTTAATCTTCCTGAATGTCTAAATTGCAGGTAAGTTGTAATACCTTATTCCGTTTATGAAAGAGTGGTGATATACAGACAGACAGTGGAGTGACAGCAAATAAGGCTCCATTTTGACCGCCTAAATGGACCCGGTCAAAATGGACTACTATTACTAAAACTTATTATAAATTCAATTTAATTATTTAACAGTCGAACCATTGTGATAAAGCAATTATAACAATATATTAATATTGTATATCTTCCTGTAGGATGAAGATTGTAAGAGGCGATGAAGGGAAAAATACGAGGTGGCCACCAGCGCCTTATGAAGAACTGACATGTTACACTGCGATCCCAAGCCAAGCGTGGCGATTGTGGTCTATGGCTAATGGGGTAGGCATTTATTCAACGTCGGAGGGCATGGCTCTTGATGCGATGCGAACCTTATATATATCCATTAGCTCGTGCCGTGTCTAGATAATTATTCCCTTTTTGACAAAATACAATGATAAACCTTTCACCCTAATTTAGAGTACACTTTGCGAGACATCTATTGATTAATGCCTTGAACATTAATCAAGACAAACATTATGTATTTCCATAATAAATGTGTTCCAACGTGGTTGTATTTGTTATATATTTTTTAAATGATCTCGGGCTACGGTGGAGTTGAAGTCGGCTTGTCATTTCCGAAGCCACACGTTTGACGTTGAAACGGGTCAAAGATAAATGATTTTGACATTCATTTTTGTGGGATTCTGCCTGCCCTTGTGTTCTGTCATTTTTGATGACGAGGAGGTCCTTTTTCTCGTTTTGTGAATTTTTATATTAGGTTAATTATTATGTTTGATGTTAATTAGGTGAATGTTTTGAGAAATGTATTTAGCTGACCCGTTTGCGGCTTCGGCCATGTGACAGTTAGTCGCGTTACTTTAGTAACTATGTAATGAGTTGGAATAAAAATGTATTGTTCGAACTACCTACAGTGTATCATATTATAAAAACTTACGCTCATATATATATCTAATATATTAAGAACACGGGTTTTTGAGCGTGAACTTACTATGAGTCGATATCGCTATCGACAATGTTTCGGCTTCTACCGGAAGCCTTCCTCAGGAGTTTGAGTGCAGTGTGAAGCGTGATGCGACCGCGGCGGACGTACCACACTCAAAATCCTGAGGAAGGCTTCCGGTAGAAGCCGAAACATTGTCGATAGCGATATCGATTCATAGTAAGTTCACGCTCAAACACCCGTGTTCTTCATATATTAGATACCTAGAGTGTAGTACAGTAATTTTGTGTTCAGTTTAATAGATTATAAAGGTGATGGTAGTATCTAGTTAGGCAAACATTCGCAAAATGCTCACCACGAGCGGCGTTGCTCAAGTTGCGGGTCGAACCATGGATCTGCGGCTCGGCAGTCTATAGCTATTACCGCTCGGCTATCACTTTTTCCAAAATTGTCCCGATTATTCTTCTACGACATGGAACAGTCCTATATACTATACCAGCGGCACGGCCCGGCTTTACACGGGTAATTGCGACTATAAATTGAGATGTACGTTATCTTTCAACTTGAAGAAAATTGCACACGGTGTGCAAATCAAATTTAAAATCGGTTCAGCAGTTTAGAAGTCCACCGCGGACAAACAACGTGACACGTAATTTTTATATATATACGGATAAGTATAGACTTAAGCCGGAAACTATACATACGGCTAAAGCCTCGATAAAATATCGTTCAATAAACCTGTAAAACCCCACCTTCCATAGAAGGCCTTGCTGCGCTCAGTCAGTAAAACTGATGTCGATGTAAAACTATTATTTTTATTATGCCTTATAGCTTAGACTTTGACCACTATCACAACTGATGGTAAGTGATGATGTGGTCGGAGATGTTGTTCAGGCTAACCTAGAATTATTGGCTCTCAAGGACAGCTCCCGGACCACACCGTTGAGTACTTGGCGACAGATTTTGACTACTTGAGGGTGGTAGCTAGCCAGGCGGGCATTTGCAGCATGCCCTACCACCATGCAAAATCTAAACTATCTAAGAATAATACTAGGTAAATACTTCAAAGTCAATCAAAACAGTAAATCGTTGAAATATTGATTCAATCCAATTGAATGATACCTTCTCTAATACCTTCCATTGTGCTCGAGCTAGATGAAGAGCGACACTTGTTTATCTAGCAATCGTTCTCAGGGAGTGTTTGCATCAGGACAGCGGTACGGTAAGTAAGGGTAGAACTGGCTAGCCAGTGGGTATTCAATGTCAGAAGGTTTTAGTATATACGAATAAGCCGAAAATTTTAAAATAGTCAGCAAAATTTTTAAAACCCTTATCCCACATATGGTGCGGGTCGGTACAGTATGTTTTCTCTGGCAACACGAAGGACGATGAGAGCTGTGTGTTACAAACTCATAAATCGTATGCATATGTACACCTCATATTTTTATAATATTCATAATTACCTATAAGGTGTGTTCGGCTTCTTGGACATTAAAAAAAATAATACCTTTATACATTGTACATGTACAGTCTGGAGTCTGCCGCTATGCCCGGTGGACGCGCCCCAAGTTACCTGGGCCCAAGACATAGAAAATACAAATACAAAATATTTATTTCAGTAAACTTAATCTAATTTACAGTTTATATGTTTGAGACTCTCTTTTAAGTATTAACATACCTGTGTTAGAGGGTCTCGCTCTTCCGTATTAAGATAATTGTGATTAAGTGGTGAATTACAGAGAATTAAAATTTGTATATGAAAAAATGCTTGTTACAATCAAGAATACTTATTAAAAATTAAAGTTAGTATATTATATATATATATATATATATATGTGTATATATATGTTTTAAATATTAGGTTATGTTTTGTATATGTATGTAGAGTGTGAATGAGAGTGTATGTATGTTTATATTACTGTTAATGTGAAAGTATGCGTGTGTGTATTTATAAGTGTAGGCTTGTGTAAGTGTGTGTCAGGAGGATGGTGAGTATGTAAGTAAGAGTATAATGATGTGAATATTAGTATGAATGATTTGATAAATGTGTAAAGTTTACGTTTTAATGCATGTTACGAAACAACTTCTAAAAGCTTTTCAACTTCTTCGTATCTTAGCGTCAATAGCCATTTATTGAGGGATTTTTTGCAATTATAATTATTTAAGGGATATATATTCAAAGTTTTATTTATGGTGTTATAGAGGTAGGTAGATTGCTTAACATACTGTCTCGATGCAAATCGAGAGCAAGTAGTGACTTTAGCAGCTACGCTACCTTTTCTTCTCTTAGTCAGATTAATAGGGTTGAATTTAAGAGATCTATGTAGCTTTAAAACGGCATTTAGGATGTAGAGTTTTCTGACGGATAGCAATCCGGACTCTCGATAAAGCATGTCTGTAGAATATTGGTAGGGCTTAAAGTACATTACTTTTAATAAAGATCTCTGTGCTCTTTCGAGTTCCAAGAACTTGGTCTTAGTAGCTCCTCCCCAGACTGGTATACAGTAGTTTTGAATTGATTGTGCTAAAGATAAGTAGATTTGGTTAATTAAGTCTTTTGATGCAACATGACGTAGAATTTTAAAAATCCAGATTAATTTACGAACCCTGGCCATGAGAAGTTCAATGTGAGCATGCCAGGACAAACATTGGTCAATCATGACTCCAAGGTATTTTATGGTTGATACTTTATAGATGTAAGGGCAGTCATATGAAGAGTCAACGAGGTTGCATTTGTGTATTTTGAGGCTATATTCGGAATGAGGTTGGCTGCTATTATATTTACTAAAAGTCATAAAATTGGTTTTAGAGATATTTAGAGTAAGCAAATTCTGGGTAAGCCATTTAGATGTGATAGAGAGTCCTTCTTCAGCAATTTTTTTTAACATCATGCCAGGATGTGCCAGTAAAGACGATTGCAGTATCATCAGCATAGGTAAAAATATTCGCGTGCTTAATTTTGAGATTACAGAGGTCATTTATGTAGATCAAGAACAATGTCGGGCCCAGTACGCTTCCTTGAGGCACACCATAACTAATAGTACTATAATCACTAACAAATTCATTCACTTTAACACTTTGCTTACGTTCACGTAAATAGTCTGACAGAAGGGCTAGTGGCATTCCTCGTACCCCAACATTTTCTAGTTTTTTTATAAGTATATCTACAGACACCGTATCAAATGCTTTTTTGAGGTCAGACATGACTGTTAAAACAGACATGACTGTTAAAACGGGGGTGTTAAGATACTTCTGGCCTTATCCTTCGAGGAATACAGGGGTAAAATAGTGCGTTGAATTTTTAAACACTTCTACCTTAATTCTAAAAGCTCAACAACAGATGTCTCCACTGTGTACTATATCAACCACTGGATCGTTCTAACCCAACCGCACTTGTGGCAACGACTTAGTGATTTAGTGCAAATATTAGCGAGTACAAGTGTACCCGGCTCGTGTCTGCCGCAGTTACTCCACATCTGTTGCTGACGTCACACCAATTTCGCACATAGCTTACACAAACAAATGGGATGATCATAGTTTACACACATATTTTTATATTTTTTTTAATATAAATATTACTTAATTTAATGTTGTATTAAAATATTTGTTACTATTATATATGTTTTTATTTTTTTATTCCGTCTCACCGATGTGGTCGAAGGTGTTAACAGGCTTTACCTAGAATTACTGGTTCTCAAGGACAGCTGCCGGAACACACCGTTAGGTGCTTGGTGACATATTTTATACTTGAGGGTGGTCGCTAGGCAGGCGGGAATTCACAAAAATGCTCTTCCACCATGCCGTGAAGCTCAGGCCAGAATATTCAGGCCTGAATATTCATTCATTAGTTTAAACACACTAAAGTTATGTTTGATGCAAATATAATCCCCGCAATCTATGGCCAACCGTTCACAACTCCTTGGTTCGCATTCCATGTGGGATACCTACGTGCTATCGGATTTTATGACAATTGATTCTTAGCTTATTTTAATTATTAATGTTGAAAGTAAAACTGCGCCCAGTTTATGGCAACATTGGCAACAAACGCCGCCCACGTGGCACATAAAAGATCTAAAGTGTTGGACTATATATTGTTGTTGTATACATATTTAGAGGTACCTAATACTGTTCCTCTATACAGTTTTGATAATACACATAATTGATAATGTTTATTTTGTTGATCTTACTAATATTATAAATGCGGAATTTTGTGAGTGTGTATGTGAGTCTTACAAGTGTATTGTTTATCTTTCCACGTTGAGACGATTTGGATGAAACTTAGTATAATACGTAAGGTAGTTTACTTCTTGGATCATCGCGGGGCGCAGATAGTTCACTTATGTCAAATATCTGCTATTTTTTCAAGAAATTATCGACAATTAAGACGATATCTTAATTGTCGAAATCCATCCAGCCCTTTGGAGGATACATCGTAATAAAGAAATTTACTAACAAACATTCTTAAAAATAAGATACGCGCGAAAAATAGAACCTTTCCTTGGCAATCAGGTAACAATACAAGAGAGTTTAGTCTAAAATAGTACCACACTTCTGTCGATCATCAAGGTATCCTTAATGGTTCTCAAGGATTCATAAATATTAACAAGAGATTTAGACGAAACTATTATAAGTAAAATAATAATAATAATAATAATAAAAATCGTTTATTACTGCAAAGCGAAACATATTATAACATAAAGCATAGATATTGTACAGTTGCTATAATATTACAAATTACTCACTACATACACATAATAAACACAGATAGTTTGCAGACTTTCGTTTTCCAAACACGCTAAATATCTTTTGATTCCCTCACTAGGCAAGCCTGTATCGAGGAAATCTTAGGAGATACAACAATACGATTACAGTATTCTCTTTGGTTTTCGGTAGCAAACAGTATACATTTTAACTGAAATAATATTTAACTTGAAAAGTTCAAAAGTAAATATTGTATATCATTGTTACAAGTAACTCTATCTTTGAGTTCTTTCCCCGAAATGGAGGTATAAACGTTTAAAACAGCATTTCGTCAGCTTCAATTAGCTAAGGGCTTTGTGTTAAATTATAGTTATTTGCAAATAAAAAGCAATGGCTGCGATTATTGCTCAAAAATTCAATTTAGCCGGTTTTTCTTTGTACCGTGCGCTGAGGTTCTCCAATCTTTATATAAATTCACTCGGCGCTTGATTAAAATCGATTCTGTTCAGTCCAATTTAAAGCTACTTAATGGATAACTGGTCTGTATAAATACACCGTTAATAGCAAACTTATTCTTATACTTAAACCATTTAGAAAAGTACCTTCTGTTCAAATTGCTTCTATCTAGCATATTTTACGATAATACTTCAAAAAGTAGTTAATTCTACTGCAAACATCAAGTGAATTAAAAAAAGCCCGAGGTAGTTTTTCTCCGCTGAGCCAACTCGTTAGTCCAACAGTTTTCCCGTTGCCCGTTACATCGTACCTTTTAGTGGCACTAACTTTGCCTCGATGAAGTCGCAATGTAAAAAAAAGGTCATTTTGGTCGCCGCAAAAATAGCTTGCAAAAATGTACGGTACTAACTCGCCTAGATATAAAATCGTATTCAAAAGACACCCCTATTCGCACGTTGTATTTCCCGACTTTTTCCGCCTTTCCACTCCCTCCTCGGTCAGTAGCAGGCGGGCGCCCGGCGTCAGCGGACGTGCCGTAGCGCTCCGCTAGCCTCCGTTTATTCGTGTTTATCTTTCCGCCGCTGCGTCTCTGTTCTTTTTTCACTGTGCTATCAAATACAGGCATATGTAAAGTGGTCGCGTTTCGATTGCGTCTGGTATGTTTCTGGCCGTTGTGTTTAAGTGATAGTAGTTTAGTGTTTATTTTACCAAATTTATTTGCTCCACTAACATGAACAGGTTTTTGATTTAATGAGAAGCAAACAAACAGTAAATCAAACATTTGTATGAATTCACAGGAGTTGAAACACGTTTGTGTACCAGATATATTAAGAAGCTTGTCTATATGTTAATATGATATTAGTAGGCATGAGACGTACTGCCAAGAGACATTGATTGAATATCTGTCGATTATTCGTCAGCTCTATCGGGATGTTAATCAATCCGTGGAAGTAATCAATGTTCTACCCGTGACAGGATCATTAAAAAGATTCTACTATTCGATGAAAATTAAGAGAAACTGTTTAATGTTTCAATAGTAAATTGAACAATAATTCGTTTAATCTACGTTTTGTTTTACTAAATTAGGACTGTTAATGTTATTAAATACTGAAGGAATACCTAAAACTTATTCCGAATGTCTTATCTTTATATGATTGTGAAGTGGTTGTCTTTGTTAAGTATAATTAGGTTTTTATGTAGTCGTAAAGTAACATCATTTTTAAATTGATATTTCGTTTGTAGGTTTCGACGTAAAGATCGTGTCGAAAATAACATTTACACCGTCGTCTGTTAAAGCTTTATGCATATTTGTTTCGGCGCCACGAATCCCCAGTTTTATGGACAATTACCGTTAAAATAAAACATGAGATATGTCAACATGGGGTTAAATATGGGAACATTTTTTATATTGCTGTTATAAAAGGCGGTCTAATATGAAAAGAAAAATTGTACTCTTTTGAAATATGTTTATAATAAACAAATGTAATACAACGCTTTGCAAATTGTACGTCATTTTCTTAACTTTTTTGCTCGTAGTATACAGCGGTTGCTACCGCGTTTTGTTAACTGTTGGTAATTTACCTTTTTAAATCGTTAATTTCGAAATAATTTAGTCTTATTTTTTCTATTAAGTTACTTTACCTCTATAGAAAGGTAATCGCAGGTATATAAAGGGTTTCTTATATACCAAGTATATAAGAAACCCTTTATAACTAGGATCATTTCCACTATAAAGGTTAGATAGATTTTACATTTAATTAATAGTTCGTCAAAATGTAGTTCCTTCTAATCTTATCCATCACACTAATAAAGGCGAAAGTAAGTATGTCTTCTCGTTCCCACTTGTCTCCGACACGACTGTATGGATTTCGATGTTACTTAGTACGTACATATATATATATATTCCTTAAGTTCTGAATTATGACTGAAGTAAACCGGGAGGTTTACTAAGTAGGTAGTTCCCGAGCAAAGCCAATATAATCGAATGCCAAGCAAGCAAAGCCCGGTGCGAAAGTTAGTGTGACATATTAAAAAATTGTCACTTTAATGATTCGGATTATCTATGTATTTTTTCATCATAAAAATAATTATCTTATTTCATCAAGCGAGATTGTTAAATTGTCTGGTCTCAAGTAAGGTTTTGTAAGGTTAATTATTTTTCCTTCCTTTGTAACGGACACTGAGGAATTTGTTAATTTGTTTTTATTTTTCTGAATAGCTTTTAGCTACTCGTATATTGGAATTGTAATGAGTTCCCACAATGTAAGTGCGAGTAATTTACGGCCGCGTACATTGTTCAGTTTCATTAGTTCTGTTATCTGTGATTGAGGATGATAACAGCATAATATCAGGGAGGTATTTTGCCGTCTCTATACATGTTACTGCTTAATAGAATGAAAATTATTTTATTTAGGAACTTTCACATTGACATAAACGGTTACCATTTATGTTGCATGTAATACCTAAAGAAAGTATGTACCAAATTGTATGTAAATCAGTTCAACCTCAGTGATGTGAAGATCTCTGATCAAACAGAGATTTTGCATTTGGTGTCCTTAGATCTTTTCGATAAAAGGTCTTATTTGCGCGATAACCGAGCGTATGTCCGTTATCGCGCTAAAATATTAACCTCTTTTTGCGCAGATGGATAAAAACTATCCTATGTCCTTCCCCGGGTCTCAAAATATTTTCTTACCAAATTTCAACCAAATCAGTCCAATAGTTTTGGCTTGAAAGACACAGACAGTTAGTTTCGCATTTATAATATTAAGTAGTATATGGATTCATTTCACACGGACAAAGAGACAACCATCAACTGTTTTATCTGTATCCAGAATATTCCAGAACAAGTAACGAGTTTAAAGAATCACTCTCATAATTTAACTAGGAAGACGTACTCGTATAGCTTCTCCATTGTACTTTACGACCAGAAGACTTATGGAATGCCGTGAAACCTTCCAGTCTGGCAAACAAAGCGCAGACGTGAAGCGTAAGCGTATTGTGGCGGGTCGACGGCCCGGGGTGTCGGTGGGCGACTTCACTTCCGTTTCCGGTCGGTCTGGGCGGGCAGAATTCACACTGTTACGAGATATACTTAGCCTTATTTCAAGTACCTATGCTTGGTTATAATTAACCATTTTTACAAATATTAATATTTTCATAATATTATTTCCTAAATTTGTTTTAGGCCCCGTTTCAGAATGTCCTAGTAAAGTTTCGGGTTGCTATGCAACACATAAAATAACCGAATGATAAAAATGACAGTTAATATGCAGCGCGTTTCAAGCTTTAACCGTTGGATAGGCTAAATCGATGACTGTGAAACGCAAGGATAGTGTTTTGTTTAATAAATATGTTCTGGGTACTATAATCGGAACTTACTCGAACATTCTGAAACAGGCCCTTAATATCTCTATTTCACCGTTATCATTTTATTGACGTTTGGACAACTCAAAACTTATGACACAGAAAATAATTGACATATTAGTTTAAAACGCATTTTCTTATTATATACCATACCATTATTGAAGAGTGACCTTTTGCACAATAATTATAGTTAAAAAAATTACATATTATAATATCAAGGGCGTTAGACATTATCAATTTAAAGGCTCAAAATGCAACTAATGTACAAGAAAATTTCATATGTCAGTTTTAAAATACTGTTCAAAATTTATATAATGATACCAAAGAGCTGTCGTGTCACATACTTATACATGTTATTAATTACAATAATTTAGAGCCTTCTGTAATTAAAACATAAGTAATACCGTAGCTTTTTCCAGAACATTCCAGTCTGTTGAACAAAAGCAGAACGTGAAGGTAACGTAAAAGTATACGTTTACTAGGTGTGTGCCGTGGACGCGGACGCGGGTAGTACGGCAACGTCATCGCCCGGAGGTGTAGGTGGCTTCATTTCCGCACCTCTGCCTTATTTAGGGTTGCTGAGCTTGGCTTGGACGAGCAGAGATTCTTAAGCAACTCGTTAAACACCTACGAAAGAATTATACGAAAAAAATCGTGTTTCTCTGGTTTTTATAAATCATGTTTGTCATGTACCGTCGAGGAGACCACCGTTTTAATTAAAATCTTGATATTTAATTAAATATCTTGGGGAATTTTTATCAGATCTTGACCATGATCGATAAAACTTGATCAAAATGTCGAAGTTAGTCAAAATGGTTATAATTAATAAAAGGCCCGAAAGTGTAAATTAAACTTGAATTTATATCGTGAAAAATATTACCATTATGCCTTTACATTCCCGAAGGGGTAGGCATTTAAGCACCCACTCCAAGTTTTTTTTTCGAGTGATACAATCGCTCCTTTTACATCTGATACGTTGAATTCCCTAATTGAAAAGCATCCGCCTGCAACTGCAGGTCTCCACCTTCCCGAATCTCCTATACAAGATATTGTTGAGGTGACCCCACCGGATGTTTCTGCAGCCGTGGCATCTTTTTTAAGTGGCTCAGCCGGTGGCCTTGATGGCCTCACGCCTCAGCACTTAAAAGATATTTTATCTTTTAGTTCTGGTGAGGTAGGCGAGACACTTTTAAGGGATGTGACGGCTTTGGTTAATTTGATGTTGTCGGGTCAGGTCAACAATGAAATTACCGAAATTCTGTACGGTGCGAATTTATGTGCTCTAAATAAAAAAGATGGTGGTATTAGGCCTATAGCAGTAGGCACCACTTATCGTCGCCTCACAGCCAAATGCGGTTGTAGGAAAAAGGTTGCTTTTTTAAGTAATCTTTTTCAACCACTGCAACTCGGTTTTGGTTCACAGGGTGGCTGTGAGGCTGCTGTACATTCACTTCGCACATTTCTTGATCAAAATTGTGGAGATGTGCTTTTGAAGGTGGATGTTAAAAATGCATTCAACTCTTTAGATAGAGGCACTCTTTTGACTGAAGTGAAAGATAAAATTCCGGAATTATACCCTTTTCTTTGGCAATGCTACGGCAAACCGTCAAAATTAACATACCAAAATAACGTTATTTTATCTTCCGTAGGATGTCAACAGGGTGATCCTCTGGGACCAGCCATTTTTAGCCTTGCGATCCACTCAATAATTCAACGTCTCCAATCAAAACTTAACGTTTGGTATTTGGATGACGGAACCTTAGGAGGCGATGCGAACACGGTTTTGGATGACTTGCGAGTACTTATAGACGATTTTCGTGTTATTGGCCTTGAACTAAATTTTTCTAAATGTGAACTTTTTGTTTGTGATACTTGTCCGGATAAAGTTTCGATTATTGAAAAATTCAACTTACTTGCGCCTAATATAAAATTAGTAGAAAAAAGTTCGCTTCGTCTTTTGGGTTCACCGATTCTTAACGAATCTTTATCACCATTTGTCGAAGAACAAATTCAAAAGTTTAGAAATGCTTCTAGCAGATTATCCAAAATTAACGCCCATATGGCTTTTACAATTATAAGATTTTGCCTTTTCGTTCCTAAATTTACATACTATTTAAGATGTTGTCAGCTGTGGCAACACAGTGAGCTTTTGTTAAGCTTAGACAACTTAGTAAAAGATACGTTAGTGTCGGTTTTGAATGTTGAGATGGATGATAGGGCTTGGGTGCAAGCTTCCCTGTGAGGTTGGGGGGCATAGGGATACGCAAAATTTCTAGTGTGGCATTACCAGCTTTTTTGTCTTCTGTACACAGTACACACAAATTAGTAGAAAAAATTCTTGCACGATCTTTAGGCTCTTTCGATGTAGCATATCTGGCTGAGGCCAAAAACACATGGAGACTGGCTTGTCCAAATACTGAATTCCCAAAAATGTTGTCATCTCAGAAACAGTGGGATCGGCCCTTATGCGAGCTAACACGGAAAGATCTTTTAAATACGTGTTCTAGCATCGCAGATCGTGCTCGTATTCTCGCTGTTTCTGTGTGGGAATCCGGTCTTTGGTTACAGGCCATTCCTTCTTACAAAACTGGTAGCCTTATAGATCCATCCGCTTTTCGTCTAGCTATTAGCTTACGCTTGGGTGCAAGGTGTTGTGTTGCACATCACTGCCAGTGTGGTACTGCAGTTGATCAACTCGGTCACCATGGCCTCTCCTGCTCTCGAAGTGCTGGTCGAATTTCCCGCCACGCCAGCCTTAACGATATCATTCGCCGGGCTTTTACCAGCGCCAATGTTCCAGCTATTCTCGAACCGAATGGTCTGATGCGTGACGATGGTAAAAGAACTGACGGCATGACTCTGGTTCCGTGGAAGTTAGGACGGCCCTTAGTGTGGGACGCTACGTGCGTGGATACTTTAGCGCCGTCACATCTTTCTGAAACCAACGTGAGGGCTGGCGCTGCGGCTACTTCGGCGGAGCAACTCAAGCGGCGCAAATATGCTAACCTCGGTATGGGTTACATATTTGAGCCGTTTGGTGTAGAGACGTTGGGTCCGTGGGGACCGGGAGCTCATCGTATTTTCCAAAACCTATCTGAGCGCTTGGTCGATGCGACGCGTGATCAAAATGCTGGCACATATTTGGCTCAACGAATAAGCATTGCAATTCAACGGGGCAATGCTGCCAGCATGCTGGGCACGCTGCCAACTGGGAGTGGGCTGGAGCATTTGGACTGCCTATGAGTCTGCTATGACTTATAGGTGTCTAAATGCTTTTATTGTAGTAGCTGTAGTGTTGTATATAGTTCATAGTATTTTGTTTAATAAAGGCATACCGCCGGTAAAAAAAAAAAAGTACTTATAAAATAGTTTATGTCATTAGTCTATAAAAATATAATAATATACATACTTTGTTTTTAACTGATAGGTTATACTTTGACCACTAACTCAATTATTTTTTTCTTCTATTATCTCGTAAAATGTATTTGATTTTTTTTCAATTTATTACTTACTTGGATCATGCGCTCATGATCTAAGTAAGTTTAAATGCCGCTGCATTCAATCCCACAGCAAATCCGTTCCATCGGAAGACTTGATCTACCAATTCAGCTATAATCAAAGATTGGTTAATGAAATGTTATTGGAGTGTGTATTTGTTACAGGATCTGTATGTGGTTTAAGCATTTTTAGGCCGGAATAGTTTAGTAAAAACAGCGAATTCAGTAATATGTATCACTTTACTAAAGAGACTCCTTATTTGTTTTAAGCAACACAAAATATATGTACTGCACTGTCCTTCACATAACAAATATCAACTTATTTTAAAACGAAAAGCCGGCCGGCGTTTCTCCATATAAATGCATTTTTCCTATTATTTTCATGCATTATGCCATCATTTTTTCATAAACTCTGGGCCTGCCATATATGGTCCTGTCATTTCCTTTTTCAGCATCTTATACTAAAGAAAATGTGATCCTGAAAGGCACTAAAAATGCTCCGTTTTTAACGTCATTTGAAAAATTTAATCCAAAAGAATATAATGGCAGCCTAGATACACTGAGAAATAATTTTATCGGCTCAGTTTTTGAGGCGAAACCAGGGAATAGTAAAAGTCGATGTCGTGAACGTAGGACTAGGTATTTCCCTCTTAACTCAATCTATAAAGCTCAATAAATTCTGTACATGTTAAAATTCAGCTAGTTCTTTTAGAATTAAACACATTTTCTTTATTTCATCACGAGTGTAATCTAAAGGTGTGAGCCGGCTTTATTTCCGCTCAGCTATGGGCGGGCGGCGCGGGGCGACCGTTAGGATGTTAATTATTGCGTGATACACATAACACCCATTTATATCTACATACAAGATTATAGCTACTGATATTTGAAGCCAGGATCGGCACACCGATCGTGCTTTGACATTTTAAACCTAACATATTTCGAATTAATATATGTATTTGATCGTATTAATTCCTATAAATATTTAAACATTCGAATATTATCTTTTACCATTATCCATATTGTTACTTACGAGATAAAATCATGTGAATATAATACTAGCTTTCCGGGCGGTTGGATAAAAACTATCCTATGTTTTTTCCCGGATCTCAAACTATTTCCATACCAAATTTCATTCAAATCGGTCCAGTAGTTTTGGCGTGAAAGCGTAACAGACAGACAGAGAGAGTTACTTTCGCATTTATAATATTAGTCCTGATTAGTACTGATAATATTATATACATTATTTTTTTCAATAAGTTTACTATTTAGGATAACAACAGAAATATAAACAAAATGGACGGTTGAATTGGGATGAAATATTTTTGACGTCATTACTTTTGACCAGGCAGTAGGTCTCTGCAGCAAGCGTCTGTCTGGGTGGCTACCACCAGTGTGATGGAGATAATATTCTGCCTCGAAGCAGTGTCGTGGAAACAATATTTGTTTGGGCTATCCAGTGATAGAAATTACTTTGCGACCGAGACAAAGAACTAGCAGAACAAGGACGGTAACACTAAATGTAACAGACGGTACCATCAGACGAGCGATTCGTCCATCACTAAATAACATAAAAAAACAATTTATTAGAAAATATACATATACCTTAAACTTCGTATTATCGATTGTTTTGTGCATAAACGTTACACAATTGTCACAAACATGTTATTTCATGGCCATAAAATAGTCCGATACATTTACATTAGCTTCTCACAAAGCTTTCAACGTAAATAAAAATATTATTCCCGTATCCTTTTTGCAGCCGGCATGAGTTTTCACGTTGTGTGTTGCTTTCATCTGCCTTTCAGCTTTTGCGCTCCACTGAATTATATCACAGGATGTCTTGTCAGCTTTTTGGCTCCAGTCATATATGCACACGAAATGTATTATTCCATTTTGTAGAAAACTCAAAAGGTAATCATATAGTCGCTGAAGTTTTATTTAGTAATTTTGAATACATAAGTATATGTAGTGAGCGTAATAAATAAAGTTGTCGTGTCGAAATAGTAAACATTTATAAATTGTCACCATTTTCTTTTGCTGCTACATTTCAAGGGCCTGCGGTTACACTTAAATTTAACTGGCTAATGATAGAAGAAACTCTCGATAATAAACCTAAGTTTATCTGGCCAATCTTAAGTTTATGTTCACACCTACCTTTAGCCTTAACATATATTTTTTTAAGATATTGTGACGGAACAAGCTCGAAGCTCACCTGATGTTAACCTCTGCCTATAACAGATGCATTTTCATCACAAGCCACGAATTTTACTGCGCCCATCACCTTGAGACATAGTTTTTAAGTCTCATGTGCATGTAATTTCATATATATAATTTATATTATTAAGTCACATTGACTTACTTTGAGGTTTACGTGTAACGAGCTATTTTGCTCGCAGCGCATATGTAAAACAATTTTTGAACCAACAACAATATACCGCTTTTGTTTTAATTAAAAAAGGAGCTTTATCCTGGTAGCTTTAAAACGTTATTGAATTATTCAGCAGTTTCATTTTATATTAAAGCTGTAGCTGGCGTCTGTATAGCTTAAACTGTGAGCTTGTATTCATTATTGTGATGTAAGTTGATCCTCAGAGGAATGATGCGATAACAACGAGCTCTTGTATTAACTATAGGAATATAAAATAAGATGAAGTATTTATTCTGATTTAACGTCAAGCAAAATTAGCGCTCTTCTGTTCTCATATTATATTATATGCATTAATAAAGACATGCAAAGCTGCCGAAACCAAAAACGTTGTAGTAGATGCAAAACAAATTTCTACAGTCTAATGTTAAGACTTTGACCCCTATCTCACCTGTTAGTAATTGAACTGGCTTATCCTAGAATTATAAGCTATCAAGTACAGATGCCCGAAGACACGGTTACGAGCTTGGCGGCAAATTTTTTACTTGAGTTTGGTAGCTAACCAGACGAGCATTACCAAAAGAAAAGCAAATGATCGTAAAACTACGTAAAACCACGTAAAACCACGAGTTACTCAAAAATGTAGTCTCTCACTTACGAATAAAAATAAAACATACGAAGACGCTTTGAGTAGGCTTAATTCAAATCTTCAAAAGCACTCATGAACATGACTACAGCCTTTCGCTCGCGGTTTTATACATAAAGTAAGTGAAATCAACCTAAAATAATATCATAGATTGTATCATATGCTTCATAACTTATCGGTGTTCCAATTCGATTGTATTGCTTCATACAAGAATCGATTCATGAATAAATTGATTTGAATGACTTAAAACTTGAAGAATTGGATACAATTCGAGTTAAGTAAATTTGAGATGATTTTTAAAGTGAGAAACAGAAGTTACTTTCACAACTCGTAAGTCCGAAGTTGTTTTGCTAGTAAATGTTAAATTTTAAGATTCAGTGATTTACAAACAACGTGAGTGTTGCCACGTGTACGCCACTGGTTTTGCGAAAACAGAGAAAGTTATACTGGTGATGCGATGACAAGTGAAATTACATAATAAAATAATTACGAGTACTTTTTTGCAATCAATAAAATTACTCATTACTTTTCATTCGAATCTATCCGGTAGGTATAGGTAACGTGAGTCCCTACCTCGTGCCTTTTTAGTTATAACATTACTTTTCATTACAAAAATGATGCTAGCATAGTGTGACAACAAACAAGTAGTACTATTAAAATCGTTACAAAAAAACAATGCTATAAAGTTACCAGTTCAATAAGTACCAGGAAATGCATAAAATGTAAAAAACTATTAATTTCAATAGCATCATTGAGCCCTGCTCTATTTATTTGTGGGTAAGTTATTTAGGTAGTGGATCGATACCGTTGATTACCGATGTTATCGCAGTGATGAGGATACAAAAGCTTAGGTATATGGAATATTACCTACATAACTTACCATTATTAAACTGCAAAGGTCTTCCAGTAAACAGTGACACGTCGACTGATCAAATAAGATTTTTAAAGTATAGATATTATACTTTATATTTAATTTTTAATTACGTACTATTCAAAATAATCAGGGACCGCATTGTCTAACTAGAACGGTAATGAAAGTGAATTATGGAATACAATTTGTACTCAGCCGTTTTCAAAGGAAAATGTCAAAATTAAATTCATTTCAATGAAATAAGTAAATAAAAAACCAATTTATTGCCTTCACCATATTTACACGGTAGTTAGATTACAAACTTACCATTAATATACAATTTTATCACAAAAAATTATCCGATTTAATTTTATGGACAACAGGTAATTACTATTCTAAATAGTAATTACCTGTTGGTACCCCAGGTTGGTATCAATCGTAATCTTTATACATCCCACTTAGATCTGTGAGTTTCCCTAACAACACAAACATATATTACCAAACGCACTGTTATAAATAACGTATCTTTTTTTTTAATAATTCAGAAATTGAAGAACCAACTCACACTTCAGTAGTTTTTGAATAAAAGAATCATTATTGTGTACATATCCTTCTTTGTTTTACGGTTAATATTTTTATGATTTACGACTATTCCTATAGGGCCTCAAAAATTTAAAATCCAAAATAAATGATGTTTAATATATCTGCGTAAAGTTGTATTTAAATAGGAGCTCATCCCTTTGAAGTGGAAACCGTTAGACCGGTCTCCAAAGAATGTAATTAACGACGGAGAATTACCACAAAAAATCCTTTTGAAAGTAATATTAATTGATTCAGACGAGAAGGACAAATTTAATAGAATACGATGAAACCATTAAGAAATTTTGATACTGAAGCCGGAAAGTTCCCTTTCTGTCTGATTAAACTTTTATATATTTTCGTACCTTCATAGGCTCATCTCCATTTTCTGCACACAGGCATTTTCTGAGAGAGCGACTGAATGGAGAATAATATTTATGTTATGGTGTTGTGAAGGAACACGCACGATTTTAATCACCCATGCACCCACCAGATTTTAAGCGGTAACCTATAACAGATGAATGTCTCAACAAGTTCACTGCGCTCATTTTTTTTAATAATTCAGAAATTGAAGAACCAACTCACACTTCAGTAGTTTTTGAATAAAAGAATCATTATTGTGTACATATCCTTCTTTGTTTTACGGTTAATATTTTTATGATTTACGACTATTCCTATAGGGCCTCAAAAATTTAAAATCCAAAATAAATGATGTTTAATATATCTGCGTAAAGTTGTATTTAAATAGGAGCTCATCCCTTTGAAGTGGAAACCGTTAGACCGGTCTCCAAAGAATGTAATTAACGACGGAGAATTACCACAAAAAATCCTTTTGAAAGTAATATTAATTGATTCAGACGAGAAGGACAAATTTAATAGAATACGATGAAACCATTAAGAAATTTTGATACTAAAGCCGGAAAGTTCCCTTTCTGTCTGATTAAACTTTTATATATTTTCGTACCTTCATAGGCTCATCTCCATTTTCTGCACACAGGCATTTTCTGAGAGAGCGACTGAATGGAGAATAATATTTATGCTATGGTATTGTGAAGGAACACGCACGATTTTAATCACCCATGCACCCACCAGATTTTAAGCGGTAACCTATAACAGATGAATGTCTCAACAAGTTCACTGCGCTCATCACCCTAAAACATACAGTTGTTAAGTCTCATATGCCTAGTGTTTACTCTCAAGAACTGTTGCTGGAACACCCTGTTAGGTGCTTGGGGACACATTGACTATACTTGAGGATGGCAAATGGCCAGGCGTGCATTCGCAAAATGCCCTTCCATCATGCGCTGAAGCTCAAGCCAGCGGTGGGGTTGATCCATGGATGGCAGTTCATACCGCTTGGCTATCATTGCTTCATTATACGACGGTCTCGTGTGAGTTGGAAAATCTCACATTTTCATCGTGTGAGAGTGCGCCTAAGGGCAAAATACTAGAAGGTGCGGAGCACTGAAGAACTGGCATCTAAACACTGCGATCCCCAAAACGCTTGATATTCAAAACCCCCCTAATGGGGAAGTTCAACGGCGGACGTTACTTACTTAGACATTTTGATAATGTTTACCTGTCTAGTTGCCACTCTCAAATAGAAAGTTTTTCGCCAATAACTTATCGGTGTATTCCTACAGTTGTCCTTGATAGACAGTTGTCATGCTAGTTCTAAACTACTAATACCATATCATCAGATACCAACACATGAGATAGTTAGTGGCTGCTACCATCATGCTCATATAATGTAACTTTCGTTTTATAACTAGTTGAAATGTTTAATTGAACCGACGTACAAATTGGGGCAGTGATTGAGCAGCCCGCTGCCCCCGCACACCCCCTCGTGACAGACCACTGGGCTTGAACATTGATTTTTTAACAACCCCTATGTGCGGACCGATCGATGCATGCGTTTCGATAGTTAGGTTGTTATTGTGAGCTATCATTAGAATAATAAGCAATAAGCTATCGTCATCGTCCCGTCGCGCGTCGTCGTCGACTGCATTGTCAATTAACAACAGTAATGCGATTGTGTGTCTCGAGTTAAAAAAAATATGGTTTCTGTTTCATAGAACAGCCCTACCTACCATACAAACCAATCAATGATTGAATCTTGTAATTTCTTATCATAAACAATAATTGGATTACTAACCATTCTATTTCGTGAGGCACATACATGATTATGATAAGTGTTTTGAACTAGCGCATCCTTAAGGCTTAATTTTTATTTTGCTAATAGACTACCTAATAGAAAAAAAGGGTTTTCGTAGCAGTACACTGATTTTCGACAATTGTTTTAAATAGATGCAATACATAATAAAAAATAAGAACATATGTATATCTTTCGTTGTTCATCAAGGGTTTACCATCGGTACCTTCTTTATACTTTCTTTATTTTTTACAGTCATAGTATATAATATATATCAACTACATACGTGTATTTTATACCTAGGCAAGAAGAGTTTCTTGCCCGTTCTTCTCGCAGTGGCTCTATATTTTTTTTTGCTGAACGTGGCAGTACAATGTAGAATATTTCAATATTAAAGTTTGTAATTGACCTTCATAAGAGCGTCGTAGACGCCTAAATTGAATAAATGATTTTGAATTTGTATTTGGATTGCAGAATTCTAGGCATATATGCTGTCTATTCTTTATTCTGGCTTAAACACATTCTTCTAATTTCGTATCCACTTAATTCACACTAAAACTCATTAATACGCTTTAAAATGATAACTAAAGACCTTTGCCTGCCAAGAACAACCGTAACTTCTATCTTAGAACATGTATCTAAGGCGGCGTTAGTAGGATCTTACCAAATTTGGTTTGAGGAGGCTCAAGCGATGAAGAGGAGCCTTGATATATCCTTGAGGGGCCTTAGCCCTACTCCTGGGTTGCAAGTCCCAGGCCCCTCTAGCCTCTTCCTCAGCAACGCTATGGACCCGGCACCCGCACTGTGAATCCATGGAATGTTAAGTAATTCGTCTTTCTCTTCAACTGCCTGCACAGTTCAAACTCACTCTGGTAAACGTCAAGCTTTCCAAACCAATTGCCCTTGCCCATCTCTCGTTATAGATTCTTTAGTAAAGATCTTCGAATAAATAAGTACGTTGTACGGCCATAGTTTTTAAGTCAGACAGGATGTGTGATTACAATTATATATAGGTATATAATTGTAATTACACTTATTTAGACGGTTTCAAGACATTAATCTTAAGCAGAATCTTCTCCTCAAGAGAATTCTGTCACATCTGGGACACAAATGAGTGGACCTAAAACGAGGTCAGGTCTTGAATACGATAAAACTGTAATATTTATATTTATCGGTACTATCTTATTCATCTCGACTATTGGCGTGGAAAATGCCCAGTAAGCTATAAGCTGTTTTAGCATTTTTTCAAGATTTTGCTTCCAAAAAGTCGAATAATATTATTGTAAAGTAAATGGACTGAAAATAATTGTTTATCTCATTAATATTAAGGTTAATATCTTATGAATAATGGAGAAGGAAATCTTCAAGATAACTTTGGCAAATTACAGGTTAATTTTCTAAAGCTCTTTCATGTATTCATTTGAATATAATCAGATAATTAAACGTAAGTCTATTCATTATATTTAAATACAAAAGTTTTCTCATGATTCTAAGTAAACCTCAATTTGTGAATGTCATTGGACGCTTTGAATACACCTAACGAGGTATCTCTCTGTCATCAATTGAGGGTGAATGTTTTTTTACAAAGAAGTTCGTTACTGCGCTAACTGGAGTAACTAGGGCTCAACCGCTGACGTCATTGGCGGCTCTGTCATTTTATTGGAGTGGGCGGAGTGACAGCGACATACTTTGATGCAACCAGGATGTTATGTTTCTTTACTTAAATTTATATAGTAAGGAGGGTTTGCAAGCACAAATCGGAAGCTGTGGTCGAGCTTGTTATTACCACAGTAGGTAATAAGAAACTGGCTTGTTTATCTTCATAATGAGACTGAAGTTGTTGTCAGACACATTAACTCGAATACGGAATGATGAGAAGAAAGACTGAAGAAGATTTAATGTGAATATTTTTGTATTGTAAACTAATTGTTTTTTTATTTTATTTTCCTGGGCGCTATTAAGGTGAACGATGTCGCCTGTGGCGAGAAATGCTAAATTGCATATCTTTCGGTTTGATGCTGGGTAGCCTATCTATTGTACCTCAACACGGTATTCGGAGAATATCTGTTACGATATAAGTTTTTTTTATACTAATTGTAAAAGTAAAATGTATTTTTTAATTATTTTTTTAACTCGGGAATACCGCTGTAATATTTCTACTAACGTGACAAAACTGTTAAATTTTAAATTTCCCGCTATATGTGTAAGTTTCCACCTTATGCTACCTACTAATAAAATCTCAATATTGGATCATATACTGTAATCGAGATAAAAATGTAACCTTTATCGGTGGTGTCTATAATTTAAACTTTGATTACCTACGACCAAATAATTGTATTCCCTTTAACAAAATTATCGGTTATGGGTTAACGTTTTACCTTATTTATTATGACTCGCCGTCTGTTATCGTATCTGCTTATATCGTCCGCATTTCGCCACCATTGTGCCCACCCAATCCTATCTTGGCATATTACGTTCGATAGACGTAGCTTGTTATTTGCCAGAAGACTTATTGTTAGATGGCACACTGGTACGTCCGACGGTGCCATTATTGTCTAGATTGGCTTGTTTGTGGCAAATACCTACATAGGTCATTGTAACTAGTACTTAACCTGTGTCGTCAAGGTCTTCTCTACTGATACAGACGTTAAATGCTTAGATCAATTACTGAGAGTTAGTGTGCAAGTTAAGCAATATGTTTTTACTATTCGATTGTAGCATTTTCTCATGAATAATTTATGACTACATTAGTTGAATATTTCCTTTAGGTTATTCAGTTCCTTGTCTGATCTTATGAATGCGATCGCCTCAAAAGTGACTATTGAACATATTTATGCGAATTCCTCAAGAATTATTTGAGCCTCGAATTTTCCATATTTTGTCATTTCCGGTATATTAGTCTTTATATACCGGAAATGTATATAGTATCAATAGTAATGAATGAGGAGTTAGAATCACTCAGCTGAGAGGTCTCAAATTATGTCAGTCCCTACCTACCTATCGTACCTACGAGTGTTGAATGCGATAGAACACACGTAATGGACCTACAAATGGTACACGAATACGAAACGCAGCCTACCAAAGAGCTCTTTTTTAATAAACGCTAATGGCTCCGAAAAGGATTCGAAGTTAAGAGTTATAGAAAGCTAGAAATTATCCTTGGATTTCTGTTACTGCTTAAAGAAAGATTGCTGTACCTGTATCGTAAAGCTTAACAAAATGGAGGGAAAAATCATCTTTTTATATTAACGGATATGAAAGTATAAGGTTCTACTAATCGTCCATTCCGTTAAGTTATACTTACGTGTATATAGTTTTTTAAAAGGTGCAGAAGAAGTAATTTTGTAATTGTATATTATTTTAAGATGCTCTTGATAGACATTATAGTTGGAGTGATAAAAGTTTTATAGACATTAATTCTTATTACACTCTTTACATCTCCTTCCAGCGGTGTATGTTTATTACTTTTCACGCAAAAATAGTACAGGAATTAGCGTTTACCCGTTCTATCCCGATTTACACAATAAGCACAAGTTCTAACAAGCTTTTGAGGCAGTGAAAGACGAGGGGAATACCTTTGGACTGCCGTGTCGCAAGTCCATGGTTCAGCCCCCACCGCGCCAGCTTGAGCTTCACCGCATGGTGGAAAGGCATTTTACGAAAGCTCGCCTGGCTAGCTGCCAACCTCAAGTAGAAAATCTGTCACCAACCACCTAACAGTGTGTTGCGGCAGCAATCCTTGAGAGCTAGTCATTCTAGGCTTAGCCGTTTGCCATCCTCGACCACATCATCACTTACCAACAGGTGAGATAGCCGTAGTAATAGTGGCTGTAAAAACTAAAAAAAAAAACGCGGGGGCTAGCTTAAATCTAAAGTCACTTTTCACATACGAAGTTGTCTATCTAGCGTGTAAAAAAATTATATAACGCAAATACCCAAGTATATGATTCTCATGTAGGTATTGTTATTTATTGCGTTGTAGGGACACAGCTACACGGCTGTAAATAAAGGCCTCGTTTGTCCATTTCGGTAACAGTACCCTAAACGGAGCAAACATCTCACAAGTTTCGGGCAACAAAGCTATTCCTCAGCAGATTCACTCCCGTGATTGTTTGTAATAGCTCTGGAGGGACCCAGTTAATGGGCCACAGTTGTGGCCTTCTGCGCTTTACTCCAACGTTGTCTTGTACTCGTACTACTTACTCGTTCTCGGCGTCGCTTGCGTCAATTTAAAAATTATAATAGTTTTCTATTGATATACTTTGAAAGAGCTTGTTTGTATCGCTATTCCTGTTTACGATTGTAATCAGTCCTAAGTCAAGTTTATTTTATTTGCCAGATAATATTTTTGATCTGATGAAAGTTTATTTTTATGTATTAAAAAAGAAACTTATTAGTACGCTTTTATACCTCTGAAGGAGTGAGCTGAGCTGTTTTAATCTACTGTGTTTGGACAGCAATGTTTTGGTACCGTGTAATAGGGGCGAGCCTATTGCAACTTTTATTTTAGTTTTAATGATGATATAGGCTGGCCTTATCTCACCCGTTAGAAGTGATGATGTGGTCGATGACAGTAAACAAGCCAGTTTGGAAACTACTGGTACTGTGATGGTTCTTAGATATATATTTGAGAAAAAAATGTATTTTTAATTAAACTGTTCACCAGCAACTGATTTATTATTACAGTGGTTATATTGTTATTGCTCAGTTGCGAAAAAATATTATTTCATGAAATTTTCTCCCATTTCCATCTCCATCTAGGTAATTTAATTTCCTGTTACGAAGTTTCCAGACTTTGTAGATAAACATTTGCAAGGAAAGATGCTAAATATTAACAGAACTTATCGACTCCAAGACGGAAACTGTCCATATTTTTCAACAAACTGCAAAATATATTAAATATCTGCCTACTGGCTAGTTTATTTTGTTGGAGCGTCGCAATGGGGTCTTTGCCCATGGGGTTTTAATAACAAATAGATACCAGTATCAGTCCTGAGTCTGACACCGTGCTTCAAATGGTAATAAGCTCTCCTCATATTACATAGTAGTAAACCATATCTGTCAAAAGGTATTTAGATGCCTCTGCGTATCCCGTTGGGGATGTGAACGCGTTGTAGTATGATTTATTTTTATATTATGATTTACACATGGAATTTTAGAACTTTATTTTTGGACAGTAATTAACCAATTTTAAACGGTTTAAATTTCGTATATTTATCATTATTTTGTCCCGACGGTTATTTTTGGAGTTTTTTGCCCAAAGGGCAAATGTCTCGCCGTCTCTCCGTCCTTACGTGCCCTATGTGGGTCTATAGTTTGTAAACGGAATAAGTTACAAGCCTGAAATGTTGATATATGTAAAACGTTGACCCAAAGATGTATATTGAATTAGAAATTCAAATATTTTACAAAATCCCAAATTTACGAGAGAGAGAGAGAGAAAGAGTAGATTTGTGATTTTGTTATGTAATCCGCAGTGCATGCGTTATTGCATTTTTTTTTATTAAAATTCAAATATGTGTATTATTGTTCAGTTGGGATTCAATATATGAGTAGGCAGCCGAAAAGGTGTTGTTTATCATTCAAAATCTCCTTATCATTGAAAAGTGCTTTTAAATCCGCTAGCGAGGAAACGGTTTTTGAAATTCAGACTTATATAAAATCTCCAGAAAAATGAACTTACTTTAAATATTACCAAATTTTATTTCATGTAAATCAACGCAAATATACTACATTATAAACTGTTTTTTTCGCACATAGGATTTTCCTCGCTGATGTGTGGGGAAAAATTGTGTGTTCTCTTGGCAGCAAAGTTATTGTTTGTCTCGTACCTTCGTACGTATATATAGTAGGAAGTACGTATAGTTACTATGTAGGTATTCATCTATACTATATATATGATATATTGAATCCTGTGCGTAGCGAGCGCGCTACTTCAATATATTTTCTACTACTACTATATAGATACTTCGCTTCCTAAGGGTTCATTACAAGTACTTGCGCCAAATAAGAACTTTACAGCCACGCATAATAGATAACTATTTTTCATCCAAGCATGTGAGTGTCATAGTAGAACTCATTAAATAAATAAAGTATATCTTTTTTCCAAAAAAAAATGAGGCGCGGTCAATGTTGCCAATTTTAGACCATTGTTACAGGGTCTTAAATTAATAACTAAACAAGTTAAGAATAATATATTTCTGTATATTATGTACAGAGTATATATTTGATAGTTGGCATGCATTTAGTTTAACTCGCTAACAATCACCATCATTTGACTAATTAACCATCACGCTTACTCGCATAAAGAGGGCTTGACGTGTCTTAGTGACCAGCTTTCATTGCGTGACGTTTGTACTTACTATCTACGTACTGGAGGGTTGGAATGGGGTTTTCTGTCACCAATGCTGGGCCGGACGGGGGTCTTTACGTACTCTACCGGAAGTCGCCAATTATGGACTTGCTTATAAAGGATATACGATAGTTTTCATTAATTGATACTTATTTGACTAATTGACCAGCCATTATCGCCCTCGACATTAAGAGGGGTTGATATGACTCAGTTATAGATAGATAAGCTGTTGTTGCGTCACTTAATCACTCACGATACTGTAGTACTGAGATGTTTAGGGCGGGTTGCTCTGCCTCTAATTATGGCCAACTGGGAGTCATTTTGGAAACTGATGATCCTTTTCAATATTTTGTTATATAAACGATAGTTGATGACTGACGACTTACGGAAGTAAGACTTTATTCATTACATCATTGATGATATGATCACGACTTGCATTTGCTTGTCTTACCTGATGATACGGTCGACGATATTAAACATTCGCCTAGCTAGATCCTAGATCCATAGCTATTAGCTCTTGCCTAGACGCTCTTATTTAATTTAACATTCAATCTCACCTCTGTGGTGGGAAATTCTAAATTTAAACTGTTTATTCGCGCTTGTAGCTGTCTGCTAGCCATTATACGTGATCATGGTATATGCCTGTTCAGAGTAGTATCATATTGAACAATTATAGACAATCAATGCACATGATTACATTATTAAATTAAAAATTATGTTTATTAGTTACAAATGTAAACAAAGCCTGGTTTCTAGATACCTACATGCACGCCACACTTTAAAGCTTGTCATGTTCTTCCTTTGCCTTGTATGTATACATAAGAATTTCATTAAGGATATTTGTTTGTTTACAAAAGCACATCCAGATTTTTTTTTAATACGTAGCGAGTTTTTTCTATATTAAAAAAAAGATCACAGTATGATAACCTACTATACTAACCTCCTTGCCACACAGTAATTTATAAGAACAAAAATCAAGTAATATTTGTATATATAATTATTACGTTTTACATAATATTCAAGTTCAAGGAAAAAGGTTTACGAAAACAACTCAGTGACTGGTTGTTGTGCAAATGTTTTTGTTGTAGTAAGAAGAATCTTATTTACAATTATAGAAATAATATGTAATAATTACTTATTACGGATTGTCTCAATTATAAATTATATAATATAGATGAATAATGTTTAGCAATATTTTCACGCCTGCCAGAATGATGTGTTTGACTTATCTATGTAGAAAAGCTTGATGTATATGACATTGAAATTGAATAGTTAAATATTTGATTCAATAAAAATATTAGATTCCGTATCAAATATACTTCGAACCTCATCAAGTACAACAGTTAGACGATCTAGCAATCGAACAAAAAATAATAATTTCGCGCCATAGATGCAGTGTGCAACTTAACATCTGTTAACTTAGACAATTTTTCATATAATAAAATAATTGCTTTGTATATAAATCTTTTGAGTGTTTTATGCGGCGCTGTGCTCTAATATACTGCTAAAATAATATACTCGTAGTGGTAAAGTCCTGTTTTCAATAATGTTTGTTCTAAATTAGTTACCAAGTATATAGGAAGAACTTTCGTGTTAATAGTTAGTTGAGGCTTTAGTTCGTAGTTTATAATCTTCCACTCGCATTTACTGGAGCTGATTTCATAATAATGGTTGGCTATCGTGACAGGCGCAAGTCGTAAGCACGGAAGTAATGTGTACTCACGGAAATAAATTCTTGTGCTTCCTGAGTAACTTAAAATTTTCTTACAAATAATAAGATCTTGCCTGCAACTGCAATAACACTAGCTTATTTCAAGCAATTCATACTTTGATCATTTGGTTTATTCATTGTGGTGGCCTTCGATAAAATATACCCTAGATGCAACTTTTCGTATTGACAGAACGCATATAAACGGCTCGAGTTATCCTATACCTTTCTGTCTATTGAGATACACATAAAAACCTTAAAATTACACAAAAACGTAGTAAATTTATTTAAGTTATTTAACAATATTCAAACTTGTTTCAGTTGCATAAGGTTTAATTTTCAATTACTTCGTAATAAACTCACAGCACTTTTACTCTGCGCCATTGAAGGCAGCTCGTAAAATTTTATTACCCTTTGCTGTGATAGAACATAAAATACAATGGAGTCACTTACTCCTAATCTCGTACTAAAAATATTATTTAGTAATTAGTTTTTTGGTGACATTTATAATTGGAATTTTAACTATCCGCATTAGTCAACTAGCTTATATACCCTGGTTTTGCCGGGTTGAAAAGGTGTGTAGTAGATTATTTGCGGATGTTGAGAGATAGAAAAGGGATCTGTTATAATGAAGTCAGAATATTAATTATTCAGCTTTAATTTTCATTAATATTTATTTATTTATTCCAAACAGAGCAAAAAGCAATTAAAAACAAATAATATAACAATATAATGTATCAGACCTGAATTGCAGTTCAGATACCTGCGTGTTACAGCAAAATGTATAAAGTAAACGTGTTTGAGTAATTATGAATGTTAATACAATGTTAATGTTATACATTATATATGTAATACAATATTTAATATTTATAAACTACCTTTACATACTATATTCATATCTTACATTCTGAAAATTATCTGTAATAATAAGAGTGCACGCTAAACCTCGTGCATTCAGATTGTGCAGGTGGCTCGGACATTTCGATATTAAATTATTAACATACAACATCGATTAAAAACCGGAACACTAGAACTTGAAAAAGGTTTTGTGGTGTTTTTCCAATCAGTAAGCCAAGTCACTGTAACACGTATTAGTACATAAAAAATACATACATATGCACACACACACATAAAAATATTGTATATATATTATGTTTGTAAGCACTAATCCATATTATATGTGAATATGTTGCAGTTCTAATAATATTTCATACATACATGTCAAATTGATAACCTCCTTTTTTGACGTTGGAAAATGTAAAATAAATGCACGTGTATAGTCTGAGAAAATAAAAGATTATTATGGCGACTCCAATAGACTTGTTCTGAATTAGCGCTCACTTATTCTTGTCTTGCATGGGATGTTATTATGCGTGCGAAAGAGACAACTGCGTAACAGGAGTAACGGAATTTAATTTGTTGATGTATTGATTTGGAGGTGATAATTAAATAATTATGAATGTTTATCACTTAAAATACTATAAATATGTATAAAACTTACCGAAAATACGCAATCCCATGTATTTTTCGCTTTGTAAGTGTATTATTTTTGCAACTATTCACAGAGCACTTCGGCATTGTTTCACTCGACGATCAGCGCGTCACTGACGACAAAACTGTGCTTCAGATCATTATAAGCACAGTTTTGTTTGGTTAACTTTGGAGCGTTCGCGCAGAATCTAGGGTATATTTTATCGAAGGTGGTGGCGTTTAAGAACGAAAAACCAACATACCGAAGAACGCATATACATATTTAAAATATGTATGGCGACTACTGGGAATTGGGTACAATAGATTATTGTTTCTATTATTGTATGTGTAGCACATAATTATAAATTCGACTCATATTGTAAGTAATTTACTATTTTAGAGTTAATTTACATAACAATAAATAATTTTTTAGGTTATATTCCATTACTTCTTCCTCAGTACGTTTACGAGAATTAATATGGTGACGGTAATAAAATATTATGATATGAATAATGGACCACCTAAATTATCTAAGAGTTGTAGCTTTCAACTAAATTAAAAAAAAAGTTTATCTTGCTACCTCTCGTATGAGACGTACCAAGAATAACATAATAAAAACGAGATATGAATTCCTATTCATTGTTACAATAATAGTCATATAATCTTAAAATCTGTGCATTTTTAGGAGCGTAAGTTTTTCATCTCATGTGTTCCGGCTATTCGACAGGTAGCAGAGGCGTAAGGTTTGGTCTGTAATTGATTTTTCATTATCATCCATCATACATAGGGGGCGGTGCGGCCATGTTCATCAGATAACAAGACCTATTCCCGTCTTCGCTAATCATGGCACAGTGCTTAAAAGTAATATTAATAAAATCACTAACTCTTTTAATTCTCACTCTTTCAAAATTGTATTAGTTACGTCCGTCCTTAGAATTCTGAGTAAACACAGCTTTCTGCGTAATATTTTTCGTGAACCCCATATAAGTTTTCTCACATTGTCGGTCGGGTGATCACGCCTCCGGGCTTTACCTTCTACAATATAGCATATACGAGTAAAACTGGGGGCTCTATTATTGTATCATTAACCGCAACCAAAGCCGACCTTTTCAAAGCAAATATTGTGTTTGACTTGTGATTTCAGTATGTCTCTGCTGTTCAAACTGAAGGTCGACAGATTTGTTTGTTTCACCACAATATGTAAACATAGTATGGATATTCGTTTTTTGTTTTTGTTGATGTGTGTTTTTATTTGTTTGACAAAACGATTTTTTATCGACTACTCATTTCTAGACTGCATGATATAGCATTCACATTTGATTGCTTATTTATTTCCCTTTTTTCTGACATGTTTAATTTTTTAGTGTTGTAAGAACTCGTTGAAAATATGTGGTACCTACTTAGTTTTGTGTTTGTGGTATTTTATTTTGTCCTTACAGACCATGTTATAATTTAAAGTCCCTGAAATAAATCTAACTTTTATGTACTTATTAAGCTCAAAATGTTCTTTGTTCTAATATGTACTGCTTCTAATAAATATTCCTTTTCTCTTTTACCAATTTTATGATCTAACCCGCTTTGATGACATATGTCATATAACGTTTGGATATCCAAACTTTATATTTTCTGTGCCTTTAAGATCCGTTGCATATATTCGCAGATCTTTTGAACCGGTATGTCTCAGTGAATTGTCTTTAACTCATTAAATAAAATACGTTTTGAAATTTTTATGTTTTAAGCAAGAGTTAAAATGAAAACTGCTTAAGGACTTCACCTGTATTGCTTTTAATCGCCCCTACTGTATGTACTGGTATATTATTGCTGCCCGGCTTACCACTTGAAGTGTAAATTCGAGATTAGCCACACGCAACGCGCTTAACCTTTTGTGGTTTCCACGCCATTTCATCCGATTGGCCACTGAGAGTCCCTGGGGGGCACTGGGGGCCATTTGAGGCTAAACAGCTAGTATAAGGATGAGGTACTACATTAGTGGCGACAATGATGACCTTGAACTCGCTCCTTTTCTTTGCCGTTAGATTAAGTTCATTAATACGAGTAGACCCTCCTGATTATATGTCAATTGATATATCATTACAGTCAGAATGACGAGTTTGTTTCTTGTACCGACGCGACGACGGCGACGTTTAAAGTTAACAGTTTAAGTTATTTACTAAGCACAGTAATAATTTATAATTTTGCCTTTCGGTCCAGGGCAAGGTTCTCTACTATATTCGTTAACGTGCAATATTGGTTTTGTTTAATCAAAATTTTTTGGAACTCTATTTATCGTTACACCCTCAACTCTTATGTAAATTGAACAACGTAGAAACTTAATCTATAGCTTCAATAGTTACATTAATTCAAATTAAATCCAATGAAAAGTCACTAACGTTTGCCAAACGACATAAGAAAAACTTCTATTAAAAATAAAATTCTATCTATTAATTATATATAAATCTAAAAAAGTTTTTGATTCTACAAGTATTTAGGTATACTTTGTGAACAACAGAATGTACTACAATTTTTCGTATCTCTGCTGCCTGTATTCTTGTAGCCTTTATTGATCCAAGTGCCGATTGAATTACGTGACTTAATTAAAAGAAAGGCGTAGCGTTGCATGTTCATGTACTCGGCCTCAAAGCAAAAGGAGAGGGAAAAAATGATTGCTTTTGGCGCCTATACTTATTTTAATGGGGGTAACTTGTCTATTGAATAAATTAAGAATTCCGTTTTTGAACGCTTTATACGTTTAAACTTTTCGTATTGCTAGCCAACTAGCTAAGAATAATTTAATAAGTCAATTGATCACTCCTGATTTTAATTCCGATAAAATATCAGCACTTATGATTAATTGAATTTATAGATATTTAATTTGGATTTTGAATTAAAATTTAGCACATATTTAGGGCAATCAAGGTGTATGTCATGCTAGAAGATATTCTTATATTATTTATAACGTTCTTAATGGCGGGAAATCGCTTCTAATTTTTTGAAAGGATTGATTATAGTTTACATTGTTAACGAAAACAAGATGGTTAACATGTTACAAAAGCAATGAAAACTATTTTGAAAACAATAAATATTTAAATCTAATAGTTTTCTTTGTAAGCTAAGCAAAACTTTCCATGTGACTCACGATAGAGGTTTTATTTCTTCTATAATATATCCAAATTGTTTAAAATACGCCAAAGCACTCGGAGTTTATTTATATCTGCACCGACGTTAGGCACACAGTATATGACGTAGTAGGTAGGTGATGCTCACCCTCTGAAACGTTCAATACCACTTCAAAAATAGCGAACAAATTTCACCCAAAGGAATTCAATTTATTACGCAAAGATTGTGTCTGTCAAGTGTCTGCTTAGGATAGTAATATTCTCAGAGTCAATATGGAAAGAGTTTTATCTAGAAAATATTTAGAACATAAACAAAATCAAGTCATCTTCTTGTGACCGATCACGTGTAATTGGCATACTCGACTATAGTTTGCGACTCTCAAAAATACTAGATGTTGATTAAGAGCTGCAAATTAAGGTCAGTTGTCCAAGGTCTGTCTGTAAGGTAACTTGTGTAAGTTCCTCTGAATTATCCACAGCAATTTAAAATATGTTCACTATTAATCTCAAGTACTTATCACACCATTTTCAAATCAACTTAGCCCTTAGCATGCTAAAGTGCTTCTAATAATATAAAAATAAAACATTGCTTTGACAGAAATTCAGCAATACAACGAACTATATGGCATCAATATATAATAGAATGATCTTCCTGATCGTGACCTATCGTTCAATACATCCGTTTGAAGTCTTCTGTTTCCAATAACAATAATGATTTTGTTTAGCTAGCCGATCACATTTCATGCTGTGAACGTGGATACGTTATCTGTAAAAAAATCACGGTTCTATCCACTTACTGCGTTCTATTATGATGTACTAGTAATACGCGTAGGAGGCAAGGCAGGGCCAAAGGTAGAGCAAATCTAATTAATGATATCGATTTCCGTTTGAGCTAGACAGACTTTCGCACCAATCTTATTAGTTGGCTTACACATGCGTCACCACCGACCGATTTGGTGTTGTGACTTCTACTTCTTGCCCTCGTGCCACACTGTGTTCGAGTCAGCATAACTTGCATTCGCTACGTCATACTTTATTTGTTGTATTGTTAGTAGGTATCATACAAGGTGGATTGGCGACATCGTTAGAGTCGCGGGGAGCCGATGGATACAAGTGGGTAATAGCCGTTCGTTGTGGCGTACTGTGGGGGAGGCGCGTTTGTGCAACGTTGGACGTCTTCCGGCTGATATACCTTATTTTATTATCCTTTACGTACTGCGGTCGTTGCCACAACTGTATCTAATGTATATGAATATTTTGAAAATGTTATGTGACACAATATTTTGGGCCTTTTTTGCTAGCTCTTTCACACTCGTTCTGAAAAAGTGAACGTAGACATCTTGAGAAGATCTTTTACCGTTCTAACGGTATGACTTAACTATAGAAAGCTCATTTATTTAATAATTATATAAACATATAAGATAAATATTTAATAAAAGTTTGTCGCATCGCACCATATTTGATCGACAGATTTTAGCGTAGTTAGAATTAAGGAAAGCCAGTGACGATGTATGAATTAAACAAACTTCTAAACATTTCATAGAATTTCTTAATATTTAAATATAATTTTCATAAATACATAAATATTTTCTATTATAGCGTTGTTCATTTTGACTCATGCTTTAATGGAAAGTCGCTCACCGTGTTCAAAGCTTGGAAAGCTCCGTTGAATTCAGCACCCGTATATAATTTACATATACTATAAAATGCACATAACATAATGCAAAGCTAATATGCAACGACGAAATTGGATTTTCAAACGCTATTTCAGGTGCATTATAAATTCTTCATACTACAGTCAACAAAAAGGTTATTGACAATTTATGTTACTTTATTTACCTCTTACCTTTTTTGTAGGGATATAGTCTTCTATATGTGGCCTTTATGTGGTTGACGTGCGCTAGCCACAGTGACGTCACGACAATCACTGTGGCATATTCTGTGGTCGCGTGCCAAATGTGACAGGAGGCTTGCGACCTCACGCGCCGGTCACTCGCTCGTCCAGTACGTAGGGCTGCTGCTGATATATGTATAGTCTTTCCGGCCAGTTACATACCATCTGTCCCAACAGACGCACGTTCCATTTTCGAAATCAATAGGATATATATTCAATTTTGATTTTAGAATTTAGTTCAACTGTCTAACCTTTGAATTAATCTCTTGCCTTCGCGGTCATTGTAAAGTTGCGAAGTGGTCTTGAATGTAATTTTAATTTTAGAACATTTAACTAACTTCAATGGTTGAGGCAATAGTGTTTAAATAACTTTTTGAACTTTTTGCGAACAATCGTAACGTTGCGATTAGTGCAATGTGTGCAATGACGCGATAGTGCAGTGCCTGTGGAGGTTGATGTGCGTAGTGTTGTGTGGGAGTGGCATGGTGAGGGTGAGGGAGGATGGGCATCATCATAGGGACATGCGTGCCCGACGCGGAGCAGGACGCGGCCGCCTACGGGGCCCAGGTGCGCCGCCCGCCCAGGAGGATACTCTATGGTAAAGTATTACAACAGTACCCAATATAAATCATTGCAGCTTATCGGTCTCTCCAGTCAACAATTCGTGCTGTCTCAGTGTGGAAGCATTTCTTGTTTTTATTGTGAAAAACTTAAGGATTATTGTAGCTATAATAATTTGTTGTACAAAATTCCTTTTTGCACGTTATTTAGCTGATTAGAAGAAATGCTGGCATGAAAATCGGTTTATCTACTCTAGAGTTTATTAAAAAAGAAAACGTGTCGTTGCGTCTTATATTCCCTGAAAAGTTGAGCAGAGGAGTCTATTACACCCACTTTTCGACATACATGTTTTGTTCTCATCTAATATGCAGTGAGCCACTTACCGAACACAGTTCCAGCCTCAATCAAAATGGTAAAGTATTACGTCGAGTACGAGATGTCGTAGTGCGGGATATTCACGAGAAACCTATTTGAAAATAATCCAGTTTAAAGGGACATCAAATGTAAATAAATGATTTTATCCGTCGGGACCATTGTTGTAACGTTTCGGTGGAAAGTTTATTTCGCAAGTTTGTATGTACGAAGTTATCCTTATCGGATCCCCACTTTGGATCATTAGAAACAAAGCTGAAACTTTCAAAACTCAATACAAATAATGTTGATTATAATAACGCTTTTATCTCATGTTTTGCTCCAAATATTAGTAAAATACAGTCTCAGTGGACCTCTTTGTTTCTGCAAGTTATAGTTAGCAATGGATGACGGCGATATTATAGGACACGCTAAGTTTCTTGCTGCATAACTGTTAAAAACCAAACTCTAAATGATGGTAATTGCATATCATTATCACGGATATTTAATTTTAGATAGGCTAGTTTGATTGTAGTGGTGAATAAGTTAAGAATTATAGTTGAGAGGGATTAAAAATAATGGAAATATTTATTAGTTAAAAATGCTAAAAACATAACTGAAAACTACGATACTAACTGTCACTTTGACAGCTGTCTGATCTGAAGCCTGTCTTCTTCTGTACGACTGTCCTGTCCATGCTAGTTGGGGTTGGCACAACAAGTGATTTTCTTCAAGTTAGTATATAGATGTTTATATTTTATTTTATGGCAACAGGGATTTGGGTGTTTTTTTCTATTAATCCCAATTTTGAGCTCTATAAGACGTCAGTGGGGATTTGTGGAAGAAAAGATTAAAATACCTTTAATGAGGAATGTTGATAGAGATTTGTGGAAAATCTCGATCCAGGAATCACCCACTCTTTTCTTTTACTCTGTGTGACTTTAAACTTTAAAATTATAATTTTTCGTTCTTTATCTAAACATACTAAAAAGTGTTGCGAACAATGTGATAACAGTGTAGCTAATCTTAGTAAGCACTGGGTCATACACAACATAACCTCCGATAACTATGTTAGGTCAAGTTAGGTACTCTACTTGTCAGTATATAGTAATACCTACAATTATTTCATAAGGCAAATGGCATTTTGCGAATGTTCTATTTTTTTTATCACGCCTTATAAGCACAGAAGATAGCAAAATTAAAAAGAATGGAAAAATTTCAACCAAGACCGGAATCGGAAACGACAAAATAAACTTAAGTTGTGATTTTTTGTCATCTAGTCCGAGGAGGGTTGGCGTCTGGTAGGCAGCTTAGCAAGGAAATCGAAGCCATATGCTCTTGTCTTAGTGATGTTAGATAAAACATATTATTATACATACCATTTGCGTTAAAGATGATTATCTAAGATATGACAAAATACATTCCATATCGGGACGTGTTAATTTAGAAGTTAGGCCCTATCAAGAGACGAAAACTACGTACCTGCTTAGCAAATTAAATATGTGATATACGAGTATATATCTTTTGTTGTGTGCTTACTTTTGTTCATTTGTAAATAAGCAAAGCAATAGAAGAAGCATTCTATAGCAGAAGTATACAGATACAAATAATGTACACACCAATACAGAATGTACTCGCTGGACGAGTGGCGTAAACAGTCGCGTTGGGACCTATGTTCGATCACCGCTGGACAGTTAGATTGTGATTTTCTGGTTCCTACTGAACCAGAAAATCACAATAACTGTCCAGCGGTGAGTTTCTCGAGTAACTGTTGCACTAGTGTAGCACTAGTGTAGAACTGTGTCCGGTAGATGGCAATGGGCTCACGTATAAAAACACATCTGGCGAAACTTGTTATTCCCAATACCGTGTACAGTTTACAGAAATATCTAAAAAATATATATTCATATTGACAATGTGTTTGTTAAATCTGTCGCCAAACATCCGGCAACTGTTTATGTACAGGCAGTCTTTAGTCTCATACTATACCTTTGAAAAGTGAGCCCGAGACAAAACTGTAGGATTAAAGCAATTTAACTTTTAAGTATTAACTTTTAGTACTAATCATGATGATGATTAGTACTTATCTTTATTTATTTCTAAATATGTACGTAATGTTATTGTTTTTTGCTTTCAGTAAGGTAAAAAGTGGTATTTTGCACACGAAAGCAATATTTACAGGTCTCTCGCTTTTAAATCTCTCACTGTGCTCAGCCGAATAATAAGAATATATAAAATAATATAATTATTAGAATCACTCAATATGTTCGAGAATCGATTCTAGACTATTTCGCTAGAACTCTAATAATTTCTATTTAAAGTTGACATTCGCACCAAATCCAGTTCTGCTCACTTATTGAACACTTGACTATTATTAGTTCAGTTTCAGAGGCCGTGCTAACTAGGTATTTACTTATCAAATTAAAAAATAATCGAAAAATTTTAACTGACTTCCAAAAAAGCAGGAGTTTTTCATCGACTGTATGTTTTTTTGCTTCTGTGTGTTTATTACGCGTGTACTGCACCAATTATGAACTGATATTGATAATTCTTGTTTGTTAGATAGAGTTAGGAGTTGTTAGGACTTGGAGCTCCAAGGTAGTTCTATTTAAATTTCATCAAAATCGGTTGAGTGATTTTTTGTTATAGTTAAATGAAAGGTGAACAGTATTTAGGCGAGTGAATGAATTTGTAAGAAATGTGCTAAACTGAAAAGAGTGAAATAATATTTTTCATTAAAACGGAATCGACTTCAGTAGAAAAGTATGAAATTACTTGTGGAAGTCGGAGCATGATAATGCGAGGTAATTATTTTGACTCTGCATAGTATGTACCGACATCTATAAGTTATTTCATGCTGTTTAGTGATTAAACAGGAATCCTTGTTTTTTTTAATAATTTTAATTTCAATGTTAAAGTCAACAGTATACAGTTATACAGATACTTGGCCTTAAGTACGTCTCCGTAGCAATATTTGGAGAAACACGTACCTAGACCTCTCGGATGTAGTGCGAACATGGAAGTTGTGCTCACAGTTCGGTTTACCTAGATTCCTAGAATGTCGATGAGTGCCAAATAGAATTGTGGCGAGCTGCAATCAGCTGGCTTGTGAGTTGTGAGCTGCAGTTGTACGGCACTGAGCAAAACTATTAGTAGGTGCCTCGATCTAAGGTAGTTTGTATGCTTTGGAATTAAATTCAATCTGGGATTGAAATGTTGCCAACTTGGGGAAGAGTTCTCGATACGCTGATTTTGGGTGATTATCCAGAATTCAGAATTGAATAGAATAAAGATAAAATGAAGATACAGTTTAATATATCAAACCATTTCAATATATTGTTAACAACTGGTATATTTGTTGTAAATGAAGACAAAATTAGTTTTGAACAAAACACATTTAACACAATTATTGTAGTACTTCTTTTATAACAATTTTAAATAAATATATAATCTATGATTTCATACATAATTCAATAGGGCATTTTAAATCAAGTAAAAAATCTGTCGCCAACCACCTATCGTTGTGTTCCCGCAGCTATGTCTGAGATGAGCTAGTTCTTTCTAGGTTAAGCCTAAGCAGGCCATCTACGACCACAACATCACTTACCATCAGATGTAATTGTGGTCACACGAATATACTTAATAAGAATAAATACGACTACTGCTATAAGCAGACTGACTTAACGCCAGAATGACTTTCAACGGCTGTCTCTTTTATCAAATAAACTTGAATCGCCCTGAAGAAGGATTTAAATTCTACTAAAGTAATGAATTACTTAATACTCGCATTATTCACGTTGACGAGTTACAAGGAAATGGAGTTACATAAAATGTACATACCATAGGGACTAAAAACACAACAATAATACCTAATAGCAATAGATTCACACGTTATTTTGTCTTCGACGCGTTTCTTTTCTACACGAAGCATCTTCGGAGGACTTTTTCTTCGTTCTTTCGAAGATATATCATTTATTTGCATCAAGTACATTAGTTGATTTACATCTCACAAAATTCTCAAATTCATTAAGAACTTCAAAATCGAAATCAAGTAGTAAGACAATTTATAAGCAAATAGGAAGAGATATTTAGCCCACGCAACAAGTAAATCTGAACTACGTCACACTATATTGATCATATCTAATTAATATATAAACATTAATCTCTGCCGCAGATCCATAAACAGCGGTGAATTAGCTGATTCCATATTCATTCTATAGAACACAGTCGTTGTTGCCAGCATATATGGATGTTCATTAAGATTCTAATGACACTGCAAAGGAAATGAGATTGGAATGCATAAATTGCATCCCTGTTAGTATTAACTATGTTAGGTTAGGTACATTAGCGATTATCTTAGGTCACTTGCTGTGCATTGCTGTCGATTGGAGCAGTGTACTGTGTGAAGGAAACTCGGGAGTGAGGTGAGCCTCTGAACAAATTAAAATTTAATTAATGGATTTAAGCGTACTTTTTGGAAATGCTTTTTAAAAATAAAAAATCCAAGGGCCCAGCCGGAACGATTGTCAACGCTTTGTACATCTAAATACACTTAGCATTTTAAGAAGATGATGACTCTTCGTACGCACGATTGAGGAACAAAATGATCCGAATCGTTCCGGCTATAGGATATACATGGTATATTTTACTTCTCACCTTGGATTATCAATATCATTCATGATTTTCATTCCGCACAACATTCCCTGATTAGGTACACTGTTAGGTAGTAAGTGACCTACGCGGGATATTCAATTATATTTTTTTAAAGTTTGTTTTTTAATGAATAATATTAATATGGCTTAATAAATATGCCTTGTAAAAGTGCTGATAAGAATTCCCTCTATTTCTGGACCTCGTCTAAATTCTAGTTTTATATACCCGACACCAGAAATCGGTTTAAGTGCCATACATACAGCAAAATTTGGCGCACCGAGTGTGTGTGTGTCCATGAATGTGTGAATTCAGTAGCAAGATTCATTTGTTTGTTATTCAGCAAAGATAAAGGAGGAAGGTATTGCCCGCTCCTTTCTAATAACAACCTGTAACTACTAACGACCTACATATAAACTAACGACCTACAAATCTATTAATATCCCCTTATCTGCCGTGTATAGCGGTTCCTAAAGCGATCGACACGATATCGATCGACGACGTCTCATGTCATGTCGTGACACACGGAACCCTCGTTACAAAGATATGATAACTGTCTCTAAGCTATGTAATGTACTTTTGTAGCGAGATTCAACAAGTGGTCGCGTGTGCCCCGACCCCGGCATTGTGGGGCGGCGCGGGCGTTACGGATAGGCATGTCGGGTCGGGACCCGAAATATCAGTGGTAGCTTGTTGAGATAAGTCTGCTTTCGGCACAAATTGAGGATTCCGTCGTACCCGTCGAAAGCGTCGTTTGCCTTATCGAGGCTTTGGCTCAGGGCAAAGGCGGCTGATAAAGAGTAAAGAAAGGAAAAGGCAAGAAACTGGATTCGCATTTTTCTTTTGAAACTTTGTATTATTTTATTTAGTAGGTATAATATTTTCAACTTTAGTAAAAAATTATATACAATACAATATAATATTATTTATGTCTGATTATAAAAACGTAAATAAAGTCAAGCCTGTTTCCCAGAGGGGTAGGTAGAGACAATGGACGTTCAGTTGCTAAAACCATGGGATGTATTGCACAAAACAAAAGTATTTATGCCATCATGATGAAACAAGCACGAGGCCCTCCTGATGTTAAGCGATAACCTCTGCCTATAACAGATACACTGTACATAGTGTAGTTGTTAAGTCTCATGTGCGTGTAATATCATCGGCACTCATACTCTTCAAACGGGAACACAGTACCCCGGACGAACTTTTTTTTATTGCTTATAGGCTATCCTTTTACCACTATCCGCACCTGGTGGTAAGTGATGATGTGTTCGAAAATGTTGTTCAGGCTAGCCTAGAATTACTGGCTTTCAAGAACAGCTGCCGGAACACACCGTTAGGTGCTTGGCGACAGATTTCTACTTGAGGGTAGTAGCTAGCCAGGCGGGCATTCGCAAAATGCCCTACCACATTGCTGCAACGACTGCCATCGTAATACAAGAACTGGGACCGACGGCTTAACGTGCCCTCCGAAGCACGGATGCGCTCAGTAGTAATGTTACTAGCGGTCACCCATCCAACTCCTGACCGCGGCGGACGGCCCCTAACTTAGCTGGTCGATTAAGGTCGGCTAAGCAAACTTCGCTACGAGCGCTCTCACAAAGAGTTCTACTTAAAAACATAAATATAATAATAATTAAAAACATAAATACACACACAAAGATATTTTTAATATTATGCAGGATAAATTACGATTGAACAGTGTTGTATCATCCGTCATATACATACTGATAATAATTGCATAACCGACAACAATGTAGACACAGCCGCTATCAAACACGGGAGTACCTATAGGGAGGTACATTAGCGTTATTAACCGCACCAGTTAATATCCGTCGATTCCATCGTTAACGTTCAATCTAGTGATGGGGTCACGTCACCTCTTGTCGCGGCTTCTGTTTATAAAATAAACATTGAATTTGACATTTGTACATTCAGTCAAAAAAGGAAGGTCTGGCAACATATAGGGAAGGGCGATTCCTTTCCTAGAATTTGATCACTTTTTGAACACGCACATGGTGAACTCCTCTTTGGAGGATCAATATTTGGATTCGGAAAAAAAATATATAATGTACGGACGTTTTGGATTTATCATACCTGCTTGATTAATAGTTTAAAAAAATATTGAAGTGTAGCTATTTTAAAGTTATTCTTTGGATTCAGAAGACGGGAGTGTATGAAGTATGAAATGACAGCGCTGGAAGCAAGGCAATTATGCCAAACAAAATTATACTATGTGGCAATCCGTGGTATCTGCCTGCCCCTCCGGGAAAAAGCTTGAAGTTATGTATGCAATGTTTAATTTATTCAGTCTTTATTTTAGTTTTATTTAAATTATTCGAGCTGCTTATAGTAGTAAGATTGAAAAAAATTATAAATCAAAGAAAATCAGTTTCTGTGTCTTATAAAATGTCCGCCTCGTCATGTCTCGGCAGTTAAGATTTGTAACTCTTGATGTTTATGCGATCTAAAGAATCGTGTCCCAAAAATAACGTTTCGTATGTATAAAATCAAGCAATAGTTTTATAAATTTTTATGAAAAAATAATTAGGAATATACCTAATGTTAACGTTACAAATCACATGATCATGAAAAATACCTTACAGGCCTGACTACAAAAAAGATTTTCCCGCAACACGAGTGCGTAATAAAAAAAATAACGTTGCTGTATATACGTGACTTTGTATACCTGTTTATTTTCTACGTGTGTAAAAAACCTGCTAAACGTATTATGTTTCTTCTCGTATATTGTTTTATCTAAACTATACACCTACCTGGTAACTTCCAGAATATACTATGTATGTTTCACGTGAACTTAACCAAACAAAGGGTCCAATATCGATATGACTGTAAATTTCAGTTCCGATATGTTATCTCTATCACTACGTAACTCACATAAGCACATATAGACACTGGACCCGTATTCAGAGATATTAGACTTTATATGTGTGTGTGTGGGCTTTGCATGTTTATACTTCAATTTATATAATTAATGTACGGCATTGTGCATACTTCTAAGCTAAGCAACATTCTCTGCGGTAAATACTTGGATGGGTGACCGTTATTGGCAATCGCTACTGAGTGCGTCACGTGCTACGGAGGGCACGTTAAGGCGGCCGCTCTTTATAAAGATCTCTTTTTGAAGCGCTCGTAGCGAAGTTTGCTTAGCCATTCTGAAACGATCAGCAAAGTTAAGCAACGTCCGCCGCGGTCAGGAGTTGGATGGGTAACCGCTGGTGACATTACTACTGAGCGCTTCCGTGCTTCGGAGGGCACGTTAAGCCGTCGGTCCCGGTTGTTGTCTTAGGATGGCAGTCGTTATAGCATGGTGGTAGGGTATTTTTGCGAATGCCCGCCTGGCTAGCTACCACCCTCAAGTAGAAAATCTGTCGCCAAGCACCTAACGGTGTGTTCCGACAGCTGTCCTTGAGAGCCAGTAATTCTAGGTTAGTCTGAACAACATCTTAGACCACATCATCACTTACCATCAGGTGAGATAGTGGTCAAAGGCTAACCTATCAGGCATAAAAAAAAAGAGCTTAAAATAAGCGTAAAGTTGGAACAACTTTTAGTTGATGATTTTTGAGTTGTTACTATCCAAAAAAAAAATTATATATAATCATAAAACCAACGCTTAAACTAAACTCTGATTAACGCAGTTGGAGCCATACGAATAATTAGATTTTTAGCATAAGTGGACAAAATTCATTTACTTATCGAAAAAACATAAAACTAAGAACCTGTTTCAGAATGTTCGAGTAAATGCCGGTGATACTACCCAGAACTTATTTATTAAATAAACACTATCTTTACGTTTCACAGTCATCGATTTAGCCTATCCATCGGTTAAAGCTTGAAACGCGCTGCATGTTCACTGTCATTTTTATCATTTAGTTATTTTATGTGCTGGTTAGCAACCCGAAACTTTATTAGGACATGCTCCGGACCTTAAATATAGTTTTTATTTATTACCTAAATATAATAGTATATATGATTATCTAAAAATCTGTCGTAAAGCATCCTGCGCTCCCCATAGAGTGTGAAATAGGGCTGGCCAAGCCCCACCAGGCCGGCATGGATTATGCCCCTTACTTCTCTATCTGAGAGAATGGCAGTGCCCAGCGGAGGGAACGTAGTGGGCTGATGTGGATTGTTTACTCTTAGCTTAGAAGTGTTTTAAATTTTCTTATCTTTTACTTTATTATTATTATCCGGCACGTGTTAAGACAGTTGCTGATAATAATAGACTGAACATAAATTCAGCTTCTCTGTTATAGAAATGGTTTCAATTAATTATATAAAATTGGGTATTGTGATCGAGGTTGATGTAAATAAAATATTTGAGGTTCGAGACTAACTACAAATATTTATTTAAAAGAGGAGACCTTAAGTTCGAAAAATTCAATCTATTTTTGTACAGATTGTATGGTACGATGAATTCAATAAATTTCGTTTATTTTAGCTTGCTCGATAAAATGTCGGGTATGCCTTTGTTTTTATTGCGTATTATATTTTACTAAAAAAAATATTTCGAATATTTTAATTTGTGTTGCGAACTAATGATAGATACAAAAATTCTCTTGTATCTTACACTCGTAGTACTATGTAAATCACGTAAGTATCCAAAAGTATCATCCACATGACTCATTTTGCCGAAAAAGTCAAAAAATATAGTCATCATGCATCACACTTTTAATAATTTGACGGTCCTGTATGTATAGATATATATATTGTAATAGGCGGCGAACCGGCGAATAAGCTTTTGACTAATATTGTAACTATAGTTAAGTTTTAGTATAATATTGAATACGTAACTAACATGGTGTAAGTGACCTTAGTGAACCAATCGATGATATAAAATAGTAGTTTATGCAACTGTCATATAATAGAGGGTATTAAAACATGAGTGTAGTTTTTTTAAACGAGCCGCAGGCGAGTTTCAAAATAAGATTACACGAGTGCTAACCTAATTATATGCAGTTGCATACACTACTTTATTTAATCTCATGGCTATAGGTAGCATTAAATAAACTTATAATATTAAATAAAATGCAATATAAAATCAGCGCGTTGCACGCGCAGTGCGCTCGCCAAAGATAATGTGTACTTAAATTGAATTGAAACCTCCTTGGTCGGGACACATTGTACTTTAATAATTAAAAAAATGTTTTAAAGCATCGTTTTGTTAGGAGAATAGTGATTTAATTTAATTTTTAAATTTCTTAAAGAAGTATGTAAATAAAATATGCCAATAAAAGCCTGTATTTCATTTCATAATTAGAATATTACCGAATGAGATTATATAAATAACTTTAATAATACACGAAAGCTACCAATTATACATATGCCCAATAGTAATAAGACCGTAATTTGTTTATCCTCGGCCCTAGCGACACAGTTACAGTGTTTCAAAATGTGTCAAAGTTTCTAAAATACTCGTATGATCAGATCAGAACATACGATAATAAAGTTTTTTTTTTTAAACTGTTCTATAATTATAAGATGGTCGGTCGGACCTTTATGAATGAACTTCTGTTGTTCTCGTTACCTATCATGCTGAAGTAGGTAGTCGTCATAGAAAGATTCTTGAGCTGTTGTTAAATATTATGATCTCAACCCAGTTGTATATAACATCTGAATTACTCGGAGGTGCAAACTCTCCGACAAAACAGTCGTATCGTTGACGAGTTTTAAAGGTGTTACAATTAAATGGAGCCTAAAATGTTGTGGTGATATTTACAAAACGTTTATAAATCATATTTTTTCCTGAACTTAGGGAACTGCGTTCGATATCTTCTTATACTTAACACTTGTCACAAATACTCGTCATTGCTATATTTACCAGTTTATTTTACCATTTGATAATTTATAACTATTTTTAAACAACGTAGGCATATAAATATAGATAAAATTTGAATGTTCCTTAACTACGTTCGTCACCGTATTCACCTTGGATTAGACCTTAAGCGAGGCTTTCGGCGGACTCCCTTCATCATATTCTTGGGTACCCCAACGTACATGTATATATAGTCAGCGTCTGACTTTACGTGCTCTGGAGCAACAGTCGTCAATGTAGCTTTCAGCAAAGAGATCACCTCGTCATTCGCCTTGAGGATATCTTCAAGCAACAGTGGAGGGGTATGTGCTAGTGGCGGGTATCGGACAGTTGGGTACTCGTTCATTGGATGATCGTCTATTCCGTAGTGTTTGCCTTTAGCGTGATGGACTGGAAACGGAAATGGGTTGACAGGATACGGAGGAGGGTAGCCACACGGTGGTAGATTGTAGCACGGTGGTGGTGGAGGTGGTAGGATACAGGGCATCGGTGGCGGACCACATATAGGCGGAGGTGGAGGAATAGGGCAGCAAGGTGGCGCAGTCGGCCTTTTCTTCTTCTTACAAGGCTTGATTGGAGGGCATGGGATAGGCGTCGTTGTAGTAGTTGTTGTGGTAGTAGTGGTGGTGGTGGTAGTAGTAGTAGTGGTAGGTGGCGGTGGTGGAGGTTCGTCATCGTCGGAACATGGTGGCGCAGTAGGACAGCCTTCTGGTATGATCTGGCTGAACGACTTCTGGTAATGAGGTTTATATTCTTCTACTTCTTCTGGGTAGGTCATTTCTAGAAGTAATATTGTCATTCTAAGTTCATGAAATTTGAATATATCGAAATTGGGACATATATGTTTAAGATATATATAATAAATGTATTGAAGCCGATGTCCCATAACTGGTTGCAGTTATTAATTCTAATGACTAAACAAGTTAGTGATATATTAGCTAATACTTTATTGTGGTAAAATGAGCCAGATTTACCTTGACTTGTCGGGAATCGCGGATCGTTATACGCTAGTTTTTTTTGCACTAAAGGCAATATTAGCCTAGTTGAAGGTGTGATACGGGTCATAGTGGCGCTTGGTGCGGCGGGATCTGCGGCAGCCAGCTCCTTGGCTCTGCTGATTTGCGCCTGCAGCAGTTCCTTCCTGCGCTGCTTGCATTCTTGGCACATGGAACAGTAGATGTCGAGGACTTCTGGCGGCTGGTCTTGGAGTCGGCAGGAATGGCAAGCGGTTCTACAGTTTACCTCGGCTAGGATTCCGGGTAGGAGCAGCAGCAATGCCAGGAAATTTGGATGCATCGCATGGCTGAAGTTAAAAATTACCAAAGTCAAACAAACGTATAATAACTAATAGGATTTATATCGATAGGATAGGATAAAAGTATGTTACGTCATATGTATTCTGATAAAAAAGGAAGTCGTTGTGATTTATTTATTGTTGTTTATTATATAATATAATATGCATTTAAGGATTACCTCGAGTTTTTTGCTCCATACCGAAACTTTTTGATATCGTCGCGTGAATACCTAATTCTTATATACCTACGAGTAGCTTGTACACACCTTGCCTCTCAGGAAGGCGCGCTCCTCCATATTTTTGAAAATAGTTACAAGTTGCAACTATAGGTACAACTGCCTTTTTTTTTTTTTTTTTTTTTTTTTTTTTTTTTTTTTTTTTTTTTTTTTTTGACGCTGGGAAAAATGCGTTACGCATGCCCCCCCATCGGGGGATGGAGGGGGTATGTGGGACTCCCCGGTAGAAGACCGGTATACCCACTAAACAACCCAGCGGCATTCCGGCATCGTCTGTTTGGAGAAGGACTGGGAGACTGGCAGAGCCTTTACGTCCAGTCCCTCGCCGACGACCGCCCGCCTTTACAGCGGGGCCTACACGCCCCTCCCGACAGGAGGGGCCCGGGAATGACCAGGAATGCTGGGCCATTCCCGCCCAACGGAGGTGGTGAGCACGTGCAATGCGAGAGAAGGAACCCCCGCACCTGTCTCTCGCTACTCACCACCGGGAGGGGGAAGGTTCAGTCGCCTTCTCCCACCCCTTCTGCGTCTACGCAGTGGCGCAGCAAGAGGGTCTACCTCCCTTGCGCGTTCTGCCGCCTCCTTTTGGGACATTACGTCTTCGCAAAAGGAGGCGACCGCTGCCCAGGCCCCCTCGCCCTCCAGCATGACGTTGACTACGCTGGGGAGCGAGAGGTCCGGCCCGACTGCAGCGACCAAGCTGCGGCGCAGCTCGGACCATGACGGACACACCTCGAGGGTGTGCTGCGCCGTATCGTCCGCTGCGCCACAATGGTGGCACGCCGGTGTTTCCTCCCTTCCGATTCGGTGCAGGTATGATCCGAAGCATCCATGCCCGGATAACACCTGCACTAGACGGAATGAGAGGAAACCGCAGGACCGCTCGAGCCAGTCTTGCAGGACTGGCCCAAGAGCGTCTAACGTACGGCGGCCAAAAGTGGCAGTGGCGAGGTCCTCCATCCAATGTTGGACAACCGCGTCCCTCGCCTCACACCTTACCATCTTCCACACCTCCGGGGCGAGGCGTTCCCCGAGCGCCTTAAGGTACAACTGCCTACACAATCGATCATATCTTACTTATTATTGTTTTACTGTATTTTAGCATTAGCAATTACATCCACACTAACACGTAGTTAGTACAAACGAGGCCTACCGATACAAATGCGCATCAATACTGTGGAAGAGCGCGCTTTTGTGAGTGAACATCTGTACATACTGTCCAACAAGAAAGTAAAACAATTAAAAACTTGCCAAGTGCGAGTGGAACCCTCGCCAATTATCCCAAACCGAATGAAAAATAACGTTACGTCATTATTTAGTGTAACCAGTTTTTTGTATTAGAAATCTACTGTGTTTTGGTAGGGAACACTCAGAGTGCAAGTCGAGGTGCACTTGGTAGATTTTTACTCAACAACCTGGACATAATACTTACCGTTTGTCAAGTCATTATAAATAATCACTGTGTTTTGCACTAAACTTTATCTGTACTATGACTGAAGAGCTGAATTGCCTTGGCTGAAATTCCAGGAAAAACGTGTATATTTCAAAGTGCTCCAGTACCTTAATTACAGCAGCAACATGATAGTCTTAAAACTTGAAGTTTCCACCAGCTTTTAATTAACGCATTAAACTATGCATATCAGATATAAAATTATTTATTCTTAATAAAATTCTTATTTCATAGCTCCAACTTGAGCCATGTTTTATATTTTATTGCCCGCTGTTATACGTCGACGAGTGGCGAATTGCAAATTTTTATTATTTTATACATGCGATATAATATTATGTAAATCGCTGTGGAACTGTTTGTTTAATTTAATTTGTTCAGATTTACGATATTGACAGACGCAGATACCTATTGTTATTGTGGCAAACTCTGTCGTGTTCACTGGATTGTTTTTTTTTTATTCTGAGAGACTGGTTCTTGTTTTAACTTTACCTTTTCATGATAAGTGATTAACAGGAGGGTGTAACTAAGGTTTACCGAGAGCTTTCAGATATCGATTGCGAGTAAAACATTGAAGTCTATTTACGTATCGGTGTTCATTATTTTCTGCTGAGTAATCGTATTGTTTGACAAATTATTGACTAGAACCTCTCATTGCCGTTGTAGGTTAGCGTGACGTGTCACCTGAAAAGGACTACTCGATAAAGACCGTTACTTTTCTTTATAAATGGTAATCAATATATTGTTGATTATCCGTAGTGAGTATTTTATGCAACATCAGCTATTTAAGTGTGATTGATAGATGGTTATATGTGTGATTAAACCAAAATAGTTTAATATAGATTAATGATGATAAAAAACACAACGTATTTATATCCCTGAAGGTAAAGAGGTGTCTAAAGAGCCATGTTTTGAGGGATATGTCTCAGGTACCTGGTACAGTTCCAGGGTTACACTACTCACATATGTACTCGTATATACTAAGGGATAAAGCCAAACCCAAAATAAATGTGGAGTATAAAATAATAGAAGCTAGAAAATATCAAATCTTATCGAAATCAGACCCGCATATTGGAGCCTTTATATATATATATATATATATAAAGCCTATATATATATATATATATATAGGCCTACTTATTGATAATGTCAATTATACTACTTGGATATATCATAATTACAATATTAAGTAATAAAATATACCCAGATAGATATATTTTATAAAAAAAATAATGATTACAATTAATAATGTAAAAAATAAATAAAAATCAGAGTGTTCAGGCAGTTGTCCTAGAGAGCCAGTAACTCTAGGTTAGCGTTCGACCGTATCATTCTACTTACCATCAGGTGAGATTGTGGTTAAAGGCTAATAATATCAAGTATATATTAAAAAAACACTGTGACTAGTGACAGAAATTATAATAAATAGATGCTATAGACAGTTTCAAAAGGGAATACAAATTGTTGCTAGATTTCCTTGAGAAGGTAACTTGAGGTGTTTTAAATGAGCTGTAGTTTCCACGTCAACAATCAAGTCTTTAGCGCATCGATCCGGTTAATTAGAGCTCGTCGTACCACTGACGACTCACTTCGCAGCTCGCACAAATATTGCATATAAATTAACCTCTCTGTGCAGAACAAAGGGATGCATTTTACATCGCCCACCCCCTTACAGCTACCCCCAGGGCGTCCTGGCTACTTCACCGAGCTCGCTCCAGTTACAAGTCAATTATTGCGCTCGGCCTGCTGGAAACATTTGATACAAGCGCGCAGATGGGACTGAAAAGGAAAACCTAATTTAGATTTGATTAGGACGCGTTTTGTTTGTACATGTATCTGTGTGGGAATTTAGTGTTTATTTTTTGTTTATTGAAAACTTTCATTGACATAAATGGACTGAGGCAATACTTGTAGAAAAATAAAATATAATTATGTAATATAACTTTACTAGCTCCCCGCCCCGGCTCCGCACGGGTAATTGCGACTATAAATTGAGATGTAAGCTATCATATCTTTCAAATTGCACACGTTGTGCAAATCAAATTTGAAGTTGGTTCATTAGTTTAGGAGTCTGTTTTCATTAAATTCATGAGAAGTAAGTTTTAAGTTCAAACTAGTTGAATGATTCATGAGAAGTAAGTTTTAAGTTCAAACTAGTTGAATGTTTACATGCATGTCTTTGAGCCTAAAATCTATGCTTCTGGTTTGTTTTGTCAGCAAAATTCGCGGAGTGATTGTCCTGACTCCTGACCGTCAAGATGCTTTTTTCGTAGTGGTGGGCAACGCTAACTGGGTATCTAGTAGGTCTATAAATGTTAACAGACTACTGTATGATCAAAAGTATTAATTTCATAACAATTCGTTGTCTAACCTAATAGGTAAGAAACGATGCACAGGTATTGTATAGCAATCGTGCCTTGCCGTCAGGTACGGTAGTGCCGTCCGTCCGGGGCCCGTGACTGCGAAGGCATCGACTATTGTTACTCTACACTTGAGTTGGGAGACACATATCACTTGTCACATTTTTACGTCTCAAATAACTTGAACCGTTTCTTACCGCAGTAATATAGAACATATTTATACTTTCGAATGCTCCAATCTTATTTACACGTGTTTGCTGATTTAGACAGAGGTCTGCCCATCTACCGTCTGTCTGAGAATGCATTTTGGACTTGATTGCCAAGTGGAAATTTAAGTCAAGATTTTTAGATCATTCTCAAAGGTTTGGTAAATGCTATAACGGAAATATTATGGCCTATTTATACGCTACCAGCCTTGGCGGAATAAAATTGCATTCTTAACACTGTACCGTTCAGAATTCCTGCATACTTTCATAGCTTACGGGTATGTGTGCACTATAAAACTGCTCGATTTCTTCTACAACTGATTAATAATAGCTGTATTGATTGACAAAATAGTTACTATGTGATATGTGTGTCAAAAGACAACATATTTATAAATGTTTATAGATAGACTGGACTATCAGTCTAGTTAGTCTACAAAATAACAAATTTACGAGAGGAAAAATGTAAGTCATGTGAGGGATTCGAACCCGCGTCCATTCACCCCTTTAGCCGGGGTATGCTCTAATCCAATTGAGCTAACTTGACAATCCGCAGAGCATGCGTTATTGCAAACATAAAAATATTAAAATTAGTTTAGTAGGGAGCTGGATTTTTTGTTACGAGTAGGTAGATATAAAAATAGGGTTTCAATGCGCTTATCCGTATAATTTTTGGAAATGTGCGATTGGGCATAAAATAAAATAATCTATTGTTGTAAGAATTAAAGTAAATTCTAAAATATTTCCCTAAAAAAACCGTTCCTCTGCTGCGTCACCAATGCTGTCAACTCTGCATATTTCTCTCTACTATCATTAGCCAGATCATCAAGTTCTTGACTGAGCATTGTACTGTAAGTACCATGGTCATATATATCAGCCGGCACTTGTTACCTCAGTAACAACCAAATGAAGGTAATAACGGTGTTGACAACAGCCGACATACGCATTTTGAAACTGCAATTTAAACTCCAGACGTACTTGAACAGTATCAAAAGCACGGAAAAGCTACAGTATAAAGTATGCAAATCGCAACATTTGGCTGTTATCTCTGTTATCTAGAGGTACCTAGTCCGAGGGCGGTTGACTGCCGCGACGCGTGACCGGACTGCCGACGGTCGGAATTATTGCAAAGGAGGTATTGTACGTACAAAATTACACTTTATTGAAGTCACTCGTTCACCTAACAGCCGGTCCATCTCGTTGATTCAATTCTCCATTATCGTTGAAAATATGGTGAAAATTTAATTTTAACCAGTATATTGGTGACTAAAGTTATGAAAATGATCATAATTTTTTCAGGCGTGAGTTTTCTGTAGAAAGGTGTCTTGTGAAGTCCTTATAATATTATATTTTAATCTAAAAAGCTACGAAGCTATCGACATAAATGGAGTCATATATATTATTACATAATATTTTAAATGGAATTGTGATGAACTGCACTGCGCCTATCAATCTGAGACATACAGTTCTTAAGTCTCATGAGCATGCAATTGCATAATTACTTATGATCTCTGAAGGACTCCTGCCGGAACAAACTTTTAGGCGCTTGGCGACAGATTTTCTACTTGGGGGTGGCAGCTATCCAGACGAGCGTTCGCAAAATACCCTTACACCATGCGGTGAAGCTCAAGGCGGTGGTGGCCATCGAACCATGGGCTTGTGGCACGGAGTACCCGAATTCACGAGGACCTATGCCCTTTCTTCATGATGCTAAAACGTGTGTAGAGACACTTGAGTGCCACAACCAAAACACTTTCACTTCCTAGTCCAAGCAAATCGTCCTTCAGTCAAAGGAGCACCACTTGTAATTGGATTGGGAACGACATAACTTTTTACGTTAGTCCATTGAGTATCGAAACCAACAAAGGTACGAGTACACAACAATAAGTTGGTTTCGCTCGTAGCTAGTCGTATCCGCGAACAAAGAACAAGTGGCCGTGATCGGACGTCACTCGGAGATGGATTACGTGACCCGACGAACGATGAGGAACGGCCAACAGCCGACCTCTCAGTTCTACTGATTGATAAAAAACAAGTGTATGTGTGTTTCTAAATACATACCAGAGTTTACACCAAAAAACAAGTTTACTACAAGAATCTTATATGTACACTCGAGAGCAATGAATCCGGGTCACTTAAAGAATGTTAAAAATCTCGGAAACTAAAAATGATAGGTTAATGCAATAAATTGTATTTAATAGACAATGTAATACTCCTTAAATGAAAGTAAAAAAAATATGAGTCACCATACATTTTATTAACACAAAATTACATAAAGAAAAAAACTGCTGATCTCTCCTTAAAACAAAAATAGGAAACATGAAATATTTGAACTTTATTACGATTTTTTTGAATTTTAATACTTCGTATTGCCTCCTCGTGCTTCCATTACTGCGTTTACGCGGTTCGGCATGCTGTACACCAAGTTCCTTATACGATTTTGGGGAATATTCTCCCATTCCTCTGTGAGAGCAATTTTGAGCTCACGAAGCGTGATTGTGGGAGGGTTTCGTTGTTTTACGCATCTGCCTAGCTCGTCCCAAGCATGCTCGATCGGGTTGATATCCGGGCTGCGCGCTGGCCACTCCATACGAGTAATGTTCATCTCTTGAAGGTAGTCATTCACAATCCTACCTGTATGAGGTCGGGCATTGTCATGCATAAATATAGCATCCTCACCTAAATTGACCATAAATGGACCAACGTGATCATTGAGGATTTCTTCCACATATCTTACGCTAGTTAAAGAGCCGTTTTCTATGATCACCAGCTCTGTGCGACATTCAGAAGAAATTCCGGCCCACACAAGTACAGACCCACTTTTTACTTCGATGGGCTTCGATTTAGGCTACTTTTTCTTCGATGCATGCTTGCTTGAATCTTTCCCCTGGTCTTCGATACACTCTGTGTCTTCCATCGTGCTTGTAGAGCATAAATTTTGATTCGTCGGAGAACATAACTTTTGACCAATCTTCAATACTCCAATTTACGTGGCTCTGGGCATATCTTAGTCTCGAAATACGATGCCCACGCTCCAGTTTAGGGCCGTTTGCAGGTCTAAGGGGTTTTAAGTTAGATTCAGCAAGCCGACGTCTTACTGTCCATGCACTTGGGTTACTTCCTCCGAGGCGTCGAAACTGATTGGTGAGTTCAGTTCCTGTGAGAAAGCGATTTCGAAGCATGGTGTTCACCAAGTATCGGTCTTCTCGTGCTGTGGTACACCTGGTTCTGCCCGTTCCTGGTCTGCGTAGGTTAGAACCAGTTTCTTCGTAACGTCGGAGAACTCTTTGTACTGTTGACAGCGACACACCGACAGTCCTGGCTGTATCGCGCTGACACCGGCCGGTTTCCAGCATTGTAAGTATTCTGGTGCATTCTTCAGGCGTAAGCGACATAATTTCAGCTTGAATAATGAATATAGAGCACTATCAACATGGTTTATGTACCCACATAAATGACAGATTACAAACAAAAGCAAAACCAAATGCTGTAATTTCGTAGTTCCATCTTCGAAAGTGGCCCTTTTTCAAATTTGATTTTTTTATGATATAACTTTACAATAACTAAGAAGTTTTAATACCTTCATTTAAGGAGTATTACATTGTCTATTAAATACAATTTATTGCATTAACCTAGCATTTTTAGTTTCCGAGATTTTTAGGATTCTTTAAGTGACCCGGATTCATTGCTCTCGAGTGTATTTTACTAGCTGACCTGACAAACGTTGTTTGGCCATGTAGGCAAATAAATATGAAATAAAAGTTTAATAATATACCTATTTGAGTTTACGTCCTATTCTCAGACCTACTGAATATACACAAAAAAGTTCATAGGAATCGGTCAAGCTGTTTCGGAGGAATTTTGTCACAAACACTGTGACACGAGAATTTTATATATAAGATAGCTTTTCAAAAAATGACAAGACGCTAAACTATAAAATTTTGTTTCAAATGGTATGTATAAGTAAGGTTTGGACATTCTTCACAAATTCCTGACAAGGGTTTAGGTGCGTCTTTCTTCTCCTATGAGCAATAGGCACACAAGTCTAATATGGCCCACAGTAACACCTCACATAAATTCAGGTGCGCGTTTCCACATTCATCTTTTGATTTATTCCATCCGACTGTTTGGACGCCAACAGCAATATTGTTTTGTTTGTGTAACATCTCGTAGCGAAGGTGACGCCCTTGCAATATTAATGCGGTTACGTTTCTCACGAATTCAGGTTTTCAATCAAGGTAGAAAGTTTAATTTCATTTTGGCGAACTTTTGCCTATTTTTGGAGTGGTGCGACAGTAAACCAACTGAACTGGATTAGTTTTGCGCTTCACGGTTTTCGGTTCTGTTGGTATAACAGTAACAAAACTCTTAAAAAAATAAAATTGTAATAAAATTGAGTGAATTTTGTTAAAGTTTGCGCATTAAATGGGCAAAAGTCAAAAGGTTGTCGTTGGATTAAATCTTGAGCGTTGTACCCGCCAATTGGCTGACTTTTTGTCTACGGCTGGACTTATAATTTAGCACAGAGCAAAATAAATGTAAGCATATCGTCATTGCTTATATTTCCCGAAGGGACAACCAGAGGTGTCTAAACAACTAAGCTTCTCCAGACATTTTCAGGTCCCGTCCAATATGCCATATATATATTATATGAATAATAACCAATACTTAAACGCCATTTTGAATTTTCATTATGCTTTTGCGCAGACACAGGAGTGGGGTACATAAACAACGTACGTACTAGTATGATTGGAACATTTCAATATTAGCTATGTATCGATAAAGGTTACCGTCGCTATAATTACGCCATAAGTGAGTGCTGTCGGGGTATAAAGTTACCAGTTGGTGAATAGCGACATGTTTGTTACTTGTCTCATGCTGCCATGCTCTATTTGATCTTTCGGCAAAAATCCTTTTTTATTGCTGATACCCGGCTGATTGCGCGGCAGGTTCTACTTATTGCCTCTATTAAAAATGATAATTTATTATGTGGATATATTTTTCACCATAAACTAGCTGGATCCTGCGGCTTCACTCAAAATATAATTGGAACGAAATTTATGCAATTTATTTTATCTAACCGTCATTCTATCATCCTGAAATTTTAAATACTTAGTCTTGAATAGACTTAATTAATTTCATTGTAAGTTTTGCAATAGTTGCAAATATTTGTTGAAACTACACACTATTACGTTAGATTAGTCGAATCACTCGAAAAAGTAATTTATGAGATGTTGGTACCAGAGATGGAATAATGTTCTCTATATTGTATATATTGACGTGTTTATTTGTGTTGTTTCAGGTATCAAATGTCCTGTGTGCAGCAAGTTCGTGCTGCCCGACGACATCGAATGCCACCTCGTAATGTGCCTCACCAGGCCGAGGCTTTCATATAACGGTTAGTTCACATAAACAACATTTTCCTACCTAAGAGTATATATAAGACGACGAACTTTAGGGAACATACTATTTCCGCCATTTTTATAGGGTTCAAGTTCACAAAAATAATGCAATTCTAAAATGTTTTCGAACTACCAAATAATGAATAAATAATGTACCGGTATAATGAAGAGAGGCGAAGTGCGAATTGGACTCTCACACCGAGGGTTCGTACCAATACAGAATATACCTACCAATAAATCTACTAATTTTATAAAGAGGAAACATTTGTATTTTAGTATGTAACGAATAAACTTAAAAACTACTGAAAACCGATTTGAATTATTTCGAGCCGCTAAACATTTCATTGCAACAGTAACATCACATGTGCTTTCTCTTCATGAGTTATCTTTTAAATTTGTTGTTATCCGTTCCGCACACTTTTTCAATTCTTTTCAAATTTCGGTGGCGTTAGCAATTTAATTGTGACTGATAACACGACTTATAAACGCCCCCAACCTAAATTTTTTGAGGCAGTGATAGCTGAGCGAGCGTAAATATCTGCCATGTCGCAGGTCCATGGTTATACTCCTACTGCCGGCTTGCATTTCACTGCATGGTGGAAGGGCATTTTGCGAATACTCGCTTGGCCAGCTACCACCCTCAAGTAGAAATACCACCAAGCCCCTAACAGTGTGTTCCGGCAGCAGTCCTTGGGCGCCAGTGAAATTACAGGCACATGAGTCCAACTGTATATCACAGCGCAGTGCAGTTCTTCACTAAATGCATATGTTGTAGGCTGAGGGCGTTGTGCTTTTTTCGAAAACTTGGGGACAATTTGGCATTGTATACCGCTCAGGCACAGTACTAAGACATTTGACGCTTCGGTGGGAATAATACCTAATTATTTCTACAGCTTATTTTTTAACTTCTATCTCACCTGTTGGTAAGTGATGACGTGGTCAAGGATGGTGATCGAACCATTTAGAATTATTGTCTCAGAGCAGAGCTGCCAGGACGCAGCGTCAGGTGCTTGCTTGCGTATTTCACGGCCAAGATATAATTGACGCTTCTTAATATGCTGCGAGTTCCAGCAGTTATGTTTGAGGTATTCTGTCATTTGTGTTGAGAGTCAATTAATCCTAGGTCTAGCCTGCTGACGTCTTCGACTGCATAATTACCAACTGGTACAAACGTCACTCGCCTATTATAAAGAATAAATATTTATACGAACTTCTGTTGCCCAATCACTCTCGGCGGCTGTCATTGACGTCCTTCGTCGATATACAATTAGTAAATATGTCTAAATGTAATATTGTACATGTTATATTCCAGAGGACGTGCTAAGCGACTCGAAGGGAGAGTGCGTGATCTGCCTGGAGGAGCTCTCCGCGGGCGACACCATCGCGCGCCTGCCCTGCCTCTGCATCTACCACAAGGGGTGAGCATCTAACTCTCCAAATATATATGATATGGTAAAATATCCGGTAGTATGACGTCTAGGTGGGTACTACTTTGCCTAGGAGCATTGTTTACATTGCTGCCTTCTGAATTGAAGAACTATGCCAGCACAGGAGTATTATAACGTACGGTCCCGAGAAAAGGGAATATGGTACAAAACTATTGTGCCTCAACCTTTCAACTCGCCATGGATCGATAATAGTACCTCAAAACATCATAAAAGAGATGTTTGTATACTTGCGAAATTTTACGAATAAGGAGTTGTAGCAATTAGTAAAATTAACAGTTAGTCAATAAATTCTGTAAAAATAGAATGTATTATTGTAAATAAATCAGTACCGCATACAAACCAAATCTTGCTAACTTCTCGTCAATAAAATACATCACGTAGTGCAATCAATTTCATGCCAATATGTGTACGTGTTCAGGAGCACAAAGCCTATCCGATAACACGCGGTCCGTGCGTCGCGTCGCTCATAGCCACTGTAGCAGTCACTGCGTGAACAAAGGCACCCTCCATTGTGTCACAGAATCATATATAGTCAGGTGCATCGGGACTATCCAGGAAATGTATAAAAATAAAGGGAAATATGAGTATTTATCATAATTATATATTTTGAATGTTGATGAAGCATCTTCAACAATTTGAATTAACAATCTCAACTTATTTTTTTTTATAGCGTTGCCACTATTTGTTTGTTCCTCGGAAAAAAAATTGAACACTCCAATGGATACATACATACACCGGATCTTTGCAGACTTGAAGGAAACAGTCCAAATATTAATATTTAACTGTGTATTTATTTGAATTCAAATCCTCGATATTTTGCTTGCACTATTGCATTGTCACGCCCGAGCGTATGACATATTGGAATTACCCCAATGCACTTTAAGCGTCAAGTGTCGCCCCTTGTCAAAGGGGTGTGGACAAAGTAACCGATATACTTAAAGCGCGGCTCTGCCTGAAGGGCGCTCCGAGGCCTAGATTTAGGGCACGATATAAGCACCGACCGATGACCTAGTCAGTGCAGCTATGGCAACTAGAATATCGGTAAAATCAGAAGTCACTTCAAAACCCTTACAACCTTGTAAATTGGAAGTTACCGATGATTGTATTACTCATTGATTTTCCAAAAATGTGAATCATCCGTCAAATATTTTGACGGTTAATTTGACCGATTTTCAGATTCAGCTGTGTTTAATTACAATGATGTCCATGATAGACTTGCACAGGAGTTTATATAAAAAACTAAGTATTTACGAGACTTTCTGAATATTGGAGTAACTCTGGGTTCACGATTTTACGACAAGTTCAACCTCGGTTCAATTCACAAGTCACAAGATTACGAGGGGAGTTAAAAGTATTTTCGGTGTCGGAACCTTTTTGTTAGTAATGAGGGTTGTTTTTGGATCTTTTACGACATTATTCAAAGTAATAGTTAAATAATTTCTTAGATTTACAATCATTAGATTTTTTTTAACTGTCATTCCGAGTGCATAACAAAATGTTTGACCCGAAAATGTTGACCTAAATCGAGCACTTTGTTATTAAATTCCTGACGAAACAAGGAAAAATTGGTTGCTTTCATATTACTTTTTGATTTTTTATTAAAAAATTCTGCTCTTTCTTTGTCTACCATTCAAGAGTAGTCAAGTAAATTTAAAATGATGCAGATAAAGCATGTAAGATTACCCTCAATCAGGTGTTCCTTTTTCTGCCACACAGAAGAAAACGTGAAGAAGGTCGATAAACTTGTTCTCGAAGAGGCTCGAATAAAAATGAACTCGTTAGCTCGTGATCAAGCTATCCGTGGGTATCACACATTCAATACTTCATGACGTTTTGAACCTCTCTAAAGTCAATGCAAGATGGGTGCCACGAATGCTCTCACCGCCACCACCGCAAATTGAATGTTGTAAAGTTTTTGTAGTTTGGAGAAAATCCTACCAGTAGTGGTTTCGATCGCATTGTTACTGGAGATGAAACCTGGGTTCGTCACGGACACGGGTCAATGTATTGTGTTAAAAAGGGTGCAGCATCTCAAGATGTTCAAAGACGCGTAAGGCCTCAGATCTCTGGGGCTCTGAAAGGGATTTTGGTTATTGAATATACCAGAAAAGGTCTAATTATATCCTCTGCAGCAGCTTACGCCATCACTGTGAGTAAATGAAGAAAGCAATTAAAGATAAAAGGCGAAGAAAACTGGCCGCGGGTACCTTGGCTCCTACACGATAACGCGCCGGTTCCCTCGGCGAGCGTTGTTCAGGAATGTGGTTTCCAAGAGATCAATTATTCGCCTTATAGACTATGTTTTGTTCCCGAAGCTGAGCATGCAGGATGAAGCCGCAATGAGAGATTCGAGAAAAGTGGTTTTCCGATGTTGAATACCTGAAGGCGGCCGAACATTTTGCAAAGAAGGATGAATATATTTTTTATAATTCTACTACTCAAGTTACGGATGCACCAAGTACTTATGAGTACATACGTACATTGCATACCTCTTTGCTACAATTAGAAAGAAAATGATACAATGATATTGAAAAGATGATTTCGCGTTTTAAGAAAGAATAAAGATAATACGATACGTAGGCAGCAGTAGCGCCACCTGTTGGTTAGGACAAATTAATTTTCAAATAAAAATTAGGCTTCCATCGGCAGATGGCGCGACATAATATTCAGGACTTGAGGAAACGTCGAAATCTAGCTTTTTGCATAATAAATTATTTTTTAGCTTGTTACACCTTATATCAAACAAATTGATACACCTTATTGTTACGCCTTATTGAAACTCGTCAACTCCTTTTCCTTGTAGATTGTCTTACAAAGTGTTTACTTTCATATCCAGAAATTATATAGTAAGGTGGTTCGCCTGATGATAAGCACTACGGTTGTCTATTACCAGTCCAATATCCAATTTGCGCAGTGCAGGCAGTTTATAGAATTGTCTCATCGAGAATGAGACATTAGGTATTATTTGGCTTAGTGTTAAATGTCCTATGAATTTATCTTACTTACCTTTACTCAAGATTCTGATATTGTCCTGATGTTACTCACCAAGTTGCACTCATTTTGATAGAATATAATTTATTTTCAGATCTTTGTGTAAAATGTTATATTCACGCGTTTATTTGTTTGTTTTCAGATGTATAGACCAATGGTTCGAAGTGAACAGATCGTGCCCAGAGCATCCCGGTGATTAGAGTGCGTGCGGAGTGAGAGGGCGGGTCCAGGCGGCCACCGGCCCGTGCCCCGCGGGCGGGTCCCGTGCCCCGTGCCCCGCGGGCGGGTCACGTGCCCCACGGCCAGCGCAACGTGCCATGTCGCGAGTGATAATTTTATACAAGGAACAGACTGCGGCCTCCTCGGCCTTGTAAATAAACCTATGCTAGTGAGATGTTTTATCATTTAATGAATTAAACGAAAATAAGTAAAAAAAAACAAAGACAATTATAGGAAACGCTAATGGGAAATTTTCGGTGGAGTATTAATATTGTAATTGTAAATTTTACATCTTTAATATGATTTAGTTACAATGCGTTTTATGATCATGATAGATTTGTTTTTGTTTATGTATATGTAATATATATTAGGTATGTATTGTATAGTGAAGTGACTCGTCGCGTCTGATTGTTTCGCAGTAAGTATATAAGCAGGGTTATGTTGGAGCGACTGTGAGTATCTCGCAGTCTACATATATATGTTTCGTAAGCTTATATATTGTAATATTATGATTTGATCTTTTTCATCTTGATAATAAAGTTGATTTGTTTCTAAATTTTCTATAATTGTTTTTTTAAGTCCTTAATTATTTTAGAGCTGCCTAACTTGCTCGACGAACTGATGACCGATGGGTCATCAGTTCGTCCGATATTTTTATTTTTGAAATGAAGGTAAGAGTATTTTCAGGACCGATGTTATCTATGGTCATTATTTCTTGTATCGTCACTGGTCCTATTCCACATAAACAGCCATAACATTCACGCTTAAACAGAACCGGCCCCATCCCCCTGGAAACTGTTGATCAGAATTTTCATCTAACGTGGCAATAAATGTCTACTTTCATTTCAACAAAACAACATGGAAATCTGTTGAGCCATTTGGGAGCCACTAAGGATGACATTGAGAAACATCGAGGGTCGAGTTTACTCCCAACGTGTCTCACCTGGGTTTAAAGTTTGACTCCAGGCTTTCCGAGATGAGAATTAATGATTGCGTCAAACTTCGTCAAGTTAGTAAGGCGTTCAGTAAACTAAACTAGAGAGATTTTTTTCTCGTTGTTCAGTTGATTGTTCTAAAGAGATTTTATTTCATTTTAGTTCTGACTGAGCTTAACTGATTAGTTAGAATTAATCTACCTCTGTTCTATTTATGGTCTACTAGTTTTTTGCAGTTAAACATTTTATTTAAGCTTCTAATACAACTCAAGGTATGTTGAACCAAGTACATATATTACATACCTCTTTGCTACTTATGGACTTCTAGTATTTTATCAGTTTAACATCCTAATGTCTGTGTTGTGTAATGTGTTTTCTTACAAAAAGTCTGTGTCAATTTTATTACTTGATAAAATATGTAAATAATTACAGGCACATGAGACTCGACAACTTATGTGTTGGGGTGATGGGTGCTCTGTTATAGGCAAAGGATACCGTTTAAAATCACGTGGCTATAGGGAGTGTAGTTCCGTTGAAATACTATTAAAAAAAATTACAATTAGAAAGAAAATATAAAGTAAAAATTTACCGCTATAACGATTTCTCTAGATCTTGAGTATAGCTTGGTTTAATTTGTAAATTAACCCTAAACAAACTATCTAGAATTATATGAGAACATGACGATTATATTAGAGCCAGAGACATTGGCAACAACAAATAATAGTCCATGAAAATACGACGTTTTAATTTAATAGTCACCGCAACCTCTTCACCGTTTTGACGCGTGCTCGAGCATGGCCGAAGTAGCCGATTTGGTGACTCAGCTCGTATCATTCTCCGCTGAGCCGAGCAAATATTCGTGCTCCATAAAGCCGAGCTCGACTGTTTGGACTATCTAGACTCATATTTTGACTTAATGAAGTTTGAGTTTAGACTCGAAATCATCTTTGAATCGCAGGCTTTGCCACGAAATAAAATTACACACGCACACAAGGCTAACTCAAAACAACCTGCTGCTGTGTGAGGGTGTGTGTGAGTGTGTGTGTGTGTGGGCCACTCAACCAAGAACTGCGTAAGTAAAGTCATTTAGATTCATTGTTGATTAAATGTACATTTTCTTAGTTGTTTAGGACTAAGAAACACCTAAAATTAACTGCTCAGCAAACGATATCTCAACTAATCACATGGGTCGTCACTGGAAAAAGTTTTGATAAGAATGGGAACTGAAGTACAGCGCCGTGATATACCATTAGACAGTTTCTTGGTCGGCGCTACGGCATTATTATTATGCCGTTGTACAATTTAACGACTGATTTTCTACTTGAAGATGGTAAACAATGAAGACAATTTTGGAAATGAAATTATCGTGAGTTTCACACATTATTAAATGTTATACAATAACCGGCAAAAACACTCACGTAGGGGATCGAGTACGTCGACCCGGGTTTCGAGCATGTCAGATGTTCATCATCAGGGCGAGGGCGCAACTGCGTCTGCGAGCTCCCGACGGGCACTGAGGGGCGCGGGGGGCGCGGCTCGGCGCGATACCGGCGCCGGCGGCAGCGGGGAGCTGGGTGGGGGCCGGCTGAAGACGGTGGGCCTCCTTCGTAGTCTGTGAGCGCATCATCATCACGTAACGTGACATATAATGCTAACCGTGTCGCATTCTAGACTGCGCGACATCTTCTGCGTCGAGGTAGCACTAAGAATAGGAATCCAGGCTGGTGGTAGCGTCCAAGCCCCATTTATTTATAATATTATTATTTTTTAACAGAGGTTAAAATTAGGATGTCGATAGAAAGCCTCACGTATTTTACGAGGCACGTAAAACTTTTCTCTAGGTAGCTAATACGGAGGAACGAATATAGTGATTATCGAAACGAATATAGTGATTAGAGTCCGAGAGATGAGCGTGTTCTGCGAGTGCTGATTTAGTAATGTCCATATTCTTAATGCTCCTAATGTGCTTGGTCAGTCTAGCAGCGATGTTGCGTCGAGTCTCTCCCACATAACTCTTGCCACAGTCGCATGGTACTTTATATACGCCCGGTACGTTAAGGCGGTCTTTGTCCTTCGGTCAACGCAGCATCTGTCTGATTTGACCGGGTGGACGGAAGAACGTTCTGATATTTCCGTCGTAAGAGATATCCGATTTTATATGTTATTCCTCTCACAAACGGAAGATAAGCTGGAGTGTGTTTGTGAGTGTTTTTGTCGGTTATTCCCTGTGGTTCATGTCACGCAAATATGCGCTATTTGCACTATATGCACGCAAACGGTCGGTTCATAACTTGCTAAACAGACAACACGTAATGACGTCATCTCCGGCCGCAAACAACGCTCACAGAAAAGTGGTAGTGCAATGTGTGTACAAACGTCAAACTCAAATCTTGACAGATAGATGAGGAGATTTTTATTGTTGTGGTTAGAATGTTGAACGTACAAACATCTGTTCACAAAAGAATTACTTGAAGTGCAATACTTACTTCTATTATCAATAATTGACGTGAAGGTGATTTTGGGTCAATTGTGAAAAAGCAAATTGACAGTCAGCAGATGTTATAAGCGCGGCTACATATCGGTTCACATCGTTTGCGCGCAAACAGTGCATATTCTCGTACTTATTTCAGTAATGAACCAAGCTTTTGTAATGTATGCAGTGACAGCAGTGTTTGCGTGATTTAAACCGTAGTGATTGTATAACATTTAATCAAGACAATGTTCACAAATCGCGTATCCACCATTCTGAGAAGCTTTAACCTGCGGCGGGATACGGACCATGGGGCAGCTGCGCAGCAAAATGCATGAAGATAAAACACACTATTGTTATTAAATATTTATTTTTAATACTTAGCACCGCACTCAGAGACACCAATTAACACTAATTATAAAGTATTATTTAATGTTAAAAGTTATTTGGTGTCTCTGAGTGCGACAGTTAATCTTAGCGTATATTGAACTAGAAGAGCAACAAGCAGGTCTACCGCATGAAGGTTCGATGTCGAGGCCCGCGCTGCATCCTCCCCCCGCCCCACCCCATGCCGCCTGGAACACGAAAAATCATCTATTAATATAAGTCACGAGTGTATATTCCTGCGTGGTGTATTAACAACGGCATAGGTGTTTTTAATTGGGTTTACTTAGTTAGTTATTTTACGAAATACGACCCATTGTGCACATTATGCATTATACGTGAATCAATACACAGACTATTATCTCTCCTGTTGATAAGAGATACTGTGGCCAAAGGATAAAAAGAAAATGGACTTTTGGTGCAGCATTACATGTTTGGCGTTTTTTAATTTATTGCTGATAGGCTAACCTTTGACCACTATCTCACTTGATGGTAAGCATTGAAGCAGTCAAATATGTTTTTCAAGCTCATCTAGAGTTACTGGCTCTCAATGACAGCAGCTAGAACGCGTCGTTAGATGCATGGTGACAGATTTTATACTTGCGCGTTTTAATTCATTCTTAGGCCGGCAGTAGGATTCGAGGTTACAACCGGCCAACCTTCAGTCACGCTCCGTACCAGGGGCCACGTATTAGTACAATGACCGCATTGGCTTACCTAATTAAATGGTAATACCGCTGTCTCAGATATTTTACCTTGAAGCAGTGGTATGCAAACACAGCTGTGTTAAGACGTGATGTGCTTTGTATAGAAAGTGAAATTACTGGACGAAGGGGTCTAGGAGTGACGAGCGCAGTGCAGTGTCGCACAGAACTACATCTGTAATACGCACGCGTGACGGTTACTGTCAGAAAGAAGCCTATCCGTCTCATCACTACTTGAAATAAAATAAAAAACACCGCTAAGTATTTTGTTTTTAATTAATAAAAATCCCGCACATGACTATATTTTTTCCTCTCGTAAATTTGTAATTTTGTAATGTAATTCGCTTAGCAGGTGTTATTGCAAACTTAAAAGTATTAAAAAAAAATTTACTTACCCATCATATACTGATTGGAGGGCGGGAAGTGGCCGAAATGTGACGCTCCCATCTCCCACGCGCCGCGCCCACGGCTGGACATAACATATATAATTATTATAATAAATAAAACTGATATACGAGGTTCCTTTTTTCAAAAGGGTACTCTGTACTTCACTGAAATGCTATTGCCCCTTTCACCTCCTCAAGTTTTGTACACGACAAAAAACTAATCTTTTCACTATTAAAAGCATGGTTCTGAGGGTAGTCAAATATAATACACTACTAAAATTTTGTTCTCAATTAATTTTAATAAATAATTGTATTTCTAAATCAATTACATCTACTTTTGATGAATTATTAAACTTTGTGTTACAATACCTGCCAGGAAGTGTTTTCCCTACAAACAAACTATTATTTATTGAGTTGCATTCACACCATAGTTTCACACATACATTTTGCACAAGATGGAGGCCATCAAACAAACAATGTCCCAACTAAATCAAACATTTCACACTAAGTTGGCTGAATTTGAGGAAAGGCAGCAGAGGATTTCACCACCTTCAACTCCAGATGCTGCAAATTTAGCTGCAGAGTTCTCCATATTCAAGGCTTTTGTTGTCAGTTCTCTTAAGACATTGCAGTCCCAAGTGGACATGATTGCTTGCAGTTATGATAACTTGGAGATGCACAATCGCAAGAATGTATTCAATTCAAGAATGTATCAGTTCTCACTCGCACGGCAACGAGTAAACACATTACAGCTCACGTTTTTGTTAAAGTATATTTTTTTCTCGCACCTACCTTCAAAATGGCTAAGTGCCACAGCTGTGATAAAACAATTACGAAAAAGTCTACTATTTTGGAGTGTAGCCGTTGTGAAAAAATTGTTCACGCCTCAAATTTGTGCACGGGGCTTAGTAATAAACAGCTAGCTGCATTGAAGGCCACTGAAAATTTAGAATGGACCTGCAACGATTGCAACCAAAATTCGTCTAGAAGAAAATCCTTTGTGACACTTGGTGCCCTGGAAGATGAAGAGGAAGATGAAGAGATAAATGCGACATATTCGGCTACTGGGATAAAAAAATTACTTGGGGATATAAGAAAGGAGGTAAACAAAATTGTAGCGGAGGAACTTCAGGCAATTTCGAAAGCCGTACAATTCTGCAGTGAAAAGGTTGACGAGCTCACTGATACTGTTGGAGCCCTCACCTCTAAAATGAAGGACATGGAGAGAAAACAGATGCATCATGAAAACAACAACAGAAACTTGGACCTAAAAATGCAAGCACTAGAACAACACGTACGTATTCTAGACCAGCAATTACTGTCTAGCCACGTCGAAATCACTGGCATACCGGAGTCTAGTGATGACGAGCTGCCTCGATTGGTTAAAGATGTCGTGGAAAAGCTGAATGTGTCGAGAGAGGAGGTAGTTTCAGTGAAAAGGCTGCAAGCGCGCATAACCGGAGCTGGACCAGTCCTCGTGAAGTTGAGTAATGAACCTATCCGTAATCTCTTGCTCTCAGCAGCCCGCACCGAGGTCATCAGAGCAGGGAGTTTGATGCCTAATCTAGCTGGACCCACGGCGGAAGAAAAAGTAACTGTTCGGGAATCCCTAACTCCATACAACAAGCATCTGCTTTGGCAGGCGAAGCAAGACCTAAAAGCTGCCTTTAAGTTTGTGTGGTTCAAGGAAGGGTGTGTGCTAGTGCGTAAAAACGAAAACACCAAGGTATTTAGAATTAGATCTAAGAGCGACATTGAAGTGCTAAAATCATAAAATCATCAGCAAAAATCTTAAGGTTACGTTTTTTTGTATTAACTTGCGAAGATTAACGTCTGTATTACCTAAATTGCATTAAACAATGGCTGATATGTTTAATAATGTTAATGAATTATTTGACTGTGTAAATTTAAGTAGTTATGTAGCTACAGTACCCAAAAACCCTAATAACTTAACCGTGTTGCATGTAAATGTCCGCTCCATAATTAAAAACTTTTGGAAGGTAGAACAATTACTGAGTAATTCACGAGATATAGCTGCATTAATTGTGACCGAAGTGAACATATCCAGTTCTATACAGTCCTTATTTAATATTCACGGTTACACTATGTACACAAAACTAAGAATCAATCGTAAAGGGGGGGGAATAATCTTATACGTAAAAAATAAATATAAATTTGCCGTTTCTAAAACTACAACTCAGCATTTCGAATGTATTTCCGGCAAACTATGCGCACCCTCATATTCATTAATTGTATGTGCAGTTTACAGACCACCTGACACTGATAAAAATTCATTCGTTGAAGAACTGGATAAAACTCTGGATAGGTTCACTAACATAGACTGTGTACTATTAGGCGACATCAACATCGATCTAAAAAGGAGTCATCCTTTAAAAGATCATACTTAAATGTATTGCACGGGCACGGTCTATTATGCGGAATCACAGATTTCACTAGAATAGAAAAACTGAAAAACATTGTAACTAAATCGTGTATAGACCACATATTCGTACGATCCCGTATAAGAGACGTGCACACCGCAGCACTAAGCACTGTACTGGCCGATCACAGACTGACTGCGGTCTCATTAGTGGGGGCTTCGAATATACAGAGTGCTCCAGTATACATAAATCGATATAATAATGCGAAACTAAATTATCTTCTAGATGAAATAAATTGGCAACCTACGCAGGATATGAGGAGTCCAAATAAAATATATAATTATATCAGAGACAACGTAAGCTACTGCTATGAGCAATCTCAATATAGATGTAAACTTAGAAATAATTCGAAACGTAATATTCTCGGGTGGGTTAACACTAAAATTACCAATTTATGCAGGAAGCGTGATGAGCTTTTTAGTAAGTGGATAAGGGATACCAGCAATAAAGAGGTAAGATTAGAATATAATAAAATCAGAAACATAAGCAATAAGCAAGTACATAGATTTAGAAATAAATATTATAAGGATGAGATAAATAAGCATAGAGGAAATACAAAAATGTTATGGAAAATTATAAACACAATGGCAGGTCGAATTAATAAATCGATTGACAGTATCGTTCAGCAAGCATTTAGTCCAGAAAAAGATAAGTATATAGCTGATACCTTTGCTGCAGGGTTTCAAAATAACACTATGTCCATCTTACCAACTTGTAGGAGAAAATTACTTCTAGAAAGCCAGTACGAAAAGCCAGAAAATAAGTCGATGCTCTTTAGACCAGCGACATCGTCAAAGGTGTACAAAATCCTTCGAAACATCAATACTGACAAAGCTCCAGGAGCGGATGGTATACGAGCTGTAGATATAAAAAAACTATCAGACAGAATAGTAGGAGTCATTGCGCGGTTAATTAACGCTTGTGTTGCCACTGGTACATACCCAAAACCACTGAAGTCGGGTATTGTAAGACCCATTCACAAAAGTGGTAGTACTAGTGACTACAATAATTATAGACCTATAACAATACTCCCTGTTATTGATAAAATTATAGAGAAGTATATTTGCGAGTCGATACAGGACTTCTATCAGTCAAATGCCATTTTATCTTCTAACCAGTATGGATTTCAGCGAAAGAAGAGCACAACACAGCTGTTGTCACGATTTACTGATGACATAAATGCATACTTAAATGACAAAAACATGTTTTGGTAGTGTTTATTGATTACAGTAAGGCATTTGACACGCTTAGACATAATACACTAATTAGGAAATTAGAGAATAGCGGTGTTAGAGGAAAGCTTCTAGATTGGTGTAGAGATTACCTTAAAGAACGTAGTTATCAAGTAAAAGTAGGCTCAGCGTTTAGTGATACTATCCAAGTCACTGAAGGTACAGCACAGGGCTCAGTGTTAGGCCCACTGCACTACTTGGCTTATGTCAACGACCTTAACAACACAATTAAGCACTGTAAGGTGTATCAGTTTGCTGATGACACGTGCCTGATAGCTGCTGATAGAGATATATCGAAGGCTCAAACACATATACAAACCGATTTTACCGCGATTTGCCAGTGGTCTCACGATGCAGGTTTAGTCCTTAATTCAGGCAAAACAAAACTACTACATATTCATTCCAGCTATATGCCTTGCTCGAGTAAGGCTAAAGTAGTAGCACATAGTCATGACTGCCTGCATACTTCGTTGAATTACCCAAGACAGTGCACCAATAATTGCCAGCAGTTGCAACAAGTGACGGAACAAACTTACCTGGGTCTCGTCATTGATGATAGGTTTAATTGGTCCAAACAAGTCAATAAGGTATAGTGATAGGCTGCGAGCACTATTGGCCAGCTTTCGAATATTAAAAAACCGTGTGCCGTTCACAGTATTATTGACTATGTATAAAGCACTAGCTGAAAGCATTGTCTGCTATGGGTTGAGCAGCTACGGTCGAACATTCATGTTGCAGTACAGATTACTTAAGTTAATAGTACCTTTTAAATTTAAAGAGAAATATAAAAATGATCCGCTTGGACTTTTCAAATACTGTGAAGTATTGCCTATTCAAACTAAAATACAATATCTTATGTTATGCGAACAATATTTTAGAACAGAAATACAACGTTATATAACATATTCAGTAACTACTAGAAATATGTCAAGAAAAAAACTAGTTGTTCCTAAGCATAGAAACTTTTATGGGAAGCGTATTTCAGAATATATGATCCCATTTTTCATCAATAATTTACCAATAGAAACCCGTGAGAAGTTAACGCCGCGTAATATAAAAAGAGTTTTAATGTGCTACTTTTTAAACAAAGCAATTTAATGGAGCACTCTGTGTATATCCAACCTGAGCAACCGGTCCGCAGCGGTGCAGGGCCGCTGCCTTTGTCTTGGTTCTCGGAACTGCAGCTACGACTGTAGTGACGCATCGCACTATGTGTGTCGTCAAGCAGATTTGTACGACGATGAGCGTTATCGCTCTTCTAGCGTGCCGTGCGATTGGCACATGTAAGTTACAGTCTGCGTTGCATAAGCTCAATTCTTATTAGTTTAAATGTATTTTTTTCTATATATCATTCCTCTTTAAGTATATCATATCATTTCATTTGTTTGAATTAAATTGTATAAATTAGTTAAGTACATACTATCTGAAATTAATTTGTAAATTTAGTTATTTTTTTGGAGTGAGGACGTAGCAACTGGACAAACCTCTGCGAGGTTTTTAGTTGCTATCAGTAAATAATTATGTATTACTATTATGTTCTAAATAAATAAAATAAAATAAAATATTACTCCTTCATGGTGTTCCTGAGCATAAGACTCCAAATTTAGAGGCAGCCATCGTCGAGACAATGATGAAGAAGTTGAAGCTTAGCGATTTCAAATCGGAGGATATTAGCCGGTGCCACAGAATGGGTCGTCAATCTGCGTCAGCTAAGCCTCGGCCGATATTATTTGAAGTCCATGCTTTTTCAATACGCAGCAAAATCTGGGCCGCTAAGAAAAATCTTAAGAACACGGGCGTAACACTGTCGGAATTTTTGACGAAGCAACGGCACGATGTGTTTATGATAGCGAGGCAACGATTTGGCGTGTCTAAGTGTTGGACGCACCAAGGTTTTGTTTTCGTGCTGGGAGCGGACGGTGTGAGACATCGCTTCACTTGTGCTGCAGAATTAGAAAAACTCTGTGTACAGGGTGCCTCAGCTCCTGCCGTGAAGCAACCAACAGTGGCTGTGGCGGCTGTTAAGGAGTCTGCGGCAGCTACAAAACCCAAGCGTGCTGCAAGCGCAGCCAGAAAGTAAATAGTTTGTTTCACTTCTTGTCTACTATGTATATATCATTCTTTTTATATCATTTTGTTTTGAACTACCCTTTTCTTTAGTATACTATAGCTCACAAAATTGTGCTTGCTCTTTCACACAGAATTTCTTTAAGTTTTAATGTTTATACGTAGGTACTAGTGGTGTGCACCGGTTCTCAAAAAACCGGATAATCACCGGTTGTGATGGGTACCGGAGACTAATCGGTGTTTCTATTAACTACCGGTTAATTGATTATATGATAGGCAACCATTTCTGAACGCGCGATTCAGTCACGATTAGGGTAGGGATGTATCTTTGTTCGATACTACTCATATGTATATCATAAAATGATAATATTAATTTCATCTCATCTCATTCGTACTATACATGCGTTTTGTTTCTATTAACCTACACGGGAAATCATTATTACTACTACCCCATTGCGCTCTCCTCCGTTTATGCTACCCACGAAAAACACTTGTTCTCGGTAGATAAGTATTTTGATGATAATCAATACCATTTTTGTTCCTTGGATAGCATGCAAAAATATTTTATATAATCTCATTCGGTAATATTCTCATTATGAAATGAAATACAGACTTTTAGTGGCATATTGTATATACATACTTCTTTTTATTAAAAAATAAAAAAAAAATTAAAGCGTTATTCTCCTAGCAAAACAATGCTTTAAAACATTTTTTTTTAATGTGTCCCGACCAAGGAGGTTTTAATTCAATTTAAATACACATTATCTGTGGAGAGCGCGCTGAGCGCGAATTAAGTAGCCGACTACTGGTTTTGTTAAAAAAAAATAATTTATTTCAACAAGCAGAGTTACAACGTAGTCTTAATCCAAATAATAATTAATTCTAATTTACAATATATTAACCTTATATACTAGTTTTCTACAATTCAGCATTTCCCCACTAGTGCCTCATGTCCTACTTAGCTATTGCTGATCTCGTGGTGAGGTTTTGTTGATGAAGCTAATTTGGGTGTATTGGGGTTCCTTAACTCCTCCCTCCCCAAGAGAGAAATTATCCGAAGGTGGTTCAGACGACTTTGGAGAATTTCGACAATATAACTTATGCTGAAATTTAAACATAAATAAAATTGTTCCTGAAATTGCCACAAGAATGTAAAGGGATACAGTCCATATACTAATTTTAAATGTAACTATGTTATTTTCTATACTTTCACCATCATCATAACTTAATTTTGCACTTTGTAACACTTCTTTTATATCCGTAAAGTCTACATTTCGTAAGTCCATCTTCTTGGTCCTGGTTTCAATGTTGTACTGTAGTTCTGGTATTTGAATGACTGGAAGCTGAAGGCTGGAATCTGTCGTATTTGAAGTAGCATTTATGATGATATCTTCTATTTGTATTTCGCAATGTTGACTCGGCGTTAAAATATATGTTCCTTTAAGATTATGTTTGTGAACTTCATTGTTGCAATTTTCCGTTAAAATTATGTTTTCTTCTGAGTAAATCAACCAATCGTTTTTTGTAATCTTCTGTATTCTGGTCTTCTCAATTTTAATATAGTTTTTTAAGCATTGGCTAAGACTATTTTTCAGCAGCATTATCTGTTCAATACAGGTTTCCATCGGGTACTGAATTATGTTGGTTTCATCGCACAGGAATCTGTTATTTTCTATTTCCTCGCAGGGTGTCGCTACGGGCATGTATTTCAATCTATTCACCATTAAATAGGGGTATTTTGGAATTATGATAAAGGTGTTAAGGGAATTATAAATAGGAATAGGAATAACCTTGTAAAAATTATATGTTTCTGTGTCTATTAAAGGGATTTCTAATACAAAAACTAATTTACTACTATCTATATAAGATTTTAAAATAATATTACGTTCTAACTTTGACAAATTATCTTTAGTAATCGGGTATATTGATCTAGCGTGTTTGCTTATAACTAATAAGGCATTAAATAATTCTGTGCTATTTATAATTGATTGGTGTAATATATGAAGTTTACTAAATGCTATCGCTGTTTCTATTTCTTGTATGTTTTCGTAGCAAGTTCGAAAGTTACTTAAAATCTGATACAATGAGTTCATTAAGTGTATCATATGATTGAATTTAGATTCGTATAGTAATACTGCTTCCATTTTGTTAGTTTTCAAACCTAACTCATTTATATTTAAATTTATTGTTTCCGAGATGTTTACTAAGTTATCGAAAGCTTTCTGCATCGATGAAATCTTACGTTCCGCAAGGTGTTCTTTGTTGTACAACATCGTTATCTGATTATTATACCTAATTGCATCTTGTTCATCTAAATTTCCTGAAATAGCTTTTACTAATGATCCTAAGGGACTAAAAATTGCTCGTTTACTACGTGAATTACTGGGTAAAATTTGAAATAATCTTTCGGAAGTGACATTAATTAAATATTCTCTGATTTTCTATACCTACTAATTCATTATTGAAATTATTATCCTTAATTAGTTTCCTTAATCTATTAAAATCCTCAATGTTACTCTTAATCTGTGATCCTAATGATTCTAAATCTAAAGACTTAAATATAGTCCAGAAGCTATTCTTCTTCGCTGCTACTCCCATCTTCAGTGAGGCTATCCCCGGGTTCTGATCGAGGTTTTGAAGTTCCAGCGAGGTTGCTTTGCTCACTAGTACCAGGAGTACCAGACATGATCTGTGGAGGACGTTTTACATTTTTTATTGCTACTCTAGTTGCCCTTTTATTTAATTCAACGGGAACTATATTCCGCTGAACTTCGCCAATCACTTTAGCTTTCTCAAACCTGGGCTTTTCCTTAGCTTTTCTAGTCCTAGTCGTTTTCATAAAGATTTCATCGCCAGTTTTAATCGTTGGTGGTTCTTCACCACCTCTCTTGTCCCTAACTTTAGTTTTTTCTGTCACTTGTTTTTCCGCAATATATTCATAAAGAACTTTAAGTCGTTTCCTATGATCAATTAATAACTTTTGCATTAAATTTTTTTCTCTATCTAGGTCAAAAACATTACCAGAATCGGTTTGCCCAAATACTATTTCGAAAGGAGTGAACTCAGTAGCAGAATGGATTGTATTATTATATGCCATAATGGCGTATGTCATTACGGAAGCTGCATCTAAGTCATTCTTATCGTATTTGGCCAAACGATATATCTCAATAATAGTTGAATGAAATCTTTCAACTATTGCCATTGAGCTGGGGTTATTGGGGGTACCTATATGAAAGTCAATTTTATATAAGTTTAACATTTCCTTTATCAAAGCATTATTAAATTCAGTGCCTGAGTCGCAATTAATTTTCCTGGGTAGACCATACATACTAAAATACTTAATTAAAGCTCTAACTATCTCTGGTGTACTTCTATTAGGTATCTCAATAGCTTGTGCTAATTTACTAAAACTATCTACTACGGTTAAATAATACTTCCCTTCAATGAATAGTAAGTCCATAAAAGCTTCCTGAAATGGAGAGTCTTGGTTTTGTGTCAACTGAATCTGAGGTTTTATGGGTTTCCTATCATATTTCATTTTTTTGCACGGTTCGCAAGCATTCAGGATTGCCGTTACTGTTTCTTTCATATTAGGCCACCAGTAATATCTTTTAAGTTTGGCCAAAGTTTCTGTTATGCCCCTGTGGCATGTTTTGCCATCATGATACTTCATAATGACATCTCTTTGATCCTCTTCTGACTCCGACAAATTAACTACTCTTTCTGTGCATTCCGTTATTTTTACAGACCCCTTTTTAAATAACGTTATAATGACGTTTGAAAATGTTTTTCTGAATATCGGTTCTTCAAAATAAATAAAATATTTGTATTTAGGGTTTATATATTCCTTTAAAAAATCTTTGACTAATTTTTCATTATTTATTGGTATGTGGACTTCTAAAATATTTTGTTTTTTATTAGATATATTTTTAACAGATAATTGATCCTTAAACCATGAATAAACTAATATCTGCCTAGGTTTTGTATCGATGGCTTCCTTTAAGATAGGGATACCATCATGTTCCCTATTTGAGACTGAATTAGCTGTTGCTCCGTCATCAGAATCTGAAATTTCCATTGTTTCCAATACGGGTTCGGTAACTTTATTATTATTTTCTATCTCGTCAATTATTTCCTGGATACTCATGTGTCTATCGTCTACATTTACAAATATTGAATCTAAATCATCGTCAATTGCGTTAATTTTTATTCGAGACAAGGCGTCAGCGTTTGTGTTTTGTTGGCCTTTTTTGTATCGAATCTCAAAGTCATACTCCTCTAACCTTAATCTCCATCGCGTTAACTTGCTGTTTGGTTCTTTTAATGAATACAACCATGCTAACGGTCGATGGTCTGTATAAATAATGAATTTGTTACCATAAAGGTATGGCCTGAAGTGTTTTACGGCCCATATAATAGCTAAAAGCTCCTTTTCGATTGTACTGTACTTAACTTCAGTATCACTTAAAGTTCTACTCGCATATGCAACTGGTTTATCTGAACCTATACTACCCTGTGATAACACTGCCCCGATCGCAAAATTAGATGCATCAGTAGTTAATATAAAACTTTTACTGAAGTCGGGATATTGTAACAAAGGTGCATTGGTTAAAAGCTTTTTACATGTTTCAAAGCTGTCCTTATATTCATCATCAATTACTATTTTTCGACCCTTTTTCAAACACACTGTCAATGGCTTAGTAATCTTAGCGAAGTCTTTTATGAACTTTCTGTAATAGCCTATCAGACCTAAAAAGCTTTTAATTTGAGTAGCTGTTTCCGGGATGGGATATTTCAAAACAGCATCAATTTTATCATCATTTGGTTTTAAACCCTCGCTCGTTATTGTATGACCAAGATAAAGTACTTCTTTTCTAAGAAAATGAGACTTGTCTAATTGTACTTTTAAATTAGTTTGTCGAAAACGGTCAAAAACTGATCTAAGTTTTTGTATGTGTTCAGGCAAACTTTTTGAGAAAATGATGACGTCATCAAGATATATAAGGCAATGCAAGCCCTGTAGACCTCTCAGTACGTTATCCATTGCTCGTTGGAAAGTGGCAGGGGCTGTTTTTAATCCAAATGGCATCCTATTAAAATGTTAATGTCCCGCAGGAGTGGAAAATGCAGTTTTGGCTCTATCTGCTTCTTGAACTTCAATTTGGTGGTACCCACTAGCTAAATCAAGGGTTGTAAAGTAGGTGCTTTTCCCTAACATGTCGATTAAGTCGTTAATGTTGGGCAAAGGGTACTTATCGTCAGTAGTGATCTCGTTTAATCGCCTATAGTCGACGACCAATCTCCATTTTTGTTGTCCTGATGCGTCCATTTTCTTAGGGACTAAATGCACCGGAGCACTCCAAGGAGAATGTGATTCCTGGATAATGTTATCCTTAAGCATTTTATCTACTTGATTTCTAATCTCTTTTGCTTGAACGGGAGGTAATCTGTGCGGCTTAATATTAATGGGATCCTCATTCTTAGTTCTAATAACATGTTTAACCTGATTAGTAAAGGACAATGGGATATTTTCGCAATAAAAAATATCCTTATACTCCTGACAGATTCCTTCAATCGCTTGACGCTCTTCCTGATTCATGTGATCTAATCTTAGTTTTGATAAATTTTGTGTCAAAAGATTTTCTATTTCTCTATCGCTTTCCGTAAAGTTCACATTAATGTGTGAGTTATGAGTATACATTTCTACTCTAAAAGGTGCTGTTACTACTAAATTTCTATGCTCGTCAGTATAATTTTGAATGACTGTGGTAGCATATCCATGTATACATGATACTACTGCAGCGGGCATTCGAATCCCTTCTGTAAATTCCTTAAATTCTAATATGGCTTCTCCATTTAATAAATTAACAGGAAGTTTTACCCTTAATTCGCTACGAGGGGGTAAATTGTATACCTCTCTCGTGGGCGGTGAATATATTATAGGTATATTCGTTGATTTTAAGTGTAGTACCTGGTGTTCCATATAAATTTTTGCTTGTAGTTGTTTAAGCAAATCACTACCTATTAATCCGTCGTACCTATCGTCTACACTATAAACATAAAATTTGTGAAACTCGTTACTCATAAAAGATCTCGGTAACGGAATTATTGCTGTTTCGCTATGTATACTTGAAGCGTGAGTGCTAACAACTTCAAATGGCTCATGCTGAATATACTTCTTAAAATACTTATTTGCAACGTGCGGGCTGATAAAAGACCGGACACTACCCGTATCGATCATAAAAACTGAATTTAGTTCGGGCAATATAATGTGAGGTAAATTCAGCCGCTTACTAAGATTAATTTCTATTTTCTCTCTAGAATGGAGGCCGTCATAAAAAAATTTTCTGATCCAGAATCATTATTATGGGCCTGAGTACTGTCGTTTACATTATTTAGGTCATCGTTAAAGTGATCAGTATAGTTAATACGTCGCGAGCTGGCCGTGCGCATTGTGACATCGGTGTTCGAGCCCGAAGTCGCTGGCGCAGCAAAAGGCGGCACGAGCGGTTCGCGACTCGCATAGTGCTGACCCCGTTGTATTGGTAGCTGTGGCCTAGTTACTTGTTGCCACGGAATATTATTAGACTGATTATTATAAGAATTGAATTGTTTCGAGTTTCTAGATTGAAACGAACTGTTTGGCGTACTTGTAAATGAAGCGTTTGTCATGTTATTAGGTGCGGAAGTACTCGCTGGGCTCTGAGCGTGGTACCTTGGGTTGTTAAAACTGTTGGAAAAATTTGGTCTCGGGGACCTATTATAGTTACGGCGGTCATAATTACTTCTTGAATCGTATACCAACTGGAAATTCTGTTCCTCTAACACTACCTTTAAGGCTTCTTCTAAAGTACAAACGTTACGTAAACGAACCAACCTTACTAAATACTGCGGTAAATTATAGAGAAATATTTTTAACGCTGTGTTATTATAGATGTGTTGTTTTGCTAAAATTCAAATTCAAATTCAAATTCAAAATCATTTATTCAATTTAGGCGTCTACGACGCTCTTATGAAGGTCAATTACAAATTTTAATATTGAAATATTCTACATTGTACTGCCACGTTCAGCAAAAAAAGTTTATAGAGCCACTGCGAGAAGAACGGGCAAGAAACTCGGGGCCATTCTTTTAAACGTCTTTTTACAATGTGTTATAAACAATATAATACAATTATTACAATATTTGTTTAAATTACGTAGGAGACATGTGATGGCTTGGCAGAGGTGGAATTTTCCAAGCATTTTTGTCGTTTAAGTAATCACAAACTGTGTAGTAGGATTTCTTCATCAAAATATTTTTCACGTGCAATTTGAATTTTCCTTCTGTGAGCATTGTAATATGTTCGGGAATTTTATTATAAAACCGCACACAATTACCTAAAAAGGACCTTTTATTTGTCTTTGCTAATCTAAAACATGGTACCGTTAATTTATATTTGTTCCTAGTGTTGTAATGATGGTTGTAACTGTTTAATTTAAATTTACTCAAATTTTTCCGAACATACATAATATTTTCAAATATATACAGACTCGGTAAAGTTAATATATCAATTTCTTTAAAAAGATCCCTTAGAGATTCCCTAGGATCCATTTCATATATGGCTCGAATTGCACGCTTTTGTAAGAGAAAGATTGTCTCTATCTCAGCAGCAGCTCCCCACAGCAATACACCATACGACATAATACTGTGGAAGTATGCGAAATAAACTAGCCGTGCAGTAGCTACATCTGTTAACTGTCTTATCTTACAAACTGCATATGCAGCAGAACTAAGTCTTCCGGCTAGATCATGTGTATGTGGATCCCACTGTAAAGTTGAATCCATTTTGATTCCCAGAAAGACTGTCGCTTTGTCAATAGAGAGTTTATCTAGGCCAAGCTTAATGTTTGGTTCAACATAAGGAAAATAAACGTAAGGATTCATCGTGAATGCTCTCTGATAACTTTGAAAATAAAACGCTTCGCATATGTTGTAATCTATGACAAAATTCCAAATAACTTTCGCTCCTATATATTTTTGCGGATTCTAACTCCATTGCTAAACAATCTTCGGTGCGTGGGTCGCCGAAGTGCTGGTTAAGTAGTGTTTCTAATTCATCCCAGGACGCTATTGTGTCCCGTTCACCTACTAAACTAGCTGCTTCCCCTGTTAACCTACTAGTTATTACATGGAAAAGATATTCGTTTTGCGCTACGTTCCCCTGATACTGAGATAATACGTACTTACATTTTTTTATAAATAATGGTAGTACCCTAGCATCGCCACTGAATATTGGGATTATGTTAACAATATCCTGGGGTACCCGGTTAATGTTCTCCATTGTCAATGCACTTAATTAAAAAGTAGAGAAATAAAGAAAAAAAATCGTACAAAATACACGTACCTAACTAAAATTATCCTTCAATTAATGTCAAAAATTAAGATAATATGATCTATCCTATGATCCTATACTGTGTAATTAGGCGTTTTCTAATCCTAAATAATACACACACAACATAAAATCAGTACAAGGTTGGATATGAAAAGAAATTTGAAAGGAAGGTGAAAAAGATTTACTCACAATTCCGCTGCTCTTCCCATATCCTTGAATTAATATTTGGCTTTGGTTTGTCCTCTGTATTTGTCCAGTACTGCTCCTTAATAAATTTATTTGTTCGTCGATCCTTGCCAAACCGTAGAAACGGACGTCGATTGCCTCAGTTAATGATGAAACTGTGCTGAATCACTGCAAGGATCCTGTCCTTAGCGCCAATTAAGTAGCCGACTACTGGTTTTGTTAAAAAAAAATAATTTATTTCAACAAGCAGAGTTACAACGTAGTCTTAATCCAAATAATAATTAATTCTAATTTACAATATGTTAACCTTATATACTAGTTTTCTACAATTCAGCATTTCCCCACTAGTGCCTCATGTCCTACTTAGCTATTGCTGATCTCGTGGTGAGGTTTTGTTGATGAAGCTAATTTGGGTGTATTGGGGTTCCTTAACTCGCGCAACGCCCTGGTTCCGGGCCAATAGACCAAAAACAGACTTTTTTCTTTTGCCAGAAAAAATCAAGAAAAGCTTATAACCATGTAATTAAATAAAGTAGTGTATGCAACTGCATATAATTAGGTATTAAAACACTCGTGTAATCTTATTTTGAAACACGCCTGCAGTTCGTTTCTAAAAACTACACTCATGTTTTAATACCCTCTATTATATGACAGTTGCATAAACTACTATTATTGGTTACATTAACTTCGATTGGATGTCAAGTGCTTTCTGTGCATCAGTAATAAAATATACTGACTATCCGGAGAACAACCGGAGAAACACCGGTTATTCAAGAAAATCTCCGCAAAATCTCCGGAGGCTGAAATTGCTTCCGGTACACACCTCTAGTAGGTACTAGGTAGTGTCTAAATAAAGAGACGTAACACTGTCAAACATCAAAGTCAATCATGTGAAACTTGAAAGTGACAGATGTGATTGTTTCTTTTTTTTTTGTTGTTGCACATTAGATTCGTTTAGTTTGTACATATTTTTTGTATGTCTTTTTTTTTTATTTTTAGTACATAAGGGTGGTTATTGTTCTAAGTTTTGTATACATGATATGTTAATTGAATGTATATTCTATTTTTTAAATATTGAATAGTGCATTTTAAGTTGTTTTACACATCTGGCAGGTAGATTTTATGTTAATTGTGATTTTTATTATTATTATTTTTAGGTTTAGGTATTATTATTATTATTTTATTTTCTTGTATATATATATATCTCTCTCTATATATATATATATTTTAGATATACTTATTTATATATTATTATACGCATATAATGTTAAATATTTTTGGTGGTAACGATGAAAGTGATGACTATTTTTCTGTGTCTTCTTCAGGTAGCAGTAGTGATAATAGTTTTTCAAGCATCCCCTCTCTTTGTGTAACTTTACAATCTGAATTTTCTGACGTATCTAAGAATTTGAATATTATTCATATCAACGCGCAGAGCATTCCAAAACATATTTCTGACATGCAGACGTCTTTCAACAGTAAAAATATTCATGCTATACTAGTCTCCGAGAGCTGGCTTAAACCAGCTCTTCCTTCTATTAGTTATACTATGCCTGGCTTTAACTTAATCCGTAACGATCGGACGGGTAGTGGTGGTGGAGGTGTAGCTATTTATCTCCGTACGCACATACCTTTCTCTGTAATTAGCTCATCTACCCAACCACTTTCCTCACACGCTGGTGAACATCTTTTTATTGAAGTCCTTCTTTCACACTGTAAAGTACTTCTCGGAGTCTACTATAGCAATTCATCAAAGAACAATTATTTCTCTTCCTTCGAAAAGATCTTGACAGATCTGTCTCCTTCTTTTAGTCATACCATTATTATGGGTGACTTTAACACGTGCCTCTTGAAGCATGATAATCGTTCGTCTTCATTAGAAACCATAGTAGAATCCAGCAACATGCATATCCTGCCTCTTAGTGCCACGCACTACTTTCCTAATTGTACTCCATCTCTCCTTGATCTTATTCTGGTATCTTCATTAGATCATGTTGCTAAACATGGCCAGTATACAGCTGATGCCTTTTCCTATCATGACTTGATTTTCTTATCATACAAAATTCGTCCTCCTAAATCTAAGCCCACAATTATTCTGCAGCGTAATTTTAGTGGTATGAATTTCGATACATTTATGGGCGATGCTAGAAAAATTGACTGGTCACCAATTTTTGAAACAGATACAATCGATGACCAAATTTCAATTTTTAATACTTTCATCACACAACTGTATGATGTACATGCTCCCCTTAGGTCTATTAAAATTAAACATACTCCAGCGCCATGGCTCACTGATGAGATTAAAATATTAAAACATAAAAAACATGCTGCCAAAAGTAAGTACAAGTGTCATCCAAATGATGCAAATAAAGCTCGGTACGTCAAACATCGTAATCGCTGTAACGTGGTGTGTAGGGATGCGCAAAGACGCCATATCTTTGAATCCGTTCAAAATGGGAATCCAGCAAAAATCTGGAAGTTCCTAAGGTCATTAGGAGTTGGTAAATCTCGTTATGAATCTTCCCCAAATTTAAATATTAACTCTTTAAACCAACACTTTTCCTCATCGTGTAACATTGATCACACGGTAAAAGCTTGCACCTTAAATTCTCTTTCTAACATTTCAGCTCCTACCTTTTCTCCTTTTCTGTTTAGCCAATTCACCGCTTGTGATGTTGAGAAGAGCATACTTTCCATTTCTTCTAACGCTGTAGGAGCGGATGGAATCAGTCGTAACATGCTGATACCCATCCTTGATTCCATTCTCCCTATTCTTTGTTATATTCTTAACTTTTCTATTACTAATGGTGTGTTTCCGTCTTTATGGAAGGAAGCTCACATAATACCTCTACCTAAAAAAACTAATCCTAAATCATTTAGTGAATATCGTCCAATATCTATACTTCCTTTTTTATCCAAAGTCCTCGAACGACTAGTGCATAATCAAATTAATTCTTTCCTTATATTTAACAATCTCTTGAACCCTTTTCAGTCTGGTTTCCGTCCAGGACATAGCACAGCTACTGCACTTGTAAAAATAACAGACGATATACGTTTAGGAATGGATAAGGGTCAGCTAACTGTGCTGACACTCATAGATTTCAGCAATGCTTTTAACACTGTAGATTTTGATATCCTCCTTGCAATTCTTCGCTCCAACAACATATCTCCAACGGTGATTGGCTGGTTCCATTCTTATCTTCATGGTCGCCAACAGCGGGTTCGCCTTGATGAATCTTATTCCTCTTGGTGTAACACGTCAGCTGGTGTACCTCAGGGTGGCGTCTTATCTCCTCTTCTTTTCGCTGTTTTCATTAACTCAATTTCTAGAAATATATCTTCTTCCTACCACCTCTACGCAGACGATCTACAATTATACTGTCAAGCACCTCTCATTGAATTGTCGGATGCAGTTGCAGCCATAAACACAGACTTGGTTCAAATATCACAATGGAGCAAAGCTTACGGACTCAATGTCAACGCTACGAAAACGCAAGTCATTGTAGTAGGAAGTTCTCACATGATAAGTAGAATTGACTGGAACTTATTACCAAAGGTTGTGTTTGATGGGGTTGCCATTCCATTTAGTAAAACAGTCAAAAATCTTGGCTTAACTATTGACAGTTGCTTAACATGGGGGCCTCAACTAGTTGAAACGAGCCGCAAAATGTTCGCTTCTGCAGGTGCCTTACGCAGACTTCGAAACCTTCTACCAACTACCACTAAAATTGCGCTAGCACAGTCTCTTTTAATCCCTATTCTAGACTATGCTGACGTCTGCTACCTTGACCTCACGGAGGATATGCTAAATAAACTTGAGCGTCTCCAAAACTTCTGCATTAGGTTCATATTTGGATTACGCAAGTATGACCACGTTTCTGAATTTCGTACTAAGCTCAAGTGGCTCCCCATTCGCCTTCGTCGGAATGCTCATATTTTGTCCCTTCTATATAGTATTCTATTTCACCCCTCTTCCCCGCGTTATCTCAAGGAACGTTTTCGTTTCCTTCATGATACTCACTCATGTTCTTTACGATCGTCTTTGAATGTGCAGCTTGAAGTCAGAAAATTTCGTTTTACGCTGAGCGTAAAACGAAATTTTATGATGGATCATTCACCTCTGAGGCTGTACGTCTTTGGAATTCTTTGCCTCTTGCTATTAAACGTTCACCATCAATTAATATTTTCAAAAAGCTTGTAAAAGATCATTATCTTTTCCCATCATGATTGTATTCATTACTGTTAGCTATAAACTGCTACTAAGTTATAACTTTTATAGTTCTGTGTGTTAACTACTTACATTATTTAATGTTATTGATATAGGTATATGTATATATTGTATGATCTTATGTATAAACATATATATATATATTTATTATTTTATATATGTATTTATATATTTATGTAGGTATATGTATTATTAATTTAATTGTATATACCTATTTAATTTTATTTATAATTGTACATACTTTAGATGCCTTCTATGTAATTATTTTGTTTGTATTATGAAGACTACCGTCTATGTATTTTAGTAAAATTTTGTCCTCCAGTTATAGGTCGTCTGGAAGAGATCGCTCTAAGCGATAAGACCGCCTATTGTTACATCATATTTTGTAGTGTTATCTTTATAAGCTTTTTTTTTTGTGGTGTCTCAATAAAGTGTTATCTATCTATCTATCTAAAAGAAGACTTCCTAGGCTTTAAACAATACACGAAAAACGCCGAACATGTAAAATTAAGACCTTTACACGTGCATCTACAACGCAGTAGGGTAACTGTACTGCCCACATGCGTTCGGCCGTTTAACACAGTTTGTTATCGCAGGACACTTAACATCAGTATAGCCAATTGCTTGACACGGCCAGTCACCAACTGAAACATTCACCTCCATACTCTTGCACTGGACATGATTCAACCCTGAAAATGACGGCGAAATATTTCGACCGACCGTCCGGGAACTAAATTTAACATTAAAATGAATTCATTTTGGCTTACAAACTGACGGTGGTAAGTTCCCAATATGTACATTTAAAATTGCCTTAAACAAACCTGCAACATATAAGTATAGTTTTACAAGCGTACAGGTATTAATTAGGGGTACTTACCCCTATACTGAATAGAAATCATTTTTGATATTTAAACGATTTGTTAATCGATAACTTATCTCTGCTTCCTGATCTCTACTCTCTTACTGATGCTATTGCATCATACTCGAGAGGTCGCCGTTACCGAACTGTTTGTGCAGCAGTATAGGTATATAAGGTAAGGCAAGGTAAGGTAAGGTAAGGTGACGAGGAGCGAGGTACGTAAGTACTCACATGTGCCGGTAGTGTTGATGCACGGGCTGCGTTGTAGCGAAGCGGCCGAGGTCTGCGCCGGTAAGGTAAGGTAAGGTAAGGTGACGAGGAGCGAGGTACGTAAGTACTCACATGTGCCGGTAGTGTTGATGCACGGGCTGCGTTGTAGCGAAGCGGCCGCGGTCTGCGCCGGTAAGGTAAGGTAAGGTAAGGTAAGGTGACGAGGAGCGAGGTACGTAAGTACTCACATGTGCCGGTAGTGTTGATGCACGGGCTGCGTTGTAGCGAAGCGGCCGCGGTCTGCGCCGGTAAGGTAAGGTAAGGTAAGGTGACGAGGAGCGAGGTACGTAAGTACTCACATGTGCCGGTAGTGTTGATGCACGGGCTGCGTTGTAGCGAAGCGGCCGCGGTCTGCGCCGCCCATGCCGCGCCTCATGCCGCGGCTACAACAACAATACACATTACATATTACATAACACACAATGTATACACATTACATACAATAGAAACGTGTACACTACTTCTAAATTAAGTAGTACTGTACTGTATCAGCTGGATTGTCCATTGTTGAACACAGCTTCCCCCATTGAGCCCTCCTTTAGTTTACACACGCTTGGAACGAGTCTTGGGATCGCAGTTTAAGAGTCAGTTCCTCAGAAGGCGTTGCTGCCCACCTGCTGTTATATTATATTCTTAATCGCCTCTTACGACACCCGCAGGTATCAATGGAGGGATGACATTCTAGCCCGGCACCCGACGAGGTAATAGGGGCTAAAGTATGAAATTCCGTTTTATTGTAATAGATACTTCGAATTGACATAGAATCTTCATGGTTTGAGATTTTTGAGTACCTAAGAGGTTTTTCTTTTAAAAAATGTGGAACATTCGATTATCGATTTAAAGTTGTTTTTTTACTTGTTCGGTAAACTAAAGTAAACTATGCAATCGGTTTTGAACCCTATCTCTGGGCTTATAGTGTTCATATTCGCGCGGACGCGAATCTTGTTAGTCGCGTGGACGCGATCTGTTAGTATGTGGAGCACGGCGCGGCCGCCGGTCACCTTTTGTGAATTTGAAGGTCAGTCCCGCAGCAGCGTTCGACCGAGGCGTTCGGCTCAACTTCCCGTAAAAAACGCCACGCGGCGTGTGGATTTTTAAGGGTTTTAAATCAGGCGGCATGTATTGTTCGTGACTGTGGTTAATCAGTGAAGTTGTTTCTGACGCCAGGCGTCATTGTATATTACATTGTGAAATTTATAGTGAGCAGGCAACGGCAAGGCTGATCCCTACTTCAGCTGGCTACGTGCTTTAACATCGGGAGTTAGGGAGGTCTATTAGAATAGAATTCCTTTCGTTAGTGGAATATAGTCACATCAAGAGAGGTGTTCCCAAATAAACCCCCTTCGATGGAGCCGTTAAGGGGTGAGTGGATTCCCGCCCTTTCGTTTGCATTCGGATATATATATATATATATATATATATATACCGGCTGGTGTCTTCCTGTGACCTTCCAGGAACCCAGTCGAATACGCCACGACGTACGTTGTAAAGTGTGGGACTACGGGCATTGAAAACGGCCCCCGCCCATACAGATACTTCGAAAATTCGAATGATTTTTGAATAATTTGAATACGAGTTCCGACGCGGAACTAACGCGGCAGGAACAGCTCGCAATATCAATGTTGCGTTTGGAGGGGAGTGCTAATGAACGCACCGTGCGATTTTGATTTAAACGCTTTCGTGAGACAAACTTCGAATTGAAGAACGAACCACGTGGAAGACCGTCCACACAGGTGAATAACAATGAATTGAAAGAGATGGTGAAAGCCGAACTGAGCCAACTACCCAGGAATTATCGGCATGGTTTAACGTTACCTTACCAACAATATTGACTCATTTGCGCAAAAACATATGAAAAATGGGTGCCTCTGATTTGACTGATCTGCAGAAAGAAACGTGTGTTGAAACTTATGTTGCCTTTTTGAATCGATAGAGAAATGAAGGAATATTGGATCGAATTGTGACATGTGATAAAAAGTGGATTCTTTACGATGCCGTAAGCGAAAAAAGGAATGGCTGACCCCAGGTCAAACGCCGCAACAGTGTCCTAAAGCAAAGCTTACCAATAAAAAGGTAATGGTAACTGTTTGGTGGTCTCAGCATGGTGGTTTTGCAGCAGTGATGGCTCAGTGGCATTGGCTATGAACTGCCGCGCAGCAGGTCCATGGTTCGAATCCCGCCGCGGGCTTGAGCTTCACCGTATGGTGGAAGGGCATTTTGCGGTTGCCCGTCTGGCTAGCGACCACCCTCAAGTTGAAAATCTGTTGCCAAGCACCTTACGGTGTTTTCCGGCAGGTGTCCTTGAGAGCCAGTAATTCTAGGTTAAGCCTGTCGACATCTTCGACCACATCAGCAATAAAAAAAAAAAGTTATACTATAGCTTGCTCCGATCTGGTCAAGCAATAACGGCAGATGTCTACTGTGCCGAACTCCGAGCAATTATAGCAAAACTATCAGTGAAACAGCCCCGACTCATCAATCGATCTTCACCATTAGCTCCATGATAATGCCAGACTTCATACAGCACGTGAAACCGTTTAAATCTACAAGAACTGCAATTAGAAAACATTCGTCACCACCCGTATTCACTAGATCTTGCTCCAACGGACTACCTTTTTTTCGTGATTTGAACAAATTTCTACGTGATAAAAAGTTTGACTTCCCAGGAGGCAGTACAAAATGCTTTCACATAATTTGTCGAATTTAGGTCACCAGAGTTCTGTCGCAAAGGCATAAATGACCTTCCTATTAGATGGCAGCAATGTGAAAAATAATAATGATAATTATTTTGTTAAATAAATATGTTGAATTAAAAAAAAAACAGTACATAACGGCAATTTCATACTTTAACCCCTAATATTAGGTAGTATACGTATGTTTCTTCGAAGTGTGCGCTATAACTACATTATATGTCACAACACACCAAAATATTACTTCGGTATATAGTATAAAGTTGTATTCGGTAACTTTACTGCATGACATTTTTACTAAAAAACAAATCATGACATTATAGAAAATTACATGTTTGTGCCGTTACGGTCCAGACTTTCACTAAATTTGTACATATGGACAAGCGACGTGTGAACAAAATATAGGCTTATATTTTGCAAAATAAAATATCATTGCAGATCAGCGTGTTTATAATGCAGCGGGCATTATGGGCACTGTTCTCAATGGTCTAGTTAATGTTTATTGTTAATAGCTAGTTTTGTAAAATAATTCAGCACAAACTATATTTGTGCCCATTGGTGAAAATGTATTTCTGAAAGAGTTAATTAAAAGGTTAAAAGAGCAATATATCGGCCCGATTGATTGAGCAAATGCAGCGGGTATACCTAGACAGGATGCACACGTTAGGTACAAGTACAATTGCATGAGAGAGCAGAGGTTACCTGTTGTTGTGCGTGTAGACGTGGTGCAGCTTGGTGAAGTCGTCGACGTGCAGCGAGGGCGGGCGGGACGTGTTGGGCGGGCGGCTGCGGAACGCGTCCACCAGCCCCACGCCCACGCCCACGCCCACGCCCAGCGCCAGCCCAGCGGCGTCGCCACGCACGCGGGACAGTGCCACTGGAACCATTGCATTGTGAACACCCGTTACTTCATTGTGGAACTCTAGTGTCAGTATTGTCAGTCTCATCGTCTAGCGAGCTGTATGGACTCGTCTTTTGGATACACGATACACTTTACTCGTGTATTCAGTATTGGTTCTTGTAATATCATTAATATAATTAGCGTGCTCATTGGATTTCTTTCTATCTTGTGATCATGCGGGTATCTCGGACCACTATGGACCGGAATGTCGAAAATATGGCTGAAAGATTTATTGTCAATTTGGAGTATAACCTGGAGTCATGAATCAGAATTCAAATGAATTTGTTATAAAAATATGGAATGTTTTATAATATCACTAAATACTTAATACTGGAAATGTATGAATGATCAAAGGGAGTAAATTATCTGCTTATCTTTAACACATCTCCTCTTATACCTTTTTTGCTGCTAAACGGACAGAGGCACGGGAGGAAACTAGTAATCTATATAGCTTAATACTAATTAAATAATATGAAATTAATATGGCTTAATAATAATTTGGTATTGAGCAACTAGAATTTTGAACTTTTTTGAAAATGGTCACGACCACTATTCTGGTCAATCACTATGATGTGCGTTCTCTTCATTTTCATACAAATTATAACATTTTTTTCTCTAACACATTTAATATGCAACAGAGAGGGCATCCTCTATCAGATCGACTTCACGAACAGACTTAGTGAACTTTTCCGTTAGGGGCACTGTTTTAGGTATAGGGGAAAACCTTGAACTCATGGTAACGTGAAAAATCGTAGCGTATGAGTGTGGTACATAGGGGCACATACCCGCGGGACGCTTGTCGTCGTTGGGCCGCGGGTCGAGCCGCGCGTCCACACACCCCGCCAGCCGCCGCACCGCCGCGCACAGCGCCTCGCCCCCCGACCCCGCTACACCCGCCCCCGCACCCACACCCCCGCCGCCAGGCAGGTGGCTGTTGGCAATCTCCATCAAGTCGCAAGGGACCTGGAAACGGCAACATTACGCTTTTGCTCAACTGGATTCTCTCTATGAAAAAATATACTAACACCGAGAATTTCCCATACGGTTGAGTTACCCGTATAGTTTTTGTAAAAGTGTTGTCAGTCATTGTAATAGTATTATTTAAGAGACAATGAAACAGCCAGCTTGTGAAGTAAGAAACAACTAACTTTGTTGAAGTACCCACATGTCATATATATAAATCGTTACGGTACTACCGTCACTAAGATCATATATAACAGTCATAGACATCATTTGCACGTTGAAGTTGTAATGCCTCGTCATTCGACGAACCTATAACCAGTGAGGAAGAAGAGAGTAGCAATGAACTCTCAATTCAAATGTCTAATAGTTGTTTGTTGTAGCGTTCAATGGAACGGCATGACGTGTTCAACAGTGGACATCTTTTGGCAGATGATAAGTCATTCTAAAAAAACGAATGGGTTATGGTCATCCCGTTGAAAGCAAAAAGACTTCTATTGGGCGTTTCCCAATCAAATGTTATGTTTACGACGCAAAACTTTTGTCAATACTATGTTACTAAATTGAGCCCATATATAATGACTTCTGGCGACTTTCACTATTAATAGAAAGGCCGTGCAGTCCAGTCAGTATGTATGTATGCAGTACGTGAGATACACTGAAAGTTTTGCGTAAATCATTAAACAATTTACACGGAAAACAGTTTACTGAAAACATGAGGTTTATTAGTCTGTAAGCATTTCACGTGCTGGTTGAAAACGAGCTCTACCTACCTTCTCATAAACAAATTATTGTTGTTTATTTTGCGAAATCTGCGTTGGAAAGTGCTTTTTATCCGGTAGCGTGGAAAAGGATTTTGAAATTCAAACCTTTATAAAAGTTCCAGAAAAATTGAATTACTTGAGATATAATTGTACTTTTAATTTTTACTATAAATTTACCAGTTATATTACCTTTGAAGCCGTCATTACGCTCAGAATTCTAGATTTTAAACCACTCGTTTTGCTCGTGGTTCAATTCTAGTATCCTTGGCTTGGTCAGGTTTCAATTAAAGCCATACACAAAATTGTTGCTTTCTTTCTGGCATATAACAATGTATGCATGTCCACCTCTGGTCACAATTTCATACACATCATTGTAACGTCAGTGTGTGTTGATAATATTTATTAAAAACAGACTACAAACTAAATAAATTCTACAGCTACTAACGAAAGCATTTAGTCAACCTAAAGTCCATTGTAGACCTACAGGCATTTCAGATGCTCCAGTCCACTACCAGTTGGCAGAGTGCCCAACATGCAGGTAATAACTTTGCCCCTTTGGATTGAAATGCTTATTCTTTGCATTCTGATCACGGTTATTATTATCATTGCATTGCTCATCAGTGATTGTATTTTAACAATATTTTCTATAACAAACAACTCGACTCGAGCTAGTTTTTGGTCTGCGAGTGAGTTAAGAAGAAATCCTTTTCTTTCTAACTTTTAGAGCGTGGCATACCGATCCCGAAGTATCCACGAATCTCCTCAAAGGTGATACGCTGGTTTTCTTCAATAATTTGCTTGACGTAGCCACATTTTCCTCATTGATATTAGTTGAGGACGAATTTAATCAAGGAGAGAAACACGGACACTATCAACAGCTGCGTACATAAATGAAGTGCTTGTGTCATTTTTAACACGAACAGTTCAGTATTGCGGAGACAGAACTTTTAAAAGTATAAAAAAATCATCGTCCTAAAATCTTTCCGCGTTAACTCAATTCTTACTACTTTTCTTCCTGTCAAAAAAAATTTAAAGTATGACTGAGTTTCAAACGTTTTCAAAAGATTACTTCCGAAATTCAAATATTTATGAGCGGCTAAGACTGCAGTACTTTCAGTGCACTCTATGTAGTGTCTGTAGACCTGGAAGTAAACATATGGGATTGACTTAAAACTGGCATATTTTTACACATAATTTTTTTTTTATGTGACAGAACAAGCGCGAAGCCCACCTGATGATAAGCGGTAATCTAAAATAAATACATTTCGTCATAAGTAACACGTTGCACTACGCCCGTCACCCTGCGGCATACAGTTGATACGTCTCATTTCCAGGCTCTCAAGGTTTTTGTCAAATTTGCAGCGGTGACATTACCGCTCGGCTACCATTGCTTCGAAAAACATAACTTACCAGTTCGCTTTCATTAGCATCGTCATCTTCATTGACGACGGGAAGATTGAGCCAATAGCTGGTAGTGAGACGGTCTTCAGGCGCGTCTCCGGGGGAATGAATCGGCCGTCCCAGGAACTGCGCGGGGAGGGACGCGGGCGGGGGCGGAGGGCAAGGGGCGGGAGAGGGGGAGAGGCACTCGGCCGAGGGTTGGGGGGGCGCGGGGGGCAGCCGCTGCAGGTGGGAGATGAGGGAGCGCGCAGCGAGGGAGTCCTCCAAGGAATTACGCTCCTGGAAACATCAAACACACATATTAGTCAGTCAGATATAAATTGCATGATCACGTGAATACATTCGCCGATTAAATAACTAATAACTTAGTTATTTAATCGGCGAACATTAAGTGCGAATAGTTAACTCCATTATAATATATTAGACTTAGCATTGCACTTATTTTAAATGGTATATGAAAAATATTCTTCATTTTATATGACATTATGAGATTTAAAACTTAACGTGTATAGAAATGGCCAAAACAACGTCGCCAAGTAATATCTTGATAGTAGGTACGCAAATTAATATGATAGGGAAAGTTCTGTTGAAATCTTTAAACTATCGTACTACTTTAGTCGTACTATAATCGCAGTGACGTCACAACATCAGCTAATAACGTTACAAACATAATAAAAAACTATAAGCTTTCTACGACCTCGAGTAACAAGTAGTATTATCTGAAAACACATATTTATGTCTAAATACTACTATCTTATTATGTAATGACCTCTTATACCAATGACTTTATAGCCCCATCCACCAAATGGGATAGGCCTTTGTCATCAGAGAAAATTATTTATAATATTGCACTTTCTTCGATTCCATACCAAAGAGCAAGACGGACCCTGTTATTGAGACTCCGTGGTCTGTTTGTCCGTCCCTAATTCACTACTCTCTATCAGAATCAAACGAGTTACAAACCGAAAATTATATATTTTATGTAGAATGTGGACGCAAAAAGTAATATATGACTAGAAATTCCATTAAATTATTTTTCAAGAAAAGATATCTCTAAACAAGATCTAATACAGAAAGTATTCGAAAATAATACTTTTTTACATCCTAACATTTAGGGTGTCTATAGACGAACCCATTGATTAACAAATACTTACATTCAGAATGGTCAGATTTAGATATCTGAGATTTCGTTATGTCATGAACAATATTTTGTTTTATGTTATTGTGACGGAACAAACTCGAAGCCCACCTGATGCTAAGCGGACTAACCTCTGCCTATAACAGATACATTTCGTCACAAGTCACGAATTTCACTGCGTACGTCACCTTGAGACATAGTAATTGTTAAGTCTCATGTGCCTGTAATGTCACTGGCTCTCAAGGACTGCTGCACTGCATATACCGTTAGGTGTTTGGCGACAGATTTTCTACTTGAGGGTGGTCGTTAGTCAGGCGGGCATTCGCAAAATGCCTTCCCACCATGCGGTGAAGCTCAAGCCCGTGGCGGGATTCGAACCATGGACCTGCTGCGCGGCAGTCCATAGCCAATGCCACTGAGCCAACACTGCTTCAAAATGTAATATTTAACCATTATTAATAACCCCCCTAGACACGCACAGTATATTTTTTTTTGTATTTCTTGCTAGTAAAAATAAAACCCTAAGCTGATAATAATGCATAAGTACACACATTATTATCAGCTTTAGCAAAGTCATACTTTGCTAAAGTATGACTATATTTCTTCCAAGTAATTATAAAATGATAATACCGTTGATACTCAAGCAAAAAACCCAAAAAAAATAATTTTGGTTCATTGACATCATAAAAAAATATCAATCAAAAATTAATGTAACAATAAATAAATCAGAGTTTAAAAATTGGCAAGAATACATATTATGCACAGAAGTAGTTGCCCGCAAAAGTGTAAACTTGCATTTCAAATTGTTTTACGATGTGTTAAAATCAGTAATAATAAAACGTGTGAAGCAACGAGCAGTCGTTGATGTAATGGGATAGCTGGGTAATTAGTGAAATATCAGGCACATGTAGTAATATCGAAAGTGGTGAATGTAATACAGAGTCATGCAGAACCTTTACATGTTCTGAACAATCTGAACTTGTTATGGGCAACGCAGTAGTTTAACGACAACCATGCTTCGTTATCTCTACCTTTCAACATAAAAATGGGTATATAATTAAACACCAACCTTCAGAATGCTTTCCAATTTCATTACAGGGTGCTCCGCATCCCCTGCGGAATACCCCACCATGTCAGCCATCTCGTGTGCAGTCAGCACCGCCTTCCGTCCCACGGTACTGCCCTCTCCTTCCTCTCCTTTGAGTATCCTTATCAGGTCAATGTACAAGCTTAAACACTCGGCGCGATCTTCCGCCGAACTTTCGACAGTCCACATGAAAAACTTCCCCAGTGCATCCCGCTTCCTAGCCACAAATCTTCTAAACTGCTGGAACCCGTACTCATGATCTGTCAATACGAAATACGCGCGTAAGATTGCCTGAGCGACCGCGCAACTCTTTGTCGCGGATTCCAAACAGTCTGCCGAAGCTTCCAGGAAAGACGCCAACGCGTCTTTGTTTGGAAGGGAATTTGCTATCAGAAGGTCTACAGCGGACGTAGGCGTTAAAGTGATTTCGATATCGCAGAAGGCTGCTAGAGCGTGTGCGGTAAACTCTTGAGCTGCCGCGTGATCGTTAGACCCATTCGCCAAACTCAAAACTCCACATAGAGCGTTTTGTACTTCATTAGCCCGAGGTCCGCCGCTGTTCATGGCATGTAATACGGCACATTTTACAGGAGCGTGGGAAACTAAGCACGCCAAAAAGCCCAGAGCTCTCGCTGTGCTTGCATTGGTCGGTTCTCCCTGTTTCAATTCTCTAGTGACAGCACCGACGGCGGCTCGAGCTACTGTGGCCGCCGTGTTCGGAGCCAAGTCGGCTATCTGGACGCAGACTCGCCTCAGCATGTGAACAACAGGTCTGTACGTCGACATGCATATAATTTGGATCAAATCCGTTAGATCGTTCGACAAAGCGTGAAGATGTGCTGACCATAACCGTCTTTCATTTGCGGCGTCGGCCAATTCTCTTTCTGTAGGAGTCGTTTTCGTTTGCATTGGCAAGGGTAGCGGAAGTAACTCAGAGAAGACTAGTAGTCCGGGAACGAACGTATACGGCGCTGTCATAGTATAGGAAATTACTTCTGAACATAGAGACGTCCACGGTCCGCGTCGGATAGAATCTCCGTCGTTTGCATCGTCGGCTATTGGTTGAGCGTATGCTAATAAAGCCCTTACGGAGGCTTCAGCCGCTTTAGCTGCAGTTCTGTATCCCACGGAGCCTACAGGGAAAGCTTTAGCAAGTCCATATGTCTTCAGTAATAGTGGCGCAGCGGTCAGATCTCGGAACCTTGGCCCTCTACATCGGACGACTCTGGCCAACATTTCATCTACAAGCCTCAAACAGGGCAATATTAGTTGAGCTAATTGCAAACCTTTAGTGGATGCGAAGAATGATGTATGCATGCTGGGTTGATCGAAATGTGTCGCCAATTTGTCCAAAATGCCCACTAAATGCGCTACACCGTCCAGTGAGAAAAGTTGTAGGACGTTGTACTTGTATTTCAATTCAACATATTCCTCAGTAGCAGTTTCGTTGGCGATCGTAATGTTTTTTTCATAATCTGAAACGCAAAAATGTCTGAGGATTCTCAAGCAAGTGGTCAACTCACCCGGCAGATCTGGAGCGTGTTCAGAACTCACTTTTATAATCTCGATTAGTTCAGCCATATCGTCTCCTGAGAGAACCGTAGCTTTTTCTATTGGTTTGAGATAAGGTATAACTTCTTGCAGCACGCTTGAGACGCTCGGTTCAAACCTGTCGTGGTCTTTCGATACGGTGATCAGCCTCTGGCCATATTTCTTGAGGAAAGGCACATTACCAGAGAAACGAATGGCCGACACGATCAGTTCTATGGCGTATCCTTTAGCTGGTGATTTTTGCTTAGTTGGAGTTTCATTCTTGCCTTTAATTTTCAATTCCGTTTCGAAGACATCCATCAAGCAGTCTGCATGGTCTCCCATAACGATGACGTCAGGAACAGCTGTTTTTCCAATACTTCCAAAACTTAAGCAGTATAAGGATTGTAGCCTATCAATCAATTCATTTTCGTCTCCTTTCCCGGCTTGTAAATCACAGATGGACTGAAGATGGTAAAGAGCCCTGAGTCTGTAGGCCAACTCCAGAGCTAAAATCTGTAGATCAGTGTAACTGCTCAAATCGTGTGGGAATATAAATTCCTCCGAGTTTTGTTGACCATACGGCTGGATCAATGTCTTGAAAATCAATTCACTCATCTCCATGTTCTTATATAGGAAGTTCAGTCCGTTTTCCGAATGTACCAGCTCATATATCAAATCATGAATGGGACTGATCATGACTAAATTGTTACAAGTGGAAGGGTTTGTCAACAAATAAAGACAGACTTCTAAGACACTGTGAATGTTGAAAAATTCAAGTAAAGCTTCGTTGGAGCATTCTTTATTGATATCGAACTGAGCAGAGACAGGAAGAAATCGTTTAGGTTGCGACATGTGGAAACACTGAGTCCTGTAAAGGTAGAGTACTTCATCCAAGCCATCTACTATAAAATTCGTATCATTTTCGGAAAGCTCCACCAGGTCTTTATTCGACGCACTATTCATTTTCATAACTATGTCATGAATTTTACCTAGTAACTCATAAATATTGAGTTTCTTGATTAGTGCATTGATGGAAAACTTTATTCTTGTCAGGGGATTTGTTTGCATGATTGAAATAAGGGCTTGGTATCCATTTTTCGGTTTCCTGTCGTTATCATTTTTATCAAATTTGGGGAAATTAGCAACTTTCATGAAATTACCGATGGCTAATTTGGAAGACAAACATGCATTTAGTGCTTTGAGAATCATGAGGCGAATGCTCAACGCCATGTACTCCTTCGAATATATCTCCAAAAGTTTCATGGGTAAATCGATTCCTGCATCCAAGAGCATTTTCATAACTCTTTCGTTATGTCTATGAGCGGTCAACGCTTCAGCAAGACGAATGCCACATTTCATGTGTCTGATTTTGTAAGTAGGCTGTTGTTGAGCCAAAGCGAAATCGAATGTGAGGCCAAGTTTACAGAAACTTATTAGCAAATCATATATCTCTAAAAATTCTTCAGACATTTCCTTTGTTCGGTCTATTGGAAAAATTCTAAGAATGATGTCACTGCTTTTACATAGATTTGTTGTTGAAACAAATACTTGTTCACACTGATGAACCCAGTCTTCTCTCAAAGAATTCTCAATATCGGTGAAGGTATTAACGGAAAATTTTTGCTCCATCTTTTTGACTGATCTTGCAATTTCAGATAACTTGAGAAGGTCGGGACTGGAATCACTTAATTCTTCAAAAGAAGCGGTAAGAACATCCTTAGAATCGTCATTTTTAACATTAAGCAAATGGATTTTGTTCAAGTATTCATATCTATTCCAATCTGTTTTGAATGGATTGTAATACTTTATGATATCGTCTACTCCACAATATTCATTGGCTTCGTAATCAACTTCCATGTACGACGAGCCTTCAAGGTCATCACAGATGTCTTCATCTGAGAGAATCGGTTCAAACTGTTCAGCATCCATAGATCTCTCTTCATCTGGATTTCTAACGGGAGATTCAATTACTTTTACAGGAGGGGTGTCGACAATTTGAACGGTGACTAGACTTGAATGCTGTGGCTCAACGTACGGCGGGCGTTCAACTTCTTCAGACGGGCTTCTGATAGAACTCTTATGTCGATAACTCTGATGGTAGAAGTCAACTCTAGGAATTTGCTTGCCACTTCTGTCATAGTCCACAGCCTCTTCTGATCTGATAGAATTGATCGGGCTGGGCGCTTCTCCTTCTCTAGGCGACAAAGGTCTACGGCTACTTTCACCAGGTGGCGTTCTAGGTCTTTTCCTAGGATCATCACGACTCGGAGATCTGCTACCGTAGCTCGACCCTCTAATGCGACTGTAAGGGGAGTGCCGCTTTCTGTCATAAGGACTTTGCTTTTCGTAAGAAGGTGCACGTCGTTCATAAGACGATCCACGTTTCTCGTAGGGTGATAGTCGCTTTTCGTAGGGAGTTTTACGCTCGTAAGAAGGGGCACGCTTATCATACGGAGATCTGCGGCCGTACGAAGCTGAATCTTTATCATAGGAACCAGCGCGAGAACGGTCGTAAGATGCGTCTCTGTGGCGTCTGTAATCGTCTTTCTTGTAGGATCCTCTATCCCATTCACGATCACCTGAAGCACCTCGTAACCTGTCTAAGCTACGGGAACGCGAACGGCTGACCGGCCTGTATTCTCCCTTAACAATGTAATCCCTATCTCGGCTTCTTGATCGAGACAACCCTCGATCTATCCTTTCATCTCTACTTCTATCCCGCAATCTGGAAGACTCTCGACTACGTCTATCGATTGACCGCCTGCGACTTCTACCATCTCGTCTATCCCTATCTAGCTCCATAGACCGAGAACTGCGCCTCAACCTATCTCTATCGGCGTCTCTTTCACAGCTGATTTCTCTTTTATCCCATTCTGTCTCTTCTATATGATGATACGTTCGTGGATCTTTCGGTGCATCAGGCTCATAGTAATCAGGTCTGTAAGGAATCTCATAATTCTCTGGATAGTTATTAGGGCCGTACACATCTGGGTTGGCGACGGCAACGTTACCGGTGTAAGCTGGTATTGGCGCAGGTGGTTCGGACCATTCTGGATTTTGTACAACGACTGGTGGTTGCACTGGAGGAGGTTCTCGAGCTACCGAAGGCCGGGCTACCGTGGGAGGGGGAATTACTCCAATGGGCGGCTCAGGTATCACTTGAGTCAGGTTGCCGTATACAGCCAGCGTGATTGTGGTGTACCAGCCTGAAAAGCATAATGAAAGTATTTGATTATAAATAATTATTGTTTATGATCATCTTTTAATAATCACATTTTACTCATAATTAAATGTAAACAAAATATAAAAATACATTATCCTCATAAACCCAAACAAAAACCATAACAAACACAACTAAAGCAATTCATAAGTATGTGGAAATATTATTGGACAGGAATCAATAATACAATTTTGGCGAATTAAAATGTTGCATTAATAATTCAAACACAGGAAAATCAATTCAACTGTAATCAAAATATCTCCTAACCACTTACCACTAGTAACTAGTATTATTAGGAGGATTGTATCATATGTTATCTAATAGGCAGTGGAGGAAGTTGAACACTATTTGAAATTTGCCCGACTGATATTGTGGTGTTCCCATGGTGTGTTTTGGTACTAAGACCTGACAAGCACAAGTCTTACTTGCTTTAAGACAGTCAAACACATGCTAAGAAACTACACCAAACAAAAGAGTTTTTTGTCTGCGTGGGGATGATAAGTGTTGTACTGATGTCTTTTCCCTCTAGGTCTCAGGGTCTATTGTGCTTTTCCCCCGTCATCTCAATTTATATGCAAAATTTCGGACTTTTTCACCAATTATAAGCCATTACCTGACAGGTATATGAATGAATGAACCAATGTAATGACAGATTGTTGAGCTCCAATTAAAACATAAGGATAACAGAACCATCAAATTCAATACAAAATTAGCACTATAATACATGAGCTATCTAAAATTCATTTTCACCCTTAGAATGTATAAGTATATTCTTTTGAACTTTATTAGATAATTGATTGAAAATTCGCAGAAGTTGCCAAGGTGTAAAATAGACTTTAATACTATTTATTACTATTACTATTAGCAGACATAAAACATAAAGACCACATCCTATCATTATGGGAAGTGAGCTTATTGGCATCATTGAGACTTTTCGTAATCACAGGCATTTTAGGTAGGCAATAATTTAGACCCATTAGTAAATAGATGATATACTTACCTTGAATAACTACACAAAATTTTGTCATATGGAAACCACTAGATATTTTAAAATTATGGTTTTAATTTTATGCTTGTTTGGTTCAGCAAACATTGTTTGCATAGTAATAAATACTTTCATAAATAATATTTATATACTAGCTGTACCCGCGACTTCGTTCGCGATTGCCGTACCTGCAGACTAATTATTCACATATGTGCACTGTTAATCTCATATTAAGCAACACTGTGGTCTGCGGTGAAGTACTCTTATAGTAAACTATAGCTCAGAATGGAGCTTTTTACTTTGGATTTCAAAACTCCCGGGTTGTATTTTCCAGAAGACAGTAGTTAAGTAACTCAGAGAGTTCTTTCCCGGTTCGCACAATAAATGTTGAAGCAAAGTACATTGTGTGTTTCTTTAGAATTTCGATTTTAAAGCGGCGGTTTGTTTGACGGTAGATCAAACATATTTTTTTTATTTCTCATTCTCGGAAAGTAGTGTTTGTTTGATCTGAGTAGCGGGTAGGAGAGGCTCCTTCCCACCTAAGGCCGGGAAAAACTCATAGTAAATGCTTCCTTCTCTTGGGCCGGAATGACTTGTAACAATTGTAACCATTGGTGTAAACAAAGTTATATGTCTAAGATTTTTCGTTGTAAAATACTCTGTTGTTATAAAAATAATTAATAACAACTATGTTTGGCAGGGTAGTAACTTATAAGGTAAAAAAAAACTAACTAAAAATTTCCCTAAATTTCATTGTTCTAACTCCTAGTGTATCTTTGTATCTTCTACTCATGTTTATTATTTTTAGTAAATATTAAGAAAAACTAAATTTTTTTTACCGTCCTCATATTTTAAATTAAAAGTAGAGTGCTTAACACATATGTAAGTCATCGATTCCTACTTGGACTATAGCCGCATTAATTATAAATAGGTTCTGCTCATGTTATTAAAATCAAAATAAATAATATAAAAAAACATATCGTTATTTATATCGTTATTTTTATATCGTTATTCCTTATATTAGTAGTGAAAAGCAGAGAGATTCCTCTTCGGGCAATAGCCACCCGTAAATATTCCAAACAAAATTTTACGTAAAATTTCACAAATAGTTCTATCCTCTCAATAATTTTTTAGTAAGTAAGTTATTTTTTTAATGATTAATTTTTAGAAAAGCTACTTTTTTTAAATTCGAAATGTAAAGTAGAGAGCTGAACGCGGGTGAAAGTTATCAATTCCTTTCGACCATTGTATTACAATCTACTAAACTTGTTCACTTCCAACTTTAAACGGATTAAATCACGTATATTTATCGTTATTTTTGTCCGTTTAAAGTTGATTTGATTTAAACCGTTTAAAGTTGTTTAATTACAAAGTGTAACAATCGCGAAAACCTAAGACAACATTGTGCAGTTCCATTGCGCTGTCTCCGAAATGTATCCGGCAAAAGAAAGATATGTAGTTATAAAAACTGATTGTGGTGAATGTCGTAGCAAGCTTGCAAAACTAAATAAGGGTGCCGTGCTGCCCGTGGGGTTCTGGGCTGCCTGTGGGTTGTCGGGCTGTCACCCCCCCATCTTTACCCGTAGTAGGTGTCTTAAGAGGCGATAAAGAATAACACTACAGAGGGTGGGCAGCAGTGCTTTCTGAGGAACTGATATCTCACACCGCGATCCCCAAGATGCCTGCCAAGTGTGGGGATTATGGCAAACCCTCCCATAGTGGTGGAGGCTGTGTTCAGCAGTAGACAATGCGGCTGATATAATATATCTATTAAGCCTTTATGATAAAGTGCGAATGCTAGCTTAAGATGAGCCGTACGTTTAAGGGTTTCTCAACATTCCGCGGTTCAAGTTATTTAGAACGAAATATTTAGTTTGTGATATCTGTAATTTCTGAACTACAAAACTAAAGACTTTGAAATATTTACGGGAAAATAATTAAATTACCACTATTGTAACAAAAAAATAATTATTGAAATCGGACTACGCGTTAATAAATTACAACTCACTTTACATTTTGACTTTCATTCCCTTTCCTAAGGGAACCGTACTGAATTTCGGTATAAAAAGTATTCTATATCCTTCTTCGTAGTATGAACTCAAATCATGCTAAGTTTCATTTAAATCCATTCAGTAGTTTTGGAGTGATGCGCGGCCGGGATACAGACAGACAGACAGAAAAAAAAAACAGTTTTTGCATCAGTATCAGCTACAGATTGCTCTGAAAAAATATTTTCAAAATATCTGAAATGTACAGAATTGACCCTGTTACAGTTTCATTATGAGTATAAATAGATAAATGTAAGCGTCTTACCCCTCGCGCTTCCCTACATGACTTCTCCAACTTGTTATAGATATAGATTAGACTGATTATAGCATTGCATGTTATGAAAAATATACATAGGGAAATTGTGGTTATCGTAATAAAAAAAACTGTGTTTTATTGTTTGAAATATCAGAATCGTTTGGAGTGGTCCGACTACACACCTATCTATTATACCTATACGATAAAGTGCAAACGCCAGCTTAAGATGAGCCGTACGTTCAAAGGTTCCTGTACATTCTGGATGTCAAGCTATTTGGAACGTAATATTTAGCTTGTGATGTTTGTTATTTCTGAACTTCTAACCCAATGACTTTGAAATATTTACGGGATAAATTTTAAAGTACCACTATTCTAACAAAAAAATCGGCCAAGTGCGAGTCGGACTCGCGCACGAAGGGTTCCGTACCATTAGCTATACAACATTAGACTTCGTATTTTAACCTTTTTTTGTTTTAACGTGCGCGAGTCCAACTCACACTTGGCCAATTTTTTGTATTTGTTGTTATGGCGGCAACAGAAATACATCATCTGTGAAAATTTCAACTGTCTAGCTATCACCGTTCTTGAGATACAGCCTGGTGACAGACGGACGGACAGCCGGACAGACCTTTTTTACCCTTTGGGTACGGAAACCTAAAAAGAACGTAAGAAATCGGACTACGCGTTAATAAATTACAACTAAGTGTATATTTTGACTTTCATCCCCTCTCTCAAGGGAACCATGCTGAATTTTGGGATAAAAAGCGAAATTATCCTACCTTGTAGTATGAACTCAAACCATGCTAAGTTTCATTGAAATCCATCCAGTAGTTATGGAGTGATGCGCGGACGGGATACAGACAGACAGACAAAAATAAAAAAAAATACAGTTTCGGCATCAGTATCAGCTACAGAGTACTGTACATTTTTTCTTTTCAAAATATCTGCCATGTACAGAATTGGTCCTGTTACAGTTTTATTATAAGTATAGATTTAAAAAAATAAATAATGGCTGATAGGTAAGCCTTTGACCACAATACCACCTGATGGTAAGTGATGATGTGGTCGAAGGTGATAACAGGCTTAACCTAGAATTACTGGCTCTCAAGGATAGCTGCCGGAACACACCGTTAGTTGCTTGGCGACAGATTTACTACTTCAGGGTGGTCACTAGCCAGGCGGGAATTCGCAAAAATGCCCTTCCACAATGCGGTGAAGCACAAGCCCACGGCCGGATTAGAACCATGGACCAGCTGCACGGCAATCCATAGTCAAAGCCACTGAGATATCACTGCTTCTATTACAGCTCCAGCTCTGGCTCTTGTTACCACATTGCAATTTACTTGCTATACATTCACAGCCCTGGGTTTACCCACAGCTAGTCTAGATATAGCATAGCTTCCTTTTTCTATAAAAGCCACTCTAGGGTTAGCGCACAAAATACTGCTTGGAAGTTGGGTGCCTAAGCCAAATCACCTGAATATTGTAGTAGTAAACAATAATTCAATACATGTGTAACAAAGTGCAAACTACAGAGCTTCTTTTTCTTCTTCTTCATAAATGGCTCTTATCATTGCTTTGACGATATACTGCCTATGTCTTGTCTGTGTGGCCAGTGTATGGTATAAGAAAAAAATTTTACGGTCTAAAGATTTCAGCATGTGTATTGAATATTAATTAGTAGAAAATATATGAAATATAAAAAGTTAAGGGAAAGTATGTTACAACTTAATATTGTTAGATTTTATAAAATTACTTAAAACATAAATAAAAATAGTGAAAACAAGTGATAGGAGAGATTTTAAGTGGACAGGGCGAGGGATATCAGAATTTATAATATCATATAAAGAATAAGAAAGTTTTGGACTATTGAAAAAATTATGATCTAGAGTACCTTCCTCTAGTCCACATTCACAAATAGAGTGATTTCTGACCCTAATTTTAGCAAGTAAAGCCAGAGAACAGACATGACCTAAACGTGAACGAATTATTATTGAAGTACAGAGTATTATTAACTACAGAGCTAACAATGTGTAAAATTGACACTTATCAAATCATTTCTCGGTATTGTTGAAAATGACAGAATAATATTTTGTGACAATATAAATATGAAGGTAAATAGTGTTTAGTGACATCCAGAAATTATATGGATGATCCTCTTAAGGCATGTGCATATTAACATGATTGAGTAAGTTTTAGAGGATATGATTAAGTTTTTGTTACAAAAACCTTAAATCAATCTAACTTGAAATTCTAACCTTTGAGTACAAGTCCATCAGTTGGTATTCTGGGCTGTTCCGAATCTGTACTACATTCCATGTGTATTTGTCCATTTTGGCAGTACTCTAAACTACCCAATGCTTCAAAGGTAGAGGCTCCAGGCTTGCTTAGATCATTCACGAAGAAGTCTATCTGAAACTTCGTAGGATTCGTGGCTCCAAGGCGAACACCGCCCGGAAAATCACCTTCAACTCTTGCCCCAAGAGGAATTATCCTTATTTCGCGAACATACACTGACTTTGGAAACTGTACGAGATCTAAATTCAGTTCCTGAAAACATTCACAAGAAAATATAGCGGTTGTTTCGTAGATTAATTACATACTAAATATAATTGTTCACATTACCTCGCTGGTATCGTGCGAGAATGTATCGAAGAATAAAAGATCCGGCGTGTCGGTTGTCGACATCATGATATTATAATACTATCTATTTATTGCATAATTTTAATTTTTTTCGGATAGTAAATAGGCAGTAAAACACAACAAACAAGTTTGGTTCGAGTCCGAGCCTCGAACTTCGAGGTGTGCTCTGTACTGTGCACGATATATATCGATATTACAAAAAATATCGATATATGAATTCGATATATCGCTTCCATCTGATATTATCGAATAACCTAGTATTGATATGTATATCGATACATCAATCGATATTATTCAATACAACACCATAGCTCACTTGACATATTTGACCAAAACCTTTACATTTCCAAAAGTGATGTTGGCAAAGTTGTTTTATTTTATTTTATTTATTCAACAAAATCCACAGCCCTTAATATATATACAATAAAATCAAACTTAACTTATCATACGGCCAATAATAGATTTACATTTTTTACAATATAACTACAAAGACAAAGTGTAAAAAGTACGCTTAATTTACAATTAGGTGTTTCCTTAGTTATATATAATCATTTAAGTAATATAAAATAATTTGTTGATATAAAATATACATAATTATATAAAATGACAACGTATTATTAAATTAAATAAACAAATATACCAATGTTTTTTTTTTTTTTTTGTAGTGCATATAATTTAAGTGGTCATCCTCCATAATTTTAAGTATCTCTTTCTTGAAAGTTTCTTTATTATTGAAAAATATATCACAAGAGTCGAAATCCTTATTATAAACCTTGTGTAATCTATTCACAATAGAAAACTGTGCATAATTGATGAGTGCGAGACGGCAAACAACTTGGTATGCCTTGTACGAGTTCTGGGTGTACAAAATGTCAAGATTCTACTAGTTAGTTCAGGACAGTCTACATAACCATTACATAGACCGTGAAGGAAGGCCATGTCCATGAGGGTGCGTCGATTTTGAAGACTAGTTAGATTATGGTAGGCGCATGATTGATTATAATTTTCAGATTAATTTTGTTTTTTAAAGTTTAAATGTTTAACAAATTTGTGTTGTATACGTTCCAAATTTCCGATGTATGTAATGTAATGCGGGTTCCATACAGTATAACAATATTCTAAAATAGATCTGACATATGAAAAATAGAGTAGTTTTATACAGGCAACATCAGAAAGAGGTTTAGTAACGCGCAATATGAATCCAAGGTTTTTAAATGATTTATTTATAATTGTGTCTATATGATCAGAAAAAGTTAGTTTAACGTCTAATAGTAGCCCTAGGTCTCTAACTAACTCTGCATTGTCGATATTGATTTTATTAATTTGATAATTGAATTTAACAGGTGTTTTCTTTCTAGTGAAAGAAACAAGGTGACACTTGGAAACATTTATACCTATATTATTGGATTTATAATACTCTCCAAGCCGATCAAGATCTGCTTGAAGATTCAGACAGTCTGAGTAATCTTTGATTTTAACAAATATTTTAGTGTCGTCTGCATACATGAGTGGGCCAAGAATGGATCCCTGCGGGACGCCTGATGCTATTTCTATATAATTAGATCGATAGCCTCCTACTACTACTGCCTGGGATCGTTTCCGGAGATAGGACTCCAACCATCTCAACAGGTTACCCTTAATACCCAATTCGGATAGCTTACGCAAAAGTATGATGTGATCTACACGATCAAAAGCTTTCTCAAAATCTGTGTAGATCACATCAACCTGAGAGCCCCCCTCCATATTAGTAGCTACATAGTCAATAAATACACCTAAATTTGTTACAGTAGAGCGTCCCTTCATGAAGTCGTGCTGTTCTTGGGGTATGGAAGGAGATACTATGGGATAAATATGTGAATGTACAGTTCTCTCTATTAACTTACTAAGAGTATTAAGTATCGAGATGGGTCTGTAATTTTCTATAGCAGTTTTGAGACCTTTTTTATAGATGGGGAGCACGTGGGCCACTTTCCAGTTATTCGGGAAATAACCATCTTGAAATGATCTGTTGAATAGCAAGGCAATTGGGATAGCAAGTGATTCTGCACAGCTTCGGTAAAATATAGGTGGTATATCATCATTGCCTGAACCTTTGGCAGTGTCTAGATTAGTCATAAGTTTAATTGCTTCTTCCGGAGTTATTCTGATGTCATGTATCAAATTCGTTTGCAAGCCATCAGCATAAATATTAGAAAAACTATTATTACTACTGGTTGGTGTACTAAAATTTTGTTCAAAATATGCATTAAACGCCGAACATATATCATTTGGGTTATATAGTTTAGTAGTATATAGCAAATTGATCGTAAGCGTTGCTAAAAGTAAATTTAAAATTATAAGATAAGTAGTGATCTTATAATTTTAAATTTACTTTTAATAGTATAATATAAGTGCATACTGCTAATTATGCTGATCATAATGTGTACACATATTTAGGAATATAGTCCGGCTCGTAAATGATAACCTAAGTATATTATATGTGTTCTCTTAGTGATTATATTCTGTTCTGTGTATATATAAATAAATAATTAGATACTGATTTATGGTTGGCAACTTGAGTAAAACTAAAACGTAAAACCACGACTTGTGAATAATTAGCCTTCGCAGTTAGTTTGTAAAGGCACTTTTTAATTCAAGCCAATTTTTTTTATGCTAGGTCTAGAGAAAAATATATTGGGAATTAGAAATAAATAAAGTTGATTTGTTTCTTTACTCTAGCTGTTTTTACTTAGATCAACCTGTAAAATTTTTAATATTATAGACTAGCTAAATACAAGAAAAACATTTTGCGATATATCGAAAACATCGATATATTTCTCCGATATATTGCAAAGTTTACAACACTACGATATATTATATCGAAAAAATATCGATTCTTTTTTATTTGAACATTGCTGGTTCGAGGCTCCAGGAGCGCGTTCTGAACCTCGGTTAGAGCGCATTGGGAGTGCACTCGGAGTGATACTTTTCACTCTAACGTCGTTCTCAACCTTCGGGAGAGCGCAACTTCCTAACTATCTAAATGTTGAATCTTTAACCAACATGACCTTGACATTTCTTGATGAGAGAATTATAGGCACTCTTTCCTATTTGGCAGGTAACAGTAGTTATTGCTTTTCAAACATCATAAAAAGTCTATAAATTTAACAAAATTCCCCGCCAAAAACGATATTTGAGGTTATAAAACAACAGAGTCGTTCGGAACCTTCGAGTTAAAGCAACCAAACAACTACACTCTGACCCTTGGAACGCCGCCCTGTTTCCAGGATATTACTTTTCTCTATTGGATCCTGGGACCAGTACATAGATCAAATAGAATAAGGTGGTTCTTAATATATCAACAATACTGCTGAGGGTGGTGTGGAATCGGTAACTGAATGTGTTCCACTCATGTTTAATTTTCACATACTTACACAAAATCAGTAACTATTGCCAAGGCTGTGGCACGTCTAGGAACGTGGTGTATCTACTCCATTCACAATTCACAAATTTTACTTACCCTACATTATTTTTAATTTCAAATCTACGTACCTATTTTGCGTTGCAAGTACCTAGGTATGCCGTATTGTGTTAAGTCGATACCTTGTCGTTCTTTTGTCACAAGACTCGCAAGCCGTTAAAGACCGACCAGTGCAGAATAGGTAAGTACATGAAACAGCTGTTTTATTGTGCGTAGTATAGCCGGTCATTGATCCCGTTGCGTTCGTACGTGTGTGAATGAAATGAACCGCGGTTGCCGCTATCATGCTCAATGACAACGCGCCACTAGGAAGCTGATAATAATAAGTACTGATTTTGTGTATGTGAAAATTAAACATGAGTGGAACATATTCAGTTAACGATTCCACATCACCCACGCAGTAGTGTTGATATATTAATGTCCACGGTATATACATAGATCAAATCAGTACTAATATTATAAATGTGAAAGTAACTCTGTCTGTCTGTCTGTCTGTCTGTCTGTCTGTTACGCTTTCACGCCAAAACTACTGGACCGATTTGAATGAAATTTGGTATGGAAATAGTTTGAGACCCGGTAAAAAACATAGGATAGTTTTTATCCGACTGCGCAAAAAGAGGTTAATGTTTTCGCGCGATAACCGACATACGCGCGGGCGAAGCCGCGCCCGGAAAGCTAGTATAATATATATGGACCAGTATATAAAAAGTTACTGAGGCCAATTCCAAACCACGAACTTGATTAAAACTTGACTAAAATTGGTCTTATTCCTATCAGATGCCTAATATGATATTTAGAATAGGTTGAACACATAATTTTAATCGTCAAGATTTAAATCAGAGACTAATGAGTGCCGTGTAATAAACTTTCGTGTTTATTTTACCAGTGATATTCAAGAGAACAAACGATGAGCGTTGTATCGAATCGCTTAAATTGATCGCAGTCGCAAGTTTTTCTTTTGTGATAACTAGACAAGAGTGGCAGCCATTCAGGCATTCACAAAACGCCAAAATTATCTTTATGTATGTTTTATAGTTACATAATTAGAGGTCGTACTAGAGCTTGCAGAGTCATACTTTGAACTGACTTTATCGACTGAGTTGTTTGGATGGATGCCTGCTAGTGGCATTTTTAAGCGCTTCGTGCTTCGTCGGGCAGATCCCTGTTGTTATTTTAGAATGGCAATCACTTCAACATGGTGGTAGGGCATTTTGCTTTGAGTATGCATAGCTAACTACCACCCTCAAATAGAAAATCTGATACCATGCACCTAACTGTGTGATTCTGCAGTTGTCTTTAAGAGCCAGTTTCCATTCTAGGTTAAGCCTGATCACCATCTTTGACCAAACAACCAACTATTTAGTTTGGATTGTGATCAAACGGTAGCCTTATGGTTTATGAAATATGTTTATTCAAGTCAGCATGTAGCTCGGAAGATGTTCAGCAACCCGTTCACAAAGATTTTGGAATATAAAATATTTCACCTCGAGTGGGAATTGAACCTAAGACCAAGACCAAGTTCACGCGCCGGTTGCCTTAAACATAAAGGCACCGAAGATAGGTAACGAAATAAAAAAAAGCTAATGTAACCTAATGGTCATAGTCATAGTAATTTGTTAATAAACATTAGTTTACAAGTCAAATCACAATTATGTATACTTTTTGTACTATGCACTTTGTTGATTATAAATTAATTACATAAATCATTGATACAAATAAAATAATTCTTAAAAATTGTAAACTACTTGTAAAATAATTATTTATTATTTACAGTCTAAAAAATGCATCTAGCGAATAAAAACTTTGCTCGATGAGCCAGCTTTTTAGGCGCGATTTAAAGGCAGTAAAGCTTGCGGCTTCCGTAATGTTATCCGGCAGTCGATTATATACTGTTGGTCCCATAACATGTGTCAACTTGCTTGACTTTGACAAGGAGCGTGGGACAGCTATTAGCTTACTTACCAGCATTGCGTGTATTGTAGTGATGCACGTCTCTGTGTCTTTTGAACAGGTCAGGGTGATTTCTCACAAACACGGCCACCTGAAGGATTAATAAGGAGGGCAGTGTGAGGATTCCAAGCTGTGTAAAGAATGGTCTCGCAGAGATGTCTTGTGGTACTCGCACAATGGCCCTTACGGCACGCTTTTGCATTCTTAAGACGCGCTCCCAATCAGCAGCGTGCCCCCATATACCCTGGTTTACTGAGACCGGTCTCTGGTCTCGTAACGTGGCCTGATAGACAGAAGTGGATAAAGTGTTTCTTTGCTAAGTTTAATACTAGGCCGTTGATTCGAAACCACTGGGCCAAGTCGTCAGCGTATATACATAAATATATTTGCATTTGCACTTATCACAGCCACAGGCAGCTCATTCAGGAGAAGGGAAAACATAATATTTGAAACTGATGAGCCCTGTGCCACTCCCATCATGGCAAACCATCATGTTTTTCCATCTCCCGAAACTACTATCTGAGAGCGACCCCGCATCATATCAGCCAGTACCGCATACGTTTTACCCTCAATCCCATAGTGCTTAAATTTCAGAGCAAGAACTTCATGTTCTGCGACGTCAAAAGCCTTCGAGAGGTCGCAGCATAGAACAGCAACATGCTGCCTGCGCTCGCGAGCTGCTAAAACACAGTGAACTACTTCCTTCGTTACAGAGGTGGTAGATCTACCTTCACGGTATGCGTACTGGCGATCATATAGGGCATTCATTGATGTCTAAAACTCTAAGAGCCTCGAACTCAAACATTTTTGCCACAGCAGGAATGTAATGAAATGTTAACTTCCTAAGAAATACATCGATACCGTGAAATATGATGATCTGCATCGTGTAACGATGCAGATATAACGATAAATATATAAATATGGATGTGACATATAAATATATATAATAGAATGCTACACGTAAATTCGATCACGCATGTTACGGTTGCACCCTTCGTTACCCTCCAATATAAAATTATGAAGCAGCGACGACGGAGTTCCCGAGCATCACGACACCAGCTTCATGTACCAGCAGTTGGAATCCATCGCCGAAACCGCTCACTTGTCGGCCACGGTAATTTAAATAATTTATCGCGGTTAAATAAAAATAGTTTTTAAAAAGTGGGTTCATGTTTGAATTCACTTAACTGGCGCAGACTTGGGGATACTTTTTGCGCCTAAAATCGGACTTTTTGAAAATCAAAAGTACGGAAACTGTGCGTGAAAAGTGAAACCTACTTATATACAAAGTTTAATGTTAAGTGTAAACTAAAATAAATAACAAATGCCGTTGTTTAAAAATAAAATGAACGAGATGATGCTGATCCTGTATGTCCAGATCCTTGTCCTTATTTGTATGTGTATTTTCTATTTGACATATGTTTTATTGACTTTTGACTTAATTGATTGAAATTCTAGAGTAGACCTTTACCAATATGCGATAAAAATAAAACTTTATTTTTAGAGTACCTAGAGTAGGACTCTACTTAAAAATAATATAATAAAGATGTTTGATCTATAAACAATTATATTATATCGTTGATGGTTATACTATTGCAGTCTAACTAGGTATAATTTGTTAAATCTTTTAATTGTTGATACCGGCGATTGCTTAGTTGTAAGTTTGTTCGTAAGCGCTCTATTTATTGAACATGGAGGCAGCGGCTCTGAACATTTTTAAATCTGCTATAGAGATTGTTCCAACTTACGACGGGAACCCAAATCAATTGGATAGATACTTGGGAACTGCTGGAACGATTCTAACACAGTTTTATATACCGGAAAACCCTAATTGCTTCCAAAATCAATTGGTACTTAATAGCATTTTAGGTAAATTAAGGGGAAAGGCGGAGGGTTGTAAACATTAATGGTGCTACAACATGGGATAGTGTAAAAAGTGTGCTGTTACAGCATTTTTCAGATCAAAGAGACCAGAACTGGCTAACTCGAGACTTAGTGAATTTGAAACAAGATAATGACGATGCTCAAGCATTTTACAATCGTTGCATGCACATACTTAATACGATAATTACGAGTAATTACGTTAATATACATGAAAATAATGAAGCAGTGAAAGAGGGTAAGTGTAACTATTTTAGATCACAGTGTTTAAAAAGGTTTTGGCTGGTTTAAGGGAACCATTGGGCTCTACTATTCAAGCAATGAGACCTAATGATATGCCATCAGCGTTGTAATATATTAAAGAAGAGGAAAATATAAGTTATTTGCGTAAAAATAGTACAACCGTGCAACAACAACAAAATAAAATATTTATGCCACATTCATTCCAGTCAAGCTTGCTTATTATCGACTCTAATGTGGCTATAAATAGTATAGGTGACAGTGGGTCACCTTGTCTTACGCCTCTCTTTACAGGGAACCAAGATCCGGCTGTTTCTAGTTTGACTCTACTTCTGCTGTTCCTGTATATGCTTTTGATTACTCTTATATATTCGTTTTCCACATTCTGTGTTGCTAAAGTTTCCCATATATAGCTGTGTGACACCGTATCGAATGCTTTTTTGTAGTCAATATATGCCAAGTACAGTGGTCTATTTCTCTCTTGATATTTTTCAATGAGAAGCTCGAGTGTGTGAATATGGTCGATGGTAGAGAAACCTTTCCTGAATCCTGCCTGTTCGACAGGTTGTCTTGTTTCTAATGTGGACCTAATTTTTTTAGTCAGGATTGCAGAAAATAGCTTATATGCACTCGGCAGCAGACTTATAGGTCTGTAGTTCCCAATATCATTCTGGTCACCTTTTTTATATAACAGAATTATGTTAGATAGAATAACCTACTCAATGGTCAGATTGAGTAGGTATTTCTCCAGATTTGAGGATAGAGTTGAACAAATTCGTAAAAGGTGTAGCTAGTATTGGTGCTGCCATCTTTAGAGTCTCATTTGTCAGGTTGTCAGAGCCAGGGCTTTTATCTAGTTTCAGTTTGTTCAATGCCTCAATGACGTCATTTTGTTCAATTTGGGGTCTTTTTAGTATGCTTTCATCGCTGCTGTTATTTTGGCTCTCGTGACTGGTGTCTTCTGGCTCTTTTGTGCTGTAGAGATCTCTGTAGAACTCTGTCGCTATGCTGATGATGTCACAGCGTTTGTTTTTAGTTATTTCACCTTGTTTTAGCTCTTCTATCCAAGTTTTACTTGCTTTCAGCTCTTTGTATGCCTTTTTGGTGCTTCCAGTTTGCCGTAGGTGTTTCTCAATAGTATTATATCTGTAGCTGGCATAGTCTTGTTTTATGTATTTGTTGACAAGCTTGTAAAGCGCCGAGATTTCATTTCTTATTGTTCTAGTTTTATTTGAACTTTTTTGCAGGTCTTGTCTTCTTTTAAAAAGTTTTAATGTACGCTCTGAAAATATTTTGTGCACATTCTTTGGGTTTTGTGTTGCTCGGGCGTTTTGCAAGCTTGAGGTGATGATTCTGATTAAGTTGTCATAATATTTCTGGACTGGGATAATATTCTTGGCGAACATTTGATCTTCCAATAGGTAGGAGTTTAGGTATTCTTTGAACTTGCTTATTTCTCCCTCACTTCTTATTGTGCTATGTTGACAGTTAGTGAAGCTTGTTCTGCTTTTTTTCAAATGAGTATCATATGTTATTGTAGCTCTTACTGGCCTGTGGTCTGAGGGGTAGTTAATGTTCAATACTTCTATGTTTTTAAACAGACAAGGTCGATTTGACAGCACAAAGTCTATTTCATTTTTGTGAGTTCCATCTGGTGATCGCCAGGTCCATCTTTTTTTGTTTTTCTTTTTGAAGAAAGTGTTCAAAATTGATAGTTTGTTTTCACTGGCATATTCGATTAGTCTTTGACCTCTCTCATTTCTAATTCCATATCCGTGTGCTTTCATGATTAAATGTTCCTCATTTTTTGGTATTCCAATTTTAGCATTTAGGTCACCCATCAATATGAAGTCTTTGTGTGTTAGTCCTATTGCCCTGTTTAGTGTGGCATAAAAGTTGTCAATTTCATCGTCATTTGCTTGTGCAGTAGGGGCATATACTTGGATTATGGACAAGCTGGTACTCTGAAATTTCATGTTCAGTATGGCTACTCTTTCAAAAAGGCCGTGGTAGCTTTCTATATTGTTTTTAAGATAGCATTTAACTATAAAACCTATGCCATGCCTTCCAGGTGTGTGGCCTGTATAGCAGAAAATGAAGTTTTCATGCTCTTCAATTTTGTTTCCAATTCGTCTTGTTTCGGCTAATCCTATTACATCATATTTAATTTCTTTGAGAGCTTCATTTAGCTCTATCAAACGTTCATATGATGAAAGTGTTTTAACATTGTATGTCAGAATGTATAACGTTTTTTGTGGGCTTGATTCATTTAACGGAGGGTTGTTTGGAGGGTTTTGGTCATGATCTTCCACGGTGACCAGCCGGCTTGGAAGATGAGTTTGATATTCTGATAGTGGTTGTTGTATGTTGATGTTGTAGGAGGGGGAAGGTAATTGCTATATTTTAACGGTATTATTTTGCTGCAAATCTGATGGGTTGTTTGTGTTTTTATTAATCAGGTAATTAAGCATGCCCCACACAAAACACAGTATTATACTCGTATTAATATGTCAATAACTACGAACAATAATGGCTGACTGTCAAACTTACAATGTACGTATGTCACAAACGTCGTAAATGAGATGGATATCTCATTTATTTCTCCATCGGAAGACCGTCACGAAAGTGCGTGTGAGCGAGAAAAAGTATAATAATATTTTTTTTTATGTTAATATGTGCTAATACGTACAAGCTGTGCCTGGTGGTAAGCTTTACATCTGCCAAGTACAGTTACAGTGTTAGAATTGTATGTGACAATGCACTGTGCTCGATACTCCGTGACATTCGTTTTTATAAGCTGTGCCACATAGTTGGAAACCACGGGCTCGCGCAAAGATTTAACAAATACCCAGGCCCGGAACAACTTCTTGTCTAACATACAAATATTTGTTCCGTGCGGGAATATATTTTGATCAACTGATTTTGATGAATTTTAAACTTGGACAGCGAGATTGGTCCTCTACCAATCAAAAATAATCATCTGATTTTAATGATTAATTTTTAGTAGGTATGCATGATTGACACAGTACTCGCGTAACAAAAATAAAAAATACATAGTCGAATTGAGAAACTCGTAATATTTTGGAAATCCGTTAACAAAAATAATGTTGGCGACTTCGTAAACTGCCTTCTTTTTTATTAGTTAGAAATATTGAATAATAAGCTATAATAAAACTATTTTTTTTATTAATGGGTTGTTGTGCGGGTGTTATCCTAACAAAGCAGGTTGCATGCCCCTGGGGCTACCACCTAACCGGTATTTAAATAAGTTGTTTTTGTTTTGATTTTATGAACATCAAAAAAGTTGTACTTTATTTATGTATCCTCAGCACGAAAACTTCCTCATAGGTGCAAATTATAAGGAAAATTTTTAAATCGTGTTTTACCTTCCTCCTTGATAAAATCTTAAATGCAATACGTATTTTTAGAATCTATTTAAGGTCAGGTGGAGCAAATGAGGCTATGAGACGGGCGAAGAGCGCCTATGCTAAATCTATTAAAAACTACTCGTCTGGTACTACCGAAATCTATAACTTGTCTAATATTATCGATATGCTTCAACATTAAATACATTTCTATCTCACATCACAGATGGCTCTGTTTATCATAACATGTTACATGATACAAATTCTCATGGACATATCTCTCCAGAGGCAAAGTCAAAGAGGCAAAGTGGACAAAACTCGAATTATGCTCTTTTGTTTTCATAGCGCCATTGTAATCTACGTATTGGGTTAGTATATGATAAGGGCTTTACTCTGAGAGAACCCTAACCCACTGTTTTAAATAAAATAAATAATTTCATCGTGCCACAGCTATATGAATAGTATTTGGAATTGCTTTGATTTTAACTATATTCTTATAGTTATGATAATACATATTAGGTACCGTAATTTCAAGTACGTAAGTAAAACTTTTAAAGTAAGTATTAATTAACCTAAATAAATTTTTTCATCCTTGTTATTTAAATGGTTATGAAATTATTGTTAAATAAAAAAAAAGTAAAATGAAGGATAAAATTGTAAAATAAATGAGAGGTTCCTATCTACACCTAACTACATTTTGAATTTGGGATCTTTTTTAACTTGATAATAGCTAAATATCACGGATTATCACCATTGTTAAGTTTCTCCGAATCCTGGTGACGCCGATGTGCACGCGCGATCTTATTCAAAGTCTTGAAGGAAATTAAACGGAGGTAGATTATGTACTATGTTTAATGCGTTTATCTTCTTATTTATAGAACATTTTGTTATCAAAGCAGGTAGGTACATAACTTTAATAATAATGGACCCGCTTTGATACATTTTTATTTATTTGCATTATTATTATGTATTCTGTTTGTTTCGTTTAAATAGTCTAAAGTCGCCACGTGTTTCTTAGCAATGTTTTTATTTAGCTGATCACTCCCCAAGATTTCGAAATAGATATCAGCAATAAAATGTATGTCCAAGCAATGGATACGGGATAATTGATTCTTGAAAGTAATACGCAAAATGTTATTCAAGAAATAAAATATTCATGACGTGTATGTAGGTATGTGATGTTACTGATTTCTTTGGTTACAAATCAAGGCGACTTCCTACACTCAGTTACACATTTTTACATCATAGAATATAAAAAATAACTGTGGTTAGAATTTAGAAAGTGCCTATAAGTATAACTTTCGTTATAAATACAATTTGCTAATGTTGTCCTAATACATAAGTATCTACTTATATGTAATTTCAACTCTTTGTATTACACGAACCAGCCGCCAAGTCATCGAGCATTTATAATAGTTGCTATCAATAGAAGAATTCAGTAATGCTCAAAACTAGACTACTTACGTACGTAATAATTATGTTTTAAATGGAATTCACGAAAATGTACCTTTGCAAATAATACATCGTTATGGTATTTAATTGACAGAGTGCGGTGGTTCCCTACACGCCGGAGCTGGGTATCGATCCACAACAATAATTATAAATCTGAGACAAACAAATATGAGAGGTACTTTGGAAGTAACTAAATAATTATAGTCAAAAGATTTGTGGAAGTTCAAGTGAACTGACCTGCATCGAATAATATGTACTCGTAGGTAACTGATATGCTCATCGTTCAGATTGTTTTGCCGAAACTGTTGTTTGCTCATATATAAATGTATATATTAAATATGATTAATTTTTACTTATATCTCTTTTCCATCATCATCTTCAGAAATTCAACCACAAGGAAACTTTTGTGCAGTGATGAAAGATTTGTTGATGTTACTTGATTGTTTGGTGGTATATTTTCCGCACAGATGCCGTTTGCATGATGCTCGTTGTGCATGAAGACATTAAAAATAAGACGTGTTTCCAATTCTGATACTGACGAATACAATAGGAAAGCAGAGAAATAAAAAAAAGCAAGTAATATGTAGTATAACAAATTAAAGGGAAATCGTCAGTAAAATAATTACATCCAAACCTCTAAATACATAGATGGTGACGTGCATTACTTGCTCAGTGCATTGTTAAGCAATAGAATATATTTCAAGAGGCTAGAAAATATACAGACGTCAAATAAAAGAACTTGACATTTTGTAGGTTCGTCGTAAAACACAAAATGCCGGAGTGAGAAAACAAAGAGAGTAATTTTATTAATTTCAACAGAGGAAAAAAATCTTCATTGAAGACCTATAAATAGTAGGTTGAAGTACGCGCAGATGTATTAATACATCACGATATTATATTGATTTATGTGTTGAATTTTTTTAAGTGTATTGACTTTTAATGAAATTTATAAATAATAAAAATATTGTAATATTTTTAAGCTATTGCATAGCTTCTATCGCGAGCCTTGTGCGTGGAGACCGAATCCAGACATTCCGTAACGAAAATAACCTAACACCCCCCACTCCGACCGGCACAGCGGTGATACTATATTTGATCAGCGCCTCTACAGTGCGTAAAAGGAACTAAATTTTGGCAGAAAAAAGGTAAAAAGGTAAGGCATAAGTTGATAAAATATGCTATGTATTAGCTTTACAGCGGGACATCAGCAGCACCAAAAGTCTCAAGGATGCATTGCCTGCCTTTGATGAGGGATTAGAGAACGTGAGCCGTCTGCTCGGGCCATTTTATCCCAAAAAACTAATGGATACTTAAACAGGTGGCTCTCCGACCTGTAGACGTCGCGAAAAATCTAGATATGTAATGAAAATAATAAATTATTTTCTTGGACTTATGTCCATAAAAATCAATGAGCCCCAGCGAAGGCTATAGTTATATCAGAAATAGGTACCTAAGTAGTAAATCAGTATCAGTACTCAGTACTAATATTATAAATGTGAAAGTAACTCTGTCTGTCTGTCTGTCTGTTACGCTTTCACGCCAAAACTACTGGACCGATTTGAATGAAATTTGGTATGGAAATAGTTTGAGACCCGGGAAAAAACATAGGATAGTCTTTATCCAACTGCGCAAAAAGAGGTTAATGTTTTTGCGCGATAACCGACATACGCGCGGGCGGAGCCGCGCCCGGAAAGCTAGTCTAATATATATACAAATCTCGTGTCACAGTGTTTGAAACAAAACTCCTTCGAAACGGCTTGACCAATTCCTAGGAAATTGTGTGTGTATTCATTATGTCTGAGAATAGGACGTAAATTATTTTTCAAATCGGTATAAAACCTTTTTCCATTTTTATTTGCCTATATGGCAAAACAGCGTTTGTCGGGTCAGCTAGTATATAATAATTTTACATCCTTGGTTAAAGTATTTATCTCGAATTACACTGGCTACAAAAAAATGGAAATAGATAATTGATTATACGAAAGAGAGAGCCTATCACTTATATTATAGGCAACTGACGTGCGTTGATACGCTACATTGCTATTAAATTAAGCGCAGGCGTCGATACTTATTCAAGTACTTTCAACAGTTTCAACACATTTTAATGTATATCTCAGTCATTTTGAAAAAAATCCAAAAACTGAATCGACAAAAAGAAATTATGAACTTATCAAACCTGCTCACAAAATTTCGTGAGAATTGGTTGAGAAATGCAACCTGTAGAGGAGAACAACCGGACATACGAATGCATTTTTGTCGAAGTTGAAGCAGAGACGCTTCGCTCGAACTAAGTTCTCACTCAGTCAATTAATTAAGTAGGTTAAAATGTATACTGGTTTACTATTGACTCGCATAAAATTCATTATCATATTATTCTAATAATTTAGATATTGATTCTTTAAATGAACATTTCTCTTTATCTTCCAATATAATGGACTTAGATAAAAATATAACGTTACAACGTCTTTCTACCATTTCAACTCCTGACCATCAACCATTTTTCTTTAGTCAATTTTCCGCTTGTGATGTTAAGAGGAGCATATTGTCTATCACTTCCAATGCCGTTGGAACAGACGGCATTAGTCGAAACATGATAGTTCCTATCCTTGATATTATACTTCCTATCCTTTGCCATATCCTAAACAATTCCATATCAAATGCTACAGTCCCTTCAAGATGGAAGGAAGCACAAATTATTCCCTTACCGAAGAAACTAAATCCAAAATCATTTTCTGAATACCGTCCAATATCCATACTTCCTTTTCTGTCCAAAGTCCTTGAGCGTCTAGTTCACAAACAATTAAACTCATTCCTTATTCATCACCAACTCCTTAATCCTTTCCAATCTGGTATTCGACCTGGACATAGTACAACGACGGCTCTAGTAAAAATAACCGAATACATTCGTTTTGGTATGGAAAACAAAGAGTTAATTTTGCTGACTTTGCTTGACTTCAGCAACGCATTCAACACTGTTGACTCTGACGTCCTTCTCGCTCTACTTCGCTCCATTAACATATCTCCAACGGCGATTGACTGGTTTCATAGTTATCTGTCTGGTCACCAACAGCGGGTTCGCCTTCATGAGTCTGTGTCCTCTTGGTGTGATATCACTGTCGGTGTGCCTCAAGGCGGCGTATTATCTCCTGTTCTTTTCGCAATTTTTATAAACACTATATCTCAACGTCTTACTTCTTCCTACCAACTCTATGCAGACGATCTCCAAATTTACTCCCAAGCCCTACTTAGCCGTTTAGATGAAGCAGTTAATATGGTAAATAATTATTTATGTTACATTTCGGACTGGAGTAAATCATACGGTCAAACAGTAAATTCACTCAAAACATTTTAGGCAGTTCACGGACTATTTGTAAAATAAATTGGGACAATTTACCAAATATTTTCTTTGAGGGTGTGAAAATTCCGTACAGCAAAACAGTAAAAAATCTTGGGATTATTTTTGATGAATGCCTTACCTGGATCCTACAATTGCAAACCGTTAGCCGTAAAACGTTTGCTGCCGCAGGTTCACTCAGAAGACTAAGAAACTTTTTGCCAACATCCACTAAAGTTGCGCTTGCACAGTCTCTTGTTACCGATTCTTGATTATACAGACGCCTGCTATTTAGACCTTACGGAGGACCAGCTTAACAAACTTGTGCGTCTTCAAAACTTTTCAATTAGGTTCATATTTGGCTTGCGCAAATACGACCACGTTTCTGAATTTCGCACCAAGCTCAAGTGGCTTCCTATACGACGTCGCCGGAATGCTCACATCCTATCTCTTCTCTACAATATTTTGTTCAACCCTTCTTCACCCCAGTACCTTAAAGAGCGTTTTGATTACCTTAATGCCTCTAATTCTCTTTGCTTACGGTCATCAGATAATCTTATGCTTCAATTTCCCTCCACACACTACCTCGTTTTATGACCGTTCGTTTTCGGTCGAAGCCGTCAGACTCTGGAATGCATTGCCACTTGATACCAAACGAGCTCCGTCCTTAAATGTTTTTAAAGACAAAGTTAAAGCTTTTTACTAGTCGTGCTAGCATAAGCTCCATACATGTAAACATCATAGTTATGTACTGTATTTGTATATTTGTATATATGTATGTATTTTTGTATGTATATGTATATATTATGTAAGAATGCATTAATTATCTATATTGTATATTATATTGTAGATATTTATAAATATCAATACTATTAGGGATATTGTACACCGCCATCCCTTGTCAAAACTTGCTCCTCTCCAAAGGTTATTGTTTACTATTATAAGCTAAATATTTTTAATGTTGGTATAGTTTAAGGTGTTCAATAAAGAGTTTATCTATCTATCTATCTATATTGCGCCATAATTTGATCTATCCTTATGATGTATAAACTAAAGCATAATGGAAATAATGCATACTTGAATGTTTTGACATAAATTTACCATACTATAGATACCTACCATGATAATAACCAGGCATATTAATCTTTAGAATAATATATCAAATGCATAATTATATAAAAGAAAGGGATAAGAGAGAGTTACCCTCAGGTGAAAATTCACGTGGGTGGGAGTAGTTCAGTAAAGTAGAAGTGGGGGTTAGGTAGAAATTAAAATAAGGTTTGGTGGAGGTACAGGTGGGAGCAAATATTGTGGTTTGTTGAAGTAAGGGTAGGAGTAAGGTAAGGTAGCCATAGCTTAGGGTAAGATTAAATCAATTTTAGCAAAATAAAATAAGGGAAGCAAATCTTAGTCCATGCGAGCGCAGCCGTGGGAGCTAAGCAAGTTCAATAACCTTATATCATGTTTTGTGACTATACATAGTCACAAAACATGATATAAAGAACCAGATTAACTAAAAAAACTATCAGAGTAAGCTTTTCTATATGCGAAATAGTATTCATTAGAAGATAATTCCTGTAATACGTCTGACAGATTCACATAGCAAGTGCGTTTATCATTATTCAGGCGCTAGAACTGTCATAACATAAGTTAACATATTTTACAAATTATTGGAGTGCAAAATTTTATGCCCATGGTGGGGAACGAACCCGCGTCCTCCGATTTCGCGCCGGATGCCTGGCATAACATTTTGTACTCCAATAATTTGTAAAATATGATTTTAGCTTAGGACGCGATAGTGCTTGTAATCATAATATTTAGAAATAAGTTAACATAACTCATAACGTAACGTTATAAGGTGTCCGATATTATTAGCATTGATTTGTTACGAACAGAACATCATGCGAAAGGTGATTGTGTAACATTTTGCTAACCTTACTTAATGCATAATTAGTGGTATAGTGATGTCAAAAGATAATAATATAATAATATGAATGAATAAATTGATAAATCAATTAAATAATAATATTGGTGCCCCAACAATTTAAAAAAATCGGAGAAGTGCGAGTCGGACTCGCGCACGAAGGGTTCCGTACCTACCATTAGCTATACAACAATAGACTTCATATTTTAAGTTTTTTTTTGTTTTAACGTGCGCGAGTCCGACTCGCACTTCGCCAACTTTTTGTATTTGTTGTTATAGCGGCAACAGAAATACATCAACTGTGAAAATTTCAACTTTTTTTTTTAAACTTTTCCCTTTTAACTGCGTCACGTATGCATGGTACGTATAATCTTCTTTGTACGTATGATAATTTGGTAAAGAAAGACTTTTGTCGTATACTGTACTTAGTGAAAATAGCACACAAAAAAAATATACTAAATTTATTACAATCGGGGGCGTCAGCCACAGGTGCGTCGACCACTGTGGGCCTAAGCCACGAACCCGGACGGACAGCAAAGTCTCAGTAATAGGGTCCCGTTTTTACCCTTTGGGTACGGAATCCTAAAAACCGGCTAAGTGCGAGCGGGACCCGTTCCATATCATTATCAGTAACCTAATCTTACAGACACTTTTCGCAGTGTCCGATTGAGCTGGGTAGGTACGTCCCTGTCCTAGGTAGGTACGAATCCCAAATAGTGATCTCATCAATTGTTTATTTTTAAAGTAAATATAGAACTAAATAATCGGTGAATATTTCAAGTTTCTACCTGTTTTCATTATTATTATTTTTAGGAAATAAACGGCGAAAACCTCTTTTATTGTATGGGAGCGCCCTTAATAATTTATTTTATTTTAATTAATTATATTTAAAGCACAAACTAAAACTAAATATTCTGTGAATAGTTAAAGCGTCTACCTGTCACCGTTATTAGTATCGAGCAAGAAACGGTAAAAAAATCAAGTTTGTTGCCATTAAATATATATTTTATTTTATTTCTAGTATTTGTTGGAATAGCGGCAATAGAAGTACATCATCTGTAAAAAATTCAACTGTCTAGCTATCACCGTTCTTGAGATACAGCCTGGTGACAGACGGACGGATGGACGGACAGCGAAGTCTCAGTAATAGGATCCCGTTTTTACCCTTTGGGTACGGAACCCTGAAAACATAAAACAAATATAGGCGGTATGGTGATGTCAAAAGATAGGATGAATAGTTGATTAACATGTCATTGTTGAATATTAATTTGGTTTTGGATGGACAGGAAGAAGAAAGTTATAAATTGACGTGAAGAATGTTATGTTTGTATAAAACAGTGTAGTATTGTATAGTACAGAGATGACAAAAGCTATAATCACAGATTACGTATATTAATATTGTGCCGACCGATTATTTTTGTTGGATAAGGACAGAAAGTAGATTTTTTTATTGTTTGTAAAATTAAATGCTCCTTACGGGGCAATGGCATGGACCGAGCATTCTGGACACACTTCCAATTATTGTCAATGTGCTGGAGCATTGCTGGACTATAAAAATATAATTACCTAATACTAATTTATAGTAATATATGCCTGCAAATCCTATATATATAGTCAACGGATCGTAGTAGCAGCTGCAGTATCGTAATCGTATGTAGTTTACTACTGTACATTCAATAGCGGCATACCTCTGTGAAAAAGCTTTAAGTTGTCGCACAAATATAATCAGTACTATAATATTATAAGTACTATATAATATTATAAATGCGAAAGTAACTCTGTCTGTCTGTCTGTCTGTCTGTTACGCTTTCACGCCAAAACTACTGGACCGATTTGAATGAAATTTGGTATGGAGATAGTTTGAGACCCGGGAAAAACATAGGATAGTTTTTATCCGACTGCGCAAAAAGAGGTTAATGTTTTCGCGCGATAACCGACATACGCGCGGGCGGAGCCGCGCCCGGAAAGCTAGTAAGGAAATAAAATCTTCCAAAACTGATGGAGGACGATTCACTGACAACGATTCTCATTCGGCTCGAAGGACCAATCATAAACTACCTACTTATTATAACAAAAGTGGTAGGTATGTAGGATTATGCGAGGTTTACAAGAAGTACATTTGTCGAAGTAAAGGTCAAAACAGCATCGTGCTGTATCATATTATGTGCAGGCCTTTCACCTGTAATTGCGTTATTCTTAGTGGCAGCGTAGGTATCTCTTTTACAACTCCTTTTAATAATGTTTGTTATGAGAGCTATACAAAAAGCAATACCTTAAAGGGCAGGCCGCCAATACAAGTAATGAGTAGATAGTTACCTATTAAAGAATTTAATACTGATATTGCGTCTTAGGGTTGTAGTATCGAATTAACTATATAGTGGCGCTAAATATTGTAAAGAACAGCGCAACCTACCAAAAAACATATAAGAAAAAGGTGCAAATGGGGTAAAATCAAAGCTAAGGCTTTGCGGAGGATCGGTAGGTCCATCACCGCTACCTGGCTTCATAGTGACTACAGTGTAATCTACGGATTCGGCGACCACCTGTGCGAGTGTTGGAGCGGCCAGCTTGCGCGGATTACCCGACTTTTGGGGAGAATTCTTAAATTGAGTTGTACAAATAACATGTAAAGATGCTGACTGCTGGTCATCTAGAAATTAATGGGTTTATTAATGTAGACCTGTTATATCGTCATGTAACACTAAAAGTAATACTACCTAATTAATTTCCTGCACAGTTTACGAATATCTTCTTCTCTCTCTATAGCTACTTGTCTTCTGTCCCCCAGGTTAAGAAACGCCTGAAAGCATGGTAGGTATATCAAGAATAGGCAAAACGTAACTAAAATGTTTGGCGAACGGAACACATACTTATAATTTAAAATGGGACTTAAAAGCGATGATAATAAAAATATTATATAACTTTTGATGGAAGTCACGAGCGGATTGCCACTTGGTCGAAACGAGGAGCGGCCACAGAATAACTATTAGTACCTTACTTGTAGGTATACAATGTTTTGATAGAGATTAAGTCTCGTTTAATACCTTTATCTCGGCAAATAGGTACTTGTCAGAAAATAATTCTTAACATTTTATTGAAAATCTATTGTAAATACTTACCTAATTGGTTTATGAAACATCACCTCGGCTTCATTACTATTACCCGAAATATAATATTGCTGTGATATAACATTAACAACTATTATTTTTTACTGACTTCAAAAAGGAAGAAAGTTCTCAATTATTTTTCTCAAAATGTATCTATTTCGTTCCTTAATATATTTATTTAACAATAAGACGTCAGTTATATTATCTTCTCTTCCTCTTCTTTCACACTAGGTAAGTAGGTATATTTTTTTTACGGTGGATGTTCAACTGTTCAGTATCATAATATTATTCCTTAAGCAATTATTTATAAGCGTGATGTGGATGTACATCATATATGAAAATTAATTAACAGTTATAGTCAAATCCATTACCTACATGCTACACGTATTAATTATGATCTTCTTGCAGCCCTTCTTTCATATATTTAGCTTGTATCCTGGAGACTGACTCATAAGTTCACAACACGTCAACTTTCCTTAAAAGAAGCTATTAACGCACCGCCGATTTTTCCAGCAAAAATTCCCCAGGTTGTATTCGCCCGCCGCGTCGAGGCAGCGTCACTTCGTGCGCTCGCCACCCCACCTGCCGCCGGCCGGCGCGTTCAGTCGCCCACCCGCGCCCGCTCTGCTCGCTCGTTCCGCTCAGAGCGCCCGACTACGACACGTCATCAAACTTTCCAAACAGTTCCACTTTCATCGCGTTCCAAAAACAGTGTGTGTGATTTTCTGTGTGTGCAGTGTTGATGTGGTTTGAGGTGAAGTGAAGATGCGGGGCGCCTGGCAGGCGTTCTGCCTGCTGCTGCTGGCTGCTGCCACCGCGGCTCAGCAAGAAACAAGACATTTATCAGGTCAGTCGCTGCAAACTTTTTACAAGTTCCTAGTTCGAAAACCTACCCTCAAATTTAAATCTACAGATGTATCATTGGAAGGAAATTTAAAAATGAACGTACACGTCAAGCTAACGGTAAACAATACGAATATTGTCTTAGCCCACTTTCCGAAATGTAAATTTGGCGTGAGACCTACAATTCCTAGCACCGCTAACTTTAACTTAACAGTTAAGTTGATCTTCAGTTGCAAGTTTTTACTAGGTCTCGTCTGAATCTAGAACAATGTTAATACTCGTATGAGTTTAAAGGAAGGTGTTGTAGGCATTTTAAGAAAAAAGCGGTCATTGCAGATTGCAGTGCAGTCAATGTGTAGTACCTATTTAATGGTCACGTTTCATGTGGGGAAAGTGTGCCACCAAAAAGGCAAATTTAGAAGCAAAATGATTGTCCTTTTTATTCTGTGATTGTGGTAGGATTTTATCGTAATTTCCTACAATTATCAACGAGAAGGAATTATTGTAGGGCAATTTTAAACGAGAAAGAATTATTGCAGGGGAATCTTAAACGAGAAGGAATTATTCATGTATAATCTAAGGAGTTTTTGCCAGTGATTTGAAATATATAGATTAGTTATATCCGAACACCACTGCTCTAAAAGCTTACTAGAATTTACCTATATACATACCTACGCACATGTATATGCAGTTTGTAATGACAAGGAAAGAACGCTCAAATAATATGCGTCATATCTGTTGTTAGAAAGAGATAAATAAGCAATTCGTGTTACCACCGAACCGCCACGAGACGTTCCGATCACCATTATGCTGCGATCTCTTTCACTCTCTCACACCAAACGATACACATATCTCGCTCATCCGTTTCATTGAGATTAGTTCCTAAGATAAAACAAAATGACGATATTTTCTATTTCATCAATAAAAGCAATAATTACGCGTGAAATGAAACAGTTTTCTTATCTCTCACAGTGCCTGTATAATTGGTGCAGTCTAAAGACACAAGAAAGGCATATTGTCCACAGATTATTCCTAAAAAACACGATTAGCGGCGATGTATTCACCGGACGCTTGGAAGTGCAAGACTGGTAGTGACTCAGGTGATTACCTTGAATTCGTCTAGTAAATATGGAGGCCATACAACACATCTACAGGTAAAAAAATCTTAGGTTTTTGCTAATTGTCAGTAAAAAGCTTTCAGTGGTGAATATATCAACCAAATCACTTTAAAATTTGTAGTTAAAATAAAATAAAGTAATACCTACTTACCTAATACATTATTCCGACCTATACCTACTTGTCTTACGAATGAGTTAGTGAACAATAGATTAGATTAGAATGGCTGTTCCTAAACAGTTTTTTATAACAAGAAAAAACCACAGACAATGGGTAAGTTTGGTATTGTATCGGTAAGGTAGGTAGGTACCTACCTATCTAAATAATTCCATAGGTTGAATAGTGGGACAGCAATGTGGGTGCGTCACTCACAATTGTATGTGTATAATTTATAGTACATTGAACTTACTAAAATTTTATATTTTTATAATAATGCAATCAAGTGTTGAACTTGTAATCTTATTGATTCGCCTATTAGCACATGTGGCAAACCTACTTGTCGTATGTAACCTACCTACCTTCCTATGTAATAATAAATAGGTACTTCCCAGAATTTCTGAAAATTGTGCAATAATGGAGAACTTATAAAAGTGGAAGACTTATTTCTTACCGAATAAACCTATTACGCTCTTTTTTGTGATTTATTAGCAAAAGAAATAATAGATAAATAGTTAATTAGAAGGTTCATGAATAATTTTTACGTGTTCTAATTAAGTTATGCTACGGCTAAATAAATATTTAAGAACTTAAATAAAAAGCTAGCAGCTAGACAAAAATGCGCGTTGAACTCTTTTCAATAGACAAAGAGCGCGCGCGCTGCTTATTAAAATTATTTTATACAAATAAAATCGTAATATAGGTAATTGTGATAAATCGTTTTTTTTCTCGTTTTTTATTAGATTTCTATTTTTTGTCGAATATGAGATGCATACGGATTTAAGAAGATTAGGTTACATATGTATTTCATTAGATTTTTTTAATCCATAAGTTGCTCTAAGAACTTGATTAGGTTCTTTGTATATATTTATACATACATAATAAAGTTCGTACTTTATCATATAAACTGGTGTAGTTGTGAACTGATTTGTAATGACATAATAAAAGATCATCAGTACGTTTCATGCTTTGATGGTATTGTCGTTTTCCATGCCTGGTTTAAGAATATCAGGGTAGTGGCATATCCTCCTGCGCACTGGTGTCGCTAAAAGGTGACAAAAATGAGCACAGTGCCATTACTCACGTTGAATTGAGTAGGGTGTTGCTGTACACACCACAAGAAATTTCGAAGAAGTGTTTTCGTTATATGTGAGCTGCCTCTGAAAGCGAAGCCGAAATTATTTACACATGCTTTTGTGTAAGATGTAATGTAGTACCTATATATATTGCACCGACTCTATATACGTGGGATAAAGAGATGATAGTTTCATCATATTGCCGTTTTATCTCGCCGAATAAGGTAGTAAAGCAGCTTTCTGTAATCTCATAGCAATTAGGTAGGTATTTATTCTAACATTCATAGATCATTTTCAAGTCCCGTAAAATTCTTCACCTTTGCCGATAGGACAAAACTGTGCCTAAAATGAATGAAATAAGTAATATTTGTTTAAGGATCCACCCCAGAAAAAGTATCATTGCCATTGGAAACACTTATTAGACATAATTATTATCTGTATACATTAAAAAATGAAGTATCCGTGGCAATCATTGGCAGGTCATCAAAGGCGCCTACGCGTTTTGTTAAAAAAATATGTTTTATGTTTTTACACTTTACTTCATTACTCAGAAAAGGTTAACAAAAGGGAAACGTGCTAATTTTTTTTACTAACGTATGCAGCGCTACTGGACCTTTGAATCAAAGAAGGAAATGTTGTGTATGGTGGTGGGTGATTAATTTATCACAACACTGTCTGGGCTAAGGGTTGTCACTATTTGCCGGTTTTTATCGGTACCTACCTACACGACTAAGTGTAACGATTTCTTGAAGCTATAATTGTAATGTTACTTTTTAATGTATTTGAGCCGTTTGTTGTAAAGACGTTGGGTCCGTGGGGACCATGCTGCGCACGCTGCCAACTGGGAGTGGGCTGGAGCATTTGGACTGCCTATGAGTCTGCTATGACTTATAGGTTGTCTAAATACTTTTATTGTAGTAGCTGTGGTATTGTATATAGTTCGTAGTATATTCAATTAAGGAATACAGCCGAAAAATAAAAAAGATACTTAAATCTGAATTATATAGCGTATACCCATTACTTTCTTTATTGAAGAATAATTTACAAAAAACCTGTAAAAGATAGACAAACTTGCAACATTTTACGTAACCTAGGTAGGTAGTAGATAAGTATTCAGTGCGGCGAGATCTCATAAATTAGAATAGTGTATTATTTATTCCATATTCACGATATAACTCAAACAAATCTCAAGGTGAATATCCTACGAATATAAATCAAACGGTGGTGTGTCAGATTGTAAGTGGTCAACAATAAAACACAATTGACAACGTGAAGAATACCTACCTACTCCACGATACACGATGATGTGACATTGACCGCCGGAAGTCGGTGAGTCGACGTGCTTACCCGCTCAATTACCTGCTTCCGGTAACGTTTTCGAACTAAAATCAGCCGTACCAATTAAAGAGATGGGGTTTAAAACGGCGCGCGCGCGAGAGAGCTAGCAAAAGAGGATAAAGTTACAAAAAATAATTTTTACGCTTCGTGCTTTAAATAAAATATACACAACATTTTGCAAGATAGTATTTCAAACATTATCATTTTTAGCTGCACTTTATGGCTTTAAAAATAGTGAAATGAAGGCTGTATTTACTTGTTAATTAGTATCACATGCTTCATAATACTTGTTACACTTTTGTGTAATTTTTTGTAATTTCAGTACTATAATCTTACAGCAGTGCCTACTCAGAATCATCAAACTTATATTACCTGGCATTGCAGCTCACAAACATTTAACGATTTCCACAATTTCTTTTTGTTACAATAGTCGGTGAAAGTACACTTCTCAAGTTTCATTGTAATTATTATCACCGCGTTTGCCTACTTTTTAATAAAACTCATCGCACTCTTGCGGTATTTTTAATTTTTCTTGCAGACTAGGAAATCTCGTCTTACTGTTTATTTATACAAGGAAATGTCTCGGTTCCTTGTTACTTTGTGTTGTTTATGTTTTCCTTGTTTTTATTGTTTTAACTTCATCTCCTTGTCCGAAGATTTAGAAACAGCCCAAATTCGTGATTCATTGAATATACTTAGATATCGTAACTTGTCTATTTTTCTGTTATAGAGTGGCAATTAGCCAGCCCGTGGGATACTGGGCTAGAATGTCACCGGGGCGGGATTACAGTCTATTTACGTGGGTCTCGCAAGAGTCGACTAAAAGTTAAATACTGGATGGTGGACAGCAGACCTATCTTACATTGCAATCCCAACGCCTGCCAAGCGTGGGGGTCATGAAAAACCCCCCTCAACGAGGGAGGCTGTGTTCAGCAGTAGACAATCCATCTAGTGCAGTACATTAAATAAGAAGACCCCCGCGAAATGGAAAGGGGTGACCGTCGTTTCTAAAGTCCAGTTGCAATACTTGGGGTTTGCATATTCGTTGCCTATATATAGGTACATTACTCAAACGGTACCCCGCAGGTCACTTTTCTTTAAATGGTCCATATTTTAGCTCCACGGAAAGATGCCATTTAACATCTAACAGGTGACAAAAAAGATCTCTGCTACAGACTGTTTCAGGGACCCCTGTGTCCAACAGGTGATAATGTATGGAGATAATCTAGTCTCTGTTAGGTTACACATAATTGCTTGAAAAGATCGCTTGGAAGAGATCGCTGTTAGTTAAGTTGCCCATTTGCACTTTTTACCTGATTTAGTCTTCTTCTTATAATTGATGAATGGTGAGACGAGCAGTCAACTCTTGTCAAAGACTCTTGTCCTGTTTTTCCTCTGGCTACACAAATGTAGTAAAAATACAAGATATCTTCGAGTTGAGAAATAAAAAATGTGTAATTTAATTAGATTGCGTTTGGCAACTTTTTGAAGGTGATTTATTTAATTGTTATTATCGATTGCCTATTTATTTGATGTGCATTTTGTGCATTTTAAACTTCAAGCTTCTATCTCAAAGACTTTCAATGGTCGTAATATGTAGATATTATATCTTTCAATTTCTCAAACAAATAAAATAGAATAGACAAAGATGAACAAGCGTAATCAAATGTTCCTAGACAAAAAACTTTTGGTAAAACTTCTGTTGTCCATAAGCACCTGCGGCAAAACATCTTAATTGGAATTAACTCAGCTAAACTTTCCCTTTTAGTTTTAATTTAAGTAGATACTATATAAACTCTTATTTCATTTCTTCTTTTCAATTCATAATTTTCCGACTAATCGATTCATATATTGCACATAAGGGATTTTGCTGAATATAAGTACAGGTAATCAATGCTTATTGAATTATTCCAACGCTAAAACCAATATTTAACAAACTCCGCATATATTCCTTACACTGATCATTTTATCTAAGCACCTGTTTTATCTCGCTCGTTCAAATGGTGTGTGAAAGGGAGGGGTGTTGCGAAACAAGTTCTGCCGGTCTTTCCTTGAACTTGACAAACCGCTAGGCGACCGGACTCCAGTGGTCCACTGATAACATTGATGTGCTACTTGCTTGTTTGCTACTTCGCTGTTTTAAGCATATTTATGGTAAAAATATATGTATGGAACATTCTAGAATATTTTTTGTTCAAGTGAGTTTTTGTGTTAATAGACTAGAATAGACGTAGTCAACTATATTCTTTCAAAAAGCGGTGATGTAGATGAACATTTTAGTATGGTTGTCCGAGGAGAATCGATATCAACAATTTTCTCCCTGGCGTAGGGTCTTTCTTCTTTGAAAATCATCTCAATATTCTCAATATGTGATCGAAGGTGGGAGCAAGCTAGATTTAGAAACGTGTCAGGTTCTCATGGACCGCCGATACTCACCGTGATTTACTTTAATATTTTATTTACTTGAAGTAACTGGACTTGTAAGGTCATTGTAGATTACAGCAGTTGCATGTTTTGTGAGCTGAAAAAGAGGAGAAAAATTGAAACTGGGGCTAACAGGAAAATTAAAGTGATGCATAAATACAAATTTACGAGAGGAAAAATTTAAGTCATGTGCGGGATTCGAACCCGCGTCCATCCACCCCTTTAGCCGGGGTATGCTCTAATCCAATTGAGTTTACATGACGATGAGTCCATAACTCAAATTTTTCCTATCGTTTTTTTTAACCATTGTATTGGGATGGAGCGACATCTATAGTTCAACTTACGCTGTACTACAAACAAGACTAATTGTGCAATTAGCTTTAAACTTGTTTATGATAACGCAACCATATAATTTTTTTATGTTTGCAATCAATAACGCATGCTCTGCGGATTACATTACAAAATTACAAGTTTACGAGAGGAAAAATTTAAGTCATGTGCGGGATTCGAACCCGCGTCCATCCACCCCTTTAGCCGGGATATGCTCTAATCCAATTGAGCTAACATGAGTCCATAACTCAATTTTTTCCTATCGTTCTCTTTAACCATCGTATTGGGCTGGGGCGACATCTATAGTTATCGACTATAGTGAGCGACATCAGACGTAAATTTGCAATTTTGTAATGTAATACGCAGAGCATGCGTTAAAGCAAACATAAAAATATTTAAATTACTCAAATGTAATTTTTTTAAGGGTGTTGTACCAATACAGTGTCATGAAAGTAAAAAAATAACTAATGTAAAAAACGAAGGGATAAGATTTTTCTAGAGATGCACCTACTATGACTCTTGCCGACTAGCCTCATATAACATTCGGTTGACTATCCAGTTGCAAATGACCGACTAGTCGACCGAACATTGATTTTGATGAAGTTGGGTTGACATTGGCAATAGACGTAATTCTATTACTGCCAACCCACTAAAATTATGTAAAACAAGAGAGCCTACCCATCACATTGTAGTTCTTGTTCTGTTTTCAATCCATATTGCATTTGCCATTTTAGATGACGACTTATTTGCTTAAAAGTACCCGTAATTTAATAAGAATATTAGGTACTTATTTCGCTCAATTTTATTAAGCTTCTTGTGCATAATGAAATATAGATATTATGTCCGGGGTGCTTCATTTACGAACAGCTGAGTCCCTTTTAGCCGCCTTGAGGTGGTGAAAGAGGTGTTAGTTTACTAAGCATATTTACGTTCCTATGTTGTTTATGCGGGCTGGTGTGACTTGAGTAGTTTTTAGAAAAAAATATCATAAGTCAAGTAATTTTAGATAACTACTTGTTGTTCGATGGCTTATAGTGATAGTACTCAATCAATTTCATTTCCATCTCCCTATTTTTTGGAATAGAAATATGAATAAAGTGACCAGTCGCCGACTACAAATATGGCCGCATAGTCGGCTTACCCGGCCAGTCGTTCGGTACAACTCTAGTTTTTTCTGAGTGATGAGTAGGTAATGTGACTCACTTATTTCCTTCTATGGGTAGAAAACATCCAACAAAGTTTTTTTTAACCGGTGGTATGCCTTTATTCAACAAAATACTAATAAAATACGTTTAAAGTTGGTAAGTAAATATTACAAATGTTCATAATTCAGGAAGTGTTCTCAGTGGCTGCTTGCTGCGCAATCGGTAATTATGTGAAAAGTGCAGTTACGGCATTATCCACGCGAGCCGCGGCGCGAGTCGCGTGCTCGAGCGCAACTATTGATCGAAAAGTGTTAACAAATCGGATATCTGATAAATTTCCGGGTTTTCGAAATTGAAAATACACATTTTTTTTGTAATCGCGGCTGTAACTATTTTGATATTGACTTAGGGTTTTACACAATCACACTTATAATTCCAATATTATTAATACGCGTTGGGTGTAGATTGTCTTCTTTCGTGCCGCATTACCTGTACGAATTTTGCCTAAATTTGGTGTATAGATTTTTTAGACCCTGGATCAACACTTAAGAGTTCCTTTCCTGAGAGAAAGATATAACCAATATCATAAAACCGCGGACGAAAGCTTTAAAGAATGTTTCCATGTCACTTACTATGTCATTATTAGGTACCTACCATTCGGTATCCTAAAACCAAAAAAGCAGAAATATGTTTTTTGAGATCACAGCTATAAATAAACTTCACCTTCCGCTGGCGCTACCTGCATGATTTTTTCCTCGCTGCATTGTCAATGTCAAAAAACAGCCTCGCAACGCGATGCCTACTGAATGCGCGTGCGCAAAGAATGTCAACTAACCCTGTACTGAAACCCTTTTACACTACTAACTCAATTCATTCACTAACCATTGACGAGTCCGAATGATGTACGGTACCGCTTTATGGTTAGCAACAGGCAGTGGATGGATGAGTGAGTGAAAGTGTCACGTGGTGCTTTTGGGTCATTGACTGGGATCCGGATAGGTGCGCTGCTGGTGGAAAATTGTTAGATTGTTGGTTGCTAACCGAATGGCGGCGACGAAGAATTAAAGAGTTGATGTTTGTAGACTTTGTAGTTTTATGGGATCCAGTGATTGACATTCTTATAAAAATAAATACATTGGGAGCAGCGAAAGCTTGAAGTTTAAAATAAATAAATGAATAAAGACCATGTTTAGTGATGATAATATACAGAAGTACAGATTGCACTGGGTTACCGAGCTTTGCTCACAATTATATTAATATTCAATATATTCTGTTCATTGGTAATTAAAAAGATGGATTCTTTAATAAGTAGATTTGTAACCGAATGTTTTGATATTTTTGCAATTGGGACATACCTTGAAACTCAAGTTACCCTCTTTCCAGCTTATTTTGAATCAAATGTCAAATCAGAATTCGTTAATATACTTTATATGTCCGAAAGCGCACCTAATAATGAACCATATTATAATCCAAAGGTTGTTAATGTATATAGTACCTTAGGTAAGACTATGCTGTTACCGGTGGAACGACAGATATATACGAATCTTATAAAGGTTTAGTTTTATAACAGATGTATGAAACCCTTTTAGGGTTCGTTTTAATGTGAGAATTTATAATCTGAAAAAGTACTTTAGTAATAGTTACTCTGAGATTATAATTATATTTCGCTAGGTGCTACAGTTAAATGTCGTCTTAAATAACTCACTTAACTATAAGTTTAAGTGCCTCAACTCGAACAAGTTCAAAACCATGAATATTTAATATCCTAACCAGCACGTGCCGATCTTGAGACCGTTAGTGCCTATAGTTAAAGTTACAACTTTGGCGGTTCCACTAGATGTTCATTTAACTTAACCCGAAGTAAAACTTAGTTTGATTGAAGGTAAAAAATGTGCTAGCTCATCGGAAACGGGTTAAAGTTTGGCCTTGGATTTAGGGTTGTAATTGATTGTGGAAGTTTAATCGATGTTTTGTAGCGCAGCTGTGGTGTCGGGGAAGTGAGAAATAGTTTTGTAAGGGGAAAAGTATTGGAAAATTATCTGTAAGTACGCGTCTCCTGTTTTAAAACTAATTATCTGAAAAATGAAGGCATTTTAACATTTGTTTTTTTTTTATTATTACATAGTAGTATAACTTCATAGTTTATTTATCTCTCTGTATGTGCATTTAGAATGAAATATTATGCATTTAGTTACTAAAGACGAGTTCCATATTATAAAATACATATATTCGGATAGAGGAGCACATTGATCCTGCTTATATTTTTATGTTATTTAGCGACGGGACGCACAAGTCGCTCGCCTGAGGGTAAGCGTCATGCCTGTCCATTACAGTTCGCTCTACGTGACACTGCAATGCGCTCCTTGCTCCAAACGTTAGTTCTTATGTCTCATTTGCCCAGTAAATTCACTTTAAATATTAAAGTTGTAATTCCTGAGAAATATTGATATACTTGAGAGGCTCTTATTTAACTTACTGAAAAATACTTAAGCTATATATATCTAATTTTATTGTAAGTAAAATCTGAGCATTTCGCATGCAGTCATGCATTAAACGTTCAAGTAAAAGTGACTTACATTTCTTTAGAACATAATCTCTGTAGTCCGCGTACACAAGATGACAAAAAATATAATCGACAAAAGAGAAAGTGCTGCGTTTACATTTTTGTTCAATTTTTATTCATAACCTAGAAACTATAACGAGCAAATAACGAGGTTTTAAAATGCCGTTCGCAATGGAATATTTCAGTAAGTAATGATTGTCTCAGCTATTACTGTAATGGCGAACGGAGTCGCGGAAAATCACTATAATAGCTGAATTTTGTCGATTTCGTTTATTGTTTGAATTTCATGTCTATGTGAAGGAAGTATGGTTCAATTTGTAGTGTTTATGGTGCATACTGAAAGTGTTTCTGACCTCTGACTTTTAACATGGGAGGTTGGTGAAACTTTCCTCTGCAGATGTTCTCAACCTTTGCCTTTAAAGGTAACTTTATGTTGCAATTCGTCGAGAAAGTTTAATTAATTGTAGAGTTGAATTTTGTACTTTACAATTTTGAGATTAAGCATATAAAGTGTTTGTAATTCACTAAACTTTAAGTCACCCGACATTAATCTCCCAGAAAAGGTTAATGTTCTGCGGGCACTATTAAAAGTAATTTGACCTTTACGTTGTTGCTTGAAATGTACATTGACAATTATTATTAAGACGATTGTATCCATTTAGACATAGCACTCATGAAGACTCCCCACAAAATTAAAACTCTCTGCGTAATAACACGGGTATTGCTTTATATCTGATCAGCCTCTAGAATAGAATAGAACCATTTTTTCGTCGTCTACAATGTAATTTATAAACATATTGGAATGTGAACGACACCTATCAATCTATCATGTCTCATTCATGTTATTCCGACACGCCCTACAATATCTTCAGATTATTGAGCTGGAGATTTAGCTGAAATCTGTTCCCATGGGTATCCCACCAGGTTTCCAAGGCCACTGGAATTTTCCCGCCAAGCAAATGTCCCTGCCACTTCAAATTAACAATATGCCTAGATCCCGTCGGAATTTCTTTAAAATCGGTGTATGAAGATTCGGACAGGGTTGATCAGGTGGTTGACTAACATGATACGTTCCTTTGGTCTTAAAATCATCTTTATCCTAATACGGTAGTGGCTCACAACGCAAATAAAAATATTTTCTTTGTCAGTCCAGTTTTACATGTTTTCAAAAACGATTCAAACAAATAAATTGTGGTGCTCTGAGCGAATTTACAAAATCACATCAAATTCAAATTCATTTATTGCATACGACTGTAGATTATACAAAGTTCTTAAAGTTAAAATTTATCATATACAATCTACCTCATAAAGAGGTGTGCAACATGTTCAAAAGTAATAAAATCGTATTACATGTTCTGTGTAACAGAAATTAGATAGTTACCAAAATTTTATTTATAGCTATTCCATAGTACTGGGTGTGTACCTGTAAAATAAAGATAGATGTATGTATGGAAATAATCAAATAAATACTAAACTATTGATCAGGGGAAAAGTTATATATAAGATGTCCATATTCCTATATAATTATTTTAATGTATTGTACGACACAATTGCTTTTATTGCCCCGAGCTTACACATATCCAACTACCAGTTATTCTGTGGTGTTGTTAACGACGCGTGCCTAAGATTACGGACAACTGACCGATTACCACTCTTTACTCTAACCACTCTCCGAGATTGGTCACGAACGGGTACAGTTACCCTAATAGTGCGTTAGTAGATCACAATGGAGATTTCTGTTTGTAGATTGATATACTATATATAGCTAATAAAAAAGCTATTTTCTAACTTTTAACCCGTTGCCTGCGGAAACCTAATCCATGTTTCGCGAAGGCGTACTTTAGTTATGTCCGTGGAATCTAAAGACCCAACTAAAAATGTAGAAAACTTGCAGTGTTTTATGTAATGTAAACATTTAAGTACTTCGGTACAGGTTTAAGTTATGTCGTAAGAGTTGTAATGTCTCAATCTAAAATTTACATTATATAAATTTGATCGTAAAAATATCAAGTAGTAAAAAAATATAAACATTTGTTATGCCACATATAAAAACATTTCTAAACAATAAGAAGGCAGGTTTCTAAAGTGTAATTTAACTAGAGCAAGTTATTATACATATTTAACTATGCACATGTTAGTGTTGTGATAAATTGTTTTTGTTGTTTGTTGTTTTTTTTTTCATTGTCAAACGCGAACCTATTTTGAATAAAAAAAATATAAAAAAACAACAAAGAATGAGTCTTTTTAATATTGTTAAGTTTGCAATAACGCCTGCTAGGCGATTTACATTACAAAATTAAAAATTTTACGAGGCTAGTTGAGCTAACATAACACAAATTTGTTAGTTTAGCCGGGTATGCTCTAACCGTTAGAGCATACCCGGTTAAAGGGGTGGATGGACGCGGGTTCGAATCCCTCACATGAATATAATTTTTTCTCACGTAAAATTTTTAATTTTGTAAAGAATGAGTCGTTTTACAGTAGTTTTTTTTTTTTAGGTCTGATAGGTTAGCCTTTGGCCACTATCTCACCTGATGGTAAGGGATGATGTTGTCGAAGATGTGGTTCAGGCTAACCTAGAATTACTGGCTGTCAACAATTTTCAAAGTTTCCTAACATCTAATTTTCGGTTGTGTCGATGTCTAAATTGGTAAGTATGCTATGGATATACAGGGTTGCTACTCTTTATTTACGAACAGGATAAAATTTTTATTTGATTGAATTGTAAAATACCCACGAATAATAATCGTAGTAAAATACAAAGAAATACAGGGAATAGAGTCATTGTATCGTTATCCAGAGGCAGTTTGTGTCGCCACTCAAAGGATAACCGTATTATATTCCTTACTCTCTCTATAAATATTATTAAGTGACAAGGTGTTTGAAGATGGCAGCAGGAATACAATGAGAATACACTGTTGAGTGCATGTTGACAGATTCTCTAATTAAGGTTGGTAACTAGTCTTTAACCGGACATCCACTATACACTATGTTATTATTATTTAATTAAATCTTATGATGTAAACTTTAATATTTTAAATGTGGTGTAACAATAAAGAGTTTTCTATTCTATTCTATCTATTCTATTCTATTCTATCCAGGGATACTCAGAAGCGCCACCGCTATATGGTAGATATTCCATTTACCCGAACAAAGCGATTTGCTTCTTCGTTTATTAAACGAACCGCCAGGGAATGGAATACCCTGCCTGAGTCTGTGTTTCCGGTTAAGTACAATATGGGGGTCTTCAAAACCCAAGTGAACAGGTATCTTCTGGGTAAGCGCGCTCCATCATCGACCGCATCATCACTTAACATCAGGTGAGATAGTGGTAAAGTGCTACCCAGTTCGGTATAAAAAAAAAAAAGTTTCATCTGATTTGTTGCCAACCCAAAGAGTACTTGAAGCTTTAAGAAGGATGCATCTTAAAGCTTCAAGTATCAGGAGTACATAGATACTAAGTTACCGTATCGTTTCAGATATGACTTCATTCCACATGGAAACTACATTACTAATTAATTGTCTTAATAACTCATTGTGGTATTTATTCAACAGTGCCACAAGCCGCCACTGCGCCGCGGAATTGTTTAAACAACTGCTCGATCGAATGTCAAAAGAAAGAAACCTAAGTTTTGACATTAAATACTCAAGTGTTTCACAATAACAAGTATTGTGTTGAAAGTTGGAGGTAAATAACTAAATGCTGAAATGATACAGTGTAGGGTAAGGCCGAGGAAGGTTTAGATGGACCGTGCTACAAATTTCAAGAGCTATTATATTATTACTACTCAATAAGTGTTAAAACTTGCCTCCGAAATTTAAGGACCTCTTTACTTCATATGTTAATAAATGAACAAGAGCTTTAAATTTGAGTATCATTTAGTATTTTTTCGCTTTTGCGAGCTGTGTAGGTCAAGCCAGATGTAACTTGTGTGAGATTTAATCTAATGCATTCTAGTTCGATCCTTCTTGTCCCTACACTTTCGAGACGTTTTTATTTAGGCTAGTGGTCTAAACCACTATCTCATGATGTGGTTGAAGATGTAGTCCAAAGAAAGCATATAATACGAACTGGCTCTCAAAGACAGCTGCTATTTACTGATAGATCATTGGGCAGTTTTTCTACTCAAGTTAGGCAGTTAGGAGCCTTTCGCAAAATGCCACACCGCAGAAGCTTAAGCCCTCGGAAGGATTTGAACCATGCATCCCTAGTGTGGCAGTCTAGACTAGTCTTAACCATAACAACAGATAGGACATCATTGCTTCCAATTATTTGTTTTTATAATAATTTATTGTATGTATAATTTTATAAATACAATAAATTATTATAAACAAATAATTGATTTGTTATAAAAGCAAATGTTATATATAAATTAAATTATTGTTTACTGTAAAACTATTGTAAGTACTTATACTTAAAATTAGGGTAACCTGTTATTGGCCTTTTTAGTACATGTAATGAATTATATATATATTTGTAAACACTGTTGATTTCCTGAATAAATAAATAAATAAAAATCTAGCCTCACACCTTACCCTGCTCTTGTCTTTAAATTATGTATTAATTTTTCACAATAACTATGTTAACAAAGAAGGTAAACATCATGAAACTTTACATTTAACGTCGACTGGGCTCGCGTGATGTATTATGTCCTTAAATACCTTTGCGATCTCTCTCAGAAAAGGCCTTCGAGATAGTGGGAAGGTACTGAGTTTTGATGTGATTTGGGGGGTTAGTGGCATACGCACCCAATGTCAACTCCCCCCGTGTCAGTTGCCCACGATCTCAGTTCCCCCCGATAAATTTGATTGAAAGAAATAATTACCATATATTAAATATACCGTTTGCAAAAAAGAGTTTCTCTTGATAATAATATATTTATTACAATATCATAATTGCTAAAATTATATTTAGTCAATTTTTTCGAATGGTTTTTACATCTTGCGTATTAATAACACATACAATTGTGTTATTAAAATGCAAGATTCAAAATTCAAAATGTATGCATACTAGCTAGGTATTATATATCGGGGGAACGGGACTGCGGGTACTGTGAATTAAATTCTATTGTTCTCGTAATCTTTCAATTCTGACGGGTTTAACTATAAATCACCATTCAGTCCAGGGCATTTCTTACAAATTATAAAATTTGGGTTACTGATAACAATAGTCGGCACCCAGAACACAGATGAAAGTGAAAACAGAATTATGCAAAAACTATATATCAGTGCAATTAATTTTTGAAAGGCGTATTTTGAAATTTTTCAAAATTAAAATATTATTGTTGTACTTTAGACATTCCAGCATTCAGAAGGGTGAAACATTATGTAGAAAGCATAGCAAAGATTTGAAAGTTCCAATAACAAATTTCAAGGAACCACTTCATATATTAATCCCCGCAAAATGTAAGCCCCTTGTATTGTTTGATTATATCAAAGATGAAAACAGAATTATCGCATTAACCTTATTGTAAGAGAAATAAAAAATATAACCGCAACAGTGTCCTAAAACAAAGCTTACCAAGGCAATGGTTACTGTTTTGTGGTCTCAGCATGGTGTTATTCATTATAGCTTTCTCCGATCTGGTTAAGCAATAACGGCAGATGTCTACCGTACCGAACTCCAAACAATGATTGCAAAACTAGTAATGAAACATCCCCGACTCATGAATCGATCTTTACCATTATTGCTTCATGATAAAGCGAGACCTCATACAGCACGAGAAACCGTTTTAACCCTACAGGAATTGCGATTAGAAACCATTCGTCACCCTCCGTATTTTTTCATGATTCGGTCAATTTTCTATGTGATAAAAAGTTTTCTTCCCAGGAGGCAGTACAAAATATTTTCACACAGTTTGTAGAATCTAGATCACCAGAGTTCTATCGCAAAAGCATTGATGACATTCTTATTAGATGGCAGCAATTTATGGATAGTGATGGTATGTGGTATTTTAATTAAATAAAAATATTTAATTAAATAAACAATTTCAATTTTTCAGTACAAAACGGCAATTTCATACTTAACCCCTTATAGTATCTAACTTTTAGTTTTTTATTTTAGTAATTTTAAATGTTTTATGATTGTTGATTTCCTTTTATTGAGTGTTTAATATTGTTTTTTTTTTTATATACTTTGTACAATTTTAAGTGATTTATAAATGCTGTTTTTGCCTGCTGTAATGTTAATATTGTTGTTGATATTTACAATGAAACTTTCAAATTAATAAATGATCGTAGAAAATCAGTCTTTCCTTTATATTTCTTATAATTCTTTATTTATTCTTATGCTTGCATAATATATACAGTAAGTTCTTATTATAAGTTTTACAAAGTAAGCTTATCTATGACAAAAATCTCTTCCAACCAACCTAAACTTGTGTGCCCTCATTTTTTAAAATAACTTTAAATACACTTTCGCTGCTGACAGTACAAATCACAAAAAAATATTCGCTCAAAATTTATCGGGGGGAACTGAGATCGTGGGCAACTGACACGGGGGGAGTTGACATTGGGTGCGTATGCCACTAACCCATTTGGGAACCCAGCGAAAGTATATTTAAAGTTATTTAAAACAAACTAAAAGTTAGATACTATAAGGGGTTAAGTATGAAATTGCCGTTTTATACTGAAAATTTGAAATTGTTTTTTTTTTATTAAAATACCACATACCATCACTATCTATAAATTGCTGCCATCTAATAAGAATGAAATCAATGCCTTTGCGATAGAACTCTGGTGATCTAGATTCGACAAACTGTGTGAAAACATTTTGTACTGCCTCCTGGGAAGAAAACTTTTTATCACATAGAAAATTGACCAAATCACGAAAAAATACGGAGGGTGACGAATGGTTTCTAATCGCAATTCCTGTAGAGTTAAAACGGTTTCTCGTTCTGTATGAGGTCTCGCGTTATCATGAAGCAATAATGGTGAAGATCGATTCATGAGTCGGGGATGTTTCATTACTAGTTTTGCAATCATTGTTCGGAGTTCGGTACGGTAGACATCTGCCGTTATTGCTTGACCAGATCGGAGAAAGCTATAGTAAATAACACCATGCTGAGACCACAAAACAGTAACCATTGCCTTGGTAAGCTTTGCTTTAGGACACTGTTGCGGTTATATTTTTTATTTCTCTTACAGTAAGGTTAATGCGATAATTCTGTTTTCATCTTTGATGTAATCAAACAATACAAGGGGCTTACATTTTGCGGGGATTAATATATGAAGTGGTTCCTTGAAATTTGTTATTGGAACTTTCAAATCTTTGCTATGCTTTCTACATAATGTGTTTTTCACCCTTCTGAATGCTGGAATGTCCAAAGTACAACAATAATATTTTAATTTTGAAAAATTTCAAAATACGCCTTTCAAAAATTATTTGCACTGATATATAGTTTTTGCATAATTCTGTTTTCACTTTCATCTGTGTTTCTGGGTGCCGACTATTGTTATCAGTAACCCAAATTTTATAATTTGTAAGAAATGCGCTGGACTGAATGGTGACTTATAGTTAAACCCGTCAGAATTGAAAGATTACGAGAACAATAGAATTTCATTCATAGTACTGGCAGTCCCGTTTCCCCGATATAATACCTAACTAGTATGCATACATTTTGAATTTTGAATCTTGCATTTTAATAACACAATTGTATGTGTTATTAATACGCAAGATATAAAAACCATTCGAAACAATTGACTAAATATAATTTTAGCAATTATGATATTGAAATAAATATATTATTATCAAGAGAAACTCTTTTTTGCTAACGGTACATTTAATATATGGTAGTTATTTCTTTCAATCAAATTTATCGGGGGAACTGAGATCGTGGGCAACTGACACGGGGGGAGTTGACATTGGGTGCGTATGCCACTAACCCACCCATTTAAACTTGCAACAGTATCTTTAAAAAACATGAATACAAACATATTTGTTTGGGGTACACTCTATAACACATATATACACATATATACTTGTATGTAGGTTAAAGATAAGACAATATTACAAATGATTTTAACTAACGTTTTTTTTATTTGATATTATATTAAATATTATATCGTTGCAGTGTAGGTCAAAGAAGCACATCCACAAAATCGTTTACTGGAGAAATTGCCGCGCAAAGAATGCAATAAAAAAAGATATGTTTTGAATTTTATTTATGATAAATGCTTAAAACTTCGTATATAGTCACTTTGTGAAGTCATTTATGTATTTTTCTAACCAAAAAATGAGCGTTATAGAAGTAATTGTGTGTTATATCTCTTGACCACTGAGAATTAAAATATAATTGGTAAGCAAATTATTAATAGTAAACAGACATACGAGTAGATAAAAGGTAGATAAATGTTACTTTCATTGTTACATACTTTTACTGCCTCATAGATGTAACCAATATGTTAATATTCGTTGCCTCAAAAGTCACATTACAAGATTATTTACATTATGGGAATGCCAAGATTATTGAAGGTTTGTTCATTTACTGAATGATAAGTAGTTAATCAGGTACCTATGCAGATATATGCTTATTTTTACTGTTTTCTTATTCTATGATGTACCAGTAGTTACTTCCATGGAGTCTTTTATCCACTGAAATAAAAATGAAACATAGCATTTGGAAATTAAAATATACTTACTTATAGAAACTTAAAAACACAGTCAACTTAATAAAATAAAACGTACTCATTTAAGTAGGCAGAATCAAAGCACGTTTTATTAATCAAAATTTTTTCACTTTCAGAACAGCTCCATTAAGGTAAAGAGAACTATCTGTAGGCTCGAACTGTGCATAAAAGGAGTGACAGGTGGACGGAATGCTGCCTATTTGCATAAATTAAATCAGATCTTTTATTTTGGCACTATCGATTTTTGATTAAGAAATCAAAATCTTAATATATCAAAGTTACACCCTTTGTGTGTCTTGACTCCTTGTGCTCCACGGCGACAATATAACCATCAAGTGTGGTTTTTATTCCGAATAATAGAAGCTGTTTAGTTCTTAATATTTCAATAGTACCAAAGCCAGTTTTCGCATTATCCGTCTAAAACTATTAAAAACCTACCTAAAATACGGATTCCTCGACTATAAAAGTATATAACTTATACGTAAATTATGAGGGTGTTCAACTCAACATCAATGGCTCAGTATACATAGTCACTGTCAGATAATCTATGGTCCAGCACCCATTAGTATCTCCGTCGGATCTCAGCAAATATAGCAAAACTGGTTCCATGTGGCATCCGGACTGTGTGGCAGCCCTACCGCATTCTCCAAGCCGAGATGGTACCACTAGCAGTCTTATAATTACGGAAAATAGTTGGAAAATGTAAACCTATACTAAGAAAATTAAAGTGTGTATGATTCAGTAACAACTTATTTACCAAACATCATTTAGTTCAATATATTCTTACCTCTTTTTTTTACCTGTATTTAGTCGTTTAGAATTTGGTTGTTTGAGCTCTCTCTCTGGAGTGCATATTCAAAGATTCCTAAGAATGCATAAATCTTGAAACAACAATATAACGATTTATACCTTATTTATATATTATGCCATGTTTCAAATGAGGTTGTGTCTACGTTTTACCTAAGCTGAGAAATAAGTAAGGTGAAATGAGATGATATGAAGTCGGTAAGTATAAATGTTCTCGATGGAAGCATGTAGTGCAGGCTGTTGTAGAATATTGGCTACTTTTCAGTTTCAATGGTGGCGTCTTTGGAGAGAAGGATAAGGGGATCATTATATTGGCAAGGTCGGATTGTAGACATAAATTTAATGAGCACAAAAGTTGTAGTTTAATTCATAATAAGCTTAAACGGGGCTCAAACTTTTCGATAATTCCGTATGTCCGTAGATTTAATGTTTCCCTAAATTTAGTTCTAGTAGCAAAACAAATTTTGATGTATAATTTTTGATCAATAATGTTATTCATGTATAATATATTTTTGTTCTGAATGAGTAAATATTATTTAAATATTTTTAGAATGATTACATCACATTAAACCAGACACTAAACTAAACACTGATCTTTTAATTAATAATATTTAGCATTAACTTAGGTTAGGTGAATAGATTAGCAATGCAACAATTAGACTTGATAAATATGCAAAAACAGCAGAATCGTTATCAAATTGCTTAAATACATGTTGAATCATTCAATGTCATTAGTACTCATCATTAAGTGATGTTACCAGTTACCACCATCATTTGCTAAATTAACTATAAACTATAATAAGTTGTATCCTCATTTAATAATGAAGTTAGTAAGTTTGCAGTACTTACATGGTCCACCTAAATTAGACATGCAGTCTTGAAGATAAACAATAAACAAAACATTTATGCAATAACAAAGGACAAATATAGGTAGAAAGCAGATAATTTGTCCCTTTAAATATCGTGACAAATCAGATAAATTCCTGCGAGCATGTTTTGGCGGAAACTGGAAACAAAATCGATAAATGTAGTCGTACACTCATCATCGACTACTAATAAGGTGCAGTTAAGGAAAAAGATTCATATATATGCAAAAAGCTAAATGATGTGTCTAACAAATACTCGGAAATATTCAAAAAGGGGTATTTTTCGAATTTGTTGTTTGAGTTTATCAATAAAATTATTATGATAATTAAGGATACAACTTAAATATGGAGATCTTTCGGTTTCGCCGAAATCCAACACTCAACAGATATGTGTGGTACATTTACATTAACAACTCCCATCGACTCATGAAATCATGGAACTACTTATATTACCAATAAAATTTTATAATTTGTAACTTGGTTTTTCATTAATAGGTAAGTTTATTTTAATAAGACGTAGGTAATTAATTCTATTTATTTATTGTCTAGTATCATTAAATAAGCGAAAAAGTTCCATTTTTTGTAAAAAATTTTTTTTCAATCTTTTTAGTGTAACTCAAAAACGGCTTGACCTATTTTGATAAACGACAAGCATCAGCTTTCAAACAAAAAAGAATTTTCAAAATCGGTTCACCCTATCAAGAGATCTGAGGTAACAAACATAAAAAAAAAAATACATACGAATTGAGAACCTCTTCCTTTTTTGGAAGTCGGTTAAAAAAAGCAAGCAGAGTTGTGTTAAAAAAAGGTACTTAGGTACAAAATATTTCAGAATATGTTTACAATCAATCAATCAATTTATATATTTTTAATCCTGAACTTATTTACTACAATACGCATATTATATTAAAAGCTCATAAATAACATGACAATCAGCTCATTGCATTCTGCCTGCGTGCAGACGTGCTTATAACTGTATAAATTGTGGACAGACGTCTAATAAAGAGTTTTTGACACTGAACGGTCTATACAAAAAAAGTCGCATAATCGCATATACATAGAATATTAAAACATTTAATTTATTTATTACACTTCTTTTACGTTTTAAATACGATTATTGAACTTATTGTTTGTTTATTGTCATGTGCGGGACTATAATTTTTCGTCTTGTTGTAATTATATTTAATAAAAATATTTAGTATCCTGAGGGAAAAACAGATTGTAAAACTTTTGTAAATCTTTATTTCCCGTAATTGAATACAACGAAATTTTGAAACATCGGCAATAACTATGGACTTCCGCACTATTATGCATAATTTGAATCCCACAGTGTCGGGTCTGAGCTTCACCGTAACGTATGTAGTATAGGGTATTTCCCAGCATACTGTCTGGCTAGCTACCACTCTAAAGTAGAATTTCTGTCGAAATTGTCACCAAGCTCCTATCGGTGTGTTCCGGCAGCTTCCTCTTGAGCTATTCATTATTATTTTATTAACCATCGTCGACCACATCATCGCTAAGCAACAGGTGTGACAGGCTAACTTATCGGTTTATAAAAAAAGTAGATAGGTATATGAAGTTCGACGAACATTTTGCGTTTCTCGGATTTCGATAATACCCATGTTTTTTTACTGCTTTTACAACCTGATGGTAAGAGATGCTTTAGTCAATGATGGTAAATAGGCATAACATAGAATGTGCACTGGCCCCAAGGATAGTAGCCGGAACAAAAGGGGATAGGTAGCCATACCCATGTTTAGCTACCTACCCCCTAGGTAGGAAATCTGTCGCAAGGTACGTAACAGTTTGTTCCGGCTACTATCCTTGGGGCCAGTTTCCCACTATAATTTCTCATAATTCCTAACATCCTACAGCTCTACTGAACATAAAATCTTCACATAAATCTATCAGCCATCTGTTATTATTAATGTCTATTTTATTCAATAAATATAATTAAATGACACCGGAAAAGTGATATAAAAAAGGCATTTTTAATTAAGGTCATAAAAAGAAAACTTTGAATACTTCACGATCGAATTAATCATTAAAAAACTCACTTTTTACATATTTTCCGATAGTACCTAAGATTCTTGCATATTCATCTAAGGTTAAAAACAGATTTCCGATGGATGGTGTAGATTTTATTAATATTGTAAATCAGCCCTTAAATCATTAATTATAATCTGACATCCGAATCATGACAAGTGACAAACGTAGTTCGTATTACGTAATAATATGTCAGTGGCAGCCCTAAAGGTAACATAACAAGCTGCGCGCGCGCCTGGCACGGGGCGGCACGGCTGCACCGCGCGCCGCCCGACGACCACGCACACATGTATGCCGCTTGTACAGCCTGTTTACTCGTACGCACGCACACTGACACATCGATCGGTCTGTTGTTAGTTCGCGATGTTTTGCCGTCCTTGTCCACTGACTTTGACTTTGGGTCACTGTTTATGGTGTATTTATATTATAAATTCCTTTGTCATTCGATTGGTTTTTGGGAAAACCTTGTGTTTGTCTATACAATCGGAATCTAACTTAATGTAGACGCGATTTCTGTACAAACGTCGTCCATTAGCTATAGTTGAGCAAAATAGAAAAGCTTTTGGTTTCCTTATCATCTCAATTTGTCACCGCACCTGACTGCTCCTAAAAACCTGACCCGCTCGTCTTTAAATACGAGTAAACTTGGCAACTTCTATCACATATAACCTGAATGAATTAAGTAAATTTTAGTAGGCAATAACGACTAATGTTATAACAAGTTACAACCTAACATATTATGTATGTAGATACAATGATAACAATATATAATTCATACCTATATATTTTTATGTCCAAAATATTCCATGCCTATCAGTTTCTAAAATAATCTAGATTGGACTGTTAATTTAACAAAATATGTTTATTATTTTTGATCAGTAGAAAGAGGCATTTCAGGAGTTGATTAGACTCACAGAAGTGAAAACAATGCAGCGAACAAAACGAGGCCTTATATACTTGTGATTCTACCGAAAACTGGAATGAATTGGATACAAGCTGATTACAATGTTTTTATTATACATAGATATATCCAGCATATTGCTTATTCCCCATTTAAAATGTCAAGTGCAATGTCTGTGTGGCTAACATTTTTGACCTAGTTACCTAATGACACAGATCGGCACTTTGGCATTAATAAAAATTGCAATTGTCTTAAAAATATATACAATGCATATTCGAATGGAGTCATTATATTTAAATACTATTTGTTATTTTTTTTATGTAATGTAGTGGCAAACAAGCAGACGGTCCACCTGTTGTTAAGCAGTTACCGTCGCCTATGGACATATTTTGCAACACCACATTTATTCTGTTAGAGGTTGCCGTTTGAGACCGACAGGCTTGATAACCATTGGAACGATGATAGCTCAGCGATAGTTGGTGTCGGGACTATCCCAGGTTCGAATCCTAGTTCAGCGGATGTGACCTCCACACGTTAGTATGGGAGCTTACATGATTGCCTAGCTACCACCTCCCTATCATTATTTAATAGTAAAAATATTTGTACCTACGTAGTGTATTCAAGGAGCTTTAGATATAGATCTTGGGAAATAAAAATATATTTTTTCTGGTCTATGTACCCATATGTTTGAACGCCTCCATAAGATATATTGTACAGAGTTGATTTTTAGGGTGCCATACCCAAAGGGTTAAAACGTGACCTTATTACTATGACTCCACTGTCCGTCTGCCTGTCTGTCTGTCACAGGCTGTATCTCATAAACCGTGATAGCTAGACAATTGAAATGTTCACACGTCATGTATCTCAGTTGCTGCTATAACAACAGATACAAAAAATCGGCTAAGCGCGAGTCGGACTCACGCACTTGCCGATTTTTATTCTCGTTTTGGGTTACTTATACTGTACACAAAATAATCCTGAGTTTGTTTCATCTCATTACGTATATTCCGTGACATACACTGACAGACATACAATATTCCGTACTGGCCTATTCACGTACCTACCTGTTTGCCGTTGGCGTACGGAATCCGAAAAATAAGTTAAATTTAATAATAAGTTATATTTTATGATTCTACTGAATAGTTTATGTCAAAACATGTTTAGAAAACAAAGACTAAAAGTGAGTTAATGTTGCAAGCATGTCCATTGTTTAATTTAATTTTACAACGAAATGTCAATGTGTTGCAATAACGTGGGAATGATGCTGCTAAAGTGAACTAAAGTTGAACAGTGGGTGACATTTGGAATTTGGGTTAATAAGCATGATACATCATTTCGGCCAGAATTTTCTTCGAAGTGCGATAGAAATAGATCTTACCAACTAGTTAATTAAACTCATTTACGCACCTAGCTTTTGTTTTTATTTTGACAGTATGTATAGATTACCCTTTGACCACTATATCTCAATGATGTCGTTGATAATGGTTCAACCTAGGTACTGTATACGATGACACTTGCCGGAACACATCGTTAGATCCTTAGGAACATATTTCCTACTTGAGGTTGGTAAGTAGCTATCAGCTGGGATCATTAAAATCCCCATCACATTGCTGGATTCGAATCTAGATCCTGGTGTGAACCAGTTCACAGCCGCGCCACTGGTACATCACTGCTTCAAATATGTTTTAAATATTTCTATAATTGTCGCAGAGACAAGATGGAAAATTAAGTAATAGTAGTTTATGCAACTGTCATATAATAGAGGGTATTAAAACACAAGTGTATAGTTTTTTGAAACGAGCCGCAGGCGAGTGTTTTAATACCTAATTATATGCAGTTGCATAAACTACTTTATTTAATCTCATGGCTATAAGCTTTTCTTGACTTTTCTGCCAAGACTATTCGTCAGTTTCGTAGCTGTTTCTAAAATGTCAGTTAGAGTTAAATTATCATCAGTATCGTGGGTGTTGCTTGACATTTTTGCTACTAAAGTTTTATCCAACAAAATATTACACAAATTCGTATGTACGAAATAGGCTCGGAACCAGCGCTCACCATAGATAATGTGTACTTAAATTGAATTGAAACCTCCTTGGTCGGGACACATTGTACTTTAATAATTAAAAAATCGTTTTAAAGCATTGTTTTTTTGGTAGAATAATGCTTTAATTTTCTTAAAGAAGTATGTAAATAAAGTATGCCAATAAAAGTTTGTATATCATTTCATAAATAGAATATACCGAATGAGATTATATAAAGTATATTTTATTATATACATTTCCCTGAACAAGTCTATTGATTTCATAAAAACTGTGAACTAACTTGAAGGTTTCTAAACGCAGTACTTCAAAGAGGCAGCATTTCTTATTAAAACTTCTTCCGTGATGCGAGAATTGTAGCCCTTGCATAAGAGAGCACTGCCAGCTATGCTCGCCGCAGCAGACTCGGCCGTTTGGTCGACCAGCATCGGTAACTGTGCTCTGTGAGGCTTAACGACTAAGCTATACTACGAGTGCTTCAAAAACAAAGCGCGTAGCCGGCGGGGGCGCGGGGGCTGCTCTTTTTCCTCGCCTCCGGCTTTTTAAAAACATTACAGCTAGGGGTACACGTTAACGAACGTCCGATGAAACTGGAATGGCCTTCCCGAGAGAACAGAATCCATTGAACAAAGCAAGTTCGGGGTTGAATGAATCGGTACCGTGTAATCCAACCTACCATATTCATTTACATATATATGTAAATATATCCAGAGGAACTACATATTGTTGTCATTGTTGAAAAAGAAAACTGATAATCGCATCCTATTTTGAAAAAAATATATTTTACGTTTCAATATTCCTTTTATTCATAAAAAATCTAAATAAAATATCTTACTGGATTTGTTTAGGGTAATGGAGTCATCTTTTTGTCCTTTACCAGATTTGAGAAAATCCTTTGTGAAACCTTCATCATTTCCTCAACGTTATACATTTATAATTCTGCTAAGTAGCGTCGTATACAGATGAGACATATGGCTATATACAAATCCAATATCTGCATTGCATACAGGTGGTCCAGAAGTTTCAAAGTAAACCGATCATAGAATTCTGAGAAACAAATACAAGAATGGAAATGAATTAATGTTCAGTATCCAAAGCTATCGCTTTTACTTTTTACCCTTAGGATACGAAGAAATACCATTTTGTTTTTATCCTCGAAAAAAATGAGAATGAATCAGCGAATATTAATTTCCGTAGATTACGCTTGTCGAGCCAATCTTAAAAGACGGCCTTTTACCGCAATGATTGTACAAATTGTGGCTTAGTATTCAAATATGGCGTGAATGGCGAATATGGCAGAATGGCGGAATATGGCGGAGCTGTTATCTTGCCTGTGCAGCCCTTCGTGCAATTGTTGATATAATACAACCTTCAGCGTAACTGGTCCGTTCGTTTGTTTGTCTCATGCCTGGGAATTATGGAAAGCGTCGTTAATGAGAAGACTTTATTAATTTCATGGATTTTTTTCGAGATGATGTAATTGTGGTGTTGTATTTTTTTCTTTTGCATCAACAATCAGTAAATCGCTTTAGAAAACAAACTCCATTTCTATACTCAAGAATCAGTATCTTGAGACTCTTCTCGGAAACGCTCTTGGGATCTCCTGAGGTTGTTCGGGACAAAGCATTCAATTATTATTTTATGTGATGGTGCTGCTCCAGGCCCAAGAACCAGGACTGCACCACATTTTAATGTTTGTAAAAAGAGACAAAGTGAAAATAATTCAACAGATTGGATTTTAATTTTAGTAACAGTAGAAGTCTTTGTGCGAGTTCTTCCAGGGAAGTACTGGCTTGGCATCTTGGCAATGCTTGGCATCATGCTTATTTCTGACGCCAAGCAGTTATGTTCGCGTTACTGTGTTCCGATTTGAAGGGTATGGGTGCTGGTGAAATTATATGTATATGAGAGATAACAATTTCGTGTCTCAGGGTGATGGACGCAGTACAGTTCGCCACTTGTGACGAACTGCATCTGTTATAGGTAGAGGTTATATCATCAGATAAGAAAAACAGATGAGCAGCACGCCACTTCTAACGATTGTTGCGCTTACTCACTGTAGTTGCGCGTATGGCGCAAAATTGCCATCTACGTACATATCTACGTACCTATGTATCTACACACACGTTATATATAAGTATGCCGATCTTATAAATATACTTAATAAAACTCCGGACGAAGTTTCGTTTTTGAGATATACCTCGTAGTAAAAATGTTCTAAAATTGACTGGTATGACAGACTCCAATTTATATTTATATTTTATTTTACATACAGTAAAAAAATATATCAAGAGCTTCATGTATGCTTTAATGAGACTCATGCATGGGTGCAACATTTTTTTAGCTACCTACTCATGTATTGAAGCCCTCTGAAAAATAATTTAATTAATTTTATAATCCAATATTCTTCTTTGGGTCCATTTTTTTTCCGTTTCCGTGCTTGGGTCAGATTTTCTACTTGAGGATGGTAGCTGGCCAGGCGAGCGTTCGCACCTTGCGCTGAAGCTCAAGCCGGCGCGGGCAGTGCGGACTGAACCTGCGGCACGGCATGCGGCACTCCATAGCTGTTACCGCGCGGCTATCACATATTTATAACTCCGAATGCTAGACATTATTTTTTTAGGCGTTACGCTCCACATATATTTTGTGTTTTCGACGTCATGCATCCCGATTATATCCGGTAAATGCCATTTTTGGTCCAACAGAAAGGACCGTTGAGGCATAGAACATATACAAGCTTCGCTTCGAGCGCTACATCGTATATACCTAACTACATACTTGCATGGAGTTAGTTCACATTACACACTTCTATGAGATGTGCGAGTAAAATGGAAAAATAATAATTTACCGACGGAAAATAAGGACGCTGTAAACCTTCTCGATTTTATTCAGTTTAGTTTATCTACAGAAGCTGTTTTGTTATTCAAATTATAACCTGTTACGGATAATTGAAGAGATGTTTGTGCCACAGATATTAAATAGACATACTTACTACTTCATTACTTTTTATGTTGTTTTGTTTCATCGTTAATTTTTATGTAGGATAGCCTTTTATCTTTTGCTCTCAAGGGAATGTATACAAAGCATTGAACAAGTAGAATTTTTCAGTTTGTTCAAACAGTTATGTAAATGGCTTTTTCTCACATCTCTTCACCACTAAGGTTACAAAAACAAAGCTACTACCTACTAGGTGGTAGGCCTTTTAAGTAAGAAACAGTCGTGGTATCTACCACCTCAGCTTCAGGTATTCTGGCTCAATGCAGTTCTGTGCTTAGGTTGAAGGGCACTGTAGCAAATGACCTGGACAAACACAGGACATAATATGAGCTAATATCTCGGAGTGATGAGCTCACTGCATTTTCATACATAATGGAGACACTAAGTACTGAAAGGTAATGGTAACATTTTTCAACTTCTTAAAAACGATTCAACTACATCATCATCTTCTTGACATTATCCCATATGACATGGGGTTGGTACCATGATTATGTATTCTCCAACAACACGAAAACATATTGTAAAAAGTTTTTCTTTTCATTTTTTTTTAGCTGTAGGTTTACCCGTCTTTTCTTATCCCCAGTTGATAGTCTAGTAAATGAGCTGTCTGAACCACAAAGTTCAAGAGAACATCTTTTATAATATGATTTCAGATTTTCGTATTGGTAACTGGTTCATATTTCTTGAAATGATAGGAAATGCTTTGTACAACTAGAAAAACTTACTGTCTGTTGTTAGGTACCTAAGTATTTGAAAAGTGACATCGTTCGTAAAATTGGCAGGTAATTTAGCCTTTCTCTTTGATAGGAAATTGTTTCTTAAATATTTATTTGAAGAATAAAGCGGAGTCTTTGTTTATTGTGGGAGAACCAAAGTTCTTTATTTTGAAATTACGAGTAACTAATTCATTGTAAATGCCATACAACGTATGTTTTCCCATACTTTCACAAGTATGATAAAATATTATTTTTTTGCTACAGAAAATTGTACTTAATGAATGACAAAATGTAAATCCTATAGCTCCCGTAGGTGAGTCTCTCATAAAGTTGAATTTTATTATGCATGCCTAAAATTATTTATTCTCCTAGATGCCTATTCCTCTCGGCCACCGGAACCTTACTCCTTCGAACTGAAACTTTATGCTACAATTGTATTACTTTAACAGTCAAAGGGGGGCGGGTTCGATTCCCGTCCGAATTGTGCGCCAATTATTTTTGGACTCTGAGTTTAACTTAGCACGCGGTAGTGCTTGTAATCATATTTAGAAATAATTATACACAGATTTAACTGTATAATTATTAACTACCTAGAATACCAGGTTATTAGAACAGGATACAGAAATAGCACAATCCCGTCGGCCAATGAATGGGCGCATTGTCCTCCCATTACCTACTCTGTGGTAGACCATTGTTAACATATACGCACTGGCTTGTACAGATACCATGTCGAATACAATGTCTGACATGATGCTTATTAAAATATACATAAATTAAGTACCACAATTCAAAAGTTAGACTGACATTTTAAATTAGTAGGATTCTTGCCGCAGTAGTTGTCGAGAAATACTCGGAAGGGTTACTTAGTTATTGTTTCGGGGGAAAATATAACTCTTATATTATTTATAAAAATATACCATTAATTGATTTTTACTAAGTATATATAGGGTGAGTAGACATGCGTTAGAAACATGGATTTGGTTAGAAAACATTTAACAGAAGTAACAAGTTAAGGGAGTGAAAGTTTACATAAAATGAGCGCACGCACCCTTATACCTATGCACCAGAAAGCTGTTTATGGTGGGTCACCTAGTATTTAATAATCGTAGACAGGTAAGTAATCGACTATATTTCACAGCATTAATTAAATGATTTTAACCGTAAGACTTCAGAAATGTTTCGAACGCGTTTCTGGTAGTTATTGTTGCTGTGGAACTATCCATCCACAGAATTCATACTCGTAACTATTCCCCATTATTTGACGAGCAGAGAACGCTTCCGTAGTGCTTTGACTTTAAATGATTCCTATCAGCCAAAAAACATTGACGCGTGAATAATCAATACCGTTTGTCATGGATTTTGCAATCTGCAGTAAATTTATTTTTTCTTTTATTTTGCTTCGTGGCGTGCCCGGCTTTATGTGATCCCCATTGCTATCTGTGGGTGTCGTAAGAGGCGGCTAAAGGTAAAATACCGGAAATTGGACAGCGCCTACTGAGGAACTGATATCGTAAACTGCGATCCCCAAGACGCCTACCAAGCGTGGGGATTATGGCATATTTAATTGGGGAGGCTGTGCTCAGCAGTGGACAATGCGGCTGATACAATAATATTTTTATATATATTTTCTTTACAATTTTTGAGGATTACGTATGTATTTCAGATCTTTATTTGACAAAAGTAGTTCTATAGAAGTCCTGGTGCACAGGCACTGTTTTTTTTAGATTTTTTCCGCGAAGGCTTCACGATGTTTTTTCCCACATTACTTAAATGATTCTTTGTTGCCCCATACCCCCTCAAAAAAATATGTTACAATATACTGAAAATTCATTATATTTTTACTTCGTTATTAGTTCCTGATTAGCCTACTTTTAAAATGTTTTACTACAGTCATTACTATGTAATAGAGTTAATACGCATTTTATTGGATTAGTTTAATTACCGTTAATGTATAATCGATTACGATTATAAGTCATAAACGTAATTGTTACGTGATTGTTACTAGATTTTCTAACCAATCTGATCAATTATAATCTGAAAGTAGGTATCACGGAGCAGAAATTTAGTAGAAGAAGTTTAGTAAGGTTTGCAGAATATTTCGTGATGTCCCGATAGGTCTATGATGGCAAAGTAACACTTGACAAAATAAGAATAAGACGAAACAAGGATTTGAAAAAAAACTCATTTGTTCGATTATCGCGGCCACCGCTTGGTCGTCTTGAGAAAATCATGGTACCCAGGAGGAAAATTCTATTGGAGCCTTGCCTATATTCGATAATAAGGTTGAAGATTTTGTATTGAGATTTAAGTCCCACTTACAATATATTAATGCATCTTTGCTAACGGAGCGTATTTCTTTAGTGAATAATTTTTTTTAATTTATAATTTTTTTACTTTTTATACCAGGTTTAGACAGCAGTTTTTATCTATATTAATTAAGATGTTAACGTTCATAAATGTAATGTTAACCATAAAATCATAATATTCTGACGTAAAAGCCCCATATAGAAATTATTTTCCTGCTAACTACTTTAAAAAAGGGTCAAACCAAAAACAAATTTTACTTAGAACGTTAAAGGTTTTTTTATGTTGGACGAAACAGTCGGGCATACAAAGAACAAATATTTTTTTCATATATAGCTGATAGGCTGATCTTTGACTACAACCAATGAAACCACAGTGGAAGAAAGTGTGTCGGAGGTGCTGTTCAGGCTAACCTAAAATTACTGGTGCTCACAGGTGTAGGAACACACCGATAGGTGCTTGGCAATATATTTTCTACATGAGAATGTGAGCTAGCCAGGCAGGCATTAGCAGCATGCCCTACCACCATGCTATAACGACTGCCATCCTAAGACAAACAACGGAACCGACTGCATAACCTGCCTTCTGACGAACGTGCACGCTTATAATGCAAGTGATGATCGCAGCGGACGTTGCTTTACCCAGTGGATCGGGAACGTCTCAACAAGCGATACACTACGACTACGAGCGCATGAAATCGAGGTCCTCTCGAACTTCACATTCCTACATTAATAGCAGTTTTGCCGTCACTCAGTTATTTATCTAACACAACAACATAGTCTGTTACTAAGTTACTCGAGCAAATGCCGAAACATAGAGATAACGACACTGGAGTTCAACATAGTTCAAGTTCAAGCAATAAAGTAAAACTGTACGCAACACTGCGTCGGCGCGGGCGTGACGACTATGTATCAGAAAGGCGTAGGAAGCGAGCATGATTCCTGCGCACACGCATTTGTAAATATTCCGACTTGATACGTTGCGACTCGCGGTGTTTCTTGCACGTTCTTCTCGCAGTACAATGTAGAATATTACAATATTAAAATTTGTTATTGAGCCTATTTGGATCGTCGTAGACGCGTGAGCTGAATTAATGAATTTGACTTTTGTCTACGATCATTCCTAACTCATAAGTCGCACTATGGAGTTTAGGATACTTTACCCCAGCAGCGCTATCTTTCGCAAACGCAGTTTCATCGTTTTGAACACTTAATTCAATTAATTTAATGGTTTAAATGAATGGTTTAATCGATGATTCCAAGACAATTAAATTTTTCATGAAGGACTATCACGTTGGTGCATGAGCGTCACAACATTCACTACCAAACTGTGAAGTTTCAAATTCGATGTCCGAGTGGGCCCAGTGATTAGGAAATACTTAGTTATGTCTAAGGCACTAGTATGGTCTAAGGCACTGTTCCCGGTGGATATAATATACAATACTTTGTCCCTTTTTTCTTTTCTATGGACTCTATATGTCTCTCATAGGCGGCTAAATATAATACGAAGTGTATTAATTGTACTTATAAATATCCTTTTATAATATTTATTATCACAGGAAAGACTTAGTATACTGTTGCATCAAATAGCGTGTCTCATGATAGCGGAAGCATATCGCCCAAGGTCACCATACTGCAACAAAGAGGATACTTTGTCTATTTGTCATCTCACCGCAAACACAGCTCAGTCACGTAAAATTAATGTTAACAAGATAATTTTATTGCCCTTGTATTTAAATGTGTTTGATATAAAAATCCTTGCTACTAATAGCTTATAGCACGTGCCGTTGCTTATCATTTGTAAGGAAAGGGTTACAAAGTAATAGAGTTGTGATATAGTAGTTAAGTGAACAAGCTTCCGAATTTCCATCAGTTCATCCTCTAGTTGCGTTTTTATAAGAATAGGACTGTATAATCCCCGTGAAAGAGCTGCGCAAAGCGTTGATCTTGAGAGCAGCCTGCGTAGAGAAGAGGTGCCTACCATGGGTGTGTGTAGTCTTGAAGGTGTTACGAGCTGATGATGGCTCCATGAGTCATGCATTTGGATTTAAGCACCAGATGGTTTTATGATTTCTGTTCCTTAAGCCGCCAAGCCAATGCTGGAAGCACAGATAATGAAAACTATAAAATTACAAGCTGAAGAGATTCATCACATTCTTATTTCCGGCGGCATGTCTTTATCACCGAATACTACGAACAATACAATAATACAATACACTAATACAATACTACAGCTACTACGACAAAATTATATGGACAACCTACAAGCCTCTGCAAGCTCACATGCAGACAGTCCAAATGCTCCATTGCAATACCAGTCAGCAGTGTATCATAAATTATGTATGGATAACGGAATTCAGTGCGGCCGAGGGCTCTGCTTGTTCAGAGCGCAAGTACTAGTTGAGGCATGGGCTATATAATAACAAATATGCAGCCTGTTGTTTTGTAACGAACACACTATAAAAAAATGATTCGATGAAACATTGAAACACCTATATTATCCCAAAAAGAGTAGGCAAATTAATCAACTCCATTTCACCACAAATTTTTGGATTGCATACGTACATTTTTGGATGCTTCGTGCGGAGACTTAATTGCTTCTTGAGTTCTTTGTACCTTTTTAATCTTCAAAATTGTACATGCCATAAGGGTACAAAGAATGCTCATTTTAAAAAACCACAAAGGGTGGATTAAAAAACCGATTGAACCCCAAATTAATATCGCAGCCTCATATATGAACAAGCATGCGTCAATGGTCAAAGGGAAGATTAGGGTAGGGCTTTTGTAGTAGCGGAGAGCGGTAGTGGTTTTCTAAATATGATTTTCCAGAACTATCGCATGCCTAGCGAATAGTATTTAATATATGCACATTTATATTTTCCCCGTGGGGTGGTTACAATGTCACCCCTTCCCATTTCTTCCCGTGAATGTCGTAGTTACGCATCCTGAAACGTCATAACCCGACGTTCAATTACCACTTAATCACGTGTTTTTCTCCAGATCTAATAGGTTGTACCAGCATAAATGTTGTGGTTGTACCCAAATAACGTCTTGTGTTGTGATTAAAGTTGTTGCGTCTTCAGCCTTTCAAATGCGGTCACTCACGTGATCTCCTATGGTGCCCTATACTGCCTGAATGGATTATATTTTGTCACACACAACCCAAATTATCGAACACTGAAAACTGCCTGTGCAATTAATGTTCTCTGACAAGCCGTTTGGCATAAAATCAAAAGGATAGGAAAAAATATATTAAACTAGGAGTATATTTAATTGATATTTTTATATTATTCCCCCTCTAGAATGCATATTTTACTCACCGAAAACACTTAACGCACTATTTTATATTTGTGCTCCATTCCAGGGCTATACAACTTCCTTGCGCAAATAGTCGATACAAACACCTTTTGCAAAGAATACCTTTGGGGTTTGTATGTTACAAACCCCAAAGGATTCTAAAACTTGAATCACTCGCTACGCTTGTGAATAGTCATTCAATCATCATGAATTACTCCCTACGGTCGTGATTCAGTTTTATGTTTGTATGTTACAAACCCCAAAGGATTCTAAAACTTGAATCACTCGCTACGCTTGTGAATAGTCATTCAATCATCATGAATTACTCCCTACGGTCGTGATTCAGTCGTAAGAATCCTGCACTTGCTCGTGATTCTCTTTTATTCAGTAATTGCATATTATACTATTATTATTTGTAAATTTTCGTACTTAGATTTTTGTACTAGGTTTTACAAGATTTCTGATAACTTTCAAAGTCGCTGATGTTACCCGCTCGCAGAATGACAACAACTTCATGCAGTCGTTTGAACTTTGTCTACCTCAGAAGGATTCTTTTAAGGAAAAGATTCCTTTTAGGTAGGTACCTATTAGTTTCATTAGCCGTCCAACAGGTCAAATATTTTACAGGCCTAGCTACGTTGAAGCAGGTAAGTAAGTAAAATAACTTCAACGTAGGTAGACCTGTTTAAGTACATATATTATTGAAAATAGGGTTTACTGAGGCTATACTCGTAGATAGGTAGATGATAATACTTTGAATATTTACTTGCCTGAAAAACTAAAATTCACTGCGTATATCACTAGTCAATTTAGTCATCGGTATCACCTGTGGTACTCGTCAAACTATTTTATAGAACGAGGATATATGACAAGGTTACGTTATGGAAATAAATTATCTTGTCTAAGGCTTCCGTATCTGGAATATTAATAACGTCAACGGTCAAGAACGTTTGAACGTACAATATTTTTCAATATTTTACTGTCATACTAGAAATAGATTTGTCATAAAAATTATAAAATGGGTTGGCTTCTGCAATTTTTTTTTGGTAATAAATCATAAAAGTAACGTACTACTAGCTAAGCTTGACTAATACCATAAAAATATCAAATCATATTTCAATTTCAAAGATTTACGATAAGTATCAAGAATATATTTACTTTATAGAACAAATTTTTCAGTGTATTCCATTGAAAAAACCGTAAAGTTCCTTAGTATTTTAAATAATTAAATTAGGTTAATAACACCTACGTAGGTACTTGAATTTATTTTATTGCTGATAATTTCACATTATGGTAGTGATAATGTAGTCGAAGGTGACGTTCAGGCTAAGCTAGAATTACTTTCTCTCAAGGACAGCTGCCGAAACACACCGTTAGATGCTTGGCGACAGATTTTCTACTTGAGGGTAGGAATTATCCAATAGGGTAAGCGCAGAATGCTCTATCACTATGCTGTAACGAGTGCCATCCTAATAGGATTCCTAAGACAACAACCGGAACCGAAGGGTTAACGTGCTCTCCGAGCTCGTGGATGCTACTACTGAGTAATGCCACTAGCGGTCACCCATCCAATGGGATATTAATAGATCTCCTTTTTTGTCTTTGGTTACAGAAGCCTAAGAAATGTTTATTGGGTGATAAGATGGCTACTTACGAAGGTAACAAGAACTAATACGATACCTACCACAGAGATGCTACATCCCTTTGTCGTGCCACGTGCATAAATAAATGAATAATTTATGAGGATATACATTAATTATAGCACGAGGTATGAATAAAATGGCGTTCAATTTAATTATGATTTATATTAATGTGTTGAGTATGTTTGTTTTCTTTAACAAATATTATCAGTCATCACGCTTGTATATACCCGAAGGGGTCGGTAGCAGCGCTTAATATGCACACTTCACTACCTATGCATTTCCAGTGTAGTTTAGTGCCATCTACCGCTAGCGTACACAGTTTTATATCCCGGGCTGATATGAGAATTGTATATACCTAATTATAATGTACTGTTAGTGATTAACTTTATATGGATATAATATAATTACTTTAAAAAAAGCAACTTCCACAACTAAAAAGTATGAAACGCAATTTGGTTTCAATTACTTAGATGATGTAGATATTTTGTCCTGTTGTATTAACTTAAAAACCACACCTTTGAACTGATTTGATAAAATTTACATATGACCTCTTTTATTTTTCATTACCTATGACCTCTGCAGTAGGTATGACTAAAGAAAAAGAAATCAACATAATCTTTATAAGAGAATAAAAATAATCCATAAGAAAAACCGTGTAAAAAAAATCAACTAAAAACACAGTCAAATTGACAATCTAGTCCTTTTTGAAATTCGATTAATAAGAATGAAGTAATTACTAATTACTCAATTTTGCATTTTGAATGACAACTGGCATATTATTATTAATCATTCATTAATATTTTATTGTTTGGGATCGAATCGAACATTCTGCTAATGATTTTTATGTTCCTAACTTTTATAACTCAAGAAGATGCGTTCTAAACGGTTCACAAAGGGATTTCTCTCGCTTGCTTTACAAATTTTAGAAGCAATGATGGCACAGTGGCATTTGCTATGGACTGCAGCGCAGCTGGTCCATGGTTCGAATCCCGCCACGGGCTTGAGCTTCACCGCATGGTGGAAGGGCTTTTAGCGAATGCCCGCAGGGCTATCAACCACTTTCGAGTAGAAAATCTGCCGCCAAGCACCTAACGGTGTGTTCCGGCAGCAGTCATTGAGAGCCAATGAAAAAACGGGCACATGAGACTTAACAACTATGTCTCAAGGTGACGGGCGCAGTGCAATTCGGGACTTGTGATCAAATGCATCTGTTATAGGCAGAGGTTAATCCGCTTATCATCAGGTGGGCCTCGAGCTTGTTCCGTCAAAATAACAAAAAAAAAAATACAAACCGGAGACAAAACTATATAGATCTCCGAAATGCAATCTTCCTGCCAAACAGCAACAACAAACAACCGGAGTGTTCCACATTCTGCAGTTCCTTGTTTGTACAACGTCTTGCTTGATATTGTCGCGATAAACATTCTACACAATTCTACTGCACAATCTTGGAAACAAGTGTTTGTTAGTCGTCATCTGTTTAGTGCCTTCATCTTGTTTGCCTTTTAATGGAAGTTCCAACGTATTTTTTATGCCTCATAGGTTTAGCCTTTGACCACTATCTCACCTGATTGTAAGTAATGATGTGGTCGAAGATGTTGTTCATGCTTACCTAGAATTGGCTTTCAAGGACAGCTGCCGAAACACACCATTAGATGATTGGCGACAGATTTTTTAATTGCGGATGGTAAACCAGGCGGGCATTTACAAAAGGCACTAGCACCATGCAATAAAAAGAATTCACTATTAGGTATGCTATAACCCCGTTTTATAAAGAAACGAATATAAAATGCCACCGAAAATCTTTATTTGCACACTATAGACATATTATATATCACATATTATAATATACCATACATATTTCTACCGCCAAGCAGTATTGTTCATATTACTGTATTCCGGTTTGAAATGTGTGGTTGCCGACGAAATTATAATCAAGTGAGACATAACAACTGTGTGTGTCAAGGTGATGGGCGCAGTGCAATTCGCCATCGTGACGAACTGCATCTGTTATAGGCAAAGGTTACCGCTTAACACCAGGTGGGCTGCGTGCTTGTTACATCACGACCGCATATAAATAAAACATAAAGTAAACAAAAAATAATGAGAGGATGAGAGAAGATTTTCGCCGCTGTTTTAGATTTGTTTCTTAATAAACTTGTGTTAATGTTATTCATAGATAACTTCCGCTACGTTGGTGTTGAGACAATACCCTACCACTAAAAATATATCAATGCGCGGTGGAATGTTCATGTTGTTATTATATAGAAAATCCCCATTATTATTGAAATTATAAATAATTTGATCGCGCGATTAAATCGCGTCGCCCGACTGCTTAGCCAATTAGAACAGCGCCCGAAGCTCAGACTTTAAACCTTGAAATAATCTTCACCGACTTCCACCGAAGCGTAAATCCAGCCATTTCCACCATCCGCCACCACATGACTCGACACATGTCGCAAATGTCGTTCGCCACTAATTGCAACTATTTGCCACTGCCAATGGGTGTTCTTGGGAAACCCACATGGGGCGGGCGTCACAGAATAAACACAAGTTAGTGCGTACCTCGTGGTTTCTAATTGCGTTGTGCTAATGCGTGCGGGGTGGGGTGAAGGGGTGTGAGGTTACATTCAATTATGGAAGCTTTGTTTGCATTCGAAAATCACTTATGTTTTACCTGAGGAAGTGTAGCATTGTGTCCTGGATTACGACACTGTTACTTCGTCTTCTGGAGTCAATTACGAGTGGAATGAAAAGCTTATCTTCAGGGCCACTCATTAAAAGCTGTTCTGGTATAGATGAATGGGTAGGATATAGCTTCCACCTCACAAAAGTATATTGATACTAGTTTTTTTGTTTAGGTTGGATTCGATCAAGTAAATGTTATACGAGGATAGTACTCCTAGTATTTCTGGTATTGAGATAGTCACGCTAAACCTCTTTACAGCCCTTTTAGAAGAACACGTTGTTTGTGTGACGATCGTATCAACACTGAAGACAATGATTATAATATGTATTGTTTTTATTCTGAACAACTACAAAAAGTACGTTTAATTTGGTAAATGTTTATCGCACTTCTAACTCTCACTTGACCGGTTTTAATTATATGCAACTTATTTAAACATCTAGAAATTACTAGACTCGGCCGAGCGAGTTCGAAGGGTGACAGAAGCGTCAACCAAGCGACATCAGCTTGGGCAAAAATGCTTTCGTATGTCTGTCCGGATTTCTGATGGTTATTCTCTTCTACATCGCATTTTTCAACAGATATTTGTGAAATTGTGTGAGCAGGCAGCACTTTTATGTTATTATTTGAGTATTCAGTTTTTGTAAAAACAAGCAACGTTAAATAAATACACGTTTATTTTTTCTTGTCGTCTCGAGCTTATTTTTTTGTTATATTTGTTATTATTATGATTTGTTAGCATATTCACTATATTAACTCGTATTCGGAGAAAATTTCATTCAGCTACCTATTACGCTTCAAGACATACAGTCTTTCAAATGTAGGATGAGTGGACAGCAGCCTAGGATATGTAGGTTTCATATTCCCTTAGAAAAAAAAACACACGGTAAATGAGAAATCTTTTAGTTTAGAAAATGATGTTTTCCTTACATTATATTACTTGTTAGTACGGCATGTAAGAACATTAATTTGTAGTATAATATCCGCAGTTTTCTTGTGCATATAATACGTAACTAGCTTAATGCATTTATGATGCTTACAATGTTAATACTAATCTATGTTATGATTACAAATTGTTTAAACGTGCATCTACACTTCGACATTTATCTCGGAAAGATTAGCTGCAGCATAGTTAGAATTACTATTATAACACAATATTGTATACAACGGACGCGATCTATGATCCACTGGAAATGACAGAAAGTACTGGTTCCAATTCATAGAATTTGGAACTATTAATAACTAGCTTTCCGGGCGCGGCTCTGCCAGCGCGTATGTCGGTTATCGCGCAAAAACATAAACCTCTTCTTGCGCAGTTGGATAAAAACTATCCTATGTTTTGTCCCGGGTCTCAAACTATTTCCATACCAAATTTCATTCAAATCGGCCTAGTAGTTTTGGCGTGAAAGCTTAACAGACAGATAGACACACAGAGTTACTTTCGCATTTATAATATTAGTACTGAAGTACTGATTAATGATCAAGTTCTATCAGTGTTGTAGCAATACTTCCAAGTATTATTTTAAAATATATCCTCGGTGCATTAATTTATATTTTCCAATATAATACAATCGTTATAAGTAACTTTTAGTTTTCACTTTTTGTCAATCACTTGGTTTTTCAGTAAGCATCACAACAAAAAACATTATAATTAGCTTTAGGCTGCTTAGTTTGTAAAGTGGTGATAAGCGTTACTTTCGAATTTCGTGGTCTTACTCTTAAGTTCTATACCTGGGTCATGTATAGAGACTAAGATCACGTTCCGCCTAGGTTCTATACATTTTCAGCAGCAGTCTGTAGTCTGAAGCTGTCCGTGGTATATGGCATTAGGCTCGCCTTGTGCGCGCTTATACATCTCTATCTGCCCTTTAGGTATATAAACGCGTGATAATATTAAGTGATGGTGGTATTACATTTACGTTGTAATAATTTATAGTCATTAACATATATTGAAAGGAGTAAAGTTGACCATATCCTTGGAAATAATCATGAGTGCACTCATTAAGTTCAATAACTGGTTGGTTACATCACTGGTTCTAGCTCCGTCTGGTACGGACAGATCTCAACTTATTTAATTTATTACATAACAACCAACTAATAAATATGTTATTTCTTTGCAGGTACGGTTTCTTAGTATTCATTGAGGAAAGAAGGATGTTGTTAATAAATATGATGGTAAGTAGGTATACTTAAAGCAGATTTATCGATGGTTTGTTTTGTTATTGTTTTATAGCTTGTAGGCTGACCTCTTACCACAATCTCTCCTGATGGTAAGGGATGATTTGGTCGAAGATGTTCTTCAAGCTAGCCTAGAATTACTAGCTCTCAAGGACTGCTGCCGGAACACACCATTAGGTGATTTTCTTCTTGAGGGTGGTAGCTAGCCAGGCGGGCATTCGCAAAATGGCCTACCACCATGAAAATGATGATGGGAAAATGAAATTTAACAATGATCACTTTGTGAATCGAAACCAAGACATTTATGTTCCAAAGCTATGTTAATGCTACTTGACCAACGGGGCAGCATGGCATCTTAGTGATAATTTTTCACATCAGCAACCATAGCTAGCTTTATAATATTTTGATGTATTCGGAAACTCCTACTTATTATAGGTTTGACATTTCCAATGATAACGAAACCGATGTACTACAAAGATTGCAAGGGGAGTAGGTCGTATGGGACTAAGCAGTAGGTCAGGTTAGAATTGCATCTCTCACTTTCATCCTCTTCTTAGACAAGAATAAAAAAAATGCCGTAGGATTTCCTGATCGTAAAGGTCTTCGAATATGCGTGAAAATCTAGGTCACTTCTGCACAACATAGGTTTTTGTGCATATTCGACAAAGCTTTTTCTAAAAGTTTTAGCTTTTGTTCTTGATTAGATAGAGAATGAAAGTGAGAGATCTTTGTTTAGCCTAATCTGCTGCTTCACTATTACTTCAATACTATTAATTCTCAATAAAAATTTCAATACTTCAATACTACTGTCTTCACTTTTCTAACAGAAGAGGTAGGAAGAAGAGTATACTTTTTTTTTTGCCCTTGACCCTATCTCACCTGATGGTAAGTAATGATATGGTTAAAAATGTTGTTCAGGCTAGCTTAGAATTACTGGCTCTCAAGGACAGCTGCCAGAGCAAACCGTTAGGTGCTTGGCGACAGATTTTCTACTTATTATTGGTAGCTAGCCAGGCCAATGGTGGTAGGGCATTCGCAAAATGTCTACCACCATGCTATAACGACCTCCATCCTAAGACAACAACCGGGACCGACGGCTTGAAGTGCCCTCCGAAGCACAGAAGCGCTTATTAGTAAATTAGTAATATCAGTAGCGGTCACCCATCCAACTCCTGACCGCGGCGGACGTGGCTAATCTTTTCTGATCGGTTAAGAATGGCTAAGCAAACTTCGCTATGAGCGCTTCAAAATAAGTACTAATATTATAAATGCGAAAGTAACTCTGTTTGTCTATCTGTTACGCTTTCACGCCAAAACTACTGGACCGATTTGAATGAAATTTGGTATGGAAATAGTTTGAAACCCGGGAAAAAAACATAGGATAGTTTTTATCCAACTGCGCAAAAAGAGGTTAATGTTTTTGCGCGATAACCGACATACACGCGGGCGGAGCCGCGCCCGGAAAGCTAGTTAGTTATATTGTTATTGTGCGCTCAGTGGCCAGAACATGGGATGTTATAACTATAATATTAACTGGTATCAGTCACATTGTGTATTGTGATGTGAGTCATTCGGGAAGGCGCGCCGGTTGATGGATACCTCGCTCCAATCGATACTCGACTGAGTTACAAGCTGAAGCGTTTTAAGTTTATATTCATTGTCTATTGTACACATGTTTTACTGTAAAATTTGAACTCTCTATAAACACCGCGTTTAATACCATCACGTTCCCGTCGAGCGACGTTAGCAGCGGCATGCTGCTTTTTCGGCGCATTTTTTCTGTGAGTCTGCATTTATGACAGATACGATCAATAGGCCATACTGTTCGTACAGTCTTCTTGAACACGTAAACAAAATGAAATGCATATGAAGATAATATTTTTTTTAAGCGATTTTCCAATCTTTTCAATATGTGTGGTTCATCACACAAGAAATATTTTTCCTGTGTATCGCCGGCCGCTGCCTCGGCACGCTCGCTTGGCTCGTTCAGCTCGCGCTTTTTTGTGTACACCACTGACCTAACGCTCTGAGTCGCATCGCCCTTCGTTGCACCTATACGACTTTCCCTTAAACTAGTAAAGAGTAAAAAAGTTAGCTAATATTTCAGAACTTACAACTTTGTTGGCGATATGAGCTAACTCGGTCAGGCGTCGTTTAGAAGGGCTTAGCTCGTTAGTATCAGGAAAAATCTTCAGGTTCAGACCAATAAGTTACTGATAGTGAGTATATAGAATTCAGAACAGTGTAAGATCAGTTAAAGTGTATATATGTATATACTATATTTCGTACATTGCAATTTTAGAATATAACTTATAATCCAGCAGTTCTATCTTTTAACAAATATCCTATTACTACTAGCCCTACTATAAACGCTACAAAAGAGTAACAATGCAAGTATCTTCTCCTCTTTTAACTTGTAGCTCTCGGCTTGCTTGTATGTTACATCCTTTCTCGATGGTTAGACTTGTCTGCCATTATTTAAATTTCACGACGTCCTGCCGACGCTGATTGTGCCAACGAACTGTCGGATAGGGCAACCCTGTATCACAGTCACTGATCTCTATCGTTTCTAACTGAACTGTTGAACACAGTCACACTAAATATGGACTGCTGCGCAAGTGTTCAATGAATCTTGCCTTGGGCAAATTGCCCTACAGCACCACACTGCAAGGCGATAAGGGCATTTAGTGAAATTTAATCTGGCTAGTTATACCAGCCTTATGGAGTAAGTCTGTCGCTAAGCACCTAACGGTGTGCTGTGACTGCTGTCTTTGCGACCCAGTTCCCATGCTGCCTAGGTTAAGCCTGTTTATCAAATTCAAGCACATCATCACTAACAAGAGTGATCAAAAATCTAACCTAGCAGCAATATAAATAAATTTGGTATGAATTTGTGAACCCAGTCCGTTTACGAAATGGGTAAAAATTAAGAGTATTTACAAATCAGTTTGTTTTAACTAACTCAACTTTCTTAGTTGTCAACTTTATATTCGAACTTAAGTAGTTCCCTAGACGATTTTGCGACATTTCGTTATGCGCAAGAAGTCGATGAACTATAATTAGCAGCTCTGAATTAATGGAAAATGTAAATAAGTCGTCTATACAGTGACAAATACTAAAATTCGTCTGACAAATTTATAAATTGCCGCTAACAATTTTATTTTGTAAACATTTCGAGCAAACCATAATAAAAGACTGTATAAACGGGATCTAATTTTTTTAGGGTTCCATACCCTAAGAGTAAAAACGGGACCATATTACTGAGAATTCGCTGTCTGTCCATCCGTCCGTCTGTCACCAGGCTGTATCTCAAGAACGGTGATAGCTAGACAGTTGAAATTTTCATAGATTACGTCATCTGTGAAAAATGTATGTTACCGCTATAACAACAAATACAAAAAGTTGGCCAAGTGCGAGTCGGACTCGCGCACGTTATAACAAAAAAGGTTAAAATATGAAGTCTAATGAGGTATAGCTAATGGTACGGCTACGGGCCCCTTCGTGCACGAGTCCGACTCGCACTTGGCCGTTTTTTATATATCTCTGAAAGAGTAGCCACAATACAAACGTCCTCTTTTCAATGATTCTTTTGAGGGCTATCATATAATCGTATAAATACATTTAAATATTTCGTGGAAAATATGTATTTATTCATACGCTGTAGAGGTTCATCTGGTTAATCATTTAGATATTTCCGCTCTTTTGGAAAATCAAGTTTAGAAGAGAAATATACGCGTAGCACATATTCACCCGTGGGGTGCCGGGTGAATATGTCACCCGGTAAAGCAAATATGGGAGAAATACCAGAAGGTAGGTAGGATGCAGCGCCTTCTGAAGAACTGACGACTTCTAGCCCATCCTTTGAACCGCTCGTATAGCGAAGTTTGCTTGGCCGTTCTTAACCGATCAGCTAAGTTAAGCAGCGTCCGCCGCGGCTATGAATTGGGTGGGTGACCGCTAGTGGCATTACTACTGAGCGCTTCCGTGCTTTGTAGGGTACGTTAAGCCGTCGGTCCCGGTTTTGTCTTAGCCATCAGCCGTTATAGCATAGTGGTAGGGCTTTTTGCGAATGCCCGCCTGTTTAGCTACCCCCCTCAAGTAGAAATTCTGTCGCCAAGCACCTAACACTGTGTTCCGGCAGCTGTTCTTGAGATCCAGTAATTCTTGTATTTCGGGTAACGGTAAACTTCGGGTGAAAACGAACTACAAAATCCAATAAATGTATGTGTTGATAAGAAATTTCCATTTCCAATGCCATTTTATAGGCTTCATGTTGGCACATAAATAAAAATGTTAAACAAAATTGAAACATGAAGTATGCGAATATGATTAGCATTCATCCGTCGAGTACAAGTGATTGACCCAAAACAATGTGGTTGAAGTATTTGCATAGGCGAGGTCATTGACCGGAACGGCGGGATTGATGAGATATTGGGTAGGTACATAGGTAAAGTACTTCTTAAGATAAATGAAGATGTTCATGATTTATGTACTCTTTGCGGAAAAAAAATATATGTCTTCTGCTATTTAAGTTAAGATGTATACAATATAAATTCCGCACATGACTATAATTTTTCTTCTCAGTGTAATTTTGTAATAAAAATTGACAACTGAAAACTGCAAACTTTTTATTTCGAGGAATTCCACTTAAAGCACCTAATTTAAAAACACCTTTTGGCTGAGCACCTAAGGTATACCCACGATGTGTTTTTTTATTTTGCAAAATATTACTTATGAAACCCATTTCATTTCGGTCCATTTCATTTACCAGAGGTAAGATAATAGTTATACATGTAGTAGACATGAGCTTATAAAACGCTCTTTTTGTTTATAGGGAGCTCATCTTGCATCAATAAAGATAATTGCGTAATATAAATTCATCTACGTACTAACATCATCATCACTTTAATTGCATCTCGTGAATTCTCATCTATCATTTATCTATCGTATGATTATTAATACATAAACATAACCCAAGTTAAACCTAACGAAATTCAATCAATTTTAAACTTTAACACTTTGGTATACATTCAATGCAATCTGCAATCTCGTTGGTAAACTATGTTGGGTTGGCAACTGATTAAATAATAGTATCTATGTCGGTTGGGGTGAAGAAAATTGCGTTTTAAGAGCATTACTTAGTAGTGAGTCGTAAAGTCTGCCGTAGGTTTATAGAGGGTCCAGTAGACCAGTAAAACGCAGCCGATGTCTGCGCTAAACGATTATTAAGTAACCCTTAAGCAATCTCGCTTGGATTTGGACATCCGTGGCTCAAGGGATGATTGTGTGAAGGGACTGCTGTTATGGTAACATAATACGTACACTTCTGTTATGCTGAATTGATAAAAATCGGACAGTCAAGGAAAATATTTCGTTTGTAGTGTAATTTGAATCACGTCGGGTGCTTGAATTAGCGCCGTCAGCCCTTCTCTTCGCGTGGGAGTTGTAAAAAGCGAATAAGCTAAAAATATCAGAGGAAGAGCAACATCGTTGGTATTGGTGTTCACAAATAAAATAGTGCCTGAACATCACTTTGGTTATGACAATCAGCGTCAGTTTAATTTATTCATTCAAGTAATTTAACACGTAATTTGTTTTTAACTACCAATAATTCTCAATCCCATCTGTTGATGAGTGATCGTTTTGTCGAATGTGTTAACTTACTGACACATGATGTTAGGTACTAGGCGACGATTTTTTTACTAAAAAGTTGTATCTAGGCAGACAAGTACTCGCAAATTTAATGTCCTACCATCAAACGGTGAAGCTCACGACCGTTGTAGGATTGTACCCCTCCGCGGCAATCCGTAATCGTTGCCTCTAATATTGCCTCAAAAATATATTGTATCTTGATGTTTTAATTAAGTTGTTTTGTATTTCTAAATATGTACTTAATCCTATTTTTACTTTGGTGAAATTGGGCTTGCGAACATTACTAAAACGTTCAATGCACTTTCATTCGAGGAATAGGTCTTTTGAAGATCTAAAAACTCTGACGTAGCCACTAATTCAATTAATCTATATTTAAGTGTATATTTTCAGTGTATTATTCTCATCAAAGAAACACACAACATAAGTACAGCTCAACATTTTCTCGATAAGAAATGCTTTTGGATCATTCCTAAGTTACAAAAAGCGCGCTCGTACTTATTGCACTTCTAAACTACAATCCTACTACCTGCCGAACCTTAAAGGCCTTTATAAAATAAAATTTCCGAATAATAAAATAATACTTATTGAATACCAGTTCATGTAGTATTACATTTCATAACGTATCAAATAAACATTTCAAGGCCAACCAGACAGATGCTTTTTGAATTTACATTTGTACAATTTAATCCCGCAGAAACATTCCCTGAACAGCATTTCGCAAAAATATATCCAGCGAACGCTCGGCGTAACTCAATTTGATGATTGTTTGTGCATGCCTGCCAACGTTATAGTAATTGGTTTAGCATTTCTACTTGAATTACGCCCTCTCGGCTAGAAAATTAAAACATTAAAATACATAATTTGCGTATGTAAATTTGAAAGTAATTTTGTTTCTCTGTTTATCTTAACAACATAGGAGTAAGTATTGTACGTTTGTAATAGGATTATAAATATGCAAATTATGAAGCAAATAGAATTCGTTTCACTCTGTTGGATACGTTAGACTTCACCTCCTGTTTGTAAAACTATTACCTTGTACATCATGTTCATGTAAAAGTCACTAATTAAATTAAAAAATATATATTATTTATTATTATTATACTCTATTACCACCGCAGTTGTTATGTATTTGGATGCAATGAATATGTATAGATCTTAAACACATATTTATGACGAAGTATAGTAGTCTACAACTTCGTCGCCTATGACGGTTTCAAATCAGTTAGTGAGTAACATTCGTGACCGCTACTGATCTCGAGAACGAAAATGGAATCGCGTCAGGCGCGTATCGGAAGATGGGGGTTCGATACCTCAGTGACGAATATTGTGCACTAATAAAATTTGAGGATGACATATTTATGTAAATCACTGAGAAAAAAAAAATAACATATAAATAAGGCCAGATAATATCTAGGTGTGAAACATATTATATTTGTGTTCATTGAAACCGAGTAAACGATTTTTGACAAATAATTTTCCATGATACATAAATTTCCATAGTTAACTTTTTGACTACGTACTTAATTATACTTTGTTTTTTTTTCTGTTTCTATCATCTGCATACTATAAGTATCTATATTAAAAGAAGCTATAAACAGAGGAACTAAGTAGGTTGATAGTGTACTGCTTGCTAGACAAGCAACATAAATGCACATCATCTACTCATAATACACCACAACAGGCTGCCTATATTGAGAACTTGGCTCCACTCCAAGTGCTGCGGAGACATGCATTATACAAATGAACACATGCAGCTCACGCTATGAAACATTGTTTGGGTACTTACTATTTTCATTTCGCTGCACAAAAATTGGATGAAATTAAACTATTGTTTCTTTACTAGTAAAACATGTCGACACGTAGATTTTTAAAGCACCTCTGCTCCTTCGGGGAGTGCAGGTGGGGCGATATGTATTTGTCCTGTGTTAATTTTTTTTTTTTATGAATCCGGCACTTGTCTACCTTAAACTAACATTATAAAGAGGAAATATTTGTATTTTGGTATGTAGCAAATAAACTTAAAAACTACTGGATTGATTTGAAAACTTCTTTCACCATTAGAGTAGTACATTATCCCCGATGAACATAAGCTATAGAATATTATCAAACATTATTTTTTTTCAATTATTTGTTTCTATCCGTGCGAAGCTGGGTTGAGCCGCTAGTACTCAATAAATTTAGATGAATGCTTGTTAACCGCCTCGGCAAAAATTACAATTATTGACACTTATCGGTCACACACACCAAACTTTCTCTCTGTCTACTTTTTCATTTTCCTGCCCATAGCCCGCGCTTAGTGTGGCAGGCACTACATTTAATCTTCTTTAACTTTGCTCCCTTTCATGAATCATTTCTTTTGAGCATACACATTCCATCCAAATTATTTGGCCATTCTAAGAACGTATAACCAAATATATTAAATTTATACTTAAAACTTTCATTTTATGTTTGACATGACATGCCCACACCGCGCTGATATACTACTATTCACTTTTTCTCCCACTAGCGCTACTTTAAAGGTTCTCTGTAAGGGATATAAAAAACGAGAACTTTTCACACAAATTGCGAAAGGGTACAAGTGGCAAACACACCTTCATTTCTAATCTTGCATTTATACCTACATCACGACATGTCTAATGATTGCTTTATAAACTTTCCCTTTGAGATTCTTGGGAAAAAATCTACCATACGTCGCAATTGATACTTTTGGCAAATTCATATAATATTTTCTGTTGCGTTCTATATTCACTTTCCTTAATGATGTATTCACAAACATGACCAAGAAAGTGAATTAAGAGCACATTAAATAAAATTTTATATCAGATTTCAGAGTTAAAGGAAAAAATGCAATACTCTCTAATTAATATATTTTAGCACTTGTTTGATATTCATAACTTGTCTCGGCCTTTTTGGTATACTGTATGATATTTTTGCTAAGGTCTATGACCTACTCATTTGTATTTGTTGCTTTCTCATATTCGTTCTCTATTCAAAACATGTCCACTTATACTATCGTCAATTCAATTCGTCACAATCAAACAATCATAACTAAAAAAATGTGTTACAACAGCCTTCGGCTCAAAGGTATCATTTAATTAATCATACACCATACGCATAATCACCATATAATCCTCAGGTCATTACTGTCAGACTCGCTGTCTCCCAGAGATTTCAATGGCAATTGTTTTTGTATCTTTCTCGCACACGTGCGCTGATACACGGATGAATGAGAAAGGTAGAGTGCAATGGTTCTCCGCTGCGCGTGCGCTGCGAACCGTTAACTGTGCTTTTGGTGTGGTGTAAGTTAAAAGAAACAGTTGTAAAATTATCTGGTGATTCCAATTGGATCTATACTTAGGGGCATAAAAATAATTTGTCGTGATTGCTTATCTTATAATTCACTCGTAAAACTTACCACGTTATTCATCCGCCAAAAATGCTGTACATGTATGACAATGGTGCTGGGACTAGCCAGTGAAACTAAGGGCAAATGCGATTTTACTTCTAGTATTTGTGGTTTGCCAACGGTAAGGCCCAAGATTATCTATTTCATGTCCATCTGCTTTTTATTTGACAGTAAAATATATTCATTAAATAAAAAAAAAACGTTATGCCTGTGTTTCCCAAAAAGCAAGGTGTACTTTGGCAACTTTCTTTTTAATTTTCCAATACCTTTTAAACAATTAGCACAAGCATTTTGACTACTTTTTAATTTTTCTTACCCACGTTTAGAACCCAGACTGTTATACTGATTTTTTAAATAAATTTTGTTATTATATGGCTTGTTTCATAAATTTACATATACACTACATACCCGGGGTCTGTCCTTGTTTTTTTTTTTTACATACAATACATTTTTTTATTTTACATCATTCTCCAACTTATCAATATACTTCCAGTTAGCCTAGTGTTAGTTAAAAAATATCTTAAAGCTAGAGTCCATACTTATATATATATATATATTCTCCTTATATCAAGTTTGTTAGTAATTACGTTAATAAGTTTGTCGTTGAAGGGCCGGCCACAGATTCCGGCGATGCTCTTGATGTTTTGATTAGAGCCTCCATGACCTCTTCGTTTCAGTTTCGTATAGCCATTTTTAGATTATTCTTAGTGCAGGTAACTGGGTCTATACTGAACTATTTATTTATATTTGAGTCCACAGAAAACCATAAAGTATGTATTATTCAATAAAACCTATGTAAAGTGAGTTTAAACTATGGATATAATATCCATAGGTTAAACTCACTTTACTTAGGTTTTATTGTTATTTTAGTAACTACCTTATTTATTATTCACTTAGGTAATGTATGTTATATACTTAGGTTTTATTGAATAATAAGTAAGGTAGTTACTTACATACTAGCGTCCTTTTAATTCAGTGATATTAGTCGCTTTTAACTTGTAAACAAAGTAAAACTCTGAGTCCCGTTACTTCGTCGCTTGGGCCAGTGATTCGGTTTTGGTTTTGTTTGTCCGCAAACGGGTCAATTTCGTGGTCTCAATGTGGCCATTATGTGGGTTACCAGTTGCACAGACCATTGTGGTCAACTAGGCTTTTTCTAAATTGAAGAAGGACATTGAAAAGTTTCTTATATGTTTATTACAGGTGTATAAAGTGATTCTTAGAATTTCGCGAAATTCGCAGTGACTTGAGAGAATTATTACATACATATCTGTATATATCTGTTTTTGAATAACAATAGTGAACATAAGAATCATCAAGAATGGAAAAAGAAATACCATGAGACATACTACTCTATTGATCGATACGTTCCTGGGTCGGGACTTTCCCAATCGAGCTAAAGTGGTATTGACTCATAATATAAATGTTGTGATTATGTAAGAGTCTGCTTATTCGCTGAGGTAACTTTAAAACTTAAAATAAAACACAATATCCAAACAAAAGCAAACATAGCAATATTATCTCACTTGGTTAATACTATACAAAATTTGCAAATCCGTTTTAATCAATGATCTACCTACAAATGTCAACTTTAATTTTTTATTTTTTCATCATGTAGAAAAATGGTACATCTTGTAAGAAAGAGGTCAATGAACTAGTAAGATAGGTGATGCGACTAGAAGATAGAAGATATATTCTAGAAAGTTTTGATACATGACTTCCTTAATAGATACTTAATTATATTAAACTATATATATACGGTTCTGATTGGTGCATTATTTAATAATTATGATTTATTGATCTAACAAAATATAATTGGTAGGCTTAGCTGTAAAGAAATGGCAATTACATCCTTCATCTTAAAAGACACCAGCCTCACGTTATTTCTAAGTTTTAAACTTAACATACGTATTAAAAAATTTATTTAAAATTTTACGTTTCTATTCTTTTTATTTCTTGATTATCGTATTTTATTATAATAACTCCTTATTGCAAATCAATTTTCAAGTGTAACCCAATAAAAACCCTACAAAACGGTGTTACAATGGGCGGTCTTATTGGTGTAAAAGCGATTTCTTCAGGCAACAGTATTAATTTAATGGCAACAATTAACCCATTTGTAGGTACAGAAACAATATTAACCCAAAATTTTGCCTGTGATCAGTTTTCGCGGATTTCGTTCTAGACTTAGCCAAATAATGGCCATTCAGTTTTTCTAGACTTTATCTAACAATGCCAGTAACGGTTTATACTGCAATGTAGTTTTAAGTCAATTTCACCGCTGAACATTTCATTTCATCTTTAGTTTTTCAATAACTATGCCATTGTCATTCTTAACACAAACTGATGTTTACAACAAAAGACATCAATCAGAATTAAATTTTTAACCGACTTTCCAAAATGGTTTGAAAGTCACAATGACAATATCAACACTTAAAATTGTATAGATATGTATGATAAATAATAATCATCAAATAATGCTAATATTTGTTTTAAGTTTCTTTTGTCTTCGTGTTATCTAAGATAAGAGAACGTTTCTGGACTCAGTGAGTAACTAAGTATGTTTTAATCCCAATGCAAATAGACATAATTTTATTTAGCAAATACAAGATAATTGTAGACTCTTTGTCTTGAGGACAATGAATTGAATTTGTTTTCAAAATAAACCAGGCTTATATATGACTGTGCGAGAGGCTTTACTATGCTAATGGATTTGTTCTAAATTGTAGGTGTTTTTTGACATTAACCTGACCAAAATATTCATATTTAATACGTTTAATAAAAAATATATACATACATACATAAAATCACGCCTCTTTCCCGTAGGGGTAGGCAGAGACCACAGATTTCCACTTGCTACGATCCTTACATATCTCTTTCGCTTCATCTATACTCATCAATCCTTTCATACATAAGCGTCGGTTTAGGGTACTCCTGACCTGGCCTTTTTTCAGAACATCTTCAATCTGATTTCGGAACGTTCGCCTAGGTTCCCCTTCCAACACTTCCGTTCACTTGTCCTACGTATACCTTTTTAGTCAATCTCATTATATAAAAATATATACAATTTAAGGAATATACATGTATTAAGCAGACCCTAAATAAGAATGTATCCCATTATTGATGATAAAAATAAACAATATCTCAGTTTTATAATACGAGATTTTTGTTTTAGGTAAAGATCCTCCATGTCAAATCATAGGTACCCTATCATGGCTAGTAGGTAGGTACCTATGTACTCAATGAAGTCACCGAATTGTATAAAAATACAGAGTTCTTTGAAAAACATTTTCATTGCATCTTCACTATATGACTTATTTATAGTGGTAGAGTAGTAAATCATATTTATTTAGAAGCTGCTTAGCTTTCAAAATGCTAATTGTCTTACCTTGTCAGTAAACTCATTAACCAAGTTATAACAATGCACCACTACTAAACATTTGCTAATAACTTAATGTCGCCGTCATCACGCCTCCTAACTTCATTAAGTTGGTTGTTGGTGTTAATGGGTTTACTTGAATTGAACATATTACTTGTACCTCTGCTCTCTGTGATGTGTTCTATTAGGCTTTCCTCTTGTGGGGGTTCTGTTATGATATTATCTGCTAATTGCGTGAACTTAATCACGTGAGTAATCATGTGCGTTGACAGGTTTCTGGAATTACATTATAGGCGAAGAGATGACATTAGCCAACTATGGCGGCATATTTAGCAAAATCAAACACATAGATCACTATAGTCTATTTCGTAATTCTAATTCATCATTCGGATTATAAAGTATCATTATGTTAGAAGTAATGTTTAAGTCTAAAGTCCCTAATTTCTGAAGCAAAAAATAAGTACCGCGGTTATCTATGTTACTCGTAAACAATCTAAACAGAACATCTTGGCGTCAGTGAACTGTCATTGACATTGATGACGTTGATATGACGTTATGGGTGTCGTGACGTGTGAATTAGATGTTAAATAAACATTTTATTTCCATCTATGGTGTAAATTTATATTTAACACCATCTCATTGGATTAAAATGAGACAAAATAAGATTATAGTGATAAAAATGTTGAAAAAGCACAATATCAGAATAAAGCAAGTTTTAATCCTCAGTTTGGTCTCTGCATATCTGAGCGGAAAACAATCGTTACTTAACAATGAATTAGTCCCGCTATTTTAAACGATAAATAAATCTAGTAAACAGAAATAATTATTCTATAATGTTGCTTCCTATCAATCGTGCCCATTCATGATATCGTTGTTAAATTAATAGCTCTAAGGACTTCACGTTCATGCCCTAGTATAATATTTCCTGTCAACTTTAACCCACACTCGACTGATCAACACTAGGCACAACTACGTCGACAGCAAGACGCGCTTAGAACTCATTCATCATCCAAGTACCAACCCTTCATCTTAGAATATATATTATTCAATTTAAACCTTAAATTGACATCCCTACAATCGATTATAGCCTGAACGGTAAAACAATTTTAACTTGAGCTCTAAATTGATTCAAAAGCAGCTTTATTTTGTACAATATAGCGTCTGTTTAAAATACAGTGGTATTTGTATGGAAGACGTTAATAGATCTTAGTTGGATCATTGTTGACGTACACGAGTTGATGCCGTCGCGAAATGGGTGTTACTACGGGATTGGATTCTGGCATTACGAAGTAGTTTAGCACATAGTAACTATTACATAGCTACTCTGTTGTGTTAGGTACATGGTAAGTAGTTCGTTGTTGAATGAGATATTACTCGTACTAAGGCATTAGTTAGCGCTAATATAGCATTCTGTTGTGTGTTTGTGAAGTGTTTTGAATATGATTAAGTACTGGATATTGAATTATATTATATTCAATAGGTCGACATTAAAGCAGGTTATAGTCTCTTGGGTAAAACTTCCAAGGATTCGCCAGAACAGACTTAAACTCTTCCAAATCAATACCCACACCACCAACGACAAATAAGGCACATATTATTTTTTTTATAAAATGAAGTTATGAGACGGAAAAGTCGCCCGCTTGTTGGTAAGCGTAGTAGCCCATTAAATTTAGTGTAAAATTTCTACGTGACACTGCACTGCACTCGTAGCTCCGTGATGTTAGTTTATATGTCTCGTTTCCCAAGTATTTCACTTGGTATGGTTCTGTGCACTTCACTTCGAGCTTTAATTGAAGCAGAGTATCTGATACTCAACTCCAGTGGTGTCGTTGGTTGCTTTGGTAATTAAAAACAAACTTAGGCTATTCCAACCACAATCACTTCTAGGATACTTTTAGTTTCCTTTCTCTAACAGAAGGAACAGCCACTTTCAGTCAGGAAGTGAGTGTGAGAGTCATAATTACAGTTGGAATTGCACGGCACACGCTAAATCAAATTATTTTAAGATCTAGTATTGTTTTCAATTATATTTACAGTTGAAAGAAATAATAAGAATTGCATGAAACTTCGGCCTCAGACATAATGTATTTCGCATTAAAAATCGTGGCTGTCTGAGGTTGATCATTATTAAATGGTTAATTATTTTTAATTGACCAACGGAACGACAATCTGTCTGGCGGATATTTTTTTTCCATTATTCAATGTTTATGCAATTTTTATCTGGCAAAAAATATTGCCTCTTAATATTTTGACGGTATTTAAAATATTACCAGTAAATAAAGTTTTTGAAATGTGAAGACATTCAATGTTAGATAAGTTTTGATTCCATTTTATTCCGGACGAGTCTGTAGTCATCTACCGCCTAGTTCCTAACTCGGGCGGTAACAGTAAATACGTCATTGTCAAAAAACCCAATAATTATTCTCAACCGAGAAATCGGACCCAGATTTTAGAAATTTCAAAATGGTGCATCTGCGGCTGGACTAAATTAGCAGTGGTTAGTGGTTTTGGTGTTATGGCATATTTTATGATGTTTCGGGGGAAATAGTGGCTTCTATCTAAATTTTGTAACTACCTGTTGGTGAGTTATAACTTATAATATGCCTAGTATGAGTTGATGGCTTGAGTTAGTTGAAGGCTCTCAAAAAAAACACGGTTTGTTGCTTTAGCATGTGTGGTGCCATTGTCTAGAACTCATTCAGTAGAGTACAACTATAATGTTAATTTATATTTTTATTTATATAAAATACAAACAAATCCAATGCGAGGTCTATCTCAAAAACTTCCATCAGTAATTCTCAAAAATTACCATTAATGTGTGATTCAATTCTGCGGGAGGATATTTGTATCGTGGACCCGTGCATTGCAGTCTACACCCTGCATCTATAACTGGCCTATCCTGTTGATCTATAACAAATTGACATGAAAAAAAATATATTAATTATGCGTAACAACAACATACTAACATTCATAAAGATACGCCTGTCCTCCGGACCATACATTTCCACTTGCTACGATCTGGAGATTCCTCTCTTCTCTTTATTCTCATTAAAGGATTTATACGCACCTGTCTATTAAGGGTAGTCACGACTTGAGTTCTTTCCAGAATGTCTTTAATCTTATCCCCTTCCATGTCCATTTTCGTCATTCACACTTACTGTGCAACTGCTTTATCAATCTCCTTTCCTGCACCCTCTCTCATGTCCAAATAATCTCGGTGCACCTTTCTCCCCAAACATCACTAAATCCTCTTTCATCCCACATTTCTTGCTTATCACACTGATCATTAATCTGTCACATTCAATGTACTTCTTAATGACGTCAAAAACCAACAAATTCTCTTTAATTACTTTGTGCCAGTACTTCCCCTAGAAGTACAAATTCCAGTGTGGTCGTTTGCTCTCCGTCATTATTGAATGAAATCAGTTAGCTCACTCGGGAATATCTTCAGAGCCCACTTTACAGCACATTACCGGTATACAGAGTATTGCCGGTGAAGTGCACGCACTAATCGGTAGCCATTCACTCTCACTTACCGGATAATCGGATTGGACGGATTAACCGGTACGTACACGCAAACGGTCCGGGTTTATGTGGATCCTTTACCGTTTTCAATAGGCGACTGTGGCGACAAAGGATTGAATGGAATTATATAATACGTTTTATGAAAACAGGTTGCTTCGTGTATTATTTGATCCGTGTGGAAATCTGCTGTATTTTAATGTCTCGGAAACTACTTACGAAATTAGGATAATTTAGGACATACACACACACACACACCGGCCTGTCAGTTTTGAAAAAGTAACCGAAGATTTTTATTTTCCCAAAATTCGTTAAAGGGTGCTGCGATGGAATTTAATTTCTGGCTGTTGGATGGAGGTGCTTTTTTTGTACAGGTCTGTACAGCTGCAAATTTTATTGCTGATCTCTTAGACCAATTTTTTGACCTATTTATCCAAGCGATTATAATTTTGTTTCGTTTGTAATTGTCCAACGTGGACTCGTCTGACTAAACAATTGACAGACGAAAATGTTTAATTTTTGATCCAAATTCTAGTTGTTGCTGAGACACCCTTTTCACACGTAAATTTAAGCTTTGTACTAACGTAAATTTAAGCTGACTCGACATAACTGTTTTGACATATATAGGCAAATAAAAATGAAAAAAAAAAGTTTAATATACCGATTTGAAAAATAGTGAAAGTCCTATTCTCAGACCTGCTGAATATAAACACAAAATGTCATAGTGTGTAGGAATCGGTTAAGCCTAAGTTTTAGAGGAGTTTTGTTATAAAAACTGTGACAAGAAAATTTTATATATTAGATTAACTAGATGCGCCCCGCGTTGATGATGACGATGAAAGTATCCCATGAGTTAATCCAGCGCCTCGTCTAACTCCATACCAAAACACACACTTTCACCTTTATAATATTAGTGTGATAACATTTAATTTATTGTTTCAGGTATGGAAACTGTCACAAATTTCAATTAATGTGAAAAGCCAGATTCTAAACCAAAGGCTCTGACGTCTATTAAAAGGTCTGTAACTTTAGAGCAGTAAGTAATAATAGGTTGTTATAGCTAGTTACCATTTCTTATGAATATTTGATTTATTATGTACAAATGTACATAATAAATATAGAATTATGTATTAAATATCGTAAAGGAAATAATAAAAAATTTAAAGCCCAAGATTAAGAGGGTTACACATAAGCAACTTGTTTTTAACGTTCTCTTTTAAACCGAGTTCCATAAAAAAGCTTCTCAAATAAATATTTTTTATTGGAATATACCTCCAAGTAGTCTTTAAACCCGAGTGAATTTATATCTCCTGGGTAAGTGCGCTTCAACATCGACCGCATCATCACTTAATATCAGGTGAGATAGTAGTAAAGTGCTACCCAGTTCAGAATAAAAAAAAGTAGGTACTAAAAATTACATCAAAAATCGGTTTCGATGTAATTTTATGTAAGTCGTTTTATGTTATAGTCAATTAACTGAAAATTATATTGATGATTTAATGGTAATTGCAACTCAGTGAATGACCTTGTAAGCAGCATGCGTCAGTAAAAAGAGTGAAAACGAAATATTAAAGAAACGGAACCGACTGCCAACACTGAAAATTATATCTTTTAATCGTACCAAGCACCAAATATATTTTCCTTAGTTAGGGCCCGAACTGAATAGTAAACAAAAAAATATATAATTATATTCACTGAACTCTCGGTGAGCAAGTCCGACTCGCATATACCTGTTTTTTATAATTATCATAATTTTAGTAAAAACTTTAGGAAATTCGAAACAATGCCGGTTTTGATATGATGTAACCAATTTTAGTTGTTGCTTTGTGTTGAAAGTGAAAACTTTTGAAGCGGGAGTATTGTTATAAATGTGAATATTGCGCTGGAAAAATGTAGCCTTTTGAATGGTAACAACAAATCATTTTCCATTGTTAAATTGAATAAATGCAGCTACATACTGTGAAATATTTATTTAGTGAATTTTGCTTTATTTCTTTGTTGATTTTGGTGTGGATGTAAAGTAATTGAACCAATAAAATAATAAGAACTTGCCGGGCGCAAGCTGGATTTGCACAACGAAGGTTCCGTAGAAATGTAAAAAAAACCGTAGAATATAAAAAAAACATACAACAAACGTAGAACGCGTTTTTACGATGGAGCAAAAACAAATATCGACGAAATGTTTTATATTTCGCTCTTCGTTATTCAAATTATTTGTTAGGCAATCCGCCGTACTTATGTGTAAATATGAACCGACTACTTAGGATGGTGACAAATATGTTTTTCTTTAACATGGAAACACACAACAATTGAAGTAGTTTCATGCAGCTTGTTGCAAGATTTGGCCAACATTTCACATGATCATGGAATTTCTGGACTTAAAATAATATTTCTCACATTATCTTTACCACAAAAACAATACCTAAAATCTTCCCCTCGAAATGTATTTAAAAGTACGTTTGCACGTAACTAACTTAATCGTAGCCAAAGCTATTATAAAAATACATTAAATAGCAAGTAAATTACGGACGGACGGACAGCCTTCACATCAGGACTTAGGAATAGGGTCCTGTTTTATAGGAACACTAAAAATCTTTCATGCGTGTTCAAAACGCTTACTAATTGAATGCCGTTAGAACTTACTTTTAAAGCAATTTCACATCAAACTGTACTCGCTTCATAATAAACAATTGGTCATAAAAAATATAGAATTATTCAAATTGCCGCTCATTCAGTACCCGCAACGTCTTGTAACCTGAAATTAAAAATGTAAGACCTGAAATTCATACAGCACTAAATCTTAATTCTAGACTTAAACAGACTTAATTGCCTCAAGATGGCGGCGGTTGCTAATTTGAGAAATTTACATAGAACACCGTACGGAAAAATTATAGTGGCGTGTCTGGAATAAATTACATGCTGCGAGAAGAGTGACCGGTTATCAGCTTAGTAGCTAGTGAATTGTGCAAGTGCATTGGAATTAATAGATGTCTCTTGACTTTAAGTGCTTTGTTAAAGTCAATTAAATAATGTTATGTTTATGACTTGAAAGAATGGGGGTAGACTTTAACTGCAGTCTTTTATTGTTAACTTTCATTTAATTCTGCATTCTCATTAAAATTGTTTGATGTTCTTTTTCTGTTTTTATAGCTTGAGTACTTCAATATGCGTCTTAGCTTACTTTATGAGACGTGATTAATTTACGAAAGTATCTTTTCATGCTTTATAATTAGTTGTATTGTATTATATTACAAGTGCATGAAAAAGGGAAACGGCTACCTAACTCTATAAAAAATCTGTCGCCAAGTATCTATCGGTGAGTTTAAGCAGCTGTCCTTGTGAACTGATTTCATCCATATTCGACTAGTTCTTATCACTTTCCGACTAATGAAATAGCGGTTAGTGTATACTAAAAACAAAAAAAGACGTTTAAAAATAATCCTTTTTATAAACTTCAAACAAAATAGATAACACCAGCAGTCGTAAATACCTGCACTGCAAATACCCCGTACTAAATACTGAAACGTACAAACCGGTATATATAGGTATACCGGTATAGTGAATTGTACAGTGAGCGTACGTTGCGGTGCTGTTAGTTACTGTGATCAGTGACACCGGGGTGCGATAGGTTAAAGGGTTAGAAAGGGTTAACTTTGTTGTTTGGCTTCAGTGAAAGCTATGAGAGCTTTAACACAGATATATGAAAACTGGCGAGTACTTTTTTTGCATTGAAAACGGTTTGGTATCTACATTAAACATTTTTAGGAACGTCAATTATTTTTTTCTAGAAAAAGCGATGTTACATTATGAGAAAATGTTGTCCATTTAATAAACCTATATGGTCTTACTTTCTAAAAATACAACTATTTTAAGAAAAAAAATAATAATAAAAAGTTATTATTTAATAACAAATATTTTAAGAAAACATTAGAAAAATACCTAGCCGCCTAACTTTCCTGCTAACCCGAAATGACGTCATAAACGCCATGTAGCTATACCGACAGAGTTTTCGACGTGTTTCGATCTACACAAAGTATCTTAATGAGATCTTAACTCGTCGAGTTTTTAGTCGAGAACTTGGTTTTCATTAGATATATTTTAAGTATATTTCTAAAATATTTATTTAATGTAATAGGATAAGGCTGGTTGAAACTTCACAGAATTTGTGGTAACATATTATGGTGGATATAATATGTTTACAATAATACAAGTGAACTTAAATGTTTCCTCGGTAAGATAACACAAGCGAAGTTATTTTGAATCACGGACCTTTAAAGCTCAGACAGGATTCGATACAAGTAGGTATACTCGCCCCAAATAACAAACGCATAACAAATAACTATTATTACTAAGTATTCTACGGCAATAGGTGCCTACTTCTAAAAACCTTATCAAAACAATCCACCAGCAAAACTTTCTCCGCGTAGCATTATCTTGTGCTTTGAAACGAACTTCTTGCAGATGATCCGCCCCATGGTTATGAGACGAGGCTTTATTCAATTCTCTCAGAGCCGTGAGTAACTTGGGATTTCTCTGACTTTCCTATCTGGTGTATTTGTAGATATTCTCTGTTATCTACGTGTTTGGAAAGTTTGTAGTTAAAATGTAGTAAGTCACATTCATTCCTGAGAAAAATAATAATTACCTACTCGCCACAGACCAATGTCTGTGCTACTCGCATAAAATCTAAAGTAAAAATCATTATATGTGAAGAGATTTTTGCGACGTTTTCACTGATTTTTTATAGATATTATAACGTATATGGTAGGTAAGCATTGCAATTAGACTGAGGACCGGATTTGCAATCATCAATTGCAACTATTCATAGGAATAAATGTATACGCAACTAATATTAAAGAACCAATGGTTGATTGAAAAAAAAGTTAAAAAAATTGCCCAGATAACATCACATCAAAACCAAGCTTATATTCGATGAGTGTACAAAACAAGAGACGAAATTACAATCGTAGAAAGTGTATGGTCTTACATGTAGACCACGTAGTAAATAACCCACCAGTATGTACTCGTATAACATGCATTACTTTATATGTTTGATCACTAAAAATATCTATAGGTAAGCAAGTACTCTATAACTTTGGTTTACTATAGAATTCCGTATAAATGTGTACAATAGCTGACACAAAATTTACTATTAAATAATATATTCAATAATATTATTTTTCATTTTCTTTAAATGGCGGTATGCTTTTATCAAACAAAATACTATGAACTATATACAACACTAAAGCTACTACAATAAAAGCACTTAGACAACCTACAAGTCATAGCAGACTCATAGGCAGTCCAAATGCTCCAGCCCACTCCCAGTTGGCAGCGTGCCCAGCATGCTGGCAGCATTGCCCCGTTAAATTGCAATGCTTATTCGTTGAGCCAAATATGTGCCAGCATTTTGATCACGCGTCGCATCGACCAAGCGCTCAGATAAGTTTTGGAAAATACGATGAGCTCCCGGTCCCCACGGACCCAACGTCTCTACACCAAACGGCTCAAATATGTAACCCATACCGAGGTTAGCATATTTGCGCCGCTTGAGTTGCTCCGCCGAAGTAGCCAGCTCCAGCCCTCACGTTGGTTTCATAAAGATGTGACGGCTTTAAAGTGTCTACGCAAGTAGCGTTCCACACTAAGGGCCGTCCTAACTTCCACGGAACCAGAGTCATGCTGTCAGGTCTTTTACTATCGTCACGTATCAGACCATTCGGTTCGAGAATAGCTGCAACATTGGCGCTGGTAAAAGCCCGGCGAATGATATCTTTAATAATGATATTTTTCAAGCCTCCTATAACCAAAAGTTGGTTGAAAAAGTAAATGTGTGTTTTAGTACCCTTGAATGTGTGATTTTCATTGTCGTTATATTTTATTATTATAAAGATATAAGAGAAAATATTACAATTATTTCAGTCAAGTCAGAGGCAACTGCCACATTAGTCTAACTTTAATCACACACAATGACTGCAAAGTGTTTTAAACGCATCGATAGAAATAATGTAAAATAAACGAGATTTCATATGTTAATGTTTAATTAATACGTTTAATAATCGTGGTAACCTTAAAACATGTTATAATCTGTGTTTTTTTATTCCGTTATCTATATTGTTTATTGGTTTTCAAAAGCTTAGTTAAAAAACCTTATCATTGATTGCGTTTTAAAATATATATAACAACCCCTATCAGTTAATCAATCGGATTGACTCATGGTTGACCAGGACGCGGACAATCACAACGTGACAATTAATATCTGCGACCGTCACGCTCCGGATTAGATATTGATATTGGACGGGAATATGACACAGTGGAAATAAAGCAATTAACTTCACTTATTGCCACTCTAAAAAGTAGTTAAAATCACGATTTTAGTTTTATTCTGTGCTTTTAGCTACTTTTAAGATCTGATATATTATGTTCTGAATTTGAGATTGGTTTATAGCGCTCTCCATGCACAACATCATCTTCCTTTTATTTCACCTATTTGGGATTCGTGCAATATGTATTCTCAAACAACACAAACATCAGCAAACGTATCCTATATAATGAAAAATCAGATCAAAGTTCCTAAAACCAATCGTCATGACAATTGTATACAAAGCTATGTGAGTGTATGAAGCGATAAACCATACTTTGGAGTAATTCGATTTTAGGAAGTGAAAATATTCGGTCTTGCCCACCCTGCAGGAACCGGCTTTTTGTTTCCGGAGCAACTGAATTTAAATTAAACTCTTAGTATAGAATAGAATATGATTTATGTATGGCAAAAAACATACAGATCATTTCTTACACCAAGACATACAATTCAAATACAAATGCTAAATGAAGGTCAAAAGACGACGGTGTAAGTGGTTCAAAATTGAGTGTCTATTTAAATATAGTGTCACATGCGCCCTTAGCGGAATATCAAAGCAGAAACGAGCACACACGTTCTAGGCACGTAGAAATTTTGGTGTTTTAGCAAATAACCGTGGTACAAAAACTGAATCAATATAATTTAATTTCGATATTATTAGCGATTCTACAAGCTGAATGCGTAGGTATATCTTTAGGTATGCTCTCATTTTATACATGACTATGTGTTTAGTAAGAATCTATAAGTAGGTATATATAAAATACAGATTCAGTTCTTGAGTTTAGCCTCACTTAGATTGCAGTGGATTTAGTGTCAGCGCAGCAAGCGCCGCGGTATGTAATAAAATAGAAAAGTATAAGGCCAATTATGTGTGAATAATGTTTGTTTACTACCAGCTTTCTCAATCAATTAGTGTGGTATTTGCAAGAGCCACTTAATCGTTACCATCGATTTAAATCTCTGTATTGTAATCTTAATTTATTATATTGAATAAATGAATGAACAATAGTTTAGAGACTTCCGTCGCAGAATAATATTCAAAAACACCTGTTAAGAACAGTTTTGGACGCACCAAATAAGCTTATGAAGTTCCATTTATTTACTTTGTGACGAAACATCTACTTACTCAATACGTCACCTTTGCTGACAGACTTCGTGAGCGACCAGGAGCATGAAAAATGTTGCACATGGACTTTATTTTCTTTTATAATGTAGCTAAGCAGTAAGAATTGTTTTTTTGAAATAAATTAGCTCTGATCAAAATAATTAAAAATTTAATAAGATTTCGAATTATTTTTTAGAGTAATATCAATAGTAAAAGTCAAAGCCTTACATACGTAAGTGGACGACCACGCAGGCCAAAAGTTAGTCGTCACACTTATATTGTAAATCCGGATATTGTGTAAGTGAATCAGTCTCTACGTTAGTTGCTTGGGCGTACTATGTGCTACTGTCTTCTGTCTTTCACGCTGAAACGGCTAAACCGATTTGGATGAAATTAGGAATAAAGATAGTTTAAGTCCTCGATTAACACATATAATACTTTTTATCATTGGCTACGCCGGTGAAACTGCGGCGCGCAGCTAGTACATAGTTTATAAATCTAATGCGAAGTGCAAAAGTTTAATTGCCTTGAACTTCTTCTTTAATATCATAGAAAGGTAAAAACATCTTTACAGCTGAAATTTTCCAGAAAAAAAATATATTTAACTAAATCGGAACCTACTTCTAACTCTGAAAAGTATGAAATAACTTGTTGAAGTCAGTACCATGCTGTATCAAAACACTGACCACACATTTTCATGGTCCGACTGCCACAAGTTATTCCATTCTTTTCAGTGTTGGATCCGTTCCATTTTAATTTCTATTCACTCATTTAAGCGAGTGTATGATCTTTTAAGCAGAAACTAAAAATATCATTCACTCCCCTATAAAACAAATTATGCGTCCCACTATAAAATTTGGGAGTGCTTTTGATTTTTCCGAGATTGAATGGTACCACTTTATTATACCCTTTTAAACAAAAAAATTGAATCAATAACACACATAAAATGAAAAGATTCCGATGAATTGAAAACATTCTCCTTTTTTGAAGTCGATTAAAACAAACACGGAATAGTCTTTTTGTAACAACAAATCGTATAAAAGCTTAACTTGTATTTCTGATTACAAATATTTGCACTGTGTATACACCACACTGATATTGATTGCAAGCTCTCGATTCATTTTGTTTCGATTTAACACTTCGTCGGTTAATCTCTTTGTTTTTGATGGAGGCGGGTTTTAAGCTGCTTACGTCATGTTATTCTTTTTATAGTTCTATACTAGAAAACAGGACCCTATTACTAAGCCTTAGCTGTCTGTCTGTGCGACCTTTGAAGGTTGTATCTTTGAAATCATAATAGGTAGCTGATTGAACATTTCACGACGACGGTTAAAACTTTGTATTAGAACACAGAATTCCCATCTCAGTCTTTGTGGCCAAACAATCAGTATACATTTCGGGATGAAAAATTTGTGCCCTACTTTTTTTTTCAATTTCGAATTTTTATGTTGTTTTTTATTTGGTTATAATATTAAATTACTATAATATTATCGTCTGTTATATCGCAGCTGTCTGGAGCCTTTAAGCACTCAATTCTGAAAAACTGGAGCGTAAAACATTAAGTTTTTAATTAAGTGTTTCACTGTAACTGAAATTTCAATTTAACTGAACATTTTGAACTTTCTAATAGTTTACAGTGCTTGCGCGTTTTATCACCTATTGTTCTCGAGATTATCCCGGAGTCAGACTAAAATGATTCTTATATCCTGCCTCATAAAGGTTTTACAGCGAAGGATGGTTTAAGTACTCTGTTATCAGAAAGTAAACTTAAGTTAGTTTACGTCGATACAGTAGAATGTAAACAATTTTATCAAGTTGCCGGATTATTAAAGGCCAAAAACCTTTAACAAGAGTGGAACTGCGGAAAAATCTGACACCATTCAATTGCATGCTTCCTGGTTCGATCCTACTGGGTTCACTGAATCATTCTCGCTACTTCATCGTTCGCTATCGTCATAATCAAACATTATGTTTAATGGTGTTAATTAGTTAAGAGAACCAATGATATTGAATTCAAACGGTTGATTTGAGTAGATTGTTAAACCTTGCCTACGTGTTTCTCTAATAGTACTTTGAGTGTTACCTTTGTTCAAAATAATAATCTTTATTCGAGTTACATGGCTTTATTTACTGTAGAAACAAAAAAGAGGCGAAAACTTGTAAGGGGTGAAAAATGTACGCCGACTCGTTTTCATTATATCATTATTTTCTTTACATAAGAAAAGCAAATAACAATCGGCTAAGTCAGTATCACCTGGTATAAATCAACGATGCGGTCGACGGTGAACAAGTTTGCGAATATCAAAATTAATTTCATGTTGTCCGATGACAGAAAAATGGGGGAACAAGGTTGTCTCCGGTCGCACATACCTACTCCCAAATAAAGCCTGTAAATACATATAAGGTGCCACATATGAGTTTAATGTGAGGCCAAATCCTGATAGCCTAAGTGATTCTCCTACCAATCGGAGTGCCGATCGGAGGACTAGGAATAACCTTATTTATTGAAGTGCCCTATTTGCTTTTTATTCACATTAATTTAATCACAGTAAAGTGTTAGGTTTCAAACCTGTAATCCTAATGGATGGTTGATACAGAGAGCCTGAAACTTTTGGGTAGGCTTGAGGTTCCATCGTACCTACCGCAGCTTAGGAGCTTAATGAAAAACCAACATGGATCTCTTATTTTCCAGACATTTACTAGTTTTACCTGGACTGCGAGCTTTGAAAATTGGTAGGTAATGTTTTGGATTTAGACACGCTCTTTTCCCATTTTTACTTTCCTACTTCGTGTCTTTATCGATGTAAAACATGTTTTGTTAGTTACCACGTAAATAGCTCATAATATTATGATAGAAAAATGTATGTGGTAAATTAATGAATAGAAACAAAACTTCCATGGCATATGATCCATGGTATTAGCGCAGATCAATAAGGAGCTTCTAACAAAAAATAAAATATGAATTGAACGAGTTCAATCTCGATGCGCTGCGCTTGGCAGATATCCCTCTTGTTTGTTTAAATATCACGAAATTGAGAGAAAATAATTTCACATAGGCGTATAATGTAAAATTTCATGTCTTCCTTTTATTTCTGACACTATTTTATTTAGCAAAAAATAATCCTTATGATGAAGCTTTTCGATCCGTATGATAAAACTACAGGCTGATTATTTTTCTCGTGTAACGGGTTCGATTCCCGGTTCAACCATGTAATTATTTAAATATCTATGAATATTATTTAAAATATTATTAAATATCTATGACGTACTAGATCCCCAACGTGAGTGTTTTGCCGGTTAGTGTATAACTTTTAATAAACCATGAATGCAGTTCAAATTGTTTTTAAAATTCATATAATGTCTTCTTTCAGTAAAATGTTCCATCTACAATATTCAAGGTACTTTCCCTCCGTGTGGCATCGCCGTGGGACGCCCTGTAGTTGATATTTTTCTTAATCCAAGCAATTGTACTCCTCCGAAGAGTTTAACTTGAAAGTTATTTTAATCAACACCTTTACAGTACTTCGTAAAGTCTTTTTCAGCGTGTTCCGCGAAAAAAGCTATATCCACACCACTACCCTGAAGTAGAAAGTTATTTATTAAGTACGCCTTCAAGTGATAACGAAAACTGATTTTATAGGAACTGAAACAAACGTGGTACTTTTATATCAGATGTTCCTCCATGTTAAACATATTTACTAACTAGCTTTCCGGGCGCGGCTCCGCCCGCGCGTATGTCGGTTATCGCGCGAAAACATTAACCTCTTTTAGCGCAGTCGGATAAAAACTATCCTATGTTTTTTCCCGGGTCTCAAACTATCTTCATACCAAATTTCATTCAAATCGGTCCAGTGGTTTTGGCGTGAAAGCGTAACAGACAGACAGACAGACAGACAGACAGACAGACAGACAGACAGACAGACAGACAGACAGACAGAGTTACTTTCGCATTTATAATATTAGTACTGAGTACTGATTCAGGATACATTTAGTGCGGATATTAAGAAACACAAATAATAACCAAGTTAACCAAATACTCCATAGCTGCCGACTAAGTAAACAGTCGATCGTATTGTAACTTGTCCGTAACTTGCCGAGTCCTGTATTTGACGCTCGGGAACTCCTCCACGCCATATTTGCTTACTTGTTCTTGTTGTTCGGTACTCCACTTCTCATCTACACGTAGCCAGACGAATATTAAGACAAACATATTTAGAACCTAACTTTGGTGAAATACGTAGATTTTTAGGGTCCTGGGGCCCAATTATGTATTTTGTTACTAACAGAATCTGATTGATATGCTAGAAAAATGGTTCGCGCTTGCGTATTCACTTTTGTAACTAATTGAAGCTTTTATTTCATTTCAGTGTATCAGTTAATAACAGTTTTAGTTAGTAACAAACGTGAATACATAATCGTAAAACCGCCATTTTTCTATGATTTCAATAAGATTTTGTTACTAACGAATTACATAATTGGCCTGGTAGTCATAAATAAACGCTAAATATGATTCGTCCTTGACCAGTTTTTAATGTACATATTAGGGTGTAAAACTAAGAACTCCCTACTACTTTAGTCAAGCAAGACCCCCAAATCAAAATTTTAATTTATTTAAGTTAATTATCAAATTTATACCCGAATTTTATGATTTAAACATTAAAAACCTTTTATTTTATAAGTAAAAAAAATGTAGTTAATTGTAGGTAATATTTCTTTAAATATTCATAATTTGTGTTTTAATGAAAGAGAAACATATTTTTTTGGCTTGGTGTCTTTTTTATTTCTTTACGACTTTTTATATACTCGTATATACACTCGAGAGCAATGAATCCGGGTCACTTAAAGAATGTTAAAAATCTCGGAAACTAAAAATGATAGGTTAATGCAATAAATTGTATTTAATAGACAATGTAATACTCCTTAAATGAAAGTAAAAAAAATATGAGTCGCCATACATTTTATTAACACAAAATTACATAAAGAAAAAACTGCTGATCTCTCCTTAAAACAAAAATAGGAAACATGAAATTTTTGAACTTTATTACGATTTTCTTGAATTTTAATACTTCGTATTGCCTCCTCGTGCTTCCATTACTGCGTTTACGCGGTTTGGCATGCTGTACACCAAGTTCCTTATACGATTTTGGGGAATATTCTCCCATTCCTCTGTGAGAGCAATTTTGAGCTCACGAAGCGTGATTGGGGGAGGGTTTCGTTGTTTTACGCATCTGCCTAGCTCGTCCCAAGCATGCTCGATCGGGTTGATATCCGGGCTGCGCGCTGGCCACTCCATACGAGTAATGTTCATCTCTTGAAGGTAGTCATTCACAATCCTACCTGTATGAGGTCGGGCATTGTCATGCATAAATATAGCATTCTCACCTAAATTGACCATAAATGGACCAACGTGATCATTGAGGATTTCTTCCACATATCTTACGCTAGTTAAAGAGCCGTTTTCTATGATCACCAGCTCTGTGCGACTTTCAGAAGAAATTCCGGCCCACACAAGTACAGACCCACCACCGTAGGCTACTTTTTCTTCGATGCATGCTTGCTTGAATCTTTCCCCTGGTCTTCGATACACTCTGTGTCTTCCATCGTGCTTGTAGAGCATAAATTTTGATTCGTCGGAGAACATAACTTTTGACCAATCTTCAATACTCCAATTTACGTGGCTCTGGGCATATCTTAGTCTCGAAATACGATGCCCACGCTCCAGTTTAGGGCCGTTTGCAGGTCTAAGGGGTTTTAAGTTAGATTCAGCAAGCCGACGTCTTACTGTCCATGCACTTGGGTTACTTCCTCCGAGGCGTCGAAACTGATTGGTGAGTTCAGTTCCTGTGAGAAAGCGATTTCGAAGCATGGTGTTCACCAAGTATCGGTCTTCTCGTGCTGTGGTACACCTGGTTCTGCCCGTTCCTGGTCTGCGTAGGTTAGAACCAGTTTCTTCGTAACGTCGGAGAACTCTTTGTACTGTTGACAGCGACACGCCGACAGTCCTGGCTGTATCGCGCTGACTCCGGCCGGTTTCCAGCATTGTAAGTATTCTGGTGCATTCTTCAGGCGTAAGCGACATAATTTCAGCTTGAATAATGAATATAGAGCACTATCAACATGGTTTATGTACCCACATAAATGACAGATTACAAACAAAAGCAAAACCAAATGCTGTAATTTCGTAGTTCCATCTTCGAAAGTGGCCCTTTTTCAAATTTGATTATTTTATTATATAACTTTACAATAACTAAGAAGTTTTAATACCTTCATTTAAGGAGTATTACATTGTCTATTAAATACAATTTATTGCATTAACCTAGCATTTTTAGTTTCCGAGATTTTTAGGATTCTTTAAGTGACCCGGATTCATTGCTCTCGAGTGTATTTATTTGTAATCATGACGTCTTGGGTATTTTATTGCGAGATGCTTCTCGGTTTAAAATACAAATTTTCGTTTAAAACTGCTTAGTCTGAACAGGCCTTTAAAGTTTCAATATAAACTTGTGTACAATTGTGTTGTATGAGTTAGACATTATTGCGTAATGAGACGTAAGATATTAATGGAGGAACAAGTTTGTCTTACGATGCCTAACTTGCACTGAACAATTTTCAATTTGACCGACGCGACGGCAATCATTATTTTTTCTGTACTCTGGCACAGAATCATCACTTACATAATTATGCCTGAAGAATTCACACAAGTGACTGTTTGTTTTTAATAGAAAACCTAAATAATGTAAATCCTTAATTGGCCGTAAGTTATGTTTGTAAGAAAAAATGTACATTTAATTAATGGCTGTGGATTTTGTTTAATAAATAAAATAAAAATAAAAAATAAAAAGGACTCTGGTCGGAAGGTTTTTCACAACGGTAATAATGAACTGGGCTATTTTATGGTCAATGAAAACATTGAATATATAGTCTGAGTTCATCAGGTGGTAGGTCCCTTTAGCAAGACTCCGGTGGTGGGTACCACCGCAGTATCAGATATGCTGTCTCGTAGTACTAGTGTCTAAACAATGCTGTGTTTTGGCGTGAAGAGCAAGTAAAATTATCTACGGACGAAACATTTACGAGCGCAGTGCAGTGTAAAACAACTCGAAGATGAACATTGCAACTTTAATGGACAGGCATGACGCTTACCATCACGCAGGTGTCTTGTCCGTCTCTTCAATATATCAAATGAAAAAATAGACGAAGCCCCTAAAGTTCAGCTTAATTGTACTCCAGACTCCACTTGCTGCATAATGTCAGAATAGATAAGACGTAGACAATACACTCAAAGATAAAAGAAGGAATCTCGATATGCTCGACACGGAGATGTCGACTTGTTGTGTTTTTTTGTTTACAAAAAAAGCAGTTGGCAGTCTGTTCTATGTGGTTGTAATAATAAACTCGCCCGACATTACATGATACCAAAGCATACAGGCACAACGTGGTCTAAAGACGATGCCTACTCCGAGCCAAGAGCGCTCGCCGCGGCAACACTGGACCGCACTGAGCTCCCTTTAAATTGAGTTTTCATCGAGCAAAGTAATAAAAAATATGAAATAATACATTACAGGCACAAGATAATTTTGACATCGTGCTTATTCCGTCAAAAATACATAAAAAAATCAATAAAAAGAAAATACATCTGAATATGTTTGTTAGGACTAGCAGAAGTCAACCCTAAGAGGTTGTTTGCATTTAACCAATAACCCTGTATATATGCTGTAATATATGTACATTTATTCCAAAAGAGCCAGGTTGAATCTTCGCGAATAGGGACCAAAGCGCTCATCAATCCCTAGGAATAAAAAGTGATATCAATTTTGAATATAGATATCATTGTTAGTAAATATTGCAGCCACCAAAGAGACCGTTTACGAACATTGTATGATCAAGTACCTGGCTGTATGATAAAAGAAAACACAAGCGGAAAAAGATTTAAAAAAGCGCGCGAAATGTTTTCCGCCTTTGTAATTGTTTACTCAAATTAGGAAAAAAATTGTGCGTTTTCACAAGTACCTGCCCTGTAATGATAAAGAAATAATTATTTTAATCAACTCCAGATCACATTGTAACAAATGCTTAAAATGTGATATTATGTCTGTTACCTATACCTAAATCCTGTGAAAAATACTTGAAAGCATAATTTAAGACATTTTCAAAAATATGTACATTAGCAAAATCTATCTAAAGAAGTGCGTACACCTCAGTCGCAAAATTATTTTACCATGGTCGGCATCCTTTAAATCCCTCGTTGCGCTCTAGATTTCACTTTAGAGATTTCGCACTACTCTGGATTGAAAATAGCGCCCTATCCCTGGATTATAAGTACTGTTTTGTTCCCTTGTAGATATAATCTGCTATTTTTAAACGTACATATACAGAAATCATTACAGAATTTTCCATCTGTGTAGATACACAACTGTTAGACAATTTCAGGCTTTTAGCATTGAAGGTAATAAACTCAATTAACAACGTCTGTCTTCAAATGTCACAAAAATGTTAATATATGCATATAAATGTTAATATATATATATGTATATATATGCCTTAACAAAGCCTAAAAAACGTAAGCAGAACAAAATTAAATCAAATAATTAAGATTGCTCCTAATTTGACGAGACAGGACAGGTAGAAAATAAATAAAGAGTTGAACAATTAACTCGTTGAGCCCCTCCCCGACATGTAAACAAAACAACCCTTACAGCGCCGCGCCGCTTGCATAACTAAATTAAATGCCCTCCTCATTACTCAGAAAAATAATCCTTTTCCCGTTGCTATGTATTAAAACGTTTCTAGGGTTCCGTTATTTTAATCAAAAATAAGACACACGTATATACAAAGTGGTAGGATTCTCCAGAAACAGTCCGCCTTGGTGAGTACTGACACTGATTATTGAACACTACTATGTACAGGCGTAAAGCACACTGTAGTAATTGTAATAACTGGGCAAACGAGAAATTCTTATTTCTCGTAAAAGGCAGAAAATGAATTGGTTTATTTCTGACAAAACATTACGAAGTATCGATTGGTACTTTTAGATAAGTAAGTATCACATAATTAAATATTATAACATATGATGCGAGATTTCAGAAATGAATTCCAACTCAGCATACCTATGCTAGGGCTAGCCCTTAGCACTGATTTTCAGTTGAAACTAATTTCTGACATCACGAACACTGAGTGTGAAAATAAAAATATTAAAATAGGACTAGTATCAATCTCCACGCACACACAGTGCGATTTATCGAGATCGTTTTCCTAAAGACACAGCCGTTTTAAAGTAGCCCGTACATACAGCATTTTTAGAATAGCTAACTAATAGATATAGTGGCAGAAATAATATATTCTTAAAAATAGACTAATCTTTTAAATCATATGAGAAGTTTTGTCACTAAAACACAAATAAAATTTCTAGAACTTTCACTAGAATTGTGTTTAAATTGCTACTCGTATGCTTATAAAAATGTACAGAACCAACAGTGAAACAACCAAGATCGTTATTCGTTCATGATAGACTTATATCTACATATATATCTCATCTGTAAGTACTTACAGGGAACTCAGATGCACTAGGAAGGACTTTTATATTAAAAATTTCAACGTAATTGCTCGGCGCGTTTATACTCTCTGCGGTTGGCAGCTGTTATTAATCGGAATGTTTACGGTATAGATGTAAAGAATGATAACTCCGATATGCGGGTCTATCATGCCTAAATCACATAGATACGAGTACATATCGTGTCTGAAAACATTCACATCTTGCCAGACATGTTTTGATTCCATATAATAGGGGGTAAGTCTATTGGCATCTACCGGACACAGTTCCAAACTTTGGACTGCTAGTGAAAATTTCTTTGTGAGAATGAGAGAAAAACCAAATAATATACCCGATAAAAACGCAGTTCATAGTCATCAGTTCAATGGTAAAAAATATTATATCATCATACCTTTGTGCCTTTCTGGTCACCCCACTGGGGTCGGTAACTTCGTCAACTAAAATAACTTCTACTAGGGGCAGTATGCAATATTCCTTCGGCTTGTCAGGCGTCTTGAGGATATCAGTGCAAGATGGCAGTTTTCAGAAGGCGCTGCCGCTCACCTTCTGCTGCTATTTTTCCCTTTGTCGCCTCTTACGACTCCGTCAGGGAGATATGAAAGTCCTATTCTGGACTGGCACCCCACTGGGAAATACAACAATAAAAACTTATTGAAGTATTTGGCTTGGATTTTATGACCGGCTGCTTCCCTGACGTCAATATAATAAACATGATAATAACAAAAAAAGTTATGATATCTAGAAATATGCGCAGAATGAATAAAGCAATGACCGTTATAGAGCAAAGGTGTAATCGCAATGCAACGTCAAACCACACATTCCTTATTGACATTCTACCTACGCAAATAAGTAGCCTACACACACATCCCAAAAAGTTAATATACATTTTTGAATTATTATTGTATTAAATGAGTTCCGTTGTCAATTAACAACGAAATTAGTTATAAAGATTTATTTTTTATTATTATTCTGCAACTTAGTACCTTTTTATGTGCCTACGACTTGAACCCACTAAAACCTCCCCGTGAACATTCCCCCGTCGAAGTGATTATGAAGACGGGGTCGCGTAAGCATTCACCATCTAACAGCTTATATATGTATATACATATCTATAGACTAGCTTCCCGGGTGAGGCTCCGACCGCGCGTATGTCGGTTATCGCGCAAAAACATTAACCTCTTTTTGCGCAGTTGGATAAAAGCTATCTATATATGTTTTTTCCCGGGTCTCAAACTATTTCCATACTAAATTTCATTCAAAGCGGTCAAGTAGTTTTGGCGTGAAAGCGTAACAGACAGACAGAGTTACTTTCGCATTTATAATATTAGTACTTATGTACATTTAGGTTTATTAAATTAAGGGCATAAATATCTAATTATTGTCTATGTAAATTAATAATAATGTTGTGATTTAATATAACCGCACCGTTTCATAAATGCATAGTTAGCCGCAAACACATACGAACTGTTGAAAAATGTTTTATCGTGCCCATAGACAATTGTTTTCCCGTGGGGGTCAGAATTGCACCTCCCCATATCATCCCGTGGGTGTCGTAAGAGGCGACTAAGGGAAAAATACTGGAAGGTGGGCAGCAGCGCCTTCTAAAGGACTGCCAAGTTACACTGCGATTCCCAAGACGCCTGCCAAGTGTAGGGATTATGGCAAATACCCCCTTAATAAGGGAGATCCGGCTGTTACAGTTTCAGACAATTGTTACATTTTTCAGCGACGAAAATATCTGTCTCTTTGCACAGTCACAGTTTGGTTAGCCCCGACAGTTAACACGTGAATTGCAATGGACTGCGTGCATTCAGCGGAAAAGATATCGAAAAACGTTATAGAGTCAATTGAAACTGTTTTCTACCTTTGTATAAACTTTCTGCTATTGGCAGGGTTGTGAATGAGAGAATGGTTATCTAAAGCCTTTATTTTATTGCTTATAGGTTAGCCTTTTATCATAAACTCACCAGATGGCAAGTGATGATGTGGTTGAAAGTGTCAAACAGGCATAACCTAGCTCTCAAAGACAGCTGCTAGAACACACCATTCGATGCTTGCTTTTCTAGTAGCTAGCCGGGCGGATATTTGCAGAATATCGTAGTACAATGCTATAACGATTGCAATAATACACCAACCGGGATCGACGGCTGAAGGTGCCTTTTGAAGTATGGAAGAACTCAGTAGTGAATGCCATTAGCGGTCACCATCCTAGCAGGTATAGTATCCTAGACTTGCTATATTCGTGTTTATGTTATGTTTATGCTTTTCTGTTATAACGTCCAGTTTGCGAATCTAAATAAAAGAATAAATAAAAAGGAGTAGTGACTGCCGAGTACATTATATGAATGAGTGAGCTATCGAAGACACTTCCATTAATATATAGAACGGTACAGACCGAAAATGCTCCAATTTCAGCTTCTACGCTTCTACTAGTTCCAGAAACTCCTTCTAGTTAGTTCTAGGGTCCCAACCCTCCATAGCACTACTTGTAATAAGACTAATTTGACCACATATAGCTCCCATTTACTGAACGCCCCTCAAATCTCCACTGTTGGCATCGTCTCTGTGAATTCGTCGAGTTTTAACATCGGCGGTTTGCACCGTTGCGTGTCCGGGGTCCGGGGCTCACCGCAGACAGGCCGTAGGGTTGCCACGTTGCTCTATTCTAATGTATCGATCAACGATTAGGGTGCGATGAAAGTGCTACTTATTTTTTTTTATTATCTTCCAAATTTTGGAATTCGTTTGTTTTTTATGGTTTCATGGAAGAGAACGGGACCCTATTACTAAGCCTCGGCTGTTCCTCCGCCCGACCACGAAAAGGCTCTATCCGTGGAACGGTAGTAGGTCTTTTTCTTCTTATAGTGCCTCTCCAATTACTGAAGGTTGGCGATCAGCGTACAATTCTCTCTGTCCCTCACAAGGCGAAAAAGGTCAGCTGCCATCGTGGTACCAGTCCACTCCCTGATGTTTCTCAGCCAGTATAGGGTTTCAATCAGCTACTTATTAGCTACTTAGTTGAAATTTTCCCAGAATATATGTTAGTTTGGTGGATTGCCTAACAAATAATAAAAACATAAAAATAGAACGGAGTAAGTACAAGAAACATGTTTTATGTAAAGTTTATTGCTCTATCGTAAAAAATGTAATACAAGCGTCAATCTTGGTATGATTATAGTCCATTAGACGTTAGATATTGATTTAACGTACAACTACAAATACGTCAGAGAGGCTATTTACACGTCAAACATCTCGATTTGTATCAACCACACGGTTGGCTACATACAATTTTTAAATTCAAACTATGTAATATCATAAGCTCTAATTATTTAAAATTAAATAGAGCTTTAAACACAAATCCAGTAAACTCATTATGCGTTTATAATTTCTCCTTGGCAACACTAAAGGGTAGACAGGGGATGCTGCGGTCTGTGCTCCATTTGTCAAGACATGGCCGCGATCCTCGGTGTTCATTGGGGCGAATTAAACTCGGAATGCAACTCTGCACTGTTTTGTGCCTTTGTTAACTGAGAATCCGCAGTTAATGGCTTATTTAGCGCATTAACAAAGAAGCTGCTTATGTGTGCTTTTAAACAAACTGTGAATATGACTATATATATATATATATCTCTAATCATTTTGCAAGTAGGTATATGTCGTACGTTTTACTTTAGAGTATGCACTGTATGAGTATACACTATAAAGAACCTACAGGAAAATTTTTGACTGACGTGATATATTGATCAATAATGTATTCACCATATCTTTTCCATTATTAAACAAAAACAATAATGACAAAACAAACACGCCAACTGAATGTAAATGGTCAATAGATGTTCATTTTACACTTAGATTTACTATTTTACTTATTCAAAGTCTCAGAAAGTAGAAGAACAATGAAAGGTAAGTCTCTTTAGCAAGAGTTCCGTGTTGGTGGGTACCGCCGCGGTGTCAGATATTCTGGCTTGAAGCAGTAGTGAGCTACCCGTGTGTTTTTAGGCGTGCAGGGCACTGTAGCAAATGCAATTACTGGATAAACGAGACGACCTAACGTCTGTAAAGTGACGGGCGCAGTGCAGTATCAAGCAGAGTGAGGATGGTGACACTGCAACTATAATTGACAGGCGTGACGCTTACTATAAGGCGTGGCACTTTTCCTTCTACGGTAATAAAAAAATATATATAATGGCGCCCTCCAGGACAACTTTATGTTAAGGCACTTATTATAAGCTGGTTTACACATTTGCCTTATAAAATTTTAAACCAAGTTACCTCGGCGATGCAGGGGTGAAAGTCTGGCTTACTCTCTTATTGCTGAGCGTATCCCAATAAATGGCAATACACTCGCAACCCTATTACATGTGTGGTGTTAGACAATGTATCTGTTATTAAGCTTATATGTATATACGTATAGTCTGTAAAAGTACAGATTTCACCGAAACAGTCCGATAAGTACCCGTACCAAGTTCATCAAATCACCCTCAGAGATACCAAGTCACGGGTATTGCTTCGGTCAAATCTTTGGCAAGTTCCGAGTGAGCACAACTCCTGACCGGACTTTGGGAGTTTTAAGTAGCGACCGCAAGGAGTCTAGTCGAGTGACCAACTTCCAGAGATTGGAAACTTGGAATTTGGAAATACTCTGCGGTTTTGTAACATACAAGATTGGCAAAGATGTTTCTTATGGCTGGATATAATAAATAAGAATATCTACAATACATTTCGCGGATAAAATGGTGGATTTTGATTTAGAACATCATTGAGATGTACTTCGAATTTATTCATGTATTTTGATTAGTGGATAAGTGAAAGCGTCGTTGGAATTCCAAGTTCCTGGGCTCGACCCCTGATCGGATAAATAATGGATTGTACTGACTGTAAAAAGCAGCAGTCCTGTGTCTATGTCCGGTAGTTCACAATAGGTTGGCCTCCTTTCACATGCCGTAGGTCATCATCTTACCATTATACCACATGTATACGTAATATGTTTTTTCTAACACAATAGTACAAAATAACGACATGTAGAACTTTAATGCTATCCTAGATGAACTTGTTAGATTATTTCTTATCATATATTAAATCTGCAATTGAAATGTATTACTTACTGTAACTGTATATATTTATATCTATATCAATGTCAGAGTGATAGATGTCAACTTTTGTTTACACCTATATGGTTACTGATTGTTTCATCAAATCTTCTGAATGATCTCCAATTAAATAACAATAAGGGTCATTGATGACCTTTACATTTTTGTTTAACATCGAAATTTCACTTAATTTAAGTACCACAAAAACTTTACGGCTAAACTGTTCGCCCTGTGATTGTTCTTAACTTGAATGAAACAGCTAAATACGACCCAACCTCCCTCCACATTCAAATTAGAGCTGTCACACAACACAACGTTAATTATGCTGCAGAGTTCTGAGACAAAACTTAATTACCATGAATTCCTAAGTTAGGACCCTAATCTGGCAAGATTAAAACCGCATCAAGACTATTTGAGACACCAGGTGTCCCAAACTTGGACGGCTAACTTGTGTAACTTTGGCCGAGCGCCACACGTTGACCTTTAGGGTCAAGGTATACCGAGTATTTTTTTTTATAATAGCGTTGAAGCTTTATCAACAGAACCGAACTGCATACTGCATTAGGCTGCGGTATAAGGTCGTGCAAGTTTGAATGATCTAATTATCACCCACCTGCGCGGATATCGTACGCATTAACATCTCCTTGGCACTGTAGCAACTTCACCTCAAACTTGTCCCGAGTCGATGCGGTGCCGGTGCAGGTGCGGCGTTGTAGTATGGACCATAAAAATAATACTGCATGGCTTGAGATGAGCTACACTTCCCATTTTCTTATCTATTATAGGAAAACCTGAAGATAGGCAGCAGGCCTTCCAAATATAGGGATGGGCCACTCTTCGTCGACTTTCTCTTATGATCCAATCGTTAGAATAATCAAGATTCTAATACGAAATAAGGTTTTAGCTATGTGGCTGGCTGGCTGGTTATCTGGAGTGGTGGATTTCTACCCTATACCTGGTATTTTGGAATTGGATTTAGTTTTTGGGCGGTCTGATAGTTTTGTATCGAAACAGTTTCAGGTCTGATGGTGATTACATTGAGCAAAAGTTAGGCAATGCTATTGGAACCAATTTGATTTTAACTGAAGAACAGCTGTGCCGTTTGTCGGATGACATGGCTCGGAAATGAATGTTACTGAAAATTAATTACCAATAGTAAGTAACTTTCAGGTACTTAGGCTTTTTTGTGATCAAATGTAGAAAATAAAAACATAATAAATCATGCCAAACACATCGAGAGGCCCGTACTGAAGAACAGTTTATTTGTTGTGTATATTTATGTTAGTAGGTACCAAAAAAATTAAGTTTTTCAATAAGTAACCTTAATGCGAGTCCAACTTTCAATTGGGAGGAGTTTATGATTTTAATGTGCACTATAATCACATCAAGTTTGACGATAGTATGTTTATCATTTTAACATAAAATAACTTAGATCCAAAGTGAACTACGTAACAGGAGATAAATAAAAACCTATCCATGTCTTTGGATTAATGTTTTAGACAGAATATCGAAATAACATCTTCTTTATATATAAAAATTACGTGCCACGTTGTCCGCGATGGACGCCTAAACTACTGAACCGATTTTAAATTTGATTTTATTTATATATATTTGGATTAAATTGCACACCGTGTGCAATTTAATCCAAATTGAAAGATAGGATAGCTTACATCTCAATTTATAGTCGAAATTTCCCGTGCGAAGCCGGGACGGGCCGCTAGTTAGTTTATAAGATAGAAACTCATGTCATACGGACGGAGGGACGGGCGGACAGACAGGCAGTGGAGTTCTTCTTAATGATGTTCCGTATTTTCCTTAGGATTCGCAGCCCTAAAACAGCAAACCCTTTTATTAGTATGTAGATACTTTTATTCCTAAAAAATAACACAACTCTTTCACAAGTCTTATTTTTAATTTACCTACCTAGACCCCTAGGTCTACCTAGGTCTAGGTCTAACCTTATTTGCAAATAATAAGCTTTTATCCTTTAAGCTTATGCGCAAATAATTAAAACCCTGCAACCCTATTTGAAAATAATTTAGAAGTTCGCAAAAGCGGCTGCCCGATTAACCGTTGTTTACAATTGTTTCAGCATTACCGCGCCGGTTAGTTTGCTTTATCTTCAAACTTTTAACCGAGAATTTGCGTTAATTAGCTTAACCAACTTGTGAACTATCTGAAATATGAGTAAAGAGTGTAGCACACCAAATAAACATTCAAATTATTTCGATAATAAACTGAGCGGGATGTTTGAAACTCTATAAAACAAGTGGTATGATTTTGAAGAGATTGGCACTGATGGTCGACTGTTGTCGATAAACTTTTATATATCTAACAGTAACAGACAACTTTCTTTGAGAGACAGTATATCCATTCCAGGTCTGGTCTGCCCTTGACCACATCAGTACTTACCAACAAGTAAAATAGTGGTCAAATATAGCATTAAAAAAATATAAAATTAATGTGTTCCAAATTTTAATTTTACTAGATGTTAAAATATTATGTCTGGGTGATTCCAACATCGTGATCATTGTACATGCCATTTATATATTACTCAGTTGCGATCTGAAGGGCAACCTACCTAGTAATATATAATTGGCATGATGTATATATCTCTAAACTCGTCAATCTCTAAATGTTCTTACCCTAGGTTATAGCGCTACGTGAAATGGAATAGGCTGTATTATTTCCTGCAAAAAAAGTCAATAAAATAAATTTTTGAAGATCCATGTCAGCTATCTAGTTCTATAAAATAAAATGATTTAAAATTGTGTAAGTATCTGAAAACCTAAGTGACAATGAAGTTATTTATAAAATACGTGCAAGAAAAGTGCTAGAACTACTATCGTAGCTTTAATAGAATAACCATGGCATGAAATATTCTTGGTGTTCCGAACACAAGTGTTAAGTCGTAACTCGTTTGAGTTAAGTTTAAGTTGAAATCAAGTCAAGCGCTCCAGTTTAATAGCAATGAAGTTAAGCAGAAACTCCACAGACTTCTACAGGTTGAAGTGAGAGAAATGCAGGTTTATAAAAAGTAAAATTGTTTAGCAGCATAATTGAAATATATAGTTGTACCGAAATATGTTACTTTGACAAAGATAATGAAAAAAATAATAAGTTTTTTTTGTAGTGTTAATAATTCGATATGGCAAATGTCTTTATTTTCATTAGCTGTATATAACCGAAAATCTTCTAATATATTATATTATTGTATTAGTCCGACCGGACCTGAATATTATCATATTGGCATTTGAACACAATTCTTCACATTAACAACCATAACGTCTTGGCAGGCGTCTTGGGGATCGCTGTATAAGATCGTCCTTCAAAGGCCGCTGCTGCCCACTTTCTGGTCTCTGTGTAGATGTTATAATTTTTGATACTTCCACTCAAACTGTTATAGAAATACGATTCTATATTTCGGTCTATATGTGACAAATGTTTGTGAGTTTGTTATCTAGAAGCCTCTACCATCTGGCTCTCATTTTGAGAAAACGATGTCCTCAAACTAATATTCGATTCTTATAACGGTATAGGTGCTTCATATAAATTTAACAAAAGCATACCTGATAGCTTTTTCTTATCGGGTTACCCACATAGCAAACCAAAAAGAGAAGATTCAGTACTAACTTCCGAGTTAACCCATATGTATTCTAAAGCCTCAATTAACTAAAGCGCACCGCAAGTAACATAACGACGTTAAGTGGGGGCAGTCAAAAATAATTCCCACGCTAGCTCCGCCCATGCGGCGCAACGATCCCCGCTGCACCGAACGAGGCGATGTGCAGCAGCGGCGCACGCGTCTCGCTTATAAACATATTTGTATACTTGATATTAGATTCGCGAACACAGATACCATTGAGACGATTTCAACTTTTTTTATAATCTTATTCACGTGACGAATTTCGATATATAAAGTAGTCGCTAAGCGACCAAAAGTCTCAAAAAAAAAAAAATTAGAATAAAAAAAAAAAAAAAAAAAAAAAAAAGATATATAAAGTAACTTTGTATATACTGCAAATGATGTCACGTTTTTATTTTTATCAACATTACTAATATTTCTTAGTAAGAAATTGATTATTTGATTTACTTTTCAAAATTATTCTTACGGTCGACAGACTTATTACTTATTACCATATGTTCATGTCTGCTCGACTTTATTGGTATATATTATTGGTATATCATATTATACATATTTAACTGACTTCCCAATAGAAAGAGGGTTCTTAAATTGACTTGTCTATTATTTATTTTATGTTTGACCACACATAACTTTTTTACTGAACCTTACAATATAGAAGATTATTTGTTTGCTAGTACAGTTTAACTCTTTATTGGTTTCATTTTAATTTCATCAACACCGGCGAACGGTTTGCCAGTTACAGTCAACTTACTAAAAGTAATTTGCCAAAATGCCTTGACGATCGCAGTGCTTCTAGCAACTAATGTAAGTGGCAACTATGAATATAGATGAAAGTTATTGTTCAATATTGATAAAAACACAAATTTGAGATCATATTGAACCGATATCAACCAGTTATTTCAGACTGTTTAATTTAAAAAATTGTTTTCATGTCTTTTTTTTTTAAAGTTTCTTTGCTATGTTGTTGCGTCGCAGTCTCCGTGTTTATAAAAAAAAACATACTGCACTAAACCAACATAAGTGAGACAAGGGTCGGAATATGATGGTGGTACATAACAGCCCAAACGGCACGATATATATTGATAAATGGGGTGTTTTTAAATTCTCCGTAGTAACGAAAGTAATGTTACTTGGCATCCGCGTGGACGATAATTTATGAATGAATCAACATTGTGCTCAGTATCTTGGAATGTGATTAATCAGATTACATGTTACACATCATTAGAATAAAGTAAAATACCATCAAATTGAATGAGCAAAATATTATATTATATTCGGTGAATATGGGTACAATTGACCTGAAATAAATGGATTTGATTTGATTTCATTAAATGTTAGTTGTGGGCAATATATTTTACCACGACTCGTCATACAAATATGAATTATAGTTTTTCATAACTGTGCTACTGTACACGTTCCCATAATAATATAATGCAGGTTGTTTTTTTTATTGCTATCATATAATTTTTGACTATTAATTACTTACGTTGAAAATATGTTCGTAATTCGTATACATCCTATTTCGTTTAATTTTTCAGTTACAGTGGTTAACAGAAAGGTGTTATTTTACTACCACTCTGCTTTCATATACCAACTATGGTAAAAATTAGACCAACCAGATATATATCTAGCCACTTCTAAACAGCAGGATAAGATTTTTTTTTACCAAACTTGCAGAAGAGTCTACATACGCAATTGTAAGGGCCTTAAACTTTGGGATATTTTATGAAAAAAACACACAGCTGCAGAAACATTGTAGGGAACATGTTATACAGGCTTTTTTAATGAAACATGGCAGACAAGTGAGAGGTACTGGAACAGGTGACTAAATTAGACTTTAAAATAAAAATAGTGGATTCTTAGATTGTTAGTAAGTGGTATAGTCTACAGAGGTTATCGACAAATTAAGTTAAGATGTATATAAATTAACAAAAAATCATTTATAAAATAAAAAATATATTGTTTTCAATTTATACAGTTTTAATGATATGCAAAAGTGTGCGTGAGAAATAACGAGTATCGGAAACGGAAAGTCAAGTTTTTTTTCAAGTTTGCAGTCCCCGTGACCACGATCACTGCAAAGTGTTTGAAACGTCAGGACAAAAATAATGATAAATATACGAGATTTAAACCGTTTAATGTTGTTTAATTACTATGTGTAACAATCGCGAAAACCTAAGACAACATTAAGTTAAGAGCCCTTATTCCAGCAAAGCCATTTTACAGCCCTTTTCTCAAGGCTGGTGCGGCTAAAGTATAAAAGTTTTTGTTTTTTAAATGATGCAGGCAGAAAGTTTATTGTTTTTGTAATTGAGTGCATTAGCCAAAACAATCTCTCGGTATGATATCGCTACCCTTCTATATTTCTAAATATGATTACAAGCACTATCGCGTGCTAAGCGAAATCATATCAAACAAATTATTGGAGTACAAAATTATATGCCCAAGGCGTGAATCGAACCCGCGTCCTCCGATATCGCGTTCGATTTCCGCCTTGGACATAAAATTTTGTACTCCAATAATTTGTTTGATATGATTTCGCTTAGCACGCGATAGTGCTTGTAATCATATTTAGAAATATAGAAGGGTAGCAACATCATACCGAGAGTTAAGTGTTTGAAAAAACACTTCTTTCGATCAGATGAAGTCTTGTAGTCTGGTTGATGGCCGCGCACCGTCCCCTATGATGGTTAAAACAATTGGAGCACAAAGTTTCGGCAGAAATGCCAATGTCCAGGTGGCTGAGATGGTGTTAAGCATCCGACGCGATATCGGAGGACGCGGGTTCGATTCCCGCCTTGGGCATAAAATTTTGTACTCCAATAATTTGTTTGATAGGTATCTATCTATCTAAAGCCGTTCCGCCAACAGGGCAGTTATACAAATATAATGAACCAAGGTATGCATGCACAAAGCAGGTATACAAACTACAAAACTAAGTTATTTGCCTATATGTATACAATTATGGTTAGAAGGACATAATCAAATATAGATACCTACATAGTAGTCCATTTAAATGTTACAATTTAAGGACCGAATATTGCAATTCCTAGAGGGCGCAATTTTACTTTTGAGACAAATCTAAGTTTGTGGGGTCGCCACCCTTGTGCCCCGGCCACCATCTTGATAAAAGGGGTGAAAACACTTATTTCGCGATATCTCGGAAACGATGTGTCCTACAAAAAATTCCACTGCACATAATTTGTAGCAAATTATTTTTCCTACAAATATGTTATTATAACTTTTTGCCCTAAATTAAAAATTTAAGAAGTTATAAGCAAAAAAGTGAGAAAATTTTCATATTTTTTTCTTGCTCTATAACTTTTTTTTCTTATTTTACAAAATAATACCTCAGACCAACATTTTTGATTATCTTTTGACGATTTTTTTAATTCATTTAACACACTGTTACAGCGCTCCAAAGTTGACCAGGTTCGTCAATGCTCATGAGAATCCGGTCAAAAAGAAATGTTTAACTTATTATATTTTTTATTGTAAATATATTCTTAAAAAAAATTGTTGAATTCGTACAACTTTACTTCTTCATTCCTGTTTTCCTTACCATAGAACTTACTAAATTTAACTTACGGAAGGATAAGCAGGTAGAAAAGGTCTGAGTAACCGTTTGGGTTCAAAGGAACATCTGCCTGCTACGACTATTATTATTATACGTAGGCTTAGCTGTTTCTTCTATCTCATTTTATTCTCTTAGTTGTGCTACATTTTTTGCAACGTGTAAACGTATTGAAAATTGTGGATATTATTTTCAGTTTTATCAATTAACCTGCGAGTTTCATAAAAAAATCCTGAGCAGATCATCTACGACATTGTTCTAGGGTATTTTTTTTGTAAAATGTATAAAAAAGTTATAGAGCAAAAAAATTTATTATTGCTTATAACTTCTTTAATATTTAATGTAGGGCAAAAAGTTATATATATATGTTTGTGGGCAACACAATTTGCTACAAATTATGTTCTTACAATTTTTTTATAAAACGCACAGTTTCTGAGATATTGCAAAATACGTGTTTTTGTGCCGCATTGCCACGTTGTATGGCAATGCTTATCCTTTGTCCAAAGTATATGCCAGCATTTTGGTCACAAGTAGCGTCGACCAGACGTTTTGAGACGTCTTTGAATAATAGTTTGGCGCTCGGTCCCCACGGTCCCAGCGTTTCGACCCTAAAAGGCACAAACATGTAACAACTACTGAGATTACTATATTTGCGCCTTTCGAGGCCTTCTGCTAGTTCAGCCGCCGCACCGGCCACTTTTTGGGTAGCAGGAATATGAGAAGGTGCTAAGGTATCGACACAGGTAGCGTCCCATACCAGAGGCCTTCCCATCCTCCACGGAACCAAAGTCATGCCGTCCGGCCTTTTACCATCGCCACGTACAAGGCCTAAGCATTTAGTTATATTACAAATGTGCATTTAGCCTTCAGTTTGATAATATCAATCAAATTTTTTATTGATATATATACCTGCAAAATACATTTTACAGACAATCCGTTACCTGAAGCCTTCAGAAAAGCAACTGTACATTTCTGTTTGTCCGACAATCAATTTCGCACAATTTGTTAGAATGTGTAGATAGAATTTGTTAAAAGGTAGAAGTAAGGATAAATGTCGGGAGAGCAGTCGAATGACACCTGTCAAAAATTCAAAATGGCGATTTCAAGACGGCCACCATACAAACTGCTCCGCCCCTGCTGAAGCTCGGCCTTCAGAAAGGGGGTGTAGTGAATATGAATAAATGAATTTAAATACATAAATTCAGATAATTTCACGTCAGATTTTTTGCACGTCAAGAGTAAAACATCGCTCTTTACCATCTATCTAATACCCTAACTAATAACCGAAAAGGGGGCAAAGGCGAGTATAATACATATCAACGATGGCATACGCAAAGGCATATTGCTTCAGATAGGAGGCCGGCCATAAAATTTAAGTCTTACTCCGCACAACTATGTCAATGCGTTGTCTTTTGTGAAGGTACTCAGAAAAAATATATTGTTTATACCGACCTTACAGAGGTGTGACAAGTGCAGGGCGATAATAATGTAAAGTTTTTTTTTTCAGTGTAAAAAGCATGATGCTCGGTGGCTTTGGCTATGGACTGCCGCGCAGCAGGTCCATGGTTCGAATCCCGCCGCTGGCTTGAGCTTCACCGCATGGTGGAAGGGCATTTTAGCGAATGCCCGCCTGGCTAGCGACCACCCTCAAGTGGAAAATCTGTCGCCAAGCACCTAACGGTGTGTTCCGGCAGCTGTCCTTGAGAGCCAGTAATTCTAGGTTAAGCCTGTTAACACCTTCGACCATATCATCACTTACCATCAGGTGAGATTGTGGTTAAAGGCTTACCTATCAGCAATAAAAAAAAAATGTATATACACATTTATACGTTTTTGTTATTTAAGTTTACCTGCTGCTCTGCTATGGATAGGTCAAAATATTTTTTTGCCTAATATAGGTATTATAATATTTAAATAATATATTTAATATTATTTCGTAAACGAAATAATATTTAATATATTTCGTTTACGAAATTTCCTGTGAATAAAATGTGCAAATTTAATAATACTTTATTCAAAGATTACTCACTTATTTTCATATAGTGGAAGAACACAGTCTAAATTTATTATATGAGATGGCGACTCCGACAGTTCTCCCTGTTCCGAGTGATCTCGGACTTTGACTGATTTATTATTTTTTTTCCTGAGAAAGAAGGTGCATTTTATGAGCACAGTCTATTTAATTATATATATGTACAGAATCTATTTATTCCACTCTATTATATTTGTATAAATCGTTACTTATATGTACATGTCTAAGTGATAAAATGTATATTTAAAAGTACCTATGCAGGTGACTTTGTAGATAATCTCTTGAATATATACCTACTTGCCTGATTCTGAATATTCTTTCATTTATATAAATCTACATTTAGTCTTGAGGGACATGAACAATGTTCGATGTTTTATTGCGATATACCCACCAAACCAAATGCTTTGATTTGCTACGCTTGTGTTATTATTATTTAGCAACACTCAACTCCATTTACGGTTGAACGTCAGCTGTACTTTAGAGCCAGATAATTTTAGTTATCACCTGTTTGGTACCTTCTACCACATCACTTACCATCAGGTGAGACCATAACTATACATTACCAGATATTATTATAGTATCCAACTAATCGTACTTAGATTAGTACGACATTTAGTTATTTTATAGCTCCATTACAGTACTATAGGAACCTAGTAACCTAGTAGGTATAGAATCTCTTAGTTCGATAGAGATAATATGTTTCATGAATAGAATAAACACCGAAACACAAACGAATATTAAATTTGCATAGGTAAAAATAAACTGAAATATTATACGCTCTCTCATAATTCTTGCAAAGTCTTTGTATCGACTCTTCTGCTTCGTTTTTTATTATCTTTATTTCCCATATTGATTGATATACCTACCAAGATACGTATTAATACTGCACAGCACAGGTGATAGCGCGCGAGCGATAGGTCCACGTCCAACGGCGCACAGCGCGGCACTGAAGGACAGCTCTTACGCATTGATTTTATTTCGTAATCCTAAGCTAATAAGGTTGAATATCGAATCTTCCGATTGACCGTAATCCTGCACAGAACTAAAGGTCGTAAGTCTAAAACACTATTTAATTTATTATGACAATACTAATTACTCTAGGTAAATTTTACTTATACAGCGGATAATAAACTACATTTCCTTTCTATGTGTGTTTATTATTAATATGTAACTGATGTAGTTTCCAAGAAAACTCCAATAATTTAAAGAAAAGGCTTCATTTTGAAAAATTAAAACTATCGAGTAAATTTCTTTCAAATGTGTTTCTGACTGTACAACTGATAGAAAAAGGTTTGAAATATCAAATATTTAAGTTTTCGTGTTGATTGCATATTTCAGTTGCTTAAAAAAACTAGTCGAATGAGAGTATTTTTTCCGCAGCCTCGTCTTAACCTGAAATTTGCACGTTTGAATTATTTACATAAGGAACCAATTGCCAATATAAAACTACCAAGTTTGACCTTATTTCATTGGCTAAAAAAGTGTACAAAAACCAATTCAAAGTTAATTGAACTGAGTAAAAATATGAATAGGAATGGAAGATGGATAGGAACATGAATAGGATGTTCCGATTATTTCGACTAGATCCGCTTTCTTTTGCAGAACTAAATCATATCGTTATTTTTCTCCTAGTTCAGTCAGTGACATGCCAGGTATAGATTACATTACTAAAAAACTTGAAAACTTTTGTGTAAAAACGAACAGCTAGTGAAATACAGAAAAAATCTAGATTCGTTTGTAAGCTAGAATTCTGCTAGGTGACAAACACACAGAGCCATCTGCAAAATAGTTTTCAATCCCATTGGTATAATTTTCATAAAAACTAACGTGAGTTGAAATAATTATTAACTTGGTATAAGTTCAAAATAAAACTACCTATTTTCTTTCCCGTCGCATTATGAATAAAGAAATACGCTCGTTTATAAAATAATTCCAAATATATTTACACATAGATTGCATATTTTCCCGAATTCCATTCTAATTGAATCACCTTAATGAACTCGGTTCAACTGTCAGTCTGCCACTCACCCTCTGACATCATCCCTTCGCCTGTCAGATTGTCTGAAACAGTTTGGATTCCAAACTTTGGAGTTGTTGAGTTTTTGGCAATGGTTTGCGTTATGATTTTACTAGGTTTAAAAAATCTGTATGACTTGCAACAAAATATTTTTAGGGTGGATCCGTATCCGTATCGGTTTTAAGAAGGTTGATTTATGGCTTGTAACATTTTTATCGTTCTTTTACTACAGTCAACTTGTAACACGTTGTAACTGTCATTAAATTTAATGCTGGTTTTGTTATGCGAATGTAGAAGCGGTAACGGTGAAGACATTTAATAGGAAATAGAAAATAACCTAGACGTGCGGAAAACTATGTTTAGCAATAAATGTTAGAAAGTGCAAAAAGTTATTTTTGAAGATTAAACTTTTTATCATGTCTGTACTAAATATTCAAAAACCGATGAGGAAATTTCATACGATTATAGAATACAACACAATTATGACATTATATTAGGTAAAGAAAAGTAAAAAAAGAATATTACGTACATGAACATATTAAACCTTTATAAATATTAAAGATATTCTACTAAACTACTAAAGCACCTATTTCGATCTTATTCCTGTATCTCCCAACAACTATCCTCAACTATATCTAAGACAAAGTTCCAAAGTCAGCAATCTGCAAGGCATTGTCGCGAGGGTAACTACCCTGCATAATGCAAGAGGTGAGTCCATTCGTGGCCAAGTAGAGCACCAAGTTTGTTTATACTACTGCTACTTTGAATAGCTCTCGCAACGCATTGAATGAAAGATACGTCGAGGTAAAACAGGAAAAATCTGGTGCCCCACGTTGAGCGCCAGGTTTAAACTAAGTATAGTCTGTGGTATAGCATACAACATTGTGAAGAACAAATTTAAGAGATGACAATAGAATATAGTTTAGTAAATGACATATATACGGATTAACTAAATTAATGAGATTAGTCGAATGAGCAAATTTAAATCAAACAGTGACAATCACGATTATAACACTAGGAATAAAGATAAAATACCAGTGCCAAGTTTTAGATTAGCAAAGACAAATAAAAGGTCCTTCGTAGGCAATTGTGTACTATTTTATAATATATGCCCAAACATATTACAACGCTCACAGAAAGATAATTCAAGTTGCACGTGAAGAATATTTTGATAAAGAAATCTTACTAAACAGTTTGTGATTACTTAAACGACAAAAATGTTTGGACTGGTTCGCCTCTGCCAAGCTAGCGCCTGTCACCTAAGTAATGTAAATAAATATAGTAATTATTTTATTATATAGTATGTACTGAAAACATTGTTAAAAAACGTTAAAAAAATGGCCCCGAGTTTCTTGCCCGTTCTTCTCGCTGTGGCTCTATAATTTTTGTTTGCTGAACGTGGCAGTACAATGTAGTATATTTGAATATTAAAATTTGTAATTGACCTTCATAAGAGCGTCGTAGACGCTTATAATTGATTTTGACTTTGACTTTAAAAATAAAAAGTTGTTACCATTGAACTTGTAAATAAATTAATTAAAAAGTAAAAAACACGACTGCAAAATATTTATTTTTGATAAATGTTTTATCGTTCCACTGAAATTAAAACTGCAAGATATATATATATATATATGGTGTTTTTTAACGCCCTTCATTTTGTTACCCTACTCGATGCGTTTGGAAGATTTTTTTTTTATCTATCAATTTTATGGTCGCTTGCGCTATCAAGACAAATCTAACGATACGATGAACATGGCAATTTCAAATCAGGCGACGTATCCTAATCGAGTGTTGTGTGTAGTGTGCGTATGTGCGTCTACTGCATGCTTGTCATCCAGTCTATTTAAATCATTAATACGTATCAGATCCGATGGAAGCGTCGCTGTGTGCATTATATGCTTGTGTTAAATTTTCTCCACATTATATTGTCATGATATTAGAGCGAGCCCTATCTTCCTTCTTTTTAATTGAAATTGATATTTTTTACCTATGTTTTTAAGGTATAAACTCAAGTTCATATTTCATTAACACATTATTTCTTAATATATTATAATGGTACCACGCCTATATAAATTAATATATAAATTCTACATTTGCAGTTTATTTATTAACTTTAAAGGTATACCTAGTTGTACAGTTATCAGTAGATGTAAGCTTAAAATTCATATTTTTAAAAGTTCGTTTCAAGCGCTTCACTCCACCTAAATTGCCAAAAAACAAGTCAAAACGTTTTGAAACCCCGTTAAAATTTTCGGAAACAAAGTTCAGTAACGAACCCGACTGCAGCGAGCAGCGACGAGATATGAGCTAGTTAATTGAATTACTGCCCCGATCGCACTCACATTCTTTATTTTGTCTGTATAGAAAGCACGGAATAACTACCTGATGGACTATAAACCGTTTATTTCTGCGATAGAAGTGGGAAATAAACAACGTGTTAATGGTTTTGTAGACAAGCCTCCCTAGGCAGTTATACGTGGAGTTCGGCAACTTTGTAATTTTTTTACATTTTATCAGTGGAATAGCTTGACTTCTACTGCTCTTAAATTTGGCCACTTTAAGTTCTAACGCAGTATTTTTGTAAAAATAACTTCGGAGTTCAATACGAAAGTAGTTTTCGTTATGAACATTACGTAGCTATTAACTATTTAATTAATTACAAAATGAAAATCATGTTAGCTCAATTGGATTAGAGCATACCCCGGCTAAAGGGGTGGATGGAAGCGGGTTCGAATCCCGCACATGACTTAAATTTTTCCTCTCGTAAATTTGTAATTTTATAATGTAATACGCGGAGCATGCGTTACTGCAAACATAAAAATATGAAAAATATTTAATTATTGATTAAAAAAAAGCTATTTATTCATTTAGCCTTTTTTAGGGTTCCGTACCCAAAGGGTAAAAACGGGACCCTATTGCTGAGACTTCGCTGTCTGTCCGTCCGTCCGTCCGTCTGTCTATCACCAGGCTGTATCTCAAGAACAGTAATAGCTGGATAGAAGATTGAAATTTTCACAGATGATGTATTTATATTGCCGCTATAACAGCAAATATTAAAAATAAAATAAATATTTAAGGGGGCTCCCATACAACAAACTTAATTTTTTTATCGTTTCTTGCAAGATGATTTAAATAGACTGGATGATAACGGTGACAGGGGTTTGTACGGAACCCTCGGTGCGCGAGTCCGACTCGCACTTGGCCGGTTTTTTTAGTAACCTTGATAAAGATGGGGAATTGTAAAATCTTGCTCTAAGAAATTGGGACTCATCAGTTATCACTACAACACAGTTATATATTGATAGAAAACTTGCTGTAATGCATAAACTTATAGTCAGGTGCTGGATATTAAGGAATTGTTTGCTCTAGTTGTAATTTGGTAATGTAATACGCGGAGTATGCGTAATTGTAAAAATTGAATTTGAAGCGCTCGTAGCGAAGTTTGCTTAGCCGTTTTGAACCGATCAGCAAAGTTAAACAACGTCCGCCGCGGTCATGACTTGGATGGGTGACCGCTGGTGACATACTACTGAGCGCTTCCGTGCTTGGGAGCCGTCGGTCCCGGTTGTTGTCTTAGGATGGCAGTCGTTACAGCATGGTGGTAGGGCACTTTGCGAATGCCCGCCTGGCTAGCTACCACCCACAAGTTGAAAATCTGTCGCCAAGCACCTAACGGTGTGTTCCGGCAGCTGTCCTTGAGGGCCAGTAATTCTAGGCTAACCTGAACAACATCTTCGACTACATCATCATTTACCATCAAGTGAGATAGTGGTCAAAGGCTAACCTATAAGGCATCAAAATAAAATTGAAATTTTAAACCAATATTTTTTATTATTAATAACAAATACTTTTAAAAGTATCTTAAAAAACATTAAATAATATTTAAATAAAACACTTAAAAAAGCTTAAAATCATATATCTAGTGACGATTCCGCCTAATTTTCCTGTTATCTACGTGACGTCACAAACATCACGCAGCCTAACCGGAGGAATACCCGACTAGTTTCGATTCTAAACGAAGCATCTTCAGGAGGTCATGACACACCGAGCGCACGATCGAGTGCGTATTAAATATGGATTTCCGCAAAGTAACGTCTAAGTCTAGTAACTGTCGAATTGCGTAGGGGTCAAAGAGTGGCAGCGATGGTGAAGTCGCGATCAGTTTTGTTGAACAACTAAAAGAAAGCTTCTTCACTCAGAACTACTAACTTAAACAGAAAATGTGAATTAACTTGTCCTTCGTGATAAGTTTTTGCTATTTTATTTTTTGTACATGCATACCTATATAAATATATATGGTAGTATATGTTACAGGCGTATTTTGCTGTCAATTTTACAATTTCTTTACATCAAGAAAATTTTGATCAATTTTGTGTTGTTGAGAATATGATCGAGATAAACATTTTTTTATGGTTTTGTGACAGAACATGCACGAGGCCCACTACCGATACCGATAACCTCTGCCTACAACAGATGCATTTTGTCACAAGTACGAAATGCACTTCGCCCGTCACCCTGAGATCAACAGGTTTTAAGTCTCACTGTGCCTCTTATTGTACTGGCTCTCAAGGACTGCTGTCGGAACACATTGTTAGGTGCTTGGCGGCAGACTTTCAAATATTTTTTGCTAAAAATCTGTTCGAGTAAAGTTATTTCGCACGTGTAGGCGCGTATAGATTCTCTATAACCATGGCTTAACAAATTCATCCACTCGTCGGTCATCGGCCGTTCCATCGATTGTCTAGTATAGTGAACTTGCCATTCATGAATAAGCTCTGACACCTGTTTTGCATATAAATTTGCATTGGCTCATCGGGTTTTGAGTAAGTCATCTTTATCGGTGTTTTTATCCATATTATATAAATAGTATTTTGTAATCTGTGTCTTTATGTTCAATGCTGTAAGTACATTGGTTATATAATATCAAAGTATTTCTAGTATCATGTCCAGCACCTGCATTTGGACCCCTTGGATACCAGACACGTATTTGGCATGATATAATTGGTCATCTTTCTGGGCACGCTACCTAAGTAGTGGCCAAAAGAAATTGGGTGAGTTAAGGGCCATATATTGAAATTAGTGGCAATAAACGAATTTCTTGACTTTAGTTATATCAATAGTGTTAACTTGTAGGTTTATTTTACTTTTTAGGGTTCCGTACTAGGAAATAGGACACTATTACTAAGCCTAGGCTGTCTTTTTCCCGCCATTAAAGGGCTGTATCTTCGGAACGGTGATGGGTAGCCGCTTGAAATTTTCACAGTATAAAGTGTAAATATGGCGGATAGTCTAACAAATTTCAAAAATGTAAAACATAAGTGGGCCCCCCTATAGTAAACGTATTTTTTTAACCTAGGTGTGAGAGTCCAAATCGCACTTGACCGTTTTTATATATATGATAACATGAAACTGAAAATAATATCGTCTAAATGTAATGTGATACTATTGTCGACTGCATCATCATTTTATTGGGTGAGATAGTGATCAAAGGCTAGTAACATGTGATGCCGACCACTTAGAAGTGTGATAAAGACAAGAAAAAGAAGACAGTTACGTTCTCATCCTACAGTTAATGCATCTCAAAAATACATCTTTCACCATTTATCTCGTGTGATAACCAAGCAGAAACTCCTCGGGGCTGCAAAAAGATATATTTTATCCACACCATCTGTAATGCGAGTTGAATGTTCGCCGCCGGCGCTGCGGATGCACCGAGGATGACGCGCGATGTGTTTAGAACTTTAGTAGGTTATGTGAACACTTTATGATCTGTTTCAGCGAACAAATGCAGTCCCACACATTACCTACTGATGTTCTTTGTTACCTACCACATTGATTTGCTTCAGAGAATTTTGATCATTTATTCTGTAATTTTGAAGGAGAACGCAATGCCGGGCTATGCGTTTATGTCTTTTGTCAAGCAGCTTCCAACAAAATAACCTACGACATTCGGATGGTAGGTTACGAAATATCATTGAAAAGAACTTTCCTTTCAATTATGTTTGTATTATAATATAAGGCAAACATTTTTGTAATTAAGTAATTAAGAAAGGTTAAGTAAACAATACCTAAATTAGTACTTTTTTTAGCATTATAGCTGACAATGGTACTTAATTAAAAAGGTTTTTTTTATATTGTTGTATTATGGATTGAAGGTTGACAAATACAATTTATTTGTCAATAATTTTTCCAAATTCTTTCAGTCGTTTTGGAGTAAGTACTGCACGCACACACCCTTAAATACACTCTATTATAATTTATAATATTAAATGGATATATATCTACATATAGGTATTATGTTTTGAAGTGATGCGACGGACAAGTCGCCCGCCCGGTGGTAAGAGTTCCAATCTTACCATCGGTAAGTTATTATTCCACTTTTCTCTTTCTGTTTCATATTGCACTAAGTTCGCCAAGTAATTTGACTTACTACTTTGCCCCTATTGTTTAAATACCTTAGTGCTTGCACACTACTGCCAACCAAGATGGAATCTTGCTAGAGACCTACCTCATGGTAAAGTGTGATATGGTGCGAGTGATTTGCTTACTTATTAGCATAACACACATAAGAAGAAATTCTTTGATTTTAGTGTTTTCTATTTCTAATTACAACAACGAAACGCGTTATTCACTCATCCCAGTTATTTATTAGCGTCCGTCTATAATGGATTTGTTACGTTACCCAACGGCACTGCAGATGCAACGGCTAATGATGGCGTTCTCTACAAATGGCATTTAATTTAGTCTCTATATACTTAAGATTGTTAATGTGTTAGCATAATATATCTATCATAGAGGAATGTCAGGTTCGTGTCAGGTGCAAATCTGTTTACTTGCTATATTCTTGAAAGCAGTGAATTTGAAGCAGTAATGGCTGGGAGGTAATAGACTTCCGTGCCGCATGTCCATGGTCCCCACCGCTGGCTACAGCTTCACCGCATGGTGGTAGGGTATGTTGCGATTACTCACCTTGCAACAAACGTCAAGGCAGTGTGTTAGACAGTGTGGTCCGGGAGCAGTCGTTGTACTGTATATAGCAGTCCTTGAGAGCCAGAAAATTACAGACACATGAAGACTTATTCAGTTCATACAGTTGTTAAGACTAACAACTGTATGTCACAGTGCAGATGGGCGATATGCATCTGTTATAAGCAGAGGTTACCGCTTACCATCAGGTGTACATACTGCGTGTTACCTCACAATACCAAAATTGTAAAAAAATCGTTTAACATTAGATATGTTTGTTTTACAACAAATTGATTATTTGCTAAGATTGATTGGCCGCGTTCATTACACAATTAGATATTTTTTATATATATTTTGTAAATCTATTCAAAATATTTTTATTTGTTCTAGGTACTTATTCAATTCATCATACCTTATCCACCTCGCAAATGTCCTAAGCTCGTCACACACAACGCGGTTAGAAGAGGAGTTGAGAATGCGCAAGTAAGCGGTAATGTTTTAATGGTTTACAGATTGTGTTATAAATATGACACACACAAAAAGCTCACAGTTGAAATACAACTTTGGACAGGTATGATCAAGTTTAGGTGCACACCGATAGAGGGCAGAAGAGGCACAGCTTTATAAAATAGATCGTATGGATGACCAAATATGTACGTGTTCGGACGATAGCGGGGTTTAGCGGAGCACGTGCTTACCCACTACCCTGCACAATAGCACATTGTGAGATACCTGAACTGGGACTGGGAGGGGTTGGGTATATTTAAGGCCAGCTTAGTCTTCTAGCTAGTGTGTCTAGCTTCGCAATATTTTAAATACCATGGGTTCAAACTCGGTGAAATTTTGTCTTTTTATTTTATCTTTGCTTCTGGTTGCCAGTTTTTAGTACATAAATACAAAAATATTCCATAAAATTGTTTTGTATGGGAATTGGGGAGCTAAAATAAATCCAAGAAGTGGCAAACTAGAAGCTTATATATTAGGCTCAGGGATGTAAATGCTAATATTTAAAATACGACAAAACTACGTTTTTGTAGAGAGCGCTCCGTGCACATGTTGACAAGGATATATATATATATTAGATCTAAGTTAAGGGACAGAATTCTAAAACCAGATGTTAGATTTTGTCCCCACTTCTCCTCGCGTGTTTACTTCGCGGTGTACATGGCGCCACGTCCGCAAGTCAACGGTAATATTTTATTTGGTTAAAAATTTAGAGCGCTCTCTAGTAGAACTAGTAGAAACTATCTTGTCACACACGAATGTGATGTGTGCTGAAGCGCCATCTAGTATGCATACATGATACCAACCATTAGTTGATTGTATGCTGTAAATATCATAGTGTGACACAGTTAACCCTTTGCGATCATAGTTCCCGCGAGCCTAAATTTACCATACCTACAGTAGAACAAGTTTAGTCTTGATTATTACCAACTTGTTTGATTTTGCAGTTTTTGTGTATGTTCATTTTTAATGAACATGAACTATGGTTTTGATGAACATGAACTATGTATCTACTTTGATGCAAGGCGTAAGCTGTTACACAATAGATGGTTAATTTATTACAAAAACAAGTATATTGTGTAAAATTTACACAGAAAATCATAAAAAAACTTTTTTACCCCTGATCAAAATACAAATAGCGGGTTATACTATTGGGTATTTTTAACTGACTTCAAAAAAAGGAGGAGGTTCTTAATTCGTCTGTTTTTTCTTATATGTTTGTTACCTCAGAACATTTGACTGGGTGAATCGATTTAAAAAAATCTTTTATTGTTTGAAAGCTGATACTTGTTGTTTGGTTCCAGTTAAATTTCATCAAAATCGGTCAAGCCGTTTTTGACATACACTCCAATAACTGAAAAATATTTACTTATCTTGATGATATAGTCGTTGACAATGAATGAAGATCGATCCCGTAAGTAGCAAGGGTCATAAAAAGAAGTGTTTTTTTTTAAATAAAAATGGAAATGACTTCATCACCAAAAAGTGTGAATTAACTTGTCGAAGTCCAACACTAGTACCACGTGCACAATATTCTGATAATAGGTACTTTTGAACTATACTGGTACCGACTTGAACAAGTTATTTCACACTTTTGGGTGTTGGAGTCGGTTCCAATTTTTGTTTTTTTTTTATCAAGTAGCGTAGTTCATTCAGATCCTGGCTTTGTTTCCGCTAACAATCAAGGGTACCTGCTCGTGTCATTACTACAAGTCGTATTAAGATTTCACTAACAAAAAATCACATGGAGAATGTAGTAGGTAGGTACAGTTATTGTTTCAATTTGTTAATAATAATAAATACATCTCGTGGATGCTATTGTGTAGATGAGTGGAACAACAAAACTTCTAACAAAATAATACCATTATTGAAATCACCCAAGGAGAAAGATAAGTATTTTGTTTGAAAATGTATTACTTTGTATTACTATTCATACGTAATACCACAATATTACATATCGATTATAAAACCGTGGTATAACTGTTATTAACTGTATTTGTCAAAGATTACGAAAGATACGTTTATGTTTGTAAACGACACCCGTGCCGTCACTTGATGTATGTACTTGTATAGGTAGATTATGTTGCGAAGATGCACCGGAGTGCGACATAAAATCGGACATTCTATGAGAGTAGGGCTGCCATCCGTCCGGGTTTCCCTGGATTTAGCATTTTACCAATAAGCCTGCATATTAATAAAAAAATAATCGAAAGGTGAATGTTTCGAGATTTGTCTTAATATACTCTTTGTGTAATAGTGTATATCAACAATGCGTCGTTCTTCTCCTCCATTTTCTATACTAGAAAAATAACAAACTTTTATTGATTTTCAAATAATATTTTTGGTGTCCGATATTAATCGCCGGTTTTCGGTACGCGTGTCAAAATTCAATTCATCTAACAAGCCATCACAATTAACAATCCGCTAACTTTCAACGGGTTTCTGGAACGCATATTAATGAAAAATTACAGAACACCTGATTAAAATGCTTGTTTATCTATGATAACATGAAATTTGAAAATGTCGTTCAAATTCATTCATTCTCTAGTGTTCTGTCTTTTTTTAACACATAGCGTTGTCTCTTCTGTTTTGACATGAAATTAATCCCAAATCATTTTTGGCATCACCACCGTTACTATGGTTACCAATTAAATATGACGGATGATCGTAAACGTAAAACAACAAGAGAGAGGAGTTCGAAGCCTTCCTATTTGTCAAAATACAAGCAGATTTGGGCATTCACATCCAACAATACTATTTGCGCTCGGATTTCTAACTGACAGAGTCCAGTCGTGCGAGTGTACGCTCTAATACCTAAAATGTCAACATTGATGGGTTATCGCTAGTGGAATTATCAAATTTCATTAATTTTTATGAATCCAGCAGTGATAGCTCAGTGGCTTTGGCTATGGACTGCCGCGCAGCAGGTCCATGGTTCGAATCCCGCCGCGGGCTTGAGCTTCACCGCATGGTGGAAGGGCATTTTGTGAATGCCCGCCTGGCTAGCGACCACCCTCAAGTAGAAAATCTGTCGCCAAGCACCTAACGGTGTGTTCCGGCAGCTGTCCTTGATAGCCAGAGTAATTCTAGGTTAAGCCTGTTAACACCTTCGACCACATCATCACTTACCATCACGTGAGATTGTAGTCAAAGGCTTACCTATCAGCTATAAAAAATTAAATTAAAAAAAATCCCTTTATCCTCAATATTATCATGATGATTATAAATACTCTTTAATTTTATAGTTATTATGTCAGTAATAGTTTATTGATAGTGAAAGTCACTAGCGTACGTGAGAATGTGCGTGTTTGTCTTCCCTTACTTGTTGCTTTATATCGTAAAAATCGATTAAAATAAAAAAATCATGAGTGGCATTTTTTATTGCTGCTAGGCTACGCTTTGACTATAATCTCACCTGATGGTAAGTGATTGACGTCTGATGATGATGAAGTCAGTAGAGAAGAATAGGCAAGAACAGCCGTCGTAACATACCATTAGATCCTTGGTAATATATTTTCTACTTGAAGGCCAACAACTATCAAGCCTATCAATGATTCTAAAAACTCCCGCCCTCGCATCATGCGGTGAAGTGGAAGACCGCGGCGAGATTCTAACTATGGACCTCCTGCGCATCAATACAAAATAATACCACTTCTAACATCAACGTGAATATGTTGTAGCCGCACATCAGGCGCTAAACAGAGCTTTAAACCATATCTTAACGCCCTCAGCCGAAAGGTGTTTTCTCAAAGAGGGTTGGGGTTTGGAAGGTCCATAACCTACTTATCTTGGAAATGCTTTTGTTGGTATTACAATCTACCCAGCTGCGGTTTGTTTAATGGCTGCTATGGTTATGTTATAGCACCCTATTGAGTAACAAATGAGCAGCAACACTATAATCACGTAGTCTTTAGTAATATATTTACGTAGTTCTATAATCGGACTCTTGTTCTATACTCACTCATCATACACACCGCTAGGGAATGGAACACTCTGCCTGAGTCTGTGTTTCTGGTTAATTACGGGGGGGTTTTCTAAACCGGAGTGAATAGGTATCTTCAGGGTAAGCGAGCTGCATCATCGATGGCATCGTCACTTAACATCAGGCGAGATAGTGGTGAAGTGCTACCCAGTACCTTCGGTATGAAAAATAGCAATATGTGTTTTTAGAGTAATCATACTTGATATAATTCTGTTCTTGTTCTATCTTATCAGTTATTAGAGTAAACGTTGTAGGTAGGAATGCTTAAAACTATTTTTGTATATTTTTACGATATCAACACGTTAATCTTAGAATAATTGGTCGATTTTGGGCAATTAGAATTAGTCAGTTTAACAAACGGTTAACGTACCGAAAAGCTTTTCAGAAACCCAAAATTGAAATAATTGTCGATTAATTGGAGATTTGACATTAGTGTTGACAAACAGTCACATGAAGTTTTTAGAAACCCAATCTGCGTATGACAATGGATTAACAAGTATTTAAAATAATTTGTCGCTGATTTGCGTTTCAGAAACCGGGGGTAAGAATTTTATTGGTAAGTAAGTTATGGGATAGTATCAATAACCAAGAAGCATCCTCCTATCCAATATATGGGGTTGTTTATATGGCTACCATATGTTGTTTATACAACACAGAAGATGTAACATTTAAAAACATAATGGCTATAATGTGTATAATTTTAACTTTTGTTGAATTACCGGCCGCCCCTTAACACCAAAACGTCCTGGGGAATACTCTCTTTGGTAGTATATCCGCTACACTTTGGTTATTAAGGGCGTTATAGTTAAGTCCTCTATAATGCACCTTACTCGATGTTCTTACGTAAGTATTGGTATGGTGCTAATTATTTCATTTTCTTTTAGTCAGTTCTTAATTCTTATGCTATTCAAGAAAACCATGGAAAGTCTCATTCTAAAGCAGGAGCTTAGGCTTCATCTTTTTGTATTAAGTTTTCATTTCAGAATTTCATTATCTCTATCGCATCAAACGTTTACGGCCATCTTTTTACTACTAATTTATATGTACTAATATTATAACTTTCCATGTATGAAAGTTTGTGTTTTCTATAGTAGTGGACAGAAGGACGGTGTTTACTCAACATAGCTTTGTAGTAAATTGAAAATGTTGTTCTACTGTAACTATTACGCTGTGGCAACTCGTGTCCATCCAAGACATACTTTTTCGAGATCTATGAAAAAACGTGTTCAGGTAGCTAGATTAGGTAGTACCTATTTAATGTTCACGTTCATTAGATATACTAAACTCTCTAATTATATGAAAACATGGAAACTCGAGATACCTAATAAATTTGCAAGCATTGTAATCGTAAATTGAATACGCGTCAGAAAACTTAATTATACGTAAATATAATACGTATCAAATAAAAAGTAATACAAATAAAAAAGTCACCAAAAAGAATCTAGGTATGTGAGATTCGATCCACGGTACCCGATCTTCTGATTCGACTTCAGTAGTTACACACTATACAATCATTGACCAAGGTGTCGAAAATTACACACATATCGTTTATGCCTTACTGTCAGACACATTATATTGGTCCACGTACATACGTAAAATTATTATTGTATTATTAAGAATTATGTCGTAAAATTAAAATTAGACCAAAAAGAATCTCTTTACGCTGGATTCGATCCACGTGCCTCTCAATTGCGAAGCGATGTCACTTACTATGCGCTATTTGAACGACGATTGATTTGTCGAAAATTATGTACATAACCTGTGTGCCTTATTGTCAGAAACTGTATAAATTAATCATGATCCATCTAAAATAATTACAACACATTCATTACGAAAAATTCTGAATATTGCTTATAATAATTATTTTAGGTAGCTAAAGTTGTACCTATGTCTTGTAAAATGTTTGAAGTGTTTTTTATATTGCGTTAGGGTTCACAATCATACGTATATTGGTCCACGTACATACGTAAAATTATTATTGTATTATTAAGAATTATGTCGTAAAATTAAAATTAGACCAAAAAGAATCTCTTTACGCTGGATTCGATCCACGTGCCTCTCAATTGCGAAGCGATGTCACTTACTATGCGCTATTTGAACGACGATTGATTTGTCGAAAATTATGTACATAACCTGTGTGCCTTATTGTCAGAAACTGTATAAATTAATCATGATCCATCTAAAATAATTACAACACATTCATTACGAAAAATTCTGAATATTGCTTATAATAATTATTTTAGGTAGCTAAAGTTGTACCTATGTCTTGTAAAATGTTTGAAGTGTTTTTTATATTGCGTTAGGGTTCACAATCATATCATAATTTCATTAATATAAGAGATATATACATAGGTACATGGAGAAAGGAAGCCATAGATGCTTACCTTATTATGTCCATCATGCGTTTTTGACGATTTTTTGCATTCCCAAAGCGTTTATCTATAATTTTACCTATGTTTTATTTTAATTGAGATCGCCGAGAAAAGTGACACAGGTCCGACGCATGACGCGGCTGACCGCGATATGAGCGAGGATGATAGCAATATACGTAGATCGCTGGAGTAAATAGTGCGACATGATGTTAACGCTTCTCGGAATGAAAGGGCGTATGTGACATTTTGTAAACAGGCTCAGTACGCATTAACTGTGCTTTTTTTGGATTAAAATAATCAATGAAATTTATTGTACTTAAAAAATCAATATTTTAGAAAAAAAATCCAATTTTTAATACACTAAAATCTGGCGGAAAAAGTAGGAATCCTCTATTTTCAGAGGTGTTTTTGAGATTTTTTTCTATCGAGCCAATTATTAGGAAACATGTTTTGAAATCGATGAAAGTATTACTTATATCCTTGAGTATCGTGTATTTAAATTGCAGTACCATCCGGTACCTGGTTTATGAGATTTTCCATATTATGTTGGCACTATTTCGTAATTTCCGAGCCTTAAGTTTTGTAAGTATAAAGTTGTACAACGTTGATTTAGTTAAATATTCTTCATTGGTGAACATAATCAATCTATTGGACGATTCTGATTTTAGTTTACGCTACTTTGATGTATCTTTAAACAAAAATAACCTCTCGTCATAAAAAAATACACATTCACTAAGTCGACACCATTTTTTTAAGAGTAAATTTTTTGTTTCTTAAATTAAATTCAATATATGTTATTTTTGGGACGCCGCTGTCGCCGCTTAGCTATATTCGCGTACATATTATTAACATCTCAAAAATAATCCAATCTTGGTAAAGCTAAATTTTAAACGAACGGAAAATTAAACCAACTTTTTGTGATTGGTAATATTGGTGAGAAGATTATTATCATCATCATGATCACGTTGTAGTTTTTTTTTGTACTCGTATATAGGCTCCAAATTTGACGCTTGATTATTATTTTACAATGTTTATTTACTCAAATGCACCAAGCTAATTTCTACAGCAATCATTGGTTTCGAAACATGTTTGGTGTTCATTATCAAACTATGACTGTTTAGCCTAAGTTTCAAAACCAACAACATAAAAATACAACGCACACTTCCGAGTCCACTAAATAGGTATGACGAAGTCCAAGTTTACGCTAAATGTTATCCGAGTTCCATGTAATTATTTAGTTAGCAGTTTCAAAGAGAAACACTGTTGGCAAGTGGCGCGAACTCGCAACTCGCATTGACGTATGCATAATGCATGGTCGGTGTTTGGGTGTTTTGTCTGCAAATTATGGCAATACCGAGAAATAAAGCAAGTAGGGAGAGCCAAAACTTGCGTTTTAATTTATTTAAAGCACGAATGTGCCATAACTTGTTTATGTTGGTGATATTTAATGCAGATAAACTGTTTATTGTCTCGATAATTTGTAGGTTCTGATGGATTACAATGTAACCTATCTCCCGACGCAGTCGCGGGTGAATGTTCCAGAAAAAAACACTAAATACTGAAATAATCTATACTTATAATAAAACTGTAACAGGACCAATACTGTACATGGCAGATATTTTGAAAAAAAAAAATGTACAGTACTCTGTAGCTGATACTGATGCCGAAACTGTATTTTTTATTATTTTTGTCTGTCTGTATCCCGGCCGCGCATCACTCCAAAACTACTGGATGGATTTCAATGAAACTTAGCATGGTTTGAGTTCATACTACAAGGTAGGATAATTTAGCTTTTTATCCCGAAATTCAGCATGGTTCCCTTGGGAGAGGGGATGAAAGTCAAAATATACACTTAGTTGTAATTTATTAACGCGTAGTCCGATTTCTTACGTTCTTTTTAAGGTTCCGTACCCAAAGGGTAAAAACGGTTGTCTGGTTGTCCGTCCGTCTGTCCGTCCATCTGTCCGTCCGTCCGTCTGTCACCAGGCTGTATCTCAAGAACGGTGATAGCTAGACAGTTGAAATTTTCACAGATGATGTATTTCTGTTGCCACCATAACAACAAATACAAAAAATTGGCCAAGTGCGAGTTGGACTCGCGCACGTTAATACAAAAAAAGGTTAAAATACGAAGTCTAATGTTGTATAGCTAATGATACGGAACCCTTCGTGCGCGAGTCCGACTCGCACTTGGCCGATTTTTTTGTTAGCATAGTGGTATTTTAAAATTTATCCCGTAAATATTTCAATCGGGTTTGAAGTTCAGAAATAACAAACATCACAACCTAAATATTACGTTCTAAATAACTTGACATCCAGAATGTACAGGAACCTTTGAACGTACGGCTCATCTTAAGCTGGCGTTTGCACTTTATCGTATAGGTATAATAGATAGGTCTGTAGTCGGACCACTCCAAAAGATTCTGATATTTCAGACAATAAAACACAGTTTTTTTTATTACGATAAGCACAATTTCCCTATGTATATTTTTCATAACATGCAATGCTCTAATCAGTCTAATCTATATCTATAACAAGTTGGAGAAGGCAGGTAGGGAAGCGCGAGGGGTAAGACGTTTACATTTAACTATTTATACTCATAATAAAACTGTAACAGGTTCAATTCTGTACTTTTCAGATATTTTGAAAATATTTTTTCAGAGCAATCTGTAGCTGATACTGATGCAAAAACTGTTTTTTTTTCTGTCTGTCTGTCTGTATCCCGGCCGCGCATCACTCCAAAACTACTGAATGGATTTAAATTAAACTTAGCACGATTTGAGTTCATACTACGAAGAAGGATATAGAATACTTTTTATCCCGAAATTGAGTACGGTTCCTTAAGGAAAGGGAATGAAAGTCAAAATGTAAAGTGAGTTGTAATTTATTAACGCGTAGTCCGATTTCAATCATTATTTTTTTGTTACAATAGTGGTAATTTAACTTTTTTCCCGTAAATATTTCAAAGTCTTCAGTTTTGCAGTTAAGAAATTACAGATATCACAAACTAAATATTTCGTTTTAAATAACTTGAACCGCGGAATGTTGAGAAACCATTGAACGTACGGCTCATAATAAGCCCATAGGAAGCCCGGAACCCCACGGGAAGCCCGACACCCCACGGACAGACCGGCATCACACACAATTATTTAGTTTTGCAAGCTTGCTACGATAAAACTCTAAAATGTAGTACATTCACTACAATCAGTTTTTATATATTTTACATATCTTTCTTTTGCCGGATACATTTCGGAGACTACGCAATGGAAGTGCACAATGTTGTCTTAGGTTTTCGCGATTGTTACACTTTGTAATTAAACAACTTTAAACGGTTTAAATCGCGTATATTTATCATTATTTTTGTCCCGACGTTTCAAACACTTTGTAGTGATCTTGGTCACGGGGTGACTGTCGGGACAAAAATAACGATAAACATACGTGATTTATTCCTTTTAGAGTTGGAAGTGAACAAGTTTAGTAGATTGTAATACAATGGTCGAAAGGAATTGATAACTTTCACCCGCGTTCAGCTCTCTACTTTTCATTTCGAATTTAAAAAACGTAGCTTTTCTAAAAATTATTCATTGAAAAAATAACTTACTTACTAAAAAAATATTGAGAGGATAGAACTATTTGTGAAATTTTACGTAAAATTTTGTTTGGAATATTTATGGGCGGCTATTGCCCGAAGAGGAATCTCTCTGCTTTTCACTACTAATATAAGGAATAACGATATAAAAATAGTATGTGTTTTTATATTATTTATTTTGATTTTAATAACATGAGCAGAACCTATTTAAAATTAATGCGGCTATAGTCCAAGTAGGAATCGATGACTTACATACGTGTTAAGCACTCTACTTTTCATTTATAATATGAGGACGGTAAAAAAAAAATAGTTTTTCTAAATATTTACTAAAAATAATAAACATGAGTAGAAGATACAAAGATACACTAGGAGTTAGAACAATGAAATTTAGGGAAATTTTTAGTTAGTTTTTTTTAACCTACACTTTTTACCTTATATTTAGTTACTACCCTGCCAAACATAGTTGTTATTATTTTTTTTATAACAACAGAGTATTTTACAACGAAAAATCTTAGACATATAACTTTTTTTACACCAATGGTTACAATTGTTACAAGTCATTCCAGCCCAAGAGAAGGAAGCATTTACTATGAGTTTTTCCCGGCTTTAGGTGGGAAGGAGCCTCTCCTACCCGCTACTCAGATCAAACAAACACTACTTTCCGAGAATGAGAAATAAAAAAAATATGTTTGATCTACCGTCAAACAAACCGCCGCTTTAAAATCGAAATTCTAAAGAAACGCACAATGTACTTTGCTTCAACATTTATTGTGCGAACCGGGAAAGAACTCTCTGAGTTACTTAACTACTGTCTGGAAAATACAAGCCGGGAGTTTTGAAATCCAAAGTAAAAAGCTCCATTCTGAGCTATGGTTTACTAAAAGAGTACTTCACCGCAGACCACAGTGTTGCTTAATATGGGATAAACAGTGCACAAATGTGAATAATTAGTTTGCAGGTACGGCAATCGCGAACGAAGTCGCGGGTACAGCTAGTAACAAATATTTTAGGTAAACATTAAATTTATATTCTAATAAAACACTAAAAATATAAATAAATATACCTAGTGACAATTCCGCCTAATTTTCCTGCTAAGCCGACATGACGTCACAAACGCCACACAGCCAAACCGGAAGAATTTTCAATATTTCAACGCGCTCGCTCCTACACGAAGCATCCTCAGAAAGTCTTGACTCTACGAGCGAATAAAACATTAATTAATGTTAATATTGTTAAGTTTGCAATAACGCCTGCTAGGTGAATTACATTACAAAATTACAAATTTACGAGAGAAAAAATTATAGTCATGTGCGTGCTTCGAACCCGCGTCCATCCACCCTACTTTGTAGTACAACGCAAGTTGAACTATAGGTGTCGCTCCATCCCAATTCGATGGTTGCATGAAGAACGAGAGCAAGAATTACAGTTATGAGTCATTGTGTCATGTTAGCTCAATTGGTTAGAGCATACCCCGGCTAAAGGGGCGGATGGACGCGGGTTCGAATCCCGCACATGACTATAATTTTTTCTCTCGTAAATTTGTAATTTTGTGATTAATTAATGTGTACTTAAAATATTAAAAAAAATATATTATTAAATTTGGATTTCCGCGGAGTAACACCTGAATGTATTCATTAACTTTCCATCAAGTAATGATTTTTTTCTAGAATTGTTTACAATGAAATAAGGACAATATTCTCCGGTTAGACACAATTGTGATGTTTGCAAGACACAGATACGGTATACGGGAGCACTTTGAGTGCATTAGAGTAATGGAGGGAGCAGTTTAAAGTATCCTCCAGACGTAGAGCAGGACGCCGTAATGGATTGTGTTACTGCGATTGTGTTGCAACTTGAAATTGTCCTTGTTTTATATAACAACGGTATTGTAAGTAACGATCCGGTCTTTCTGTGAGATGTAAACGGTAGATGCCAATAAATGTAAGGTAGCAGCGTTCGTGTTCAGTATAATATGTACATATTTCAGAATAGACTCGCACGCAAATATAATCAGTAGAATTTTTTTATTGACTTAGCGCGAACCGTGAACGAAGCGTCTCCGTTTCAGTTTTGACACAAAAAGCTATCGTATGTGTGCCGGGATTCTGGTTTATCACCTCTACAAGTCGCATTTCGCAATCGATTCAAATGAAATTTTGTGATAGTATAAAGAACTTTTTTTCGATTCAGTTTTTCAAAACGCTGTACGTGTGGGGTTTGTAAACGTAAAAAAATACTATTTCAATCGCGAGGTCTTCAATAAGTCGCTAATTTTGACTGGTTCGGGAGGGGTTAGGACATGTGTTCATTGAGGGCATTTTATTCCTTAATCATCTTTTACGTGCAACATACAGGACGACATCAAATAGTCCTAAGAAATTATTTTAAACCGTGTTAGACATTATGCATTTACAAATATTTTTAATGCGTTGATCAAATGTGACGATATTAATAATTTCACACAAAATAACAGCTTCAACAGGAATTTTATCTGCCACAAAATGCACGCAAATATCCCATTAAAATGGAAATCACACTCATTTTATTAATATGAAAATAATTTTACACACGTCAGCAGTGAAATGAGAACAGTGAAATAATTTGGAGCTATACAATTCAATTTAAATCATTATCATCGTCAGGTTGGCAATACGTCAAATAACTCTGTCTATCATTATAGGAAAAATAATTAGTAAATTAAAACAATTTATGCTACTCAGTTACCTTTGTGATGGAATTATTCTTATTAATCATATATTTATGGTGAATATATGATTAATAGCTGATAATATATTATATAATATATTAATTAATTATATTATATTATTATCGATTGATAGCTGACAATGAAAAAGTTAAACATAAACAAAGCCCGCCAATATACCGATGATATTTTTTTTGTGAGATTCCTCCCGAATCTATCGATTTATTTTATAAATAACAAGGATGTATATGGCACTTTTTATTTTATAAATCTTACAATATGTATTACCTACATCTTGCAAATAAAATGATTGAATTTAACAATTTTCAATGCCCGTGGGAGTCAAGCTCACGTCCCAGACTACGCACCGGGAGACTAGTGGCCTGGTTGTTGGTGGCACAATCCTATATGACCGTGTTAAATATTAAAATTATAGCCAGCGATATGCTTGGATTAATATTAAACAACGGTATAAAGTTTTTTTGTACCGGCGGTATGCCTTTATTAACAAAATATAACGAACTATATCATAAGCTTAGATATTTGCTTATCTAAGCCTTTGGTAAGCGCACAAAGAGCAGTCAACTAAAACTGTATTTAAAGAGCATGATGGTTCCTACTGAAATAATTTATCAGGATATTATTTTTATAATATAATAATGTTTTATTTCAGTATAGAATTTTCTAGAATCATTCCAGTACCAGAGATTATAAATAAATAATAACGTAATATTAGTTATATACATTTTTCTTCGTACCGCGTATCAAACACAGAGGTCACGAATGTCCCTTTATAATACTTGTGTAGGTAGATTATAATTTTATTGCAAGAGCTTTAATATATAGTTCGAATTGAATCGTATATTCTACAATTAACAATAGTTGATTTTTTACCGATGGCTGCCGGATATAAGCCGAAAGCCTAAATTATGAAATCCGTTATCTATTGCGATCGAAACAGGGGAGGAGACCATAACCTATTTATAACTTTTAGGGTAGTTTGAACGACCAATATCTTTTAGGACTCTTTAGGCTCTGTTTTTGTGATTAATATAACCTAAATGTATAAACTCTCAGGATATTGGATTTCTGTTGAAAAGTTAATTAATTTATTTATTTATATTTATTTATACTATAAATTGCTTGCTGCACTTACAGTGTTCACCAACGCGTGCAGCGAGCCAACAACAATTAGAAGTAGAATACAAAATAGTTACTATTAACTTGCTAAAAAAATTTACACTCTGATTATAAAATTCTTGAGGTTTACAAAAAAAAACGTCTACTTCTGTATCCTGAGCCAGCATGGCGTTGAGCAGAGAAATAGCTTGAGATGTGTCGGAGCGAATTTCGAGGTAAGCGTGCGGACGCTCGGACACACGAACAGGCGACGAACGCTGCATGCGCGCGATTCTTTCACACGGTCCGGTACCGCTAACGACCACCGAGCGAGTGCGCTGCAATTATCAATACGCCCATTTAGCAACTGATAAAAATGCATTAATAACGCACACTTTCTTCGTAGTATTAGCGTGTCTATACCTACCATTCCGGAGACATATAGAGAAGGATATAAAAACGGATATCCATAGAGTCTTTTGAAAAGATAGCGGGCAAACTTCCGTTGTACGCGTTCTAACATAATGGTATAAGTCCTCTCATGTGGATCCCAAATTATATAATTATATTCTAGCCTACTGCGCACATAAGCATAAAATAAGATTATAATAACGCTTCGATCATTAAATCTGGCGGCTTGTCGCATTACAAAACCGAGTGATTTAAAGCCCTGTTACAAATATCAATAATGTGCGTATTAAATGTCAGTCCCACATCTAGTGTAACTCCTAGGTCACGAATTTCTGTAACGCGCTCCAGACTGGTACTAGACATGTTGTAGTCGTATGATATAGGCCTCATTGATCGGGTAAATGAAATGGTTTTACATTTGGAACTGTTAAATTCCAAGTGATTGCTTTTTCCCCATTCGACCACACTATCGATATCACTCTGTAGCGCCTCACAGTCCTCCACGCACCCGATGGCTAAGTACAACTTTAGATCGTCGGCGAACATAAGACACTCTGCAGTCCTGACGACCCTCGGCAAGTCATTAATCATAATAAGAAATTGGGTAGGCCCCAAAATTGAGCCTTGACTTACCCCCGAACAAGTCAAATACGGATAAGAACGACACCCATCAAGTTGTACATACTGCACGCGATCACTAAAATAACTAGCGAATAATTTCAGTAACTGAGGAGTGAAGCCTATAGCTGCAAATTTCCTTAAAAGCACGTCATTATGAACGCGATCAAAAGCTTTTTTGAAGTCGAAATAAGCCGCATCTACCTGTTTTTTACGATCCATCCCTTCGATGACATAGTCAACAAAGTTAATATGGTTAGTAACCGTTGATCTGCCAGCTTTGAAACCATGTTGGCTGTCGACTATTTGGGTATGAACCTGATTTAAGATGCGACGATTTAATATTGACTCAAAGACTTTGCCGGGAGCCGACAGAACCGCTATAGGTCTATAATTCTCGACCTTCGAGCTCGAGCCATCCTTTGATATCGGCGTTACCCTGGAGGTTTTCCAAATACACGGATAAGTGGCTGACTTTAACGCTAAATTAAATATGAAAAGAAGTGGTGGTGTGAAAATCGACCTACAGTCTTTTAGGATATACGGTGGTACACCATCTGGTCCTGCGGACGACTGTGCCTTTAGGCGGCGAAAGACTATTGCGACATCAGTTGGACAAATGGTATCTATAGCGACCCGCGATGAGCACAGTGGATTAGCTGCGTCACACTCCGCATCAGCTACAGACAGTTTAGGGACTTCAGGTAGAAATACCGATTCAAAGTAGGTAGCAAACGCGTCTGCAGCGTCTGCACCTGATACTATATGCCCATTAAAATCGAATTCCCTACATGAATGCCTAGAACCCTGCTGGCTTTTAACGAATGTCCAAAAGCTAGGTTAATAGGTGTCCACCTGTACATGCCTTCCAAAGGTCGGGTAATCTGTTGTGACTGTGTGACTGTTATGATTAATTTGTGGACCAACTTTTTAATTATAATTATTATTACCAACGGGATATTTACCGTGTTTTTGATTAATTTTGAGCTCCCGATATTTGGGCACTGTTGCAAGCGCCATGATCACGAGTAAACTGAAGTCTATGCGAGTGGATGGTAGGCACTAAGAGCAGACGAACTGGTCTACCCTCTTTCTAGTACGTTTTTTTTTAATCAAAAACACGGTAAATATCCCGTTGGTAATAATAATTATAATTTTAACTTTTTAATTTATTCATATATAAGTGAGAATTCTATCGCATTTTTGAGAAGTGAGCAATGATATATATTTTTTATCCGACTTCTTAAAACAGAGGAGGTTTTCAATTTGACTATATGGTTTTTTTATGTATGTTGCGCGATTACTCCTCCCATTATGAATTGTCAAAATCAAGTATTCTTGTTTTACTGAGTAGAGTTACATCAATTTAGACTCTTATAGGTACATTTTATCAAAATCGATTAAGTATTTTTAAGTTGTGTATTTTTTAATTCATTTACTGACAAATGTATTTGCATATCTGAATGATTTAATATTAATTGCAACTCTCGTCGATAGTAAACAGTATTTAGGCAAGCGAATGATCTTGTTAGCGGTATGTATCACAAAAAGAGTGAATAAACAATGTAACCGACCTCCAACACTAAAAAGTAAGAAATAACTTGATGAAGTCCAACCATAATATTGTATATTTTGGATCAGCATGGTACCGACTTCGACATAATTATTTCTTAATTTTTAATGTAGGCGGATTATTTTGTTTGATAATATTTTTATATCCGTAGTAATGTTTGTTAGTCCGACAATAATTTCTCAACGCCTGATATGATCTTTATGAAGTTTGGTTAGAAGTTAGCACAGATAAGAATTATTAGTTCGTATATAAGTGAAATCGGTTTGGGGATGTTGAGATATAACGTCTAAATATAGGGTTGACATTTTAAAAGTATTCACATAAACTTAACTGTTGATTCAACATTGATACTAAAAAGTAAGCCCCGATAAGTTGGGAGTTCTGTAGAAACTGCGGCTGTATTTCACAAGTGGACAGCTTCTTAACCTATATCAAGTTTATAAAGAGAAGTTTTTTTATATGGAATATTGCTGCCATCTCTGGAACTGCTTGGCTAAATACCAGTTTGAAACCTTTGACTACATTTATAATCCAGTAAAGAAGCTGATAACATGATATAGATAGAATAATTTCAGAGTCTCTTAGCATAGATGTAATACGAGTAGACGATGTAATACCTTTAGAGGAGAGCATGTGCCAGCGTCGTACGAGTCCTATCCATCAGGGGACACTGCAGTGAAACACTTTCTAGTACAAAATCTGTCATCAAGTACCAGATGGTGTGTTCCGATGGAGGTCTTTGACGGCCACGTCCCATTTTCTCTGGCCTACCATTGACCACATCATCGTGATGATATGCTCTATCTACAGGTGATACTGATATATATCAGTATACCTACTGTATTTGTATTTACAAAATGTTTAAGAAAATGTTCATTTTAGAAACCCATTATAAAAATATATCTTGTGACAGTTCTGCAAAATTTTCCTACTAAGCTGACGTGACGTCATATATGTCATGTAGCCCATAACCACTAAATTCATTTCTATTCAACTAATAAGTTCTTGAATAACACTAGATGTAGTTAGCAGCACAGTTTTCACTTGGTGTTATCAATCTCTTAATATAGACAAAGTTTGTGAAAATCAATAAAAAATAAATAGTGTTGAAATTAGTCTACATCACTAACCTAAAAAGTAAACATAATATTTAATTTTTATCTTAACAATATTCGCGCAAATTCAACATAGATCTTAACTAGATTCGCCAACAATAATTATTGATTAAAATATTTCAACAATCGCGCAATCAAATCAAGTAACAATGAAAGATAGCTTCTATTACGTACATACAGAAAGAAAAACGTGCAGTTGCGTGACGAGAATCGCACGAATAAGGTGGAGGATGACCCGGAAACCTCACTAGTTTGCTCAGGCGCAGCTTAAGTTATGAGCGAAAATTGTTCACATGTTTTATATATCCCAAAAACACGGATGTCATATATATAGAAAAATATGAAAAATCACATTCTTATTTGAGAAATATTTCAAAAAAAGTACCGTTAGTAAACTATTTGTACTGTTTAATTGTCAATAAAGACAACAATAATTACTTTACGTTCTTAAGCTCAGATAAACTAATTTAAAAACTTGTGAGCAGTTTCCGTTAAACTGAATAGATATCTAATATTCAGAGATTAAGATCAGAGTTCTGAATTAAGTTCTAAATATCTGAGTTCATCCCATCGCAGAGATTAGTAGACTCGGACAGACTGACCGGGTTGAGAAATTAATAATAAATAATATTAATTTCATGCAGACACAGTTTTTACATTTTTCAGATTAGTAAAGTCAAGGAAAGAAATGTAGGTTAAACAATATTAGATAAGTTTGACCTATGACTCACACATCAGCTCATATCTCAGCCCGAGAGGCAGATGGTCTCGGGTTCAAATCAGCTCATGCTAATTTTTTTCCTTTTTTGTAATGTTGTAAGCTTATTCGCTTTGGCAGGCGTTAATGCAAAAAATACAATGTTAGAATATAAGGAATCTTGGCGAAATTATCATCAACAATGTTATTTTAATGTTTGTTATTAATTATGTAATGGAAACTTCCAACAGCTGAAATCTTATGCTCTACATAGGTGGCGTGCAGTGCGCTCTGCAAGAGGTAGAGTATCCGTGGGAACACTTTCACTGAGTCGTAGAGACCTCGTAGAGACATAAATGTTTCGACTACTCACTTGCCGCCGATTCGTGCTATTTATAGACTAGTTTTGAAGACAACTTGGTCATTAAGGAAATAGCCGTTTATGTACTTCCTATCCGGGTGTGGAGTTCTCCGGCTTGTAATCAACAAGATATGTTGGAAATAGGACAGCCGTATTTAGTATCTTTTTGAGTAGGTCCTGCTTTGTGTTCATAGAGCTTATAATTAACATTATAATTTTAGCATTTGTTGTTTTAATAGAAGATATAATACCTACCTAATGCTTGAATTGTAGATTCATAGTATATGACATAGTCCCCGTAACAAAAATGGTCAAACACAGAACCTTCATGGATCACATTTATTTAGTTCATAAAGTTACTACTACAGTTTCGTTGAATGTATAGTGTAATATTTTGTTTTAGGCCAATAATCTCACATAAAACTTCTTAGGATCGTAACTAGTTATGTTTACGAGCTAATAATGCCTGAAAGCTAGCGACTGCATATTAGTTTAGTTTTCAAAACCCTAATGCCTCGTAAAACATAATTGAATAAAAAATAATGAGTAACACATCAACATCCGGAATATCCACTGTTGAACAAATACCTCCCCCGTTTGCCGTAATCCCCACGCTTGGCAAGCCTCTTGGGGATTGTTGTGTAAAGTGGCAGTTCCTCACGTTCAATTTCTGGCATTTTCCCCTTCACTGCCTCTTACGACACCCACAGGAACAGAATTATGGATTCTAGCCTGGCACCCCATCGGATTAACAAACATCATATAATAACAGAAAACGTTACAAAGAAATCAATAATGATATGTTTATACTAATCTAGTGTCATGGATAAATCAAGTTACTTACTTTGATATAAGTACAGGTGTTATTTGAGTGGGTATACTGACTGACGCTGCTGAGATAATCGTGGCCCAAATCAAGTGAAACCAAGCAAGGCTACCAAAACCAGTTCCTACCATCTTTCCCTTCTAACTAAAACCAGCATCGAGCGGATACCCAGAAATGGCGAGCAACAAATCAAAGTTCCACAGTAGGTACCTTTCACAGCCAGTTCACACAAAAGTAGACGGATACACTTTAAATAATGATAATTAAAACAGTTAAAGAAGGGTACTCTTTGTGAATAAGTATATTTGTTTTATTAGGAGAGGAATTATATTAAAAAAAAATTAAAATAACTATCTGTATTAGAGCAACTACTATGCAAAACGACCGAAAAGGCAAATGAAAGCAAAATGGCTAAGTAGGCAATTTACCTAAGTATGTCAAGGAGGGAAATTATGCCTACAACTAAAATCACAATAAAATAATACGATATAGGTACACGCTGAATCTCAAAACGTTGCATATCATAGTTGGTGACTTAGGACAAAGCATTAAGGTACGAGTGTATCGACTTACATTAAATTTCTTCCAATATGTAATGAAAAGTTCTGACATCCTACTATTTAGCCATACAGCTATATGGACATATTACGATGCAGATATTCTGATAATTGGTCGATTTGCTTACTTAGTCGTTTTACTTTGCATCGGACTCGGGCAACGATGAGTAAGTATAAATGTTTTATGAGTAGGTACATACAACATATTTCTGTAACAATACATATGTATTTGCAAAATATTTTTTTGTGCACACAGTTCAGAATCCTTATTAGCGTGATCCGTTATCGCACTTGACCTATTAACGATATTCGGTGTTCTACTATTTTGTACTACGAATACATATTTCGTAGCTTTTATACCACAATCACAACAAGAACGTCACGATATTACCGTAAGACAGAAAACAAAACGAAAATAAAATCAAAATACGCAAGCATTCCTTTTAAATTTTTTACTTTAATTATTAAAAAAAATGCTAGGGTATTTAACTGATAGGATATCCTTTTCCTACTATCTCACCTATTGGTAAGTAATTATGATCCAGGATGATAAACGGATTAGGTTTAGAATTACTGGCTCGCATGGAACGTACTGTTAGGCGCCTGGTGACAGATTTCTACTTGAGGATGGTAGCTAGTCAGGCGAGCATTAGCAAAGTCAAGCCAAAAGATCAAGCCGGCGTTGGGGATTGAACCATGGACCTGCGGCGCGGGAGTCTAAGAAATGTTCAGCAGATTCAACTACCCAATAAGGTTTCCTTTTTAAAGGAGGACGAACGGCCACGCGCCCTTCTATTCTGTTACTTTAATCCTTAAAAGCACGATTGCACGATCCTTAAAAACAACATTGGTACATCCACCAATGTTGTTCGTGCTCTTTTTAATATAACTGCATTTGATCAATTAATAAATACACAACTAATTGAATGATCTTAACGGTAATTTGGGATAGGTACGAGTATATTTTCTCTTTAGTATCAAAAATCAGATTGTTGACCTTTAATCATTACATTGAAATGGTCTGTGGGACATGTAGATAGTCAAAGCACTTAAAAAGGCACTAAAATTGTAATTGCAACACAAGAAAATAAGTTGATATATATGACACAGATTAGGTGAAAGTTTGTGAGCAAAGTCAGATCGCATCCGACGACTAGTTGCACAACCGGGTCGTTGACCTCGAGAGGAGCCCCGCCACGCTAAATGTCATGAGAAGCACCCGCGGTTTCCACAGAGCCTACTGTGTACGATTTATTTTGTAATTTAAAGATATTTGAGTTGAGGTCTGGTGTTGCGTTCGCTTTGATGTGAATTGGGCAAATTGCCATCATTTTATTTCTCAATTTGTCTATGGATTTGTGATAACGACATGCTCAATTTGGAGTTACGTTTTCTTGAATTGTCTGCATTGTCTAATTTTTGCTATTGGTGTAATTTTTTAATGATGCTTTATTTGTGTAATTTCTGTTAAAATTATTCCTTTTGAGTTTCGTACCTAAAAGGGCATAGTTGAGCCCTAATGCCGTCACTCAACTGTCTTGATCACGGATTGCTTCGTAAAAGGAATGAGATCCATACTGACCTGAACTTTGGGAATTTGTGTGAACACATTGAATTACATATTCAATTTACTTGGATACTTTTTAGGCAAGGATTTTTTTCTTACGCAAATGGGGTGGCTTTTGGACTGTTATCGTCTAGTGTGTCAGTTTTTATACTTAAATATAGAGAAAGAGGAAACCATGTTTACTATGCATTTTACGAGTGTCCGCCTGGCTAGCTACCACACTGAAGTTCAGCTACCCGTGTGTTCCGGTGGCTGTCCTTGCCAGCCAGTTCCCACTCCAGGTAAAGTCTGTTTAACATTACCGATTATGGAGTCATTACTTGGGTTCACCGTTGGGTGAGATTGTGGTCCAAGCCCATGGGCAATAAATAAGTAATAAACTAATATTCACATAATTTAAACAACAAGTCACAATATAGCCAAGTCTTGGTGAAAAAAAGTTGAGGGGTGACACGACACTTCTGTTTCAGAGAGCGAGTCCGACTCGCTCTTGACACATTTTTTTTTCAATTAAAACACGAGGAAGACTGTCGTACTCGGTGTAGATAAAAATACTAAAGAACTGAATAGTAAAAGTCAAGCGCCGGTTTCAGCACATGTACCTACGACACGTATAGATTTTTGCTACCCGAGCAGTTAACAACTACTTTTATGTATACCTGTCAGCCATACAAACATCTCTAGGGAACAAACGTTGCAGCTTCCGTTTACTACCGACATAAAGAACGTGAAAAGGACAAACAAACCGTTTTCAAACTTTGCTAATCGTGCACGGGGGACAAATTATTCTCCTGCTCGTAAATCAAAGTTTCTGTGTAAAGACTCTTATTTTAAACGCTGAGAATTTACGAGTCTTTTAAACTTGAATTTAGACACTCGTGTTTCTTAAAGAGGCTTTTAGGAATGAAGGACAGTTTAATCTCTCAGGCTGACATAAATTACAAATGACAATGACAAAATGTGTTCAACGCTGAAAATCAAACTACAGGAAAAAAAGAAGACACTGTTAGTTATAAAAAAAATATTCCCCAATTCATAACACTAACAACATCATAGTAATTGTAATCTTTAAACTGTAAATAATAACAACGTCATATTAATAGTTATTTTTACTCAAAAATAAATGTACATACACATTACAAAATAATATAAGGACTCAAAAATAACTATTCATATTATGTCTTGACAGTTTTTCAGAAGGTTAAAAATATATGAAAATAGCTCTCGCTTACAGTGCAATTAGAATGAAATAACTGAATAGCGTTTGAATCTCATGGCATATGAGTAAAGATGGCGAACAAAATATAGCAGGTTTTTCTGAATTCTAAGCGGCATTTTCTTCTTCTGATACATAACGGGTAGGGATATAATTAATAGTGACCGAACAAGCGCGAGGCCCACCTGATGTTAAGTGGACTAACCTCTGCCTATAACAGATGCATTTTATCACAAGTGACGAATTGCACTGCGCCCGTCACAATGAAACATTTGTTTAGACTCAGGTGCCTGTAATTTTACTGGCTCCCAAGGATTGCTGCCGGAACACACTGTCAGGTGCTTGGTATCAGATTTTCTTTTGAGGGTGATAGCTAGCCAGGCGAGCAATCGCAAAATGCCCTTCCTAGTGGAACCGCATAGTTGCGGTGAAGCTCAAGCCGACGCGGGCGGTGGGGATCGAACCATGGACGTGCGGCACGGCAGTCATCTGGCTATCACCGCTTAGCCATCATTGCTTAAAATATGTTAAAAGCTTTTGCATATAAATAAATATAAATTGTGAAATCACATATAAAAACATTATGTTACCTCTATTATGCAAGCATTTATTATAACAGCAACTGTAAGTGCTGCCCATTACCAAATAACACGCGCGTCTAAGCAAATGTACTCGGCACATTTGGCAAGCGATGGATTTTGGCGCCCAACGTGGGGCCGGACCCAAATGTCTCTATTCGCAGCTGTAGCACATGTGTTGCAACGAATACATGGCCTAACAATTGTATTTGAATATAATGCTATGTTTTGCTGTGTTCGCATAGAACCAATGTCCTCGTACGCTGGGATGGATCTTTGCCAAATTTTATCTAATGCAGTTTTGCAGTTTTACACCAACATAGGTAAGATTGCACACGTGTGTAAGAAGTACCTTTTCACGTAAAACTACAGACAACTAAAAATAAATAAAACATTTTATTCTAAAGCGGAATCGACTTCCATCAATAACAAGTATGAAATTACTTTTTGAAGTCTGTACCACGCTGATTCAAAACACTGACCTCACATTTTATTATTTTTTTTTTTTATTTAGTAAATATTACACACTACAGACTCGTGGTCCGTACTCTTGTTTGTTGGGTTTTTTTTTTTTTACATAAAATATGTTTAATAACTTTGAGATCATTCTCCAACTTATCAATATTCTTCCTGAAGGGAAGATACCCTAGTGTTAGTTTAAAATATTATAAATCTTAAGGCTATAGTGAGTCCATAATTATATATATATATATATATATTTTCTCCTTATATCTAGTTTGTTAGTATATATTACGTTTTAATTAGTACCCATTCAGTTTGTCGTTGAAGGGCCAGCCACAGATTCCGCTGATGCCCTTGATGTTTTGATAAGAGCCTCCACGACCTCTTCGTTTCTGTTTTGTATAGCCATTTTAAGATTGTAGTCGACTATGTTTTTGAAGTTAGCCTCCGTTGCCCGCCTTACGAATCCTCCAATGGCATCCGAGCTGTCGTCGGTATAGTAAACGCAGCATTTTGTATGGCGTGATACTGCTACTACCGCATGAGAAACGCTGACCTCACATTAGCATGGTCCAACTTCCGCAGTTTATTTAATACTCTTCAGTGATGGAGTTATTTAATACTCTTCAGTCGGTTTTGATTTCTCTTTTTAGTGAAGTATACTACTTACAAGATCATTGTAACTCGCCCAAATATTTACCATCGGCAAGTGTTGAACTTACCATTAAATCATCCAGGCTCACTAATACATTTTTCAGTTAATTAACTGTAACTTTAAGGGTCCGTTTCAGAATGTCCTAATAAAGTTTCGAGTTGCTAACCAACACATAAAATAACTGAATGATAAAAATGACAGTTAATATTCAGCGCGTTTCAAGCTTTAACCGATGGATAGGCTAAATCGATGACTGTGAAACGCAAAGACAGTGTTTATTTAATAAATAAGTTCCGAGTAGTATAACTGGCACTTACTCGAACATTCTGAAACAGGCACAAAATCTAATAATTCTTATTTGTCCTTTCGTTCTTAAACTTCATGCAAGCGTCACTGCGAAAAAAAAATAACTTAATAATCGCTTCGATGACATTTAAATTACCGTAGCGGTTATGTTTAGTATAACCAACAAAAAGATCACGAAAAAAAATTTGGGGTGATTATACATTAAAAACAATAGGTGCAGGAACCACTTCCTCTTGAAAGTGGGTTAAAAACAGTGTATTATCGCTGTATGTATCTATAAACGAATAAAAGGTCATTGTTAACGAGTTACATAAACAGAACGACCGCCTGAAATATTCAAACAATCCGATCCGATTTCAAACAAACCCTCCAGAGATATAATACGTCCCTAACAAATGCCCCATTTCAATGGACTATCTATTAAAAGGTTGAATTGAAAACCTGCTAAAGCCGTAAAGGGCCGTTCGTATTAAAGACTGTATGCCTGTCATGTCTACTCGATCGATGGGACTGCGAACATTTATGACAGATTAATTGGCTGTCCGACACATGGCTAAATATCTGGCATTGACGTATTTTTAATATAGGAAGAAAACTAATGTCTACTTAAAAAAAACTCTTAATATAGAATAGAAATAATTGCGTATCATTGTTTTTATTGTAATTTAAATAAAAAGTACTGCATTAGGTATTACTTTTACTTGTAAAGACTATTTGCAATGTCTGAATGGGTAAAATATATGCCTTTAATAAAAATATACTAAGCTGTGTCCACCAATGATCAATGTACAAAACATTGTAGGCATTACAAATTATTTGATTAAATAAAATAAAAAACGAAAATCTATTGTAGTCACACTCTAACATGTCCACGAAATGGACAGGCGATTCTGGTTTGCGGAAACCGCTTCGCAGTCGATCCACTCGCTCAGGTGTCCAAAGATAACGGGTTCCCAAAGGAAGAACGAGTGCCAGTGACGTTTCCATTAAACCTCGTCCTTTATGCTTATCCGCGGTGATCGCCTTTTGTTCGGAACCCTCCACTCGATACGTAATTGCTATTGATGGTGACGTTGGAAGATTTTATTCCTGAAAATACTTCAGACTTGATATGACGTTAAGCTGTCGCTTCTTCTATATTATTTATGTAGCGATGATTGCTCTGTCTTGTGAGTATCGACGGTCAAATAGGCGTTCGGCGATACATATCCTGCTGCGGATTTGAGCTTCTGGATGGTAGAAGGGCATTGCGCAAATGCGGGCAGGCGGTCTTTCGTAAAATTCTATATCATCAAGTGAAGTGTTGGAGTTTTCAGGCCGCCCGAAACTATCCAACCACTTGTCGTAAGCCATCCTGGCTTAATAGTATCAACTTATAAAAAGTATCAACATTTTTTTATTACCGAACTATGCGGTCAAACTAAATTCAGTTGCTATCAAAAATCACTCACGCCCCAGGTTTGCATGAAAGTAAAATTAAGCTACAAAGCTACAAGCTGCTACGTCCAAACCACAACATAAAATACACAGTGACATCATAATATAACCCGGCCGAATGGCTGAAGTAATTACCAACCCGTCAACCTGCCATTGCCGACCACGCGGCCAGGTCACAGAATAAGTAACAGTGTCTATGTCGGTGCCAGGCTGTACCTTGCGCGCGCGCCGGTCACTCCATCTCTCTCTGCCGTGTACGGTTGTCTTGCTCGCTCACACGTGACCGGGATGACGAATCAACCTTATATTTTTTACTCGTCTGCTTGTTTTCCATTGCGGTCTTGATGTTTGGAGAAAATATTAGTTGTTAGATGACGCTACCTCATTTTGAGTTATGGAAATTTGATGCATAATTAAATAATAATGGTAGCTTCAGATTCTTTTTGTTCCTGCTCCAGTTTATTTTGTGTTATTTTTAATGCTATTTAATAGATCATTGCAATTTGTTTTGTTTGCATAACTTACCATTCAATAAATCTTATCAGTTTTTTAGAACTTTAGAAACTATGAAATTGTGTGCTTAGATACTAGTAATTATATTATGCTTTTCATGCATTCATTCTTAGTTGAGCTTCTACTTTATAAAGAGCTTCTTAAGATGATCTTTATCTAAGAGACTTCAAATTCAATCAACGTGACTGTTTATTTTACTTTTTCCAAATTTCGCGTAATTTATTATTCTCTGAATGTAACTTTTGTAACTAAATATTATTTCTTTACAGGTAATTTTGAATCCCTCGGGCGTCCTCATTTGAATAACTAAGTAAGGTGTTATGTTAAAGTTTTACAAAGAGAACAACTTTCAGCTTTATATAACTAATTTGTATTTAGAGTTGTAGCACTTATTCTTATTATATTATTCTTTAGATATTTTTAAAATCGAGAGAAGACAGTATTTTTTACAATATTTATCGACTAGCGGCCCGCCCCGACTATGCACGGGAGTTTAATAAAATTAAAAAAAAAACATATTATTTGATAATATTCTATAGCCTATGCTCATCAGGGATAATGTTGAATTCTAATAGTGAAAGAATTTTTCTTTTCTTCAGTAGTTTTTATGTTTATTCGTTACATACAAAATACAAATCTGTCCTCTTTAAAATATTAGTATAGAAGTATACATATAGATATATATTAGTAAAAGAAAATGATGACCTGTCGCTCAATTATGTAATTTAGTACCTACTAACAAAATCCGATTGAAATTACAGAAATATTTTGGTTTCGTTAATATTCACCTTTTTTACTAACTGAAGCTGTTATCGACTGAAGTTAATATCAGCTTTATTTGGTAACACATGTGAAAGAAACCGCAATGTTTGTTTGTGTGATTACAATCAGATTTTGTTAATTAAAAATTACATAACTGACCAGCCCATGTTAAGCCTCTTTATAATTTATAATATTTAGGGCTTGTTTCAGAATGTTCGAGTAAGTTCCGGTTTTTCTACCCAGAACAAATTTATTAAACAAAACACTATCTTTGCGTTTCACAGTCATCGATTTAGCCTACCCATCGGTTAAAGCTTGAAATGCGCTGCATGTCAACTGTCATTTTTATCATTCAGTTATTTTATGTGTTGGTTAGTAACCCGAAACTTTGTTAAGACATTCTGAAACGAGGCCTTAGTTTCAGACCATTAGAATATATACGCGTAAACTAGCAATATACGCGGTTCTGCGTTGCTGTCGCCACCCAAGACATTGCAAATATCAGAAACTGGTAATTTAATTGACTGCTGTAGATGTACAGTTCTCGGTTTATGAATCTCAGGACTCTTCCATATCCTTCTGTAAGGTGTCATACAATGAGACTTAGTGAAGGAGCAGCATGCCCTCACCCACGTCAATGTAAGTGACCCCACGGCTTATTGTACATAGTGCGCACGCGTGATCTTAACGCCTTGATTATCCAATAGGTGGCAAGTCTATCTTCAACGAGAGTCGGCGTCAGAAAAGCAGCCATAAAACCAAAGCCAAATCGTTTTACAATCCCATCCTTGTGCGTTGTTAGTTAGTGCAAAAGACATATATAATATGTACTTACGTATATTGTGTTTTTTGCTATTAGTAAAACATATTGCCCCAACCCCACATTTGAGGAGTAAGGTCAGGAAGATGGTGCATAATAATTATTTCAATTTTGAAAACAGGTAATAATTTCTCGCCTCTAATTTTCCACTTGGCACCCCGTGAAACGCCACTTGGAACAAATCCAAGGATAATCCACATGAATAATAATTATGAATTTTTAACGCCGAAAAATTGTCCGTGACGAATTAGTGGAGAGTGTCGCTTTAAGAATTCTTAAGACGGATTACCATAATATTTGCATATTTTTGTAGCGATGCCTCTTGAGATAGTTATTTAGCTTGGAACGGCCATAATTTAGAAATAATAAATTGAAATGAAACATTTTTGTTTAAATTATTTCTTTGATTAATTTGCCAAAGTTTATGAATCGAAGTTGTTAAGAGGCTCCCTATAGTCTTTCAAGTTCCAATTCAAAATCATTTATTCAATTTAGGCATCTACGACGCTCTTATAAAGGTTAATTACAAATTTTAATATTGAAATATTCTACATTGTACTGCCACGTTCAGCAAAAAATTTATAGAGCCACTGCGAGAAGAACGGGCAAGAAACTCGGGGCCATTCTTTTAAACATCTTTTAACAAAGTGTTATATAAAATATAATACGATAATTACAATATTTGTTTAAATTACGTAGGTGACAGGTGATAGCTTGGCAGAGGCGGAACTTTCCAAGCATTTTTGTCGTTTAAGTAATCACAAAGTTTGTAGTATGATTTCTTAATCAAAATTTTTTTCACATACAACTTGAATTTTCCATCTGTGAGCATTGTAATATGTTTGGGAATTTTATTATAAAACCGTATTATATTCAATGTCACGATTGTTTAGGTGCTTAGTACGAAAACAAAACAAAATGGCATAGAAATAAGATACATTTCAGCGCGCGCTGTTACAATGATTGCTTCGTCACAGTAGTACGAGTACGTGAACATTGAAGAAGTTTTTTTCCTAATGATGTATATCAGTACGTCATTCTATAAAAATCTAGCCGAATTTTAGCTTGACTTAAACATTTAAATAATGAGTAAACTTAAGAATGTGTCCATTGACACCTATCTTATTGTCTCTATTAAGGGGAAGACACTATGTGTTCTTGTGTTCTTTATATGTAGCACTCACTTCACTACTTATCACTGTCACTCAACTACACTAGCTCAAAAGGTTTTGTCCTTTTTAGCCTTCTCACTATGTCTGTGTTGTGAAGGAGCTGGATTGCCTCAACATTCACGTGGTGGTGAAGTATACGTTCATGAGCTTCTGCATGTTTTTATATTATATCCACAACGACATCCATTTTCAGGTCTCGATGGAGGTCAACAGTTCTAATGTACCATGGTGCATTGACTCTATACCATTTCAGCACTTTACATTAGAGAAGTAGTACTTTTTACTTAGACGCTGTTATTCGATTTCGTTTTTTTTTATTTAAATGGTATTGAAGATGTTCTTCGACTTCTTCGTTAAGAAGAAGAAGCGCCTTTAGTCTTAAACTTATGACTTTTTTAATAAATACTTCCTAGCGATATAATTTAAACATTTCAAAATCTTAAAATAAACAGTGTAATGAAGAGTACTGGATTCCATTTTTGAAATAACTTCTGAAGGATTACTCGTAGTTGTATGTTATAGCGTAAACATATACACTATGACATCGTATGTGCCCGATGTTATCCTCTAATTATATTGTAGCAAGTGGAAAATTTTCAACAAGTAACCGCCTTTATAATAAACTAGCTTTCCTGTTGCCGCTCTGCCTATGCGCGTATTTCGGTTATCGCGCAAAAACATGAACCTCTTTTTGCGCAGTTGAATAAAAAACTATGCTATAGTTTTCAAGAACTAAGCATACATAGGGCCAGAGAGCGGAATTCGACTTTGTTTTATACTATGTGATGATGAAATCAGTACTAATATTATAAATGCGAAAGTAACTCTGTCTCTCTGTCTGTCTGTCTGTTACGCTTTCACGCCAAAACTACTGGACCGATTTGAATGAAATTTGGTATGGAAATAGTTTGAGACCCGGGAAAAAACATAGGATAGTTTTTATCCGACTGCGCAAAAAGAGGTTAATGTTTTTGCGCGATAACCGACATACGCGCGGGCGGAAAGCTAGTCTCCAATAATTTACCCACGATGTGTAGTCCTGTACCATTTTACCAGGTAGGCAGGCTCTTCTGCAAGTCTGTCTTGGTGTTTACCACCGTAGTGACAGATATTATGCTTCGAAGCAGTACCGTGCAGACACTACTGTGTTAAGGCGTGAATGACACTGTAGCGAATTAAATTAATAAGAACTAAACTGTCGAGGTCGTGAATGTAACGCATGTAGAGCGCTACGATAGCCCTACCGCCATCTACTGACCGCTTATCCAGACTGCTTAAATTTTTTTGCCAGAAATGTTCCAAATCTTGTCCGTCTTGAAGATCAATTTCAGTTTTATTTTGTTAAGAGGATTATGTAGCGCGTACTTCTCCATACCTCCATACCTCCATTCCTATTTGAAGCAGTGATGGCTCAGTGGCATTGGCTATGGACTGCCGCGCAGCAGGTCCATGGTTCGAATCCCGCCGCGGGCTTGAGCTTCACCGCATGGTGGAAGGGCTTTTTGCGAATGCCCGCCTGGCTAGCGACCACCCTCAAGTGGAAAATCTGTCGCCAAGCACTTAACGGTGTGTTCCGGCAGCAGTCCTTGAGAGCCAGTGAAATTACAGGCACATGAGACTTAACAACTATGTCTCAAGGTGACGGGCGCAGTGCTATTCGTCACTCGAACGATGAACTGCATCTGTTATAGGCAGAGGTAACCGCTTAACATCAGGTGGACCTCGAGCTTGTTCAGTCACAATAACATAAAAAAAAAAAAAAAATACAAAAAGAAAAAGCGTTTTTCTACCTCTTAATATTGCCCGATTTTGGTGATTTATGTGTTCGTGTATTGAACATATCATTGACTAGGCTTGTACGTTTTATTTATTCCTTGTACGTTTTCTTTTTTTATGGAGAAGTACACGCTATGTAATTTCTCTTAAGTGTTTGGCGACAGATTTTCTACTTGAGGGTGGTAGACCAGACGGGCATTGCCCAAAATGCCTTTCCATCTTGCGATGAAGCTCAAACCCGCGGTGGGAATCGAGCCAGGGACCTGCGGCACCGCAGTCCATAGCTACAACCACTCGGCCATCATTGCGTCAAGTAACAGTACATATATTTACCCAACATATATTTAGATATTAAATAAAAATTTTTTTTTCAAAACAGGCCTAACTTTCATTTTATTTGTTTCATGATAGCAACAAATTCACTAATAAGTCTCTAGACATTCCAGACGGAATCCTGATTGAACCCCACTTAAGGGCCGACGGGTCCCAAAATAAAATCCTTTAAAGGGAGAATATTTACTCGGAATTCTTTGGGATTCAGTAAATATTTGATATGTCCCGCTGACGCCACCCGGATGTAAATACGTGTGAGTTGTGAAGTGTAAGTAAGGGATCATGTGATGAACTCAAGGCGTCGTAAGTCGTAACAGTGGCGAAACCAGAGCACGGCCCGCATATAAGATGTTTATAACCTGAGTTTACTGATACTTACACCCTAAGAGTCTTAAAGACTAGAGTGAACAGGTTAAACAAGCATACTGCATCTTCCGACCACATCCCACTTTCCATCACGTGAGAACGTAGTCAAGCAAATATGCTTTATTATTTAGTCAAATGCTACGACTAAATATGTAAAGAAATGTAAGTCAAGCTCAAAAACAGCAGAACGCAAACATTGCCGCGCCGGGCGTGGTTTAAAAAGTGTATCGTGTGCCGCAACAGCACTACCTTGACGTGACCAATTGAATGCGATCATTTCTAAGCGCCTAATCAATTAAACAATCCAATTGAATTTAGAAAATTTGCGTGCTTAATTAATTTTGGACTCGAAAAGTCCGATATCAAAGCGGTATACTCGTATATGAGAGGTACAGTTCTATACATATTTCTTCGAATAGAAAACCAAACAAAAAGGAACTCAAAAAACGAAGACAGTCGGTTTTTGAAACGCATGTGCGCTTAGTGGTAATACCTATGAACTGCGACGCTACAGGTCTATAGTTCGATCCCCAGCTTCAGCTTCACCGCATGGTGGAAGGACATTTAGCGAATGCTTGCATGGCTAGCTAACATACTCAAGTAGAAAATGTATTGCCAAGCATCTAACAGTGTGTTCCGGCAGCAGTCGTTGAGAGGCAGTAAAATTACAATATTGTCATGACGTTCAAGGCGATGATATTCATTATTAGACGCCTTTTCTACCATGAATGCTACCACTTAGAGTTACAGTCTAAAAATAACGCGTCGAAAATGTCTTGCTTTATTTATAAAATTTTTATCTTTATCTTAAATAACTAAATTGTGATCAGCTTATGCCCCACGCCTACTGACCGCAAGCTAACGAATCGCTGGCGAGTGTAGTTTGCGACACAAACATGCTAATTACGTCCTAACCCGCAACCCTAACACCACGTACACCTATTTACGTACGCACAAAAGTGAAGATTTATTTACCTGACGCTAACATTCTGCCGCTGGCTGCACTCTTTTTTTTTACTTTTACCTCTATAGTTTAATAAATATATATATACTCGTATATTTTAAATTCCATAGTTTAATAAAGCTATATAGTTTAAATAAATATATATATTTAAACTGCCGCTTTGGAACAGGACATGGGATCAATTCGCGCGTCGGACAAGTTATCGAGTGCCGGGCAGCAGGTCCATGGTTCGAATCCCGCCGCGGGCTTGATATTCACCGCATGGTGGAAGGGCATTTTGCGAGTGCCCGCCTGGCTAGCGACCACCCTCAGGTAGAAAATCTGTGGACAAGCACCTAACAGTGTGTCCCAGCGGCAGACCTTGAGAGCTACAGAAATTACAGGCTCATGAGACTTAACAACTATGACTCAAGGTGACGGGCGCAGTTGTGACTTGTGACGAAATGCATCTGTTATAGGCAGAGGATACCGCTTAACATTAGGTGGGCCTCGAGCTTGTTTCGTCACAATTACATATAAAAAACAGTTGCAGTCTGGAATCTGGAACTGGACCTAATGGATGGGCAATAGGCTCCCCCTGTTACATGATCAAAAACATGTTGATATTTTGCTCTGCTCTGTCGATAATTTCAGGGGAAATGCGTGAATGGTGTTGTTTTTTATTAGCTGTTGTTAGTTTTTTTGTTTGATGTACATAAATATATTTACAATCTGTGTATCTTTTTTATTATTACTAATAGGCTTCTATATCACCTGATGGTAAGTGATGCTGTCAAAGATATTGTTCAGGCTAACCGCTGACTAACCGCTGGCTAACCTGAACTACTGGCTTTCAAGAACACACTGCTTACTCCTTGGTGAAAGATTTTCTACTTGAAGATGGCAGCTAGCCATGCGGGCATTCACATAATACCCTGCCCTGCAATGATGTAGTGAAGCTCAAGTCCACGGTGGAATTCGAACGATAGAGCCTCTGCACGGCAGGTCATAGCCATTGCCTCTGGGCCATCACTACTTCAAGTTGTGATAAAAATTGTGTCGTTTTGTAATAAAATCCAATCTTGATTTATTTTCCTAACTAAAACGAATGCCTTTTACTTCATATCGGAATTCACGAGCTTTAACGTTCGTGATTTTTAATTAGTAGCTAACTGAATATTTTTGATTAATTTTATTCAACATATGCATTACTCTACATTATTTTTGCAATAATAAACTGCTTGTAGACATACCTTAGTTAAGTGTCTGTTATTTTATAAAGTTCATACCACTATTATAGTATACCTATACATATAACACAGATACCTATAAAACTAAGATATATGTATTACCCTTCGTATCAAGATTAGACTAGGCTATCTACAGAGGTAACAAGAGTTCTCAAATGTCAAAAACGTTCAATAAAAACAATTAATGGGTTGAAAAAGCGAAGCCCCGCAAGGGAGCACTTTAAAAAGACAAAATTATGACAGTTGTTTCTCTTTAAATAAATAATTGTTTATTAAAAATTCATGTAGATAGGAATATTCCAGAAAAGCAGGAAAAAGTTATAACTTACAATCTGCGTAATAATGAAAAGCGAATTATAAAATATAATGAAATTCGGGTTGTAACAAAAATCAGATTAGCTAAAATACAGAAATAAGGTCGCTATTTGAAAATACTGATGAATAATATATTACCAAAAATCTTGACCACCTTAAAATACAGTCTGTTCAAACTAAAACTTTTTTGAAAACAATCCCTTCTACACATGAAAAGTATATTGTCAATGCAACTTTTAGAATCTTTGTTCTTAGGACAAGTGCAAACGTGATAACTGCAAATTGTATTTAACTGTATTAAGTGGAAAAATATTATGATTATTAAATTGTAATCAATTATTTACATACACATAATTAGAATTTAATACATTTAAGTAGTGTAAATATGGTTAAAATGTAACTTAGACTTGTAAAAAAAATTACAAAAGGGCTACTAGTCCAGTCGAACTACTTTTCTGGTTGTTAGGGTTCCGTACCCAAAGGATAAAAACGGGACCCTATTACTGAGACTTCGCTGTCCGTCCGTCCGTCCGTCCATCTGTCACCAGGCTGTATCTCAAGAACGGTGATAGCTAGACAGTTGAAATTTTCACAGATGATGTATTTCTGTTGCCGCTATAACAACAAATACAAAAAGATGGACAAGTGCGAGTCGGACTCGCGCATTTTGAAACAAAAAAAGATTAAAATATGAAGTCTAATGTTGTATAGCTAATGGTATGGAACCCTTCGTGCGGGAGTCCGACTCGCACTTGGCCGATTTTTACTATGATAGTACTCTAACACTAACAATAACAACTATAACAAAGTATGCCAGCAAGTTTGGTTTATTAATTAAATTATATATTTTTTTTGTAATATTTTTATGTTTGCAATAAAGCATGCTCTGCGGATTACATTACAAAATTACCAATTTACGAGTGGAAATATTTAACTCCACTCTAATACTGTCAACACGATGGTTATAGAACGATAAGAAAAATTTGAGTTATGACTCATTGTCAGCTCCATTGGTCAGATCTGAAGGTGTGGATGGACGCGGATTCGAATACCGCATATGTAATATTGTTATTAATGAAACGCCTAATAGAGGTTGAAACTCAATCGATCATTAACTGCAACACATTATAACTCTACCCATTGAAGTTGTTCCTACATGTATCATTGGGTAGTTCGTCGACGACTCTACCACTTGCAATTGAGTTTATGTAAAACGGCAATGTGAGCCCGGAAATTAAATCAATCGTAGATAACTCGGAGAGATCACAGATAAGTAGCAGAGAAGAGTGCACCAGACGACATAGTACGTACTTACAGATAAAAATAGTACCTACCTAAGAGATACTGTACCTATTATATTTACATTTATAAGTACATTAAGAAATATAGAAAGGTAGCGACATCATTACGAGAGTTAAGTGTTTGGAAAAAAACAGTTCTTGCAATTAGTTGAAGTCTAGTAGTGTGGTCGATGGCCGCATCGTCCCTATGACTGTTCAAGTTATACAATTAAAATACAACATTCCGGCTCAGTTTTTCAGTCGGCAAATCGATCCTTCGATACTTAACCACTAGGCGTTATACCCGGTACGTAAGAGCTTCGCCGCATGGTGAACTGCCATTTTAAAAATGCTCGCCTGGGAGGGAAGCTGCAACCGTCAAGTAGAGAATCGGTCGTTATCTAACAGTGTGTTCTGGTAGCTGTTGTTGAGAAGTTATTAAAAATGACAGGCACTCATGTGACACCAACAACATAAGAACTGTATGTCTCAGCGTGATGGGCTCAGTAGTGTTCGTCACGTTGTGATGAATTGCATCCGTTATAGACACATGTTAGTAGCTTAACATCAGGTAGCCGTCGTGCGAGCTCCGTCACAATACCATATAAAGAAAACAGTAGTGATTTGGCCTGAATTAAAGTTTTATTATAGTTTTTGATGCGATAGATTTCTTGAATCTGGAATCAAGTATAGTTTTTTTTAACGCCTGCAAAAATAGTAAATTTAAAATTTTTTTTTAAGAAAGTAAATAAAAATTAACAATACACTACATAATCAATACACTAGGAACAGCTACTAAGACGGGAGCATCAAAAATGTACTACAATCAATATAAATTTATTTTTAGTAACCGTCTTTCTAAATTAAGGTGTAATAATAATAAAACTTTATTTCAGATTCATTGTACAAAAAAATATTCATAAAAAAGAGAACAAAATTTAAAATAATAAAATATACAAATATATCGCAATGGTCAACCAATCAATACGTTGCAGCCTGATGCAGGCGGTCTGCCAGACTCCTTTCAATGGCGTTTTTAGACCTGTCAACTCTGAACATTCTTTAATGTAAATTTTATGTTGGTCATACTTACAAAGGCTGTTGCCCTACACGCCACTGAGACTTCGCTTCACTATATTATACATTACAATTACATCGTTACTTTATTCTCCCGTAGGTCTACGAGCTATATAAATACTTACATAGGTACTCGTATTAGCTAGCATGTAACGGTAGACGGAGTGGTACCGGAAATTAAATCAATCAGTGATGTCAGTACCGTCCCTTGTGTTTAACTCAGCTCCTAGATTAAATCATACAGCTATCATTTCATAATGTTGAAGAGAGGAGAGCGAGTGTTGGCCATCTGTGACTTTCAAACTGATGCATCCTGGCTCGATCTGATTAATATTAGTAGCTTATATAGTTTGAACGACTAGGAAAAGAACAACCGTCACCTAAGCCGTTACAAATTAATTCACAATTGGTGCTATCGGCGCCTTATGAACGGCAATAGCAATTAATGAAAGGATTTGATTAAAGAAAACTTGTATAATCGAGCGCGCATCGTTTCGAAGTAACTCAAGCCACAGATCCCTCGATCAACTGCCGACACACAACTCCTCTCAAATTATTATTATACCGATAAAATATTATGCTTTGACTGCTATCGCAGCTTTTTATTTGATTGACTTATTCAATTCTTTAATTCGAAAGTAACAAGCAAGCATGAAGCCCACTTGATGTTGAGCGGTAACTTGCCGCTCTCGGAATACACTGTTAGGTGCTTGGCGACATATTTTCTGCTTGGTATTAACGCTCAACTATCATTGCTTCAAAACCTATTGAATCGTACCTCTACGTCTTGGTAAATGATGATATCACCTGATAAACAATCTAAACCTGTAACGCGAACCACGAGTTTAGTTTCTTAGGTCCCCGATGGCAGGGGTTTAGATAATCATGACCACTCATATTATCTTCTTGAGGGATGGCTAGCTAGGTGAGAATTGAAAAATGCCATATCACTATGTGGGAAGCCCGCGGCAAAATTCGAACCATGAAACCCCCTGCATGACAATCTATAACTATTGCCACTGACCCATCACTGCTTCAGACCATCGATTCTTGTTTGTGGGTGCTATAGACTGTAGAGGCTAACCGAAACTAAAAAGGTGTAAGGTCCTGAATAGCCTCCAGGCTAATTAAACTTAATGTCGATTAAGACAGTTTTAAGTAAGAATTAGTACATAATAAAGTCTTTTTTCAACTAAGCTAGAACATCAATTATTGTTTACGCCACAAAAAGAGTGGCCTGAGCCTTCAATTGAAGTACATGACTTTGAATTCACTAAGTTATTAATGATGGAAATATCTAGACCGCGAATAATAGAACATATTTACGCTTAGCACGCGATAGTGCTTGTAATCATATTTAGACAAAAAATAGAACCTAGCTTGAATTTTCATTTTTCTAAATTTTTTACAGAACATCGTTCATAATTTGTCTGTTGTTACCGCTACAATATTTACTAGTGGCTCTCTGAGCTGAAAATCTCGAGACTGTTTTTTTAACTTCTTAGAGCCCACATTTCTCCATCGTTTACAAAAAAAAAACAATAACTGAATCGACATAAAAACATAATTATCGAACCTTTCACAAAATTTCAGGAGATTTAGTTAAGAGATGTGACTAATAGCGGAGAAACAACCGGAAATCCGGAATTCTGACAGACATACGAACAAAAATTTCTTACGATAAACGCTGACGTCGACTCACCTTTTGTATTTATTCATGAAATTCGGAAAATGTATAAAATAATTATGCAACTGATAATAATTTTATATCACGTAAACATAATATTCAATATTAAAGATTGGTTTTAGAGGTGATTTAAAGAATTATAATTATTAGTGCTCAATATGTTTGAAAATCATATTTTACAAATTATTGGAGAAATTTGTATGCCCCAGTCGGGAATCGAACCCGCGTTGGATGCCTAAACCTCCTGGACCTTGGACTTGGCATTTCTACCGATATTTTGTGCTCCAATTGTATTACTTTAACCTATATAGAAATATTTAAAAATATTTTTTTATAAATAGTACCGCGTTCAGTATGATAATGATAACGTAGAATATAGGTATATATGTATAACTAATTTAACCAAATCTAGCTAAGAAAGCGCTTTGGCTTTCGAAAGAAAGCTTAAAAAAAACTTTGTCCTCTTTGACCTCTCGTCTTATCATATCACATCATATCATATATTATTATTATATTCACATTATTCACCTCTATGAATTCAGTCAAGAAACAATGATATTATCTAATATAATATGAAATGAGTAGTATATGATTTATTACATTACCTATATACACAAATTTTTCATGTGTACTATATTTATTGTTCACCACCGTCTATACCTTCACTTGTTTCTGTCCATACAAAGGTTGTCGGGAAGAAATCGCTACACAGCGATAAGACCGCTCATTGTACTACCTTAGAAAAAGTATGTTGGTTACTCTAAAGAGTCTAAAGTATAGGATTATCTTGGTAAACAATAAAGAGTTTTTGAATTGTATTGTATTTATTAACATAAACCTTATCAATTACGAATTACCTACCTATTTTTCGTATGCTTATATCCTTTTTTAGGGGAAATTTATAAAGAATTATGTGCCAAAGTACGCACCCGTAGCATAACCGGAATAAGAAGATAGGGGGTGAGATAGAATATTTATTGAATGAGACGGTCCCATTTGAAGGGAGGTTATTAAATAACTCACAATCGCCAGAATCATCCCCTTTGCGTAATGGCATGTTTAGCGCCGCTTGTGGGGTGACCATGCGCGGAACTCGAGCCGAAGGGGATTACTTACTACCGTAGGCACAGATACAGTGGGGAAGTTAATTAATCCATAAATAGTTTTATTTTCTAATCGGATTGCAAACCTGAGTGTATAAGGTTCTGTTTATGACTATTTGATTTACTTCGAAATGATATTAAATGGTTTTATGCCTGATTTTTAGGTTTGCGTAAAAGAAAATGGGTCCCTATTACTAAGACTTCGGCTTTTTTAAAGAAAGCCGTACAATATCTTCAAAATCTCATTCTACTTACTGTTTTACAGGTGTGACTTTTAGGGAACGTACAGATACCAGCTACATACCTATTAGAAGGTAAGTTAGACCTCGTCTGCAGTTGTGTCATGAGGACACTTTAAGTACAGCTTCGTGTTGTGCCAAGTTCCATAAAGAACTAATATTTTTGGATGGCACAACTATTTTTATATAGTGATTGATTCGTAGGATCTTGTGCTTGTACATAATACGTAATAAAAACCGGTCAAGTGCGAGTGGGACTCGCGCACGAAGGGTTCCGTACCATTATCTGTAACCTAATCTAGCATGTTAGAGACACTTTTCGCAGGTCTGATTGAGCTGGGTAAGTACGTTCCTATCCTAGGTAGGTACGAAACCTAAATAGTGATCTCACTAATTATTTATTTTTAAAGTAAATATACAAAGACTAAATTTTGGGTGAAACTTTCAAATTTCTACATGTTTTCATAATAATTATTTTTAGCAAATAAAGGGCGAAAACCTCTTTTATTGTATGGGAGCCCCCTTAAATATTTATTTTATTTTTAGTATTTGTTGTTGTAGCGGCATTAGAAATACATTGTCTGCGAAAATTTCAACTGCCTAGTTATACCGTTCTTGAGATAGAGCCTGGTGATACGGACGGACGGACGGACAGCGAAGTCTCAGTAATAGGGTCCCGTTTTGACCCTTTGGATACGGAACCCTAAAAATCGTTATTCGGACCATAGAATAACTAATAGTATCTTGTGTTTTCAAGTCCAGAGGTACGTTCAAATTATTCAGTTTTAATTTTATTAATAGGTATACAGTTTCATTTACCACAAAATGAGAGATACAATTGAAAACATTTTTTTTTCTCTTTACTCCAACTGGTATTGGCATCACACACTGCTGGATGTTTTATCAAATTATCACATAAAGAGTAAAAAGCAGCAACAAATAGATGTTTACATCGTATATTTTAATGTATAGAAAACCCATACTTACCCTACAGAAAATATGAATTGTGAACGTATTTTGTATACGTGAATAATATTATTATTCCATAAAAGAAGCTATTGAAAAGGCGCGGAGCACGGCTTATGTAGCCCTTTCTAAAGGAGAGCTTCTGCGACCGCGCGGCGCTGAACGTGCTTTTCTTTTGAAAATAATTTAGCACATTCAATTTTATTTTGATGATAACAAGCCGTACGGTACTGTTTCATAACTGTAGAAGGGAAAACATGCGCTGTCATATGTCACTACTCACTCTACTGCGCCGCGAGTAGGGAGTCGCAGTAGTTTACGTGCACAATAGGAGAAATGAATTTATCTGCGCATTTTACTAACTCAACGCCCTTTTTACTTGATAGCACGGTACATGTGCTAGAATTTCTGAGGTGTGTTGCCGTCAGGAAAGTGTCTGGCTAGGCAGCATCATCCTAGCAGTTTTTGAACTAATTCTGTCCAGTTGCTGTATTCCTCCCTGCTCTTTTACTTGCTTACGAGTTAAATGACAAATTTACAGATGAAAACTGCGAGATTAGGTAAAAAGCGGCTTGCTTGCCATATTGTTTTGAGCAGAAACAATATGGCAAGCAAGCCGCTTTTTACCGCATTTTACCGCATATATATATATATATATATATATATATATATATGTATATATATATTATGTTCTGTTTTGCTTGTAAAGTAACTTGTCGTTTATCTGCAACACAGCAATGAAAGCGCTGTTGCTTAGCGGCAAGGCCGTATCATTCCAGACCTCTTCTTTACAAGAATTTGACAGCCATCTCATAAAATCTAAATCAATCCAAATCAATCGATCACAATCTAAAAATGGCTATACGAAACTGAAACGAAGATGTCGTGGAGGCTCTAATCTAACGTAATTACTAACAAACTAGATATAAGGAGAATATGTATATATATATACTACTTATATATAATTATGGACTCACTTTAGCTTTAAGATATATATACTAGCTTTCCGGGCGCGGCTCCGCCCGCGCGTATGTCGGTTATCGCGGAAAATCATTAACTTCTTTTTGCGCAGGTGGATAAAAACTATCCTATATTTTTTCCCGCATAGAGATATAAAATTCTTTTCTGTGTTTTCCCGGGTCTCAAACTATTTCCATACCAAATTTAATTCAAATATATATCAGTATATATTATTCAATATATATATCAGTAGTTTTGGCGTGAAAGCGTAACAGACAGACAGACAGACAGACAGACAGACAGACAGAGTTAATTTCGCATTTATAATATTAGTACTGAAGTACTGATATATATATATATATATTTAACTACCACTAGGCTAACTTCCCTTCAGGTGTGCAGACCACGGGTACGGTGTCGTAAACCAGTGTACGGACCACGAGTCTGTAGTGTATAGAATGTATTAATAAAGAAAAAAAACTAAAAAAACTAAATCAAAAATTTCTGGGCTTAATTGAATTTGATTAAATGAAACCTTAGATGAAAAATCTTAAGCGATCAAATAATATAACCAACGTCCGCTGCGGACATCACTTGGATAAGCTACGGGCATTTACTATTGTTCGTGCACGAGTTTTTGAAGCATTTTAAGCCGTTGGTCTTGGTAATTGCTTACATTGACAGCCGTTACAGCATGAAGAGCATTTATCAAATACGCGCCTGGCTAGCTAACACCCTCAAGAAGAAAATCTGTCAGCAAGCACCTAACGGTGTGTTCCAGTAGGTGACGTTCAGGGTCAATAATTCTAGGTTAGCATCTTCGGCCACATCACCATAGTACCATCAAGTAAAATAGCGGTCAAAGGTAACAGTATCTAATAAAATAAAATTTGCTTATTTGCTGTGTAATGTTGACATTACGAGCCCTGCAGTTCGTTGCCGGCCATGACATCTTGAATTGGCTTCCGCTCTTAGACTAAACCAAACTGGGTTTCACTGTTCTCGAGTCCAGTCCAGCCGTTCAGTGCACTTGGCTTGTCATTGACCCCTTTGGCGCACCTCGCAGGAAGTCCAATTGGATTGATTGGGCATCAGCAGCGAGAGACGCGCCACGATCACTTCTGTTGAAGACCAAAACACTAGTAAGATGTACAACCTAGGCTTGAAGCGTTTGTGTAAATAATAATTATTTTGTAAGACAAGGGTCAAAATGTGCATTACTCTACCGGTATTCAGATCTCGTCAGACGTGAAGATGTTTTGAAGCACCGATCAATATGAAAAGTAGATACTATTTTGAAATAAGCAAGCTTCTTACCGGGTGATAAGTCTCTTTAACAAGAGTCTGTATTGGTGGATACCACCGCAGTATAGGCCTGCCTCGACGCATTAGTAGTTTAACATTACTGTTTAGTCGTGACACACGTGACTATAGCAGGTGAAATTACCGAGCGAACGAGACAAGAACTAAGGTTTCGCAGTGTCAAGCAGAACAAGAACAGTAACACTGCAACTATAAAGGACAAGCGCCACGCTTATCATCAGGCGTCTTGACCGTTTTTTCACTTCCTAATATAAAAAAGCTTGCATTAGTACAAAACGGGACATTTGAGTCACCTGTTTCGGTCGTAAATCTTTCTGGCAATAATAGAAGATGTAAGTAAATACTCGTACACTTGGCGTCAGTTGGCGACACTCCGATTTGGAAGGAAAGGCCATTCTTTTTTATATCATCATCTTCAATCTATGCACATGACATATCGCAACTGTACGAATGTGATACTGAGGCTCGTGTCGTGTTCATAAATGCAACTCAAAGTTGAGATCGAACTGAAGAAGCAGTTTTTGACAGATGTTCACGTTAAACGTCAAAACTGTATCTTAAGATCAATCTCAATTTTGAGATGCTGTTTTATTAACACGAACCTAAGACGAATAGATGTAGATCAAGGTGTTTTATTTAGTAACATAGGATGTTAAAAGTCTATTTATGAATGTTTCAACGATTTTCCTGTTTCCTTAAATACGGTACTTGATCAATGAAGCTTAAATTTGGCAGGTAAGCTACCTGCCAATATAGTGGTATACAAAAGGAGTACTGAGAAGATATAATAGGTATAAGCAATTATTTCATTCACTTAAGAATTTGTACTCCGTAGCTGTAATGTGTTAAAAATAAATTTAGATACCATTTATACAATTGAGTTGCATATAAATATTTTTTTTCATTAGTTCTTATTTCTATTATATTTTCTAATTCTATATTTTATATGATAACAGATTCAAAACGATGAAGAATGGTAATTACTCTAACATTTGAGTTATGTCGGTTTCGAAATCTCATTATAAATATGTATTATTCCAGAATGAATGTTGGTTGTTAACTAATACGATGTAAAGATTCCAACGAATGGACGGACGCTCAGTATAAGCTTAGTAGGGTTTTTAAAAATCCCCCGTTTTTCCGCCATGACCACTCTGACAATCAGATAAATTTGAAAAGTTTTTTATATTCCCAATTTATTTTTTGCACGGATATTACGGATTAAAAAAACCGTATAATCCTTATCCATAAAATAATTTGTGTATCAATAACATATTATAAAATCGGAGGTATCCACATATATGCGTGGTATGCCAATTTTGTACTTTAATAATTTGTGAATTATGGTTATTGTTCATTATGAACATTCTTACGTTAATTAGTAATATTAATTCGCAAACAAGTGAGCTGTACGTAAATCTATGTATATTTAGATATTAAATAAGAAATATGCACTTATACTCGGCTCTATTGAGTAGTTCCCATAAATAATGGTTACGCGCTTGTAGTGTGTACTAATTGCTTGTACATAAAGTGAGCTTTTTACTTAACTCTAAAAATCCAACTAAAGGCTGTGAAAACTAAACAGCTTTTAGCAGATAAAAACAACACTTTAGATGTTGTATGGAAATCCTACTTCAAAATAATGACCGAAAATAATATTAAAAGCTACGAAGAATCAAAGCCTCGCCATTAAGGGAAAATAAATACAATTAAGAGAAAGTTAAAAGATTCCATTGATGTGAAGCCACTTCAGGGACCGTTTTGAGAGGCACCTATTTGACACGATGGAATTTACGTTGTAAAATTGACCTGAATTTATTGCTAAAGATCTTTTGCTAAATTAAATTTTGCGGGGTTTCGTTCCGATTGAACTTAACAGATATTTTCAATTAAAGCTCAGTTACAAGCTGATTTGTGGAGCCCCATAAATAACATGTAACATTACTTATTACAATTTGTCGATCGAGCGCTCGTAGAGTTAACTAGCTCGTAGAAGCGTACTGCCTCACCAGCTTCGTGAAGAATCGCAACGCGAAAAGAAAGAAACCACATTTCCGAGCGCGTGTATTGCATTATAATAGGGTCGATTGGAGTATCATTGATTCGATTTCTGCCTTTGCCTAAATTTAATAAATGATTTTGACATTGGCCTTAAATTTATAGATTAAGACTTTAATAAAATTAAGGATTTTGGAGAGTATTCAACATTCTACTACCACGTTTAGCAAAAAAGTGTTATCGAGCCACTGCGAGAACAACTGGCATTATTTTTAAACGCATTTTTACAATGTTTTACACAATATACTATAAAATATGAACATATATTACATGGATTATTTACTTAACATTATTTGTTTAAATTACGTTTGATAGGTGATAGCTTGGCAGAGGCGGAATCATCTAAGCATTTTTGTCGTTTAAATAATCACAAACAGAATACTGAGCTTTTCTCGTGCAGCTTGAATTTCCGTTCTTATTATATTAAAATCCTCACCATTTTAATATGTTTGGGAATTTTATCATGAAATCGCACACAATAATTGCATTCGGTACTTTTTTGTATACTAACTGGCCGGCAAACGTTGTTATGCCATATAGGCAAATAAAAATGAAAAAAATGTTTAATATACCTATTTGAAGAATACTCGTAGTTTACGTCCTATTCTCAGACCTACTGAATATATACACAAAATTTCATAGGAATCGGTCAAGCCGTTTCGGAGGAGTTTTGTTACAGACACTGTGACACGAGTTTTATACATATTAGTTTGTATATGTATTTTAGGTGTTGAACCTCTTTTGGTTGTATTTTACAAGTAATTTTTTCATTTGGTGTATCATGGTTATAGAAGCGGCTTGCTGATTGCACTCTAAGTAATGTAGTCCATGCAGCCATGTTTTTTTTTAATGCCTGATAGTTTAGCCTTAGACCACTATCTCACCTGATGGTAAGTGATGATGTGGTCGAGAATGTTGTTCAGACTAACCTAGAGTTACTGGATCTCAAGGACAGCTGCCGGAACACACCGTTAGGTGCTTGGCGATAGATTTTCAACTAGAGGGTGGTAGCTAGCCAGGCGGGCATTTGCAAAGTGCCCTACCACCATGCTGTAACGACTGCCATCCTAAGACAACAACCGGGACCGACGGCTTAACGTGCCCTCCGAAGCACGGAAGCGCTCAGTAGTAATGTCATCAGCGGTCTCCCATCCAAGTCATGACCGCGGCGGACGTTGCTTAACTTTGCTGATCGATTCAGAATGGCTAAGCAAACTTGGCTACGAGCGTTTCAAAAAGATTGTTGTTAATTATGAATTAATATTGTTCCTTAAGAAAAAACTTTTAAGCACTTGATCGCAACTACTCTTGCTCCTTTCACTCTGTTCTACCCAAGATCTGATACAAAACGACAAAGACATTAATTCAAACATGGCAGCGCTCGCTCCGCCTGAGGCATTTTCGGGATAGTCCAGAGATGGTTAACCCGGCTGCGAGACATTCGTAAATTGTTACGTAATTATTCTTGGTGCTTTTTGTGTATAACCATCATGGTGCAACGATTAGCAGCTACGTTCTATCCGGGGTCCTTGGTGCTTATACCGTACATATCAATCTAATAAATGACCGCTTGGAGAGGCTCTCTTCTCTTCATACCAATGTTTCCAAGTTCCTTCAGGTCGGTGGAATTTGGAAACCTTTGGTAGATGGCAACCGACAACATCCTCGTCCATGGAAAAAAAATACTTTTCGTTAGCCCTCGCCCAACGTTCGGGGGAGCAACAAATGTCGGATAGGGGCAAACAGCATTCAGTTCAACAAAATATGATCTGTTTGAACACGCCAAATAATTGTAAATTGTAAGGTTTTTTTGTGACACGAGATTGGGCAGTGATAGCTTTAGAAACGTACGCCATTTTTTCTGCAATTATAATTGCCTGTACCTATATATGTTGTGTGTAAATGTTAAGATAGATAAGTCAAAGATGATTTAGAGCTGATGCAATGTTAAATAAGAAGTGTAGATGGCACAGAAATCATTTCAGCCTCTGTAAATTTCCGAAGACATTTTCGTGTTATTATATGTAAGGTACCATAAATTACCTCCGAAAGGTGTAAGGGGCGCGAGGAATTTTAATTTTTGAAGTGTCACCGGAGAAATTACACGTCGTCCATAACTCGAGATGTGATAACGTGAGATTACATCCTTTTAGGGTCTGGTACGGACTAGGACACTCGAAACAGGGGGAGGGAGGAACATTAGTGAGGGCAAGGTTCACCTCGTTGTAATGTTTCGACCTGCTAGCCTTCGACCACTTTCTTATTCGTTAAAATAAAATAATTTGTACGATAATAGAAGCAGATTAAAGACTTATAATGGAAACAGGCTCTCAAAGCTAACTGCCTGATGTCATAGTTAGGTGTTTGGGAAATTAACTCTAAATATTTCACATATATATTTATAAGGTCTTCACGATCATCACAAATGTTAGAATACTAAATATTTTAATTTATCCTTCTTGACAGCCTTGTTGATGCCAGAACAAAAACTTATCGTCCATGCCTGCCTCCTGCAGGAATTCTAGGTACAGTGGAAGGAAATCGGTTCGGAATAAACATATCTGGCACATTGTGTGTTTTTAAACACGTCATCCTAACGCTTCCGTGATATAAATGTATACAAAGTTAGAATCAACATTGATGATCTTTTTGAAACATCCAATAAAACTTTTATCTCATACAATATTAAAAGAACGGCCCTAATACCTAATTTAGGTCTAAGTCATAATCATTTATTTTATTTGTGTATCTACCATGCTGATTTAGATATATGAAGGTTACAATTACAAAATTTTACTACAAAATATATTACTGCCGCGTTCAGCAAAGAGGGTATAGCCGCTGGGTAAAGAACGGCCAAGACACATGAGGCTATTGTTTTTGAATGTTTTTACTCTTTTTCAAACTAGTAACACAAGTCTATTATAAAACTATTACACAGCATTTATAATATAGGTGATGAAAAGTGCCTTAGCTGAAGTTGAATATCCCAAGCATTTACATCTTGTAAATGTCAACAATTGTATAATAGCTTTAATATTATTTTCTGTGAGAACTGTGATGACTTTAGAACATTTATAGTTTAATCGAAAACAATTACCTAAGAAGAACTTTTTATTTGTCTCTTTAAGTCTATAATACCCCGTCCTTTCTCCTCCCCTGTGCCTCCCAACAGGAGGTTCCAAATGAAAAACCCTGTACGTCAATGATTTACGTCCCCGTTAATTTCCATATGAATATGAAAGGGCACCCGGGGAACTCCCGGATGTGGAACACCCATCACACGGGTTTGTGTGGGATTGAAGACTGTGATTTGTTTACTTACAAATGGTTTATTTTATAGAAAAAAAAGTCAAGAATTTTTTATTTTGAGGTAAGAGATTGAAATGAGTTTATCTTAAGATTTTCTTTTTTTTTTTGTTTTTTTTTTTATGCCTGATAGGTTAGCCTTTGACCACTATCTCACCTGATGGTAAGTGATGATGTGGTCGAAGATGTTGTTCAGGCTAACCAAGAATGACTGGCTCTCAAGGACAGCTGCCGGAACACACCGTTAGGTACTTGGCGACAGATTTTCAACTTGAGGGTGGTAACTAGCCAGGCGGGCATTCGCAAAATACCCTACCACCATGCTATAACGACTGCCCTCCTAAGACAACAACCGAGACCGACGGCTTAACGTGTCCTCCGAAGTACGGAAGCGCTCAGTAGTAATGTCACCAGCGGTCACTCATCCAACTCATGACCGAGGCGGTCGTTGCTTAACTTTGCCGATCGGTTCAGAACGGCTAAGCAAACTTCGCTACGAGCGCTTCTAGCTTCTTATATCCGTTATTAATTATTTACATAAATTCTTATTATTTTTCTAGAATTTGTCATACTTTTATTACTGCTTTCTGTCTTTGTATTAATAGGTATATAGTGACGAAGTTTACAAGTCTCCTGCGCCCAATGTGCAGAGTCACGCCTGCGCGTTACTGTTGCCGTGGCACCGCAGTGCGTGACACTACTTTGCGCTCTCACCTCCAAGTTCATATGTCTCATATACCCAGTAATTTTACCTGGTACAGTGCCCTTCAAGGCCCTTCTGGAGAGAGTATACACCCTATCAAGGGTGTATACTCTCTCCAGCCCTTTTTAACATATACGGAGAATATATTATGAGAAAGACCCTAGAAAATTGGGACAGAGGTTTCAATATCAGTGGGAATCAAAAAAGATAATACATCTCACAAGCATCGTCAATTCTGGTTTGAGAACCGAAGAGACTTTGGAATTGACAACATTAGGAAATTCGTAGCTAGCTTGTCGTCTTTGTCATTCTCGGAAATACACGGAATTAATAATTTGGGCCTGGCATTTAACTGCTTCCATGACACTCTCCTGCTATTTTATAATTTATGTTTTCCGATACTTCGAATTAAAATAACAAACAAACCAATAAAAAACAAATGGATAACGAAAGGCTTAAAACGTTCTTCGATCAATAAACGCCACCTTTATTCATATTATCATTTATCTGCCTCAAATAAAAACAGCAACAAAAAGAAATACATTGCCTATAGCAAGGTTTTCAAGAGATGCATGTATAATGCGCAAAAGATTAACAATACCCGGTTCATTGTTAACTCCAAAAATTGTTGTAAAGCTACATGGGAAATAATAAAAAATAACGTTATGGGAAAAATTTATAAATCTACAAAGATTAATTCCTTGTGTGTTAATGATAAAATAATTAGCCATCCGAAACAAATAGCCGAAGAATTCAATAATTTTTTTATTAATTTGACATCCGACTATGACACTGTTCACCGTGATAATACATATAACTATCCTTACGACATTCCTAATAATTTAAATACAATTTATTTGACCCCAGTAGATCATATTGACATTCATAAATTTATCAATTCGTTAAATAATACAAATTCCACAAGATTTGATGATATTAACAAAAAATATGCTCTAAAGCACTGGCAAAACCATTAAGTTATATCATAAACCTTTCCTTCCCAAAAGGTGAATTCCCGACACGCTTAAAATTATCTGTTGTAAAACTGATGCATAAAAAAGGTGATACAGATAACATGAATAACTATCGTCCAATAACGCTCATTCCTGTAATATCTAAAATCTTTGAAAAGGTTATGTATACCAAATTACTCAGCTTTTTGACAAAAAACAATATCCTTAAGGAGGAACAATTTGGTTTTAGGAAAAACAGATCCACCACTTTGGCTTGTTTTTCACTCATTAAAACTATAACCGAGAGCCTGAATAGAAAAGTGCCAATTATGTCTATTTTTCTAGACATGTCTAAAGCTTTTGACTTTGTAAATCATAACATATTACTGAATAAAATTGAAAAATATGGTATCAGAGGAAATGCATGGAATTGGTTAAAAAGTTATATTTCAAACCGTATGCAATATGTTGAAATACCTACTTTCTCAGAACTTAATAAAAGTATGTGCAAGTCCTCGTGCCTAATAAATAAACGTGGAGTTCCACAGGGTAGTATATTAGGTCCCTTACTTTTTCTCTTATATATTAATGACCTGCCTGATATTACTGCTCATAAATGTATTCTTTATGCTGACGATATTACCCTCCTTATTGAAGGACTTGACATGAACACATTTGAACTTGACATAAATAATTCATTAAAATGCATAATCACCTGGCTTAAACAGAATTACCTTCATGTTAACATAATTAAAACTAAATTTATTCAGTTCCAAACATATAGCAGCACTCCGCTTCAACTTAATGTACAATACAATAATAATTTATTACAAGAAGTCAACTCAACAACATTTTTGGGAATGGTTATAGATAGGCATTGCAACTGGAAGGAGCATATTGAAAAAATCTGTACCAAGCTTGACCGATACGTGTATGCTCTTGGGCGAATTAGGCGTATAGCCACCGTTGAAGCTGCACTGAGCGCTTATCACGGCTATGTTTCGTCAGTGTTGCGGTATGGTCTGGTCAATTGGGGCAACTCAGTTGATTCTATAAAAGCATTTATAACTCAAAAGAAATGCGTGAGATCACTTTATGGTGTTGATTTTCTAGAAAGTTGTAAACCTCTATTTCAAAGGCATAAAATATTGCCCCTTCCTTGTCTCTATATATTCGAGGTTAGTCTATTTGTCCATCGAAACCATGCATTGTTTAAAAAACAAAATGTCAATGTTATCAGAAATAGACGACGAAAACACGAATTAAATGTTCCTAAACAACGTATTGTAATGCACTCAAATAACTCCTATTGTATGAGTATTAGGATATACAATAAGTTACCAGAATACTTAAAGATTTACAGTTTTAATAAATTTAAACATCAATTATTTCAAATTTTGATCAGCAAATGCTATTATTCAGTGAAAGAGTTCTTGGATGATAAATTGTAGTAATGTGCTCATTTAATTTTTGGTATTGTTTATTCTTATTTATCTATTTTAACATGTTAATTCTGACATTTGTTAATTTTATTATAATCTGTATCTACGACATTAAATTTCCTGTGCCTATTTTATTTGTATAATGGAAAACTGACTCAATTTTTTTTTATTTATTTTTAATAAATTTAACTAATTGTTCCAATATGTAATATGTAATTTTTAAATACTGAATATGTAATGTAAATAACAAACATTTATACACCGGAAACGGTAGAATATTTGAAACAAGAAACAAGAATTTGAACAAGTTTTTTTTAAGATCTATATTATGTACAATATTCTTATAAATAAATAAAATTGAATTGAATTGAATTGAAGCGTATAACGAATCTCCGTTATGCTGACGATACCGTTCTGTTAGCCACATCTAAAGAAGACATGGTGGAGTTATTCCAGAAGCTTGAGATAGAAAGCGAAAACATAGGACTTTCCGTCAACAAGAGGAAAACCAAGATTATGGTCGTAGATCTTACCCGAGCTGGAATCTTACCTGATTGGGACAACATAATTGTCCCAGGAATTCGAACCATCAATCACTACACATATTTTGGATCCATCACAAACAACACCAAAATGCAACTAATCAGAGCACTGATATTCCCGATTTTCCTGTATGGAGTGGAAACTTGGACCATACTGGCGCGAGACAGAGCAAGGATCGAAGCGTTTGAGATGTGGTGCTGGAGGCGAATGTTGAGAATACCATAGACCGCCAAACGCACCAATGTCAATCCACAACTCAAAGTGAAGACGCGCTTGTCCACGATTTGCAACCAACGCTATTTTTTTTCTTTTTTATTGCTCATAAGTAAGCCTTTGACCACAATCTCACCTGATGGTAAGTGACGATGTGGTCGAAGGTGTTAACAGGCTTAACCTAGAATTACTGGCTCTCAAGGACAGCTGCCGGAACACACCGTTAGGTGCTTGGCGACAGATTTTCCACTTGAGGGTGGTCGCTAGCCAGGCGGGCATTCGCAAAAATGCCCTTCCACCATGCGGTGAAGCTCAAGCCCGCGGCGGGATTCGAACCATGGACCTGCTGCGCGACAGTCCATAGCCAAAGCCACTGAGCTATCACTGCTTCAAAACGCATACTTGCATATTTTGGTCACGTACCTAATACGCAAGGGTGATGGGAACCTTGAGAAGCTCATTTTGGTTGGGAACACGGACGGAAAACGCTCACGAGGTCGATCCCCAACCAGATGGACGGATCAGATTAAGGACTCATCGACCGTCAAGTTTCATAACATCGTGCAAGATGCGATGAAGTGAAGCCGATGGAGACAGATCAACCGATCTAAGTGCATCCATCTATCGATGACCACGATCCTCAGTCATGAGGGGACGACTACAGAGAGAGAGCAAGATATTGTATTTGATGCTCTTTTGGCTAGCTACTATAGTCCATTAGAAACCCTACCACCAAATACCTGACGGTGAGCTCCCGTATCTGTACTTGAGAGCGAGATACTATTCTGAGTCTAGACTGGTCGATACTTCTTAGTCCACCATGGCAAAAAAACACCTTAAATTGAACATAACAAGTTCACTTATACTGTTTGTTTAGTTATCTACTGTAACAAAGCCACCGACAGCAATTTGTTAGGCCACTATCTCCTTGGAATACTCCGTTCCGCGCCTCATATACGCTCATAAAGCGTGTTCACGTAATTACACGTCTTGTGACTAGACAATAAGAAACATACTGTATATCCTTATTACACGCAAATATGGTTAAAATCATACGCGACGGTAAAATAGTTCTTCTGTCGACGGGGTAAGGTTGCAGATGTGCAATCTTTTCATCAAGTTCTCCGTGTTGTTTTATTCATATTTATGGAGATGACTCTCTTTTGTACAGTCGCAGTCTCTTTTTGAAATTGATACTAATGGTGATGTCTTTTGTTTCTGGATTTATTTATATTCCGGTTACAGCTCCGGTGTTATGATTAAAGTGAATTATACTTCACTTTAATCATAACACCGGAGCTGAGTACATAATAAAAAATCGTTAAGGGACAAATAATTCGCGTTCATTAGATATTTCCCGCCTGCGTCTTGGTCCGCGTGAAAATTTGATTTAATTTGGGATAATTAATGACATCGATTACATTAAAAAGCCTAATACCAGTTACTGGACACAGTTTGAGACTCCGGACTGCTATTGAATATATATTTTGTGTCATAAATACCCCTTAACTGTCATACCCCGGATTGAACCCGGGATCTTCGGATTTTGAAGCAAAGCGTGCTTGACACCACTCAACTGATGAAGTAGTGCAACTATTATATGGATCCCAGACCCTATAAGAAAATAAATAAAACAGCAAAACACGCCAATGGGCAGTGATTAGCAGCAAAATCAGCTAACTCACTGCGATGAACGCACTGAGTGTTCCGTTTGTACAATTAGGCAACGTAATGTTCGACCGACAATTGATGTCACTCAATTGTACATGACGTCTGTTCTCTCTCGTTGCTCATTAGATTGAACCTCATGGAGTATTCAATAGAAAAAATAACATAGCATACATTTGATTCTAACTATTACATAGTTTTTTGTAATCGTGACCAGAACCACTGAAAAGTCTGCTTAAAAATAATATAATAAAGACTTGAAAAAGTACATAACGTATTTTATAATAGTATTTATTTATGATTTTCTAGTTTCCACAAACATTCAGATCAATACATTATGTCTGGCTTCAAAATAAATAAAAAACACTATTATTTTAATAAATCTGGCCAGTTATAGGAGTAAAAACTAGTTATCACACTTTCCCACTTCTTTTAATTTCAACACGTAAAAGTTCGATTTAGAGCATTATTTAAAGCATTTCACAGTAAAATCGCAATAAAGGTGCGAATTTTTTCGCTAGTAGAAGCACATAGCTTAATTTGTGCAATTAGCAAAATATGAAGCCGTCGCGTCGCGTCGATTGTTTCCGGTCAATCGTAACGTGCTGACCACCACTCACCACAGAGCCAATGTTGTGATAGAATATTGGACGGAAATCAACACATAGCGCGTTGTGGTCAGCTGATAAAATGTAGCAAAACGTTTTAATGAAATGTTTGAATTAACAAGTAAACTTTTATTATTGACACACGACACAAATATTTGATACTAAACATTTAGGCACATGTGCGGCCTATGCTATGGGCGAGGGCAGTAGCTTATAAACATTTTTGAAGCGCTTATTCTTGTCCGATCAACTAAGTTAAGTAACGTCCGCGGCGGTCAGTAGTTGGATGGGTGACCTCTAGGGGAATTACTTTGTTAGTACTGAGCGCACCGTGTGCTTCGGTGGGCATGTTAAGCCTTTGATCCCGGTTGGCAGGTGTTATAGCATGGTGGTAAGGCATTTTGCGAATGCCCACCTAGCTAGCTACAAGGAAATCTGTCGCGAAGCACCTAACGGCGTGTTCCTGTTGTGCTTTGGAGCCAGTAATTCTAGGTTAGCCTGAACAACATCTTTGACTGCATCATCACTTACCAGTGAGATAGTAGTCAAAGGCTAGACTATCAGTATTAAAAAAAACATCAAACTTTGCTGGGTCTAGTGTTTGTTGGAAAGGAGAACACTCCTTTGTAAACAAGATGCTGTAAGTCTATTTCGATCGTTCGCTCGATGAGTCAAGACCTCCTGAGGATGCTTCTTGTAGAAGCGATACGCGTCTAAATTTCATCTTGTTTGGCTGCGTGGCGTTTATGACGTCACGTCAGCTTAGCAAGAAAATTAGCCGGCACTGTCACTAGATTTATTTTTAAGTGTTTTTCTAAAATATGGATTTAATGTTATCTCTAAATTTTTTTTCAAATATTTGTTATTATTAAATAAACAGATAAACAATTTATTAATACTAACTATAATTACAGGTCAAATAATTTTTTTGTTGATTTATACATTCAAATAAAATTAAATCACATCAAATCAAAAATAATAATATTTCTTAATCGTTACCGGGTCTATTCACGCACGAATTAATATCAAAATAGTATTATTAAATTTGAGATACCTAATATAGATATCATTTTGATACCGTGAGGAATTCGTCAACTGTACAAAATGTCTTTTCGACGAGCCAATGAATATGGATTTAATAATAACAATTACCTCTAAGCAACGCCTGAATCTATTGATTATTAATTTAAAAAGCTGTAACATTTTATTTTCACATCAAAACAATATCTAAAATCCAGGTCGAATGTATCAGCTCTCTAACAGTCATCAGAAACTTTGTAGCAATTACCAATTACATAACTGAACACTATCACGTAATCTGCAAATAAGCACTTAGTTATTTTTTTATCTGGCAATTGAATTAAATTCTATTATTTGTAACAATTGTCAATGTAGTAAAAACTGGGCGAAGGACAGTGAACGGTCACACTGTTACCTTTTACAACTGTAACTGTGGAGGTCACGGGAACTGTGCTGTAGTTAGTATACCTATGCATTTTATTACTATGAATTGAAATTTTATTTATATGAATACTAAAATTTGAGCCTCGATGTTCGCCACTTCGACCTTTCGCTGAACTGATAACTTGGGAAGAGATAAATCCGCTTTATAATTACTTTGCTCACAAATTGGCATCTCAGACCAAATAAAAAGATTGGCATGTACAGACTGTTCTGTGCTTACAAGCAGTTTGTACTTATTGTGATAAGTGCCAGTGTTCGTTCAACGGCGCGCGGCGGTTCAACTCAACTCCATGGAAATAGTCAAAAACGAAGGCAATACTAAAGTGTACGCATATTCGATGCGTAGACTTGAGTAAACATTCGATGAGTAATGAAAGACTTGGCATCGTTGCGACGGCTGTAGAGTCAGCAGCAAAAAAAGGTGTTGTTGATCAAAAGTTTCCATTCCAGGCTTTGGCAATACGTAGCCAAAGGATAGGTTTTTTAAATAAGGTGTAAATATGTTAGCTAATGTATAAAATTTATTGTTTCAGGTAAATTGGTGGTGATCAACTGTTATTTATCAATCAAATCATTTGTTACCAATGCTGAAGTACACTAGAATATTCGATTGCAGATATAGGGTAAGTAAGTATTTATTCTTTTTTATTGCTGGGCTAAAGCTGTCATCTTACACTGCGATCCCCAAGACGCCTGCCAAGCCTGAGGATTACGACAAACCTTTCCCCCTTTGAGGAAGGTATATTTGAGGGAGTATACCTTAGACCACTATCTCATCTGTTGTTGAGAAAGATGTTATAGTAGGCTCATATGACGTAAGTGAATAGATTCAGTAGAACGAGTCGTTTTTTATCAGATAGGAGGGCAAACGTGCAGGCGGCTAATCTGGTGGTAAGTTAATGAATAGATTCAGGCGTTACTTTGCGGAAATCCATATTTAATAATAACAAATATTTTTAAAATACATATTTTAAGAAAACGTCAAATTAATATTTTAATAAAACACTTAAAAATACAAAAATATATCTAGTGACAATTCCGCCTAATTTTCCTGGTAAGCCGACGTGACGTCACAAACGCCACGCAGCCAAACCGGAAGAATTTTTCAACGCGTTTCGATTCTACACGAAGCAACCTCAGGAGGTCTTGACTCTGCGAGCGCACGATCGAGAAAAATCTTCTTTTAAAATATTAATTTGATGTTTTCTTAAAATATTTAAAAAATATTTGTTATTACTCGTGGTAAGTGGTTACCGTTGCCCACGGACAACCGCAGCACCAAGAGGTCTCCAGGCTGCGTTGCCGGCCCTTAAGGATGGAATATGCTTTCTTCTTGAAGACGCCTAAATGGTGATGATGATGATGATGTCGTCGAAGATGAAGCCTGCTGTAGATGACATAAGAAACCCATTTTGGTCGCTTAGGATGAAGTTGGTTTATAGCTTCCTTATACTGTATGCCAACATTCTTACTTTCATTTCACATACATGTAAGTAGTGTAAGTAGTAAGTATTAATGAAAAAATGTGTCAAACGTGAGTGACTTTATAAAATATTTGAAAAACCTCTCATGTGTAATATTTATTTGGTTTAATGATACATAATTTATAATGCTCAGCAAATGACCATTTTTTGTTACACTTTTTTAACTCAACATCTTTTTTGTTATATCAAATTTTAACCAAAACTTAACGAACAATCCCCCAACTAATTAGTGAGGCTAGTTAGTGTACATACGGTTAGCAAAAACTTCCGCTGGAGGTACGGTGCGCACAAAAAGTTAATGACGCGTTTAATTGTCGTTTTTCCCTGTGAGAGACCTCGGTGTCTTTTTTGCTGACCCTACTTTTGTTTTGCGCACATCATTTTTTAAATTTATGATGTTAAGAAGTTTCTAGTGGTTCTGTGATATTCTCATATTTAAATAACAAACGTCAATCGCCTTTATGTGTCCATTTATTAAAAAGGTGGTTATTATTAATTGGTTGAATATCTCTTCTTTCTTCTCTTATTAGATTTTTGTCAGTTATACGTACATTATTTATGCTGTAATTTAATAAAACGAAATGATTACATAAGTTTTTATGTCGTGGAGAACTAATTATCGTTAGTAACATTTATTTAATAAAAACCGGCCAAGTGCGAGTGGGACTCGCGCACGAAGTGTTCCGTACCATTATCTGTAACCTAATCTTGCAAGTTTTATTGTATGGGAGCCCCCTTAATTATTTATTTTATTTTAATTAATTATATTTAAAGATAACCAAAAACTAAATATTCTGTGAATAGTTCCTAAAATAACGGACACAAAATAAGTAACGAGCAAGAAACGGTAAAAAAAACAAGTTTGTTGTATGGGAGCCCCCTTTAAATATATATTTTATTTTATTTTTAGTATTTGTTGTTATATCGGCAATAGGAATACATCATCTGTGAAAATTTCAACTGTCTAGCTATCACCGTTCTGACTATCACCGACAGACGGACAGCGAAGTCTCAGTAATAGGGTCCAGTTTTTACCCTTTGGGTAAGGAACCCTAAAAACAAAATTAAAAAAACAAGTTACTGCATTTTGTGCAGTTAATTTTCAAGATGTCAAGACTGTAACCATTTACAGCTGTTTTAAGTACAATTTTTTACTGGCTTAGGTTTAATTACTATCCGCCTTACTAACTCCGCTGCTTCTTAGGAATTACCGTTGGAACTAAATATCAGTAATTTTAGAATTGTTCTATGTTTCAATATAGTTAATACGAACAAATATTTGCACAAAAACTGGCAACCCACAACTTGTCTGTCATATTTATCTGTTTTCATTTGTCAAATAAGTTTATTTGGCTCTCCTACATTGCCAGAGCTCTCAAACCACATTTATAATTCTGGAATTAGTTACAAAGCTCCTGGCTGAGTTTGTTACAAGTCAGCGGGTTTAGAAAAATAGAAACTAAGATATAGATGCAAGGCAGGATGCCCCAAACTCAAGTTTGCAAAATAACATTTACAACATAACCTATTACCTACCTACACGCTCATAATTATATTTCATGTAAAATAATAAGGAATTCAGGTTTGGAGATCCTCTTGTTTCTATGCAATCACGGACGTACTTTGTGGGTATACCCATAATCTTTCAAGATCCGGAAAAAATATTTATGATTTTCAAGTTAATACGAGCCCAGATCAGAATCCCAAAAACCAATATCAACTACACTACGGTCTAATTATTTATAATATATATATTTACTGTAAAATAGTTTTGAATACATCAACGCTGCTTATGAATTTTGTTCCTTGAAAAGATTTTTACTGCCCAGCTTTTGACCACAATTTCACCTAAGTAAGTGTTAATTAAAGTGGTTGTGCTTGTGGATCGTAACCTTGAATGAGACAGGCTCTAAGGACAGCAGGTCGTAACACACGATTAGGTAGTTGGCGACACGATGTCTACTGGAGGAGGTATCTAGCCCGACGAGCATTCGAAAAATGTCCTATTAGGTATTATTATACTCAACTTATTTACAGTCAGTCGTGATTATAAAATTCGATACAGTTGTTTCTTGGACCTTAGTTAATTTGAATCAGTTTTTGTTTAAAGAAGTATATAAATAATGAGAATAGCGCTTGAAGGCTGGACTGACGGGGTCACTATCGGAGGCTGTAAAATTTCCGATTTGCGGTATGCTGATGATACCACCCTCTTCGCAACAAGCATAAGCAAAATCGAAGATCTTCTTCGCAAAATGGAAAGAGTGAGCCATGATTTTGGCCTGAAAATTAACCACAGCAAGACGAAGGTGATGATTGTCGACTGAGCTAATCGCCCGAAGTTACGAGACTGAGAAAAAAAATAGAAGCTTTGGAACACAGCACACAACACCACATGGTGTTGCAGAAAAATATTTTTCATGGACTCAACATCGAACCAACATTTCCATACTTGACGAATTAAACAACGCCTTCCTTCCATCGTACAGGGTTTTATTCTCAGTTTCTTTAGCCATGTTTCACGGCAAGGAGCCATGTCTGTGGACGCCTTGTAGTCCAGGGAAAAGTGGATGGCAAAAGAGGTCGCGGCAGATCTCCCATGCGTTGGACGGACCGAGTGAAGGCTGCTCTAGCTGGTCCACTCCACGAGTGTACCAGGAAGGCAGCGATGCGAGGGAAATGGCGAGGCGTAACATCACTCCTGATCTGTCGACTACGACCACTCTGTCAAGAGTGTAACGACTACGAAGATATAAATAACTGAATAGATACGCTACTTTTTATCGTGGTTTTATCTGTCATATTTCTATCTGTCACTGATCAACTTCCGTAATCTGAGCGCACACTAGCTCCCCGCCTTCCTGTCGGACATGACTCTACCTTCCGCAAATAGTTTTAAATTGCAAATGCAATTATTGCATCGCCCCGACTGCCTCGGACGGGCGCTAGTTTTAATTACACGCATGCATAATTGCAAGAACTGAAACGTACCACTCACCACTAGCGGGATGGAGAATGTTTGAATAATGTCGGATAAATAATTCTTAGAAGTACACAAGCTTTTAAATGAACTTGCTGTATGGATGACAAGTACGGTGAAAGTGGCGTAGTATAAAGTTCGGAAAGTATAACCGACAACTCGAAGCTCTCGCAACTCTTTTCTAAAAGTTCTTATAACTAGTGCAGGATCTCGCAGAGCATCAAGATCTGTAGGTACACCTTTGCGCTCACTATTCCAAATCGAATGTCATGTTGGGTCGTGAACGCAATTTTTAACTATTAGTTAAATTCAACTTGAACCAAACTACTGAAACCAAATTCTATAATTTAGAATAACTAAATTTAGAAAATGCTTCGAGTTCCAGAACTAAAAAGAATGTTTTTTGAAGCAATGATAGTCGAGCGGAAATAGCCATGGACTGCCGTACCGCAGGTCGATGATATGGATATGGAATATAATATATATTTTATATTCCATGATATTATATATTATATAATTATTATATATATTATATATTGTTATTATTATTATTATATTATATATTATTGATATAATATATATATATTCCATGGATATGCAATATTATCAAATACTTTTTCCAATTAATCAAGTGTAACTTAAAAATTACTTAACCGATGTTGATGAAATTTGAATGAGATCAACTGGAGGTATACGTAACAAAAAATAGTTGTGCATATTCGCCTGAGGAAAACCGACTCTGATATAGAAAGCTGGCACCAAACACCCAACGGTGCCTTCCAGAAGCAGTCGTAGAGAGTCAATTCTCATTCTAATTTAAAATTGTTAAACATTTAGACCAATCTTCATTTACCAACAGATGTCATAGAGACCAATAGCTTGCTAATCAGCATAAAAACCGTGTCCGTTTTGAAACGTTCACTGCTGAAAAAAGGTCAGCCAAGGGTAGAAGAGATTTTTCGTAATGTTGGCCCACATGCAGGTCGCAGAATGGGTGTACGTAGTATTATTATATGTTCTATGGTAACAGTTATGTGCAGAAGACAATGCAACCCGTCTTCTGCTTTTCTATTAATCGGTTCTACGACACTTTTTTTACTTGTGGGTGGTAGCTAGCCAGGCGGGCCTTCGCAAAATGCACTCACACCATGCGGTGAAGTTACAAGAACAGAAGGGACCAGAACCATGACCTTCTGTGCAGCAGACCATAGCCATCACTGCTTCAAAGTTTACAGGGTCATGAGGTCATCCAAAAGTAATTAAGTATCCAAATGTCTATCAACTTTGTCTGCAGCGAATCGTTCGTTGGCTACTAGACCGTGTAATTCAGACTCTGATTCACAATTAGCTCATTTTTAATTATATCCTTTTACAAAGTCTTGGGTATTGTTACCAGGCATTGTTTAACTTCGACAACATTAATAAGGTTGCATGTATTTTGGACGAGATATTTGCAAATGAGTAATTTAATGGGAGAAAGCCACCGAAAATTCTTGCTACATTTGACGCGAGGAAATAGGTACAGCCACATACATCACACGGGCGGGATGCAAGTGGCTCCTTGATTGGGGTCATTATTCACGTCGCCATGTTAGTCCTAGAGATAGTAGAAATCATATGAGAAGCGACGATTCTCTCGATATCTAGAACAAATAAAGAATTGATCACAAACTAAAGACACGTAGATTTTGAAAAACAAGGATCACCTACAAAATCTTAAGGCTCGGAAATTACGAAATAGTGCCAACATGATATGGAAAACCAGGTACCGGATGGTACTGCAATTTAAATACACGATACTCAAGGATATAAGTAATACTTTCATCAATTTCAAAACATGTTTCCTAATAATTGGCTCGATAGAAAAAAATCTCAAAAACACCTCTGAAAATAGAGGATTCCTACTTTTTCCGCCAGATTTTAGTGTATTAAAATTTGTTTTTTTTTTCTAAAATATTGATTTTTTAAGTACAATAAATTTCATTGATTATTTTAATCCAAAAAAAGCACAGTTAATGCGTACTGAGCCTGTTTACAAAATGTCACATACGCCCTTTCATTCCGAGAAGCGTTAACATCATGTCGCACTATTTACTCCAGCGATCTACGTATATTGCTATCATCCTCGCTCATATCGCGGTCAGCCGCGTCATGCGTCGGACCTGTGTCACTTTTCTCGGCGATCTCAATTAAAATAAAACATGGGTAAAATTATAAATAAACGCTTTGGGAATGCAAAAAAGATGTATAAAAATCGTCAAAAACGCATGATGGACATAATAAGGTAAGCATCTATGGCTTCCTTTCTCCATGTACCTATGTATATATCTCTTATATTAATGAAATTATGATATGATTGTGAACCCTAACGCAATATAAAAAACACTTCAAACATTTTACAAGACATAGGTACAACTTTAGCTACATAAAATAATTATTATAAGCAATATTCAGAATTTTTCGTAATGAATGTGTTGTAATTATTTTAGATGGATCATGATTAATTTATACAGTTTCTGACAATAAGGCACAAAGGTTATGTACATAATTTTCGACTAATCAATCGTCGTTCAAATAGCGCATAGTAAGTGACATCGCTTCGCAATTGAGAGGTACGTGGATCGAATCCAGCGTAAAGAGAATCTTTTTGGTCAAATTATAATTTTACGACATAATTCTTAATAATACAATAATAATTTTACGTATGTACGTGGACCAATATAATGTGTCTGACAGTAAGGCATAAACGATATGTGTGTAATTTTCGACACCGTGGTCAATGATTGTATAGTGTGTAACTACTGAAGTCGAATCAGAAGATCGAGTACCGTGGATCGAATCTCACATACCTAGATTCTTTTTGGTGACTTTTTTATTTGTATTACTTTTTATTTGATACGTATTATATTTACGTATAATTAAGTTTTCTGACGCGTATTCAATTTACGATTACAATGCTTGCAAATTTATTAGGTATCTCGAGTTTCCATGTTTTCATATAATTAGAGAGTTTAGTATATCTAATGAACGTGAACATTAAATAGGTACTACCTAATCTAGCTACCTGAACACGTTTTTTCATAGATCTCGAAAAAGTATGTCTTGGATGGACACGAGTTGCCACAGCGTAATAGTTACAGTAGAACAACATTATCAATTTACTACAAAGCTATGTTGAGTAAACACCGTCCTTCTGTCCACTACTATAGAAAACACAAACTTTCATACATGGAAAGTTATTGAAATATTCATGGTATTATCGAGTACGTAATATATTAGTACATATAAATTAGTAGTAAAAAGATGGCCGTCAACGTTTGATGCGATAGAGATAATGAAATTCTGAAATGAAAACTTAATACAAAAAGAAGAAGCCTAAGCTTCTGCTTTAGAATGAGACTTTCCATGGTTTTCTTGAATAGCATAAGAATTAAGAACTGACTAAAAGAAAATGAAATAATTAGCACCATACCAATACTTACGTAAGAACATCGAGTAAGGTGCATTATAGGGGACTTAACTATAACGCCCTTAATAACCAAAGTGTAGCGGATATACTACCAAAGAGAGTATTCCCCAGGACGTTTTGGTGTTAAGGGGCGGCCGGTAATTCAACAAAAGTTAAAATTATACACATTATAGCCATTATGTTTTTAAATGTTACATCTTCTGTGTTGTATAAACAACATATGGTAGCCGTATGAACAACCCCATATATTGTAGGATAGGAGGATGCTTCTTGGTTATTGATACTATCCCATAACTTACTTACCAATAAAATTCTTCACCAAAAATATTATTTGAAAATCAATAAAAGTTTGTTATTTTTCTAGTATAGAAAATGGAGGAGAAGAACGACGCATTGTTGATATACACTATTACACAAAGAGTATATTAAGACAAATCTCAAAACATTCACCTTTCGATTATTTTTTTATTAATATGCAGGGTTATTGGTAAAATGCTAAATCCAGGGAAACCCGGACGGATGGCAGCCCTACTCTCATAGAATGTCAATATTGTGCACGTGGTACTAGTGTTGGACTTCGACAAGTTAATTCACACTTTTTGGTGATGAAGTCATTTCCTTTTTTATTTAAAAAAAAACACTTCTTTTTATGACCCTTGCTACTTACGGGATCGATTTTCATTCATTGTCAACGACTATATCATCAAGATAAGTAAATATTTTTCAGTTATTGGAGTGTATGTCAAAAACGGCTTGACCGATTTTGATGAAATTTAACTGGAACCAAACAACAAGTATCAGCTTTCAAACAATAAAAGATTTTTTTAAATCGATTCACCCAGTCAAATGTTCTGAGGTAACAAACATATAAGAAAAAACAGACGAATTAAGAACCTCCTCCTTTTTTTGAAGTCAGTTAAAAATACCCAATAGTATAACCCGCTATTTGTATTTTGATCAGGGGTAAAAAAGTTTTTTTATGATTTTCTTTGTAAATTTTACACAATATACTTGTTTTTGTAATAAATAAACCATCTTTTGTGTAACAGCTTACGCCTTGCATCAAAGTGGATACATAGTTCATGTTCATCAAAACCATAGTTCATGTTCATTAAAAATGAACATACACAAAAACTGCAAAAATCAAACAAGTTGGTAATAATCAAGACTAAACTTGTTCTACTGTAGGTATGGTAAATTTATTAACTGTGTCACACTATGATATTTACAGCATACAATCAACTAATGGTTGGTATCATGTATGCGTACTAGATGGCGCTTCAGCACACATCACATTCGTGTGTGACAAGATAGTTTCTACTAGTTCTACTAGAGAGCGCTCTAAATTTTTAATCAAATAAAATATTACCGTTGACTTGCGGACGTGGCGCCATGTACACCGCGAAGTAAACACGCGAGGAGAAGTGGGGACAAAATCTAACATCTGGTTTTAGAATTCTGTCCCTTAATCCAAGCCTCACGCCATGTTAAGTACAGGTTCAGCTTTATTTGATGAACACATATAAAAAAACATAATAAAATGTCTGTCTATGTTCAAGTTTCGTCATTCAGACCAGATAAAGTTTTGTTCTTTAGAAAAAACTAAAACACATAGTACTTACAGAATATTATTTATAGAATAAACATTGCTACGGACCACACAATAAAAACAAACAAATATTACGACTTAACAAATGAATTGACCTAAAACGATTATATGTAGTTAATTTATATACTGTTGAAGTCGGAGCAAGGGGTACGGTGTACCTACTAGGTGCGGAACTCTAAAAATGAATGTAAGACCCTAACCTCTGGTCTAGTAGTTCAAAATTAAAATAAAGAAAGTACTTTGCTTACGGTACTAATTTTGATTTTATAGATTTTGGAAAACTGAAGACATAACAACGGCCTTTATACTTATGAAAATTTGTTACAATTTCTTGTGAGGAAAATAATTGGGTGCGTAATAAAGCGTATCGACGCGTACAAAGGGAAGATTTCGATGTCATTAGTTTGATTGCGATGCTTAACTTCCCAAATAACGTTGATCTTGTAACGGAAGTGGAGGCATATGTGGAAACGAGGGTAATTGGGTCACAGGAGCATTATCCGCCAATTAAGGTGAAGTGAGTTTCGAAAAGAAAATTTTTGTACCTACATGGTTTTTAGATTACTCCTTACAGATATACATTAAATATACTAGAGGATATAACAAATACTATGCCGTATCTGAAAACCCGATTCCATATATTTCTCTCGATCGAAAAAGAAACGAGAATACAGCCCTTAAATTTCGCTTAGTCAATTTTCTTGTCTCTATAGTAAATCTTATCAATACAAATTTTATTTATAATTATTGTGTAGCAACCATTTGTTACGGTACCTAGTAGTTTTTTCAATTTTTAAAGAGCTTACTATGATATGAATTTATTTGAAATAATCGCTCACTGTATTTACATATTGCGTGGTTCTGTTTCGCTCACTTGCATGCGAAACGAGTACCCCCATCCCCCTCAGTCTTACATTTTTCAAAGACCACTTCATCTTAATGATTGGAATTTATAATAATACTTATAAGCATAATCTGTTTTGAGGTTATATAAAAATGAACACACTTGCGTTTCCGTGAGGCGGCGAATATTTTAATATCCATAGGTGACGAGTCTATTTTTATGTAAGTTCAATACTAATTCTAGTATGAAAAACCGTCAAACTTGTAGGATCAGGAAATCACACCTCGAGACTTTGTGATTGCTTGATGCCCTGGAGGAGAATATTTTACACCTTCTGTCCTTGCTTTTCCTGTCTATTTTTGGCTGCAGCAGGAGGTAAAGATCATTCCTCAATACATGTTGCCTTTCATCCTTTTAGTTCGAAGAGTTGAGGATAGTACCCCATGTGATGCAGAACTTGAGTGTTAGGGACTTATCTCTCCAATGAATACGAAGCAAACGCTTACAGCATAATATTTAAATTTTTCAAGTTCCTTTCGAAGCTCTACTTGCATCTGCCATGCTTCACTTTCGTAAATAACGTCTGGCCACAACTAAAATAAAATTAAAATTTTAATCAAGAATCATGTCTATTATAAAAAAAATATTGGCTTGGTATGCGCATGTCATGTGGAGGACTGAAATTATTTTTCTTTTTAGTTGATAAGGGTAGCTTTTCACCACTATCATCACTAGGACGAAGATGTTGTTCAAACTAACCAAGAATTACTCTCGAATCGCTCGAATACACTGTTAGGTGTCTAGAACACCTACTACAAATTATCCCCTTCTTGGTGATAGCAAAGCAGACGGGCAATAGCAATATGTTCTATATCACCATACTATAACGACTGCCTTCCTGAGACAACATCCGGGACCACCGACGGCTTAACATGCCTCGCTCAGTCGTAATGCATCTATAGGTCATCCATCCAAGGCACCGCAGACTACAGCCACACCGCAGCGGACGTTGCTGAACTTAGTTGATCGGTCAAGAGTCAAGAACAACTAAGCAAGCTACTCTACAAGCTCTTTCAAAATACATAATCAGAATAGTGTTAATTTTAAATCTCAACGGACTAAGGGACATAGAAAAACAAAAAAGACTGAATATAATTGAGACAATAATAGAGACATATGTTTTCGCTAAGTCAAAAAGGGCAATTCAAAGGCGACCACGCGCCTACCTGACGCCTAACCTCCTTGGGAATGCTCTTATTGTCCTCAATAATATATTTTAAGGAATAGAAATTAAATAAATATAAAAACTATTCAAGGAAAATGCCACTGTATCATTTTATTCCTAACCTGTTCATTAAGAAAATTGCTGTAATACATTTTTCATGAGTTATTGAAGAAAATCAGAAATACGAGAATATTAAACAGCTATTCTATTTGCGCCTTTAACGAGGTGGTGGCACGGATGCATTTTCCAGCAAACATAAAAAATAACAACGTGCAAGGGAGATAGCGCTGCGCTGGTTAGGTAAGAAGTGTGAAAGAGACGAACTAGTCAAAAATTTTGCCGAAGCTCAAATTGCGGTATTTTCTTCGACAGTAGCACTACAACCTGGCAGTTGGTTTTTATGTAATGAAAATGAGCTTGTATGACAGAATTTACTGTGACAATATTTATTCTATATCGTGTAATGTTTTGTTAGTAGCGTACCTATTTTTTTTACTGGTTAGAAGCATTTTTGTTAAAACGGTGGTGACTAATGATTATATGTGTGCTACCGCCTGATAACAAGTGGTTTTAGCTCGCTGACATAACGTGACTGGCATACTTAGACCTCAGAATACGAAATGAATATGTTGACATATAGTTGATAGTAATAAAACTATCTTATAAAACAAACATCCTCACACCAGTGCATGCATGGTGGTGACAGATGCATGGTATTAGGGCATTGCATGTTGGTAGGGCATTTCAAGAATACTCGTCTGGCTACCCTCAAGTAGAAAATATATCGCCAAGCACCTACCGGTGTTTTCCGTAAGCTGCCCTTGAGAGCCAATACTTCGGGTCGGGTTGGCCGGGCGTCAGATGCGTAGACACAATCCACATTTCGCCAGAGATGTTTTGATCCCATGTAATAATCGCCTAGTCGTTTTTAGGGCTCACAAATCCAGACTACGAAAACCTAATTACTGTTTTTTGTCTATAACATAAAATTCTCTTATAGTACACTCATATACAGCGGATCATCCGACATAACAAACAATCTTACCGAGAGATAAAAATCCTGGATCTGCTCCCCCACAAACAAACATCACGTATGAAGCCTGTTGCTGCGTGTTTACTATCCAGCCGAAGATAATCTTGGACGTGACCGATCTGTCACGACCGCTATAACGTGACTGGGTGCTTCTCATAACTTGGGAGATGGAGCGCGGTAGTTGGGAGATTTTATGAAGATCAAAGTTTTTATTATACTTTCTAGAAGGTTGACATTGTTATATTGGGTTTGATAGCGCTTTCGTGCTTCCTCGTTGTTGTTTGTTAAGGCGAATGTCTTTCATAACGGTCTCCTTACAAAGGTAGTTTCGTCATATTAAATAATATATATTCAAACTTATTGAAATTTTGCATCCATGTCCATGAGTCTAAAATCTATGCTTCTAATTTGTCAGTTTTCCGTAAAAATTTGCATTTTCAAATTTTTTTGGAAATATTTTGTGTGTTCTCATTATTACATTTAGAGATGAAATAAATGATAAAACGAAAATCTTTTCAAACCAGAAGCATATCTTTTAGGCAAATGCATGCATGCATGTGAAAATTTTATTCCGTTTTCATGAAGCTCAGCTTTATATGGATTTATTTAACAAAATGACTAACTATTTAAATATTGCTTAGTTCTGCTTCGCTCACTCGTATGCAGAATGCTCCGTCCTACGACCTCAGTATACCACTTCGTCTTAACATGAGGTTTTAGTAAGCTTCGCGTGCTCCATCGTTATGAAAAATAAAACAAAATGTTTTAAATCTGACATATTCTGTAGAACATATGTACAAATGGAGACATGATCATTACGCGTGTCGATGAGGCCGCGCAATTTATTTTCCGCTCGGTTGAGTCGAGAGTGCTCCAGAGGAGTGACGCGTCGGCGTCCGCGTCGGTGTGCTGAGAGGCTGCGAAAGGGATCGCTCGGGTTTGGTCCAAGTCACGTGCATTTTAAGGATTAATATATGCAGTGACAATGTCACTCGTTTTATGTTTATTATAATTATTAAGCTTGTCGCCATCTAGTTAACTTTATATGTCCGTATCACACGAAGCGCAGTTCTAAATTTGAATTGTGGTAGAGTATTTTGTGGATGTCTGACTAGCTACAACTCTTAAGTCGCTGACAACCATCTGACAACTGCTAAATAGCTTTATTCGAACAGATCTTTCGCAAAATATATTTAGTTTGTAGCAGTATAAAAATATCATATTCATCTAAGACCAAGATAACCCCGAAACACGTTTCTTTATAATTTTCTGGATATAATAAAATTACAAAGTTGAGACTAAATTACGCTAGTAACTTAAATATCTTTATTATTTATGTATGAATGTGTATGAAAATATAACAATGTAATTGCAAAACCTTATGAAAAGGCACAAATAGTAAATTTTTTGATTTTCTTTATTAATTTTATTTTATTAAATTTTAACCCAAACTAATAGCAATTTCACAATCGCTGCCTCTCTTTTACTCCTACGCCGTCCGAGAGTGACAAAATTTCAGCTATTGACAGCGTCTTATTAGAAAATCTGTCGTAAAGCAGTTCCGGCTGCTGTCCTTGTTCGTCTTATTGTTTGTAGAGCGGAGAAAGTGTCGCTCTTGGATACTTAAGTACTAGATTCTGTGTCAGATTTGACAAAGAAATTTCTTTTGTGTCGTTATTCCTGGTTCTGTAACGGTTTCTAGTAAAATGTTATAACTTTACCCCTTATCAAATGATAGTTATCACTTATCTGCCGAAGCGTCCATAACCATCGGGATTTCTATAGGCACCATTATATGTGTGTGTTCCTACATAAATTGCATCTGTTTTAATCATTCTAATTAAGAAGCGATCATTCGCTTTCGCTTGTATTTTAGTACACAACACTGTAGGTCTTCGTATAGAGAAATCCCAATGGAGACTGGTACTGTGTATTGGTGCAACTTTGACAAAAAGTATAGAAAATTTGTGTATCTCAGTTACTGATGAATGTGTATACATTCACACAATCACACTAATATTATAGAGGCGAAAGATTGTGTGTTTGTATGTTTGTTACTTCTTCACGCTCAAAAAACTGGACCATTTTTGATGAAATTTTGTATGGGGTAGATGAGGCGTTGTATTAGCACATAATACTTTTAATCATCATCATCATCCATCAGTGGTATCATCAGGTCAGTAGTGGGTGTAACTGCGGGACTAAGCAAGTTGTATAATAAATGTTATATTAAATTTTGATTGAATAATTTAATATGTCCCTTTTGCAAAGCGGAATGGAAGAATACAGTCACGTTCTGCTGGCCCTGAGATTAAGTCATCAAGAAGAATAAGATTAAAAGTTAATAACATTAAAACACCTTTTAGATGTGAAAGCTGTAGACGCCGATAGAGCTTAACATCATTCAGTTCGAATACACTGTAAGTGTATTCGAACTGAATGATGTACTGTCCTGAAAAGTCCTTTAATTTCCAGTATTGCAGAAGTAGACTAGAAACAAGTCACTAGAAAAATTTGCAGTTTTTTATATGTGGAAATAATGTAGCTTTTCTTTATTCCCTAGTCCCGTGTTTATTTTACGCTATTTCTATTAGCATGTTCGCCCTTCTCATATCTTATATCTAACGTCTATTAGAAAGATTATAGTCATAAAGATCCATAACTAATCGTAATCGCACGCAAAATATAATTTTCCCACGCGCTAGCAAGCTGCGTACACGCACAGGTCAACGGCCTTACAGCCTTCGTAACCTAGCAACGGTACTTAAGCCTTCAACCTCCTTGAACTGTATCCTTTAATTCTAAACCCTATTGTGTAAGCATTACGATATATTTTAGCTGCGATCTGTACACATAGGTGAAATGGTAAGAATGGCAACAATTTTCATTGTGAATTCTTTTTCTAACATGTTAGAATTTACTTTCGTTTGTCGGTGTTGTTTATTCTACTTAGTGTTTGGAGCTGTTGGAAAATAAACTTTATTTAGTAAGTGCTAACTCTGTTTTCTGTGTATGTCTTATGTGCCCATTCGTTATGTATGGGCAGTGTAGTAATGTGAGAGTATGTTTCGCGTATTGTTTTGTGATAGGTTTGATAAATACTGTTCCGACTCTCGTCAAGTCTTGAATAATGTTCGTCGCATAATTGGAAAACGGCGTGTCCATTCAAGTTGACTTTGAATAGCGGGAAATAAAATAGCTTATTAATCGCTAGAGAGCTCAGATTAAACACATAGTATTGTATGTTATTTGGTTTTTAGAGAAAGGCACATTGATACCACTCCACAGAAATAGAAATTGGCATAATGGCAAGAAGCAGAATACCTTTCAAAAATTTAACACGTATTGATGAAGCCAGGATACAGTTTGTTTTTGAATTATAATTTGTTAATTATTTATTCAACTGAAACAATAACAATAAGAAACATTCCCTAACTACGTATTAACATTTTTTTTTACATTATTACTTATATACTGTATGAAAGCAATAAGAAATATAACATCCCACTAAACCCTTACCGTCTTCAAATCAAATCATCAGAGAAAGGCTGTCTGCAGAAAGGAATAATTTATCCTGTATCATAACATTTATTTCACAACGGAAATCTACTTTTGCTACTCAGGGTTACACTTCGAAGCGACAATATGACTGCCCTTTTAGCCGAATTCCATAAATACACACATGTACCGCGACGAAAAGAATTCTGAGAGTGACGAAAGTCACACAATCAATTAAGATTTACCTACAAGGCGAACTAAAGAAACCCCAAGAAAACAGAACGAAGGATTAAAGTCGAATAAATGCACTCGAGATTCGTGTTCTGAAATGTATGTGTGGTGTGACTTTGAGAGACAGAGTGAGGCTCAGCTTGAATAAGAAAGCAAAGGGGAGTGAGTTGTGATGTAGCGGGAAAGGTATAATGAAACGTTTTAGACATACCTTAAGAAATAAACGATTAAGAGATTGACAAAGCAGTTATACACGGCGAGTGCAGCTGCAGCGACTTCAGCTAAAATGTTCTGACCTAATTAGAGACGTTATGGATAAAGGCCAGGTCACTAGTATCCTTAAAGCTAGAATGCACGTAGTGCCTTTTCCACACAAACGTAGTTACGTCATATTTTAAATACCTTTGGGTACTTATCGACAAACTTTGATGCTAATATCTATCCTAACAGTACTAACTAGAGCGGCAGTTTTACGATTTGTCAAAATCTAGAAAAACCTGTTAATAATCAAAATTTCTAACCAAAACTTATCAATCCGATGTGAAATCCACAAAAAGACCAAAGTAACACGAGAAAAGAATTCTAAAACTCCACGATATCGAACGCGACGGAAATAACACGCCATTAGCATTTGAATGGTTTGTTTTTAATTAGCACCAATGAGTTCTCGAAAATTCTTAAGACGTCAAATTAAAATAACAAAACACATGAATACGGTGGGTGGAGGTCGCTCTTTTGAAGCCAGCATACAATGAGTGGGAACAAAATAACCTTTGATTCGAATGATTTAGTTAGGTCAGGCAGAGCTGCAGTCACCCATATAAGTAGTAACCGCTGAGAACGTTGCATCTAATCTAGTTGATCTGTTATGAATGACTCGACAAGCTCCGCAAAGAAAATGGATTTTGAAACAGTGATAGCCCAGTGATATTAGCCATGGGCTGTCCCACAGGGTCTTAGCTTCAAATCCCATTCTATGGTGGTCGGGCATTTTACAAATGCTCGCTTGACTTAGTACCATGCTTCTGTAGAAAAATCTGTTACCAAGGACCAACGCTGTGTTTAAGCAGCTGTCCTTGAAGCCAATGCCTTCAATGTTAAGCCATATTATCAGCTTACCACATTATGGCTTATCTATACTATATTATTTTTCCTTGCCATATGTAAAAGCCGGTTAAACACTCCTATAACGAGTATTCGTAGATATCTTGAGGCTCGTGATCACTATTTAGTTATTTACCGTTTACAGCGATGGTGGATGGTCACGACTTGTTTCAAGGTTTACTGGCCATGTATATCATTAATATACCTGCTATCTTTTCATCGTGGTTTTATGTGGCTTATGGAATGTTCAGATATATAAACTTATGTGCATATTATATGCTTTTTCTGCCATACCCAACTTTCACTCCCATACATTAATGTCGGAACCAACACTCCCCCATGAACAGGCAGACGAACCTTGCAAAACAAGCATGAAAGTAGAATAAATGCAGTGGAGACGAGAGCATTGAGAAGCATGATTGGAGTCAAAAGGAGTGACAGGATAAGGAATAGTGTGATAAGGGAACGATGTGGTGTGAATGAGGATGTAGTGTCAAAAATCGAGAAAGGTATGTTAAGATGGTTTGGCGTTTAGAGAGAATGAATGAAATGAGATTGACTAAACAGGTATACAGGTAGAAGTGATCGGAAGTGTTAGAAGGGCTTCCCCTTCGAACACTTCCGATCACTACCTAGGCGAACGTTCCGAAATCAAATTGAATACGTTCTGAAAAAAGGCCAGGTCAGGAGTGCCCTAAACCGACGCTTCCGTATGAAAGGATTGATGAGTATAAATGAAGCGAAAGAGATATGTAAGGATCGTAGCAAGTGGAAATCTGTGGTCTCTGTCTACCCCTACGGGAAAGCGCCGTGATTTTATGTATGTATGTATGCATATTATATAATCACGCTTCTATTCCAGGTAAGGATAGGCATTAGTTTAAGTTTCTCCAGACATGTATTGGTTATGTAGCCTATTGCTATATGGCACAGTCCCAGACCCTGAGGAGTCTCACGCTTCCGAGGATATATTTATCAAGAAAATCCATCAACGGCAGTTAAGGTTCGCGAAGGAGGTATTCGATAGTACATAAGTATCCGTTTTAAGTTGATGTTTAGTTTAAAGCTAGTATCTATATTTTCTCTAGTTTTAATTTAGATATGTAATCCGCGGAGAATTTAAAATTATAATTAATACACATATTACATTAATTAGAGAAATATTGTTGTGTTGTAAGAAAAATTCATTTATTAATCTAAAACTTTGTTAGGTATAAGAAATGCAACCGTATCATGCGCATTGGGTTGGGCTAATAAAAGCTTCGTAAATAAACATTTCAAAATATTACACCACATTTTCACACTCAGCCAAAATCTGATAAAATATCGATGAAACTTCTGGAAAGTCCCAAACAAGTATACAAAGTTGTTAGAAACAAGTTTACACGAACTTTGATATTTCCTTATCCAAAAGAACAGCCTGACTGCTTGATAATTATACCTCAGATCTCTATTATGGGGACTATAAAAAGGTACCATCCGAAAAATCTAAGTTCTACTTATCTACTATTTTATGTTCTGTAACTTTCGTGTTAGACGCATTCAGATGGATCGTTCTGCAGATACAGGGCAAAACGCCTCGCCTGACGCGACAACACCTTCGAGTAGAAAACTTAACATCGAGCTTAACGGTGTCTTTCAGCTGCTGTCCTTGACGGCTAATATGCATTCCAGGTGCAGCAGTAGTAATCTATTGAGTAACCTTCTATTGTCAGTAGTCGGATCAATGCTTTAATAATATAAACAAAATAATGTATAAAAAGCGAAGCGTTTTTATTAATTTATATAAATTAATTTGTTGTATGATTGACCTAAGTTTGCAGTAATGTTTGGCGAAATAAATATTTGTCTATTGAAATGAATTTGAGATAAGTTCTGTTATATAATACTACCACAATCGTTACCCTTACATCCATTAGTTCCATGAATACATCAATCAAATTCTCGTCAGTCATGCTCAAAGAAGTTTGTCATGTTCTGTCTGTCAGTGTATTTTCATAGTCCCATTTAGTATAATGAATAGATTCAGGCGTTACTTTGCGGAAATCCATATTTAATAATAACAAATATTTTTAAATTATTTTAAGAAAACACAAAATTAATATTTTGGAGAAACTTAAAAATATAAGATATATCTAGTGACAATTCCGCCTAATTTTGCTGTTAAGTCGACGTGACGTCATCAACGCCACGTATCCAAACCAGAAGAATTTTCGACGCGTGTCGATTCTATACTAAGTAAGCATTTATATAAATTCGTATTTTAATATTAGTCTTATACATTTATATTAATAGTAGTCCGATTAATAGTGAACTACTATCCGTTACGGTAAGTTTTCGAGAAAGTCATGTTTTTCTCAAATTGTCGAGTTGCTTCTATTTCGTACTCGGAAACTCGGACAGATGCGAAATTTAGGTAATGACCCTAAAAGTGACTTGGATAAGAATATCAGATATTGACACGACTTCTACATTACTGGGTCTTGAATCTTGACTTACTTATACGCCTACCATAATACCTATTTGACCAATGCCAAATGTATACAAACCGTACAAGAGCAATAAAAAAAACTATTGTATCTACGTCTATCCCCATAGGTACAAAGTACAATACCGTTACTTGTCACACACTCGCTAACTCAATCAGTGTCACCTAGCACAATCTACATAATGTTATAGCTTATAGTATATGATTGTGGCACAGTCCTTACTGTTCTTGAAATATGTTTATTCAGAATTAAACCTTAAACTGACCCATCAAGGTTCATATTAATTTAACCGGATAATGAATTAAAGTAGATACTATTTGTTATCAAAACAATAAGTCTTCGATTTTGTCTCTAACAGTTTAAAGTTCAATTTCGATTTCTACTAACATCTGTTTTCGGAGGTGTCAAGTAAGTTTGAGCTTTATATTGTAGAGTATAAGGTTAAGTTCCGCGTGTGTCGAGTGTTCGATATCCGTACCAAGTGGTGCCAGGCGTCCGCGTCGCTCGTAAGAATGCGCCGGAGTACTGTAACCAATGACTATGTCTCGTATTCATAGTGTTAATTCAAGTGTTATTTTATTACATGCATTAGATTTACTTTGTTTTTCTTTTAAAGTATTTTATCTTAATAATCATATTGAACAACGTAGATATATTTTAAAATAGAGTGTTCTTTGGAGTCTTCCCGGTTGTAGCAGTAGAGAGTCTGAAAAAAAGTGTCCGGCCGGTAGGTACAAAACATATTAATATTTAAATAAACGTAGCTGTTTAGACACTTTTACCTACCCCTTCATAAGTTTAATATAATAATGCATGGTGGTAGGGTATTTTGCGAATGCCCGCCTGGGTTAGTCATTATATAATATCACCCTCAAGTTGAAAATCTGTCCCCAAGCACCTAACGGGGTGTTCCGGCAGCTGTCCTTTAGAGCCAGTACTTCTAGGTTAGCCTCAACAACATCTTCGACCACATCATCACTTACCATCAGGTGAGTTAGTGGTCAAAGGCTAGCCTCTCAGCTATAAATAAATAAATCAATAAAAAATGTGTACACATTACTACGATTCCAATAACTAACACAACAATTAACAAATAACCGTAAAGACTTTTTTGAATGATATAAATTTACTAAATCGAGCAAGTGTCCCGCCCGACGTTAAGCTTCTGCTCATTAAAATTACTGATAATTTAGAACTCGCAATTTATTGCCATGGAACTACGTTTTGTTCACCCCTTGGGGGATTCACTTAGTCTTTATATCTTATGTGCGTGTTTCCTGGTTGGCTATACCTTGACATCATTATCAACAGCTGCAAGACGTACATCGTTGCATAAAGGCCTCATAGGTTCCATAATCCCCACGCTTGGCAGGCGTCTTGGAGATCGTGATGTTAAGAAATTGTTTTCTAGAAAAATTGTATCGTTTTAAGAAAAAGAAGCATGTGAGTGTAACCAATCAATTTATGGAAAATGACGTGGCTTAAAGCAGTTAGTCGTTCTAACGGGAATCTTACTCAGCTGATGTTGATATCGCAACATTATAAGGACCTACTTATCGCTTTTAAAGACGTAGACTCAATCGCAAGCTCGTCTTCATGCGTATTAACTACTACAGCAGTATTACAGAGTATAGTATTCCGGTGATTACAGTTATTTCATTTAATTACATAAATTAATTTCGATAATAAGCATCTAAGTAAGTAAAAATGTTTTTTGGAATTTAATTATACTTCTATATTAAAAAAAAATGAAATTGTTTTAAGATAACCTTAAATATATCTTAGATCAATCACTTTTAAGTAATAATCCAGTCACATACATAAATTAATCTTAATAAAAATACTATTACCTTTATCTTATCCATTTATCATTTTTATACATTATTGAGGGTTCCGTGATAAGTCCGCACTTTCAGATGCAAGAGTCAGCAAGTGTGAAGCACGTCCAACGTAACGTGGTTCAGTCTTATTGGATGTCGCACAGTTACTAAACGTACTCCCCCCACTCACACAAATTTTAGAAAATCATGTTTTAACCAAAAGTCTTGCATATTTGAATTCTATGAGAGCCTCAAAATATAAATATGTTCTCAATAGCACAGAATAAATAGACATAGTTAATCTCAAATTCAACAGTGACTATTAATTCGGGCCTAATCGTATACCAAGAAGCTGATTGTCCAAATGTTTATATTATATCCTTGTTTGTTTTCCTTAGGATTTAGGCACAGGTTATAATATAAGTGACATAGATTAGACAGTAGTATATATGCAATATTTTCATCTGACCTTCAAGATGGTATTGAAACAGGAAAACACCTTCCATCCACAAGCAACATCGACGGGGTTTTTGCGTTATTTTCATACCAAATTCTTATTGGTCGTAGTTTTTGTCAATTTATTGTTATGATTGGATATTTTTATAGGTTTGAATGTTAATTGTTTTTGTTGTTTTGCGGCCAAATTTTATTCTAATCTAAGTATTTTATAGTCCGGTCGTTCTTGGGTTTATTTTTTAAAGGTTGAAAAAAGATTTAATAACGTGGTTTTTAGTACCTAAATATAAATAAATTAAATCGTGTAGTACCATAAAGAAACGTAAAACGGCTATTTACATATAAGTTGCTGAACATGATTATAGATCTTGTCAATTTCTTTGTTTGTTTGACCTTTGTATACATAATATAGATTACCTACCTACTCAAAGCTACTTGACAGATATTAATGGAGATTCTCGAAGCTGGATACATATCATTAGAAATATATTTAAGTACTTAACTATCATACTGCTCTACATCGCCGAAGCAATAGGCACATTTCACAAAATATTATGCATGCTGGTAGATTATTTTACGCTGCCCGCCCGGCTACTTCCCTCAAGTAGAAAATCTGTATGTATTTTCTAAGTCCTTTGGTCTTTTTGATTCTAGAACCTTTTGTTAACTAATTGTCTATCTATGATACCGGCTATGGTTATGGTTTTACGTACTTGATCTTATATACAAGTACCAAAACACACCGTTAGGTTCTTGGCAACGGATTTCCTACCTGATGTATATGCAGATTGTCTACCATCATTCGTATCTATGACAATCTGATGGAAACATAAAAATAAACCATATCTAAGTGAGCACCAAGCGGCACTCACTCCGTATAATTAAGTGCTGTTATCTGTTATCTGAGTTTTTATTTTGTCGTAAAAGACGCTCGTTTCTCATAAAAATGTTTATCTTATTCATAAAGGTGTACTAAGTAGGTATACAACCTACGGGGTGACGACCCTGACGAGAGTGCAGTTTGATACATAAATAAATAAATACAAATAAAATAGCTTTTATTTCCATTGATTGAGGCTGGGTTGCACCATCTCTGGTCAACGTCAAATGGTTTGTCAATTCAATTATTCCATCGGAATAAGGTTAAAGATGGAACATTTTTAAGAAATTAACTATAGTCAAAGAATGACGGCGACTACTGACCCAAGTAAACCAGGGCGCGTTCATGAATGTATTAGGTATTGTTCTAATTGTCAGCCTATTTGACATTATTTAAAATTGTTTGTATTTTTTTAAAAGTAGGGAATCTTGAATTATTTGCAAATTCATTTATGTCATTTTGTACATAGATTGGGTACAACAAGCAAAATGATTCGAAACCGAATAACGAAAAAAAAGTTACATTGTCATTTTCTGATGTCAGTCAGTAGTGATGACATTGACATTTTATTTAGTCTCGTGGTAGTATACACACTCTTTCTTGGTGCAGTCCGAATTGATTGATTGATACCTATTGTTCGTAGATAATAATTTATTTTTAGATATATAGATAATGTCATAGGCACGCTTTTACTTGCTCCGATTTGTAGTAATGCAAACGGCCATGAGCTTGCATATTCCAATCGGTCCATTTATAACTACTCTCAGCAGTGAGCACTTTTAGTACTGTTGGCGTAATTCGGACCATACCCTTACTGATCTGTGATAGAAATGCCCCGGAAAGGACCCGCTTGTGGTCCATCGACTTCGTGGCGATACGTGTAATGAGGGTGTAATCACTAAGTTTTAGAAGCGTGATTGGTTTGACAATTTATATATTGTAATAAACCACTAACACAGTCTTAAAATCCGTAAAAGCTATCACAAAAGCTATAAATAACTTCTTGACAGACCCATCTATTCAATACTATGACAGATAATAATACATATAAGAAAGTACAAAACCTCTGAGTATTATTTTCTTTCAACTCCTAGGTACTGAATTCAATCCACATTTTCATTCTTATATCTTGGATTATCAGTAATGAAAAGTATTGGACTGAACGCCACATATTGTTTATAAAAATGTTGAGGTCTTAAGTTGTATGGAGCGTCGCCATCCTTCTTTAGTGCAACCCAGCCGACATAACATACAGAAATAGTTATTATAATTATTTTTGTAAAACATTATATATGACATAATATTTCTATCTCAATCAAATTTAACTTTGTACTAAACAAGATAATGGGGAAGTAATATTAACTAGGGCACCGAAAAGTGTGTGAAGGCCTCCACCGCGTTCTGCGGTCTTGTACTAGCCTTGTCTATGTCACGCACGCGACTTGTACCACATCGTCTCACCATCGGTTCCGTGGTCGTCCTCTTCCTCGTGCTGTATCTCTAGGTTGCCAGTGAACGATACGCTGGCTCCACCTGGTACACTTGAGCTTGCATAGATATCGACATCTATGATTCTTGTCCGCTTTCTTATATCGTCATTTTTTCTCTTAGTCATCATATTTATATATTTATTTTTATATATATGTAATATTGTGCTTCACATCACATCATCAGCCATGACGTTCACCGTTGAACAAATGCCTCTTCCATTGGAGGCTTTGGCCATAATCCTAACGCTTGACTAATGATTTGAATAATTACTTATAGAATTCGGACTTAATTGAGAACGAGGCTTGAAATTTATGAGTATGTATTTTGTAAAAAATCGTTATTTCATCATTCAGTTAAGCAATATTAGCGCGAGTTTAACCCGCACTTGGCCGTTTTAACAATAAAACAATGTTAGAATATAAATTTTTATTTCTTGAAATGGACGTCTGTGTCTCGAAGAAGCTTAAAAAAATCCTACAAAGATATTGTTGTTATATAGCATTTATAATTACGTAGTAGGTACTTAAATAAACGTACATCTGAATAAGTCGTAAGTGATTAATTTGATACATGATCTAGTTGAAGCCATTCTTAGAAATCTTGTGTATCGTGACCAGATTATCGGTAATTCTTCGAAATAGTCTACGCTAAATTTTGCGGCTATGCTACTCAATATTGAAATCGTGATGTGTACTTTTATTATTATATACATCTTTATATATAAAAATTACGTATCACGTTGTGCATCACGCAGTTGCAGTGGCACCGTCCTCGTTTCTACTCCTTACTGAACTGCAATTCAAATAAAATATATAGCTGGGTTCAAAACGGTAATTGTTCTATAAGGTCTATAGGGTGCAGCATCGCAAAAACTCGTAAAATAAAAAAACCACTTGGTGATTTTGATCACAGCTTCAACGCCACATTATAAATTGGCTTTTTGTATTTCTTGGTTATGGTATTAAATATCTTAAATATTCTATAAATTAGATTCCTAATGTTTAATTATTGACTATATAGTTGACAAGTAACAGCTCTCTAATATTTTATTTTTATATAAACAATATGAATTATATATCAACTCTTCCAACTCAATGAGCTCTAGACACAACATGTAACTTGCCATTGTGTGAAATATCTTTTTTCGTCCACCTACTCATGTATGCCACTCACCTGAACAATGATTGTACTTGTAATCCAATATTTGTTTTCGAGTTAGCATTATATAGAAAGTTATATACATTCAGGTTATTTACTTTTGTTTGTGAGGCAAAGACCAGTGTGTGATTTACGGACGGACATACAAACAGACAGCGCAATCACATGAACAGGGCTTCGTGTGCCCTTTGGGTATAAAAATACACATACATTCTAAGAAAGCCGTTTTAGTTTCCAGATTTGGTTCAGACTACGAGCAAGATATGATTTTGAATCTAAGTACATAAGAATCATTTTATGTAGAGAACTGTGTCTTAAAATGAACCTTCACTTTGGTGTAAAACAACAGGACGGACCCAGTGTTGTGCCTGCGAACAAGATACCAGCATGTAGGTACCCTCATTAGTGGGTAATTGCGGGCCGCAGGGCAACACTGTAATAGCCAGGCCTTTTGCCGGATCATGTTCTAACACATCTCCATTATATAATTTAACTACAACATGTATATTGTGTACAAACGAGTATTGGACTATACAAAGAATGTAAATTTTGAGTCATATTAAAAGTTTAGGGTTTGAAGCCTTTATTTATTGCATTGTCTTCGCTGGGTTTTAATTTAATTGATTTGAAAAAGTGTGATGCCCCAGTGGCAATGGTTTTAGACCGCCGTACCATGGTTCCAACCCTCTCAGGACTTCATTCTGTAACATACACGAGGCTAGCTAACACTCTCAAGTATAAAATACAAAATCTGTCACCGTACATCTAACGGTATGTTCCATCTATATGTTGAACCCGTTATGCTGTCTTTGATTTATGTTATTATTATATTATTTTGTTATGCAATGGTATAATAATAGAAAATAATTTAATTGTAATATTAAATTATTTTCGTAAAAACATCAGGCTTTTGCGTATGTTTTGAATTATACCTAAAATTAGTTTGTAAGTTAGTATATGTTACTGTTTGTAAAATTAGCTTTCAGATTTCATTAGTAAACCTGCTTGGTTAACAACTTTGAGTTCCGTAAGAGTTTAAAGCAGCTTTCTAAATTTATAATCACGCTAATAATATAATGCCGAAAGTTTTTGTTAATGCCGTTTATGTATTATTTAGTGATTTCAATTTTATTTCGCTTTTCCAGGCAGGAAGTTAATGGTTGGGTGATTTTAGCGAAATCTTTGATGAACTTCCTATAGTACCCTACCAGTCCGAGGAAGCTTTTTATTTCTGTGGATGTCCGTGGGATCGGGAAATCGAGTACGGCTTGAACTTTATCATTGTTAGGCATAAGGCCATCTTTCGTGATGGTGTACCCTAGGTACAAAACTTCCTTTCTTAAAATTCACATTTATCCAATGTGACTCAAATTGGTTTCTCTTAATCGAACGAAAATTTTGCGCAATTTTGATATATGATCTTGAAGACTTGCCGAATAAACAATTATATCATCCAGATAGACCATGCAGTGCAAGCCTTGGAGACCTCGCAGTATGTTATCCATGGCCCTTTGGAACGTAGCTGGCGCCGTTTTTAATCCAAAGGGCATGCGGAGAAATTCGAAATTATAAATAATATAATGCCGATTGTATGTTTTTTACTTATTTACGCTCAAACTGTTCAACGGATTTGGATGAAATTTAGAATACAGATAGTTTACAGTCTGGAATAACACATGGCTATATTTTATCGCTGAAAATCCGCGGGTAACACCTCGATAATTTAAGTAAGCTTGACAGCAGAAGAAATCTTCTCATAAGTCTTATGCAAATCAGAATAAGCTCATTCATACGGCCAATAACTAAATAAACGAAGACCGTTACGCCCACAGATTAAAGCAACCAAATGTTGCCATAAATCAGCCGCAGATTATTAAAATACCCCAAATTGGCGTGGAATTAAACCATAGTATTGACATATCGGGCCCCCTAAGGGTTGTACCAATTACGCACGGCTGTAGCAACCCTGTTAGGGCCGAAAATTCGCATAAATTTTCCGTCTTTGCGTTAATTAAATCAAGAGATGTGCGATGTGAAGTGATAAATAGCGCGCACACACAGTGTTTGTCGAATTATTATAGCGAAAATATCAACACCGTTTATGCTAATCATTACTAAAGCTTTAAAGTTCCTTAAATATAATTACAAAAATGCTTAGAAAATTCCGCCTCTGCCAAGCTATCACATGTCTCCTACGTAATTTAAACAAATATTGTAATAATTGTATTGTATTGTATATAAAACATTGTAAAAAGAAGTTTAAAAGAACACACTGGCTCTATATTTTTTTTTTGCTGAACGTGGCAGTACAATGTAGAATATTTCAATATTAAAATTTGTAATTGACCTTCATAACAGCGTCGTAGACGCCTCAATTGAATAAATGATTTTGAATTTGAATTATTTTGTCAATTTTCGAGTTGTTAACGAGTTAGTAGATTTAATCGAACTTTACTGTTAGTTTTCTTTGCAATGGCAGGTGATTCTGTGTGCAAGCTATAGTGGGAACAGCCTATAGTTACCTGAAATCTTAACAATTGGATACAGTAAAAGTAACACATCTTACAAGTATTTATTATACGAGAAAATATTTACTGGTCCCATTTTTTACTGAAAAAAGACGTTCTCCGTACTTTTTAAGTTACAGTGAATTAACTGAAAAATGTTTGCTTACCCGTAGGTATGCTTTAATGTTTGCGTACCCCTAGGTATGCTTTAATGGTAATTGCTCTTGTTGGTGAATTGTATATTAGGCCAGTTGATAATGTGAGGTCAGTGTTTTCAATCAGCATGACCGACATAAACAAGCTTAAACATCATCGTCATCATCAGCCGGAAGACGTCCACTGTTGAACAAAAGCTCCCCCATAATACAAACAAGCTATTTAAATGCCTTTTAATATTGAAAGTTGGTTACGTTTGTTTTAAATGTGGTTTAACTAACATCTACGATATATTTTCTTAGGTTAAATTTAAACATATTAGCGCGTAGTTGGTCATTATATATCCTAGCCAACGGTTGCTTGAAACAGTGGGATTAGCATCTGTCCACTCGCCTCCGTCTTTGTCTACCGGAGACATAAACGTGTTATTACCAAACCTATATGTATATATACAAATATAAATCCATCCAAGTGGCGTGGCACAGAAGTGAGTGGTAATAACACCCATACATACAAACACATTTATAATTTATTAGGATTCCATATAAACTCGTTGGAATTTTTTATCAGACTACCCACTTCTAGCGTAATATCATAGTAAATACTGCGCAGAGTTGCGCTACGCACGGGACATTGCAGGAGGGTGAAGGTCGCGAAGATTACAGGGTGGTGGAGTTATGAGCCTATATTTCACTAAGGGCTCTAGATTAAGAGAAAGGCATTGAGACAATAGTTTAGTAGTAAGAGGGTATTACATCTAACATGATCTTAAACTATTGCCTGTTTGTTTTAAAACGATATACAGTTGGGGTACTGCACAAAAAAACATAAGGCACCACTTTCTTCAATGTAAGTGAGGTTCACCTGCACATTGGGTGTGGAACGATATGCTCCTGTTAAAATTATAACGCTCTAACTAATCAAAAAAAGCAGAAATACGATCTAAGTCAGTATCACATTTAAACATTTTTACAGTACAAAATTTCTCACCTTGGGAATTTAACCAACGTTCCTCGATTTTACGCACTGGATGCCATAGCCACGGGGCCATCGAGGATCGCTCGTGTGAGCCCAGATTTTGTACTCAAATTGTATTATTTAATCTGTCATAGGGGACGGTGTGCGTGTGATTTTCAAATACAAATACAAATTATTTATTAATAACACCATTGTTCCCATCAACCCGAGTGCTTTTAATCATATTTAGGGATACAAAATTAGTACTCCCGTAAAACCGAAAAACAAACCATGAAACCAAAGCTTTTGAAATTATGTTCTCGTGATGTTTTGTATTTTGTTAGCAAAATATTCATTGTGTTATTTTATAAGAGGTCCATTGCGTTCAGTTAGCGAAAAGATGAGTAACAAAACCATCACATTCGTCTGTTTTCAATAATCATTTTAATTGTTTCAGGTAATATATTCAAAGAACATTCGAAAGAAATGACGCGCTCATAGCTCTTAATGGTTCGAGGACGGAGCAAGAGAGGGCAGCGACGTCGCGTCGTTTATATTTTCGATGGACCATCAGTGTAAGCTTTGCATTGCTACTTTAATACTGGCAGAGTGGGAGTTTCACCTCGCTCTTTTAGGATACCCTATTGGTATAATGGTGGTGTTGCTCCCGAAACAAAATGTTTCTTACATTTAAAAAAAATATTTTTTATGTGTCTATGTAAGTATTCACACTCTAACAAAAAAAATAGAACAGAAGGTGAGAAACAGCGCCTTTTGAAGTACTGATAACTTCTACTGCGATCTCCAAGACGCCCATGTACATATTTCTTTAGTTATTTAGTCGCCTCATACGGACGTACGGACTCACAGCGGAGTCTCATTAATAGGGCCACACCTACTAGCTGTGCTTCTAAGCACGGAACACTAAAGAGCACTGTAAATTGATAAAATTAAACAGGCAGCTTCAGGCTGTGCCTAGATGCTGGTTGCATTGCCCCATCAAATGTAATGCTTATTAGTTGATCCAATATATTTTTATTAACCATGCGTTTTTGGATAGAAATTAAAAAATAATTACAGTAATATTCCTGTTCCTATACTACCTATCTACATATATGTAACTAAAGCAAGCCGAAGCAATGATACCCCAGTTCTCGATTGCTGAACGGAAACCTGATACAAATCCCACTGCGCGCTTCAGTAGGCCACGTGGTGGAAGTGCAATATGCGAATTCTTGCCTCGCCAGCTACCACCTTAAAGTAGAAAACCTAACACCAACTGTCCTTGACAAATGTTTTTCTAGGTTAAGCCTGCTAACTACTTTGAACACATCATCACTTATCAACAGGCTGGACAAAGGATAAACTATCGGCAATAATAAAATAAGACGTAAAAAAAATGGTTCTAAACATAAAATATCGATAAAATAAAATACTAGACTAGACAGAGATTAAAATGAAATACCTACTTATGTAATCTCTGATATAATTTTATTAAATGATTAAATTCAAACTCAAAAAGTATTTTATAAATAAGAATCTTCAGACCACTTGAGAATTTGTGACGTTGACGAAAAACATTTTATCCTTGTCTACGCTTATTTGTACAAGTGGAATGGTTCAGATTTAATTATTTCGTTTACGTTTAGAGCTATTCATTAATTGGATACTTCGGTGCTTTACTTCAAAGTATTTCTGCAGAGTTGGTAATTGCATGTTCTAACACTTGAAGGTTTTGTTGCACTTGCGGAAAACAGGATCAGCACATACTGAAAAGCTTTAAGGTAGCGGTGTACGAGGTACTAATGGATGATCCCAAATAATTCTGACGTCAGGCAGGTGCCTATCTCCAAAACCTCAGCCAAAACTTTTTACAGCATGCTCTGGTGTTATTAGAGACTAACACTCGAAGTAGTACGCACGAGTTTAACTCTCGATAACCTAGCCCAGTCCGTAGCTCTATGATATCTAGCCATTTGGGTCTTAACGTCCCGGATTTCTCGTGCCCGGAAGTTTCCCTTCAAGGGACCTACGGAACTTGTAAAGGGATCCTCTTTGCATGTGTCTGAATAAAGTAAACTACCGCCTCATGTCTGTTAACATCATCTCTCTTTAGCGGTTGGCCTTTCTCTAGCACCTTGGGATTTCAGGTGAAACTTGTCCATTGTATTTTATAAAATATTTGTTTTGTATTTACATATTTTGTGCTGTTTTTTTTTCATAATTGCTTGATTAAAATGCAAAAAAGTCAAGCCAAAGTCAAAATGATTTATTCAATATAGGCGTAATTGAATAAATAATTTTGACACTCTTATGAAGGTAATTTTTTTTTTTATATTGAACTATTTTACAATGCCCTGCCACGTTCAGCAAAAAAATGTATAGAACCACTGCGAGAAAAACAGGCAAAAACTCGGGGCCATTCTTTTAAACTTCTTTTAACTCAGTTCTTATATATAACAATGTCTAAACTGCGGCTGTTTTAAAATTTGTTTTAGAACTCCTTCGGTATGTATTTTCACATTTAACTTTCGCAAAATGTGACCATTTATCCGTGCTTAAAATTTCCTAATCAGATAATAGTATCCACATAAGAAGTATTATTTTGTCTGATTTTCGGACTGCCAAAAAGTAGTAATCGCCACGTGCAACACGCATTGAGTTTGAACTTTATTTACTTCCTTACTTCATGTATTTTTTGTTACAAGCTCCTTACTGAATAAGACTAGAAACACGACTACATTTTTTTTGTTTCGTACTTATGGTGAATTTGTTTATATAGTTCCAACACCATTCTCGAACATTGCGCGAACAGGTACAAAATAAACAAAATACAATACGACCTTGCAATTGACATTGTCGCCGGTCAGTGGAATTACTAGAACGTAGGTATGTTTTGTTTATCGTAATATGACATGCTTTAAACAATTAGTACAGAAAATACATAAATATTAATAGCAGATACATACTTATATAGTGTGGTTTGCAACCGGTATAATTTTACCTGTCTTTGGATTTTATAGATTTTATTTTATACATTCTCATAAAATACAATCTAAAATCAATCACAAACTTAGCAGTAGGTACATGTTTTTCTGTAGCACGAGAATAAGTACGCATTGCTAAACATGAGTTTAAATAATCTACTTACTAAGTTTTGAACATGCCTTTTAACCTTAATAAAGACTTTGTCTTTCTACATCTCTGTCACAATCTTACCAGTTAGTAAGTGATGGTGGTAAACGGGCGAGAAAAAACTTATAAGTACTTGATTGCAGATTTTCTATATTTATTTTTTATAAAAATACATAAGTTGCTAGCTTCACCCACATTTTTCCAGCAGAGTATTCACAAAATACCCGACCACGATATGATAAAGCTCAAATCCACATCGTGATTCAACCCCCGACCCCCTGCTCCATTGCTATTGCCACTAGGCCAATACACCTTGAATCTTTTTTTGTCAGTTTTACATTTCTGCGTCCATATTGATATTTATTTAACTTATTTTTTATTAAATAAAACGAGCGTGTTCAGTTGCGTTCACATAGGGGATCTAGTGTGGGTTTTTCTCGTGAAAGGCCGCGAGCACGTAAACGCGATTTTGTATGACAAAATACTTGATTCACTAACGCGTCGCCAGGGGTGCTGTGTTTTTGCCATACAAATTTGCGTTAATTCACGGAGTTCCGTGAGAGAAACTTACTCTAGACCCTAAGTTCTTATTATTTCATTTCGTTTTTTTTTTCATACGAATCAATTAAGGGACGCTCAAATGAAAAACTTATTACGTAGAGCCGATATCATCCATTTATTAAATTCAATTGTTATTATTATCTTAGATGCGCATGGATTTATATAAATTTAAAAAAAATATATAAATAACTGGTCGCCCTTTTGAACACCACCACGGACACAGTTGAACTCGGTTTGGTTTTTTCAGTACCTACTTCTCAATTTAATTACTAACCCAAAGCCTAAAATTTATTTTGTTAAAACGCGGATACAACTCAATAAAAGTACAAAAAATAACTTCACGATAAAAAGATAAACTTCCCGCGTAATATACATGATAAAAGGATAACCCAAAGTAAATCCGCAATTAATTCAATAAGAAACCAACTCTCTTCAACTGTAAAAGTGATTCACGGATGAATAGATTGTCATTTAACGAAAATATAAAAAAAAAACAATATCGCTTGTTAATGGGTTGAATATTTTTTTATTGTTACTACTACTTATACTATACGACTAACTGTACTACTTATACTTCGACTCCGACGTATACTTCGACGCCTCATCGCTTATTAAAATAAAAATACTATAAAAAATCTGTACTACGTCTCATTGTATCGAATGATAGAATCATCGAAATCAGATCACATGAATGAATAAAGAACTTACATAACCAAGTTTTAAAAAATGTCATTATATTCTTTCTACTCTCATCCCACTTCAGTGTGGTGGGTAATAAATGTCTTTCAATTACTCATAATGAAACTAACACGTATTTATCGTATGAACTTCACGAATCCGCAGTTGACTGCAGCTCGAAGTGCAAATAAATGTGAATTCGCGAATTATGATGTCCACCATGTTTTAGTTACTACTAAAACTTCCTTAGCGTTCCGATTATGGTTGTCATTTCAACATAAGTGATTGGCGGTTCCCATAGATTTTGACTTCGACAAGCATTAGTACAAGAGCTTTCCCATAGAGCTAACAAGTCCGTACTTTTCAGTAGGGCCAACAAGTTCGTGTAGTTCCTATAGGGCCAACAAGTACGCGTGCTTTACTACCTCTGTGTCACCCACTTGTGAACTTAGAGACTTCTCGCTTCGGGAGATAAAAAAATCGGATTTTTCCTTCAAAACTACAAAAGGCGTAATTGAATTTCACGTCGTTATTATTCACAAAGGCTGGGGTTTGATTAAAAGGTTGGATTTATTCGGGACAGTGCAGAAGTTTTATTGGAAAATAGTGGGTGAAATGACTCGAAAGAACTTTGAATTGAAAAAGCGATGTGCACAGATGCGCGAAACAATAATTGATTTCTCGCTTTTTAGATCTGAACACAAGTAAAAAAGGCAGATTTATAGAATAAAACCGTAAACGACCAATATACATACAGATATTTGTCAAAATCGGTTGATGGTTGGGTTACACTAAACCACGTTCGTGCGAGGAATAGAATGAAAATTCACTAAATCTACGTGTTCGTGTTAGTGCATGTGGATATCAGGCCAACAACGTCTCTCACCAAAAATACTTATTCTCTTTTATCCACTATGTATCGACCGGAGTCGATATCGTCCGTTTATGAATGATTCTAGTGTTATTACGATTCTCATGGGGTATATAGGACGCTTATAGAATGTGCATCAAGTCAAGCATTTTGTTTCTCCTTGAATCTGCATCATGAATAATTCGCACGTTTAGACGGATGGAGCAGACTCCGGAAATTGAGATGCAGCGACCCTGCAGCCGTTTCCGGTTTGTGACATCATTGAATTACATACAACACTCGTGTTTGGTGCAATAATGTCGTAGGAAAATGTCTTGCATATAAAATCTTTTCTGTATACTTCCTTATCCCTGACCTATGAGAAATATCCCAAATTAGCACTTTATAAAAAAGTAATTTTAATCTAATTTGGGCAGGCACAGACCAGTAACATTAGGTATAATCTATAAACTCTTTTAGAGATGTTTGTAACATCTCCCGTAATTGTCGTAAAAGCAAAATACACAATCAGTCGTAAAAACGTCATCTAATCTCAATCCATCCTCGGCGAACCAATCCATTCCAGAATCTTCAACTAGAATATATTGGAATCCGCAGCGTCTCAGTTTATGTTCATATTTCGTTCGTGATACGCTATAAACAAGAAACAGGTGTCAAACTACATGAACCAACCGCCATTTATATATATTGGGTGCATGTTGTTCCAATACGGATGTAGATATAGAAGCGGAAGTGTCACAGTCATTTAGAATAACTCCCTAATCTTAAACTATGGCCGGTACTCCCTTATTTGAGGCTGTAAAACAATATAAATAATAAAAAAATTATAAGGTATATAGTAAGATTCAATAGTATAGAAAAAATACTCAATAAAAATGTTCCGAACCTCATAACATTCCAGCCAATTATCCTTTTACAAATTTATAACATACAAATCTTGATAATGAAGAGATGAATTGATATCATGCTTAGTTATAGACCAAAACATCAAATAAGGGAGTGATCACCCGGTGAGGTTTGTGGAGAACTGACTCAACAGTTCAACCATGAAGGTTGTGTATGAGAAAACAGGACCTTACCACCTGTATATGGATTTAAACATTTCTTTAAATTTTATAGAACTGCAATAGGTCGGTGTATTACGTCGTATTGTGGTCCGTTAGTCTTGTCTAGTCCTTCAGTGTGTTCGACTCAACATGTATATTATGTTGAACTCACTAAGGGACTAGATATATATTATGTTCTTCCACTCCCCCCTCCAATCAGTTTTCATCTTAGTACGTTCACTCATACCTTTTTTGATATTTGTTCGGGTATTATAAAAAGAATTGTTTAAGTCAAAGACAAGGTTTTGCAGCAGGTCGGCAGGATAATCAGATAAAAGGACAGCAAGCTCTATAGTACTTGTCACGATATATTCTACTACCTAATAAATTATTATAGGAAACCTTATTTGAACTTTATAAGTATAACCTTATCAATGTCCGTACGCAATCTGCGCACTATTAATCAATTCCTTCACCCTGGAGTCAGCGGCGGCGGCGGAAAAGTGCATTGTGCCGAGTCGGCAATACCAGGGACTCGTCGTAAATCTGTCGCAGCTGTTCCTGAACCACGGATATTGGAACTCTGGATACGTTAAAGTATAGATTCAAGTGCACATGTTTTAAATCTAAAATTCTCTTGATATGAATTATATGTGACACATCATTTTTGACACTTGTTTCTAAGAGTCTGTAATTATATATTTTTATTTTATTGCTGATAGCCTCTTATCGATACCAGGTGGCAGCCTGGTATAGATAAAATATATATTTATATATCGATGGGCAAACCTTTGACCGTTATCGTGTCCGCCGTTGAGTTACTTCGTCGTGGTTAAGGACGTTGTAGTAGGGCAAACTGGGGTTTGGCTTTCTTCTTTACAAACTGTTCAGTATTTGGCGACAGATTAGTTCTTCAAGGTAACCTAGCCAAGCAAAAATTCGTACGAACCCTTTTAGAAGGATAACTACGGGATAGTCTAGATAAGCGCCCGAACAAATACCTTGAATCTTAATTTGAAAAAATCTTTCCCTACCAGACTGATTTGTTTTCGTAGAACGACAAATTCTTAAATTATGATGCTTAACAATTGTCAAAGGACTTAATTTCTCAATTTTCATACAAATAATAATGAAAGAAGAACCACATCCAGACTCCCATTTGCAGTAATTCAATCAGTGGCGTTGCAGCGGACATCTGCAATAGTGCACTGAGTTATTGCAGCTCGTGGACTGAATATTGATATATCCTGAACCCACAGACCAGACTTGCTTTCTCAATAAACGTGTACACATTCGATACATTCAAATTACGATGTTCAATATTATTGAGAAGGTAAGAATAAAGAGCGACATCTATTGGTCTATGATAAAATTAAACCTCCAGCATCATAGTTATCGAGAACAATAGAAATTAATTCCTGAATGGACCGCTCGGTCTATCCATGATGTTAAAAGAAGACTTCGGTGACCGTGTCTTAAATATGTATATTTTTTTAACAAAGCGCTTTTATCCAATTCTGAATTCTAAACGTTCTCAGATATTGTTAAAGATTGTTAACATTCCTATATTTAGAAAAAAAAAACATTCATAAAATTATATATATATCATTAAAAGTTTCTTCGGTATTAAAATATAAGAACTTCACCCTGTGGGAGTCGGAAGACACAAGTCAATACGAAGGGAAAATGATAGAAAGTGGGCAGTGGCGCCCTCTGGAGAACTGCCATCTTAATCTTGCGATCCTCAAGACGCCTGCCAAGCGTAGCGATTATGATAAGATAAGATTCATTTATTGGCCTTACGTTTGTACCACTGGGCACGTCAATATTGTACAATATTATAAATTCATTAACATAGATGTTTAATTATTACAAACCTTGAGGCCTTCGTTCAATTGTGGATGTTTACCGGCTGTTGATGTGATGTGATGTACAGTAGGATATCACACGTTTGAAGCGCTCGTAGCGAAGTATGCTTAGCCATTCTGAATCGATCAGCAAAGTTAAGCAACGTCCGCCGCGGTCATGAGTTGGATGGGTGACCGCTGGTGACATTACTACTGAGCGCTTCCGTGCTTCGGAGGGCACGTTAAGCCGTCGTTCCCGGTTGTTGTCTTAGGATGGCAGTCGTTACTGCATGGTGGTAGGGCACTTTGCGAATGCCCGCCTGGCTAGCTACCACCCTCAAGTTGAAAATCTGTCGCCAAGCACCTAACGGTGTGTTCCGGCAGCTGTCCTTGAGAGCCAGTAATACTAGGTTAGCCTGAACAACATCTTCGACCACATCATCACTTACCATCAGGTGAGATAGTGGTCAAAGGCTAACCTATCAAGCATAAACATTTCAAGCATAAAATTCCAGCTATTGTGGTCTAGCCATCAAACCCGAACGATGCCAGAACGAATTAAAAGACATTCTGGAACCTTCCCCATATGAGAGCTAGATTATTCCAGAACACCGATCTCGTTTCACAAGTTGGGATTGAAAATTCTCGTGTTATTAGCACGTGCAGGGTAGTATTAAATTCCTCTAATTCCCGCAGAGGCGAGACGACAATTTTTAAAATTGCACGCTCCCGCATTTCACCAACGTTTTCTTCGTGGATGGGTTTTAATATTCGTTGCTTCTGCTTAAAGGGGTTAACACCAGGTGGAATCAGACAGCGCAACCATAGAATTGTATACCAAAAGACAAGAAATATGTACTAAAATTTATTGGCGAAATGACACCGAAATTCATATTTCCTACCTAGAAGTTTTTGAGCTTTATTTTTTCTAACTATTAAACAATATAGGTATATATTTTTATATTAGCCTTTGAACACTGTCTCACCTGACGGTAAGTTATGATGTGGTCGAAGATGTTATTCAGGCTAACCTAGAATTAATGGCTCTCAAGGACAGTGGCCTGAGCACACCGTGAAGTGTTTGGCGACAGTAGAAATCACTTGAGGGTGGTAGCTAGCCAGGCGGGCATTTGCAAAATGCCCTACCACCATGAAATATATATTTATGTTATACTCAATTAACGCTAGACGACGACACTACATATGCTACGATACAAAAAAATATTATCGGATACCTTTTCGCTTTCCGCCCTTTAACACTATTTAAATTGATTTCTAATCTAATTTTCCTCTGTGGGTGAAAGTTATTACCAAATAACTAACTTTCTGGTTTGTAACTATTTCCAATTACGAGCTTGTGGCCCGAAACATACGATAGTGGACGGACAGACAGACTCTCCGTTTTGCCCCTGGGTACGGAAGGGAACCGTATTGTGATTTCATTAGCGTTAAGCTTTTCTTACTTAACGTAGCTACAATACAAAAATAATATTTTTTTTGAGCGTCAGTAATTCTAGATTAGCCTGAACAACATCTTCGGCCACATCATCACTTACACTTACCATTAGGCCAAATGCTAATCTATATGGAACAAAAACAATTTAATAAAAAAATATAATAAAACATAAGGAGACAATTTATTTGTAAATGATAACTAAAGTGTAACAACAGATATTTCTGACTAAAATTAACATATTTAACTTAAAAAAATAAAATTAAAATAAAAACTTAAAATTACTACAAACTAATCCAATATTCCGCTAGCATTAGGCAGTGTTCCCAAAATGCTGGCCGCATTGCCACGTTGTATGGCAATGCTTATCCTCTGTCCAAAGTATATGCCAGCATTTTGGTCACAAGTAGCGTCGACCAGACGTTTTGAGAGGTCTTTGAATAATAGTTTGGCGCTCGGTCCCCACGGTCCCAGCGTTTCGACCCCAAAAGGCACAAACATGTAACAACTACTGAGATTACTATATTTGCGCCTTTTGAGGCCTTCTGCTAGTTCAGCCGCCGCACCGGCCACTTTTTGGATAGCAGGAAGATGAGAAGGTGCTAAGGTATCGACACAGGTAGCGTCCCATACCAGAGGCCTTCCCATCCTCCATGGAACCAAAGTCATGCCGTCGGGCCTTTTACCATCGCCACGTACAAGGCCACTTGGTTCCAAGATGGCAGCGCAGTTGGCGGTGGTAAGAGCCCGGCGAATAATGTCATTAAGTCCTGCGTGGCGGGGAATAAAAAATAAAACATAATTCAGTAATAAACTAAAAATAAAACTAATTTCAATTTCTGCACTTCTGCAGCTGTATACATCTCTTATAAATATTTGTAACATCTCTTACAAATATTTTAGCCTTTTATGTTACATATTATTTAGTAATTTATTTCGAAAACATCTTCGGTTTACATTGTTTACCTACAGCCGTTCACTCAATAGTCGGCTCATAGTTCTAATTTCTAAATGTTATTAAGTAACTAAGCCTTCTAGTGAAAAAAAAACCTACTCTTACCCCTAGTTTCTGGAAAGTTTGTCAAAGCCTTGATACGTTGCATAATATATTCTGGCCGCCCATTGGTTATCCGCATTATGCAACGCGATAAGTGACCAATAAGCATGCAGTATTAAATAGCATAAGCTCACTATTATGTTTTTGTTTTCTCGTTAACAATATTTTATTTTAATTATACTAACTTTAAACAGCCTTTAGCAACACAGTGTAACACTGAAGCAGCAGACAGGGTTGCAACTTGTTATTTTGTATCTTATTAACTAAGCAATAAAATATTTTGTATTTTGTAGTATTCAGTCTAAAAAACTAACCAAGACATTTTTACAAATTGGGTGGTAACTTATTTATAAAATCTAAACAAGTAAGCACAGCTATATCTAAACAATGCCACTGAGCATTCGAAATATGCACTCATTAGTATTTACGCCGCGCAGATGTAATGTACACGGCGAAAGAATCCACATACCCATTAATACGGCATGCCAGTATGATGTTGTAAGGGTAGACCTAATGGCTTGTTTACACAGCGCTAGCTGCTGACCTGACAGACGACAGCTGTTTGTATTGTGTAATGGGAAGTCAGTTGCTCGGTCGGTTCGCCTTAGTTATTCACATAGCAGCCTAGTTCCTCATCGAGCTATGTGCTGACTATTCAATTCAAAACTTAGGCTATACTTTACAAGTAATTCATGAATACAACATAAGGTAGTGTACCTTAATGCAATCACGCCTAGTGTTTAATGTGTATAAAATCCCTAAAATATTTAAGCTTTAACTGTGACTTTCAAACGATGCGAGGGGAATACGAGAACAACTGTCTGAAACACACTGCGCACAGGACAGTTACTCGTGTAATGCGGTTACAGAGTGCGAGTAATTGGGCATTATTAACTTATTAAGCCAGCTATCATGTTAACTCGCGCTGTGTAAATCAGCCATTAATTATGGAAATATGGAGCATTACCTCATTATGTGTTCGGAATTGTTGAAAAGAATGTTATGGTTTGGATATACCATGTTAATTAAAATTATAATATGTGTACAACTGTAAGTAATTACACTAACATCATAATATCCACTACTAGGTGAAAATTAGTCTGTCTTTGTCAGCATGCTGCTTTTCCTTCATGTAGTTTCGTTTAACTAAACTTATAATAATAATAATTTATTTGCCAGAAAAGTATTAAATGTGTTACAATAAATATTTTTAAACTAAGACCATTGTTTACATAAGTTGAAATTACAACACTAACTTACTTTGATTTATAGCGGGTCCCAAACTAAACAAAGTCTGTATTTTGGTAACCCAATGAGGGTGACAAGGTGCAACGGTTGTCACCGTTGCACCTCCACAAACACCTTAGGTATGATCTATATCAACTATGGCCAGTATGGTCATGGCCAGTATGGTCATAAGTTGACCTCTGCTGATCCATTACATGAGTGTCACAGTTACACCATAGCCCCTCAAACCAAGATTTACCAAAAGAGATATGGCGCGCAGTTAAAATAAAAGTGATTTGAAAAACTAACGTATAAATTGTAACCTATTTTCTGACAATAATAATACAGATATACATATATATTCTCCTGTGCAAAAGAAAAAGATACTTTGTCTAACTAATATTAATAAAAGTATAACTAACGCATTTTTCTATTAATTTCCGACTCAATCTAGATTCAACAGGTTATGGTCGTCTTTTAAGAAGTAAAACCAAATGAAACCCAACATTTCAAATTTCTGAAGAGTATTAAGTGTTAGGGGCTAGGTAGTTGCACAATGAGTGCCTCTACATCTTGCCTGGAGAAAGTCAGAAGGTGTATAATGTTACCAAGATTGAATACATTGCTACTCGAACTCATGTCTCTAATATCTATCAAGGCTAAAAATGCAAGGAGTGTGTTTTTTATTCTTCTTCTTCTGATAGTGCCTCTCCGATTACTGTCTGATTCTCGCGAGTCGAAAAGGTCTGCTGCTATCGCGATACTAGTCCACCCCCTGGTGTTTCTCAGTCAAGACTTTTTCCTATGACTGGCTTTTCTTATCCCTGTGACCTTTCATGATGATTTGTAAAAGTTTGTATCGATCATATGATATGGCCTAGATTTCGAAATTTCATAAGCTTAACATCAGGTGGGCCTCGAGTTTGGTCAGCCACAATAATAAATAATATATATATATATATATATATAAAACTTTCCTCTCCTGTTCAAAAGCATGCGTTTTCCTCCAACTCGACGTAGAACTTCGTCATTCGTCTTACTTATAAATAAAATATATTTCACATTCGTATACAAATTTCTGAAGAGCACAAATTCAACAGCTTCAAAATACCGTTCCTTGTATCTAAATTTAATATTTAAATAGAACGCAACAAATAGAAAGCACCGAAGGAAAGTAATTATAAATACACCTTATAGCCCCGAAGGTACGCAGAGGGATCTATTTGCCCCTTTCTTTATATTTGTTCATGGAAAAAAAAAACAAGTCTGACCCGAAGCAAGTCCAGGAAATCGACTTCCAAAGCGAAGCTTTTTTTCAATTGCTGAGACAGACCGGTCCATTACAGGGTGTAGTATCTCAGATCATATAATTATCAGAGGAGGGTGATAGTAAACAATGTGGTATGAATGAAGATATAATGACATGAGGCGAGAGAGGTCTGCTGAGATTGTGAGTTTTGGTTGATATAATAATAATAATAATAATAATAAATCTTTTATTTCGGCTGAACATTTTTACAATTTTGAGGTAGGGACTACCTTTTAAGTATAGTAATACCTGTGCCAGGTAGACCCGCTCTTCCTTATCTTAACATTAAGATTTATACATAATTAACGATTTATAGGTATATAACAGTCTATTAGATACTAACTTAAAGAATAGTAAATAAACAGAAGGTATACATATATAGCATCTAACTCAATTTTAATAGGTACATGTAATTATAACTTACTTGGTTTCTAACAAATTTAACTGACAGTAAAAGAAGGTAGTTATTTGTTTACAAACCAAACCTTTTATCTTTATAAGTGACCTATTTTAGAATGTACATAACTAACATAACTGAAGGGATAAATAATATTTTGTTGATATAGCCTAGGGTTGAGAACAAAATTAATGTACGCGAAGATTACTTACAAAAATGCGGAGTACAAAAACAGGTATAATAGGTTGGCGGTGTGGTGTGTGGTACAAGTGATGAACGTTGATGAATTTAATTTTGATATGAATTTATTTATTGTATTGTTGTATTTTATTTATGATATAATTATAATGTATGTGTTATATTTATAACGTATACATATTATACTTATATAGATATATTTTATTCAGTGGTGTAAAGTGGTGTTTCGTGAGTCATGTGAACAACTAATATTTCAGCATAGATTCTACTTCAGCATAATCTAATGTCATGAGCCAATTACGAACAATATATTTGATTTCATATACAGTATAGGGGTAAATATTTAAAATGTTGTTGAGGTTATTGTATAGATAAACACTTAATTTTGGAAACTGTCGTCCAGCAAAGGAAGTTCTAGATTGAGTTGATTTTGCGACATAGCGATTGGATCTTTTATCAAGTACACTAGAGTCGTAAGGGAGGGATTTATGAATTTTTGATATGACTTGATATATATATAACTTTCTTACACTAAGTACATTACTAATAGAATAAAGTTGAGACGTTGCAAATCTATAATGTTTAAAATTCATCACTTTTAAGAGTGACCTCTGAGCTCTTTCAAGAATGAGAAATTCTGTCTTTGCAGCACCTCCCCATATCGAAAGGCAGTATGTTATTATAGACTGCACTAGGGCCGTATATACTTTAAATAAAAGGCTTTTTGAGGCTACATGTCTTAATATTTTAAAAACCCAAACTAGTTTCCGTATTCGATTTGAGACGAGATTAATTTGTGGGTACCAAGATAAACGTTGGTCCAGCATAACACCAAGATATTTTACAGTGGATACCTTTTCAATAGTAGGACAGTTACAATCGTCATGTGTATCATTATTTTCATGTATTTTGATATGGAAATTTTGTTGGGGCTGAAATCTATTACATATAGAGTAGCACATGTACTTGGTCTTACTAGTGTTTAACGTAAGCAGATTTTCTCTAAGCCATTCTGAAATAATGGCCATACCTTTTTCTGCTTTGTTTTTTACTTCATTCCAAGAACTCCCAGTAAAAACGATGGCAGTGTCATCTGCGTATGAGAAGGTATGTCCGTTTTCCATCTTAAGTTTACAAAGCTCGTTTATGTATATTAAGAATAAAGTTGGGCCTAACACGCTTCCCTGCGGGACACCAAAAGTTACATCTACATCAGCACTAGTCATTTCCCCAATTTTTACCCTTTGTGTTCTGTTAGTGAGGTAGTCTTTGAGAAGGGCAAGAGAAGTACCTCGTATCCCTATGTTCTCTAGCTTGTGCACAAGAATGGGTATGGACACGGTGTCGAAAGCTTTTCTGAGATCGAGGAAAACACTCAAGCATTTTAAATTTTTGTCCAGCTGGTTGATAATAATCGTGGTTAATGCTGACACCGCATCTTCAGTGGATTTGCCTTGCCTGAAGCCAAACTGTGAACTGGATAAGATGTTAAAGTGTTTAATATAGTTTAGAATTCTAGTATTAATAAGTTTCTCAATGATTTTGGACATGGCAGTTAAGACTGAGATAGGTCTGTAGCTATCTACGTCTTTTTTGTTACCATTTTTATACACAGGGGTTATTATAGACTTCTTAAGATGTGCCGGAAAAACACCATTGGTAAAACATAAGTTCGCTAAGTGGGCAATCACAGGAGTAACAATATTTTTAGCGAGTTTCAGAAAATGTGTGGTAACGCCATCCCATCCAGGAGCACTATTTGATTTCAAGTTTGTTAATACACTGCAAACTTCTTCATTATCAGTACTCAGTAAAACAAAAGAAGAGGGTTGTTGGGGAGAAAGACTTTTAGTGATATGTGTATATGGTATTTTTATTGAGATTCCCTCTGCCAGTTTCTTTCCAATGTGAGCAAAATAGAGATTTACTTCATTAAGGGACTATATATGTAGGTTTAATGTTAAGTAATTCCATGTTATTAGTTTGAATTCTTTTTAGATGAGTTATGTCTTTTATATTGTTCCATAGTATTTTATTATTATTACATTTTGCTAATTTATCTTTTTCGTAGTTACGTTTAAGTTTTTTTAACAACCCATTACAATAATTTCGATATCGTTTGTATGTCAATTTTAATATTTCATTAGTAGGATCAGATCTTAGAGTTTTTTGCATTTTATTTCGATTTCTAATACATTTAAGAATACCGGGAGTTACCCATGGTTTAATAGTGCGTTTAGTTTTAGGAATAGGTATGGTTGTAGAACTCTCTTCAATTGATTCATTCAGTATATTTGTTAATTTTTCTATTAGAGTATCTGGATTGTCGCAATAGAGTAAAACAGAAATGTTCTTATCAATAATTTTAGCCAAAGCTTTGTCATAATCAATCACAGTTTTATATTTTTCACATTCATATTTTTCAATGTCGAGACTTAATTTGAGAAATATCATATAATGATCCGTAACTGTCGTATTTAATATTGCTATAAACGCAGGTATTTTATTTTTTTCTATTTTTAACATAAAATGATCAAGGCATGTGTTTTCTCTCGTAGGTAGTACATGTCCGGGTAAGATACCATAATGGCATAACATATCTAGGTAGTTTATTCTATTTTTACGCTCGTAGGTAGGTTCATTATCTAAGGGATTAAGGTTTATATTTATATCACCTGCAATGATTATATTTCTACTATGTTGTATGATATCCAAGTGTGAATTTAAGGAGGAAAGAAAACTTTCAGCGTTTCTATTAAAAGGAGAGCGGTATATGGCTAATATTATGTTATTATTTACATTTAATTGCAGAGAAGAGGCGTGATCAATGTGAACTTCAGATACGTTTTGGTTTAAGGATTTTTTGATATAAACAACTACGCCATCGTTTTGATTAAGATGTTTGCTTGTCTGATAGCTGTTATAGTTAGAGAGTTGTGGTAAGGGCTTGTTTTGCTTAAGCCAGCACTCTGTCAGGATAAGAACATCTACATCAAAGCTCAATTGTGAAACTGTTACTTGGAAATCATCAAAATTTGCAAAAATACTACGTATATTTTGTGCTAGAACAGTTAATCCCTTTTTAGAAAATTTTATTTTATTTTTTAAGTCATGGGTTTTACATTCTATTGAATTAGCAATTTCAGCATTGTCTATATCATTTTGTGTTATTATATGATTATTCATAGTTGATAATGTAAACAACAGACCATTGATTTACTTAGAGGGGGTAAAGAGAAATGTTTCCATACAACATTATAATATGTAGGATTTTCTTTTGCTCGGGGATAGGCATTTGAGTGTGTGGTTTGTGTTAAGAAATATATATGCTGATTATAGTGTAATATACTTATTTGAGATAAATATTGTTTATGTACTTCGATAAGTTCTCTTATAAAAAAGATAAAATATGGTAAAAGGTATAGTATAGACTTCTGTAAGGAGTATATGTTTTGGTTAGATGTTACTTTTAATATTACAAATATTAATGATATACATAATATGGGCATCGTGGCTTTTTTACTTATTATTTTATTTTTAACAAGAATTAGAAAATTAAGATATGATAGTCATGCATTTACTAGGTTTTGTACTTGAGCTTCTGATTTTATCAGCTCAACTTTAGTGTTTTCATCCTTTCGTAAATATACTTTACCGAAGGCTGTCCAACAGAATTTGTATTTCTTGGCTTTCACTAGGTCACGGGCCAAGAAGTGTAATCGGGCCTGCTTCGCCGTCAACTGCTCAGATATAAATATTGGTGTATCTTCTTGTACACGTAAACCCAAATGTTTGGCACAAAGTTTTGCTTTATATTTAATATTGAAGGTCTTGCATGATTTTAGTATATCTATCTTTGCTATACTAGAGGAAGTTTCTACTATAATAGGTGTATTTATTACGTCTTCTCTTTTACCTCGAAGTCTATATATATCCTTAATATCCGCGTGGCTTAGCGTAGAGCCTACATTTTTAGACAAACATGTGACCATTTCAATGAGGTCTTCTTTGGTCTCATTATTTCTTTTTGGTACATTCTTTAGTTCAAAATTGGCCTTACGTGATCTGATCTGCAAATCCTCAACCGTTTCTTCTAATAATATTATGTGCTCTTTGTCTTCCTTCGCTTGGTTTTCTAGAGAGATAATTTTCTTTTTCAGTTCTTCGTTTTGTGCAGAAAGGAAAGCAATAGAGTTTTCTATATTTAAATTGCTCTGTTGTATATCCTTTAACGTTGGTGAAATCTTTTTGAGTTCTCGTTCCTGCTCAAAGAACTTGCTCGAAATCTTATCCAATATCTCCTCCTTAAATTTGCCTAATTCCGCAGAAAAATCCTCACCTTCTCTTCTCCTTTTAAAGCGAGCAGACACATAACTTGATGGTGGCGTAATTTCAACCTTATTTAGGTCGCTTTCCGAATGTGACTTGTCCATATTTTATTTGGTTATGCGATTTCACTTTAAATATCGGATGATTATTTACTCGCTATCGCTGTCGCTTATGTTTTGCGGAAGCAAGAAGTGACTCGTGCGTCGATGACGTAGGCGCTGTATGCGAGACGTAGCTCGCACTGATTGTGCGTCTTTGTAGTGCTTTCTTCGTCACACACCGTGTTAACAGCAACTGCGGGTTATGCGCGCCTAGTACTTCACCGAGTTATTTTGTTTATTTATAGAGGAAAAAATTAATTAAATTTTACGGACGGAGTTTCGACACGTCTAAACGCCTTAGCGATCCGAGTGGAAGAGGGATGATATGTATAGAGAATGTACGAAAGGAGATTGACAAAGCAAGTATAAAAAGCGAGTGTAAATGTAACACAATAAAAAGGCTTCTAAATAAAAGCCTAGCTTTTATCTAGCACTTTTCCAATTTGGTCAGGGTACGTTCGCCAAGATATTTCCCCCGCAAATGATACATTCCCACTCGCCTTTTATACATCCTTTGTCAATCTCCTTTCGCCCATCCTCTCTACTTAAATTCAAATTCAAATACAAAATCATTTATTCAATTTAGGCGTTTACGACGCTCTTATGAAGGTCAATTACAAACTTTAATATTGAAATATTCTACATTGTACTGCCACGTTCAGCAAAAAAAATTATAGAGCCACTGCGAGAAGAACGGGCAAGATACTCGGGGCCATTCTTTTAAACGTCTGTTTACAATTTGTTATAAACAATATAATACAATTATTACAATATTTGTTTAAATTACGTAGGAGACAGGTGATGGCTTGGCAGAGGTGGAATTTTCCAAGCATTTTTGTTGTTCAAGTAATCACAAACTGTGTAGTAGGATTTCTTAATCAAAATGTTTTTCACGTGTAATTTGAATTTTCCTTCTGTGAGCATTGTAATATGTTCGGGAATTTTATTATAAAACCGCACACAATTACCTAAAAAGGACCTTTTATTTGTCTTTGCTAATCTAAGACACGGTACCGTTAATTTAAATTTGTTCCTAGTGTTGTAATCGTGGTTGTCACTGTTTAATTTAAATTTACTCAAATTTTTCCGAACATACATAATATTTTCAAATATATACAGACTCGGTAAAGTTAATATATCAATTTCTTTAAAAAGATCCCTTAGAGATTCCATAGGATCCATTTCATATATGGCTCGAATTGCACGCTTTTGTAAGATAAAGATTGTTTCCATCTCAGCAGCAGCTCCCCACAGCAATACACCATACGACATAATACTGTGGAAGTACGCGAAATAAACTAGCCGTGCAGTAGCTACGTCTGTTAACTGTCTTATCTTACAAACTGCATATGCAGCAGTACTAAGTCTTCCGGCTAGATCATGTATATGTGGATCCCACTGTAAAGTTGAGTCCACTTTGATTCCCAGAAAGACTGTCGCTTTGTCAATAGAGAGTTTATCTAAGCCAAGCTTAATGTTTGGTTCAACATAATGAACATTTGGTAAAGAAAACTTTAAACATTTGGTCTTTTTTGAATTTAAGAGAAGATTATTAGCAGCGAACCATTCAGAGATCATAGATAACACATTATTTACATGAATGAGTTCACTATCTTTCCTATCTACTTTAAAAATTAGAGAAGTATCATCGGCGAATAAAACAATATCGCAGAAATCTTTGACCATGCAAGGCAGATCATTAATATACGCTAGGAACAGAAAAGGTCCCAAAATTGATCCCAGCGGTACACCTATTTTTACCAAAGACCCGGAAGAAGTATTGCCATTTATTCCAACCATCTGTAGCCTGTTTGACAGATAAGACTCTATAAGATTCAAAGCTTTTCCACGAATACCATAGTGTGAAAGCTTACGAATCAGAGTGCAGTGTTCTACACAGTCGAATGCCTTGGAAAGATCACAAAATACGCCAATAGCATCATGTGAACTCTCCCAGGCTTCAAGTATATGTGACATCAATTGAACACCTGCATCTGTAGTGGATCTGCTCTTAGTAAAACCAAACTGATTCTCATTCAATATATTATGCTCATTAAAATGAGATAAAAGTTGTTTGAGCATAATTTTTTCGAATACTTTACTCAGAACAGGTAAGATGGAAATAGGTCTATAATTGCAAGGGTCAGATGCAGCCCCCGACTTCAAAATTGGAGTGATTTAACATAGTTTCATTAAGTCGGGGAAGTTTCCTCTATCGACACAAAGATTGAATATTGTTACTAAGTATGGTGCGATAATGCAAATTATAGACTCTGCCACTTTAACTGACATTTTTTATACATCCAAACCATCCGACCATACCTCTCTCGCTTCCTATTTACTCTACATTGTTTTCCTATCACGCTGTTCTTCACTCTGTCTTTCAAACACACAATAAGTACACATTTCTCAAACCATCTCATCTCAAGTGCATTCGTTCGACTTTGACCCTTGAGTTTTGTTTTTTCTATTCTCTATTGTGTCTGTCTTTTCTTAGTCTTTTCAACAGCCTGCTTCGTTGATCGATTAGTATTGAGTATTCTGACCAGATTGGAGTAGTTTTAGATAAAAACCAGGGCATAAGTAGGTAGCTTTAAGGCGTGCTAAATAAATACAATAACAGGACTAACCTACTCGCTAAGACCCCATTACATCGGACGCTGCACGCGCTAAATCGAGTTGCAGACAAAATAGATCTGTTTGTATGTTCCATAACAGAATTTAAAACGATACTATTGTTTGATTTGAGTGATGCGAAGACCAATGACAACGCTTACATTTAATATAACGCATGTACATAATTTAATAATACAATAAGGATAATTTGGATGAATCTGACTTAATTAAATCTAATTTAATTGACAATTATTTTTTTTTAGAAGTATGACATATTATAATTTTAAAATGAAATGAAATAATTACTGTTTAATATACCTAATATGTCTATAATTTAATAATACAATAATGCTAATTCAATTTAATCTGACACAAATGAATCATCTAAGTTAATTGTCAATTGATTAATTTTATTTAATAACAATGACATACAATAATTTAATAATGAAATGAAATATTACTACTTACCTTTAATTTTTTGACTACACTATTGTATTAGGGTTAAGCCTGTGAGAATAGTTGTAATGATTAAATAAATAAATAAAAATATGTCAAGTACGTTAGTGTCCGTGGTCTCTGAGACTGTCTTCCCTGTCCGTGTTGTATGTGAGAAATCTTTGAGGTTTGATCAACCAGGTTTCACATACTAATGTATGTTTTACCAGTAGATCTTTTCTGTTCAGCAAAAGACCGCCTTGGTGGTTATCACCGCAGTGACAGATATCCTGCCTCGAAGCGGTAGCGTGCAAACACTGCTCTGTTTAGGTGTAGAGGGCACTGTAGCAAGTGAAATGACTGGACAAACGAGACATAAGAACTAGTGTCTCGACGTGATGAGCGCAGTACAGTGTCAAGCAGAACGAGGATGATAACACCGCATCTGTGACAGACAGGCGTAACCGCTTACCATCAGACGGGTAACTTATCCGTTTCAACTTTTCATAACATTTTTTATCTATACCACTAATGTGGCTAACAAGCATACGGCCCGCCTGATGGTAAGCAGTTACCGTAGTCTATGGACGCTTGCAACACCAGGGGATCACTCGCGCGTTGCCGACCCTGAAGAAATCTCTTCACGCCCTTTTTGAAGAACCCCATACTGTACTCCATCGGGAAAACCACGGCGTTGAGCTCATTCCACAATCTGAGCGTCCGCGAAAAATAAAACAAAAACATATAATTGTTAATGTTGCTAATTTCCTATTCTTGTTAACTTTAACATGTTGTTACATGTATAGTTCGAAACATTTTGTACATTGAAATTGCACGTATGATAATTTGGTAGATAATGATCCACATAGCATGGCTTCCATCCACGGTCACGGCCTGATGATTTTCCAAGGTCATAGCTCCGATTACGCTTTATTACAGGAAAATGTATATGTAATCACGTGTATTGGATGCTATAATTGCTGTATATTACAGTTTTTTTACCCGTACTTACTACACAGATTTCTTCCGAGCAAAGTTCTATTAGAAAATAATTAGGTACTTGAAAAGGTGATTCATGCTCTGGGGGGCCACTTGCGACTTAATTTGGACCACACAGCAAAGATCCGAACTAAGTCATTTTGTAGGATGTATAATTGTTATCAAGCATTATGAATTAAGCAGGGGTGAATAAAAGTGTAAAGAGACAAGTGTGAGTTGGGCGTTACCGTAGTCCGTATTGCATTAAAGGGTTCCGTATTGCAAAAGTTCGTAAACGGAAAAAATGTAGTTGGTTTTAAAACTTCATAGGAAGTCGGCATTTCCAGTATTTGTGTTTTTAACGAGAGGATTTGTGATATGTGATTATGAGATTAACATTTCAGATTCTAAACTTGTTATTGAGTTAGTAAGATGAAAAAATTTAGTCTATTCAAGAAAAAAAATTAAGAAGTAATTGTAAAACCAGTGTGAAGTTGGCAGCCAATAATCCGATAAAATGTAAAAGGTAAATTTAGTTTTATTAAATTATTGTTTAAATAAAAAGCGATAATATTTTTGGAAACCAAAACACTACGTTCACCTCAAAATTACCCATTCACGGCTAGAGAAGATTTTTTTATCACATATACTGTTTTGAATAGCTGGCACATTTCGACGTGTAGAAACCCAGAATGGTTACATTGATACGCAAAATAATTTAATAAAGCACCGTAAAATATCATAATAAATTAGCAAAAGAATGTGGCTAAACATAAACTTAGCCCTTCAATGTCTATAGGAATACAAGTACTTAAAAAAATGTTCAAAATTGTGATACTCCAACATCCTATTTTGATCATTAATACTTACGAGGCAACACATAGGCAAAGGCGATACATAGGCTACTTTAAATATTGTCACATGGTGGCTAAACGAAATCTTAACCCTTATCCTCACTAAAAAATATACCCAAATATATAAACATTTTGGCTGCGAATTTCACACTGGTATTTTAATGGGTTTATGGTCAAATCATTAGTTTACAAATAATAATTTTAATAAGTAAGTTTAGTAAGTAAGTGAGGTTTCTTGCGCATCAGATACAAACTCTATTTCTCAAAATACTCTTTACTAAATAATTTAATATTTACTAAATACTTAGGTGTTTTAACGCATTTTTATCAGCTGTCCTTGTGGTAAATGTGTGATGACGTCATTTCTCGCTTGACATCACGTTCACAAAGCTATAAATCTCTCGAAGTTAAATCACGGTAGTGTGACGAATTAAAACGCTTAATCGGCTGCCACTGAAAACATTGTGAACGATCCACGCCATGCTTAATGAACTCAGATAATTGTACTCCATGATGCTCACTAGACACAGCATCATCTTCTGCGTCCTACCATTATCCCACGCTGAGTGGAGTTGGCAAATGCAACTTTCTATTATATTAGCTATCACTGTAAGCTTATACCTATCGTAAACATAAGAATACCTTTATCGAAGTTGTGATATTTATATATAAAAAACTAAAAATGTATATTCTTCTTGGTTTTAAATTTTCGAAGAGCAGTTTTTGCTCTTTGTACTGTTTGTAAGCTACCTGGAAGGATATATCTGAAAACTTAAATATATTATCTTGTTGGCAGCTCGAGTACAACTCTGTGTCTATTGCATAATATATGTGTTTCTTTCTTTTTCTCGTTTTACTTTGTGTGGTTTATATTTTAGAATCTTACCACGGATTTAGGAAGGGAGAAATCCGTGGTGTTTCACTATTGGATAGGTAAAAGATAACTTCCAGCGGGATTTCCGCATATCGCAGCATTACATTCGTGCAATAGCATAAGCATCATATCCAAATCGCAAAGTCACGGGTTCAATTTCCGACTTGGACAATGTTTATATGTATAGTTTTCTTCCTACAATATAATTGCCTCAAATTGCGGTCATATTCACGTTTGGCGGCTCCCATATGGGTCGCAGTAGTTTACATATATAAAACATATAATTCTAGCCTGTCACTTGAAATTGTCCTCAACAGATCAATCTGTCAATAACGCAGTTGTGAGCCTCCACTGATTACATCACTGTTCAGTGGATTCGATGTATTCTGCTGCTCATTGACCTGATGTTAATTCCTATCCTTATATGACTTTCACGAGGTGGTTCAGTAGGTATAATTTATTTTAATTTTTAACACAATATTTATATTATAAGACTTCAGTTGTATGACTGGTTGCCGCACACTCCCTCCTTACAAACTTTAGTTGCTAGTATACCCGCTAGTAGTTGCTACTATATAATAAACAGTAAAAGATATGTTAATGATCTCATTTGTATCATCTCATATATATAACGTATAATATAGTATATAGTAAAAATCTGCACATAGGAATGTGCAGATTTTTACTTGAACTCATTAAATTATCCTCCTTGTGAGATAACCATGCCCTCAAATCACAGAATGTCTTATGGGCTCAATTTTCTGAAGTCCTTATTGGCAGACCCGTTATATAACGACAGCAGTTAACCAGTGGAGTCGTACAATAACAACACAAATTATATACAGAAATATGTAACAAAAGTTTAAATGCAAGAGTTTAGAAAGGACGCTCGCACTGTGTCTACGTGTGTGCGATACCGTGCAGGGGTGAACTAAAGGCAAATAAATCGAGGTGATATTTATTTCTGTGATTGCAGGCACCTATTCCTCTAAGGCCACTTTAAAAAATATGAGACTAGCAAAATGTGAATCTACCACATATAGCAACGAATGAACTCTTAATAAAGTTACATTCGTTCTTTTAATATTGGTGGGATGTGTATATAAGTACCTATCTGATAACTGAAAAACCGCACCTAAATTTAACTGAGTACATAATTAATAAGTATAGCCGGTTGAATTAATTGGACAAGAATATTTCATTAATATACTATTATTTGTTTCGTCCTGCCTTGTTTCGCCCCTCTCAAACTGTCTGGACAGAACGGACGATCGTTATAAGCTTTGCTAACATTGTATTTGTTCTGTGAAAAATGTATGTGTAACTTGTTCAAACATTCACTTGTTCACACACTCGTTATGCTGAGTCCGCAGTTCACTTTCGACCTTGTTACTTCAAAAAATGTCGTACGTTATAAAAGTGTCGTATGGTAGACGTCTGGATGGGCGGAGCCCCACCTTTATAGCGTTTCTATAGTAATCGCTCTTATCTTAACATGGCAGTCGTTATTGCATAGTAGTGGGGTATGTTGTAAAAGCCAGTCTAGCTGACTAGCTACCACCCTTAATTAGGAAATCTGTCACCCAAGCACCTAACGGCATGTTCAGGTAGCTGTCCTTCAAAGCCAGTTCCCATTCTTACCATCTTCGAACGCATCATCAGGTTAGAATGTGGTTAAAAGCTATCAGTAATAATAAAACCTTATCCTGTTGTTCAACTAACAAGCAAGTACTTACGTTGCTATTAGCCACTGGCTCATGATGTTACACGCAAGTCGTGAGATATACATAGGCGAACTCATTGCTACGATGTGCAGCATATTTATGTAGGCAGGCATGGTGTAGGTATTCAGGTTATAATGTTGTCTTAGGTTTTCGCGATTGTTACACATAGTAATTAAATAACTTTAAACGGTTTAAATCGCGCATATTTTTCATTATTTTATCCCGACGTTTCAAACACTTTGCAGTGATCAGAGTCACCCCGTGACCACGATTAAATTACTATGTATTCAGGTTGTGGTCAGGAGTCTGTAGGCACTACTTACAACTATAAAATTCTGCAGACCCCTGCTACCGTACAAAAAACTGATGTCTTCAAAAGTGTGGAAATCTTCGATTCAGGCAACTCCGAAAAATTAGATTTTAAAGCACTTTTACCGTATGCCTGAAAAAAATTAACAATAACAATTACTCAGCTGTCTTTAAAAATTTAATTACAGATAAAAATTCGCGCCGATGAATAGGTCCCGGTAGTAAAAATGAAAATGGAACTGCATGTCGCGTCAGGCTGGAAGATCGCCGTCCAACGCTTAAAATTTCTATATATTTAATATGTGGTGCATTAACTAACTAATCTCTCCCGATCTTTCTATTTCACTAATTGTACTGAGTACTACCTTATGAAGTTATAAGCCTAGTGGTAGAAAGTAATGAATGACACATATTCGATCGATCCGCGGTTCAAACCCTGCTGGTGGAGAGCTTTCACCACTGGATTGTCGTGGTACAGCAATTTGTCTTATCATAGGTCCCACCATCAAGTAGAAAATAACTTCGCCAAGCGCACTGCCGTTTGTACAGACAGTTTAATTAACAATTTAATATGAAATTGAAAACAAAACTACTTGTACTAAAACCCGTTGCGTTTTTGAAAAGTATATTTGTCAAAGAAAGACGACCAATTCACAGTCGATTGGTTACAGATACGGTTCAACTCGCGGACTGCCTCAATTAACCACCGATACGTTTCAATTATTGTTTTCCCCCTTACTCCCCTTCCTCCCTCTCAGACCCCTTCTCCACTCTCCTATCTAGTCCTAGCCTCTGGCAAGTTAATCAACTTCTACAGAAGTGTTGATCACTTTAGTTGAAAGAAATGAAAGTTCAAAGTTCATGTCTCAAAGGCGAATGTTATTCGTGTAATTAAAAGACAATCCTTATAATATGATATTCATAATTGTTTGGTGAACTAGGGGCTTTGATAGCATGTTAAGGTTTTTATAAAATCATCATACATCCACTTATAACTATCGTAAGAAGGGTAGCAGAGACCCTCCTACCCCATTGCATTATTGCATTGTTGGTGAGGGCAAGGCTATTGCCGTCTATCAGGCACTCTCCTAGACTCCAGGCTGTTGTTTTATTAGTTGAAACATATCCCAGATTTCAAAGTGATGACCAACGAAAGGCCAACAAGGACGTCAACGATTATTTTTGAATATTACGTAATTAGGTGTACCTAAGACCAAATCCAAGCCCCTATGGGCTATAATTGGACCCTCCATACCTTCCCGTGGGAGTCGTAGGAGGCGAATAAGGGAAAAAAATACTGGGGTGGACCGTAGCGACTTCTGAAAAACGGCCTAGACGCAGAATGTCTCTTTCGCAAAATGTATCTTAGTCGTAAAATATGTTATGTATGTTTCTCACAATGTCTCTTTCGCATAATGCCTCTTTCGCAAAAGATCGCTTTCGCACAATGTCTCTTTCGCAAAATGTCGCGATTGGAACTTTGAATAAAATTTAGTTTTTTACAGAAAAATCATTTATTAAAGTTGCAGGGTACACAAATCATAAATGTCATAATTCTGTAAAGTTTACTTTAGTTGGTATACTGCTATCTTACACTGCTCGCCGGAAAATTCCACCATGCAAAATTACAATGTGTTAGTCAATATATATATATATATATTTACAATTCATAGTCTATAATATATATATATTTGCAATTAATAGTCATGCTATTTACTTGATCGAAGGATAAATGCAAGACAATATATTTTTAATTTATTTCCCTTCCAATAATAAAGCTCCACCCCATTCCCACCCCTCAGTAACAACAACTAGCTCCCTTTGTCGAGAGGAGCAGAGTTAAACCAATCGATAACACTGCACTTGTAAGTACTTCCGGTCCGTCACGTTACCGGATGTATCGTGACATTGACAAGACAATTGCGTGACTATTTCACATTATAATGGAAACATACGTGTACCTATTGAATTTTCACTGGAAAATACTTATATTAACTTGAGCTCTCAGTTATGATCATGATACTAACTTATTATAGTTTAAATTCTAATATTAACTGATTTATGTAAGTTGTGCTCGTGTAAGGTATAATCCTCGATCTGTAAGAGCTCTCCTTTGCGACTCTCGCTTTTGTTGTATTGGAAAACTTCTCCTGAGTTGAACACTCTTTTTTACCATTAATGCCAGGAAACAACTTAAACTCTTATCGAAATTGCAACGTTTTCAATTGTATGTATGCATAAAGCGTTCGGCTTTGAACAAGAAAATTTTCGTGCCTCAAGTTTTTTAGTCGATTTCTTATTTTTTTGGTTGCTATTAAAATTGTTTTAAAATAAAATAATAAAAACCATATTTTTAATGTCACTAAATTTATGTATCTTTAAACATAGCTTCGCGATTTTCAATGTCTCGAGTGCGGAGAAAATCTTAAGTAATGTTAGCACTTGAAATACTGTGACATTTGACTCATTCACCGCGGAGTACATGCCTCCTCCACGGTAGTGAGCCTCTACACTACCCTGAAGGAGGCATGACATCCGTAAAGAAGTTATAGAGAGCACAAAGCGCATTCCTTACAAACATAGTTCCTTCATATTACAAATACCAGGTGTTCAAATTCGGTGAAATTTTATTTGCATCTCCTTGAGCCTAATATCTTTGCCTCTCGTCTACCAGTTTTCTGTTCGATTAATTAATCTATAAATTTTAAGATAAGAATTTCCGCACTACATTTTTCAATTGATATGATAAATCCACATAATTTTAGGGAAACCTGGAAAACCAGACGCATAGATATTAGGCTCAAATACATACATGTAAAATTTACCGAGTTGGAACACGTGGTATAGAAAGCTCTATTCTACGTGTACACAATATAAAAAAAGATGAATATATTTGTAGTTGAATAAAATCTTCCCCTTTCACACTTCTAACAATAGATTAAAATGGAGCAAAAAGCGTTAAAAGGGAGAAATTAAAAATGTATGATGAACATTAATAACGGATTATTGTGAGTTTTACTTTTAGCATTTTTCTCTCCGTAGTACTCGTACGTACGTAGCGAAGTTAAGGCGCTGCTGCACACTCGCCCTGATGATGTGCATCTGGTATATGAAACTCGCGAGACGTATTAAATCCGTAATGGTTGAAGCGCTCGTAGCGTAGGTCAAGGCCCGCTTCCGCCCTGAGTTGAATGGGTGACACTACTACTGAATGTGCACGTGCTTCGGAGGGAAAGTTAAGCCATCGGTCACCGTTGTTGTCCTACCACCATCGTATAAGGACTGCTAAGTATTTATACAAGGTAGGGCATTTTGCGAGCCTGGCTAGCTACCAAGTGGAAAATCTGTCGCTATACACCTAACGGTGTGTTTCGGCAGCTATCCTTCAGAGTCAGTAAGTCTAGGTTAGCCTGAGCAACACTGTCGACCACATCTTTACTTACTATTAGTTGACATAGTGGTCAAAGGCTAGACTATCAGCTATAAAAAAAACGTAAATTATTTATCAATAATCTAGCGACACGCCCTGCTTCGCACAGACATTTACCAAAAAAAAAAAAAACAACCTTTTTGAAAATATTTTATAGCTTATGTTCATCAGGAATAATATAGCATTCTAATGGTGCAAGAATTTTCAAATCGTTCTAGTAGTTTTTAAATTTATTCGTTAGATACAAACACACAAATATTTCCTCTTTAGAATATTAGTGTAGATTAGTGATATCATTTAAAAATATTAATAGCTTTCTTACCAATACCACAGATGACAGAACATAATAAAAAAAAGATAAAAAACTTATCAGCCAATACCCACATTTTGATGTTATCTACTATGCCTACTGTGATATTAACATTAATAAATGTAGAATAATTCCTTCTAAGCTACAATCTGAATGCAAGTGGGCCAACATTGCTCTAAGTAAGACCACCTGTCGCCTTCAGAGTGTTAAACAGCTGCTTCTGGCTTTGTCACTGTTACAGATTAGACAACAGTTCTTAGGCCTCCTCTAAAATTATAGCCCACAAACTCTAGTGACCTCCTTATCAGCTTTACACTAATCACTGAATATGGAGTTAGCAGACGATTATAATAATAATCCTAGAATACCGCCTCTGCTCCCCCCATCTCTATTAGATCCGGTTTTCTTAAGAGGCGGCTAAGTATAAAATACCAGAAGGTGCGCAGCAGCGCCTTCTAAAGAACTGCTGCGATTCCCTTTATGGGGGAGGCTGAGTTCAGAAGTAGACAATCCGGCGATATTTGTTTTAGGTCAATAAAGTCATTACACATTATACAGGGTTATTGGAAAAATGCTAACTTCTTAGGGTTGACTTCTGCTAGTCCTAACAAACATTTTGAGAGGAGTTTTTTTTGTATAGAAAAAAATATTTTTTTTGTATTTCTTTTTTGTTTTTGACTGAATACATACGAGGACCACCTGATATTAAAAGGCTCTTGTCTCTTTCATGTATTATTTCATATTTTTATTACTTTGCTCGATGTATAAATATTCAAAACTCTATTCAAAGGGAGCACGGCGCAGTCCAGTGTTGCCGTGGCGGGTGCACTTGCCTCAGAGTAGGCATTAAAACACAAAAAAAAAACACTCGAAATGTTTGTTAGGACTAACAGAAGTCAAACCTAAGAAGTTGTTAGCATTTTACCAATAACCCATCACGTTTAAAAGCTGATTTTACTTCTCTTAAGCTTATTTTGTGGCATTTTGCATTACTCGATTCTTCAAATTTTACCTACATTCTGTTCAAATTATTCTATAGGTATACTGTACGTATTTACAGTACATACCTGTACTATATGTAAGAAATAATATTTCTTTAAAGTACTGTAATTAAATGGTTAAATCAAATCCTTGCTGTAATACAATGTCACATAGAACATATGTACTGTAATATGAATACTAACGCAGTTTTTACTCATTTATTAAACAATGCGGGATAACTCACCTTGACAAAGCACCGGATGTAGTCGAGTCGAAACTATAGTCAGAACTAACTGACTTATTCATATGCGTATTATGTACTAAAATACGATAGTATATTTTAATATAGTTTAGTCAGGTGCTGTAAACTTGTCCGAGGAACAGTAAAGTAGCGACATAAGTTTCTCGTCCCCAATTCAGTCCAATTTAAAGTTTGGCGAAGTTCCACTCTTACGAAATGTTAAGTATCATAACAACATTGCGATGCAGATTGCAAAGATATTTTGTGCTCTGTTTATTTGTTGTTTTAATGGATCTATAAAACTGTTGTTGAAAAATTATTTCGAAGAAAATCGTTTTTATCCATGCTATGACATTTTATTGGTAGAACTGCGTTTGATGATTATCTCGCGTGAAGCTACGTGAGGTTGTAGTCGTTTACAAGAATTATAAATTAAGTATCTTATTTAGTATTAAGCATATGTCAGGATACTAAGGGTCGATATCACTATCGACCCTGTTTGGGCTTCTATAGGAAGCCTTTTTAAGTCTCTTGTGAAATATAGTGTAGTCTGAAACAGTGAAGATGCAACCGCGGTGAATAATTAAATAAATATGGGAGTAAATTTGAGTAATATAACATATAATATACGTCTGGAATTGTTATACGTAAGTTTTCTTTGAACCAGGAAAACTGATGAAAAGAGAGACGAACTGAACTTCTTTGGTTGTTCACCGTTATAATCTTCTTTAATCTTCTTAACTTAGGAGTTACCTATTCATTAACGACTTGAAAAACCTATAGTGCATGTATTTATTGGGAAAAAAGGGTTATGCCTGTACACAATCGGAAATGATTACTTAACAATCGTAACTTATTTAATAACGTATTGATGGGCTTAATTTAACAGTGGGCTTCCCTATTCCCATAAATTTTTGTATGTAATTAGGCGTAATGACTAAATACAATTTAAAAAAATACACTACCGAACTGACTCCTGCTTGATACTAAAAAATAGGTATTAAATAACTTTTGTTACAATGGTAGCTGAAATAAAATTGTCAGAGCCTGTCCCGGCCAGGGTCTGGTGGCAGGGAAAAAAACCTTACCTTGAATTTTGTAATCTTGTGTAAGTTTGTAATGATAATTGAAATACTCTGAGCTAGCACTTTTATACTGCAGACTTCAAGGTATTTCATATGTTTTTTTAGGGCAAAAGGGTTTTTTTAATACGAGTAACTTGCAACCTGCCTGCTTTCTCTAAGTTAGTTTTTCCTGTTTTCTTTACAAGTTAACCTGCACTCAGATAAAAGCTTCTAGGTATGGACCATGAATGTGTTTTTGTATATGTACATACCTTAATAATTTTGAATGCTACAATTATTGCAAAGCTCACACATATTCGTATAAGAGTTTCAAAAATCTATTTATGTAATGAAAGTTCATCCTTTCCTATCAAATTTCATGAAGATTAGATCAGGAGTTTGAAAGTTAACGTCGGACAAACTACAAACGCCCCTAACTTACAACAAAGCTTATGCGCTCTGCACTTAGACGCTTACGCTTTGCTGTCGGAAATAACGACTTCCTATGCCAATTTAAAAATTCTGATATTCCTGTAACCAACAACGTACCGCTGTTGTCGACTTCATAAAGGCTATAAAAAATATTAAACTTACTTATTCCGCGGCATTCACGGCGGCTTAAGAGGAAAAAATATGGTTTTCCATACCTTTTGTTTTCGTTTAAATTTTTAATATACCGTAGATGATCTTACTAAGCCCCCCTTTGTCTTGCTATATCTTTCAGTAACGTTAATCTAGGGCTTACAAAGGTGCGCTTGGGTTGGATTCAGGTACGAGAAAATAGTAAATGTTGCAAAATGTTTATTACTTTTCGGGATTTAGTCGTACCAACGGTTATATGAAGAATACAGCAGTTTATACTAACTGCTGAACATTTTTATGGCAAATAAATTTTAAAACGTAGCTACTATTTCTAATGCAGGCATTTCCACTCACGAAGGCACTACCACAACTAAGGGATCATATTTCACATATATTTTTTTTACTTTATGTACCAAAAGCATCACACGCACACTAAGCTACTCGTATAGTGTAAAAACGAGACATACCCATACAAATGCGCAACAATAATTGGGAGGGGCGCCCCTTCGTGACTGAACACCTCTATGAATTTGATAACTGGTAAGCAGTTGTAATAATTTTTGCTTGTAATATTTTTTACTAGCAACACTAGCCTTTTTTAATATTGTAACTCTTACCCTAAGATTTTTTACCTGTAGATGAGTCGTGTTCCCTCCATATTTACTAGACGAATGCAGGGTAATTACCCCAATCACTACCAGTCTTGCACTTCTGAGCTTCCGGTGAATACATCGCCGATAATCGTGTTTTTTGGAATAATCTGTGGACAATATACCTTCCTGTGTCTTTAGACTCTGCACCAATTATACAAGCACTGTGAGAGATAAAAAAACTGTCTCATTTCACGCGTAATTGTTGCTTTTATTGTTGAAATAGAAAATATCGTCATTTTGTTTTATCTTAGGAACTTATCTCAATTAAATGGATGAGTGAGATATGTGGATCGTTTGGTATGAGAGAGTGTAAGAGATCGCAGCGTAATGGTGATCGGAACGTCACGTGGCGGTTCGGTAGTAACACAAATTGCTTATTTGTCTCTTTCTAACAACAGATATGACGCATAATATTTGAACATTCTTTCCTTGTCATTACAAACTGCATATACATATGCGTAGGTATTTAGATAGGTAAATTCTAGTAAGCTTTTTAGCAGTGGTGTTCGGATATAACTACTCTATGTATTTCAACTCTCTGCTCTTACCATTTTCGTTGCGTGAGGTAATTTTTACATCTATATCATCATAAAGTCTATTAGTAACATTTGTTGTAAATTTCCTAATTGGTATATTTTCGGCCATTGAATCCAACCTCGAGAAGCCCAAAAAACAAGCTTCATCGTAAGATTTCTATAAACTTGTCTCCCTTACGGACGTCTTCATGCCAGTCTAACTCAGTAGGTCCTGAAAACGGACAGCGGGCCGACTACTATCTCTTAAGTCAGCCTTATTTTAACCTTTCAACTTGAATTTTTTTTCACTACCAAATATCATTATAGGTAACTAACTTTAGGACTTTCAACGTGTGAGCGGGTCACACGTAATTAACAAAGTCATTAGTGTAGAAGAGATAGCTCTAAAGAACATTATTACTTTATGACGGCCGTGATATGGATCTCAGCATTGATATTTTAGGCTTTAAAATAATGACGTTTGATTTCCATAACAGTTTTTTAGAGGAGGGAGTTGGTTCCCAGGATGCGGAACCGCCATTGAATTCTCGGTTGACTTGCATAGTTTGTTTTGATACATACTTTGTCTTTATTTTCCATTGTCATACGCTGGTTCCTAAAAAAGAATACTGAGTGTACAGAAGGTTTCAAAGGTATGATGACTACGAGACGCAAACTACCTTTGCTGCTGAGCGAAACAGACAATTTTTCATCTCACTACAGCGAGGAAAATGCTATAGTTGCAATTTTTTTTTTTTTTTTAAGCCTGATAGGTTAGACTTTGACGACTATCTCACCTGATGGTAAGTGATGATGTGGTCGAGGATGTTGTTCAGACTAACCTAGAGTTACTGGCTCTCAAGGACAGCTGCCGGAACACACCGTTAGGTGCTTGGCGACAGATTTTCAACTTGAGGGTGGTAGCTAGCCAGGTGGGCATTTGCAAAGTGCCCTACCACCATGCAATTAAAAAACAGTTACAATAATGTTGTGAATTTGCGTTGTTTTATAGTTATAATTAAAAGTAAAATGACTAAAATTGGTAGTATATATTTTCTGGAACTAATTAACAAATCGTCTCACTGTCTATATAGCGCTTTCATTACAAACTGAGCTTCATCATATTTTAAACTATAGCTTTCCTGGCGCGGCTCCGCCCGAGCGTATGTCGGTTATCGCGCAAAAATAATAACCTCTTTTTGCGCAGTTGGATAAAAACTATCCTATGTTTTTTCCCGGGTCTCAAACTATATTCATACCAAATTTCATTCAAATCGGTCCAGTAGTTTTGGCGTGAAAGCGTAACAGACAGACAAACAGACAGAGTTACTTTCGCATTTATAATATTAGTACTGATAACAAGTATTTAAACTCAGTGAAATGTTGAATGCGTGTACTTGAGCCTAATATCTATATTGAGTTATTTATTGAGACTGGTTTGGCGGTTTTTCGTTTTATATTATTTAATTTAAATCTAAATAAGAAAACTGGCAAACTAGAAGCCTAGATATGAGGCTCAAAGACATATATCCAAAATTTCACCGTGTTTTATATTTGGGATTTAAAACATCGATATAACTAAACTCTGCGCGTACAAAGTCGTTGCCAGAACCCAGCAATAAAATAATGCGCAAACATACTCGTCAGAAAGCTTTACCGTCAAAATTTCTAGGAACTCTTTCAACCACAAACGAGATTAGGAACGTCAAGAGGACACCCTTAAAATTTTACGACGGTTTTCCTCCTTCAGGAAACTTCGATTCTTGACGAAAAGTTGTCTCTAGATACGAGCATGTGGGCATTAACTTCGAGGAACCTATTGAATAGAGGACTTTTATTTAGCGCCATCTAGCGTGGCGTTAAAAATGATTGTTCCTGTAAAACCGTACTTATTATTGTTATAAACGGGTTACGTGCTGTCTTTTCAAAGCTAAAAGGAGACTGACAACCACAATTTCAAAGTTCTGTGTAGAAATTGCTCTTTACTACTAATTCTTCCTATTTTAGTTTCACACTTTATTGGAAAGGAAGATGACTCTACATCCATTAAACGGGCCTCTCATCTGCATTGGCGTTGATTGGTGCAGGTTTGGACTATGTGGCTAAAATACTTTATGAGGCTGCTGTATATTAGGCGCTACTAACCTAACCTTTTAGATACGGTTTTTTTTGCCAACATAATCACATATATTATTATTTTTGTAATGTAATTGCAATGCAAATGATTAAAGTTGTTGATGTAATATTTCCTCGCTCACTTTGAATTGGGAAAGCTACCTAATACCGGGAGCTATATTTTTTTCTGATTGCCTTTGACCACTATATCATCTGATGGTAAGAAGAAGTTCAGGCTAACCTATTATTACTAGCTCTAAGAGCAGCTGCTGTAACACACGAGACAGATTTCCTACTTATAGGTAGTAGCTAGCCAGGCGGGCATTCGCAAAATGCCCTACCACCATGCTTTAACGACTGCCGTCTTAAGACAACAACCGGGACCGACGGCTTAACGTCTCCTCCGAAACACGTACATGCACGGTCGGTAGTAATGTCACTAGCGGTTACCCATCCAACTCATGACCGCACGGACGTTGCTAAACTTTGTGAACAGCTAAGCAAACTATACTAAGCGAACTCTTTAAAATTTTTAAAAGTTACATTAGCATCTGCAATTCCAATATCTCCTTGTTTTTAATTAATAACTAATAGGGTAAAATTTGATGACTATATTCCAGAGTTACTTACTTAATAAACTAGCCCCAGATTATAAACTATTCCTTAAAAACCACTATCGGAACATGCATGTGCATTTCAACAAATTTTCTAATAAGATTCAAAATCATACCACTATAATTAATAAAAGTTCAAGCCAGGGGTTGTATATAAAATTCCGTAATTTTATATACAACCCCTGTGAGTGTCTTCTACCAGTCAGACGTCCGTCGTCTGACTGGTAGAAGACACTCACTATGATAGATTTATCACCGCTTGTCTTCAGTGCAATATCACTGATGTATGAAATTTAATTTTCCATTTTGAGATATCTACTGTTTGCGTATTCGAGAGTGTATTAACGAGCGACTTTGTCGGGAACAGGTGTATGGTTTGTTTATATTTTAGTACCAGGCGGTACTGGTTTATGGCGAAACTTTCCGTGTTTCAGAGACTTGCCTTGAACGTCTCGTCGTTTATTAAGGACCGATTATGTAAGCATCTGAATTAAAATCATTATGGTCCTTACTTTTCCCGTATATTTTCTTTACTCGTAGGATGTTCACATTACATTAAGGATCTAGATTTAATAAAAAGTTACTGATGCTTGCGTCCATAGAGCTCCGCTCCTTTGGTAACTGCTTCCTCCAGATTAAAAGTATTTCAGTTTAGGCTCCGTAGTTAAAGTTATATCATGAATAAAATTTCATCAAAATACGTCTTCACTAATAGGATAATTAATAGATTCAAGCGTTATTTTGAAGAAATCCATTGTTAATAATGACAAATATTTTAGAAATAGTGTCTGGCCAGGATGTCACCCCCATCTCTTCCGGTGGCTGTTGAAAGAGGCGACTAAGGGTAAAATACCGGATGGGGATGCGGCACCGCCAGTTATACCGCAGTGCGAGAGTTCCATGCCGGATGTACGCATCTTTCAGAGAGCAGTACGGAAAGAACTCTTATCCCTTGATGTGCGAAAGTCGAGCGGGACGGACGGTATCCCGGCTGTTGTTTTAAAAAAGTGCGCACCAGAGTTGTCCCCGGTTTTAACGCGCCTGTTTCTGTTCTCCTACACTTCGGGCTGTGTGCCATCATCGTGGAAGGTAGCTCTTGTTCACCCGATCCCTAAGAAAGGCGATCGCACGGACCCGTCTAACTACCGGCCCATTGCAATAACCTCTCTGCTCTCCAAAGTTATGGAACGAGTTATAAACTCCCAGCTTCTTGGATACCTGGAGGAACACCGGTTGATCAGCGATCGACAATATGGATTTCGTCAAGGCCGATCAACCGGTGATCTTTTAGCTTATCTTACGCATCGGTGGGCCGAAGCTGTTGAGAGTAGAGGAGAAGCGTTGGCGGTAAGCTTAGACATCTCCAAGGCCTTCGATCGGGTGTGGCACAGGGCGCTTCTTTCCAAACTACCATCATATGGCATATCCTCGGGGCTGTGCACATGGATATCCAGCTTTCTTTCCGGGCGAACTATTAAGGTCGTTGTGGACGGATCTTGTTCAGATGCCATGCCCATCAATGCTGGAGTCCCCCAGGGTTCTGTGTTGTCGCCTACGCTATTCATCCTGCATATCAACGACATGTTACGAATCGGTGACATTCATTGCTATGCGGATGATAGTACGGTCAGCGCACAATACTCTGGTCGTGTTAGTGCCCCGCACTCTGAGGTGTTGGAAAGCAGAAACAGACTTGTGTCCGAGATTGAACATTCCCTTGCCAGAATCTCGGAGTGGGGAAATTTTAACCTCGTTAAATTCAATCCCACTAAGACACAAGTCTGCGCGTTCTCAGCAAAAAAAGCTCCTTTTGCCATCACTCCGCACTTTCTGGACATTCCCCTGAACATCTCTGAGAGCATGGAGATCCTTGGTATCAGCATTTCTAGCGAGGTTCAGTTTAGGTGTCATTTGCAGGCTAAAGCGAAACTCGCTTCAATGAAGCTCGGTGTGCTTAACAAGGCGAAGCGGTACTTTACACCTAGTCAGCGGCTTTTACTCTACAAAGCACAAGTGCGGCCCCACGTAGAGTACTGCTCCCACCTTTGGAATGGCGCACCGAAATACCAGCTTCAGCCTCTTGACTCCCTACAGCGACGAGCCGCTAGAATAGTCGACGATCATAAGCTCTCCGACAGGCTGGATCCACTCAGTCTCCGCAGAGATGTAGGTTCCCTATGTGTTTTTTACCGAGTGTTTTTTGGGGAATGTTCCGACGAGCTTTTTAACCTTATTCCTGCGTCGAAATTTTACCACCGCACATCTCGACACCGTCAAAAGTCCCATCCCCACATCCAGCAAGTATGGACATCACACACTGTTCGCTTTTGTCGCTCCTTTCTTCCGCGTACTTGTGGGATGTGGAACGACCTACCTCCGGAGGTCTTTCCGCGAAGCTACGACATGGACCATTTTAAAAGGGGCATCTACAAATTCCTCTCTGGGCAGGCAACGCATCGGCAGCGCATCTAGTGTTGCAGATGTCCATAGGCGGCGGTTACGTTTACCATCAGGCGGGCCGTCTGCTTGTTTGTCACCCATAATATAAAAAAAAAAAAAAAAAAAACCGGAAGGTGGGCAGCAGCGCCTTCTGAGGTACTGCTATCTCACAATGCGATTCCCAAGACTCCCAAGATCTAAAGATAAAAGATTCCCAAGTCTGTCAAGCGTAGGAATTAATTACGGAGTTAATGGGGAAAGTCTGTGTTCAACAGTGGAAAATCCGGCTGATACATTAGGTATCTAGTGACAATTCCGCCTAATTTGTGACGTGACTACAAATACGCAAAGTACCAAACCAGAAAAATTATTCAATAAATAGTTATTCAAAAGATAATGTATGTAGAATTTGTAACTTCTACTCTCACATTTACTCACTGACAACCAAATGTAATTAAATTACGTCTAATATTATTAATGGAGAACCGTAATCAGTTCTGATAGCTAAAACTAAAATCAATCACATACCCTTACCACAAGCTTATAATCTGACCCGTCCGTCGGTCCGCCCGTCAGTAGCGCCCGGATTACAACGATGGATTGAATCCGAAGGCTTTTAGATACTTTGGACTTCATCCGAATTGAATATATTGGTACATTATATTATGAAGTGATTGGATGTATGTAGAAGTCGCCCGTGTGATAATAAGCGTTACAACACAGCTGTTCATAGCATTTCCAGTTTCACCTTCCTCGTTCTATATAGTCATATAGAACGAGGACTGTTCTCGTCAGTCTTCTTTTAAAAAAATGTTAGTTATTGATCAGATGGACAGGTCACCCACCCACTAAAGTTGTAGTGTCACCGTCCTCGTACTGCAATGAGCTCAACACTTTAAGATCTTCGTGCTTAAGTCTCGTTTGCTCAGTAATTTCACTTCCTAGAGTGGCTGGACACAGTAGTGTTTGCGCACTACAGCATTTACGTAGAATATCTAACCCAACAAAATACCAGAAGGTGGGCAGCAAGTGAGCAAGGCAAGTGAGCGCCTTCTGAGAACTGCTACTAAGATGCCTGGCTGTATTCAGTAGTGGACAATACGGCTGTACAGTACAGTATATGGAAGTGCCAAGTAATAATGTCATTTTGCATTCTTGACATATGACAAACAAAAAATAATATTAGCTGAAGTATGATATTATATTAGCCGTGCCAAAGAAAACACTACAAATTCTTCGCAATTAATAGATATTTCACAATGATAACAGCTGAGTAACTTACCAATTTTGGGCGTCAGAAATCTGGGCCTCAGTTGGCAGTGACTAGAATGCAGCGTGGCCCACAGCACTGCAATCATTGCCTATTGCAAACGTTTTAGTAATACGTTTCATCGACCAATAAGTTGGCGAACAACCTGAAAGCTATGTTAACGTAGCCCCACTTTGGGCGCCAGTTTTATTTCGTTTCTTATGAATTGTCAAAACTTATTGAAAATACGAGTAATCAGAAGAATTATCTAACACAGCAGAACAACAGTTGGTGTCATTATATGATGATCTTGTTTAAACATGAAGCTTAACGGACTATCTCCGATATACGGATCTTTGTACTCTGTAAAGATAGAGTATATAGCATACATAATGGCATAACGAGTTGAAGATAATCATAATATTTCTATATCGTATATAGACAAAGTGATATAAACGCACCTAACTTTTATGGAATGGTGACGGACCCAGCCCAAAGCCCACCTGGTGTTAAGCGGTAATCTCTGCCTATAACAGATGCACTTCGTCACAAGTGGCGAACTGCACTGAGGTCATCAACCCGGGACATGAAGTTGTTAAGACTCATGTGCCTGAAATTTCACCGGCATCCATACCTAACCTTCAAACCGGAATACAGTGATGAGAACATTGCTGCTTGGCGGTAGATTATAATTTCAAATAAAACTTCTTATCTGTATGTGGGTTTAACGCCACACTCATCGTTGTAACGTGTGAACATTTTATGGAGATGGTACGAATATTCTTATATATAACAAATAAAGTACCATTACTTTTAAATCCGATTAATATATAAGTTATCCATTCAATATATATGCAACCCATTTTATAGTGACATAATCAAATAACAATCATCTGGGTATGATAAAACAATTAAAATTGTGTTCTATACTTGATACGATTGAACTGTAACTTCAACAAAAAGTTTTCTGAAGATAAATAAAATTACAAAGTCTAGAAAGTTTTAAGCCTTACAAGATCACTCCGCGCTTCAGAAACTCTCAAATCGTATCGCCGAATCGCGCTACGATTTCATTTGTTTTCAATTGGATATTTGAAAACAAACAATAAGTATTTGATGCAAGTTATAGGTATTAAATGTCACGTGTCAAATGTTATATACATTATTTTATATATGTATGTATTTATATATTTATGTAGGTATATGTATTATTAATTAACTGTGTTGAATGTTTATTACTTTAATTGTATTTATTTTATTTTATTTATAATTGTACATATTTAAGATGCTTTCTAAGTAATTATTTTGTTGGTATTATGAAGTTTACCGTCTATGTATTTGTAGTAAAATGTTGTCCTCCAGTTATAGGTCGCCTGGAAGAGATCGCTCTAAGCGATAAGACCGCCTATTGTTACATCAAATTTGGTATTGTTATCTTTATAAGTTATTTTTAAATTGTTTCTCTATCTATCTATCTATGAGGAGATCATTCACAACAAGCTTTTAAGTTATGCCATGAGTCCATAGAGCGTTTTCGCACAATTTAAGTAATTAATTTTGGGTCTGGAATCTATTGTGACTTTTTAAAATTACAATACACAATTATAATAACGAAAGAAAAAATACAAATGCTATAGGAGGTTTAATTTTGTAAGCATATCCGACCCCATCTGATAATGGCTCAAGGGAAGAAACGTGATAATGCAGTTATACTAGGTGAATACCTACATTACCTTACCTACAATATACAGGACTATCGCAGGTATTTAGATTAAAGCTTAAAGATATTCTATTTCCCTTGATTCTATCTCAAAACTTAAATAGTGCATTGACACAGATTCAGTAACAGTTACAATAGTGGAATTAAATGCAAATTCAAGAGACGCAGTAGGTCCGCGTCTGCACAAGTAGATACGAGTGAAATTGCCATCCGTCTCGGGTGCGATAGGAGCACGATAGAAGATTATTTTTCGTTAACACTTCAGAAAATTGAACTTCTTTATACAAAAAGAATTGATAGATTCTGGCGGAGATCTTTTTTATGGTGATCCAAAATTATAGGATTACAGTGATAATATTATCCTACGGGTCAACGCATCTCATGATGATCCATGTAAAGGCGAAAAGTATGTCAGTGCATTTGCTTACTCATTTGTTCCAACTGATTGAAGTCTTATGCTTACACTAGAGCAACCCACACATACGAATGTGAGGGTTTTCATGAATAACAGCAAACTAAATAATCCCCTACTCAGGAACACTTAAATAGTACTTGTAGAGCTCTTGCCACGTGGAACACACATTCCTATAGCAATGCATGATTATGATTTATTAGAATTGGTATCGATAAGTGATATTGAATTATTTTCGTCGGTTTGCACATTTAGTAGGGCATTTTGCGAATGTCCATCTGGCCACCGCCTTCAAGTATATAATCATTCACCAAGCACCTGATGATATGTTGCGGCAGCTTCCCTTGCGAGCCAATTATACGTTTCTTTGAACAACATCTTTGACTGCATCATCACTTACCAACAGGTTAGATAGTGGTCAAAGATATCAGCTAAAAATAAAAAAAAGTCATGTAGATATTCCAGAGTCTTAGCAATTGGTCAGGGTTTTTAGCTTTACTAAGTTTTACACCTTTTTCAGAATTCGTTCTCCGCGTTCTTCTTCATTATTTAACTAAATGAGAAAGTATGAAAAAGAATCTGTAACTAATTAAAAATGTGTTATATCTTCAGCGATATTTATTTCAATATTCTTATTAAATATACCAGTAGCAATTTGTTTCTATTACCACAGCCCGAGAGAACACTAGTAAATCATCAACAGGGGCCGTAAATAATTAATGATATGATAATGTATGCGCTGCGCCGACTGCACTCGCCACATTTAGATGTCAGCTCGTACTGGTTGGGAAGAAATTATATTACAAGGAAATTCGTCATTTACTAATCCTTAGTCCTGATGCAGGTACGAGTATGTTCCTTTGACGACAATAGCTGCAGTGTTGCCACTCTTCTTATGGCACATATAAGTACCAGCTTCTCCTTCCTTGGAATAGGACACGAGTTTTTTTTAATCCAGATTATAAACAGATCCCGATAGAGCACAATACAAACTTATTACATACGAATATATTCCGCCCAATGAGCATATACTAAATGAGAATAGTAGTCGTTAAAAATTTTCAAAAATAATTCGACCAGACAGGAGACGTCCTGGAGTAAAACCAGGGCAAGAGTACCTGATCGAGTTGCATAAAGAATGTTCTAAGAGTCAGTTCAGCAAGAGAGTTATGCTAAGGTAATATAAAGTAGGAGTGGCCTTACCAAACAAACGCTGAACCGGCAGCATAAAACACAATCGTGCGTGAGGTTGCCAAAATTGTGCTATACTAGGTAATTAGAATAATACATTATATCAAGAACTTGGTATATTCCGCCTTCCCTCCCTCTAAATATGCTTAAATACAGTTCTTAATCTTATAAATTAACATATAGATCAGTCAATATATCGCAGTGAAATATCAGGTTTCAATTTCACGTCGATGGTTTAACAAAGTTTCTTGCATTTCCTGCTTCCAGCGGGGCTGTCAGTCGGCGCATTTATCACAAACTGCTAAAGTTGGGTCGAGAAACGTGACGCAGGTGGAAGCGTGTTACCGGGAACTCTGCTTTACACTTGTTCTAAGTAAAGGTCTGGCCAAGGCATAAAGATATTCTAGACTTTGATACAAAAGATCGACCAATTAAATCATATCATCATATATTTTTAACCCAAAGGGAAGTGTTTGAGCATCCACATTCTTTCAGATAATCTTTGATTCTGTGCAATAGTCTATATCTTAAATAAAACCCAATCGGCCAAGGAAGCAGTCGGCATACGGTAATAAAACTTCTTAGTATCCAACTTGCCAGACGTTTATAGGAAAACTTGTGCTTTCACAGATGGCAGAATAATTCTGTTGTTATTCCCATTAAAGAAAGAACGACCGAAACGAATATTCTGTCATCCAAGAAAAAAACTATTACAAGTGACATCCAACGCTGATAATTATGGAAAGCCTCTCTGATGACAGATTTAATTAATCACATTGTTCCTAAATTATTAAATTTCTTTGTAATGTTAAGCTGTAACAAACAGACAGACAGTACAATGGCATTATTAGGTTTGTGTTTTGCCCTTTGGAACCCTACAAACTAATTAGCTCATGTCCTCGACTTCTATGTCAACGGCAAACGTTGAAACCGGATACTGAGCAGTCTTACTGTCTCTTTGTATCCCTCTGTAGCATAATTTAGTTCAGTAGTTTAAAATTGCAACTAACAAACAGACAGACAATCTCACTTTTGCAATTATGATATAGTAAGTAGTAGACAAATAAAATGCTTACGAAGTCGCGACCGGAGGTGGTGTGAGTACCTAGTACATACCTGTTCTTTCACGAGGGCGCGACATTCCACAGTATATTTAAACGGGTAGGCATTGTTTATACACGACGTCTTAGTATAGGTGTAAATGAGAATGGTACATACAGTAAAGTAAGTCCCCCGTTGGGTGCCTGGCTGTCACCCCCCAAATCGTAAATAGGTTTGTACTGTACTTACTATCATAATACGAGTATATTAAGTTAATAACAGGGTTTCGCGTAAAACTAAACATCAAAACAACATTTTGACTAAATTCGTGGTTCCAATCAAGTTGCATTGGCCGTGGTCAAAAGTAAGCTCCCGTTATATTTTTGTTGGTTTTTTTATAGGTTAGCCTTTGACCACTATCTCACCTGATGGTAAGTGATAATGTGGTCGAAGATGTTGTTGGAACTACTGGCTCTTAAGTACAGCTGCCGGAATACACCTTTAAGTGCTTGGCGACAAATTTTCTACTTGAGGGTGGTAGCTATCCAGGCGGGCATTCGCAAAATGCCCTACCACTATCCAAGTAATAGTGAAAAGTATATAAGCTTGAGTTTAACACCCGAAAGTTTATTTACGTTATAACATTATTATTTCGTCTCAACATGATTCTTTTTACCTTTACATTGTATTAAATGTGTCCTTTTGTTGGGGAAACTAATAAGTAAGTATTAATATATTTATTTATTATAAAAACTAACGTGGCTAGCATACATTGAAAACAAACGAGTTATATTAACATATATATATAGAGAGACAGTGATTCTAGGTTAGCCTGAACAACATCTTCGACCACATCATCACTTACCATCAGGTGAGATAGTGGTCAAAGGAACTATCGAACATGAAAAATTGTATTAAATTGGATCATTATCATTATGATCGTATGTATTTGTCGGTGATAGTTAAAAGTGTATAAAAGTATTATTTGACGACAGAGTTTTGCTTTTTTGTAACTCGTGCTTAAGACAAGAAGAACAAAGAACAAAATAATTGACCCGATATTAAACTTAACTATATACATTTTCTTTTAATGAACTGTGTCAGATATAATCCTAGTTTGTTGTTCTACAAACTAAGTTAGCGCAAGTTGTTGCGGAAAGTTCAGCGTTGCGTCGTGACATCTCTGAGCTTCTGTGATCATTCGTGGACATATAGAGCTTCGTACAACAATCTGTATTAATCCATGCGCATCATAGATAATGATCACAATTAAATTCCATCCATACATGCCCGAATTCGGGTGCGTGGATTAGTAAATCCATGCGCATAATGGATAATGAAAAATTATTTTACCGAAAATTAAACAGACTACGGCACTCAAAAATGCGAAATAACTTGTCGAAGTCGATACAATGATAGTTCAAAAGTACCTATTAGCACAAAGATTTGCGACTGGTACCGACTTCGATAAGTTATTTCACACTTTTAAGTGTTGAAGTTTCACCATTTTTAGTGTCCCTTGCTATTTATGTGATTGATTGTTATTCATTGGCAATGGCTAAATCATCAAGATGGGAAAATATTTTTCAGTTATTGGAGTGTAACTCAAAAACGGCTTGACCGATTTTGACGAAATTTCAACTAGACTATTGATTATAGCACTTTTTTCACTCGAGTTTTGATAAGATTTTGTATTTAATTAGTGTAGAACGTTATAACTATACGATTATTATAGCGATTTCATAATAAGTACTTATTTTGATTTTTTAAATATTCACACCTTTTTATCTTCTTTGTGTTCTGCTCTTGTCATATTAAAGGAGGTAAAGTTAGGATAAGTTTTACGATATCTGGGATATAACCTCCTTAGTTCGGCTCAAGGAGGCCATGGTCAGTTCAATATTCGTTATAATAATCCCAATTCAAATTTCATTATTACCCACCGTACCAGTTAAAAAAGGGACAAAATTAAAATTATTAAAATTAAAAATTATTGTACCGTTATTCAATAACTTGCTTATTTTGTTTATTTGTTAGGTTCTCATAACACATAGTGTGACATTTTCGAGCAGGTTGTGTAAGAATAAAGTTTGCTCCCGCCTTAATTAGTTTTTATTGTTTCAGGTAATTTTCAACCGAGATATACGAGTAAACAGTATTCACATAATTATTTCTGTGAGTGACTTTTTTACCTGCACATATGATTTACATGCCATGCTGTATCATCAATAACTAATCGTATAAAATAAGCGAAATGCCAAAATCTTATAGTCTTCAAAAGCACTTCAACATAGCTGCGTTTAAAATTTCTTCAAAGGGTTTAGCCGGCAAAATAGCATTTCTGTTCATTCTCGTGTATTGTAATAAAACAAACGCAAGTTCGACACGGCAAAACGGGCACACACAATGTAGTCGTTAAGTATTTATTTTTATTTTTCTATGTGTTATTTTTTCATTCTGTTTGATAAACCTCTCATTAACGAGAGGTGACCTGCACTTACTTGTTTTTTATTATCAGTAAGTTAATTTATTGTTTTTACTATAAGCACACTATAGCTGGTCGCTTTTGTATACCTATCAATTACTTTTTTTAAAGAAAAAATGATTTTTCTGTGAAACTGTGAAAAGTGACTATTTCTTCTTTGGTTTCTTTCCATCCAAAGGTTACCAGGAAGAAAACGCTACACAGCGATAAGACCGCCCATTGTTCTACCTTAGAAATGTATGTTAGTTACTCTAAAATGTGAATTAGCTTGGTAAACAATAAAGAGTTTTTGTATTGTAAGGTACAGTAGGTGATTAACGCCCACCTAACTTTGATTTCAAATAGTTTTGGTATTTATATAATTATGAAAATAAACGATGTTTCAAACAATGGTTTCTTTATTTGGTTATAAAAAAATAACACATTAGAATGTTTTAATATTGTTACGTTTGCAATAACGCCTGCTAAGCGAATTACATTACAAAATTACAAATTTACGAGAGAAAAAATTATAGTCATGTGCGGGATTCGAACCCGCGTCCATCCACCCCTTTAGCCGGGGTATGCTTTTTCTCTCGTAAATTTGTAATTTTGTAATGTAATTCGCTTAGCAGGCTTTATGGCAAACGTAAAAATATTAAAATTATAAGGTTGCGTCATCATTTACAAGTTTCAAACCAATTGCAAAATTGGTCTTGTTTGTAGTACAACGCAAGTTGAACTATAGGTGTCGCTCCATCCCGATACGATGGTTGAAGAACGAGAGCAAGAATTACAGTTATGAGTCATTGTGTCATGTTAGCTCAATTGGTTAGAGCATACCCCGGCTAAAGGGGTGGATGGACGCGGGTTCGAATCCCGCACATGACTATAATTTTTTCTCTCGTAAATTTGTAATTTTGTAACTTTAGAATGTGTTTTACCTCTGATACTCATGTCTATAAAGTTTATTTCTCAACTCTGTTTTGGGCGTTATTAAAAACTAAGTGTCTGTTGACGCCCGCTCCATAAACTATTGTTTACATGCAAAAATAGACTCGCTAAAAATACAATTATTTCACATCCGAAATTTCACTTCACGTTAACTAAAGTAAACTAAGTATTTACAAAAATTATCAACATTTAAGACAAACTTAGTCTAATTTAACAAAACTACTTATATCACATGGTATATTCTTATTTGACCATATTTGAGGATATTTTTGAGTATTTTTACATAACTTTTCATGAGTATTTTGCGTATTAGCCATTTTGAGCCTGAATTTAGATAATTATAAAATGATCATTGGGCGCAATCAATTTGTCGGTCGTTATTACCCGGTTGGGCGTTATAAACAAAAAGACACATTTAAAAAAAAAAAATATCAAAATTGATACAAAATATTGAAGAAATCATAATATTTTCATCTTGAACCAATTTAGACCAAAAAATATACAAAAAACAGCAAAAATTACAATTTTGCCGTTGCACTTATTACAATAACATGGTATGATACCAGTCTGGCCGGATCAAAGGGCCTCACTGGCAAAATAGCGGTGCAAGAGAGCCGCCGTTTGCCCTGCGCTTTCCTATTGGTTTGTTCTATGTGTACGTGATGTATTAACTGAATCACGTTATAAATAGTGTGTTTTCGGTATCATGGGCGTAATTAAACAGTGGGCGTTAATCACCCACCCTACCTTATTTTATATATATAAAAAAATAAAATTCACATTTATTGTAAAAGGTTTAATAAAGCCATATTTTTTTGTTTTCGTTAGGCAATCCACCACTGTGAAAATTTCGACCAGATACCTTTATAGTTTCCTAGGTAAGACGGACAGCCTATATGTTCGAGAAAAGAGCCTCGTTTTCCTCTTAAAATTACGTTTGTTTTGATACTTGTTCACTTAGCTGTATTCAACAGTTTATTATATTAACATTGTAATGTTGAAGCAAAGAGGAATTATAAAGACTTAGTAGACGTTCAATATACTTAAGTCCATCAACGGGTTTCCCAAAGCTCTTAAAAGGCGATATCCAAATGGCTCCGATCGCTGATTGCGGCACTTTGTACAATTTGCGGCGAGGATCAAAGAGCCTGCAGAGGCGGGGGGAACTCCGAGGGTGCGAATCTATGAGGGAGTGACGGACGGAGGTAACGGCGGCTTTTAAAGGGTTCATATTTGTGGAACAATTGAGGTGTTCGGGGAAGAAACATTGTTGTTAATCTTAATTGTCTTCATTATTTAATTATTTATGTTTAAAGTCCTCCAAAAATAGAATTCCACGTAATATTAAATTAGAAATGTAATAGTATTTATTGAAGTAAGTTGAACAAAAATGTATAATTTACTATTTATGTACTAAATATATAACATTTGTTATTATATAATCAAATAAATATAATTAAGTAATAATTATAAATTAAATTAAATTATTTTTACAGGGGTAGCTCAATAAGCATGAAAAGGCCGCAACAAAATATTTGGCCCTAAGCATGTGGATTGTCATCGTTATTTTATAAATGTATTTATGATAAACATTCAAAAGTGTTCAAAACGTTCCCGACTACTATTTAGTAATTAAACAACTTTAAACGGTTTAAATCGCGTATATTTATCATTATTTTGTCCCGTTTCAAACACTTTGCAGTGATCGTGATCACGGTCATCAAAATATTTTGTTATAAAAACTAAATAAATACAGAAAATTCAATCATAACCTTTATGGGTCACAGTCAAAATCAAAATAATTTATTCAATTTAGGTGTCTAAGACGCTCTTATGAAGGTCAATTACAAATTTTAATATTGAAATATTCAACATTGTACTGCCACGTTGAGCAAAAATATATAGAGCCATTGCGAGAAAAACTTTTTAAATACTTTTTCAAAATATTAATTTAATGTGTTCTTAAAATATTCGTACTTATTATACCAATATTTGTTTAAATTACGTAGGAGACAGGCGATAGATTGGCAGAGGCGGAATTGTCCAAGCATTTTTATCGTTTAAGTAATCACAAACTGTGTAGTAGGATTTCTTAATCAAAATATTTTTCACGTGCAACTTGAATTTTCTTTCTGTACGCGTTGTTATATATTTGGGAAATTTAGTGTAAAACCGCACTCAATTACCTAAAAAGGACTTTTTATTTGTCTTTGCTAATCTAAATCCTGGCACCGGTATTTTATCCTTATTCCTAGTGTTGTTACACAGTACATATAGTAAAACTAAGACCAAACTAAAATGGAATTGTTCCTCAAACTTGGCTCACCGCCGAAACGACAGCGTTAACTAACGTGACTGTAATTGATCACATTTCAAGTTAAGTTACTCAGAAAGTTAACTCGTCGTGATACTCGCTCTCTAACTCGTGAACTCGCTGCTTTAATGGGCTTGCTGGTTATGGGATAGAATAGATGTTTAGTACGAAGTTAGATATATGTGATTAACTCATCAATTACCTCTAAAGCACGTGCACGCTCTCTAGTAATGCCGCTAGCGGTCTCCCAACCAATTCATGACCGCAGTGCAATCAATCAATCGTTTATTTACAACAATACAAAGTTATAAAAAGGTCTTAAACATTATGGCGATTTGTTCTTCTATTTTGTCTGTATGCAGGCGTGCAAATATTAAAAAGAATTTTTGACAACGTTGTTTAACCTAGTTAATTAGTGAAGAACGACTAAACAAGTGACGCTACGAGCACTGTTAAGGTACTTTAAGTGGAATACCTCTATTTCAACAGTGAAACGTCTACAAAGTCTTATGTCTATGAAATTTAGGGGTTATTCTATATACCTGCAGAATAGAACCGCATTCAATCGGAGTTATGCAAAACAGCACCAATCTAGAGGTGAGAGGTGTCGAGCTCTCGTTAGCATAATGTTTGCGATGATGGATGGCTCTGGCATTGCTCGTCCTCTTAGTACGGTTGAACGCTTGCCCCTTTTAACTGAATGGGTCCGAACGTCTGGAAACCAAAAAAATCCTATTGTGTATGTTAAAAGCAAAACGATAAAACAACTTCCACATACACATACCTACAGAGGTTTTTTTCCTTCGAGACAGTAAAGGGTTGTTTAAGTTATTGCAACAATTAAACATCTATGCATCATTTTAACTTATCAATTGATAGATAACGTTTAAACATGGATAATCCGACTCTAATACAAACTAATGACATGACAGACAATTTTAGAATTGGATATTTTGTAATTTGGACGTAAGTTTTTATATTCGTTACTTTATTTAATCGTGTTTATCAAACATTCAAATCTATACTTATAATAAAACTGTAACAGGTCCAATTCTGTACATGGCAGATATTTTGAAAAAAAAAAATGTACAGTACTCTGTATCTGATACTGATGCCGAAACTATATTTTTTTTTATTTTTGTCTGTCTGTCTGTCTGTCTGTCTGTCTGTCTGTCTGTCTGTCTGTATCCCGGCCGCGTATCACTCCAAAACTACTGGATGGATTTCAATGAAACTTAGCATGATTGGAGTTCATACTACAAGGTAGGATAATTTGGCTTTTTATCCCGAAATTCAGCATGGTTCCCTTGGGAGAGGGGATGAAAGTCAAAATATACACTTAGTTGTAATTTATTAACGCGTAGTCCGATTTCAGACGTTCTTTTTAGGGTTCCGTACCCAAAAGGTAAAAACGGTCTGTCCCGCTGTCCGTCCGTCCGTCTGTCCGTCCATCCGTCCGTTCGTCTGTCACCAGGCTGTATCTCAAGAACGGTGATAGCTAGACAGTTGAAATTTTCACAGATGATGTATTTCTGTTGCCGCTATAACAACAAATACAAAAAATTGGCCAAGTGCGAGTTGGACTCGCTCACGTTAAAACAAAAAAAGGTTAAAATATGAAGTCTAATGTTGTATAGCTAATGGTACAGAACCCTTCGTGCGCGAGTCCGACTCGCACTTGGCCGATTTTTTTGTTAGAATAGTGGTACTTTAAAATTTATCCCGTAAATATTTCAAAGTCATTGGGTTAGAAGTTCAGAAATAACAAACATCACAACCTAAATATTACGTTCCAAATAACTTGACACCCCGAATGTACAGGAACCTTTCAACGTACGGCTCATCTTAAGCTGGCGATTGCACTTTATCGTATAGGTATAATAGATAGGTCTGTAGTCGGACCTCTCCAAAAGACTGATTTTTCAAACGATAAAACACAGTTTTTTTTATTACGATAAGCACAACTTCCCTACGTATATTTTTCATAACATGCAATGTTCTAATCAGTCTAATCTATACCTATAACAGGTTGCAGAAGGCGAATAGGTAAGCGCGAGGGAAGACGCTTAAATTTATATATTTATACTTATAATAAAACTGTAACAGGTCCAATTCTATACATTGCAGATATTTTGAAAATATGTTTTGAGAGCAATCTGTAGCTGATACTGATGCAAAAACTGTTTTTTTTTTTTCTGGCTGTCTGTCTGTATCCCGGCCTCGCATCACTCCAAAACTACTGAATGGATTTGAATGAAACTTAGCACGATTCGAGTTCATACTACGAAGAAGGACATACGATACTTTTATCCCGAAATTCAGTACGGTTCTCTTGGGAAAGGGGATGAAAGTCAAAATGTACATTTAGTTGTAATTTATTAACGCGTAGTCCGATTTCAATCATTCTTTTTTTGTTACAATAGTGGTTATTTAATTATTTTCCCGTAAATATTTCAAAGTCCTCAGTTTTGCAGTTCAGAAATTACAGATATCACAAACTAAATATTTCGTTTTAAATAACTTGGACCGCGGAATGTTGAGAAACCCTTTAACGTACGGCTCATCTTAAGCCCACAGGCAGCCCGGAACCCCACGGGCAGACCGGCATCCCACGGGCAGCCTGGCGCCCCACGGGCAGCACGGCACCCTTATTTAGTTTTGCAAGCTTGCTACGATAAAACTCTAAAATGTGGTACATTTGAAGCAGTGATAGCTCAGTGGCTTTGGCTATGGACTGCCGCGCAGCAGGTCCATGGTTCGAATCCCGCCGCTGGCTTGAGCTTCACCGCATGGTGGAAGGGCATTTTTGCGAATGTCCGCCTGGCTAGCGACCACCCTCCAGTGGAAAATCTGTCACCAAGCACCTGGTAAGAACCAAGAATTGGTAACTTTCACCCGCGTTCAGCTCTCTACTTTTCATTTCGAATTTAAAGAAAGTAGCTTTCTAAAAATTATTCATTGATAAAATAACATACTTACTAAAAATTTATTGAGAGGTTTGAACTATTTGTGAAATGTTACGTAAAATTTTGTTTGGAATATTTACGGGCGGCTATAGCCCGAATAGGAATTTCTCTGCTTTTCACTACAAATATAAGGAATAAAGATATAAATATAGTATGTTTTTTTATATTATTTATTTTGATTTTAATAACACGAGCAGTATATTTTTAAAATTAATGCGGCTATAGTCCAAGTACGAATCGATGACTTACATCCGTGTTAAACACTCTACTTTTCATTTAAAATATGAGGAGGGTAAAAAAATAGTAGTTTTTCTAAATATTTACTAAAAATAATAAACATGAGTAGAAGATACAAAGATACACTAGGAGTTAGAACAATGAAATTTAGGGAAAGTTAAAAAGTTTTTTTACCCACACTTTCTACCTTATGTTTAGTTACTACCCTGCCAAACATAGTTGTTATTAATTGTTTTACACTAACAGAATATTAATTTACAACGAAAAATCTTAGACATATAACTTTGTTTACACCAATGTTTTTCCCGGCCTTAGGTGGGAAGGAGCGTCTCCCACCCGCTACTCAGATCAAACAAACACTACTTTCCGAGAATGAGAAATAAAAAAAAAAACGATCTACCGTCAATTTTAAATTTTTTTTTAGATTTTAAAACCGCCGTTTTAAAATCGAAATTCTAAAGATACGCACAAGGTACTTTGCTGCAACATTTATTGTGCGAACCGGGAAAGAACTCTCTGAGTTACTTAACTACTGTCTTCTGGAAAATACAACCCGGGAGTTTTGAAATCCAAAGTAGAAAGCTCCATTCTGAGCTATGGTTTACTATAAGAGTGCTTCACCGCAGACCACAGTGTTGCTTAATATAAGATAAACAGTGCAAAAATGTGAATAATTAGTCAGCAGGTACGGCAATCGCGAACGAAGTCGCGGGTACAGCTAGTAATCTATAAGTGTAAAGGATGATATATGAATTTAACAATTTCCCTATTGAAGTGAAAACAACTTTACAAAGCGATCGTGATGACCTATGGTCAAATATGGGGACGTTTCGGACAAGATTACGGGTGTGAAGAAAGCAAGAGAAGTATGATGATGATAGTTTTAAGTAGGTGAAAGCAATGACTTCTGCATATGTTTTCTAGAATGACATTATTAAACACAATGTACTTATAAATTTATATTGGAATACAAAATGTTTTGCCCCGGGCGGGAATGATTTTCGCTTAGTACGCGGTAGTGCTTGTAATCATAATATATAGACAATGTACTTATTATCTTAAATCATTATTTTTTAATAGTGGGGCATATTGCAAATAGTACTACTGTTTAAAAATCTGTCAAATCAAAATGGTTGTGTTCTGACAGCTGTAATTAGTAGTCAGTTATCATTACATGTTAAGCCTGCTTACTATCAGGTGAGATTGTGGTGAAAGGCTAGCCTATCAACAATAAGGAAAAACAATCTTTACGGGTTCGAGTTGCAACAGCCGTACAAGAAAAAATATTTGTTTGTTAACTTCACAGCTTCAAACCTACATTATGAATCGGCGCTTTCAGTATTTGTTAGTAAAGAAGAGGATCTGGTTCATAACATACTGAAATTTAAGTTTCTTAACTAGTTTAGTATTAAAAATGGCCTAAAATGAACAACACTGATGCCATGACCGTGGTAGTTTTAATAATACATAATACGTATTATTTTAGATAAAATAATATGATAATTATGTTTGTATTTTATTCACTGAACTCTTAAAGACGATACCAATTATGTATATTTTTTAATGTTTCATGTATTGGAGCCCTTCTAAAAGAAAAAAAATATTTTATTTCTAGTCCAATGTACATCTTTGGGTTCGATTTTTCAACAAAATTTCAGGTTGTAACTCATTCCGTTGACGAGCTAGAGATTTGTGACATGTATGGACAGACAGGCAAACAGCGGATTTTCATTTATAGCCCTCCGTTCTGCAGTTTGGGTATAAACCCAAATGACCAACTATAAGCAAATTCATTTGAAAAAAAATATGTGTAAATAATCTTTATAATTAAAAATGCAGTTTAACCCCAAACTTCCTTCGCTAATCCAATAAGAACTAGGAAGTGCAGTAAAAGTTCAATTGGCCATAAATACTTTAATCGGTTGAAATCTATTGTTCCCAACTTCTGATCAGTTAAAGTGGGGCTGGGGGGTTTTCAAGTCTTTTAAGTACTTAGACCGAACTTATGTGACTTTTCGGAAGTCTTTATTAAGTTTCGAGTATCTAAAGGTAGTAATATTAATACACATTCAATAGAAGCAATACGGTCGTTGATGTCGGTGTAAATCGTTGTCATATAAATGTATCTAAGAAGATGATAAGAAATGTACAAAAAAATGCCTTCAGTTATTATAATTACAGGTTTGTTTAGAAAATCTGTAGGGTGTAGGGCTACAATTGCCGGTCAGGATATTTTGGCCTTTTATTTGCATAAATATTTTTTTTTTCTTTGTTTTCAAGTTGCACCAACCGCCTATTCCCTGTTTCTGATTCTGTCCATCCTATGGTTGTCTGGAAGAAATTGCTTTTATAGCGATAAGACCGCCTATTGCAATACCATTTTGTAAGGGTTTTTATTGGTTATTATTTAATATGTGTAAAATTTCTAAATTGGTTTGCAATAAAGAGTTATTGTATTTTAAATGTAAATAAAATGATGACTAGGTATGTCAATAAGCGGCGAGGAAAGGAAACATACTAGAAGCTGGGCAGCAGCGCCATTTACAATGCCACTTTTATACTTTGATCCCCAAGACGCCTGTAAAGCGTGGGAATTAAGGCAAAGTCCCTCTACAATGGCTAGGCTTTTTTAAAGGTGGTCGCTTTCCGGCTTTTGATGTGATGTGGAATAGAAAAATAATACGTAGGTTTGTTGTCCCTGTCTTTGCTTGAAAAATATTCGCCTGCAATAAAAATATGACGTCAATTTACTTGAAAAGCTTTTAAATCACACTATGGAATAGCATATGGCTCCATTGAAACCGGTCCTACTGATCTTGGATGAAGAAACAAAGGCTGGCAAACGATTGTACGTCTATTCAAATTTGAGCTACGAATAATCGTAGCATTTGAGGTTTATTTCTCTTTCGTTTGGACACTTAGGAGACAAACATACACGCTGGTGTCGATACTACAGCAATTCTATAAATTTAAAATCCTCTTAACTAGAAAAAAAGAGAAAAAAAACACGATTACCTGTTCCTAAGGCGGGATTACGTAAGGATAATACTATTTCTCTGAAACTAGAGGTAAAACATAAAAAGAAAAAAATAACATTGTATTACTTTATAATAAAACATGCCATTCCATAAAACAACACAGAAAAAAATACTTACTATTTTAATGTAGGTGCGCTTGAGCCAATTCCAGGTACGCTTGATCTTCCTTCGTCTGTCACTTGTTTGTAGCCATGCTAAACCTCGCTCGTATCGAACAAAACAATATAGATGACTGATTCTATTTACTTGCAACTACCCTACAGTAAAAAAAATATCTTTGCTTTGTACGACATCGATAATTATTAGTTATGCTTATGTTAAGATTGTTCTCATGTAAGTGAAATATTTTCTTATGAGAAATAAAATATCTCAAACCACATTATTTAGATTGTATTGTTACATTTCCTGTTCGACTTGTAAATTTGTATGTTTACCAATAAATTGATTATTGGGTTATTCTAATGATACCCCATACATGGAAATCTATTGAAACATTCTAAAGTTACAGTAAAAATAAACTCACATACTAAATACATAATTCATACATAAATACATAAACATTGCACTGATTTTGGACAATGGTGTAGAAATAAAGCTGTGTTCTCTCTCTATCTGAGTTAAATCAAGTAGAATTTCTGCGTAAATCGCGAGGTAAACAACGTTATAATCGGCAATCGGCTGTATTTCGCACAGAGCAGTTCGATTGTGATTATAAATCTTTTCGTAACAGCCCCTTGCTCTAAGGGGTGATTCCAGGAGCGTTTACCTCAAGCGCTGAAGTGGGACTAGTAGCTATCTTTGCTTAAACACGAAAATAAACCTGAATGACATTAGTATATGGCGTTTAATTATCATGAACATATTTATGGATATTTATGTAACATAACTTATGTTTACGCCTTAATGTCCCGGGAGGGAATGGCTTTTTTTTTGGATAATTCTCAGAAGCATTCCGGTTTGATACTAACTTCTTTATAGACGATATTAGTCTCGGCTTCACTAAGAGGGACCCTAGAACATATTTTTTGTCATTACTGATATGTTGTCCCAGCATTTGACGGTGGTGATCATGAAGTTGAAGATAGAAAGCTATTAGGAATCCAATGGGAATGGCCACTCAAGGACTCCTATCGAAACACACTAATTAAATGCTTGGTGGTATCTTTCTACTTGCACTACCACCATGAGGCGAAGGTGGTCCTTCGCCTCATGGTGAAGGACTGTCGAAGGCTAGTGCCATCGGGGAGATTCAAGAAACGTACGTTCTGTGCAGCAGTTCAATTAGATACTGCTGGTGAACCCTCTTCAAGGCTCGTTGTTTGTTTTTGTTTTATCTTCAAGTGCACAATACGTGGATAAACAAAGTATTTACTTACTAATTGAGTTACTATCCCATGGACTGGATCACGGTAGCAACGCACCACCTCGCATTTCAATGAGTCCTCCGACACGGGAGCGGTCCGGGAGCGAGCCGGCCGCGGCCCGGGGTGGAAGCGACGAGAATCTTAATGAAACGCTTTTGTTGTTTATCGCAGCCATATTGCACCGTCAACGGGTTTACGTACATTGCAGCCTAGCTTAGCTTCTCACATCAGTATAATGCTTAAATACAGTATACAGTCATACACAGGGGCGTGAAAAGGTCTTAATATGTACGTACACATCCACATCTTTTCATTCCTCACATATAAACACTCAACGATCAACCAAAAAATATTTTTTTTTTTTTTTTTTTTATGCATGATAGGTTAGCCTTTGACCACTATCTCACCTGATGTTAAGTGATGATGTGGTCGAAGATGTTGTACAGGCTAACCTAGAATTACTGGCTCTCAAGGACAGCTACCGGAACACACCGTTAGGTGCTTGGCGACAGATTTTCAACTTGAGGGTGGTAGCTAGCCAGGCGGGCATTTGCAAAGTGCCCTACCACCATGCTATAACGACTGCCATCCTAAGACAACAACCGGGACCGACGGCTTAACGTGCCCTCCGAAGCACGGAAGCGCTCAGTAGTAATGTCACCAGCGGTCACCCATCCAACTCCTGACCGCGGCGGACGTTGCTTAACTTTGCTGATCGATTCAGAATGGCTAAGCAAACTTCGCTACGAGCGCTTCATCATATATAATGTAAGTATAGAATATGATGCATCATATTTTGTTTAAGTCAATTTTAATTTCTTCAAATGCTATACAGTTCCGGGCTTAAAAATATAAAGGCTCCAATGGTTATGCAGACAGCAGGCGTATACAACTTTGAATAAAGCCTCATTCGAAGTTGTTGCCTTGATGATCAACAATTCGAAATATGCTCCTCGATTCCTCACCACACCCATGTGTCATTATCTCGAATGATCAATGCCTTGAAAGCTCATTGTCTCGTCGAGGAATAAGAATATTATAGTGTATAAGTAGAAGTATTTTCCCTTTTTTCTGTAAATCCATTTTATTAGCAGTAGTTAGTTTTGTCAAATAGTAACTCTTTGTGAACGAGTTCGTCCGGGGAAGTAATGCCGTCATATCTATTTCTACCGGCAAGGTTCGCGTTACTGGGTTCCGTTTCAGGGGTATGGATGGCGGGCGGTGCGGTTCGTCAAATGTGACGAAGTGCATCATGTACCACCAGGCGAGAGTCTCGTGCTTGTGCAGTAGTAGAATAAGAAGTAAAAGATAAGACTATTAGCAAAATTTCATATTACGAGTATACATGATGCAACGGAACTCGCAAGCTCACTCTGCTTTTCTATTCTTACTTAAACAAAAATAAAATTCAATCAAACAATAAAGAGTAAATAGAAACTAGTTGTTCAAGTTTCCGAAATCTCTAATAGTTTTAAATCGGCAAGTGCAAAACTCGACGCGAACTATCGACAACACGAACGAGCAAACCAATTAAACTGTTTCCGAAAGAAACTTCTAGATCGATTGTTAGAAGCAAACTTAGTGTTTATGTAGTGGTGATGGGTAATCGACAATTCGGGCCTCAGAAGTTAATGAGATGTCAGTCTGATTGGTATACCTCTTAAAATTTATATGCTATCGAGTGTACGTAACGAAAAATCATTTTTACAGATTGAAGTGGGATTACAAAATTACAGTGAAAAATTAACTACCGTCTGAATAGCCGGGACATGCTCTCCCAACTGAGCTATCGCAGTGAGTGAGTCATAGCTCAAATTTATTCTTTCGTTCCTATCGTTAACCGTCACAAGGGGAGCTTGATGGCATGCATGCAACATTTCAACGAGTTGGAACACTTGCTATTTTAAATATGACGTAACTACGAATACATGTGCATACCTCAAGTATAAATGGTAAAGGATAAAAGGTATGTCCCTAAAAGAGCGAAGTCCGATCCGGACTTGTTTGTATAGTTTTTATACCAGATTTCTAGTGGGGATCCGTACAGAAGAAAATTCAACCATTATATTAAGTAAACACTGTCTGTCAGTCCTACAAGTAAAATGAGCTCTAAAATTCAATTCGCTATATCCATAGCGAATTGAATTTTTCAATCACAAAACCCACCTGATGTTAAGCGGTTAACTGAACAGATGCATTAAGTCACAAGTAGCGAACTCTGCGCCCATTACCTTAAGACATACAGTTGTAAGTCTCATGTATCCCTAATTTCATAAACAGGATCTCAACGACTTCTGCCGGAACACACTATTAAATGCTTGGCGACAGATTTTCTACTTGGGGTAGTGGCTAGCCAGGTGAGCTTTCGCAAAGGCCCTTCTACCATTCGGTGAAGTTCAAGTCGGTGTGGTGAGTATCATACTATTACCGCTCGGGTATCATTCCTTCAATACTTACCTAAAATACGTACTCTCCAAGGTCAAAGCTGCGAGTGTTTCAGAACGTATTATATTATGTGGTTCTGTGAAGATTCTCGAATTCACGTCTCCATCACTTCCATGTGAAGTGGGGACCGGTGGAGTGCTGGCACATGACAATACTGTAATTTGGCAATCAGGGGGAAATCGTTAAAGCTTTCGGAAGTTTAGATACATTCTCTCTCTCTCGTAACCTCCGTATTATTTAAAAAAATATACACTGGTTACTATACCTACTATAATCTTTCTTACCTAATTCTATATATTATATGCCACTATACTGTGGTATCAGCCGAATTGTTCACTACTGAACACAGGCTGTTGTTCAGTAGTGTCCCCCATCAAGAGGGGATTTGCCATAATCCTCAGGCTGGCAGGCGTCTTGGGGATTGCAGTTTAAAATATCAGTTCCTCGGAAGGAGCTGCTGCCCACCTTCCGGTATTTTACCTTTAGTCGCCTCTTGCGACATTGGGGTGACATTCTAGAACCACAGAATTTGCCATAATATCGTTATTTTTACGGATTTTTTCGATACGGACGGATCTTATGCGTTGATTGACCATGATTGATAAGTATGATTTTTTCACAGCTGGAAAAGACTGTACACACCGATTATTTAATATAAATTTCAACTTAATACCTCTACGCGTACCTGAGAAAAAGATTCTTGACAGACAGGCAGACAGACGCACAACAAAGTGCAGAATTAAAAGGGTTCTTTTTACTTTTGAGGTGCAGAAACTTATACACGTTTTTTTTGTATTGAGACCCCCTTTTAATTATAACCTTTTTTTTATTATTATTATTATTATTATGTATTAGACATATACCTACTGCGAAAATCATATCCGGCTACCTATAACCACGGTCTATAGATAACATTACCGTGCGATAACCGGTCCCAAAGATACCTACAGCCTTTTAAAGATCGGACGGACGGCTAGCCGAAGCTTAGTAATAGCACAGTGAATAATTATGCAGGCTAAGGCAATACTTTCCTGTTTTCTGACTTTTTTTTTAATACGAAAATGTACCGACGCCGCTTGAGTAGGATAAGGGTGGGAACATCATGTTTACTTCCTTGACTTCAGTGTGAGAAGAAAACAATATATTTGTATGAAAATGACAGATATGAAAATCAGCTCTAGCTCGACGACTGTACTTTACCTGTCATATGTACGTGTGTGTTTCGGAGAGAACGTTCTCCTAAGCATTAAATAAAGGAAGCCACAAGAGGTAACTACTCTACAATGCTCTTCATGCATCCCTTTGGAACAAATCCCGTCTCTCACTAACCAAAGACACAGTTTTTCACTCAATTAACGCCGTAGAGCTGCTTCAGGGCAGCTCGGGAGATAGCGCTCGGTTTGCGGCGCGAGAGAAAGGATTTGCCGTTTTGTATCTAGTTTTTTTTATGGTATGAGTAAATAGTTACATATGAACAATGACAAATATTTGAAAACTTTTTTTATAGTTGGTTGCATTGTTAGTGAAGAAGTCTGGATAAAGTACGTATATTTCATTTATAGTTTATTTGCAAGAATACATGTAAAGAAAATCTTACAAATATTATTACACACATGTGTACTCTGTCTGCAAGCAGACTTGCAAATATTTCATGCACTTACATCGAAATTTAAATAAGTCTTAGAATTAGTGTAATTGGGTAAAAACAGGACTCTATTACTAAGACTCCACTGTCCGTCCGTCTGTCTGTCACCAGGCTGTATCTTATGAACCGTGATTGCTAGACAATTGAAATTTTCACACATGATGTATTTCTGTTGCCGCTATAACAATAAATACTAAAGAACGTAGAAGTCTAACCGCGCACATGATAATTAAAAAAGAGGTTATATAGTATCTAATTATTTATTTATATATAGGAAGCTTTTAATTACAGTTATAATACAATATTATATAAACACCGAGAAAGCCGATTACACATCCTCACGTTATAAAAGTATCCTATGTATTAATCCAGCGCCTCATCTACCTTCATACCAAATTTCATCAAAATTGCTCCAGCCGTTTGAGCGTGAAGAAGTAACAAACATACAAACACACAAACGTTCGCCTTTATAATGTTAGTGTGAAAGGTGATAGTGTGGTGTCAAGGATATGGACTAGTCCAAATTCTTAAAGCAGGCACTCTAAACAAGACTACACGAGGCAATTCATAACTATTTAAGAATTTTCCAACAAAAGAACAATGACAAGTCTACTAACACAAAAACCACAAGTAGAACAAAACCGTCAGCGAGTGAGGTCGGTCGGTCGGTCGGGCGGTCGCCGGTCGACAGAAAGGATTTCACATTTTCCTTCGGTTCTTTTGTTCCCTCAGTTGTTCTATTTTCTTTCGATCGACAAACAGTTAACTGTCGATAGAATTCCTATCGGGAAATAGTTTGTGCTTTTTTCAGGATATCGTTGCGCTTGTTTGCAGGAAACACTTTGGCTTGAGTACAGCTTCAATGGCTTGAGAAATAATTGAGCTGGAACACTTCTTCATCTTCGTACTCGTATCCCTCAAAGTCGAGTCGAGTTAGTGACATATGTTTTCTCTTACAAAATGGACGATTCAAAGACATATTATAAACAGTTTCAGCTTCGGTTAAAAGGCGGCCGATGATTTCTACAATATCTTTAGTGAGGTATTAAACCCGTATTGTCATAATCACAGTACCACGAAAAGGTTCAATTTGTTGCCAATCCCATATCAGAGACTATACCAACATCAACTATCCAAATTAAACCTTAACTCTAGAGAGTTAAAGTTGATTTTCCCGGTGTTGTATCTGTTAATAGTCTTGATAGTTTAATTTCATGAAGGCGATTTATTTTCTTGATGCTTGGAAATGTTTCTTTGTTATGGTCGTAATAAGATAGGAGATTTTGTACGTTATAGTCAGGTATTACTTTCTTTTGTGGGATGAGTAAAAAAGTTAAAAGGATCAATTTGGAGAAAGTATCGTATATATCTCGTTTTATTTTCTAGGTATCAACTTTGTTTTTGTACGTTTCGTTCGTGATATGATTTTACTAGTGAGCTAGTTTTTGCTAGATATTTTATCATTATAATGTGACATATTTTTACCGATCTTAATAAAAAGATTAAGGTATAATTTACCTTCCAATTTAATGTTCCTACATATTAATTAGCATTGAACGAATTATGGATTCCCTTTATTTTAATTATTTTCTTATTCGTAGCATTGTTTATTTTTATAATAATTTATTCAAAACAAGGAAACAAGCTCTTTTTTTTAATATAAATTTGCACTGTAATGCTAAGCTAGTAACAAATTTTGTATTTTTTTTTTGATTAACATTTTCACTTTCAGCAGAAAAAATATATCTCTCACTCGCTATTTCTCTAATTTAATATATTATATTCACGCTGATCATGCGTCAGAGTAACATAATGAGTTGTCTGTTTCAACATACATTTGTTACATCTTCGTATTATGTATCTTATATGGAAATATAAAACTCATAAGTCTCTTACGAGTATACCTCCTACTCGAAAATGTCATAACAAGGTCTACTCCGGGCCAAATGTAGCTCACATATATCTCAGCGACCAAGTCGTTATAAGTCGGGTCCTCAGCTTTACATAATGACGAGTCTGACAATGACGAAACACCGGTGCATACCGCCATACGTCTCCGGTGATGACTGATGAAGGTACAACACCGTCTTTGGACTGTAATATAGCTAACGTACACTGATCCTGCGGCACCGTATCAGCATCGCCTGAACTTTGTCCAGTATTCTCTGTTATGGAACTACATATTAACCCTTACAGTCAATTTTACCAAACTAGGATAAAAACTATACGAGAATTAATTTAATCTCCATAACGAACAAAATATGATAGATCTTTGTCACCATAGAGTATTTTAAAAATCCCGTAGTATTGACTTTTGTGAAATTGTACATCAGATCGACGGCTGTATCAATGGATAAAGGTGATCCAAGATAAAAAAATATTCTGTAAAATTAGGCGGTGAAGACCCATAAAATAAAATAAAATAGCCACTTTGGTACAGTTGATTATACATACTACGAGTCCCGCTACTGCCTCATGTCATTAAAGTTAAACGAAGGAGTTTTCTTTTTCCACGACAGATATCCAACACATTTGAAATCTGCTACTAGGTTTCATTTTCTATGATGGCAAATGCTTTTTTTTTTTTTTTTTTTTTTTTTTTTTTTTTTTTATGCCTAATATGTTAGCCTTTGACCACTATCTCACCTGATGGTAAGTGATGATGTGGTCGAAGATGTTGTACAGGCTAACCTAGAAATAATGCTTATCATTTTTTAATGGTTTATAGTATAAAGTCATCTGCTTATTAATTGAACTCAAAATAAGTGAAATGTTGTCAATAAAATTGTTATGACCTTAATGGTAAAACCCTTAGCATTAGCAAAACCTGCAAAAAATAATTGTATAACGTAGTTTTTGAATGTTTGAGCTTCGGTTCCTTAGGGTTTAAGTCATTCCATTAATTATAATTACAAAATAACAGAACCAATTTTATCGTTCCCAACCATCCTCAAGACCAACTAATCACACCAAAGCAAAACGTTTAAAAATTAAGCCGCGGCCTGTTTTAAATTCCGTTCAGAAATCCGCTGTTTTCAAAAAAGGGTTGGTTATTTTTTTAAAAGGCTCATTCCGTCAATTTAGGGTGAATCCGTAGGGATTTTGTAATTATATTATGCAGATTTGAACGTTCCCGGTTAAATGGCCAAAATACGATCACAATAAAGGTCAATAAAGGATGTTTTGTTTAGAACCCTTTAATTATCGCAGTTATTAATGGGGTAGTTACTCGTACAAGCAGTGACAGCCTTGACCCTTTGGAGTCCCGATATCCTGGATTCTTTTCCTCGAATCGGTCGTTATTGAGCTTTTCTGACGAAGATATTTTAGTAGCAGTTCATCCAAACCATCTCAATTCGTATATTATAATGTCTTGAATCTTTCCGTACAAAGTTGAACTTGCATACTGGCTTCATCGTATATAGTACTAAGTGTCCTTAATGATTTCCCATTTTGGACGAACTATCGCAACCGTCACGTACCAAAGCAAACTGATTTAAAACTTATTTAAAAAAAAAACGTTTGTCTGATTTTCTTACTGACCAGGAAGAAGCTTCTAATGCAAGCGAACTCCCTTAATGTGTGTGTTTTAATGAAAACAATGAAAACTTTGATTCTTGGTTAGCCTGAACAACATCTTCGACCACATCATCACTTACCATCAGGTGAGATAGTGGTCAAAAGCTAGCCTATCAGGCATAAAAACAAAACTTGTGGGAACTCTTAATTTTTTATTGTTATTTATTTGTAAATATATGAGCACAAAACCGATCAAACACGAGTTCATTCAAATTAATGAAGCAACTTTCCTGTCTCGACTCCATTTCCATTTTTATGAGAAAGCGGCCTGAGGCGTTCCGATGAAAACAGCGATGCTAAGCAAATAGTGCAAAAATGCGAAAACAACGTAAACTAATTACATTATGCACTGGGGACGTAAATGGGAGTTGGCTGGACACGTCGCTTGGAACTTGGATATACGATGGGATAAAAACTAGAAAGTCAAGTCCCCTCATGTTGGGATAATATATTATATAATTTAAATATTTCTTGTACATACATAATCATGTTATTTTTAAATTAAATCTTGTAAAACTCAGTGTAGTAGTGCGTATTTTGATATATTGAATAATAATTTAATATCTAAATATAGATTAAATACTTAACTAAGTTTATAATTGGTGATATAGTCATACAGAAATAAAAAAGTTACTTTTACATGAAATTCCATGAACCCCGGGGAAAACCAGAAGATTGAAACGAAATTCTAATCTCCTAATGATTGATGATCTTACTCTTCACTTACGTCAGAAGTACCTACGTCCTTATACAAATTAAATGTCGAAAGATTAATTTAAAAAGATTACGATTGGGAATATCTAGCATAAAATATTTGGATATATTACAGTTACATAGTTATGAGTCATGTGTCATGTTGGCATAGCGTTCAGAGTATACCCTGGCTGTAGGGGTGGATGGCGCGGATTCGATCCATGCACATGACTGTAATTTTTACTCTCATTGTAATTTTGTAATGTGTACGTTCATAACAATTCCGCAGAGCATGCGTTATTGCAAACATAAAAATATTAATATACAATAAGTGATGTTTACTATTTGTTCTTTATGTTTTATTGTTGTGTGATGTCTTGAATAAAAGTATTTTCTTTCTTTAATCTCATTAATAGAACGTGATGATGTGCTCGAAGCCAGAAGCAGTCTTAACCTAGAGAAGGATCTGGCTCTCAAAGACAACTGCCGGAACAGACCGTTAAGTGCTTGGTAACAGATTTTCTAATTATCTGTTGTTGCTGGTCAGACTGTTTACATACTTGACCAGTATCAACGTACAATTCGTTAACGTTACTTCATGTGCTGAAATAGAGAGTATGTCGTATAAATAAATGAGTCCTACAATATTAAAGGCTATGGCAGAGGAAGGCCAATCACAAGGTTGTTCATGAACTACGAAGTCTCAAGGGAGAGCAGTCGGTACGAACGAGCTTTTACCTCTCTTTGCCGTGAAAACGGAAAATGCGCTTAAAGTTTTCATTGAGCACTTTGAGGAATTTGTTTTATGTTTCACTAGCTCTCCGAAATATTGCATATTTCCTATTTTTGTGCAAAAATAATTTGGTACATTCGTCTCTTCAATATGCAGCGCGAAGAAATATATATTTTTATAGATATAGAAATAGATGATTTAACTTACACCTTTTCTATTGTAATTATATTTTCGCGCTTCGCTGTGTGTTGAACCTCACCAACAACACACAAGAGCTATGAACCTTAACATGCTAAAATAGTAGAATACCAACCGTAATGTTACACACACATTTACACAAAAAAAGTTAAAACTTGTTAAAGGGTTTCAATAAATTTCTTAAGTCATGTAGGTATCAAATGACATATAAAATTAAAACTAGTGTCTCTCCGAAATCTCAGTTTTGAAATATATTCAAAAACTGAATCGACCAAATAAGTTCCATATAATTATCGAACTTGTCCACAAAATTTCACGAGAAGCGGCTAAGAAATGCGATGTGACAGACAAACGAAAGCAATTTTGTAACTAAAATTAACCATACTGAAACGGAGAAGCTTGGTTCGGGCTTTGCACTTGCTCTGTCAAATTAAAACTGGCCCTACAAAACACTTAAAAAAATACGTTTCTTGAACAGAAACCTTCACTTTTTTACCTATTATTTCATTATTTTTGTAGAAATCATGTCGTATTAGTAATAAAATTCATAGGTATTCTGTGAAAATTTCCACCGGCTTACTATGAGTTCCAAAGACAGGATGAACTGTCCCGGGTTCTAGTAGGGGAGCCTAAAACATAGTGGATCTACTGATAATGTAATGACTCAGAATTTGAAATGTATTTATTAAGCCATAGGTCTACAATTGCCATCACTATCCAATGGTATCATCTTACACTGCGATCCCCAAGAAGAAGTGATTATGGCAACCAAAATGGGGAGGCTTTTGTTTGAGAAGATATTTTAGAGACCACACATTAATGGGATTAGGAAAGGATGGTGGTGGTGCCACTTTCAAACGTTATTCAACTTATCTCTTTAATTGTTATGAAAACGTATGAATAAACAGAACAGAAATTGGCCAGAACAACTCCAGTTCAGCCAGTTGAAGGTCTTGGGAAGCAGTTAAAGTTATGTTCTCTACTTTATACTGTCCGTAACTCCACACATCCAAACCCCACACTCTAAACATTCTTATTTCCGCAGCAATCAGTCCTCTCAATTTTATCTTTATTCGATTTAAATCTACCCTGAGAAATGTACATTATTGTGCCAAAGACTTTTTTAGCTACAGTTTTATCTTGTAAGCTATAAATAATTATAGAATAACACCGTTATTTGCTTCCCTCTTTTTACTGTTTAGGTACTCCTTCAATTCCTTGAAGGTGGGAGCTTAAAGCTATCCAACGTTTCTTTTTTTTTTGAGTTTGTAAACTTGTCCTCAGGTTGTGGTTGCGTTTTTTAACCTTTGTTTATATCTTGCTAGCTACTTGACAACGAGTTAAAAAGGTTATGGTAGTAGTAGTATAGTAGTGATTCTTCAGACGTGAATCAGTGATGGCATAATAACGATCTAAGTATCAAAATCTGCGCCGCGCCGGGAGTCTAATTGTCTGGTTTGAATTCCGCTACGGAGTTGGGTTTTAAAATGCATGGTGATAGGACATTTTGCGAATGATCGCCTGGCTAATTAAAACCTTCAAGAAGAAAGTTCATAAAGATGTGTTATATAGTTTGCTTTGAGATGCAGTCAGCGCTTTTATTCCAGCTTCATCATGGGCATGACTAAAATATTAAACGCCCTACCAGCCACTCTATTTCCTGATGGATAAAATCTGGGAGTGTTAAATTACAGAGTAAATAGCTACAAACCTGAAAGACAGTGAATGTGGATTAAGAATGAACGAGTTACTCATCAAATGTCTTCTCTATGCTGACGACCAAGTGATACTTGCGTCGTCAGTAAAAGAGCTGCAGGAGATGGTAAATGAGGCTGATGAGGCTGCATGAGGCTTTAGAAAGAAAGGGAATGAAAATAAACGTAAATAAGACGAAAGTTATGGTGTTTGAACGAGATGATGGAGTGACCGATTGCAATATTGTGATTGGAGGTGAAAAAGTGGAACAAGTGAAAGAGTTTGTATACTTGGGATCCATGTTTACAAAAGATGGAGAGTGTGAAAGTGATATAGAAAGGAGAGTGAATGCTGGAAACATGGTTAACGGAGCATTGCACGCGTTTATGAATAGTCAGAAGGTGTCTAAGAAGGCTCGTCTGGCTGTTCATGGGGGAGTGTTGGTTCCCACACTAATGTATGGGAGTGAAAGTTGGGTATGGCAGAAAAAGCATGAAAGTAGAATAAATGCAGTGGAGATGAGAGCATTGAGAAGCATGATTGGAGTCAAACGGAGTGACAGGATAAGGAATAGTGTGATAAGGGAACGATGTGGTGTGAATGAGGATGTAGTGACAAAAATCGAGAAAGGTATGTTAAGATGGTTTGGACATGTAGAGAGAATGAATGAAATGAGATTGACTAAACAGGTATACGTGGGACAAGTGAACGGAAGTGTTGGAAGGGGAAGACCTAGGCGAACGTTCCGAAATCAGATTGAAGATGTTTTGAAAAAAGGCCAGGTCAGGAGTACCCTAAGCCGACGCTTATGTATGAAAGGATTGATGAGTATAGATGAAGCGAAAGAGATATGTAAGGATCGTAGCAAGTGGAAATCTGTGGTCTCTGCCTACCCCTACGGGAAAGACGCGTGATTTTATGTATGTATGTAAATAGCTATATTCTAGGAAAGTTTCTCTGTGCACAGCATCGTGGCTTTTCAGCACGTTAGACCGCGGGCAATTAATTGCATGTACTTATGCAAAAAAACCTTCCAGCTGAGAAAAGTAGTACGCTAAAAGATAACCAGTTTCAGGGAAAAGCCCTCCCCGACAAAGGGAAAAGTCTCTCTAGTCCTCAGTTTCGTGGAATTGGACTAAAGTAAACAGTACTGAGAAGTCGCTCATCTCGCAATTTGATATAAGAAACTCAAGTCATTGTATATTTATTAAAGCTTGGTAAAAATATTAAGGACCTACTATAAAAAATATCGGCGCAACTCGTTTATTTCGTCAGAAAAATCTTTCAATCGTAGTCTAAGGCGTTTTTCTGCTCTGCGCTGGGAAATATCAAACTCCATTTTTTCGATGTAATAATAAAATGAATTTTGCTGGTTTTCATAAAATCTCATAATATTCATACTCGCAATAACTTCCAAAGTCAAAATATACGTTTCCTTTTACTCGTACGGATGGTGATAAAAAGGATTTGTCTCAATTATTTCTATAACTGCAAACAAAGTATAAGACCACTGAACGTTGTACATAGTGGATGTTACTCCTATTTTGTTTTCCTAACTTGTGTTCGTTTTGTTTCAGGTAAAGAAGCAGTTTTAAGGATTTGGTAAACCTGTTGTGATAATTTACCTGAGCAGAAGTACTAATTAAGAAAAGAAATAACTATTGGTATATAACAATATAATGGACTTGCAGCACGGCACTCCATAGCTATTACCGCATCATCCCACCATTCATCACAGCCAGTCGGCTACCATTGCTTCAACACATGGTACAATTTTACAAACTAATGGAGTCATAGAGATATAAAATACTATTCTCTTTTCTGTGAATGGAGTAATTTTAGGTAATAAAATACAATTTCTTATTAAAATATTCCAAGCCAGGTTTGCATTAGTCTGCCTCAGGAATATTTTAAATTCAGCCATTGTTAAAACTTCCAATAATTTGCCTTAGAATTAGCTGCGTCTAATTTTACATTAGCATTTTTATAAGAGTTCTAATTTAGGTACTCTTTGATTTTTTAAAAGACTAGACCTAATTAGGTTTGCATACTCATTGAATACCTAATACTAAGCACAAGAATATTTAAGTTAACTACGATCTACTAAAATGAAAACTATTATCTTTGAAAAACCTAATTGTATCATAGTTAATATATCATTCGATTTAATATAATTTCACTATCGGGGTAGAACTCTTTGAGATATCTAAGCTGATCTCGTGTTAATCTCATATTAAATTAAAGCAGTACATTTAGCTACAAATATTATATTAAACATTTTAGTTCTGAAAATTATCTTCTGTAGCTGGTATCGAAACCGCTTCTCCCGGTTTTACGCACCGGGTACCTTAACCCCTTGGCCAACGTATGTCAAAGTCCGTTGGAATATCATCATCATCAGCCCGAAGACGTCCACTGTTGAACAAAGGCCTCCCCCATCCCGAGGAACCACAAGAACGGTCCAAGTCCCTTAAACATATTATGCAAGATACAAAATATTTCGTGCTCTTAATTTTACTATGTTCAACCGTCATAATGGACAGTGCCGCTATCAACCTTGTGATCGCAAATTTGTAAATGTGATATTCACTTTGAATGCAATAGTTAGTGCTTCAAACTCATTAATTCGGCTTAGATATTGCAAATTTGTCTCTACATACAAAACACATTATTAAAGCCACATATTCTTATAGTATGAGATTCAGAATTAATTTGGTAGAGTATGTGTGCCGCGCAGCCTCTGAACGGTAATTGGTGTAATAACCCACGAACACAGGATATCTCTACCTCTATCTTAAAGCGTGTACTTTACCTTCGAAATTGGTTTCTCCCGAGCGACATATTGTATTAATTTAACATTTGAATAAAACGATGGTAGGATTAGAAACGTAGGAAAAAATTTGATTACTTTTCAGTGGCTTTATTTGTAGTATTGTATGTTCTTGATAGACCTATGTCTGGACAAGCTCAACAAGAATAAGCGCCATGAAGAAGTGAACTAGTTAATCTTTACGTTTGTATATTTGTATAGCAATAACTATCGAACATTTTATCACATATTTATATATTACCTGCTTGTTATTTGTCTAAGCTAAATATAATAAAAGTCATAAAAACACAAAAACATAATCAAAGTTCTTTATCTCTATAAATATTTCACCCTAATAAAAACATCTTTTAAAACTTTTTTTAACATGGCCGTTAATAGGCCGTTGAACAAAGGCCTCCCCCATTAGGGTACATTTGCGTTCGCCATAATCCCCACACTGGGCAGGCGTCTTGAGGATCGCATGCAGGATAGGTGGCAGTTCTTCAGAAGGTGCTGCCACCTTCTTGTATTTTTTTCCACAGGAACATATGGGTTGTAATTCCCCGGCACCCCTTGGGGGCTCATTAATTTTAAACACTCTTTTAGTCTTCTAGTTGCTAGAAGATCTGTTAACAAAAGGAAAAAAATTACAAACTTTTGATTTATTCTCCACACGTTTCTTTTGTTCTAAGTTAGAGACTGACCGTTGTTATATTTGCTACTAGTTTTTACTTAAGTTAAATTTGCCTTAAAGTAGTCTCAATAAATTCCCAGTCTATATACAAACTAGTGATGCAATAAAATAGCCATGTTATAAGGAAGGCGTTGGATAAATTACTAAATTTGTAAGGATTTGATTTGTCTATTTGTATAGGCACACTCGTACAAGCACTCGAACACTTAACTGTTAATAATTCATCATTATTTATTATACATTCATAATCGAAAATACACAAATTTTGTAAAATATACAATACAAACGATTTTCTCGCCGCAACTCCGTGAAATTCCTTAACTCGTTTTCAAATTAATGTTGTATTTGCGAACAAGATGGCGTTAAATCCGTATCAATATTAAACGACCGGAGTTTAGGGATTTGAATGCTTAATCATTTCTGATAATAAGACTAGAGACATAATTCCTCTAAGGCTTTTAGATTTGCGTAGGAGGTAATCTTTATCTATAAAATTTATTGTTCCTTATATTTTACAAAGTATTGATCGTTATATACTAATTTTCATTAAAGTGATTCCTGGAATATTCCGTGGGAAGCCGGGATAGAACTCTTATCCCTCCAGCTCTTCCCAGAAAAGTCCTCAGAGACGACGATGGAACATGCGCCGTGTGACCAGTACGCCACTACTCTCGCAATGTGAGGCGTTGCTGCACACTGGGCGCAGGGCTCTATTAACAACTTAACGTCCGGTTTTTTTTTCATTTATAATTATAAATGAAAAAAAAATCGGGTAGCTTTTGACTAGCATTTCAACTAATGATGTGGTCGAAGATGTTGTTCAGACCAACCTAGAATTACTGGCTCTCAGGATCATCTGCTGGAACACACCGTTAGATGGTTGGCGATTGATTTTTTACTTAAGGGTGGTAGGAAAAAGGTCTACCACCACGCTATAACGACTGCTATCCTGAAAAACCTACTGGAACCGACGCGACTGCTTAACGTGCCCTCCGAAGCACGGGCACGCTCAGTAGTAATGCCACTAGCGTTCACGCATCCAGTCATAACTGCAGCGGACTGCTTAAATTAGTTGATTGGTAAAGAACCACCAAGCAACTACGCCTTGAGCACGTATTCGAAGTAAATTACCCAAAATGTAGCGTGTATACAGCGAGTGCATTCCCAAGCAGGATAGTCGTCAGGTAGGCGGCCGCCCATTAAACCGAAGCCAAGACTTTTTACAATTAGATATATCCTTGTTATTCCCTTTGCGTTGTTAGAGAAAACTTACTTTCTTGGTTCTTGTTTAGTCATTGTAATGTTTATCGATTCGAAAGCAATTTTTTATGATAAGAAATTGAAGATATTTAGGCCGAACCAACGTCAAAATTCTAAACGTTTATTTTAGTAATAATACTCGTTTGCGCATTTTATTAGTTCTCAAGTGATTACTTACTGCTAATTTAGAGTCGCGTTTTTGTCATTTCTTCTTTCGTTACCGTAAAATACTACACATATTACAAAGAATCGAAAGGCGCTTTGGGGCCAAATCAAACATTTCGAATGATAAATTGTTTGTTATAGATATGTAGTATCAGTTTTGAAAGAGGAACCAAAGGCTACATTAAACTCAAACGCACAAAATTAAGTACTCAACGGGACAAAATAAAACCATTTCCCCGGGAAATCATTTTAAATCCAGTAATCACGTGAAAATTTGCCACGTCACGTCGCACCCCGAAATCGGCATCCTTTAAATATTAAACAGGTTGACTGCCTGATAAAACAGCTGGAAATATAGGGGTGCCTCAGAGAAAACAAAATGTTCTTAACACTAATTAAAATATATTTTCGTCAATTGCTACGGACGATTTTTCTTAGACATCTGTAAGGATGCCCCTAGAATGAAGCGAAGATGAGCAAAAAAACATATCACTACGCTTGCAGAAGCGCATGAATTGTTTTTCTTGCTAGCAGAAAAGCTAGCCGGAAATCATTGAGCTGAAATTTTATATGTAGGAAGCTGAATGAAACAGACAGTCGCAGGATGGATAACGAACTTTCTTATTCAGTATAATATTAGTAGGGTAGTAAAACAAAATATGGGCTCGTCACCCTCAAGACTTATTTTGGTGCAATAAAATTTTTTTAGCTCTACATCACTGCGTACTGTTTCTTATCTTACAGTTCTGTTCTCTTTAACAGTGTGGAACTGTGTCTGATAGATGGCAATAGGCTCGCCTCTAATTACACTAAAAACAAGTCTGGCGAAACGTCACCCACGTTTCGCCTGACTTGTTTTAGTGTAATTAACTTAGACACTTCTGCCTACTTCTACGGGGAATAACGGCGTGACGATTTGTTATGTTAACGCATGGTCTGCGTGACACCCCTACCTGGCATGGTGACTGTTTGGCGGATAATCCTGATTTCTTCAATCCTGAGTCGGCACAGGGGCCGCTCTGTTCAGACGACCCGGCGTCGCTCCAGCTCGGATTAGACGCGCGAATTAACTCGCGATCGCTTCCACTCAAAAGGAGTGATTGCAACGAAATCAGCGCCGACAGACCGTTTTGTCACACTTTGTTTTATTTCAGATTGAAATGTAGTGATTTGACATTATTTTGTAAAAGTTATCGAAGAAACGTGATAAGCATTATGATTATTTAATTTTATTTACTTAGGTTTTCTTTACTTTTATTTATCTTAAATTAAAAAAGAATACCCTGTCAAATTCATAACTATTGCCAGTCAAAATAATATCAAATATATATTTGTAGTGTGTTGTTAATAAAACACTAAATGAAATGACAACTTTATAATTAGATGAACTTTTTTTAGCCAGTGGTTTATTCACAAAATATTACAGTCTACTATTACTCAACTCAAAGCACTAAATTAATCTAAAAGCTATTGAAGACCCACAGACAGTTCAAATGCAGCCCACCACCATTTGGCAGCGTGTGCAGCATGCTGGCAGCAATGCCCTGATGGAATGCAATGCTTATTCGTTGAGCCAAATAAGTGCCAGCATATCAAGTCAATCAAGTAATAGTTGATTGACTCTATATGTGCTAGTAGTAATGCTTATTTCGGGCACGCGTCGCATCCATTGGTTGCAAAAAGTGCTTTTAACATGTCCCGTTGAAACTCATTTTCTAGTTTTATATAGACGATCTGCGCTCTGACCAAATACACACCAACAACACTAATCACCAAGTCTATAACCATAGTTATTGTGCAACGTTGTTATAATATAGGTTCTCGTACATTGCCCCGTTGCCTCGTCGTGTCCGTAGGACTAACGACGGTCGATACGTTACTGCGTAGCGCGTTATTGCAGAAAACGTTATCTTTCAACGTTATGAACAATTTGACATAATCGTGTCATTTTCCCTAGTAACGATCTGTTTCTCTATAACGTACTTTCAAAAGATTTTAAAAGACTTGTTTGCAACAATATTTGTGGTGCTACGTTTCACTACTACTACCATTCGGAGATATCCATAGATGAAGTGCTCGTAGCGAAGTTTGCTTAGCGGTTCTTATCAGCAAAGCTGAGCAACGTCCGCCACGGTCATGAGTTGGATGGGTGACCGCTGGTGACATTACTACTGAGCGCTTCCGTGCTTCGGAGGGCACGTTAAGCCGTCGGTCCCGGTTGTTCTCTTAGGATGGCAGTCGTTACAGCATGGTGGTAGGGCATTATGCGAATTCCCGCCTGGCTATCTACCACCCTCAAGTTGAAACTCGCCAAGCACTTAACGGTGTGTTCCGGCAGCTGTCCTTGAGAGCCAGTAATTCTAGGTTAGCCTGAATAACATCTTCGACCACATCATCGCTCTTACCATCAGTTGAGATAGAGGTCAAATGCATAAAAATGGCATATTTTTTTTTTATTTTGTGTCCTTAGATCATAAATGTTGCAGTATTTAATTGGTTTACTTACTTATGAAATGTAACAACATATTCAGACAGCTGAAGTAAAGAAAAAAACTCCAATCCAAACTGTTGAGTTTGGCTGTATAGTTTGTGGCGACATTGCGGTAGCTACATTTTCCGTGATTAAAACTGTTGCCAAAACATGTTGCATTTGAGGCAAAATGAAGGAGTTTGTTATTTAATCAATTTTTTCACTGCAATTTGACAAATTTAAAATTATTTCAAAATTGTGACATTTTATCATTTTGTGATAGTAACGGCCTTATATTTTTTTAACGTACTTAAATAGTATAATATTAGTATCCGCGTATAATTAAACCCTATAATTGAGTTATTCATAATTTTACTATCGCAGGATAAAATCTGCGATGATATTTCAACGTTGTTACAAGCACCATGATCACGGGACGAGTCTAAGTAATATATTGGAATTGATTCATAAAATATTATGAACAATATTAAGTATACATATCCTTAGAATAGTATCGCCAAAGCCGTATTTTGCAGCTGCATGTTATGTTTCAGGACGTGTGGGTCTCGGACGAGCCAAGTCGCGGCTCTCAAAGCAATTCCTAAAAAAGACCCGCCTCAAAGGTACGTCAGTAGAGGGCGCTAGTCTTTCTTGTGTGCTGTTCATTTTTTGGGGCTCTGTGACCAGCTCCATAGTTTGTTGGGGAATTTCTGTGTGTGTGTTTTTATACAGTTTATTTTTATTGTTAAAACTGACGTGGTTTTTTTATACATTGAAGTGGCTTATTACGTAAGTATTCTACAATACATATTGATTTTTTATATTTTATACGTAGATATTATTATACCATGGCTTCTCATAAATATAATGTAAATATTTGGGCTTATTTTATGGTGTTTTTATACCTCTATTGATATATTTAGTATTTGATTATAAATAATCAGCTTTTTTAAAGATAAGTATTCTGTCTTCATTCTTTTTTTAAATATTTGTACAAAGATTTGTTATAATATATGTCTTGTCGCTTTCCGCCGCAGCCTGTTCCAAATACGTGGCGGAAGCATACGTTGTGGCAAGCGTCGCGCGTCGCCTTAGAACGGTTATTGTATATTTTAATGAAAAATCAACTTTTTGGCAAAACGTGGGTGCTTAGATACATGCGACTATCTATATATAAAGGCGTGATGGTGTGTTTATACTTGTATACCGTGGTTTGACAAGAAAAACTCACTAAGTACAGTTTTTGGAAAAAATGACTTTGTCTTTCACTAAGTTCATTATTTTTCTTAAATCTTTGCTAAGAAAAAGTCATTAAGCTAATAAGTCATCGTATTCAAGTACTAAAAAAGCAAAAACCTCATTATCTACACATGTTACCAAACTTACCGGCAGGTAAAATTCATTAATACAGCTATTAATGTTTCTAATAACTTAGGTGCCTATGATTATGCCACATGGATATAGGTACCTAAGACGACGCAAACCGCGTGCCAATAAAACCATTGCTGATAAAATTTCTTTGGTAAAAAAACATAGAAAACTATATTTCTCAGTATTGGAAGTTGGTTCCATTTTTCTTATGAAAAATATTTTTCTTACTCTTTTTAGTGATAAATAATGCTTGTAAGATCATTTACTCGCCTAAAATAGTTGTCATCGTTGACAACAGCATATACCATTAAATAATCCAGATATGCGAATACATACACTATAACTTATAAACTACTCCACCGATTTTGATGAAATTTATACGGGACCACCTCGGCGGTATACCCTTGAAAATAAAATATAATTTTGAGAGTCGGTCCGCAAATGGGGTAGGAATCGGTGTACATACATACAGTCGAACTTAGAACCTCCTTTTTTTGAAAATCGGTTAACGATAATATCAAAATTACAAATTTACGAGAGAAATAATTAAGTCATGTGCGGGATTTGAAGCTGAACTATAGATGTCGCTCCATCCCAATACGATGGCTAAAGAACGATAGGAAAAATTTTAGTGACTCATTGTCATTTTAGCCCAATTGGTCAGAGCATACCCCGGCTAAAGGGGTGGATGGACGCGAGTTAGAATTCCTCACATGACTTACATTTTTCCTATCGTAAATTTGTCATGTAATCCGCAGAGCATGCGTTATTGCAAACATAAAAATATCAAAAATAAGATTACAGTCACTTTTCTTTAAATAAACGAACATATTTGAAAAAAAAACAGAGTTGATTATGTCATTAAATACCCACATAATTCAATTTGATCATAATTGAAGGCAGGTAAAAACATTAAGTACATTTTTTTTAAATTACAATGACATTACTTATATTTTTAACAAATGATATGTATGGTGGTTTAGAATAACTATTATTCTATTACCAAACACAATTTTAGATCACTAATGCTCAAGACTGAATTTTGAAGTAAAAATCTATTTAAAAACTCATTATCTCTAATGAACACTTAGTGCAGTTAGTGAATTTTACTTGTCAACCCACGATATGTATGTTTATATATTTTACTATCATAGATTGTAGATTCCGGTTAATAAGTAGGTACTCTGTAATCTGTATCTGTAACAGCCGGTATTTGCCATAATCCCCACGCTTGGCAGGCGTCTCGGGGATCGTAGTGTAAGTTGGCAGTTCTTTAGAAGGCGCTGCTGCCCACCGTCTAGTATTTTTCCCTTAGTCGCCTCTTACGACACCCACGGGATGATATGGGGAGGTGCAAATCTGATCCGGCACCCCACGGGACTGTAAGTAGGTACTAATATTGGTAATTTCTCGTATTTCAAATTTTCATATTTCGATTAGGATATATTCATAATGGTACGAAGTGACGAGACGATCGACCATGTACACCCGCCTTATGAACTGCTCACGGTTCCGAACTAGCAAACAGGACCCTGTCAATAAGTACACGTTGAAGAATTGCACGAAAATTAAAGAAAACTATATTATTCATGTCTAAGAAAAGTGAAAGTTAAGAACACAAAAAAAGTTTTTTTTGCTCTATAGTAAAAACCTAAACTCAAACATGTTAATATTCTAATACACAAATTAATATGTAAGTACACTAAATTTAAGAACTAATAATAATAGCCACTAAAAAGTTGGTCGGACTACAGAAAAATAACAAACTTTCCGTTATAAAATACAACAAATATATTGTATATTGTTACGGATACCTCGGTGAGCGAGTCTAACCAGCACTTGGCTGATTTTTATAATGTAAAAAACAATTCGTTAAATCAACGGTTGAAAACCGTTGATTTAACGAATTGTTTTTTACTTTGACACTTCCAGTAGTTTGATAAGTAACATTTGGTTGTATCTACCCATCAATATTTGAGTCTATCAATATAAAAAAGTTTTACTAAATAACAAACAAACGGTTATTCTTTTTAAAATTAGCAATTAACATAGATAAAATCAAAAACAAAACAGATAAACTTTGCACACGTTCTGGTTTAGTTTTCCTTTAAAAACTAGTTTTGCGCTCTCAATATTTTCTCCAAAAGCAAAGTCACATTGAATCCACATGCACTTACAATGAATGTTCAAACGCGTTGAATAATTCAAGTTGCAGCTGTCCCAACCCAGCCCAGCACATGCACCACGTGCATGTTATATCGGAACTCTACGAAAATGTAACGTATTATTACCTAATCTTATCTGCTCTATGACTCTTAAAATTAATATTTGTTTTATGTTCTTTGGATGTTAAAAAAATAAAAACGTTTATTATAAGAATACTTAAAGATACTTAAAGAGACTGTTCGTATTTAATGCAGTAGCTTTTTATTTAAATAAATCAAATTAACCAAGTCAAATACAGTCAAATTCCTAAAATCGAAGAATAGAGTATTGTGTGCGGGAATACTTACAAGATTTCGATATAAAGGCATACGACAAACACATAATTTCAACAAGTCTTGTTAACTTCTTGGTGAATAAATTTAAAGATATAATTTAATGGTTATCTATATATATTTTGATTCCTTAAGTAATGTATGATATATCTATTAACCAGTTTATATAAAATTCATCCTATAATAATTTTATCAAGCGGGTAGTTTATTAACTAAGGAGCTATTTATATATGCTACTGTAACTTGTTTTGTGTGTTTGCTTGTTCTAATTACTAATAAATAATAATAATTCCATACCATTTTACTTGAATCTGTATTTTTTATGTACAAGACATCTGTAGAGACTCTCTAATACGGTTTAATTCTTAACCGTATTAGAGAGACCCCAGCAATGTTTGTGAATAAATGGAGCAATGTTCTCATAGCCCAAAGCGCTCCCTTACCTATATATATACCCCCCGGATACCCATCCGAAGAGAAATATCACAAAATAAATATTTTTGAAGCAGTGCCAGCCCAGGAGCAGTGACTGGACCGCCACGTAAAAGGTCTAAGGTAGGAATCACATTGTAGAAAATTCTGTGAATGCCCACCTGGCTGACTTCCTTAATTAAAGAGATCTTCGCAAAGCCTCACGCAAGTGCTGGTGCGTTCTGGCAGGTGTCCTTAAGTAAATCGCTATTCTAGTATAATTAAACCTTTTACCATCCTTACCAAATAATCACTTATCATCAAGTGAGATTGTGTCCAAAGGTTGACCTACGAGTATATCAATAATAAAAAAGATACTTAAGTATGTATAAAGAAACAACACAGTTCACCATATAACGAAAACCAAAACAGTGCTGAGAATAAGTGCAGCTTTATAAAGCTCAGAGAACTCTCTTCATCTGGAGAGAAATACTTGGTTAAGATATCACTAGAGCGGTTATTTTGTGAACTTACAGTACGATCGGGTTTTATTATTTCCTGTTCGTTTCCGAAATACCTATATAACAAAAATTGCGCATAATGTGATACTTTTCAATAATTTATGTCGCAATATTTCACCGTATCTTAAAATAAATCCTTACATTATTTCACTGTTAAATTTCCTACAATTTACTGACGGTTGGAAATAAATCACACCTTTCCCTATCCTTATCTAAGGTCTTTATCATTGCCACATCATAAACTGTTCAGTGCCTCTTAGATTGGGGACTCTTTTGTATCTTATCAGGGAACTTTGTCGTTTTACCCCAAACTTGGAGTAAATTACGGTCTGACCATAATTATCTCAATTTTATCGATTGCTTGCTAAAGTTTTAGGAAATTAAGATTTTAGACGTTGATTAGAGGCGATAATGTCATTATTTTGAAAGTTGGTTCGTTAAGTTAAATTAACAGGTTAATGAAGACACTTTTATTATAATAAATCTAAGAAGGTATTAATTAAAATTTGTCTTTACAATATTTTAAATTTAAAGATCAATTATTGACGATCCTTTCAGCATCAGACTCGTTTAATATCTTTTCGTGGATAGTAAATAGTCTGACATACAAATTTTAATGTTGTCTTAGGTTTTCGCGATTGTTACGCGTAGTAATTAAACAACTTTAAATGGTTTTAATCGAGCCACGACCACGATCACTGCAAAGTGTTTGAAACGTATATACGCGATTTAAAGTTGTTTAATTACTATTCAAACTTTAGTCTTTAAAAAATGTGTAATTCACTGGTACATAGTAGATATAGCAGGTATATTAATGTTAAAGGTTTCCATACCCAAAGGCAAAGTAGAGTTTTTATGTCACACTTCTGTCTGTATTTGTGTATATAAGTAGTTAAATGAACGATTAGATTATGTGCTAAACCTAGACCCTAATCTGAATATTGTGTACATTTAATTATATTTTTATGTAAATATGCAGCGTGATCAGTTTCCAATATATCATGTTGGGCATCAAAATCCGCTGGTATAATTAGCTGGATAGAAGGGGACCATTGATGGGCTTTACTACTTTTTTTACGTATTTAAAGAAATTTGAATAACTTAAATTGGTTTTGATGGAGTTCAATGTGGATGGACATAATGTCCGAAACAACAAACATTCAATTGATATATATAGATGATGCTTTACTATAGAACACGTTGTGTTTTAAAACATAAAACAATCTTAATTGTAACATATTAGGAGAGGGAGTGATAGGGGTCCAAATGTATGTACTACTTATCAGCTCAAAACTTCTTGAATCTTAGTGAGCACTACAATGAAGCTATAAGTTTAATAGATCTCGTGGCCACCAATATGGAGAGTGTGAAAACTGTTGAGTGTGCATGCTCAAGGTGTCTTGGTCAGCCTCAACCAACCAGAGAGCCCTATGAAATACCAACAATTTGCCATACACTTTTGCCATCAAACAAAACATGCACAGAAGCAGCGCAGAGAGAGAATCAGAGTATCACCACTAACCAGGATATGGTTACGAAGGTTTTGGTATTTTCAGATGCAATAGGCAAAAATTTTGATTTATTACTTGGTAATTCACTGCTCGGTTGAAAATTACTGCATGCCTGGTGCTTCTTATGCACAGATTGAGAAGAAAATTATGGCTTCTGAAATTGATAGGAATACCATAGTTATTGTGTACTTAGGCCAAAGTTTATATATTGACATGAAATAGATAATAGCAAATGTTACCTCATTGATAAGCCTCAGTGCATTTAAAATCATGTTATGTGCTTTTCCTTATTCAGAGGCACTGACTAAAAACCAGAATGAGCATATTCATTCATTAAATACTGTATTATTTAATATGTATATGTGTGTATTTAATATGATATGTCGTCATAGTGACAAACTTTTATTTTTTGACTGTAATAAATTTATTACTAATTTATTACTAAATTTATGTTGACTCGGGATAGGATGTACCTACCTAAGAAATATAAGAATCTGATTGCTACTTTGGTAGCTTATAATATTGAGTCGGTTATAGGAATTATAACCAAGTCTTCTATTGACGCTACAGATTTTAGTACATGTACTAATACTAATGTTGAGTGAAACTATTTAAACTTGTAAGTCCGACAACAGGGAAGTGTTTTGACATGTACTACCAAAATATAAATCGCTTCCCTAGAAAAATACTTGAAATTGAAATGTTCTTAGATAAATATCCTTTTGATATATTATGCTTCTCTGAAACATGGCTAAGAGCAGATACAATGTTATTTTATGTTAAGAATTTTAGTGTAGGCAGTGCATTTAACAGATCATCTGCAGAAGGAGGAGGGTGTATTATTCTTGTAAAAAAAACATTTAAAATTTAAAGAACGCCATGACTTAGTCAGATGTTCTGTCGAACGTGTCTGTGAGGTTGCTTGTGTGGAGGTGGACAGGCATATTGTGTTGTGTGTATATCGACCACCAACAGATGAAGGTCGTGCTCAAAATTTTGCAGATTTTTTATCCACTACTAGCTTTACGGACGTGGCTCCGTCCGCGCGTACTTCGGTTATCGCGCAAAAACATTAACCTCTTTTTGCGCAGTTGGATAAAAACTATCCTATGTTTTTTCCCGGGTCTCAAAATATTTCCATACCAAATTTCATTCAAATCGGTCCAGTAGTTTTGGCGTGAAAGCGTAACAGACAGACAGACAGACAGAAGTACTTTCGCATTTATAATATTAGTACTGATGGAAAGTATACTGCAGAAAATCTCTAAATGCGGATACCCATATGTGTATGTGGTGATTTTAATGTAGATATTTTAATGAATTCTAAAAATAAGACTGATCTTATTTCATTATTTAAGTAATTTAATTTGAAAGTTCTGTTCTGTGAGCCCACTAGGATAACAGACACTTCATCTACCTGTACAGACAATATATACTCAAACTGTAAGATTAAAGAAAAGTTAATATTGAAAGGTCTGATCATGAAGGCCTTGCGATAAAATTTGATGGAAATAGAGAAACAGAGAGGTATGAAGTTGAACATAGGCCGTTAACAACCAGTAGGCTAAACATTCTCAGTACCAACATAGAAGCTAAGCTTGGTATAGGTAACAAGATTTTCTCACTGTGACCCGAATGACATCTACTTTCTATTTCTGCGATATTGTTTTATTCGCAGATGATACCTCTCCGATTTTTAAAGTAGATAGGAAAGATAGTGAACTCATTCATGTAAATAATGTGTTATCTATGATCTCTGAATGGTTCGCCGCTAATAATGTTCTCTTATTGTAAACACATCTTATACGATTGTATTATATTGTAAACACATTGTTAAAAGACGTTTAAAAGAATGGCCCCGAGTTTCTTGCCCGTTCTTCTCGCAATGGCTCTATACATTTTTTTGCTGAACGTGGCAGTACAATGTAGAATATTTCAATACTAAAATTTGTAATTGATCTTCATAAGAGCGTCGTAGACGCCTAAATTGCATAAATAATTTTGAATTTGAATTTTTGAATTTAGATTTGTAAGAACCGTCGTGCGATTAATTTTATATCACTCAGGGTAGGGTTTTGGAGGTCACCATATATATATATATTTTATACACCTACTTTGATGTTGTCGTTAGAAAAAATAATCAAGTATTATAATTGTAATTGAAATGACGACCGACCAGTCATATAAATGTGCAATGTCACGATTCATGTTAATTTAAATTTCACTTTTGGTTCATCGTCAGCATTCAAAAAACTGCTGTTTAAGAATTCTTCCCCCATTAGATGGGTTTTGTCATAATCTCCACGCTTGGCAGGCGTCTTGTAGAACGAAGTATAAGATGACAGTTTTTAAGAAGGTACTGCTGCATACCTCCTGTTTTTTAACTTGATTGTGTCGTATGTTGACAGTCGTCAAGCTGCGAGGATATTGTGTGTGTTTACACACAATATCCTCTGATATAAACTCAAAGTCAGTTCTATTTCCAGGTATTCAGTGGTTGATGTAGTTTACAGTAGGTACACGTTGTGCTTCGATGACTGGACGCCAAATATTTGCTTTCCTATCGAACCCGCTCGTGCCTACAGCTCCAGCTTTAACTGTATCTAAATATTACATGTTGCGACCAGAATTTCGAAATCGTACATAAAGTTAAAATATTTTTATTTATTGGTTATTATTCGAAAAGGCAGTAAAGAAAAGCAGACAAAGTCAGTCTGGTGTTAAACAAAGTACCGCCGCTTATAAACTACTGCAACGTCATGGGCGTCATGGCTCAGGGGTCGTTCTGGTGTTTCGGCGGCCTGCAGAAGAATTTATAGACACAATTTTTAAAACGTTCTTAACATTGCGGAAACACCTTCGGAGGAAGTTTATTCCACATCTTGCAGATGTTCAAAAGCAAATATCAATAGAGTCGGACTGTTTGGGTTTTCGAGTTTTGCAGGTTGTGAGGCAATTTGGTTATGACGAAAAATAAATAGTTCAAACTACTTTTTATTACGGACAGGTTAGCTTTTGAACACTTTACAAAGGAGGTGCCACTATCTCACCTGTTGGTAATCGATTATGAGGTAAAAAAAAGTAGCTAAACCTTGAATTGAAATCTGGCTCTCGAGGATGAACATAGCGTTGTGCACTAAGAATGTGCCGAAAATGCACGAAAACGCAAGCACTGCAGAAAATGTCACGAGTGGTCACTTATCCAAGTCCTGACCATATAGGTAGTTGATCGATTGAGATCGTCTATGCAAGCCCCGCTACGAGCGGTCCAAAATACATATATTAAAACATTACAGATTCATTTTATCACCATTATCCCAATATTGTTATTGACTTTGCGCTAAAAGTAATCAAGGATCTGCTACCGTCAACAATGCCAACATTACCAATGTCGATATTTCTTCCTTATTTCAAAGGAATCAAATTACTTCCGTTGGCATTTAAATGACATCGCGATGGTCGTTATCATCACAATGGATAGAATAAATAAGTTAATGATGTTTGTATAAATTACACTATGTGCTGCCGGTGAATACATCCGTGTGGGAATTCGCAATATTTTTGTTCCTTTCTTGAAAAGTTAGAAAGTCATGGTTCAGTAACGAAATTTTTATATGTATACGTATGTATTTGGTGAATATACAATACAATACAAAAACTCTTTATTGTTTACCAAGCTAATTTACACTTAAGAGTAATTAACATACGTATACTTAGGTAGTACAATGGGCGGTCTTATCGCTATGTAGCGATTTCTTTCAGACATATCGTCATGAATATACCGTCGAGTAAATCAGATTTCAAAAACATTAAGGTCTCCACGTAAAATGTATACACATTTGGTACAAGTAAGTACACTTTTTTTAAATTAATTAATAAGGTGCACTTTTTTTAAATTAAGTAATTTGGGGACTGTAAGGCAAGAAAATAACTTACCATGAGAGTGAAATGGCGTTAGCGTTCTAAATATAAATTTCTACCACATCTAAAAACTGTTAATTACATATAATTTTCAAAACTTTTACGAAACAAAAATGAAAAACGTTCGTGGAAAAACTTATGGGGTTTTTACCTATATAATAAAATATTTAATTACAATAAATGCCACAATACACAGAAAGCTTAACTCAACAGAATGTTCAATGTAAAATATATTTCCAATAAAAGTTAATTTTTTCATATTCAATATGGGAAGTTATTGCCAAAATGAATATATTTTCCCTCCAAATATTTGCTTTCGCGTATTTGCGAGCAAATATGGCAGTTAAATATATTCAACTTGATAAATACTCGACGAAAATAAATAGAGCATGCATAACGAATATGGCGGAAGGGCTCAACGAGTTGCAATGGACGTTGGGACAAGTCACAGTATAGAATAGAATAGAATAGAAAACTCTTTATTGTTACACCACTTTAGAAATATAAAAGTTTACACATTAAATTATAATAACATAGTGTTACAATGGGCGGCCTTATCACTAAAAGTGATCTCTACCAGGCAACCTTAGGATGGAGTTGAACGAATAAAACAATAGAGGCGGGTGTAGTCCAAATACATAATCAAATTTCATAAAAACATTTTAAAATAAAACGTATTTTAGTGTAATTTCTAAACAAATATATAAAAAATAGCATACATATAGGTTTTATAATAATTAAACAATTACAATTATAAAAATATATATTATATTAATATATATAAACATATACATAGCAACATACATAAATAGATAATGATATATACATATACCTATAAATTATATAAAAATATAGTACATATTATAATATTATCTCATATATAGCATAGAAATTGACAAAAATATAGTGCAAAATTAATTGGACAAATAAAACCTTTTAACTTGATCCTTGAACATATTGAGAGTCGGTGCTTGTCTGATTGATACAGGAAGAGAATTCCACAAGCGGGCAGCCTGAATAGTGAAGGATTTGCTATAAAACGAACTCGTATGGGGATGGATTTCAAGTGTGAGATTTTCGGATGACCTTAACGTGTATGAAGAACAGTGAAGGAAATCGAAGCGTTCCTTGAGATAGCGCGGGGATGTAGGACTGAACAATATATTGTAAAGGAGACTGAGAATATGAGCATTCCGGCGAAAACGTATATTCAGCCAATTGATAGCTTAGAACGAAACTGAGATACGTGATCATATTTGCGTAAACCAAATATGAATCTAATCCAAAAATTTTGAAGACGCTCAAGTTTATCTAGCTGTTCCTCCGTGAGATCTAGATAGCAGGCATCAGCGTAGTCAAGAATAGGAAGTAAAAGAGATTGAGCTAATGCAATTTTAGTGGCTGTTGGAAGAAAGTTGCGCAACCTTTTTAAGGATCCTGCTGCGGCAAATAGCTTGCGACTGGTGATTTGTAGCTGTTGATCCCACCTCATATAGCGATCCATTGTTATTCCAAGATTCTTGACAGAGCTACTAAAGGGTAGCAATACCACCAAAGAAAACTTGAGGAAGTAATGTCCAGTCTATTGTAGACAGCAATCTTGAGCTACCAATTACTATTGTTTGTGTCTTAATGGTATTTACTTGTAACCCAAAAGAATTGCTCCATTTAGCTATGGCATGGTCAAAGATTTCTGCAATATTGTTTTATTCGCCGATGATACCTCTCTGATTTTTAAAGTAGATAGGAAAGATAGTGAACTCATTCATGTAAATAATGTGTTATCTATGATCTCTGAATGGTTCGCCGCTAATAATCTTCTCCTAAATTCAAAAAAGACCAAATGTTTAAAGTTTTCTTTACCAAATGTTCCTTATGTTGAACCAAACATTAAGCTTGGCTTAGATAAACTCTCTATTGACAAAGCGACAGTCTTTCTGGGAATCAAAGTGGACTCAACTTTACAGTGGGATCCACATATACATGATCTAGCCGGAAGACTTAGTTCTGCTGCATATGCAGTTTGTAAGATAAGACAGTTAACAGACGTAGCTACTGCACGGTTAGTTTATTTCGCGTACTTCCACAGTATTATGTCGTATGGTGTATTGCTGTGGGGAGCTGCTGCTGAGATGGAAACAATCTTTATCTTACAAAAGCGTGCAATTCGAGCCATATATTAAATGGATCCTATGGAATCTCTAAGGGATCTTTTTAAAGAAATTGATATATTAACTTTACCGAGTCTGTATATATTTGAAAATATTATGTATGTTCGGAAAAATTTGAGTAAATTTAAATTAAACAGTGACAACCACAATTACAACACTAGGAACAAATATAAATTAACGGTACCGTGTTTTAGATTAGCAAAGACAAATAAAAGATCCTTTTTAGGTAATTGTGTGCGGTTTTATAATAAAATTCCCGAACATATTACAATGCTCACAGAAGGAAAATTCAAATTACACGTGAAAAACATTTTGATTAAGAAATCCTACTACACAGTTTGTGATTACTTAAACGACAAAAATGCTTGGAAAATTCCACCTCTGCCAAGCCATCACCTGTCTCCTACGTAATTTAAACAAATATTGTAATAATTGTATTATATTGTTTATAACAAATTGTAAACAGACGTTTAAAAGAATGGCCCCGAGTTTCTTGCCCGTTCTTCTCGCAGTGGCTCTATAAATTTTTTTGCTGAACGTGGCAGTACAATGTAGAATATTTCAATATTAAAGTTTGTAATAATTGACCTTCATAAGAGCGTCGTAGACACCTAAATTGAATAAATGATTTTGAATTTGAATATACGATCAAGATCAGCATTAACAGTCTGAATTGCTTCAGATAGTTTATTCACTGGTGCCTTAGAATAAATCTGTAGATCGTCTGCATATAGGTGGTAGGAAGAAGTGAGGTTGTGAGAAATGGAATTAATAAACAAAGCAAACAATAAAGGAGATAAGACGCCACCTTGCGGGACGCCTGCTGACGTGTACACCACAAAGAGTATTTATCTTCAAGGCGAACACGCTGCCTGCGCCCGTACAGATAACTGTGAAACCAATCAACTACCGTTGGAAAAATGTTAATTGAGCGAAGGAGAGCAAGAAGAATGTCAAAATTAACAGTGTTAAAGGCGTTGCTAAAATCTAATAGAGTTAATACGGTAAGTTGGCCGTTGTCCATTCCAAGACGGATATCATCAGTAATTTTGATGAGAGTAGTTACAGTGCTATGCCCAGGTCGAAAGCCAGATTGAAAAGAGTTTAAGAGATTGTGACTAGATAAGAATTTGCTAATTTGGTTGTAGATAAGACGCTCGAAAACTTTTGACAGGAATGGAACGATAGAAATGGGTCGATAATGGGAATAAGATTTAGGGTTTGATTTTTTAGCCAAGGGAATGATTTGAGCGTCTTTCCAAATTGAGGGAAATACTCCATCAGAGACAGAGTTATTAAAAATGTGGCAGAGAACAGGAAGTATAACATCTAAGATGGGCATAACCATGTTACGACTTATGCCATCAACACCAACAGCATTGGAAGTGATTGAAATTACGCTCTTCTTAACATCACAAGCGGATAGTTGATTAAAAATAAATGGAGAATGATCGGAAGTCGGTAAAGTTGAAAGATAATGTAAGGTATTGTTTTTATCTGAGATGTTAATATCAGATGACGAAGAGAAATGTTGGTTGAGAGAATTGATATTTATATACACACGTTATATATTTTTTTGAACCGGCGGTATGCCTTTATTAAACAAAATATTATGAACTATATACAACACTACAGCTACTACAATAAAAGCATTTAGACAACCTATATGTCATAGCAGGCTCATAGGCAGTCCAAATGCTCCAGCCCACTCCCAGTTGGCAGCGTGCCCAGCATGCTGGCAGCATTGCCCCGTTGAATTGCAATGCTTATTCGTTGAGCCAAATATGTGCCAGCATTTTGATCACGCGTCGCGTCGACCAAGCGCTCAGATAAGTTTTGGAAAATACGATGAGCTCCCGGTCCCCACGGACCGGGTTATATTGTTTATATGTTCGATCGAATTAATTAAGGATTAATCTAAAATATCATTATAAATGTTTTTAGTTTTAGTTTAGGGAGGACATAGATGCTGGCTACCGCCTGTGCGGTCGTCCAGCTCCACCGGGTTTTGGGCGAGGGCCTGGCCCTACAATAGCCCGGGACGGGCGTAGAAGGCGAAAAGCGCTTTCTACCTCCGTCTCCTGCGGACGCCGAAAACGTACCGCTACTATAGGAGGGGTTGACAGCGAGCTCAAGGGCACCACTGTGGTTCGGACCTCGGCTTGTCTCGCTGTCGAGAGACATGGGGGGGATCGGAGCAAAATGCCTCTGTGCAACTGCAGTGTTGCACAATTGGGCCCTACTGAATAATACTCTTTGACTATTTGGAGAGCAATTTATCGTGACCTTGTTTTTGCCTCGAGCTCGCCGGCGAGCTCGGTGTTTGATTGTGTGACCTCTGATTACCTCACACCTGGGGATTTTACCTCGACGACTTGCGGATAACGCTAAAGCTGCCAACGTAATGGCTGCGATGGGGTCATCCGGGTCGTCTAATACCTGCCGTGGTCGGCGACGGGGGGGTTTGAAAAATGGGATAGAAGAGGCAGTCGAGTAGTTCGATGCCTGGACAACCAATGGGTTCGGGTGGTGGGGCGCTCGATCAAAGTATCGGCGGGCGCAGTCCTTATTGAACTGCGCTAGAGAGGGAAGGTTTAAGTCGCAATGCAACTCGGTGTTCCGGATATACCACGGGGCGCCGGTTGCATTACGAAGAAAACGGTTTTGGATGACTTGAAGTTTATGAAGGTGGGCCTCACTAGCATGACTAAACACTACTGATGCGTAAGTCATGATGGGGCGGATGCAGGCAGTGTAAAGTGTCTTCTTATTACTAAGAGACATTTTACTCTCTTTGCGAAGTAGGGGACCAAGGCGACCCATTATGAAGGCCGCTCTGTTACGGACGGTTGTTATGTGATCGTTAAAGGTGAGATGACGATCAAGGGTGACTCCGAGGTATTTTGTTCTAGGAACCCAGGGAATGGGTTCGTCGAACAAAATAAGCGGTTTCGGGTAAGGGGAGCGTGTCTTCTCAGTAAAGCACATAGCTGTGCTTTTAGCTGGGTTGACCGCGATGCGCCATTTTCGGAACCAGTCACATTTGCACATTTCCAGGTGTCTGGGAATAAGCAGTGGCTCATAGCAGCATTGAAGATGCTGACTAAGAGATGGATGAGAGGAGGAGAGAGGGTTTTAAGAACCCTGTTGGAGATGCCATCGGCACCGGGGGATTTGCGCGGTCGGAGGGCCTTGATCAGTCTCTCCACCTCAGCGTAAGTCGCTAAGGTGATTGGTGGGAGTTCAGAGGTGACCACAGAGCTTTTACGTTCGACTTCAGCATCCACCGAATCGAGGTGAGCTTGGTCAACGTGATCTACGTTAGGGGAACACTGAGCCTCTAGGCTATCAGCTAGGCACTCAGCTTTGTCTTCGTCAAAGAACGCTGGGACTAGTGGGACTGGTCTGTATAAGGGAGGCATGTCGTTATGGTTACTTCCTTTCAAGCCTCGCGCCAAGTCCCAGTAAGCATGGTGGCTTGGCACGAGGTTTGAAAGTTTATCGCCCCATTGTTGATCACGCAACTCAGACATGCGACTTTGAACCATGCGTTCAAAGTGGCGTTTCTTAGTTTTGTTCTCTTTACTGGGGTAAGAGTCGTAATGTCGGGTCACTGCTTTACTCTCCGTCACCAATCGTCTCACATCCGCTGGAATGACAAGGCGCCGGTCGTCCGGCACTATGACCTCCTTTGCGGATGCACCTACTACGGTGGAGAGGTGATTGGTGAACGAATCGATCGCAAGGGTTACGTCATCTTTTGTCAGGATGTCGTCAGGGATCTTGTCTAGGTCCGGTGAACTGATAGCCTTTAGGGCATCGCCTACTTGCTTCCAGTTCACTATCGTCTTAGTGGGGCGGGGGAGGTCAGTCGTTGGGTCGGGACCTAGTCGCAGTATAATGGGTCGGTGGTCAGAGTGAAGCTCGTGAACCACTTCTATGGAGCGTAACCGGAGTGTTACGCCTCTGAATAGTGCCATGTCAAGCAAGTCAGATCGGTGGTCTTCCATATAAGGGTAGTGAGTGGGCTCAGTGGGCGCAATTATGTCAAAGTTAAGTTCTGCGATTAGGTTTTCAAGTGCAATACCTCTGGGATTGTTGACGTTACAATTCCATAGGATGTGCTTACTGTTGAAGTCGCCAATCAGAATGACGGCGCTTCCTAATGAGAATAGGGCTTCTAAGTCAGCTCGGACGATCGGCTTTTTGCAAGCTTGGTAACAGGATGCTATGACTATAGGTTGATGACCAGTCATAGCTAGGAGGCAACAAGATGCTTCCATATTAACAAGAGTCGGGGTAGGTAGGGGAATGCAGTGCAGGGACCTTTTGTAATAGATAAGAGTGCCTCCCCCACGGGAGTTCACTCTATCATCACGTACCGTTCTGTAATTGGCAAACCTAGGGTTCGCCTTCCCCGGTTTTAGAAAGGTTTCCTGCACGCATATGATATCGATAAGGTGGGTACAACAAAAGTCGTGGACGAGGTCACGTTGTCTGAAGAGGCCGTCAGCGTTAAATGACGCTAACGAAACTGAGTACGGTTTCGTGCGTTCGGTTGTACTACCCATAGTGGTTGTACTGGGGAGGGGCCTGGGGAACGAAGCGCTTAAGGGCGCTAAGTAAATTCGCGTGTTCCAATGTGTATTGGATCACGTCTGCTGGGGATTGAGCGTATTGCATCTTGTGGAATAGCTCTTGTACCTCATTGATGTCAACCGACATAGCCAGATCGCTGACTAGGTTGATTGCCTCTTGAAGAGGGGCAGCCATCAATGGCATAGGTGGAGCTTGTGGCCGGGAAGCGGCGCGGGGAGGCGCGCGAATGGTGTTGGCGACGGGTGCCGGGAGCGCGGGGCGAGCCGGGGCCGGTGCGCGGGCAGGGGCCGCGGCGCGGGCGGGTGCGGGTGCGGGCGCGGGTGCGGGCGCGCGGGCCGGGGCGCGGGCGGTAGCGACGGTCTTAACCATACTGGGTGGTTTAGACCATGCGTTACGGGCTGGGAGCGGCGCGGGTATTACCTGTGAGGCAGGTACTACCGTTAGTTTAGGGCTTACCCGTTGGTAACGGTCGTAAGAGGGACGAGTCGGCCTATGCCTTGCCACCCTGTGGTTCACTCGTGGTGCTTTAGGGCAACCACGGTAATTCGCGGTATGCCCTTGAGCACCGCATAAAACACAGCTGGGTGGGTCCGGTGAATCCCGGGTGCGAGTGCACGCTGCTGTCGCGTGATCGCCTAGGCACTTAACGCACCTAGCGCGAGCGAAGCAGAAACGGGAGGCGTGCCCGTATAGTTGGCAGTTATGGCACTGCGAGGGACTCCCATTTTTGTATGGGGCTTGGACATCGAGTCCTGAGAGGCCACAGACCTTTTTTAAATTAAAAATGGCCTTGCCTTCAGGTGTACGATCTAGTACTACGAGTACTAGATCGTAGGGACTGCGGTCCTTCCCGCTGTACATGCGGTGAACTGCATGTACGGGGAAGTCTTGTGCCTTCAGGTCGGCACATACCGAATCGGTATGTACCTCCTTGGGCACACCGCGGATGACCACTCGGAGGACTTTCTCCTCTTCGAGCGCATAAGTGTGAAAACTTATGCTCTCTTTACGGAGGAGCTTTGTTAGCGCTCTGTGGTCGCTAATGGTGGACACTTGAACTTTAATGCCCTGCTGCGTGGAGCGGGCATTGGTGTAGTGGATCCCACGATCCGAAACTAAACGGGACAGCATGTCCCATTTGGTTTTGTCCTGAATGAACAGGGGCGGAGGCGGTTTTTCGCGGCGCGCGCTCGCGTCCTGAGGGGACGCGGCAGTGGTGGCCGGAGCGGAGGGAGGAGACGCGGGGCGCGGGGCGGGGGTCGGCTTCTTGCCGGAGGCGGGGGCCTTAGCGGGTGCCTTGGCGGGAGGGGCGGAAGTTGCGCAACTAGCGGCTTTAGGAGCACGCTTGCGTTTTCTGTCTACGACGGTATAGCCGTCGTTATCGGAGTCCGAGTCAGTGCGTAAGGCACGACTCGGATCTACATCCATCTCCGCTTCGGAGTCCGAAGTGGGCTCGACAACGGCGATGGAGGGACGGGTGCTCGCTGGCCTCCCGATCGGTGAGCGCGAGCGAGACCTCTCACGGGGAGGGGCTGCCACCGTGCGTCTGTTGTCAGGGCCCGGAGCGGGCGAAGTCGGGCTGTCCTCTGAGAAGGACCGGGTCAGAGGAGGGACGATGGCCTCCGGAATTGGAGTTCCGGAGGGAGCGATGAGAGTGTCCGTGAGGCGGGCACTCTCTGCATCGTTAAGTGATTGCTGATGATCAGCGTAGAGTTCGGGGTAGCGGAGGGCGAAGGTCTGAAGGACCTCCACCTCACCGTTAGAGGGACGTTGCATCCTGAGGGGAATACTCAGGATGGCCTAACGGGTTCTGTCTCCCTCTCGCAACTCGTGAGCTCACTTGTGTGAGAGGGAGTGAGTACCTATGGTGTGCCCTAGTTGTGTACCCTCTCCGAGCTTTTTTCTCGGCGGAGAGGGGTGCTCCTAATGCTGCTCCGGGGTTGACTAGGGGCGACCCCAAGGCCAGTTGTCCCGGAGCCCAGCTTGCTTCGGCTGACCCGTGAAGCGGGAAAGGCCACGGTGCAAGGTTAAACCAAAACAACAACAGTGGCCGTTGTCACCGTAGGGTGTCACACTGCGACCGCAGCAAATGGCGGATTTGATCGTTCAGACGGGTTTGGCTGACGCTACCCCACGCCTGAACGACGTCGCTTAACAGCACAAAGTGTGTTGTTACGCGACTGTTACTATGTTGTGTCGGGTAGTAAAGTGGTGAAATGCGCACCGAAAAGTGCGGTCAAAACAAGACCACCAGCCCGATATGATGTTGTTCGTCCGAAACAAGGGACTTGGGTAGGTGGTAATGCCTGACGTCTTAGAGCGCCTCTGCGCGCCGGCACGGCGAGCTCGTAGCTCACGTTGCACGGCGGTCGGTGGCTGCTCAGCTTCTGCACAGAAAACAAAACTTCGTCAGGACTGCGTATTCCAAGGCACTGGTCTGCAACTAGCGTCGGAACGATGACCCGAGTGAGACGGCAATAGTGCGGGGACTATTGCGGTCTCACTGGGAGATACTGGCGGAGCTGTAGACAGGTGTGCACGGCGTGGCGGCACAGGTCGGAATGAGTGAGTGAGTGTGATTTTAAAAATTATAAATGTGACCAGATTGTTATTGATAATTTGTAAATATTATAGCAATTAGCAATAGGTACCGGTCCGTTAAAAAAAGATTACATAAAAATATTGCCAAGAATCGACAATAATTTTTCAATTGATCAAAGATAAAAACTTCATACATACATTCATTACTTTAAAAAATATAATAACTCAAGTATGTAAACAAATTTTACTTCCAGGCATTAATTAATGTTTGTCATCTTTCCGGATATACATCGCAGCTCTTTTCTCTAAACTAAATAAATTAAATATTAAAACCATTTTTTTTTTGTTAATACGTCGTTGACTTTCACACTGTGTAACGTTATCAAGATCAAATGACAAACCCGCTTGACTCTCATAACTTGCTCCTTAGTCCAAAGTCACAGCACTAGCAAAGATATACGGCGGCTGATCTAAATACTTTTTATGGGCATTTTCGCGTGCAAGTCCCATAATATACGATGGGTTGGCCCACTGGAGTTATGGGCTGGGACTGCGAAGGGGAGAAGTCTTAAACAAGAGATGCTAGCAAAGCTGATGAAATATGGTACAAATTTCACATAGAATAATTGAAGACTTTTAACGGTTAGATTTTATCCGTGATTCCGTCCGTGTTAGGTTATTGCGCGTATTGGAATTTTTCACATTATATTATGTATTGCAGTGGACATAATAAAATAATATTCTAATTAATACAAACAGATATAAAACTTGTTTTAAATTATAAGCCAATATCTAAAATAGTGTATGTTGCTACCTATATATTTATAAGTCTAAGTTAACTATTGTCTCAACAACCTATGTACAATTTTTTGATCAATAAATATTATTATTATAATTAATGAAAAAACAAAGTAATTAAAACATTCAGGCATTATTTTGCGGAAATCCATGCTTGATAACAAAAGAATTTGCATAAAAAATTAAAAGATGATTATTAAGATAAACACTTTTGAAAATATAAAATTATATCTAGTGAAAATGCCGCCTAATTTTCCTGCTAAGCCGACGTGACGTTATAAACGACACGTCGCTAAACGGGAAGATTTTTTCACACGAAGCATCATCAGGAGGTTTTCGACACCTGATCGTCTGCTTGAAGAGCTTAATAAATATCTAAACGATATTTCTCAAGAAAATCAACAAAGTAAGATAGACTAGAAACTACAATAGTCTCTTTCTTGCTATAATTATTGGTTTATGAATGATTACAACACCTTCATACTTTCCTATTGTTTCTATAATATTGCATCCTAACGATTTCCTTTCAATATGAATTTTAATTATATCACGAACAAGGACCGATATTAATTTACGAAGGTTGCAGGATCAATAGGCTTTGTTCCAGCTTCCCATATTGAATATTGGAAATGTTCGAATTTTCCTTCAAAATTTTATATTGTTTAAAAATGTAATACATTTCAAGCGATGACGTGCTCCGTAAAGGCCTCTTCTCATAATGTTAAAAAATGTGTTCGAAGCGCTCGTAGCGAAAGTTGCTTAGCTGTTCTTAATCAATCAGCAAAGTTAAGGAACGTCCGCCTCGGTCATGACTTGGATGGGTGACCGCTGGTGACATTACTACAGAGCGCTTCTGTGCTTCGGAGGGCACGTTAAGCCGTCGGTCCCGGTTGTTGTCATATAAGCGATGACGTGCCCCGTAAAGGCCTCTTCTCATAATATTAAAAAATGTGTTCGAAGCGCTCGTAGCGAAAGTTGCTTAGCTGTTCTTAATCAATCAGCAAAGTTAAGGAACGTCCGCCTCGGTCATGACTTGGATGGGTGACCGCTGGTGACATTACTACTGAGCGCTTCCGTGCTTCGGAGGGCACGTTAAGCCGTGGGTCCCGGTTGTTGTCATATAGGATTGCAGTCGTCATAGCTTGGTGGTAGGGCATTTTGCGATTGCCCGCCTGGCTAGCTACCACCCTCAAGTAGAAAATCTGTCACCAAGCACATAACGGTGTGTTCCGGCAACTGTCCTTCAGAGCCAGTAAATCTTGGTTAGCCTGAACAACATCTTCGACCACATCGGCATTAAAAACAGATTACTTGTGCCTTTTACTGCTCAACATAAAATGTAATCTTTAAAAGTTACATTTATGCGATTGACCATCATCACAAAGGCATCTAAACACCTACTGAAGTGGAGTATAAATGATTGTGACTTTGATTTTGATATTTTTTATTGCAGTTTATTGTTTACTAGCTTTCCGGGCGCGGCTCCGCCCGCGCGTATGTCGGTTATCGCGCAAAAACATTAACCTCTTTTTGCTCAGTTGGATAAAAACTATCCTATGTTTTTTCCCGGGTCTCAAACTGTATCGATACCAAATTTCATTCAAATCGGTCCAGTAGTTTTGGCGTGAAAGCGTAACAGACAGACAGACAGACAGACAGACAGACAGACAGAGTTACTTTCGCATTTATAATATTAGTACTGATACTGATTATTCGTTTAAATGGCACACAAAAACATAGATTTTCAGAGTCAAATATTTTTGAGTACATGTATGAAGTACGTAGCTGACAAAGAAATAGGTAGTCTTAGGTTTTCGCGATTCTTACACATAGTAATTAAACAACTTTAAACGGTTTAAATCGCGTATATTTATCATTATTTTGGCAAGTATCACCTGCTTGGGATCCTACTATAAAATTTAAAAAATCTCATGGCCGACACAAATCTGCAAGAACTTTAGACACTGTGAGCGAATACTGCGTACTGTGAGGGAACGTTATGATTAATATAACATTTTTGACGGTAGACCAAATAATTTGTTAGTAACTCATGTGACAAATAAAACCAATTCGTGGTCACCCCATGACCACGATCACTGCAAAGTGTTTGAAACGTCGGGACAAAATAATTATAAATATACGCGATATAAACCGTTTAAAGTTGTTAAATTACTATAAATATGTAGGTAGACGTTCAGTCCATAGAGTGAAAAGGTCCCACCTGTTTCTTATTGAGACTTTTTATGTAAGCTGTAACGAACTATAATTGATAAAATACCCATAATAAAAAATATGATTTGTATTATTCATTAACTGGCACTTACTTTTCTAAATGCAACCTTATATTTAGCTGATTCACCACCAGCCAACCATTTACTAGACATTTATTGCTTACCTGACACAAAACTCAACTAGCTAGCTTTTTTAAAACCAAAATATTTGCAGAAAATACTCATTCTTGAGCGACTTGAGTTGTTTTCGTGTATACTTACTTATCACGACATATTTTATAGTATAACTTTCTTCGACAAGCATCAAATCTCTAAACTTGAAACCAAGGTGTGGAATAACGTCATCGTTGAAAAATTGTGTGGTAAGGCTACGCTTCATCTACCGAAATGGGGTAGTCCCAGCTTCCCCCAACCATTCCATTACCTACACCAACCTCATAGTCATGAAACTTAACATTTTTTCAGCGTAATGCACGAACTTAAATCGAATTTTGGTAATTCAGGTTGAATGGAGTTGTCATTCGCATAGATTTCCGATCAAAGCGAGATTGGTGATTGTGATTTTAAGATTGACATTTTCGTTATTGGAATCCGAGTTTTATTATAACATAAATAATGACAAAGCAATCTACCAAAAATGATTTCAACAAACAGTAAATAGTTGAACCAAAAAAGACATTAAAATAAAAACATTTAACGGTCACTCAATAACCTAACACTGAGATCGAACCCAAGAACTCGAGCCAAGAAACAATCATCAGAATGATAAACTATCGCTTAAATTCCAGATTATCGTATAATAGAATATAAATATAGACTGTAGTTCAAGATTTAAGTCTTTTTACACAAATTTTATTTTTATTTTTAATAGAGCTTCATTAGAGTCAGGTTGTTTTTATAATTATATATATCACTATTTCGAATAATGTATATTACAAAATCGTATATATATATATAAGCAATTGAACCAGTTTCAAAGCTCGCTGGCACACAAACTAATATCGGATTTCAGTTTTACCTCAATAGATTGCCGATTTAGGAACCCAATGGTCCATAGAAATATCAAAGAACACACTTCGCACTACAGCCTTGCATCGTTACCTTTGACTTCTAACCTCCGTAATCCTGCTCCAAAGTCACAAAACTTTACAAAGATCTATTCCTGTTCCTTTCCTACATATTTGTTAAAGTATAGTTCTGTCCTACTCTCTTAGTAGAGTCACAGAGCCGGGTAACGAAATTTAAAAACAATTCCCACGAGACGCGCGCCAATTTATTTTGTTGTCTACGAGATTGTTTCACCACTCTTGTTGTGGTATTTGCTCAGTGATAAGCGATGGCGGTTTATAATCTAGAAATTATAGATAGAAAAAAAGCAAGGCCTTTAGTGCTTTAAAAAAATCTGTAATGTTAATGAAAACGATGAGTAGTGAACTCCAAAAATATATTATTGACTTATTTTAAGTATAATAATTTTCGATAATGGTTGGCGGCACTTACCTATATGATCTATAAAACATTGTAGTAGCTGTTGTATATAGTTCAAAGTATTTTGTTTAAGAAAGGCATACCGCCGGTAAAAAAACAGATTATGATCAGAAACATAATTAAAGACTTTGGTTTCAGGTCCTACACAAAATACGCATAAAATAAATAAGAAGACTGAAATATGTACCTAAAATAATAAATATCGTTTTAGATGAATTGGAACACCATAACCATTACATACAAAACTTTAAATATTATAGATACGTATTACCATATATTCATGAAAAAGAAATTAAGGTCCCGCTCCGCTCATCAACATACCCGCAATATCACAAGGAAATCATAACTCGCGCCCAGCGGATTGAGAGCGAAGATAACGCCATCCGCTCAGCTCGTAACGCTATCGCAGCCTTATCTCAGGTGGAGCTCGCCGGATGCCATCGTTGAAAAATGTTGGAGGTTGTAAAAAGTTGGTAATATCTGCTGTCGCTTGAGCTTGATATTGCGGAGAGATTTTAAAGAGATTGAGATTATGTTTTGATTTGTTTGGATTGAGTGTTTGTTATATTATTATATTACTACAAAATACAAAGTGCCGTAGTAATTGAAATTTTTTTAATTATATTATGGATAAGTAGAATATAATCTTAGCAGTACAATAACACCTTCGACCACAGTCTCACGTAAGGGTAAGTGATGATGTGGTGGAAGGTCAACTGCCGGAACACACCGTTAGCTGCTTTGGCGACAGATTTTATACTTGAAAGTGGTAGATAGGTAGGTAGTCACGCGAGCATTAAAAATGCCCTTTCTCAATGAGGTGAAGCTCAAATTAGCGAAGGGATTATAAGACGGCAGTCCGTAGCCATTGTAACGGCCGGTCATCACTGCTTCAAAAGAAGTTGGTCTCTTCATTGATAATTCATAGTAACAAAATACGAATATGTACTCTCAAAAATACCGACTATTTAGAATATATGCCTGAACAGTAACATTTTAAAGCTACTTAAAGGAATATACAAGGAGTGCAAACCGGAAGTGCGTCACCGGAAGCCAGCAACGCTTCAACCGTTCCGCAACATCCGGCGCAAAGAGCCACCCGCAGCCACCGGATATACACCAGATTAAAAAACCAGAAGTTAAATCTTCCACGGACCTAATATAGGACGAAAAATGTAGTGAAAACAATGGCTGACTTGATTTATTTTTAGCAGCGCTATGCTATGCTATTTGAATTGGAAATTTATCTGCGCAGTTTACTTGAACTTTATTTAAATATGTAAAGAATTGTAAATCAATCTCAAAAACAGCAGTACGCTAACGTTACCGCGGCGGGAGTGGTTTAAAAAGTGTACTGTGCAGAGCAACAACATTAAATTGACGCGACCAATCATGGGTTAATTGTGTACTCGATGAGTCCAACATTAAAGCGGTAACTATATGAGAGTTACACTTCTTTACATATTTATTCGTAGGGTACATACCATAAATAGGAATACATAGATAAGAAATACTGGCAAAGAGTGTCAAACTCGCACTAAGGATCCCGAAATGAATAAAATAAAACACATACTTTAATAAATACAAAATATATTGTGTCAATCTTTGTGCGTGTCCCTATAATAAAAACATTTAATAATTAACAAAAATTAGTTACCCATATGTAAATACTATAGAATTTAATCCGGACGCATTAAGAAAGACAAAACCACGTAGGTTTATAAAATCACTATCTTAAACATATGTATATCTTTGTATACGATAAAAATAAATATTTATAAAAAACTGTACATATGAAATTGGTTTAACTGCAATGATTTTGTACTATGACGTGTAACCGGCAGTTTCCCGCGCCCACGAGGACGGGCGGCGCGGCGGCGGCGCGGCGGACGTGTTATGGTGGAAGGGATCATATTATCCTGTTTATTTTATCACCTGAATATGGCATTAGGGAAATGTAAGAGGATTTCTATTGTGGTCGAAACGCTTGCTATGAGGGTGAAAAGCCTACTTATAATAAAAGGAAAAGGATACGAGTATGTTTCAATGATCAGTTTAAGAAGGTAACGCGTAGATATATACATAATTTTTAGACACTGATTTTATAAACTTACGCGGTTTTGTATTTGTTTGGTTTTTGCACCTTAAAGGCTGACTTTGATCAATGTCTCAACTGATTTTAGGCGATGTTGGCGTAGACAATGAAATGATCTTAAGTCAATCAAATAATATCAGTTTCAATTGTTCTTAGAAATATAAAAAAAGAAAAATTGTGTGTGTGTTAGTTTTTAACTAATTATTCACATCTGAAATCTATGCCATATATAGTTAAATGGGTGAAGTCGCTGATATATTGCGACCAAAAAAGAGATGGAAACGATTCACATTCAAACTCACTATTCTATGGTATATATTGCAGTATAGACTGATTGATAACAATGTTCTTATATCATAGACCAAAACATAATACAACTATCTATCATATTTTGTTTTAGCTTTTTCAACAGCCTTAAGCAGTAGAGCACACAAGGGGTACGGGTGACAAACGTATCATAATCCGAACCACGCAGGTGGTTTCGACATTAAATATTGTATTCTCTTGAGGAAACACAAAGAAAACCTAGATCCATGTCTAGCTGTGTATTTGCTGCAAGATTATTTTAGGGATAAAACTGTCAGAATAAGAAAGTGGCTGTGGCCTGGGCTACTCAAGGACTCACAAGCCTTCGCCCAGAATCCGGTTTAGCTAAATTGCCATTTTTTTATGAGATTGTGACGGAACAGGCACGAAGGCCACCTGATGTTAAGTGATATCCTCTGCCTATAACATATACATGTCGTCACAAGTTACGCACTGGATTGCCCGTCAACCTTAGATATACAGTTGTTAAGTCTCATGTGCCTGTAATTTTACTAACTCTCAAGGACTTCAGCCGGAAAACACTTAGGTGCTTTAGAATAGAATAATATTTTTTTGCTTAAAATGTCGGTACATAAACATGGATAATATATTCAGTAAGGTATTGTTCCTGGTACAATTTGCCGCATAGCGGCGTGCAAATTATTGAGTCATATTTAAAAATTGATTTTTATATAATACAATTAAAATGTCATGAATACTTAATATCTAATTAATTTTAACATATGTGTCTATATAAATTTGGTAATTCTGAAACTGAGTAAAATGGTCTCTCTATCAGCCATAATTTTAACTTACTTAGGAATCTACGGGTTTTTAATTGTTTTAACAGAACTTTTTTTTACTTTGCAACAGAGATTTACTTGAGGGTGGTGCCATGCGAGAATTCCCAATATGCCCTTTTACCATGCAGTGAAGCTCAAGTCGGCGGTGGGGATCGCACCATGAACATTGGCACGGCAGCCCATAGCTAATATCGCTCGGGGCTATCATTGCTTAAAAACTGCGTATCATTGCGACTTGCAGTTTGTTAACAGAAGCTAACAACATTCAGTTGCAGTCGAACTTTTCAATGTGCTAACAACCTCTTAGGGTTGACATTCTCCTAACAATAATTTTGAAATATAATCTTATTGATTTAAAAATAAAAAAAAATATTGTAAATTTTTTTGTGTTTTATTGCCTACTCCGAGCCAAGAGCATTCACCGCGGCAACACTGGACCGCGCCGCGCTCCCATTGAATAGAGTTTTGTATATTTACATCGAGCAAAGTAATAAAAAATATGAAATAATACATTACAGGCACAACAGACTTTTAACATTAGATGGGCTTCGTACTTATTCCATCAAAACACACAAAAAAAAATATGATAAAATATTTAATTTAAAAATAATAATAATATCTCAAAATGTTTTTCGGGACTAGCAGATGTCAACCCTAAGAGGCTGTTAGCGTATTACCAATAACCCTGTATACCTCACCTCGTCATATAATAAGATGGGTCATAACTGAAAAATTGCATTAAAATATTTGATATCCAATACAAAAAGAAGGCCTTTCAGATTTCTGTTCGGTTCAACGTTATTTTATTGCTGATTAGCCAGACTTTGAACACTACCTGATCTGATGGTATGTGATGGTGCGGTTAAAGATGTCGTTCAGATTAACCTAGATTTATTTCGCTTTTCACTTTCTTTCCTAACATACTCAAGTTATCCGAATTATATATCGACTGTAGTGAGTTTATAAAATAAGTACATGTTAAGTTAAATACACTCTCCGAACTTAAATGAAACCGTTAATACTAAATGACCGTAAAAGTTAATAGAACGATGGGATAGGTACTTGGACCGGAAGTTTCATGTGGAAAAACCAGCGAAATCACACACAAGAGTAAACATGTAAAGAAAACTCAGTATTACTAATAGTATACATTAGAAACCAGTGTTTTGTTCAGTGTGTGGTTTGTTCCACCTTCAAATACGGATACGGGTAAACGGGGTTTATAAAATTTTTGTATGTAGATTCATTGTGCCCTGTATTTTGGATGCTGGATACTTTTTATCTCGACCACGCGAGCGGAAGTTAATATTAATTTAAATGAAGTAGTCAATGTAAAATCAAATTTTTAACCTTACACTTATAATTATCAATTCTAATTATTATTTACTACAAAATGAGGAGTACAAAATGTATTTGTTCCGGACGGGAATCGAACCCGCGTCCTCCGATTTCGCGCCGGATGCCTAATCCGGAGGACGCAAGTTCGATTCCCGTGGTAGTGGTCAAAGGCTAACCTCTCAAGCACAAAAAAAATTTGGTACTGCAATATTGATGAATCACATATGATTACAAGCACTAAGCTTGTAATCATATTTAGAAATCCAATTATTATCGACAACATACGAGTATTGTTCATAAGAAAAGTATTCAACTACTATATTCTTGATATCATTGGTGTTGGAAGTCCGTGGGCGAAAGCGATCACTGATCACTGACCATTAGCTGAGTGTCTACTCGTTTAAATTACTATATCATGAAAACCTTATTATCCTATCATCAGATGACACAGAAGTGGTCACATGGAAAATGGATCCGCAAATAAGTGGTAAAATAAATTAACTCACAACGAGACATTTATTTTAAACTCTTTTATCTCATTTTTCTAAAGCTCTTAACCTTTCTAGCTCCAGATCTAGCTCCAGTTATCTCCCTAATTACCAGCCGCAGCTAACGGCCTCTCACTCTATATTTTCTCCGTTGAAATGCGGATATACCTAAGCGTTCAGAACGACGACGTATACATACACCCCTTATAAGTACGAAACAAATGTTAAGAAATTTGTACATATATATATATCCATAAGTAAATATGTGAAATATTGTGCAAATGTCATTGTATTTTGTTGTGATTGATATGACACTCTGTAGACCTTAATTTTGATGCAGTCATAGTAATAGTAAACATACAATCATTTATCATTCGTTCTTCACTCTGTGCATGACTAAGTTTCATTCGCGTAGAAATGTTGACATATATGTTAATAATGTACACAAGAAAGATCTGTTGATAGAACAATGATGATATTTTTATTTTACTAGGAGGGAGTCACATGGTCGTGTATGTATATGTGAAACTTTACTGTTACTTAATCCTCGCTTTTCTTGCTTTATTACAATTAGATCGGCTTAATGGAATGTCGATATTTTATACATCGAGTTCTTTTAATTACTTTTATTGGCATTTTGGAGTTCAGAATAGGTTAGTTGAGATTCAAGATTGTCTTAGTCTTTTATCTGACACCAACACTAACTGAAATTTATTTTTGTTGAGATAAAATACGATATTGTTTTCTCTCGAAATTTAAACTTACAACTCATAATTTAAATTAAACGAATAGGAAGTTCTCTATGGATTATTTAAACATGTTCATTAAACAAAATACTATGAACTATATACAACACTACAGCTACTACAATAAAAGCATTTAGACACCTATAAGTCATAGCAGACTCATAGGCAGTCCAAATGCTCCAGCCCACTCCCAGTTGGCAGCGTGCCCAGCATGCTGGCAGCATTGCCCCGTTGAATTGCAATGCTTATTCGTTGAGCCAAATATGTGCCAGCATTTTGATCACGCGTCGCATCGACCAAGCGCTCAGATAGGTTTTGGAAAATACGATGAGCTCCCGGTCCCCACGGACCCAACGTCTCTACACCAAACGGCTCAAATATGTAACCCATACCGAGGTTAGCATATTTGCGCCGCTTGAGTTGCTCCGCCGAAGTAGCCGCAGCGCCAGCCCTCACGTTGGTTTCAGAAAGATGTGACGGCGCTAAAGTGTCCACGCACGTAGCGTCCCACACTAAGGGCCGTCCTAACTTCCACGGAACCAGAGTCATGCCGTCAGGTCTTTTACCATCGTCACGCATCAGACCATTCGGTTCGAGAATAGCTGGAACATTGGCGCTGGTAAAAGCCCGGCGAATGATATCGTTAAGGCTGGCGTGGCGGGAAATTCGACCAGCACTTCGAGAGCAGGAGAGGCCATGGTGACCGAGTTGATCAACTGCAGTACCACACTGGCAGTGATGTGCAACACAACACCTTGCACCCAAGCGTAAGCTAATAGCTAGACGAAAAGCGGATGGATCTATAAGGCTACCAGTTTTGTAAGAAGGAATGGCCTGTAACCAAAGACCGGATTCCCACACAGAAACAGCGAGAATACGAGCACGATCTGCGATGCTAGAACACGTATTTAAAAGATCTTTCCGTGTTAGCTCGCATAGGGGCCGATCCCACTGTTTCTGAGATGACAACATTTTTGGGAATTCAGTATTTGGACAAGCCAGTCTCCATGTGTTTTTGGCCTCAGCCAGATATGCTACATCGAAAGAGCCTAAAGATCGTGCAAGAATTTTTTCTACTAATTTGTGTGTACTGTGTACAGAAGACAAAAAAGCTGGTAATGCCACACTAGAAATTTTGCGTATCCCTATGCCCCCCAACCTCACAGGGAGGGAAGCTTGCACCCAAGCCCTATCATCCATCTCAACATTCAAAACCGACACTAACGTATCTTTTACTAAGTTGTCTAAGCTTAACAAAAGCTCACTGTGTTGCCACAGCTGACAACATCTTAAATAGTATGTAAATTTAGGAACAAAAAGGCAAAATCTTATAATTGTAAAAGCCATATGGGCGTTAATTTTGGATAATCTGCTAGAAGCATTTCTAAACTTTTGAATTTGTTCTTCGACAAATGGTGATAAAGATTCGTTAAGAATCGGTGAACCCAAAAGACGAAGCGAACTTTTTTCTACTAATTTTATATTAGGCGCAAGTAAGTTGAATTTTTCAATAATCGAAACTTTATCCGGACAAGTATCACAAACAAAAAGTTCACATTTAGAAAAATTTAGTTCAAGGCCAATAACACGAAAATCGTCTATAAGTACTCGCAAGTCATCCAAAACCGTGTTCGCATCGCCTCCTAAGGTTCCGTCATCCAAATACCAAACGTTAAGTTTTGATTGGAGACGTTGAATTATTGAGTGGATCGCAAGGCTAAAAATGGCTGGTCCCAGAGGATCACCCTGTTGACATCCTACGGAAGATAAAATAACGTTATTTTGGTATGTTAATTTTGACGGTTTGCCGTAGCATTGCCAAAGAAAAGGGTATAATTCCGGAATTTTATCTTTCACTTCAGTCAAAAGAGTGCCTCTATCTAAAGAGTTGAATGCATTTTTAACATCCACCTTCAAAAGCACATCTCCACAATTTTGATCAAGAAATGTGCGAAGTGAATGTACAGCAGCCTCACAGCCACCCTGTGAACCAAAACCGAGTTGCAGTGGTTGAAAAAGATTACTTAAAAAAGCAATCTTTTTCCTACAACCGCATTTGGCTGTGAGGCGACGATAAGTGGTGCCTACTGCTATAGGCCTAATACCACCATCTTTTTTATTTAGGGCACATAAATTTGCACCGTACAGAATTTCGGTAATTTCATTGTTGACCTGACCCGACAACATCAAATTAACCAAAGCCGTCACATCCCTTAAAAGTGTCTCGCCTACCTCACCGGAACTAAAAGATAAAATATCTTTTAAGTGCTGAGGCGTGAGGCCATCAAGGCCACCGGCTGAGCCACTTAAAAAAGATGCCACGGCTGCAGAAACATCCTGTGGGGTCACCTCAACAATGTCTTGTATAGGAGATTCGGGAAGGTGGAGACCTGCAGTTGCAGGCGGATGCTTTTCAATTAGGGAATTCAACGTATCAGATGTAAAAGGAGCGATTGTATCACTCGAAAACAAGATGCGTGCCGCGTTTTTAATATCACCATCAGTAATTTTGTTTTCTACTATTTTAAATACTATTTTATTTTATTTTTTTACTATTTTTTTTTTCATTTATTATAATCTAAATAACAATCATCCGCGGAAATTTGTGGTCTCAGTTCTCTTCCAAGAAACAGGTGATACGTTATGTTTGTGATTATGTAAAAAGTTCAGAAAGAATCGCCTATGTATTTATTGTTGCAGTAAATATTTTGATTATTTATCAATTGGTCATCATTATAAAACTGTATTACTTCAATAAAATATTAAAATAAAATGCCTCTAAAATAGCTGTAGACATGAATGTAATACCGACAAAGCACCACTCTCCGAAATGAACACTTTGAAAAAGAAAGTAGAGGTCTGCAAAGGTTTACGAGAACACTAAAGTACATTTCACGATTTCTTTTGAGTTATCAAAGGTTCTTTCGTTTTTGATTTGTTTTATTCAAATAACAGCAAATAACTTTTTGAATTGGTAGTTACTAACAGAAAATCTGGGAACCTTAACTCCAAAGGATTCGACAAAAACTATTGAATAAAGTAAGTCAAATACTCAACCCCTAAATTCGAAGTCAGTCATTTTCACTTCTTCAAACGAAAAGAAAACTACCTTCATTCGATTCCGAAACCCAAAAAATCTTAATCAGAGAAAATGAACTTCTATCCCGTTGGGATAAAGAATGAGATGCAAGTTGATTTAGCTTTGTAGCTGATCTCGTCTATTTCGGTCATTCGTTCTTCACTCTGTTGAATAAAAGATGGCAACAGGAAACGGGTAACGAAGCGAGAAGATGTTGTATTAAGGCAAACAGTCACAGTCCACTAACAGATAATTATGTTAAGGATACAGGTTTACTAAATTATTCCAGGAATTACTCTCCGTAACAATGCTCAAGAGTATCATAATTTTTTTTTAGAAGGTTTTACTAAAGATTTTGTAATTTTCTTTTGATGTAGATTAAATTGTTTTAGCAGTTGTTTGAAAAGGCCTGGTCATTTAGTATCTATTACTCCTTGTAATACGAAATAAATAAAAATAGTCATTCATTCATAATTTCTCATCATTTTCATACTTAAAATTCAATTTCTTAAAACGACTGTTGACTCTAAAAGAGTATTTAGCAGTATTTTTCAATAGTGTGTAAAGACACTACGAAGCTTTAGCTAAGTGCTACGCTAGCTAATGGCTACGCGCCTACGAGTGTTTACGCCATAAAGTAACGATTGCTACGCGTCTCTCCGTTAGAATCTACGAGTATTGCAACGGCGAACCGTCTACATTTTTTAAATGTTACTGACAACAGTCAACGTATAATTAACCTTATTAACTATATAAATAATTTTATTTTTTATTATTTATTCCACTAAATCCACAGCCCTTAATATAAATACAAAAAGATCAAACTTAGCTTATCCTACAGCCAATAACGGTTTTACATTTTATACAACATCCCAAACGAGAAGATTTTGGTTGAGGTCTTGAAAGTCATTTACATTAAGTTGTTTCCTATTTAAAATTTCTTATTTTTTACTTTTATTTTAGACGACAACGTTTACATAAAAGTTATAAAAGTGATAATAGTGTGATGCTAAAGGCAAATTACAATCTTTATGACTTTTATCAGTACTAATATTATAAATGCGAAAGTAACTCTGTCTGTCTGTCTGTCTGTCTGTCTGTCTGTCTGTTACGCTTTCACGCCAAAACTACTGGACCGATTTGAATGAAATTTGGTATGGAGATAGTTTGAGACCCGGGAAAAAACATAGGATAGTTTTTATCCGACTGCGCAAAAAGAGGTTAATGTTTCCGCGCGATAACCGACATAGGCGCGGGCGGAGCCGCGCCCGGAAAGCTAGTGATAAATAATATTTTTGTAGCAAAAATCTCGCAACGAAGATAAATAGTGTTGGTACAAGAGTATTTAGTTATTTTGTGTTATTTTAATCCAAACCAAATCAGTTTTAATCGTGACTCAGAAGGTAACCAGTCCAATCTGTTGATCAGTTATGCGATGATAAATATACATAAACACACACTTTCGTTAATATGCTATAGCTTAGCATGCGGTAGTGATTGTAATCGTATATTTTTCAAAATCGAACACTCTATTTACACTATGTTAACCAAAGTGTGTGTTCGTAGGGATTAGAACCACGGTGGACGTGGGTAGGACTCCCACTCCAGTTGAGAAATTTTGTATTCTAAAAATTTCTAGTGTTAGAAGTGGAACGTTCTCTTTTCAATTTGAGATCAATTTATTTCTGCAAAAATACGAATATTTATACGTAATACAAATTTGCACAAAAAAAATGCCAATTAAACATCAAGCATAAAGTCAAAATTCAAGTCCAACTCAAATCCATTTTGTTCTCTTATAAAAACTATACAACAAAGTTCAGAGTACCCAACTATTAAACCACTAACTTCGTGGTAACCCCGCGCCCGGACTACACATCTTACCAACAAATACTTAGTTTTTATGATGTACAAGCTACCAGAGTATTGTAACTTATTGCTTGTGGTTCTCTCCGTGACCTGAAAGCAAGCAACACACGTCCGAGGTAATAAGTGGAAAACTCCCGGGCACTTCACTATTAATGTAAGGAAGAGAAACGGCAGTGTTTTCCATTTTTCTTTCGATTGTAGATAAAAGAGCGCGATTTTTATATTTACGTTTGTTTTTATTTATAACAAGAGATTTTGTTAAGTTACTTCTATCGAAGATTTTTGAAGGTATAAAGATAAGAATGTCGCTCGTTATTATGTCGATATTAAATACGTTATTCGCCTCGTTACTTGAAAGTATATACGATATTTTTATCGTTTAAATTTCACTAGGTAAACTTAAAGCAATGGCTTAACGGACTCATATACCAAGTTTTTATATAGATATATTTATAGGGTAGGACAACGAAATGTACTCTATAATATACATTGTAAACTTATTTTAAATTGTAAACTTTAATGCCTATTATACTAATAGGAACCTTCTTTAATCCACATAAAAGTGCACAATAAGCCATTTGACCAGCGTTTGTGTCGTAAACCTGCGCTATAAAAGCTGAAAGCTATACAAAGATAAACGTGGCTATAGTATTGCTTGTTACCGGATAACAAGGCTTTATGTATGACGTATAACAGGGTTTGAGTCTTTGATGTTAGTTTTATTTTATGATATTGTATTTCCCAAAGAAGTCGATGATATATATACTACTGGAAATCAAATTATAATTTGTTTCAAAGTTATTTTATTTATAATGATGGTAACATCGGTAAAAATAAATTTCGTCAAAAAAAGCTAACTACGAATTTGCAACCAAAAAAATTGTAAAAAGCAACGAATATAATTCAGGTTTTAGTATGTATATATTTTGTGCATCATAAAATATATAGCACCACGAATAACCAGGATAATCAACTCAGTATATATTAAGTTAAAATTATTCCCTATCTAGGTTACCACGGCGCTTCCGAGCTCAATTTGAGCTCTAATTCGTGAGCTAGCTTAACTCGATAACTGGAGACTATCGCAACTGATACCTTAATGAACTTATTATTTGGGAGGTGAGGAGCTGAAACTACCTGCAGGGAGGTACATAAATCTACATTCGTTGAATTTATAGATTGTTAATAATTTTGTACTAATAAGGGTTTATTGTGCTGATATTTTTAGATTGGCATGGTGGCCCTACCACCTATTTAGTGAATGCCCGCCTGGCTAGCTACCACCCTCAAGTTGAAAATCTGTCGCCAAGCACCTAACTAAAAGTGTGTTCCGGCAGCTGTACTTGAGAGCCAGTTATTCTAGGTTAGCCTGAACAACATCTTCGACCACATCATCACTTACCATCAGGTGAGATAGTGGTCAAAGGGTAACCTTTCAGGCATAAAAAAAAATGTACCTAAAGCAGAATACGAGCTCAATCGGCATGAAAAATATACGTATTGATTAAAAAAATAATAAATATTCATTTCACAGAGTGTCAATGTCATAAACTTATTACTTATAACCTCTTAAATACATTTAAATGCAAGAGACACTTGATTACATCATCGCAGATGAATATCCTACCGACTGCTCCAAAACAGTCATTATTGCGTCAACCCACCAGCCGCTATAATTATATCGGAGTTGGTTTGCTAACTAACGGAACGGTCGAACAGGCACATTAGGAATTAATTAGAATTGTAGGCAGAGGCAGTAATTGGTAACGGTTTCAATAGATCGGGTCAAAAAGCATTCTGTTGATAATATGAATATGAAAGCCAACGCTAATATGAGAGGTAAAAGCAAATAGAAGCAAAAGTGTCCTTGCAGCATCTCGAGGTCCTAGATTCGATCCCTTGGTTGGCCAGATATTGTATTATTCTAGTAAAGAAATTCTCAGGGGCGGTTCTGGGTCTGGAACTGTGCTCATTAAATGGCAGTAGCCTCACCCCATGCGACCCTCTGGCAGAACGTGGATATTGAATACATAAGGTGTTCAATCTCCACGTTCTGCCAGAGGTGCCAGAGGATATTTTTTGTTTTCGTTCGACGTCTGATATAAGGACCGTTGATTACAATTTAATACCTTATTAGTTAAAAGATATGTTTTGCGTAGAATTTAAAAAAAGTATGGTTATTTGAGAAAGAAGTTAGTAAAGTTTTCAGATTAACTTTAACGTAAAAATTTGAAGATTGATTTAAAACCATTCGTTTGTGTTTCATGTTTCATTATTCGTTAAATGAGCAAGAATAGAATTAATTAAACCAATGAAAGCATTCCGTCCGATGTCGAATTAGCTTTTATATAACGTCTACGGTTAATGAAATCAGAAATGTTGGCGAAACGAGCCGAGGCTCGCTAATCTTATTAAAATAACTGTCAACACTTTGGAGTTACTGCAATTTGTAAACGAATAATAACATGTTTCTATCTGATATAATGACAATCACCGTAGCCCATGTTGCTGAAATACTAATCTCCTTTTGAGATAAAGTTGGCTATTATGAGTCTGTTATGGATCAACCTCGTGTCGTAGGAAGAACAACGTAGTTTAGTCTTTATTTATAATAATCAAGACACTACATTGTTCTTCGATTGTCTATCGTCGTTATTAGAGTAAGTTTGATATTATATTCCAGCAATATTTGCTCTATTTCTGTATACCAAACATAAACAGAAAACAAATAAACTTTACGAATGTTTATCCTATATCGAAATAATAATATGCCTGTAATAAAGTATCCTACATTATTATAAAAACGTTTTTACTGAAATCCCTGAGTGAAAAAACAATATAATATTGCAATATAACTCAGTATTTCTTAAGCTTGGGAAACGTATTCTTTCAACCCCGTGTTTTTTGGATAATCCTTTGTCTATAAACTAAACAGTCAAAAACGACAATACATATCCATGGAACATGAATATTTTAGTCAATGTATTGAAAAAAGGAAAAGCAAAGCTTTCACAGAATTCAGAAATATTAAGTCAGAAGTCAAAAACTTTTGGAAGTTTCAACACTTCTACCCCATTTTCCAATAACTTGTTGTGCTGAGTGTTGTTTAAAATTATCCTCCAACCCCGAACAGTTAATCAAATTAATGTTTTACAATAAATAATAAATTAAATGAAGCGCACTTCAACAACTTTTGTTTTAAATTATCTGAGAAGTTTTGAAAAGTTGTCGTTCAAAGTTTACTAGATAAATGTTTGGTTGATGGTGACCATGGCTTACTTTTAATTGTATTACTCCCAGTTTTTAATATTTAAAAGTGAAATTTCGTGTGTGTTTTACCTCGGTCCTTTGTAATAAATCCGTAACTTTAAGGAATGACATGGAAGACTAAAAAATTAATTGATGACCTATTTAATGAGAACGACAATTTAAAATATTTTAACGGTTTTTACAAGCCATCATCTTATTTCCTATACTTATACTTATATATATGTATATATTAGTCACAAATACACCCTAGTATAATTTAAATAGACTTATAAATTTAAATTACCTATTAATTACTACAAAAATATTAAAATCAATTATGATTTTAAAATCTAGTCAAATCCAAATAACCCGCTACTGACTGTTTCCAGTTCAAAGATGCCCATCATACTGGCTGTGTTCCCACTCCGACTAGCAATAACCAGCCTCTGAACCAGGAAAGAACCGGTGTGGGATTCGCCTGTGTTGTCACTGATCTTACAGCCTAATTCAACCAACAAAGCTCTGATCCACAACATTTCCAATTTATTATTGTTATGTAATATAATATTATTATTATGTAGATTTTACAACAACGAAAAAAATACTAAAATTAGTGCAACCAAACATTCGTAGGTAAGGTACTGAAATCTTTTCATAGCACATCCTTTAAGCCGTGTTGCGTGTATCGTAAGATCCGACAGGCGTCTTGCCTGACGCGGAGTGAGGCCACCCTTGTCATCCTGCTGTCGTCGGCAGTGTACTGAGAGGGAATCAGAACAGGACAGTGCGTGAACAAGGGTGAGATTAGGTATTGTGTTGGATTGGAGTACTGTTTGGGGTTTTCTTCCTTATTTTGGAGTGTGTTCCTGCCTTTCCTTTTTATTACTATCCTAACATTTAGTGTTTGAATTGAGTGTTTGTAGGATACTTTTAGTATTTATTTATGTAGCTAAATTACTTTTATAACAATATTAATCTTTTATGTAAGATATTTTTTTTTACCGGCCCTATGGCTTTATTAAACAAAATACTACGAACTATATGTGTTGTATATATTTCGTAGTATTTTGTTTAATAAAGCCATACCGCCGGTTACAGCTACTACAATAAAAGCATTTAGACAACCTATAAGTCATAGCAGACTCATAGGCAGTCTAAATGCTCCAGCCTAGTACCAGTTAGCAGGGTGCCCAGCATGCTGGCATCATTGTCCCGTTGAATTGCATTGCTTATTCGTTGAGCCAAATATGTGCCAGCATTTTGATCACGCGTCGCATCGACCAAGCGCTCAGATAAGTTTTGGAAAATACGATGAGCTCCCGGTCCCCACGGACCCAACGTCTCTACACCAAACGGCTCAAATATGTAACCCATACCGAGGTTATTGTAAGAATTGATTAGTTCTTTAAATAGTTTCTCTTTTATTAGTATTTCAACTATGAGGTGAAATTGTTGAACATTTTGGTGCGTGATTACTGTACTCCAACTATAATTTGGCATGATTCAATCATTAATAAAACTAGCGTAGTCATTATTTTGTATTTGATGCTGAAATGTTATTATTCATTCTAATAATTAAATAAAAAGAGCTAAAATATGTTATAGTTAACTTATAACACCAATTACTGGAATAAAAAGAACCTCAAACGTAGATTTATTTTGCTGCGTGCCCAAAAGATGGAAGCGAGGAATTTGAAGTATATTAACGAGATCAACGTTTCGTGTTCTCCTGTGTTCTCCAAGACTGAGCCGATACAATAATGTTTTAATCGACTTCAAAAGTGAGAGGAGGGTCTCAATACGACTGTTTTTTTTTTGTCTGTGTTACCTTATAACTGTTTACAGGAGATTTTGATGTTTAGATAGTTTATTTCTTTGTATATCTCAGGTATCCCTAATAATGCGTATATTAGTAATTTTTTATTACTGAAAAAAGGAAATGCCAGGTGTTGTCTACAGCAGACCTAGATTTTATGTCAAACTATGATTGCTCTAGAGACTTTATCCAGGACGAAAATAGGGGAATACATTTGTATGGAGAACCGCGCGCAGCCTTCCCTCAACAGTAATTAAATTTTACACTCAATTTTATTTTAAAGCAGTCATAAGAAATATAACTCACTACTGACTTTAAACTTATCATGTAAAGTTGTGAGAGTTTAGTGTAAGTTAGTGAATACTTACACTAAACTAACAGTACTGGGAGCGCATCGCGTGCAATTAATTGTTTCGTTTTTTCAGTTGATAATTGTGCACATACGTCCATCGACGATCCAGAAATTACCTACCTCCATAATTTTAATTAGCGCCATCGTTGTTTGTGTTTCTCAAGACGAAACAACTGGGATTGCAATTCTATCCAACCAAAATTTTATGTTTTGTTGCAGGGGACACAATATGTCCGAGTGGCATGTTCCAGTGCCCAGAGGGCAAGTGCATCCCGTCGCTGTGGGTCTGCAACTACCAAAAAGACTGTGATAAGGGAGAGGACGAATTCCAAGCATGCCGTGAGTAGTTATTTATATACCATGGACAGGCCGTACTGTTACCGTCGTAAGGTTCAGATTGCTCCATATCTGAAGACTATAAGAAACAAATGTGTGGGATGAATTGCCTCACATAGTCGTATTAGCAGCATAATGCTGCACATTAACAGGGTGCATTACCATTTGTATTTCATGTAATTGGTTAGCCTTTGATTTTACCTCTCTTTCACCTAGCCAAGCCTTTTGAAGCGCTCATAGCCAAGTTTGCATAGCCATTCTGATTCGATCAGCAAAGTTAAGCAACGTCCGCCGCGGTCATGACTTGGATGGGTGACCGCTGGTGACATTACTAATGAGCGCTTCCGTGCTTCGGAGGGCACGTTAAGCCGTCGGTCCCGGTTGTTGTCTTAGGATAGCAGTCGTTACAGCATTGTGGTAGGGCACTTTGCAAATGCCCGCCTGGCTAGCTACCACCCTCAAGTTGAAAATCTGTCGCCAAGCACCTAACGGTGTGTTCCGGCAGCTGTCCTTGAGAGCCAGTAACTCTAGGTTAGTCTGAACAGCATCCCCGACCACATCATCACTTACCATCAGGTGAGATAGTGGTCAAAGGCTAACCTATCAGGCATAAAAAAAAAAAAGAAACCTATAAGTGACAATGAGGTAGAAGATGTTAAAACAGGCTCAAACTGCACTATGAAATGACTATCAAGGATATTCTGCTGAATCATACTGCTAAGCGCTTGGATTTTCAAATTTTATATTATAGTTGTATACGAGTACCTATATACCTACTTTAGAGCATATTACTTATAAGCGCACTCCCAAGAAGTGTTGTGTAATCCAATATGTGGATGTTTATAGCGAAAGATATAGCGTACCTCACCTCAAACGTAAAGAAAAGGGTATGAAAATGCTAATCATTTCCTATCTACCCAATATAAATAGGATAAAGGTAGGCATGCGTGAAAAATATCCAAATAAAAGTCATCCAGAAATATTACTCCGACTCAAAACACAGTAATCGATGCAAAACGGCTCTGTCAATCAGCTTATTGCAATTCAACTAGTTCGGAGTCATCAAACACTGTCAAAGGTACTTCGATCACAATAGAACTAACCTACCGCCACAGAATACGCAATAGTTGATGAATAAGCCTCAGTTCAAAATAGAACTCTATGTTATGGAAGCTAGTCCAGCGTACACAATGCCGTACATCCCAGTTCAGAGTGATTATACGAGTAATCTACTCGACAGCTCCAAAAGAACTTTAACATCTGCCACTTTAACATCTGCCACTTTGGCAACTGTACCTTTCATTGTGTTATTCCTATTAAATTAAGTTCTTTGTGAATAATAAAAATACATGGAAACAACACAAAAATGTTTCAAATCTGGCCACAATTTACGGAAACTTCATCTAATTAAAAACCTAGCAAATTCCTATTGAATGCGATTAAAATACTTCATATACAGTTTAAGTAGCAATGGCTTTGTACTGTTATGCAGAAGGTCCATGGTTTGAATCGACACGGGCTTGAGATCCACTACATGTAGCATAGGACATTTTGCAAAAGCCAACCTGGATAGCTAAGTAGCTACCACCGAGGATTTTATTAACTGCAAAGTTCACTAGGACATCTGGGAAATTTTATTAAGCGTGAACTGGCCGCCCACGTTTCCATACATACGTCGAAGACTGATTATTGCCCTATTTGAGATTTTAGGTCCAGAACTAAGCATGATATCGATTGATCTCTACTATATCGAGGCTTGTGTCGTAATACATTTTTAAAAAGATAATTTATTTATTAGTTATAAGCCTCGAAACATTTTCATATTTTTTTTTTGACTCATAACTTTCAACTGAATAGTTCTTTCTTGTAATCTCATAGATCAGCGCTGCGAGCAGTGGGTGCCCCGTCGCACGCGGCGCGGGCGGCGGAACGTTGCTTAAAAGATGTTTCTAGAAAATCAGTGAGCGCTGTTGTGTTATCCGTGCCGCACGTTCCGTGCTTGTACAGTCTGTTCCATAACTTGATAACAATGAGTATTATTGATACGAAACGTGTCATTTTAGAAGTCCAATGTCGCCTGCGAGAGGCGGGAGTCCGCGACGGGTTAAATTTGTCCGCGACGGAGCACGGCGCGGGTCTTCGCGACGGACACCCGCGACTGACGCCCGCTTAACGCAGCGGACGCCCTAAGGGATCTTGATGGGCCGAATGTTCTGTGAAATGCACCTTAAAAACATTAATCTAATTGAATATTATTTTGAAATCATTATCGCTGTCGTATGAAGGAAATATTAGTGAACCTGACCCCATTCGCTCTGGAGCGCGAACTAACACGTAATGTGGCGTAGCACGTAGCGCAACGTAGTACCGCGACGTAGACACTTGACAACTCTCGATTGATTTTATTTAACTGTTACATTTTACGTGATCTTTCGAAATTTTGACTTAGACTTTGCAATAAGATGTTTTGTTTTTCTAATTTTTGAGTAAAATCAGAATTCTTGTGCCATACCTTTTTTTATGCCTGATACGTTAGCCTTTGACCACTATCTCACCTGATGGTAAGTGATCTCACCTGAGTCGAAGATGTTGTTCAGGTTAACCTATTATTATTTAATACCTATTTATAATGTACTAGGCCGCAGTCGCATGCCACGGGGCCATTGACGGGGCTGTAAATTCAATGAATTATAGCTTGCGGATCAGTTATGTATTAGGCAGTAGGTTTTACTACTCGCCGCTCTATGATGACGCTGCCGGAGGCCGGAAAGCGCTCTCCAGACGTTGCTGGTTGGTGATGAGAGCAGCTATGGGCAGCCCAATAAGACATGTAAAGGCTATAAAATAAATGAGTACAACAAATATTGCAAATAAAAAACGTGTTCACCTTCAAGTCACGGAGTACTTAGTTTAGTTTGAGTCAAAAGTGACATGACAAATAGGTATTATGTGGGAATAGCCTCCGATCAAAGAATTGTAACTTCAGTTGCGTATACTTTAATGTTTTATGCCTGGTAGTTTAGCCTTTGACAATTATCTCAACTGATGGTAAGTGATAATGTGGTCGAAGATGTTGTTCAGGCTAACCTAGAATTCTGAATATATATATTTATAATGTGTTAGAATTATAGTAAATTATTACAAAGGCCGTAATATAGGCAATTGCAGGTCGAGTACGAGACAGGTAATTGCCAATTTCGCCGATACGTATAAAGTGCTTCTCTCAAAAAAAATGCAAGGAAATAAACATTGTCGATTAATTTATATAATATGTGGCTCAAGTTAAAACTGCTTTCTGTTTTCACCAGTCAACATTTTCATATATTTTTATGTATTCTTATGACTTTGCTACAAGCAGGTTTCCTATCGCTTATTTAGCTTCCGATCTTAGATCTGGTGGAGTGCTATCAATATCCATTTCACTCTCGGAACCATCGGAACTCATTTTAATTTATACTAATTATCAAAATAACAGAGTCGAGACTAACACCTGCGTAACCGCCAATTAATTTTTACTGAATGCACCCAGCCCGCCTACAATGAAGCCACTGCTTCATTGTAGAGTTATCACTATAGCTCAGTGGCATTGGCTATGGACTGCCGCTGACCTGTGTGATCTGTTATAGGTAGAGGTAAGTCCGCTTAACATCAGGTGGGCCTCGAGCTTGTTCCGTCACAATAACATAAAAATATTAAATAAATGAATTTCTATACAACATGGCCGACGCATTTTTTGTTCTAAATTTAAGAACACATCGGCAATGGGTTTTGTCATTCTGTGTACTTAAATGCGACATATCACGTGCTCTTTATTTTAGCATAACATTTTATAATATTCAAAAGCAACGACTGATATCTATGTTTCTTATAACATATTTATATTGTTAGAGAAAACAAATCGCAATATTTAACTGGTTGAACCCACACTTATGGCGTAGTATTATTATATTTTCTATGCCTTTGGGTTAAGCGTAGATGATGATCACTTGATGTATTTATCAGTTTCCTTTACCGTCAGTTCTGAGCCCACCCGCTTGATGAGTTCGTTCTGATCATCGCACCGCAATTACGCTACATTGCATAATATAAACACGTTAAAGCATTTATAGCAGCCATTATAAACGCGTTAAGTATATAACGCTGCAATGGTAAACGAGTAACAAATTAATTGCGATCACGCGCTTGCATTATTAACCGGATAAATTATGCATGTCACGGAATTCCCCGGTTAATATTTAATAATGAGTAGACTTTCTAGATTAATGTTCTTTGGTGGATATTTTAATTTTTGCATTTTTTACCGGTGGTATGCCTTTATTAACTATACACTCCAGAATATACACAACACTACAGCTTCTATACTATATATAGGCAATCTAAACGCACTAATGGCGTTGCAAATGCTCCAGCTCATTATAAGTAGGCAGCGTTCAGCATTGCCCATTGGATTGCTTTGCTTATTCGTTGAGCCAAATAAGTACCAGCATTTAGATGAAGTGTCGCATAGACCAAGCGCTCTGATAAGTTTTGGAAAATAAGGTGAGTCCGTTGAGGCCGAAAGGCCCTATGATTATCTATGATAGAGGCTGAGAGGCCCCCACGGACCCAATATCTCTACATCAAACGGCACTAATTGCGGCGTGGTATGCATCCTACTATAAGTATACAATATGTTGTCCGCATTTCGGTAGACATATGGCAAAAACCATCACAGTTTGCTGTCCTTATCCCACTCATGTGGTACAACAACAATACCAAGACAATACAAGAACAAAGTAAATTTTTGCTACCAACGCCGTGAGTTGCCGGGTACGGCAAAGTATATTAATAAGTGGTATACAAACTGGTATTGAATAACTTGTATAGAACTTGAGTATTTTCACAATTTTTACTCTGCGCTATGAAATACATTACATAATTTCAAGCGTAATAAAAATTATCATTCTCACTCGGAGTATAAGGTAGACCTTGATCACTATTTTACATGTCGATAAGTGTTGTTGTCAGTACAGATGTTATAGCAGCCTAAAACTAAAATTAAATTAAACTCAACTGATTAGGTATTGACGCTCGAGTTGATAATCAAGTGCGTTAACTCGCTAGGTGGGCGTTTGCAAAATGCCCTACCTAAATGGATACCCACCAGCTAGATCAACCAGCACTTAGCATGAAAGGCGTTAACTACAACCACTTGGTAATGTGCAATATCACTTGCATGCGGTTACGTTTGGAGAGCGTAGCCGCAGGCGAGTGGTGTAGAGCTCTTTGAGATGAGATCATGTGTGGCCAGCCTTACAACGATGCTCCAGTAATGCTCTACGCTTGGAGTTACTAAAGACTGTTAATCTTTATCTAATTAATCCACATAGTGTGAAAATGCTTTAGTAAGGCCACATCTTCTACATCTGATAGAAATTTGGGGCAGTGCCGCTAAAACATAACTAGCAGAACTTCAAATTTTACAGAATAAAATTATTAAAATGCTATTCAAATACCCATATCTTACTAAAACCACAAAAAATTACAAAGACACAAAAATAATGAATATCAGACAGCTCTATGTGTTTCATGTCTGCATCTTTATCCGGAAATGTCTTAACAAAACTGTTCGCTCAAATTTGAAGTTCACTTTAATTAAACAAATAAGTAAGCGTGGCAAAAAAATGCTCACATTTGAAGGAGTACAACTTTACAACAAGATACCCTCAAGAATTAAAAGTTTCAACTCATTTAATGCATTTAAGACCCAACTAGCTCAACATGTCATCAATGATCATTCACTATTACGTAAATAATGCATTGGATGGGTTGCTACTATAGTATTAATCATGATAGACGGAATGACGAATGTATAGTTTTCATTTATTTCTAAGCACTGTTCTCAAGTAAGTGACTGTATTGTCTTATTGGGAATAAATATCTTTAAACCTTATTTAGGAATTCGTAAGTTGCTAAGGTAAGCCATGAAGGCCATTACCTTACTCATGCGGGGTTGGTATAACATTGTCTTGTCTAACAACACAAGAACATATCAATCACACTTATGTTTTCGCTTACTCACACTGGTATAAAAAGTTTCAACTTAGATTTTATGGGCGGCCGCCTTCGTAACCCTTTCTGAAAATGCTCTTGTTGGAAGAACATACGCAACCTGAACCTGGCGGTAAAAGGTTAAGATGTTAAGCAGCCATTTTTTATACCTAAGGTGCAGCTAGGTACACCTTGCCAAAATTGTAAGTAGAGGCTTTTTGCTTATTTGGTGCATTATTTCCTTACGTCGCGTCGCCTTATTCAATATCCTGCTGGATAATATAGAACAGTCCTCATATACGTAATCATGAATTGTATCCGTCCACGATAAAATCATTGGTATAATAGCTCGCCACCTAAGAACTGCGCTAAGAGACATAATATACGAACATTTTGCAGTGAATTCCGAAACATTCACATTAAGGGTTTCTTACCCAAAATAAAAAACAGATCCATATTAATGTCACTCTACTGATTGTCTGTCTGTCCATCCGTAAGTTAGGGATCACAGGGGTCACTAGCTCGTAAATAATACATTGTAACGTTGGTGCATTATCTTCTCTAGTCTTCAGTGAATAAGATATGTACCTTTAATAAAATTAATTTAGTATTCATTTGCTTGATGTAAAGTGATGGGAGTATTCAGTAGCCATAATAGTGATTCCCATTTACCGCTCCTACGTGTAATTATACGGAAATAATTATGATGATGGTGATATACATTGTGTAATAAAGTGGAAATTGTAATCCCCCGAGCAAGCAGAGGGATAGTGTATAAAACAATGTGTGGCTATGTCTGTGACGTTGTAGTTCCCAAATGGATGAACTCCTTTTGATTAAGTTTCCTTTGTTTGAGGTGAGTGGATCTCGAGTGTTTTTAACATGATTCAAGAAAGTCTGTTCAGCCTTCTCAAGACCATCAGCTTTTTTATAATTGCTGAACTTTTACAGATCCGTTCCATTAGAATTTCAGTATCCAGTCACTTCAATAATATTGCACGACACTGACCTAATGCTGCAGTATCATCTGAAATCTGTATAGTACTATTCTCAACAATATAGAGCAAAGGCATCATGTTGAGGCTTATAGGGATAAGAAAAATATACAGATGGTGATCAGGGTTGATAGATGTATTCGGTCGTTTAAACCTTAATTTTATGTTACCCTTGATAACAAAATATCATTATCTCGCCTATGTTTTGCGGCAGGAGGCAAGCAGAGATGTCTTAAAACTCATGTTTCACCAGTAATATCTTTGTCGCATGTAATAGTGGGTGAGTACATTGCCATCTACCAAAAGTCATCACAATAGTGATAGACTGCTATCAAAAAATATTTGTTAGAAAAACTTATTGTCTGAACCGGGGACCGAACCCATGGCCCCTTGTTTTCAAAACAACACTTGACACCACCTCGAACTACGAGCCAGTTATGAAAATTGCAAAGACAAAAATAGGTACAAATAAATGTTTATTTTCCACTCTTTTGTCCTCACTGCTAATTTTTCAAGTTTTTATACAGTGAGTGCAGTTAATTTCAGCTATACAGATAGCTAAATGTACTCCATCCATTTTGGTGTCACGACAGCGGCGCGACGTAAAAACTGCACAAAATATACTGTTATAGTCGTTAACGCTTTTTACGCGAGTGAAGAATGACTTAAAACTAGATTCGTTTTGGCGTACAAGTTGAACAACAAACCATTTAAGGTTTGCGCAATATATTTGTACTAGATCCTATGAATAAATATATAAACAAATGTAAAGCAAGCTCAAAAAAGCAAACCGCAAACCTTTCTTAAATAATATTGAACCTATTTACGTGCGGCGCAACAACATTACTGCGACGCGACCAATCGGATGCGAATATTTTTAAGCGCCAAATTAATTAACCAATCCTACTGAATTTAGAAGATTGTGCGTGTTTTATTATTCGCTGTCGGTAACTGTATCAGAGTTACACTTCTTTTAATATTTATTCGTAGACTAGCTCCTTCTTTACCACATATGATTTGCCGGAGCTCAAGCGTATAATTTGTTTGATGTGACCTGTACGTTATCACAGAACCTAAAGAATATATAAAATATAAAGTTCTTCAGCTCTGTAATAGTAAACACTGAAGCTTTGTTTGATATAATATTGGAATGATTGAGCTGCGTCAACATAAATCCAGGAAAGGCCAATCGGTCATTGTAAAATTATTTTTTTAATTTCACGTAATTATACAGCTTGATATTCTCACCTCGTGTCAAGTTAAACTAGTAACTTATCATGACGGACGCTCTAAACAATCACTAAGTTGGGATGCTAGTACGTGGATGATCGAACTAGATTCCCCCCAACGATTTTCAATTCGAGTACCAATGAAGTAAAAAACCGTTTATCTCAAACAGTAGTATGGCATGCCACTAAATAAATATATTAGTCCAAATTGTTTTTTTATGTTATGTAGACGCGATAATTTTATATCCTTTACGATTACTAAGATATTATTGTGTACATATATTATTATTATTCCTGCGACAAGTTTTATCTCATACTTTTGATCGGATTTTTTTATAAAGAGGGAGTGAATTATATTCTGACTTTAAATTAAAATATTCGAGGTAGTTTTTCAGGTTATCACTAGACTAGGGTTGGAATACCATTTGTCCTTTATATAGAACAAAGAGTCTGTGAAAAATTCTAGCTTCATAAATGTTAGATGAAAACAGCGAACGCCATACTCAAAGCGAAACGGAAGCTGTCCTATCCTAGTTATGAAACCTTGTTTGACAAACCCGATCTATTATTTTTATTAAATCCTTGTTATTTTCTACTTGTGCTTTGAAAAAATAATTGATTGGATAGACCCGATCTATTTTTTTTTATTAAATCCTTGTTATCTAGTACATGTGGTATGAAAAAATCATTTATTGAATAGTTGGTAATGTTTATATTGTCGATAGTATAAGTGATGATGTGGTCGAAAGTGGTAAGCAGGCTTATCCTAGAATTGGTACTGGCTTTCAATGACTACTGCAAGATAAAGTTAATTGCTTGACGACAGATTTTCTGGCGGTTTGCTGCATAAAGTATAATAATAGTTAACATCACTGGCATCCGAAGATAACGACCGGGACTGTCGGCTGGACGTTCCTTCCGAAGCACTCGAAGCACTGTAATGCTTAGTATTAAGTTTCATGTTAAAACTATTGGATCTGAGCATTTCAAATAATGTTTGTATGTATTTAAGGTGCGTTTGTTCGGAGTAACTTTTGAACACGTGATTCGACTTTCATCTATATTGCAGAAAGGTAACTTTTATGAATAGAATTTCTAACTTAAATGCGTGAAAAAAATTAAAAATTGTTTGGGGGGTTTTTGAAGTATTAGTATTAAAGTTTTTTTTTAAATGTTATTGACGGTATGTTTGCATGGTTTTATTTGTACTCTTTAAAAACTCTAATTTTGTTACAAAAATGAGTTAAATTCAATGTAGTCTAGACTAACCAACATTTTTGTTAGAGTCTTGACTATTGTATTTATGTATATTTTTGCTACAAGCCCAGGGCTATAAGGCTTGTATCTATGGTAGTTCGTAGGTACTCTCCTGTCGCGCCATACAGTTATAATAATTGATATTCACCCTGCGAATGGCCGACATGTAGCAGCGAACAATGAACAGCGGTAATGTTGGTGATATCATGTCATGTGAATGGTACCATTCTAGTCACAGCAGTAGAATTTGTCCCTTACGTTTCAAAGAAGCCACACTGAGAAAAATTTCATGTTTTGACATACGTAATTTTAGCCTCAACATACGTATTTCTTGTTTAAAACGTGACTAGCGTACATAAAGATGAGACAACATGACGTATAATGGCCTTGCTGTAACGAGCTTTGTACATTACAATAATGTATGAAAATCATTCGTTCATTCATTCATTCAATGATGTACTGTCACGCAAATAAGTATGTAACATCTTGACAAAGTAAGGATGTTACTTACGTAGATCCTGGTGCAGCCTACTTACGATAAGTATGTTTCCTACGTTTATTATGTTTACTATAAGGAGGTAGTCTACGTCAAACTTGCTACAGCATATTAATGGTAAAGGTGATTCTGGCGTTTAACATGCGTCAGCTTACGTACTGTAAGAAGGTTGCCTACATCAGCTTTGGTGCAGCCTATTTATGGTAAAGATGTTCCCTACGTTTACCATGTATTGAACTACGTACAGTAAGGTGGTGGCCTACGTCAATATTGTTGCAGCTTACTTATGGCAAAGATGTTCCCTGCGTTAGTCATGTATCGGCCTATGTACAGTAAGGAGGTACCGTAAGTCAAATTTGATGCAGCCTACTTATAGTAAAGATGATCCCTACGTATCTCATGTATCAGCCTACTTACAGGAAGGAGGTTATGTACACCAATCTTGATGCAGGCTACTTATGGTAAGTATTTTCCATACGTTTGTCATGTAGTGGCCTACATACAGTAAGGAGATTGCGTACGTTAATCTTGATGCAGCCTACTTATAGTAAGGATGTTCCTTATATTTATAATGCATCGTCCTACGTACAGTAAAGAGGTTGCGTACGTCAATCGTGGTGCAGCCCATTTACTGTAAGGATGATCCTCATATGTATCATGCATCGGCTGTATTATAGTAAGGAGGTTGCCTACGTCAATTTTGGCACAACCTACTAATAGTAAGGATTTTTAATATATTTATCATGCATTCGCCTATGTAGAGTATGGATATTACATATGTACATAAACCTGGACCATTATTACGCTTAAGATGTTATTAAGAGCACCATTTGTAGTATACAAAGGTAAACCTCTTTACTATATGAAGGTTGCTCCTGGTTTATTTATGCGCATTGGATTACAATTTGTGCACCCTACTCTACATAGATTGATGCATTCTATACGAAGAAAAGATCCAAACCACTAGTAAACTGCACTAAGGTTTACGTATACAACCTAGCTGTACAAAGGCTGATGCACGATTTAAGTAATTATTCTATATGCAGGCTGCACCTGTAATAAGACAGTAAATAAGCATATTAAATAAATAAATACATAAGGTTAATAAAAATTTATTATCATCAATTTGTGATCTATTTATTGAAAACAATATACAAAATTGTTCTGAAATAAAAATAAATATTTAGGTCCATTATCAATTATCAATTTAAGTTGAAAGACAGGTGAGCGTAGCCAGCCTAAGGTGGTACATGACATTATTAAGGACGTGGTGGAAAACTGTCAAACCTCAGATATCAGGCTTAAAAGACATGCGTACAACATTTCAAGGAGTTTGAAAAATTTATCTTCGACATGGTCTCCATATACATTTTATTTTTCTATGCGGAATCAACAATGTATGCGAGGATCAAAGCAGTGCGGCGCACAGTTACAGTTTCAGATTCACCATCTGGAATAAATAAATATTTTATGAAATTTGTTAAATAAAAATGACACTCCCTAAAAAGTATTACCAAGAAGTTAGGAAACAATAGCTTATTAATGTCAGACTACACTCGCTATACCACAATAGTTAATTGTGCTGCACTTGTAGCGTTACGTTTCCAGCTTATTTGTAGTCGTCGGGTATATTCTAAGGATATTTAAAGTACTTACCACTAGCACTAGTCCCTGGAGTTATAAGAAAAGCCCCTCATTATTTTTTGGATATATATGGTTGAGATCTTGTAAAATCTGCAATCAATAACATTAAGATCATTCGAATAATTCCACTATGAAAGTAATATGAAACATAAATATGAATTATGAAAGTAAAATATCATGTAGGTTTGAAAATTTAACATACCAAAATATACCTTGGGGTTATCGGAGAGTTGGATTGTCATAGGTAGTCGGATGTGTTCTTTATTTTCTTTAACACCAGTATCAGCAGTCTTTCTCAAGGATTTTTGTACTCAGTGTCAGGTATTAATATTATTTTTAGCCAAGTCAATTTGTCTTCTAATAAAGTAGCATCTGTAACAATTGTGTAGACTTCATTTACATAAATATATTTGTTTTATGTTTAACCGGCCTTGGGATGCCCGGATAAAATTGCACCATCCATATCTTTCTGTGGGAGTTGCAAGTGGCGACAAAAGGGAAAATATCACAACTTGGACAGCTGCCTTTTCCGCAGAACTGTCATCTTACAAACGAGCTCCCAAAGTTGCTTGCCAAGCATGGACATTATGGGAAATGAAATGAAATAAAATTATTGCAATTATAGCCCCCTTTCTTAATAGAGGGAGGCATTTGTTCAACGTTTGACTAAGTCATTTATAACTAAAGACTTTAAAAAACAACAAAGTCGCTTACCTGTGAATGTTGCCGTTTAGCATTTGAGTTCACTGGTTGCCGGATAGCCAGGCTGTATCTTTGGCCTTTCTTTATACACACAGACCCACTTTGGGGCGACTGAACCCCTTTCTTCGTTTATTCAAATTTGATTGGTGATAAATTGATTTTGGAAACTTTGTAATAAAAGATTTTTTATAAATAATCACTGTTGAAAACATTTACATGCGCGCGTGACGCGATTGCCACGGTCTCGCAGAAAACTAATATTATAACTGTTGCATTACGCTCCAGCCAGTATTGCCAGCGTGTAAATCAAAATCAGCCGAGTATTCACATAAAAATATTTAAATATTAATACAATTAGATATTAACTTTGATATCATTGATGCATTGCTTAGACTTTTCAAAAACTATTATAATAACAATTGCTCCCCGCGGTTTCATCCATGTAGACAAAACAATCCATGTTTAGTAGTATTAGATTAAATATTTATAAAAAAAAACTGAACACTTCCTTACACCCTCAAAAGCTCTGTTTTACAATTAGTATGGCTAGATTAGGAAATACCAAAATCTTCAGGTGAGAATGTGGCTAAATGCTGTTATAAATAAAAAAATATGTAATTTTTCCTGGTCAAGAACAGTAACATTAGTAATGCTAAGTTTTAATAAAACACTTAAAAATATAAAAATATATCCAATGTCGATTCCGCCTAATTTTCTTGCTAAGCCGACGTGACATCACAAACAACACGCAGTCAAACCGTTTGACGCGTGTCGCTTCTACACGAAGCATCCTCAGGAGGTCTTGACTATACGAGTGCACGATCGCACCTTCTCGACTCACGTGTTTGTGACGTCACGTCGGCTAAACAGGAAAATTAGGCGAAATCGTCACTAGTTATATTTTAATAGTTTTTAAGAGTTTTGTTAAAATATTAATTTAATGTTTTTTTTAATATTTTCAAAATATTTGATATTATTATATTTCCGAAAAGTAACGCCTGAATCGATTCATTATAAATACTAAGGTTTGTAAGTAAGGACGAGAATGTATATTTGTTATATTTGTATATATATATATATATACGCTGAAATTGCTGGACCACTTTGGATGAAACTGAAATATAAATAGAAATATAGATAGTTTAGGTCTTAGATAAACACAACGCAAACTTCTTACTTAACTTTTTACTTTTGTTGTATTTTATTATTTTAAATAACTTTTTGTGGTAATAAACAGGTTAATTTTTTTTTTTTTTTTTTTACTATCATAATCATCATGACCATCATCACTTTTCATTATTGCCTACGTGAATGATACTGCGGGATGCAGTAGGTATATACCAAACATATTTTTAAAATAACAGAAAAAAAACCTTATATCAATTTTTTATTCTATATAGTCAATAGTATACTATAAATCATCTCATCAATGTATTACTTTTTATTATGTCTGTGCTTATTGAACTATTATGATGAAAACACCACGTAACGATACCGATATAAGCAACGTTATATATATGTTGTATGTGATGTAAAAAATGAGGCACAAACTAAAAGTACAAATGCACATAATAGACTAAAGAAGTACCAAATCGAAATATGGGGTTTCAGTGCAGAGTAACCAGTTTTTATTTATTTGCACGCGTATAACAATTGAGTTGTTTGTATTTTATACGAACATGAGTACGAGCGCAAAATTGATTGTAAATGAAGAAATATTGAAATAAGCAATGGTCGAAAATCAGCGTTTATGAAACATTGCTTTCGAATTTTTTTATTCGGCATCTGGCAACACTGATCTTCTGTCGTAAAACAATCTTTAAAATGTCGAGGGAACAGTATATTATTGCGCCCGTAACATTTAAATAATGTTCAAATGCAGTATGTCTAAAAACGTATAATGATGTTCCCTACGTTCATCACGCATAGGCCTACGCGCAGTAAGTAGGTTACTTAAATGAATTTTACGTAAATTTATTGCGCATAAATTCACGTACGGTAAATAGTTTTTCTACGTCAACCTTGAAGCTGCTCACTTGTGGTAAAGATCTTTCTTACGAAATCATGCATCAGCCTACGTACTGGAAGGAGCTTACATAATTCGCTTACTTATATCGTGCATCGGCCTACGTACAGTAAGGAGTCTTAGCGCAGTCTACTTAAATGTAACTAATAATGTTTTCTACGTACCTACATCATGCATCAAGCTACGTACATATAGGAGATTGTCTACTTATACCTTGTTGTTGCCTACTCACAGTAGGAGTCTGTTTCCAAAATACTTACAATAAATAGACGATCTACTTATAGTCACGACGCAAACTACTTGAAACATTATTTTTTTTAGTCAAGACGTTTGTGTCATCCTGTTAATGTTGGAGTACATTTATAAAGATGCGACAGCATAATGTAATGTTCTATCTGTGACGTCATATCCATGGACTACTTCCTAGAATGTATCTGCCTATATCGGTTACGTATGTTGAGTCTTGTTGAAGGACCCGACAGACGGGTACGTATTTAACGGCAAGATCAGTACACAACATGTTGTAACTAAGTGACGTGTTGATACGCTTCAACATTATTTTGTATTATCCAACATTTTTACGGCTGTAGATTACGTATTTTAGATAAAACTACACATACATTGTGAAAAGACTTCGCTACATTTCATTTTTTTCTCAGTGCATGGAGCTCAACTCTTTGTCCTAGATCTTGTATCTATATCAGAAGGCAGTACTATTAGACTGGACCCCGTCTTTATTATTTATGATCTATAAAAAAACAGTGGATATCTTCGTCATAAGCTATAAAAACTTACTTAAGCTTATAAAGATCTGAATAATAAAAATATTTACATATATTTATTTTGATTAAAAATTACCTGTCTTTATTATTAATTCCGTTAATCCATCTCATTACGTTGATTTATTTTTTTGGAACCAAACGGTCATTATTTTTAGCCCGTTAACTGCAAGATGTAAGTGCTCCCAAGGGCAACATTTAAGTTTTGTGGTGTTAATACCCAACAAAGCTTGGAAAATATTTATAAAGAATACTGTAATTTTATATAAATATGTTTGTAACACTTTTTAGACAGACATTATAAATAATTGGCCGAGTTTCTTGTCCATTTTTCTTGACGTAGATCTTTTTCGCAAAACGTGGTGGATAATAGAATAAAAGATATATAGAATCGTCATCATAGATTGAGAATAAATAATTTTAACTTTGACTTTCAAATGCTATTGAAATGTTCAGCGGAGGCTACAATAATTTGATGGGTATTTTTACCAAAAGCATTTAACGAATCAAGCGTAAATAACCTAATCAAATAATGCAATTAAACAATCGTTAGTAAGAATATAATATTCGGAAGACTTCGTTCCTATTCGCTCAAATACTCGTATCTATGTATATTAAGACCCTTTCTACTTGCTCAAAAGAGATGCGACTCAATCTTCGTACGGTCTGATTGAGTCCAAAATCCTCTCTGAAAAACCGGCTTTACGTTGCACCCGATTGCACGGCGAGCCGTGAGAAATAACGGTGCGATTCACTCGTTCAGGTCTCCATTTCCCGGGCGCCCGCCCTGCTCGCCTAAACCCGGGAAACTGGGAAAAATAGGCTTAGTGGCATGTCATCTGTCAGATGAGTGCAGCGGTAGGAGCAGAACACTGTTTTTAAAACTGTATTGGAATCTTTAGGGGGTAGTTTGACGATTCCATAGCTTCACCCGCTTAGTGTTTTATTTGAAACTGGAACTGCCCGACCGGAAATACGTTAGTGTGAAATGCAACTGATGGAGATGCTATGTATAGTTCCCGGCTTAAGCGTTTGAACTGTTCTTTATTCTCCTGGATAAATGTGGGAGGCGAAAGTAGTAATTTTCTTTAAACTTTCGTGAGCTAAACTCATGTTTCTAAATCATTAACGGGTCTATCCACGCACGAATTAACATCAAAGTAATATTTTGACTAATCTCGACGTTTCGATCAATTGCATTGACCGTGGTCACGAGTAGACTGGTCTTATTTTATGGACTCATATTGATCGAAACGTCGAAGTAAGTCAAAACAGTATTTTGATGTTAATTTGTGCGTGGTTAGACCCGATCATGATTTAAAAATAGGCGAAAGTAGTGTTGATGCACTTTAGAACTGATAGGACTTTTTATTCTCTTAATGTCATATTAGCGGTTGTACTAACCAAGAAGTCTTCCTAAGGAGATATAGCGTCAGGAGAAGGCAGCCATAACATCCAAGTTGTGTTGCACCTTGTGTTGTTATAGAAAGATTATCGTAAAATGTTGATTAGAAAAACATATTGCCAAGCCTATATTCCCCGAGAAAGAACCACGTTTTGTTCAACTGTTGAATAGAGTTCTTAGATATTAGTAAATCATCATATATATTATTATAATTGTTTTTTTTATAACTGGTAGGCTAGCCTTTGACTACTATCTCATCTTATAGTATATGATGATACTTTAGAAGATTTAGTTAAGGGTAACTTAGAATTAATGGCTTCCAACGACAGCTTCCGGAACAAACTGTTCGGTACTCGACGACAGATCTTCTACTTGAGGGTAGCCAGCCAAAAGAGCATTCGCAAAATGCCCGAACAACGTGCTATAACGATTAACATCTAAGAAAACACCAAATTTTATAATAAAAAATAGCCATTATGTCAATATGATGTAATATAAATTAGCTTTTGGACTAATGGAGTGTTAAACTTTGCTTCGGAATCCTAATACCAAAAACAGAAAACCCCAAAGGGCATACAAAATATACTTGTTGTGGCCTAAATTCTCTGATAACATTTTCACGGGTCCCGAGTCCATTTTGACATTTACTGGACATGTTGGCAGAGTTGCGTGATGACCAGCACTGCTCGGGAGGGGTTAAGTGCTTGCTTTGTGCATGGCTGATAATTAATGTTGAGTGTGTAGCTACATGCTATGAAACTACATGGGTCAGCAACGAATTCATACCTCTCTCTAGATTTGAAATTATATACTACTTAAAATACTTGCATCTATGTATGTCCTGAATGCTCGTGGTGTATTACAATTTATATCTATAACTAAAACAGAGTAACTTAACTAAACACCCACCCTGAGGCTTTTTCTTATCTTTACCTCTTACGACTCCCACAAGATATATATATTTCTACCACCAAGCAGTAATGATCTATTACTGTTTGAAGGGTATGGGTGCCGGTAAAGTAACAGGGACAAGAGACTTAACAACGGTACGTGTCAGGGTGATCGAGTATTCTACACCAATTTACAGAGCGATATACGTACTCGTAGATATCTATATTGTGTACCTATAATTTGTAAATGATATATTTATTACTTGTCCTATTGATGGTTTCAAAATCTGAGAAATCATAATTGGTCATCATAAATGTACCTATTGGTCTTCCGGTACATAAATCAAAAGTAACAACTCCCAAAAGTTGCAATAAAAATGTATGAGCTAATCATTCCCGGCAGCTCATATCTATAGATATCGCCGTTTGTAGGTACGTCTGTCTATAGGAGACTTCAATCAAACTATTTGACCGTCCGAGTGGAAACCCAATTTGCACTCCGATAGGTATTTGCTTCAGAGGGTCTGATTAAGTACCCACTGTACCTGTGGCTATCATTATCGACAATATGTTGGTTTATGAGATGGCATGGTAGGTAGATAGAGTAGGTATAATAGTAGATAAGATAGTGTCCGTAGGATAATTTAGGAACGTTCAAATACAGAAATAAAAACGGAAATTTAAATCGGCCAAAAGCTAATTGGACCCATATAATGATTGTTTCGTACCAATACAGAGTATCCAAAAATCGTTATATAGTTTTTTCATACCATCCGAGATTTTACTTATGTTTTCAGAATAATGAACAAAAATACAGTCGGTAGCGAATGTCCGTCCGTCACTTGGGCGGTTTTTATTATACCTAGGTATTTTTTTTATTATGATTATACTAAATTTAAGGTTGATATTCTTACAAACAATTAATAAAAATTAAAAATATATTCTTACTTTGACACAACAAATCAAAAACAGAATATACATAAAAACACGTTTCCTCTATGGGGCCCCTTTTTATTTTAAACTTTCTGGCATTATTATTGTTCGTTAGACAATCCGCTATACTAACACATATTCTTTGGAAATGTCGATTGGGTACCTTTACGGTTCCAAAGATAAAACCTGTTAGAGGTCGAACAGACGGATGACAGTTGAGGCTTAATAATATGGTCCCGTTTCAAATAATGAGCCCTAAAAATGTTCATGCCTGTATTCCCCAAAGTAAAACCAGCAACCAGAACAAAGGGCCTCGGCATTACGAAGCGACACTCTCGGTTAGCGAACTAGTCGCATCGTATTTCTTATATATATTTGATATAAAATATATATATCAGATATTGGTTGGTGTTTTTTATTTCTGATATTTGATGTGGTTGATGGAGTCAACAGGCTTAACCTAGAATTTCTGATATTCATGGAAAGTTCCTGGAACATACCGTTAGGTGATTGGCGACCGATTTTCTATTTGAGGTTGATGGCTAAATGCCCAAGTAACATGTACCTGCTGCGCGGCAGTCCATACCCATTGCTACTGGGCCATCATTGCTTTAATTGGTATCTAAAATCTGCAGGAAACAAAAACCTTATAGCATGATCTTCCTATATATCTGGGAACACGATCCCTACATAGTGTTTGAATACAAAGAAGTCGAGGTGTGTGGACCCCTCACCCTTCCGGGTGATGATATGTTTATGTAAAAAGTTTTTTTTTATGGACCAATAAACAGTTTCACAATATTTTCGTAATAGAATATTATTATTATCTATAATAATGTCACAAATTAGGTAAACATTTGTAGTGAGTTATATATAGGTAGGACTATTTAAATGGTTAAGTACAACATATATTTAACCATTTAAATAGTTGATACATATGGAAAAGACAAATACAGGTATACACCGATAATTGCACGTAAGCTTATAAAAGGGGTATGGTACTATAGATCAACAGTTATACATATAAGTAATATATCGGTCCTGGTTGTTCTCTTAGGATAGCAGTCGTTAGCATGGTGGTAGGGCACTTTGCAAATGCCCGCCTGACTAGCTACCACCCTCAAGTTGAAAATCTGTCGCCAAGCACCTAACGGTGTGTTCCGGCAGCTGTCCTTGAGAGCCAGTAACTCTAGGTAAGTCTGAACAACATCTTCGACCACATCATCACTTACCATCAGGTGAGATAGTGGTCAAAGGCTAACCTATCAGGCACAAAAAAAAAATCTTCCGTTCTTAGTATTTACTTCAGTACGATTGAGTTCATTTACTAAGCAAAACTAGGGAGGAACATCACGAGTACGCATTGGTGCTACCTTCAAACAGATCCAACATACACAGTAATTAAATAACGCACCCGCCCTTGAAATGTGTCTAACCAATTGAAACGAGTGTTATAAGATTCTGTCATACGACACAGTTGCGTGATCGATGACGAGCCTTATTACGGCAGGTGGGAATAGCAAACACTTCTTGTGTACGGCGAGAATGAGGTCTAAAAGGTAAGTTATACCGAAGCTCATCTCATCATTCAATTCTTTAATGTTATATTATCTTACAGAAGCATAGCATCAAACTGTTGGGCCCTGGAGTTTAGATTCAATAATTTTTATTTTTTTACGTAGGTAGCTGTTCATATGGTGTAATTTTATATGAATAAAATTGTAATACACAGAAATTCTTTTGAATAAAAGAAATTGTAAAGCGGGTTCCACGCTGACACAGCATATTCCAACTGAGATCGAACCAGTGACTTCTATAACAATAGACACATTTGTTTTTTGAAAGTTACTAGAATATATTATGACAAAATTTATTATTTTAAAACTAGTTTTATATATAAAAGCTATTTACCTCCTTACCGTTACTTATTTAATTATAGTGAAACCCTAAGATATTGAAATACGTATTAGAACTTTGCGTATATTGGATGTAGATCCAAAAGTTTTTATTGAGGTTTTACTAAGCTTACTTAACCCTCGATGAAGAAACAACTCTCACTTTGAGGCCTTCTTGAAGTGGCCAATCCTCTTAAGGACCCTCAAGTCCAACGCTTAAGTAGTGAGTGATTAATTTCGGTTGTCGATAACCCACAGCTTAATAGACGAATTATTTTTTATTTTGTTCTTAAGCGAAAGGAATTGCGATATCACGAAGAAATATTTTTTTATTTTGTTGGATGCTTCGCAGTTTGTCTGGTTCTCAATTTGTCTTATATATTAAGTGTTAGTTGCTTCATAGGATGCCTCATTTCTTCCCTTAAAAAAACATTAAAAGGATAAGCAGACGTCAGGAACATCTTCTGCTGGCTATCAATATCGCGAGCAGTGTGGAGATTGTGGCAAACTCTCTAGTCTTATGGAAGAGACTATGTCCCGCTTTTTTTTATGCGCGTTAGGTTAGCCTTCAACCTCTATCTCACCTGTTGGTAAGTGATGATGTGGTCGAAGATGTCGTTCAGGCTAAGTTAGAATTATTCCGGCTAATAAAGATTTACTTTGATGACGCACTTAGTAAAGAACGCCTAGCAATCGGGAAGGCATTCAAAACCCTTTTGTTTGAATTGAAGTGATTTTATTATGGGCATTACTAGCAGTATAACCCAGTTTAAAAGGCAACAAATATAAAATGGCGCCAATCATCACTTGCACATTTAATATAATATAACATAGACAGTAATAGTCTGCAAATGAGAATTAAAGATTATCTGTGCCATTTTAGGTTATTTCGTTCAAAAGACTTTAACTGTCGTATATAAATATTCTCTCTCTTTAGTGATATTTTAAAATTCAATGTGAATACTCAAATGTAGATCTCCCAAAGCCTTCTCACGCATAGTGATTGATTACCGACACTGATTTCGTTTACAGAGGTTAGAGGTCGGCGTTTGAGATGGTAGGTAATGGTTTATGCATGCCGAATGCTGTGGTACCTATACTACCCGCCAGAAGGAGCTCTATTTCCAACTGATTGAAGGTTTGGACGGAATTTAACATGGATGCCGTAGAACTTCAAAATTAAGAATCTAAGAACTGATCATTTTTCGTTGATAAGGGTCAATTAGGAGAAAAAATGCGCTGGATGAGCAGTATTTGCAAGGTGTAGGTCCCCAGAGGGCTAACGGCCGGCTCAGAGGAGCTGTTCGTTGTCACAGATGTAGGTTTTGGAGATGGAATATGAACAATATTACAGTGAAGTAGTTATAATATAGTTATTAATACTGACAAATAAACGATTATAAATAAAAGTTTCACCTTCATAAGATTATTAGGTTCAGTATAGGTAATATATTATATTTATAACTAGCTTTCCGGGCGCGGCTCCGCCCGCGCGTATGTCGGTTATCGCGCGAAAACATTAACCTCTTTTTGCGCAGTCGGATAAAAACTATCCTATGTTTTTTCCCGGGTCTCAAACTATCTCCATACCAAATTTCATTCAAATCGGTCCAGTAGTTTTGGCGTGAAAGCGTAACAGACAGACAGACAGACAGAGTTACTTTCGCATTTATAATATTAGTACTGATAGGTAGGTAGATAATTAGTTCTGCTCACAATAAGAGCTGAGGTAGGAATGCGCCAAGTCTGGCAAGTGCGAATTGTGACGATTGTTTTGATTATGAATGAAGTAATAGTGCGATGAAAAAAGATGACTTTGTCACAATGCCACTGCTGACGTTGACGTGAGCGGGGTGTTGCTACACATTAGGCGGTTAACAGGCCCATTACTACCAACAAAAGTCACAAATCGCCTACTCGATAGTAGTTCTCTATTTACAAAATAATACCGCGTTTATTCGAGTTTACACATATCTATGTTATTAAGTATTGTTTTAATAATAAACTAAATTTGTTGAAAGTTTAGTGCAACAAAATTAACGCTGATTATTATTCTAAATACATTCCAGGAAAGAAAAAATACTTAAGATTATTATATAAAACAAAATGTTTATGACTAATGGAAAAGTTATTTATAGGAGTATATTCCCCGCCCATAACTTTATTATATTTCTAAATATAAAATACGATTATATGTCGAAACAAAAGGACAATAATAGAAAAGTTTATAAGAAGTCGGACCCACGTTATCAAGGCGACAGCGAAAATCCAATATTTCAGAAAGTTGAGCAATAACGATCACTTTACCTGTCGTTTGTGCGTAATTTTGAACATCTTTGTAATGGAATCAAAGGACTTAAGGCACTTTGTACGTTACACCGGGCCGGAGCAAAGGCGCCACTGTCTCAATCTCCATTTAACTTAGTAAATACTAAAATACAACTTTATCATATATTATACAACATAGGTGTTCTGAATAATCTGTGCTTGTTATGGCATCAATCACATAAAGGCGACGCGACCTGGTCCTTTCGCTACTCTAAATCATAAGCACTTCTTACCTAACTACGTGTACTTACTTAATGGTTGATCATTATTTTCTTCACAAAAACGAATTTAAGAACCTATTCCAGTAAATTTTACATACTAAAATATATAAAATCGCTGTATTTTTTTTTCAAAAAAGCGATAAGTAGTAAGTTTTTTCTGTATTTGTTTGTTAAAAGAAAAAATAGTTATATTATAAAATAATAATATGCCATGATTGCTAAACTGACTGACCACGTGGAAGTGGCACACATGTAACTGCGCAAAGATTAAAAGGCGACCATGTTTTGTACACATTTATACATTATACTGTTTGCATGCTTTTATGTCAACATTCACTTTACGTAGGTTTATATAACTCATAAGCAGTAAGGCATAGTTTCAGTTTTAGCAGAAAATCGAATGAGTGAAGGATAAAAGAATGGCATGGTACGAGTATATGCGGGATTGTCATGAACAACGGATGAGTAACATATTACTAAAAAAAAGATTTGAATTTGTTTGCGTGCGGACATAGGATAGAGAAAGGCCGAAAAATGTATGGGTGGACTGTGTGTACAATACATACATACATACCTATACGAAAAAATGTAATTGAGTACCTTACAATATCATCAACAGCCGTGAATGTCTACCAATCAACAAAGACGGAGGTTCGCCATAATCTCCACGCTCGGTAGGCGCAGTGTAAGATGGCAGTTCTTCAGAAGACGCTGCTGCCCACCTTTTAGTATTTTTCCCTACGTCGCCTCTTACGGCTCCCACATAGAAGATATAGAGGTGTGCAATTATAGGTCCACACCCAACGGGCAACATACAAGTTATGCTGGAAAAAAGATAGGAAGAACGAGATGCCAATAGATTCAGTTTTGTTAATTTTCATTGTGCTTTCTTGAAAGAATGTAAACTTAGAAGTATACATAAGCAGTTTTCCTGTACAATGCTTTCGTGATGAGAGGAAGCCTAATATGCACAGTCAAGCGATCTTTTCGACATTGCTGCTAATGAAGATAGAATGGAATTTCTCCTCAATAAAATGTAGCAATACCAATACCAAAATACATTCATTGCAATAGTTTGCTGGATTAATTAAATATATAGAAGTAGGATTGAACACTTTGCACCCGACTGCAGCCACTTGTCGGTCCGTTGTGATGTGAACAATCCCTTAGCACCGACATTGTTCCAAGAAGGTACAATCATGTTGGTACGCTTATAACTTTACTGAGAACTTTGATCTCATCTGAGAAGACATTTGAAAAGTTGAGAAATTGAAATTGTGATATTAAATGATCACATTAATACGTCCTAAGTTTGTGTCATACGCCAATGGCTGACACCAGGGTCATAGTACTAGATATAGTTAAAGCTAACTTATTATAATCTTGTTCACAGCGCCACCAGAATGCGAGACCGGCCAGATCACTTGCGGGCAGTACGTGTGGAACAAGACATACTGCATACCACCACACTTCCGCTGCGATATGCACGTCGACTGCGTGGACGGGACAGACGAAGCTGAGTGCAGTTAGTATTTATACATCTTTTTACTAAACTAAAGTATAACTAATACGAGGATAACTTTAATCTCTATAAACAACAAAATATGATAGACATTTGCCAGAATAGACGGCCATTGATATTGCAGTAGGTATATGAAATTTATTATGGTATTGGCTTTTATGAAGTTCGACATCAGGTAGACAGCTGTAGAAAAGAAATATGTAATCCAAGTTTTAAAAATTTATGCAAATTGGTCGTAATAGCTCTATAAACTAAAAACAACTATGGCCACTTTGCTACGGATGATAATAAACACTATTTCTATGTCTACAGCTGCTGTCACATGTCACAAAAGTCAAACCGAGCAGTTTACTTTATTTTAAATAAATTTAAAATCTCCTACATACCTAGGTTTGACGTTCTATTTATATTATCAGGATTATCAGGTTTGAAGGGTTTATTGTATAAAGTTATCTGCGGCTTAACTATGTCACATATTATGCAACACATGTGTTCTGAACAATCTGTTCCTGTTAGGTCATCAACGCATCAATCATATGTAGGCGAAGTGGTCCTTTTGCCAAACTATATCATGAGCACTCCCTACCTAACTAAAAGAGTACTTCTTTAAAAGGTGACCAGTTTTTTCTGACAAATACGAATTAAAGAACGTATTCGGTATTTTATTTTTATTTTTCATAAGAACTACTGGATGACTGACTGAGGCTTATTATCTGAGGGCAAAGCCTAAAAATTAAAAGAAATAAAAACGGAACATACTTTCAACACTAAAAAGTGTGAAATAACTAGTGTACATGCTGATTCCGAACACTCTGAGATCACATTTCCATGGGCTGACTTCCACGATTTATTTTATCGTTTACAAGTCGGTTCAGTTTTTTCTTTTTTTTTTTAGTGTTGCATACTGCCCACAATATCGTTTACGGTCTATATACTTATCATGTCATATATACTTATCGGCAAATACTTAATTTAGTTAATTGAGTGTAACTTAAAAACTACTCGACCGTTGTTGGTGAAAGTGAAATGCGACCAACTTTAATAAAAAAGGCATCAAAATTGAATGGTGCAGTAATAAGTTATGAGTGGTCATACATATGCATTGATTTGATTGATTGCGCTTCTTGTCATCCACACTGAATATCAGACCCAAAAGAATACACCCCGTTTTTACTAACTACTTCGGTATATACTTATATGTATAGTATATTGTATACTCTATAGCTGTGTCGTCTACGACTACGTATACATCTACTGTCTACACGCTTACGCCGATTAAGGTAATGAGATCGCGAGAAAAGCTTTAATCCCATGCTTCCTGCCCGCGAGCTCACAAACTTACGATGAACTCTTCTATATTTAATAGTCGTGATGACATAAGATACAAGATGGAATCATCACTCAGTTTTACCGACTTCATAAAAAGGGTTAGCTCTCAATTCGACTGTATGTTTATTACGCGATTACTTAAAATTCAGTACCTACTGTGTTTTGAGTGATTGAAAATCTATTTTGAAAGTTGTATGTAATCACAAATATAAAAGCGTAATATATTTTTTTATATGAAAATACTTGACTGATAGGGCGTCGTACCGACTTCAAAAAATTATTTCTAATTTTTATTGATAGTAGTCGTTTTAGTTTATTAATAAAAAAAACTAATGCCCGCCTAGCTAGCTACCACCAAGTAGAAAATCTGTCGCTAAGCACCTAACAGTGTGTTCCGATAGCTGTCCTTTAAAGGCCATTAATTCTAGGTTAGCCTGAACAACACCTTCGACCGCATCATCACTTACCATCAGGTGAGATAGTGGTAACCTACCAGGCATAAAAAAAAGTTATTTATATTGCTTTAGTTAGCCGAGTCTTTTCTTATGTGAGACAGATGATACAGGTATCGAGTGTATTATTTCGTATCCAGTTTTCACAGTTGGATGCTCGTAATCCTGTAATGTGATTCTGTTCCGCAACTAGCACACTTTCAATTTCAATTATACTAGATGCTGAAACAGTTCAGAATAATTCATTGAATCAGTTATGCGCCTACGCGCTTGTATGTGTTTCGACGTTTCTTTTTAGTCAAACTCTGGCTTCTTGCTGCGGGTTGATCGCGTCAATACTTACCTATCTAGTAAACTGGAATTAAAACTAGCCTTTATTGTCATAATAATAATGATCGTGTTATGATATCCATGTGAGGTATGGGACAATTAATTACGGCACAAATGAATAAATACTTTCTTACTGTCGGGCTGGCAAAGGCAATACGTTGGTCAATGCAATTCCACATATAGACCTAGAGATTTATGCTTTTAGTCTCGTAGAGCTTCGTAGAGTCTGTTATCGTGCGGATGCCTGTATTTTATGTATTACTGAGCTAGGTGCATATATTATGAAATTAGATTTGATATTAAGAATCCTTACACTATTTTAGTAGACATTGCACGCAATAAGTTCTATAGTTCCCAAACGATATTTTGTCTGAAAACGACTCGCCCTTGACTGATTTTGTGATACCCAGGGGTATGATAAAACTCATTAATAATTCCAGTAGGTACCTACTAATAACTTATTTATCAAACTCATTGACATGACATTTGAATGCCTGGTAAATTGAACTCCGCTTAGAAACTTTACCGAATTCTTCAAAATCCCATTTCTTGTGTGAAGTACGTACCTAGGAAAAAGTTAGTCCTGCTTTTGCAATCGTCTAACTCTCAAATTGAATTTAACAATATTACGAAAATATATTCGACATGTCTAGCGGAAATCGGATTTAATTCCGTACTCGGTTTGAATCGGTTCGACAAGCGGTGGCGGTGCGGTGCCGGTGGTGCCGGCGGCGGGTACAACCACATTAAAAGTTTGTAGTTTGCGAACCACGTATAGGAACCACATTATAACTACGGTGCCTAGGGACTGCAGTTCGATTGATGTATGAAGTTTGATGTAGGTACTTCTGGTTGGGAATGAACGAGGTCATTGTTTGATCTTTTGGTTAATTTCGATATTCGACTGTTTTTTGTGTTTTTTTAGGAGATTACTCCGCCAATTGTGAACGGATTTTATTTTATGTTGGGTTAGACATAAAACAAAAAATAAAATAAAATTAGTTATTAACTTAAGTAAAAAGCAGGTGATTATTTTGCTTAATGTATAAAGCTAACCTGAACAAAAAAGTCCATGGTCTCAAAGATCAATGACTGATTTTCCGCATGCTATCCATAGCATTATACTTACTAAGTGTATGATGGGTTAATAGCATTCTTCTTTAGTTCGAAAAGTTTGACCTTGTTCATGTTGTTCATTCAGTACTTTTTTTTCAGTCCTGTGCCCACATACTTACAATTATTATCTTATAAATATACTATTATTTGGCGCAATATTCAAACGTATATTGAACCGAAGAAAATTTGACTCCACTCGTGCTATTCAGCAACCTAATACTTATAGATACTTTTTGGGGAAAAACTTTGGGCCCTAGAAAACAACAGGGCTTCACATTAAACCACAAAAATACCTTGGCATGCCCTCCTCGTTTTCGGCAGTCAGAAGGTACTAGGTAAATGACTGCCGTTGTTGCACATTCAGTTAAAAGATATAAACTAACAAGGTGTACTCGAGAACAAAAAGATCAACTTGTAGTTCTCAAACTCGTACAAATCCACGAGCCTGGCATTTCCATCCAAGTTTCAGAAGTTAATTTCCCGCGCTCACCAAACCGTGAATAGTGCCATTACTATTCCCTAACTTACCTATCCATTACTCGGCTTAAATAAACATAGCTCCAAATACCGCCCTATATCTTTTAAAAGAGAACTTGAAAACGAAGTACTAGACCAACATAGCCTGGCCTCCCACACCTCGCTCGTCTAACATTATTTAGGAACTCACGAGGTCGGTGTTAATAAACTGAGAGTTCGAAACAAATTGGTGGCAAAAGCAGAAAGTCCCAACAAGTGGACAAGTTTTAATGGTGTGGAAATTGCGTTTTTGTTTGTCGTTCGTATCTGAGATGTGCCTGTTTTCATGTAAATCTGTTGTCTTTGAAGTCGAGCTGTGATATCGAACTGCTGGTGTCACAGTTCTAAGACAATTCACAATTGCTTTTTCTGACGAGCTTGTGATGTAATTATCTCCGCGCTGCTCGCTTCTTTTCCATTATTTGTTAAATTTCTCAGAATCATATTATCTATTAGGCGTTCATCCGATCTTCCTTGTTTTCTTTTATGAAGTTTGACATGACGAAAATATTTAATCTAATCGTATTTTGCTTAAGGCATTTAGCCTTACGAACATACTGTTTGGATGAGGATGACTAAGGCCTACTTTAGATTAAAAAGCATAATTAAGTTGACAGTTTAATATAGAACCTTATTGTCTAACTATTAAATGTCGATTTCATTTTGACATTTGATCTCCAGAATGGGCATTGTTTTCAGTTAGACATATCTATATAAGTTGTGGTTTTCAGAGCAATTACGTAAGGACCTGGTGAACGAACAAAATGAAATATTTTTAATATGTATTGTTACTGATTGTAGGTTATAATTACAAAAGTATATATGTACCTGTACAATCTACCCTATGGTGGTATGTATCTACCCTGGGTGTGCAGCATTAATAGTTATATTAAATCAAGTGTTTGGCATGCTTTATAATACCAACTCTAAATAATTTCCACATTAAGATATCAATTAAAAATTGAAACATAATTATACATAACCATAAAATATGGTTTAATTCCATTGAGTATAATACAAACAGAATTTTTATATTGTAACCAACATAGCAATTCCTTTTTGAATGGTTTATAAATATTTAGCTTTTTCATGGACTTTGGGAGAGGATTAAAAACTTTAATACACTAGAAGTTCTAGGAACTTTATCATGGACTGTCCGTCCGTAGCGTATTTCTGGGGTAAATATCAGAAACTTTTATAAAAATTGCTTTTGCAAAGGTAGCTAGTAGATAGTTCAAAAATATAAATACACGGTAATGGTAGTATATAAGTTTTTTAAATAAAAGTTTATGACTCAAAAGGAAGCACGCCACCAATACTTGGGGAGCTAAGAACACATTAATAAAATCAATTAATTACGAGTACCCCACACCAAAAGACCATATTTAAGATCTGAGGATACATATCCGTGATGAGCTGTCAGCATCGTACCAATACTAGGCTGAGATTTGTCTCTACTTGGTTAGAACATGTACATATTATGCAAGAGGACGCCAATTTAAGCATGTTTTAAGCCTTAAGGCTTCGGCCAATGTTAAAGGAGATTGCACTAAAAAAGTTCAAATGAAAAGTCATAACATTCTACTTATACAATAAGATTTCGTATCAGTAATCATTATTATTTATTTATTATAATAAGAACGTTTACAATGCAATTACACTTATTATCACAACAAAGCCAAAACTCATGATACATATAAATAATTCATAGATCATGATAATTAATAAAATAAATTCAAAATGTCAAGGGGGTACAATATAAATATTACATATATAAATTATAATATCTCAATTATACATAAATATTTTAGATAGGTAATGTCTAAAAAGTCAAATTGGTACATTAGAATATTAAATTATCATATCACAATCACACATAATTATGTCAAATGGGTTCATATTGTATTAAGTTCACAAAATATCAAGAGGAAATTGAAAATATCAGGCAACCTATCACAAAAAATGACAATGTTAGGATATGCGTTAAGGAATGCGTTGAGACCACTCATGATACGGCATATAGGTCAATCATAATGATTCACAACAGGATACCATAGTGACTAACGAATAAATATGTAAAGAAATAACTCTCATACAGTGACCGCGTTGATTTCGGACTCGTGGACTCCACAAGTAACAAAACACGCACAAGCTTCCATTTTCAATCGGATTGGTTAATTGATTTGGAGCTTAGAAATGATCGCATCTGATTGGTCCCGTCAAGGTCACCGCCGTCATCCCTAAAGGGCAGCCAAAGCGCACTTTCATACATAAACATAGTACTTTGTGTTTTGTACAGATAATTCTAAGACTAACATTGTTACGAACTACTTTTTCATTTAACGTAAAGTTCATGTTGCAGTATTATTATATGTTCTATGATAAAACTATCCAGGGTAGTAAAGTATTGGTATACAAAATATTGTTATTTACTCGTTTATGAAAGTTATTCCCGAAATTTTCATATCCGTATGGCTTCTCCAGAATTTCACAATATACTATAGTATTTTTGCAGAATTAAACATCCAGAAGAACATTGATAATTCAGTTGAAACTTCCCGCGGTACCGCCGCATGACTCGAGCCTACGCGGCGAACTGAGAGCACTGCACGGTACACTTTTTCAACCACGCCCGCCGCGGTACAGTTTGCGTTCTGTTGTTTTTTTGTTTGTATTACACTTCTTTTCATTATTTATTCGTAGATAGTGACAATACAATAGTTGTGATCTTAAAAATAACCAAACACACAACTGGGATGATAAATATAGGTATACCAAGGTACTTACGTTGACTGCGCAACCAAAACGTAAACTAAAACTCCTCACTCTAAATAAGTATCTTACAACTGAATTTTTAAATAAAAATACCTCCAAGCAAGATTCCCCTCTTGCAACTTGTCGTAGGAAAAGTTTTAATAGACCGCAATTATTATATTCTTTCTTTTATTGAAGCGCCGCTCAAGTTCTCAATGTACCTACTCGGTTACTACGTAAATACAAGGAATTTTACACAATTTCTGATACCTCCCTTCTTGGTTAATGGAAAAAGAAGCTTTGAATTTCATTAGGATTTCAGTTTTGCTTTTCTCTGCTGCTATTTTTCTACTAAGTAGGTGCTAACTGAAAGCAGGTAGGTACTTTCAATATGTATTTTGTACGTTTAATTTTCTTAAGTTAAGCTCATGACTTTATCATTGAACTGTTCTAAATCCTCCCCGATGATCGTTTTCTGACTAAAATATCGGCGAATGAATATAGGAATTGGATGTTTATACCACTTCTTAGAAGACCTGAGTGGGGTGATGCTGCACATCACCATAATCACATCTTTATTCATCGAAAGGTCAAAAAATGTACCTATCGACGAGCTCATTCGCAATAAAGGACAGCAGCAGACATGCTCTGGCGATTTCCTATAAAGGATATATTTTAACTTTTAACAAGTTCTGTATCATCTGTTTTGTCGTTAGAGCAATGAGAGCTTTTGTTTCCTCCTGATAAGAGGCAATATAATGATACTTGGTTGTTGATTGGCTATCGTTCAAAGCGAAACTTTACATCGAAAGCGATGTAAAGTGAAATAATATAACATTTTCTGATCTGTACCAAGAGATAACACTGCCTCATACGACAACCCAACCGGTTTCCGATGATTTTCGCTTGAATGATAACGTATGTTAAACATTGATGACATGGTCATTCAAAGGTACGATGTCCTATTCGTAACACAGACTCCACATGAAGATATGGAAACAGTGGTACTCGTATGAGTAGATCATGGACAATAGACGTGAGCCAACTGCGATGTAGGTACTCCGATAAATCTCTTGGTAAATTTTGCTGCTCTATAGATCTTGTCAATTTCACAACAATGCGTATTGCTAAAGCAGAAATTTTTGATTTTGAAGTTGGTAGGTAGTTGGCGGTAATCAACGTGTGTACTTACTCGTGGGCGTGAAAACGGTTATATGAATAAATACATCGGTTCAGTTTTGAGAATTAAATAGTTCTCAACACATTATGAACAATTTTCTTTTGAAAATGTAATTTATCAACTTCTTCAATCCTTTGAAACGGAAAGCGCTAATGATCGTATTGAACAATTAGTATGGAAGATAACTATACCTAACCTAAGCAGTTGAAAATATTCAAGCTATATAATATGTAAAATTAATCTTTCAATAAATAAATAATGAATAATAAGCGAACCTATAGATTATATATTTATATACCCATTTTAAATCTGAGCGAGCACACGCCAGCTTCGTTTTATTGAAAGAACTAAGCCGTTCTGAAAGGAGCTAAGCTATACACGTGGCTCCGGCAACGCAGACATCTTATTTTATCAATTCCCAGTATTTGCTTAGACAGAAACCTTTGACAAGAGTATTGGGATCCCGCAAATCCTAGCGCTTTATTCTGGGCAAGTACCAGTGATGCTAGCGGCTTGGCCTGATTCACGCTGATCCCTTCAATAAGTAGGCTAAGAAAGCACTAACACAGATTCTGGGAGGGTTGATTTAGATTTATGACGTTAAAAATAACGGAAGAACAAATTAGAATAAAATAAGAAGAAACTGTACAATTGTAGTACCTAATTAATTAGCCTTAGGTACAGCTATTACAGCCTAAATATTCTTAGTACCTACTGTTATGCTATTATCTTGTGGAATCTGGGCCACGAAAACGTGAGCTCTTATGTTTCGAATCAGCATGGGAGCGACTTTCCCAAGCTTTCAATGTAAACTTCGTGTTATTTTGTTGTTTGAAAGAAAGCAATAATTGTTATTTTTAACAATTATTGCTTTTGTAAGTACTGTCAGAAGCTATTGAATTTTTCTTACTTTTATCTCGCGCTCGGAGAGACAACTCTGCATGTGACCCTACAAAATTTGTTCCAATTTTACCCGTGTTATTTCTGATGTACACAAACGGAAGCATATTTGATATTTATGTCACTTTTTGAATGTTTATGTGAGGTCCGCAAAGTATCGCCCAAATAAAAATAATAGTTAAATGATAGTCTACAAAAAGATTTAAGAAACTATAAATTTGTATTGAAAAGCGTTTTGCATTGAAAAGAGCGACCAGTGAAAGAAGTGGCACTAATTGAGCGGCAAAATCCTGAAGTTTCAACGCTTCGTCGTTTGATTTAAGGTTTCCCCATTCCCGGTTCTTTTCCCCTTTGTGCGAAACTTCCAGCTTAAAAATTGCAGGTTCGGATGATGTTTAGACAGAATTTGCATTTTTTCCACGTGAAAGTGTAGAGCGGAGACGAGAACGGTGGAGTCCCGTAATTGGATGAAAGGATGCGTCGGGAAGTTTCGCTGGTTTTTTGCGGAGACTAATTTGGTCTCTTATATCGGGCTTTATTCGGGGTTTATTTTGTTATCCGTCTGTGCTGAAACGGGCGAGACTTGGTTTGTTTAGTGTTGGTTGTTGGTTCGAAAACTACATAATTCACGTTGATCGAATTATTGTCATACTTTAAGAGGCTGATTCTCTGATGTGAACGGTCCTCTTTAGAGAATCATTATTTTGATTCATACAAAATATATGTTATTATGGAAGTTTTGGCGACAAATCCATGCTACAGGGTTATTTTATAACTGATGTATTCAATTGGTAAAAAAAAAACTAAAGTTTAGCAGTTTTAAAATAAATCAAATCAATTTTTTTTTGGAACTCCTACGAATTTAACACGAGTATTGACATGATACTTTTGCTAAAATTACTTACTAACTATTTAGTTATATCATTAACAAATCCGTGTAGAAGTTGATGTCAGACTTTCCGCGGGAAGTATTATTTTCTCTCGTTTTCGCGCATTTCAAAACTAAGAAAAGGTCGCTGCACGTGCACCGCGCTCAATGCGCGGTCGAGCTTTATATTATTCACGTTTTGTTTTATTTATCGTCACAAGCTCGTAATTACCTTCAAGATACAAGCAATAAAGCGCTAACAGCTTCCTGCGAATTAACAATTGTTTCTGCCGGAAGCCTTCTGCAGTTTTAAGCCATAGAACTATTAATAATATGGTGCAGCTTAAATATTTCAATCATAAAATATTGAAATTAACGTAACTGCGTATGTTTATACTGAAAAAATACGGGATCATTCACGTTGATAAGTAAGATAACTCCAAATAAGAATAGTTTTAATGCATGCGTGTCAAACGCTCCTTGTAAATGACTCGGTAGCTGTCGTTACTATATAGTCTACGTGAGTTATCTAACTATGCTGTATTTTTTATTAAAAAATAAACTAAAACCACGCTGGTTTTTTTTTATAACGAACACAAATATTTAATACGTAAATTATAATAACATGCTGTAACAGAGCTTTTACTAGGTAAGTAATCTATAAAAGCAAAATTAGGTTGGCAGTTAGTACTTATTTTAAGTATTTTGGAATTGATTAATTCGACTTATCAGAAAAGGCTACTATTTTAATATACCATTTTTAGCAAAGACATAGACTTTAGACAATTTTTTACCAAAAACACGAGTAAAATTTTATATTTTATTTAGTTTTTCCATGAGTGTCCACTTCGTTACCCTCCACACTTGCGCACCTTTATACTCGCAAAAGAAACAAAAGCTTAGAGTTCACTTAAAAACTGTATCGGCTTTGCGCCGGTCTCTAAGGCAGCTCAAAGGCGCCCCTAGCGGCGTGTTTTTTGCATAATTTTATATGAAAATCCTATTACCTTGGCCAGCGTTTTGTTGTACAAACTGGGACAAAGTCCTTTTTGCATGTCATTGCCAATACAGATGAGCGCTGGCGAGATTAGCTTGTTACCTTGTTTTATGAAGAGGAATGAACTTTCCTTTTTAGGATTCAGCACACAAAGGAAATAAACGAAGGTCTATTATGACACTCTGCCATCTGTCCGTCATATGTCTGTTCGTCCGTCCTTATGTCACCGTGAAACGAAATTTGTGTAGAATGTGTAGGTAGTTGTAGGATTCAGGATTTAGGGCTCTCAAGCTTTAAAGCGTTCGTAACGAACCTTACGCCTACATATTCTTGAATAATCAGCAATGTAAAGCACTTCAATACATCAAAGGACACGTTATCCGTCGGTTCCGGTTCTTATATTAGAACGATTAGATAAATTAGAAACTAGGAATATTCTAATTATGTATGTATTTGTTAACACTGTTATTTCAGAGTGGCAGTCGTTACGTATTGCATGGTGGTAGTGCATTTTGCGATTGCTCTCCTCGCTTGCTACCACTTCAATTTGAAAATCATATATATATTTCATCACTTTCCATGAGCATGAAAATTCCGATTTATGATGTAGATTTTTATTATGTTATTGTCACGGTACAAGCACAGAGCTCACCCGGTGTAATGGTAACCTCTGCCTATAATAAATGCGATTCGTCACTTGTGACGAACTACACTGCCATACCCATCACCCTGCTACATATAGTCTCAAATGCCTGTATTTTACCAGCACCCATACCGAAAATCCATCAAACCGAAATACAGTAATGGAAACATTACTGTTTGGTTTTAGAAATAGTACCATCAAAATATACTATAAAAGAGCGAAGCCAGACTCGTACTTAACCAGTTTTTTAATATTATGCATAAAAGTGAGGTTTATTACATCATCTTATCGATTCTCTGTGAGTTTCCATATCATGATGATTTTACGTATTACATTTTGGCGTTGATTAATATGACCATTCGTATTAAGCTTACCAAATAGTCGTACTAGAAAGACTATCGGGTATATTCTTCCCATAAGACTTACTAGTAAGACCACTAAAAGTATTCTGCCTAGTAGACCTCCTGGTTAGACCACTGAGAGCAACATTATCACCTTTCCACCCCACAAATCTTATCTTCCAAATTTAGTGTAGATACTTTCGCCAGCAACGAAAAATTTGCATGGTGGCGTGCGCTACGGCATTTTACGAATTCCATGCTAGCTCCCACCCTCACCTACAAAATCTGCTAGTTCCCATTAAACTATATTTACCATCAGGTAAAATGAGGTTCAAGCCTAACCTATTAGTATATACTCAAAATAAACTATGCACACTTTGTAAAGTTTTTGGTATTTGTAATACCAAAACCACTCGCCAGGTATACTCCACAGGTATTATTTACATAATTATTTGAAATGATTGAATATTGTTTTTTTTTCTGTTTCAGCGTACCGAAAGTGCCAAGCCGACGACTTTCAATGCGGCGTTGAAGGCGCAGGGCCGGGCAAGGCGTCGTCGCAAGGTCCTTGTATACCGAAGTCAAAGAAATGTGACGGGTAAGGTTCTTATGCTAAATGACTTTCGTGCGAACACTTTCTCACCCCACCAGCACCAACTCGCCTCTTGGTAAGCGATGCGCTGGTGAGGCCGAAGATGGAGCACGTTGGTCTAGAAGTTATTTATTCACTCTAGTCTTGAAGATGCCTAGTTTGTATTTCTCTGGAAAATCAGAAGGTGGCTGGGAGTTGCATACTTAGGCTATAAACGTGGAAGGAAATCGTTGCGTGCGTTTTAGAAACTTCCAAGAGATACAGCTTGTAGTGTGCCGTCCTTCTACGTGTCCTGCAGTAGAAACGGAGAAGATTAGGCTGCGAAGCTCTTGCTTTCGCCGAAATCTATTTTATAGGAGATGGCCAAAGTTGCCAGCACGATGATACTCGAGGCTTAGAAGTTTTTTGGCGATAAGGTTATTATTTCTCAAAGCTGGTATATGCCCGCACCGTCAAAAAGATGGCAGTAAAACTACATACACGATCGTACTTGAGCTTGATACAAATGAAGCATCTGTCCCGATGTGAAGTGCAGCTTCACCTTTTTGTGCTTTGTTATCATGGCTGACTATAAAGGCGTTAATATATGAGACAATGTAATAATTTCCGTGAAAGTTTGCCAATTGCTAGGTAACTGTGATCTTCTGTGTGAATTCTGGCCTGCTACTTCTAATATGGCCTACATTATGTTTCCAGGTATCTAGATTGTAGAACGGGCAAAGACGAGATCGACTGTCCGGGACAGACGACGGCGTGTCGACTGGACCAGTTCCGATGCGCGTCGGGCAACAAGTGTGTCGACGCGTCCATGAAGTGCGACCACAAGGACGACTGCGGTGACAACTCGGACGAGGCACATTGTAGTGAGTATTTTTTTTTGTCCGACAGAAAATCAGTCTAGTGAAATGTGGGTATGAGCACTGTAATGCAGAAGCTTTTAGTACCTTTGCTTAAGGGGGCACTTCCGATCAATTAGGAGATTGTAATCGAAAATTAAATACAACATGCTGTATAAAGCATATGTCAATCTCAAGGAATGCGGGCAGCTTCGAGGGCTGCGAGACGCACACTCAACGCTTCATATTTTTAATGTGAAAATTCATTGTCGTTGAGGAGTTTAAAAAAATAATAATAATAATTTTATTTGCTAAAAAATTATTACAAGTGTTACAATAAATATTTTTAAACTGTATCTTGGCGACCCAAATAGGGCTGACAATTTATGAAACCTTCATATCTGTTTTTTTAACATTTTAATCAAGCCGTTAAAAAAATCTTTAGCACGGGTTTGTTGCCATAACGTCCGTACACATACGTGTTTTATTTTTCACACATACTTATATTTTTTCTGAACCCAAACAATGATCCTCTGAAAAGGAGTTCAATTTCGAAATCGCGTTACCAAAATCGCGGGTTCAACCCTTTAACTGCTCTGCAAAGTCTGGTACTTGATTATGTGCTCGTCCCCTATTGCACGCACCAAAATTATATCTGGCAAAAGGTTGTGCTTAAGACACCACTGCCTCCCTCTTCGGGAGATGGACAGTGATATATATAAACGGCGTAATGATATGCAATGCATTTTTCGGAAACCCGGAACGTTGTATAGCATTCTTAGTAAATCACGTTTCTAAGCCATTCATATAGATAGATCCTCGAATAGTACCTATATACGGAATTCTATTATATGGAAGGGTCACTTGAACCCATATATAAAAAGACGTTTTATTCGACCGACCATTGAATTATTCCGTTTTCGATACAAAAGGCTTGGCATTACATTACGGAGAAAAAAGATAGATTATTATATAGGTACCAAATCAAACCGATTAAACGACATTCAGCACGCGGCACAATACTACCTACTTAGTAAATATCGACTTTTCTCGTGAGACTTGACTCTATGTTGTATCTGAAAATCTGTACATTTCCTTTTTAAATGACTGTACTTTTTCATCAAAAGACAGAAAAGAATTTAGCACATTGTCACATTTAAGGAAAGTGCTTCCTACTAGATAACAGTTTGACCACGAGGAACAACTCATTATGATAACGATTAGTGATCAAATTAGGTATCGCTTCAACACTCAGAAAATACTTTCCATATTTGTGGACACGAATGTCCCTAAGAGCGTCATTTAGTAAAATTCATAAGTGAATAGGATGAATATGTCTTTGTATCTTTTTTTTACCGGCGGTATGCCTTTTAAACAATTTTTTTTTTTTTTTTTATGACTGATGGGTTAGCCTTTGACCACTATCTCACCTGATGGTAAGTGATGATGTGGTCGAAGATGTTGTACAGGCTAACCTAGAATTACTGGCTCTCAAGGACAGCTGCCGGAACACACCGTTAGGTGCTTGGCGACAGATTTTCAACTTGAGGGTGGTAGCTAGCCCGGCGGGCATTCGCAAAGTGCCCTACCACCATGCTGTAACAACTGCCATCCTAAGACAACAACCGGGACCGACGGCTTAACGTGCCCTCCGAAGCACGGAAGCGCTCAGTAGTAATGTCACCAGCGGTCACCCATCCAACTCCTGACCGCGGCGGACGTTGCTTAACTTTGCTGATCGATTCAGAATGGCTAAGCAAACTTCGCTACGAGCGCTTCGAAATACTACGAACTATATACAACACTACTACAATAAGAGCATTTACACAACCTATAAGTAATAGCAGACTCATAGGCAGTCTAAATACTCCAGCCCACTTAAGATAACTTGTATTAATATATTATTATAATAAATATAAATATTATTATTACTTAACTTGTATATGCTTGCATCTTCTAAACCTAATCATTTTCTATAAGAATTCGTTTAGAGATTTATTTTAAGTGTATATTCCGTACCTTACTTGTTATTTTCTGTTGAAAGGTTTTCCAGCTTGCCACATCGGCCAGTTCCGGTGCAGCAACGCACTCTGCATCCCTGCCACATACCACTGCGACGGCTACAAAGACTGCATCGACGGCTCCGACGAAGCCAACTGCACCTCTATCACCTGCCCCGACAACAAGTACCTGTGCCCCAAGGGCGCGCCGGGAGGGGGCCACAAGTGTATACAGCGTTCGCAGCTTTGTGACGGGAAGAAGGATTGCGAGGATAATGCCGACGAGGAGAATGCTTGCTGTGAGTTATTCTATACTAGTATTTTGAATGATTTTGAGCAACACTAGATTATCAGCATTTTGAATAAAAGTTCGTAGTGGATTTCCTGGTGATTCCTCTTGTGAAAGGTAAATTTGTGAATACTGGAATAACAACCCGTGTTGTATCTTGCTATGGGTTTTTCCAATGATTACCCAAATAAAATGATTACCTACTCTTCTCTGATAGTTAAGGGTATGTAGAATTTTATGTCATTCATGGTTTTTAATACCAATTAAGTAAATTAGCATCAGCAGTCCGGAAAAGATCAACGTTCCATGTACATAGATGTGGATAGACTTTGGCACCTATTACACTAGACCGACAATCTCTGGGTAAATGTGGATCTCTATGTACTGAATTTTTATTTATTAGTCCGAGCATTTGTATTTGTAGACAATAAATTTCCTTATCTGATTCTCATGTAATAGCAGGAACAGCAAATTAAGTTCGTATAATTATGAACAAAATCATTTGTTAGGTTGAGATATAAAATCTCTTAGACTTTTACAAAGTGAGAGTACTGACATTTGTGTAGTCGAATAGGATAATATTACGAAAAAGCTTTGTATATATTTCAAAATGTCTTAACTAGGCAGGTATATATTGTTTTGTCACATCGAAATGTGCAAAATAGAGCACAGCGTTAGTTCTCAGTCCGCGGCTCAGTACTAGGTATGGTCCTATCGATGGTTGATGTAACGTTGCAGCGACGTCGTCGTGCCCCGCGCTGGAGTGCGAGTACAAGTGCGTGGCGTCGCCGCTGGGCGGCGCGTGCGCCTGCGCCGCAGGGCTGGCGCTCGCCGCCGACAACAGGACCTGCGCCGACCGCGACGAGTGCAGGGAGTGGGGCTACTGCCACCAGCTCTGTGTCAACACGCCCGGCTGTATGTACCTACCTATCTACTTGCTCTTATCTTCTTTTATGAATATTAATGTGTCTAATAAGTTTCTTGCGTAGCCGCTACACGCACTTTCGCTATAAGTATCTTCACAGATATCTATATCCTACCTACTTGTATCTTTATAAATATATTAGATGCGAATATAAGTACTATCCTTACCTGTAGCTACAGCTGCACAGATTACGGCATTTTGTTAGATGTCGTGAAAGGCAACTAAAGAAAAAAAATGCATTATATGCCCTTACTCACGTCAATTTGGGTGTGCTGTTCGATATTGAGCGCATGACAAGGCTTTTTTGTAACATCTTGACGCCCTGACTACCTTGCTTTCCTTGATTATTAGAAAATAAATATATTCTTGCCATACTTGAAATAGCAACTCCTAAGTGGTTTTTTGTATCAGCATACAAGTGCGCTTGCGCGCCCGGCTACAACCTGGTGGACGGCAAGCGTTGCGCGGCGAGCACGTCGGCGGCCGCGACGCTGGTGCTCGCGCACGCGACAGCCCTGGTGCGCATGGACCCGCACGGCCGCGCCACGCAGCATCTAGCCAACGCCACCTCCGCCGCCGGAGTCGACTACCATTACCGCAGGAACCTGCTCTTCTGGTCCGATTTGAAGACAAGGAAGGTAATTTCAAACCAAAACCATTATTCAATTGTTAGGCTGCACTTTCATCTCTTGGATACATTTAAAGATGGTATCAGATAATACGTTGATTGGGGACTGGCTATCTAAGATAGCTGCTGAAAACCTTAAGGTGTTTGACGACAGCCTTTGACCACTAAACTCGGGTACTGCCCCGCGTTCCACTTAGGTTCCCCACCTGGGCACAGAACGGACCACACTGGTTTACCACTATGTGGTGAAGATTAACCCCGTAATAGGGATCGAACCTTTGATCGCAAATAGACGCTTCAATGAAAAATTGTTAGTATAAATATGTTCATATAAGAAAAAAATATTATCGACCTGACGTTCTATGCGTTTTTTTTTCAGATCCATTCCCAACAACTAAGTGTACCAGCTGGAGTAACAAGTTATGGAGGCAGTGACATAACAGTCACTGGATCTTGGGCGCCAGTCGCCCTCGCCGTCGACTGGGTCGGAGATAAACTGTACGTGGCAGACGCTATCGGTCAGAAGATAGACGTGTTTGAACTCGACGGAAGGTGGCACGCTGTCGTGCTTGGCTCCAACTTGACCAACCCTGCAGATATCGCACTGGATCCTACGCTCGGATATATGTTCGTAGCCGACAGCAGTCAGATCATACGAGCTAACATGGACGGGACACACACTAAATCTATCGTTTCTGAAGCGGCTTACAAAGCTTCCGGTATCGCTGTAGATATCATCGCAAGGAGAGTGTTCTGGTGCGATTCATTGTTGGACTACATTGAAACTGTTGACTACGATGGAAACCACAGATTCCTAGTCTTAAGAGGCCAGCAAGTCCCCAGTCCTTCTAGGTTAGCTCTCTTCGAAGATAGGGTATACTGGTCAGATAGCACCAAACAAGGAATCAGCTCTGTAAACAAGTATGAAGGAGCATCCAGCATTCAAGCGATTTACAAAATGAAAGATATACGAGAACCCAAAGCTATAACTGTGATACATTCTTTAAAACAAACTTCTGTAAATAATCCATGTGGAAACAATAATGGAGGGTGCTCGCAGATGTGTATAGTCACTGCACTGCAGAACGGAGGACTAGGTTACAGATGCGCATGTAATATAGGATATAGGTTAGAAACAGATTTAAGAAATTGTGACCTGGTTTCGGAGTTCTTGATGTATTCCCAGCAGAGGTTCATCAAGGGAAAAGTATTAGATCCTGTCATTGAAGGATTCAGCGATGCCATACTCCCTGTCGTGTCAAGACGAGCCCGATTTGTCGGGTTAGACTTTGACGCACGGGACGAGCACATCTACTATTCAGATGTTCTTCAAGATGTTATCTACAGGGTCCATAGAAATGGAACCACTAGAGAAATCGTATTGGCTTCACAAAATGAGGGTGTTGAAGGGCTAGCCGTCGACTGGGCTTCCAAAAACCTCTACTACATCGATTCTAGAAAAGGTACTCTGAATGTTCTTTCAACGAGAAACGTCGCATATAGAAGAACACTGCTGAAAGATTTGAAGAGGCCGCGTGCTATTGTAGTGCATCCCAACAAAGGTTTTATTTTCTTCTCTGAATGGGATCGCCCCGCTAACATAAGCAGAGCGAACACTGACGGCACCGGCTTGCTTGTCTTCGAAAACGTTACATTAGGCTGGCCTAACGGGTTGTCCATCGACTTTGACGCTGATAGACTTTACTGGTGTGACGCTTTGCTCGATCACGTGCAGCATTCCAAACTTGACGGTACCGATGTGAAGACGGTTAACTCAAGATTGATTAGACATCCGTTTTCCATTGTCATTTACAAAGACTTCATGTATATTACCGATTGGCGATTAGATGCTATCGTCAGACTGCACAAGTTGACCGGAGAACAAGAAGACATAATGGTTAGAGAGCCCCAAACGAACAGACTTTATGGAGTAAAGGTTTACAGTGAACTTATTCAGAAGATCGATCCCATGCAGCCTTGTTCTAGAAATAATGGAAACTGTCAGAAGCTGTGCTTCGCTATCCCGAGGAACAACACAGAACTTTTGACTGTAAGGTGCGGCTGTCCTTACGGAGAAAAATTGGCACCAGACGGCACAAGTTGTATAGCGGATCCTAGCTCAGAGCCGCCAGTGCAAGCATGCCCTCATTCGTGGGACTTCACATGTAATAACCAGAGATGTATACCGAAGAGCTGGGTCTGCGATGGAGACGATGACTGCTTGGATAACAGTGATGAGGAACAGAACTGCACAAGTAAGTTTGAGGAAACTCTCATATGCGTACCTATGTTATATTTTATTAACTGAGCAAAATAGATTGTGTGTTTTTTAACTTTCTCTTTCGGTCTATTATTATCTTAACGTACCTAATATTATTTTCAGAAACGACGTGCGGTGCTAACGAGTTCACGTGCGCCTCCGGCCGTTGTATCCCAGCAACATTCAAGTGTGACTCCGAGAACGACTGCGGCGACTTCTCCGATGAAACCGGCTGCGTCAACGTCACTTGCAGCTCGTCACAGTTCAAGTGCGACAATGGACGATGCGTGCCCAACACGTGGAAGTGTGATTCGGAGAATGATTGTGGAGATGGTTCTGATGAAGGGTCTCATTGTGCGGAGAAGACTTGCGCTTACTTCCAAGTTAGTTGAAGTCATTAGTAAAAACTTATAGTAGTTAATAATATGTATCGTTACTTATTTTCGGCTCAGAATTCATGGATCGATTGGGACATCTTTACACATAATATTAGCGTTTTTTCAAGAAGTTTGCACTTTATCAGAACACTTCTAATAAAATCATGGCGGTATGTTCAGATTTCTAGTTTGGCAGAATATAATATATTCCCTGTGTATACAAACGTGAGTTAGTATAGCTATATAGCAATAATAACAACCATAAAATCTGGAATAATTTCTATTTGAAATGTTTATTATCGTAATTTTTCTTCTATTAGGCAGCGGTCAATCATGAGGTTTGAAGACAGACAGTGCAACATACTTTACAAAATAAAACAATTTTGGTTCGATAGAGCTCTCAGATAGTCAACACGCCCTGTCCTGACGATACTCTATATAAAATCGAAACGCATGTATTCCTGATATTACGTCACATCGTTCTGTTGGAAGTACAACATTATTTTCTTTTATTAGGTACACATAAAAATACACCTACGGCCCCGTGATCCACCGTGGAGAGCTTAAGTAGAGCACTTTGCCGTACCTGAACGTACTGTGTGACGTACGTCTCGCTTGAATTTCCTAGAGTTCGCAAATCAGTCATGTTTAAAAAGGGGCCATTTCCATCTACCGGGCACAGTTTCAGACTTAACTTTTGTTTCTTCCTTCTATTTTTAAATACCTTCATAATTATATTGAAGCCGTGATGGACTATTGAAAATGGCTATGTACTGTATACCGTGCAGAAGGTCCATGATCTGACTCCAGCCACGGGTATGCGCTGCCCCGCACGGTCGGTAGAACATTTTTACCCCCCTGGCTGCGACTGCCCTTGAGAGCCAGTTTTTCTAGGTTTAGCATGTTAACACGTTCGACCACATCATCACTTGCCATCGGGTGAGATTATGAGTACTAAGAAAGTATTAAAATGTAATGTGTTCCAGTTCACGTGCCCTCGCACGGGGCACTGCATCCCCGCGTCCTGGGTGTGCGACGGAGACGACGACTGCTTCGACAAGCAGGACGAGGCGGACTGCCCGCCCGTCTCCTGCCTCGCCACGCAGTTCAAATGTGCCGACCTCAAGCAGTGTGTTCAGGTTACTACCCACCTACCTACCTATCTACTCACTCTTCGGAATCACTCATTTGCTGAACAAAGATATTTTGATTCTCGTCCCTGCGTGTTCCTGATACCAATTTTGGATTCAAAGCATTTTAACCGACTTCCAAAACAGAAATTAAACGCATTTATTCCTTTCAACGATATGATTACTTAAATGCGGTGTGTTATTATTTTGTATTTGTATTGTTTTTTTCCTGTTAGTTGATATTACATTATCACACATTGCATTAACAGGTGTGAAACCTTCAAACTTTCCAGTATAAAACTGTAAGCACAGTACACATACAGATCCTCAATATATCTAAGAAACTTTGTTTTGTGTGTTTTAGTTATTGCCTGACTGGTAAATCAGGTCTACTTGATTAGTTTAACTCGATGTATTTTGACATGTTGTTTCAGGAAGCGTACAAATGCGACGGTATCCCAGACTGCAACGACGGCAGCGACGAGGCGGGGTGCCCATCTCTGGCGCCGCACCAGTGCCAACCGGACAAGCAGTTCCAATGCCGGTCATCAGGCATCTGTATACCTACCACTTGGTATTGCGATGGTGAGTCTGTCACATGATTTATTATCAAACGCTATAGTGTAGTCAACAGACGATCAAAAACATTGAAAAGGTTTTATGTAATATTAATAATTGGTCTATCTTCTAGTTATTTATTTTTATTATCTAGAAGATTGAGTCTCGCTGTATTACTTAGACTTGAAATAGTTTCGATATTGTGAATACACTTACTGTATCGGTCGGATCGCCCACTGCTGAACACAGCCTTCTTCATTAACAGTTGGCCATTATATCCACGCTTGACAGGCGGCTTGGGGATCGCAGTGTAAAGGGGTAATTATTTAGATAGCGTTGCTGCCGACCTTCTGGTATTTTTTTTTTCATCGCCTCTTACTTCCACAGGAACTTACGGAAGGATGCAATCCTAACCCGGCACTCGACAGGGCTGGATATAATAAACTAAATCTGGATATTTTACCTTTTTCGCAAAAAAAATATAGATGCACGTTTATTGATAGTTCTTCGAATGCTTAAGGTGTTTTTGCCACGTCAGTGAACTTATGAGCATGTACATGAGCTAAGTTGTTCCGTGCGACGGGAAAATCGCATAACTTTAGAACCAGTAGTATAGTAAGTAGGAAAGTATCGCGAATGAGCGTTGTTGTTCAGGCACGCCGGACTGCGAGGACCTGTCGGACGAGCCGGCGTCGTGCGGCGCAGTGCAGTGCGCCGGTAACCACTTCCGGTGCGACAACGGACGCTGCGTGTTCAAGGCGTACGTGTGCGACGGCAGGGACGACTGCGGCGACGGCTCCGACGAGGGGCTGCAGCACGCCTGCAAGCCGCCGCCCTTCAGGTCAGCCCTACTACCCTACCTCATACTCTCACTCTATTTTCATGTCGCACTCCAAGTGTCGGGGAGGTACAAGTCTCCTCTCACAACACAAAACATGATGAAAAGCTTTGTCATTTATTTTATGACCGCCTGAGGCTAGCTTTCCTCGGGAAATATCTCGTTGGTAGTTTACCTGCTCGCGTTGGGTCATCAGTTCTCTTAGTGTTAGCGTTCGACGACATTCAGTCTGCCGTGACGCAGGTCCATGGCCGGCTTGAGCTTCAACGCATGCTGGAAGGGCATTTTGCGAATGCTCAAGTAGGAAATCTGTCGCTAAGCAGTTCTGGCAGCAGTTGACAGTCCTTGGGAGCCAATAATTTATGAAATTATTGGCACATACTTACTATGCACAGACTTGCTAACTAAATAATTGCTAAATAAACAACTGTATTTCTCAGGGTGATGGTCGCAGTTCGTTACTTGTGATGTTTCGCTACATATTATATTAAATGCAGAGGTTACCCCCTAACATCAGGTGGGCCTTGTCCATGTCACAATCCAAAAAAAAATATATCAACATGCTTGTTGCATTCAGATAATAGTTTCTAACCAACTACGTTGCGGCAGAAATGAAAAAAAGGAATAAAACAGATTTGTTATATTTTATTTAATATGTGTTATTTTCATTTATTCCAGATGTCCGTATGGTCAGTGGCAATGCCCAGGCGTAACAGGAAGGTGTGTCAACATCACTCAAATTTGTGACAACAAGTATGATTGCCCGAACGGTGCTGACGAAGGTAATTAACAACAACGTTGTATTCTGTAAAATTGTGTTAAGTATTAGTACCTATTTCGAGAGTAAACTCAGAGCAGAGAGAAAAACTTCCTAATCTTAGCGAAATTTGTTGAAAGCGTGTTCACATTTGTCAATACTTTTTGATTACAGGTAGCAGCTGTGACTTCGCCGAGTGTGAACACCAGGGTGGTCTCTGCTCTAACGGTTGTAAACAAACACCCGGCGGCCCATTGTGCCTTTGTCCACAAGGAGAAGAGCTCGATACTGACGGAATTGCTTGCAAGGACATCGACGAATGCAACCCACCCGGCCTCTGCTCGCAGAGATGCACAAACACTAAAGGATCTTACGTGTGCAGTTGCGTCGATGGATATATCTTGAGCATAAACAATCACACCTGCAAAGCAAACAACCATTCGAGCGCTTTCCTCATCATTTCAAACCGTCACTCAATCTTAGTAGCTGATCTCAACGAACAAGGTTTGGAAAGAGTCCCCATCAATGTGGAAAATGTCGTTGCTACAGCGTCAAACATGCATACTGGTACCATATTTTGGTCTGATATGAAACTGAAGAAGATATCGCGATTGGATCGCGGTATGGAACCGCAAGTTATTATTTCTACTGGTCTTGACTTAGTGGAAGGTTTAGCTTATGACTGGGTGGGCGGTAACATCTACTGGTTAGACAGCAAATTGAATACTATCGAAGTGGCCAAAGAAGATGGCACGGCAAGAACAGCGTTGCTTAGTGGAAACATAACTCAGCCCAGAGGAATGTGCTTGGATCCTGCTCCGGACGCAAGATGGCTATTCTGGACTGACTGGGGAGAGAACCCTCGCATTGAAAGAGTCGGCATGGACGGAACTCAACGCCAGGCCATCATCACGACTAAGATTTACTGGCCTAATGGTTTAACGCTCGACACGGCTACACAGAGAGTTTACTTTGCAGATTCGAAGTTGGACTTCATCGATTTTTGTTATTACAACGGAACGGGAAGACAGCAAGTTTTAGCAGGAAGTCATTACTTACTCCATCCTCATTCTTTGACACTCTTCGAGGATACGCTGTACTGGACCGACAGACAACTGAATAGAGTTTTGTCAGCTCACAAATTCACGGGATCGAACCAGACCGTCGTTTCCCATCTGATATCGCAGCCTCTGTCTATTCATGTACACCACCCGTCGCTTCAGCCGCAGTACACATCTCCATGCAAGAAAGATACGTGTCAGCACCTTTGCCTTTTGAGTCCAAATAGAACCGCTGACTACACGTGCATGTGCAAACCTGGGTTCAAGCTACTCTCTGACGGCAAATGCGTTGAAGGTACGATTTCAAAATACTATCTCTGTAACGAATTGTGATTGTGTGTTTGTAAGTGGTTATTCGAAGTTATTGTTTCAATGATTATTAAAATTAATCTCCTACTTTCACAGAGGAATCGCCTTATTTGATGGTGCTCAAAGGATCCCAAGTCATTGATCTATCTACTGATGGTTCAGGTAGAGCCAGCCAACTCCCTCCAGTGGTTGGCATCACAGGCAAGTGTCTGGTTTATATTATTCGTTGTGTTTATTACATAACATTTGATTATAAATTCCGATATTGTAATATGGTATGTGGTTTTAGGTGGTGTTCAACTGGATTACGATCGTCAAGGTCACACTTTATACTGGCTTCAATCTATATCTGGCGACAGCGAAGACGACGAAAATTGTACGATATACAGTATGCCTTATGGTGGTGGAAATAAGGTTGAATTCTTAGGTCAAGACACAGGAATGGTCGGTGCTCCATCGGCTATTGCTTTTGATTGGATTGGAAGAAACTTATACATGACCAATAGAATAGCAAGTAATATTGAGTTGATAAGAGTTGATGGTAAAGTCAAATATAGATCGATTATAATGGCTAACGATGGTAGCAAGTTTTCTATTGCGAAACCTAGAGGAATCTGTTTGGATCCTACTGATGGGTAAGTTCTAAATCTCTCAACTTTCAAATGGCGTTGTCATAATGGTTTTTGTTTTCGTTTTGTTACAATGAGTACATTGGATTTTATTTTTTTTACAGGAAAATGTACTGGTCGGACGAGGGTGGTTTCGGAGTTCCAGCCAAAATTGGAAAAGCAAACATGGATGGAACCAACCCTATTATTCTAGTCGATGGTATCGAAAGGCCAGAAGCCGTCACAATTGACGTCGAAAGAAAGATCGTCTACTTCAGCACTCAGTTTCCTGCTAGCGTCATCAGCGTCAATACAGACGGAAATGACCGCAAAACTATTCTGTCTGAATCAAATGCCATTTCATATCCAAAAGTCATTGCAGTCCTAGATTTAAGGCTTTATGTATTAGATCCTCGACATGAAAAAATCATCAAAGCGGATCTTCCAAATGGAGATAATATCAAGAGCATTTTGGACAACGAAAGCGATTTGAAATCGTTGACTATATTCCAAAAGAGAAAGATGATGCATCACCCTTGTTCGCAGAACAACGGAGGTTGCGAACAAGTCTGCATACCCGGAGAAAGTGGAAGCAGAGTCTGTGCTTGTTCCGTTGGATATAAAAAAGAGAATGAGATCACATGTGTTCCATACAAGACCTTTGCTGTGGTATCTCAGCTTGACCTTATCAGAGGGTATGGATTAGACTCTAGTGCCGAGGCCATGGTTCCAGTATCCGGACAGGGTCATCACATCTTACATGTAGATGTCCATTTTGCAGAGAATTATATTTACTGGGTTGAATTCAATAGAGGTCCGTGGAACGGAATCTTCAGAATTAGACCCAACGGTACAGAGTTACAACACATAGTTAAAGATGGCATTGGCAGCAATGGCATCAGAGGCTTAGCCGTCGATTGGGTTGCAGGAAATCTTTACTTTACCAATGTCTTCCCTCACGAAAATTATGTCGAAGTGTGTTGGTTAGATGGATCGAACAGGAAAGTTCTTATCAAGACTACAATGGATGCACCGAGAGAGCTCGCAGTTAACCCGCTGAAGCGAATACTTTATTGGATTGATTATGGCCAATATCCACGCATTGGAAAGGCATACCTTGATGGCAGCAACTGGCAGACTGTTGTGAGTTCTGGAATTTCCAACCCCCGAGATTTGACCATCGATATGCTTACACATGACGTCTACTGGGTGGACTCTAAACTTGATCAGATACAAAAGATTTCATACAATGGTGGTAATAGGCAACTGATTCGCTCAAATTTGCCAAACCCTATGGGAATTGCTGTTCATACAGGCAGTGTATATTGGGTAGATAGAAACCTGCAGACGATATACAAAGCTTCTAAACTTCCCGGCAATACTTCCATGCCAGAAAAAGTTCGCACTAATCTGCCTAAGCTACGAGATATTGTTATATTTGATATTAACAACCAGCCTACAGATGACAACAATCCGTGCAGAATGCTTGGAAATGGCGGGTGTGACCAGCTTTGCTTCAGTTTTCCCCCTGACGCCAATAAAGGCACAACTCATAAATGTGATTGTGCAACTGGCCAAATTTCTCAAAATAACCCAAGAAAATGTGATGTTGTAGGCGAATACATAATCTTTACTACCAGGACTGAAATCCGCGCTGTCAACTTGGACCCCAAATCAACTGGAGTACCATTCAAGCCCGTCGTAAACTTGACCAATGTCGTAGGTGTTGAATTCGACTATGCAGATAACAAATTATTCTTCACTCAAATCAGACCTTGGGCAAGAATAGGATGGATGTCCGCCACCGATCCACAATATTCAAGCATACAGAATATAATCAACAAAGGAATTAACCCAGAAGGAATTTCTTACGATTGGACTCAAAAGAAAATATACTGGACTGATAGCTCGAACAATTCAATTTACGCTATGAACCTCGACGGCACAGAACTTGTAATGATTGCAAGAGTAGAGAGGCCAAGAGCTATCGTTGTCGATCCTTGCAATGGAACTTTATACTATACCGATTGGGGTAGATTTGGAACATCGGGTAAAATCTACAGAACTACTATGGCTGGGTCGCTAAAAAAAGCAATAATTGAAAAAGATTTATCCCAACCGAGCGGGCTGACGATAGATTTTGATGAAAATATGCTTTACTGGTCAGATGCTGTCCGTGAAAAAATTGAGAGATCAAAACTGGACGGATCTGGTAGAGAAGTGTTAATATCAGCTACCATATATCCTTTCGCTTTGACGGTCTTCAGAAATTACATCTACTGGACTGACCTCCAACTTCGCGGAGTTTATCGAGCAGAAAAACATACAGGGGCAAACATGGTTGAAATTGTGAAGAGATTGGAAGATTCTCCTAGAGATATTCACATCTACAGTGGAAGCAGACAGAAATGTACAGTAAATCCTTGCAAGATCAGCAACGGTGGATGTGCTCAGAGTTGTCACCCTGCTCCTAACAATACTGTCGAATGTAAATGTGACGATAACACTAAATTAGTAAACGAGGGCAGGATGTGTGTTGCTAAAAACCTCACTTGTGATCCGAGTAAGTTCTTCTGCGCAAATGGTAAGTGCATCAGTCGTATGTGGTCTTGTGATGGGGATGACGACTGCGGTGATAACTCCGATGAAGACAAGAACTACTGCGCCTACCACTCATGCTCACCGAACGAGTTCCGCTGCAATAACGGCCGGTGCATATTCAAATCGTGGAAGTGTGATCATGAAAATGACTGCAAAGATAACTCTGACGAAGAAGGATGCGTATACCCGCCATGTGCGGAAGGCGAATTTACTTGCCTGAACTCTCGTTGTATACCTATGACACAAGTATGCAATGGAATAAATGATTGCAAAGACAACGTCACAAGTGATGAGACACACGACCGCTGCCCAACAAATACGACTTGTCCTGCGAACCATCTTAAATGCGAGAAAACAAATATCTGCGTCGAACCTTACTGGCTTTGCGATGGCGACAACGACTGTGGTGATAACTCTGATGAAGACCCTCTGCATTGTGCCCAAAGAACTTGTCCTCAAAACAGTTTCCGTTGTCCGAACCACCGATGCATACCTGCTACGTGGTACTGCGATGGAGACGACGATTGCGGTGACGGAGCCGATGAACCACCAGAATATTGTAAATCCGAAGGAAGAACATGCTTTGGCGATTTATTCACGTGCGACAATGGGAACTGCATACCGAGAATTTATATCTGTGATGGTGATAACGATTGTCTCGATAACAGTGATGAGGACAACCGACATCAATGCAACGAGCGCAAGTGCGACGCCGAGACCGAATACACGTGCGAAGAAAACAAGTTCTGGCAACGTCCTCAGTGTATACCTCGCAAGTGGTTGTGTGATGGCGATCCAGATTGTATCGACGGCGCCGACGAGAACTCTACCATTCACCACTGCCCAACTCCAACACCTTGTTCCGATGAGCAATTCCAATGCAACAACGGCCGGTGCATCAATGTCGGCTGGATGTGTGACCACGATAATGATTGCGGTGATGGATCTGACGAAGGTAAACACTGTAACACTCAGTACAAGCAATGCACGGACCAAGAGTTCAAATGTCAAAACTTCAAATGCATCAGAAATCATTTCCGTTGTGATGGTGAAGACGACTGTGGTGATCATTCAGATGAAGTCGACTGCAAAAAAGATAACAAAACATGTCCAGCAGGTCAATTCAAATGTAACAACGACCAATGCATTGATAATAGACTCGTTTGCAACAAAGTTTCTGACTGTACTGATGATTCTGACGAACCGGCTCACTGTAACATAGATGAATGCGCCAAACTTGAAATAAACCAATGTGGCCACAAATGCATTGATACTTTGACGAGTTACTACTGCGATTGCAACCAAGGGTACAAATTGCTGGCGGACGGCAAAGCTTGTGCTGATGTCGACGAATGTATTGAAACGCCTGGCGTCTGCTCTCAATTCTGCTTGAACACTCCTGGATCTTATTATTGTAAGTGTGATGAACAATATTATGAAAGAGAGGCTGACGAACACACATGTAAACGAAAAGATGAGAAACAGAAAGCATGGGTTATATTTACAAACAAATATTACGTCAGAAACATGTCAACTGATGCTTCGATCTACAATCTAGTGCACCAGGATCTGATGAATGTTGTCGCCATCGACTTCGACATCAAAAACCAACAGATGTATTTCGCGGATGTTTCAGCTAAGACTATTTACAGATCAAACTATACTGATCCTAGTCCTGCCAAAGAAGTCGTAGTTAGACATGACTCTCACGGCTTAGAAGGGATTGCTGTTGATTGGGTTGGCAGAAAACTTTACTGGCTTGATAGACATAGTAAAAATCTAGACGTGTCTGAACTAGATGGAACCAGAAGGAAAACTCTTAAGACTGGAATCGCAGATCCTAGAGCAATTGCAGTGCACCCTGGCGAAGGATATTTATATTTCACCTCATGGCACTTACAAGCGTACATCGGTAAAATGGGAATGGATGGCTCGAACTTTACCACCATCTTGAATTGGGAGGACGATATAGCTTGGCCCAATGCTTTGACAATTGACTACTTCTCTCACCGCATTTATTGGGCTGATGCTCACTTAGATTATATTGGATCAGCTGATTTGGAAGGTAGGCATAGACACGTTGTATTATCTGGCAGTAAGGTACCTCATGTTTTCGCTCTTAGTGTATTCGATGATGAAATATTTTGGACTGACTGGAATCTGAAGGCTATAAGCAAAGCTAACAAACATTCTGGAGAAAACCTCACAGTTTTGCGAAACACAACACACAGACCTTACGATATTCACGTGGTCCATCAGTTGAGACAATTACCTTACCCTAACCCTTGTGGAGACAACAATGGCGGGTGCTCACATCTTTGTCTCATTGCGCCGCCTCACGCATCTAGTTACTTGAACATAGATGGTTATATTGACGAAGGCACAACGACGTACAAATGCGCATGTCCAAATCAATTCTATTTAGCTAGAGATATGAAGACTTGTATCGCTAACTGTACTAACGGACAGCACAGATGTAACGGTCGGGACGAGAAATGTATACCGTGGTTCTGGAAATGCGATGGAGAAAAGGACTGCATGGATGGCTCGGATGAACCTGACACTTGTCCTGTGCGGCATTGCAGAGCCGGTTCGTTCCAATGTAAGAATACCAATTGTACCCCCGCGGCAACAATCTGCGATGGCACTGATGATTGCGGAGACGGTAGCGACGAAGCGGAATGTGCTCATGAATGTCCTCTACTTGAGTTCAAATGCAAAGCCAGCGGTAGATGTATACTAGACAGTTGGAAGTGCGATGGAGACACAGATTGCAAAGACAACAGCGACGAAGATCCAGTCATGTGCCACAATCGACCTTGTAACCCTGACACTGAATTCTCTTGCAAGAACGGCCGTTGCATACCTAAGCTCTGGATGTGCGACTTCGATAACGATTGCGGTGATGACTCTGATGAACCTGCTTACATGTGCAGACAGAAGAATTGTACGACTGGATGGAGAAGATGCCCAGGTCAGTCTAACTATAGATGTATACCAAAATGGTTATTCTGTGACGGAAAGGACGACTGCCGCGACGGTTCTGATGAACTTCCTGAAAACTGTCCCAGTTGTAATTCAGAGACCGATTTTACTTGCGAGAACAAACGATGCATTCCCAAGCAATGGTTGTGCGATTTCTCGGACGACTGTGGCGATGGAAGCGACGAGACCGAAGCCGTTTGTCAGCATAACTACAGGGAGTGTTCTGAATCCGAGTTCAAATGTGGTAACGGCAAGTGTATATCTTCAAGATGGCGCTGTGACCACGAAGATGATTGCGGTGATAACACTGATGAAGATGACTGCGGAGGTTTCAAGTGCAAGAATGGAACATTCCAGTGCAAGTCAGGACACTGCATTGCTGCTTACTTCCGATGCGATGGAGACAGAGACTGCAGAGATTTGTCTGATGAGATCGGATGCCCGCCTCGGTACCCTAACGGCAGATATTGTCCTGAAAGCAGGTTAGTAATTTTCTTTTGTAACCATTAAGCTTAACGCCAACGTATCTCCCTGGCAACCTAATATAAGTACTACTTATAAATACTACACAACGTCGCCTACTAGGTACTACTAATTGTACGGAGCATTGTTGTAAAACAGTAACCGTATGTTTTAATTCTGAAAAATATAATAACAACAAATATTTAAAAAATATTTTAAGAAAACATTAAATTAATATGTTGGGATTATTTACTACACGGAGTTTTGGCGACATAATAAATTACAGTGCGCGTGCCTTGAACTCCATGAGAGTGTGTGGTATAATAAAACTCTCAAGCATTTCAAGACATCACTGACTCCAATCATTGTAATTTCTCGTAATTAGAAGCCAGATTAGACCTCGGTGAAAACTAGGTTTTTTCCGTATTTTTTTTTGTATTTGGTTAGTTGGGTTTTTATATAATCATTTTTACAGAATTTTATGTGTATGAACAATAATGTTTAAATTTGTTCCCCTCATTTCGTTTTTAGATTCCAGTGTGGCAATAACTTATGCGTTTCACAATCTGACCTGTGCGACGGTACGGACGATTGCGGTGACGGCTCCGATGAAGCAACTTCAATATGCACGAACTTCAATTGCGACACACTGAGACGATTCCATTGCGATAATCATAGATGTGTACCAAGGTAGGTTAATGCGCCATAATAACTATAACCCAAAAATCAAACCATTGTCCTCATTAATTTATGTATTCAATTAAAGACCAAGTCACTAGAACAAACAAAACCAAAAAATAAAACCAGTCATAATTATTCTGGTCGTCCAATTTGAATTATTCTTTTAAAAAACACTGTAAAACCTAACAGGTACCAAGTTTGTGACGGAACGGACAACTGCGGTGACGGTTCAGATGAGAACAACATGACTCTGTGCTCCACGCGCGTGAAGCCCTGCGATCCATACACGCAGTTCCAGTGCGCCAATAGACACTGTGTGGAAAGGAACCAGCTCTGCGACTTCGCCGATGACTGCGGGGACGCTTCCGATGAACTCGGATGCCATCATGTGCACACTTGCTCGCACCTAGACAAAGGTATGTGACTTGCAAAATGAATTCAACTGGCGAAAATATAGCAGGGGTCTTTACAAACTTCAGTTGAAATTGAGTCGACGCCGTTGAAACTAATGAGTGAAAATATCAGCGCGAATACAATGAATATTTGACAGTAGCTAATTATATTTTGACCATAAAAATGTTGTTTATGATCTCCATTTAGTCTTCTTCATGTTATTATTTTGTTACAATTTTATACAGCTGCCAAAAAAAATTGATATTTGTCAACTTCAGCCAGAAGATATCCACGCTTGCTTAATTGATGGCTTTGAAAATTCAAGCTAAAGCTATTTATGCTTAGAGGTTCCCCCGGCGGGCCCCACAGTTCTGCATAACCCGCGTTTGCCAAACGTTTTAAGATCCCTTTTCAAATTAGCGAATCTATTGCTGGTACTAACGGTGCATATGCGCCAACTTGCAGTTAGTAAGCAAGAATAGTTTTCAAAACATCTGTTATCATTGAATACTTCCAGGTGGTTGCGAGCACTTCTGCACGAACCTCACATCCTCGGGCGGCGGCTACATCTGCACGTGCTTCCAGGGATGGATCATAGCGCCCGCGGACAAGAAGAAGTGCGTCGACGTCGACGAATGCGCCACCGGCACGCACCACTGCTCGCAGCTCTGTGCCAACGTTAACGGTAGTTACAGCTGCTCTTGCAGGGAAGGATTCAAGTGAGTTTTGCTAACATTTTATACTTGTTTTAACAAAATATTGAAATGGACGCCTAGTATTTTTTTATTTATTTTAAAGTCAGTATTCCGTATTTTATTCGCTACCGCCCTTTAAATATAAAAACCAGTACAGAAATTATGCCACTTCGCTGTTAGGTACTAACATTTGGTTGAAATGTAACGGATTATTTTTATTTTTATACGACATCAAGCATCGTTTTGCTTATTTAACTACTTTGATATAATTTCCAGATTGGCTGACAACTTGTCAGGTGTATGCAAAGCTACAGAAGATGACGTCGTGCTCATGTATGCGAACGGACAAGAAATACGCGCGTTTGTGCAAGACAAAAACGAGCAATTCGACGTTATCACAGCAGAGAAGCGAATAGAAGCAATCGATTACGATCCAAAACACGAGATGATCTTCTGGGCTGACAGTTACGATAAAACAATAAAAAGATCCTACATGGTAAACGCATTGCATGGAGAAGTAAAGAGCGGATTCGCTCAAGATCTCAACATGAAAGGTAACTCGAAACCTACAGCTCTTGCCGTTGACTACGTCGCTGACAATCTTTACTGGACTGAGGCAGATCGCACGGGTTCCAAACCGAGAGGTCGTGTGATGGTTGCCAGAACTGATGGAAGATATAGGAGAGCGCTTGTTTCTGCTGGCATTGAAAGTCCGACGTCAATAGTATTAGATCCGCAAATGGGACGTATGTTCTGGGCTGACGCTGGATCAGCGCCTAAGATTGAAATTGCTTGGATGGACGGATCTAAACGAAGACCTGTTGTCACTGAGAACATCCGACACCCGACAGGGTTGGCTATTGATCACGCTATGGACCATACTATTTACTGGACTGATACAAAGCTTAACACCATAGAAATGATGAGACACGATGGCTCTCATAGGAAGGTGATTTTGAAGGGAGACTTCTTGAAGCATCCGCTATCTTTAGACGTGTTTGAGTCGTCACTATACTGGGTGACCAAGGACACAGGAGAGCTCGTGAGGCAAGACAAGTTTGGAAGGGGAGTGCCATTCATCATTTCGAAGGATCTAGTCAATCCGTCGGCTGTGAAAAGTGAGTTTTTAATTTTTCTGTCACTTGGTAATAAGTAGATTGTTTTTCTTAGAATTTGTGTTTTTTTTATTTAGGCACACTAATTTGGATCTGAAAGACATGGCTCCCAAGTACTCACGCTATATCCAATAAGATCGCAGATTCTCATGGGTAGGATGAACGATAGTCATTTTTTTACTATATTGTTACCTATATGTCTTATAATTATATATGTGCACGTCATCACTAGAAGCTACTTGATTGTTGGTGCTGTATGTGGAACGATGTTAATTTGTATTTCTATTCCACATTGATTGACTGTGTATCAAAATAATGATGATTACTGAAAGTGGAATACTCTAGGTGCTCAGTTGATAGATGCACGAAGTGGAGTACCCATTGTTTTGTGTATGTGTGTAACATTGTACATGTTTGTTCCCAGTCTACCACCCCCGGCGCTACAACACCTCAGCCGAGTCGATGTGCTCCCGCGCCCCCTGCTCGCACCTCTGCCTGGCGGTGCCCGCCGGCCGCCGCTGCGCCTGCCCCGACCAGCACCAGCCCAACAAGCGCCTCACGCAGGAGCTCGCGTGCGACGCGGGTAAATATCGCACCCCTACCTCCTGCACTCTTGTTACGTGCCAACACCTATTCTTAAAGGTTCTATATATACTAGAAAATGGGACCCTATTACTAAGAATAGGCTTAATAATCAAGTGTGGGAACACGGACGAAAACGCTCACGAGGTCGATCCCCAACCAGTTGGACGGATCAGATTAAGGATTCATCAACCGTCAAGTTCCAATTGAGACAGATCATCCGATCTAAGCACAGACCATCTAATGATCACCACGATCCACAGTCATGAAGGGACGACTACAGAGAGGCTTAATAATATAGGGTCCCATTTTTCGGACGATCGCACGAACGGACAGACATACAAGCCTAGGCTTGTGCCTTGTATGTCTTACTTATTAGTATCAAATTCATAACAATATAAATTTATTATTATCTTATGAATATATTTACAGCCGATCCTCAGTGCTTAAAGTGCTATATCTGTATTAGGTAGGCTGTGTTACTTTTACAGAATATGGGTTAGTATGCTTAGCAAATAATAAAACTACAAACAGTAAAAAATCAAAGAGTGGTCCACATACAAGAAACATGTTAGTTTCAACATAGATAAAAGACGGTTCCCTTACAAGAAAAGTTTAGGGTTTTTGCTCTAGCATATATGATTTTTGGTACAAAACATTCTGTGTCAATCTAAATATTTTTTTGTTTTTGTTATTCTAGAATTATACTGCGCATTTACATTACAGTGATAAAGTTGAATATTTTTCATTCGTGGTTATAGTTTTAAACTGCAGACAGCTGCAGAAATCACGTATGTACCATTAACATTTACACCCACATTAAGACATAGTGTACAAAGAAGGTCTACCGTACAAATGGAAATCAATAATTTATGTAGAGGTGCGCCTTCGTGAGTGAACGGGTATCCACAGTACCTACCCAATTATTGCCTTTTAATAAAATGAATGAGTGTTTGTTTTAGCCGTGGAAGTAGAGCGCGCGTTGCCGCGCATCTGTCCGTGCGAGAATGGCGGCACGTGCAAGGAGAGCGCCTTGGAGGCGGGCGCGCTCGAGTGCGAGTGCCGCGCGCCGCTGCAGCCGCCGCACTGCGCCTCGGCCGCCGCCGCCACCGCCGCGCGCGCCGCCGCCACCGCCGCGGTGCTCGTGCCCATACTGCTCATCCTCATCGTCGCGCTCGCCGCCGCCGCCGCCTGGTTCGTCATCAGGAAGAGGCCCTTGTAAGTTATCTACCTACCTACCTATCTACATTTACGTACCCTCTGCACTTACCCTCTCCCATCCGGGGTTCAACACTCATTTACGTCCTTATGTTGAAGAAAATAGGAAGACTTTTTCACTGAAAGGCAGGAAGGAATCCGAAACACGCATGATAATTATGGTAAAACGAAAATATATAAAATCACAAATTATAAAGAATCGGGATGAATTATGAAGGCGTGCGAAGCGAGCCCTATCACTATCCCACAACTTTACATTTATATTAACTGTACATTTTGTGGCCCCCTTTACTAAAAAATTATCATGACTTGCCATTTGAGCTTTAACATAAAAATCTAACTTCATATCTAGATTTGTTGTCTGCCGAAAAAAATATATTTAATACCAATAAAAAAATAACATTAACAAATTTGTATTCATTGTTAGAGGTTAGTTTCTCGATGATTGGGTATAATGGTATTAGTACTACTAACGCAATCTGTTGTAAACTACGTGACCCTCACAAAGCTCAGAGTTTGGCTAGTTATTATTAGGTATTTCTTTGTTAATGGCTGCTGCGGTTTGATATTACCACAATACTGCCGAGGCCCGTTCATGCGAATTTCATAAGTGACGTGGAGTTATTTATTTAATTTAGGATATCATCGGTATTTAGGATGAAGAATCGTTTCGAACACCATGATGATTTCTCTAAAACAAAGACACAAAAAACTCATAACTAAAGTAATCTGTTTTTAGAAACAAAAGTATTTTTACTTTTGTTTCTAAAAAGTTTATTAGTAAAAATAACCAACATAAATGTTTCTCTACATACATCTATATATGCATACACAGAAACACGCACTGTATATATCATTGGTTCACGTAGTAACTACTTGATCCATGATTGGTTCAAATGCCTGTGAGACGACCCCTCTACCCGCACGGCGAGAATGTTTAGATGAAATGCTTTCCACAAGTCACATAACAACGAAAACACGAACAACATGAAAACAAAGTTTTTGTTGTGACCATAGAAAAAAAAACGTGTTTTCGTGTTTAATGTTTCGAACACATCTTACCAGTACTAATAAATAATATATAATTAGTACTTATATTATAAATGCGAAAGTAACTCTATCTGTATGTCTGTCTGTTACGCTTTCACGCCAAAACTACTGGACTGGACTGAATTTATAAGACTGATTTGGTATTCAAAAATAAACAGGGTTTTTTAATTAAATCTACCAATCAAAAAACAACACGCATTTTTTATTGAACACTACCTATTTAATTCACAGTCTTTTATTTGTTTATACAAAAAATGTATATTCACAATACACAATATATAATCACAGTACAATCACAAAACTAAATGGAAACACAAAGTAGGCAAATGTAATTAAAATGCTGGAGGCGGGTAGCCCTATCGCATGTTTACGTACCGCGCGGTGGTAGGTAGTTATTTCGAATACAGAGCCGAGTTAAGATACTGCATAGATAACATTACCGTGGCTTAACTGACAAACCATTTTCGCTTGAACATCATGCACAAGTCACGCGGCCGCCCTCGGCCCATCACTGTCACTTCTGTCATCATATACTACATGATACAATATAATACGTTTATTGGATCATGCTATAGGTACTATACATTATAATCATAGAGACAATATAGAAAATGCTTTTGCAGTAAAACGGCCACTTCGGTCATCGGTGTGATGCGACGCCTATAAGTGAAGACTCATTGGCAAAATGGTGAAAATTACCAAATAGCAAAGTAACGTTATTTTACTTAAGACAGATTCAGAATATTGCAGCTCAAAAAGTACAATGTATGTGCCAACTACACAAATTTGCTTGCGATAAAACACTTTGATGTGCAGCAATGTACCGACAGCCGCGCGAACGACATTCGAGTTCGCGTGAATGATTAGAATTACGAAAATATTCGCTATAACGCGATACTGTAAAGCTGGTGATAGACGGCGCGGGCTAGCGCGAGCCGGACGACGGACGACGCGTCGTCCGCCATATCACGCGCCGTCTAGCACGTGGGCGCGGCTCGCGGCGCGCGTCCGCCGGCCGCGTCGGTTTGTCGACACGGACCAAAGGCGCGCGCGCGGCCTGCGGCGTGGCTCGCGCTAGCACGCGCCGTGTATCACCTCTGACGAGCCGAGCCTCCAGACGGTGCAGAGCCATGGTGCCCATTTGGAGTTTAATTTTCTATTTTAAACACATATACGTGAATTAAATGATTATGGACTTTATTCATCTCTATGAAAAGGAACCGTTTATATGAAATCATAAAGATACAGGTCACAAAATCCACATCCGCGGACGTCGCGGGCGGATGACGCGGTCTGCGCTATCACGCGTCGTCTATCACCACAGGCTCGTGTCCGGGCTAGGACGAGCCGAGCCTACACGGAGGCTCGGCTCGCGCTAGCCCGCGCCGTTTATCACCACCTTAATACATATCAAATGCCGAACGCTGTCTTTTAATGGGAGGAATTTTGAACCTTGCTAGTGATACCAGTAACACAATCTCAAAACCCCTTTGTTTTGTAATGTTTCTCGTTCTTTTGACTTGTTATGTTTTGTTTTAGTAAGGGTTATCGGTATAGTATTGTAATATATCGGTATAATGTGGGATACCTACGCTTATAATTATCCATTCTCATTATTTGGTGTGGTTAAATTATTCCAATATTCTATTATTAATTACTGAATTTTCGTAAGTTTATCTTTTTAATTTTAATGTCGTACTTGTGTTCCATTTTTTAAAAGTGTTTTAAATTTCAGTGGCAAAGGGGGTGGATTGGGAAGTTTAGCCTCATCACAGAGCGTATCTTTCCGACAAGGCTCTAATGTGGAGTTTGGAGGAGTGGCAACGCCAGAACCTGCCTACACACTGGAAGAGACCGGACCAAGAAAGGGACGAGATTTCAGCAATCCAATGTACGAAGCCGTGACTAGAGCAGTCGCGGCAGGCGAGCCAGAACCTCCATTGCGTGAGTACTTTGCTATATTTACAGTTTGTCTTCACCGAGTTCAATCACTCGTTTGAATGAATTACTTACTAAAAAGTCTGTGTTATGAGAAAAAAATATATAAAAAAAGGTACTCGTAAAAGCACATTTGAATGGCTTAGTTCTAAAAGTCTAACACCATTTTGTACTTTTTTGGGTAAAAAAAAAAACAACAATAATGAATGTTTTCTAGGTGCATATTAATGCCGCTTTTTAGCTTGATAAAAAAACAGTTTATTTTTGTATTTTGTCAAAGTAATTAATTTAGAAATTTATTGCTAATATTTGGCCGTACCATAGACTAACTTTTATTTTGAAATTTGAATTGGATGGCTTAATGGATATAAGACATGGGATAAACAAACTAAGAGGCTTTTTAGAGCCACAACGAACAAACCATACGATAGAGAAAAAATAATGGAATATTTTAAACAGTTTTTGCTACGGCTTAGTGAATTTTTGAACCAAGCTATCAAGTCATAATATAAGTTAAATTTCGAATCCAGTAACGTAGAAATAGGGGCTGTCGGGTTTCTTTCCAGGAAAAGACTACCTACCTGAACTTATTAAATATAATATAGTAATGTATTACATTATCATCATTATGAGTCATAAGTTCAGTTAATACATACTAATGTATAATTTACTGCCGTGCTCAGACATTAGCTACCTATAGAACGGTTTGATTTGATTCAGTTGAGACGGGACTCGTTCCTAGCATCATGCAACATTGCAATTGCTCTAATTATAGTGTAATTAACTACATTAATTTAATTGTAGCGTTGTGTAATGCTGGAATAAACTTCATTTCATTTCATTCATTCATTTCATTTCATACAAGCATTAAAATCGTTCTTTTCATACTTATTATTTTGACAGTAGGTATTTAATTATATGTACATAAATAAATATATACATAAATATATTGATAATTGGTGTCTCTTATGCGATAGTGTTATTTTTTCAGATGTATCCATGTTTTATTTTCTTTTTCAACAGCTGGCATCTACGAAGTACCAGACGATCTGAAAGACAAAGTAGTGTCGGCGGTGATATCGCCGTCGTCAAGTGAGACGCGCGGTGCGGGACACAAGCGGGGTGCGGGGGCGGGGGCGGGGGCGGGGGCGGCGCGTGCGCTGGACCCGGCGGCGGACACGGGCGCCGACACTGCGCAGCTCGTGAAGGAGGACCGCGGCGAGTGCTAGCCGCCGGCCCCGGCGCCGCCGCGAGCCCGCCGACACCCACTCACACTCACGCCGAGAGCGCTCTTTCTACATTACCGATCGATAGAAGTCGCCGCTGAATAGTACCCTCGGCTAGATTTGTACATTTTTAGCTATAAATGGATCTGACTAGTTCTAATGTAAAACGGATCATTGTTGATTTTGTAAAACTATCATTTTTGTCTGAGAATATTATTATATGAAAAAAATTACAAACGTGTTCGTTGTTGCGATTGATGATGATGGTTTAACGTTATCTGCTAGTTCCATACGAAACTTATGCGCAATGCGATCGGTAGCAGATGTGATAATTTGTGACTATAAATTCGTATTCAAATTACTTCACCATTTTGCTTTAGTCCATGATTTCATATTGCAGGCAAACGTATAATCTCTTTATGTTACAGTAAAATTTCGATCAAGGCAGGTTCCGTAAATAAATTATGTGACATAAAAATGAGAATAAAACTGAATTAATTTTATAGCTTTCTTCTACATGTCCAAAACATCACATACAAATGTGCATTTTCACTTATAACTCACCTAGTGTAACTTTCACATTCCCGACTTTCTATCCGTCCTTTCTTAGAATTAGCTACTTACTAATAATTTATTTTATATATATTTTTATTAAGAGACTTTACATTTTATTTACACTTTTATTTCTTTTCTTTTTTACAAATCTTTCCTTATTTTCCAGCTAGTTCTGGATGTACTTATATTCAATTTTTCCAATATAATATTTTCTGTACAAACAATCCTATTTATCAAACTTTGAATTAATCATATCATCTCGTGATATAGGTAACCTGTTCGTTTAATGTTATAAAAAAATATTATAAGTATATAAAATTTAGTAAGTATGTATAAAGTTTGTACATTCCATACGTTTGAGACTAAAGACTTTGGGGCTTTCACCTTGATTGTTTTTTCTTGAAATGTTCGTTTACTGAATTATGTCTTTAAACTTACTATAAATAACCAGTATATACTGAATAAAAGATAATGAGTTAGAAGTAAATACGTCATTAGTACATTAAAAGAAATTAGGAATTGTTATGATCGCAATGCTGAAAATATTTCCGAAAGGATTTGAAATTGATTTGACAATAAGCAATATTTAGAAAATAATTTATTTATTTCGGTTTAAGACTATGTAAAGATATGTTGTGTTTTGTATTGTCTATTACAAGGTGAAATTAAAGATTTTTGTGGGATTCTTTGACGATATGCCATAAATGTGTGAGATAATGTTTCTGTTGTGTAATTTTTAAAAGCTACTTCGTCTTATTTGTTAAATTACAATTGTTTGCGTATTGTAAATAAATTCCTTGTGATGTACAATATTCATAGAATCGAAATTATGTATATTATTGTATGGTATGCGCCTATATTTTGTTATTAAATGTTATATAAACTTACTATAAAATAAATCATCACATATTATAATTTATTTCAAACGAATATTCATGAATTGTTATCTGTAAAATAATAAATCTGTCTATAATATTATTACTATTTTGTGGATAAGGAGATGAAATATTTTTATATTGGGATTATTATAGTTTTAGACAGTCGTCTGACATAGGTAAAGTTATTCTGTAATATAAATGATAAAAATAAAATTCTGTTTATTCACTAACTAATCCTGACATGTTTAGAATAAATATTGAAGATATATCTGTAATACAACACTTGGTGACAATAGATAAAATGTAATTTTGATTAGTGTCTAGGTGAGTATGAAAAATGCCCTATCAACTTGCTATGAAGCAAACATTATCAATAATATACCTATTTGAACCCACCAGCTTGTAGGTAATATACCTACCCGCACTATAATATCCCTACTGGTAAGTACGAGTATAGTTCGAGAAATACCCCGGCTGTTCCACATAGTCCACTGCCATCCAGGGGCATATTTCAAAAGCAAATGGCTCGGGGGGCGGGCTGCAAGGTGGGCCGCGAAAACCGCAGCTCGCGTTCAACATTCGACTTTATTTTTGACTATATATGTCAGGAGAATTAAAAAAAAGCTCCCTAGGTTAGGACCTTGGACTAAGACTCAGAAGGAAACATTTCCATAAACTGAAAGAAACTATGAACTTATTGTTTTTAATGTACGTAATAAACAGAGCAAAAATAAATTTAAAAAATATCGATGTTTTCGTTTTGGAGGAGAATATTTAAACAGTTACGTTTAGCTATACATGTCATGTCTTGACAAATCCATTAAAAGTCAACATTATTTATTTAGGCGTCTACCACGACCTTAAGAAGGTTAATCATACAATTTTATATTGTAATATTTAGTGAAGGAACTTAGTAAATAGACAAGACTGGTAGTAACGCTAAGCGATCGCCATTTCATGCACTGTATTTCAACTGTCAAACCTTACTAAATCGCTCGTTGGATACGAACCTTCATATACTTCAGAGGTAGATGTAATATTTCACAAGTAGGGTGGGTAGGTTTTCAAGTAATTTAAGGTAAGATGAAGTGGGCTGCTAATATCTTCGGCTGAAGTCTGCATAATTATGATAGAACTTCACTAACAGGGTAACTTCATTTAATCACTAAATATGTTTAACCCAATTCAACCTTCAAGATTTGTAAATAGGTAAGACTGTTAGACTTTTAGAGATATTAGTGATATATTTCTAAAAAAAAAAAATTTCAAATTTTTCCACTCACCCTTTATGGCATTATAAGAAGCACTCAATTTATAACGAAGCGAAGGCCACTTTTAGTTTTAAATATACCGGCTAGCACTCACGGTGTTTGGTCGAAATCTCCGACTGATGTTCACTCAGTGCGCGTCTAGCAGCCCTCGATGCTACCCGCATTACTTCAGAATGAGCATCTTTACTGCTCGAACACCGGTCGGAGATTTCGACTAAGAACCGTCAGTGCTAGCTGGTATATTTAGTTAATAATCATGAGACAACTCACGTTAGTTTTTATGACTTTTAGTATTGTCCATATTTGTTCTTGAAATTCGGAACAAGAATGGCCGGTTACTCATTACTCGCCTCCATCATGACTCACACAATCACAGGTCACACAAATATTCTTATTTGGTGGCAAACCCGCGAATCTATCTATGAGCGAGACGCTCCTATATAGACCTCAAGAAATGCGCGGGAAGGCGACCGCAAGAGGTACGAGCTGGCAACTATAGGGAACGGCTTATTATATCTTTTATCCCCTCGTGCGTCCACGCATCTGTACAGGGTACGCAGTAGCCGTCCACGCATCTGCTCAAGCTTTTCAAAGCTTTTCATCCCTCGACGCCCCGTGACGTTTTTCTTAAGTACTAAGACGTTTTCCAATACCTAAACTTAAAACCCTTATATCCCCATACCCCAATATATCACTTTGAGAGTTTGACTATAGTTTGAGTAGACCAAATAGCGAAATTTTTTTTTTTTACAGGTTTTGAGGTTTTATGATTTTAAATCGGGTTTATTTGATGCAATTTATAACTTCTTTAATAGCTTCTTGGTACTAATGCAATCCTCATCATGTAGGCTTTATGGGAAAAGAAATGAAAATAAACCTTTTCATGGAAAATTTCACAGAAAAAGAGGTTTGAAAACACGACGAAAATGGCGCGAAACAGCATTTTTTTTTTTTTTTTTCAAAAACTATACCACCTACGATATTGGTTCTTCTTTTGATATGATTATTTACATGTAATCTATACACCTGAATTAATTCAGATGTATAGGTTAAGTAGTTAAAAAGTAGTTACGAGATTATTTATTACGTAAGTTTCCATCGGTGAGTGTTTGCGCGGCAAAATGTATCGAGTGAAAGTTTTTTATTTTAATTTCACGATTTGAATAACTTCCCGTTACCGTAGAGTGATGCGGTTTCTTGTGTTGTATAGCCAAGGGTACTAGCTTACTAACAACGTTTGAATAATAACGATTGGATATATACAAGCTTCACACTAAACCTTTTTTCAGACTACCGAAATCTCGGACGGGACACACAGGGGGGTAAAACAAAAAATATTAAAAAAAAAAAACTTTTCAATCCTTATCCTTTTTATTTCTTTTATTATCGTTATTGACTTGTGCTCTATACATATGCAAAATTACAACTTTCTAGGTTCATAACTGTAGAAGTTGTTACGAGATTATTATTAAATGACGAAATATTTTGGCGCCAAAATGTAATTTGAGCTGGTTTCAGATTTCATAAATATATTAAACATACTTTTCGTTATCTCAGAAAAATATGTATTTTTTGTCGTATAGCCATGGATGAATCCTTTCGAAAACCGTTTGGATTACGAAAATCGGACTTACGCAGATTTTAGGACGATTTTGTAAAAGTAGTAGCTACTCGCCAACCGGTTACCCGGACGGACAGATACTTGCAAAGCCACGAGCCCGGCTTCGACGCACTAGGAGAATGCTTACAAAGTATGCTTTAAAAACTTCTACTCTGTAATATGATGTACGTAATAGTATATATATTATGGATACAAGTGAGCTAAGTTGCTCAGCAGTATAATGAGCAAGTTCCTCACGAGTTTCATACGCACTATTTCAACACCCTTGCGACGAAAAAAAATATATATTACACAAATGCCATACAAACAACATACGAAAATTTTGGACAATCGCGCAAGTTTTTTCTTTTGCGCGCGGCAAATGTATCGTGGTTGATTACATATACTTAGCCTTAAACCTCTTTGTTGTTACAAATCTGTATTACTCGGTTAAATTGAAAATGCTCTGTTTACTCCTAGGAGGAAGTATATCTATGATGGAGAAGACATTTATATTCTGTTGGTTGTGAGACAAGAATGGTAATATATACGCTTGCGTTAGTTTGAAAGAGACAGCATCAGTTTTTTTGTCTTGCTCGGCGTATGCGATTTCTTTGTTTGCCACAAGGCAGTTTTGTGGCAGACAAATTTATGCGGTGCTTGAAAGTGTTCTTTTTTCGTGTTAAACAATGATTTTGAAGTTTGTATTGTAAATTGTAAGTTAAATTCTACGCTGCTGCTTCCACCAAACATGTTGAAATGCAGAATTCTTGGCTGTAAAAACAGAACAGAACGAAATATGGAACACCTTACGTATCACATGTAAGTGTTATTTTTCATATGTCTTCACCATTCTTACACAGTCTATGCGAATCATAAATGAATTTCTGATCATAAATGTCTGCGTGTTAAATTATTAGATAATCTTACATTTTACTACAAAATAATTTCTTGATTTTGAGATTATAATCCATAAAAATTAAGTAGTGTTCTTTTGTCTATCTATCTCGCTCCACTATGATGAAATTTATTTAGGGAGAAAAGAGAGAGTGTGAACATAGATCAAAAATTATACATTTTCGAATTATAGCAATTTTCGGAATACCAGCTCATGACCTAAGATATTTCCCATAAAAGTGGGTAATTTCGTATGAACCACTTTTGACCAATTATGCAGTAAAATTAACGCAATCAAATTTTGATTTGCAGTTTTCATAAGGGTGCTGTTCAGCGTGTATGGATTCATGGAACTGGACGACAAAATTAATTAAATTAAAAATTGCATTATTAAGCAATTAAATTGTAAGTGGTGCCAAAACGTTGAATCTCAATGTTATTCACACATATGTTTTATATACCATAAAGCTATAAAAACATTACTACTTTGTTTTATTTTAAGTGCACACTATGAAATATTATAGGTATGAAGGTTTGTATGAGTTTGTTACTCATACAAACCTTCAAGTCACTCAACGCCGAAGTTTTCAACGAAATTTCTCATAGATTCCGTAGGACCTGGATTAATACATTGGCTACATTTATTCCGAGATATTGAGTATTATCGGGGGACTACAATATAACTATTCCACGCAGTTGAGTCCACAGGCGCAAGCTAGTTATCCAATAGTACCATGGATTAAGTTATATAATTATTATGCCATAGTTTTAAACTCTACCAAAAAAATATTCTGTACATTTTCAGTTAGTTTTAGAATCATAGTAATTTTCTAAAACTAGCTGACCTGGTTTTTCTGCCATTAAGGCGGACCGATCAGTTTGTAGCGAGAAATTCAAAATTTAAGAGTTTGTCTATTTGTTGCGAGATCGAATAACATTTGTAGGTATATGATTCTTTAATTTACTCAAATCAGAGATCCTTTAGATAATTTCCGATTTGCGCAATTTAAAAACAATACACGTACTAAAGTTATCCGATCTAGCAACATACATTAAATTTTGAATTCCCCGATATAACAAATTGAACGGTCCAGTCCAGCTTAAGCATGTACCATGCAAATGTATTGTTTCAGTAGGTGCGGCAATATTTTTTCTAAAAGCTTCATTGTAATTTGGGTAATGTTAGGGGACACTGGCAATTCTGCAATATTAGGTATTTATACTCTGTCTCTATCGGGTATACGCGCATAGCTACTCCATCATAGATATACTTCCTCCTAGGTTTACTCGCATATAATTTGTAGTTAGGTACTAACTTTTTAGGGAAATTACCCGGCTAAATTCAAAATGCTCAGTTTACTCGCAAATAATTTGCGGTTAGGTTCTAAATAAACTTTATAGGGGTAATTCTTTTTTTTTTATGCCTGGTAGGTTAGCCTTTGACCACTATCTCACCTGATGGTAAGTGATGATGTGGTCGAAGATGTTGTTCAGGCTAACCTAGAATTACTGGCTCTCAAGGACAGCTGCCAGAACACACCATTAGGTTCTTGGCGACAGATTTTCAACTTGAGGGTGGTAGCTAGCTCACTTTACGAGCAAGGTTGTTGAAAAATAAATTAGTTATTTTAGTGCTACTTTAACAGTAGTAGTATATTAATTTATTTATTTAATGGAAAACCAACAGCTTTTTACGCTCAACGTGTACAATAAACTAGCACTACAAAGCCAATTACTGGTTCTCACGAATACATTGAGTAGGTATATAGATATATAATATAAACACTTTCATAAGCTTAACATAAACACTGATAGAGAAATAGGTTACAATAGGATATGTTGATTTACGACTGTTTGACGAATTTGCTGCTCAGCTGTCGCCTTGTTGCGGAAGCGCTGGTGCAAAAGAGGTCAAGGTCAAAACGCTTGCTTAGTTCATTAAAGTTGATACTTGCTCGCAATAATTAATAGTTCCGTCTATAACTAGTTGACACTACGGGTACGTACAGTACTTATATTAAACCTACTAATTTAAGAAGGAAAACTAAGTTATAAAATAAGTGCTGCCTCTGACTTTGACTTTGAAGAAAATAATTAACTCATGTGAGTGGCCATAGAAGGGACCAAGCAGAATTTTACCCAGTGAACACGTAGTGAGGCCTGGCGTACTCGGCTCCTTAGGCCCAAAGCTACAAGTAGGTACATCAGCGTATTCGTCTAGAGGGGCACATAAGAGTGATTACTTGCTCAGTGGGGGCACACTAAACAGTGGGATGCCTCATGACGCGTGCAGCCCTGAACGCATGTCTTCTCGTTTCAACGCGCCGTGTCTCGTGTTCGTAGTTTGTTTACATACCTAGTATCACAGAATAAAGAGGTGGTTTACATACCTAGTATCACTTTATATAATGGATATCCTGTAGGTAGTTTGAAATGAGATGAAGATTATACAGAATTGCATTTGGCTGCATGATAAACCAAAAGAACCGGATTTATCTCACTAACAAAGGTCATCGAAAGGTAGGAGAATGAACGCCTACCTATAGATTTATAATTTTAACTTTCATTACTTTTGTCCGTTAGCTGTCCATGAGAGCCAAGTAAGTAATTCTAGGACAAAGTCAAAGTCAAAATATTTTATTCAATTTGGGCGCCTACGACTTTTGAAGCGCTCGTAGCGGTGTTTGCTTAGCCATTCTGAACCGATCAGCAAAGCTAAGCAAAGCTAAGCAGCGTCCGTCTCGGTTATGACTTGGATACCCATCCCCAGCGCTCAGTAGTAATGTCATTAACGGTCTTAACGGTCACCCGACCGTTAATGACATTACTACTGAGCGCTTCCGTGCTTCGGAGGTTCTTCACATTAAGCCGTCCGCGTCGGTCCCGGTTGTTGTCATAGGATGGCAGTCGTTATAGCATGGTGGTAGGGCATTTTGCGAATGCCCGCCTGGCTAGCTACCACCCTCAAATAGAAAATCTGTAGCCAAGTACCTAACGGTGTGTTCCGGCAGCTGCCTTGAGAGCCAGTAATTCTAGGTAAGCCTGGACAACATCTTCGACCACATCATCAGACAGTGGTCAAAGGCTAACCTATCAGGCATAAAAAAAAAACTATGCTCTTATGCAGGTCAATTATATAATGTTAATATTGAGATTACAATTGAGGCAGTAGAATGTATTCTACATTATTTCACATATTCAGCATATTCACACGTTCAGCAAAAAATATTTAGAGCCACTGCGAGGAGAACGAGCGAGAAACTCAGGGCCATTATTTTTTAAATGTCTATTCATAATGTGGTACGAACTATATTATACAATTATTACCAACGATATTTATTTAAATTACGTAGGTGAAAGGCGATAGCTGGGCTAGGCAGATTTGCCTGTCCAAGCGTTTTTGTCGTATAAGTGAAGACAAACTGCGTAGTAGGATTTCTTAATCAAAATATTTTTCACGTGCAACTTTAATTTTCCTTCTGTGAGAGTCGTCATATGTACAAAAATTCACGAATATCATAGTGTGAAGGTTAAGGAATGCGGTGCTGAACACAGTCGAATGTTTTGGAAAGATCACAAAATACGCCAATAGCATCATGTAACTCTCCTCGGCTTCATGTAAGTATATGTAACATCAATTGAACACGGTCTGCATCTGTCGTGGATCTGCTCTTTGAGAAACCGAACTGATTCTCATTCAATATAATTATGCTCATTAAAATGGGATGGAGCCCAGGTCTCACGCGGTTACTCGGTGTGAAGGCCTCCATGCAATCCCTAACATTACAAATTGCGTAGTACCGCAACCGCACCCGCACCGCGCACGACATGCGTCCGGTGTACAAAGGGCTTAAAGATTATGGCGACGATAATGTCTGTGGACCGTCTGAAAACGGTGCAGTGGAGACAGTGACATACGAACAACATAGTTGCGAATGGAACGCAAAATTATCGAATCCTTTTTATTCTGTGACGAAAGTGGCATGAAACTGGCGTGAGAATGGTACCTACAGATTTTTGACACAGATGAGTCAAATCAAAACAAACCAAACAAACATTCCTCAAATTCCTTTAAATTTAATTTACGTAACAACTGGCTGGCCGATAGGCTTCAACTTAAAAAAAAAATCAAGAAATTGTAAGCAAATCTGTAAAATGTATTAGTGAAAAAATTAAAATTGCCGTAAATAATGAGACTGTAAACAATAAACTGATTTCTAAATTTATTTAAAGATAACCTTTGCGGGGGTCGAATAATTTCCGTCCAATTTTAATCTTAGAAGCGTATCAGCCTTCAGAGCGTACCTATTCCGATATTGTAGGTACTGATTAATTCTTACCGACAGTTGTATACAAGTGGTCGAGTAGACATAATGTATTGATCTATTGAACCGCAAATTGGTCTCGATACGACAACCGGTTTTGCGCGCAAAACCCTTACACCATTCGCTTTTTATTTAGTTATTACAGCAAAGTGTGTTGTATAAATATTGTAACGTGATTTGTGAATATCCTGCGCAAGTGATACGAGTTACGTAGACGGTAACGTAAAAAAAGTAGTTCGGTTGATTACGGCCATGTCGCAGATCAAGGTGATAAGCCGCGGTAGTCGTGTTTTCGCCGGCATCGTGCGACGTCCTGACCGCACTGACCGAATAGTATCACAGTTAACCGTCCTTCAAAGTGCCCGCACCATGGCTTCAAAGGCTATTACTTTGGATAATATCAATCCAAACATCCTGAAACTGGAGTATGCCGTGCGTGGCCCGCTGGTTACCCGCGCTGGAGAAATAGAGAAGGAGCTGCAAAAGGTAATACTCGTTTTGACCTGAACACTAGAATAGTTTAATTCTTAAGGCAGATTCCATCCATTTAACAATAGATATAATAATATCTTCTGTTATCAATTAGAAATCATGCTAAATGCAACCATATGAAAGATCAATACTTTTTACAAAAATAGGTACCTAGTGGTAAATAAGTAGTGAAAGTACAGGCATGTTGAATATAATATGAGGGCACTTTAGCGGCAAGGTTAAATATGAAATAGCTTTGACCTTAATTTGCAAGTATTTGTTGAATACATCAAATTGTTTGGTCTAAGAAATATTTTTTGTTATATATGTAATTACTAAAAACTTGTGTGTCACTGTGCAAAGGCCTGATTATGGTTATAACAATTCACAATTGCTATTAGCACCGCTAACATTCTCGGTATACTGCATAATTACTGTTAATATGATGTTTCATGTCATGTACTGATATGATAGTACATAAATTATTATATAATGGCATTTATTAACCAAAATTAATTTATCTCTTATTGAAGTACCTTACTAAGATTTTGTCTATGCTTAGAATGGAAGTGTTTTGCATTTTAATGAGTTTAGGACATGACTGTTATATTATTTTCATGAGTTGCACAAAAGCCAAACATACATGGCCAATATTGGCCGTGTATGAATTAATTTCCATTGTACTCATTATCTACAATTCATATGTGTTGAATCTCTGAACTTTGTCTTGTAAACCCATGAAAGTTGACTTCATACAATTTCATTTGACTTTTTTATTCGTATTTTTTTTTGATGTTATGTATGAAATAATATGCAAAGCATCATGTAGTTGTGTAAAAAACTATGTGATACAGAAGAAACTGAAGGTCAGGATTGATTGATTCAAATCAAATGATATAAATCACAATTAAAATCCAGTGATGTTTTTATAAAAATCTTTAATATAATCAAACTTGATATTTTCAAAACTATGTTTCATAAAAATATTTTTGTTAAAATGCACTAGGGAAAAAAACAATGCCGCTTAAGAGGTATTTTATTTTAAATAAACGGAAAAAAGCCATCAAAATTTGTCATGGTTTTTATGAATCTTGCTGAAGATATGGTGAGTTTACAGCATGTTGAAATATTTAGTCTCTGCTTATCTATATTGTGTTCACACACTAAATTTATTATCTGAATTTATTAAAAGTGTTATTTTATGTTTTTGATATCACACTTGGCAGATATAGTATAAAGTAGATAGAAATTAGTATTTGATTATCTTAACAACTCTCTAGTTCGACAAAATGTTGATCTATTATCATTAAAACAAAAAGTTTCAAATAAGTAGGTTGAGGAAATAAGACCATGACATTATATGTATTAATCCTTGGTCAAATAAGTAGGTTGAGGAAATAAGACCATGACATTATATGTATTAATCCTTGGTCATCATAAATAACAAGAACAATAGAATTTAATTCATAAATGCCCAAATCAAGGATGCTTGTGTCTAATAAGTTAACTGGGGTAGAACCTGTATTGGCAACAATAACATTTCATACCTAAAAGCTTCTGGAAATGTATTGGTTGATTCCTAATACTGATGAGGCATAGCCATAGCTATTTTTAAAATCAACAACATAGCAAATCAATTAAATTTGTCATTCTGACAGAGCCAATAGATATTTATGCGAGAACTTAGGTATACATATTTGTATGTTTATGTAATTGGGACTTATTTTCCTGTTCTTCATTTAATTAACAAATAAATTATTATTATGGATTTACATAACCAAGAGATTACAACCTATTCATGAATACTACCTAATTCTTTATTCTTTAACATCGTGGAATGACTGTCCTCACAGCCAAAGCTACATGTGAAGCCAATTTTGGGCTCCACCTTATATCCTTAGAACTAGGTTTTTGTGAATGATGTAGGTAAAATAATGAATTTATATATTGCAAGTAACTTAATCGGCCGTGCTTTAAACAGTATTGCCTTTTTATCTAATGGCACCGTTCAACTGGCGGTCTAAATTATCTTGAATGATATTCAGTAATTCAATCGAACAGCTATGCAACTGTATAGATTGCTAACATCTAGGCTGTTCATTTAACGCCTGTTTAAGCTTAGAACATGTAATAATACTATGTATAGAATGGACTTCTGTCCCCCCACCAATTGAGCCTTCCTCACTAGGGCTTGCAATTATCCGACCAAATTTACTATTTGGATATTTCGGATACACCCTAAACACTATTCGGATATATCTGGATATTTCGGATACTAGTGATAAAGATTTAAAACAAAGTAACAATATTGTTTAATCAAGTTTTTTATCACTGTATCGGTTTTATACACTGTCACTTTGAAGCAAACTTAGTTTTTTGCCGTCTCAAGTGTAAAATTGTTGAAGTAAACTAGTGTAATTTAATTGTTTAGTAGTGGTGCGCTACCGGAGACGCAACTTTTCGTATATTAAGCACGTCATTTATTTGACTTTGTTAATTTTCAAACATATGGAGTTGGTATACTTAAGGTTAATTTTAGTATATGAAAAATTTAGTATTGTGTTAACATTTACAAAGTTTTAGCAAAATACTTAAAATATCATCATCATCATCAGTCGGAAGACGTCCACTGCTGAACAAAGGCCTCCCCCAGAGAACAACACAAAGAAAGGCTATTAGCCGCATGTAACCATTGGCGACTTTTACGATGTCGTCAGTCCATCTAGTGAGGGGCCTACCAACTCTACGTCTTCCGGTGTAACGTGGTACCCACTCGAGAACCTTTCTTCCCCATCGGTTATCAATTTCTCGAGCAATGTGGCCCGCCCATTGCCACTTCAACTTGCTAATTCTGAATGCTATGTCGGTGACTTTGGTTCTTTGGCGAATATCCACGTTCCGGATTTTATAGCGCCAAGAAACTCCGAGCATAGCTCTCTCCATGGCTCGTTGTGTGACTCTGAGCTTGTCCATAAGGGCCAAAGTTCAGGACCCCGTCTCGGTGCCATATGTCATCACTGGCAACACACACTGGTTGAAGACTTTGGTCTTCAGGCTTTGCGGGATCTTTGATGAGAAGAGTAACTTCCCGAACGCTGCCCATCCGAGTTGGATTCTTCGGGCGACCTCTTTGTCGAAGTTGTACCTACCTAACTGGACTGTCTGTCCCAGGTAAATGTAATGGTCATCAACTTCGAGCATATCGTTTCCAACAACTAGTGGTACGGGTGCAACAAGGACATTAGTTCAAAACGTCCTCCAAAGCATTCGTGAACAGTTTCGGAGAAATAACGTCTCCCTGTCTCACAACTCGCTGCAGTTGGATTGGTTCTGTGTTCTTGTCCTGTAGTCGAATCGACATGGTGGCTTTTCTAAACAAGCACTTCAGAGCTTCGATGTACCTATAGTCAATTTGGCATTTCTGAAGAGACTGCGGTACAGGCCAGGTTTCGATTGAATCGAAGGCTTATTCATAGTCCACAAACGCTAAACATAATGGCCGATTATACTTCTCAGTCTTCTGTATAATCAGGCGGAGCGTGTGAATGTGGTCTATGGTACAAAAGCCTTTTCGAAACGCGGCTTGTTCGGGAGGCTGGAAGTCATCAAACCTGCGAGCAAGGTGAATCGTAATGAGATGAACAGCTTATAAACACGACTCAGAAGTGAAATGGGCCTGTAGTTCTTCAATAAAGTCTTGTCACCTTTTTTGAAGAACAGTATTACTACATTTCTGCTCCTCGCTTCTGGCGTTTTACGTTCAAGGATGGCCGAATTAAATAACTTCTGGCCCTGAGATTTTTGGTGACCTTCCCGCTAGAATAACAAGTTACCGGACTGCTGCATATGCAGTTTGTAAGATAAGACAGTTAACAGACGTAGCTACTGCACGGCTAGTTTATTTCGCGTACTTCCACAGTATTATGTCGTATGGTGTATTGCTGTGGGGAGCTGCTGCTGAGATGGAAACAATCTTTATCTTACAAAAGCGTGCAATTCGAGCCATATATGAAATGGATCCTATGGAATCTCTAAGGGATCTTTTTAAAGAAATTGATATATTAACTTTACAGAGTCTGTATATATTTGAAAATATTATGTATGTTAGGAAAAATTTAAGTAAATTTAAATTAAACAGTGACAACCACAATTACAACACTAGGAACAAATATAAATTAACGGTACCGTGTTTTAGATTAGCAAAGACAAATAAAAGGTCCTTTTTAGGTAATTGTGTGCGGTTTTATAATAAATTTCCCGAACATATTACAATGCTCACAGAAGGAAAATTCAAATTACACGTGAAAAACATTTTGATTAAGAAATCCTACTACACAGTTTGTGAATACTTAAAGGACAAAAATGCTTGGAAAATTCCACCTCTGCCAAGCCATCACCTGTCTCCTACGTAATTTAAACAAATATTGTAATAATTGTATTATATTGTTTATAACAAATTGTAAACAGACGTTTAAAAGAATGGCCCCGAGTTTCTTGCCCGTTCTTCTCGCAGTGGCTCTATACATTTTTTTGCTGAACGTGGCAGTACTATGTAGAATATTTCAATATTAAAGTTTGTAATTGACCTTCATAAGAGCGTCATAGACGCCTAAATTGAATAAATGATTTTGAATTTGAATTTGAATTTGGACCCAAGGATAATGATGTCCCGTCCCTGTCTTGGGACTTCTGATAATCCCATGATATCCCAGCGTTTTTTCCGATAATCCCATGATATCCTAGTTTTTGCTGTCGGGTGTAAAAATGTTGTATTAATGTAAATTAACAAGTAAGAATCTTATCCTAAATATGCAACAAATCTTATTAAATCCCTATTAAAAGCTCCAAAATATACTTAACAATTAGTAACTTATTAACTCATTTCAGTCTTGTCGCTTAAAAATCAAAAGCAAATCCGATACAAGATACAAATTAGCTCTTTTGTTAGCTTTAAAAGAATTAGGTTTATTTTAAAAGAAAACAAAATACTTTTAACAAAACAACAAATTTCAAAATTAAAAATAATAATAAGTCTATACATGCTTAACAAAGGAATAGAATAGAATGTTATTTACTTTTTAGTTATTTCAGATACATTATCATTAAGTGTGCCCTGCATCTTAATAATGTGTTTTTATATTTATATTTTTCGTATTCTCGCTGTTTCTGTGTGGGAATCTGGTCTTTGGTTACAGGCCATTCCTTCTTACAAAACTGGTAGCATTATAGATCCATCCGCTTTTCGTCTAGCTATTAGCTTACGCTTGGGTGCAAGGTGTTGTGTTGCACATCACTGCCAGTGTGGTACTGCAGTTGATCAACTCGGTCACCATGGCCTCGCCTGCTCTCGAAGTGCTGGTCGAATTTCCCGCCACGCCAGCCTTAACGATATCATTCGGCGGGCTTTTACCAGCGCCAATGTTGCAGCTATTCTGGAACCGAATGGTCTGATGCGTGACGATGGTAAAAGACCTGACGGCATGACTCTGGTTCCGTGGAAGTTAGGACGCCATAGGACGGTTCGTTAGGAAGGCGATGGTTGCGACACCAAAAGCCATCCATGATTACAACCTCAAAATGGCGATCAAAGATCGAAATAGCGCGGTAATGGAGGCCCTGTTAAAATGTGACGTGGGAGAATAACAAAATATGTAAATTTCTGTAGGTATATTATTTTATTGTAGTCCCAAATTATTTTTGTAATTGTAATCGTTGGCACGGGTATCCGGAGTGGTCATGCTCACAGAAAGGTGTTGTCTAGCGGCGGTGTTGTGTGTCGGGTCGCCATCTTCCCTCAAAAATGGTTGAGGAAGGCGATGGCTGGCACATGCGTCAACTCGTGAACGGGTGCTGCTAGAGGATACTGGTCTGCTCTGGATGCTAGTGCTAATGACATTAACGGAAAAAAAAGAAAAAAAAAAAACTTTTAACACTGTTCCCCCTTGGAATGTTGCTTGTTTCCTATTTCATATTTCTTGCTTACTAATAAATTATGTCATAGTTAAAAAAGTCTGTGGAGTGTAGATTTAAAATAAAAAAAAAAAAAAAAAAAAAAAAAAGTTAGGACGGCCCTTAGTGTGGGACGCTTTTTGCCTAGACACTTATTTATTATTTATTTTATATTATGGGTGACAAACAAGCAGACGGCCCGCCTGATCGTAAAGTACTTATTTAATATATATAATAATTTTTAATAACTTTTAGTCTTATTATATATATATATAATATATAATAAGACTAAAAGTACCCTTATATCTTATTTTTATCTAGAGCTCTTTACCATGATATTTCTTCTAACAAATGAATCCGACAAGGTAGTAATTTTAGGATGTGATTAGGGAAACAGCATTCATAGAGATTGATATTGCCTGTAATCTATATAAACATAGTTATCATTTTATCTAAGATATTTTCTAACAACAAAAAGATTTGGGATCAATTTAATAACATGTCTCGATCGTGCGCTCGGTAAGTCAAGACCTCCTGAAGATGCTTCGTTTAGAAGCGAAACTAGTCGGGTATTCCTCCGGTTAGGCTGCGTGATGTTTGTGACGTCACGTAGATAACAGGAAAATTAGGCGGAATTGTCACTAGATGTATAATTTTATGCTTTTTAAGTGTTTTATTTAAATATTGTTTAATATTTTTTAGGATACTTTTAAAAGTATTTGTTATTATTAATAACATTCCATTCTCATCAATAAATAAGCAAATCTGCTAAGTCAGTTATTTATGGTAAAAAAACCAATATGCTATTTTGCAAGGTAAAATTGCATGACGGAAGTCATTGTTTACCAGATAAGTACGTACTTATAAGTATATATAGTAAACACATATGCCTATTCGAAAACCTTATTCCTAACATATTGTTAACGTCTAAGACACGTTTAATAGAGGGTCGTGAATTTCTGGACTGAAAGATCTGAACCGACTAGTAATTTTCTGTTTAGAGAACACATTGTTATGCTTGGACCGACTAAATCCGGTTTGTTGACTTCTGTTATCTCCATCAACGTAATTAGACTCGAGCGTATAATAGCATATATGTACCTATATAATATAGCCATTAAATTTTTGTACCCTAACCATAATCATAATTAATAATATTATAAGTAATATTTTCTAAAATATTATCTAAATGGACTTGCAACCATTGCGGTAGTGATGTACGTAATGTACAATTATTTGTGAAAGTCACGACCATCCACACCATGTCCCAGGGTTTGAATTAGCTTGGCTTCAAATGGGCAACGCTTATAATATTCTATTATATAATATATATATAATTGATGTGATGTAAATATATATGTATATAATACAAATTAAATTATTGATGTTTTCTTTTACCCATCATTCTTTAAGTAATGCCCGAGCGGTAATGGCTATTGACTGCTGTGCCGCAGGTCCATGATTCGATCCCGCGCAGGCTTCAGTTTCTCCGCAAGGTGGAATGGCATTTTGCTAATTCTCGCCTGACCACCCTCACGTAGAAAATCTGTCGCCAAGCACTTAACAGTGTGTTCCGGCAGCAGTCTGAGAGCCAGTAAGATATTACAGGCACATGAGACTGAACGAATGCATGTCTCAGGGTGATGCGATGGGTCACAAGTGACGAAATGCATCTGTTATAGGACTTATAGGTAGAGGTTACGGCTTTACATCGGGTAGGCCTCGTGCGTGTCCCATCAGGGGCCATCTATACATTAGGCCACACGAATTTCACACGGATTTGACCCTTGTCACAGCTGGTCACATTTATGAGACAACCTATGCAGACGTCACATTATTTTTTTCAAATTTTACTTCTAGAGATTATTAAATTTAAACAGCAATTCCGAAACGAGTATATTTCTATATTTTTAACCGAAAATGTTACGTTACCTTAGAACTGTGACTCTATTTTGATGATTCTTTTTTATTTGAAAGCTGATGCTTGTCGTTTGGTCCCATTTAAGTTAAGTACATAACCCAATAACTGAAAAATATTTTCATATCTTGATGATAATATATTTGATCCCGTAAGTAGCAAAGGTCTCCCAACGGGGCTGACATAGTAGCTAAGCGACCAAAAGTCTCAAAAAACTTTAGGTTAAAAAAAAAGTAGCAAAGGTCAGTAAAAATGGTAAAAAAAACATTTTAATCAAAAAATGGGTCCGACTTCAATACTCAAAAGTGTGAAATAACTTTTCGAATTCGGTACAATGCGGACATTATTGTGATGATAGGTACTTTTGAACCATCGTGGTACCGACTTCAACAAGTTATTTCACACTGAGTGTTGAAGTCGGTTCCATTTTTTAGTATTAAAAAAAAATTAAGTTAGCATAAATAACTCTTAAACAATAAAAATAGTCTAAAAATAATTATATTATGAAATACCTCATTATCTTAGTCCTAGATAGCATAGATGACATGTTTTCCTTTGGGTTGTTAATGTTAGGAACATTATTTGTGATCACGTTGTGAACATGTTTTTCATCAAACCATAGAGCATTATCATTATCATCCAAACAAAGAATTTATCTGGCACGTCTAGCAGCAAGACGAATCTTTGCGATAAGCAAAACTTCTTGTTGCCTTTTTTGTTATTAATCGTGCGGTTAGTTAGTTAGTGGCCTGTGCGACCTTCAAAATATGTGATGATGCTCGGAAATCCAAAGATAGCTGAAGTATTTTTTTTCTTTGCATTGTGGAAGGGCATTTTTGCGAATGCCCGCCTGGCTAGCGACCACCCTCAAGTTGAAAATCTGTCGCCAAGCACCTAACGGTGTGTTCCGGCAGCTGTCCTTTAGAGCCAGTAATTCTAGGTTAAGCCTGTTATCACCTTCGACCACATCATCACTTACCATCAGGTGAGATTGTGGTCAAAGGCTAACCTATCAGCAATAAAAAAAAAAAAGTAACAGTGGAGCGAATTCACCTTCGGACTAATCCGGATCCGTAATGTGGTATAATGATAACGATGATGGTAAAAACCCATCTCGTAATTATCGCCAGAGGCACACCACAACACTATGGGACACTGTCTTCGACAAGCACAAGATAGTTATCAATAGGCTCCAAATATTAGCCAGCACAATGCCTGATCTCTCATAATTTTGTTTCTTTAAGCTCGAAGTCAGTACCTAGTTTGATTACTATAATCCAGATGTGACATTTGTCATGTTTTAATACCACCGGTAAGAACGAGTGCGATTCGCTTTCTGAGAACTCACCAATTGGACAATTTAACCTAATGTATATTATTTATTAACTATCTAGTTACTATAGATACCAATACGATAGTTGCATTAAGAACGAGAGCAAGAATTACAGCTATGAGTCATTGTGTCATGTTAGCTCAATTGGTTAGAGCATACCCCGGCTAAAGGGGTGGATGGACGCGGGTTCGAATCCCGCACATGACTATAATTTTTTCTCTCGTAAAAATTGTAATTTTGTAGTACTATAGATAGAGTTGGTGATATACATATACGGTGGATATTAATATATCAACAATACTGCGGGGGGTGGTGTGGAATCGATAACTGAAAGTGTTTCACTTATGTTTAATTTTTACATATATAGATAGGTAATAACGACTAGCTACTATCTATGCAGTGGCGCGGTGCCTTTGATGTTTTTGTTGCACGATATAGCGACAACCGTGGTTTACTCCAATCGCACATGTGCGAACGCTACGCGAAGTCAATGAACGGCCATACTAGGCACAACAAAACAGTACATATATATATATACGTGTATATATTTTGGGTTAACAGTTCAAATTTCTCGATTTATTACTTAGATATATTAGATTTCGAAATGTGAAGTCACAAAACTTATAACGCCCCGTCTACCCCTTCCCCTCTCTATACGTGTGACGTAATTTATGGATGGCCCCTCATAATAGCATTAAAAAAAACATTTTCCTACATTTCTAAAACCTTTTGCAAAACACAATTAGATGCGTTGCAAGCCTGCAAAATTTTTATTTGGCGCGAGTATTTATATTGTAACCTGTAGAAGCGAAGGATTCTAGATTGTTCAAATATAGAATACTGAGCTAACAAAGGATTCGAAGGTACGAGACGCAAAATATCTTTGCTTCCGAAAGAAACACACAATTCATGACATCACTATAGCGAGGAAAATGCTAGGTGCAAGAAAAACGGCTTTAATAGTTTAGTCCATTAGGTCTAGCATAAAAACTAAGGTGGTTTACACTTTGCAAATAGTATGGCGTATCTTACGCGAATAAAGCCCAATTTCACTAAACTAGGGTTTAATTAACACAAGGATTACTTAGTACTAATAAACGATCAAAATGTGATGGGCTTTTGCGACCACAGATCATCAAACCTAGTCGCAGTTTTTGAATTTGTTGGCTACCTATCTGGGAAAAATATAGGTCCTTTCTTTTATGACTTTTATGACTCTTATGACCGCCGCACGTTTGACGGTATATTTTTCTTGGTCTTGGATAAGATTTTTTGCCTTGCTACAGCCTGATGTCAAATTTCATATAAGTCAATACGATGAGATATATAAAATACTGCAGTGCCATAGGACGTCCATGGTGACAAAGGTCCGTTTTGTGGTATGGTGACATTTTGTTGGTTACAGAGATTAAAGTTATCCTCGCATAGGATCCCGTTGTTCTCGCAGTGGCTCTTTATTTTTTTGCTGAACGTGGCGGTACAATGTAGAATATTTCAATATTAAAATTTGTAATTGACGCCTAAATTGAATATGATTTTGACTTTGACTTTGACTTGATAGTTTTATCCTAGTTTGTTGAAATTGGCCCTAAGTGAGATAGCGCCGACTTTAGTTTCCGTTCGTAAATTAGTGTTTATTTATGTTAAAATTTGAAAGTAAAATGACTATAATCGGTAGTATTGAAAGTATTTTTTTTTGTTTGGACGACGAAAAGCACGCAGTTTTCGAATGATAAACAAAGCCTTTCCTAGCTTGTGAGGTGAAAAAGTGTTTTATAATGTTCATCTATATTCAACACAATAAATAACATACATAGGTACATCACGTTCGTAGCAACTGCAGTCGGAATATAATACTGTACTTATCTGTCTGTACAAATATGCTGCAATAAATGTACAACTTGTCAAATTGGAACCTTGTGTAGTTGAGATAAGATTGGATGATTAATGCAATTTAATTCTGAGCGGAACAATAAAAGTGTCATTATCTTATCTAGGATTGTTTGCAAGCTATATTGAGCCATTAGCTATTATCAAGGCTGTAAAACGTGTTGTCATATTTGTAATGTTACTATGTGCTCAGACTGCTGAGCTAAGATGGTGAGATTCAGAGATATATACGAAAATATTTCAGGATATAAGTACCTTTATCTAAATTGTAATAATTTAACTTAAGTTGGAAACTGACGTCTATGGCGGAAAATCCTAAAAAAAAATATGATCAGTTTTTCACTCTTGTATCTACGTTTCATAACCACTCTATGAGATCATGGTATTTATTCCCTTGTTTCAAATCATATTGCTCGTATTACGAGTATCTTTAACAGTTAGTGGACATTAATGCACAGGATTCCATAATTTATCCCTAAAATTTTCCCAAAATATTAATTATTACGTTTACCCGTAACTAAATTAAAAATTACAATATGTTTTCAAAATATTAGAATTTGTGAAAATTCATCTCCGAATCTCACGTTTTATGTGATCAATTTCAATAGTTGACGATCTACCAACAATACCAAAATAATAATAAAATTATGAATTTCAAGTCGTTTAGCGTTCGCCTTATACAAATGATCTATTCTAAATTGTTACCAGACTTTTCGAAACAATGTAATATACGCTGTTAAAATAATGGGCCCTCGTTTCTTGTCGTACTTGACGTTAAGGGCTTTATAATAGCCCCTGTGCAGAATGCGGAGTTAGTCTTACGTTCAAGCGAATCACATAAGTAATTGAATTGTATCTATAGTACACCTGAAATCGTTGATAGAAGCCAGATTTATTCCCTTTTCTAAAAGGTCCATCTTCGTCCCACCCTTGTCCTATCAACCTTCAACATCCACATGTTTATGTGAATAGAAGCACGCTGCTCATTTGGCGCATTTTAGTTTAGCCTGAACAATATTTTCGACCGCTTCATTACTTCCCGTCAGGTGAAATAGTGGACAAAGGCTAGCCAGCTATAATAAAGGACTCTCTGAGAGGATATGGAACTGTGGTATTTACATATATGTTCTATGGCATCAACCCGGCTTTTGTCCCACTCTATATACGCGCAGAAATGTATTTGGTATGGTTGTGTTATTTTTTATTGGAATGAAAAAGGTGTATTTGAATACACTACTGTATCTATGACTTTTTATTTCTAATTGGCTAGCCTTATCTCTTGTCCTTGTCACTTGAGACTTGTGATTGTTAGCACTATCTCTCTCACCTGACGGTAAGAGATGAATGATGATGCATTCGAAGTTGCTGTTAAAGCGAACCTTGAATTACTGTCTCTTAAGAACAGCTGCCAGAACACCGTTAGGTGCTTACAGACTGATTAGGGTTCCGTACCCAAAGGGTAAAAACGGGATCCTATTACTGAGACTTCGCTGACCGTCCGTCCGTCCGTCCGTCACCAGGCTGTATCTCAACTACGGTGATAGCTAGACAGTTGAACTTTTCACAGATGATGTATTTCTATAGCCGCTATAACAATAAATACTAAAAATAAAATAAATATTTAAAGGGGCTTCCATACAACAAACTTGATTTTTTTACCTTTTTTTGCTCGATACTAATAACGGTGACAGGTAGACGTTTTAAATATTCATTGAATATTTAGTTTATGTCTCTTGAAATATGATTAATTCAAATAAATTAAAAAATTAAGGGGGCTCCCATACAATATAAGAGGTTTTTGCCGTTTATTTGCTAAAAATAATAATAATGAAAACAGGTAGAAACTTGAAATATTCACCGAATATTTAGTTGTATATTATTTACTTTTAAAATAAACAATTAGTGAGATCACTATTTAAGGTTCGTACCTACCTATGATAGGAACGTACCTACCAAGCTCAATCAGACCTGCGAAAAGTGTCTGTAACTTGCAAGATTAGGTTACTGATAATGATACAGAACCCTTCGTGCGTGAGTCCCACTCGCACTTGGCCGGTTTTTTTACTTGAGGGTGGTTGATAGATTTTATGCTAATATAAATGATCATATTAGCTTTTGGTCGAAATTCAGTAGTGCGAATACGAGATTCCGTACCAAATGGCCCTATTGGTATTACATCCTATAAGCTGGACTCGGTACGAGTTATTTGCTCATAAACGTTACGTACGTTACGTAATTGCAACGTAGATTATCTATGCTGCCACCACCCATTACTATATCATAATATGACGATGAAGAACTTAGCGTGTTTTTTTAATATAATTTATTATTTAACATTAATTATTTATTACAGGGTGCCCAGAAGCCGTTCAAGAAAGTTATCCGCGCAAACATCGGCGATGCACACGCTATGGGACAAGTCCCCATCACATTCTTCAGACAGGTCAGTTAAATATCATTACGACAGTTTGTGACATTTATAAACGGTTCATCGTTCACAGATCAACTATAGTTTAACTTGGATAGGTGACCACTAGAAGGAAGGCATTTTAGACTGCTGCGTGTAGAAGTAGATAAATCCAAAGACTTCAAAATCCACAAAAGCAAAAGATAAACTTTGTTCACTAACAAACATAGCTTTTCTAAAATGGTTATATTCCTACCTTACTGACCGTACATTGTATGTTGCTATAAGTGGCTATGAATCTAACGTACAAAAAATTAAATCTGGCGTACCACAAGGCTCGCATTTAGGCCCTGTCCTCTTCAATATTTTCATAAATGACATAACTGATTGCTTCTTATATTTAACCCCTTACCTATATGCTGACGACCTTAAATTTGCAAGATGCATGGAATCAACTGCAGATATGTCTTTACTTCAAAGTGATCTAGACAGGCTACTTAGGTGGTGTAACTCAAATGCAATGATTTTAAATATTAAAAAGTGTTTTCATATTAAATTCACACGCAAGTTGAAAATTTTTCCATCCAAATATTTTATTTGTCAGAATGAGATACAAGAAGTTCATAATATCAAAGATCTGGGTGTCATTCTAGATAAGAAACTTACGTTTGTACCTCATATATATATAGATTATATTACTAAAAAAGCTTCAAGTATGCTTGGTTTTGTAATAAGAAATGGCAAGATATTTCGTAAAAACAGTACAAAGAAACTACTGTACAATTCTCTTGAGCGGAGCATTTTGGAGTACTGTAGTGTTGTATGGCGGCCTCATTACGCTTCTCATAGCCTTAGAATAGAGAAGATTCAAAAACGATTTGTGTGGCATTTGGCTAGATCAACTAAATATGCAAGAAGATATATTTCATATAAGGATAGACTGAGTCACTTTAAAATCACATGTTTAGATAAGCGTAGAGACTATATAGATTTATGCTTCATGCATAAACTTTTGCGAAATAAGATAGACTGTACATTACTCTTAGAAAAAATTAACTTTAAAATTCCACATAGATATCCTCGGTATAAAGTGTCTTTGTTGTATCCACCACTTAGACGCACAGTATTAGGTTCTTTATCACCATTACCTCGTTTGTGTGAACTATGTAATGAACACGACGATTTTGATATTATCTTTGATAGCCCTGCAAAGCTTCGTCGTCTATTGTTAGTATAGTTTATGTTATTTATAAGAGAAGTTAATATAAATAATTTTATCTATTGTTATTCATACTAGAATTGGCTAAAACTTAATGTTCTGTTTTTATTACCATTAATTGTAAGTAAGATACATTTTGTCTATTCTCATTTGCTTTAGTAATTAAAAATGTACTAACGAATGTAAAACTCACTTTTTAGTTTGTAATGCATGCTGTGTTTGCTTATAATTGGTAGTGCACATAGTATAAAACCATATTGCTAGTATAAAATATCTTATACCCGTGTAACTAGTGTTAGCAAACCTATTTAATAAATAAATAAATAGCTTTCAGAAATATTACACCGGAAGACGCAGAGTCGGTAGGTTCCCCACTAGGTGAACTGACATCGTAAGAATCGCGGGGATCGAATGATAACAAGTGGTTAATAGCCGTTCATTGTGGCGTTCATTGGAAGACTTTGTTAAACAGTAGACGTCTTCCAGGTGATAATGATGATGGCATCAAGTATTTACTATATGCAAAAATCTGTATAAGGATTTCTCGTTTGTTCAAAACGAAACTCTCAAGTTTCGCTGAATTGTTGCTATTTTAGTCTGTTTGCCGTTACAAATTGATTCTTCGTGCTGTGAACTAAGTATTAGCATATTTGCATAGCTAGGTCACCCCAGCTACAAATACTTGCATGCCATGTTACTAACAATGCTAACTGCAGCGGAGGGCGTTGAACCTGCATTATGAGAGGTAGGTAATAAGACCTGCAGTGAGCTCGCTTTGACCTACTTCTTTATAATTCTGACTTTGTGATTAAAGTAAGTGCATCTGCAATGATGATTAGAGCTTCGTGTACAATGGCCTGTAGAATTAATTGACACCGGTGTACCTACTGCCTTTTGCATGCTATAATTAACGACTACTTTTTTTAGGATGAATTTAACTATGAAGTGTGTTTCGGTTGTGACGTTATTTTTTTTTACAAAATTATGAGATAAAAGGGAAGCATGCGTTATTGCAAAAATGAAAAATATTAAAAAGTTTTACGTTCTACCTATTATTAATTATTCAGGCTAAGCCTATCATGAGAATTAGCTCTAAAAGATTGTGATGCATATGATGATCCTTCTAAGATTTCTTTAAAAATAAATAGCGAACATAAATTAAGGTGATTTAGTGAGGATATCCCGATAGCGCCTTTTTTTGTGGGGTTGGTACAATTTTGTATAAATTGAAATCAAATTGCTCTTCCTAGATGATGTAATGTTTAATCACAGCTTAAAACAATAGTAGAGCATACAATTAATTCTTATCGCTTTTCTATACTCAAAAACGTAAACAGAAAACTCAATTTTAAAGTATTAATACCCACCTTTTGTGTGAAAATGTGTGGTTTCAACATAACAACAGCGCTGGTTGATTGCAACTAGCATTATGCTGCGTTGGGGCCGGTTTGTGGCAGATAATTTGACCATCTTATTTTATTTAACTGCAATGTTAATTTTGTAACGTTTCCTGGGACAAATAAATTATATTATATATATTCTATTTTATTATATTCTCAAACATGTATACAGGTCAGAACTTTTCATATAATTTCCAGCTTATTCCAGCAGTCATAATTGGTATTAATTATCATGACACCGACTACTACAAAATTACTTTAACCTATCACATTTCAGTATGAGTAATCCAGCATCCGCTTCCATAGTGTAATTAGTAATTCGACAGAACGGTAGGTATTCTTCAGTAGCGGGTTCAAGTCCGTTTAGTCACCTTTTTTCTATCCAAAAATATCATTACTAATCTGTTTATAACGCGTAAATCACATTTACAAATTATTGGAGCAAAATGTTTTTTTGTTACGGACGGGGGTCGAACCCGAGTCCTCCGATTTCGCGCCGGATGCTTATTCCACTCGGCCACCGAAACCTTACTCTTTTGAGCCGAAACTTTGTGCTACTAATTGTATTACTTTAAGGCTCGGAAATTACAAAATAGTGCCAACATGATATGGAAAATCTCATAAACCAGGTACCGGATGGTACTGCAATTTAAATTCACGATACTCAAGGATATAAGTAATACTTTCATCGATTTCAAAACATGTTTCCTAATAATTGGCTCGATAGAAAAAAATCTCAAAAACACCTCTGAAAATAGAGGATTCCTACTTTTTCCGCCAGATTTTAGTGTATTAAAATTTGTTTTTTTTTTCTAAAATATTGATTTTTTAAGTACAATAAATTTCATTGATTATTTTAATCCAAAAAAAGCACAGTTAATGCGTACTGAGCCTGTTTACAAAATGTCACATACGCCCTTTCATTCCGAGAAGCGTTAACATCATGTCGCACTATTTACTCCAGCGATCTACGTATATTGCTATCATCCTCGCTCATATCGCGGTCAGCCGCGTCATGCGTCGGACCTGTGTCACTTTTCTCGGCGATCTCAATTAAAATAAAACATGGGTAAAATTATAAATAAACGCTTTGGGAATGCAAAAAAGATGTATAAAAATCGTCAAAAACGCATGATGGACATAATAAGGTAAGCATCTATGGCTTCCTTTCTCCATGTACCTATGTATATATCTCTTATATTAATGAAATTATGATATGATTGTGAACCCTAACGCAATAAAAAAAACACTTCAAACATTTTACAAGACATAGGTACAACTTTAGCTACCTAAAATAATTATTATAAGCAATATTCAGAATTTTTCGTAATGAATGTGTTGTAATTATTTTAGACGGATCATGATTAATTTATACAGTTTCTGACAATAAGGCACAAAGGTTATGTACATAATTTTCGACTAATCAATCGTCGTTCAAATAGCGCATAGTAAGTGACATCGCTTCGCAATTGAGAGGTACGTGGATCGAATCCAGCGTAAAGAGATTCTTTTTGGTCAAATTTTAAATTTTACGACATAATTCTTAATAATACAATAATAATTTTACGTATGTACGTGGACCAATATAATGTGTCTGACAGTAAGGCATAAACGATATGTGTGTAATTTTCGACACGTCAATGATTGTATAGTGTGTAACTACTGAAGTCGAATCAGAAGATCGAGTACCGTGGATCGAATCTCACATACCTAGATTCTTTTTGGTGACTTTTTTATTTGTATTACTTTTATTTGATACGTATTATATTTACGTATAATTAAGTTTTCTGACGCGTATTCAATTTACGATTACAATGCTTGCAAATTTATTAGGTATCTCGAGTTTCCATGTTTTCATATAATTAGAGAGTTTAGTATATCTAATGAACGTGAACATTAAATAGGTACTACCTAATCTAGCTACCTGAACACGTTTTTTCATAGATCTCGAAAAAGTATGTCTTGGATGGACACGAGTTGCCACAGCGTAATAGTTACAGTAGAACAACATTATCAATTAACTACAAAGCTATGTTGAGTAAACACCGTCCTTCTGTCCACTACTATAGAAAACACAAACTTTCATACATGGAAAGTTATTGAAATATTCATGGTATTATCGAGTACGTAATATATTAGTACATATAAATTAGTAGTAAAAAGATGGCCGTAAACGTTTGATGCGATAGAGGTAATGAAATTCTGAAATGAAAACTTAATACAAAAAGAAGAAGCCTAAGCTTCTGCTTTAGAATGAGACTTTCCATGGTTTTCTTGAATAGCATAAGAATTAAGAACTGACTAAAAGAAAATGAAATAATTAGCACCATACCAATACTTACGTAAGAACATCGAGTAAGGTGCATTATAGGGGACTTAACTATAACGCCCTTAATAACCAAAGTGTAGCGGATATACTACCAAAGAGAGTATTCCCCAGGACGTTTTGGTGTTAAGGGGCGGCCGGTAATTCAACAAAAGTTAAAATTATACACATTATAGCCATTATGTTTTTAAATGTTACATCTTCTGTGTTGTATAAACAACATATGGTAGCCATATAAACAACCCCATATATTGTAGGATAGGAGGATGCTTCTTGGTTATTGATACTATCCCATAACTTACTTACCAATAAAATTCTTCACCAAAAATATTATTTGAAAATCAATAAAAGTTTGTTATTTTTCTAGTATAGAAAATGGAGGAGAAGAACGACGCATTGTTGATATACACTATTACACAAAGAGTATATTAAGACAAATCTCGAAACATTCACCTTTCGATTATTTTTTTATTAATATGTAGGGTTATTGGTAAAATGCTAAATCCAGGGAAACCCGGACGGATGGCAGCCCTACTCTCATAGAATGTCCGATTTTATGTCGCACTCCGGTGCATCTTCGCAACATAATCTACCTATACAAGTACATACATCAAGTGAGGGCACGGGTGTCGTTTACAAACATAAACGTATCTTTCGTAATCTTTGACAAATACAGTTAATAACAGTAATACCACGGTTTTATAATCGATATGTAATATTGTGGTATTACGTATGAATAGTAATACAAAGTAATAAATTTTCAAACAAAATACTTATCTTTCTCCTTGGGTGATTTCAATAATGGTATTATTTTGTTAGAAGTTTTGTTGTTCCACCCATCTACACAATAGCATCCACGAGATGTATTTATTATTATTAACAAATTGAAACAATAACTGTACCTACCTACTACATTCTCCATGTGATTTTTTGTAAGTGAAATCTTAATAATGACTTGTAGTAATGACACGAGCAGGTACCCTTGATTGTTAGCGGAAACAAAGCCAGGATTAGAATGAACTACGCTACTTGATAAAAAAAAAACAAAAATTGGAACCGACTCCAACACCCAAAAGTGTCAAATAACTTGTTCAAGTCGGTACCAGTATAGTTCAAAAGTACCTATTATCACAATATTGTGCACGTGGTACTAGTGTTGGACTTCGACAAGTTAATTCACACTTTTTGGTGATGAAGTCATTTCCATTTTTATTTAAAAAAAAACACTTCTTTTTATGACCCTTGCTACTTACGGGATCGATTTTCATTCATTGTCAACGACTATATCATCAAGATAAGTAAATATTTTTCAGTTATTGGAGTGTATGTCAAAAACGGCTTGACCGATTTTGATGAAATTTAACTGGAACCAAACAACAAGTATCAGCTTTCAAACAATAAAAGATTTTTTTAAATCGATTCACCCAGTCAAATGTTCTGAGGTAACAAACATATAAGAAAAAACAGACGAATTAAGAACCTCCTCCTTTTTTTGAAGTCAGTTAAAAATACCCAATAGTATAACCCGCTATTTGTATTTTGATCAGGGGTAAAAAAGTTTTTTTATGATTTTCTTTGTAAATTTTACACAATATACTTGTTTTTGTAATAAATAAACCATCTTTTGTGTAACAGCTTACGCCTTGCATCAAAGTAGATACATAGTTCATGTTCATCAAAACCATAGTTCATGTTCATTAAAAATGAACATACACAAAAACTGCAAAAATCAAACAAGTTGGTAATAATCAAGACTAAACTTGTTCTACTGTCGGTATGGTAGATTTATTAACTGTGTCACACTATGATATTTACAGCATACAATCAACTAATGGTTGGTATCATGTATGCGTACTAGATGGCGCTTCAGCACACATCACATTCGTGTGTGACAAGATAGTTTCTACTAGTTCTACTAGAGAGCGCTCTAAATTTTTAATCAAATAAAATATTACCGTTGACTTGCGGACGTGGCGCCATGTACACCGCGAAGTAAACACGCGAGGAGAAGTGGGGACAAAATCTAACATCTGGTTTTAGAATTCTGTCCCTTAACCGTCATAGGAAACGGTGCGCGGTCAACCAGACTACTAAACCTAATCAGATGGCAAGAAGTGATTTTTCAAACACTTACTCTCGCAATGATATCGCTACATTTCGATTGCCTGATGAAAAAAATTGTTCTCCAATACATAATTGTAAATCTGTTTAAATTATTTATTGTAGTAATATCTTACGTAATCTAAATCGGGTCATCGTTTTCAGGTATTAGCTTGCGTGAGCTACCCGCCGCTAATCGAGACCAGCGACTTCCCGCAGGACGTGAAGCAGCGTGCTAAAGAGATCCTCGGAGGATGCGGGTGAGTGCTTTGACCTACACATATGAATTTGAACGATACAGAATCATTTCATATTAACCATGACCTTTCAGCAGACATCTTGAGATCAGTGATGATTTTGATTTCCTTGTAATTTCTAAAGCTGGATATCCACTAAACAAAAGTTGCAAATATTAAGAAATATTTAACAATATTTAAAGGAAATATTAAATTAATATGTTTGAAAAACATATAAAATATTTTTTTATATACATATATCTAGTGACGATTCCGCCTAAATTTTCCTGCTAAGCCTACGTGGCGTTTATAACGTTACCCATCTGGAAGAATGTTTGAATCGTTTTGATTCTACACGGAGCAAGTTATCAGTCTTGACTGTTCGAGGACACGGTCCAGAAAATTTTGGATCGACCCAGCTTTACACATTGTTTTTGCTGCACTCTTATAGGCGTTACTGTATCACTTGCAATTTTCATTAAAAGTGAAATTCAATTAAAATGTTTTTCTGTGGGGCGTATACGAGAAGAGTAAAATTTTTTTTTTGTTGCTTTGTACTGAATAAGTATTTAGTTATAAGAAGTGATATTAGATTAAGATAGGATCATTGTAGTCCTTTCAATAATTCATAGTCGCGTCTAATCTTATTGACTTGTATTTTGACATTGTCGCTCTGTGCATCTCTCGCAGCGGAAATGCAATTAGGTGTTGATTATATTCGCTCGATGACATACTGACACATTAGCTGATTCTAACCAGTTAGACTGACATAGGTATGTCCTACTTAAAGTAAATCTAAACAGAAGGTTCGAACCTTAATAATTGAAATCATATTACGTAAAGATATCTACAAAAAAAAATGTATTAATATTTATATGTAATAGGATTCTTGAAGAAAGTAAAGTTGTAAAAGGTAATTTAAAAATCGATTATGTATGGCTTTTATGTATATGTTTTTATAGTTTATAGGAGTTTTTAGATCTAAGTGACAAAAATACTTTTTAATATTTGCACGCCTGCATGCAGGCAGAATACAAGAAATAATCGCCATAGTGTTTAAGACTTTTTTATAACTTTGTATTGTTATAAATAAACGATTGATTGATTGATTATATATCAATATTTCCGACCGTGAGAAAATCTGCTCACTCGGGAATTCCGCGGTTAATCTAATATCTGTAATAATTGTATAATATAGATAGTAAATCTATAATATCTGTTATTGGCAACAACAACAAAGTGACTAAAAGAGACGTTACATACGAAACATGACGAAACATTGATAAAAACACGAGTAACCAATATGTAGTAAACAGTAGCACGGAATATCTCATAGTAGTTATCATTATCTCGCTTATTTTTCGGGTTCCCAATATACTTTTGCATAAATTATTGATTTATCTTAATGTCATTGTCGTCATTTGTCGTAGATATTTTTGATTAAACCATAGAACATAATATAATAATACCTACTAATTAAACTGCTTTGTGTTACCTATTAACAATTGTTAGCTACCCTTATGTTACCGTTTTATTACGTCACGTTTTTTGCCTTCTATGAACAAAAGTATGCCACAGTATTGCCATTCAGATATCCTTAAACTGTGACTTATTATTGTTTATAGTAGCAATCACCTGAGGGTGAAAAATCACAGGAAACAGTAAATTAGGTCTTTAAATTTTATGCAACCCAATAAGGACCCCATACAATTGTGCATAGAGTTAATATTGGTAAAAACGCATCGACAATAATTATTTAAAGATAGGCCTTTTTAGTGTCAAAAATACGTATTTCTGTAACTCTACTGTCTGTTTTTACGTGTGTATGTCAGCTCGTCAACGAAATGAGTGTCAGGCCTAATATAAAATACCAAAAAGAATAGTTATGCAGCCTTGCATACAACTGTTGCTTAGTACTTTTATTGAAACCCTAGGGAGCGAAGGATTCTATAATTTAAATGAGCGATGCGAGTGAGAGAGTAAAATAGATCTTCTGAGCGTGGCAAAGGTTTCAAAGGTACGAAATGCCAAAAAATTTGGTGCCGAGCGCAACACCTACATTTTCACCTAACTACAGCGAGGAAAATGTTAGGTGCAAAAACAACAACATAATAAAGTGAATTAGTGATAAATAATATTAAAAATTAAAAGTTAATAACGGATAAAAAGTACTTTTCGATGCAGATTGTGAATGGTTTGTCATTTATATATTCAACATCTTTGCGAGCTTGTGAGTTGATAAAAATATTGTGTTGATACGGAGCCTACGATCAGCGAGTCCAACTTCCATTTCGGAAGTTTTATTTGTACTCATGACAATACTTTATTTATGAGATGTACATCGTATAGCGGAGATATTCCATGTACCCAGTAGGCACTGATAAGGCTATAAATGACATGCTGATAAGGGAGCTCTATCATCATATCTAAGAAACATGTTTACTGTCCTTTAACATATGTACGTCATGTTCTTATGACATGGAATATATTATTGTTGATTGATATCATGATAATAGTATGTTGATACGTCTTTTTCAATTTTGCAATGTTTCGTGTTGTGTTGGTAAAAATGGGCTACAAGCGGGGTTCGAACCCGGCTCTGCCACTTTACTGTTTAAGCTATGCTAGCATCTACAGTAACCACATAATTTTCCATCCGATAATTTACATCTTATAACTGATGTGGAATCCAATTACAGTAGAGCCTCTTTAATCCGAACTAACAGAAACAGCCTGTTCGGACTCACAAAATATGTGGCGTCGTCATCGCGGACGGGTGTAAGTACGTGTAGGAAAGGGACCATTTAGCAGTGTAGATTATCAAAGCTTTACTGTATTTTCAAATTAGCCATTTATTTTATAAGTCTCTTTCAATATCGAAAATGTATAGGTATCAATAATTCTCGTTTTGGTAAAATGTTTATTTTTTATTCATATTTTTCTTTGTTGGTATACTGATGGAAAGCGTCGATAAGGAATCTATGTCCTAGGTTCTGTCATCGGGCCAGAATGTGATTGGGTTTTTCTCATAAAAAACTTTTTAGTAGCAGTCCAAAAACTGGAACTGCGCGCGGTTTATGGAAAAAAATCTAGCCCTGTGTAAAATATTGTAACGTTATACGTTACAATAGTTATTGTGTATAAAATATGTACTAAAATAATATATTTACACTTAGTAAATAATATTTACAAAAAAAAAAGGAAAACTATAGGCAATAAAAAAAAATATTGTATCTGTTCCAGTGGCGGGTCGGTAGGTTCATACTCAGTGTCGCACGGCATCGAGCTGATCCGTCGGCGCGTGGCCGAGTACATAGAGTGCCGCGACGGGCACGCGGCCAACTGGCAGGACATCTGTCTCTGCGCCGGCGCCTCCAACGGCATCAAGAACTGTCTGCAGCTGCTCTGCAAGGACGTCAACGGGAAGCCCTCAGGTCAGTGCACTACTATATCTGCACTTGAAGCTTTCGTCGCGGACCTTGTCTAATATATATATATATATTTATAATGATATAGATACATTGAAATCGTTGAGGATATTGCATTATATTTATTTTACACTTACTGTGCCGTGGGAAACATACTGAATTTTGGAAATGAATTTACCAAAATCGGTTATGTGGTTCGTTTATTCTTTAGAATAAACGAGAGCTATTTTATATATATTATTATTTATGTTTAGCTAATAATTATACCAGAGAAATCTCTTTCTAACCTAGTAAAAGACCTTAACCTGTGAAAAAATAAATATAAATTAGCTACAAATTCTACAGCATATAAATTTAAAAATAGTTACGGTTGTTCTTATAACCATAACTTCCATCCTCCTCCATATCCAATGTGGCATTAATAGGATTTTACCAAAATATGTTGGTTGGACATGGGAGGAGTCTCGACTGCTGGAGAAGAGCATCGAACATCGTAAAGGGGCCCTTGACCCTACTCTACTACTTAATTTATTATTGGTTTTAGATAAAAAAATATGTTCTACATAATAAGTTCTAGACAATGAATCCCCAAATGCTGGACATAAAAAACAAGCACTTAACAGTGTGTTCTAACAGCAGCAGTCCTTGAGAGCCAGTTAATAATTATAAATTACAGACACATGAGACATAATCATTCTGTGTCAGGGTGATGGGCGCAGTGCAGTTCCTACTTGTGATGAAATGTATCTGTTATAGGCAGAGGTTACCACCACTCAACATCAGGTCGCATGACAAAAAACTATTCCAATATTCATCTTTGGGTCAACGTATGACAACAAATGTACAATATCAGGTTTGGAACTCCGTCCGTTTTCGAACTAGCCATGACGGACGCACAGACAGGAGAGTGTCGCTAAAAGGGATCTGAAACCCTAAACAATAAAGGGTCTCACCTGTGAGCTCCTGAACGACTCGCACATGTCAGTTTTTTTATGTTATTGTGACGGACTAAGCTCGAGGCCCAGCTGATGTTAAGCGGAGTAACCTCTGCCTATAACAGATGTATTTCCTCACAAGTCACGAATTGCACTGCGCCCGTCACCTGGAGACATAGTTGTTAAGTCTCATGTGCCTGTAATTTCACTGGCTCTCAAGAACTGCTGCCGGAACACATCGTTAGGCTTGGCGACAGATTTTCTACTTGATCGCTAGCCAGTTATTAGCCGAATAAAGTCACACGGTGCAAGTAGCTGTGCTTCAGGAGCTCTCACTGCCAACTCGCATGCTAGCTCGCACTGTGTAACCAGGGCATTCAAGTACAATTGATACGATAGAAACGTTTATCAGTTGGCAACAGTAGGTACCATTCGTTTAGTCGTGCGGTGAATAGAATCCATTAGCATATGTGTGACCTTGTAGCACGACTCGCTTTTATTGATTTAATACGACAATTGTCGCGGAGACATGTGCGACTATATCTGCAATTTAAGAGTTAAAATATTTTTGGCATAAGGAGTATTCTATTAACCTTTTACGCATTGCAATCAATGGTCCCATCTCAGCATATTTGTCGTATTAAAAGATCTCTGATACGAGATTGTGAGGAGTATTAGGAAGATAACATATTAAAATATTTTACACTAATGACGATAGATGTTTTTTTCAGTAACGGACTTGAGTTCTCGTTATTAAGTTCTTGCTATTACTTATATAATACTCTTTAGTCTACATCTACACTAATTTTATAAAGTGGAAAGATTTGTATTTTTGTATGTAACGAATAAACTTAAAATCTACTGGACCGATTTGAAAAATTCTTTCACAATTAGAATCTTACATTATCCCTGATGTACCTTTACATACATAGGCGGCAGAGTATTTTCGAAAAAGTTTTTTATTTTTTGTTAAATACCCGTGCAAAACCGGGGCGAACTGCTAGCATACGTTACATACCTGTTATTCGTAAAGCAGGCCTCTCCACAGTAAACTGTTGATATGCATTTGTAGTGTAGGCCTAGTTTGTACTACGTCTTGGTGTGGGTTCAAATGCTAAAGCTACATACAGTAACACAATCAAATGTTATGTATGATCGCTTGCATAGGCAGTAGTTGCGGCTACACTCAAAACATTTGGAGGGGCGCCTTCCGTCAGTTGAAAGTTCTGTTTAGTTGTGACTACCCATTCGGCGAATACAGGCGTGACAATATAATTTTAATGTGTTTTTAATATAATTAAAACTTGTCTTGCAAGGTAGTCTTCGTAACGTCTGTTAGGTTAACTAAGATAAGTTTTTTTTTGGTTACCATCGATACTTGCAAACGTCTTGTTTTCATTTAATTGACCCACCCCATTGGGATAAAAGATTTTACCGGATTAAGAATCTAAGAACCATTTCATATCCTTCTGTAGTTTGAGGTTGTAAAAACTCACTAACTTTAACTCATTTGACGCATGTTCAAGCAAAAGGGTATGCTGAAAACCAGCCCTGAGTGGACCATCCCCCTTACGCAGTACAGTGCTGAGCCTACCCCTATTGCCAGTGAAATTAGATAGTTTTATTCCATTTTTTATTTCTTTCCTGTTAAATTGTGTTTTACTGGCAATAAATGACACAATCCCAACGCCACGTGATTCAGACGGCACTTTAAGTCACTGCTTCTGGTCGTTGTCGTAGCATGGCAATAGGGCATTTTGCGCATGACCGCATCCGCCTGGCTAGCTATTACTCTCATGTAGAAAATCCGTCGCCAAGAATATGCTTTGCCGATTTTCTACATGGTTTGTACCGGCAGCTGTCTTTGTCTTTAAGGGCCAGTAATTCTAAACAACATCTTAGGCTGCATCATCACTTACCATCAGTTGAGTTAGTGTATAAAGGCTAGCCAATCAGCAATAAAAAAATATACAGACATAACTATATATGTGTGTTTATGCAATTTCAGGTGTTCTAATCCCCATCCCACAATACCCGCTATACTCGGCATCCCTCGCGGAGTTCGGACTGGGGCAAGTGGGGTACTACCTAGACGAGGACAAGAACTGGGCTCTTGACCTGAAGGAACTGGAGCGGGCATTGGCCGAAGCAAAGGACTGCACCGTCAGGGCTTTGGTGGTCATTAATCCCGGGAATCCTACTGGACAGGTCAGTAAGATATAAATTAACCTCAACATACACATAATTCTTTCCCATGGGGTAACCTTTGACCACAATCAACTCATAGAAGTGAGGATGTAGTCGAATTTTGTACACAATATTGTGTCTATAGTCTATTTTTTTAACAAACGAGTACTGAGTATGTCTCTCGCACATTTCCGATATTGACAGAGTGAGACGGGTCATTGCCGTCATTGGTCAATGCCTTTGTTCTTGTTTTGAAATTGTTAAGGCCCGTCCATATTGAATACTTCTAAAATTTACTGTAGAAAAAATTAGGTTATTATTTTATGATTTAAATTTGCATACTTCGTATATTCTTAACAAAATTTTCTGTTCGCGTTTTTGATATAAAACAATATTATAATAGTATATATATATATATATATATATATATATAATATAAAGCACTAGAACATATAAATCAAATAACATTTTTATTTATCCACTTTAACTACGGCTGGTAACAAAAGAGTTCAGGCATAATTTTTATAATTTTTGTTATTTCCTGCCAAAACTTGAGACCAAACGAATTCAATTGGGTTGAACTCACATTGATACGTCGGCAAATATATGACGAGACAATTTGTTGACTTAGCTACAACATTTTTTTAAAACGATCTTTGTTTTTCTTACCCTAATTCAAAAGTTGCAACTTTAATATTGATTCGTTACAAGTAATATTTTTCGACGCGCAGGTAGTCGAAGACTCTACTGAATGTACTTATGTAGGTATGTTCAGTAGTCTCCTAACTACAGAGTTCGCGTGGAACGGACTTTATGTTGATTACGTGGGCCAATAGCAACGCAGTAAAATTTTTGGTACTCATTTGTTAAAAAAACACTATACTATAGAATGGGAACTGGAACGGTACAGTTCCTTCGATTCGAATTATCTATTCGATATTTGATTCTAATCCGTTCAACGGTACATTTTTGAAATTCGAACACACACAGTACCATTCATCAAGACCGTATATTGTCTCGACAGAGGTTCCATGTTTGTGCCGTTTGGGATTGTAACTTTGGATCTGTGAGCCAGGAGCTCATCGAATTTATATATATTTAAATAATCGTTTGGTTGAAGCGATGGGAGAATAAAATGTTGTATTATATTTTGCAAAAAAATATCATTGCTGTTCACCGCGGCAACGCAACCTTTAACCTTTAGTGTATTAAATTTATGTGTATATATTTATGTAATAATATGTTAATTTTAATTTTTTATGAGATATAGCTAGTTTTAGTAAAATATTTCCACCGTACCTGTAAGTATAACTTTTACACATAAAATAAAAAAAGAATATAATTAAATTTATATTAAAATATTTCCAGGTGCTAACCCGCGAGAACGTGGAGGCGGTGGTGAAGTTCGCACACAAACACAAGCTGATGTTGTTCGCGGACGAAGTCTACCAGGACAATGTCTACGACGCCAACAGCAAGTTCTTCTCCTTCAAAAAGGTCACTTATTTTATGATACTAATTTATTCTATTTACCCAAACAAAGCGATCTTCGTTCACCGCCAGGGAATGGAACACCCTGCCTGAGTCTGTTTGGTTTTCTAACAGATGGCGTTAGTAGTAAATTATGTATAAAATTATTAACATCTAATGGATAAAAAAAATATTAACTATAAATACCGGCTAGAACTCACGTTTAGTCATTATCATATATTTTTGAAGCGCTCGTAGACAAGTTTGCTTAGCCATTCTGAACCGATCAGCAAAGTTAAGCAACGTCCGCCTCGGTCATGACTTGGATGGGTGACCGCTGGTGACATTACTACTGAGCGCTTCCGTGCTTCGGAGGGCACGTTAAGCCGTCGGTCTCGGTTGTTGTCTTAGGATAGCAGTCGTTACGGCATGGTGGTAGGGCACTTTGCAAATGCCCGCCTGGCTAGCTACCACCCTCAAGTTGAAAATCTGTCGCCAAGCACCTAACGGCGTGTTCCGGCAGCTGTCCTTGAGAGCCAGTAACTCTAGGTTAGTCTGAACAACATCATCACTTACCATCAGGTTAGATAGTGGTCAAAGGTTAACCTATCAGGCATAAAAAAAAAAATAAAAAAAAAAAATTGACCGGTGTCGACCGGTGCAGTGCGCGTTTAGCGGCCCTCGATGCTGCCCGCATTCCTTGAGGTGAGCATCTTTACTGCTCGAACACCGGTCGGAGATAACGACAAAACACCGTGAGTTCTAGCCGGTATATAATAGTTAATAAGTATGTCAACTCACGTTAGTTTTTATGAAAAAATAATTGCTAATATTCATTTTTTTAATGTTTATATTTTTTTTGTACAGATAACACATTCAGATATGTAGTTAAATTACTATGTGAAAGCAGAAATCTATAGGCGTGATAGTTTTTAGTAAAGGGGTCACAAAATGTTTTCCTTGTGGGATAGTGATACGGCTCGCTTCGTTCGCCCTAATTAATAAAACAAAAACGAAAAAGTCATAATAAAGCTGCTGTTCCTGTTATACGTTATTTTAAGTTGTAGTATGGTTATAGTGGATATGTTTGTGTTGCAGGTGATGACAGAGCTGGGGTCCCCTTACAACGAGATCGAGCTGGCATCGTTCATGTCGATCAGCAAGGGGTACATGGGGGAGTGCGGCATCCGCGGGGGGTGGATGGAGCTGTGCAACATGGACGCGGGGGTACAAGCGAACCTCTACAAGTGTATCTCCGCCATGCTCTGTCCCACCGTGCTGGGCCAAGCCGTCGTCGACTGTGTCGTAAGTACTAGCATATCGGCTTTATAATTACTACCATTTATATTTCTTGTAGGACATGTCCTGTTGTTTTTTATTTTGGTTTATTTTTTATATTGGTTTATTGTAAATTTTTATATTAATTTTTTATTAGTTATAGTAAATTTTTTATATTGGTTTCTAGAGCAGCTTTGATCACTATCTCACCTGATGGTATGTGATGATGTGATCGAACATATTATCCAGGCTAGAATCTCTAGGACAACTGCTGAAACACACCGTTAGGCGCTTGGCGACAGATTTTCTATTAAAAAGTAGTAGCTAGCCAGGCAGGCGTTCGCTATATCTAGATCATTCTATACCGAATGCTATCCTAAGACAAAAACTAAGTTATCATGACTTAGTTATTATAATTACTTAGTTAATAACGCTAGCCTACAAGTAATAGCCGCAGCGGACGCTGTAGTTGTAGTTTATCTATTCGTTAACGCTAATGGTTTATTACCTGTGAAAATACGTTTCTGAACTCTCACCGATAAGTTGAACTAAGTTTTATTTAACCTTAACTTAGCTGACAAGTTGGTCACTTATCTTATTGGTTATAGTTACTTGACGTCGCTGTCATCATCCTCGAGTGTTGGATTTTATATGATTATCTGTGATGTTTGTTTTTCCGACAAATAGTTTTATTTCATTTGCTTAACAAATTTCTCGTGATAATGTCTTCAAAAGAAAGAAAAAGCATAATGCGATGATTTACCCCTCCAATTGCTTACGCCATTGAAAATAAATAGTCGTTATATAGAGTTAACAGGTGCATTAGGTAAAATAAGTAGTACTCTTCATGATAAAGGTTTATTTAGATTTTTTGCAATAGTTACTTAAGTAATTTTTTTCATAGATAATTTATATGTTACTGGACATTTTCAATTTGCATAGAGTATAGCAAAACCACAGATTACATTGAATATTACAACATGTAGGAAGATTATACTGTCTCTTTGTCATTCAATATATAACTTCCGTTGGAAAGACAGGGACTTCCGACGTTTCGTTGAGAGAATCTGATATGGTTAGCTATTCGCCAAACAAGTCCGGTGACTATTTGGAGCTCCAACAGAATTAGATTTGGAAGTACTGGATATTGTATGCAATAATATGTCAGTCCCAAGAACCTTGAGACAACCAAGAAATCCTTTCGAAATGTTTACAAATAAAAACCCATACGTTTGGAAACCCGTGCTTTTGATTTTATTTATTGTGTTACTTTCTGGCAAAGGTTTTTTTGTCATTTTTGGGGAGTATGTTGAGATTTTTATAAAAGCTCCATCTAGTACCATTTTATTGAACTACTTACCGGACAGTTATATTTAATGAATCAGTAGGTAATGAGTTGATAACTAGAAACTACAGAAACTGTGCCCAAGGAAACTACGTTACAAGCGCTTTGAGAGCATATCGGCAAAAACATTTTTAAACAATGCGTATGATTGAGTTTGAGGCGAATGGTAAGGCCAGTTGGTTTTAAGCGTTAAGTGGTCGCTCGCGAGTCTATTTAGTAACAAGTATATGAGTTCGAATCAATAGATGGCACGCTGCCTTACTGTTACTGCCTGTTTATATTTTCGAGCGACGAAGTTGGTTTTCAACTCCACTAGTAGTTATGGTTATGTTTTAAAGGTTTTACTCTTACAATCCTTATTTTTAATGACTTTTCGAATAAATGGTCTAAAAAACATTCGTACGAACTTAAAGAGGTATTGATCCAAGTTTAGTACCTAACGAATTTGATACATCTATTAGAAAATGTCTGAAATCTCGGTACTTAATAAAAAAAAAAAAAAATTAAATAGTTCCGGGTGCTGTTTCTATCCAAACAACTATAGCAAAACGCATTTGAAGCCTGTATTGTATATACTTCAAGATACATGCTACAGGATATATTTGTAAAAAAGCTTAACATGCTTTATTTTCGCTAGGAAACGTGCCTAAAAATATTTAGTTGTTATGTTTTCCCATTACCATTTGCCTTAAGATAGTTAAATAGTGTTATATTGTATCCGTTCCAGGCGCGCCCCCCACGCAAAGGCGAGCCCTCGTATGCTAAGTACTGCGAGGAGCGCAGTGCAGTGCTCGCCTCGCTCGACAAGCGCGCCAAGATGGTCGTCGACACGTTCAACCAGATGAAGGGGTTCAAGTGTCAGACTGTGCAGGTGGGTACACCACACACAATGATAGCTTCTAGCACTTTTGTCTTCTTTCAGGAAATCTGTAAAACTGGACAAGTGCGGGTAGCTATGTGCGTTTGGACGCTTTTATTATTTTTTTCTCAGAAACAATGAGAGAGAGGTAATAAAAATATATTCACCTTTATCCCTGTGGTACATTATGTATGATACAAGGTCAATTTAAACGAGATGAGCATGTTAAACCATAGTCCCGAGTTTACGATAACGTTCGCGCACGTGTGTGTCACGTGTCACGTGTGAGAAAATTAAAAATGAAATACAAGGAAATAAAATACGTACCTACTCGTAACTCTATACTGAGCGCTTGCAGCCCTTTCTACTACGCCTTGCCGAGGCTGATATATTTCCATTTCTGAGCTTGAACTAATTCTTAGCACCTAACAGTCGACAAACAATGATAATCACGAATCACGCTTAAAAGTTATGGAATGTGAAAATGAGGTTCAAGAAAATGCTGCCAACTCGTTTGCTGCGAGCGTGGTTTTCGTGTTAATATATAGCGCTTGCTCGTCGAAATTAGTGGACCAAAGAGTATCTGCTAAGAGTTTGTAAAAAAGGCCTACATGATTTTATGTAAACGTAATGGCTGCTTATTATGCATTGCCTATGTATGGTTAAAATACGGGGTAATCATGTGGGGTGATAACATCTGTGCTATTGTTATATAATCATCAAACAAAAAATGTCTACGCATACTGGCCATCATCCGACAACGTAAGAGTTGCAAGCCTTACTTCATAGAAAATAAAATGCTAACATTACCTTGCAAATATATATAGTATATATCCTCGAAGCTTCAATCTTCATTAAGAAATACCCGAGTTTATTTACATTCAATATCAAAGCTCGAAGACAAAACCAAAATATAGAACCAGAACCAAAACTAGAAATATTTAACCTCTACGGTCTACGCTCAGGTCAATTTTCACTCAAAATTATGGGGCCCGCATTTTGCCCCCCTTAATTTTAAAATATATAAAAATTAAAATTGTATAATTATTTACCATTATTTTTTAATTAAATTTTTTTTTTTTTTGTTTTTTTTTTTTTTAGATTTTATTTGTATAATTTTTTCAATTCAAACTGAGCTGGAATAGATCTATTCCAATACTGAGGTACAGGTCTCACTATATGTCAAAATTAAAATATTTAACAAACTTCCAGCTGAATTAAGAGAAGAAAACAATAATCAAATATTTCAGTCTAAACTTAAACAATAATTTATTGAAGACAAATGCGTAACAAACACATTAATATACATAGCAAATATACAAGATTATTGGTTAATCGACCTATTCCTGTTAGGAGGTTATAACTGATAAATTAGGACATTGTGTCTCTAAGCAAAAGTTGACCATATATGCAAAAAAAAGTTTTTTTTTTCACTTTGTCGACGTCTAAATATTAATTAATATAATAACTTTTTGTTGTAATTAAACTTTTATTTTTGTTTTATAAGAGAATATAATATTATTCGGCATTCCTTATCAACACTAAAATTAGAAATATAGCCCACATTTGGAAATACCAGACGGATACATCTTAAATTTTAATTAATGAAATTTAAAGAAAAATCTTTAACCTTAAACAATTTGCGTGCAGATGATAAAAAAATTTACGTATTTTTTTAGTATTCTAAAAGGACCAACTTGTGGTCAGTGAATAAGTTTTTAGAAAAAAAACGCATAACAAATAGTCTAGGTATCGAATTTCTCGAATTAATCGTGCATAATTTTTCAAGTGTATTTAATCTTAGTCAATCAAATAAGTATATATATGTATTCAGGGCGCGATGTATGCATTCCCCCGCATCGAGCTGCCCCCCCGCGCAGTGCAAGCCGCCAAGCAGGCAGGGCAGGCCGCCGATGTCTTCTACGCGTTCAGACTGTTAGAGGAAACTGGTATGTCATCTAAATTATTTTACTTGTGTTGGCCAATAACTGCGTGTTTAGTTACGAAAGTAGTAGTGACTTGTCTAAAAAGATTTCCCGCAAGAGATCTCTCATAGTCATAAGGCCGCTTATGCATAGTATATAGTTTTCTTTATTGTTTAAAGGGTCGCCTTTGACTCCTATCTCACGTCATGTAAAGTGATAATGCGGTCGAAGTTGATGTTCAGGCTAACCTATAAATACTGGCTCTTACGGCAAGCTACCGGAACACAACGTTAGGCGACAGGTTTGCTATTTAAGACTATGCGGGCATTCACTGCGTGCCCCACCACCATGCTATAACGACTGGCATCCTTAAGCTGGTGATAGACGGCGCGGGCTAGCGCGAGCCGGACGACGGACGACGTGTCGTCCGCCATATCACGCGCCGTCTAGCACGTGGGCGCGGCTCGCGGCGCGCGTGTGCCGTCCGCCCGCCCCGTCCGCGCGATCCATCGTGCGTCGGTTTGTCGACACGAACCAAAGGAGCGCGCGCGGCCTGCGGCGCGGCTCGCGCTAACACGCGCCGTGTATCACCTCTGACGAGCCGAGCCTCCAGACGGTGCAGAGCCATGGTGCCCATTTGGAGTTTAATTTTCTATTTGAAACACATATACGTGAATTAAATGATTATGGACTTTATTCAACTCTATGAAAAGGAACCGTTTATATGAAATCATAAAGATACAGGTCACAAACACTACATCTGCGGACGTCGCGGGCGGATGGCGCGGTCTGCGTTATCACGCGTCGTCTATCACCACAGGCTCGTGTCCGCGCTAAGACGAGCCGAGCCTACACGGATGGCGATCCGTCGTCCGTGGAGGCTCGGCTCGCGCTAGCCCGCGCCGTTTATCACCAGCTTTAGACAACAACCTGAACCGTCGTCGTCGGGTAAACGTAACTCCGAAGCATGGAACTGTTCAGTAGCAATGCCACTAGCGATCACCCATCCAATTAATAACCGTTAATTGACTTGTTAAAGTTGTATTGATTAAAACAGTTCATTATCCTTAGTAGTCCGGACATAAGTTCCGTTATATTTTTTTTTTATATAAAGTAATGTAATATTAGTAAAACTTATATGAAAATATTTATCCCTTCAGCCACTTTAATAACTGATTCGTAACCAGCTACGCAAAAACAATTTTCTTCACAATTTTGTAATCAGCAGTTAATAAACACTTATTTCTCAGCAAAAAATAGAAACAATATTATATTCAAAAGGCCACTTTTGGTTTTTATAGAGATCTTTAATCGTGTCTGTCCACGAATCAATGAATTTACGCACTGTTTCCATGGGAAATTTCGCCACTGCTTGCTCCAGAGATTTGGTAAGAGACTCGATGTCGCCGTGTCCTTCAGAGCAAGCTATGTCCTCTAAAATTGACCATAATTTGTAGTCTAAAGGGTTGAGGTCTGGGCTAGATGAGGGTCAGTTTTCAGCTCTTATAAAGTCCGGAACCGGTTTGAAGCCAGGCTGGGGTAGACCAGGTGCTGAGCCCCGCGGAAAGTCCACGGTACATTTTTAAAAAGTGTATTGCAGTGGTTTCACAACACGATCCAAGACTGTCTCTTGATACATTTTGGCTGAAGTTTTCATTCCTTTTTCACAAAAATTTAACTTTGTGACACCTCGATAAGACATGTCCCACCAAACCATCACTAACGCAGGATGATGATCACGTTGTATATTTCCGACCACTTGAGCAGCTTCTTTAGAATTGTGCTTATTGTAGTGCTCTTCAATCGTGAATTTTTTTTGTTCAGTAAAGGGGATATTTGTGTACACATGTTAATTTAGCGCTAAACATGGTGAATGTGTGTATGGTACAGGTATCTGCATAGTCCCGGGCAGCGGGTTCGGGCAGCGTCCCGGCACCTTCCACTTCCGCACCACCATACTGCCGCAGCCCGCGCTACTGCAGGAGATGCTGGATATCTTCAAGCGGTTCCATGAGAAATTCACAAAGGAGTTCTCTTAGACACGCTGACCTGTTGTATTTTAGGTAGGGTTCCTTCTATAGCCAAGTTAATTACTCACTTGTATTACACTAGTTACAGTACTTTTAGAGATTAGATATTCAACCTCATATGTTATGGTCGATGCACATTGCTTCACTCGGCACCGTATTGTAATCACCTCAACTCAAGCCTTTCTCGTTAAGTACTCTTTACTTATCAATCGAGATCGTCTTGACCTGTTTAGTACCTATTATATGTATGTAACGGACAATCAACGTCGCGTCGTATGCCCAACAGCTTGACTTGGGGCAAAAACGCGAGTATTCGTGAGAATGAGACATGTCAATGCGGTGCCGAGGCGTTACGTGTGCGTTGTGCATTAATCGGTTAACGTTATAGAGAACAAAAGTAGCGCTTTAGGATGAAAATCGAAGTCACATCTTCTGTTTTATAAGCGCCAAAAGGCGCAAAAAACCCTTATACAATACCGAGGCTGTTTTGTTCTCTATAAATTTTAATGACTGGATTATTACTGGATTATATTATATTATTTACATTTTATTTTATTTATTTATTATTTTCATTTATTTCAATTATTTATTGTTTTCAATTTATTTTATTTATTATTTTAAATTTATTTTAAGTATTTATTTATTATTTTCCAAAGGAGCAGCTAGTTAGGACAAGCATTTGAACACTTTCTCATCTGTTGGTAAGTAACAGTTATTGTACAAGCAGCGACAAAAGTAGCGGAACAATAAAAAAAATGATTTCATTAGATTTTCATTACAATTTTATCTAGAATGAGTAGACATCTTTACTACAGATTGACAGAATTACACCAGAGTTGTGTGCTCAGAATACCTGAGGTAACCACCAATCAGATTGTTGAATATTCAAAGAGATGTTTTCATAATTTTGATAATGTTATATAATACCACATTATATAACATTATCAAAATTACGATATTCGTCGCGCGCGATTGTCTCTGAAAATAGGGAAAAAGTAGCTTTAACTTAGAAGCTATCCATAAAATAAGATGTTTTATGTGATAATTATTAGGTAATTTCATATTGATAAACGCTCGACTACTTTTCTCGCTGATTGTACCTTGTTGAAAAGTATTGTTTTGTTATGAGCAACACAGTGTACTGTGTACATTCCGTGTACATTTGTACCCTAGGTCAGATAAATGTTCTTGTACATGAGTAACGTAACGAACCCTCGTGTAGCAGCTTATATATAAAGTTAAATCATGAATGATGTATGTTAGGAACTAAATGTTAAATAAATGTGTTTAAACTTAAAAACGGACAGACATTGCCTTTAATAATAACAGTATTTATTGTAGCTTGCTTTTATATATTCAGTTGTATTTAACAGACATGTGTGAGTGAATAACGTATTTACTGTTATATTATTTTTAAAACGTTGTTCAAAGTATAATAATTGTACAACAGTTAATTTAAATTATAAGCAAATATATATAAATTATTATAGCAAATATACACAACATGTGGTAATCCTCTGCAATCTTCACAAAAGTGTTCTAAGTCCACTTTTAAACCTGTAAAAGTTGTTTTATAAGACACGTGCCTCCATCTACGAATAATGTACCTATTTCGTAGGTCTCCCTGTATAGAACTACGAAAAATTCAAATTAATGCACTGCCTAAAGTTACAGACCGACATGCCGACTCCTATGTGATATTATATATTATTTCATAAATTTATATATTAATGATATAATTAAAATTAAAATTTGCTTCAAACGTGCAATGTTGAACTTACATCAAACGCTATTTGCATTCACCTGCTCCCTGCAACCAGCACGATGTCGTCGGTCCACCTAGTATAAACGTTTTTAGACTCTAAAAATGTGTAAAATAAAAATAGTGCTTTATGCGATATTAGATTTAAATTCGTGACAGCTAAACATGGAAATTGAGCAATGTAAAGAGCGTTGTATGATTGGCCATATTAATAAAGTTGTGCAGATAAATAGCGTACTATATCCTTCAACCAATTTCTGTAACATAACTCTTTCGTTATAAAAAACCTAAATGAAGTTTTAAATTAAGTATATTTCATTGAGATATTATATTGATACTCAATTAATTTTAATAACTTATTATCGTTTTTATATATTTCCGAAACGTTGTGTTTGTGCCATTACGATAAGCAAAAGACACTAATCATAATTTGGACCCTTTTGTTATTTGTGTCGTTGTTCAGAAACAATCATTGTATTAGTCATTTATTGTTAATTAAAAAGTGCTGTATGTTATCTCGATTATTTCTTATTATTAATTTATATAATAACTATGTATTCTATAAATTATAATGGTATATCCTCACTAGTCTCGGCTGTGCCATTTTATTGGTCTACTTCGATGTTTTGTTAAATATTTTACTAAATATCTCTGAGAGATTAATTTTTGTAACATTTATATATGCATTTGTAACCGGCTTGGAACTACTTTGTTTTTAACGGGTTTTATATATAATAACAGGAGTGTTACATATAACATGGATTTTTTGCTGTATGTTTAATGAATTGGTGACATTCCTGTCGGAATTCCGGATGAGATTATTGTATGTCGTTGTTGATACTTACGTTGTTGAATCTAATAAATTAAATCGCAAGAAAGTGTTGTTTCTTAATTATCTGTACTTCCCTTCACACATAAATAAACTAAAAGCTGGCATGAGAAAGTTTTAAGAACGTCCAACGAGTTCTGCGTCCGCGTGCCGTGAGAGTGCACTCACTTTTATGTAGTTTTTTCAGCGTACTTTTGTTACGTGCTTTTTGTGAGCGTAACTTAATAGTACGTTCAATCAACGTAAACATAAATAAAGAGAAACTGATCGCTAGTTTGCACCGCGGACGAAACTGGAGACATTGGTTTGGGCGGACATTTAGACAATGTCCGTCGCTGGGGCGTCAGTTAGTGGTCCCGCCCCATTGACAGATTTGTTTAGACGTGATTTCAAATCAATAATACTCTAATGGTACAATTTAGGCTTGTCGCGGGCCCAACACCTGCTGTGTTGGGCCCGCGACATTAGATTATATCGCTCAATTCGACGTCGCTTGATGAAATTCAGCATTATACATTCAATATCTACTGAAGTGTAACGACGCGACGAGGGTAGGGGTGTCACACTGGTGTGCATGCAGTGTCACCACGAGGAACGTATCATTTTGATCAGTAGTCTAATTATCTGTTATTCTCGTTGACATATTAGACCGACTACCTCGTTGAACTAGTGAATTATTATTTATTATATGTTCTATGCTAGTGGTGTTAATTCATTTTAGGCTATGTAACCCATATTACCTTATTTGTAAGGATTAGTTATCTCGATGGCGCTGAGATTGGATTTTTCTGATAAATAAATAAATTTCCTGAATCAGTTAAGACCTGCCATATACAATGTACTGTATATGGCAAATAATAATAATATCTCTTTATTTCAGGCAACAGGATTGAACACTGACTAATAGAAATATATACCTTACAGACTAACATAAACAATATAATAAAAAAAATACACTTTTAAACAGTTTTGGGATTCATTTTCGGCCTCGCCTCCCTATAGCGCCTGTATACTACGCCTTCCGGCCAGAAGTCGGGAACTAGGAACGCATCCTTATTCTTCGCTGGAACCCGAAGCACGTATGATTTAAAAGTTTTCACCCGGCTGGATTCCAGCCGCTGAAACGCCACTTCAAATGGTACTCGTCGTCTTTCACACCTCTCTTGATGTACTGAAGTACTTCGTTCCCGGATGTTGTTGGGTCCAAACAAGAGAGATATATAGCGATGGTCGGCTCCACAGCATGCAGCACAGTTTTCTCTGCTGTAGGCGTAGCTGTGCCACGATTATTACGCGTCGGTCTAACTCTCGGCTTCTTCTTCTCGAGAGTGAATCCTTCATTATCAATATGAGTGGCGGGCCTCCCCGTACTCTCATTCTTCGTAAGTGGCAGCGTACACTGATGTGCCACTTGTGCATATGATTTCTTCTGCTTCCCGGATGTTGGTGGTAAGTCGGAAGAAATCAAAACTTGAGTGGGTGTCTCGATGATCGAGGTCGGTTGCAAGGTTCGGTCAATGCCCCGCGGTGAACCGGTGATATTAGATTCCGCGGGACTGCTGAGTCGCGCATTTTGTCGATTAGCGTGTCGCACAGTCACATTTTGCATAGACGCCGGTGACGGCAGTTTTGCCTGCGCAGCGTTATTGCGCAAAGCTATGATTTCAGTTTGCAAACTAGAAACCACAGTATTCGATTTTTCCAATTGTTTCTTCAAATCGGTGACATCGGACTTCAATCGCATGATATCCTTTAACAGGCAGGTCACATCGATTGAGGAGAAATCTACCGGTGGTAACAAATGGAGGTCCCTGGCGACATAGGTAACTGAAATCTCATCAGGGTCTGTTTCCTTGAAAACCCTGAAGATGTCCTGTAGGTCTTTCTTGCCGCTTCCATCTTTTTGACGTGTTCCTAGACGACACGACGTCTTGGCGGTGTCCGCTAAGACCTTGGCTGCGAGGATGCCGGTCTCCTTGTAGCTAGACAGACATATCTGCTGCAACTCAGCTCGTTCATGACGTCCAGCTTGTTCTGCACGTAGGCCAACAACTCGTTGACCACGAGGGTGTCCGAGCGCGTAGATCGCGCCATCACGGTATTGCATCGTTCACGTAAACGCAGCGCCGCGCGGAAAGTAGGTCGGCATTGGAGAAGCCGTCAATTGATATTTGAAGCGCCTGTCCTTGTCGGAGGTATGAATACGACAAAATAATCGAAAAATATTTACTTTCCTATAAACTTACTGTTAAGCCCATTGAATATAATTTTCTTCCCAGTAAACTTACCAGTCAGCCTACCAAAATTTGTAAGTATTTTAATCATATTTCTAATTGAATATAATTGGATCGTCTTTTAACACTGAAAAGTAAGGGTAGGTATAACTTTTTGAAGTACGTGCTCGACTCGAACACTGCGGAGTGTTAGCTCGCATATAGCCTGCAATGTAGGTACCCGGTGAAGCAAGGAAGCGCTCAGTAAAGGTCACTAACGGTCACATCTAATCTAAGTAGTGACTGGAGAGAGCATTGATATTTTCAAACAACTCTTGTTGTCCGCCTTTGACTGCATTATTGCTTATCACAAATAAAAATAAATAATTGAAAAAGCCACGGGCATAAGCAACGTGTACTTGCTGAAACCTAAAAAAACCTTATAAATGATATTCTTACAAACCTTATTTAGGATTATACTCAAAATAATTTGAGTTTTTTTGGGTTTGATTACTGCTCTAGATAAAAAAAATTGTGCTTGCATATTTGATTTTAGCTCATCACGCAATAATGCTTGTAATCATATTTATAAATATAAGAAGGGTAGCGACATCGATAGTTATGTTTGAAATTATTTCGTTTAGATGAAGTCTGGACATCATCAACTTAATAAAATTATATATATATATATATATATATATTTATGCCTGATAGCTTAGCCTTTGACCACTATCTCACCTGATGGTAAGTGATGATGTGGTCGAAGATGTTGTTCAGGCTAACCTAGAATTACTGGCTCTCAAGGACAGCTGTCGGAACACACCGTTAGGTGCTTGGCGACAGATTTTCTACTTGAGGGTGGTAGCTAGCCAGGCGGGCATTCGCAAAATGCCCTACCACCATGCTATAACGACTGCCATCCTTAGACAACAACCGGGACCGACGGCTTAACGTGCCCTCCGAAGCACGGAAGCGCTCAGTAGTAATGTCACCAGCGGTCACCCATCCAACTCCTGACCGCGGCGGACGTTGCTTAACTTTGCTAATCGTTTCAGTATGGCCGAGCAAACTACGAGCGCTTCGAAATTATAGCACAAATAGTCTCAATCACCTAGCGGTTAAGGCACTTGATGCTAAAACAGGGGAGATATATACTCAAAATGTTTTATTATTGTGATTTTCGCTTAGCTCGCGATAGTGCTTGTAGTCATATTGAAATACGAATAGTTTTATGTACCTACTTATTGCAACAAAAATATTATATACACCTATTAGCAAAAAATATTTCTCTACCATCTATAGCTGTCGTTGTGAGATATATATATAAGATAACATTCGTATTCAGTTGCATACCCGCCCTTGATAGAGAAGTTTGTCAGAACCAGCTTATAATTATAATTAAGTGCAATCAAACATTGATCTTATAAACACCAAGCAAATGATAAGGACGTGCGTGAGTTGAACCATTATTTAATTCAGTTGAACAGAATTATGTATTGTACTACACACGTACCTCGGTCATTACGTCACGAAGCAACGGGACATTCCCTAATCTCAAGTAGCCTATCTACACGATATATCATTAATATCATTATCGAGTTAAGTAAATGTGGATTCCCAATGAGAATAAATCAAGGAAAATATCTGTACTGCCTCTGAGGAACCGTACATTATCTTCGGTGGGTAATATGATTATGTACGTTTCTATACCTAGGTTTTCGTAAATCGTATACCTAAAGTTACAAGACCCTTTATCTAACGTATTCCTACCACAGTATACCTACTTACTACTACATACTAGTCTATTTAGATGCAACTTTTGTTTAAGACTAGTGAGATATGAAACTAGATTGATGGTTAGGTACTTGATCTCAAATTTAGAAACTATAACCTACGCTTTAAATATAGATCTGACATTGGTACAATATTCAACAACGAATATGATCGAAAGATCAACGTTTTTTTGATGGATTTATGATCTGCCATAATACTCATGTAGTTACCTACACTTTTGGTACAATTCTGTTAAAGTTATTACTTTAGTATACTATAACTAAGTTTCGTACCTAGGGTTAAGTCAAATAGTGGTGTGATGCAGAGCGAACCCAGGAGGAATTGACTGGATTCAACCCAGAGCGACTCAAATCATCGACGATCAAGCTCTCTACGACACGACGATCCTTTGTATCTCCTTAAAGATGCAAAATCACGCTGCATCTGTTATCGTAACTATCACGGTGAGTGTTCCGAGGACATGTTCGGTAATATCTGCAGCTGAATTTAGCCATCGGACAGAGCATGATATTTAATCACTTCATGTCAGCTTCTGGAGGTCCGCAACCGTGCGATTCTCACGGCATTGTTGGTCTCATACTGCCACAATGCGATACCCGATGAATTTCCAAACCAATACGATTTCAAAAAGAGCTTAATCCCTCCTCAATGGCCGCAACGCATCCTCGGGATCTCTAGTGTTGTGGATGTTTGTGGGCGACGGTGATCACTTACCACCAAGTGATTGAGCCGCCTGCTCGTAATAATAATAATATGAAGTAACTTATAATAATAATAAGTCATTTATTTCAAGTAACTTAGACTCATAAAATGGATACAATAAAAATCAAAATCAGTCACATTTCATAAAATTAATTGGTTAATAATAATAATACGACAACACAACATTGAGAACAGAACATAATCAATTAATTTTTTAAATGAAACATGTAGTCTGCAGCAAGTGATTTATATAATCACAGTCTAGTTTGTCTTTGAGCGCGGCCAGCATGCTGTTGGAGCTCCCCCGGACTCGCCGCACCAGCGAAGTACCTACCTCTAATGCGCATTGTTGTGTAGAAGCAATTTACTTGCGCTTCTGCAAACATTGCAGATGCGCTGCAATAGCGGGGGAGACCCAGCATCATCCTGAAAGCGTTATTGAATTGACACGGAGGGCGCCGTAAGATCGTTGCGTATAGTCAGCCCACAGGCTGCACGTGTATAAAGAGGTGCAGTAAGCTCTGAAGAGGGTTATTTTGACCTCAGTTGTGCAGCGTGTAAACCTGCGGATCACCATATTGGCTCTAACTGCCAGCGCCCGCCTCTCCCCTTCAATGTCAGCGTCATCCTTCAGTGTGGATGTAACTAAATGGCCTAGATATTTAAAAACTTCTATCTTTGTTAAAGGAGATCCATTTCATTTTATAGGCGGTGTCTCCGTTACTTTTCTAGGCCCACCCTGAAAAACCATACACTGACTCTTTCTGACATTATAAACTAAACCGTGCTCTTCTGCATAGTCTTCACAAATACTCAGCGACTTTCTGAGTCCGCAGACCGAGGCACTCAGCAGCACCATATCGTCCGCATAGCTTAATATTATTAAAACAGATGCCATCTATGTAACATCCAATATGCTGCTTACTGAGTGTCTCGATGAGTCCATTAATGTACAGGTTAAAAATAGTGGGGGAGCTTAAACCCCATTATGTATCTTCTAGGCAAGCATGTTCCAACGTCGACCGCATCGTCACTTTCCATCAGATGAGACTGCGGCATTTCAAGTAAATATTTGCTTATCATATTTAAAAAATAAATATAGAACTATTATTGGCTTCTTCATTGTATTTATTTATTCTCCGACTGCCAAGAAGGGTAATGTTTCCGCGCGTTGTTTGTAAATTTCTTTATTACCTCGTAACTTCCATACGGCTGGGTACCTATCCTAACGTTATAATAACTATGGTGGTGATAAAAAACATAATGGAAAAAAAAAATATAGAGTAGGATATTAACATAAAGGAAATTACAAGTTGTATTTTAAATTTAATTGTACACTCTCAAACATAATATATATTGAATTTGAATTGAATTTTTTATTGATAAATTTTCAATTATTCAATACTTCATTTTAATTTGTATCCTAAGTTATCATTACATTCAGTATTTTTTACTTATAACTGTGATTTATACTTCTTTCCGATTGCCTTAAAAAAAACCTGGCAAGTGCGAGTCAGACTCGCGCACCGAGGGTTTCGTATAAACCTATATGTATATATACGTAAAAGTTATGGTATTTTTATTGCGAAATCCATAAAATTTGAAATTATAAAAAATATTTGTATTACATGACGTAACTAAAATTTATGCTTTTCGAAATTTTCCTTTTATCTGTGCTAAAAGACGCATGACGTCGCTTTGTACCAAATTTCAAGATTCTGATTTCACTGGACATACCCTGTAGGTTTTGATTTCTTTGTGAGTGGCGAAAATTTGCGGCATAAACGGCTGTATCTTTTGATTGTGTTGGCTTAAGTTTGTTTTTTTCACATCTCCACGGGACAGTAGACTTGAGTATTTAAGGTGAATTTCAGCTTGATACCAGCCTGCCTAGCATGCACAAATAAGATGTATGTCACGCATGACACGAGAAGAGTATTTTTCTCGCGCGTAGAGAGAGTGGTGGATGATAGGAGCGGCCGCACCACGTTAAGATCCGTTAATTGAGATTATCTATGAACGATTCTCCATTGCGCTATTTGTTAGTTGAATTGCGAACAGTTTTAGGAAATAAGCAGTGATGGACTTTGTACTAATAAAATACCATACTTTTATAAACGATTAAACATTTTTAGCGTTCTCGACACTTCATTAGAAATTATGATGATTTTTATGATTAAAAACTGTTATCGTTGATGTAATTTCAAACGAATGATAAAGGTGTAAATAGGATGGCTCTTTTGACGATGCGATTGCTTGCGATTGGTTGCTTAAATGTTTTTTTTTGTTGATGAATGCTAAGTAGCGAAACAAAATTTTTATCACAGCTAGGTACTTAACTAGTTTTCAGTGTCACATCCATTTTTTCTTTATTAAACAATATAATAATATTTTATAGCAATATATTATTGAGTACGAAACCCTAAAACGAAGTTATTAATTTAGATTACTTTAAATGTTTACTGTTGCGAATTTCATAAAAAATTTAATACTTAAGTACTAAGTATATATTAAAATTTAAACTTTTAATTCCTACTCATTTATTTACATATAATAGTTTTTTTTGAGTAATCAGCTAAGTACCTATAATGTAATTACCTACATTTAAAATAGTTGAAAAAAACTACCTACGCTACCTATAGCATTATTCAAAGATTTTTATTTAAACTCACGCACACAGAGTTCGCGAGTTGTGTTCAAATTACGTTATTCTTATTGTATAGATTACACACACACATATATAACGGGTCTGCTAACACTGGACGGAAAGTAAATTTGTACTAAATCGTCGATCGCCCGCAATATACTTAGACGCGCGAGAAACACTCGATTTATCTCGTCCTCAAAACTGAGGTAGAGAAAATACACGCAAATACTCGCAGATAAGTGTCAAAAATCGATTAAACGAAGGGCGCGCATTTTAGTGTTGGTCGACAAGTTGCCACAGGCAGCACAAATTGTACGTAAACACGGACGAGTGCCATGTTAGCATTCGTAGACATATGTCGATATGTCTATTTTACACGAGATAAATGGTAGACAAAATTTACTCGCGGCGCGCATGCTAGCCGGGCTGGAAGGACATAATTGTGATCATATAAGGGTTCCGTTTTTTCCTTTTGACGTACGGAACCCTAAAAAGCAGGAAGAATTTTTTTGGTTGAGTGGACCTCCTGGCTAGCTGGTTTGACTAACATCCCTTAAGTTGTTTTTACGTAACATTCAACTGAAACCCATATTTTCCAATATACACTTGGATGACATGGCAATTGCAACCTTTGTCGATGGTGGCAAGTGTTGTGGGTGAGTGATAATATTGATATATGGCAAATATTCAATCCTTGCAACACTCAAATGAAACTATTCACTCAATCACTCCCATTCAATCGTTCATACATTCGTTCGATGTTCGTTCACTCTTGTTATTCAAATATGATTATTCATTAAACTGTCGTCGAACCGTGCACACTCGTTTTTCTTCTCCTGACCCCATATCCAATAGGTTATGGGCCCAGGCCGCGTTTTCTACTGCACAAACTAGTATATAAAGTCTAGCACGAGTAATTACTACATTCTCAATATGGATTCACGGAACAAAAGAAATATACAACAATTTAACGGCGAGAGGTATAGCACATGGAAGTTTCGAATAAAATCACTGTTAGAAGAACTTCAAGTACTCAGTGTTGTTGAAGATGCCACACCAGAGGATCCTGACGCTGAATGGCTGAAGAAAAACATCATTGCCAAAGACACAATTGTTGAATATTTGAGTGACTCCTTTTTAAATTTCTCTAAAGATTCCGCTACCGCCAAATCCATTATAGAAAATCTTGACAAATCGCAATTGACGTTACGAAAACAGTTATTAAATCTCAAATTACAACCCGATGAGATATTACTGCAACTTTTTACGAAGTTGGATAACTTAGTCACGGAACTGATTTCTGCTGGTGCAAAACTAGACGAAATGGATAAAATTGCACATCTTCTGCTCACGCTACCCACATCTTATAATGGCGTCATTGTACGCCAAGATATTTACAAATTATGGCATGATCGACTAGGTCACTTAAATAAACAAAAATTTAATACACTCAAAAATGTTACTGACAGTAAAATCATCGATAACGTTGTACCTACCGATGATTTATGTGAACCTTGTATTCTCGGTAAACAATCTCGATTGCCATTTCAAAAATCAAAAGACAAATGCATAAAACACAACCGACCCCTGTTTATTATTCATTCTGATGTATGCGGACCGATAAAACCTACAACTATTGATGATAAAAAATATTTTGTTAATTTCATTGACGATTTTACACATTACACGGTTACATATCTAATGAACTCAAAATCCGAAGTATTAAAATGTTTTCAAGATTTTGTAGCTAAGAGTGAAAATCTGTTTAACACAAAAGTGACAAATCTGTACTGCGATAACGGGCGAGAATACCTCTCTAACGAATTCAAAGAGTTTTGTGTTTGTAAGGGAATAACCTACCATCTGACGGTACCTTATACGCCTCAACAAAATGGTGTCGCCGAGCGCATGAATCGTACGTTAACCGAAATGGCTAGAACATTGGTTACAAGTGCGAAGTTAGACAAATCTTTTTGGGGTGAAGCTATCTTAACGTCCACGTACTTAACAAATAGACTATCCACAAAAGCGCTCGCAAATGATAAAACACCATATGAAATGTGGCATAATAGAAAACCAAAAATTAGCCATTTAAAGGTATTTGGTTCAACGGCTTATGTCCATGATAAAACTAAAAGTTCAAAATTTGACGAAAAATCATTAAAAGTCATACTAGTCGGATATGATCAAAACGGTTATAAATTGTTTAACGTAGAAAATAAACAGTTTTTCATCGCTCGAGACATTATTTTCGACGAGTTAAATTTTGAATGTTCTAGGCCGGTTGAAAATTATAAAAATAATTCAGTCGAAGTTCCCGCCGAAATTAATAAGCTCAATAATAAATTGACAAAGTTAATAGGCAACAAACACAAAACTCTTCCTAACGATAACTCAGAAGCTGGACCTTCATCTAGCAAACTGAGACGTAGTGAAAGAATTCTAAATAAGCCCGCAATTGATTACCAAACAATGAGTGATCCTGATTATTATTTGTCACTTATTACATTTCAATCTTTACCAAATTCTTACAATGAAATTTTCAATAGAAGCGATACTGATAAATGGTTAAAAGCCATAGACAGTGAGATTAAGTCACTTCATAGCAATCAAACTTGGAGTCTTGTTAAAAAACCTGACAATGTAAATATAGTTTCATCTAAATGGATTTTTACGATTAAGAATAATGAATGCTCACCTAGAGCCTACGCGTTATAAAGCGTGACTAGTCGCATCAGGCTTCACACAACAATACCTACAAGACTACGACGAAACGTTTGCACCAGTCACGCGAATATCAACCTTACGTTTTATCTTAGCGCTAGCAAATCAATATGATCTACACGCACATCATATGGACGTGAAAACTGCCTTTTTGAATGATGTTCTTAAAGAAAACATATATATGGAAGTACCAGAGGACGTATCAGCTCATGCAAATCAAGTTTGTATATTAAACAAAACATTGTATGGCCTAAAGCAATCGTCTAGATGTTGGTTTGAACGTTTCGATCGTGCTCTTAAAGGAATCGGTTATAAAAACTCACAAGTAGACCCATGTTTATATGTTTTGGACAAAGGTTGTATAGATGAAAATGCATATATAGTGTTGTATGTAGATGATTTAATTATATGTGCAAAAGACTTGCAAAAACTGCAATTATATAAAAGCAGATTAATGCAAGAATTTCAAATGACTGATCTAAAAGAGATAAAATTGTTCCTAGGTATAAAAGTTGAGCGAAGTAAGAATAAATTGACTTTAGATCAATCACAATACCTTTTATTTTGTTTTAAGCAAATTTTCAATGAACAATTGCAATCCTGTGAAGTCACCTTTTCCGTCCAAATTAGATTATTTAAGTTTAGACTCTGATATTCATTACGACGCTCCTTGTAAGACCGTCATTGGATGTCTTATGTATGCAATGCTTTGCACGCGACCCGATATATGTGCCGCGATAGGTATTTTGAGCAGGTATCAAAGTAAAAACAATGAAGAATTATGGAAATGCTTGAAACATCTTTTAAGGTATATAAAAGGTACAATTAATTTGAAATTGACCTATGAAAAATGTGATTATAAACAACTGATTACTGGTTACGCCGACTCTGACTGGGAAGGCGACTTAATTGGTAGAAAAAGTACAACAGGGCACGTTTTCAAAGTGTTCGATAATTGTACAATTTCATGGAATACTAGAAAACAAACCACAGTTGCAGCTTCCTCAACAGAAGCAGAATATACGGCTTTATTTGAGGCTGCTAGGGAAGCCATCTGGATAAGATCGTTATTAACGAGTATTTCAATTCCAATGCAGCAACCAATAATTATTTTTGAAGACAATAACAGTTGTATCAGCATTGCCAATAACCCCACAAATCACAAAAGGTCGAAACATATCGATATTAAATACCATTTTACACGAGAACAAATCTATACTTATAATAAAACTGTAACAGGTCCAATTCTGTACATGGCAGATATTTTGAAAAAAAAAAATGTACAGTACTCTGTAGCTGATACTGATGCCGAAACTATATTTTTTTTTATTTTTGTCTGTCTGTCTGTCTGTCTGTCTGTCTGTCTGTCTGTCTGTATCCCGGCCGCGTATCACTCCTAAAGTACTGGATGGATTTCAATGAAACTTAGCATGATTGGAGTTCATACTACAAGGTAGGATAATTTAGCTTTTTATCCCGAAATTCAGCATGGTTCCCTTGGGAGAGGGGATGAAAGTCAAAATATACACTTAGTTGTAATTTATTAACGCGTAGTCCGATTTCAGACGTTCTTTTTAGGGTTCCGTACCCAAAGGGTAAAAACGGTCTGTCCCGCTGTCCGTCCGTCCGTCTGTCCGTCCATCCTTCCGTCCGTCTGTCACCAGGCTGTATCTCAAGAACGGTGATAGCTAGACAGTTGAAATTTTCACAGATGATGTATTTCTGTTGCCGCTATAACAACAAATACAAAAAGTTGGCCAAGTGCGAGTTGGACTCGCTCACGTTAAAACAAAAAAAGGTTAAAATATGAAGTCTAATGTTGTATAGCTAATGGTACGGAACCCTTCTTGCGCGAGTCCGACTCGCACTTGGCCGATTTTTTAATCAGAATAGTGGTGCTTTAAAAATTATCACGGAAATATTTCAAAGTCATCGGATTTGCAGTTCAGAAATTACAGACATCACAACCTAAATATTACGTTCCAAATAACTTGACACCCCGAATGTACAGGAACCTTTCAACGTACGGCTCATCTTAAGCTGGCGTTTACACTTTATCGTATAGGTATAATAGATAGGTCTGTAGTCGGACCTCTCCAAAATACTGATTTTTCAAACGATAAAACACAGTTTTTTTTATTACGATAAGCACAACTTCCCTATTATATTTTTCATATCATGCAATGCTCTAATCAGTCTAATCTATACCTATAACAGGTTGCAGAAGGCGAATAGGGAAGCGCGAGGGAAGACGCTTAAATTTATATATTTATACTTATAATAAAACTGTAACAGGTCCAATTCTATACATTGCAGATATTTTGAAAATATGTTTTGAGAGCAATCTGTAGCTGATACTGATGCAAAAACTGTTTTTTTTTTCTGGCTGTCTGTCTGTATCCCGGCCTAGCATCACTCCAAAACTACTGAATGGATTTGAATGAAACTTAGCACGATTCGAGTTCATACTACGAAGAAGGACATACGATACTTTTATCCCGAAATTCAGTACGGTTCTCTTGGGAAAGGGGATGAAAGTCAAAATGTACATTTAGTTGTAATTTATTAACGCGTAGTCCGATTTCAATCATTCTTTTTTTGTTACAATAGTGGTTATTTAATTATTTTCCCGTAAATATTTCAAAGTCCTCAGTTTTGCAGTTCAGAAATTACAGATATCACAAACTAAATATTTCGTTTTAAATAACTTGGACCGCGGAATGTTGAGAAACCCTTTAACGTACGGCTCATCTTAAGCCCACAGGCAGCCCGGAACCCCACGGGAAGCCCGACACCCCACGGACAGACCGGCATCCCACGGGCAGCCTGGCGCCCTACGGGCAGCACGGCACCCTTATTTAGTTTTGCAAGCTTGCTACGATAAAACTCTAAAATGTGGTACATTTGAAGCAGTGATAGCTCAGTGGCTTTGGCTATGGACTGCCGCGCAGCAGGTCCATGGTTCGAATCCCGCCGCTGGCTTGAGCTTCACCGCATGGTGCAAGGGCATTTTTGCGAATGCCCGCCTGGCTAGCGACCACCCTCCAGTGGAAAATCTGTCGCCAAGCACCTAACGGTGTGTTCCGGCAGCTGTCCTTGAGAGCCAGTAATTCTAGGTTAAGCCTGTTAACACCTACGACCACATCGTCACTTACCATCAGGTGAAATTGTGGTCAAAGGCGTACCTATCAGCAATAAAAAAAAAAAAACATTCACCACAATCAGTTTTTTAAACTACATAATTATCTTTCTTTTGACGGATACATTTCGGAGACTGCGAAATGAAAGTGCACAATGTGTCTTAGGTTTTCGCGATTGTTACACTTAGTAATTAAACAACTTTAAACGGTTTAAATCGCGAATATTTATCATTATTTTTGTCCCGACGACGTTTCAAACACTTTGTAGTGATCGTGGTCACGGGGTGACTGTCGGGACAAAAATAATGATAAATATACGTGATTTAATCCGTTTAAAAGTTGGAAGTGCATAACTTTAGTAGATTGTTATACAAGGGTGGAAAGGAATTGGTAACTTTCACCCGCGTTCAGCTCTCTACTTTTCATATCGAATTTAAAGAAAGTAAATAAAGTAGCTTTTCTAAAAATTATTCATTGATAACATAACATGCTTACTAAAAATTTATTGAGAGGTTTGAACTATATGTGAAATTTTACGTAAAATTTTGTTTGGAATATTTACGGGCGGCTATAGCCCGAATAGGAATCTCTCTGCTTTTCACTACTAATATAAGGAATAAAGATATAAATATAGTATGTTTATTTATATTATTTATTTTGATTTTAATAACATGAGCAGTATATTTTTAAAATTAATGCGGCTATAGTCCAAGTAGGAATCGATGACTTACATCCGTGTTAAACACTCTACTTTTCATTTAAAATATGAGGAGGGTAAAAAAATAGTAGTTTTTCTAAATATTTACTAAAAAAATAAACATGAGTAGAAGATACAAAGATACACTAGGAGTTAGAACAATGAAATTTAGGGAAAGTTAAAATTTTTTTTTACCCACACTTTCTACCTTATATTTAGATATACCCTGCCAAACATAGTTGTTATTAATTGTTTTACACCAACAGAATATTTTACAACGAAAAATCTTAGACATATAACTTTGTTTACACCAATGTTTTTCCCGGCCTTAGGTGGGAAGGAGCCTCTCCTACCCGCTACTCAGATCAAACAAACACTACTTTCCGAGAATGAGAAATAAAATAAAAACGATCTACCGTCAATTTAAAAATTTTTTTTAGGTTTTAAAACCGCCGTTTTAAAATCGAAATTCTAAAGAAACGCACAAGGTACTTTGCTTCAACATTTATTGTGCGAACCGGGAATTAACTCTCTGAGTTACTTAACTACTGTCTTCTGGAAAATACAACCCGGGAGTTTTGAAATCCAAAGTAGAAAGCTGCATTCTGAGCTATGGTTTACTATAAGAGTGCTTCACCGCAGACCACAGTGTTGCTTAATATGAGATAAACAGTGCACAAATATGAATAAATAGTGTGCAGGTACGGCAATCGCGAACGAAGTCGCGGGTACAGCTAGTTACTAATAATATTATAAAGCTAGAGTATATTTCCACAGGAAACCAACTGGCTGACATATTTACGAAAATGGTACCAACAACAACAAAGTTCCTGGAATTAAGATTAAAATTAAACTTAATATAAGATTCGTTATGTACTTGATTTACTTAGTAATTAAAATTAAATCATTATTGTGTTGTAAACCCCTTTGCTATATTTTATAAATGTCATGTATATACTTGCATATTTGAGGGGGACTATTGATATATGGCAAATATTCAATCCTTGCAACACTCAAATGAAACTATTCACTCAATCACTCCCATTCAATCGTTCATACATTCGTTCGATGTTCGTTCACTCTTGTTATTCAAATATGATTATTCATTAAACTGTCGTCGAACCGTGCACACTCGTTTTTCTTCTCCTGACCCCATATCCAATAGATAATCGATCTTATTGTCAGTAAGCATAACTGAAAAGCTTAGTATGAAATAACTTGTTGAAGTCGCTGGATGCCGGCCAGTGGCGGTCACGCTAACACCTTCCTAAGTACCTAGTATAATGCGACGGACTGTTTTTAGTATAATTACCCTCCAAAAGTTCACAAAGCGCATACTCTGTATCTCTTGTGTATGACAACAGTGTTTTGATCATATATGTATTTCTCATGTATGGACGTGAATTTATTTCTTAAGAGAAGGTAAAAAAAAGTCGGATCATGAAAATGTTAGCTCAGTGTTTTGCATCACCATGGTACTGACATCGACAAGTTATTTCGTACCTGTAAGTGTTGGAAATCGTAGGTTGGAAGTCTATTTGATTGGTTCCCCTGAGAAAAAAACGCCCTCCATTATTATTTACTCGTTTTTGCCCCTCTGTAATTCCACCCGCACAATGCAAACAGGCAAATAAATATATATCTGTTTTCAGAAACACGTGGGGCATGTACACTATCAATATCTGCTACTCTCTAGATCTATATCTATATTTTTGACGAGACTAGGACCAAAGAATGTGGAAGCCCGCCACTCTGCCCCCGCGGTAAAAGGGTATATAAAAATATATAAGATAATATAAAACCTATTTTTTTTAATCATCTAATCTTCATAATCCGTCTACGACACTCGAGTAACATCGTGGGTTCCCCTACTATATTTATGCATCAAACTATGCCAGTCTTTTCAGCGAATGACACAATCGATAATGATAGCAGAATGTATCACTAAAAAGAGAAAAAAATACTAACCGACGTGAACACTGAACAATATGAAACAACTTGTGGAATTTGGATAGTGAAAATGGCAGTTAGAGATAAGCATGGTGTCGACTTCAACAAGCTACTGATTTCATGCGCAAACGATATCGTCCATTTATGAATGAAATTCATATTTTTCAGTAATAGATGTCGGTTCTGTTGATAAGAAAAAAGAATTGCCAAATATATTCATATATATTCTCTTTTTTAATACTGAAGAGACGAATTATTTAGCATTCCATGGATTCACTGTGCGGGTGCCGGGTCCATAGCGTCTAGAGGGGTCTGGGACTTGCGACCCAGGTGTAGGGTTAAGTTAGTTTATTTGTTTGTTTGTTCTTGGCAGGCCAAGGTCTTTAAGTAGGTTATATAGGGATTTCGCTGGTATACCCCTTGCTCCAACTTCTACAACATATAAATTAACCACATAACTGTTTTTGGTCAATTCATTTGTTAGGTCATAATATTTGTTTGTTTCTATATATTTTAAGGAATTATTTGAATTGTTGTCGAATAACATTAAGGACAGGATATTGAGTGGACGTTCTGAATCTTCGTTAATTTCCGAAGCCTGAAATTCTATGAAATTATCTATGTGTACCTGGTTGGTCCCCTATGTTGGAACACCTACTTATTTTCCTCATGTCTGGGCATCCACAAAAACATTTCGCGGGACTTCACTGAGTTCCAATACTTATCAGCACACATAAAAACACTAGGTATCTTAATGATTTCGTCTCAGTTCTAGTTTTACTTATAAAAGACGCACGCGCAACTGCAGCTCATTCCTTAGTAGCATCCCAAATCGAACATTCGCAACCTCCTTGTTAAACTAATAGGTAATTTTAATTTATTTTTTGTAAATATGAAATTGGAAAAAAGTGTAACCGAAGACAACATCAATCAGCATCTCCTGAAGATCCAGTATGCTGTGCGCGGGCCCATACTGGAGAGGGCAGAGCAAATCGAAAGAGAACTAGAAAAGGTAAATTAATTGTTAATGATAAATATATTGGTACTGTTCGGTAGATGGCATTCTGCTCGCCACGACATCCATTATGGGCATTTATAGACCTGTCTACCTGTTCAGGGAAACACAGTTGTGGTTTTTTGGTTAGCCATTATTTAATACATACAATTTTATTAGATTCTGTCCAATTAAGGTTGTAGATCTGCTAACAAGAACTGATTCCAACATAATTTCCACTGTTGAGTGTGAACAATTTGGGTTTACGCACCTTAGTTACACGACGTTTTTCAAAATGTTTTTGATAAAATTTAAATAAAATATGCAACTGGATTGAGCACTAGCTGCCTCTTCTTTCTAAAATGCCTTGCAAAGTCATATCAATTTTCATTTCTACATGAGCTTGAACTCATCTTTAGTCACTACACGAGACAATGATAGTCACAAATCTCGCTTAGATTAGAAGTTTTGGAATGTGAAAATCCGTACTTACTAAGAAGATTTCAAAATGCCGCTAACTCGTTTTTCGCGGTCATATTAACATACGTAATGAACCAAAGAGTATGTGGCAATGAGTGTATTCAATAATGACCGTCATGATTTTATATATATAAATAATAGAATAATGATAGCACCTCTTTTTAGTATGACTGAGGTAGTTGAACAAGAATAATAAACATACAAAGTGAGTTTGTTTCACTTTGTATGTTTATTATTCTTGTTCAACTACCTCAGTCATACTAAAAAGAGGTGCTATATTTACTAAATTTATATTTACGCACGTTTTTTTATAATATCACACGGTTCCTTAAAGCGTGAGGTATATATAGCTTACTTTGACAGTCTGAAAGCTGACCTGACTAAGGACACTTTCCGAGGTATAAGTGTTGAAAAATCATCTCAGAATAAAATAATTGTGACATACGTACAGACGGACGGGCGGAGGGGCGCGAACGCGGTATAACTAACAAGTTACGTTTTGATTCGGGATATTTAATTTTTTTTTTTTTCATTATCGTCTATATCTATTTCGAAAGTGTTTTTTAACGTAACACCTTAATGTATTTTTTCTATGGCTACACCGACAATTTTTTGATTAGCATTCTATAATTCATTACGTTAGTTTCATAAAGCATTACGTTAAGGTACATCAGTGCAATACGCAAGATTTATGCGGTTGTTTGTTACACTCCAACAAAGTGGCAACACCACAGCAAGGATAACAAGCAAGCCAAAATTCATGCAAAGTCCTTCGCATAACGATAAACTGACGTATGTGACACGGAGACTTTTACTTACACTATGACATATATGTCGAAGGAAGGGTCTATCAGGATTTACGGCACTCGTATTTTCGGTTTTAGGTACACATTAAGGGGAATAAAGCGTAAGTATTAGAATATTTATGCGTGCTATCGGATAGAAGCATCCCAGTACTCGCCATATTTAGTACTTGCTATAAGCTATAAGTTTTATTTCAATTACCTACCTATTTATGTATTGGAAATGCCATGGGTCATGAAAAGACTTGGCAAACGTAGTGTGGGCGTATGCGACTGGGTAGGTACCATTTGTGTTAGAACAGTAAAACCAGCAGTAACTAAAAATGAAACTACTTACTAAAAAACTAACAAATACATCTCAGTGGTGCACCAAAGAGGAGGAAAAGTCTGGATGGGTATCACCACCTTGTTCACTAACTCAGTGTCAACATTTCTGTGTTCGAGATTGAAGAACAAGGTAGCTAGTATAACTAAAAGCACATGAATTGTGAGAGTCAATTGACTCTATTGTAGCAAACGCTACGCAGTACCTAGCAGCATATGTTCGTGTTCTGAATGGCATGTTGTTATACACTAACTTGTAATGGGCAGGGGACGCAAGCTTACACAAAACACAACACGTCTTGCTCATTCTTATTATAAAAAAAATACCAATTAACGTTATTGAAATATAAGTTTTTTAAAATCGCTCATAGCGAAGTTTGCTAAGCTGTTCTTAACCGATCAGCAAAGTTAAGCAACGTCCGCCACGGCCATGAGTTGGACGGGTGACTTTTAGTGACATTACTACTGAGCGCTTCCGTGCTTCGGAGGGCACGTTAAACCTTCGTTCCCGGTTGTTGTTTTAGGATGACAGTCGTTATATGGTGGTTGGGCATTTTGCGAATGCTCACCTGGCTAGCTACCATCCTCAAGCATAAAATCTGTCGTCAAGCACCTAAGGGTTAGCCTGAACTACATCTTTGACCACATCATCACTTACCATCAGATGAGATAGTGGACAACGACATAAAAAAAGTATAAGACATCCTATAAAGGGAAGACAAACAGACTGTAGTTAAGGAAAAACGGAAATCACTGGTTTACAAAACAAAGACCTTGAACTCTACTATTTGAATAAATTATCCCGATACTATACCGCAATAAATAATCCCTAATCTCCCATATCAAGTCTGATAAAGGATAAAATGTTCTACTGAGATATGGCACCAAACTGTTTATCTCACAATCACGTATGCTATTTTTCGTGGCAGCACAATCTCACGGGAACCAAAAGAACACGAAAGAGGTGAGGGAAGGGGATAAAGGGAGATGGGTTAATATATCGTAAGGGAGATATGATGTGATAGATAAGGAAATGGGTAAATTAGTACCTACCCGTCAATTTATGCTACAGTGAAAAGTATGAAATAAGTTGTTAAAATCTGTATTCTTTTCAACTTCAGCTAGTTTCAGGACACATTATGTCACCAAGAAAGTAATTTATTTTATGTTTGAATGTTGACACGACGGTTTGCTCAGCGACAAGAAACACATATTTTACAGTTGCAATAGAAGAGGGGCTGGAACCAAAACTGTTAGCTACTCTTAGGTATTTTTGGGCATATCTTGACTACATTTATAAGTTTCCCCTGATGGGCAGCCTTTTGTTGGCTCCGCGGGAATAGCTCGTCTAATAGGAGTAGTTTTATTGCAGTCCATTTCTCATCCCGGCTTAATGCCGCACACAGTAATGCGTTCGATGGGGCATAGTGTGGATTCCAACCGCCGAGGCCCGGGATAATGAGAAAAACCCGGGAAAATCTGCCCTGTTACGTAGTTAAGTTTTATGATCATGAAAATCTATGGAGAGGAAATATGGGTTATTCTTTTTAGCGGGAATTTCAGCATGTTTCTTGGCGGCAATAAGATTTATATTTATATTTATGCTTCACATAGACATCGGAAGGGAGTATTTCGCGCATTGATTTCAAAATTACACATGTTTGCACACGAAACATTGGTCAAGAACGACATATTAAACCCTTTACAGTTTCCGTACTCACAGGCATGGAATTAATGTACCTACATGCTACGAGGACTTTAATTTTACTCTGCTGTCTGCCTTTGTGTCTGACCGTCCATAAGTTAAGGGCCTCTAGCTCGTACATTTAATGAACTATAAACCTGAAACTGACATATTTTGTGTGGAGAAGAATTGAACAAATTGACCACTGATCCAATATAAAAAATTTAATTATAATAAATTAAAGATAGGAGATGCCCAGCACATGAAAAGGTAGCTGAAACCATTAAGTTTAGAAGACCAAGAGTTAGAGGGAGGACTTGGTCAGATCAAATCAAATCAAATCATTTATTGCATATTATGTAGGTATCTTAATAACTATTTACATAACACTACATAATGACCCAAGTTTGGGTATGGCAACTTAGTGTGGAGCGGCCCGATTTTTTTTTTTATAAATATTTGTCACATGAGTATTGTTCTATGGTATAATAACATTTTTCTATCAATAATTTTTTCAGCTTTTTAGTAAGGTCTTGTTAATTTTCATCATTCTGTAATTCGTCCGGTAATTTATTAAATATTTTAATGGCCATAGCATGGGGACCAATCGATCCCGTAAGTAGCAAGATCAGAAAATATGATTGGTATTTTAGATTCGTTTTCTTGGCCTCGACAAGAAGCTTTTGTTTTACCTAGAATAACCTAGAATTTGGTGCAGTGAACCTGACGGTGCAATGCAATTCAGCGCGATAGCCAGTGGCCGCCCTACTCTGAAACTCTGTGAACAATTTAATAAATATAATAACTGTCTCGTTGGTAAAAAAAAATTACACAAAAATGGAACGACTTCAACACTCAAGTGTGAAATAACTTGTTGATGATAGTTACATGATAGTTCAAAATTCAAATTCAAATTCTAAATTCGTACCTATTATATTGTGCGCACATTACTGACAAGTTATTTCACACTTTTGAGTGTTGAATGTGATGTTGATGTCAGCTCCATTTTTCGGTAAAAAAAGTATCACCCTTTTTAGTGTCCCTTGCTACTTACGGGATCGATTGTCATTCATTGGCAAAAACTATATCATCAAGATAGGAAAAAATCTTTCAGCTTGACCGATTTTGATGAAGTTTAAATAGGATTTGACGATAAGCATCAGCTTTAAAAAAAAAGAATCATCAAAATCGGTCCATCCAGTAAATATTTCTGTGGTAGTTACCTACCACAGAAATATTACAAACGAAAAAAGACGAATTGAGAACCTCCTCTTTTTTTTAAGTCAGTCACGCACACGAGGTCCTGGATTTTACTTCCGAATCAGACGACTGTTACTATTAAAGTTTCTCCTAGCTGACATTTTGGGTTCTTAAGGCTATCTATTACTCCATGAGTACGTAAATTCGGCACGCGAGAGTTGCTGTCTATGCGCACAACGCGGCGCTGCGCTCTAGTTGCACAGCGCGCTCTTAGTACACCGAGCGTCGAATAGGATAGTTTATACATTGTAAATTTTATCCCTCATTTGCAGCATACATCACAAAAATGAAATTAATTTATTTTATACCCGTATAATGGTGATGCGCTTGGTGGTGGAAGATAAAGTTATGGAGTCTGAACATGAATCATTGTTGTGTTTTCAAGAATATGTTTACTTAACTTAGGTACACGTTGCATGGTTGTTCGTAGAAAGCAGCGCGAGAAACAGGAACTTCAAAAAAGAAGGGTTACGTGTATCACGGGTCTGCCTCTTCAAAAAATAAAAACATTCTTACAAACGTTGTATTGAACACATGGGCTTATCTACTAATGTAAGGCTCATGGTTGCATTCTCGTTTTCATATTCGAAGTAGAATTTACTAAAGAGTTTATAGTTTTAGGCATTATTCCATTAGGTTCTTTGTTCGTCAACCACACAACCATCACTGTGAAAAACATTTGTTTACTAAGAAAATAAATCGTAGAATACGTTGAATTCTACAAACACATACATGAATCAATAGTTTATTAACTATCGAAACATTCTTCTTCTGAAATTCTTTTTTTTTTGATTTATATACCAACTATTTTTTTATATCTCAACTATTTTTTGTTGTTACTTATTTTATTATCTTACAGTTCAAACACCACACGGTATTATTTATTTGCTTATTGAGTATTATTATCATGAAATAATAAAGTTGCTGTTTACATTTTTTAATCAACTTAAAAATATGGAGGAAAGTTATAGTCACGTATATTTTTTTATGTTACTGGATCATGCAAATCCAGTAAAAAGTAACGCTTAAACGTATCGTTATGATTATTTTATGTTGAGCAGCATATACCTACAAATGAGTGTTCTAGTAGTTCGTAAATTACTCTCAATTTACTTAATACAATTATTTGCTAAATAAGCCTAAAACTAACAATAATTACTACTCTTGCTGATATTAACCAATATTGTGGGTGACAACTTGTCTTAGACATATATTTAAGATACTAAAAATGTTGAAATAAAATTAATCAAACGTCACTGACTCCTTTTTGAAGCGCTCGTAGCGAAGTGTGCTTAGCTATTCTGAACCGATCAGCAAAGCTAAGCAACGTCCGCCTCAGACATGAGTTGGATGGGTGACCACTGGTGACATTACTACTGAGCGATTCCGTGCTTCGGACGGCACGTTAAGCCGTCAGTCCCGGTTGTTGTCTAAGGATGGCAGTCGTTATAGCATGGTGGTGAGACATTTTGCGAATGCCCGTCTGGCTAGCTACCACTCTCAAGTAGAAAATCTGTCGCCAAGCACCTGAAGGTGTGTTCCGGCAGCTGTACTAGAGAGCCAGTAATTCTAGGTTAGTCTGAACAACATCTTCGACAACATCACTTACCATCAGGTCAAAAGGTCAAAAGGCTAACCTATCAGGCATAAAAAAAATAAAACACCAAAAAAGATGAAAGCAACTTGTGGAAGTCGGACAATGATACTGTGAGCTCAGAGTGTTTTGAATCTGCATGGTATCGACATCCACAAGTTATTTCATACTTTTCCGCGTATGAAATTTATGTAGTTACGTTTATAAAAAATATTTTCTAAAACTCCTCTAAATTTATTTGACGTATGCTTTCTCCTAGTAGTGAATAATTAGGATGAACATTGTCGTTATTGTTTTCATAATCAGGGTGAATGTTTATGTTGTCATCTTGAATTTTTAAGTTTCTAATGGACATACCACGCTCATTTCTGCTGTCTATGATTTCGGGCGGTAAGCATTTCATATAAAATTTTATTAATTTTGGTCTCACCTTAGTTTTAAAAAATGTAACCTTGAATCTGGTAATAGAGTTTTAAAAATAGAGTTTTTATTTACAGAAGTAGATCTAATGTGTTTATTATATATATATTTATATATATTTTTAAATAACATTTCGCATAAACTTTATTCTGCAGTTGAATAAAACATCTTGAAGAAAATATAGGAATGTTTATTGCTGAAAACAACTCCTCGATCTGAGGAAATCCTATACCAGAAGCTATAACTCCCGTGGTACAGCTATATCAGCATCAACGTGTTATCTTTCTTGTTTTCAGATGAAGTCAAACAAACTTCTTTACACATTTTGCACTCAAATTTGAATATTGATATAAGTTAATGTCTTCTCTCACCTATCAAGAAGAAGTTGTTTGATTTACATTCAAACAAATTATTGTGGTGTTCTTTTTCTTGAAGTTGTTTTAAAAAGTAGGAGATGTCAATTATTCGCCGTCCCGATATAGGTTGAAAATAGTCTTATATTTATCCATTTGAATAATAAACACGTCCTCGTTGCCATCAATTTCTCTGTAACACCATAAAATAAAATATAAAGATAGTATGATGAAAATTATTCCTATTAAATTCCAGTTTTAGAATTCAGTCCTTATTCTAATTTAGAATAAGTAAAAAGCCCAAATTTACACTTATTTTAATATACTTAGGGCAATAATCGTACTCGTTCGTTTTAACGGGCATAACGTAGAATTACTGGCTCTTAAGGGCAGCTGCTAGAAACATGGTTAGGTGCTAGGCGACAGATTTTGTACTTGAAAGGATGGGAGCAAGTCAAGCAGGCATTCTTAAAATTCTCAACCGTCCGCAGTCCTTGAGAGCCACTGAAATTACAAGCACATGAGACTTAACAACTATGTTTCAAAGTGACGGGCGCAGTGCAATTGGTGACTTGTGACGAAATGCATCTGTTATAGGCAGAGGTTAGTCCACTTGACATCAGGTGGATGGGCCTCGACCTTATTCCGTCACAAAAACATAAAAAAACTTAGTTGTTTGAAAAAAAATCACCACTTTTTCAAACTGAAAAGTTGACTGAATCTACAATATCTGAGAACCATGCATACCTAGTCATAATGTTAAGTGTTTTGAAGGATTACTAGAAATAGTAACTTTTTACCTCTTTTAGAACCTACTGTTATGTTTAGACTGTGGTCAATAGAAATAAATAAACAAACAAAAAATTACTTACCATATTTCAATTCCCATTTTCTTTTGCCTTCAACCGTGATTTAGTGCGTGGTTTATTTTCTTTATTTGCCATTTCCAGAAAACAACCAAAAAAAAATATTGTCTCATAAGTTTTCGTAAAATATTTACACAACGGGAGATAAACACAAACACAGTCTATCTAATGCCTCTAATGTTCTAATAGAAATATTTACACTATGAGGAATAAACACTGTGTCATAATTATATGCTATAAGTCACTAAATAATAATTATTTACAATTTATTGTGTATCCTCATGATATTTGTTTACGCAGATACCAAGAAGTGCGCGCGCAAAAATTTGACACAGATCTTGTCTTGGTGACGTCCCGCGGGACACTGACGAGCGACATTTGGATATATTATCACTTAAATATTCGATTTAAAAAAGAATAGATGTAATGAGAAAAAAGGATCGGTTTAGTTGTATTTCAAATTAAATTACCTACAAAATGGTATAAGTTATATATTAAGTGGAGTATTAGTACCTGTTAAAAATGAAATTTGGCCGGTAAAAAAACCGCAAATCGAACTTAGTTCATGATTTTTTTCTATGGAGAAAATTTACTCGTATCGTGATTTGAACGAATACACAAACAAGAGAAAGAATGTAACTAAAACATATATTTATTTCAGATTTGAAATGTTCTTCTTTGTTTATAAAAAACAACATCTACTTTAGGCCAAAACGGGAATACCCGACCTTAAGTAAAAAATTTACCCGAATTTTATTGCTAACATTGTGGGTGACATGCCGCTATACCCTTGTGACTCTGTGGACCAAAAATATTTTTCTGATGCACTGAGTTACGTCGAACTGCTTAATGAGATCTTCGCACAAATATATTCACAATAGCATTAGAGTTCACAGCATGTGAGTGATGTGTACTGCCTTCTCTTTAGGTAAAAACGTGAAAGGCGACTTAGGTGTAAGTATGCGCCCCGTGCGCAGCACGCCATCACTAACTTCGATGTACGTAGATACTATAAGTTGGGCACACAACACCCGTAATGTGGGAGGTTTATACTACCAAGAGCATTCCCAAGGAAGGTTGACTTCAAACAGGTGGCCTGCCTACCAATGCTTAAACTATTTACAATAAGGTCGTATATTGTTCTCTGTTATTAGTGAAAGCATATTACTTTATGGTCATGTTTTGTCTCTTGTGTTTCAGAAAGTACATAATACACGCAGTACACAGAGCAGTGCAGTGTGAGTAGGATAAGGGTAGAAAGAGGATATAAATGAAAGATGTGTTTATTTATTATAAGCAATAAATAAACAGTCTAGTTCTGTTTATTATTATAAATGAATAAAACATTAATTTTCAACATTTTCTGCATAAAGTACAGTAGTAGTAGTAAGATACAACATAATTATTTTGAACAAGAAATGCGCTAAGTCTCATTTCACCCACGGCGTCCAAGCGTCGAAAATATACCTAATAAGCCAGGTTTCATAGTGGCTCAGCCTTACTCGGTAATGTCCTTTTGCAGCGATGTGGATAACATCGTTTCCTAGCCTCCGGCAGCGCTGCAGTTGATCGCTTGCTAACTTTATCTGTTACCTACCTACCTCCAAGCCACCTGTTAGTTTAATTCTAGATAGCTCTGGGTGCACATAAAAGCAAAAGATCGAGAATTCTCGATCGTGTGCTCGAAGAGTCAAGACTTCCTGAGGATGCTTTAATGTAGAAGCGAAACACGTCGAAATTATTTTCGGATTGGCTGTGTGGCGTTTGTGATATCACGTCGGCTTAATAGGAAAATTAGGCAGAATTGTCACTATGTTCATATATTTTTATATTTTCGAGTGATTTTCCTAAACTCTTGCTTTATTGTTTTCATTAGATATTATTCAAATATTTGTTATTATTAAATATGGATTTCCACAAAGTAAAGCCTAAAGCTATTCATTAGACGTATTAAACATAAATAATCTATCTTATTCACGTGAGTTATACCGTATACCATTTGCTAAAATCGAATGCTAAAATGACTATATATATGTTACGAACATTAATTATTCTCGTAGTGCCGTATGCACCATTGACTTGCTCCCTCTACGGTGCAGATGCAACTAATAATTTCCGTTAGCTCCATTAATGGTGCTCTCAGCTAGATTACAGGCGGTACTGTAGCATCAGATCAAGCTTACCGTGTTCTTCTAACAGAGAACAAACCTATTCCATACCTAGAGAACTATAAAGCTGGTGATAGACGGCGCGTTCTAAAGCGAGCCGAGCCTACACGGACGGCGATCCGTCGTCTTAGCGCGGACACGAGCCTGTGGTGATACACGGCGCGTGCTAGCGCGAGCCGCGCCTCAGGCCGCGACGTCCGCGGATGTGGTTTTTGTGACCTGTATCTTTATGATTTCATATAAACGGTTCCTTTTCATAGAGTTGAATAAAGTCCATAATCATTTAATTCACGTATATGTGTTTCAAATAGAAAATTAAACTCCAAATGGGCACCATGGCTCTGCACCGTGTAGAGGCTCGGCTCGTCAGAGGTGATACACGGCGCGTGTTAGCGCGAGCCGCGCCGCAGGCCGCGCGCGCGCCTTAAGCTGGTCGGCTAACGGCGGACGCGCGCCGCGAGCCGCGCCGGGGTGCTAGACGGCGCGTGATATGGCGGAAAACGCGTCGTCCGTCGTCCGGCTCGCGCTAGCCCGCGCCGTCTATCACCAGCTTAACTCTTTTGCCACTACACTTTACACGTCACTACCTATATCAGAAATATACATAAAACAATCGTAAAAGAAATAAAATTAAATCATGCATCCTGCCTACAAATTAATATAAATAATACGATTATTCTATGTATTTACAGATCACCATCTAACGATAATGCTGAATTATTTATTAATTCCTTAGACACATACTTAGAAAACATAAAAAGGTACGAAAATATTATATTAGTAGGGGACATAAATATCTTAGCAAGTCTAACAGAAACTAGTCAAAAAAGGAAAAATAGGTTAAATTATCTAAATATGTTATCTGTGCATGGCCTATTACCCGGTCATAACCTACCTACGAGAGAACGTAGCTGTCTAGACCACGTCTTTGTAAAAATAAACAAAATTAATACCTCCGCGGTAGTTGCAGTCTAACAAACTACTATTACCGACCATTCTATGGTCATTCTTAGCCTTTCCAAAGTTACACATAAAAATATTTGCAAGTCAAAGATAATTGTTAATTATGAAAATGCCCTAAATAATCTAGCTGAGCAAAACCTTGTAAACTTACTTACACAAAATGATCCTAATACATTTTGTAAACAACTAATAATCACCATACAAAAATGTCTAATACATAACACAATAACTATATGAATGCCTCGGAGTAAACAAATAATAAAGCCCTGGATTACACAAGGTATCTTACGCTGCATCATAAACAGAAATAACATGCAAAGAAAACTATGCACAGACCCTTATAACGAAACACTTAAGATAACCTATAGAAGATACAGAAATTATTGCAATAACCTAATAAAAAAGCTAAAAAGAAAATATAACAAAGAGCAACTCAATAAATCTTCAAACAACAGTAAAACCTTATGGAATACTATTAATAACATAACTAATTATAAATATACAAAACCAAACATATCATTGCTTTAATACAAAGACTTCACCTAGGGAATCAGTAAATTTCATAAACACTTTCTTCTCTAACGTTGGTAAATCCTTGGCTGAAAGCATATCTCATCAAAATATAACAAATAACTATTCATATTCAGCTTTTACTCTGCCTTCCACTCAAGCTTCATCTTTTGTGATACAAGAAACAGATCCCAAAGAGCTTCATAATATTATAATGAATCTTAAGAATGAAAGTGCACCTGGATGGGATAACATACCTACTAAATTTTTAAAACAACATCCTCCTGACACACACTTACACAAGCCTACACTTATAAATACACACACGCATACTTTCACATTAACAGTAATATAAACATACATACACTCTCATTCACACTCTACATACATATACAAAACATAACCTAATATTTAAAACCTTGGTGCGTCCAACACTTAGACACGCCAAATCGTTGCCTCGCTATCATAAACAAATCGTGCCGTGGCTTCGTCAAAAATTCCGACGGTGAATTACAGAGTATTTAAATTCGTATATGAAAAAAATGCTAGTTACAATCAAGAATACTTATTAAAAATTAAAGTAAGTATATTATATACATATATTATATATATATAGCGAGGCAACGATTTGGCGTGTCTAAGTGTTGGACGCACCAAGGTTTTGTTGTCGTGCTGGGAGCGGACGGTGTGAGACATCGCATCACTTGTACTGCAGAATTAGAAAAACTCTGTGAACAGGGCGCCTCAGCTCCTGCCGCGAAGCAACCAACAGTGGCTGTGGCGGCTGTTAAGGAGCCTACGGCAGCTGCAAAACCCAGACGTGCAGCAAGCGCAGCCAGAAAGTAAATAGTTTGTTTCACTTTAAGTCTACTATGTATATATCATTATTTTTTGAACTACCCTTTTCTTTAGTATACTTTAGCTCACAAAATTGTGCTTGCACTTCACACAGATCTGCATCATTAAAATTTAATGTTTATACTTTATACGTAGGTAGTGCCTAAATAAAGGACGTCACATTGTCAAAGTCAATCATCTGTAACTTGAAAGTGACGGATGTGATTGTTTCTTTTTTTTGTTTCAAATTGGATTCGTGAAGTTTGTACATATTTTTAGTGTGTCTATTTTTATTTCTAGTCACATAATGAGGGTGGTTATTGTTCTAATCTAAGTTTTGTGGACATGATAATATTAATGTATATATATCGAATGTATGTTCTATTTTGTAAATATTGAATAGTACATTTTAAGTTGATTTTACACATCTGGCAGGTAGATTTTATGTTAATTGTAATTTTTATATATATTTTTTTTAGGTGTAGGTATTATTTTATTTCTTATATATATTATTATCTATTTTATTATACGTATATAATGTTAAATATTTTTGGTGATAATGATGAAAGTGATGACTATTTTTCTGTGTTTTCTTCAGGTAGCAGTAGTGATAATAGTTTTTCAAGCATCCCCTCTCTTTGTGAAACTTTACATTCTGAATTTTCTGACGTATCCAAGAATTTGAATATTATTCATATCAACGCGCAGAGCATTCCAAAACATTTTTCTGACATGCAGACGTCTTTCAACAGTAAAAATATTCATGCTATACTAGTCTCCGAGAGCTGGCTTAAACCAGTTCTTCCTTCTATTAGTTATACTATGCCTGGCTTTAATTTAATCCGTAACGATCGGACGGGTAGTGGTGGTGGTGGTGTAGCAATTTATCTCCGTACGCACATACCTTTCTATGTAATTAGCTCATCTACCCAACCACTTTCCTCTGACGCCGGAGAACATCTTTTTATTGAAGTCCTTCTTTCTCACTGTAAAGTACTTCTCGGAGTCTACTATAGCAATTCATCAAAGAACAATTATTTCTCTTCCTTCGAAAAGATCTTGACAGATCTGTCTCCTTCTTTCAGTCATACCATTATTATGGGTGACTTTAATACGTGCCTCTTAAAGCATGATAATCGTGCGTCTTCATTAGAAACCATTGTAGAATCCAGCAACATGCATATCCTGCCTCTGAGTGCCACGCATTACTTTCCTAATTGTACTCCATCTCTCCTTGATCTTATTCTGGTATCCTCATTAGATCATGTTGCTAAACATGGCCAGTTTACCGCTGATGCCTTTTCCTATCATGACTTGATTTTCTTATCATACAAAATTCGTCCTCCTAAGTCTAAGCCCACAATTATTCTGCAGTGTAATTTTAGTGGTATGAATTTCGATAAATTTATGATCGATGCCAGAAATATTGACTGGTCACCAATTTTTGAAACAGATACAATCGATGACCAAATTTCAATTTTTAATACTTTCATCACACAACTGTATGATGTACATGCTCCCCTTAGGTCTATTAAAATTAAACATAATCCAGCACCATGGCTCACTGAAGAGATTAAAATATTAAAACATAAAAAACATGCTGCCAAAAGTAAGTACAAATGTCATCCAAATGATGCAAATAAAGCTAGGTACGTCAAACATCGTAATCGCTGTAATGTGGTGTGTAGGGATGCGCAAAGACGCCATATCTTTGAATCCGTCCAAAATGGGAATCCAGCAAAAATCTGGAAGTTCCTAAGGTCGATAGGAGTTGGTAAATCTCGTTATGAATCTTCCCCAAATTTAGATATTAATTCTTTAAACCAACACTTTTCCTCATCGTGTAACATTGATTATACGGTAAAAGCTTGCACTTTAAATTCTCTTTCTAACATTTCAACTCCTACCGTTTCGCCTTTTATGTTTAGCCAATTCACCGCTTGTGATGTTGAGAAGAGCATACTTTCCATTTCTTCTAACGCTATTGGTGCGGATGGTATCAGTCGTAACATGCTGATACCCATCCTTGATTCTATTCTCCCTATTCTTCGTTATATTCTTAACTTTTCTATTACTAATGGTGTGTTTCCGTCTGTATGGAAGGAAGCTCACATAATACCTCTTCCCAAAAAAACGAATCCTAAATCTTTTAGTGAATATCGTCCCATATCTATACTTCCTTTTTTATCTAAAGTGCTCGAACGACTAGTGCATAATCAAATTAATTCTTTCCTTATATTTAACAATCTCTTGAACCCTTATCAGTCTGGTTTCCGTCCAGGACATAGCACAGCTACTGCACTTGTTAAAATAACAGACGATATACGTTTAGGAATGGATAAGGGTCAGCTAACTGTGCTGACACTCATAGATTTCAGCAATGCTTTTAACACTGTAGATTTTGACATCCTCCTTGCAATTCTTCGCTCCAACAACATATCTCCAACGGTGATTGGCTGGTTCCATTCTTATCTTCATGGTCGCCAACAGCGGTTCGCCTATTTTTACTAACTCAATTTCTAGAACTATATCTTCTTCCTACCACCTTTACGCAGAAGATCTACAATTATACTGCCAAGCACCTCTCACTGAATTGTCGGATGCAGTTGCAGCTATAAACACAGACTTGGTTCAAATATCAGAATGGAGCAAAGCTTACGGACTCAAAGTCAACGCTACGAAAACGCAAGTCATTGTAGTAGGAAGCTCTCACATGATAGGTAGAATTGACTGGAACTTATTACCGAAGGTTGTGTTCGATGGTGTTGCCATTCCATTTAGTAAAACAGTCAAAAACCTTGGCTTAACTATTGACAGTTGCTTAACATGGGGGCCTCAACTAGTAGAAACGAGCCGCAAGATGTTCGCTTCTGCAGGTGCCTTACGCAGACTTCGAAACCTTCTACCAACTACCACTAAAATTGCACTTGCACAGTCTCTTTTAATCCCTATTCTTGATTATGCTGACGTCTGCTATCTTGACCTCACGGAGGATATGCTAAATAAACTTGAGCGTCTCCAAAACTTCTGCATTAGGTTCATATTTGGATTACGCAAGTATTACCACGTCTCTGAATTTCGAACTAAGCTCAAGTGGCTCCCCATTCGCCTTCGTCGGAATGCTCATATTTTGTCCCTTCTATATAGTATTCTATTTCACCCCTCTTCCCCGCGTTATCTCAAGGAACGTTTTCGTTTCCTTCATACTACTCACTCATGTTCTTTACGATCGTCATTGAATCTTCAGCTTGAAGTGCCTGAGCGTAAAACTAAATTTTACGATGGATCATTCACCTCTGAGGCTGTACGTCTTTGGAACTCTTTGCCTCTTGCTATTAAACGCTCACCATCAATTAATATTTTCAAAAACCTTGTAAAAGATCATTATCTTTCCCCATCATGATTGTATACATCACTGTCAGCTTTAAATTGCTACTAAGTTCTTACTTTTATGGTTCTGTTTGTTAACTACTTACATTATTTATTGTTATTGATATAGGTATATGTATATATTGTATGATCTTATGTATACACATATAAAGGTATTTATATATTATTTATATATTATTTTATATATGTACTTATATATTTATGTAGGTATATGAATTATTAATGAACTGTGTTAAATGTTTATTACTTTAATTGTTGTTATTTTATTTATAATAGTACATATTTTAGATGCTTTCTAAGTAATTATTTTGTTTGTATTATGAAGACTACCGTCTATGTATTTTTAGTAAAATGTTGTCCTCCAGTTATAGGTCGTCTGGAAGAGATCGCTCTAAGCGATAAGACCGCCTATTGTTACATCATATTTTGTATTGTTATCTTTATAAGTTATTTTTTAAATGGTGTCTCAATAAAGTGTTATCTATCTATCTATCTAATTCATCACTTAATCACAATTATCTTAATACGGAAGAGCGAGACCCTCTAACACAGGTATGTTAATACTTAAAAGAGAGTCTCAAACATATAAACTGTAAATTAGATTAAGTTTACTGAAATAAATATTTTGTATTTATTTGTATTTGTGTTCTTGCGTTATATTTTTTTTCATCTGGCGGTATGCTTTTACTATCATAATACTACGATCTATATCCAACACTACATCTTATACAATGAATGCATTTCGACAACCTACAAGCTAACGGGTAGTCAAAACGCTCCAGCCTACTATTAGTTGGCAGCGCGCCCAGCTTGCTGGCAGCATTGCCTAGTTGAATTGCAATGCTAATTCGTTGAGCCAAATTATAATAATTGAGGTAACAGTATACACATTTTCGAAATGAGCAGACTTTTTCTAGAGCTAAGATAAAAAGTAACACATTAAGCATATAACTCCCATCTGTATACGAAAATGTGTCTTTTCTATTCGTAACCAAACGAAGAATCATGATATTTATGGCGGTAAAGTAATAGATGATTGAACATATTTTCGAAGCCCAACGACGGTCCCAAGAATGTATCTTTATTTACGAGACGGTCGGTCCGTTTTACAGGATGGTTCTTTGTTAAAATGGTAGCTTGATTCTAGTGATGCTAACACAGTGTCTTAATAAGAATATATATTTATTTAAACATCTGTGCGAATTGACTTTAGAGCCATAACAAATAGTATTATGAAAATAAATTGTGTCTAAAGTTGTTAAAACATCAAACTTACCACAAACCCATCAGAAAAAAGGCGAGATTTTAATGGTGTTTTTTTATTTTATAAAAAATATGTTTTATTTTTATGAAACTTGAACACCTTCATCACATTAAAGACGCATTCTGTTCGAATACAACGAATAACTTTGTTTTTTTGTGCTTGTGTATGTAATCCATAGCAATTATTAAAAGATAATGAAACTCACTAACTCACTAACGAAACTGGCAATACAACATAATAAACAAAATTACTTAATTATTGCTTTTGTTTGCTCATGCAGCTTAGTCGGAAATTCTCAAATATTTTAACGTATATCTAAAATACATGATCTAAAAACGTATCTAATGGTTCCGTAAAAAATAGTGAACAAAAGAACCTAGATACGTATTAAAAATAAAAAGCAGACACCTACAGTCAAAGTCAAAGTCAAAGTCAAAGTCAAAATCATTTATTCAATTTAGGCGTCTACGACGCTCTTATGAAGGTCAATTACAAATTTTAATATTGAAATATACTACATTGTACTGCTACGTTCAGCAAACAAAAATTATAGAGCCACTGCGAGAAGAACGGGCAAGAAACTCGGGGCCATTCTTTTAAACGTTTTTTAAAAATGTGTTTGGTACATACCTACTATATAATAAAATTATTACAATACTTAATTTACATTACGTAGGTGTTAGGCGCTAGCTTGGTAGAGGCGAACCAGTCCAAGCATTTTTGTCGTTTAAGTAATCACAAACTGTGTAGTAAGATTTCTTTATCAAAATATTCTTCACATGCAACTTGAATTTTCTTTCTGTGAGCGTTGTAATATGTTTGGGCAATTTATTATAAAACCGCACACAATTTCCTAAGAAGGACCTTTTATTTGTCTTTGCTAATCTAAAACCTGGCACCGCTATTTTATCTTTATTCCTAGTGTTATAATCGTGAGTGTCACTGTTTGATTTAAATTTGCTCAAATTTTTACGAACATACATAATATTTTCAAATATATACAGACTTGGTAAAGTTAAAATATCAATTTCTTTAAAAATATCTCTCAGGGATTCCCTAGGATCCATTTCATATATGGCTCGAATTGCACGCTTTTGTAAGATGAAGATTGTCTCTATCTCGGCAGCAGCTCCCCACAGCAATATACCATAAGACATAATACTGTGGAAATAAAAGTGAATTTTAAAAGCTATATTGAGAGAGCACTGAGTAGACTCATGTATCGGTTTGTTTGTATCACTTTATATCTGACTTCGATATTCTTCTCGCAATTCTTCGCTCATACAACATATCACCTATGGTAATTGACTGGTTTCATTCTTACCTGTATGGTCGACGGCAGAGGATTCGCCTTGAAGAAAGGTTTTTTCTTGGTGCGACACTTCTGCCGGTGTGCCTCAGGGTGGCGTCTTATCTCCGCTTCTCTTTACTATTTTTATAAATTCAATATCTCACAACTTTTCTTCGTCCTACCGCCTAGGTGCAGATGATCTTCAATTGTACTGCCAAGCTTCTATACCTAATTTATCTGAAGCAGTGGAAACAATAAATATAGATCTAGCAAAAATATTGGAATGGAGTAAGGCCCACGGTCTGGAAGTCAATCCCCACAAAACTCAAGCCATAATTGTAGGAAGTTCTCGTTTAATTTCTAAGTTTAATTGGGATTTACTGCCACGTATTGTATTTGATGGAGTGGTCATTCCTTTTAGTGAATCCGTTTAAAGATCTTGGAATTACCATTGACAGAAGCTTAACTTGGGATCCTCAGTTAGCTATAACTAGTCAAAAACTGTTTGCATCTGCCGGAGCTTTACGTAGACTTCGCAACTTTCCACCTACTGCCACTAAAATTACGCTTGCGCATTCTCTGTTACTCCCAATCCTTGATTATGTTGACGTCTTCTATCCAGACCTCACCGAGGAGCAGCTGAATAAACTTGAGCGTCTCCAAAACTTCTGTATTAGATTTATTTATGGTTTACGTAAATATGATCATGTCTCCAAATTTCGTACTAAGCTCAAGTGGCTCCCAATTCGTTTTCGTCGGAATGCTCTCGTTTTTTCCCGTGCTACCTCAAGGAACGTTTTAACTTTTGTCGTTAAGATCATCAGAAACCTAACGCTGCAATCCCCTGTATCTAAAACTACATTTTATCACTACTCATTTGCTGCTGAAGCTGTTAGATTATGGAATCCATTACCTTTAGAAATAAAAAGTGCCCCATCCTTAGAATCTTTCAAAGAGCAACTTAAAGTTCATTATCTGTCACCTTAGCTATTAGAAGATCTGCTATACTGTCCTATAATTTTGAACATAACTGTACACGATGCATTAATATTGTATTAGATGGTTTGCTTAACATGTTTTTCAATATATATATACAATGAGTTTTTAAACTGTCACGTCATTAAAATTATAATTATTATTACCAACGGGATATTTACCGTGTTTTTGATTAATTTTGAGCTCCCGATATTTCGGACTGTTGCAAGCGCCATGATCACGAGTAAACTGAAGTCTGTGCGAGTGGATGTGCCTACCATCCACTCGCATGGCGCTTGCAACAGTGCCGAAATATCGGGAGCTCAAAATTAATCAAAAATACGGTAAATATCCCGTTGGTAATAATAATTATAATATCTATACTAGTTTTCCGGGCGCGGCTCCGCCCGCGCGTATGTCGGTTATTGCGCAAAACATTAACCTCTTTTTGCGCAGTTGGATAAAAACTATCTTATGTTTTTTCCCGGGTCTCAAGCTATTTCCATACCAAATTTCATTCAAATCGGTCCAGTCGTTTTGGCTTGAAAGCGTAACAGACAGACAGAGTTACTTTCGCATTTATAATATTATAGTACTGATGTTCAAATTATTTATTCTACATATATAAATATATATATATATATATATATATATATATTATTAATTTATTATCTATAAACATCTAGGATAAGTACTAAGATAATGTCAAATAAAATCTATGTAGGTATTTAAAGTGTTTAAGTTAAGTACAATTTAGTTAGTTAAAGTTTGTTAGATGTTTATTTATAAGTTTATTATTGTGAAACCAATAAGTCGCCTTTTTTATGTAATGTCTCTTACAAATTCTGGAAGAGATCGCATTATTTTTTTATTGCTTATAGGTAAGTCTTTGACCACAATCTCATCTGATAGTAAGTGATGATGTGGTCAAAGGTGTTAACAGGTTAAAACAAGAATTATTGGCTCTCGAGGACAGCTGCCGGAACACACCGTTAGGTGCTTGGCGACAGATTTTCCACTTGAGGGTGGTCGCTAGCCAGGCGGGCATTCGCAAAAATGGTTGTCCACCATGCGCTTTGAGCGATAAGACCGCCCATTGTAACACTTAGTCATATTATTTATTTGTTTTAGTTGTCTAAATTATTATGGTGTTTCATTAAAGTTTTCTATCTATCTATCTATCTATATAGTTGTAGATACTCATAATTAGTAGATCTTGTTTTCCATCACAAATAACTTCTTCTTTGTTACTGTAGGTAGATGAAGATATGCTCTATTAGGAGGACCAAGTATATAATAGGGGTTAATGTATTGCATATCCGTTTTATTGTAATAGATACTTCGAATTGACATAGAACCTTCATGGCTTGAGATTTTTGAGTGAAACTTCTTTCATATGGTACCTAAGAGGTTTTTCTTTTAAAAAATGTGCAACATTCGATTACCGACTTACAGTTGTTTTTCTTGCCAGGAGGCAAATGCTTTCACACAGTTTGTGGAATCTAGATCATCACAGTTCTATCTCATAGGCTTAAAGACCTTCCTATTAGATGGCAGCAATATATAGATAATAATGGTAATTAATAAATAAGTTAAATGAAAAAAACATTATTTAATTTTTTCAGTAAATATCGGCCATTTCATACTTAAACCCCTAAAATTATCGAACCAAATGAGTGAACTTCTCTTTTAGGCTGAAGATTATAATATTCTCAGGGTTATAATGGTCTTATGCCACATTTTTTGCACTTTTATAATATTTAAATAAATCCTTTATCTTGTTGAAGCTGTTGCTCCTCTCTGAAAATCTCTCTTGCAGTAGTTTCTTGGAACTGTTCCACTTCAATATTTATCAAGTTTTTTTTCTGTTACTCCATTTAACTATTTTATTCTCTAAATTTAACTTCAAATTTTAAAAAGCCCCGCTGGCAGTTCCTTATGAGGATTATAATAAATTATACAGATATGTATAAAAACAGGTTAAAATAATAAGCGAGCGGATATGTGTGATTTGTGAAATATTTACAAATATTACACGTATTAGGGAGAAAACGGAATAAAAAATTCAAGAGCTGAAACTGAGGAATAAAAATTGTGATAAACCACGAAATATTAAGTTTGGGAAGTAGAATTGGGCTCTGTTTAATACGGTCTCTGGAAGGAATTAGAAGCGGATGGACTTTGGAATGGTAACGATGAAACTTATGACCTTTAGACTCGGCTGCGAAGCTTTATGTTAAGGGTAGCAGTAGAGCTATTATTATTTGAGTGAGGGTTAAAAGAGTATACTGCAGTATAACTCAGTGCTCTCTACTCGTAGATAGCTTTAAAATAGATTAGGTACTGATTGTAAGTATTTAAAATAATTATTCAACGTCCGCTATCTCAGTTCCATCTTGTTCCGTCAAAATAAAAAATATAAGAACGCAGTTTTGAGAGCTTTCCTACAATGTTTTCTGATAACGCTGTTCCTGATTCTGTTTTTTTTTTTTTTTTTTTTTTTTTATTGCTGATTGGCTGAGCCTTTGACCACAATCTCACCTGATGGTAAGTGACGATGTGATCGAAGGTGTTAACCTACAGGCTTAACCTAGAATTACTGGCTCTCAAGGACAGCTGCCGGAACACACCGTTAAGTGCTTGGCGACAGATTTTCCACTTGAGGGTGGTCGCTAGCCAGGCGGGCATTCGCAAAAATGCCCTTCCACAATGCGGTGAAGCTCAAGCCAGCGGCGGGATTCGAACCATGGACCTGCTGCGCGGCAGTCCATAGCCAAAGCCACTGAGCTATCATTGCTTCAAGAATGTCTCACCATGCAAAATATGCTTTTTATAATAACTCTCATCTCAACTTAATTTTTTCATGTTTTTCAAGTGAGACCTGATGAGTTTTAGAGGTAATTTGATAATGGCTCTTTAAAGACACTTAGCTTCGGAGCACGTATGATCTGAGCACCTGCAGGTTTTGCTGAATATGGAATAACGTCATCTTATCTGACGCTTCTCTGAGGTTGGATTAGTGTCCCACGTGTCCACGTGGAGAAGAACTCAATTTCGCCATTATTTTGAACTCCAAAATGGCCATTGGTTTTCGGAAGAATTATGTAATTACTTGGTTATATCAGACTTTGCGAACGAACAAATGCGAGCATACGTAAAAATATTGTAAGCTGTATATTCTAATGGTTTAATGAGATTGAATTGAAAAGTCTAAATGGCACAACAAATTTAATCTCAAACATTCTAGTTAGACTTTTTCAACATGACTATGTAATTTATTTCCCTCTAAGATACAATACGTGTATATTATGTACTAACCTAGGTATATCCAGTCGCTTTCGGTTTGGCATTGTAATAGTGACCTTGACATATTATAAAGATAACATTTTCTCAATTGATGACGCAGTTGGAACTGCGAAGTCTCTCCAAGGAAGGTCTCTCTCAACCAAGGAAAAAATACCTATTTTACATAACACGAGGAAAATGTTGTTATCACATAAATTTTGGCAGAAATTTTCTTTTCGGAGCATGGATTACGTTGTAAATTAAATAAAGATAATTTAAAGTCTGAGATCCTAAAGCGGGGTTAATCTTAACATAATAAAATAGAAGCTAAAAAGAGCTGTCTCAGGTTATTGTTCCACCCTAAATTTACTTTTATTTGTGCTCTCCTTACATCACCTTGGTTTTTGCCAAGTTTCATGTTCCACGTCGATGGGAAGTGACCTATAGGTTCTATTGAGTGCGTTTGCGAATATCAACAGAGACATAGGCTAAGATTCAGAGGCATTTATGTGAGACGGTCTTCGTCCAGCCGTAGCCAAGCGTTGGCTAAGGCACTCATTATATTTCGTATTCAACTACGAATTATTTATTCGTAGGTATTCAATGATAAAGCCTGAGTTCTATTTACCTCGGTCTTAGCTTAGATTGCACTCTATTATTTATGGCAAAGATTTTACTAGTGGAACTGACATTAAAAGGAAACGACTGTAATAGTCAGTCAGCAGTATTTCAAACATAATTGGAGTGAGTGAAACAAAATACCTTATACGTATATACATATGCCATATATACGTATAATAGACTACTGCTGAAATACCTATTTTCATGTACAATAACATCGTGATCGTAAGACAAGAAATTTCTTCAACGCTTTCGAAAGCAATATTTTTGATCGTATACGTAAATTTCAATATATGCAATAAATGTATTAATTAGCTATAGATGATGTTCTTAAGTTTTAAAATATACTGATAATATAAATGTTAAGGTTAGGAACAATGTAAAACCTACAACTTTACTCGCTTGGTGGCGCCACTCCTGCTTTAAGACAGGCTTAAGTACCTACTCGATTTCCAGTACTTGGCTAACCATACCATACTAAGTAAGCGCTGCTGCAAACACATCTCTGAATACGAATACGAGGCTAAGATTTTCATAAATAAAAGCATTATTTCATGCCTAAACTTGTCTCTGAATTTTAGCCTAAATTCTTTTTGTAATGCATTCTATTTTTCCTCATTTACGTTGTTTTACATATTATCTATTCGTAAATCAGCTGGACTTCTCATTTTGCTTTTCTATCCCTAATTCGTACGGCCTTCCACTGATGCTATGTGACACGAAGGTAAAAAAAACTCGCACACTACACCAAAATAACATGTAAAATTAATAATTTTGGTGCAGCAATTGTAAAAGTTTAATTTAGGTTTAATTGATTACTCATACTATATAAGGGATTACTCAAGAACTAATTATTTTAATGATAAAATGTAATCTCTAACCGGAAAAGTCAACTTCTGCGTACTTATTTTTAGATTCTTAAAATATTCGTCAACAGGGCTACTAAAAATGCTCTTAAATCTTGCTGGATCTCTTGCTGAAAACTTTAGCTCAGCCATATATAAAGTGACACTCATGTTTCAATGTTATTGGCAATACAAAGCCGAGTATATTCCAGCGATTGCATTGCTCAGCAAGTTGAGTTTGTGCACCTGCGTGCATTGTCGGACAGCAAGGCTGGCAGATCTCTCACCGAGGGATCCATATTTCCTCCACTAGAAATTTTTAGCTGCTTTTGCTGCCACACTAAGCCAGCTCTGAAATGCTGGCAAATATGTCTACACATATTACCTATTGCGTTCCACACCATCGCCTTCCCGCGACTCTATGGGATCAACGTCTTTCCATCAGGTCTCTACCCATCGTCACGTGAAATGTTCGGCTCTAAAACAACTGGCACGTGAACAGTAGTATGGGCCAGACGAATAACGTCGTTTAATGCACCGTGGCGTGAAATACGACCTGCACTGAGGCGGCAAGACAAACTTTAAGAACTTAATATTTTGATGGTTACGTAAAAGCCTCACAATAATACCTAAATCATTGGATATTCCAGGGTGTGCCGAAGCCGTTCAAGCGCGTTATCCGCGCCAACGTCGGCGATTGCCACGCATTGGGACAGAAGCCTATCACGTTCATCCGACAGGTCAGTATTATCAAATTATTATCTATCATTAGAAATAGTTTTAAACAGAATCACGACGGGAACTTAGATCCTATATATGGGCAACTGAATGGTCTTTTCTCGACAGTCCCATATATATAGGGGACTAGCTTTAACCCGCGACTTTTTTTTAATTTTAAATCTACACTCCACAGACTCCAGGGACCGTGACTTTTTTAACTATGACATAATTTATTAGTAAACAAGAAATATGAAATAGGAAACATGCAACATTCCAAGGGGGAACAGTGTTAAAAGTTTTTTTTTTCTTGTTTTTTTCCGTTAATGTCATTAGCACCAGCATCCAGAGCAGACCAGTATCCTCTAGCAGCACCCGTTCACGAGTAGGCGCATGTGCCAGCCATCGCCTTCCTCAACCATTTTTGAGGGAAGATGGCGACCCGACACACAACACCGCCGCTAGACAGCACCTTTCTGTGAGCATGACCGCTCCGGATACCCGTGCCATCGATTACAATTACAAAAATAATTTGGGACTACAATAAAATAATATACCTACAGAAATTTACATATTTTGTTATTCTCCCACGTCACATTTTAACAGGGCCTCCATTACCGCGCTATTTCAATGTTTGATCGCCATTTTGAGGTTATAATCATGGATGGCTTTTGGAGTCGCATCATCGCCTTCCTAACGAACCGTCCTATGGCGTCGTTTTCGTCATCTGCGTAGTATATGAAGGTTCCAGTGTGCCGTGAAATTGCTACGTCGGCGTGCGGGACGCTCTCGTGCAACTTCATGCTGCTCTTGGTCTTGATGGCGATGACCGACTCGTATGTCAGTCCCTGCGCTTCGTGGATGGTAAGGGTGCGTGATCCACTTCGCCACTCACTAATCCTCTCACTAACCCGCGACTTTGCTCGCGTTAATTTTGAATTAGTCGTTTTCAACACAGCACTAGTCTTGAATCACACATAAAATAGATCAGTATTTTAGGATCCTATTGTATGAAAAGTTCATTTCATTCATACAATTTTTTTTGGGATTTCTGGAGCTTAGACGGGCTGTAACGGTGTGGAATCATAATAGAGGGAGGCCCGACTAGCACTTGATCAGTTGTTTATGTACTGTAACAGCCGGATTGTCCACTGCTTAACACAGCCTCCCCCATTTCATTATGGCAAATACCCCTTGGGGTATAATCCCCAAGCTTGGCAGGTGTCTTGGAATCGCAGTGTAAGTTAGCAGTTCATTAGAAGGCGCTACTGCCCACCTTCCAGTATTTTCCCTTAGTCGCCTCTTACGACACCCACGGGATGATATGGGGAGGTGAAATTCTAACCCAGCACTCCACGGGGTAGATACACAATTATAAAAACATTATTTTGTCTGCAGGTCGTATCAGTGATGTCCAATCCAGCTTTGTTGAAGTCTTCACACTTGCCAAACGACGTTAAGATGAGAGCTGAAGAATTACTGAATGATTGCACGTAAGTATCCATATTGGCACCGACATTTTTAATGACTTGAGCCATGTCTCTTTTCTGAGTACACAATTAAGTGGTCTAAGCTGCGTAAGGGTACTTAGATCAAAGACATTAAACACTCACTACAAAACCAAAGTACACGACAGTGAGTCAAGCAAATTGAAAGAAAACCGTAAAGCAAATATCTAGGTATACATCATATACCTATCTAATACTTACAAATATCGGATAGTCAGGAATATAATCATATACTCAAATGTCTGGCTTTTAAGCACAAGTGAAAGAACTTAACCTTTAACTTTTAACAAGTAAAAGAGTTTAAGTTTGTATTATATTTTTGAAAGAAGTTTGCCTGGGTTTTTAATAATACCCATAGATCAGGGGTATTATTAAAGCCCTACAATGAATCACCGGATGACTCAATATAACATGGATTATCAGGAAAGGGTCCGTTGGCGCTTACTCTCCATCGAACGGACTAGCAATAGTTCGTCGTCGTATCGCTGAGTACATCACCAACCGAGACGGAGTGGCAGCCTCACCCGACGACATCTATATGGGTTCCGGAGCCTCTGACGTCATCAAGTCTGTGCTCACCATGTTTGTTGGAACTGTCGGAGGAAAACCTTCTTGTAAGTGGAATAACTATTTTACGTCATGCTGTATGAAAAAACACCTTAAATGTCATGCCATAATGTGCTGCTTATTAGCCACTTGTTTCCCTTAGCCACTTTTAACGATATACAGAATGAGTGTGTTTGTAGTCTTAGCGCCTTTGCATCCGCGTGGACGATATCGTCCATTAATGTTTTAAATTATATTGTTCACATTATCTAGGGTGCGCATGGATTAATCTGGAATAAGTGAAATGCATTATTTAACAATCTATTGACTTCCTCCAGCGGTAATGATACCCTGCCCCCAATACCCTCTGTTCTCCGGTACTCTCTCAGAGCTCGGCCTGCATCAGGCCAACTACTACCTGGACGAGAAGCACGATTGGACTCTGCAAGTTACTGAACTGGAGAGATGTTACAGGGAAGCCAGTGTTGGGCACACAGTGAGATCGATCGTCGTCATCAACCCTGGGAACCCTACTGGACAGGTACCTTACTGTGAATATATGATAGAATATTAAATTACCTACTGTTGCGTTGATGCGTTGATGCAATTCTGGGATGGTCAGTCAGGTATTCAGGGCTTGTTTCATTAAAAAAATATTTTGTTTCTTTGTCTGCTGATGGTTAAGGAGAAAAGGACAAATTCTACCTACCTTAAGTCAGCAGATCTAACAGTAGATACGTTAACTGATCGCTCCGGTTACATATTAAGACCATATTTTATTGACATATTATATCTATAAAAATTTGTATATGTGATTTTCGTTTAGCATGTTGTAGTGCTAGTAGTCATAATTTTTAGAAAAAAAAAATTTTTATTGCCCTAGTAGTAAAATTACCAATAATTTTCTTAACGATTACAATGAATGCGCGTATTTAATAACAAATTTTATTTTACAGGTACTATCTCGACAAAATATTGAAGAAGTGATAAAGTTCGCGTACAGTCACGATCTGTTTATACTCGCTGATGAAGTATACCAACAGAACATCGTTACTAAACCTTTCTTCTCCTTCAAAAAGGTGAGAATTTATCATGGTAAAGCCAGTAGACTTTATTAGACTATATTAAAATTGTAGCAATTAAAGCAGTTTCTTAAATCACACTAATATAATAAGTGCGAAAGTTTGTTAGACAGAGAGTGCATATATGTGTGTATATATTCGATGCAAGTTGCACATTTTTACATTTGGAAATAATGGCCACGAGTTTCTTTTCTCATAAAGGCTCCTGTATCCCTTTTACTGAACGCGGCAGTAGAATGAGTAAAAATTTGTAAGTGCCAATATGTAGGTATATTATAATATGAGTATATTACGTAGGACTCACCTTGACAAACATCTAAACTGGAAAACATATATAGATACATTGTGCAAGAAAGTTGAACGTTTCGTTTTTGCCCTAAAAAAAAAATAAGAATACTGTGTCCATGGAGGCGGCGTTGATGGCATATCATGGTCATGTATCATCTGATTCTCTTCTCAGCTATAGCCTGATATTGTGGGGTAACTCGGTTGAGGTAGACAGAGTATTTATGGTGCAGAAACGATGTGTGAGGGTAATTAATAGGGCTTGGTATCTAGACAGCTGTTAGCCTCTTTTAAAAAATGCAACATACTTCCTTTACCATGTTTGTATATTAAAAATATTTGTGTTTTTGCCAAACAAAACCCTGACTATTTTCTGAAACGCATTGAAATTTGAAGTATATACCCGTCAAAAAAGATCTAAGTTTGTAAATATTCGATTTGAACCTCCTGCCCGAAAGGATTTATACAAGCGAAACGCTTATTATATGTCGCTATCGATTCATAACTGCTTACCCAATAGCATAAAAATACTATCTGGAAATAAATTTGAAAAATAATTCACTGCATGGCTGCTATATAATTGTTTTTATAATGTTAAGGAATTTAAGAAATATAAATGTTTAAATAAATATAGTTGTAAACAAGAGTGATTTTATAGATGTAATTATGTAAAATATAAGACTAATTTATATAGCGATGTAACTGCATGAAGTTTTTGCACGACAGAGTACAACTGTGTGTAATCATATTTTTAAGATCTTCTTTACTTGTATTCTTACATATGAACTATTTGATTTTATGTATTATGTTGTAGGTGATGCAGTGTATGGGCGCGCCGTACAGCGGCATGGAGGTGGGTAGTTGCGTGACGCTGTCGAAGGGGTGGGCGGCGGAGTGCGGGGCGCGCGCGGGGTACGTGGAGCTGGCGCGGCTGCAGCGCCGCGTGCGCGCCGCCTTCTCCAACGTGCGCGCCCTCGCACAGTGCCCCTCCGTGCTGGGCCAGTGCGCGCTCCACTGTGTTGTTAGTATAAATACACTCCTTGCATTTATGTTGTTTTGAATTAGGCTCTTACTGTTGGTATAATCAATTTAGGTTGAATTTGCATAAAATTATTCACAATCAGTCATGTGAAAGTATTTTATTTATCTGTGGTTGTCGCCTTGTCATTATGTCAATGATGATGATTATTAACGGATACTGGAGAGAATATGAACACAGTCATTTCTATTTCGGTATTGTACTATTTGTCTACGCTTGAAGAAACACTTTTTAACTCACCGATTGAATTCACCATACTTGTCCCGACATAGCAAAAGCTTTGTTAAAGTATAATTTTCCCTGCAAAATACCGGACTTTTCTTTCAGATATACAAGAATTAATCTTTTAAACTAAAGATACATTCAAAAATATTAACATAAAGAGTACCGACGACATGTGGGGTTAAGGTACTGGGGATAAAGTGAGAGTAGCAGAGTCTATTATTTGTTTTATTGCATTACCATATTTAGTAACAATTTCAATCTTTGTATCGACAGAGGAAACTTCCCCAAATATATGAAACATAGATCTTACCCAGGCAATTATAGACCCATTCACCCTTCATTACCCATAAGTATCCCATTTCATACATATCAAGAACACAATATACGAGTATTTAATGAGAATTAGTTTGTTTTCACAAAGGGCAAACATGACACTATAGGCGTATTTTGTAATCTTCATCGTGGTGCTCAATATAGTCGGCATTCGACTATATTGAGCACCATACTCTGATTTCTAAAAAGGGTGTCTGAAAAGCAAAAACAAAAGTACTTTTATTACAGCCCGTTGAGCCCACTCACCTGATATAATACTGGTCTTTACTGCAGAGCCCCCTGCACAGATGCAATACCTAAGTATACATTCACATAGAGCTTCATATATTTGTATGACAAATTTAAGTTCAGCTACTGTTCTCAATGTTTTAAAAACGTTTATAAGTTTCACAATAATGGCTGTGCTTACTTCCATGGAACCATAGCTTATTATACTCATGATTAAAAAAACATGTACTACACTGGTTACATTGTAAAAACAACGGAATTAAGAGTGAGCATCGATATATTAGATGTTCAGTTTGAGGTTTATAGCTAATAATCGCACATACTTTAAATATCAGATATTAATTTTATGTGAATTATATGTTTACAAAAACGATTTTGTCTTTGAAACTTCTGATACTTTGCATTTTTATTATTGTTTCCCTGCACCATGTTTTCCGTGCTGTGGAAAACGTGTAATACGCAAGATCATTTTACGTCATAAGGGAAGATGAAAAAGCCTTTTGATTCCAGATGAAGCCTCCCGCACCAGGCGACGAGTCTTACGAGATTTTTTCGAAAGAAGTAGCTACAATACACCAAGTTCTCACGGACAGAACTAATACTGCGTATGACAGACTCAACTCTATACCTGGATACTCCCTCAATGTTATTGACGTGAGTATCGTTTTTATTATTTTACAGGCAATGTATTGTTTTCTTTGTCACCAAGCCCTTAACGGCTTCTATTATTATAACTTTTATATGAATGCCAACTAAGCGAATATATATATACACTCAATGATTAACAAGAGAAGAATAAATAAATATCTGAACCACAAAGTGGGTGATATTTTACAAAATATACCGTTAGTTTAGTTTATTTCTTCAGGCAGCTTCCCCTGAGAACCAGTTTTTATTCAAGAATAAGTCAAATTTAACATCATGTATTATGACCAAATTCAGAATGGTGGTCAATAAATTACATCATCATCTCCATCCTTTATTCTTCATACCCCTATATAGCCGGACTTGAACCCGCAACCCCAGAATATCATCCTGGTGCATTTCTAGCTATGGAAGCGGGTGCTGGAAATTATCTTTTTCTATAAAAAAACAGTTTTTGATAATACTTACCTACTCTTTTTAAAAACGGCGTCAACAAATTAGTGGTGAGTGTTGATTATTTGCACACTCATAACTTGAACTGTTATTGAATATTTTTCTCAAAAAACCTGGGTCCGACATTTGAAAGCAATGAAGACGTGTTGGTGGACTCAATTTATTTAGGATTATAAATATTTGTACAAATGATTTTTTTCAGGCGTCAATGTTCGCATATCCCCGTATAGAAATACCAAGAAGCGCGCAACTAGAAGCAAAACGACAGGATATGACCCCAGATGAGTTCTACGTATTGAGATTGTTAGAGGAAACAGGTATTCTTATTAATAATGAAGTCTTCCTGAAATAGTTCTTAGTTCTGGTTGTTACCAACTTCCAAAAACGGAGGATGTTCTCACGATTTTTTTATTCATGGTAACATATTTATGATAACTCCCTAAACTTATAACTGGTTTGGATTGTTATCTATATAGATTCTAAGAGTGAGAGTAGTTTTACCCATAGAGGTCTAATGATTAAGAACTTGCATAAATATTATTAAAATTATTTAAAAAATGGATTTTTGATTTTAAGAAATTTAAGATTTTAGTCCCAGTAACCAGTAATAACAAACAAAAAGTAGCCAAAACAAAAATTATTAATGATTTAGGTTCTTCTTACTAAGTTTGAAATAATAAAAAGCCAATAAAACATAAAATTAATGTGTATGGTGATTTTATGAATTTAGTGTAGGAACTTGGCTCATATTATTTTGGACATATATTTTCTAATATATATTTGTTATAACTTGTTTACCATTACGCAAATCAACAAATTTAATCTTATTATTTTTGCATGATTCATTGATAATATATTGGATATTACTTGGCAACAAATTTATATAAGGTCGGTAGCCAGCCTTCAATATGGCCTGCATTTTAAAGTTACCCTGCCACCATTCTGTTAAGCTCAAGCCGGGGTATTATTAAAACCTACCACTGGTTCAAAAGCGATCTAGTCTCACTTAAACTCAACTATTATTGACTGATTTTCAAACTAAACATTTTCTCCTATATGTGTTAATTGTCACTCATTTCAGCTTTGTGATTAGTTTAACTCTTTTCAACCGAGTCTTTGTTGCAGGTATCTGCGTAGTCCCAGGCACTGGTTTCGGGCAGCTCCCTGGAACTTTCCACTTTCGCACCACCATTTTACACACTAGTGAGGAATTTGACTACATGATGACCAAAATCAAAGAATTTCATCTCAAATTTCTTCAAAAGTATTCGTAGTTTATACTTCAAATATTTTCACGGGATGTGAAGACAAATCTGGACTCAAGACATCTTACATATAAGCTCGCATTATCTAGTATTTTTGTTTGTAAATGTTTGATCTGTTTCTAATTACTTTAAAGTATTTTTAAACCATGTTTTGTATAAGGTTATTCAATATATTATTATGGTATGATAAAAGTTATTTTTTATTTTTGAACTTATAGAAATTTTCATTCATAACTGTGTCACAGAATAAAAAGCTTACCAGCATATTAGGTTTCATCTAGCTTAGCAGCAAAAAAGGCTACTAAGAGTGTAACAGCGTCCTCTGTTGACCTGCTATGTTGAAATTCCAAGTGATTTGGTAAGACAATAATGCCTTCTTTTTTATATTTGTTACTGAAGATTTCACCACTTGGAGTTTGTTTACTTCTGAAATGTAAATAACTCTTTTCCGAATGCAGTTGATAATTCCATTCTCTTCGTATATATATATAAATACGCACTTATTGTATGGCAGTATAAGCTTCCAGTGCTTGACTGATAATATGAACGATTATTAACTGGAGTGTCTGGGTCTGTTTGATTATAAAAATAAGGCCTGAAAACTGTTTTTAGATATACCACTCATAAATATTATTTTCTATATTAATAATATTAATAATTTCCGCTTTTATATATGATTACAAGCACTAAGGCGTGCGAAAATGACGCAGAAGAATTCTTAAGAGCGACATTATTACTATGATTAAGTGTTAAAACACTTATTTATTTCCTAGATAATTTAAACTGTTACAACAAAATTTGAAGCTTTATCTATTTATCTTTATGTTTAACATTTATTAACGTGTCTACTGTCCTTATATCTCATAAAGTGACTGTATACTATTCAACAAATATATTAATACTAGTAGTTGTCTATTATAATGTACAGTATTAGATATGTATGGTGAGTAGATCTAGTATGTGGCCAGTTCATTAAAACACAACTGATATTTGTCACACAACAGTATCAGCTGATGCATCCTGACCTTCTTCAGCTCTCTCATCAAGAACTGACTGAGTTTATTTCTGGTCTTCTCGTCGGTAGATTTGTTCTGTACCCTGAGATGTTCTTCTATGCACTGAAAAGCAGCCCGGCGGAACATCATTAGGGATTTGTCTAGAAGGTCTTTCCAAAGCTGCTTGACTTCTTCTTGGTGCTCACAGGGGTCTTTGTTCTTCTCTGAACGATCTACTCGTTCTGTGGTGGAGTTGTAGAACAAACTAAAATATATGACATATTTAATTGAGTTTTTTAACTAGACATGACACTACAAATTGTGATAAGATTCCTCGGTAGAATCTGTCTTGATCTGGACAACCTGGACAGTTACCATGTTTTCAAATCATGAATTTTCAAATGCCTTGTGAGCATTAAAAGTTAGTGTATGGCATTAGGGGCAAAACATATTAAGAATAAAAGAGAGCAGGTGATTTATCAAAGGTAGATTTGTCGTTGTGGTGTTTTGTGATATGAAGAGCGAATACTTACAGATACTCTTTAGTCATGTTACTGTATATATCTTCAAAGAAACTCGTATTTTTCTTGGAAACTATTATAAACCTCGTGCCTCCTCTTCGTCTGTAGTCTTCCTTCATCAGGTCGTGAGCTCTTACGAATACCTGATAGCGAATAACATTGTATGAAGTCTGTCTGCGCAAGTGACGCTTTACTTACTTCTTATTTTTATGAAAGAAATTAAAAAGTCCATTACTAGGATAGTGAGGACTGTATAGAACCGTACTTACGAAGTATTGAAAACAGGACAAGGATTCAGACCATTTTTAGTGACTTTTTCATATCAACCAGTGTAATTCGACTTTCACCTCTACACCATATCAACTACACTATACGAATTCCCAGTAGGTTTTGAACTCGCAACCCCACGATGCTGTCCCGTTGCATTTCTAATCAAGCTTCGGAAGCGATTGGTGACCTTTATACCGTTTAAATATGGCGAACACAAAGAAACTATATTGTGTTAAAGTCCAAGTTCAAGTCGATCTATTTCAGATTAAGTTTTTCAATTATATACGTATTAATACAATATAATGCAGTTTATAGATGCTTTATCATCTTTCGGTGTTGCTCTTGTTATATGCAGATTTAACATTGATGGTGCTGGTGATATTGGCATGTTCATGTTTCTAAATATTTTTTATAGTAGCAGTAGAATTTGAACTAGAGTTTGTTCGGGGAAGTATTGCCATCATACCTATTTCAACCGCCTAGCAGTAATGTTCACATTACTGTGTTCCGAATCCGATTGTAGGGGTGCCGGTGAAATTAAAGGCACATGAGACTTAACAACTTTATGTCTCAGGGTTATGGGCGCAGTACAGTTCGCCACTAGTGACGAACTGCATCTGTTACCGGCAGAGGTTACCATTTAATACCAGGTTGGCTACGTGCTGCTAGATCACGATTTAATACAAAAACAAAAACCAGTTGAAAATACATAAAAATATTCATATTCAAATTCAAAATTATTTTATCAAATAAACTATTGGAGTACAAAATTTTATGCCCTAGGCGGGAATCGAACCCGCGTCTTCCGATATCGCGTCGGATGCTTAACACCATTTCAGCCACCTGGACATTGGCATTTCTGCCGAAACTTTGTGCTCCAATTGTATTATTTTAACCGTCATAGGGGAAAGTGCGTAAAAAAATTTTGTACTCCAATAATTTGTTTGATATGATTTTCGCTTAGCACGCGATAGTGCTTGTTATCATATTTAGAAATTCAAAAAAATTTACTACGCAGTATAAGCAAGCAAGTATTTAAATTATGTGACCTTACCTTGGTTAACTCATTCATCATGTTACTCAGAATAGCTTGAATCTGGGTTCCCTCAGGATACTGATAAGGACACTCCACCCTTGGACCCACTGTCACCTGCCGGTAAACCACCTCATTCTTGGGATAATCCACCTTCATCACCAGGTTCTCATCGTCACTCACATTACTCTTGGTACCGTTGTTCTGCAAGATCGAGGAACGCATCGCGTCTTTGAGGTATTTTGGGATCTTGAGGTGAAAAGACACTTCGCCTTCAATGTCGATGTCTACCGTTAAAATTTGTGGTTGCAGTGTTGCAAGGACGACGAGGTAGTATAGTTCCATACTAGTAAAATAATGGTGTGTCTGTCTCAGTTTACGTTTAGGATAAATTTTAAGTATGTCATAAAAAATCTTATACAATACTTTTTTCAACTGATTTCTTGCGGCCTATGAAGATGATAAGATATGTTTTTTAAAAGGACACTTTGTGATTTTCAAGCTTTGCAAATTTCTCTTGTTAGATGTATTTGCCCGCAGGTATTGTAGTCCAATGTCTACTCTAAATAAAGTAAAACTCTACGGTACGGTATCGTATGTATCATACATTTCGAATTGCTACACGAGTAAAGGTAAATTACTGAAATAATGTACCTATATTTAGGTACTGGTATATAAACCGATATGAATTAAGGTTTCCTTTGAATTCCTTAGAGACACCCTGTCGCTTTATGACATATCATCATAACTTGCGCCAACGCGTCTTTACTAAGTTTTGATACTTTCGCTAATAATCATATAATACAGTACGTTGTTCTTCATTCAAAGCATCTCCGTTAACGACACTAGTGTTTTAATAAAATAGAAACATAGGGCCATAAAACCAGCGTATTAAGACCACAGCCTCGATAACGAGTTTATTAGGAAATAAACATTTATGACTCTCGTATGGGATTGCGTTGGGTTGGAGTTTGTGAAATAGTCTGAATCTCGTGTTTTGGAGCAGACATTATGTCACCAAGCTATGACATGCCTTATGTAATGAGCTGTTAATATTGAAAGGTTTTAGGTCTGATCATGAGAGCCTTGTGATAAAATTTGATGGAAATAGAGAAACAGAGAGGTATGAAGTTGAACATAGGCCGTTAACAACCAGTAGGCTAGAAACTCTTGGTACCAATATAGAAGCTAAGCTTGGCATAACAAGTTTTTCTCACTGTGACCCGAATGACATCTACAATAACTTATTTTCTTTAGTAAATAATGAGTTTCAAAAAGTTTGTCCAAAAATAAAGAAACAAATAAATGGAAAATTGAAGTTTGGTGATTGGGCAACTAGAGGTATTCGAAAAAGTAGAGATTAGAGAATTTGTTATTCCTTTATCCTACTCATAAGAAGTAAAAAAAGAGTGAGAGTTTCCTAATTAATAATAGGTTATTTTTCGCTCTTTCTTATCGGTATATCGTAAAAAAAATATTGTTCAGGAGTTAAACAGACATCATTAATTAATGTTTGTTAATGTTTGCCTTTATTTTAATCCTACTCGTAGCATATTCACCCGATAAACAATTAACTTGAAAAGAGGTTTTTTTTTTTTACTGGCGGTATGCCTTTATTGAACAAAATACTATGAACTATATACAACACTACAGCTACTACAATAAAAGCATTTAGACAACCTATAAGTCATAGCAGACTCATAGGCAGTCCAAATGCTCCAGCCCACTCCCAGTTGGCAGCTTGCTGGTAGCATTGCCCCGTTGAATTGCAATGCTTATTCGTTGAGCCAAATATGTGCCAGCATTTTGATCACGCGTCGCATCGACCAAGCGCTCAGATAAGTTTTGGAAAATACGATGAGCTCCCGGTCCCCACGGATCCAACGCATATCTTTTTTTTTTTTTTATTTCTGATAGGTAAGCCTTTGACCACAATCTCACCTGATGGTAAGTGATGATGTGGTCGAAGGTGTTAAACAGGCTTAACCTAGAAATACTCTCAAGGACAGCTGCCGGAACACACCGCTAGGTGCTTGTCGACAGATTTTCTACTTGAGGGTGGTCGCTAGCCAGGCGGGCATTCGCAAAATGCCCTACCACCATGCGGTGAAGCTCAAGCCCGCAGCGGGATTCGAACCATGGACCTGCTGCACGGCAGTCCATAGCCAATGCCACTGAGCTATCACTGCTTCAAAGTTTCTGTTTTTGAGTCTCCACATCAAACGGCTCAAATATGTAACCCATACCGAGGTTAGCATATTTGCGCCGCTTGAGTTGCTCCGCCGAAGTAGCCGCAGCGCCAGCCCTCACGTTGGTTTCAGAAAGATGTGAAGGCGCTAAAGTGTCTACGCAAGTAGCGTCCCACACTAAGGGCCGTCCTAACTTCCACGGAACCAGAGTCATGCCGTCAGGTCTTTTACAAACATCACGCATCAGACCATTCGGTTCCAGGCTGCAACATTGGCGCTGGCAAAAGCCCGGCGAATGATATCGTCAAGGCTGGCGTGGCGGGAAATTCGACCAGCACTTCGAGAGCAGGAGAGGCCATGGTGACCGAGTTGATCAACTGCAGCACCACACTGGCAGTGATGTGCAACACAACACCTTGCACCCAAGCGTAAGCTAATAGCTAGACGAAAAGCGGATGGATCTATAAGGCTACCAGTTCTGTAAGAAGGAATGGGCTGTAACCAAAGACCAGATTCCCACACAGAAACAGCGTGAATACGAGCACGATCTGCGATGCTAGAACACGTATTTAAAAGATCTTTCCGTGTGAGCTCGCATAGCAGCCGATCCCACTGTTTCTGAGATGACAAAATTTTTGGGAATTCAGTATTTGGACAAGCCAGTCTCCATGTGTTTTTGGCCACAGCCAGATATGCTACATCGAAAGAGCCTAAAGATCGTGCAAGAATTTTTTCTACTAATTTGTGTGTACTGTGTACAGAAGACAAAAAAACCGGTAATGCCACACTAGAAATTTTGCGCCCCCCAACCTCACAGGGAGGGAAGCTTGCACCCAAGCCCTATCATCCATCTCAACATTCAAAACCGACACTAACGTATCTTTTACTAAGTTGTCTAAGCTTAATAAAAGCTCACTGTGTTGCCACAGCTGACAACATCTTAAATAGTATGTAAATTTAGGAACGAAAAGGCAAAATCTTATAATTGTAAAAGCCATATGGGCGTTAATTTTGGATAATCTGCTAGAAGCATTTCTAAGCTTTTGAATTTGTTCTTCGACAAATGGTGATAAAGATTCGTCAAGAATCGGTGAACCCAAAAGACGAAGCGAACTTTTTTCTACTAATTTTATATTAGGTGCAAGTAAGTTGAATTTTTCAATAATCGAAACTTTATCCGGACAAGTATCACAATCAAAACGTTCACATTTGGAAAAATTTAGTTCAAGACCAATAAGACGAAAATCGTCTTTAAGTACTCGCAAGTCATCCAAAACCGTGTTCGCATCGCCTCCTAAGGTTCTGTCATCCAAATACCAAACGTTAAGTTTTGATTGGAGACGTTGAATTATTGAGTGGATCGCAAAGCCAAAGATGGCTGGTCCCAGAGGATCACCCTGTGGACCTACGGAAGATAAAATAACGTTATTTTAGTATGTTAATTTTGACGGTTTGCCGTAGCATTGCCAAAGAAAAGGTATAATTCCGGAATTTTATCTTTCACTTCAGTCAAAAGAGTGCCTCTATCGAAAGAGTTGAATGCATTTTTAACATCCACCTTCAAAAGCACATCTCCACAATTTTGATCAAGAAATGTGCGAAGTGAATGTACAGCAGCCTCACAGCCACCCTGTGAACCAAAACCGAGTTGCAGTGGTTGAAAAAGTTTACTTAAAAAAGCAACCTTTTTCCTACAACCGCATTTGGCTGTGAGGCGACGATAAGTGGTGCCTACTGCTATAGGCCTAATACCACCATCTTTTTTATTTAGGGCACATAAATTCGCACCGTACAGAATTTCGGTCATTTCATTGTTGACCTGACCCGACAACATCAAATTAACCAAAGCCGTCACATCCCTTAAAAGTATCTCGCCTACCTCACCAGAACTAAAAGATAGAATATCTTTTAAGTGCTGAGGCGTAAAGCCATCAAGGCCACCGGCTGAGCCACTTAAAAGTAATATATAATTATAAGAGTAGTGAAACGTGATGTACCACTCTCAAGATCCCGAAAAAGGCAGAAGCCGAAACAATTGAAATAAAGCTCCAAGCAAGTTGTTTGCACCCTAGTCACAATCTTGAGCTCCATATATCTGTTGTGCCCGTATAGCTTTCAATAGAAAAATAATTAAGTTTGATCGAGTGAAGTGAGTTGCAGTTTCTTTTTCATATATTTCTGTCAAACATATGAAAAAGTTTTTGCAATTCAATCAAGTTAATTCCCTACTCTGCAAATCCCTGAGGTCGATAACCGCGGCTGCCTGTAGCGCAGTCAGATGCAATTTGTTTTAGATATAATATATTACTTTGTGAAAACGTGTTCAATGGTACATGCCAGTATATACAAATGGCAGAAGGTATTGACTACTTAAGAACTTGTACTCGTACTTGGTGGCTCTCACAATTCTATTTTATTTTTATTATAGTAAAGTCCTATTTTGTAAATTATCAAGCCGTATTTATTGCTGCTCGGTTAGCCTGTGACAACGATCTCACCTGATGGTAAGTGATGATGTGGAAGGTGTTAATGAGCTAAACTTACAATGACTAGCTCTCAAAACAGCTGCCGGAACACGACGTGTTTTTGTTACAGATTTTCTACTTGAGGTTAGCCAAGCGGGCATTCCAAATGTCCTACTACTATGTTACAAAGACTTGATAAAGTGATGAGACAGACCATCACTTTATATTATAGTAGTAACAAAGATCAGTTAACGTTCAATAATATATAAAGAGTATGCTCTCTATCAGTCGTTATAGCTAAGATGAATAGAGCCATTGTGTAAATAAAACAAGGATCATCATTATTAGGTATTCCGCATTACTTAGTGAACCGTTTGACGTAATTATATATTTTGGATAGAAAATATATTGGCAAAGTCCAACAATATTTTACATTGCCATTGGTTGTATGAAAAAGTTTCCTACTTATATATTATGCCACAAAATTGTATAATATGATACAATAAATAAGCTCTGAAATCGGATAATCAATGTTTTTGAGAAATTAAGAAGCTATTCAAAGATGTTTTTTAAAAGTATACCATGTCTAAGTTTCTTTGGTCTTTGATGTGTTTTAAATATCCTCTAGTTAAGGCATGATTCACTATTCAAGTGGCTTAGCGTACACGTCAAATTGATGACAAATGTTTCTATGAACATATCTCCTATTGAACACTATGTACTCTCTGCGACGCGACGCGCTCATAGCAAATACAATTTGCGTGACGCGACACGATGCGACAGCATATCGTTTGCGCTCGCGGCATTGATAGATGATATATCATCTCATATATATTTAATTCTAAAGATATACTGAATATTCCGAATGTTGGAACCATTTACAGAATATGCAAAAAATTATAGAATGTGATTGAATTGAAATTGCACAGAAATAAAGATCCTTCAAATTTGTACTTCATATTATGTCATTTCTCCAATGCTTTTCTGGCTAGCTACCATTCTCAAGTAGAAAGTCTGTCGACAAGCAAGAAAGTGTGTTTTATCAGATTTCATGGAGGGCCAGATCCCATATTAGGCCTTACCTACCAGCACATCGCATCGTCAGGTACCAACAGGTGATATAGGGTTTATATGGTTTGGGTGTTCAGAAACTAGCCTACCACCAATAAAAGAGTGTTCAAGAGTAAGTTGAACCCTGCATGTTGAATCCTGAAATACATACTTAATATTTCCTAGGCAGTTTGGTGCGACTTTAGTCGGCTATAGTTGTACATAAAAAAATTGTTGCAATTTTTTTTTACCTGGTGGTAAGGCGTTCCACACTAGTGCGTCTTGGTGGGTATCTGTCTTGAAGCAGTGTTGTAACACTTAATTCCATTAAGCATAAAGGTCGTTCCATTACACTGTATCAACTAAAATTATCTACTGTGTGAACACGGCATAAGAACTACCTAATGTTTTGGAGACGCACTGCAACTGAACAAATTATTTTTTTCATCACACTTTGCACGTAATCAGTAAACATACAGGTTAACTTTGCCGTTATGCCCCATGTAAAACGCAAAAGCTTTCTTTTTGCCATGAAACCGAAGGTCGGTAAGTAATTTTATTTTAATTTACAGCCCAGCACACATGTCATGCAAGTTCAAGAAAGGAGTTTCCACGCAATTGAAAAATCTCCTTTTTTTGTTTTAAATTAATTAGGTATCTTAAAACGAAATAATTATCTAAACAGGAATTTCATTGCAATTTCGTTACATGTTACTTAAATACTCAACTAATGTTCTTAATAATCGATTTTAATAGTTTATTGTATCAAAACATGATTTTTTTTACACTCCGTCATGGTTGTATACTTACGTAAGTATTTGCCCTTAACGTTTCTGAACGAAACATTTGTATAATCTGTGGTGTTGGCAAAAAGCCCGCCATCCGCTTAAAAAAAAATCACGTATTTCATAATAATATGTAGTTGTGCTGACTTGTGTATTAAAGCTATAATTCAAAATTATTTACTCGAAAATGTGATGTTAAAAATATTGTATGTTTCACGAGCGGTACCGGAATTACCAACCTCGACTAAGAAAGCCCAGTCTGCGATTTCGGGCTTCTACTAGATCCTCGATCGTAATTCCCTACTTCCACCCTTAATCTCTGACTAAATAGAAGCCCCTAATACATAATGTACTATTGAACATTTTATAATTACCGGCAAAATTATTATTTAATTATTTTTTTAAAATTTAATAGATTACGGTCCTGCGGCCATGTGTTAAAATTACCGTGATCTTCATATGAACATCTATTACCAATAAACAGAGAGACAAGTGGACGCACATAAACTTTTGGGGTTCGTTTTACTACGAATGTGTAAACAAAATATATGTAGGACAAATCCACTCCACAAACGCCAATAAACCCACCACAGGTTTTCCATCCCGAGCTATAAAAAACAAACAGCAACGGCACAGAATACGTGCCTGTACTCGAGGCAGTGAGCAAATACATAAACTATTCTCCAAGACGATAACATTTGTGCGTCGCAGCCTCTGCTCGTAAAACATACGAGTTTTTGTAATAAATCTCGTCCGTTGTTGTTTTTCGTTTTGGGCACAGAAAGAACCTATGTGTGCTATAGGAGAATTTATACGATTGATTAGATTATGTGAAGTGATGCAAGAACGACCACAATATGAATTAAATGACAAAAAAAGACGTTGTGCGACAAACTGAAAACCGATTCCGTCTTTTAGGTCACGATTTAGTTAGTTACAAGCAACACTGACAGTTTAATTTACAACAATTTTAGAAGTTCTTGGCGCGTCAACAGGCATGGCAGTTGTCACTGCCATGCCTGTTCATATAGGTTATTTCCGATTATATAGGTGCCCCGCTCGATGTATTTCTTGAGTTTTTACTATTTATTACTTCGACTTCAACACAAAAATAAACATTTGTTATATGGGTTTAATATTATTTTCCTATAGCTACTTCCTTTTAGCTGGTGGTGCACGGAAACCTTTATTTTATCTTTTTTCAATTACATTGCATCCGTTTGCTTGGGTTCTTCAAAATTTTTCAAAATGGTTTTATTGACTGTGAAAGTCCGGGATGTCGAATTTCCGGTTGTTCTTTTTTATAGGACGCCTTCCTCAACCGGTTCATATGAAATTTTGTGAGCAGATTCGATAAATGTGTTTTTTTGTTGATTCAGTATTTGTTTTCTTTTTTTTAAAATACAGCTTAAGGGGGTTGAAATACTTATATATACCTATATATATATATATCAGTCACGAGGGCTTCAGCTCACAGAGCCACTAGTTATTATATCTCGAAATTATTAATATGTTTACTTTGATTAGAAGGTGGTACTATACATCTATCAGTCCAAAAACTCATATGAGTCGATATGATCGTGAATATCGACTCAAGCTACAATATTGTTAATCTTATGAATTTCATATACTATAGATAGGACGTATTATTATATTTTACCAAAACAAGAGCACTTTAACTTACAGGGTTGCGTTATTTATTGTGGTTTGTCGGTGAACGTTCACGAGCTTAATGGAAATAGAATCAATAAATATAAGATAGAATAAATATTTACTTATGGTATTTTCGCCTTTAGACACGTTTGTGACTTATCGCATGACGACGTCTATGCAGACTTTGAGATCAGAGCAGAAGCAGTAATGTAGTAGATCATATTTTTAACTTGAAGTATAATTAGGTACCTTTATTTAAAATATTACAAACTTACCTGAAAATAAAAATGTTTACACATGTTATGAAACTGGCCGCACTAAGCACGAACGTTTACTTGTGTTTACGTGTGAGTGGGCGAGTGCCACAATGGACTCCTTTAATTAAACTTAATATATATTTTAAATAAAATATTTTCTATGAACGGTCCAAGGAGAAACGAAAAGCCAAAAAAAAAAAATGTTTGCATTCTAGACCTCACCTCACCGCTTATACCGCTTAAACCGCTATATGAGCTTATCGAGTTAAGTTCAAATATCTCTAACGGTTTCAGTCAATTTATATAAAAAAACGACTACTTGTACCTAATATCGCAATAGCTAAATTAGTTAAAAGTCTGATATTTTGGTATATTTAAGAACCCAATTAACGAAAAAAAAACCAATTATTAATATAGTTTTGAATTCTTCACGTATAATGCTTGTCCTTAATAGATAGTAAGCCAGTTAGCTCGATCTGTAATTTTATTTTTCATGGTAAGATAAAGAAAAAGATAGAGATAGAGATAGAGATAGAGATAGAGATAGAGATAGAGATAGAGATAGAGATAGAGATAGAGATAGAGATAGAGATAGAGATAGAGATAGAGATAGAGATAGAGATAGAGATAGAGATAGAGATAGAGATAGAGATAGAGATAGAGATAGAGATAGAGATAGAGATAGAGATAGAGATAGAGATAGAGATAGAGATAGAGATAGAGATAGAGATAGAGATAGAGATAGAGATAGAGATAGAGATAGAGATAGAGATAGAGATAGAGATAGAGATAGAGATAGAGATAGAGATAGAGATAGAGATAGAGATAGAGATAGAGATAGAGATAGAGATAGAGATAGAGATAGAGATAGAGATAGAGATAGAGATAGAGATAGAGATAGAGATAGAGATAGAGATAGAGATAGAGATAGAGATAGAGATAGAGATAGAGATAGAGATAGAGATAGAGATAGAGATAGAGATAGAGATAGAGATAGAGATAGAGATAGAGATAGAGATAGAGATAGAGATAGAGATAGAGATAGAGATAGAGATAGAGATAGAGATAGAGATAGAGATAGAGATAGAGATAGAGATAGAGATAGAGATAGAGATAGAGATAGAGATAGAGATAGAGATAGAGATAGAGATAGAGATAGAGATAGAGATAGAGATAGAGATAGAGATAGAGATAGAGATAGAGATAGAGATAGAGATAGAGATAGAGATAGAGATAGAGATAGAGATAGAGATAGAGATAGAGATAGAGATAGAGATAGAGATAGAGATAGAGATAGAGATAGAGATAGAGATAGAGATAGAGATAGAGATAGAGATAGAGATAGAGATAGAGATAGAGATAGAGATAGAGATAGAGATAGAGATAGAGATAGAGATAGAGATAGAGATAGAGATAGAGATAGAGATAGAGATAGAGATAGAGATAGAGATAGAGATAGAGATAGAGATAGAGATAGAGATAGAGATAGAGATAGAGATAGAGATAGAGATAGAGATAGAGATAGAGATAGAGATAGAGATAGAGATAGAGATAGAGATAGAGATAGAGATAGAGATAGAGATAGAGATAGAGATAGAGATAGAGATAGAGATAGAGATAGAGATAGAGATAGAGATAGAGATAGAGATAGAGATAGAGATAGAGATAGAGATAGAGATAGAGATAGAGATAAAGATAAAGATAAAGATAAAGATAAAGATAAAGATAAAGATAAAGATAAAGATAAAGATAAAGATAAAGATAAAGATAAAGATAAAGATAAAGATAAAGATAAAGATAAAGATAAAGATAAAGATAAAGATAAAGATAAAGATAAAGATAAAGATAAAGATAAAGATAAAGATAAAGATAAAGATAAAGATAAAGATAAAGATAAAGATAAAGATAAAGATAAAGATAAAGATAAAGATAAAGATAAAGATAAAGATAAAGATAAAGATAAAGATAAAGATAAAGATAAAGATAAAGATAAAGATAAAGATAAAGATAAAGATAAAGATAAAGATAAAGATAAAGATAAAGATAAAGATAAAGATAAAGATAAAGATAAAGATAAAGATAAAGATAAAGATAAAGATAAAGATAAAGATAAAGATAAAGATAAAGATAAAGATAAAGATAAAGATAAAGATAAAGATAAAGATAAAGATAAAGATAAAGATAAAGATAAAGATAAAGATAAAGATAAAGATAAAGATAAAGATAAAGATAAAGATAAAGATAAAGATAAAGATAAAGATAAAGATAAAGATAAAGATAAAGATAAAGATAAAGATAAAGATAAAGATAAAGATAAAGATAAAGATAAAGATAAAGATAAAGATAAAGATAAAGATAAAGATAAAGATAAAGATAAAGATAAAGATAAAGATAAAGATAAAGATAAAGATAAAGATAAAGATAAAGATAAAGATAAAGATAAAGATAATTTATTGGCCACAACATAACAATCGTTACAGGCAGGTCAACTTTTACAATTTGTAATCACACATTAAACACCTTAACTTAATAAAACTATATAACTTAACACTATAAAAAGGGTTAATTTGGAAAAAAGTCTTTACCGTTTGCTTAAATTCATCAAAATTTAATTTAGTGATACTAATTGACAACTTATCGTACATCAAAAGTTTAATGCAACGGCCCTGATTTCGGACTTTCGCTAGCCTAGTTTGTGGTATAACTAAATTTTCATTACGACGTAGATAGTATGGAATTACATCCTTCTTTCTTAGTATTTTTTTCCTATCTCTATGTATTTCTAATAAGCTATCTTAAATATAAAGTGAAATCACAGTCATTATTTTGTTTTGTTTGAAGTATTTTCTTGCAGAGCTTCGTTTTTGTAAAGCATTTATTAATCTGATTGACTTTTTTTGACATTTTAAAACCTTTTTAATGTTCGACGCATTACCCCAAATAGTAACGGCGTAGCTTATTTAGAATGTATGTAGGCATAATGCACAGATGTGTTTTTTTGTTTATTAATGGCTTAAGTTTGAATAATGCATAATTTGTACTGGACATTTTCTTGCAAATTTTGTCGATATGTGCAGAGTGACTAACTGTATTGTCAATAGTATAACCTAAAAATATATTTTCTTTCCTTGTCAAGTTACCGTCAATACCTAGTTTTGATTGATACTTCATTACAATACTTTTATTAGAGTTAAGAATAATACCATTTGCATTAAACCAGTCCTCATGTTTTTTCCATTACACGGTTTAATTTTATTTCTAATGTTAGCTTACTTTTATCCCTTATCCCAACAAGGGTATCATCTGCAAATAAACTTAAATACACCCAATCTGGCAGAGATCTTGCAAGGTCATTGATATATATTAAGAACAACACTGGCCCCAGGATTGACACTTGTGGTACTCCTATCGTCACGGTACCAGGTGAAGAAATGTTTTCATTGACATAAACTACTTGATTACGATTGTCTAGGTAAGTTTTCATCATATTCAGTTCCTTTAAATCCAGAAAACTTAAGCTTTAGCATCAGTATTTCATGCCGTAAACAAACAAAAGCCTTAGACAAGTCGCAAAAAATGCTTGCACATATATGCGAGGTGTCTAAAGAGTCAAGAATAAAATAAATTATTTTCCTTATAGCCATTTCAGTAGATCGGCCTTTCCTGAATCCAAATTGTGCTAAATTAAATAAGTTGTTATTCTCAAAGTACTTAACTATTCTACATTTTACAGCTGTTTCTAATATTTTGGATAAAGTTGGCAATATACAAACTGGTCTATAATTATTGAGATCTGAGCTATCCCCTTTCTTAAAAAGTGGTATAACTCTACCCGGTTTTAGTACGTCGGGAAATATACCGCACTCCAAACAAAAATTCATAATAATAAATGTCAATTCAAATAAGTTGTCATTATTGAGAATTATATTTCTTAACGTCCTTGTGCTCATTCCGTAAAAGTGAAGATTTTTGCTTTAGTTAATTAATAATCATTCTTAATTCTCTATATTCTAATCGGTAAAATTCAATACATGTTACGGGTTTATTTACATTATCTAGATATTTCAAACAGTTTTCGTAATTATTTTTTAAATTACTAGTCAAATTATTGGCAATATTGCGAAAGAAGTCATTAAACAGTATTGGAATATTTAGAGGATCTGTAATAATTTCCCCACTGTTATTTTTGACTGATTCTATGCAAGATTTTGTTTCCTGTTTTTTATTCTATCCAACTTGTTCTTTAATGATATTCCATGACTCCCTGATTTTGTTTTTAGAATTTTGTATACGGTATCGGTACGGCAACTTCTTTGCTGTAAACATTGTCTTACGCAATACTTTTTTATATTTTTTATTTTAATTTTTATTTCTTCGCTGGGGTCATGATCTTGTAATATCTCCATTTTAATTATTTTTTTCTTGGAAATTTCTATACCTGGGGTAGTATATTTTTTGTCTTTTGAATGTACTTGTTTAGTCCGTTTAGGAAAGGCAATATTATAAAAATGGTTCAATGCGTCTTGGAAAATACTCATTCTAGTGTTTACGTCCGCAGTCATTAAAATGTCTGATTTTAATTTAGTATAATTTTTGTCAAATAAGTAATTAAAATAATTAAAATTATTTATTGGAAAAGATCTGGCTACATATGTTTTTCTTTTGTTATTATTTCTATGATGCAATAATTCTAATTTTATAACATTGTGATCTGAAAGCTTATAACCTAAAACAGAGCATTTGTATTCCTTAAAATTCACTATAAAATTGTCTATACAAGTGGAACTAGTTACGTTTTTTATCGTTGTTTGGATTCTAGTGGGCTCATTTAAGACCCATTTGCATTTAAAATTACTAAGAATGCCTTCAAGTTTTTTAACATTTTTATCAATTTTTTAATATTCAGATGTCCTGCTATTACAATATGTTTGTTTTCTATACTAAGTTTTCGTAGGAGTTTCCTTAATATAGTGAAGAATAGATCAATATCATAATTTGGTCTATATAAAACTATAACTACTGTTTTGAACGCTTTTAATTCTATTGCCGCTAATTCACAATTAATTTCAAACGTTAGTTTATTCAAGTCATTTCTTATTTTATAATCTAAGTTATTTTTAACATAAATTACTGTTTCCCGTGTTCAAACATTACTCTATTAAAATAAGTAGCAAGCGTGTAATTTTCAATACTCATCGCATGTTTCAGATGATTTTTACCCCACGTCTCTGTCAAGCACAGTACGTCACAGTTTTGTTCATTGGCTAAGTTTTCGATTTCTAAATATTTATTGTGCATGCTTCTAACGTTGGCGTGGAGGATTATGGTTCCGGTATCAGAACCTGTGCTTTTTGAAAATTTGGGTCTTGATTTCGTGTGGCAGTAATTAATTCCTGTTGGCATTTGATAAAACGTAGAGAAGATGAACCTTGGAATCTGCGGTTCAAGCATGCTATTACATTTCCAGTAACGAGGTTTTTAATTGATATGTAGTTATTATACTTAACATATTTATCCATCATATTTGGGTCTAGATATTTGACATTTTCATTTTCCTGAGACATATTTGCTATCAAATCATTGGTATGGTGAATATCATGATCATGCCTACCATTATAACGTAGACCTGTGATTATGACATTAAATTGTCTACCTGGTTTTCTTATAATAGTACTTAACCTTTAACTGGTGACGTCGGGCCTCACAGGCCCGGCGGCATTAACGAAACTTTATTTAACCCCCTTCCCCGCGCGTCTCGGGTTTGTTCGTCTCTGTAGCTTCGAATTTAGTTACGCCCACGCCGTGGACAAGGATAGTTGTGACGGCGGGAGACAAATTGGTAAGTTACACGGATTTAAAGTTTGACCGAGGCCTCTCAGGCCCTACGTCACCTGTTACGTTACTTTTTTTCCTATCTTTGCTTAATTGTTTTTTCTGCTTTTTATAGCGTGTTCCTGCAATTGAACACGATGGGTGATACAGAACCATCTGGAATACGGCGTAGAGTGCTAGAACAGAGAATTTCAGTGCCAAGTACCAGCAGACAAGTTTTAACAGGATCAAGTTCTATCGTTTAAAATTTGAGGATTTTCACTAAAATGTTGAAGAAAAACGGTGTAATTTCGAAACTATTATACTAATTAAATTTCTTTTAGGCAGGTCGTGTAGGGGGGACGGAGCTGCGTCTTGAATGGTATCACACACCCAGACGGACTGTAGGGGAATCTAAGGAAAAAGTTTCCAAGTCGAAAATTTGAAATTTTCTGATAGATTTTACTAAATTGTCTATAAATTTTCCCTATTAAATATTATTCGCTTTTTATTATTTAGTTGTGTTTGGGACGTGAAGCCGCTTCTAAATAGGTATGACACACCTATATTGGGGAACGTTTTGAAGAAGATATATCTACTATGAATTTTGGGTATGTGACGGCTTATGAAGACTTTTTAACCGACTTCCAAAAAAGGAGGAGGTTCTCAATTCGTCTGTATTTTTTACATACAAAATGTACTATAATGACAAAAATCATTTTACAAATGTGTTTCGTGTAAAAAGCATGTATGCCTGCAGTGCGCCAAACAGTGGTGTCCTGAGTGCCAATGAAAATTATTAAAGTTTACTTATTGTCAGTTCTGTTATAACATACGTTTTTAAAGATTTATGTTTGTTTATAAGTTGATTTGAGTCTAAACTAAGATAAAAAATAATGTTACATAAAAAAAGTTGATTTTTGTGTTTTTAGGCTTAAATGTTGATCTCATGTCGTTTTTGACGGATATAATACGAGAAAATTTTATGATTATGTGTTCCTTAATAAAAATAATACTTTTAAAAAACAAAGTTATTTTATTTCATCCATAAATATTGAATTAAACAGAAAATCAATTCATAGTTAGGCTACAATATTTTAATTTTTGTAAAATCGCATAGATTCGACTCAGGCCTGTCAGGCCTCACGTCACCACTTATGTTACACAAACACTACGTCACCAGTCAAAGGTTAATAGCTTAACATATTTTTGTTTGTCCAAGTACAGAGAATTGTCATATTTTGTAAGTAGTATTGCCATAGTATCATTTTCGCCTAAGTGTTTCGCTTCCCCTTCAAGGTTTTCTAAGATTTTTTGAAATCCTGCGTCTGGTTTGCATTTGTTTAACACTTGGCAATCTGTTTTTTCGATAATCTTTTTCGCTATTCCCTGGCCTACAGTTAGCTTCATCTAATTCTAATGACCGTCCTTGTAGAAAAGGTTTATTTACTTTATTTTCGGAGTTGTCTTTCTTAGGAAACGAGAATGAACTTCGCCGTTTAGGTGTACTCATTGCTTCTGTGAATAGCTTCTTCCACTTAGTAGTTAACGTGTCTTTTTTCACAATTTGTTTTTTTTAAATCCGAATTTTCCATATTTAAATTTTCAATTTCAGTATGTGCTTTCTCTAACTCTAATTTTAAATGTGTTATTTCTTTTATGTACTCGTCTTTCCCTTCATTTTGTAGTGTGGCCTACTCCCACATAATAACGTGCCGTTATTTAATACAAACTTATTAAATATATATAACTTCACACTCACAGTCATAACATTCAATAATAAACACCACTATCTATATTATATTATTTATATTGTATACACAGTTCCTAATATTTATATATGTACAAGTAATATTTATAATTAATTCAATTAATATTCTACACTTAATTATTATACATTCATTACAATAACACAAACATAATACTGACGAATAAATGCCGTGCCAACAGCGGACGGTACATTGGAGCCGCGCGCCGCTCGGTGATAACGGGATCTCATACTCGTATAGATATAAGTACATCGGCGCGCGAGCAGCTCAACGCCGCCGCCCGGCCGCCGGCCGATCTAACGTCAGTCCGTAACAAACGCTTACGCGACGCGGAGCCCACGACGCTCTATGCAATTTCAACCTCATGCGCTTTGTTTACTTTTTACGTCTTCATTTTATAACTGTCATTCTTATTTCATTTCTGTGCTTAATCACTGCTTACATCGCCTTCTTATATAAAATAAATGTGGACTGTGTATTGGTGTCAATAAACATTAGTTGTGAAGTGTACGGATTTATTTCTTTGGACTATCACCACCACCTCAACTGGTAACTACTACACCCCCATCTTCCACAACTGGTGACCTCAACTGAAACGCCGTAAGATTACCTAAGCCATATATTTTATGAAAATGAGTGACAGTTCAGACGACACAGTAAACTCACAAAATGGCGCTGCAGCCGCACCTCGCCGCTGTCGTCGATCGGCTGAGCGCGTTTCCACTGCACCATCCGAGATTTGTAGGGTCGGTGTACGAGTACCACCTTTTTGGCCTGAAGAGCCAGAAATATGGTTTGCGCAGATAGAAGGACGATTTGCGATCACAGGCATTACATCTGACGCGACAAAAGTTAATTACGTCATTCGACACCTGGACCCGCAGTACAGCAAGGAAGTTAAAGACATAATCATATCTCCGCCTGAAAACAACAGGTATGACAAATTAAAGTCAGAGCTGATTAAACGGCTTTCTGCCTCAAAGGAGAAGAAGGTTCACCAGCTCCTCATGCACGAAGATCTTGGGGATAGGAAACCTTCACAATTTCTGAGGCACCTTCAAAGCCTGGCCGGTTCCAACGTACCTGAAGATTTTCTGAGGACTATATGGAGCAGCCGTCTACCTAGCAACATCCAAACCCTGTTAGCCTCTCAACCCCAAAGCAGTCTTGAAACTTTGGCTGATCTGGCAGACCGTGTTCAGGACATCGTGATGCCCGCACGACATGTTGCATCTACTTCATCATCAGCACCAGGTTCCGTCATCGACTCCATGGCTAGCGAGATTGCAGAACTGAAACGAGCCGTGAAGACCCTGACACTGCAGCTAGGAAGACAGCCCCGTGCTCAGAACCGCTCCAAGCATAACACCAGCACTGGACGCAGTCGTTCTACATCCCGCTCAAACTCAGCGTACCGCAAGTATCCACTCTGCTGGTACCATTCTAAGTATGGTGCTAAGGCCGCTAAATGTCAAAAGCCTTGCGATTTTGGCACAGCGGGAAACGCACAGGGCGGTCGATAATGGCGACGTCTGATTGCCCTCTCTCCACTGGTCGCCTTTTCGTCACCGACTGCAGCTCGAAGGTACCATTCCTTGTGGACACCGGAAGCGATCTCTGCGTTTTCCCTCGAACTGCGCTTCGTGAACGACGAGAGAAGACAACCTACCAGCTGTCAGCCGCCAACGGAAGCGCCATTAATACTTTTGGTTACATTCAGCTTAATCTGAATATTGGCCTCAGGCGTAATTTCCCTTGGAATTTTGTAGTTGCAGATGTAACCAAAGCTATTATTGGCGTCGACTTTCTAAATTTCTATAATTTAACCGTCGATATTCGTAACCGCCGCTTAATAGATAATACCACATCATTGTCAGCTACAGCTCTTATTGATAACAATATAGACACTGTTTTGTCTGTTAAGGTTTTGACTGGAGATACACAATATCACGCGATTTTGAATGAGTTCCCCGAAATCTTGCGACCAGCTGGCACACCACGCGTTATCAAACATAACACTAAACATCATATTCGTACCACACCTGGCCCGCCAGTTTCTTCTGCCCCTCGTAGGTTAGCTCCTGATAAGCTGAAAATCGCGCGAGATGAGTTCCAGCTTATGTTGGATAATGGTACTGCACGTCCATCGGATAGTCCCTGGTCTTCGCCTCTTCATTTAGCGCCGAAGAAGGACAACGGCTGGCGCCCTTGCGGAGACTACCGTCAGCTCAACGCTCGGACCATTCCGGACCGCTATCCGATTCGTCATATCCATGACTTCACGCAGAACATTTCTGGTTGCAAGGTCTTCAGTACCATCGACCTGGTGAAGGCTTTTAACCAGATTCCAGTCTGCGAGGAGGATATCCCCAAAACTTCGATCACCACACCGTTTGGAATGTTTGATTTTCCATTTATGACATTTGGATTAAGAAATGCAGCTCAAACGTTCCAACGGTTTGTGGATGAGATGATGCGCGGCCTGGACTTCACCTATTGCTATTTGGATGACTTCCTGGTCTTCAGCAGGGATGAACAGGAACACAAAAACCACCTACGGCAAGTTTTTGAAAGACTTCGTACCTATGGCATGGTTATCAATGTCTCCAAATGTGTTTTCGGTGCTCCGGAAATAACCTTCCTTGGTTATTCAATATCTGAGAGCGGAACCAAACCTTTGGACGATAAGGTACAAGCCATACGTGATTTTCCCCCACCTAAGGATGTAAGGACCCTCAGGCGATTTTTGGGCATGGCCAACTTTTATAGGCGATTTTTGCCGAATGCCGCTCAAATACAAGCGCCTCTCAACGCCTTACTTGTGGGGGGTGTCAAAGGCTCCACACCAATCCATCTCACCGAAAATGCTCTGAAGGCTTTCCATGAGACCAAGGAAAGCCTCTCCAATGCAGCTCTTCTGGCACATCCAGATTGCCATTCCAAGCTTGCATTGGTTACAGACGCATCGGACGTGGCCATTGGCGCTGTCTTACAACAGCTCAAAAATGATGTGTGGCAGCCACTAGCTTTCTTTTCGCGAAAACTTAGCCCGAGCCAACAAAAGTACTCACCGTATGATCGCGAACTTTTGGCGATCTACGAAAGTATCAAGTACTTCAGGCACATGGTGGAAGCGAGGCACTTTACTGTCTATACCGACCACAAACCTCTATGCTATGCATTCCACGAGAGGAAGCATACCTGTTCGCCTAGACAGTTCAGGCACTTGGACTTTATAGCCCAGTTCACGACCGACTTGAAGCACATTTCCGGCAAAGACAATGTCGTAGCCGACACTTTAAGTCGCATCGATGAACTGGAAGCTCCAATATGCCTAGCCAAGCTTGCCAATAGCCAGGAAAGTGACACAGAACTTGCTCAATATTTGGCAGATGGATCCTCTCTTCGTCTCAAAATGATGGAATATCCTGGGTGTCGCATACCTTTGTTCTGTGACATCAGCACACCAACACCCAGGCCTTTCGTCACAAGAGAGTTCCGAAAGCAAGTATTTAAAAGCATGCACTCACTTAGTCATCCCGGTGCTTCCGCGTCAGCCAAATTGGTTGCCGCGAGATTTGTATGGCCCGGAATTAGAAAAGACTGTCGTGAGTGGGCACGTACTTGCCTGGCATGCCAACGCGCAAAAGTGATTCGTCATGTGTCCGCCCCTTTAGGCACTTTCGAATTACCACGTGAACGTTTTAAAAAAGTCCACATAGACCTGATTGGCCCTCTTCCCATTTCGCAGGGATACAGGTACTGCCTAACGGCCATAGACCGATTTACTCGGTGGCCGGAAGCCATACCCATTCCCGACATCACTGCGGAAACGGTGGCGAAAGCCTTAATTTCTGGCTGGATTTCCAGATATGGTTGCCCTACAGATATTGTGACAGACCGCGGTCGTCAATTTGAGTCCGCACTGTTCCAATATCTGGCAAAAACTATCGGGTTCCAGCACAGAAGAACCACCGCTTATCATCCGGCATGTAATGGCTTGGTGGAAAGATTTCACCGCCAACTCAAATGCTCTATTACATGCCACGCCGATCAAAACTGGACTGAGGTATTGCCTCTAGTGTTACTAGGCATTCGTAGTGCCTATAAAGAAGACCTACAAAGTTCTTCGGCGGAGCTGTTGTATGGCGAGCCTCTGAGACTTCCTGGAGAGTTTTTCGATCCAAGCGTGCCATGTACATCTGACATGTCAGATTTTACTGCGCGTCTACGCTCATTTTCCGAAAAACTCAAACCAATCCCAGCGTCTCGCCATAGCAACCAAAAAGTATTTGTGTTCAAGGAGCTCTCTACTGCCGAACACGTCTTCCTTCGTGAAGATGCTTCGCGTGCCACATTTCAACCCGCCTACACAGGTCCATATAAAGTACTTGAGAGACGAGATAAATATTTCAAGCTCCTAATCAAAGGAAAGCCTGTAACTGTCTCTCTGGACCGACTAAAACCTGCGTACATATTATCCGACGCCAGGGAATTGTCCGGCGAAACATTTCAGTATCCGCCGATCGAACACTGTACAAATAATACACCAGACCTAACACCTGACGATGTTACTACACAGGCACGTAAAACCACACGTTCTGGACGAATAGTCCGCTTACCAGATTTTTATTGCCCCTAACCAGGTCTCTGGGGGGGAGTGATGTGGCCTACTCCCACATAATAACGTGCCGTTATTTAATACAAACTTATTAAATATATATAACTTCACACTCACAGTCATAACATTCAATAATAAACACCACTATCTATATTATATTATTTATATTGTATACACAGTTCCTAATATTTATATATGTACAAGTAATATTTATAATTAATTCAATTAATATTCTACACTTAATTATTATACATTCATTACAATAACACAAACATAATACTGACGAATAAATGCCGTGCCAACAGCGGACGGTACATTGGAGCCGCGCGCCGCTCGGTGATAACGGGATCTCATACTCGTATAGATATAAGTACATCGGCGCGCGAGCAGCTCAACGCCGCCGCCCGGCCGCCGGCCGATCTAACGTCAGTCCGTAACAAACGCTTACGCGACGCGGAGCCCACGACGCTCTATGCAATTTCAACCTCATGCGCTTTGTTTACTTTTTACGTCTTCATTTTATAACTGTCATTCTTATTTCATTTCTGTGCTTAATCACTGCTTACATCGCCTTCTTATATAAAATAAATGTGGACTGTGTATTGGTGTCAATAAACATTAGTTGTGAAGTGTACGGATTTATTTCTTTGGACTATCACCACCACCTCAACTGGTAACTACTACACCCCCATCTTCCACAGTAGTAAAGACATGTCCGGTAAACTATGAGAATAATCTTCAGAACTGGTGGATTCGCTTTCCTCCGATTTGTGTAACAGTGTATTCGGGATTGTTTTGGACATTGCTTTTCTTCTTGTAACGTTAGACGAGGGAGTGCATGTGCTCGTACTTGCGACTGGTAATTTTTCTTTGTTATTATAGCAAGTGCAGCATTTCCAGTTGTCTTTTTTAGATTTTTCCATAATGTAAAATCTGGTACTCGACACTTGTGCACAATTTGTATCGTGTACATTGTTGCAAACTGAGCAGCAAAGCAATTCCCTATTTTTATAGTTTTTTTGCATTTATAGCAGATTTTCTTGGAATTCGTTTTATTATCCATTTCTTTAAAAATTTATCAGATATTAGGATATAAACGACAAAATACAACTAAAAACTCCGTCTATACCAGATGCATTTTGACAAAAATGACAAACTGCACTGCGACCATGAGAAATACAGTTGTTAAATCTCATGTGCCTTTTTAAATTATTTACTAATGTATTTTCTTAATTATTTACTATTGTAATTTCTTAATTATTTACTATTGTAATTTCTTCATTACTTACTATTGTAATTTCTTCATTACTTACTGTCTCTCAAGAATTGCTGTCTCACCAAACTTTTTTTTTTTTTTTTTTTTTTATACTGAACTGGGTAGCACTTGACCACTATCTTACCTGATGTTAAGTGATGATGCGGTCGATGATGGAGCGCGCTTACCCAGAAGATACCTGTTCACTCGCGTTTTGAAGACCCCCATATTGTACTTAACCGGAAACACAGACTCAGGCAGGGTATTCCATTCCCTAGCGGTTCGTATAATGAACGAAGAAGCAAATCGCTTTGTTCGGGTAAATGGAAGATCTACCATATAGCGGTGGCGCTTTGGAGTATCCCTGGATGTTCGGTTAAAGAATGGGGATGGCGGAATCAAATCATGTAGTTCTGTGGCACACTCCCCGAAATGTATCCGATAAAAAACCGATAAGCAAGCGACTTTGCGGCGATGCTCGAGACTTTGGAGTCTCTTGCTTACAAGTTCGTCGTCGTCAATGAGTCTCTTGGCTCTCCTCTCAATAGCTTCCAGTGTCTCCAGCTGGTATTTGGCAGAACCATCCCAAAGGTGAGAACAGTACTCCATACACGACCGGACTTGCGCTTGATAAAGATTCAGCAACTGTCCCGGTGTGAAGTATTGTCTCACCTTAGCCAAAACACCAAGCTTTTTTGAGGCTAGCTGGGCTTTAGACTCAATATAGGAGCCGAAATTGAGAGTCGGTGTTAATGAGATGCCAAGAAGCTCGAGATGGTTACTTATCGGCACGGACACATCCCTGAAAGTAGGAGCCAGCTGAAAAGGGCTCCGTTTGGCGGAGAAAAGACACGCCTGGGTTTTAGCTGCATTGAACTTAACCAGATTGGCATCGCCCCAATCGGAGATTGCCTTCAGAGAAAAGTTCAAGCGCTGAACCATCGCTTCCCTATGAGACTGGATTTGTAATGCACTGGTTCGTGCGTTAGATGTATAACTCTCCACAACGGTGCTGTCGTCTGCGTACCCAAAAATACCGGGCTTAAGCAGATCATTAATATGCAGCAGAAAAAGCGTTGCAGAGAGTACTGATCCTTGAGGGACTCCGGCGTTTATAGCCAATTGGTCGGAAGAACAGCCATCGATGACCACTCGAATCGACCGATCCCTCAAAAAATCTGAAATCCAAACACATAAACCAGTGGGAAGGCCGTATGAAGGAAGCTTGCTAATAAGGCTATCGTGCCAAACCCTGTCAAAAGCCTTCGAGATATCGAGAGAGACAGCAAGCGCCTCTCCGTGGTTCTCGATGGCTTCGCTCAAGATGTGAGTGGCATACACTAGAAGATCCCCAGTAGACCGGTTTCGGCGAAACCCGTATTGTCGGTCACTGAGGAGATCATTCACTTCTAGGTATGCCAGGAGCCTGTGGTTCAGTACACGTTCCATCGTCTTACAGAGTATGGAAGTGACTGAAATAGGCCTGTAATTGGCAGGGTCTGCGCGACTACACTTTTTGGGCACGGGCTGCACGTTCGCAAGCTTCCAGGACTTAGGCACTTGACCAGTCGTCATAGACAAGCGAAAGAGGCGAGTCAATATTGGAGTCAACTCAGGCGCACACATCCTCCAGACTATAGCTGGTATACCGTCTGGACCACTAGCTTTGTTCACGTCCAGATCGCGCAACGCTTTGCGTACTTCAGACTGTCGAATGCGGATTTCTGACATTGACGTCCCGCAGTTTGGCAGGCTAGAAGGAACAGCATTGCCAGTATCTAAACGTGAAGACTCTGCAAACAGAGAGGCAAATAAATTTGCTTTCTCTTCGGCAGTGTGCGCTAGTGAGCCGTTAGGTTTCAGCAGTGGAGGCAGTGAGGGACGGCAGAAGTTCTCTTCGATCGACTTTGCCAGGGACCAGAACGCTTTGCTACCCGAGGGGTAAGAAGCAAGTTTGTTCCCTGTTCGGCGTATGTGGTCGAAGCGAGCCTTCTTGAGAGCCTTTTTGCAGAACTTGGCGGCTAGGTTAAATGCCTTCTTCTTTTCACGTACATCTCTAGATTTGCGGGTTCGAGCATCAGCCCAGGCTAAATAGGCCTCATGTTTTGACGCTTCTGCATCTCCACATGTAGCATTAAACCATGGGCGAGCTTTGCTGGACATCGGGACGTCAGAAAATGGTATGAAGTATTCCATACCCTGACGTAACACCTCAGTCACAGCATCCGCGCAAGTTGAGGGATCGCTCGAAGAAAAACAAACCTGCCGCCAAGGGTAAGACGCGAAAAAATAACGCATCTCATCCCAATCTGCTGACCTGTATCGCCACACCCGCCGGATGCCTCTTGGACTGGGATCGGGCGGGGAGTACACTGATACAGACTTCACCAGACAGTGGTCGGAGCTACCTAAGGGCGATGAAACCGACACCAAGTAGCGGTCTGGATCTGTTGTCAGCAGAAGGTCCAAGCAATTGGCTGTGTGGCCATCAACATCCGGTATCCTTGTGGCTCCTTGGACCAGCTGAGTGAGGTTTAGCGTCAAAGCAAGCTTGCGCATCTCTCGACCAGCGTGGTCTGTGCTCTGGTATGGGTATAGCCAGTCTTGATGGTGGGCGTTGAAGACCCCAGAAGCACTAATTGAGCAGAAGGATACCTCTGTTGGGCCACATCGGCCGCCTCACTAAGGTAATTTGCGAGCCTGGTTGTCTCCTCATCTCCGCTGTGCGAACGGTAGACACTAGCATAAAGAATTTTCTCCATGCCATTGTCCACCAGAACCCACATGACTGAAAATTTGGGGTCTTCAAGGTTGCGGAGACGCCGAAAGCAAATGTCATCGCGAGCATACATACAAACTCCCGCCTTAGCCTTGAAACTATGTTCAAGAACATAGCCAGGGTAGGCAAGGTATGTCGCATCAGCAGGACATTTGATCTGCGTCTCCGTGAGGAACAGAATATGCGGTCTTGCGGTCTCAAGATGGTGGTGGACCGGGTCGATATTGGAGTGCAAGCCTCGAATGTTTGAGAGGTGCACTTGGAGAGAGAGGACGTGCTTCCGCTGTTGGACCTTTATTCTGTTTCTCTTGTTCATTTAATGGGGAGTGAAGATAGGTAAAGGGAAACGGAAGTGGAAACGAGGCGCACATTACCAACCCGTGACACAAATTAGGCCTTTCCACCTAAAAGGAACCAATCCTGGAGACCGCGGGGACGCCCGAGCCCCCCCGGAGGTGTCCATCGGGTCCTCTCGTCTGGTCGCCAACCAGCACGATGGCGCACCTCCGGGATTTTTCGCAAGATGGCGGGGCAGCCTTTCATGAGTGGCTGGCTCACTACTTGGGCCCCCAACTATCTGCGGTCGGCCAGCGGAGAACCGTGCCTCGGATCCCGCTGCTCTCCAAGATTGGCTGCCAGGTAAATTGACCTTCAATGTGTCACGACTAGCTATAGTAATAAGCGCAACTGTTTCCGACCCGTTCCCCATAATGGCTTCACCAGACATCATGCCGTAACGCGATCGCATAGCGGCATGGCTTTGTCTGGTCGGTGGTAACACGCCGCGGCCTAAGCCTACCACCTGAAAAGTACTGCTCTTTTGGCGCCACCCAGGGGACACGTGTAGGACATCGAGGGCTAAATCCTACGGACGCGAGCAGTATAGTCCCCCAACGAACGCCAAATTGTCACGTGTTTCCCGCCGTGGCTGCGGTTTTTCTAGAGGGTTCCAGGGGAATTACCTTGAACTCTGTTTATGTAATAAAACTACTCGATCCGGTTCAACATAAGCCTTTTTATTACAAGTTCACATAGAATGGTTCAACAACATAAACCTTACCAAATGTTATTTTAAATTTTTAAATGTCTAAGTTGGATATTTATTACAAGTTCACATATAATGGTTCAACAACATAAACCTTACCAAGTGTTATTTTAAATTTTTAAATGTATAAGTCGGATATCCAACGGTTAGAAAAAATTAGAAGAGGAATTAAAAAAAACAAGAGTTAGGGACGGTAATAGTAGGTGACGTCTGGTCGAGTTAAACGCTTGCTTTTGAAGAAGTTACTTACAAGTTAAACTTAATTATAATAAGTGAGACGACAACTCAACGCTCACATAAAGTATTTAAGTAGGACGACTGCTCAACGCCTGGTTCAGCCTGGGCCTACCAGTTAGTTAAAGAAATTTAAACCCGACGCTCCAGTCTCGCTGCCATCCGGAATGGTAACTCCTAGGCCATCATCCGAGGTAGTCCAGAGGGAAGCCGGGGCCTTTCAAGTGATGAACCGGAAGTTTTTTTTTAGATAATGTATTCACGGATACATTTAAATTAAATTAGAATAAGGAATATATAAAAAAAAAAACCCTGAAACAAATCAATTGCTTCGATATAGACACAGTTTAAATTTGAAGGCGGAGGGACAAAACAGCTTGTATGGGTATATACCCAATCATCAAGTTTTTAGAAAATTGGAAAGTAATATAGGGGTAAATTTTATATCAAAACGACGGGAGAGGTCCGTACTTGAGGTTAGACAACATGAACCTAACAGAAGAATAATGACTTCAACTATTTTTCACAAGTTGTGGCAAAACTTAATTATTGAAACTGTTAAGTGCGTGGCGACAGAATAGCTAGTCAGGCGAGCATTTACAAAATGCCCTTCCAGCACGCTGTGAAGCTCAAGCCAACGCGCGTTGGGGATCGAACCATGGACCTGCGGCACGGCAGTCCACAGCTATTACCGCTTGGCTATCATTGCTTCTAATATGATTTACATTATTGTGTTCTTTCGTTACTTGCTGGGTTTTTTAAATTGTTATTGTGAGGGAATAAGCTTGAGGCCCACCTGATGTTAAGCTAACCTCTGCCTATAAAATATGCATTTCGTCACAAGTCTCGAATTGCACTGCGCCCATTACTTTGAGACATATTTGTTAAGTCTTATGTGCTTGTAATATCACTGGCTCTCAAGGACTGCTGCCGGATTTTCTACTTGAGGTTTGTTTGGGGAGGCCTTTGCCAATCCCCGTAGTCCCAAACTTTACCAAATATAGTTTGCAGAAATCTTATAGAACTAAATAAAAGAGGACAAACTCATGCCCATGAAGACTTTAGTAAACTAAAGACTTTTCTTCCCATAAGTTTTCCACATTTGGCCTTTCTTGTTCGCCGCTAACAAATGACCTTCCGCCTCGAGCGAGAGCCATCCTAAGTAAAAAGGTACCTTTTTATGCCCCTAGAGTCTCTCCACAGAACTATAAACTAAGGAATTAGACTAGTCAAGCTTCTAAGACAAATATAGCTAAGTAACGTTTCTGTGACAAAAAGAAAGATAAATTTTCACACTCATTCATTAAAAGTCGTGATACTTAATTTTTATTTAGTCGTAATAACCTTGAAACATTATAGATCGTTAACTAATTCTAAAGAATAGAAAACTTTTGGTATCTCATGAATATATACACAGCTGATCCTTCCTGGGAACTTCACTGGAATATGTTTAATACATAGTATCTATTATATAATAAAGATTGTCTCTATATCAGCTGTAGTTCTGCACAGCAATATACCATACGACATAATAAAAAAGCGAATAAACTGTTATATTAATTTAATTATATATTATGTAGCTTTCCGTAGCTGTTTTATACTCCATGTCTAAAACCGTGTTCGTTAGACGACAATAGGCTCACCAGAAGAAAGGTATGTAAGCTATCGATCGAATCTCATATACAAATTGTCTAATTATTCAAATTTCATTATATTAATTTAATGATTATTTTTATTTAATGTCATAATTTAGTCAACTTTGTAATGAAATTTGCATATTCATCGAAACATGGCTGTACTTTCCTAATTGTCATCATTGTTAACCTATGTTTTATGAAATAAATGAATATGAATATGCAGCAACCACCGATTGGGAAACTGCACTCAGTATAATTGAGATCAAAAATAAATATTTATTATTGTTCTCCATGATCTGTTCCGTGGGTCCGATAGCTCGTGGCTCTCTACTGTGTGGGCTACGGAGAGACTAAATTTACATAATGGATCGTAGAGCTCGTCTGATCTTAACTGGGAATTTTCTTTTGAAAACGTTTATAGGAATCGCTGGTTTCACATATTAAATTTCACTGTGGATCCAAATATGACAGTTTTGTTACATGGAAGTCTCTTTTTAAGTCGCTTTAGAATCAGAAAAATAGGCAAGTCATTTTACAATTAACTTGGTATTCATTTTAAAAGCATGATTGTATATGACCGATAACCTATACAGGGTTATTGGAAAATGCTAACAACCTCTTAGGGTTGCCTTCTGCTAGTCCTAACAAACATTTTGAGATTATTTTTTTTAATGTTTTTTTTGACGGTAAACGCCCGAAGACCACCTGATGTTAAAAGTCTCTTGTGCCTGTAATGTATCATTTCATATTTTTATTACTTTGCTCGATGTAAATATTCAAAACTGTATTCAAAGGTAACGGCGCGGTTTAGTGTTGCCGCGGTGGGTGCTCTTGGCTAGGAGTAGGCTTTAAAACACAAAAAAAAAATTTAAAAATAAACAATTAAAAACATTTTTTGTAAAAACAAAAAAAATCTCAAAATGTTTATTAGGACTAGCAGAAGTCAACTCTAAGAGGTTGTTAGCATTTTACCAATAACCCTGTATAAGATCAATGTGCATTATAAAGAATAGAAGTTTAGATAAAAAAAATAAAGGCGATAAAATCTGTCGCCAAGCACCTAACGGTGTGTTCCGTCAGCTGTCCTTGAGAGCCAGAATAATTACAGGCCCATGGAACTTAACAACCGTATGTCTCAATGTGATGGACGCAGTGCAATTCGTCACATGACGAAATGCATCTGTTATAGGCAGAGTATAATCCACTCAACATCAGGTGGGCCTCGTGCTTGTTCCGTCACAATAACATTTAAGAAAATGCCAATAGTATGAAATAAAATCAATTTATGTATTCGACCAATTATTAATTAAATCCCCTATTTAAATGCTAGCATATCATAAATTCAATAATGTGAAGTTAATATAATGTTAAGATTTGATGTGTTAATAGGTATATTTTTTTATGATAAATAAATTATTGTTCACTTTAAAAAAATTAGGAGTCTGTTAATATCACATTTATAAATTTATTAATATTGAACACAGGATTATTATGAAAAAATATTTGTGTTGTTTGCTTAAAATGTTGTACTTAAGTTAAAATACTGCTTATTCAAGGTAACGGTCATCTGTAAACTTTCGATAAAATTAGTTACCTACCATTAGTTTACCAGAGTTGTGATGTCTCTAAGGTATGTTAGTAGAGTGCTGTTGTTGAAGGTAACTAGACATAACCTAGAAGAGGATTATAGCAGCGGCAGCGATTCTTTACAGCCAGTATCATCGAGAACAGTTCCCACTACACACCATTAGATGGTAACAGCTTTCCTACAAACTTATAGTGAAAGTACATTTTTAAACACAAGCGAGATTCATTCATGCTAATATAAGCTACTGCAGTGAAGCTATATCTGAAATGACACCTCAAAGTGAAGTGGAACTATTTGAGAGTTGTAGCTAGCTAGACGGAGCATTCTGCAGCTGCAGTGCAGCGAGATTTATACCATGGACCTCTGGTACAGCAGCCAATAACCATTGTCACTGGGATATCACTGCTTTATGAATAATGCGTCATGAACCCATAAGATTTGTTCTATACCTCCCCATTACTTACCTTCATAATGGTTAATGCTCTGCGTGGACAGCACGTACTTCTTGTGAGCCCAGACGGAAGGGTTGCTGGTAAAGACGTAGATAAATGCCACCTTGTACAATATGTAATCCATCCATATCGCAATTCAAAAGCCAGTATGGCTTTGTTTCTTACCAGAGAAAGCCACTGGAAGCATGGACACATTAATCGCTACCGAGTCATTAGATTTCTAATTGAATGTCTCTATGGGTTATGGGAAGGACTTTAATTAAAAAAGATTTTCTTTGATTACATAATTTAAGGACTTCAACAGTTTTAGGACACAATTTTTTTATTGGATTGTTCCTCTGCCCACAAATGATGCATTTGGTCACAAGTGACAAACTGTGCTGCGGCCACCACCTTGAGATATACAGTTGTGAAGTCTCTTGTGCCTGTACGTTAATAGCTGTGTAGGACAGCTGCCGGATTGTTTGTTAGGTTTAGAACCTAGAGCGTTTAACCTGTCTTGTTCCTAATGTATCACTTAGTTAGCACTTCAACTGCGTCAATCTACTTCAGTTATTTTAACCGAAAAAATGTCTACTTTTCAAATCATAGTCGTTAAAGTAATTACTAACTTGGCCATGCCTAAAAACTAAACCGGTAAACATAACCATAGATAGGTGAGATATACATGGCAAGATGGTTATACGCTCCAACGAGGTTGGTTATCAGCATAAAATAACTAGCAAACTCGGTTAAAATAACCAATTTTAAATGTTTCACGGTAACGAACAGTTTGGTTTGCTCATATTTAACTAAGGTTTTTGGTTTTTTGAACCGCCGTTATGGTCAGTTCAACCATATATTTTCTCAGTGTAGGTTTTTTTATGCCTGATAGGTTAGCCTTTGGCCACCATCTCACCTGATGGTAACTGATGATGTGGTCGAGATGTTGTTCAGGCTAACCTAGAATTACTAGCTCTCAAGGACAACTGCCGGAACACACCGTTAAGTATTTGGTGACAGATTTTCTATTTGAGGGTGGTAGCTAGCCAGGCCGGCATTCGCAAAATGCCCTACCACCATGCTATAACGACTGCCATCCTAAGACAACAACCAGGACCGACGGCTTAAGGTGCTCTCCGAAGCAAGGAAGCGCTCAGTAGTAATGTCACCAGCGGTCATCCATCCACCTCATGACCGCGGCGGATGTTGCTTAACTTTGCTGATCGCTTCAGAATGGCTAAGCAAACTTCGCTACGAGCGCTTCACAAATAGTAGGCAATTATGTAAATATGATAATTTCTTTAGTATGAACATAAGTCCTTCACACACTCCTATTGGATGGTATGTAAGGTGCATAATGCCTCCAACCACAAAAAATGTGAGTGAGGTGTTGTTGCAAATCAACTGCACTAAATAGGCTCCTTAACATCACAACGCCCTCAATAGTCAAAATATCAACCATTTATTAAAATAAAAAAAATACCTCCAACGAGAGCATTCCCAAGAAGGTTTGCTTCAGTCGGGCGGCCAGCCATAAAACTGATGCCATGATTATGCCCAAGTATTTAAACTAAAAATATTTTTTTTATGTTCTTGCGTTGTCTTTTGTGTTGTTTGTGAGGTCACCCCATATTAGTGAAAGGAAGGTAAAAAGTTGATAAGATACAAATACGTTGCTGCAGTGACCATGTACTAGTTACACGTAATAATTTAATAATTGAAATGCAAGACGTGCACAAAGTACAAAGGCTGTTTACTTCGCGCGTAAGTTACATCAAAAAGACAGAGTGCTGGAAACTGAGTTTACTTAGCTAACTTTATTCCCTAGTATACTGCTTCACTAAGAGAGGGCGCTGTCTCATAAAATGTCCTAGCTTTAGTACCTCAGTACCTTGGGCTAGTGGAGATTCATTGCAAGAGGGTTGCTCGTGGATTACTTAAACTTGAGACTAGAGACAGAGTTATATGCTCAAGTGAATCTGTTACAAAGTGAATTAGATATTGTTTACGTAGAAAGATGTTAAAAACTGTTGCTTTTATGGTGTCAGCTTTTCTAGCAGCGGTTTTGATCAATAGATCAATGTTGGAAAAATGTATCTCCAACCAGCAAGCTGCAAATTGTACTAGTCAAAGAAATTGTATAAAAGGTATCGTTAACATGGTAGGCGACGGGAGGATCTGTTGGGTGCAAATGTCTAAAAGCTGTTAAAATTGATGTGTCCCCTCACTAACGTCATTTCTTACTGCTATCTCCACTTCTCTTGACATCTAAAGATATTTATTTGTTTATTTGCAGAAATAGGTACAACTACGGTCTTACATTATAAAATAAGTCTCTCTATATTCAATCAGAATCCTGATATGCAAATATTGGTTCAATATTTCATTATATAGTAAAACATACAATACATAATCATATTATCTATATCCCATAAAATTTAGTAGACGCAACAACGACATGACATTTTCTTAAGAAATTCATGGATTCTGTATTTTTTTTCTCTAGACTATAGGTGTTGCTCCATCCCCATACAATGAGAGGAAAAATAAGAGTTAGGAATCATTGCCATGTTAGCTCAGTCGATCAGAGCACGCTCTGGCTATAGGGGTCGATGACGCGGGTTTGAATCCCACACATGACTTTAATTTTTCCGAGTAAATCCTGCGCGTACATAACATTAAATTCTCGTAAATAGCAAACCATTGCACTCTTCATCACGAAGTCTGAGTATACAGGGCGTCCCACGGCGATGCCACATGGAGGGAAAGTATCTTGAATATTGTAGATGGAACACTTTACTGAAAGAAGACTTTATTTACTGCATTCAACTGCATTCATAGATATTTAAATAGTTATATGGTTGAACCGGGAATCGAACCCGTTACACGAGAAAAAAAAATACCCTGTAGTTTTATCATACCGATCGAAAGACTTCATCATAAGGATTATAATTTAAGTGCATGATAAAATGATAAAGAGATACGTAATAAGTAGGTCCTGAACTGCTGGATTCATTAGCTATACAGGACGTCCCACGGCGATGCCACATGGGGAGAAAGTACCTTAAATATTGTAGATGGAACATTTTACTGAAAGAAGACATATTTGAATTTAAAAAATAATTTGAACTGCATTCATGGATATTTAAATAATCAATCAATCAATCAATTTATTTCAGATAATTCACAATCCATAGATATTATATATATTACATTCGATCATTAATAAATGCTTAAATTAAAATTATATTATCATTAAAAAATCACTACGTAAGATGTCACAGATTAAATATATGTTATGTCTATTAAATTATCACAAGTACATTTATTAATGGCATAAATAAAATCACTATTATTCATTATTCAAATTACAATTGCATTAGTCAAGAAAAGAAAAAATTACATTAGTTTTTACATTACATTTATATATTATTACATTTATTGAGTCTATTATTATTACAGTTATCAGATTAAAAATATATCAAATTATTTTGCGTTACGACGCAGTGGCAGTACATGCATCTTAATGAAGTGTCTAACAAGAGGACCAACTACCCTATCAACTTCTTGCAGATAGCTGTTGCCACTGTCGCGCGTCCGCCGCATCAGTGAGGCCACTCTCTTACGCGTGCCTCAGCGATGCACATATGCAAATACATGGCTGAACCGGGAATCGAACCCGGTAAAAAAAAATTACCTATATTATTTGAATATTTAATTGTGTTAAACATGAATTAAAATTATACAAAATTGTAATCCTGAATAGCCGCGACAATCAATGTTATAATGCCATTTTACATATTATATTCTGAAATCAGGCCCTGGCTGAGGAACATGAAGAAATCATGCAGAGCTCAGATTATCATGGTCTGACTTCCACAAGTTATTTCATACTTTTCAATGTTAGAAATGGATTCCGTGTTTCTTAGAACATTGATTTTTACTATTTTAAGTGATACACTCAGCTAAGTTCTATTATCACCCACAATACTGGTCCCCATCAAAAATAGTTGCCATCACCATTATGTCATCCAGGTGTTGGCATTTTGACAATATTATTTAACTGAGTAAACGCTGTTTGATGTACAGTTTTGAAATTTTCACTACATATATGTTGGGATATAGTTTGTAACATTTTGGCGAAACTTAATAATATCAAGGGTCAGATGTAGCCCCCGACTTCAAAACTGGAGTGATTTTACTTTGTTTCATTAAGTCGGGGAAGTTTCCTTTATCAACACAAAGATAAAATATTGTTTTTAAATATGGTACAATAATGCAAATTATAGACTCTGCCACTTTAACTGACATACTCCATAAGTCTTCGGTACTCTTAGTGTTAAAACTTTTAAATGTCTTTATTATTTCAAATATTGTTCTGTGTCTGAAAGAAAATTGTGTATTAACAGAGTTATAGCATAAACTCTGTCAATTAAATCCGGGACAAGCATCCAATGACTAAGTGACTTCTAGGGGTAAGTTAGAAAAAAATGACAAATAAATTTGCCACTTGTACTGAATCAGATATTTGATTCTTATCAATATTTAAGACATATGTAGAATATAGCCAGATATGCTACATCAAAAGAGTCTAAAGATAGTGCAAGATTTTTTTCTACTAATTTGTGTGTAGAAGACAAAAAAGCTGGTAATGCCACACTAGAAATTTTGCGTATACCTATGCCCCCCAACCTCACAGGGAGGGAAGCTTGCACCCAAACCCTATTATCCATCTCAACATTCAAAACCGACACTAACGTATATTTTACTGTTACTTATTTTGTTTCATAAACCTATTTTGATCACTGAAAAGACTCACTCTTTGGAATCTCAAATAAGGTTTTGGGTTCGATCTCCGAAGAGACGACCTACTGAGATTTTCAAAGATAGCATTTTTTGTAAAGCAGTAGATTTTATAAGTCCGTATTGGAAAACCTATATTCATTGTCCTCCACATCAGAAGTTATTCCATTCCGTCAAACTGAAGCCTAACGCAAGAGGCAAAAATAAGAATGCTTTTCTAAAAAACAATATGTATTTTTTTTTCCCATTTCGCTGAAATGGGCCACATAACTCAGAAACAGGGGGATGACATAGACATCAAAACTTTACACAAGTGAAGTGAATGGCGCTCCCATTCTGATGGGCAGAGGCGTGCAGATGTGTTTATTATTAGCGTGCTATACCTATACATAACATACGAGTATCCAGAGTCTCTTGACACTGCGGCAGCAACTTCCCTTCGCTTTGTAAGGACATATTCAGCTATATTACAATTTATTATAGTAATCTACAGCAATCCGAAAATCAGTTGACATTACATTATTAAACGTGTTTCCGTGAATGACGATCGCGCAGGGATGCGATTGCATAAATAACGAGCGGAGCGGTGAATATGGAACAAAACCACGCGGGAACGACCTTATTTATCAAGTTATTATGGAATTTAAATCGTAATAAACTGAATCGGATTTACTTTTAGTTTACAGATTGATGAACTGTGTTTTAGAGTAAGTGCTCGTGCGGGTATGCTGTAATTAATAATATTATTAATTTATAATGATGATGCAATTACGTAACTGAGTAATGAATTATATGAACAATAACTTTATTTTATTATGAAAATCGAAAAACTCTGTAATGGACCTGCCTCGCTTTCAAGAAAATCAGCACCCCATGTATGGGGACTGTTAATGGTAATGTAGGTGCCAAACTTGCACTCGCATATAAAGCGAGGTCAAACTCACGCTTGGCCAGTTTTTGGAAATCGAATGTCTCGAGTACTTGAGTAGTATCCTGCATACATAGCAACATGCTCCAACAACGAGGATACACTGTAGTAAACAAACTTCTATAATATTGAATTCTCATAAAACAGTTGATTCATTGTAACGAGCCATAAGTGGAAACAACCTCGTGACCTACTTTAAAACAAACCGTATTTTCAGTGAATCATGGAAGAAATAATCCGGAATCACATCGTATTGCCTACCAAGTGCCTGGGGTTTTTATATTTATTTTATAAATTTACAGTGAATTGCCGTAAAACTGCAACGAATGCGTGCTTTACACGTCCTTTAATGATGCCCTTGTCCACATCGGATTGTCCACCTAAGTTGTTTTGCCACATCCTGGAACTTCATTTTTTCTGGTACTTCCCAGTGTTTCTAGAATGCTTCGATGTCATTAATTATTTAATTGTCATTAATGAACATTAGTTTAGCTTATTAGCTAATGTCGCTTTTGGTTTGAATTGGACCGTAAGTAATGTTAACAGTACGTCTGTCGTATCAAGAAATGTCAGTGTCACCTACCTAGCAAGGATAGTAGTTGGCACAAAAAAAGAAGACGAACAGATTATGTGCTTTCTTTCATTCAGCACATTCAACAGACAGGTTTAACGCAAGGGTAGGGGCTTCCTTGTCGAAGAAATATTCTCGGTGATCCGCTAGATGAGTAGGTGCTCAGTAGCAGATGCCCGAGACGAGACCCACCTCAACGCTCCGGGGCAGGCCATGATGTACTTTGCACTCGGGGAGCTGTGTCCGGAGGTGGACCCGGCGAAAGGCCGTAGTGTATGACCCAACCGGAGCAGACACCGACCGCAAGGGCAGCTGTCTTGGTGCAGGTGAGGGTATGCCGAAGTGCAGCCTCCTGACTCCGGAGTGGGCCCAGGCAACGAATGTCTGTATAGATATAGAGATGTAATTCAGTCTAGGTGATGGAACCCTGAAATGCACGAAGGCTAAGCAAGGCAATACGAGCAGAAGCCTTCGTGGATGTGACACGCCAGCAAACACAGGTTAGTCTGAAGAACTCAAAAGAAAGGAAAATTTATTGCCTGAAAGGCTTAAGTTGTTGCGTATACACAAGATGTTATGATGAGTTGAGGTTATATTGTTGAGGTTATATTGTCAAGGTTATATTGAAGGCCAAATACATGCTAATGTAATCAGATAGAAGAGCATATACACTAAAGCTACGTTATCCTACAATAGTGAGAAGATCACGAAGGTACATAACAAAATTTTGTAATGTAATTCGCCTAGCAGGCGTCATTGCAAACTTAACAATATTAAAATTATAAGGTTGCGTCATCATTTACAAGTTTAAAACCAATTGCAAAATTGGTCTTGTTTGTAGTACAACGCAAGTTGAACTATAGGTGTCGCTCCACCTCAATACGATGGTTGCACGAAGAACGAGAGCAAGAATTACAGTTATGAGTCATTGTGTCATGTTAGCTCAATTGCTTAGAGCATACCCCGGCTAAAGGGGTGGATGGACGCGGGTTCGAATCCCGCACATGACTATAATTTTTTCCCTCGTAAATTTGTAATTTTGTAAGAAATAGGGTATTCTGGAGCTCTGTTCAAATAAAATAAAAAAATAAAATTAATAAAACCTGTGTAACGTTCTATCGTCAGGGAATGAGTTTGGGAGCGCGATGAGTATACAGGATGTCCCAAGAAGTAGTGATATACTGAAGCTGGGAGGTAGAGAACCGAGAGGGCTATCTGAATCACCCCTATGTATGTAGTTCCGCGGTTTTTTGTATTTTCGGAGTTATGACTTTTTTTTTATTTTTCACCTATCGCCGAGTACGATGAGATTTTCATTTATGGTGACGTGTAAATGCCAAGAAAGATAAATTTACCCAGTATGATCACAACTTCAAGGGCCCTTAAAAAATAAAATCATATAAACAAAAAACCGTTTGGGTTTTAAAAACTTGCTCTATCTAGCTATCCTGAAAAATTCATTTTATTATTCGTAAGGCTTCAATCAAAAAATTTAAATCTAAATAAAATCAAAAAATTTAAAGACCGTTAACGCTTGAGAAAATTTTCACGTTGTTTGGTCTTAGTGAAAGCAAGTCACTTTTAAAATTTTCTACGCGTCAATCTGCCCCTGCTGTTAGAAGATGTGGACTTGGAGACACGCAAAAGCATAGTACTGCAGTGATGGTGAGAAACTATTTAAATCAAAGATACCCTGAAAGATGGATCAGTCGTTGCGGCCGGGGTGACGCCTGCCTTATAGCCTGGCCTCCACGGTCCCCCGTTTTTTGTTACGTTTTTTGTTTGGGGATACTACAAAGACCTCGTCTACTCGAGAGAATGCCGCGAAAATTTGGCAAGTTAACCCGGAAATTGAGAGTAGCAGAAGAAACCATTAAAATAATAAAAGTGCATTAAGACGTTTAAGAGACAACTTTTTCCGGCGATGTCCATTTGCATTGAGCAACAGCCATTTTGAAAATTTATTGTAATTAAACACCTTGTAAATAATTTTACTTTGCTTGCATTAATCATCAAATAAATAAAAATTTTGCACTTATCACATTTAGATTTAATTTTTTTGATTGAAGCCTTATGAATAATAAGGGTAGCTACCTGATAGATAGAGCAAGTTTTTAAAAGCCAAACGATTTTTTTTATTCCATTCAAAGATCTAACGATAGTAAATGTTACCATACTGAATTGGCCTATCTCTCAGCTTAGCAAAAAAAAAATCAAGCATATACCGCAATAGCTAAAAATCTCATCGTACTCGGCGATAGTTGAGAAATAAATAAAAAAGTCATAACTCCGAAAATACGAAAAATCGCGGAACATTTATGGGGGTGATTCAGATAGCCCTCTAAGTCCCTCTAAGCTTCAGTATATCACTACTTTTTGGGACACCCTGTATATGCATTTCGCTAAGGGCTTATGCCACATCCATGGCATTTCTGTGCGTGCAAAACAACTGTTGGTTCATGGAAGCCAACATATTTGGATTACAACTTATTAAATCACGTTCAACCGTTATGTGAAAGAAAGGCTGTATTTAACAATAATCCTGACGGCTCTAGGAATTATGACTTGTAATGAAACCGGTACAACGCGGCTGCGGGTAAATACCAATTTACCGTTTCACGCGAAATTCACAAACTTTGTTTAGCTTCCTTACTTTAGTATTACAGCGAATTTAATTAATCAACTTTACCACGCGGTTATACCCTGGGAATACGATAATACTTTTTTGTAATGATGAGTTGGCTGCATTGTTCTTCTTTATTAGAATACGTACATTACATTGCTATATCAAACAAACCTATTGAATAATTACATCATATATTTGATATCTTACGAAGATTTTTATGATCAACAGAACTCTTTGTGAACTTGTTCATCAAGGGCAATATTGCCACTACACCTAAATTTTGTGTCCCAAAAGGGAATCAAACTTGCATCCCCCGATTTCACGTCGGATGCAAAAACTACTCGGCCGAGTGGGTTAGGCATTCGGCCTCGGTGATTTAGAGTTTTATCAGTAGGTATACAATCTCCTATTGACGGTTCCATACTAGAAAACGGGACGACCGTATTGCTAAGCTTCGGCTGTCCGTCCCAAAGTCAAAGTCAAAAGTCAAAATCATTTATTAAATTTAGGCGTCTACGACGCTCTTATGAAGGTCAATTATAAATTTTAATATTGAAATATACTACATTGTACTGCCACGTTCAGCAAACAAAAATTATAGAGCCACTGCGAGAAGAACGGGCAAGAAACTCGGGGCAATGGCCTTTTAAACGTTTTTTAACAATGTGTTAAGTACATTCTATATAGTAAAATGATTACAATACTTAATTTACATTACGTAGGTGTTAGGCGCTAGCTTGTTCCGAGAGTCCATCAGACTTTAAATGATTATAATCACTATCACGTGCTAAGTTCAAAAATCAAGTTTACAAATTTATAGAGTATATAGTTTTGTCCCAAACGGGAATCAATCCTGCTGATTAGGCTCCAGGGGGCCAATTCCCCTCTCTTAATTCAGTCTTATTTTAACATTACATTTACAATTTTAATTCGCACCGCCACATATCACTATAGTATACTTACATAAAAACTTCAACGTGAGAGCGGGATGCACGCATCGAATCAAGTCATTTGTGCGACAGAGGTAGCACTTTATGAACATTATTGTTTCGTGACGGCCACGGTACTAACCTTAGTATCAATAGTTTAAATATGAAACAATGACGTTTGCTTTCCATAATAGTTTATAAAAGGTGGAGTTGGGCCCCTGGTGCCTCAACCATAGGCTAACTAACCTAAAAGAGCCTGTATAAAAAATACTACAAATTATAAACATTATTAGAATTATTTATTATTATCAGCAGCAAGTTACAGCAGGTGAAAAAAGTAATAAATATTTATTTATTTATTTATTACATATACATGCTCTGGGATATGCATTACAGTTACCCAATTCGCTTACCCAAGGCTCAAAAAGATTAAAAATAACAACAACGCACCTAAAATAATAAAAGGTATTTTCTTATATATATAAGAAAATGTTGAACGTAATTGCTACATGTCATAAATCAGTCCCCAACTCTGCATATGATGCTGTAGAACCATAACCAGGACTGGTATCTGTTGGTCTTCCATCACTTACACCGTACTACCGGAACATACCGTTAGGGTTAATCTACTCAAATCACTTATGAGTGTCAGTTCTTTTAAATGTAATTGTTACGGAACATACACGAGGCCCACCCAGTGTTAAACGTATTCTCTGTCCATAATGCAGATGCATTTCATCTGTACCTGCGCCCATAACTCTGAAACATACACATGTTAAATCTCATGTGCCTGAATTATCATGAACTACTACTCTCAAGGACAGCTGTCAGAATACACTGTTAGGTGCTTGGCAACAGAATTTCTAGTTGAAGGACCACCCTAGACAGCTAGCAAGGCGAGTATTTGCTAAATGCCCTCCCACTATGCGGTGATGCGGCGATGTGAATCGAACAATGGACCTGTGGCACGTCAGTAATTTGATGTTTTGACCACTCGGCTATCACTGCTTCGAAATTCAGTTAGGGTAGCATGCAAAATCTCCTACCACCAAATTTTTTGTTGCCGATATAGTGATGCTGTAATATGTGTAATATATAATGGTAAACAGGCCCAACCCAGAATGAGGACTCGCTCTCAAGGATAGCTGCCGGAACACATCATTATTTGCTTGGTGACAGATTCTGTACTACTTTTGCGGATAGTGCTCCTCAATTTTGAGTACTTTTGGCGTTCTATGGTAAGAATTAACGTCAAACGTAACTGACAAGCAGTAGCCAACAAGAGCTACTAACCGAGTGTCGTCACCGAGCGGACCGACGTCTAGAGATTCACCGACTCTAGGAGCCGGCATGCCGTTTTTTCTACTCAAGAGTGGTACCTGGCCAGGCTTGATTGCAAAACTCCTTACCAGCATGTATTTGAGGATGATAGGTAGACAGTCGATCCCCAAGATGCCTGCCAAGCGTGGAAATTATGGCAAATCAGTTTTCAGCTGTGGAAAATCTGGCTGATACAGGTAAACTGTCAAGTGGTAGTTTTTACGAATGCGGGGGACACGCAGGTTTATAAATGCGACTGAATAATGAATGATCCCGCCATGAATATGTAAAGCGTGCTCTCACATCGAGTCGAGACGTAGTACCTCCGCGTAGTACACGTGTTCACCTCATGTTTCTGTATTTATGACGGCACCGCTCCAACTCACCAGTGAACAAAAGAGGAACTTCAGCGTTTGTCTTTCTGTTTGACTAGTTAAATCTGTTTTCGTTAAATTCAACGCTTTTTCGTGGTCATTTGTCCTAATAGAACAATATCTATTAGGACAAATGACCTAACAGAAATATATCTGGTCTCCCAGATATATTTCTGTTGGTCCTACTATATAATATATTTTGCTTTGGAAACAGGTTAAGTAAAAATATACCTGAAAATGAAGCAAAATAGGCTCAATGTTTTTAACTAAAATGTACCAGGCAAACAGAAGCCGATAGGATATCACCCAAATGCCAGAAGAGGAATAATACGTTAAATTTTAGCAATAATAAATTGAGAGCCAGTAAAATTACAGGCACATGAGACTTAGCAACTGTATGTCTCAGAGGGACGGGCGCAGTGCAATTCGTCACTTGTGACGAAATGCATCTGTTATAGGCAGACGTTTGTCCACTTAACATCAGGCGAGACTCTCGTTTGTTCCGTCACAACTAAATAAAAACATATGTTCTTCAGGCTAATCATAATTACTGGCTTTCAAAGACAGCTGAAGTAACATAAAAATATTAAAATTATAGGGTTGCGTCATTATTAACAAGTTTTAAGCTAATTGCAAAATTAGCAATTAGCTTAAAACTTGTTTGTACGCTGCTCTTCAAACGAGACTAATTTTGCAATGCTATGAAATTGAATTATAGATGTCGCTCCATCCCAAGACGATGGTTAAAAAGAACGCTAGGAAAAATTTGAGTTATGGACTCATTGTCATATTAGCCCTTTAGTCGGGGTATGCTCTAATCCAATTGGATTTGACAATTGCATTGGACAAGGATGGATGCGGGTTCGAATCCCGCATATGACTTAAATTTTTCCTCTCGCAATATTATAATTTTGTAATGTAATCCGCAGAACATGCGTTATTGCAAACATAAAAAATATTAAAAACATTAGTTGCTTGGTGACACATTTTATACTCGTGGGAGTAGCTACTCCCACGAGTAGCTGGCTAGCTAGCCAGGTGGGCATTAACAAAAAGTCTTACTACTACAAGTATAACGATTGTCGTTCTAAAATAATAACTGGTTTTTTCGTTAGCAGATATCTTCCAAGTTCTGTGGCTGAGCATTTATTTTTCTGAAGATAATTTCAAACTCCCCGTCGACAGACAGCAGAGTCTCATTACTAGGGTTCCGATTACGTCTACGGAACCCTAAAAATGGTTGAACTTTGAGTATTCGTACCAATTAGGTGCAAACTGAGATTCTTATAAGAGACTTCCTCGTCTGCTGTATGGATTTAACAATTCGCTTATTATAAGTTAATTAAATCCCTGTACTTCCGTAGAAAATATAAAGTAGTTCAAGTGTCTCTGGCGGTAGGCCAATTACCTATATTTTTACACCTAACGATTGCTTACTAAACCGTAAGCTTAACAAGTGCTTTCCCGAAAAAAAAAACTTTTCTTTTAACACTGTTCCCATTTGGAATGGGAACAGTTGCATGTATCATATATCTGGTTTCACCTTTAAATAAAAAAAAGATTGAAAAATTTTTTTTAACAAAAAATGGAACCGACTTCAACACCCAAAAGTGTGAAATAACTTGTTGAAGTCGGTACCATGATTGTTCAAAAGTACCTATTATCACAATATTGTAGGCATGGTACCGACTTCGACAAGTTATTTCACACTTTTGGGTGTTGAAGTCGGTTCCATTTTTTGTTAAAATTTTTTTTTCAATCTTTTTAGTGTAACTCAAAAACGGCTTGACCGATTTTGATAAAATTTAAAATGGGACCAAACGACAAGCATCAGCTTTCAAACAAAAAAAGAATTTTCAAAATCGGTTCACCCAGTCAAGAAGTCTGAGGTAACAAACATAAAAAAAAAAAAAAAAAAAATACAGGCGAACTGAGAACCTCCTCCTTTTTTGGAAGTCGGTTAAAAAACGGTCATAATTAAGAAAAGTCACGGACCCTGGATGGAGTCTGTGGAGTGTAGATTTATAAAATAAAATAATAAAAAAAAAACTGTAAGCATGGCGAGTACTGTTCAAAGGGTTCACTTAATCTTAATATTAATTAAAGATTAAATCAATTCAGAATGTTATCTCCAAAATTCTTTATTAGAGAGTTTACCACGTAAGAGATGAGGGGGTGAATGACGACAAGGGGTGTTAAGTGGCAGGCAGTAACGGTAATTAACGCGGCTAGGATTATTCATATTCAAACCTTTTTAGCGAACTGAGTGTGCACATACTCAGCGACTTCACGTACCCTTATGGTTTTTAATGAGATCCACGTAAAATATTTGAACTTCTGGAGTGCTGTAAAGTAAGAAAGTATTTTGGCAAGGTGCTGTAAAATGGGGTCGATAACTAACACTTTAAGGAGGTAGAATTAGAGCATGTCTTAACTATTATGTTTTTAATTTAACACTCTTCATTATTTTGCTGGTAGATTATAATTAATTTTCAAGTAAAGACTTGAAGCGAAGTACAATCAAATGACTTTGGAATGATTTTGCTTCTTTTTCAAAGGAGATGCATAGCAAGTACTCGTATTACCACATAAGTTTCGTCTGTTTATACGAGTATGTTTAAGGTGTAATCGTGCTTGTTTGTTGCTTGTTGATTCATGCTCGTAACTTATTAAATTTGCTCTGCTTCTATAATTAGATATCTTAATAGATATCTCGTTAAATATACTTCTTTATAATCATCACATCGTCACAATTTTCACATTTAAGTAAGCGTTTTTTTTTTAATATAACCCTCGAGGAGAAGTTCCTCTCTGGAACTGATAATTGCGAGTCTCATTAAAACTTCCGACGCCATATTACATATCAATATCTTTATTGAACTAAAGGCAGACATACACGTTGGACAAATTTGTTGTGTTTGGAAACGAACACGAAATATTTATAACAGTTTAAATAATTGTAACGGATGTAATCGTGTTTATTTTACATACATTTTGTCCCGAGCAACGTTTCACATCCAGTGACCGTGGTGTGGTCTCTGTGAGATTCGGTTTTATAACACGACTGCCTAAAAGAAGTGCACTGGTGTTATTACGCGGCTGGCCAAAAATGGTGTAATTGTTTGTATGTGAGTTTCTTTCTTCCGAAATTATTAAATACCTACAAAGATTGGAATGCATGTGTTATATTTAGGATTCTAACATCATCCTGAGTGACACTAATATATTGTTTATCAGTACTTTTATTTGTATTTTCTTTTATTTATTTGCTATGGCTAGTCAGTTTATTGTCACGTAGTAGTCTCTTAGGTTTACAAGATTATTACAATATCCTGTTGCGAGGAAGGGAAAAATACAGGAAGGTAGACAAAGCGCCTTCTGAAGAACTGCTATGTTACACTGCGATCCCTAAGTCGCCTGCCAAGCGTAGGGGATTAAAGCAAAATATACTCCCTTCATAGGCCTATGATCAGCAGGGGACGGCACGGCTGATACAGTGCAGTGTCAAGGTAATTGATCGTTTGCGTTTCAAAATCATATCTACGATTGTGTTCGTAAAAGTGTCAAAAACCATTCGTTCGTGCTTACCAACCTTAAACGAATCGCTAGATATGAATCCTAACTCGATCGATCCTCATAAATACGCAACGATCATTCATTCCGGACTCTAAGCAAGAACTTCCGAAGATCCACACATAGTCATAACACAACTTTAGACTCTACCGTCTTTGATTTAGAGTTTACTTAAAGTTCGATTGTAAGTTTCCGGAGCTTCATTCCGGGTTCCGCGAGCGGGCACCAACTTTTTACTACCAACAATGGCATTTTGAACTTTGTCATCCTTGATTTAGGGATGGTTTTGGTCCGAACAATTGACTTCCAGGAGGTTTAGGTCTGTAACGAACATCTCATACATAATGTATGGACGTCTATTGCTCGGATCGGTGGTGGCGGTGGCGCATATTCGGGCCTTAAGTGGTTATATTTATTTAAGTATCGTTTTAGGTGATGCCTTCCGCGTGCTTCGATGCATTGTTGTCTTAAAGAGGGGTTTAATAAATAACGAGTAAAACTGAGGTAGCTTTAAGTTTGCAGTCACTATTTTAGTGCTATTGCTTGTAAATGTTCGTTTCGTTTTCAACCATTTTATTTACATCAGAAAAATTTGGTGAAGGGATGTAATTACCGAGTAAACACACCTGAAGTTCTTTGATTTGGTTTAAATAGATATAGTTACTAAATATTCGTACCTTATTTATTATTTTTAACTAAAAGAAAATATATAGTTAATTTTTTTTTTTTTTTTTTTTTTTTACCGGCGGTATGCCTTTATTAAACAAAATACTATGAACTATATACAACACTACAGCTACTACAATAAAAGCATTTAGACACCTATAAGTCATAGCAGACTCATAGGCAGTCCAAATGCTCCAGCCCACTCCCAGTTGGCAGCGTGCCCAGCATGCTGGCAGCATTGCCCCGTTGAATTGCAATGCTTATTCGTTGAGCCAAATATGTGCCAGCATTTTGATCAATTAATAATAATTTTATTATGTTTCGAAGTACTCTAATAAGTAGGTCAATGTTTGAATACATTTTCGTTACCTATCTAGTGTGTACTCAGAGAAATGAATAAGAAAGAGGGAGTCTAATAAAAATAAAAAATTAAGCATCAAATTCGGCCAATTTTATGTAAGACTCAACTCACTCACACAAAAGTATCCAAATTCGGCCAATTTTGTCCTCATTCACGATAGACCGTCGCACATTACACGCGTCACACAACGGAATAAATAAACTAAAAATGCCGACTTGCGTATTAAAACACTGTAAAAACAGAACATATTCAGTGAAGAAAAAGTTATCTGGAATTACTTTCAACACGTAAGTATTGAATTTAATGTACTTTCTTAACTTTCTTTAATATTATACTACGCAATTTAGGTTATAACTTCGAACCAAAATGTAAACAGTGCACTGAGAAAAAAATGAAATGTAGCGAAGTCTTTTCACAATGTATGTGTAGTTTTATCTAAAATACGTAATCTACAGCCGTAAAAATGTTGGATAATACAAAATAATGTTGAAGCGTATCTACACGTCACTTAGTTACAACATGTTGGGTACTGTTCTTGCCGTTAAATACGTACCCGTCTGTCGGGTCCGTCAACAAGACTCAACATACGTAACCGATATAGGCAGATACATGCTAGGAAGTAGTCCATGGATATGACGTCACAGATAGAACATTACATTATGATGTCGCATCTTTATAAATGTACTCCAACATTAACAGGATGACACAAACGTCTTGACTAAAAAAAATAATGTTTCAAGTAGTTTGCGTCGTGACTATAAGTAGATCGTCTATTTATTGTAAGTATTTTGGAAACAGACTCCTACTGTGAGTAGGCAACAACAAGGTATAAGTAGACAATCTCCTATATGTACGTAGCTTGATGCATGATGTAGGTACGTAGAAAACATTATTAGTTACATTTAAGTAGACTGCGCTAAGACTCCTTACTGTACGTAGGCCGATGCACGATATAAGTAAGCGAGTTATGCAAGCTCCTTCCAGTACGTAGACTGATGCATGATTTCGTAAGAAAGATCTTTACCACAAGTGAGCAGCTTCAAGGTTGACGTAGAAAAACTATTTACCGTACGTGAATTTATGCGCAATAAATTTACGTAAAATTAATTTAAGTAACTTACTTACTGCGCGTAGGCCTATGCGTGATGAACGTAGGGAACATCATTATACGTTTTTAGACATACTGCATTTGAACATTATTTAAATGTTACGGGCGCAATAATATACTGTTCCCGCGACATTTTAAAGATTGTTTTACGACAGAAGATCAGTGCTGCCAGATGCCGAATAAAAAAATACGAAAGCAATGTTTCATAAACGCTGATTTTCGACCATTGCTTATTTCAATATTTCTTCATTTACAATCAATTTTGCGCTCGTACTCATGTTCGTATAAAATACAAACAAATCAATTGTTATACGCGTGCAAATAAATAAAAACTAGTTACTCTGCACTGAAACCCCATATTTCGATTTGGTACTTATTTAGTTATGTATATTATGTGCATTTGTACTTTTAGTTTGTGCCTCATTTTTTACATCACATACAACATATATATAACGTTGCTTATATCGGTATCGTTACGTGGTGTTTTCATCATAATAGTTCAATAAGCACAGAAATAATAAAAAGTAATACATTGATGAGATGATTTATAGTATACTATTGACTATATAGAATAAAAAATTGATATAAGGTTTTTTTTCTGTTATTTTTAAAAATATGTTTGGTATATACCTACTGCATCCCGCAGTATCATTCACGTAGGCAATAATGAAAAGTGATGATGGTCATGATGATTATGATTATAAGAAGTTTGCGTTGTGTTTATCTAAGACCTAAACTATCTATATTTCTATTTATATTTCAGTTTCATCCAAAGTGGTCCAGCAATTTCAGCGTATATATATATATATATATATATACAAATATAACAAATATACATTCTCGTCCTTACTTACAAACCTTAGTATTTCTAATGAATCGATTCAGGCGTTACTTTGCGGAAATATAATAATATCAAATATTTTGAAAATATTAAAAAAAACATTAAATTAATATTTTAACAAAACTCTTAAAAACTATTAAAATATAACTAGTGACGATTTCGCCTAATTTTCCTGTTAAGCCGACGTGACGTCACAAACACGTGAGTCGAGAAGGTGCGATCGTGCACTCGTATAGTCAAGACCTCCTGAGGATGCTTCGTGTAGAAGCGACACGCGTCAAACGGTTTGACTGCGTGTTGTTTGTGACGTCACGTCGGCTTAGCAAGAAAATTAGGCGGAATCGTCATTAGATATATTTTTATATTTTTAAGTGTTTTATTAAAACTTAGCATTACTAATGTTACTGTTCTTGACCAGGAAAAATTATATATTTTTTATTTATAACAGCATTTAGCCACATTCTCACCTGAAGATTTTGGTATTTCCTAATCTAGCCATACTAATTGTAAAACAGAGCTTTTGAGGGTGTAAGGAAGTGTTCAGTTTTTTTTATAAATATTTAATCTAATACTACTAAACATGGATTGTTTTGTCTACATGGATGAAACCGCGGGGAGCAATTGTTATTATAATAGTTTTTGAAAAGTCTAAGCAATGCATCAATGATATCAAAGTTAATATTTCATTTTATTAATATTGAAATATTTTTATGTGAATACTCGGCTGATTTTGATTTACACGCTGGCAATACTGGCTGGAGCATAATGCAACAGCTATAATATTAGTTTACTGCGAGACCGTGGCAATCGCGTCACGCGCGCATGTAAATGTTTTCAACAGTGATTATTTATAAAAAATCTTTTATTACAAAGTTTCCAAAATCAATTTATCACCAATCAAATTTGAATAAACGAAGAAAAGGGTTCAGTCGCCCCAAAGTGGGTCTGTGTGTATAAAGAAAGGCCAAAGACACAGCCTGGCTATCCGGCAACCAGTGAATTCAAATGCTAAACGGCAACATTCACAGGTAAGCGACTTTGTTGTTTTTTTAAAGTCTTTAGTTATCAATGATTTAGTCAAACGTTGAACAAATGCCTCCCTCTATTAAGAAAGGGGGCTATAATTGCAATAATTTTATTTCATTTCATTTGCCATAATGTCCATGCTTGGCAAGCAACTTTGGGAGCTCGTTTGTAAGATGACAGTTCTTCGGAAAAGGCAGCTGTCCAAGTTGTGATATTTTCCCTTTTGTCGCCACTTGCAACTCCCACAGAAAGATATGGATGGTGCAATTTTATCCGGGCATCCCAAGGCCGGTTAAACATAAAACAAATATATTTATGTAAATGAAGTCTACACAATTGTTACAGATGCTACTTTATTAGAAGACAAATTGACTTGGCTAAAAATAATATTAATACCTGACACTGAGTACAAAAATCCTCGAGAAAGACTGCTGATACTGGTGTTTAAGAAATATTATGAGAATAAAGAACACATCCGACTACCTATGACAATCCAACTCTCCGATAACCCCAAGGTATATTTTGGTATGTTAAATTTTCAAACCTACATGATATTTTACTTTCATAATTCATATTTATGTTTCATATTACTTTCATAGTGGAATTATTCGAATGATCTTAATCTTATTGATTGCAGATTTTACAAGATCTCAACCATATATATCCAAAAAATAATGAGGGGCTTTTCTTATAACTCCAGGGACTAGCGCTAGTGGTAAGTACTTTAAATACCCTTAGAACATACCCGACGACTACAAATAAGCTGGAAACGTTACGCTACAAGTGCAGCACAATTAACTATTGTGGTATAGCGAGTGTAGTCTGACATTAATAAGCTATTGTTTCCTAACTTCTTGGTAATACTTTTTAGGGAGTGTCATTTTTATTTAACAAATTTCATAAAATATTTATTTATTCCAGATGGTGAATCTGAAACTGTAACTGTGCGCCGCACTGCTTTGATCCTCGCATACATTGTTGATTCCGCATAGAAAAATAAAATGTATATGGAGACCATGTCGAAGATAATTTTTTCAAACTCCGTGAAATGTTGTACGCATGTCTTTTAAGCCTGATATCTGAGGTTTGACAGTTTTCCACCACGTCCTTAATAATGTCATGTACCACCTTAGGCTGGCTACGCTCACCTGTTTTTCAACTTAAATTGATAATTGATAATGGACCTAAATATTTATTTTTATTTCAGAACAATTTTGTATATTGTTTTCAATAAATAGATCACAAATTGATGATAATAAATTTTTATTAACCTTATGTATTTATTTATTTAGTATGCTTATTTACTGTCTTATTACAGGTGCAGCCTGCATATAGAATAATTACTTAAATCGTGCATCAGCCTTTGTACAGCTAGGTTGTATACGTAAACCTTAGTGCAGTTTACTAATGGTTTGGATCTTTTCTTCGTATAGAATGCATCAATCTATGTAGAGTAGGGTGCACAAATTGTAATCCAATGCGCATAAATAAACCAGGAGCAACCTTCATAAAGTAAAGAGGTTTACCTTTGTATACTACAAATGGTGCTCTTAATAACATCGTCCAGGTTTATGTACATATGTAATATCCATACTCTACATAGGCGAATGCATGATAAATAAATTAAAAAATCCTTACTATTAGTAGGTTGTGCCAAAATTGACGTAGGCAACCTCCTTACTATAATACAGCCGATGCATGATACATATGAGGATCATCCCTACAGTAAATGAGCTGCACCACGATTGACGTACGCAACCTCTTTACTGTACGTAGGACGATGCATTATAAATATAAGGAACATCCTTACTATAAGTAGGCTGCATCAAGATTAACGTACGCAATCTCCTTACTGTATGTAGGCCACTACATGACAAACGTATGGAAAATACTTACCATAAGTAGCCTGCATCAAGATTGGTGTACGTAACCTCCTTCCTGTAAGTAGGCTGATACATGAGATACGTAGGGATCATCTTTACTATAAGTAGGCTGCATCAAATTTGACTTACGGTACCTCCTTACTGTACATAGGCCGATACATGACTAACGCAGGGAACATCTTTGCCATAAGTAGGCTGCAACAATATTGACGTAGGCCACCACCTTACTGTACGTAGTTCAATACATGGTAAACGTAGGGAACATCTTTACCATAAATAGGCTGTACCACAGCTGATGTAGGCAACCTCCTTACAGTACGTAAGCTGACGCATGTTAAACGCCAGAATCACCTTTACCATTAATAGGCTGTAGCAAGTTTGACGTAGACTACCTCCTTATAGTAAACATAATAAACGTAGGAAACATACTTATCGTAAGTAGGCTGCACCAGGATCTACGTTAGTAACATCCTTACTTTGTCAAGATGTTACATACTTATTTGCATGACAGTACCTCATTGAATGAATGAATGAACGAATGATTTTCATACATTATTGTAATGTACAATGCTCGTTACAGCAAGGCCATTATACGTCATGTTGTCTCATCTTTATGTACGCTAGTCACGTTTTAAACAAGAAATACGTATGTTGAGGCTAAAATTACGTATGTCAAAACATGAAATTTTTCTCAGTGTGCGATCGTAAAGTGTTGCCAGACATACATTTTAGGTTGTTACCAAAAGTGTGCATTTTTTAATAGGCGGTTCGTGTAGCAGTAACATTATATACTTCATATCTAAACAAGCGTATATTTATTAGGAAAATCTAGGGATTATCTTATCTTATAGTGGAAATAACCAATAAAGAGTTTTGCAACTAATAATGTTTTAGTTAAATTTAATTTATTATAGTTATAGTTAGATATTTGACCAAGGAATTTCATACTTCTTATAACTGTTTGCAGGTTAATAAAAGTTATTACATTAGGTAGGTACTAGGTATATAACTGTTCCACTGTTGGGCAAAAGATTTTGATGACTTACGAAGACAATAATCGACCAAGAGCGTGTCAGGACACGCATATAATATGCTCCCGTCGCAGACGCCGTAGATAAATAGAAAACCATTTAACGAGTATTGTTAGTTTTTTATTTTTTTTACAATTTCTCAAATTTTAACAGTTATAAACCAAAAATATTCTGGGAAACAGTCAAACACAGAATGCTCAAACCAATTTTCGTTTGATGTTTTTAGTATAATCTATTTCTATGGTAAATAATAAAATTCTAGCTCTAAAAGTTACAAATATCGACTAGGCTACCAAAACTTTAACACGAAAATGGTTAATTAACAGTATTGCTTAAAACACTCCGTGATACTTGTTGTGTTATTGTTGTTATTCATTTCAAATTTCCAATAAGGAGTGCTTATATAGCTGATTGGCTATCCGCGGTTAGGAATAATCGCAATGATAAAGGGTGGAAACCATCGAGGAGTAGCGTGATTTGTTCCGATAATTTTCACCGGCATTCCGTCCTGTGCCGCCACGCCGTGCACACCCGTCTACAGCTCCGCCAGTATCTTCCAGTGAGGCCGCAATAGTCCCCGCACTATTGCCGTCTCACTCGGATCATCGTTCCGACGCTAGTTGCAGACCAGTGTGATTGGAATAGCAGTCCTGACCAAGTGTTTGTTTGTGCACAGAAGCTGAGCAGCCGTCGAACGCCGTGCTACGTGACCTACGGGCTCGCCGAGCCGGCGCGCCAAGGCGCTCTAAGACGTCGGGCACTACCACCGTACCCGGAAAACTTTCATCGCAATAATATCAAGCCGGGTCGGTGGTCTTGCTTTGACTGCACTTTTCAGTGCGCACCTCACAACTTAAGCGTTATAACAACAACCCAGTGCGCTAAACAACACACTTTGTGCTGTTAAGCGACGTCGTTCAGGCGTGGGGTAGCGTCAGCCAAACCCGTCTGAACGATCAAATCCGCCATTTGCTGCGGTCGCAGTGTGACACCTAACTGGATTATTAACGGCCACTGTTGATTTTTTGGTTTAACCTTGCACCGTGGCCTTTCCCGCTTCGCGGGTCAGCCGAAGCAAGATGGGCTCCGGGGCAACTGGCCTTGGGGGCACCCCTAGTCAATCCCGGAGTAGCGCGTAGGGTCACCCCGCACCGACAAGAAAAAAGCTCGGAAAGGGACACACTAGGGATACACCGTAGGTACACACACCCTCTCACACAGTGAGCTCACAGGTTGTGTGAGGGAGACATACCCTTGTTAGGGCATCCTGTGTGCACCCCTCAGGATGCAATCACGACCCTCAAACGGTGAGGTGGAGATCCTTCAGACCTTCGCCCTCCGCCACCCCGCTCTATATGCTGCACACCAGCAGCTCCTCCTCGAAGAGAGTGCCCGCCTCACGGACACTCTTATCGCTCCCTCTGGGACTTCAATCCCGGAGGACTACGTCCCTCCACTAACCCGATCCTTCTCGGAGGATAGCCCGGCTTCGCCCGCTCCCGGCCCCGATAACAGACGCACGGTGGTAGCCCCTCCCCGTGAAAGGTCTCGCTCTCGCTCACCGATCGGGAGGTCAGCGAGTACCCGCCCTTCATTCTCCGTTGTCGAGACCGTTTCGGAATCGGAAACGGACATGGACATAGATCCGACAGGCGCCTCACGCACGGACTCAGACTCCGATAACGACGGATACACTGTCGTAGACCGCAAACGTAAGCGCGCTCCTAAAGCCGCTAGTTGCGCTATTTCCACCCCTCCCGCCAAGGCACCCGTTAAGGCCCCCGCCACCGGCAAGAAGCCGACCCCCGCCCGCGCCCCGCGTCACCGCCCTCCGCTCCGGCCGCTGCCGCCGCGTCCCCTCAGGACGCGAGCGCACGCCGCGAAAAACCGCCGCCGCCGATGTTCATTCAGGACAAAGGCAAATGGGACATGCTATCCCGCCTCCTCACGGATCGAAAGATCCAATATACCAATGTCCGCTCTACGCAACAGGGCATTAAAGTCCAAGTGCCCACCCCTAGCGACCACAGAGCGCTAACCAAACTCCTCCGTAAAGAGAACATAGGCTTCCATACCTATGCGCTCGAAGAGGAGAAGGTCCTCCGCGTAGTAATACGCGACGTCCCCAAGGAAGTACATACCGATACGGTATGTACTTCCTCCGACCCCATCATACTGCGACTAGGTCCCGACCCAACGACAGACCTCCCCCGCCCCACTCAGACGATAGTGTACTGGAATCAAGTAGGCGATGCCCTAAAGGCTATCAGTACACCGGACCTTGATAAAATCCCTGACGACATTCTGACTAAAGATGACGTAACCCTTGCGATCGATTCGTTTACTAATCACCTCTCCACCGTAGTAGGTGCATCCGCAAAGGAGGTCATAGTGCCGGACGACCGGCGCCTTGTCATTCCAGCGGATGTGAGACGATTAGTGACGGAGAGTAAAGCAGTGACCCGACATTACGACTCTTACCCAAGCAAAGATAACAAAACTAGGAAACGCCACTTTGAACGCATGGTTCAAAGTCGCATGTCTGAGTTGCGTGATCATCAATGGGGTGACAAACTTTCAAACCTCGTGCCAACCCACCATGCTTATTGGGACTTGGCGCGAGGTATGAAAGGCAGTAAACATAACGACATGCCTCCCTTATACAGACCAGTCCCACTAGTCCCAGCGTTCTTTGACGAAGACAAAGCTGAGTGCCTAGCTGATAGCCTAGAGGCTCAGTGTTCCCATAACGAAGATCACGTTGACCAAGCACACCTCGATTCGGTGGACGCTGAAGTCGAACATAAAAGCTCTGTGGTCATCTCTGAACTTCCCCCAATCACCTTAGCAACTTACGCTGAGGTGGCGAAAATGATCAAGGGCCTCCGACCGCGCAAATCCCCCGGTGCCGATGGCATCTCCAACAGGGTTCTTAAAACCCTCTCTCCTCCTCTCATCCATCTCCTAGTCAGCATCTTCAATGCTGCTATGAGCCACTGCTTATTCCCAGACACCTGGAAATGTGCAAATGTCATTGGCATTCACAAACCAGGCAAGAACTCTGCTGATCCTACCAGCTTTCGACCCATCAGCCTCCTCAGTGACCTAGGCAAGCTTTACGAACGGTTACTTGCAAACCGTCTCCAGTCCCATGCAAAGGAACACCACCTTATTCCCGATGAGCAGTTTGGTTTCAGACCCAGACACTCATGCGTTCAACAGGTGCACCGCCTCACGGAGCACATCATCGAGGGCTTCAATAAGTACCCCAAGCCCCAGACAACGCTAGCAGTCTTCCTCGACGTAGCGAAAGCTTTTGACAAAGTCTGGCACAATGGCTTGATTTACAAGCTATACCAATTTGGCGTGCCAGAACGTCTTGTGCTCATCCTACAAGACTTCCTTAAAGCCAGAAGCTTTCGCTATCGCGTGGAAGGCACTCTCTCCACCCCCCACCCAGTCAGAGCCGGAGTCCCTCAGGGCTCCGTGTTATCTCCCATTCTCTTCGCGCTGTATACCAGCGACATCCCACGCTCCCAGCCTAACGTTCTATTAGCCCAATATGCGGACGATACCGCTATTTATACCAATGGGTGGCGTATCAGTAGAAAGTCCATTTTTGCCCTCCAACGGGCCATCACCGAGATCGGTGACTGGTTCCGAAAATAGCGCATCGTGGTCAATCTAGATAAAAGTACAGCTATGTACATTACTGAGAGGACACGCCCCCGTTATCCGCAACCTTTAACTTTGTTCGACCAACCCATCCCCTGGGTTAGTAAAACAAAATATCTCGGAATCACCCTTGATCGGAATCTCACCTTTAACGATCATATCACAACTGTCCGAAACAAGGCGGCCTTCGTAATGGGTCGCCTAGGTCCCTTGCTTCGCAAAGAGAGTAAAATGACTCTTAGTAATAAGAAGACACTTTACACTGCCTGCATCCGCCCCATCATGACTTACGCATCAGTAGTGTTTAGTCATGCTAGTGAGGCCCACCTTCATAAGCTCCAAGTCATTCAAAACCGTTTTCTTCGCAATGCAACCGGCGCCCCGTGGTATGTCCGGAACAGCGAGTTGCATTGCGACCTAAACCTTCCCTCTTTAGCACAGTTCAATAAGGACTGCGCCCGCCGATACTTTGATCGAGCGCCCCACCACCCGAACCCTTTGGTTGTCCAGGCATTGAACTACTCGACTGCCTCCTCCATCCCACATTTCAAACCCCCCCGTCGCCGACCGCAGGTATTAGACGACCCGGATGACCGCATCGCAGCCATTACGTTGGCAGCTTTAGCGTTATCCGCAAGTCATCGAGGTAAGATCCCCAGGTGTGAGGTAATTAGAGGTCACACAATCAAACACCGAGCTCGCCGGCGAGCTCGAGGCAAAAACAAGGTCCCGATAAAGGTCTCTCCAAACAATCAAAGAGAGTTATGCAGTAGGGCCCAATTGTGCAACACTGCAGTTGCACAGAGGCATTTTGCTCCGATCCCCCCCATGTCTCTCGACAGCGAGACAAGCCGAGGTCCGAACCACAGTGGTGCCCTTGAGCTAGGTGTCAACCCCTCCCATAGTAGCGGCATGTTTTCGGCGTCCGCAGGAGACGGAGGTATAAGGCGCTTTTCGCCTTAGGGCCAGGTCCTCGCCCAAAATCCGGTGGAGCTGTCACAGGCGGTAGCCAGCATCTATGTCCTCCCTTAAAAAAATCCGATCATTTTAATATAAGCGACCTATACAGAACAATACTTGGTTATCGTCATGTAATAGTCGGTTTAGTTTTTTTAAATTACTTTTATTCATGCATTTTTAATAGTATTCACTAATTATGTTTGCAACTAAAAAATTTTTTCATAGATTCACTGGGTAATTTGTTTAATTTTCAATCACACTTCACTACTATTGTAAGTGTAACATACAATTTTTGCAGTATTAAGTTTGAAATATCCTTTAATTACATAGTATAAGTGATAAACCTACCGCATTTCGCAAATCCGCACAGTAGTTTGTACAGAGTCATTGAAACGCTCAAATTTCTAAATTAAAACTGTTTATATCTTGAATACTACCGAACTGATTTCTATAAAAATTACAGTTACTCCTAAGTTCTAAGTCTTTTATTAAGGCCCGGTTTTAGTTATTTAGTAGGCAAATTTAGCGTGCGAAAGTTGCGGGCTATTGGCACTACGCAGCACTGCGCTCTAGTCGCACAGCGCGCGTCAGGTCGCTCGCTCGATGTCCCCAGCCGCACGCTATTAGCGTCACCGTGTAACTAAACTTAAATAGTTGATCAACTTTAGGTATTTGCTACTAAATCCAGAACTGCATCTAAATAATTATTTTGTTCTTGTGATAATTTTTATACGCTTATAGAATAAAATTATGCGTTTCACAATAAATACCTATTTTTAATAGATTTTGTTCGTATACATTGTTTTAGGGTTCTCAAACCAAAACGCAAAACGGAGTCGTATTTATGAGTGCCTGATGTCTGTCTGTATGTCCGTCCGTAAGTCATTGGTCTTTAGCTCGTAAACGAAATAAGTAACAAACCTGAAATTTTGATATATTGTGTACAACGTTTACCGAAACAAAAGACGAATAATGGGGTAGACTTTATTTATTTTATTATTTTTACTACCAGTACGTAGTAAGGTAGCTGAAAAATTGCATACTGGCATGTGGTCACCTGTGGAGTAAATTAGTATTAGTTAGTATGAAAGAACTTGCGGAAGTTGAAAATAGAATATTTTAGATGATCATGGTACCGACTTTAACAAGTCATTGCTTACTTTTCAATGATTTGTAAGTTTAGTTCGGCATAGGTACTCGTATTATGAAATAAAACAAACTAACTAATTTTATAAAAAGGAATTATTTTATTTTGTTATTGTATGTAACTGATAAATGGGTTAAAAAAAATCAACACTGTGCCCGTAGAAATACGATTCTAAAATGTAGGGAGAGCAAATGTAAGCAGCCATGTAGACCTCTCGGCGCTGTCAAAGTCAAAGTTTTATAAAGGATTTCAAATTTTCATCTCGTATTTAGCTTATGTCAAAGAAAATCAATGACACGTGGGCCCCAGCGAAGGCTAGTTGTATCAGAAATATGTAGGTAAGTAGTAAATATGCAATAATTTTACATACTTGCTAATGTATTTATCTCGAATTAATATACTGGCTACAAAAACATGGAAGGTAAATAATTGATTATACGAGAGAGAAAGCCTATCACTTTTAGGCTGTCGTGCGTATCAAGACATTGCCATTAAATTAAGGCGTATTGAGTCGCCAATGGCCTTCAGCATCTGGGCCTAATCGAGCTTACTTTACCAGCGCATCGCCGCCGGAAATCAACAAACGTTAAGCGCTCGCTGCACAAATATAACGGTCAAAGAATATGCAGATGCGCGATACGCTCCGGTAACCTGTCACTTTATATGCCTACCGTACCATTCTAGTGAGTATCCGCAGTTGCAACTGCGACCGAGATCAGGACAAAAATTCAAACCTACCTAGGTTTTTCTGGACGTCTTTATGGAATTAAATTTACGACGACGTCATCCAAGTGCATAAAGTTACTCCGATTTGACTGAAATTCAAAATCTAGGTTGAATTTGACGTCTATATTCGGAATTTTGAATTTATTTTTCGATGACGTCTGCCAAGTGTTAATGTTACTCCGATTTGGCTGAAAATCGACAGCTAGATTTTTCTGGACGTCTGTATTACAAATTTGGAATTAATTTGTAGTAATTAACATATTAATTATTTTCACAGTAACATAGTAAACATTTCAGCCGAATCGGAGTAACTTTATTCACTTGGCAGATGGTATTTAAGTTACTCTGATTTGGCTGAAAATTGATACTTAGGTTTTTCTGGAAGTCTTTATGCCAAATTTGGAATTCATTTTTCGATGACGTCTGCCAAGTGAATAAAGTTACTCCGTTTTGGCTGAAAATCAATATATAGGTTTTTCTGGACGTCTGTATTCTAAATATTTCGATGACGCCTGCCAAGTGAAGAATGTTACTCCGATTCAGCTGGAACTTGATATCAAGGTTGTACTGGGCGTCATTATTCCCAAAATGAACTTATATTATAAGTTTGATTAATGAACTTAAAATATAAGTTCATTTTGGGAATAATGACGCCCAGTACAACCTTGATATCAAGTTCCAGCTGAATCGGAGTAACATTCTTCACTCGGCAGGCGTCATCGAAATATTTATTCCAAATTTAGAATACAGACGTCCAGAAAAACCTATATATTGATTTTCAGCCAAAACGGAGTAACTTTATTCACTTGGCAGAAGTCATCGAAAAATGAATTCCAAGTTTGGCATAAAGACTTCCAGAAAAACCTAAGTATACATTTTCAGCCAAATCAGAGCAACTTACTTCACTTAGCAGATGACATCGAAAAATAAATTCCGAATTCGGAATAAAGACGTCAAGAACAACCTAGATTATGAATTCCAGCCAAATCAGAGTAACTTTCTTCACTTGGCAGGCGTCATCGAAAAATTTATTCCAAATTTGGAATAAAGTCGTCCAGAAAAACCTAGACATCGATTTCTTAACAAAACTTTTGGTTCTCAAGGACACTTAGCGGTACTACTGATAAGTGCTTGGCGACAGATTTTCTTCTCGTGGGTGGTAGCTAGCCAGGCGCGCATTCGCAAAATGCCCTACCACCATGCAAAATTAATGGTTATCAAGGACACATAGCGGTAAACACCGATAAGTGCTACCGATATATTATAGCTTATAGCTTTAGTTTATAAAGTTTAGTTTATAATGTATATTATAATAGGATATTTTGATTGAAATAATATTTCAAACTAGCTTTCCGGGTGCGGCACTGCCCGCGCGTATGTCGGTTATCGCGCGAAAACATTAACCTCTTTTTGCGCAGTCGGATAAAAACTATCCTTTGTTTTTTCCCGGGTCTCAAACTATCTCCATACCAAATTTCATTCAAATCGGTCCAGTAGTTTTGGCGTGAAAGCGTAACAGACAGACAGACAGACAGAGTTACTTTCGCATTTATAATATTAGTAAGTATGAAATATTCTACACTAGCTTTCCGGGCGCGGCTCCGCCCGCGCGTATGTCGGTTATCGGGCGAAAACATTAACCTCTTTTTGCGCAGTCGGATAAAAACTATCCTATGTTTTTTCCCGGGTCTCAAACTATCTCCATACCAAATTTCATTCAAATCGGTCCAGTAGTTTTGGCGTGAAAGCGTAACAGACAGACAGACAGACAGACAGACAGACAGAGTTACTTTCGCATTTATAATATTAGTACTGATAAAGTACTGATTACAAAAATACCCAAACTTATCGGTAGTTGCATCGGTTAATTTTATTATGGGTAACCAAGCGGTAACCTTTATCAAGCGGCCTTCTAATGCTCTCGTGATCTCCCGATTCAGACAGCTATAATCTGTTTCCAAAACTATACTATACTTTTTACTATGGCGCGTGAAAACAATGCCATCGAGAAAGTTTTTTTTTTATTTAGGGAGAACATACATGTTGACTGCCGCTGTTGGCTGTTCAACTCCATCGTACTTTGCATTTTTAATTAATTGTTTTAACTTATTTCTAGCACGTAATTGACCGGCAGAATTTTGTTGGAGAAAACGACACGCGTCCTACCTCGATGGCGCCTAGGCGGGTACTAAACGGAGTGCGTGAGAGCTTGAATCGTTAGTTTTGTAGTTTTTTTTTTCTTGTTAAAAAACTATAGCTGAATTAGAAAATGTGGCTTCATACGTTCCTAATAAATAACAAGCTCTATCTTTTGGTATAACTTCCACATGGTTTGATGATAGCATCTTTTAGTTCTAGTCATTTTAAAACCGAAATGGTGTCATGTTTGATAATTTTTTTTATCGAAGAAACTATTCAAAATCACGTTTTCGGCTTCACACGTTCCTGGAGAGTATGTTCAACTTTATGTAAATGATTTTATTTATTCTAAATGTTCAGTGTTATTTGAGCTACAGATTTTAAAAAATATTTAAAATAACTACAATAGGGCCTTAAATGAAAGAAGAATTTTTAAAATACAATTTCTAGTTTCTGCGAAATACGTGGACAAACATACATACTTAGTAATATATTGCACAATATAAATAATATTATGTTATTGCGAAGTATTCTTACGTGTATCACATGTTTTTAGAGGTTACATTCAGAAAACTGAGAAAGTTATTCCCAAATATACTTCATTTTCTTATTATACTTGTATATCCCATGAATAATAATGTAGCCAAACAAATATCAGGTAACTGCAGTGCTGGTCACCATAGTAATTTCGTATTTTTTTTAGTATGGGTGAGCCTCAACATCTTAGCCCGCATCATCACTTACCATCGGGTAAGATAGTGGTCAAAGGCTAACAAGGTAATGCAGTTACGAGAATATACACTTACTCGTAGTAAAAGTATAACATAACATATTTTGTAATGTTATTTTGCATATTTTGATTAAATAGTAACGAAAAAGTTCAGAGTCAATAAAAAATTATAACCTTATTTATCAAATTGTTTTAGAAATTAAACTTTTATATTCAGAGTTTTTCATCGGTTCTCAAATGGAAGCCGTAACAACAAAAGACAATTATGAATAATAACGGTCGGGTCCTTGTTGTGGCCTCTCTGTCGGGGATCGTAATGAAACCGTTTAATTAAACTGACCGAAAGTTAACAACAGATGCTCCGAGCTTCATAACGTTGCGCTACAGCATATCGTATTTTTAACGGCCGTTCCATTGTAGTTAAAAATAGTACTTGATTAGCCCTTCAGGTGGCGCTAGCGTAAACCCCAATTCATATGATGTGACAACTATACCTACATTAATTAAAAATGTAAAAAGCCCGACGGCTAAACGTTTTATCGTTCCATTAAAATTAAAACTGCAACTTATATATATTTATGCTGTTCATTGTGATACCCCACTCGATGGGTTTGGAAAATATTTTTTATCTCTCAATATGGCGTCTAAAATACGCCAGTTTGTTTTTCTATTTTTTCGTATGTACTAAGTGTCACTTGCGTTATGAAAACGAATCTAACGATATCTTTTACATCAAAATCGGTACAGCCGTTTATACCTTAGTTTGGAATAAAGAAACTCAAAAATATACATACATACATAAATGACCCCTGAAAACATAACTCTCCTATTTTTGGGGCAGTCGTGTAAGAAGTATATTTTTTTAAAATAAATTTTACTACTAGTATCGTCATCATCATCATCGGCCGGAAGACGCCCACTGTTGAACAAAGGCCTCACCAATAATTGAGTATATCTTCCAGATTTTATACTATTAGATGCCATACGCTTATTCAAATTACCTTTATCACATGTACTTCATTTTATAGATTATCGTTGTATCGCTAGTAGCGAAGTTTGCTTAGTCGTTCTTGTTCAATCAGCTAAGTTAAGCAACGTCCGCCGCGGTCATGAGTTGGATGGGTGACCGCTGGTGACATTACGACTGAGCGCTTCCGTGCTTCGGAGGGCACATTAAGGGTATATTTTAGACGAACGCCCCCATACAAAACGCAGCTCCAATCTCATTTTAATAATAGCGAATAAAACTCAACGATTTTTTACCTACGTAATCACTACCCTAATATCTAGGTTTGTGGTGCATCAGATTTTCATTAAATTATACAGTTTTGAAATTACACTAGCTCAAAAACTCGTGATTTTCGATAAAAGATAGTCCAAAAGAAAAAGGATTTAAGCCAGAAACGATATGTCTAATAATACACTATATTTACATGCGAGTTTTTTTTTAATAACAAGTTGAGTTTATATGAAAGTTCACACTTTGGCTGGCGGGTATATGTCCTTAAGCCGTCGGTCCCGCAGAGCTATTATGTAACTCTCGGTGGTCTTCGTGAACGTCAGAGTGGACATCAATTTTTGAATTAACCGTCATGACGATTACCGAACTTTCTGAAGACGAGAGAATGAACGAAACTAGACACTTTTGACGTAAAATTGGTATTATGTAACTCTAATGACAGCTTCAAGACAACTACCAAAACGTCAAATGAAGAAGGGAGCTTTATTGCTCACTGGTTGGGGGGTTTTTATTGCGAGTTTGCATTGAGATAGAGATTTTCTTATTTTAATTGCAATTTCAAAGATCCATATTGATTTATTGAAAATAATCACTTGTTTTTTTCTGATTTCAGCCACTCATTCTGCGGAAATTTGAACTTTCGTGTTAATTAACACTTGTGAAAGTCGAACAGGATTTTTCTTTGTTTCAATAATATTGCTTTGATATATTGGCTTATTATTAATGCTAGCTTGAGTCTACTATTCAATTTCGATATTAATCTTTGATTTTAGGTAGCAATATGGCTGGACCTATGTTGTTGGCAGCTGCAGAGGAAGAACGCCTTAAAAGGCTGTTGATCATTGAGCGCAGGGTACTCAGGCAGGCTAGCAAGCCTCTATTGTTACCTGAGAAGGAATTTGTCGGGCATTACCGTCTACGAAAAGCCGATTTCGAATAACTCTGCGAAGATTTAATTCCGCTTTTGCCGGTAAAACAGCGCACTAGCGCTGTACGGCCAGAGATTAAGGTACTTTAGTTAAATTCCTTTTCAAATAATGTACAGTGTTTGATGTTGCTAAATATGACGTTGATACTGTCTTGCAGGTATTGGCAGCACTGGCATTTTATGCCAACGGCTGCTATCAAAAGAACATTGGTGCCTATTACCACCTAGGCCTGTCACAAGCCTCTGTGTCACTCTGTCTAAGAGATGTCACCAAAGCCCTGAATAACCCAGATATTCAGGCCAAATATATATAGTTTCCTATGACTATGGTAGAGCGTGAGGACATCACAAGGAGGTGAATTTTGCAATTTATAAATATGTACCTATCTACTTTTAGTTTTCTTATACTTCATAAGCATATGCATCACAGCAAAAGGCATGTGTTCACATCATTTCATGTACATTTAAAGATCAAGATACTATAAAATGCTGTCATATAAAATAGTAATACTGATAATAAACTAGAACTTCTTGTTGCAGATTCATGGATAAGCATGCATTTCCTGGTCTGGTGGTATGCGTTGAGGGCACTCATGTTGCAATCATTCGTCCCAGTGAAAATGAAGAGCCCTACTACAATAGGAAGCAATACCATGTCCTAATTGTATGTTATGAGTTTTGATGTAGGTAAGGTATAACACAAGACATGTTTTTATAAACCTACTTACTTAAAAAACATTTGTTTGTTTAGATTTGTGATGCTGATTTGCGCATCCTGCACATAGATTCATCTTTTGGAGCTCAGAGCCATGACTCATGTCTGGAATAATAGCCAAGTAAAGGCTCTGATGCAAGACATTAATGCTGAAGGGGAAAGGTGTTGGCTTTTACGTAAGTAAACACATTTAAGGACAATTGGTTGCACAGATACACGTATATATATAATCATACCAACCATTCATAAGTGATTAAATGAATAATGTATCAAAACATCACAGGTGATTCGAACTATGCACAGCGACAATGGATGGTGACACCAATCCTCAACGCTGTACCAAACTCGCCTGAAGAATTATACACCTACAAGCATGTTCGCACACGGAATGTGGTTGAGCGTTGTATTGGTGTGCTGAAAACTCGTTTCCGATGTCTCTTGGCAATTAGCAGAAGAAAAAATGAAGTCACAGAAGTCATTTCATATAGCTTATTAGTAAAATCATTTTAAGATGTTTAATAGATTTTAACTAGAGTAATGTTTTTTAAGAGTATGTTTGTATTTAAGTATGTATGGCTTAATTATTTGTAACCCTCTACAGCCTACACTGGAACATCGATTTTGATGTGAGACGTGTCAGGTTTTTTTTAAATAATTCTTTTGTATGATTATATGATACTAACTGCGCTTCGCGGTGTCACCCGCGAGGTGATGATAATGATAAGTAGCCTATGTGCTATTCCAGGATATGGACCATCTTAATTCCAAATTTCATGCAAATCCGGTCAGCCGTTTCATTGTGAAGGCGCAACAGACATACAACAAACTTTAGCCTTTATATTATATTATTTTTTATTGTATACCATTTTATCTCTAAATTGTAACTTAGTATTCTATCAGAATAATAAAATTAAAGAATGTACATATTCTAGTGTAAGATAATATTATGGAATTTTTGTTACATTTTAAGATTCTCCACAAGAGTTTCTTGCTGGTTCTTCTGTGTGGATGTAATCAAACTAGCTGAATAAAAAGTACAATACTCAATAAATATTTAATCATTTATTTATAAACAATACAAAATACAGCAATCCTATCCTAATTCTAAAAGGGCGATGAATGTCCTGCTTGGGGTGTATTGTGCATTTCCCTCCTGCCAGCCCAGCCCCAGCCGCTTCTTATCCTCAGTATCATGTATGGAGTTGCAGTGGAGAAACACATTCTACAGTTTCATTCTCATGCAAGCAGCCCTAGCACAGTGGACTCTGTTTCTCCAGTTTTGTGTAGGTGATAGTAGGTATAGATCACAATGGCCAGTATTGATCCCAATCATCACATGGAGATCTGCCCTCGTGAGCTTAAGTAGATTGTTAGATTATTTTTTGTTTTATATCAGGAAGGACACCGTATATTTAGTTAGACTTCTTGTCCCATAGATTTTGTAGTAGTTTCTCAGTGTAGACATGCAACAGATTCTGTGATTCCTTTGCTGTGGGCTTACAGAGCTATGCAACGTCTGTAGAGATATTCTTTTTCACTCCTTCCCTTTGTGAGTAAACCCCTTTTTTTGCCTCCTAATAACCTATTATTAGATGTGAGAAATTGAATTGATGAATTAAAATTATCAGACTCAATTTATTTTGTACAATTTAATGCTACTGTTTTTTTTTCTTGTGATCGTCTAGCGTTATTGTACTATTATTTGAATTTAATATTTTAAAATTATACCTATTTTTATTTAATCACTATTATAAGACATAAATCCGCGGATCGTTAAAACGTAATACCTAAATTTACTTTTCCTGATGTAATAGCGAATGTAAAAATTATTTTACGTAATGTAAACTTTTACACAATGCTGCAAGAAAACAACAAACAAATACAAACATGAAATAGAATCCATAAAATATTCAAAGTATGGAACCTAGAACTAGTTTAGGCATCACACATACGGCTGGCTGAACATGCATCAAACCTTTCTGTATTTCAGGTAATTCAGGTATCCCTGCTTTCCCTATGGTCGGACTGGATTGAAGAGTCCTGTAGAGAGAAAAATAAATTCTAACGTGTTCAAATGAAGTTCCTAACTACCTAAAACTTTTGTAATAAAATTGTACAAATATACTATCCTTCAATTACGTTAAGATTAAATTATAGTTTCACATAATTAAGTAAATACGTTAGTTTTGTAAAAAAAGAATAATGTCTCGTCATGTATGGTCAATATGTCATACTTAGAAGTTATGAAAATGGTTCCACCATAACAAAAGTAAATGTGAATTCATCATATGTGTTTTGTTTCATAAAACCCTTTGTATTACGCTTCGCTAATACTATATTACGCTTTTGTAATTTCTTATGTACGCAGTGCCTTAATTAACTAAGTTCTATTAAGCATATAAATTTGCTACAACTTCGTGCACAGAAGCTTGAAAGCATTCATGACATTTTATTTGCTGTGTATATGTGTTGATATGTAACAATTTTTAATTTGTTTCTAATGTTTGGGACTGCCAGCACGCATGGCTTTCTCTATTGGAGAAACCTTATATTCTGAGGGGGTTGTAAATCCAGCGGTGCAGCGTCTCTTGGCTATCACGCTGAAATTCAGGATGAGCGGATATCGCTAAAGAATGGCCTTAAAGGACTTATATTCTTTCCATATAACATAAAAGGATTAGAATATGGTTTGACCAAGTCACCGATCGGCCGATGCTGATCTACCCAAATGTTCCCTGATAAATATAGGCAAGTGATAAAATTACTATATAAAGTTTACCCTTCAGAATCATTTATAGATTACCTTTAGGGTACGAGCTCGTTTATTGTCATTGTTACTTTGAGCTCAAGCCGTCACTTTTACACGTGCGGCTTTGTTCCATGAAATCGAGTCGGGCCTTTTAGTTTTAAGCTCCGTATTTAATTTATCTTCATTAGAGCTAGATCAAATTTAGTAATTTGATCTTTAACTAAAAAGATATATCAATTGATAATGAAACATAAGAACACTCTCTTTGTTCCCTGTCTAGATTACCAATCGATATTTTATACTTAGATACAGATAAATTCTCCTTTTTGAGTGAGTGACAACAATGAACGCACCATTTTGACATAAAATTAAGAAATTTATAGTCATCCTAACCTTTTGGTGATCTCAAAGTGCCTGACTCGAAAAGGGAAGCATACATATAATATATAGGTGTGTTACGTATAGCGCAATTAGAGCCAACTCGATCAATTGAATATCTTGGTATGCCTAGTGGCAAGTGTGTTATTGAAAGTTAAAGTCCGTGCAAAATATTAAATTTACGCATTTGCTCGCCAAATATTTGCAACAAAAGTTCTTATGAAACAAAACCATAATTTTGTGTTTTAAAAGAACAAATAATTATACTCTCATGTTCGTAATGTCATTTTCATCTTGATCAGTCAAATAAAGTATGCTTAGACAAAATTTATTGTCTAATTTTCCTATACCTCTGCAATGCTATTCACGCTTAAATAAAGATCTTTATTTAATTAATTTAAATTTCAATCATACAGATGAAGCCAATGTAAAATCAACCTAAAAGTCACACAAAAAAATAACACATTCATATAAAACATGAAACAATTAGATAACAGTTAATCTCTGCAATATATTCTATCCCTGACGGAAATCCAACCTGTATTTTTCAATCTTGCTGAATATCTAACCGCTCATCATCAATTAATCATTTAATATTTTAAATCAATTAAATCCCTTTCAAAAGAATTAGTAAATAAATGTCAATTACAATTCAGTTAGCATTCTAAAATTTATACTTCATAAATTATTATCAATTATTTAATTAATAATAAAGTATTTGATTATTTACTGAAATAAAATGTAGTTCAAGAAATAATAACTAAACATATTGTTATCGTTCAAGTTGAATTTAATATTCTCAGAATGTACATAAATTATCAATAAAATTATAGTTAGAATATTTAATTAAAATTGTGTATTTAATATAAATAATCAAAAGCGTTTAAACTACCAGATATATTAAAGAATTAAAGATGTAACTTGTAGATTTAATTATTTGAGACATCTCTACTAGTTTAATGAAAAATTTAATAGTTATTGTTCTTTTTTAAATCAAATAATGAATTTATGTAAATGAACTTCTTATGTAACGTTAGTTAAGTCCTAAGTACTTAGCTTTTATTCGGCGACAGGAACCAGCTTAAGATGAACACACGCGCGGGTGACTTTTTGCCAAGAAAACAATAATTCTACACACTACTTGGCCAGTCAAACGTTCGCGAACCACTGAACAAACCTTTAAACATAGTCTAGTTCCTTTGAGCAGGTACCGCTGTATTCCCTCTCTTTCCTAACATATTTGTCTCCCTCACTCTTACTAAGCATTCGTTTCTCACTTCAACGCGACAAAAAAATTAAACCCAATGTATGTTCACGTGTTGAAAGGACCACTTGTTTCTGAGGACAAAAGTACCCTTGACTCCTAAGAATTTCAGCCCCTTATCTCTAACGATTCAAAATTTTACGATCTTGAAACAATAACGTCCCAACAGTTTCTTTATCTTACCAAATGTCCCAAGCACTTAACTCAAATTCTTCGAACGTTCCCAAAATTTCAATGGCACAAAAAAATACACGTCTTTGGTATTAATTTATTTGAAAAAAAAAATGTAACGTGACCACTTAGAGAAATTTATTACTTGCATGTGTGTTAAGAATTTTTTTTTAGATATTAGTCGCGTTAACCTTTTTTTATGGTAGGTAGGGTCTAGACGGTTACACCTTGACAAGAATAACTGCTCTTTTATTACCCTGATATGAACTGTGGCTCTTATTACAAGTCACTGTTACCTTATACAATTATGTCTGCTAGATTTTGTAGCGCCAAGTGACAATCGGGCATGACTCTTGACCTAGCTGTTGGTTTCCTGAGTGCATAGGTGGTTTCCGCACAGTCAGTGGTAAATGTAAGAAACTCGTTCTTGATTTATCTTCTTGCGTTTTGTTTTTCTTGAGTTGAGGGTTGCCGCCAGCTCTTTCCACTTCTTCGCTTTTATTTGTTTTTCTAATGGGCACTTATTTATAATTCGGCTCACTGCCAAATTGGTATTCATTTCCATGAACTCTATTATAAGTTGGAGTTGTATGTCAGATATGACTTTGTAAGTGCAGGCATCCTAAAATGAGAAACTGTTATCACACTGTTGTTATGAGCCATGTAATTGTAACTTTTAATCACATCATCTAGTTTTACTTTGCTCACTTCACAATCACAAGTAATCTCACGAACGTTTTTGCTTTGCGAAACATTGACTGATGTTGACAAACAAATGTCAAAATAAAAAAAACTAAATATATCTTGCGTTTCGATATTATTTTAGGAGATACATCATTAACAGCGTATCTAAGATATGTGCGAGTTATATTATGTACTTTAATGATATATAATTAAATGATTTTACTCCCTATTTAAATAATTATATAATCACAATATAATTACCATTTTGCGCCTTACAGTTCCATGTAGTGCCAAATGGCCCTAAAATAGGGCCAGAAATTTCACGAAAGCATAAACGAAACACACAAAAGACCCAATCTATTTCACTTTTGTTAGTTCATTCAACTTCTATCGTCAGTAAAAATGTTAGATAATTCCCCTGAATCGCACCCCAATTGCCTTCGTGTTGAAGTTCACCAAGAGATAGCTAATAAGGCAGCCGGTTGGATCAGTCATCGTCACTTTGCACCCTCATCCCACATTTTGTGCGGTTGGTGATTTCTGTATTTTTCTATACCAACGCAAGAGAACACCTGTAGAATCTCAATCCCTCATTAATTGAAAGTGGGTATGCTATCATTAACACGAGGATTCCCACAACGAGTTGACGTCAGGAAAGTCGAGGATTGTAACAGAACAAGCACGAGGCCCACTTGATTTTAAGCGGACTAACCTCTGCCCTTATCAAATGCATTTCGTCACAATTGACGAATTGCACTGCGCCCGTCACCCTGAGACATACAGTTGTTAAGTTACATGTGCCTGTAATTTAGTGACACTCAAGGACTGCTGCCGGAATACACTGTTAGGTGCTTCTTCCAGTAAGTTTCTGGAATATTTAAAGTAAGACGTTACCTAATAGACTTAGTATACAAACTTAAACATTCTGTCACTTACTACAAGTCAAAAGCGGAATGCACATCCTGTTTATATTGAAGCGAGCTCGATAAACACAACAGTATCAATTTATCATAAGCAAGGACGTTGAAGCCGTTAAACATGCATAACAAGCCAACATAGTGTTTAACTAAACAACTTTGTCGCAGTAAACATTGCAAAATGTTCTTTTGTGGTTTATGAAACATAAAAAATTCTTAAAGTTACAGAGTGCTAAAGTATTAAAATATTGATGGAAACAGGTGCGGCTGGTTGAAAGGGACGACGCAATAAAAACGTATTTGAACGCAGCCGCCCGTGTGGGCTGTGACGTTGGGCTCAGATAGGGCGGGCGGGGAGTGAAGCGGGTGAACAAACCCAGTAAAGTAAACCTTAAAGGATCAAAAAGTTATAAGGATTAATTTGTGCAGTGGCTCGTTGACTCTCATTGTACTTTTAGTTTGATATTAATTTATTTATAGTTATTATTTGCTACATAAAAAACACAAAAGATTAAGTTGACTTAGAAAACGACAAATTGATGTTTAAAAACAAAAGCATATAGTGCTGTTCATGTGTTGCAACTGTTGACAAAAACACGTAAATATTAACTTTCTAGGTACTTTAAAATAATAAGCGATAAGGAGTTGTTTCTATACAATTTGCTAAAACATTTACAAATCTTTTTCGAATACATTATTAATGATAAATATATTAAGTTGAATACATAATACATGAACATATTATACAAATGGCATCAGTACATTCATATATTATCTTATAAATATACATAAGCTGCGTTTAAAGCGATTCGAAAACGAAAAAAAAGAGAATTTACAGCCATCCGCCTACGTCACATCTACACACCGCCGTACGTAGCTATAACGCCGTAGCGCCGTTAGATGCCGCTACCGCCGTCACAAACGCCGCTTATTCTCATATATAAAAATCTGAGTAATTGTTTAGTAAGAACTTATCACATTTTTATTTAATAAAGTAATATCCGAGTATATTTAAAACAACGCAGTCAATTAGTATATCTAGCTAATGAAGCCTTAGAAGTTAAAACACCTGACTTCAACACAAATTAAAGCACCTTTATTATAGTCATCACTTCCTTAACCATGCTTAGTAGCGTTCGTAGTAAAGTTGGTCTAGTCGTTCTTAATTGATCTGCTGATATTATTATTATTTTATATTATTATTATCTTGATCTTTCTTAATTAAACTAACGTCCGCTATAGTCATTCATCGCATACAATTCTACCTCACTAACAAATCAATAAGATCAACACGTCTCAACCTAAATAGGATGTGTTAGATTCCTTACAGTTCCACCGATCCTTCCTGTCAGTCCCTCCAAGTCACGTTAGGAGCCATAGCTCCTTGGAGCCTCCGATTCGGTCACCCTCAGGATTACCGACCCCAATCTCCGTAGCATGCGGTGCTCGCTATGAATTATAAATTAGAAGACAACAGGCCATGCTGAGTCACTTTCAAAGTTTTTAACGCCTTAGATAGAGCAGAGATTACCAAACTTATTTTGTTTACACTTTGAGAAAAAATATTTTTTTAGCGCCCTATTTTTTCCCCTACTTAAAAACTACTATAACTTCAAATTAATTATTTATTGTGAGCTATATTAGCAGACAGTTAAACATTCATTATAAACGAGACTTTTACTATAACCCACAAGAATTAACTTATAACCTGAGCGCAGTAGGTACTACACAATGGCTCGACGTTCAGTAGCCCTAGCGCGAATAACTTGCGAAAACGTAACCGTTTTGTTAACGTATCGAAATCTCACCATTTTGTATAGGATTTCATCAGCGATTGGGCTACTGGTCTCACGGTCTCATGTTTACTCTTACGGGCAATCACTAACACCTGCCAATGAGAATAATTATTGAAACGCAACTTTATAGTAGGTATTCAGACAGAGTATCTTTTATTCAAAAACCAACAAACATTATCAATTCTAATATAACAACTAATGTTCCAATTCAATATAATGGTAACAACGCCAAGAGAAATTAAAATATACAGTTCAAGACGTCATAAAGAACTTACTTCCTGGGAAGTGTCGGGACAAATACTGGATACTTACATATTATGATTTTAATTTCCTCATAGGTGGAGTATAAAGCACTATATATCATTCAGGAGAAAGTTCTATTTCTGTTCTCGAGTTTCCTTTAAGCCCTCCGTTCCAGATCGTTTTCTCCCCTTGGTGTACAATGTTCTATTGTATCTTTAACTCCGAAGGCAAGAATCTTTTTGATATGTTTTTGAAAAACACTACAATCTCCTTGGTATCAAGCTGCTGGCCGCTTGTTATAACTAAACTGATAGATAAAAAGCACATGTGGAAATATAAGAACAATTTGATACAGAATCAGAATTAGAATCATTTATTTGTCAGAACATGGTTAGTATACATTCACAGAAGCATACAAGATATTAGGTATGTCAATATTAGTAACAAACGATGGCCTCATGTTCTTGCCTGGTGTGGCGTACAAATATCATACTAATCAATATAACATTTCAGTTTACGTAAATAAAAAATACTTAGGTCAAACCTGCTCAGCAGGGTATTTTAAAATTTGGTAGCAAAATACACTCATACAAAACAAAACGATAACAAGGAGAAGCTGTGATAAAGAATCACTATTTCAAAAATAAATATTCTTAATTATCTGCTCACCAAGTTTTACAAGGCCGAAGCAGGATTCGTTCACTGATTGGTGCGAGACTGAGTAAGGCGCGAGGTTCATGTAGCGATGGGTTTTAGAGGTCGACCTTGTACACCCAACTTGACTGCCAACACAAATAAATGAATGAAGATGGTTGTGTGATACTTTTATAAACATCTTCCATACAATCTAGAATAGTTTAAATTTTAAGCAAATCTTACCGCGCCACATATATGTATCTCGATGTCTTCGGTTCGATGAGTTTTGTCCAAGACAAACAGGTTTTCAAGCTGACACATAGATTCGTCGATCCATTCATAGAACAGGTCTTGCTACCTAAATAGTACTTTGACCAACATTCTGGCTCAAAAATGAAGGTATATACTTATGTAGTGCAGATCAACTCCGAAGTCCGAAGTTTGCGGCACTTTATCACCGCACGGGTCACCGATCTCTATTTCTTTCTCTTTACAATCTGGATCTGCTGTCATGACTCATGCAATATCACTGTATCGATACTATACGTGAGAGACACGAAGGCGCGCTCCTCCACAGTTAATGTTTGATGCGCGTTTGTGCTTAATGTAGGTGTAAATAATGGTGATATATCCAGTAAAGCAATATAATGTATAATAAGCAGAAGTAGTTGCGACAATACTTAAAAAATACGTAGAGTCGTACCTGCTGATGGTAGGTGAATAAAATATCTCTCGCCATTGCCATATGCCATCAAATGGTAAACACTTCGCTTTCAAGTTCTATGTATCAAATTCGTATTAACACGAAGTCACCCTGAGATCAGAGGACCACATTTTTCCTGCCTGCCGTATCAAACTTAATCATGATACAGAAATTGGTATCTGTACATTCAGAATATATAGTTAATTTACGTTAGGTACTAAAATAAAAATTGGGTAATATGAGTTGACAACGGTTGACTAAAGACTGGACATACTTCGGAAAATTTTTGGATATCCTTGACACGGTTATACAAGAAATAAATATTATATTAATATTAAATGTATCGTGATAAAAATGTGAAGGTTTTTTTATGAATGTAGTCGGTTGCCCTGATGACGACGGTTAGTGAAATTTCTTTTTCAATACTAAATAATGCATGTACAAACTTTATAACGTAGGTGTTACCTGTAGCAAAATGTGCTTCTTTTCGCACACGTGATTTTTCTTTACAGTTAGGTTTGGATAAAATTGAAGCACATTGACGCCAAGGCAATTGTATTATTTTATTTATTTTTAAAAACAAAGCAGTATGTTTCTTACCTTTGTAGTTATAGATACAAACCACAAAGTATGTTTATTGTCTGTGGAGTTCGATGTTACGAAAAAGACATGGCTTTTTATATTTCAATCCTGTACGTACTTTTAGTTAGTAAAATATTGAACGTTTTACCATCAAGTGCATTCAAATAGTCGTATCATCGACCATTGTGCTACATGTTTAACGCTCGATGTATAAGGCATAAACATTGGGCTTACAATATTTTAGCCTCGAGTGGAATTAGTAATTTTCCACCCTCATATCATAATGCAGTTTTTCTCTCTATATAATATATGTCAATGACGCGGCCGATCGCTCCGCTCCGTTCTAGTCACGACTTACTCATTACGTTTCCGCTGCTGGCTTACTTGAGTTATTGGTGAACACCAGAACAGAAATATCAATTCTATTCAAACATAAAAGAAGGTTGAAAATAGCTGGTAGGCTAAAAGCCGTCAGTTCCGAAAAGCAAGGGATAACGGGTGGAGATTTCCATCGCTAGAAAAAGCGATGCTTGTTCAGACCAGATGGGTTCAGGTGTTTGTATGATAGTTACAAAGATTGATTAAAATATAGGTCAAGACGTTTTTCAGTAAGTATTACAAGCACGAACGGTTTGTGCTCAAAGGGGTAAATAAATAAATAATCTAATCTTATGGATGATAAACATAACAATTTGTTATTATAGGGACAAAATTGGTTTACCTGTAAAATTTCAATTGTTTTTATGTTGTAGTTTCGAGAAAATTCTTGTTTCAAAAAGTTTTTTATTGAAAACTGAACCGACTTCCAAGACTGAAAAGTATGAAATAAAATTTGAAAGTTGTCCTGTCGTCAGTGTCAGTGAATTCTGTTTCAAAATGATGACCTCACATTCATCATCTTGGTCCGAGTTCCTAAGGTTAGAGAACCTGAGAGAGTAAAAGTTTCATTTTTTATATATTGTATACTGCTTACAACATCATTGACTCGCCTTAAATACTGTTCAACATCGACAAGAGTTACAACTACCTTTACATCATCCGCAGGTACGAGTATGCTAATACAGTTATCACTTTATTAAGTTTAACTTAAAATCTACTCAACCAATACTGATGAAATTAAAATGGGACCAATTTGGAGGAAATCTCTACAAATAAAATATCATAATTAATTCAGAATTGGCGGAGTAATCGTACAATTAACTAACAAAAACTACTCAAAAAGTGTAAAAAATAAAAGCCGTTCCGGTTTCCATCTTTAACGAGAAATTCAGCGTGGCATTTAGGCCTTCTACAAGTTATTTCATATGTAGTTTTCAGTTACTTTTTTTAGTAAATTAAAAATAATATTATGTATTACAATCTCATTAATACATTAAATCTTTATATTATATGTTTACCCTCCAAAATCCTCCTTTTCTCAACGTCGCCTCGCTCCCGTCTCGACATCGCGTCGGAATTCTGACGGGAATACTTAACTACATCGTTGTTATCTAATAATCATATTTTCAAGTATTCTCTGTGTAATTCACAGTTATGATCTCTCCGCTAATTCCAGTATGATAATCACTTGTGCATTCTTGGATACGTTTTATGTAATATTACATATCTGAGAGAAACTATTTTTTAAGGAATGATTTGCGTTCATGATGTCCACGCAAACGAAAAAGGCGCCAAATATATCCAAAAGTATGGTGTACTTACACTTACACGGCACTGAAATGCCAAATTTTATTTAATGTAAAAAAGTAACATAGCTGTAGGCCTCATTTTATACAACATAGGATACTCACACTACCTTCAATTTACATTATGTAGATACCTTTTAATAGCGCAATTATAGAAATCTGTATACCTAAGTCAAATATTGAAATGGATGAAAAATACAATCGTAAGAAAAAAGATACCAGTTCATACGAAACAAAACTTCAAAACAACAGGTAACAGCCCGTACTGTACGTGAATATATGTTTATAACAAAATACCAAGCAGCATTAAGCAAGAAGAAAAAAAAATCATATATTTTAAAGAAAATCAAAATCTTTTGTTTTAAAAAGCGTATAATACTCAATAGACGATTTTTATAAAGATTAGGAATAAAAAGTATGATAGTATTATATCATCTTTTTGTAATTATTTATATGTGTATATGATAATACAGGATAATCAGGTAATGATAAAGTAATAAAAGTAAACATGGTACCAACTGTTTAATGAAAATCCATAAATTATAATGAAATACGTATTATACGTATTTCATTATAATTTATGGATCGGTATTGTAATTTTGAAATTATGGTAAATTTAAATTTTTAATGAATAATATAGACAGAAAAATAGATCAATATTTAGACGTAGAAATGAATTTTTATAGTAATACCTACATAATCCTCTATGTTTTGTTTAGTTACATTTGTATAATTATGATGGCTGCTTATCTGTTTTTCTTGTTGATGAATGCTAAGTAGCGAAACAAAGTTTTTAATTTTTATCATAGCTACTTAACTAGTTTTCGGTGCCCCATTTATTTTTTCTTTATTAAACAATAGAATAATATTTTATAGCAATATACTGAGTGCGGAACCCCAAAAGGATATATTCATTTAGATTACTTTAAATGTTTACTGTTGCAAATTTCATGAAAATTTTATAAATTTTTAATACCTACTCATTTATTTACATATAACAGTTACTTTGAGTATTCAGCGAAGTACCTATAATTCCATTACTTTACAAATAGTTGATAAAAACAACCTACAGCATTATTCAAAGATATTGTATTTAAGCTACGCACACACGAGTTCGTGGGTTGTGTTCAAATTACGTTATTGTATAGATTACGCACACATATATCAAGGGTCTGCTAACACTGTACGGAAAGTAAATTTGTACTAAATCGTCGATCGCCCCCATTATACTTAGACGCGCGAGAAACACTCGATTTATTTCGTCCTCAAAACTGAGATAGAGAAAATACACGCAAATACTCGCAGATAAGTGTCAAAAATCGATCAAACCGAGGGCGCCCATGTTAGTGTTGGTCGACAAGTTGCCACAGGTAGCACAAAATATACGTAAACACGGACGAGTTCTTTGCTGCGCCATGTTAGCATTCGTAGCTATTTTACACGAGATAAAGGGTAGACAAAATTTACTCGCGGCGTGCATGCTAGCCGGGCAGGAATACACAAAAAAACTATTTCTAGAGAGCTCCTTTCACATCGTTGTTATTACGGTAACATCGAAATATACACATATCTACTCCAATATTGTCTCTCCCGTATTCACTTCCTTCCTTCTCCCATCTCGTGTCGGTCTCGTCCCGGCTTCGTCTCGGGAATACGTAAGTTCGTCACTGTTAGCAAACATTCAGATATTCTCTGCGCGGAAGGTATCCGCGAGGACACGTCTGTTGTGCTTATCTAAGTTTGACAACCTCTGATGCATTTCAGAGTATATACAGATCGTACAATCAGTCTTTATATATCAGTTCCGATAGTGATAATGCCGTACAGGTCCCGGCTGCAGAATATAAGGACTGTTCTGTATCCTCATTAATAATGTCGCTAAAGATGACAGCAAACAAATACTAAATGAGCAGCAGACCACTATTCACGCGATTAGGATGTCGCTGAACGCTAGAGCCTACGCTAAAACACTGTATGTGCAATACACGGCTTTTTATCATCTAAACACCCCAATTAATCTTATTTTTTGTGATGAAAATCAGTTCCGTTAATATATTTTACACTCTTTAAAGTGATGCATAGTGCTTAGAAGATTAATTGTCACTCGCCTACAATACTGGTGACCGCGTTTAAGAGCTTCTCTCTTAGATGACCGTCCATATACCATTAAATCATCCAAATATGTGATTATTTACAAATACTTTCTTCATTTAATTGAGTGAACTTTATATACTAATAGACCAATATTGATGAAATTAAAATCGGACTAATATCACCCTATACCTACTCTACCGAACAAAACATAACCATCATGATTGAATGATCCTGTAGATAGTTATAGCGTGATCAAATAGACTTGAAATGCTTTTGCAACGTGTGAATAAGGGCCATTCTGTTTCTTTCGCTTGGATTCCCAGTCACAGTGGTATTAAGGGTAACGAAAAAGCCAACTAACTCGCTAATAGTGCCGTACAATGTGGTGACTCATACCCTTATAAAATTACAGTGCAGACCTTGCCGCTCTATCCAAGGTTTACCTTCAACAATCTTGGAGTGAAGTATGGAAAAGCAGTGCTAGATTGAAGGGCAAGTATTACTACTGCATTCAATCTCACATTCCAGTAAAACCCTGGTTTTACATAGATAAATTAAATAAGTGAGCTACATCCGTGCTTGTAAGAATGAGATTGGGACACATGTGCAGTCTAGCACACCTTGCTCGAGTTGTGAATGTAGGTGATCCTAATCATCCTTAACTACCCACGATACGATTACTCTTTGTTATATAAAAGTCAAAACTTAATATACCTCTTCCCACTAATATACTATGTTTATTACCTTATTATCTCTATGTTTATTAACTCTATACCTATTAAGTTGTGAAAATTATATATGTATATGCTTTTTGTAATGATTATAAGTAGCATACTTTTATTGTACTTTTATGTAATATCACAATAATATTTAACAATGTATTATATTAAACGTGTGGTCATGGGGTGCCAGGCTAGAATGTCAACTCCCATCTCTACCCGTGATTGTCGTAAGAGGCGACTAAAAGTAAAATTTCGAAAAGTGGACAAAAGCGCTTTAAGCGCAACTGTTATCTCACAATGTGATCCTCTAGACCTATGCCAAGCATACGTATTAAAGCAACCCCCCTAAGGATGTCCTTAGTAGTGGACAATCCGGCTGATACAGTAAAAATATTTAAGTATATTATATCTAATTGCGATTAATTTCATCGTCATAAATATAATCACAAAATATCATCTCTCAAAAACAGAACCAACTTCCACAACAGAAAAGTATGAATCGCAATTCGGTTTTATTTCCATGGACGACACAGGTACTACTTTCCAGTTATTTTGTACTAAAAACCAAAGTACTGAAACAATTTAGATATAATTTATATAAGACCTCTTCTAAAGTATGACTTACGAAACAAAAATGACATTAAAATCAAAAACTAATTGGTGGAGTAATCATGTTACAAACAAATGGCTAAATTGAGAAACAACTTATTTTTGAGGTAAGTTGTTAGTTATTAATGCGCTGATATGTGCCTGTTACTACTAACGTCTACGTAAGTGAGGTGCTGATGTTAATTACGCATTTAAAAGGGTTCTTACCGTCTCAACGACCTAATTAGCCGAAACAAAGCGTGTCCTCTACCAAAGAGAGCATAATCATGGAGGGTTGAAATAACAATAATTGTACAGTATATTTTCACAGTAATCTGATTATCTTTTAAGCAGTTTATAAATATTTTGATCATTGTTTGTCAGTATGTGATCGGGTAGATGTAAAGTATAAGTAAGCGCTGTGAACCTTATCGCCTGGTAAACGCATATAACGTAGCTTGTAGACACAAGAATACATAATTAATCATTTACTTACTTTTTATTGCATTTTAAGTTTGAGAATATTTTCCGTTTGAAATTGCCAATTTTTGTTTGGTGAGGAATTTTAAAGTAACCACCTTATTTTGATGGATACCCAAATTTGGAGGTTTTTTGGTGGAGATACAGCTTTAACTATGATCCTTTAAGACAGCATAATAGGGTAACCCTTTTAACAACCTTCTCCATTAACACTCACACATATCTCAAAACGAATCCATAAAATAAGCTGCAGAATTGTATACATGTGATTAACATAACCGTCGGACCCTCGCGGGTATCTGCCACACAGATAGTATCTGCATATTTGAATATGAAACATAATGTATTCCCGAGACGAAACCGCGAGGGAACCGACACGAAGGAAAATACGCAAAAGGTTTATCATGAACTATATACATACTAGCTTTCCGGGCGCGGCTCCGCCTGCGCGTATGTCGGTTATCGCGCAAAAACATTAACCTCTTTTTGCGCAGTTGGATAAAAACTATCCTATGTTTTTTCTCGGGTCACAAACTATTTCCATACCAAATTTCATTCAAATCAGTGCAGTAGTTTTGGCGTGAAAGCGTAACAGACAGACAGAGTTAATTTCGCATTTATAATTTTAATAGTATCATAGTATAATGATTACTCCAGTATAAGTTTTAGTCTATATGTGATTATATAAGGTAGTTGATTAAGTACAGGAGTTTTTTTATTGGATTGTAGCGCAACACGCACGAGGCCCACCTGATTTAAAGCGGTAACCTCTGCCAGTATAACAGGTCGTCACAAGTGACGAGCTGCAGTGCGCCCTTCAATAGTCAATAGTCAATAGTCAATAGTCATTTATTCGTATTAAGATACACGTCAAAAAGGTTATGAAAATAATTAATATTGGAGGATATAATAATTAATTATAGGAAGATACATTTGTATAGAAATTAAATGTCAGAATAATAACGTAATTATTAATAATACGTTCACATACATATATAAAAAAAAAAAATTATAAAAAATAAAAAACTTAATAGGATTATCTTATAGAACTAAATAATCAGTTTCATGCTAACAAATTCATCGTAGGAATAAAAATTTTGCTCGATAAGCCAGCATTTTAATCTCTGTTTAAAAGCGTTGACACTTTTTGCCTCTATTACATTTTTTGGCAACCTGTTAAAAACGGTCGGGCCCATGACATGCGCCAGCTTGCCAGATTTGGTTAGCGTTCGGGACAACGATGCTAATTTTCCCCTACTTCGTGTGCAATACGAGTGTGTGTCCCTGAATTTCGTATAAGTAATAAGGTTCACTCTGACGTATACCGCTACCTGGTAAATAATAATAGAAGGTAACGTGAGGATTTTCAAAGACTTGAAGAATGGCTTCACAGAAGTGTCTTGTGGAATGCGTGCTATTGCGCGTACAGCCCGCTTCTGCATGTGAAATGCTCGCAGCCAGTCTGCACCACGGCCCCATATTTCCGCACCGTATTGCAGCACAGAGTGGACTGTCGCGAAATAGCACGATCGCACGGCATTTTCGGGAAGAAAACGTGATAGTCTGCGAAGGGCAAAGGTGGCACTGCCGAGTTTCGCGCAGATTTTGTCGATGTGGAATTCCCAAGTCAGTGCTCTGTCCACTTCGAAACCTAAAAATGTTGTGTTGCTGCATTGCTCTATTCTAGCCCCACTATCTGCAAAGACTTGCAAGTTCAAAGGAGCACTACCCGCGAGGTTAAAATGTAAAAAATGGGTCTTTTTTAAGTTCAGAACTAGCCCGTTAATTCTGAACCAATTTGCTAATTGGGATGCTGTCTCGTTAAGTTTCTGTTCAAGTTTGCCTACTGATGGGGCCGTCACCACTGCTGCAACATCGTCAGCATACATCAGTATTTCAGCGGTATTTATGGCGTCAGGCAGGTCGTTCAATAGTAAAGAGAACAATATATTAGATATGGCTGAACCCTGAGCTACCCCCATATTCAAAGGTAATGGATTCGACCTCTCCTGCCCTCCGTCTCCAACGACTATTTGCGTCCTGCCCTTCATCATGTCACATAATACCCCAAGTGCTTTATTCTGAATCCCATAGTGCTGCAGCTTGATGTTGAGGATAGTGTGATCTGCCACATCGAATGCTTTCGAAAGGTCACAGCACAGTACCGCTACTTGCTGTGACCTCTCGCGGGCGTCCATCACACGGCGCACTACTTCACGGGTCAAGGTCGTAGTACAACGACCTTCACGGTATGCATATTGGTGCTCTGATAGTGCGTTTGTTAAAGCGAGGTATTGCATCAACCGGAAGTATAGTCCCTTCTCAAGCACTTTTGCGATTGTAGGTATTATAGACACTGGCCTGTAACAGTCCATATCCTGCCGCTTACCCTTACCCTTGAACAGAGGCGTAATCTTACTTATTTTAAGAGGGCTGGGATATATTCCATACCTCAAGTAAATGTTGAACAGATCTGCCAGTACACCAGCCAAAGGCATGGCGGCCATACCTAAAACTTTCATGGATATTCCATAGGCATCTTTGGATGGTTTCGGCGGTATTTCTTTTGTCATAATATGATAAACTTCGTGCGGTACGAACGGCCTCAGCCTAAGCGAGCAGTTAGCCGGTGTGCGCGCCGCGGTAAGGGTGCTCTGCACCAGGATCGGGTCGGATCGGGGCGCCCCGCAGGCAGCCGCAGCTGCCACAAATCTCGCGTTCATCATATTTGTGACCTCTTTTTTTGATTGAAAGGGTTGGCCAGTACCATCTCTAATAAGATCTGTGAAATCAATATTATTAGAATCATTACATTTTCCTCTTTGTTGGTTAATCACGTTCCACATAGATTTTGAGGTATTTCTACTATTCTCTATCAGTCTGGTGTAGAATTTAGATCTTTCTTGATTAATCATAGTATCATATTTGTTATTTAAATTATGCAACACATTGTTTATTAAATCATGGTCAGAATATTTATTACTAATATCAGTAACGTCAATTAAAAGTTTTCTAAAATTTTCTATGTCATTAGATACCCAAGACTGGTTTATTTTTTTCTGGTCAAATAACTTAAGCGGGAAGCAAACGTTAAATTTATTGATGATTACATTTATAATGGCCATTGTAAGTTTGTCAGTATCGATGCAATTACGACGCTTCACGTCCTCCCAGTCCATATACTCCAAAGAAGTGACAAAACTATGTCTGTTCATGAGAGAAAAATCTCTCACGTAACGTGTCTGTGATGAAGATTGAACGTCATGAAGAATTATCTCCCCACGAATAGCAAAATGGTCGCTGAGCAGTGTAGTGACAGGTCGGGCGGACACTATATGTTGTGGTAGGTTAGTGTATAGGTGGTCTAGGCATGTTGAGGTACATGCTGTTACGCGGGTAGGAAAATTTACAATGTTGGCCATGTCATGAGCCGAAAGTAAATCAGACAACCGCTTTGTTTCTGTGTTTACACGACCAAGGCAGTTAATGTTAACATCTCCTACAATAACGCATTCTTTTTCTAGTTCGCTTATCTTATCGAGCAAAACCTCAAAATAAGGAAAAAATTCGGTCGCGGTTACCAGATTTGTTCTATATACACATATGACTGTCATATTCAGGTCCAAAAGATCTACCGCGGATACTTCACAGTAACGTTCTACAGAGCAATTCGTTAATGCAGTGTTTTCTACACATTTAATGCCGTTCTTCACGAAAATACACGAACCGCCGTGAACGACGTTTGTTCTACAAAAACTAGACACTAGTTTGTATCCATCGATATAAATACACTTTAATTTTTTGAGACATTACCAGTGCTCAGTAAGGGCAAACACATCACACGCGAGAGAACTTTTTAGTAACACTTCTATCTTAGTTGTTTTTATATTGATGGATGCAATGTTTTGGTGACAAATCACAAATAACTTATCCTTTGCATTCACAGTATTCATTAGAGTAGATAATTTAGAGCTGCGCGTATCGCTGCTGTCGTTAGACTGAGGAGACCGCTGTGATCGGGTCGCTGGGGCTGCTACACTGGGTGGCAGCGGCTGTCGCAGGACCGGTTTGACCACCCCGCACGGAGCGGGGCTCCCGCGGAAACCTCATTACCCAATCTGAGATTTTGACTCGTGCAGGCCACGATATTGGATCGCTCAGTTGGTTGTACAATTGTTCTGGACAACCAATAACAAATGCTGCATGTCGGTCAGTTTTTATTTGGCATTTTTTGACACTGTACTCGTTACATTTGACAATTCTATTTATGAAATTTAGTACGTTTTGTTCAGTGGTGTCCGGTTTTAAGGACCATACTTGTAAATATTTTAGTTGCTCCACTGTCTGGAGCTCAATATCTTCCTTTCCAACACCAGTAAAGAAACGACGTTTGTTTGAACGTTTTCCGACTGTTGTCCATGAATCTTTCTCAGACTGAGAGGGTACATCTACCTTATCAGCTGATTTTGACGGTGATTTATTCGGAGCGGTTAGACAAGGAACTACTTGTGAATTGATTCGGCTACCATCGGGCATAGCTTCGTGCACCATCGCTTTAGATGCACCTGTCATAGAATCGCGATTCTTCTTATTGGTCGTACCTGCGGTATCCTTTTTTGCGGCGGCAGTGGCTTGCGCATAATTGGCGCTTGTACTGTTGGTTGCACTCGAACGTACTTGCCGAATTGGTCGTTGCATTGCGGCTGGAGGTTTCGCAATTGGTGTTGCTGTCCTTGTCAGCTGACTTTTGGCATCCATTACTGATCTTACTTGTTCCAACATGGCGTTGTTTTGCTTCAAAAGTTCGTCAAATTTTTGGTCTTTTTCAATCATTTTTGCTTCTATGGTGCAAATTTTACTTGTCAAGTCAAGCACTAGTTTTTGAAGATCCCTTACGATAACTTCAAGCGCTTTATACGTCATTTTCGAAATTTAAACTTGAATAAACGTGGAGTAACCTTCGCACCGTGTGACCGTCCGTCACGAACTCTCACCTCATCTCTCATCGTTCACCCGGAGACATGCCGTTGTTAAGCCTCATGTGCTGTAAAGTCATAATTACTTACTGTTTTATTGATGCATTGACAACTAAGTTGCGCACGGAGTCATCCCCGCGATCGTCAGTATTAAAACTAGTTTTATAATATATATAAGGTTTATTTATAAGGCGAATTGCAACCCAGCGAATATGTAGCACGATAATGTTATCTATACAGTATCTTAACTCGGCTCTGTCCTCGAAATAACTACCTACCACAGCGAGGTACGTTAACTTGCTATAGGGCTGCCCGCCTCCAGCATTTTAATTACATTTGCCTACTTTGTGTTTCCATTTAGTTTTGTGATTGTAAATATACTTTTTTTTTATAAACAAATAAAAGACTGTGAATTAAATAGGTGGTGTTCAGTAAAAATGTGTGTTGTTTTTTGATTGGTAGATTTGATTAAAAATACATGTTTATTTTTGAATAACAAATCAGTCTTATAAATTCAGTCCAGTCTAGTAGTTTTGGCGTGAAAAGGTAACAGACAGACAGAGTTACTTTCGCATTTATAATATAAGTACTGATTATATGTTATATATTAGTACTGATAAAATACTACGTCTTTATTTTGAATTATACAAAGTAACAAAACAAAACACACATACCCCGAGGTTTTAACACAAGCGTACCTACCGTATCGTGATTCATGAACCGCCTATAACTACCTATTTCACTCGTGTCATTCCTTTACTCTAGTCACTTATTATTAATCCAGTTAGCTTTTTTCGGGAGATCGAAAGCAAATACACTTATCCATTAAAAAGACACGCATTATGTAGGTAACCTACCTACTAGTAAGTAAATTTATTTTATAGTCTTACATTTCATAGTTTCCAGGTAATCTAAAAAAAGCTTTCTCTGGATGCGTTATTGACGAATTCATGCAACCAAAAACAGCACAATGTATCCTATTCGTCATATTAAATATGTACATGAACTTATTTTTTGTTAAAGAAAATTACACACCGTCCATTCGTCACTGCGACGCAATCGCGACTGTCTGCGTACTGAGCGCGGGCTGAGATCGAGCGCGTAGGTATAACTCGCGTTTCGTCCATTTCTTTGAAGTTGAAATACTGTATAGATAACATTACCCTGTATGTATTGAACAACATCTGTTGCTTCCAAGCATTGTGTTATTCATATTAGTTTCCGTAAGAATGTGCAATAACCCTCGCGTCGTCGTATTTTCGTTTCCACACGTGCAGGGTAGCAGCGCAGTATTAGACATAGCATGAGGCATGAGATTCTATTGAACATAGGGGCATACATACATATCTTATAGTGGTAGGACATTTGTATGGCGCATGGCTAGCTAGCACCCTCAAGTAGAATATCGTCACCCAACCCATACCCCACAGTAGCCCACCTAACGGTGTGATCCGCCATTTTTCCTCAAGAACCAGTAGAAACAGCCTGGACAACATTTTTGGCATCCTCACCTACCGGTGAGACGTAGAAATTTTCAGTCTGAAAAATTACCACTGTAACTAGAACATCAAACTCACAGCCTCTGGTTGAGTCACTATACAGATCACCTGCCAGACCACCTGCTTGCTGTTTACTTGCAATTTCTATTGACTCTATCTATTATTCTACAGAAATAATGTATAAATTCGAAGGATGCGCCCAACGATACTTATGTAATTTACTAGTACAAGTACTGTTAAATTAAGCTGAACAAATGTATGTAGAGTTTATTTTGTTAAACTAATAGAAGGATAACGTTACTAACTCATTTACATAACCTTGAAAATGTTGACCTACTTTACAAACGTTATTTTCTTCAACTTTCCGAACAAACTGACTCATATACGAGACTTAAAATATTATTTACTAAGGGCCCGTTTCAGAATGTCCTAATTAAGTTTCGGGTTGCTATGCAACACATAAAACAACTGAATGACAAAAATGACAGTTGACATGCAGCGCGTTTCAAGCTTAAACCGATAGATGGGCTAAATCGATGACTGTGAAACGCAAAGATAGTGTTTTATTTATTAAATATGTTCTGGGTAGTAAAACCGGAACTTACTCGAACATTCTGAAACAGGCCCTTAATCTACTATCTGCCTGACTAAATCAGACGTTAAAAATTATCGTACATGGAAATATTTAGAACTCCAACTTGCCAAGGACCACACCTTACTTTCTAGGGAACAAAATGTTTTTCGTTGAATTCTCAATTCGACGTTCGTTCATTGGTCAACAATAAAGATAAAATATTACAATTTCAAGTTTGTATTACATTCCGCTCACGAGCCTGACCCGTTACGTACAGACATACCTGACATTGGAGTCTCGATAATACGGCTCCATTTTTCCTTTGGGTAAGGAAACATAATAAAATCCCTTTAATGCAAGTCTTCCAGGGTATCTTGGTTTAATCAAATATCTCACGTAGCATCATACTCGTAGTTTTAAATAATCGGATCGAATAATAAAAGAGCCTTGAGAGAGCTCGTTACAAAATGTTCCCGAACCAACATCTATTAGATATCATATTAAGCCTAGGACTAGAGCTATTTTCTCTTTACCCGCGGAAGCAGGTAAGCGGATTCTAGATTTAAAATAAGGTTATTTTTCAGAATTCACACACCACATTGTTGCCACAAACTAACATGGAATATACCTACAGATAGAATTTATTTTTATTTCTGTTCTCTTTCGGTGGTTGGTTTACAAGACGTAGGTATTGACATTAATAATGTTAGTCACTTTTTCAGAGTAATTTTAAGTTATGTTCTTTCATTATCTCATAGAGCTATTTAATATTTACTGTATGTATTTAGTTTCATGTTCGGCGTCATGACGCCAACTCTTTTGAAATGCTTTGGTTGCTGTTTTTGAAGCCGTGAGGCCACCGTTTTAAATTATATTTGATTTTAATTTACTATATACGGTTTGCACTTACGGTTATTATTATAGTCGAGAACGCGACGACGCCCGACTAGTTTCGACGTTTTTACGTTTTGACAAAGTTTCCGTTTTGGCGAAGGAGAAATCCCTTGTTCCTCGGAAGGTGCGGGAAGCGATTGAAATTGCTCGTTTTCCCAACTTCAACCGGGACCGGGGATGGAATTTAGCACCAGCGTGGAGACCGGTTCTTCAAAAAACTGCTAGTTTTACCAACTGGGTGGAAGACTTGCCGCAGGACACGATAAGTGTAGTGTGCACGGGACTTTACAATAGCACAGACATGAGTGATAACGATGACAACAATAGTGACCATAGCAGCGAGGTGCAACCGGTTCCGACATTGTCTAGCAGGGCTGAGCGGGCCGCCGCGCCGCCGCCCGCTCCATGCGCGCCGAATGCCGATGCCGCGGCCGCCGCCAGCAGTGCTCGAGCGGACGTTGTCGAACCCGCCCGTGTCGCTCCTTGATGAAGTGGGTCCGAATCCCACGAAACTAGTCGGGCGTCGTCGCGTTCTCGACTATAATAATAACCGTAAGTGCAAACCGTATATAGTAAATTAATATGTCGAATACTTACGTAAGTTTTAACAATGATATATTTGATATCATTGCAAATGGAGATAACTAGATAACCATATCACCTCTCACTTAGTCCTCTTGCCAGTCCCAAATTGAACTTGCACCCGAAGCCCCATAAAGCATCAGGTATACACCCAAACCCCAAGTCATAATCCTCCTACATCATAGTGATACCGCTATCTCTCGCCATAAAACAAACTGCTAATATACCTGTGAATATCAAAGGACAACACAGTGCTGTGCCTGGCTTGAACCGGAGTTGACGGTGGCGTGTTTAGTAAAATTATTTTACCTAATTTATGTCCTACGCTATCGATAAATGTAACAGTATATACATATGTTGGGCCGAGATATTTTCCATGAAATTCTTTTATTCTAAGTTCCTGACATCTTGTGCAATATCTTCCCTTCAGTTAACAGAGTGCCTGCAACGGAGTCAAACTATCGGGAATTTAGATAGAAAGACTTTATAGTATATATTGAAGCGCTCGAAACGTAGTTTGCCTAGTCGTTCTTAACCGATCAACTAAGTTATGCATCGTCCGCTGCGGTCATGAGTAGGATGGGTGACTAATCGTGGCATTACTGTTGAGCTATTTCGTGCTTCGGAAGGCACGTGACGGTCCCGTGTCTTTCAGTACAACCATGACATTCACAGACGTTTTAATTCATTTGCAACCTACATAAAAGAAATTAAAAAAAAAGAAAATCAGGAGCGTGTTGAAAAATTTATTTTGGGTTTTATTACCGATTCCTTAAATATATTGGTTAGGTGAGATATGCTTTTTTTGTGAAGAAAACGTGTCACCGGACATCTCGGTATCATCTATTTCAAACTGGAAAGTAAAAAGTAGAGATAATATGTTCTTCACAGAAGTTTATTCAAAAGTATTGCGGCGAGATAGAAAAAATATGTTTATACCCTTTTGTTAGCACGTGATGGATGTGTTGGTAAATTGGATTGAGTATACATACAGACCTTTGTGTTTATGAGATAGACCAAATAAGAGAATATTCGGATAAAACGGGTTGAAGTAAGAACGTAGAACAGTTATTCTATGTGTTAAAACAAAGATTTGCATTTGCTATTTAGAAATAAAAATTGAGCTACATAACATGATATCAGAAAGGAAAACAATAAACTTTCAAAAACAACCTCTCAAACTGCGACTTACTTTTACCTATATGTTAGGCTCAGAGAAGGAACACACACTTATGGATTGAAAATAAATTTTACAATGTATTTTGGTCTCTTAATATCATCCTCTAATACATTACAGCATTAAATAGACACCCATAAAGCAGTTATTCGCGTAGATATAATTAATTAAATTTTGTAGATCGTAAGCATTGAGTATTAAATTATCTATATAAGTTACATGTAAAGTACAATAGTTACATAAACTATATGACTGTTCTATTCAACAGATTTGACATATTGCTAACAACAACCGAGCACGTCAACAATATCCGCAAATACCTTCACGCGTCACTACCTCACGTCCTGAACATTATAGTAAACGCAAAGGTGTTTACTACATGGATAGGAGTACTCTTTTCAACATTTTTGATATCGATTATTGGTGATTCTTCTGACTATAATATCTAAAGTGTGATTAACTACCTAGTCAATGCTACTCATAGCGCCTAAGAAAACATCCCATTGAAACACATGCTCAATTTTAGGAAGAGATCTATTAGAACACGTGACCGGTGACGTCATGTCACCATGATCCACGATCCATATTAAATGGGTCACATTTAAAGTTTTGCACTTCTAGCTAATCGGAAGTCTTCAACTGTTTGATTTAATAGTCCTCTTTTTAAATGTTACATTTATATGTAATCGAATTTCCCACTTTGAGCAACAAAGACATATTGCAATATTTATTACAATATATCTTAATTTTACAATATTGTTTCAAATTATTATGTCACCATCCAAGGTTGTATTTGGGTAGGCGTGTGCAATGAGGATCTCACTAGGGTTGCCAATATCGGCATTAAACACTCGACACAGATCATGCGGTGTTTACGCATGGGTGACGTCACAAGCGTCGCTGACCGACATCAGCCGACCCTCGTCTGACCGCCGACGGAGATTACGTATGTAGCCGACGCCTGGATAAATGCATCGACCAATAGAGAAACCAATCCAGTGTAAAACTTGACACTTGCAACCTTCATATTATTAATTTATTTTAAGTATTTGGTGTTTTGTAAAGTTTGTACGTTATGTCTATAACGTACCTAATACCAACCACATGTTATGCAAGTATCCCTTTTTAATAACTTTTTTATAATATTTACCTACAAACCATTATATTCAAAACAACAACTGTCACAATTATTCGTATGTCAAATTCAATATGTAGTTGCTGTCATTCGAGGTTGAATTACTTCACTCCCGTCAGCCATCTTGTCGAACGACATTCATTCGCTGACTGCCGCGCCGTCGTGAATAGATTAAGGTTGGTACTGTTAATCATTATTTTATTTTTGTCGTTGATTTCAGTGATTGTGAATAAATATGGAAAGATGTATAGTGAATTGTTTAATTTGCTGTTCCTCCTGAGGTGTTGTCTAACACAATTAGTACATAATTTCTTAATCTGAGCCACAAATTATCCAAACGGATACTTTCAATAGAGAACATTCAGTAATATCATCGTTATCTGTACGTATTGCTGTAAACTTTTTTTTTATGTTATTGTTTTGGAACAAGCTCGAGGCCCACCTGTGATGTTAAGCGTTTACCTCTGCCTATAAACAAAACTTTTGATAATGGTGCGTATACTCTTTAAAAATAAATCAATTATCATATTTAAATGTTATTTAGTTTAATATAGGAGCGCTCGTAGCGAAGTTTGCTTTGCCATTCTGAATCGATCAGCAAAGTTAAGCAACGTCCGCCGCGGGCACGAGTTGAATGGGTGACCGCTGGTGACATTACTACTGAGCGCTTCCGTGCTTTGGAGGGCACGTTAAGCCGTCGGTCCCGGTTGTTGTCTTAGGATGGCAATCGTTACAGCATGGTGGTAGGGCACATTGCGAATGCCCGCCTGGCTAGCTACCACCCTCAAGTTGAAAATCTGTCGCCAAACACATAGGTGTTTGTAGTATAGGTGTGTTCCGGCAGCTGTCCTTGAGAGCCAGTAATTCTAGGTTAGCCTGGACAACATCTTCGACCACATCATAACTTACCATCAGGTGAGATGGTGGTCAAAGGCTAACCTATCAAGCATAAAAAAAAAAAAAAAAAAAAATATAATAATTAATTAACAATGTTTAATGATGTGTGAATTAAAACAAGTATTTCATTTTAAGTATCGTCACGCGACGTTTGCGAGTCTGCAGTACCTCGTTATTTGTGTGTTTACATTAGATGTCATGATCAGAAAGTCACTGTTCGTGGTTTTGCGGTCGATGGACAAAATATAATTTGTTTGTTGTAACGTGAAAGCATCTGCAGTAGCTCAGATCATAGAAGCAACCTTGTTTCTATGATCTGAGTGCAGTCACTTGTTCTACGGACTTCTCTCACGCGATTCGGTAAGTTTAGAAAATTGTAAAGGTTCGAATTAGTTGAATAACTTGAGGTCTCACAAACAAATTAACAAACTTTTTTAAAATGAGTATATTTCGTTAAAGGAATTTTTCATATTTGTGGCACCAACTACTAACATCAATATTTATTGCTGTTCAGTTTAGGAAGTATTTTTTTCTCAAAAAATCATGACCCATCCCCGATATCATAACCGATCATAATTTTACAACGCATACTTAAGTATGAAAGCGGAATGCAATACACATACATTACGACCTTCTGTCGCGTTGTATTCTGCAGAGTTTGAGATTAGAGTGTTGAGTGGTAATTAATGTGATCCAGTAACAAGGACTTAATGATTTCTGTTATGTATCAATTCGCATTTAGTGAGCCATTTCGACGTATACTATCTCGGTACGATCGCTGGAAGTTACGCCCGGCCAAAACCTAATGGATTCGGTGATTTCTTCAAAACACACGTCGGCATAGCGTTTCCCTGGTCTTCGTATCACTCGCCGATGTCGGTACTCACCATGCAGACCAATTTGAGCCTGATCGGAGAAGAGTACGCTACTCCAGTTTCTTAGTGTCCAAGATAGGTAATTTTTGTGAACTTCAATCGAGCAATCCGATGCTCACGAGGTAACTTGGGGGCCCGAGCTGGTCGTTAACTATTATTTCTAAATACCATATTCCATTTTGGAATTAATTTTTTTCATATTTATACTCCTTATTAAGTGTCATTAACCTAATTTTGGTAGTGTGGTCTTTAAAACTAAATAGATACCAACAATATAGAAAAATCAATACCCCCCTTTTTTGCGAAGTATTTTATATATTTCTAAAAAAAATAATAAAAGAGGTCCGTCCAAGCTCTAAATTTTAGCCCTTTTTTGTTACGGGGTATAACTGAAAAACTGATATTTTGGTATATTATGTATTATCTGACTAATATGCAGCTATCAACACTTTACTTCTTTAAGTGAGACATCTTAGAATGATATTTCTTATTAAAAGACCAAAATATATTATAATATTATAAAGTTAAGGATTAAAATAAAATATTCTGTTGGGTCGCATAAGCCGTCCCTGCCTTTGGAGTGTTTTCACGTCGGACATGGGTCCACCTTGATGGATGATGCGTGTGACGTGACGCGTGCAAGCTCTCATGCACATTGTCAGCCGCACTATATGCGATCATATAGAATCACAATATAAGCGTATATTTTCCAAATCGCTACATATGGAAATTGTTTTGAGGTTCATAACAACCTCGTTAGTGTGTGTGTTAAGAGGCTGAAATTTCTTTGCCTACCCTTCCGGGAAAGAAGATGGATTTCTATATGTTTATAATGTGTTTACTTATGTTACGACCAAGTGTACCGTATTCCAATGTTTCGCTAAAAACTTAATAACGAAGGATTTTTGATTACTTCCTTTGATGTTAGTAACGCAATGAGTCGAGGTTCCAAATTGAACCAATTCTTACAGATTATTCAAAATAAGTATTCAAAATAAAATAAACTACAAACCAGAGAACAGCATTACATCCAAGTAACTCGCGGAAAGTATCTATAAAAGGCAGACGGTCTCCTTCTCCGCAATAAAACGAATTCCCAACTTTATCTTCGGCATTTAAATGTACCTACCCTTTACTTTAGTGCTTTTTAAAATTTCATTTACAAGTTTGATTCTTTTGTGTAGATTCTCTTGGATTGTCATTGGATAAGCCAATCTATAGAAACTTATATTATTGCATTTCGGGTCGAAATTCATGAAATTCGGTGTTCGCATACAATTGGTATGGATTGGTCTGGCGGGGAGCGGTCTGGCGTTGTAGACTGTGTCTTGATTTGCGCCGTTCAGCAAGTCAATCGTGAGATTGCATTCTGCGGTGATGCAACTGTATAAGATTGATCTTCACCACGAGTGGAATACATTTATCTTCTCGATGTCTGAAAACAATAGAAGCGAATAAATTTGAGAAATCAGAGCACTGGTTTGTTTATTTTTGCAACTAAATACGTAGTTTAGTAACATCCTAAAACTAAATCAACAATATTTCAGCCCCCTGTCATTACAACTAAGCTTTTAATTTGATTATAAGTTTGCGTTAACTAGCTATGTTGAGTTGAAAGTTTAATTTTATTCCAGTTTGAGTTATTCACGTGGCTGAGGCGCGCCCTAACTCCCACTACGCTACAGTTTGAATAAAAACTATTGGCTTTCTCACTTAGAAATGTAGCGGTCCAGACAGAGAAAGTACTTTGATCTCAGTGATTCGTTATTATTTCATTTCCAAAGTCTAGAGCACGCTTATTTTTTTAACAGGCAGCATTAAAAATAAACAATGAAACTGATAACACTGGCACAAATTTTCAATGATTAGTTTATATATAAAATATAAAAAATATTAATTAAGGCTGCAAGCTACCTAACAAATGTTTCCCACTTCAAACAAGAAGCCCCTATGGTGTCTCAGTAGTGAGTTTGACGCCGTAATTCAAAAATAAAAACGTAATTTTGTAACACAAACATTTCAAAATAAATATTGAATTTTAAAACTATGTCCGAAAAAGCCATTCCAAACGATAATCTATACTTATAATAAAACTGTAACAGGTCCAATTCTGTACATGACAGATATTTTGAAAAAAAAATTGTACAGTACTCTGTAGCTGATACTGATGCCGAAACTGTATTTTTTTTATTTTTGTCTGTCTGTCTGTCTGTCTGTCTGTATCCCGGCCGCGCATCATTCCAAAACTACTGAATGGATTTCAATGAAACTTAGCATGATTTGAGTTCATACTACAAGGTAGGATAATTTAGCTTTTTATCCCGAAATTCAGTATGGTTCCCTTGGGAGAGGGGATGAAAGTCAAAATATACACTTAGTTGTAATTTATTAACGCGTAGTCAAATTTTATACGTTCTTTCTAGGGTTCCGTATCCAAAGGGTAAAAACAGTCTGCCCGGCTGTCCATCCGTCCGTCTGTCCATCCGTCCGTCCGTCTGTCACCAGGCTGTATCTCAAGAACGGTGATACCTAGACAGTTGAAATTTTCACAGATGATGTATTTCTGTTGCCGCTATAACAAATAATACAAAAAGTTGGCCAAGTGCGAGTTGGACTCGCGCACGTTAAAACAAAAAAAGGTTAAAATACGAAGTCTAATTTTGTATAGCTAATGGTACGGAACCCTTCGTGCGCGAGTCCGACTCGCACTTGGCCGATTTTTTTGTTAGAATAGTGGTACTTTAAAAATTATCCCGTAAATATTTCAAAGTCATCGGGTTTGATTCTGTACATTGCAGATATTTTGAAAATATTTTTTCAGAGCAATCTGTAGCTGATACTGATGCAAAAACTGTTTTTTTTCTGGCTGTCTGTCTGTATCCCGGCCGCGCATCACTCCAAAACTACTGAATGGATTTAAATGAAACTTAGCACGATTTGAGTTAATACTACAAAGAAGGATATAGGATACTTTTATCCCGAAATTCAGTACGGTTCCCTTAGGAATGGGGATGAAAGTCAAAATGTACAGTTAGTTGTAATTTATTAACGCGTAGTCCGATTTCAATCATTTTTTTTGTTACAGTAGTGATAATTTAATTATTTTCCCGTAAATATTTCAAAGTCTTCAGTTTTGTATTTCAGAAATTACAGATATCACAAAGTAAATATTTCGTTCTAAATAACTTGAACCGCGGAATGTTGAGAAACCCTTGAACGTATGGCTCATCTTAAGCTAGCATTCGCACTTTATCATAAAGGCTTAATAGATATATTATATCAGCCGCATTGTCTACTGCTGAACATAGCCTCCACCACTATGGGAGGGTTTACCATAATTCCCAAGTTTGGCAGGCGTCTTGGGGATCGCGGTGTGAGATATCAGTTCCTCAGAAAGCGCTGCTGCCCAACCTCTGTAGTGTTACTCTTTAACGCCTCTTACGACACCTACTACGGGTAAATATGAGGGGGGGTAACATTATAGCCCGGCACCCCAAGGACAGCCTGACACCTCACAGGCAGCCCGGAACCCCACGGGCAGCACGGCACCCTTATTTAGTTTTGCAAGCTTGCTAAGATAAAACTCTAAAATCTGGTACATTCACCACAATCAGTTTTTTTAACTATACATAAGTATCTTTCTTTTGCCGGATACATTTCGGAGACTGCGCAATGGAAGTGCACAATGTTGTCTTAGGTTTTCACGATTGCTACACTTAGTAATTAAACAAATTTAAACGGTTTATATCGCGTATATTTATCATTATTTTTGTCCCGACGTTTCAAACACTTTGTAGTGATCGTGATCACGGGGTGACTGTCGGGACAAAAATATTCTATACTTATAATAAAACTGTAACAGGTCCAATTCGGTACATGGCAGATATTTTGAAAAAAAAAATTACAGTACTCTGTAGCTGATACTAAGTAATGCCGAAATTGTATTTTTTTTATTTTTGTCTGTCTGTCTGTATCCCGGCCGCGCATCAGTCCAAAACTACTGAATAGATTTCAATGAAACTTAGCATGATTTGAGTTCATACTACGAGGTAGGATAATTTATGCTTTTTATCCCGAAATTCAGTATGGTTTCCTTGGGAGAGGGGATGAAAGTCAAAATATACACTTAGTTGTAATTTATTAACGCGTGGTCTGATTTCATACGTTCTTTTTAGGGTTCCGTACCCAAAGAGTAAAAACGGGACCCTATTACTGAGATTTCGCTGTCCGTCCATCCGTCCGTCCGTCCGTCTGTCACCAGGCTGTATCTCAAGAACGGTGATAGCTAGACAGTTGAAATTTTCACAGATGATGTATTTCTGTATGCCGCTATAACAACTAATACAAAAAGTTGGCCAAGTGCGAGTTGGACTCGCGCACGTTAAAACAAAAAAAGGTTAAAATACGAAGTCTAATGTTGTATAGCTAATGGTACGGATCCCTTCGTGCGCGAGTCCGACTCGCACTTGGCCGATTTTTTTAATTAGAATAGTGGTACTTTAAAAATTATCACGGGTTTGCAGTTCAGAAATTACAGACATCACAACCTAAATATTACGTTCCAAATAACTTGACACCCAAAATGTACAGAAACCTTTGAACGTACGGCTTATCTAAAGCTGGCGGTCGCACTTTATCGTATAGGTATGACTTTGACTTTGCTGATACTGATGCAAAAACTGTTTTTTTTTTCTGGCTGTCTGATTTGAATGAAACTTAGCACGATTCGAGTTCATACTACGAAGAAGGACATAGGATACTTTTATCCCGAAATACAGTACGGTTCTCTTGGGAAAGGGGGTGAAAGTTAAAACTAGTTTTCGTACATTGTTTATATGGGCGCCAACCTTTTTAGTATAGCATTTGATGTTATGTTATGACGTTATTAATTATTAATGTTTTCTATTGTTTATTTAATTTATTTTGAATTGTTATTAATTTTAAAATTAGTGCTTGTATTTCAATGATAATTTTAGATTTTAATTTAATGTTATGAATATGGCGCTGTGTCACATCCAGTTTGTTAATTTAATTATATTTATAAATTTACATGCATGTAAATTAATTCAAGCCTTTTTTATGATTTATGAAACACTTAAATTGAATTTAAACTCAAATATCAGATTATTAGTAGTCATTATGGAAGTGACGTCAACGCCACATCTTATTATCAAAATACAGATATAACAATCAATTCTGTATAATCGAAATTATTTAAATATTATTTAAGGATTTATAAGCAACTTGTTTGTAATTTAAAAAATGATAAGAATTATTTTAATATAGCTGATGAAATATCACATCCGTTATGTAATAACAAATTATTTCGATAAGTTTATTTATGTCATAATTAATATAAAATGGAGTAATGATTTAATATTAGCATTATATAATCTTAGGAGTGATGTTATGATTAGTTGATAATAATTAAGATGTTTTATTGTATAGTCAAAACACTACAGATATGGCGGGAGTCGTTTAGTGTTTTAAGTCAATGTAAAGATGGATAAGGCTCACTTTAGTCTCGACTGTCGACTGGAATAGACCATTTATTTTAATAAATATATCTGATTCGAATATACAACGTGTTTATGGACGAAAATCCTCAACCTGGCGCCACGCCGCCGACATTTACTATATTATTCAACATTTCTCATATTTGTTAACACTTAACATACCATATATAACTTAAAATATTCTGTTAACAATTCAATAACATTTTTATGTAATTATCACTTTAAAAACGTATATCTTTACCAATTGTAAGCTACAACAAAGAACAGTGAGTCACGATCGGGCCTATATAAAGGCGTGTTTAGCCGCTGGCCGTTTAGTCTCGATCGTGCGCTCGGTAAGTCAAGACCTCCTGAAGATGCTTCGTTTAGAAGCGAAACTAGTCGGGTATTCTTCCGGTTAGGCTGCGTGATGTTTGTGACGTCACGTAGATAACAGGAAAATTAGGCGGAAATGTCACTAGATATATAATTTTATGCTTTTTTAAGTGTTTTATTTAAATATTATTTAATATTTTTTAGGATACTTTTAAAAGTATTTGTTATTATTAAATATGGATTTCCGCAAAGTAACGCCTGAATCTATCCATTACCTTAAGTCAGCAAGTATAGCTGAGCAGGCGAAATTGTATATAAAATTGACTAAACTCCATCGGTTAGCTTCCCAAAATGTCTGGTTCAATCAGCAGTGTAAACAGTTAGGTGTTATTCCAAATTATATTAATTTACGTACCAATTCACACACTCGGGCTAGTAATATCGCGTTAGATAAAGCCAAAAAAATTTGGTTAAACGAAGAAAGTAGACGTTGGTTTTCTGTTAGGGACAACCTCAAACTTCACCTAAAGGTGCTTTATTCCGAACTTAGTTTTAATTTACATAATATTGAATTCGATATTTTAGATAATAAAGCTAGGGATTTAGCTTCTAAAGTGACACATGAAAAATACATATCACAATCGAGGAAGTTAGAGAGATTATCACGTAATTCACGACCTAATAATAGTAATGTTACCTCGATTGACCAGAGCCAGGCTCATACGTTTCACCCACGTGTTGAAAACTTAAGTAATACACAATTTCAAGCGTCAGAACTTTCTCTTTTAGAAAAAGGTTTAAAATATAATTTGACCCCTAATTTATCACAGAAAACTCTCGAAACATTGTTAGTAGATTCTGAAATATCTTGTGTTAAAGGTAAAGTTGAGACTGCAGTTAAACACCAAATAGCTGTTCAAATTAAAAAAGCTTACTCCTCTAGTAATCACCATAGCTCTGAGATTGGGCAGTTTCATTCTTTACAAAATAAATTAAGCCAAAACAATCTAGTGGTTTCCAAATCAGATAAAGGCAACAGTATGGTTATATTAGACAAAAATGATTACATTCAAAAAGTTAACGACATTATTCAAGGTGAAGAATTTGAACAGTTGAATTCCGACCCAACTAAACATTTCACTTTAGATGTCAAAAATGCAATTAAGTCTACTTCATTTATACTCATACACATTCACTCAATAATATAGTACCAATGAATCCTAGATCTCCCTGTCTATACGGTTTGCCTAAAACACACAAAGAGAACATTCCTATTCGACCCGTTGTCTCTTATGTTGGTGCTCCTGCGTACAACCTAGCAAAGCATCTCAATGTTTTGTTGAGTACCAAATCATCTTATCAACCTAAATATAGTTTAAAGAATAGCCTAGATCTGATTAACAAAGTGAAAGATATTGACGTCCCTTCCGGTGCCAAATTATTATCTCTTGATGTCGACAGTCTATTTACCAACGTTCCTTACGAAAATTGCTTACGCGTCTTAGAGAATCATTTTGAGAGGCAACGATTACATCCTGGGGAAGTAAATGACCTTATAAATTTAACTACTGTCTGTATGAAACAAAATTATTTTAGGTTTAATGATGAGTATTATTTTCAAAAAGAGGGATTAGCTATGGGGTCACCTTTAAGTCCACTTATGGCCGAACTTTTTATGGACGACTTTGAGTGCAAACACATAGTTAAAGAGCCTAGAATATTATTTTATTATAGATACGTTGATGATATAATCATTTGTTGGACTGGCACTTCCCGCCAAATTGATATCTTTGTTAAGAAACTTAACAATATACACCCAAAAATTAAATTTAAACTGGAATTAGAATCAAACCAATCTATCAACTTTTTGGATCTAACGCTTACAAAAGTGGACAGTAAATTGCATTTCCAAATATATCGAAAACCAACACACACAGATGTTGCTATTCCCTCCACTTCTTGTCATCCTATTCAACATAAATTAGCCGCTTTTCGAAGTTATGTCCATAGATTGTTGTCGGTTCCTCTGACCCAAGACAACTATAATAAAGAGCTTAATATAATATACCAAATTGCTATTTCCAACGGCTACAATACACAGTTAGTTGATCGATTAATTCAGACCAAACAACGTAATAGGGCTAGGTCACTTCTTTATTCTTGCCCTTCTGATAGAAATATCAAGTACGTAGGCAGCATAACGTATATGGGGCCAATATCTCAAAAAAATTCCAATATATTAAAGAAAAATAACGTCCATGTAGCTTTTCGTACAAATCAAAATCTACGTCATTTATGTAACGGTAAGGATCGATTGGAAGACGGTAAAAAATCCGGTGTTTACAAACTTACCTGTGACGAATGTAACAGCGTTTATATTGGTCAAACTGGCCGTAATTTTGATATCCGATATAAAGAACATAAATCCGCGTTTAGAAACGACCATCCCGAACAGTCTCATTTTGCCAAACATTTAATTGAAAGCGGTCATCAACTCCTCGATTGTAACACGTTTGAAATCTTACACTGTTGTGACAAGGGGTTTAGGTTATGTGTATTAGAACAGTTAGAAATATCAAAACATAGTGTAGGCTTCGCGCTGCTGAATGAACAGACTCAATTGGTTTCATCCCCACTGTTACGTATTTTTAGTGATAATCTGCCACCACAAACTATTTTGTAATAAAGCTCCGGCTTACCATGTCACAACTGCTGTATTTCACACTTATTTTATATTCCACAATATATATAGTTCAGGTGGACTCACTATCAAACACTGTATACCTATGTGTAGTGCTGTCGTATATTATACATGGCACTTTGCGTATTAAGTGGCGTCCGTCCACTTCGAGAATCTATTGAAGACTGACTCGAATTCTCCCTGCAACTGGCCACGTTTGCTCTCCCCTCCAAGTATTACGTCACGAGTCAAATCAATGTCTAATGGACTACGTAATTATCAAATAAGCTATTAAAGGAGTCAAATTGAATAATTACAAGTAAAAATGTTAAGCATAAATTAAGTACAGATTAAATCAAATTGAAACCAACAATTTAAACATTATTTGTAATTCTTGTTTATTATTTTTTCATAACGTGCTGAGCCAAGCCACCCGTCTAACCAGCAACCAGTGATGACATCACGCTACGAGTCACGCCACCCACCGCGTCATCCCCACGTGTCCCGAGTAGCTACAAGCAGGTCCTGTGACTGTTTCATCGTGGAAGCTGCCTTCTTGCCGAACCGAGCTACCCGCCGAACCAGTGTTGACGTCACTCTGCGACCCTTTCATAAGTTTTAAGTTCAAAACTAGTTTTCGTACATTGTTTACTATATTATTCAACATTTCTCATATTTGTTAACACTTAACATACCATATATAACTTAAAATATTCTGTTAACAATTCAATAACATTTTTATGTAATTATCACTTTAAAAACGTATATCTTTACCAATTGTAAGCTACAACAAAGAACAGTGAGTCACGATCGGGCCTATATAAAGGCGTGTTTAGCCGCTGGCCGTTTACACATTCCGACCTGTGCCGCCACGCCATGCACACCTGTCTACAGCTCCGCCAGTATCTCCCAGTGAGACCGCAATAGTCCCCGCACTATTGCCGTCTCACTCGGGTCATCGTTCCGACGCTAGTTGCAGACCAGTGCCTTGGAATACGCAGTCCTGACGAAGTTTTGTTTTGTGTGCAGAAGCTGAGCAGCCGCCGAACGCCGTGCAACGTGAGCTACGAGCTCGCCGTGCCGGCGCGCAGAGGCGCTCTAAGACGTCAGGCATTACCACCTACCCAAGTCCCTTGTTTCGTTATAACATCATACCGGGCTGGTGGTCTTGTTTTGACCGCACTTTTCAGTGCGCACTTCACAACTTTACTACTCGACACAACATTGTACCAGTGCGCGTAACAACACACTTTGTGCTGTTAAGCGACGTCGTTCAGGCGTGGGGTAGCGTCAGCCAAACCCGTCTGAACGATCAAATCCGCCATTTGCTGCGGTCGCAGTGTGACACCCTACGGTGACAACGGCCACTGTTGTTGTTTTTGGTTTAACCTTGCACCGTGGCCTTTCCCGCTTCACGGGTCAGCCGAAGCAAGCTAGGCTCCGGGACAACTGGCCTTGGGGTCGCCCCTAGTCAACCCCGGAGCAGCATTAGGATCACCCCTCTCCGCCGAGAAAAAAGCTCGGAGAGGGTACACAACTAGGGCACACCATAGGTACTCACTCCCTCTCACACAAGTGAGCTCACGAGTTGCGAGAGGGAGACAGAACCCGTTAGGCCATCCTGAGTATTCCCCTCAGGATGCAACGTCCCTCTAACGGTGAGGTGGAGGTCCTTCAGACCTTCGCCCTCCGCTACCCCGAACTCTACGCTGATCATCAGCAATCGCTTAACGATGCAGAGAGTGCCCGCCTCACGGACACTCTCATCGCTCCCTCCGGAACTCCAATTCCGGAGGCCATCGTCCGTCCTCTGACCCGGTCCTTCTCAGAGGACAGCCCGACTTCGCCCGCTCCGGGCCCTGACAACAGACGCACGGTGGCAGCCCCTCCCCGTGAGAGGTCTCGCTCGCGCTCACCGATCGGGAGGCCAGCGAGCACCCGTCCCTCCATCGCCGTTGCCGAGCCCACTTCGGACTCCGAAACGGAGATGGATGTAGATCCGAGTCGCGCCTTACGCACTGACTCGGACTCCGATAACGACGGCTATACCGTCGTAGATAGAAAACGCAAGCGTGCTCCTAAAGCCGCTAGTTGCGCAACTTCCGCCCCTCCCGCCAAGGCACCCGCTAAGGCCCCCGCCTCCGGCAAGAAGCCGACCCCCGCCCCGCGCCCCGCGTCTCCTCCCTCCGCTCCGGCCACCACTGCCGCGTCCCCTCAGGACGCGAGCGCGCGCCGCGAAAAACCGCCTCCGCCCCTGTTCATTCAGGACAAAACCAAATGGGACATGCTGTCCCGTTTAGTTTCGGATCGTGGGATCCACTACACTAATGCCCGCTCCACGCAGCAGGGCATTAAAGTTCAAGTGTCCACCATTAGCGACCACAGAGCGCTAACAAAACTCCTCCGCAATGAGAGCATAAGCTTCCACACTTATGCGCTCGAAGAGGAGAAAGTCCTCCGAGTGGTCATCCGCGGTGTGCCCAAGGAGGTACATACCGATTCGGTATGTGCCGACCTGAAGGCACAAGACTTCCCCGTACATGCAGTTCACCGCATGTACAGCGGGAAGGACCGCAGTCCCTACGATCTAGTACTCGTAGTACTAGATCGTACACCTGAAGGCAAGGCCATTTTTAATTTAAAAAAGGTCTGTGGCCTCTCAGGACTCGATGTCCAAGCCCCATACAAAAATGGGAGTCCCTCGCAGTGCCATAACTGCCAACTATACGGGCACGCCTCCCGTTTCTGCTTCGCTCGCGCTAGGTGCGTTAAGTGCCTAGGCGATCACGCGACAGCAGCGTGCACTCGCACCCGGGATTCGCCGGACCCACCCAGTTGCGTTCTGTGCGGTGCTCAAGGGCATACCGCGAATTACCGTGGTTGCCCTAAAGCACCACGAGTGAACCACAGGGTGGCAAGGCATAGGCCGACCCGCCCCTCTTATGACCGTTACCAACGGGTAAGCCCTAAACTAACGGTAGTACCTGCCTCACAGGTAATACCCGCGCCGCTCCCAGCCCGTAACGCATGGTCCAAACCACCCAGTATGGTTAAGACCGTCGCTACCGCCCGCGCCCCGGCCCGCGCCCCCGCACCCGCGCCCGCACCCGCACCCGCCCGCGCCGCGGCCCCTGCCCGCGCAGCGGCCCCGGCTCGCCCCGCGCTACCGGCACCCATTGCCAACACCATTCGCGCGCCTCCCCGCGCCGCTTCCCGGCCACAAGCTCCCCCTATGCCATTGATGGCTGCCCCTCTTCAAGAGGCAATCAACCTAGTCAGCGATCTGGCTATGTCGGTTGACATCAATGAGGTACAAGAGCTATTCCACAAGATGCAATACGCTCAATCCCCAGCGGACGTGATCCAATACACATTGGAACACGCAAACTTACTAAGCGCCCTTAAGCGCTTCGTCCCCCAGGCCCCTCCCCAGTACAACCACTATGGGTAGTACAACCGAACGCACGAAACCGCACTCAGTTTCGTTAGCGTCATTTAACGCTAACGGCCTTTTCAGACAACGTGACCTCGTCCACGACTTTTGTTGTACCCACCTTATCGATATCATATGCGTGCAGGAGACCCTTCTAAAACCGGGGAAGGCGAACCCTAGGTTTGCCAATTACAGAACGGTACGTGATGATAGAGTGAACTCCCGTGGGGGAGGCACTCTTATCTATTACAAAAGGTCCCTGCACTGCATTCCCCTACCTACCTCGACTCTTGTTAATATGGAAGCATCTTGTTGCCTCCTAGCTATGACTGGTCATCAACCTATAGTCATAGCGTCCTGTTACCAAGCTTGCTCCAAGCCGATCGTCCGAGCTGACTTAGAAGCATTGTTCTCTTTAGGAAGCGCCGTCCTTCTGATTGGCGACTTCAACAGTAAGCACATCCTATGGAATTGTAACGTCAACAATCCCAAAGGTATTGAAAACCTACTACTTGAACTTTACCTACACTTGAAAACCTAATCGCAGAACTTAACTTTGACATAATTGCGCCCACTGAGCCCACTCACTACCCTTATATGGAAGACTGTCGACCTGACTTGCTTGACATGGCACTACTCAGAGGCGTAACACTGCGGCTACGCTCCATAGAAGTGGTTCACGAGCTTCACTCTGACCACCGACCCATTATACTGCGACTAGGTCCCGACCCAACGACTGACCTCCCCCGCCCCACTAAGACGATAGTGAACTGGAAGCAAGTAGGCGATGCCCTAAAGGCTATCAGTTCACCGGACCTTGACAAGATCCCTGACGACATCCTGACAAAAGATGACGTAACCCTTGCGATCGATTCGTTCACCAATCACCTCTCCACCGTAGTAGGTGCATCCGCAAAGGAGGTCATAGTGCCGGACGACCGGCGCCTTGTCATTCCAGCGGATGTGAGACGATTGGTGACGGAGAGTAAAGCAGTGACCCGACATTACGACTCTTACCCCAGTAAAGAGAACAAAACTAAGAAACGCCACTTTGAACGCATGGTTCAAAGTCGCATGTCTGAGTTGCGTGATCAACAATGGGGCGATAAACTTTCAAACCTCGTGCCAAGCCACCATGCTTATTGGGACTTGGCGCGAGGTTTGAAAGGAAGTAACCATAACGACATGCCTCCCTTATACAGACCAGTCCCACTAGTCCCAGCGTTCTTTGACGAAGACAAAGCTGAGTGCCTAGCTGATAGCCTAGAGGCTCAGTGTTCCCCTAACGTAGATCACGTTGACCAAGCTCACCTCGATTCGGTGGATGCTGAAGTCGAACGTAAAAGCTCTGTGGTCACCTCTGAACTCCCACCAATCACTTTAGCGACTTACGCAGAGGTGGCGAGACTGATCAAGGCCCTCCGACCGCGCAAATCCCCCGGTGCCGATGGCATCTCCAACAGGGTTCTTAAAACCCTCTCTCCTCCTCTCATCCATCTCTTAGTCAGCATCTTCAATGCTGCTATGAGCCACTGCTTATTCCCAGACACCTGGAAATGTGCAAATGTCATTGGCATTCACAAACCAGGCAAAAGCTCATCTGACCCCACCAGCTACCGCCCCATCAGCCTCCTCAGTGCCTTAAGCAAACTTTACGAGCGGTTACTTGCAAACCGTCTCCAGTCCCATGCTAAGGAACACCACCTTATCCCAGATGAGCAGTTTGGCTTCAGACCCGGACACTCATGCGTCCAACAGGTGCACCGCCTCACGGAGCACATCATTGAGGGCTTCAATAAGTACCCCAAACCCCAGACTACGCTAGCAGTCTTCCTCGACGTAGCGAAAGCTTTTGACAAAGTCTGGCACAATGGCTTGATCTACAAGCTATACCAATTTGGCGTGCCAGAACGTCTTGTGCTCATCCTACAAGACTTCCTTAAAGCCAGAAGCTTTCGCTATCGCGTGGAAGGCACCCTCTCCTCCCCCCACCCAGTCAGAGCCGGAGTCCCTCAGGGCTCCGTGCTATCACCTATTCTCTTTGCACTGTATACCAGTGACATCCCACACTCTCAGCCCAAAGTATTCCTAGCCCAATATGCGGACGATACCGCCATTTACACCACTGGGTGGCATATCAACAGACAGTCCTATTGCGTCATTCAACGGGCCGTCACCGAGATCGGTGACTGGTTCCGAAAATGGCGCATCGCGGTCAACCCAGCTAAAAGCACAGCTATGTGCTTTACTGAGAAGACACGCTCCCCTTACCCGAAACCGCTTATTTTGTTCGACGAACCCATTCCCTGGGTTCCTAGAACAAAATACCTCGGAGTCAGCCTTGATCGTCATCTCACCTTTAACGATCACATAACAACCGTCCGTAACAGAGCGGCCTTCGTAATGGGTCGCCTTGGTCCCCTACTTCGCAAAGAGAGTAAAATGTCTCTTAGTAATAAGAAGACACTTTACACTGCCTGCATCCGCCCCATCATGACTTACGCATCAGTAGTGTTTAGTCATGCTAGTGAGGCCCACCTTCATAAACTTCAAGTCATCCAAAACCGTTTTCTTCGTAATGCAACCGGCGCCCCGTGGTATATCCGGAACACCGAGTTGCATTGCGACTTAAACCTTCCCTCTCTAGCGCAGTTCAATAAGGACTGCGCCCGCCGATACTTTGATCGAGCGCCCCACCACCCGAACCCATTGGTTGTCCAGGCATCGAACTACTCGACTGCCTCTTCTATCCCATTTTTCAAACCCCCCCGTCGCCGACCACGGCAGGTATTAGACGACCCGGATGACCCCATCGCAGCCATTACATTGGCAGCTTTAGCGTTATCCGCAAGTCGTCGAGGTAAAATCCCCAGGTGTGAGGTAATTAGAGGTCACACAATCAAACACCGAGCCCGCCGGCGAGCTCGAGGCAAAAACAAGGTCACGATAAATTGCTCTCCAAATAGTCAAAGAGTATTATTCAGTAGGGCCCAATTGTGCAACACTGCAGTTGCACAGAGGCATTTTGCTCCGATCCCCCCCATGTCTCTCGACAGCGAGACAAGCCGAGGTCCGAACCACAGTGGTGCCCTTGAGCTCGCTGTCAACCCCTCCTATAGTAGCGGCACGTTTTCGGCGTCCGCAGGAGACGGAGGTAGAAAGCGCTTTTCGCCTTCTACGCCCGTCTCGGGAGAAGTGCCTTCGGCACTTCTCCCTCCCGGGCTATTGTAGGGCCAGGCCCTCGCCCAAAACCCGGTGGAGCTGGACGACCGCACAGGCGGTAGCCAGCATCTCTGTCCTCCCTAAACAAACAACTGGCCGTTTAGTCTCGATCGTGCGCTCGGTAAGTCAAGACCTCCTGAAGATGCTTCGTTTAGAAGCGAAACTAGTCGGGTATTCTTCCGGTTAGGCTGCGTGATGTTTGTGACGTCGGAATTGTCACTAGATATATAATTTTATGCTTTTTTAAGTGTTTTATTTAAATATTATTTAATATTTTTTAGGATACTTTTAAAAGTATTTGTTATTATTAAAATATACACTTACTTAATTTATTAACGCGTAGTCCGATTTCAATCATTCTTTTTTTGTTACAATAGTGGTAATTTAATTATTTTCCCGTAAATATTTCAAAGTCCTCAGTTTTGCAGTTAAGACATTACAGATATCACACACTAAATATTTCGTTTTAAATAACTTGAACCGCGGAATGTTGAGAAACCCTTGAACGTACGGCTCATCTTAAGCCCACAGGCAGCCCGGAACCCCACGGGAAGCCCGACACCCCACGGACAGACCGGCATCCCACGGGCAGCCCGGCACCCCACGGGCAGCACAGCACTCAGTTTTGCAAGCTTGCTACGATAAAATTCTAAAATGTGGTATATTCACCACAAACAGTTTTTTTAACTTCATATGTTTCTTTTGACGGATACATTTCGGAGACAGCGCAATGGTAGTGCACAATGTTGTCTTAGGTTTTCGCGATTGTTACAATTAGTAATTAAACAATTTTAAACGGTTTAAATCACGTATATTTATCATTATTTTTGTCCCGACGTTTCAAACACTTTGTAGTGATCTTGGTCACGGGGTGACTGTCGGGACAAAAATAATGATAAATATACGTGATTTAATCCGTTTAAAGTTGGAAGTGCACAAGTTTAGTAGATTGTTATACAAGGGTCCAAGGGAATTGATAACTTTCAACCGCGTTCAGCTTTCTACTTTTCATTTCGAATTTAAAGAAAGTAAAAGAAGTAGCTTTTCTAAAAATTATTCATTGAAAAAATAACATACATACTAAAAATTTATTGAGAGGTTAAAACTATTTGTGAAATTTTACGTAAAATTTTGTTTGGAATATTTACGGGGGGCTATAGCCCGAATAGGAATCTCTCTACTTTTCACTACTAATATAAGGAATAACGATATAAAAATAGTATGTTTATTTATATTATTTATTTTGATTTTAATAACATGAGCAGTACCCATTTAAAATTAATGCGGCTATAGTCCAAGTATGAATCGATGACTTACATCCGTGTTAAACACTCTACTTTTCATTTAAAATATAAGGAGGGTAAAAAAATAGTAGTTTTTCTAAATTTTTACAAAAAATAGTAAACATGATTAGAAGATACAAAGATTGTATCTTCTACTCATGTTTGTATATATTGTGATACTAGGAGTTAGAACAATGAAATTTAGGGAAATTTTTAGTTAGTTTTTTTTAACCTACACTTTTTACCTTATATTTAGTTACTACCCTGCCAAACATAGTTGTTATTAATTGCTTTATAACAACAGAGTATTTTACAACGAAAAATCTTAGATATATAACTTTGTTTACACCAATGGTTACCATGGTTACAAGTCATTCCGGCCCAAGAGAAGGAAGCATTTACTATGAGTTTTTCCCGGCCTTAGGTGGGAAAGAGCGTCTCCTACCCGTTACTCAGACCAAACAAACACTACTTTCCGAGAGTGAGAAATAAAAAAATATTTTCGATCTACCGTCAAACAAACCGCCGTTTTAAAATCGTAATTCTAAAGAACCGCACAAGGTACTTTGCTTCAACATTTATTGTGCGAACCGGGAAATAACTCTCTGAGTTACTTAACTACTGTCTTCAGGAAAATACAACCCGGGAGTTTTGAAATCCAAAGTAAAAAGCTCCATTCTGAGCTATGGTTTACTATAAGAGTGCTTCACCGCAGACCACAGTGTTGCTTAATATGAGATAAACAGTGCACAATTGTGAATAATTAGTCTGCAGGTACGGCAATCGCGAACGAAGTCGCGGGTACAGCTAGTATATAATAATAATAATCTTTATTACCTAAAATACATATGTTTACACTAGTAGTACATTTTAAGTACTGAACAAACAGTATTAAAATTAATTTATTACCAGTGAGACCCAAACTAGGCTCGAGGCCTGTATCTTGGGGCTCTGGAGCGATATTGCCGAAAATATACTTTATTTACTTGGTAGGTACTCTTGGGTTCTTTGCACATTATGGCAGAAATTCAAGTCTGGTCTTAGAAACGCTAACTGTGCACTTAGTGAATGTTTATGAATTGTCTTTAAGAAGATATTTTGAAAGTTAATGCAGGGGTATTTAAGAGTGTGTGATTTTGAATGTGTGTGTAAGTGTGACTTTTTTTTATTGCTGGTAGGTAAGCTTTTGACCACAATCTCACCTGATGGTGAGTGATGATGTGGGCGAAGGGTGTTAACAGGCTTAACCTAGAATTTACCTAGACTTACTCAGTAATCGCTACCAGTATGTGAGCATTGATCGTGCTGATGGCTCAGCGTTGATCTCGGAAAAGCTGGCTGTAAATAGAGGAATGCCACAGGGTTCCATTTTAGGACCCATTCTTTTCATCTTGTACTCTGCTGACATCGTAACACATATTAAGAACTGCAAGTTTCATATCTACGCGGACGACATTCAAATATATATTTCCTGTAAACCAATTGAAATTGATCTAGCTATTACAAAACTCCACGAAGATCTCGTCTACCGATAACTGCTCGATCCAGATAAAACTAAATATCTTCTATTCGGCAGTAGTCATCAGATTGCTAGTACCTATTTTTCTGCGAGTGTTATGCTTGTAGATGAACCCATTGAGCGTGTATACGAAGCCAGGAACTTGGGTTTACTTATGGACTGTGAACTGCGATTCAAAAGACAAAAAACACATCGGTAATTGCATTAAGAATTGTTTTTATAGATTAAAAGTATTGTACCAAATGAGGCCATATTTAAAAGAAGAGTTGCGTATTCAATTAGTAGAGTCATTGGCTATGTCGAAATTAAATTATATGGACACTGTTTTGGTCAAGACACAAAAGTTGATAGAAAAAGTCCAGAAAAGTCCAGCTTGTGCACGTTATTGCTTTGACATTCCGTTGAGGTCACATGTGACCCCATTTCTAAACAAACACTTACTTTTAAAAATAAAGCATCGCCAAAAGCTTCATCTGGCTTGTTTACTGTTCGGCATCTTAAAATATAGAGAACCGACTTATCTATATGATAAGTTGTCATGGAAGGCTAGCCGCAAGTCCCTACAGTCCCGCCAATGCTCAACGCAGCTCGTAACAGAGCGGCATAGATCAGTCGCGTTCAGAGGAAGTTTCCGCCATGCTGCGTCTAAGTGTTGGAACAACATCCCTCCGCCGATAAGGAACGTGCAAAGTATACATGGTTTTAAACTAAAACTTAAAATATTTTTTTATGCCCATCAAAACAGCGAAGAACTTCTAATTAAGGACACCAGTGCCATATAATCTATTTAAACATGCTTTTGTTTTGTTATCAAACATTACATAGTATACAATATAATTTCAAATTTATATAATTTTAAGTTACACCTAGGTATGTCATAATGTTAATCGCAATAATTTGCTTCATTTTCTATTTTTATTTAAAATTGATCCAATACTGCATAAACGAACAAATCATATGTTTAGTTAATTTTGCAGATTTGTAACTAATATTTATAACTACTAATATAACTTAGTTTTATTTTGACTGTCTTTTTATAATTTTTTTTATTTTTTCTTTGTGTACATATCTGTGCAAAAGTTATACTAACTAAATGTACGTTGTCTATACCGTGCGTGACGTCACCTGCCGTCCCCAACGGAAGACCAGCGTTGGTTGTTCGCAACCAGCATTATGCTGAGTTGGGGCGGGCTTTTGCCACAAGCCCGCCCCAACTCTATGATTAAGTAGGCGAGTACCTACTTTTTTTTATGTTGGTATATTATCTTTGTGTATGTGTTTTTGCCACAAATAAAGGTATGTCTATGTCTATGTCTATATGTTGACGGTGACCTATACATTCCAATGATGGTAAATTTGTTGTCTAAAGTCACAATCAAACTATCAACATCATTTATTACTGGCTCTTGAACTAAACACTTATGAGTAGATTTGATGTAGGTAAATGATGACGCCCCCATTTTTATTTGTCTGTTTAGATGTAAGGTAAGAATTATAACCAGGAATATATTCTATTACAGTGCCTTCAGTAACCCAGCATTCTGTCAGAATAATAGCATCGATTTCAGTGTCTATGCGCTGTAAGGAAACAACAAAGTCTTGAAAGACTGACAGCTTCTTATATTTGTAGATAATATTTTGAAGTTAAAGATAGACTTAATTAACATACTTTTGCATAAATCCACTGATGTTAATAAATGACAGTCAATAATTTCGATTTCGTCTATATCTTTACCTACATCAACTAAAACCATCAACACAGTAAAGAAAAAAGGTTGTTAAAGATGTCTGCACCCAGTGAGCCATACTCAGAACGTGATATACAATAAAAAAGTTTGTCATATGGTATTTTCTATAGTGGTGAAGTTTGTGTGCATTGTTGGGTAGAATATTAAATGTTAGTGACAAGTGCAACTTTTATTGTGTTTAATAACTATGCGTGATGATATGTGTTTAACTAAGTGTAAAATAATCAAAATATTTATTGTAGCTGTGTGAGTAGATAATGTAATGCTAGGTAATATAAACAGAAGACATGCGATGTGATAATTAAAAATGCAAATAAGTAGATGTAGCAGATCTGGGCATCCTAGTTGACTATGATTGCGAGGGTGCGGTACTAGGTCCAAATAGCCGCTGCAAATCATTTTCGCTTCGCACGGTGATGGCTGGGTTACCTTCCTGCTTGCAGACATGAATAGTGCCATTTTTAACCCAGCAGTATTTGTTATTCGCTTCTTGCGAGCGCTGCCTAGCAATCCAAAATAAGTTTCGGTATTCTTGCGTAAGGCGCTCATTGAATAAAATACTCCTAGGGGTGTCCGTAACTCCTAAGTCAGCGCAAATCATGTAGCGCCTGTTTTTCTCCGCACGAAGAAATTCATCGCGCCAGGGGACGCGGAAGTGTAGTGAGTGGCGCCGAGCAATCGTCATCCACGCCTCGGTGTCGTGGACCGACGCGGGTAATATAGTCAAGATCGCCAGCTACCAAATCAACGCCGATTTTTTTCGCTGCTATTAACATCAAGTGAATAGGGCTTTCTTCAGTAATTTCGGTAAATCCTACAAATTCTACTATATTCCTAAAGTTTGGTTGCGCCTGACTGTGCAATTGATGCCGCAGTTCTGTAATTGTGCTTCGGTAGACAGCGATTTAATTTTGATGTTCAATTAAATCGAGTAATTTAGTCTCTATGCGAGCTACGTTTGACTCGTAAGTTTCCAGACGAGTAAACGCCTGCGATATATGGTCAGTGAACGATTTCATATGTGTTTTCATGTCAACCACATCCTCCCTGAGTAGTTTTATCTGCGTAGTCAGCGCTGACAGAGTGTCAGAATTCATATCTGTAGATAAGCTAGCCAGCGGCGTGACTTCGTTACACTTCGTGACATAGCTACCACCGGAACCGGTTCCTCTCAGCGTTATCGTAGGGATTACTGACGCGCCACCAGCGGTCGCATCGGTCACCGCAAGCGCGCAGGCTCTCACAGGTGTATTAGAGATATCAGTCTTGGGCTCACACAGGCACATAGGACAACTCCACGAAGATTTTACGTCTTCTGCTATCTTCCTAACGTCACCTTCATTAACGCATATAGGGTGAAACATGCTTGAACATTTTTCTCATTTTATAATTTGATTATTTTTAATCAGTTTCGAACAAGCCGCACAGTTGTTTACCATCCTGGTGCAGTTCAATCCAACGATATCTCACAGAAAACCAGTTATCAGCTGTTGCCTGCTTATACGCCTTCGTCGGCTGGTCGTGAACGGTGGGGTCACTGTGCGTCGGAGATGGATTATTAAAACTACGCAGCCCGTCTTGTTTCGCCGGGGGTGAGGAAATCCTTATACTAACTCGCAGCCTCCCTCGCCAATTGTTTTAGTGCACGGAATTATTTGTATCACTACACACCAAAATGCACTTAATATAGTCGTAGTAAGGAGCGCCTATGTCATGAAGGAAAGAGCTGTAATTATGATTCAACAAAACGCGTCCACACCTTTGGCCAGTTAAAATTGCACTCCACATCGGCACCGTCCGTTGCATCTACCCCTGCAACCAGTAGCTGTGGATCAACCGTACCAGGTCCAAACTATGCCTCGTGCAAGCTACCGCCACTCGGCGCGGCGACGTGACCTTCTACCTCTTCCTGAAGTCAGTGGTTGTTTTTTAGGGCAATGTCATCGATCGTTGATCGGATCCTGACCCTTGTATATTACGATATATAAGTAATATATATATATATATATTTAAATGTAAACGTACTAATTGTATAATTTGATCAATCCTTAGAAACAAATAGCAACCTAGGCCTTTCTAACAACTAGGAACGCCGCAGGTTAAATAGAGATGCCTGGGCAAGATGGTGACTGCTAACGCGACCCTGTCTTGCCCCACCTCGGCGGAGGACTGCTCACGGGGGGTTTTATTGGGTTCAAGCCCCACACATCCCCTTCCACCACCCCTTTGGTGGAAGGGTAGAGCGAAGGCATTTCCCCCCCCTTAAAAAAAACAAGGTTAAATAGAGATATTGAATTATTGAAGCAATGATACCCGAGCGAAAGTAGTGGAGTGTCGTGCCGCATTCCATGGTTCGATCCTCACCACCGCACCGGCTTGAGCTTCAACGCACAGTGGAAGTGTGTTTTCCGAATGCGTAGCTACCGCCCTCAAGTAGAAAATCTATCACCAAGCACCTAACAGTGTGTTCCAGCAGTAGCCCTTGCTAGGGATTCGTTTTGCTCTTTGGGCACTATGAACAAAAGCGCTGCATGCTAATATGTAGAATATAAAAGCAAGGCTACTGTTTCCGAGTTTTAAGATATATCTAGATCGATTGCACATACTCTGGAAAATATGAAACATAGAACATACCTCTCTTCTATTTTTTTGTTAAAAAGTGCTCAAAAAACACGTACAATAGGTAAAGAGAAGCGATTTTTCAGGACCTGAAAAATGGTATTCATTCAGGCATTTCACGAACGACCGCTAATGCAGTATCCTAGTTTCTACAATATATCTCGCAAAACATCAGAACACTAAACCGCTATTTAGAAAGGTCAACGGGGTGAGGCAGCAATCATCGTATTTTATGTGGAATAGCTGAGTGACCGAGTTTTGCACAGCCTTTTTTTTAAGCACCATCTCACAAGATCAAGACAAGTCAAAATCATCTCAAAAAGTAAGTAAATACTAAGGAATAACACTGCAAGCACCTAAAACATATGGCGCTATATACAGGGTTATTGGTAATATGCCAACAACCTCTTAGGGTTGACATCTGCTAGTCCTAACAAACATTTTGAGATAATTTTTGTTTCGATAAGTTTTTTTTTTTTTTTAATAATATTTAAATATATTTTTTTTGTTTTTTATGAGTTTTCGGTGGAATTAGTACGAGGCCCATCTAATGTTAAAAGTCTCTTGTGCCTGTAATGTATTATTTAATATTTTTCATTACTTTGCTCGACGTAAATATTCAAAACTCTATTCAAAGGGACTAAGGCGCGGTCGACTGTTACCGCGGTGAACGCTTTTGGCTCGGAGTAGGCATTAAAATACAAAAAAAGACTTTTTTTTTTCAAACAAAATAAAATTATCTCAAAATGTTTATTAGGACTAGCAGATGTCAACCCTAAGAGGTTGTTAGCATATTACCAATAACCCTTACATAACATAACATATGTTATGTAAGGTTCTATGGAGTCCAAAAATATGTTTGATTAAAGTCGCGTTTTTAAAAGGATGCCTTCAAGGATAAACTAAAAAAACAAAACGTTAATAAATTCCCAATTTTATTCAAATGGTTAGAGCTAGCTCCCATTCCAGTTTAAAGTTTAAAGTTTTTGAACACAGCATCAATATCCAACATGTGATAAAGTGGTCAAAAGCTTATAGCCTCATTTTAATGAGCATAATATATTGAATGAGAATCAGTTTGGTTTCACTAAGAGCAGATCCACTACAGATGCAGGTGTTCAATTGATGACACATATACTTGAGGCCTGGGAGAGTTCACATGATGGTGCTAATGGCGTATTTTGTGATCTTTCAAAGACATTCCACTGTGTACAACACTGCACTCTGATTCGTAAGCTTTCACACTATGGTATTCGTGGAAAAGCTTTGAATCTAATAGAGTCATATCTGTCAGACAGGCTACAGATGGTTGGAATAAATGGCAATACTTCTTCCGGGTCTTTGGTAAAAATAGGTGTACCGCAGGGATCAATTTTGGGACCTTTTCTGTTTCTAGCGTATATTAATGATCTGCCTTGCATGGTCAAAGATTTCTACGATATTGTTTTATTCGCAGATGATACCTCTCTGATTTTTAAAGTAGATAGGAAAGATAGTGAACTCATTCATGTAAATAATGTGTTATCTATGATTTTTAAATGTTTCGCCGCCAATAATCTTCTCGTAAATTCAAAAAAGACCAAATGTTTAAAGTTTTTTTTTTTACCAAATGTTCCTTATATTGAACCAAACATTAAGCTTGGCTTAGATAAGTTCTCTATTGACAAACCGACAGTCTTTCTGGGAATCAAAATGGATTCAACTTTACAGTGGGATCCACATATACATGATCTAGCCGGAAGACTTAGTTCTGCTGCATATGTAGTTTGTAAGATAAGACAGTTAACAGACGTAGCTACTGCACAGCTAGTCTATTTCGCGTACTTCCCCAGTATTATGTCGTGTGGTGTATTGCTGTGGGGAGCTGCTGCTGAGATGGAAACAATCTTGATCTTACAAAAGCGTGCAATTCGAGCCATATATGAAATGGATCCTATGGAATCTCTAAGGGATCTTTTTAAAGAAATTGATATATTAACCTTACCGAGTCTGTATATATTTGAAAATATTATGTATGTTCGGAAAAAATTGAGTAAATTTAAATTAAATAGTGACAACCACGATTACAACACTAGGAATAAATATAAACTAGCAGTACCAGATTTTAGACTAGCAAAGACTAATAAAAGGTCGTTTTTTAGGTAATTGTGTGCGGTTTTATAATAAAATTCCCAAACATATTACAATGCTCACAGAAGGAAAATCCAAGTTGCATGTGAAAAATATTTTGATTGAGAAATCATACTACAAAGTTTGTGATTACTTAAACGACAAAGATGCTTGGAAAGTTCCGCCTCTGCCAAGCTGTCACCTACGTAATTTGAACAAATATTGTAATAGTCATATTATATTGTATATAACACATTGTTAAAAGATGTTTAAAGAATGGCCCCGAGTTTCTTGCCCGTTCTTCTCGCAGTGGCTATATAATTTTTTTTGTTGAACGTGGCAGTACAATGTAGAATATTTCAATATAAAACTTTGTATTTGACCTTCATAAGAGCGTCGTAGACGTCTTAATTGAATAAATGATTTTGAATTTGAATTTGAGCCTAAAAGCTATAGATTAAGGGGTTAGTTACTTATTTAGAATAATGTATTACAGCTTTTTATAAACTTTTGCAGTTATTTTTTTTTTCTAAAAGCCATATTCTACTTGAGTGTGCATTTCTCTGATACGAGTAAAACTAGTTTTCCCGTTTGTTTGTGTTACCGTTCTGAAATGGGAGTTCTTCACGCGATCTGCAGATTAATAACTAGTCAGTATTTTTCCTACCGTCAGGTAAAGAAAAAGTTGAGGGTGAAATGTACAGAAAAAGTGTAGGAGTAATGTATTTGTAATTACAGGTAGATACAAAGATAACTTTGTTTTAAGATAAAATATTCTTATGATGTTCAAAACCTAATGAATTTTCTTAATTTAATATTTCAGTTGTGTTCGATATTTCGAACAGTCAGCAAAATAGCTGACTTAGCGATGACCCAAATGCGCGCGGCTCGCGGAATCCGCGACCCGCGACAGTACTCTAGCAGCAGCGAGTTCGTTAACATTAAATCATCAGCATTTTAGCATCATTTTAGGAATAGTTTAGTATCTTTTAGTAATATAGCAATAAATTGTGTATATAGCAAAAACTATAGTTTCACTTCACATCCAGAGATCATATGTACGAATCTCGTACATTTTCGAGCCGGATTTGAAGTCGAAAAAGTCACGTGTTTGCGTGTGACAATTTCGTGTCAGTGACATTAGATACAGTGAGCAGTGTTCTTTGGACAGTGGAGTGAAGTTTTAATAACAGCACCGTGAACTATTCCTTCACACATCTACAAACCCAGCAGTAAGTGCGAGCTTACGTCGCTGATACCTACATCGTGAAGCGAGCACTCTGGTGGAAGGATCAGCAAAGCAGCAGCCCAGCAGCAGGAGCGAATCGAAGGATAAGCGTACGTGAGGAGCTACTATTGTCGAGCGAGCAAAAGTATCTGGATAGCAAGTAAGATCTTTCCATTTATCTTACACACTTATTGTTTATTCCTGTATATCTTCTTAATAACAGCAGCAACAAGATGGAAGCATTATATGTTAAGCAATGCGAGATCGCAGATGAAATGAGCAGGGTGTTATCCAATTTTAGAAAAGATAGCGCATTGCGGAAAACTGTAGAATATTGTGAGCAGCGGCTAAATAAACTAGAATCTTTGTGGGGGGAATTCCAATCAAACAACGAAAAGCTACAGCCATTTGAAAGGTCAAACCATAAATATTTTATTAATTTTGAATTCGAGAGTACAAAAAATATATATTTATCAGCTAAAAAGCAAATAGGTGCCCAGCATGAAGAATTGTTAAAACAGAGTCAGCAACAGCGGGAGTACGTTGAGGGTGAGAGATCACCGCAGCAGCTAAGCGGTGCAAGCCAGCCTCAACCACGAACTAGACTTCTAGAGTCAAGAGGAGTAAACAGCAAACTAGATGACATGATAAGAAAGCAACTGGTTAATTTTAAAGCATTTATGAGAGCAGTAGGAAACGTCGATGTAGAGTCAATGGTGGATAAATGGGAGTTTGAGGATGCCTTGCGTATACTACAAAATCGCTGGACCACAGTTGATAATCTGCATTGGGAGATAGTTGGGGAGTTGGACGAAGCAGACGAATCCTACGAAGAAAATTACAATAGCTACGAAATAATTTACAACAAAACCAGAAAAGCAATAAACTCAAAGATGTTTTCCGTGTCACATCATCATGAAAGTACGCCGAAATTAGATATTCCCATCTTTAGCGGCAGTTTCCATCAATGGGTATCATTTAAAGATCTTTTTGAAGAAGCCATCAATCGAAACTCAGCTCTATCAAACGCGCAAAAAATGCAATTTTTGAAAGCGAAGGTCAGTGGTGAACCTAGTAGATTGATTTCTCATTTACCTATCAGCTCCGACAATTTTTCTGTGTGTTGGGAGATCCTTAACCACAGATATAATAATAAAAAACTAATTTTTTCATCACATGCTAATACATTTTTAAATCTGCCGAATATCCAGCATCAGTCATATACATCTATAAAAAATATGCATGATGTAACTATTGAAAGCCTGCACGCCATCAAGAACCTTGGTGTTGACATCAGCACTTGGGACCCGCTTGTGGTGCACATTTTATCGCACAAGCTGGATAACGAATCATATGCCGACTATATAGATTCTTTAAAAAACTCGAGAGAACTTCCTAGCTTAATAGATTTTACAAACTTTTTGGAAAATAAATTTACGTCTCTCGAAGCATCTCGCCGAAAACAGGAATCAATGAACAGAAAGCATCAGCCTCAGCAACATTTTACATCATCATCATCAAACAGTTTAAATAAAAAATATCTTCTACCATCTAATAACTTTAAAATGAATAAAAACTATTATCCTCAAACAACGTTTCAAAGCAAAGCAATGCACGTGTCAACAGTTCAATGTCCTCTCTGTTTCGAAGAACATAACCTAGTAGATTGCAAAACATTTTTTGAGCTATCATGTGAAAATAAATTAAATAAAGTGAAGCAATTGCGTTATTGCACTAATTGCATTTTCGACCATAATGGAAATAAATGCCACTCAACAAAACGGTGTCACGTTTGCGCAGGCAGTCATCACACTATATTGCATGAATGCTTCGCTAAGCATAAGCCTCATTTTGCACCCGGCCCTAGCAACAGAAAATCAATAATTATTAATTCGGAAAATACAAACCAAAACCGTTCCTATATGTCCCAGCAAGAATCATCTGAGATATTATTAGCGACAGCTTTGGTGAAGGTGTCGGCAGCAGATGGTACTCAGCACGTTATGCGTTGCCTAATAGACCAGGGATCACAAATCTGCCTTATAAGCGAAAGGGCAGCTCAGCAGCTATGCCTTAAACGACAGTCGAGTAAAGGTGTTGTTTTGGGTGTCGGTGAAAAAGAAAGTAGTTGTAAAGGGATGCTGCAAATAACCTGTCAATCTATATACTCAGACTTTAAATTTAACGCCAACGCTTTTATAATGAAGAATCTGATAAAAAATCTGCCAAATAGGTCATTTGAAAAGCCTTCCTGGGCACATACCTCAAACATTAATTTAGCTGATTCTACATTTTACTCAAGCCGTCCGGTTGATTTATTATTGTCAGCTGAAATTTATTCCATAATTTTAATGGATGGGATAAGTCGAGGTCAAAATTCAATGCAGCCCATAGCACAACAGACGCAGCTCGGATGGTTACTGTGTGGTGGAAACATTAATACGTTTCAATGTAATGTAACTTTAAGTAATATTGAGGATTTACACCAATTTTGGAAAATAGAGGATATACACGAACAAAATGAAATGTCAGCACAAGATCAGCAGTGTGTGGATTATTACAACTCTACAACAAAAAGATTAGAAAATGGTCGATATGAAGTCAGACTACCTATTGAGCCGCAGGCTTTGGAAAAATTAGGAAAATCAAAACAATTAGCAGCAGCACAATTTCGGAGCTTAGAGCGTAAGTTTAATAGACACGAAAGGTTAGCACAGCAATACAAGCAATTTATTAGAGAATATGAACAATTAGGGCACATGAAATTAACAAAACCAAGTCAAGGAAACGAATGCTTTTTACCTCATCATGCAGTTTATAGAGAGGAATCAAGCACCACTAAGCTGCGTGTTGTATTCAATGCATCTTCCAGGACTACTTCAGGGTACAGTTTGAATGATCTTATGGGCAAGGGGCCTAACTTACAACTTGATCTGCAAGCCTTGATAATAAAATGGCGGCTGTTTTGTTATGCCTATACAGCAGATATTGAGAAGATGTACCGTCAAATATTAGTGAATAAGGAAGATCAAAAGCTGCAGCAGATCTTGTGGAGAGACGATCCAAGCCAGCCTTTAAAGTCTTTTAGCTTGTCTACAGTCACTTATGGAATGAAATCGGCGCCATTTCTAGCAATCATGACATTACATCAGTTAGCAAAAGATGAGCAGCATAATTATCCTAAGGCAGCAAGAAGTCTAAAAGAAGAATTTTATATGGATGACCTTGTATCAGGTGCTCATACATTAATCGAAGGGTGCAACAAAATCGGAGAACTGCGAAAACTACTAAGCAGTGCCGGTTTTCAACTCAGAAAGTGGTCTGCAAACAATCAAAAATTACTAAAAAATATAAATGAGAACGATCAAAGCTCACAAACAAATTTCACATTTAAAAGCGAAGAATCAGTTAAGACTTTAGGTTTGCGATGGGATCCAATGAAAGATGAATTTTCGTTTGAATATAATAACGTAAGTTCAGATAATACTAAACTTACGAAACGTTTGTTATTATCCGAAATATCTAAAATATTTGACCCGCTTGGTTGGTTAGCACCACTTACCACAAAAATGAAATTATTATTTCAAGAAGTCTGGCTTGAGGCAAATCTACATTGGAGTGATACAGTCCCAGATAATATAAAAAAGGAGTGGATGAAAATAAAAGGCGAAATGAAGTGTATCAGCCAATACGTAGTACCACGGTGGCTACAGACTGAGAGGAACAGTGTGATTGAACTCCATGGATTTTGCGATGCTTCTATAAAGTGTACAGCAGCAGTAATATACGGAAGAGTCGTCAAAGAGAAAAGCGCTTCAGTTGTGTTAATAGCAGCAAAAACACGACTAGTGCCTACCAAAAAAGAGGTAACTTTGCCGCGACTGGAGTTGTGCGCCGCAGAACTGTTAGCAAAGCTTATGAGTAAAGTCGTAAATAGCATCAGCAGCAACAGCATCGAAAGTAAAATTTATGGATGGAGTGATTCTATGGTCACCCTTGGCTGGATACAAGGAAATCCTGAACGTTGGAAGCCTTTTGTAAATAATCGCGTAAAGAAAATAACCTCGACAATGCCACCTGAGCAATGGCATTACGTAGCAACAAAGCAAAATCCAGCTGACGCAGCTAGTAGAGGAATGACGTCATCGCAGTTGAAAGAAAATTCGCTGTGGTGGCATGGTCCAAATTGGTTGTCAAAAACTGAATTTAAAGCTAAACAAGAGAAGGAAATAACAACCAACGTAGAAATTAAAAAACAAATAAATGTAATCCAGAAGGGCACGGAAACTATAAGCATCATAGATACTTTATTAGAGCGCTATAGTTCATTCACAAAAATAATTAGAATATTATCCTGGGTATTACGAACAATTACACCTACGAAACAAAAGCCGACAAACGAATATCTCACATTACATGACATGAGAAAAGCTAAGTCAGTAATTTTTTCGCATATTCAATACAAAGAATTCACAGCTGATATTGACCGATTAAAAGTAAATAAACAACTTTTATCAAACAGCAAACTTCTATGTTTAAACCCATTTTTAGATCAGAATGGCATTATGAGAGCAGCAGGGCGTTTAAAAAACGCTAATATTAGCGAGGATATGAAGTATCCTATTATTATCCCACACAGTGGACGATTGACTGAGCTGCTCATAGATCAAGCTCACGTGCTTTCCTTTCACGGCGGAGCTAGATTAACTTTATCCATATTAAGACAAAAATACTGGATAGTAAAAGGAAACCGAGCTACCAAAAGGCAGCTACGCAACTGTGTAACCTGTAAAAAGCGAAAGCCGAAGAAACTACACCAAATTATGGGCAATCTCCCAGATTATAGAACGAACCCAGCCCCGCCATTTTCCATACAGGCGTGGATTTAACAGGATTTATCCCAGTAAAAGCAAACAAAGGACGGGGGGTAAAAACAACAAAAGGATATATTGCCTTATTCATTTGCATGGTTACAAAATTAATCCACCTAGAAATCATCGGAGACTTAACTAGTGCCTCTTTTATAGCAGCACTACGCAGGATGTCAGCACGGAAAGCATGTCCTAAGCACATATATTCAGACAACGCAACGAATTTTGTAGGAGCAAATAAGATTCTTCAGGAAGAGTTTCAGCAGTTAAAGCAAGTATTCAATGAAAGTTTTTACACAGAAATATCAGAAATGAGCATAGAGTGGCACTGGAATTGTCCAACATGGGCTAGCGCTGTTGGTATATGGGAAAGGTCAATAAGATCTATGAAACAACATTTGAAAAAGGTAATTGGAGAACAAGCTTTTACCTATGAAGAGTATAGCACCCTACTAGCACAAATTGAAGCTACGTTAAATTCAAGACCTTTGTGTCCTATATCTGAGGATATAAATGACTTAGATTTTCTCACACCAGCGCATTTTCTAAGCCTCAGAGCCGATACAACAGTCATCGAAACAGCACAAGACGCAAGGACAAGATGGTATTTAGTCAATAAAACTTTCAATGATATATGGAAGAGATGGAAGACGGAGTATTTAAGTCAACTGTCAGTTCGAAGCAAATGGTTGAAACCACAAAATAATTTAGAAGTCGGAGACATGGTTACTATACTTGACGATGTCCTACCAGCAGGAAAATGGCCCATCGGACGTGTAGTAGAAGTGCACCCGGGAAACGACAATCAAGTAAGGGTTGTCACTTTGAAAACAAAAAACGGTTTGTTAAAAAGACCGGTTGTAAAATTGTCTTTGTTACCAATACCAGAGGCAAAAGAAATTATATCAACCAAACAGCAAAACGAAGCAAAATATCCTTTTATCATCCCACAAAATAACTGACCAATCTGCTTGTGAAGTAAGCAAAACCAGCTGCAAAAACATATGGCATCAATTGCATGACCTACAAACATATTTATATTTTTATTGCGATCCATATCATGTTCGCGTCATATGCGATGACGACGTTCTAATGTGCGAGGTAAGCAAGGCCGGACTCGTACGCTCAAATCAGCAATGTTTGATAAAAGGGCATGACGTCACATTGTACTCCCGTCAACTGTTGCATAATACAATACAACTTAAGCAAGATATTGTAGTTACCCATATTGACCCACTTAGACATGTTATTAACACCGCACTGCCTATCCAAGAATATTCAAGCTCAGAAGAGGAGAAAACACAACTGAATGTTTCTCTTAAGCTCCTCGACAATCGAATAAAAGAATTAAAAGAGGCAACTCAGCAAACAGATACTCTAACTAGCCACGATATCCATAACTACGCATTATCGTACGGGCTATTAGCAGCAGCGATCGCAGCACTTCTGTGGTTCCTATGGCACCGCAACCGGCGAGCGCGGACCTCGTCCGCCCAGCGTGAGCGAGGCGAGCGTCCGCGCCGCCCCCAGGAGCGCAACCAAAGTGAAATCAACAGTGTTTGTGCTAATACTATTGAACTTACCTGTGCGGGTGAATCAACCATGCCCGAGCATGGATCTGTTAGTGTTAGTGTTTGTGAGCGTAAACCTAAAAGGTGGTGTAGTGTACGAATGAAACAAAAAGACAGTGCTACGTCCCCTATAGCTAAAACGCGTTCAGTGTTCCCTCGACAAGACGATTCCGTAGTATAGGTTTAATTAGGCTATTATCATACATATTATAGTTCCATCAACTTTATGTCGCTAACCCTCGCTAGCATATAAGCAAACTTTACTAACCTTGTAGCGCGTAACCATTTATTGTAACGCCTCATTTAATATATTTTTCGCCCTCGGGAGCATGTTCGATATTTCGAACAGTCAGCAAAATAGCTGACTTAGCGATGACCCAAATGCGCGCGGCTCGCGGAATCCGCGACCCGCGACAGTACTCTAGCAGCAGCGAGTTCGTTAACATTAAATCATCAGCATTTTAGCATCATTTTAGGAATAGTTTAGTATCTTTTAGTAATATAGCAATAAATTGTGTATATAGCAAAAACTATAGTTTCACTTCACATCCAGAGATCATATGTACGAATCTCGTACAAGTTGTACTCAAATACATACATTTGAAGTTATAAGTATAACGCGAGTATTAAGTAAACAGTACATATCAACTATTTAAATATTAATACTATACCAAGGAGAGCCGTATTCTTGGTTGAAGATGTAACTTGTAAAGTGTAAAACATAATATGATATAACGCTTTACATTTTATAAATTGTGACTTCATCAAACAGGTCTACGTCTCTGTTTAAACCTTATAAGAACAAAAAAATAGCATTCAATGTACGTTGTGTTTGTCATACTAAACTAGACTGACAATCCAAGGGCACGACGCAAAACTGTCATAACATAAAACACAGACAGCGAACAACGAACAGGAAGACGAACTACACAGAATTAATTTAAAAACTTTCTCCGACCTCTCTCACAGATGAAAAGAACACAGAACAAGGATAAGCCATATCGTTGAGTTATGAAACGGGAAAGATAATATTGGGTAAATCTGGAAATCTCGGGATAAAAATATCCCGCGAGTTTCATAATATTTAGCCTCTGCCGGAACGCCGGACCTTTACAAATCACCCTCATGTTTGATTTAAATGGCTTCGCTGAGAAAATGCGTGATGTTTCACGATGAGCGTTATTACAAAATACTACGATATTTTGCTTACAAGCTACGGTTCAAATTGCGTTAAGTGATGCGTAAATATAACAATTGATAAACAATAACTGCATATTATCTCGCCTCTGCCGACGCTGCTTGTATAATATGTATTGTAAGGAAAGCAAATTAGCAATCACGTTTATTAAGCTATGATTCAGTATTGTTTTATAGGCGACGAGCCTATTGCCGTATACCAGGTATAGTTCTTGGACTCTGGAGCACTGCTGAAAATTTCTTTGTAAACCTGGGAATCGAACCTAGGACCTAAGTGACAGGCGAACATTTGCTAATTGCCCTGTGCTTTGAATATTAACCTTAATTATTGCCAGTGAATCATCGTCTCTTCAAAAATAGTTAAGATTAGGTAGAAATTTTTGTTGTCACTTTATATAAAAATAAATATATGTAGTCCACATTTAGAGAAATATTTATGATATGTTGGATATCAGGAGAGAAGATATGTATCGGTTACATATATTCTTACAGTGAATTTAATTATCCTTTTGTAACTAAAGACAAAGCAAATGCAGGTATACCGTTCAAAATCAGGCTTATTTTTTTAAATGATGACCGGTTCGTAAGGACCATACTGTACAGCCGCAGTATCTCTTCCCCTACCTGCTGCCTACAAATGCGGAACACAACAGACTCTATTCAGTGCGATGGTATCTGGTAACAAACGGGCACGTCCATCCCGCTGAGGACACACTACACTACATAATCAACTACGACCTCGATACAGTACGGTAACTTTTTAAATCTTATATTGTGATTTTTTCATAATTGTCCTTAACAGATGCACTTTATGAGCTTGTCATTTTATAATAACTTACTGATCAAGTCAGTGGTAAGGACTACTGCCGGAATACACTGATAGTTCTACTTGATCGGATCGGTCGATCAAACGGTGCACCTGTGGCACGGCACTCCATAGAATAAATATGGAGTGTCGTGCCGCAGGTCCGCGGTTCGACCGCTCTCTCGCGATCACTGCTTTAAATAATTGTAATTGAGGTAGATAACTACTGAATTTTATATAAATATTTCGGATCTTGGAAACGGCTCATCAAATAGTTTTTAGTGGAAAAGTACATTTTTTAAGTAAAAATACCTCGGCCGATCTCGAAGAATCAAGATGATAGCGACCTGATAGTAGTAAGCTGGAGATTTTGAACTGCCTGTGGACTTGTGACCAGTGACCTTTAACTAAATGCTTTGTTGTAATAGCTTTAAGGTTGTTTATAGTTTAATGCTTTGGTAATAAAAGCATATTAGCGTTAAAAAAGCCCATACATTGGAATTTCAATTATGCTATGAACATTCCGTATAAATACGGAAAATATGACTAAAAAATAAATCCATTAAATTTATAGTCATATTTCTTTTACCAAATATAATATATTCCTAAAGCCTCATTTATATTTATTATAATTGAATTTGGTTGTTTGGGTCAACGTGGGCTTGAATATTAACTATCTAAGTGCGCCATAGACAAGACAATATATATATAGTATTCAGCGGCGAGATATTTGAATAAATTATTATCTCTGGACCCCAATTTGTAGCGCGCCCTGTAGGTGTCCGGATTGCGTTATTAACTACCCTTGGAAAGGGCGAAGGTTCTAAATCTAGGGTCATTTTATTACTACGTTTATGCTAATGATATTACATAATTAGTTTTGTTTCGTAAAACTGGAGGGTTCCGGGTAAAGGTTTCTTGGTTACCTGTGCGATAGTACCCAAGTGTTTTTTATATTTATTTATTGCAAGACGAGCATTGAACCCGTATGATGGCCTTTTTGAGAAAATTGTAATATCTATCACAATGAATGAAATACTAACCAATAGATATAAATAACTTCTTCTAATTCTTCGTTAGATAGAGTTTAACTGAGACTTTATTAAGTTATAATTCAAATGAATTTAGACTTGCAATTCCTTTATGAAGAGCGATGCCCTCACAAAATATGAACATCAGATCATCGCTCAAAAAAGTCCAAACTAAAGGAGCATGACAACGGAATAAGTATGCAGTGTGAAAATTACTTAACTAAAATTAAAAATGTATTGACAATAGTGTATCACATATGTAGACAATTGTTTTTCCACTTGAAATCAAAATATTGCAATCTATATGAGTATTTCCTTCATAATATGATTTAATTAAAAATTTGTCTAGTTATATGTCGAGTTGAACAAAATGTATACACCTATAACTTTTTAATACGCTTGCAAAAGCTTTGTGACGCTAATTTATTGTTTTAATAATTAATGCTTGCGCAACTTAGATAACGAGAACAATACAATTGCAGATATAGTTCCTTGAATTCGGGTAAAATTGATTTTTTACCTTGTTAAATCGCCATATCTTACTGCTTTTAACTATTACTGAATTTATAGTTGAGTTTTAATTGTGATTTTGTAGTTGTGATTATAAACATGCCACCTACAAAATCTAGTTTTATTATATATCAGATAAGACTTATTGTATGTCAATAGTGAGCTTTAAAAAAAAATATATCTATTTTCCATCTCTAGAGTAAAGTTTAGCCCTGTTAAAAACATATTCTTAAAAGGATATGCATCTCGGGTTTGTCACAGATGTAATAAATTCCGTCTACTTTTTTTGCATAGTAATAAAAACAATTTGGATGTCTTTTTGACTCAAAAGTGGAAGAGAAAATCTCGTTTAAAGCTCGAGAAATTCCACTTATTCCTCGTTTTAAGTGAACCAACGGCACAACGCTTAAAGTAATATTTTTCGAGATATTTAAGTGCGGAAACTTTGCTCTATTTATTTTCTTAACATTTGTTCTGGTACAATAAAGCCATAAATGAAACCGCCGGCGCGGGCGCGGCCACGGGCGCACAAAGTACATGAATAATGCACAACGGCGCGCCTCTACAAAAGGTTAAAATTAATTAAACTTGCAAATTAAATTATAACGCGTGGGCCTCGCACGAATACCCTGTACAGCCTGCCTCACAAGTTTTTACTTCAACCCTTTAAATCACCATACCAAAATAACCTTTATATATACCGCTTGTAAGGAGCGAAATTGTGTGTGGTTTATATATGTTTTGTCAAAAGTTGTACGGGAGGAGCAATACGGCAGGATTATTGTTTCGTCGACGGCACACAAATTTGATTTACATCTGATAGTTAATTGGATGTCGAGGGGAGCTGGCCCGGTTTTTCCTGGTTAAGTGCGCGTTGCGTGATGACGTCACATCCGGTGAATAATTTCGAGAACATTGGAGATGACATTTATGTGAGTTTTATCCATATTAACTTATTATTAAACGGCTAGGACCCGCGTTATATTTACCGGAAAGATTCCGACCAGTTTCGGACTGTTTTGAAGTCCTTCGTCTGGGAGTTACGATTGCGCGAAGCGACGAGCACGGGCCTCAGCGCGTAACTGACGTTGCGATGGCGCTGTCTGCTCCGGCTCAGCCGCATTTGTCAAGTCACCGTCAGAACTGTCACTTGTCTCACTGTCATTGTCACTGTTATTGATAAAATAGGGTTGATGACACACTACACTAACTGTATCAGTCTCACGATCCAGGCGCACAATATTAGAGTCACAGATGTTCAGAACAGTTTCCATGCCGGCGGTATGTTCCACCCACAATCCCGGTTGAAGTTGGGATGACGACATATTTCGATAGCTTCTCGCACCTTACGTGGGACGAAGAACTTTTCCCGCGCAAGAACGGACGCTTTATCGAAACGCACAAAATGACAGGAACCCGGGATGTGAGCGTGTTCTGCAACTGCCGATCTTACAGTGTCCATGTTTTTCACACTCCTTATATGTTCAGTGAGCCTAGTTGCAATATTCCGTTGCGTCTCGCCAATGTACGACTTACCACAGTCACAAGGAATCCTATACACTCCCGGGCCGCTAAAGGGTTCTCTGTCCTTTGGTGAGCGAAGGAACCGTCGTAGCTGTCGAGGCGGTCGAAATATCGTTCTCATGTCATACTTTCGCTTCAGATAATGACCAATTTTGTCGGTCACCCCTTTGACAAAAGGAAGATATATCGGAGAACGCTGCGCTGTGAGAGGACGCTTACGTTTGCTTGTGCTTGCCCACCGACTGCATTGACCCCAGTTAAAGCCATTGCTTTCTAGGACATGTTTTACATGCTCCAACTCAGCGTTGACGTGTTGAGGATCACATATGTGTAGAGCTCTGTTAATTAAGGCTTTTGACACAGATGCCAGGTGTGATGGATGATGGTGCGACTCTGCCTGCAAGTATCGTTCCGTGTGTGTTGGCTTTCTGTATACCGTGTGGGCCAACAAACCATCTGGCTTTCTTATAACACGGACGTCCAAAAAAGGCAGACTACCGTCCTTTTCTTCTTCAACCGTAAATTTGATTTTTGCATGGAGTGTGTTTATGTACTGAGCGTATACGTAATACGTCGTGCAGTGTCGATTTCGCAGGGTAATACCCACATTTGCACGTATTAAACCTGTGCAGTGTATTCGGGATTGCAGTGAGTTTTTCCGTATCGCCAATGTCAAGTTGCTTCGTAAAGTTATCACCGAATACCGTCAAAAACTCATGTCCACCAACCAATATGTGTATGGTTTACACCTGGAACTGTCACAAAATTTACATCCGGATCTGTGGCAGGTACTTGATGCTATGTCGTACAGCAGAACAACATACATTGAAGGTAAAACGCTTAATAGACAAACAAAAAAGTTGACTAATTTAATAAGTAAACAAAGATATGAAACATCTGCTCAATGCTACCCACATGATTTGAATAATATTAGGGATGGGACACATTGCGTTGGACGTGATAGTGTTGTTAATTTATCCGCGTGTCAGCTGAGTGAGGATGCTGTTAGTAGGGGAGAATTGGGGGTTCTGCATCTGCATCGCTCTCGCTTCGCTCGAGCTCGCGATGCATGACCCCCAATTCTCTCCGTTATATAGATCACAACTGGCATTCTTCTTGATATCAATGGGCTAAGTTCGGATCGAGCTGTTTGCACAATCGTCCATCCTTATTGTAACTTTACAAGATTTAAGGATTCTAAGAGTGCTTATGCATTAGGCACCCCTAGTTATTTTTAATCCGAACGGTTATTTTTTAAAATTAAATAGGATAGGATTTTATTAAAAAGATAGGTAATTTTAAAAACATTTATTTTCTACATTCCATTTCTGAAGACAAATTACATTTCTTAGAGCACAGTATGAAGTATGATATACACAACAATAAACATCGGAACATGAAATATACTTTCTATACAAACTTAGTAAACTAGGGCAACCATAATCCTCTAGATCGAAAATACACTTACTAATTCCGTCATACATTATATTATCTTGTTCTAATATTTTCCTTAGCCATCTAACTTTTTCTGAACCTTTGACATATATTTTACAGTTCCTTAAAATTTCTGCAATATAAATCTTATGATAATTATACGGTATAAGTCCTTCTTTCCAATAAATGTGTCTATTTCTTTCAATCCAGCATACTTGTCTTTTTTCTGTTTTTGTTAAGTCATAAAACGGGAAGGGTGGCTTAAATACAAGATTTATTATTTGTTTATCAAATTGTAGTGCTATTTCTTTTACAATGAATTCATTAGAATCAGTTTTGAAACCTTGTACGTCTACAATTGCATTCATGTTAGTTTACGTACAATATTACTTAGTGGTTTGTATTCAACAAGCCGGTCGTTCACAATAAGGCAATAGGCTGCTGTATTATTTGGAATTTCTTGGGCACTTTCAATTTCTAAACGTACATCCACTGGTCCTGATTTTAAATTTTCATTTTGTCGTGAACAGTCTATTATAAACAAAGGAGCTTTCTCTTTAAATTCGTTAATGTTTAACAACGGATCAGCTGGGAGGTTGTAATAAGACTGACGGAATTTGGCATATAATTCGTATAATATATTATACTTATTTTCATCGAACTTTATGTTTAGTGAATCATAAGGATAATATTGGGAATTTAAAAATAATGTAACGTTAGTCAAATTACAGTGATCAAATGTAGAACTATCTTTAGTTTTGTTATTTTTTCTATTAGTTTGTAAACCAAATATAACATATCGAGGCTTTTCTAATTGAGAAGCCGTTTTTACAGACCATGAATGCTTTGTGGTTCTTGGCAACAAAGGATATTCATATAAGTCCCAATTTCTAAAAGCCATTTGTATAGGTTTATCTTTTTCTAGAAATTTAAGTAATGAAAGCCTTTCTCGGTCAGAAACTTTCACATGTGGTACGCGCCATTGAACTCTCAGTATATCTATTTCAATACTGTCATCTTTATCAATAATAACACTGTTATAGTTAGTGCTGCTTCTATTAAGTACCAGTTCATGTTTGCAGTTTAAAATTATTCTATTATAATCTTCAGCAAACCCTAACATTTTATTAAGTGGTATAACAACACTAAAGAAATCATCTTTGGAATTTTGACCATTTATATTCCAACCCCATACAGCAGCAACTTTGCTCTCACCGTAATTCATAGAAATATATGATTTTATAGTAGAAGAAATTCCAGAGTTCCTGATACGATCTATTTCTACGCCATTTATTTCATATCGAATGTCTTGAAACAGATATGATATTGGATTATTAGTAAAATTGACAGGTTTTTTAGTAGGATGGCCTGCAGCATCTTTTCCAGTTACCGTAGCACGTCCTTCGATGTAAATAGAGCTGGCAGATGGTAGTACATATATGTCTTGTTGTTGGATAGATATGCGTATTTCATCATTGGCTTTAAAACTGTTATTGTATGGATTATATGTATGTATTTCGTAACTCTCAATAGAGTTGTCGAAATGTGGTGAATTATCAATATCGAGAATATTCATATTTTGAAACCCAGAGCTCGTAAAAAATCTTTATTCTTTTTTGTTATTTTTTTTACTTTGGGATTTCTGATACGTCTATGCCTTTTGAAAGCATAGCTGATAATACCGTTTTTTAATTTTGGTTTTGGTGATATAATATTATATTTTTTTGTGTTTTGACCAAATACAATCATTTCTGCTTGCGTAGATGAAGGCTCATCTGAATTTCTTCTGCACCGAAATCAATGAGATTGCCTTCTTGATCAACAACTTTTACTGTAATTGATGATATGTTGTTGTCTTTTACGGGAAAATATATAATATTTTTAGGTTTTTCAATAAACCGAAAGCTTGGAGGAACGTTTGGTACAAATTCATAAATAATGTGGGAAGATAAACCATTAATGTACGAGCCGTGTATTAAATCACATTCGATCCTTATGACTGTTGTTGGAAGAATGTTCACTGGATTCTCTGATACATGCCATTTATTAGCTTCTAGTATTTCTTTTCGAAAACCTAACATGTTTCCCATACTATTTATTACTTGGAAATTAACAGGTTTTGTGCAAAAAAGAGAACATTTTGCAGTATTTGAATTGGATTCAATATTGAGTTCACAGTCATCCAATTTGCTATTTAAATAGTCGGCAATGTCTTGTAAATCATAATTTCCATTTGGAATTTTTAATCTTTTATTTTTTTCACCGTAACTAAATATATTGTTAACATCTGATATATTTGGTATAACATTGAAAACAGAGAAATATAATAATCCGCACTCATAGCTATGATTTAAAGATAGAGGTGGATGAAAAGTGGTTTCTAATATAGATTTCTTTCCAGAAAAACTTAATGAGATAGACATAGTCGTAGACTGTTCTACAATTTATACTAAACTGGAGAAAACATAAAACACATCCACTATTTATTTGTTTGTATTACACCAAAACTGTTCTAAAAATTTAAGGCATAAATGACCGCAGTTATACGTATTATTTTTTTGATGATTATTATAGTTATATAGAATGTTTCCCTTCATCATATATTTTATAAATTCCTTAGGCGGCCTCAAGTTCCCATAGCTATCAAAATATTCAATGTAATCGTCAATTTTCACATAGGCTACCCAATGAGTTCCAGGATTTATTGAGCTATCTAAATTGACGACACCACACTCAATAGGATATGGTCTTTTAGGTAAATTATCTCTCATAAAAACACCTCTAAAGTAAGGAATATTATTACAATATTTCAATAAATCTATATTTGTAAGAGCCCGACTAGGCAACCGTTGATTTAGTTTTTTTTTTTTTTAGATAAGTATAATCCAAAACCTTTTTTATATGGTTTAATGCATAGCCCTTTGCCTATAGTTAAACCTTCCAATTTATCATGATGTCTCTTTAACTCCGAAAGACGTTTTTTTGCAGCTTTGTATTCGTTGTACGTTTTAAGGATTCCGGATACTCCACCAGCCAGACTTCCAGCAGCTGATAATCCCGCAAAAATAGGTATTAAAGGAAGAACACCTCCTGATTTTGGTAAAGGAATAATTCGTGGTAGTTTAATAGGTAAATCTTTCGTTAAATCTTTTGCTGCAGCAAATGCCAGTTCTATTGCCATTTTTTTACATTTTGGTTTCATTTTACGAATCTGCTTTTTAGTGTGAGATACAATGCTTTTAAAATTCTTTTTCATTCCAGAACCAGAAGCAACTTTGGCCAACATTGCTTTATTAACCAATGAAGCTGCTATTTTTTCTCCGGGACTAGCATTAGCAGAAGTAGTCCGTGTCTTCGCCATTTTTAGTAAAATTATATCTGCCTTACGCCGTTTATGTAAATTAGATGAATTATTGTAGGCTATATCGTGTTGTTTGCAATATTCGTCCAGCTGATTGATGCCTTTATCCCCACGAGCCAGTCTTTCTTTTAAGCGAGTTCCTGGTCCACAGAAATTATATCCTGGTAGATGAAGTTCAAATGGCAATTTGTTGATTAATCTATTCAGAAGACTATCTTCCGTCATAACCAGATGGAGACTGAATTACAATTATGTATAATCAATCTTTATAAAACATTCGTTTTGTTAATCCAACTGTTTTCACTGGAAGGGAACCCGAGCCATTTAACGTAACACCTTTTAGCTTTTTTTTTCAAAACTTTTTCGACAAGATAAACATCAGGGTGCTGAGTTTTTTGTAGTTCTTGTATATAAAATGCACCTAGTATTGGACGATGCCTCATGTCCGCTAATAAATAAGTTATTGGGTCAGTGTTTTGCACTTTGATGATTTTGAAAATTTCTGTTGACCAATTCGGCGTATACCCTTTTTCAAATGTGCCTTTATATTTACTTATGCGCACATAATCATTGGCATTCAATTTCTTTCTATATTTTTCTTTAGGGATAGAGGTAAGATTCTTTTTGAACCTCTCCAGTAATATATCTTTATTTTTTTGTTTTACTTGTGCTGGAGACATACCAATTGTTCTATGAATGGTATTGTTGTATATGTCAATCACTTTATTAAGAACTTCGTCATACCATATATAGTTTCCTCTGAAACTGAATTCTTTGTAGAGCTTATTTTTCAATGTTCGGATTAATCTTTCTACAATAGATGCTTTTTTAGTAGAGTAAGTGGAGTAGTGATTTATTTTATAACTATCCACAATTTTTTTGAATTTGTCATTATAGAACTCATTGCCTCTGTCCGTTTGTAGGTGTTTAGGCACTCGTCCTTTATGTAATAAAGATTGAAAAGCTCGAGTGACAACTTCTTTTTTTTTACTTTTCAGTGGATATGCCCATGCGTACTTTGAAAAAGTATCGATAACGGCTAAAATAAAATTATGACCACCGTTAAATTTAGAAACAGCTTGCATATCTATTAAATCAGCTTGCCAAAGGTCATCAATATCTTTCATCACAACATGTCTTCGAGGAAAATTTACCCTTGCATATTTATGAATCTCATTTACCACACTTTTTTTGCTCATGTTTATTATAATGTTTAAATATTACTTCTAATTTATTAACTCGATTATTTAATTCAATAAGCAAGTTTGTGTTAGATGAAATTTTATTCAAAATATTAATGAGAGATTTATCAACATATTCTTTGGTTGCGCTGTCATTCAGATCAATTGGATGTTCCAAATTTTTAAGGATCTTATTTTGGGCGTTTAAATTTCCATCACTAGATTGTTTTATAGAACATTCGCTTTGGATTATATAATCTTTTTTCTGTTTTTTATATAGGTGATGGCCGAATTTGTTGACATTCATGTTTGAATGATTCTTAAAGACTAAACAAATATTCGCAACGCTTAGTCATTTTATTCTTTAATTATACCAGCTTCTTTTAACTCTTCTATGATTGAAATAATTTCATTGTCATGATTACTGTTACCAGCATCTCTAGATGCCACCAAAAGCATAAGTCTTTCAATTAATTCATTAGGATCGTCCCAATAAATAAAATCTGTATTTGATTTATAGGTTTTTTTAAAACTTGGGGATTTAACTCCAGTTCCACGCTTGATAGCTTTGTTTTCCACTTCATCTCGATCAAAAAATAAGGGTTTTATAATTTGGCAGTACTTCATGCTTTTGTCTCCTCTTATTTGGCCTAAACGATTAAAATCTCTTTTGTGAGCATTAGTATTGTGTAACATATCTTTATAAACTATTTTATCTCTCTCTGTTACCAAATTTAAATCCGGCTTTTTTTTAAATAAAAGTTCCTTAATACCAGGTGTCATTTCGTAGTTTATATTTCCAAGGGTCATTAAAGAAATTTCATTGTCGCTAGAAATTTTACCAAAAACCTTAAAAGAGATTGGTATGTTTCCCATGAATAATTGCTTGTTTTCATCCCGTACTCCAAATGGTACATTTAATGTATTATTTTCATCAAGCAAATTTTGTTTTTCTAATATTGATAGAAGGGGAGTGTCTAAATTGGTTACTTTTTTTTCATTTTTAAATGGCGTTGAATGTATTTGTTTTTCTGATTCACTATCGGTTAATGTATTTTCACTTTTAGCAGAGTTATAGCTTTGAAATTTGTCGTCGGGTGAACCGTTGGAATAATTACACAGTGATGAATCATTTGTATCAAAAGTGCATTTAATATCACTTTTATATGAATTAGATTCAGCCATTTTATTAAGAGGATCAGTGAGAGGTTTAAATATTTTATTTAAATTTAAGTTTGTGTTGTCTTCTTCATCCATTATTTGTTTTATTTTGTTTTTAATTGTTTTAACTGAGGCGAGTATTTGGTGTTTCCATTTTTTTTCCATGTTTTATAACGATGTTACCACATCCATTAAATTATAAGAAATGATGACTAGTAGTTATGACTTGTATTTAAATGAAATCAATCGAACTTAATAAATGTATCAAATCCACTTCTGTATCTACCATTATTTAATTCACTATATTTATCTATAATTAAGAATGAGTGCGGATAAGTCCATGTTTTTAAACATATGTTTTTAAATTTGGACCAATCAATGTCTGAATTAACATGTTCATTATAAATATGTTTTAAATTTATATCATCCTGTTTAAAAATTATTAAAAAGTTTGCATTATCTCGTATTAATTGTTTTGGTATTTTCGAATAAGTTTGGGACAAGTAAAAGCAATCTATATTTTTATGCCGTCCCATTGAAAAATAGTTACGTATATTTGTCTGATTCTCGCATGCCACATCGTCAAAAATAAAAACAGAATTTGGTAAAGCAATATCCGGGTCAATAACGTCTTTGTTATCATTAAATATGTTAAATTTTATATCTGGAATTTGATTCAAGATTTCATTTAAAAAGCAGTATTTTGGTTGAAATGTGGTTTTTGAATACAGATAAACATTCTTAAATTTTAAGCCGTTTTTATGTAATAATAAGCCTATCATTACATTGGTCTTTCCACAATTAGATGGACCGCAAATTAGACAGCGAATCGTATTGGGAAGTAATACGCTATGTCTGTTAATTCCGGAATGTGATTTTACTTCTATGTTGTTAATTTCTAAAGTTGTGGGTTGCTTTATCAACCTCATAATGATATCTGACAATACTGTATAGGGTATTTATATTAAATAGATAAATCATTACAATGTCCATTTCTATTGATCGAATGTTAGCGGTTCTAATGTTTGCTTTCCAAGAAATTTAGCTTTTAAAAACAACCTTTGTCCACGTGATCTATTACCAAAAAAGGTAAGTACCTAGTTATATTTTAGTTATTATTTTTGTAATACTTATTAATTCATTGTTGCACCAGCTCCACTGTATAGCAGACAAATTTGCATTGCACTGTTGGTTTACATATATCCTGATTTTGGTAAGTGTTTATTTTAACTTTTTACTAATAATATCAGTTAAAACTAATTGGTAGTTCATATGAAGGTTAATTTAATAAGTATTATTTTATTTTGTTACAGAAACAATGACAAGCATAGTTTTTGCTGACGCTGATCCTTTCTATCTACAAGAGGCTCAAGACATGAATTTAATCTGGAACAGTCATGAACACGATAGAGATATTGTTCGAGAAAATAAAGAAACCAATACAAAAAATAAATCATTCAAAACAATTCATAAGAAAGGAAAGTTAAGTTTTAAGAAAAAAATATCACCAGATTCATCATTCGTTGTCAGAAAAATACCAGGAAAAGGACATCACTTAATAAAAATTGAAATCAGTGAAATTAACACCCTAGCAAGTGATGATTGTTGTGTAAGTGTGCAGTATGTAGTTGAGGATAAATATGATAACATTTTAGACGCAACGCAAGATTTAATAAGTAAGATGACAAAAAAGTTATGTGTCCCAGAACCTTTATAAATCTATCTAATTGTATTTATTGATATTTTATTTTATTGTAATATTATTGAATATATAACCTAATAAACATAGTTACGAGTCACGTACTTGTTTTATTTATCTTGCTTACGCAGGGTTTACCTACACATTATTTCGGTGACCGATGTAAATCTGGATTCGGTCGAACACTAACAATAATCTTATAAAATCAGACAGGAATTAGGATAGGTTAAGAAAAATGCAAGGAATGATATTTTATGCGATTTCAATTTATTTCATATATATTTCACATATATTATATATAGCAAATTATAACTTTTACCAGTAAATCAAGACTTACAGACTATATAACTTTACAAATGTATTACTTATAAATATATATATAGTTATTATGTTAGGAATTATAGTAAACATTTACCAAAATAAAACGGTTTTCAGTTGACAAGATATATAATTTTGTCATTATTTACAGTTCAATGTTGCTTTTAAATGTCACTTTTATTATTATGATATATTTCTAATATAATACAATATTATTATAATATATTGCTGTAATGTCCCCAAGGTACAGTTTTTACTATATCTTTCGTGATCTGTCTCTTATCATCTGATTTATTTAAAATCAATTTATTCAACCTCTGAGTAAATATTTTATGATTAATTGATTTAATAATGTACATACTATCTCTAAAATCAATATTCCTAAACAAACATCGTTTATATTTTGCCATGTCAAGTTTCCTCGTTACACATTTTTTTGTGCCTTTGGCTTTCTTAAGTGAAGATGTTTCAGTATTTATGCAATAAAGTTTTGCGCGAAGTCCTGTGAATTCTGTAATTAACTCACCAGCCATTTCATCTTTAAAATATCCAGGTTGTTTAATATTAACATGAGGTATACCATATACATTATCTTCTTTAAAATTACTAGTGTCAAAGTATTGTAGGTTAAGTTTCATATCCTTGTAGAAATCATCAGTCCTTATCAAATATAAAAGACTATCAGTATCTGTGTAGCAAAGGCATATATTTTCTCCATACATTTTTTTCATAATCGCGTAATGGAATCTATATAAATGTCTCTTCGCGAGTTCTAGAACAGTAAAGCCAATATATATTGGTCGGTCTAGATTGATTTGTGTTGGCTGCATTTGAATAGCTACCAAATTTTCTGTAAAAATCGAGAGATTCATAAAATTTGGCGCACTTATATATTTTTCAGCGCCGCAAATTTTATTAGTTCTGTTAGAACAATCTTTCCATACATTAACTAGTTTTACATCAACTTGATTTCTTTTGTTTTCTATCGTTTTACCAAATATAGAGTTATTCTGTTTTTTAAAAAAATCCCTTTCAAATTCGGAAGTTGCATTTTGTCGCAACAATGTGTTTAATTCAATGTAAGGTTTTAGAAATTGTTTCTGATCGAAAGCCAATACTCTGTGTATTTTTAATAGTACAAGTCCGTTTCTCAAACATTCTTTTAAATGAGTATAATGTATGACATATTTATATTTATTATGTAGGTTTGCTATTAGCTTTTGAGATTTTCCATTAGGCGGAATACATTTTTCTGGCGCGAATGGTAAATCAGAATGATGATCATGTATTTGTGGAGGATATTCAAGGTCCACTTCAAGTATGTATCCGCGATTGTTACTATCTGGTATCGATTCAATGTTGTTAAGGGTTTTAATTTCGTCTTCATTTAGAAAGGAAAAATTATTGGTAGGAAGACATTTCATCATCGTATATCCATAAAGATTTACACAATCGAGGTACATTAGATAAGAATTGGGCTCGTATTTATTGTAATTAGACAAATATTTATTATTTGCTTTAGCATTTCTGAGAGAACATTGTGCTAAACCTCCTCTAATGCCTTTTTCAAGCATTTGATACATTTCAACATCGGAAATTAAATCAAGCTCAACTTTTGTAAACAATAACATGGCATCCCAACTTAATGAAGGTGATGATACATAATGACAAGGATCTAAGTTGTAGTAAGTCAAGCTCATTGTTCTGAATTTTTCAAAAACGTCACATAATAATAATACATCGCATTTTAAATATAAATCGGTGTACTCCCCTAAATCTTTTATGTTAAATTCATTCCAAATAGTTTGCGCATGTTCGTAATCTTTATCTGATATATCTTCAGAAGAAAGCCTATTAAAAAAACTACTCTTGTCAGGAAGATTTGGTTCATTATAGCGTTCCATCGAATTCAAATAATCATAGCAATATACTCCTTTTTGACACAATAAATCAAACGATTTACTATCAGGATAATATTTTTTTAAATTTTTAAAGTCACTTTTCTGCAGTGTTTTTACTAACTTATCCAAGCCGCAACTAAGAAAATTGAACGAATCAATAAATTTCAACTGAGCGGCATTGATGGAATCAATTGGTATAAACTTTGTGATTGATATGTATTTTTCCTTTGTTTTTGAAATAAGATTAATACGTCCTATGATCGCAGATAGCTCGGTAATAAATAAATGACAGTCATATCCGGAAAGATTGTGGAATATGATTGGAATAAATTTACATGTCCTAGCATTCAAATTACATCCCACGTGACTCGGACCTAAATAAGCTGAATCAAAATGATCGTGGTCTGCGCATTTTACGTCATCAGCTACAAATTCCTTTTTACACAAGTGACAGATGGTAGCATGTTTAAACGATGCCAGCTCATTTTCAGTTAGCGGCATCATTTCATGTTTAATTGATATAATTTGATATAATTCCATTACATCATTAGTTAGAGCTTCAATAAATTTTTTTACACAATTTGGGCCCCGATAAGACACAAATTTGTTTAGACTCGGTTTAGACTCACAGCATATGTAATAAGCAAAGCAAGTCGCTTGATGTATTTGCACGTTCTCAACATGTTGTGATTTGCTTTTATCCGAATATTCTTTAAGCAAACTTTCAAAATCACCATATATTACGAAAGGAATTCTACGAGTTCGTTCAACATGCGAAAATAATAACTTACTACCTGGTTGAGGCAGAATTGTTTTTACTCTAGCGCAATCGTGATTTACCAGTTTTTCTTGCGATGGAAAATAAATAAAACATTCGTCACACAAAAAAATTCTGCATTTATGTTGTGTAAGTTGTCTATGTACAAGCTTTCCGAAATCTTTTATCAAACAGAAATGGTTTTTCCCGTTTATCTCAATGAGGAGCAGGCTAATATGCGTCAACTTACGATGTTTTGTTTTGTAGAGGGGACCAGATACTATATTGTTTTTATCCAAACCGTACACATTTACCGAAATTAAAGGATTTATCTTTTCGAATATTTTAATATCATTTAAACTCAAAGGAAAAGTCATTCCTGAAGTGTTCAGAATATGTTTATAATGTGGATATGACGACACTCTATTTGGATTATTTTTTGCTGGATACATATGCGCAATTATGCTCCATAAGAAACATCGATCATCTTTGTTTTGAATGTTTAAACATGATTTGGTGTTTTGAATTTCTCGCGGCAATTTCACGTATGAGCCCGCCCGTAATGGATTGTATTGATTAATATTTAATTCTAAATGACTGATAGAATTTAGTGTCCAACCACTCCCCGACATTTCGAATTCTGAACATTTCGTTATCAGCTTTTGGACACATGTTTTATAAAACGATATCAAATCAGAGTTGTAAAAAATCTTTACAAATGGCACATTAAATGACTTAAGGGCTTTTTCATCATTTTTAGGTAAATAATATGACACAAAAAATTCCATGTTGACTTTTAATGCATTGTGTTGGATCAATGATTTTTTTATTAATTGTAAAACTGAAGTAGAGGCTTTATTCAAAAATTCCTCAGGCAGCATATTATTCGAAATAGGGTTTATTTTATAACTTACAATTCTAGATTTAAATGCACTAGCTATAATCTGCACATCTGGGAACTCAGAGTTGATCAAACAGTTTGATTTATGAATACTACTTTTATAATGCGACGAGATACGAGACACCTCAATATTACACTCTCTACAATATACCATTTTGCCTCACTTGTTCCTTAGTAGGTATACTTGATAACAAACTTGAACTGATAAAAAATATTAAAAAATATAGGTAAATATTTGAGGTATTTACTTAATATAATAGTTGCATGAATTGATATGAAGCGATTAACCTGCCTAGATGTCGGTAATAATATAAATGCATAGTTTCGTAATCTGAGATTTAATTTTACTGTTTGCAATTAGTTTTCAGTAGTATATTTCAGTATTTCAGTTTCTATATTTAAATTTTTCAATATTCCAATATTTCAATATTCCAATATTTCTCATTTATAGTTTTGCTGTAAATAAAACAATCATTAGACATAACATAATAATAACCAGTTAAAATTTTATTCATGAAAATAAAACTTACATTTGTTGATTAAAAAGTATTGTAAATGCTTTCCTATTATAAGGTATAAATAAAATAAAGATAACAGTTAAGTAAAGATAGTTAGATAAAAGTGAAATAATTGAATATTATTGCGTCAGTATGTTAGAACATATTGTTCATTGCGGTATCATGGGATACTTAAATGTATAGTTTGGTAATCCTAGTTTGCAATTTACTGTGTAGATATTATTATAATGTTTGCAATTAGTATTTCAGTTTCTATATTTCAATTTTTCAATATTTCAATTTTCAATATTTCAATATTTCAATATTTCTCATTTTTAGTTTTGCTGTAAATAAAACAATTATTAGACACAAAATAAGAATAACCATTTCAAATTTTATTCATAAAATCTAAAACTAACATTAACTAATTCAAAAGTAGTATATATGCAAGTAATTACCTATTATAAGGTAGAAATAAAAATATCAAGGTAATATAATAAAGTAAAGACAAAATGAAACAATTGCGATTGTACCAATCTGTTAAAACATACTGTTCAATGTAATTTCATGGGATACATTATTGGCTGTATAGCCTTGAATTCATTTTTCCCGGCTTCTACAAGTGTTGACAATGCGCGCCATACAGGTGTTTGGGTGTCAGTACACAATTTTAAAGTAACCAGGGCTCTTTTCCAACGTTCTTCGCTAGGCTGACATTCAGCTTCTCGGGAATTATAGACCCTTAACTCGACGTAATACTCCCCGCCACGTGTGAGATCTCGTTGTGTTGTATACCCGCTCGTTCCGCGCTGTGAAAAGAAGCTCCGCAATGTAGCCGCACGCGCTGGTTTCACCTTGCTGCTTTCTCCGATCTCCTGAAAAAAAATCAAACAAATAATAAGTGACCTTCATACGTAACAGTTTATTGATATAACTGCTGTAACAAAAGTAAGTTACATAAATGTTTACAAAAATAATCTAGCCTGCATTAAACAACGCTTATCCACCATCGTAACTAAAAAAATACCCTGCCTAAGAGGGCCATGGTGCCGTAAACAATCATCACACACACACACACTGAGTATCACACCCATAAAAATAAGTAAACGAGCGAATAATATTTTTTCATTACCTGTGTAATCGAGGGCTGCGCCAGAGGTAATTCTACGTCATCCGTGTCCGAGCCAAAGAAATGGGATGTCGTCAACAGTTCTGTTGACACCGCCGCTGGCAGTTTTTTCTTTCTCGATGAAGACCCAGCGCCGCTGCTAGCCGTCCGTTTCTTTGATGCGCCTCCGTCTTTCTTCTTTTCTTGAGCCACCTTTTTTGCAGGAGGTTGTGGTGTAGGTGGAGGTGCTACAGGCTCGGACCCCGCCGGTGTTTCGTCGTCCGATACATCAATCTCATCGGCCCAGAAAGGATTTTGCGACCAGCCCGGCCTGAAAGCAATAATTTAAAATAATTATAATAGAAGATAACTTCGCAACGAGTTAACACAACATTGTTTCTGAACATTGTTTTAGCCTAGCATAGCAAAATGCTTTATAAATAAAAAATCCATGAGTTAACACAAGTTAGTTTGCCGATCAACACAGGTACCTAAGTCACATTACACTTTATACGTTTACATCCTCACACTCACAGTCCACACTTAGTTCAATGACTTGTATAGCGGGTGCCAGAAACATTCACTTCACTCATAATCTCACCTTGAACCAGAAATACAAATTTCCCTTGGGGAAGTAAATTGAGCTTCTGTCAGGAATCGAACCCGAAACTCCCGGTGTAGAAGGCAATTACTTAACAACTACGCCAGCATGGCATCTAATTTTTTTCACCGAAGTTATAAGGCAATTTGCACTCACTAATAATTCATTCATACTAACAATAAATACTTTAAGGTCACTTACTTACATAGTTAGGTTCCTTGAAGTTCCGAATATGTAAATAACTGCACTTTTTTTGGATGCTGGAGCGTCGTCGCCCACCACTGAATATCCGCTTTTAAATGTAGATGCACCAAATCAGTCCTATTTATAATCTCATTTTATAAAGATGCATTCACAAGTCGAATCTTGACTAAAACGTACAAAAATAAAAAAACAGAAAGGTTAAAGTTTTAACGATTGTATACCTTAACGATCTTGTAAACAAAGTTCATTTCATCTTGTCAACCGATAAACAAATCTGAATGAGACTTTATGCTGTCGTCAAGGGATGTAAAGCGATGACTGCTGCACATTCTCGAGCAACTGGAGACAAAAATCCTATAAGGAAGTGGCAGGTACTTATACCAATTACGAGTCTTTTAAATTACAGATCTCACTTAACTGGTAAACAACATATTTCAATTGATCACCAGTAATGAGAGAACCTCTCGAATAAAACAATGCTTTTTATGAAAATCCTTATAACTAAATCTTTTAGATATTAGTAGCGAAACAAACATCAATAAGTCGATTTGTATTTTTTGACGATACTAAAAATGTATTGCTACTTAAGTAAATATTTAAAAATCACATAATGTTCTGATCACTACTGTTACCTATTTAGTATTTTTATTAGACATTAATATGTAGGTACCTACGTTAAATTTTAACCAAAACGTATATTATAATTTTAATTATGTAAAATCATGAAACGAAGGTTGTATCTTTGAACCATAGGCCGTCATTTATTTATTTATTCATTATAATCAATCTCTTTTTTAACTTTTTTTATTTTCTATACAAGATGATTACTACAAAACATCAAAAGAACCAAAAGCCCGTAAAGTAACCTATGGATAGTGACAATGGAGTCTTATCGCTAAGAGAAATTCTTTTCAGAAATATTTGTATCGATATAATCACAGTAATATTGTTGTTTGCTAAGAAGCTATTTAATAGTATAGATAGTGAAAAGTATAGATATCTTAGAAAATACTAAAAACAAAAACTTTTAAACTCATAGCCCACACTAAATTCATAGACTTGTATCTTAGGTGCTAGAAACATTCACTTCTTCACACACACACACACAATGACACCCAGAACCAGAAGTGCATATTTTCCTTGATGAGGAGATTTATGCTACTGTCGGGAATCAAACCTAGTACCCGCAACATAGAAGACAAGAACTTACCAACTACGTCAACATGACAGTCTGACTAATCGTATCTTTGATAAAAAAATATGACGAAAAAAATATCGTTGAATCACGTACGCTAGAAAATCCAAATATAGGCTGACTTGATAGCCTAGGTACATAGGACTGCACATATCATTGACATGAGTACAAAATAATAAAATGTAATAATCATAAAAAGTCCCCACTTTATACGTACTCGTACGTACTCTAGGTAACATACCACGGCTGTATAACCCACACTTAAATCGGGATACTATATACCTATGCCTTATAAATGTGTCGGTCGCATCTGTTTCACTAGACAGACAAAGTATTATGTTCTGAACTGATCTGTCTTGAACGGTCTAAAATAAAATGAACTGCTCAGATAAACAAATGCAGACTGACCAGATAAAACGATAGCGGTTTATAAGCTAGAGGGAACCTCGCTTTTTTTAATTCAGTGCGACGAATATAGTGAGCGAACATAATACATGTTGTAAAATGCGCTAACGAGACGATTATAGAGAATAAAAACATCTGACACATGATCCGTGCGCAAACAAGTTGTCGGTTCCCTTGTAATTACAATACTACTTATTAATCGTATGTTTGATGTGGATTGGATAGCAGATAATCGAGAGAATTGGGGGTCATGCATCGCGAGCTCGAGCGTAGCGAGAGCGATGCAGATGCAGAACCCCCAATTCTCCCCTACTGCTGTTCAGGCTTTATCCCGGGGGCTTAATTATGCACCTGCACCTCATCACATTCCTTTTGAGGATATAATCACCAATATGGAGGATGCAGTGATTCGAAATAAGGTGCCACACCAAGAGGCGGAGTGCATGAGGCAAGACGTAGCTGCAATGTTACGCAAGCAGAAACCACCAAAGTGTAATATTAGCAAAGGTGAATTGGTAGCCTTAAGAGAACTGCGAAATAATGATGACATCTTGGTGATGCCAGCCGACAAGGGCAATGCAACTGTGGTGGTGGATACTTGTGTATACGAGCGAAAATTAAACGCGATAGTAAGTGACATCACCACGTACAAAAGGGTCGGCTATAATCCAACTGCTCGAGTTACTGCTAAAGTGCAAAAATTATTGCAGCAATCTTCGAACGAGGACTTAATGGCACGCGTTCGTCCGAAAAATCCTGTCTCACCAAAGATCTACGGTCTGCCTAAGATTCATAAGCCAGAATGGCCATTGCGACCAATCGTAAGCCAAATTAATGCACCCACATACCTGATGTCCAGGCATTTGGCATCTGTTTTGCAGCCTTTGGTTGGTAAAACGAGCAGCCATGTGAGAGACTCGAGGCATTTCGTCCATCTTATTAAGGAGGTATGTATACAACCGGACGAGATAATGGTTAGCTTTGACGTCACTTCGTTGTTCACTAATGTACCAGTAGAGGATACTATGAGCATTATCACTGATTTAATACATGACTCTGATTTACCTACTGAGTACATCCAATGGACCGAGTACTGTCTCAAGAGCGGCTATTTTGCTTGGCGTGGTGAGTACTACTTGCAGTTGGATGGTGTGGCCATGGGTTCACCGTTGGCTCCTGTGGTGGCTAACATATTCATGGAGCATTTTGAAGCTCGTGCACTGTTGGACGCTCCCGCAAAGCCACGGCACTGGTGGAGATATGTGGATGACGTGTTTTCCATCATAACAATTGATGAGTTAAACATCTTCGCTCAGTACATAAACACACTCCATGCAAAAATCAAATTTACGGTTGAAGAAGAAAAGGACGGTAGTCTGCCTTTTTTGGACGTCCGTGTTATAAGAAAGCCAGATGGTTTGTTGGCCCACACGGTATACAGGAAGCCAACACACACGGAACGATACTTGCAGGCAAAGTCGCACCATCATCCATCACACCTGGCATTTGTGTCAAAAGCCTTAATTAACAGAGCTCTACACATATGTGATCCTCAACACGTCAACGCTGAGTTGGAGCATGTAAAACATGTCCTAGAAAGCAATGGCTTTAACTGGGGTCAATGCAGTCGGTGGGCAAGCACAAGCAAACGTAAGCGTCCTCTCACAGCGCAGCGTTCTCCGATATATCTTCCTTTTGTCAAAGGGGTGACCGACAAAATTGGTCATTATCTGAAGCGAAAGTATGACATGAGAACGATATTTCGACCGCCTCGACAGCTACGACGGTTCCTTCGCTCACCAAAGGACAGAGAACCCTTTAGCGGCCCGGGAGTGTATAGGATTCCTTGTGACTGTGGTAAGTCGTACATTGGCGAGACGCAACGGAATATTGCAACTAGGCTCACTGAACATATAAGGAGTGTGAAAAACATGGACACTGTAAGATCGGCAGTTGCAGAACACGCTCACATCCCGGGTTCCTGTCATTTTGTGCGTTTCGATAAAGCGTCCGTTCTTGCGTGGGAAAAGTTCTTCGTCCCACGTAAGGTGCGAGAAGCTATCGAAATATGTCGTCATCCCAACTTCAACCGGGATTGTGGGTGGAACATACCGCCGGCATGGAAAACTGTTCTGAACATCTGTGACTCTAATATTGTGCGCCTGGATCGTGAGACTGATACAGTTAGTGTAGTGTGTCATCAACCCTATTTTATCAATAACAGTGACAATGACAGTGAGACAAGTGACAGTTCTGACGGTGACTTGACAAATGCGGCTGAGCCGGAGCAGACAGCGCCATCGCAACGTCAGTTACGCGCTGAGGCCCGTGCTCGTCGCTTCGCGCAATCGTAACTCCCAGACGAAGGACTTCAAAACAGTCCGAAACTGGTCGGAATCTTTCCGGTAAATATAACGCGGGTCCTAGCCGTTTAATAATAAGTTGACATTTATGTGGATTACGTAATGAGAGGCCTTTAAATTATAAATTATTTAATTATAATATGTCAAGGTTTACCGAAGGTTATTTTAATGATTAAAGTGAAAATGAAGTAAATGTACCAATATCAATTTTATATCAAGTAATCTATGGCTTTACTGACCATAAATATGGTAATTTATATTGTTTCTATACGTGAAGCATAAACATATAAGAAGCTTATTATATAAGGATTAATGTCACGCATGTTTATAACCAGTGTATGTTGTCAGTTATAAGAAGCAACAGTGACACATGATTCTAAACAGTAGTGTTTTTGAATAAGTGCTAAGTACCACATGGGGCATTAGGACGTTTCTAATATTATTTTGTGACTCTTATCTATTATTAGACGGAAACTTTTTTTGCGCAATAAATCCCAAACAATAAGTTACTTTGCAGATAGTTACTTCACTGATATTAAATTGAGATTACTCTCATATGATTGAGTAAAGGTGGCTACACACAGACCACATCGCTTCACAAACCAATACTCGTAACTGATAGTTAATAAACTGCTATTACCAAGTTAACACTATTTGTCCATAAGTTCTACGTTAAGGGTGTTCTATATTTTAAAAGGTAATATGTAGTTGGTTGGACTATTACAGCATACTCGTATTATAACACAAATTATAGCCTTACAGATAATTATGTATGAAAATTGTAATAAATAAGTGAGTCGTTTGTTTTTTAACGTTGTTCCTTTTTGTCCTATCGTAGAAATGGTAATATATTCATGCGTCATTCTGGAGTGATTTTAGCAAATCTGTTAAAAATATAATCTTCGACCAATCCCTCGAATGAATCTCTCTAAAGTTTTGAAAAATCCAATGCGTCTACACCAAACGGCTCAAATATGTATCCACTACCGAAATTAGCATACATTCCGCTGCTTGAGTCGCTCCGCTGACACACACTAAATGGGAATACATATATAGTCTATACTTGCATACATAAACACAAGTTGGCAGTTATAAAAGCTTTACCAAAAATATAGTAATAGTAACACTGGTTTACCCTACCCTTGGGGTGCCAGGCTAGAATGTCCCCCCTATCTCTACCCGGGGGTGTCGTAAGGGGCTACTAAGGATAACACAACAGAAGGTGGGCAGTAGCGCTTTCTAAGGAACTGATATCTCACACTGCGATCCCCAAGACACCTGTCAAGCGTAGAAATTACGGCAAAACTCCCCATAATGGGGGAGTCTGTGTTCAGCAGTGGACAATCCGGCTGATACAATAACACTGGTTACATACTGGTAACATGTTGTCTTTGACAAGTTTTATACAGGTTTTTTTAAAAAATTAATAGCACAACTTGTTCGTGGGTGTGAAACGTAGCGTTAATATTCAAATCTTTAAAGCAACTAATATTGTCTATGTCTGTATTGGTCTCTGTCAAAAAATAAATTCGAATGTTGAAACTCCTATCGGAAACCTTCATGTAGATCACTATTCTGTTCATTTTATTACAAAGCTCTATTGGTTATTCTCTCGTTATGCCCTATATGAAATAACAATAAAGCTTCCTTGCTACGGCAATAACCGTTATTTTTGAAAACGTTATAAAATAACTGTTATCGACGAGGCGAGTTTGGCGCACTATTACAGTTAACCTTATTGATATTTAATAAAATGGTCAATACTTCAGTTTTCGGTTTAATGTGTATGTTGTATAGAGCAAGTAGTTTGTAATTTATTACATTTGGTAACATTGCGCTCATTCGGGGGCTATTCAGCACGTTTGCATGATTAGTATCCTAGTCTTAATCCAGGATCTAAGGAATATATGCAGATGTATAAACATTTTTTTATTATTTCGAAATATGATTACAAGCACAATCATATTTTTACAAATTATTGGAGTACAAAATGTTATGCCCAAGGCGGGAAAGTACCCGAAATGTTGTGCTCCAATCGTATTACTTTAACCGTCATAGGAAACGGTGCGCAGCCGTCAACCACACTACTAGACTTCATCTGATCGAAAGATGTGTTTTTTCAAACACTGAACTCTTCTTTCTAATTTCAGCTAGAAATGCCCAGTCCAGGTGAGCGAGCAGGTTAAGGCATCCGACGCGATATCGGAAGACGCGGGTTCCATTCCCGCCATAGGGCATAACATTTTGTACTCCAATAATTTTTAAAAATATGATTTTTGATATATTTAATAATAATATTAATGTTATAAATCTCATTAAAACAATTTCAGCTAATTAGAAGGTGAGCAATAACTAAAAAGTTAGTCTTGTTTATCTGAAAAAATTAACGCGATTGAATTTGAAAGCACACAAATATTTTCTCCCATTATTTCTATAAAGAGCAACTTATATGACATTTTATGAGTGAAACTGTCGGATGGGTTTTATTTTAGGAGATAGATAATTAAAGATTTTCTTGTTGTTTATATTTATTTTCCACTTATGGTATCGACATATTATATTAAAAGTTTTCTGTGACAAACAAAGTAACTAACTAATACGCAGTAGCCATTTTTTTTCAAGAGAGAGAATAAAGATTATATCGTACGTATCATAGAGTAGGAAGTGGATACAGCGGCCTAGACTATAACAGATAATTGTGTATGTGCCACAGATCCAACACCTTCTCCTATTTTATAAATTAGGTTAATACAATTATTTATGAAATATTTCCTTTTAAATTTTTTTAACTAAATATGAGCTATGGAATTTAAACAATGACTTATCTATTTAATAAATGTATAAATGTATCTATATATAGTTATTATATTTACTAAATTCAACATCTTCAAATATATATATATGGATATACCATTCCATATTTTTTTACACAAAACTTCACTCATTCTCATTACAGAATAACAAAAGAAACTGAAAATTTTACTTCTTAATAGCTTATAAAATAACTTTTTTTTTTTTTTTTTAATCATGTAACTGAAACTTATGAATACTCTAAATATAAAATAATCTTAAGTACAATATTTCTTTCTGATTTTTTTTTAATTTTTTTTTATTTAATAGTTTTATTTCTGCTTCTACATATAATAAACATTTTTATATAACATGCAAACTATGTAGTTCCTTACTTAGCTTATTTTAATAAATTGATCAATTGTATTGAACTTTGGTTGTCTATATTTAATGTTATTATTACTTTTACATTAAGCAATTCACTCAATAGTGATTTTAGGTACAATGTTTCTTTACAACAATCAGCTGCTGCTATATACTCTGCTTCTGTTGATGACAGAGCAACTATTGGTTGTCTTTTAGAACACCAAGAAATTGGTCCATCAGCAAGCATTATTACAAAACCTGTTGTACTTCGTCTGGTAGTTATATTGTTTGCATAATCTGAGTCACAATAAGAATCTAACAATGAAATATTTCCTTGTCTCATATATTTTATACCTTTACTTTTAGTTCCTACTAAGTATTTTAATATCTTTTTAACTGCAATGACATCTGTATGAACTGGGTTTTCTATTTTTCTACTAGCTATATTTACTGCTTGTGCTATATCTGGTCTTGTTCTAGTTGAAAGATATAACAATGCACCTACACATTCTCTATATGGAAAATTTGTTTGAGTTGTCTGTGTGTCTGTTTCAGTTTTCTTGTTAACATTGCAAGCTATACTTGTGGGTTTTGAGTAATTCATATTAAAAGTTTTAAGCAAGTTTTCTATGTAGTTTTCCTGTTTTAGTGTTATTCCTGTCTCATCTTTTATTATTTCTAATCCAACAAAATTTTTGGGTTCATTATATATCTTTATCTGAAATTCCTTCTCCAAACTACATAGAATACTATCTAATTCTTGTTTATTTTTAGCAATAGCCAGTCCATCGTCCACATACACAGCAATTATTATACTTTTATTTATATTAGTGAATACACATCTTTCAGTTTTAGTTGGAAATAAGCCTAGTTTTAACATTGTTTGAGTAAAGGTTTTATTCAATGTTATTGGAGCTTGTTTGAGCCCGTAGAGTGCTTTATTTAATTTACATATTTTGTTAAGTTGTTTACAATAGCCCTCAGGAATATTCATGAATGTGTCATCATCTAGACCTCCATACAAAATGCTGTTTTTACATCAAATGTTACAATTATTGAGTTATTGGATGAAGCTAGAGCAAACAAAGATTTTAGAGCTGATTGACTCACCACTGAGCTGTATATCTCATCAAAATCAATACCTTTCTGTTCAAATCCTCTCACGACAAGACATGCTTTATATGTACCATCCTCTTTCACCCGAAATATCCATTTATTACTTAGGATTTTCTTTCCATTTGCTTGTTCTTTGTCTACTAACGTCCATGTTTTATTTTTATGAAGAGATTCCTTCTCTAAATCTATGGCCTTCTCCCAATTTTGTTTTTCTTTACCTGATGTTGCTTCAGTGTATGTTAGTAGTACATAGTCTTTTAGTCTTTCTGGTATTTTTATTGTTCTTCCTCTTTTTCTCAATCCTTGTTCGGTGTTATGTATTTCAGGTGATTGTATCTATTCATTCCGTATATTATCTGTGTCGGTATCACTTTCTATGTCTATGTTGGGTATACTCACTTCTTCTGCTTGTCTTTGATTTTTCATACTAGTACTTTCTTCTTGTTCACTCCACATTATCTCATTTCCATTTAATTCATCTTCTTCTTCGTGTATTTTTATTTTATTTTTCTTATCTGTTTCATCGCATATTATTAGATCTCTGTGTATTTCTACTCTTCTTTTTTCTATATTCCATAGTCGATAACCATTATTTGCATATCCAATCATTGTAAGTTTCTTTCCTCTGGGATCTAGTTTTCTTGTTGGTCCCAACTGTTTAGCATACACAGAACTTCCAAATATTAGTAAGTTGGAAAAGTTTGGTTTTCTATCATTCCATATCTCATATGGCGTTTTATAATTTATGGTTTTACTAGGAAGCCGGTTGATTAAGTAAGTAGCACAAAGTACAGCTTCTCCCCACATCTCATCTTTCATATTATTTTCAAATAGTAATGCTCTGACCTTTTCTAAAATTGTGCGATTTAATCGTTCTGCCTTGCCATTTAACTGTGGTGTGTATGGTATTGTATAGTCTAATTGTATTCCTTTCTGCAAACACCATGTTCTGAAATCGTTACTTTTATATTCACCTCCATTATCACATCGGATACATGACACTTTTCCATTCTTTTCTCGTTCTAATTGTTCTATATAATTCTTCAATATATCTGTTACATCACTTTTATGTTTAATTAAGCTTGTTTTTGTTAAGTGGCTATAGTCATCTAAGATAGTAACAAAATAGTGGTTTCCATCATGTGTTGTTGTATCAAATGGTCCACAGATGTCTGTATGTAAGATTTCTAAAATTCGATTTGCTCTTTTTCTTTCTGTATTGAACGGTAATCTACTCTGTTTAGCTTTTATGCATGTTTCACATTGTTCTTCTAATTTTGCTATTCCTTCTAATTTAATGCCATCTGCTATTTTTGGTAAAAATGTCTTTACTGGGATGCCCAAGTCTTTTATGCCATTCTAGAGCTGTTCCTTTTTCTTCGGATAAGTATAATTTTTCTTTGCTGTTTTCTGTATTTAAATATATGTAATATAGTCCATTCTCTTTTTCACCTTAAAGTATTAACTCTCCTTTCTTATATATTTGTACTGAATTTTGGTTAAACAGTACAAAACCATTGTTATTTGTGATGGAGTTCACTGACAGTAAGTTTTGAGTCAGCTCAGGGACATACAGAGTTTGAGTTAGATCACAATTAGTACATTGAACTGTTCCACATCCTTGTGACAGAATAGTTTCATTATTAGCAATAGATACTTTTGACTGTTGTTGTTGAAATTTGTTCAAAATGTTGATATTATTTGTCATATGCGAAGTGCTTCCAGAATCTACTATAAATGATGTTTTCTTACATTCAGTTTGGTCACTTCATGCCATTAAAGCTTTATCTTTATTTTCATACTTATTATTTTTATGTCTAAAGAAACAATTTTGCTCGGAGTGGTTAGTTTTCTTACATATTGAGCACTGTTTTGTTTTATTTTTGTACATACAGTCTTTTTCTTAATGGTTTGTTCTTTTACATATGTTACAGGCTCTACACTGAGACTTTAGGTGGCCAATTTTATTGCATTTAAAACATTTTTTGTTTGAAGTAATTTTTAGTGCAATATGTTCTTGGTGATGATTTGTACAGCGGGATTCTTCAAGCAATAATCGATTGGTTAGGTTTATAAGGTTCTTTTCATCAGTAGGTGTCGATTCCCATGCTGTAGCAAAGTATTTGTACGTTTCAGGTAAACATGTTAAATTTTTTCACATAATTAACTCATCATCCATCTTGTGTCCGAGGTTATTCAACCTCATGGCCAAATTTTCAATTCCAATAATTAGTTGATTTAATGTTTGAGTTTTGTCGTATTTGTAGTTAAAGAACTCTTGAAGCAGGTTAGACTTATTTCTCGATTCACTGTCTTCATATATACTGCACAACTTAGTGAACATCTCGTTGGCAGTTTTGCAACTCATTATGTGACATTTTAACTTCTTGTCGATTGTTTGGAGTATTATTTTCTGAGCTTTAGCGTCTTTTATGGTATCCTTGTCTTTCGTATCGTCAGGTTTTGCTGTCTGGATTGTAACATCGACGAGTCCAAGTGCTTTTAAGTAGACCGAGATTTCGAATTTCCACAGATGGAACGATTCGGCATTAGTTAACTTTTCGATATTTTGTTCTTCGTTAGACATTTTAACGTATTTTTATTTTACACTGCTGTTTGTATTGTTTGTGATATAACTTAGTTTCTTTTTTTCTTGATCTTGACCTCACTTGTTTGTTACACAGTTTTAATCGTTTTTAATTATATACATCTGGGCCCCATAACCTGTCGGATGGGTTTTATTTTAGGAGATAGATAATTAAAGATTTTCTTGTTGTTTATATTTATTTTCCACTTATGGTATCGACATATTATATTAAAAGTTTTCTGTGACAAACAAAGTAACTAACTAATACGCAGTAGCCATTTTTTTACAAGAGGGAGAGAATAAAGATTATATCATAAGTATCATCAGAGTAGGAAGTGGATACAGCGGCCTAGACTATAACAGATAATTGTGTATGTGCCACAGATCCAACAGAAACAACGATAAAACCTTGGCCAGAGCAGATTTATGAAGTTTAAAAGGTACAAGAAAATTAAAATCTGGTTGACATATTATGTTTCTGTGACGTCACACGATGGATCCATCGGAACATCAGCCCTGGTTCTCAACCAGGATACGCTGAGATGGGTCCTATTTCTGACAGCTTAGCATTGGGTTGGCATTTTAATTATATTTTATTACTAGCTTTATTTGTTTGTGAAACATATTCTTTTAATTAAGTATGTCAATTTTAATGTTACGCACTGTCTTAAATAAATTAATTTCATTTCATTTCATTTCATTTCAAAAGCTTTACGTAACACTCAAGACAACTAGATAATTGGTATTTGAGTTTGCTCCATTACTACGAGCTCGTAGCCACATTTCTACGAAACATAGTGCTACGATTTATGGATGCTACAACAATCAGGTCATTCTTGTTTTGGTTTTGGTGAATATTTGACACAGTTGTTGATCTGCCAAGAAATAATAGTACATTGTTCACCGAGAGGAGAAAGTGACCGATTACCGTCGAGGGTGTCGTTTGAACAAAAACACCCGAGATCGGGAATCGCACTTTCTCTCGAGTGATACATAGTGCTTTATACTACACCTACCTTTTATTTTACTTTTCTACGAAAACTGAATCCTCAAACAACACACAAATTGAAAATGGCGCCAATGGCGTCTGCAATTTTCACATGTTCTTTTTTCAAATTGTTTGACACCATCCAACACACAGCTAGTGGCCAGTGTCATTTTGCGAACTTGGAGATAAAAACTCACTGTAAAAACTTTTGGCTTTTGATATTTAGGTTACCAGCGCATAGTCTTACCTAAAATTAAAAAAGAAAAACCACGTAAGAAATGGATTTTCATACACTTTTCTCTCCCGCTCAGATGCGTTTTCTCCCCGCATATTTGTTCGATATGCAATGACGTACTTTCTACCGTAAATTTGATAAAGTATCAAGGTACTTTCCGAGCAGCTGTAGTATAAATGTTTTTACTTACTTCAGTTCTAAATTACAGTACCGGTACTTTTCCAAATTTGGGTTCAAATACAGATGAAGTAATAAATATACCTACTCTATTACATTAGAGATCTTACACATTATTATATAGTCATAATATATTCATATATTCAATTGAACAACAATAATATTAGTAGTTGAATAAAAATGTTTTAAATAAATGCATTATTAATACAATTCCATTACATTTTGAATTAATTAGTATAGGTATTAAATCAATAGACATAAGATTTAACATACATCATAACACAAACAATATGATTTTGTCTTCAAAAAAATTATCTTATTTACTATGTTGCTAAGGTCGACTAGGTGGACTGACGACATCGCCAAAGTCGTAGGTAGCCAATGGTTACAAGCGGTTAATAGCCGTTTATTGTGGTGTTCTGTGGGCTAGGCCTTTGTTCAACAGTGGACGTCTTCCAGCTATGTGATTAATCTAATTTGTTTCTTAATCACATCTGAATCTTCACCAACAATCGGACCGCTGCCGTTGGTAACGAAAGTGGCAGCGTTGGTGTGTGTGGATAAATACATAGAGATGTGCTACGGTTCCAATAAACTGCTTTTCGTGATATTCCATATTTTTTCTCCACTCAATGTCAACAAAATCCGTTTACACTCCCCTCTCTACTCTGCGGTTACCAGAAACGGAAAGAAATGAATCGAAATCCCCCGAAGGGGAAGGCAGCGGTGAGTAAAATTGAAGCGCTCGTAGCCAAGTTTGCTTAGCCATTCTGAATCGATCAGCAAAGTTAAGCAACGTCCGCCGCGGTCATGAGTTGGATGGGTGACCGCTGGTTGGGCATTACCACTGAGCGCTTCCGTGCTTCGGAGGGCACGTTAAGCCGTCGGTCCCGGTTGTTGTCTTAGGATAGCAGTCGTTACAGCATGGTGGTAGGGCACTTTGCAAATGCCCGCCTGGCTAGCTACCACCCTCAAGTTGAAAAATCTGTCGCCAAGCACCTAACGGTGTGTTCCGGCAGCTGTCCTTGAGAGCCAGTAACTCTAGGTTAGTCTGAACAACATCCTCGACCACATCATCACTTACCATCAGGTGAGATAGTGGTCAAAGGCTAACCTATCAGGCATAAAAAAAAAAAAAAAAAAAAAAACCCACATTTCTCCAGTTGGATTTTGGTCCTGTGTAATAGGGTACGAGCCTATTGCCAATGACCAGGCACAATTTTAGGGTCATACAGAATGTTATCTCCAATTGCTTCGTCTAATGTGTTAACATTGGACGAAACACAGGAACATTTAACGAAGAGTATGTTTACGGTTACAACATATAAGATAGGAACACAAGAACATTTTGTATGAAACCCTGGCAGGGCACTAAGCTGGTATACAGCCCTTTGTGCGTGTAATTCAAACAACACCCTACTAACTTCCACGTGAGAAGAGGCATGCTGCTCACTTGGCGCACTTTTCCATTAGTCGCCTCTTACGACACCCACGGGAAGAAATGGGGAGGTAATATTCTACCCCGGTACCCCACGGGTGTAAACTTGTTTTTATTTATGTGGAAAAATTATATTTTAGTTTCGTTTTGCAAGTGTGGAAGAGAGTTTGTGTGTATCTGTGTGTGTGTTTCAGCGTTTGTTATCACCGACTCAAACCTCATTGAAATTAACATGCTGAAGACGTTTTTCATTAATACATTTATCTTAACGTGATTTTTTAATAGTTTATATGATAGTAATAATTATAATCAGATACAAAGTGATTCAGTAAGCAGTTTTATCTTTTTCGTCGTGTATAATTTATTCTTATTTTATATAAGGTATTATCATGTCGTGCTTTGCTACGGTATTTATAAACGGTGGTAAGCACCACCGCAGTATATTATGTGCATATTCAGAGTGAAGTGGGTAGTGTGTGACCGCGGCTTTACACCAACTTGTTAACGGCTACCGAGCTAGAGGCATGACTCGGTTTCCGCACAATTTCCTTTGCATACTTAAAAATGCATAAGGAATTTTTAAACCTTTTCCGTTTTCTGCAAAATCTACTACAATGTTGAAAATATATGTACGAGTATTAAGTACTAAGTGAGTAGTGTAAATGTCTGTGAATTTCAATAAAAACATACAAAGTATGTCTATCTCTGTATGTGTGTACCTTCTGTTGATTTATATATAAATATGTATTTTTGTTTCAATACTTTTGCTCTTTAGTCATCACAACTGACACTCGGCAATGACGCCCTCTCAAACCACAATATAGTAATTTACTGTTATGTAATTTCCCGGAGTCTGTGCACGTCGTTACGAGTACACAATATAACGAGTGATAAATATTCGAATAATCATTATAGTAGATAGGAAATATAAAAAAAATATTTTAAATAATATTCCTAAAATAAATTTTATCCAAACTGATTTATATATGACAAAAATCTATTTTGAGTTTCATTGTTTTTACATATTTATTGTTATTTATGTTTGGGTCTTTAATAATAACCCTTATTTATGAGTGCTATGAAAAACACAGACAAACTTCCCACCTTAAATATTTTACAAATAGAAAAAAAAAAGATATCTCTTATGTTTTCTTGCTTAAAAAGTATTATTTTATACACCAGATTCTAGTGTATAAAAGCAATTTTTTTAGCTACGTTTTACTAACTATAACAAAAAAAAATCCTTTTAAGCTGCGTGTGCACCAGAGGCGTGCGAGGAAAATACCCGCCAACAAATTCACTGTGATTACTTTTTTCATGTCATTGGTAATTTGACGATTCCGTACTCAATGGGGAAAACAAGTTTTTTGTGAAATGCTCAGTGCAGAAGTAATAGCCAATGACTGCCGTGCCGTAAGTTCATAGTTTGATCCCCAGGACCAGCTTGAGATACACCGTATGACGGAAAGACATTATGCGAATGCTTTACCGTACTAGCTACCACCATCAATTAGAGAATCTGTCGCCAAGCACTAACTAGTGTTCCGCCAGCTGTCCTTGAGAGCCAGTAAAATTACAGGCACATGATACTATAATATCTGGGTGACAGGTGCAGTGCAGTTGTTCACTTGTTATGTAATGCATATGTTATATGTAGGCAGAGGTTATCGCTTAACATCAAATGGATCTTGTGTATGTTCTGTCACAATCACATGAAAAAAAGTCCCCTACGATTTTGTAGAAGTTAATGAGACTGCCGGTCGTTAGCTTAAGAATGTTTGTTCTGATTTTAATGAAATTATATTCAGAAGGTAAATCAGTACTAATATTATAAATGCGAAAATAACTCTGTCTGTCTGTCTGTTACTGGACCGATTTGAATGAAATTTGGTATGGAAATAGTTTGAGACCCGAGAAGAAACATAGTGTTTTTATCCAACTGCGCAAAGAGAGGTTAATGTTTTTGCGCTATAACCGACATACGCGCGGGCGGTGCCGCGCCCGGAAAGCTAGTAATTAATATTTTACAAAATGTATAATAGTTCAATGTTTGTTGAGCTGGGAAAAAGGGGTTGCTGAGATTATTAGGTCATTACCGAGGGCTGACATTGTCGAAGTGGTTAAGATGGTATCGTAATAATCGATAACTTCAATCGTCTAAATCTATTTATTCGTTTTAATAGTATGTTACTTAGATATTAAAGGCTTTTGATACTACAAATTTAAAGCTCATTTCATAAAATGAAAGGATCTTTAATGTTCATAAAATCACAACCCAAAATGTACAAATCTCATACAGCTTTAGTTTGCACAATAGAAGAAAAACTTTTTTTAAAGATACCTCTACAATTTTATCATTCTTTTGATCAAACATTTGTACAAGGTTTTGTCTATGATGTATCTGTATATATAAGCGTATCCATGGCAGAGGTAGTTTAAATACAGGGCTGCGAGCTACGGTTCCCTGAAAACTGGGTGCGCTTTGAAATGAACAAAGTGCCCCTAAATAGCAGGTGAAGCATGAGCGGGTCAAACTCGGCTCCGAATATTGATCCCATTGCTCCAGTTATGCATCTTAAAAGCTCAAATGAAAATAGACTGAGTGTGTTCCCGCTGAATACAGCCACTGATGCAGAGTTGATGCTATATGATCTACAAATGGATATGTATATCATTTGATGCTTGTAATACAAATCAATGGTTAATTAGTAAAGCATATTAGGTAGTAATTAATTAGCGCCATGGTCTGACTGAAGTGAGCCGTTAGCCTACTGTACTATTAATAAATACATTACTACTAAATACATTACTGCGGCGTGGTCAAATTAAGACTGGTCAAATGCAAATCAGGCCGTGCTCTATTAAGATACCGCATTGCAACAGCCCGTAAACGAAAAAAATATTGTAAGTGTTTATCATAGCTTTAAATCTATATTTGAAAACGTGATAACTATTTCCAGTGTTAAACAGGATAATGATACATAATATACCGGAGCTTCAGTTTTCTACCTAGTTAAGTGTTTATGAGTGTAACAAAAGTTCAAAATTGGCGACTATGATGCCCGCTCCCCAATAACTAACTGTTAGACTTTTATTTTTAAATATATGCATTTGCACGATCAGCAAGCAATTATATTTTCATATTTGGGTCAACAAAATAAAATATCAAAATTAAAATTTTGTAATTCATTTTTTCTACAAGCCAGTAACAAACGGGCGGACGGACGTACAAACAGCCAGACAGACAACGAAGTCTCATTAATGAGGCTCCGTTTTGCCCTTTCAAGCCCAAAGAAGATAATAAAATTAACTCTATGTATGGGCAGGAGCCCTTTCTGATCCCTGTAATCCCTTTACCACTGCGTCGTGGCGTATTCGACTGGGTTCCTGGAATGTCACAGGAAGACACCAGCCGATATATGTGCTGTTAGGCACGTGGGTATAAAATGGCGGGAACGACCTACCTTCGGACGACGTGTTAGTCGCTCAGTCGAAAGGGACTTATCGCTAAACACCCTACAGCTAGGTAAATAATAATTCAGCTACCAATACGGAATTAGATTAGGATACGTCCCTTGATCTCGATGGTGAAGTAGTGGCCCGCCGACAGCAATCCGTTGCTCACCCATACACTAACACTGAACGCCTGGCGTCCAAAATAACAGTCACACACAAAACACCAATGTTTATCGTCACTAATATACGAGTATATAGCAGCCCGCTGCTCTAATCCACCAGGTCACCGCGACCTCAATTTGATGCACTCCGCGTGCTTTGATTTGGACACACGAACTCGTGCGCAAAGCTTGCCGGTCGAACTGACTTCAAAATTCAAAACGAGGCGACCGGCGCCCATATCGGCCGCACCCTCACATTCACAAAAATCACAGATAACATCAACAACAAGATTCACGTCCGCGCGTTCTAAAACCGATTGTATTGTTGACCTTTGTTTACCGAACACTCTGTTGTTTAAAAAAAATCTAGGTTTAGTGTGGTTGCTTATTTTTGGATATAGCAAAAGGCAACTAAGAGAACGAATGCGCCAAATGAGCAGCATGCCACCAAGAATGATAATGTAAGCAGAACGTTGCTGCACATTTAGAGTACATTAGGGCTCCTTACCATTCCAACGCCCTGAGTAACCCAGAGGTAGCTTAAAAACAAAGAGCGAGACCATTCAAAAGTAGGTCAGGCATAAAGAGGAGTGCCAGGTTTATAATTAAAAACTATTAGCTTTTTACAAATGTCCTTGTGGTATCCTCTATTATATTTAAGTGGAAACATGAGATTTCATACAGGCCAACTGTTTGCTGAAAATGTCTATATTTTTTTACTATTTAACCTCAACCCCCTAACCAACTTAGCTTCGAGAGCTTCAATTAAATTTATTTCTCCTTTAAATAAAACTCGGACGAGGCGTATGAAAGTTAACGTCAGAAAATCAATCATCGTAATTTACATACAAATATACAAATGCATTATCCCTAACTTGCTACAAAGACTTCGCTTCCTCCTGTAAACTAACTCTTGCTCATATTGTTCCATAGAATGCGACACACGTGATATAGGTACACGAGAACAATGCTCCGTGGGTGGAACTCTCCGGCCGCAGGTGAAATGGGTCGCGTGTTCTAATTTACACCTGACGACCCTTTTACGTTGATCAGACGCAGATAGAAGACGAAGCTGGGTTGGTAGCGAAATATTGCAGCAATATGTAGATTAAAGTTCGAGTTGAACACCAACTAAATTTTGTCCATAATAAATTATGTATCGGCTGGGATTTCCATGATATTTGTTGAAAATTTTCCGTTAACTTTATATATGAAAGCCCGTTCTCAGACAGTCTTGGTATTGATACACGCATAGATGAATATTGAGCAGCCAAATTGTAATAAAAAGTTTTATTCAAAAGCTTTTTTGTCATCAAATTAGACACGTAAATACTGTTCCAATTCACACTGAACATATATATCGGTTCATACCCTTAAGTTTAATAAGAACAAACTAACTTTAACTGACTAACTTAATTACCATGATTGCTAACAACCAGCAGTCTCGGATTTGAATCCCGCTCTCAGTGAACATTTTTCTATAGAGTGCCAAATTCTCAAAACGAGGCGATTGACCTTTTTCATCTTTCAATTAAAATTTGAAATATGACTATCGAAACAAGTTCGTATGTGCGCTTAAATCAGTTATCCCGAAGTGGTAGCAAATAGAATAACCAACCGACCAAGTAAGAGTTGCACTCGCACTCCGAGGGATGTAAACTAACACAGTATGTATCGAAGGTGTGTTATTTATGTCGTACAGTTCCAGATCCCTAGTGGGAGTTAAACACGCACTTGGCTGGTTTATATTGTGTACTTTAATGTTCATTTTGTACCATAATCGCATCATGCTTGACTTTACTTTCATTTCTGCATTCTGTAGAAAAAGGAGCAAATTGGTGGAAGTGACGAGAATGGGCTCGGTTCAAGGACACAATTATTATATGAAAGGGTAGTCCCATGGGGGTGATACAAACGACCGGCGGGGCCGGCGGTGGGGGATCGCGCGATAATTACTAGCAACGTGTCGTAGCTGTTAGTGGTCGGTCACAATGAACGAGCGGTGGATACAGGATATATTCAGTATAAGTTTAATGGGCTGCCAGTTATGCACTCGCCACTGTGCACAATTGTGACGTGCAAACAATGAACTTCAAATGATTTACCAGTATGAAAATCTGAAATTTTTGGTTAACTTTTAGACGTCAGTAAATCGAGTCCGAACGAGTTATTAAAAAAATATGAAACTACATTCTAGTCTGGCACCCCACGGGCTCGAATACTTTATGAGTAGCCTACTAAGGAATGCAATATTTCTATTCTGTCTTACAATATGAGAAAAATCAAAGGAGCTGGTTTTAAAAGCAAATTAGCCTAATAAATATTAAATCTTTTTACGCTAAATTGGTTGAACCAAAATGTTCACAGACAAAAAGACCAGGTAGTAATTGTCCTTCAAGCGAGTCCTCACTGATAAAAAATGACATGGAAGCAAAACGTCCCTATTTCAATACAAAAAACATTATATATTATAATTTGCATAATTATAATATACAACAACGGTTTTTTTGTATTGAAATATAATTATTAATACAACCTTATCATATAAATATTGCTATTAACTTTTTTCAACGATGAATACAATATATTCGTCATACAACTATATATGTACGTTGTCCTTGTTACGCTTATTAGACATAATAGAGAGGTGTATAGTCATGTCGGTGGGGCCGCTGTACCGCCGACGCCGGGACGCCCGCTGTGGGACGTAATAATAAACTCCGCGGTGTAAAGGGTTTTACGGCCGCCTGTAAAGTTCTGCCTGTTATAACAAAGCACCTCGAATGTGTTTTGATGAAAACGTTATCCGCTAACAAGCGTTCGCTTTTCTAATGTTCGCTATTAGAAGTAACCCATATAATTACTCTAGTTAAATAATAGTAGATTAATTAAAAAGGTTGGTAAATCAATATAGCATTAAATAAGGCGAGTAAATAACTATATTTGAGAGTTATTTCCATTAAGGTTAAGCAAGTTAACCATATCCGACTTCATCATATATTTTTAATCTCACAGCGTATAGGACCTGAGATAGCCGATATATTAATAGCTGTGGACTGCCGTGCTGCAGGTCTATGGTTCGGATCTCACCACAGGCTTGAGTTTCACTACATGGTGAAAGGGCATTTTGCGATTATTCACTTAGCTAGCCACCACATTTAAGTAGAAAATCTGTTGCCCAGCACGTAATGAATCTGTAATAAGCAGAGATTAACGTTAAACAGCAGGCAGGCTGCGTGCTTGTTCCATCATAGTTACAAACAAAAAAAACTACACGTAAAATGGTGTTAAAAGTTAATCTATCAGCGGTAAAAAGGGCCCATAGTTTCCACAGTCTCAATTAAGATTTGTGAAGGACAAAACGGCGCAACTTTAGCATTTTGCGTCTCGGTACAATAAACATGTATCCAACAGGTTCATACATGAAAATATTGTATAATTCAGTTTTACGAGCAGCCCCCTACGCGACATCCTGTGTTGACGTTACCCTGTCTACCAGTAGACTAGTAGATGCAGTATAGAACTGCACATTTCATGTGACCTAAACGTATAAATAGAGAGAGCTGCATACTAACAGTGTGCTGCTGTCTGACAGACATCTAATTTGAACAGTAGGAAAAGTTCTGTATCCGTTTATACGGATACAGAACTTTTCCTAACCGTTGTACGACGATTTTTATTATTCTTCGCTTCCAGCAGACGGAAAACAATATATCTAAAAAATGTGTGGTGTACTATTATCATAATCATCTTGGAGAGGCATTTCATTAAAATAGTCTATCATCGTTCGTATAGACACTATTGTAAAATATTAACGTAATTTAATTAGACATCGCGTTCGGAGGACTTCACATTTCTATAATTAGCGTCAAATATAATTCAATCAGTTTAAATAATCAGTAATTATTGACGCCGTTTTAATGCCTACAGACTGTTAACGTTACTAGATATTAGTGATGTACCTTACTCGCAATTTTGCCGTAACTTATGATGTATTCATAAGCTTTTTCCAATTTAAGACCCTGTCATGTTCTTTATATGGAAAGAAATATAGAGTTACACGAAAAAAACTTAAAATTCCCGTCCGTTTAGTCCCGTCTAGTATCTTTAAACATTTTAAGGTAAAAACAGACAGTTCAAATGCTCCAGACCATTATCAGTCAGCAGCGGACATGCATATCGCCCTTTTATATTGCAATAGTTATTCGACCAAAAAAAAAAGTAAGTTAATCAAAGTGCACTTTGATTAACTTACTCCGCCAATCAGTATTAGCCACCGGATAAATAGTATAATAAAGTGTGTTCGATATTTCGAACAGTCAGCAAAATAGCTGACTTAGCGATGACCCAAATGCGCGCGGCTCGCGGAATCCGCGACCCGGGGCAGTATTCTAGCAGCAGCGAGTTCGTTAACATTAAATCATCAGCATTTTAGCATCATTTTAGGAATAGTTTAGTATCTTTTAGTAATATAGCAATAAATTGTGTATATAGCAAAAACTATAGTTTCACTTCACATCCAGAGATCATATGTACGATTCTCGTACATTTTCGAGCCGGATTTGAAGTCGAAAAAGTCACGTGTTTGCGTGTGACAATTTCGTGTCAGTGACATTAGATACAGTGAGCAGTGTTCTTTGGACAGTGGAGTGAAGTTTTAATAACAGCACCGTGAACTATTCCTTCACACATCTACAAACCCAGCAGTAAGTGCGAGCTTACGTCGCTGATACCTACATCGTGAAGCGAGCACTCTGGTGGAAGGAGCAGCAAAGCAGCAGCCCAGCAGCAGGAGCGAATCGAAGGATAAGCGTACGTGAGGAGCTACTATTGTCGAGCGAGCAAAAGTATCTGGATAGCAAGTAAGATCTTTCCATTTATCTTACACACTTATTGTTTATTCCTGTATATCTTCTTAATAACAGCAGCAACAAGATGGAAGCATTATATGTTAAGCAATGCGAGATCGCAGATGAAATGAGCAGGGTGTTATCCAATTTTAGAAAAAATAGCGCATTGCGGAAAACTGTAGAATATTGAGAGCAGCGGCTAAATAAACTAGAATCTTTGTGGAGGGAATTCCAATCAAACAACGAAAAGCTACAGCCATTTGAAAGGTCAAACCATAAATATTTTATTAATTTTGAATTCGAGAGTACAAAAAATATATATTTATCAGCTAAAAAGCAAATAGGTGCCCAGTATGAAGAATTGTTAAAACAGAGTCAGCAACAGCGGGAGTACGTTGAGGGTGAGAGATCACCGCAGCAGCTAAGCGGTGCAAGCCAGCCTCAACCACGAACTAGACTTCTAGAGTCAAGAGGAGTAAACAGCAAACTAGATGACATGATAAGAAAGCAACTGGTTAATTTTAAAGCATTTATGAGAGCAGTAGGAAATGTCGATGTAGAGTCAATGGTGGATAAATGGGAGTTTGAGGATGCCTTGCGTATACTACAAAATCGCTGGACCACAGTTGATAATCTGCATTGGGAGATAGTTGGGGAGTTGGACGAAGCAGACGAATCCTACGAAGAAAATTACAATAGCTACGAAATAATTTACAACAAAACCAGGAAAGCAATAAACTCAAAGATGTTTTCCGTGTCACATCATCATGAAAGTACGCCGAAATTAGATATTCCCATCTTTAGCGGCAGTTTCCATCAATGGGTATCATTTAAAGATCTTTTTGAAGAAGCCATCAATCGAAACTCAGCTTTATCAAACGCGCAAAAAATGCAATTTTTGAAAGCGAAGGTCAGTGGTGAACCTAGTAGATTGATTTCTCATTTACCTATCAGCTCCGACAATTTTTCTGTGTGTTGGGAGATCCTTAACCACAGATATAATAATAAAAAACTAATTTTTTCATCACATGCTAATACATTTTTAAATCTGCCGAATATCCAGCATCAGTCATATACATCTATAAAAAATATGCATGATGTAACTATTGAAAGCCTGCACGCCATCAAGAACCTTGGTGTTGACATCAGCACTTGGGACCCGCTTGTGGTGCACATTTTATCGCACAAGCTGGATAGCGAATCATATGCCGACTATATAGATTCTTTAAAAAACTCGAGAGAACTTCCTAGCTTAATAGATTTTACAAACTTTTTGGAAAATAAATTTACGTCTCTCGAAGCATCTCGCCGAAAACAGGAATCAATGAACAGAAAGCATCAGCCTCAGCAACATTTTACATCATCATCATCAAACAGTTTAAATAAAAAATATCTTCTACCATCTAATAACTTTAAAATGAATAAAAACTATTATCCTCAAACAACGTTTCAAAGCAAAGCAATGCACGTGTCAACAGTTCAATGTCCTCTCTGTTTCGAAGAACATAACCTAGTAGATTGCAAAACAATTTTTGAGCTATCATGTGAAAATAAATTAAATAAAGTGAAGCAATTGCGTTATTGCACTAATTGCATTTTCGACCATAATGGAAATAAATGCCACTCAACAAAACGGTGTCACGTTTGCGCAGGCAGTCATCACACTATATTGCATGAATGCTTCGCTAAGCATAAGCCTCATTTTGCACCCGGCCCTAGCAACAGAAAATCAATAATCATTAATTCGGAAAATACAAACCAAAACCGTTCCTATATGTCCCAGCAAGAATCATCTGAGATATTATTAGCGACAGCTTTGGTGAAGGTGTCGGCAGCAGATGGTACTCAGCACGTTATGCGTTGCCTAATAGACCAGGGATCACAAATCTGCCTTATAAGCGAAAGGGCAGCTCAGCAGCTATGCCTTAAACGACAGTCGAGTAAAGGTGTTGTTTTGGGTGTCGGTGAAAAAGAAAGTAGTTGTAAAGGGATGCTGCAAATAACCTGTCAATCTATATACTCAGACTTTAAATTTAACGCCAACGCTTTTATAATGAAGAATCTGATAAAAAATCTGCCAAATAGGTCATTTGAAAAGCCTTCCTGGGCACATACCTCAAACATTAATTTAGCTGATTCTACATTTTACTCAAGCCGTCCGGTTGATTTATTATTGTCAGCTGAAATTTATTCCATAATTTTAATGGATGGAATAAGTCGAGGTCAAAATTCAATGCAGCCTATAGCACAACAGACGCAGCTCGGATGGTTACTGTGTGGTGGAAACATTAATACGTTTCAATGTAATGTAACTTTAAGTAATATTGAGGATTTACACCAATTTTGGAAAATAGAGGATATACACGAACAAAATGAAATGTCAGCAAAAGATCAGCAGTGTGTGGATTATTACAACTCTACAACAAAAAGATTAGAAAATGGTCGATATGAAGTCAGACTACCTATTGAGCCGCAGGCTTTGGAAAAATTAGGAAAATCAAAACAATTAGCAGCAGCACAATTTCGGAGCTTAGAGCGTAAGTTTAATAGACACGAAAGGTTAGCACAGCAATACAAGCAATTTATTAGAGAATATGAACAATTAGGGCACATGAAATTAACAAAACCAAGTCAAGGAAACGAATGCTTTTTACCTCATCATGCAGTTTATAGAGAGGAATCAAGCACCACTAAGCTGCGTGTTGTATTCAATGCATCTTCCAGGACTACTTCAGGGTACAGTTTGAATGATCTTATGGGCAAGGGGCCTAACTTACAACTTGATCTGCAAGCCTTGATAATAAAATGGCGGCTGTTTTGTTATGCCTATACAGCAGATATTGAGAAGATGTACCGTCAAATATTAGTGAATAAGGAAGATCAAAAGCTGCAGCAGATCTTGTGGAGAGACGATCCAAGCCAGCCTTTAAAGTCTTTTAGCTTGTCTACAGTCACTTATGGAATGAAATCGGCGCCATTTCTAGCAATCATGACATTACATCAGTTAGCAAAAGATGAGCAGCATAATTATCCTAACGCAGCAAGAAGCCTAAAAGAAGAATTTTATATGGATGACCTTGTATCAGGTGCTCATACATTAATCGAAGGGAGCAACAAAATCGGAGAACTGCGAAAACTACTAAGCAGTGCCGGTTTTCAACTCAGAAAGTGGTCTGCAAACAACCAAAAATTATTAAAAAATATAAACGAGAACGACCAAAGTTCACAATCAAATTTCACATTTAAAAGCGAAGAATCAGTCAAGACTTTAGGTTTGCGATGGGATTCAACGAAAGATGAATTTTCGTTTGAATATAATAACGTAGGTTCAGATAATACTAAACTTACGAAACGTTTGTTATTATCCGAAATATCTAAAATATTTGACCCGCTTGGTTGGTTAGCACCACTTACCACAAAAATGAAATTATTATTTCAAGAAGTCTGGCTTGAGGCAAATCTACATTGGAGTGATACAGTCCCAGATAATATAAAAAAGGAGTGGATGAAAATAAAAGGCGAAATGAAGTGTATCAGCCAATACGTAGTACCACGGTGGCTACAGACTGAGAGAAACAGTGTGATTGAACTCCATGGATTTTGCAATGCTTCTATAAAGTGTACAGCAGCAGTAATATACGGAAGAGTCGTCAAAGAGAAAAGCGCTTCAGTTGTGTTAATAGCAGCAAAAACACGACTAGTGCCTACCAAAAAAGAGGTAACTTTGCCGCGGCTGGAGTTGTGCGCGGCAGAACTGTTAGCAAAGCTTATGAGTAAAGTCGTAAATAGCATCAGCAGCAACAGCGTCGAAAGTAAAATTTATGGATGGAGTGATTCTATGGTCACCCTTGGTTGGATACAAGGAAATCCTGAACGTTGGAAACCTTTTCTACCTAATCGCGTAAAGAAAATAACCTCGACAATGCCACCTGAGCAATGGCATTACGTAGCAACAAAGCAAAATCCAGCTGACGCAGCTAGTAGAGAAATGACGTCATCGCTGTCAAAAGAAAATATATCAACCAAACAGCAAAGCCAAACAAAACTAAGCAGCGAGACACCTATGAAGAGAGCAAAAACAAACAACAAAAAGTTACAAAATGTACCAAAATTTATGAGCATGGCTGTCTCACTCATATTTTTCCTAAATTTAATATCATCATCTGCAGCAACATTTGTTCAAAAACAACTCAGCAGTAACCAAACTATATATTTTGATGAAATTGGAAAAATGCACCTCATTAGGGACAGCTGGAAAATCGTAGCATACTATGAAATGGGACCTTATTGGCAAGGAAATACAGCGACAAAAGATTTAGCTAGTTATTTAGATCGTATGTGTGTAAATCTAAAGAACTCATATCATTGTCAGAATATCTTATTACAAATAAAACACGATTACAATGAACTGCAATACTTTAATCAGCTGTTACTCAATCAGCAAGGTGACACACGATCTAGAAGCCGCCGAGGGCTTATCAACGCGGTTGGCTCTGTAGCGAACTCCTTGTTCGGAGTATTAGATCAGAGTTTTGCAGAAAAGTATGAGCGGGATATTGAACTAGTGCATAAAAATCAAGATCACCTGACTCAGCTTTGGAAGAACCAGACATCAGTCGTTGAGGCTGAGTACAATGTTTTAAAAAGAACTGAGAAATTAATAGAAAATCAACACAAAATTATTAACAAAATGAGATAAATTTAATTCAAGATATCACTTTAGCAGCTATAGCAAGCAACAACCTGATACAGAACTTACGCAGGATCCAAGAAACCTTGATAGATACAATGACAGACATATTTCACGGGCAGATTAATATACATCTTCTCACACCTATGCAGTTACACGATGAGCTGCAAATAATCTCCAGTCAAATATCAAAAGATGTCACTTTACCTATAGAGAATATCAAAACTGATCTAAACCGTCTGTACAAATTAATGAAAGTGAAAGCCAAGATGAGCCAAGAATATTTAATCTTTGAAATAACGATACCTTTAATCAGCCGAGATAACTTCCAAATTTTCAATATAATACCCATCCCACAAAAAATTGGCGTTAAAATGGTAAGCGTCAAGCCAATAGCAGAATATGTTGCCATCAACCTGAAAAAAGACACTTACTTAACAGCGAGCATAAACGATCTTCAAAACTGTCAAAACGAAGATGAAGCCTACCTTTGCCAGCTACGAAGCCCAATCAATCATCTAGGTACAAACGAAAAATTTTGCAAAACTGACCTATCTGCTTGTGAAGTAAGCAAAACCAGCTGCAAAAACATATGGCATCAATTGCATGACCTACAAACGTATTTATATTTTTATTGCGACCCATATCATGTTCGCGTCATATGCGATGACGACGTTCAAATGTGCGAGGTAAGCAAGGCCGGACTCGTACGCTTAAATCAGCAATGTTTGATAAAAGGGCATGACGTCACATTGTACTCCCGTCAACTGTTGCATAATACAATACAACTTAAGCAAGATATTGTAGCTACCCATATTGACCCACTGAGACATGTTATTAACACCGCACTGCCTATCCAAGAATATTCAAGCTCAGAAGAGGAGAAAACACAACTGAATGTTTCTCTTAAGCTCCTCGACAATCGAATAAAAGAATTAAAAGAGGCAACTCAGCAAACAGATACTCTAACAAGCCACGATATCCATAACTATGCATTATCGTACGAGCTATTAGCAGCAGCGATCGCAGCACTACTGTGGTTTCTATGGCACCGCAACCGGCGAGCGCGGACCTCGTCCGCCCAGCGTGAGCGAGGCGAGCGTCCGCGCCGCCCCCAGAAGCGCAACCAAAGTGATATCAACAGTGTTTGTGCTAATACTATTGAACTTATCTGTGCGGGTGAATCATCCATGCCCGAGCATGGATCTGCTAGTGTTAGTGTTTGTGAGCGTAAACCTAAAAGGTGGTGTAGTGTACGAAAGAAACAAAAAGACAGTGCTACGTCTCCTATCGCTAAAACGCGTTCAGTGTTCCCTCGACAAGACGATTCCGTAGTATAGGTTTAATTAGGCTATTATCATACATATTATAGTTCCATCAAATTTATGTCGCTAACCCTCGCTAGCATATAAGCAAACTTTACTAACCTTGTAGCGCGTAACCATTTATTGTAACGCCTCATTTAATATATTTTTCGCCCTCGGGAGCATGTTCGATATTTCGAACAGTCAGCAAAATAGCTGACTTAGCGATGACCCAAATGCGCGCGGCTCGCGGAATCCGCGACCCGCGGCAGTACTCTAGCAGCAGCGAGTTCGTTAACATTAAATCATCAGCATTTTAGCATCATTTTAGGAATAGTTTAGTATCTTTTAGTAATATAGCAATAAATTGTGTATATAGCAAAAACTATAGTTTCACTTCACATCCAGAGATCATATGTACGATTCTCGTACATATAAATAACTAAATCTCAAATAAGTAGAGAGTACATGGCTATATGCATCAGAAAAAAAAATTTAACTGAATAAGCTATATGAGCAATGTAGCCTAGCAACTGAACAATAGAAAAGTGACCAATGCATATATCATTTGTACTAATTACCCATCACTAGTCACAGTTCTGCAGAGCACAACGACCCATTAGGATCGGCCGCCGGCACTTTGTCATATTCAAATCTATTCGAGAACGTTAGAACATTTTGTTTGATGGTTCTATAGTGATCATTTAAAATTTAAAGTTATTAATAACGTAGGTACTCTAAATTTGACGTACACGAGATTTTAGTAAGGTTTGAAAATAGGAATGTAATAAGTCTGTACAAGAGGAACTATTTAAATATAAAAAAAAAGTTCAGTCCTAGCAACACATTATATTTTTAGGCACGTTTATCAGATTCAACGTGAACACAATTTAATATATATAACATACATACTTTCATAATTATAATTTGTAATATGTACAACACCAAATTATGAAATCGAATAATCACCCAAGCTGATTTTTCGATTTCATAATATTTAAATCGTACGAGTGATTTGAAACGTTCTGAAAGTCTAGATGACGCCTCACATTCTACGATTAGAATAGACTAAAAATTCATTTTGAATGCAATATTAGTTTTCGAGAATATTATAATGAAATATCCTATTATCAGGTTTGTTTCCAATTCTGTTTATGAGCTCGAGAACCACGACGTACGCTTAGGTAATAAAGACTAAGTAGGTACATACATGGACGGTAATCTTGAGATAAATCTCGGCCTCTCATTAGCGCGGAGTCGTAAGTTTCAGTCCCCCAGTGCGGACTCCGGCTCGTGTCTCCCACAAGCCGAGCGCGTCACAGTGCGGCGGTAGGTCATGTTTGGAATCGGTAATAAGCGCTAATTACGCGCGCTTCACCGCACCGACACGGTGGGAATGTTAATGAGGCAAGGCTTCGCTGAGCCTAATAGACTACCGGGGTTAACTTTACTTGTACTCTCAAGTAATTTACCAAAGATAGAACTGTGTAATGCAGTGTATTATTAGAATATTAGCTTCATTTTTGAACCAGCAGTTTTTAAGCTTATTCGTTACATAGGTACATACAAATCTTTCCGCTTTATAATATTAATATAGATGTAGACAAGACATCTGATATTGGAAAGACAAACAGACTGTAGTTAAGGAAAAGGAAATTACTGGTTAAGGTGATCACCGTAGTGAAACGCGCACTTTTGGAATCTTCTTTTACCGAAACTATTCGTTCAAAAAGTGCGAAAAAAATATATCATATTATTTAATTCTTTATTGAGTGAATTAGTTGACTAGTTTTTACCAAAACTTATTAGTTCTTCTGTAATAAATTGTAATCGGCGACCCTTTTTAGACTGTTTTTTATTAATTTAAGAGGCATAATTGATGTAATTGCAACGTTTCTTTTTTTTTAAAATAGCTAATACTATACTCTAATGAACTACTTACCAACTTGTGTTGAAAACATTTTTATGAATTTTTGGCACAAAATTGCGTGATCGCGAGAAGAAATCTCAACGAAAATCAGTCTGCCCGCAGCGCTCGGGCCGTTTGGACGTGGGATCTGTGCCATTCGTTACTCCATCATTTTTTGTGCATTTATTTTACGATATATACAATATTTTTTTACCATACGTTAATTTGCAAGTCATAAATTATTGAAACTCAAGTAAAAAAAATATTGGGTAAGTACTTTTCTTTATATTGATTTATAAAATCTTTATAACAACGAGTTGATTAAAGTTCAGACACGGCATTGTTAATTTCTATTTTAGTAGGTATCTAGATTTTTAACCCTAAGTAAAATATTTCATTTTGTTATTTATAAGCTACTGTACAATTAAACGAGAACTAATTTCTAATGCACTTAACACACTTTCCGAGACGACCAACTACTTTCTAGGAATTTAGATATTCAATCATTCAAATAAAGGGAAGTTATATATTTATTATAACTTTGACTTTAATAGTTACTTAGTAGGTAGTTAGTCGGATTGAAATTTGTGTTACATCTGTATGACTACTCAGTTATTTCGTCCTACCTATAAAGACATGTGCCCGTAACTTTTGAACCGTAACTTCTGTAGATGGTTTCATAGCAAAAGTGATTATGTGAACTATTATTATAATTTTAATAACCGACTTCCAAAAAAGGACGAGGTTCTCAATTCGTCTGTATGTTTTTTTTTATGTTTGTTACCTCAGAACTCTGGACTGAGTGAACCGATCTTGAAAATTATTTTTTTTGTTTCAAAGGTGATGCTTGTCGTTTGGTCCCATTTTAAATTTCATCAAAATCGGTTAAGCCGTTTTTGAGTTACACTAAAATACCTGAAAAATATTTACCTATCTCGATGATATAGTTGTTAAAAATGAATGATAATCGATCCCGTAAGTGGCAAAAGCCACTAAAAAGTGTGAAAAAAATTTTAAGCAAAAAAATGGAACCGACTTCAACACCCAAAAGTGTGAAATAACTCGTCGAAGTCAGTACCATACGCAAAGTTTTGTGATAATAGGTACTTTTGAATTATCATGGTACCGACTTCAACTAGTTATTTCACACTTTTGGGTGTTGAAGTCGGTTCCATTTTTTTGCTTAAATTTTTTTTATTATAATTATTATTATAATAAGTGGGGTTCCTCAGGAAAAGTGACTAAGAACCCCGGTACGATTCTTCCCGTATAACTTTTAATGGCAGCAGTCGAAATATTCGGTGGTAACACGAATTGCTCATTTATCTCTTTCTAACAACAGATATGACGCATAATATTTGAACGTTCTTTCCTTGTCATTACAAACTGCATATACATGGGCGTAGGTATGTATATAGGTAAATTCTAGTAAGCTTTTAGAGCAGTGGTGTTCGGATATAACTAATCTATGTAAGTATTTCAAATCTCTGCCTAACTATACTTACCTTTGCTTCTTAAAGCTTTGTTTTAGGACACTTGTTTGGGAATGGGGCCCCTTTTGATACCCGTAGTCCCAAACTATACCACGATGTCGTGGCATATTCGACTGGGCTCCTGGAATGTAACAGGAAGACACCAGCCGATATATATGCCCTTAGGCACGTGGGAAAAATGGGCGGGAAGGACCTACTTTCAGAGGACCCGCTCGTCGCTCCGTCACAAGAAGCCTATCACTAAACACACCCTACAAATGATTAATTGATCAATTAACAAATGCTATGAATTTTTTTGTAAGGGATACGCTCCTTTGTCCTCGATGCTGTCCGCCCGCCAACAGCTTGCTCATCCTTCCACCAAAAGGAACGCACGGCGTCCAAAATAACGGTCACTCACACAAATAAACCACATGTTTATATTCACTAATATCTATAGCAATCCTTGCTAGCACATCCGATCGCCGCGACCGGAAACCTGTCTAACTCCGTTTGTTTGGAATAAACGTACGTCCGCGTACGAGAGAAAACCTTAGAGCGCACTGACTGCCCTTCAAAATCAGAGGTGAACGCAATTATAGACTTTATAAAGTTTAAATAATCAATTTCTTTATTTTTTTTTTTTAATTTTATTTTAAAAAGAAGATCAATTTATTTAACTGTCGGCGTTGGTATCAGAAAGGGCGTCGGCGTTGGTGTCAGTAAAAAAATAAGTGTCAGTGTCGGAATAGGCGTCGAACTCGGTGTCAGTGTCGGAAAAGGTGTCGGTATTAAAATTGGTGACAGCATCGGCGTCGGTGTCCGAATAGGTGTCAGTTTCGGCGTCGCATCGGCGTCGGCGTCGGCGTCGGTTTCATTGTTGGAATAGGTGTCGCCGTCGGCGTCGGTGTCATTGTTGGAATAGGCGTCGGTGTCGGAATATTTGTCAGTTTCGGCGTCACATCGGCGTCGGCGTCGGCGTCGGTGTCATTGTTGGAATAGGTGTCGGCGTCTGCGTCGGTGTCATTGTTGGAATAGGCGTCGGCATCGGCGTCGGTGTCATTGTTGGAATAGGCGTCGGTGTCGGAATTGGTGTCAGTTTCGGCGTCGCATCGGCGTCGGCGTCGGCGTCGGTGTCATTGTTGGAATAGGCGTCGGTGTCGGAATAGGTGTCAGTTTCGGCGTCGCATCGGCGTCGGCGTCGGCGTCGGTGTCATTGTTGGAATAGGTGTCGGCGTCTGCGTCGGTGTCATTGTTGGAATAGGCGTCGGTGTCGGAATAGGTGTCAGTTTCGGCGTCGCATCGGCGTCGGCATCGGCGTCGGTGTCATTGTTGGAATAGGCGTCGGTGTCGGAATTGGTGTCAGTTTCGGCGTCCTATCGGCGTCGGCATCGGCGTCGGTGTCATTGTTGGAATAGGCGTCGGTGTCGGAATAGGTGTCAGTTTCGGTGTCGCATCGGCGTCGGCGTCGGCGTCGGTGTCATTGTTGGAATAGGTGTCTGCGTCGGCGTCGGTGTCATTGTTGGAATAGGCGTCGGTGTCGGAATAGGTGTCATTGTTGGAATAGGTGTCGGCGTAGGCGTCGGTGTCATTGTTGGCATAGGTGTCGGCGTCGGCGTCGGTGTCATTGTTGGAATAGGTGTCGGCGTAGGCGTCGGTGTCATTGTTGGCATAGGTGTCGGCGTCGGCGTCGGTGTCATTGTTGGAATAGGTGTCGGCGTCGGCGTCGGTGTCATTGTTAGAATAGGCGTCGGTGTCGGAATAGGTGTCAGTTTCGGCGTCGCATCGGCGTCGGCGTCGGCGTCGGTGTCATTGTTAGAATAGGCGTCGGTGTAGGAATAGGTGTCAGTTTCGGCGTTGCATCGGCGTCGCGTAGAATAGGTGTCGGCGTCGGCGTCGGTGTCATTGTTGGAATAGGTGTCGGCGTAGGCGTCGGTGTCATTGTTGGCATAGGTGTCGGCGTCGGCGTCGGTGTCATTGTTGGATTAGGCGTCGGTGTCGGAATAGGTGTCAGTTTCGGCGTCGCATCGGCGTCGGCGTCGGCGTCGGTGTCATTGTTGGAATAGGTGTCGGCGTCTGCGTCGGTGTCATTGTTGGAATAGGCGTCGGTGTCGGAATAAGTGTTAGTTTCGGCGTCGCATCGGCGTCGGCATCGGCGTCGGTGTCGGAATTGGTGTCTGTTTCGGCGTCGCATCGGCGTCGGCGTCGATGTCATTGTTAGAATAGGCGTCGGTGTCGGAATAGGTGTCAGTTTCGGCGTCGCATTGGCGTCGGCGTCGGCGTCGGTGTCATTGTTGAAATAGGTGTCTGCGTCGGCGTCGGTGTCGTTGTTGGAATAGGCGTCGGTCTCGGAATAGGTGTCAGTTTCGGCGTCACATCGGCGTCGGCGTCGGCGTCGGTGTCATTGTTGGAATAGGTGTCGGCGTAGGCGTCGGTGTCATTGTTGGCATAGGTGTCGGCGTCGGCGTCGGTGTCATTGTTGGAATAGGCGTCGGTGTCGGAATAGGTGTCAGTTTCGGCGTCGCATCGGCGTCGGCGTCGGCGTCGGTGTCATTGTTGGAATAGGTGTCGGCGTCTGCGTCGGTGTCATTGTTGGAATAGGCGTCGGTGTCGGAATAGGTGTTAGTTTCGGCGTCGCATCGGCGTCGGCATCGGCGTCGGTGTCATTGTTGGAATAGGTGTCGGCGTCTGCGTCGGTGTCATTGTTGGAATAGGCGTCGGTGTCGGAATAGGTGTCAGTTTCGGCATCGCATCGGCGTCGGCGTCGGCGTCGGTGTCATTGTTGGAATAGGTGTCGGCGTCGGCGTTGGTGTCATTGTTGGAATAGGCGTCGGTGTCGGAATTGGTGTCAGTTTAGGCGTCGCATCGGCGTCGGCGTCGGCGTCGGTGTCATTGTTAGAATAGGCGTCGGTGTCGGAATAGGTGTCAGTTTCGGCGTTGCATCGGCGTCGCGTAGAATAGGTGTCGGCGTCGGCGTCGGTGTCATTGTTGGAATAGGTGTCGGCGTAGGCGTCGGTGTCATTGTTGGCATAGGTGTCGGCGTCGGCGTCGGTGTCATTGTTGGATTAGGCGTCGGTGTCGGAATAGGTGTCAGTTTCGGCGTCGCATCGGCGTCGGCGTCGGCGTCGGTGTCATTGTTGGAATAGGTGTCGGCGTCTGCGTCGGTGTCATTGTTGGAATAGGCGTCGGTGTCGGAATAAGTGTTAGTTTCGGCGTCGCATCGGCGTCGGCATCGGCGTCGGCATCGGCGTCGGTGTCGGAATTGGTGTCTGTTTCGGCGTCGCATCGGCGTCGGCGTCGATGTCGGTGTCATTGTTGGAATAGGTGACGGCGTCGGCATCGGTGTCATTGTTGGAATAGGCGTCGGTGTCGGAATAGGTGTCAGTTTCGGCGTCGCATCGGCGTCAGCGTCGGCGTCGGTGTCATTGTTGGAATAGGTGTCTGCGTCGGCGTCGGTGTCATTGTTGGAATAGGTGTCGGCGTCTGCGTCGGTGTCATTGTTGGAATAGGTGTCGGTGTCGGAATAGGTGTCAGTTTTGGCGTCGCATCGGCGTCGGCGGCGGCGTCGGTGTCATTGTTGGAATAGGTGTCTGCGTCGGCGTCGGTGTCATTGTTGGAATAGGCGTCGGTGTCGGAATAGGTGTCAGTTTCGGCGTCGCATCGGCGTCGGCGCGTTAAGCGGCAGGGGGCGCCCCTTTTTGATACAATTAATATTATTCAAATAATAACTAACGAACAATCGTCGCTCGTGGCGCGTCTCATCGTACTCCCGCTGCGGATTGGGATAAAAACAAAACACACTTTTTGTGTTCTTTTACAATAATATAAATGTTTTAACTTTTTACTACATTTTTTTAATATTGTTAAGTTTGCAATAACGCCTGCTAGGCGAATTACATTACAAAATTCCATCCCGATACGATGGTTGAAGAACGAGAGCAAGAATTACAGTTATGAGTCATTGTGTCATGTTAGCTCAATTGGTTAGAGCATACCCCGGCTAAAGGGGATGGACGCGGGTTCGAACCCCGCACATGACTATAATTTTTTCTCTCGTAAATTTGTATTGTTGGAATAGGCGTCGGTGTCGGAATTGGTGTCAGTTTCGGCGTCGCATCGGCGTCGGCGTCGGTGTCATTGTTGGAATAGGCGTCGGTGTCGGAATAGGTGTCAGTTTCGGCGTCGCATCGGCGTCGGCGTCGGCGTCGGTGTCATTGTTGGAATAGGTGTCGGCGTCTGCGTCGGTGTCATTGTTGGAATAGGCGTCGGTGTCGGAATAGGTGTCAGTTTCGGCGTCGCATCGGCGTCGGCATCGGCGTCGGTGTCATTGTTGGAATAGGCGTCGGTGTCGGAATTGGTGTCAGTTTCGGCGTCCTATCGGCGTCGGCATCGGCGTCGGTGTCATTGTTGGAATAGGCGTCGGTGTCGGAATAGGTGTCAGTTTCGGTGTCGCATCGGCGTCGGCGTCGGCGTCGGTGTCATTGTTGGAATAGGTGTCTGCGTCGGCGTCGGTGTCATTGTTGGAATAGGCGTCGGTGTCGGAATAGGTGTCATTGTTGGAATAGGTGTCGGCGTAGGCGTCGGTGTCATTGTTGGCATAGGTGTCGGCGTCGGCGTCGGTGTCATTGTTGGAATAGGTGTCGGCGTAGGCGTCGGTGTCATTGTTGGCATAGGTGTCGGCGTCGGCGTCGGTGTCATTGTTGGAATAGGTGTCGGCGTCGGCGTCGGTGTCATTGTTAGAATAGGCGTCGGTGTCGGAATAGGTGTCAGTTTCGGCGTCGCATCGGCGTCGGCGTCGGCGTCGGTGTCATTGTTAGAATAGGCGTCGGTGTCGGAATAGGTGTCAGTTTCGGCGTTGCATCGGCGTCGCGTAGAATAGGTGTCGGCGTCGGCGTCGGTGTCATTGTTGGAATAGGTGTCGGCGTAGGCGTCGGTGTCATTGTTGGCATAGGTGTCGGCGTCGGCGTCGGTGTCATTGTTGGATTAGGCGTCGGTGTCGGAATAGGTGTCAGTTTCGGCGTCGCATCGGCGTCGGCGTCGGCGTCGGTGTCATTGTTGGAATAGGTGTCGGCGTCTGCGTCGGTGTCATTGTTGGAATAGGCGTCGGTGTCGGAATAAGTGTTAGTTTCGGCGTCGCATCGGCGTCGGCATCGGCGTCGGTGTCGGAATTGGTGTCTGTTTCGGCGTCGCATCGGCGTCGGCGTCGATGTCATTGTTAGAATAGGCGTCGGTGTCGGAATAGGTGTCAGTTTCGGCGTCGCATTGGCGTCGGCGTCGGCGTCGGTGTCATTGTTGAAATAGGTGTCTGCGTCGGCGTCGGTGTCGTTGTTGGAATAGGCGTCGGTCTCGGAATAGGTGTCAGTTTCGGCGTCACATCGGCGTCGGCGTCGGCGTCGGTGTCATTGTTGGAATAGGTGTCGGCGTAGGCGTCGGTGTCATTGTTGGCATAGGTGTCGGCGTCGGCGTCGGTGTCATTGTTGGAATAGGCGTCGGTGTCGGAATAGGTGTCAGTTTCGGCGTCGCATCGGCGTCGGCGTCGGCGTCGGTGTCATTGTTGGAATAGGTGTCGGCGTCTGCGTCGGTGTCATTGTTGGAATAGGCGTCGGTGTCGGAATAGGTGTTAGTTTCGGCGTCGCATCGGCGTCGGCATCGGCGTCGGTGTCATTGTTGGAATAGGTGTCGGCGTCTGCGTCGGTGTCATTGTTGGAATAGGCGTCGGTGTCGGAATAGGTGTCAGTTTCGGCATCGCATCGGCGTCGGCGTCGGCGTCGGTGTCATTGTTGGAATAGGTGTCGGCGTCGGCGTTGGTGTCATTGTTGGAATAGGCGTCGGTGTCGGAATTGGTGTCAGTTTAGGCGTCGCATCGGCGTCGGCGTCGGCGTCGGTGTCATTGTTAGAATAGGCGTCGGTGTCGGAATAGGTGTCAGTTTCGGCGTTGCATCGGCGTCGCGTAGAATAGGTGTCGGCGTCGGCGTCGGTGTCATTGTTGGAATAGGTGTCGGCGTAGGCGTCGGTGTCATTGTTGGCATAGGTGTCGGCGTCGGCGTCGGTGTCATTGTTGGATTAGGCGTCGGTGTCGGAATAGGTGTCAGTTTCGGCGTCGCATCGGCGTCGGCGTCGGCGTCGGTGTCATTGTTGGAATAGGTGTCGGCGTCTGCGTCGGTGTCATTGTTGGAATAGGCGTCGGTGTCGGAATAAGTGTTAGTTTCGGCGTCGCATCGGCGTCGGCATCGGCGTCGGCATCGGCGTCGGTGTCGGAATTGGTGTCTGTTTCGGCGTCGCATCGGCGTCGGCGTCGATGTCGGTGTCATTGTTGGAATAGGTGACGGCGTCGGCATCGGTGTCATTGTTGGAATAGGCGTCGGTGTCGGAATAGGTGTCAGTTTCGGCGTCGCATCGGCGTCAGCGTCGGCGTCGGTGTCATTGTTGGAATAGGTGTCTGCGTCGGCGTCGGTGTCATTGTTGGAATAGGTGTCGGCGTCTGCGTCGGTGTCATTGTTGGAATAGGTGTCGGTGTCGGAATAGGTGTCAGTTTTGGCGTCGCATCGGCGTCGGCGGCGGCGTCGGTGTCATTGTTGGAATAGGTGTCTGCGTCGGCGTCGGTGTCATTGTTGGAATAGGCGTCGGTGTCGGAATAGGTGTCAGTTTCGGCGTCGCATCGGCGTCGGCGCGTTAAGCGGCAGGGGGCGCCCCTTTTTGATACAATTAATATTATTCAAATAATAACTAACGAACAATCGTCGCTCGTGGCGCGTCTCATCGTACTCCCGCTGCGGATTGGGATAAAAACAAAACACACTTTTTGTGTTCTTTTACAATAATATAAATGTTTTAACTTTTTACTACATTTTTTTAATATTGTTAAGTTTGCAATAACGCCTGCTAGGCGAATTACATTACAAAATTCCATCCCGATACGATGGTTGAAGAACGAGAGCAAGAATTACAGTTATGAGTCATTGTGTCATGTTAGCTCAATTGGTTAGAGCATACCCCGGCTAAAGGGGATGGACGCGGGTTCGAACCCCGCACATGACTATAATTTTTTCTCTCGTAAATTTGTAATTTTTACTACATGTTCAAGTCAGGTGTTCGTAAGTAGGTAAGTACGTACGTAATGTGTGTAAGTGTATTTTCCAGAGTACCTATCTAGGTACAGTTTTCTCTCGGATTCGGAAGCTTTTCGAATGGTATTGTACCTTGTACTTGTATGAATGTTATTTAGAATACGAATGAAAACGTTTCCTTGCAAATATGAATTAAGTACCTACTAGGTATGCAGATCATCACATAATGTGCACCTTCAAAGGTCGACACCCTTTGTTTACCGACCTCCAAGAGAGGTGGTAGTTTTCAATAGAACGCGTACCTAACTATCTAAGATTTTTTTACCTGTAGATGATTTGTATGCCTTCCATATTTACTAGACGAATTCAGGGTAATTACCTGAGTACCAGTAGTACTACCAGTCTTGCACTTCCGAGCATCCGGTGAATACCTACATCGCCGCCTATCGTGTTTTTTAGGAATAATCTGTGGACAATATGCCTTCCTTGTGTCTTAGACTCGGCACCAATTATACAGGCACTGTGAGAGATAAGAAAACTGTTTAATTTCACGCGCAATTATAGCTTTTATTGTTAAAACAGAAAATATCGTCATTTTGTTTTATCTTAGAACGAATCTCTCGCTGGTAAACGTACCCGGCGCGGCGCGGCGTAGCCGGCGTGTTATTGATTTTTTTACCTATATGGTGGAATAGAAAAATTAAATCTGCTGTATATGTACTAAAAGGGTAAATGTTTATTTTCTTGCATACAAGTAAGTTCCTACTCAAATTAATTAGTCAAAATATTGAAGAAACAGGATCTTGTCACCAACCGATACACAAACTTCCACAAAAGCCCAAAATCGACTGGCCTAAGTTTATGAAAACCGCATGAGATACCTCAACTTCAAGGCATGTCACAACCCCATCAGAAATGGACAATCTTGCAGAAGAGATCACTGAATGCACGCAGTCCTCCACAATTAAAGAAAACCCCTAAGGAGAATCGAGATTGCCCATCCTCCCCCGCTGTATAAGAGAGCTCATAAAAGAAAAACGCCTGCTCAGAAAAACCTGGCAACATTAATGAGACCCCATCCACAGAACTGGGCCTCACTCCACAAACTCTGCAGGCAACTTAGGAAACACTCAGAACCAATTCGTTGTCTTTTCCACGAAAATTGCAACTTGAGATACATAGCAGAGTACATGGCAGAAATATTTGCCAATCCCACAGTGAACACTCAGACTCTGTGGAACATTCCTCGATGAGAACTTCAGTGTCCCATAAAACACAGAAGAAGATATTGGACAGTGATCTGTCACCTGTCCTCTAAAACCACGGCAGCTATCACGCGCCTGTTTAACGGGATCCTGCGCACGGAGCACTTACCCTCTCAATGAAAAATGAGCCACGTGGATATGTTCCCGAAACCGGCAAAGACGTTTGGAGACCCGAGAATTACAGGCCTATCACCCTACTTACATGCATTTCGAAAGTCTTTGAACGCCTCTTCTTAAGTCGGATAGCCCCTCACATGAAGTCTTGACCGGAGCAGTTCGGATTCCGGTCGGAGCACTCCCCCACACCTCAGATATCCAGGGTAATGCACCTCACGGCAGAAATCTCTAAATTGATTTTCGACGTCGGCGTGAATTTGTTCATGACCCGGCGGCGGCGGCGACGCGCTGAGGTAACTCCGCGGCGGCACGCCGGCGTGGCGCGGATCTCTAAGTCGAATGAGACTTGTCAAAAACCGAAATGACGGATTCAAGATGGCAGGCAAAATTCAAGATGCCCTGATCCGGCTGAAAATAAACGCCCTAAGCAACCCAGATAGGGTTGCTTAGGGCGTTGTTATTCGAAATTAAGAAATTTCTGCTTATGATGTAATTTTTCAAGATGGCCGCCATACATAGATGTTTTGAAACCATTGGCTCAAATTGTTCAATGGGAAGGATTCATGGGGAAAGAAAGTATTCTAAACCGAAGATAACAAAGTGATTTTCATGATATAGAAATAATGGAAAATCATAAAATGACGTCTGCCAAGTGAAGATAGATTACGTATCTCGTAAACAGTTACAGATAAGTAAAGAAGTTTTGAACAAATGTCATAGGGAATCGAGAGAGCACTCAAATGACACGCAACAAAAATCCAAAATAGCAGAATTCATACAAAGTGCTGAAGTGCGATCCCGCTGAAGTAAGGTTTATCTTCAGTGTGGTCGGATCTTAAATTACATCATTCTGGATTTGCCATTTTGCTCTTCTTATTTATCATATTGCATTTAGAGCACGGATGGTGCGTGAGTTCGAAGGGCGAGTGCAAGGTGAGGCTGCAGTCTAGGCCGAGTCAGTAACTTGCAAGGCCGAAGGCTGAAAAGTTGGGAGTATTTTCCGTATCTCCAAATGTTAAAATCCAATCTCCAATGTCTCCATGATGAATGGCCACGATAACCGAAGCACCTACGAGTGGGGTTCTTTAACCAATGTGACTCAGAAACTTGGTACGATTCTGCCTGTACCACTTTTAGTAGCGGTAGGGTGAATCTTATATAGCGGTTTCATTACGGTTATCTTTTGTATTGAGCATTGCATTGGGATAATACTTATATAAAAATTTTGAACTTTTATTATATTATTATTTGTACCTATGTTATTTCATACTGCATAAAAATAAATGAGACACTGCCTGATAAACTTGTTAGCATATAAGTACATAACAAATAATTAAAAAGTTATGGTTACATAAGAAACGTAATTGTAATTTTTTTTAGATTTGTAATACAATGAGAAATAAACGAAAGTATAAAGTGCTCCATTAACGTCTTGTAGCAACACAAACTGTGAACGAGTTCTTGAGTTCAGTGAGTTATAAATATCGTAAATAAACTTTAAAATTTCGTAATGACTTTCTAGAACTGAAATTATACCTGTACATTACATTCACCTATAGATTTATAGAAATATTACAGTAAGCCCAAACACAAATTATTTGACAGTGTTTTGTAAACAAGGTTGTTTAAAATTAAATACACATTCTCACCATTTTCCCTTCAGTCTACACATTTCTTTCTGCTTACCAAAACACTGACACACTTTCCTCGCTTTTTCTACATGAGCGTTATCATACATAATAATAATAATAATTTTATTTCAAAAAACGTTTAACATGTTGGAGCAGTAAGGAACACATAATGTATACATAGAACTATGAATAACAACAACAAAACACATGTGTAGGTACAATGTAAGTCCTACAGGCACAGATATGCTCCAGGACGTTATCCGCACCAACCCGGTGGTTGGTTGAATGTCTTTACTGTAGTAGTACTGTTTTATGTGTATTTTCTACACATACAAGCTACGTTTCATACCGCTTCATGAAATTGAACTACTTTTTTGAGCACAATACTGACTTTTGAACTAACACGGTACCAACTTTGACAAGTAATTTCACACTTATCAGGAACATAAGTCGGTTCTATTTATGTTTTTAAAATATTATCTACAATTTTAAATTATAAGCTCGTTTTATGGATCTTATAATCTCTGCTAACCACCAAACAATTAAGACTTTTACTTGCAAATTATGTTGATATAGAAGATAGGCACTTTTCTAACAAAATTTCAAGAAAATCGGATCAGGCAATCGAGATAATGACTGGGAAATATACACTGCTCAGACCTCCACCGAGACCACACTTCGCTTAGTCTATTAAATATTTCTATACTTACAAGCGATGATATTTTTTACCGTATAGGTACGCAGTAACTGCAGATAAAATGTTGTTATGTACACTTCTGTTCTGCCGCTTCTAATAGCACACTAAACTCTACAATTTTAGCGATGCTATCCGTGGTACGGCGACTAGTGCCGCCGTGCGACTGAATATTGACTACTGTCTTGCCCTTAACAAAACAAACACCTTGATCTTGACTACTCGTTCCATACCATACCGCAATAAAAATGTATTCCTTACTCTCCCATATCATCTCAGCCAATAACGGACAAAATGTTATACTGAGATATGGCACCAAACTGTTTATCTCACAATCAAGTATGTTATTTTTCGTAGCAGCACAATCTCACGGGAACTAAAAGAGCACAAGAAGGGATGAGGGATGGGGTGAAGGGAGATGGTATTATACTATATCGTATGGGTGCAGTTATGTGACATTTAAGGAAATAGTTTGAAAAATAGTTTTTTTACTTACGAGCAGGTCCGTCTGTTTTATAGGATGGTTATTTATTGAATGGATTGGCATCAGAGCTTCTAGTGACACGGTCTATATTTGTGTATGTTTACCTTCATTTTTATTGACTGTGTTTGCATATTTCATCCATTGCAAATATAGAAAAATAAATCAGGCTTCAACAACTAGCGTGTGTTTCACTACATGGCGCCAGTGGTGGTTTATATTTTTTATTTGTTTCTTTTTATGTAAGTGTAATAATAGTTGCCTGTCGTAAAAAATATAAATTATGGAACACGCGCCGCCTTCATATCACATGCTGGCGGTCCGGCCGCGCGCTTCAAATCATGACGAAAATAGCGGAAAGAGTTTGAGTTGTTTGTAAAAGTGTCTGGAGTGAGTAAAGAGCCTAAGGAAGTTCAGGCTAGTTTCGCTATATTGGCTGTGAAGTGTACCGAGTTATTTATACGACAGTGCATCACGCGGCAAACAGGTGAACACGATGCAAAGCAAGAGCAGCGCACGAGACGAGCGCCGCCGCCCGTACCGGAACGGGCGCCGGGCGGCGCGGCGCTGGCGGAGCCCTGTATGTAGCAGCAAAAACTAGAAACAAACGATATTCCTTTTATCTGTGCTGTACTCACAGCACCTTGGTTCCTCGCAAACTTAAATTTAATGATAAAAAAAACTCAAATACCAGATCGAAAGTGGGTTTGGGATTATCAATATTAAGCTATATCATAAGACTGCGTTAGCTTGGATCAAAAATACTTAGGCTTTTTATGATGCATTATATACATTTTTCCTCATTAACGTTCGAATTATATAAGGTGACTAATAATTCATCAACAATACTGCGGGGGATGGTGTAGAATCGATAACTGAATGTGATCCACTCATAATTAATTTTCACATAAACAAAATTAATACTAACTATTGCCTAAGCTGTGGCGCGTTGACTTTGAGAATGATAGCGACGACTCGCGGCCGCCGTGAACTAGACTCACACTTATACACACGTTCTAAGTATTCTAACGCATTGCGAGGGCAATGAACTCGGCAGGTATACCTACGCATTGCGAGGGCAATGAAATCGGTAGGTATACCTACGCATTGCGAGGGCAATGAACTCGGTAGGTATATCTACGCATTGCGAGGGCAATGAACTCGGTAGGTATACCTACCGAGTTCATTGCCCTCGCAATGCGTTAGAATACCTAGAACGCGTGTGTATGTGTGAGTCTTGTCCACGGCGGCCGCGAGTGTTGTCGTCGCTATCATTCTCAAAGTCAACGCGCCACAGCTTAGGCAATAGTTAGTATGTATTAATTTTGTTTATGTGAAAATTAATTATGAGTGAATCACATTCAGTTATCGATTCTACACCATCCCCCGCAGTATTGTTGATGAATTAATAGTCACCTTATATAAGTATATGGCCAGTCGTAAAACAGCTGGACTTCTCTTTTAGCTGTCCCTGTCCCACATGAGTCACAAATTTCTATTACTTGTCATCTCAGAACTTACACCTTTCATTGAATATTCATTGGTAACGTTGACTTTTCTCTGCCAGATAAAATATTGACAGATATCCTAAATATCAATATTTTAGGTTTCTTACTCATTTCGTTTACATTACCCGTGACAATCAGACAGAAAATCAGTCAGCGGAGTCTCATTAATAGGGCTCCATTTTGCCTTTTGGGTACGATACCCTAAAAACAAGTAAAATAACAGAACCTATTCAAAATGTAGATAATTTTCGAATCCATCAGGCAGCCACGCTAGATCTAATTGAGTAAGTCTCGGTAATTAACTGTAGTGTTCGTTACGACAGCCGTTGTTTAAGATTGTAATTATAAACTCATTAAGACGTACTTCCTGCCGTTTGTAAAGGAGTCAATGATCTGTTCTAAGTGTTTATTAATCTCAGTCAATAAGTGGTTGCTATGGGTTCTCATGATGACTCAAAAAATAACTGTAATAAGAGGTACGATGCATTTCCTACGACACGTATAATGCGGATGACCGAGGAGATTCGTACGAGCATCTCATAGCGGCCAATTTTTGGTTCTGTATTATATTGCTGCGGAAGTGATTACCTTTTATTTGAATCATTCATTTTCTCATGGTGGTGGAGATTTTTAAGAATGCCCATCTGGCTAGCTACCACCCTCCCGTAGAAAATCTGTCCTACCTATCTGTATACCTGCCGAGTTCATTGCCCTCGCAATGCATTAGAATACTTAGAACGTGTGTATAAGTGTGAGTCTTGTCCACGGCGGCCGCGAGTGTTGTCGTCGCTATCATTCTCAAAGTCAACGCGCCACAGCTTAGGCAATAGTTAGTATGTATTAATTTTGTTTATGTGAAAATTAATTATGAGTGAATCACATTCAGTTATCGATTCTACACCATCCCCCGCAGTATTGTTGATGAATTAATAGTCACCTTATATAAGTATATGGCCAGTCGTAAAACAGCTGGACTTCTCTTTTAGCTGTCCCTGTCCCACATGAGTCACAAATTTCTATTACTTGTCATCTCAGAACTTACACCTTTCATTGAATATTCATTGGTAACGTTGACTTTTCTCTGCCAGATAAAATATTGACAGATATCCTAAATATCAATATTTTAGGTTTCTTACTCATTTCGTTTACATTACCCGTGACAATCAGACAGAAAATCAGTCAGCGGAGTCTCATTAATAGGGCTCCATTTTGCCTTTTGGGTACGATACCCTAAAAACAAGTAAAATAACAGAACCTATTCAAAATGTAGATAATTTTCGAATCCATCAGGCAGCCACGCTAGATCTAATTGAGTAAGTCTCGGTAATTAACTGTAGTGTTCGTTACGACAGCCGTTGTTTAAGATTGTAATTATAAACTCATTAAGACGTACTTCCTGCCGTTTGTAAAGGAGTCAATGATCTGTTCTAAGTGTTTATTAATCTCAGTCAATAAGTGGTTGCTATGGGTTCTCATGATGACTCAAAAAATAACTGTAATAAGAGGTACGATGCATTTCCTACGACACGTATAATGCGGATGACCGAGGAGATTCGTACGAGCATCTCATAGCGGCCAATTTTTGGTTCTGTATTATATTGCTGCGGAAGTGATTACCTTTTATTTGAATCATTCATTTTCTCATGGTGGTGGAGATTTTTACACTGAGAAAAAAATGAAATGTAGCGAAGTCTTTTCACAATGTATGTGTAGTTTTATCTAAAATACGTAATCTACAGCCGTAAAAATGTTGGATACTACAAAATAATGTTGAAGCGTATCAACACGTCACTTAGTTACAACATGTTGTGTACTGATCTTGCCGTTAAATACGTACCCGTCTGTCGGGTCCGTCAACAAGACTCAACATACGTAACCGATATAGGCAGATACATTCTAGGAAGTAGTCCATGGATATGACGTCACAGATAGAACATTACATTATGCTGTCGCATCTTTATAAATGTACTCCAACATTAACAGGATGACACAAACGTCTTGACTAAAAAAAATAATGTTTCAAGTAGTTTGCGTCGTGACTATAAGTAGATCGTCTATTTATTGTAAGTATTTTGGAAACAGACTCCTACTGTGAGTACCCAACAACAAGGTATAAGTAGACAATCTCCTATATGTACGTAGCTTGATGCATGATGTAGGTACGTAGAAAACATTATTAGTTACATTTAAGTAGACTGCGCTAAGACTCCTTACTGTACGTAGGCCGATGCACGATATAAGTAAGCGAATTATGCAAGCTCCTTCCAGTACGTAGGCTGATGCATGATTTCGTAAGAAAGATCTTTACCACAGCAGTGAGCAGCTTCAAGGTTGACGTAGAAAAACTATTTACCGTACGTGAATTTATGCTCAATAAATTTACGTAAAATTCATTTAAGTAACCTACTTACTGCGCGTAGGCCTATGCGTGATGAACGTAGGGAACATCATTAAACGTTTTTAGACATACTGCATTTGAACATTATTTAAATGTTACGGGCGCAATAATATACTGTTCCCTCGACATTTTAAAGATTGTTTTACGACAGAAGATCAGTGTTGCCAGATGCCGAATAAAAAAATACGAAAGCAATGTTTCATAAACGCTGATTTTCGACCATTGCTTATTTCAATATTTCTTCATTTACAATCAAATTTGCGCTCGTACTCATGTTCGTATAAAATACAAACAAATCAATTGTTATACGCGTGCAAATAAATAAAAACTAGTTACTCTGCACTGAAACCCCATATTTCGATTTGGTACTTCTTTAGTTATGTCTATTATGTGCATTTGTACTTTTAGTTTGTGCCTCATTTTTTACATCACATACAACATATATATAACGTTGCTTATATCGGTATCGTTACGTGGTGTTTTCATCATAATAGTTCAATAAGCACAGAAATAATAAAAAGTAATACATTGATGAGATGATTTATAGTATACTATTGACTATATAGAATAAAAAATTGATATAAGGTTTTTTTTCTGTTATTTTTAAAAAATATGTTTGGTATATACCTACTGCATCCCGCAGTATCATTCACGTAGGCAATAATGAAAAGTGATGATGGTCATGATGATTATGATAGTAAGAAGTTTGCGTTGTGTTTATCTAAGACCTAAACTATCTATATTTCTATTTATATTTCAGTTTCATCCAAAGTGGTCCAGCAATTTCAGCGTATATATATATATACAAATATAACAAATATACATTCTCGTCCTTACTTACTAACCTTAGTATTTCTAATGAATCGATTCAGGCGTTACTTTGCGGAAATATAATAATATCAAATATTTTGAAAATATTAAAAAAAACATTAAATTAATATTTTAACAAAACTCTTAAAAACTATTAAAATATAACTAGTGACGATTTCGCCTAATTTTCCTGTTAAGCCGACGTGACGTCACAAACACGTGAGTCGAGAAGGTGCGATCGTGCACTCGTATAGTCAAGACCTCCTGAGGATGCTTCGTGTAAAAGCGACACGCGTCAAACGGTTTGACTGCGTGTTGTTTGTGACGTCACGTCGGCTTAGCAAGAAAATTAGGCGGAATCGACATTGGATATATTTTTATATTTTTAAGTGTTTTATTAAAACTTAGCATTACTAATGTTACTGTTCTTGACAAGGAAAAATTACATATTTTTTTATTTATAACAGCATTTAGCCCCATTCTCACCTGAAGATTTTGGTATTTCCTAATCTAGCCATACTAATTGTAAAACAGAGCTTTTGAGGGTGTAAGGAAGTGTTCAGTTTTTTTTATAAATATTTAATCTAATACTACTAAACATGGATTGTTTTGTCTACATGGATGAAACCGCGGGGAGCAATTGTTATTATAATAGTTTTTGAAAAGTCTAAGCAATGCATCAATGATATCAAAGTTAATATCTAATTGTATTAATATTTAAATATTTTTATGTGAATACTCGGCTGATTTTGATTTACACGCTGGCAATACTGGCTGGAGCGTAATGCAACAGCTATAATATTAGTTTTCTGCGAGACCGTGGCAATCGCGTTACGCGCGCATGTAAATGTTTTCAACAGTGATTATTTATAAAAAATCTTTTATTACAAAGTTTCCAAAATCAATTTATCACCAATCAAATTTGAATAAACGAAGAAAGGGGTTCAGTCGCCCCAAAGTGGGTCTGTGTGTATAAAGAAAGGCCAAAGACACAGCCTGGCTATCCGGCAACCAGTGAATTCAAATGCTAAACGGCAACATTCACAGGTAAGCGACTTTGTTGTTTTTTTAAAGTCTTTAGTTATAAATGATTTAGTCAAACGTTGAACAAATGCCTCCCTCTATTAAGAAAGGGGGCTATAATTGCAATAATTTTATTTCATTTCATTTGCCATAATGTCCATGCTTGGCAAGCAACTTTGGGAGCTCGTTTGTAAGATGACAGTTCTTCGGAAAAGGCAGCTGTCCAAGTTGTGATATTTTCCCTTTTGTCGCCACTTGCAACTCCCACAGAAAGATATGGATGGTGCAATTTTATCCGGGCATCCCAAGGCCGGTTAAACATAAAACAAATATATTTATGTAAATGAAGTCTACACAATTGTTACAGATGCTACTTTATTAGAAGACAAATTGACTTGGCTAAAAATAATATTAATACCTGACACTGAGTACAAAAATCCTCGAGAAAGATTGCTGATACTGGTGTTAAAGAAATATTATGAGAATAAAGAACACATCTGACTACCTATGACAATCCAACTCTCCGATAACCCCAAGGTATATTTTGGTATGTTAAATTTTCAAACCTACATGATATTTTACTTTCATAATTCATATTTATGTTTCATATTACTTTCATAGTGGAATTATTCGAATGATCTTAATGTTATTGATTGCAGATTTTACAAGATCTCAACCATATATATCAAAAAAATAATGAGGGGCTTTTCTTATAACTCCAGGGACTAGTGCTAGTGGTAAGTACTTTAAATACCCTTAGAATATACCCGACGACTACAAATAAGCTGGAAACGTAACGCTACAAGTGCAGCACAATTAACTATTGTGGTATAGCGAGTGTAGTCTGACATTAATAAGCTATTGTTTCCTAACTTCTTGGTAATACTTTTTAGGGAGTGTCATTTTTATTTAACAAATTTCATAAAATATTTATTTATTCCAGATGGTGAATCTGAAACTGTAACTGTGCGCCGCACTGCTTTGATCCTCGCATACATTGTTGATTCCGCATAGAAAAATAAAATGTATATGGAGACCATGTCGAAGATAAATTTTTCAAACTCCGTGAAATGTTGTACGCATGTCTTTTAAGCCTGATATCTGAGGTTTGACAGTTTTCCACTACGTCCTTAATAATGTCATGTACCACCTTAGGCTGGCTACGCTCACCTGTCTTTCAACTTAAATTGATAATTGATAATGGACCTAAATATTTTACAATTTTGTATATTGTTTTCAATAAATAGATCACAAATTGATGATAATAAATTTTTATTAACCTTATGAATTTATTTATTTAATATGCTTATTTACTGTCTTATTACAGGTGCAGCCTGCATATAGAATAATTACTTAAATCGTGCATCAGCCTTTGTACAGCTAGGTTGTATACGTAAACCTTAGTGCAGTTTACTAATGGTTTGGATCTTTTCTTCGTATAGAATGCATCAATCTATGTAGAGTAGGGTGCACAAATTGTAATCCAATGCGCATAAATAAACCAGGAGCAACCTTCATATAGTAAAGAGGTTTACCTTTGTATACTACAAATGGTGCTCTTAATAACATCTTAAGTGTAATAATGGTCCAGGTTTATGTACATATGTAATATCCATACTCTACATAGGCGAATGCATGATAAATATATTAAAAATCCTTACTATTAGTAGGTTGTGCCAAAATTGACGTAGGCAACCTCTTTACTATAATACAGCCGATGCATGATACATATGAGGATCATCCCTACAGTAAATGGGCTGCACCACGATTGACGTACGCAACCTCTTTACTGTACGTAGGACGATGCATTATAAATATAAGGAACATCCTTACTATAAGTAGGCTGCATCAAGATTAACGTACGCAATCTCCTTACTGTATGTAGGCCACTACATGACAAACGTATGGAACATACTTACCATAAGTAGCCTGCATCAAGATTGGTGTACATAACCTCCTTCCTGTAAGTAGGCTGATACATGAGATACGTAGGGATCATCTTTACTATAAGTAGGCTGCATCAAATTTGACTTACGGTACCTCCTTACTGTACATAGGCCGTTACATGACTAACGCAGGGAACATCTTTGCCATAAGTAGGCTGCAACAATATTGACGTAGGCCACCATCTTACTGTACGTAGTTCAATACATGGTAAACGTAGGGAACATCTTTACCATAAATAGGCTGTACCAAAGCTGATGTAGGCAACCTCCTTACAGTACGTAAGCTGACGCATGTTAAACGCCAGAATCACCTTTACCATTAATAGGCTGTAGCAAGTTTGACGTAGACTACCTCCTTATAGTAAACATAATAAACGTAGGAAACATACTTATCGTAAGTAGGCTGCACCAGGATCTACGTTAGTAACATCCTTACTTTGTCAAGATGTTACATACTTATTTGCATGACAGTACCTCATTGAATGAATGAATGAACGAATGATTTTCATACATTATTGTAATGTACAATGCTCGTTACAGCAAGGCCATTATACGTCATGTTGTCTCATCTTTATGTACGCTAGTCACGTTTTAAACAAGAAATACGTATGCTGAGGCTAAAATTACGTATGTCAAAACATGAAATTTTTCTCAGTGTAAGAATGCCCATCTGGCTAGCTACCACCCTCCCGTAGAAAATCTGTCAACAAGCACCTAACGGTATGTTCCGGCAGGTGTCTTTGACAGCCAGTAATTCTAGATTAGCCTGGATATCATCTACGACCACATCATCACTTGCCATCAGGTAAGATAGATTGTTTTAAGATTGTATAACTTCTATAAATAAATGTTCACCTGTACTACATTTTGATGGATGAATCAAATAAACATTTATTATCAGGAAAGAGTCCGGCGGCACATACTCTCCATCGAACGGATTAGCAATAGTTCGTCATCGTATCGCTGAGTATATCACCAACTGAGACGGAGTGCTAGCCTCACCCGACGACATCTATATGGGTTCCGGAGCCTCTGACGTCATCAAGTCTGTGCTCACCATGTTTGTTGGAACTGTCGGAGGAAAACCTTCTTGTAAGTGGAATAATTATTTTAGATCATGCTGAAGTGAAGCTAAAGTATAAATTATATTATTAAAAATATAAAATACATAGTATTCTAGAGGGTGTGAAAAATACCATGCCTGATCCGAAAACACGATCCTATACTTTTCTCTTTATAGAAAAAATGATACAGGTAATAAAATTCTCAGATTTTCTACTTGTAGGTGGTAGCTAGTCAGGTATTCACAAAATGTTCTTTCACCACGCTACGAAGAGCTCAGTAGTAATGCCTCGGTCACACATCCAAGTCGTGACCGCTGCGGACGTTACTTAGTTGATCGGTTAAAAACGACTAAGTAAGCTTCGTATCGAGGGCATCGAATGTGTATATACTGTATTCTAATTGCATTTATACTCTAATCTCGATTACCCAAAAATATAAAAAGGAGGTAACTAGTCTGTTGCTCATATACAAATCACCGTTTTGTATATACCACTATATAATAGGTACTTCAATGCCAAGTATTTCGCTAAGCTATAGTGCCAAAGGAAAGCATTACCAAAGATTACATTCTTATGTGAGTAGGCCTACACCTTATGGTTCTGAAGTACATATGTGTACTTCGTTTATCGGAATATGATCAGTTAACTGTGTCTAGATTTACACTGTGTTTTACAAAAGCGGACAAGAAGTTGTGTAAAATTTGTATAAATCTAGCTCACTTTGACTCTTACCACAGCTACTACGAGGTATCTAAAACAAAAAAAAAATCTGTTAGCATCACACGTACCTACCCAAATTCAGCCATGAATGAATTAAATTAAATTATTATCATTGTCCAAAATTGAGTATCACAAGGATTATATATTGTTACTTACCTATAAATATTTTAATAATTTAATGTTTGCTAAGAGCATGAAGTTAATATAATTTTATTTTCGAATATCTCTCACACCACACATCACTTGTTATTTTATTGTCATTGATTATATTATGTAATTACATATTTTTCACGGCTAAATACTTTTGTGTCTGCACCTAAATGTATTCACACGACAGCGGTAATTGTTGCAATGGCGGCGATGCCGGTGCCGCGCCGGCGAGTTTACGTTTGCGATTTGCGACGGAAGGCAGGCGCGGGCGGGGTAGCGGGGGTGCGGGGCCGGGAGGGGTTCATATGGTGCCAGCAACAAACCTCATAGTAAACACAACTATACTCCACAAAAAATCTCGTAGTTGCTACTGCACGTTTTTTAACAATTAAAATAATTATTATGTTAATGTAACAATATTTTTTTATGATTACTTGCATATTTATTAATATTAAATTAATAGTCAAAACAACATTTTTGTATGCATTAATAGTCCTTGTATATTGTAGATCTAAAATTTTCGCGGTGTGTAGTTTAACTGGCTCTCAAGGAATGATGCCAAAACGCACTGTTAGGTGATTGATGACAGATTTTCTACTTGAGGGTGGTAGCTAGCCAGGCGAGAATTGTCAAAATGCCCTTTCACACAGCACATTAACAATAAGTGGTATAATGGTAGTAATAGAAAGATACTTTAAGGTGCCCTTTTCAAAAAGATTATATTTAAGGAGATCGATAATTGTTAATTTTAATAAAGTTGATTTTATTCACATGTAAAATTTGCCCGTCAAAATGAACGCTGGTTAACATTGATAAATATAGATCAAGATTTATTTATTTTACACTGTGGCGTACTCCACAACCATTCCGCCATTCCAACGAGTTCAACGAACAAAGTCTTTTCGCCGTTCTAATGCATCATTACAACTTGTGGCTTTGGGCGAGTCCATTCTGCGGCCGGTTATTCCCCCGCCCGCACCGCGGAGCGCACCCGCGAGCACCTTGCCGCTGCGACTGGTTCGGTTGCCATCTGACAGACACGAGGAGATACTGCCGTAGGCCGCGCTCGCTTATCGTGTTTATTTTGTTACTGTTATTGTTACCTCCGTACATTATCTATTATTTCTAAGTTGTACTTCTTAATTAAATAATTCTGTGTTAAAAATATAAATAATAACTGTTCATTTCTTTCGGCCTAAATTAATTACTATACATAAAAACATTCAGTTTAAACGTGGTGTCGCATCTCGACCCACATACAACCTATCTGATCCGGAGTGTACCTGTGTGTAGTGTGTAGTTCGTGAATCCTGGAATACCGGAATCAAGCTACATTGGTGACTTCCGACGTGATCGACTTGATATTTGGACTTTGGACATCGCACCACTATTGACATAGCCTACACATTAACCACGGAATAGTCAAGGTTTGAGAAGGGTGTTTGGAACGAAGTAAGTGAGCAATTTTTTTTTATTTACTGAAATGGCTACACGCATTTATGATGATTTAGAGGATGCAAGCCAAGTGGTTGGACCTGAAGTACTGAACACTTTCGGTGTTCGAGTTCCGCCGTTTTGGCCAGAGGAACCATTATTATGGTTTGCTCAAGTAGAAAGCCAGTTTACACTATCAAAGATTACGACGGATGAGACAAAATTTTGTTACTTAGTAGCCCAACTCGATCATCAATATGCTGCAGAGGTGAAGGATATCATCACCACAGACTGACAAATATGCTAAACTTAAGTCCGAATTCATAAAACGCCTTTCAGCTTCGCAGGAAAAACGCGTAAAGCAGTTGCTCATGCACGAAGAGCTTGGTGACAGGAAGCCATCGCAGTTTCTACGCCATCTACAGAGCCTCGCAGGTCCATCAGTGCCCAAAGATTTTTTGACTACCATATGGTCGAGCCGTCTGCCAACTAATATACAGACGGTAATAGCTTCACAGGTAGACCTACCGTTAGACAAGCTAGCTGACTTAGCAGATAAAGTGCACGAGATAGCTCCTTCTATTCCACAGGTAGCAAGCACTTCTAGATCCATAGCTGGTACTCCTGCTCCATCACCACAATTTGATGACCTGCCTAGGCAAGTCTGCGAACTGACAAGGCAAGTAGCAAAGCTAACTGAACAAGTAGCCTCTGGAGAACGATCTCGCTCACAGTACCGGAACCGACGGTACCACCGTTCCCGCTCCCGCTCACGCTCACGCCCTAGACAACCACCCCTGAACCACCCTCACTGTTTCTACCACTACACCTACGGAGCTAAAGCGCAGAAATGCAAGCAGCCGTGCAGTTACTCCTCGGAAAACTGCCAGGGCGGTCGCAAGTAGCGGCCAACGACTGCCCCTCATCATCAGGCCGTCTATTTGTCACCGATCGTGCCACGAAAATGCAGTTCCTTGTAGACACTGGTTCAGACTTGTGTGTTTCCCCGCGATCAGCTGTCACGACGCCCTGCTTCAAGTCTAAGTTTGATCTCACAGCAGCGAATAATTCGGTTATACATATATATGGTCTGACTAAACTGCAACTGGATCTGGGACTTCGTCGTGTTTTTGCTTGGAGTTTTACAATAGCCGATGTTTCTAGACCAATCATTGGAATCGACTTCCTCAGCTACTATGGTTTACTCGTTGATTGCAAACACCAACGCTTGGTCGATAATATCACATCGCTTTCAGTGAACGCTATTCACACCACCTCACCTGATGACATAGCATCAATTAAGGCTGTGACAGGTGAATCGGACTTCCACGAGCTATTGCGAGAGTTTCCAGAGATCACCAGACCAGCAGGTGTACCTTCTGCCCCTAAGCACAATACATTGCACTACATTAGGACAACTCCAGGACCTCCTGTCTCTTGCAAACCTAGACGTCTTGATCCAGTCCGCCTGAAAGCTGCTAAAAAAGAGTTTGAAGACATGTTAGCTAGCGGTATAGTTACGCGTCATTACAACAACCCAAAACCTCACTCACTACACCTTTCGGAATGTTCCAGTTTGAATTTATGGCGTTTGGGTTACGAAATGCTGCGCAAACCTTCCAGAGATTCATCGATGAAGTGCTCCTAGGCCTAGAGTTCTCGTACGGATATATCGATGACATTCTCGTCTTCTCACGCTCAATAGAAGACCATAAAAACCACCTGCGTCAGCTGTTTGATCGTCTAAAGCAGTATGGAGTACTGATCAACACTTCAAAGTGTGTTCTAGGCAAGTCAGAAGTTGATTTTCTAGGATATCATGTCTCTGCTACTGGTATTCGACCATTGGATACAAAAGTTCAAGCTATCCAGAGCTACGCTGTTCCGAAGACCGTAAAAGAATTACGACGTTTCTTAGGAATGCTCAATTTCTATCGTCGCTTTATTCCCAACGCAGCTCAACTGCAGGCACCGTTGAACACTCTCCTATCTGGACCCAAAGTAAAAAGCTCGCACCCTGTTGAGATGACTTCCGACCTTTTGCGCGCTTTTGAAGACTGTAAGGTATCGCTATCTCAAGCTACACTACTTGCGCATCCAGATGCATCAGCTGAATTAGCTATTGTCACTGACGCCTCCGACTTCGCAATCGGTGCTGTCTTACAACAACGCAAAGGTACAGATTGGGAACCACTAGCATTCTTCTCGCACAAACTTTCTAATGCCCAATCTAAGTACAGTCCTTATGACCGAGAACTACTTGCCGTGTACGAAGCCATCAAATACTTTCGACACATGGTGGAAGCTAGATCTTTTGCTATTTACACCGATCACAAGCCTCTGACATTCGCCTTTTCTATGAATAAAGAAAAGTGTTCACCCCGACAATTTCGTCACTTGGACTTTGTTGCTCAATTCACCACAGATATTCGCTATCTTCCTGGTAAGAAGAACATTGTCGCTGATGCTTTATCTCGTGTGGAGGAGATCACCGCTATAGACTATCGAGCTCTTGCACGATTTCAGGATTCAGACCCAGAACTGCAAGACTTACTACAAAATGGTTCCAGTTTGAAGCTAGAGAAACTGAAATCTACTGACGCAGACATTCCAATCTACTGTGACACGTCTGCTGGATCACCGCGACCATTTGTACCTCCACAACTTCGAAGACAAGTTTTTGATGTGCTACATCGGCTGCATCACCCGGGAAGTTCAGCTACTGTACGACTGATTACACAAAGATTTGTGTGGCCAGGGATTCGTAAAGATTGTAGAGAGTGGTCTAGGCAATGTATCAAGTGCCAACAATCCAAAGTTTCCCGTCACACTAAATCACCCCTATCCTCTTTCCTTCTCGAGGTTCTCTCACATACACCTCGACATCGTAGGACCATTACCCTTATCGTCTGATTTCAGGTACTGCCTCACTGTCATTGATAGATTTACGCGATGGCCTGAGGCAATTCCACTCAAAGACATCACCGCGGAGACCTGTGCTGCTGCCTTGGTATCCGGTTGGATCTCCAGATTCGGATGCCCTGCTCGTGTGACTACTGACCGTGGACGCCAATTCACAAGTCAACTTTTTCAGTCTCTTACTGAACTGATAGGCGCACGTCACTTCTGCACCACTGCTTACCACCCAGCAGCAAACGGCATCATCGAGCGCCTCCATCGCCAGCTCAAATCAGCGATCATGTGCCACACTACTTCCCATTGGACAGAAACTCTTCCACTGGTTCTTCTTGGCATCCGCAGCGCGTGGAAAGAAGACCTACAGACATCAGCAGCAGAGCTGGTATATGGTGAGCCTCTACGTTTACCTGGTCAGTTCCTGTCTCCTATAGACTTCAGCTCTGATGACATCACTCAATATGCCACTCGTCTCCGAGCCCATATCCAAAATCTGACACCAAGACCAACTTCATGGCATACATCATCGCCGTTCTACTACCCACGTGACCTACAAAACTGTTCTCACGTATTCCTGCGTCAAGATCACGTGCGTGGATCACTAGAACCTCCATACGCTGGTCCCTACACAGTAATCAAGAGCCTAAGTTCTTCACTATGTTAAAGCCCTATGTTATGACGTTAAAGGCAAACAGATGAGCGTCACTGTTGACAGGCTTAAACCGGCGTACATGGCTAAAGAAGCTAATAATCTACCACAAGCCACTATATCTCTCAAAGAAACATCTAAACAAGAACATATGCGGCTAGCACAACCAGCACTTGCAACAGAGCCAGCCCATTCTGAAGAGAAGAGGACAAGAAGCGGTAGAAGAGTCCGCTTTCCAAACTTCTATCGACCGTAGTCACGGTCTGGCCAGGGGGAATATGTGGCGTACTCTACAACCATTCCGCCATTCCAACGAGTTCAACGAACAAAGTCTTTTCGCCGTTCTAATGCATCACTACAACTTGTGGCTTTGGGCGAGTCCATTCTGCGGCCGGTTATTCCCCGCCCGCACCGCGGAGCGCACCCGCGAGCACCTTGCCGCTGCGACCGGTTCGGTTGCCATCTGACAGACACGAGGAGATACTGCCGTAGGCCGCGCTCGCTTATCGTGTTTATTTTGTTATTGTTATTGTTGCCTCCGTACATTATCTATTATTTCTAAGTTGTACTTCTTAATTAAATAATTCTGTGTTAAAAATATGAATAATAACTGTTCATTTCTTTCGGCCTAAATTAATTACTATACATAAAAACATTCAGTTTAAACGTGGTGTCGCATCTCGACCCACAACACAATGCCGGTGCTAAAGCATGTACTCTATACAATCCCTAGGAATTGTATACATTACCTAGGTAAAGTATGTAATGGACAATAATATTCATAATATTTCATACATTGCCTTGCCTGGATGCCCCAGGTATTCTATACATTGCCTAGGTATTGTATAGAATACCTGAATCATACATATTGTCGGTAACATAGACACGTTTATTATATTTTACCTCCCTTTTCATACTAGTAGTTTACTTTATGGTACTATTATCATTTGTTATTCGCCGTACTAGCACATATTCTGTGAAATATTTCCATCGGCTACCTAACATGGTTCTATAAATACAGCTCTCTAAGGTCAGACGTACGGACGGACAGACGGACAGCTGAAGTTTAGTAAAATGTTCCCGTTGTATAGTACAGAACACCAAAAATCATGACATTTGTTTCTCCACCTTACTGTATGTGGTATGTGTAGGGCCCAATTGTGTGTGTAAATACCGCACATAGAAATAAATATATTTTATAATTCCGTGTATTCATGAAGCAGCACTAAAATTAGCTTTTCAATAAGTGCGAGGGAAATAGATATTAATTTCAAGAGAAGATAATCAGATTTGCAAAAGGAACACGGAACATTGTTACTATGTCCTGCGACCAGAAACTAACCAAAAAGTTGTTTGAAAGATATATTATACAACAGAGAACCTCTGTATATAATGTAAACCCATTATAACTCTTCATACGCGATTACATACTTCCACTATCCTCTCGTCGCTCGTCTGTATATACTTCGTGACGCCTGATATAATATAGTTCTCTGTTGATCAGATTCAGTATTTGTGTTCATTTCAATATCGGCAGTCAGGCTGCAGCTTCATCTACACAGTTCGCATTCGTTTAAATCCAATCCACTCTGAATAATTAAAACTTCGCCTATCATCGAGAAAGTTTTCATTCAGCTCTTGATTAGCATTTTAATATTAGATTTAAATGACAAAAGTTCCATTGTTTGTTAAAATACCACAGTTGGTAATTATATACAAACAAGTCGCCCGCCTGATGGTAAGCGTCACGCCAGCTCATTACAGTTGCAGTGTCACCGTTCTCGTCCTGCTTGTGTCTTGACACTGCACTGCACTCGTCACTCCAAGTCGTTAGTTATTATGTTCCTTCTGAGTCTGAGCCGCCCTTTCCGGACACATTTTCACTTGCTACAGTGGCTCACGGCTACGCACAGTTAATGTTATCACAGTACTGCTCTGAGGCAGGACATCTAACACTGCGGCATACTCCAACAAGAAGGACTCTCACTAGTACTACTGCGGCTACTACATTATATATTACATATTTATTATCCCAGAAGGTAGGTATCGGCCTGTTGTTTCTCATTTCTATCATACAGCGTTACAAATCTACTTCTTAAGACTCATAGTTATCGTAAAGCTCCTCTCATAAATTTCAAGGTTCTGAATTCAATCTTTAGAACTGACGAATATTGATTTTTACGGCAAATAATTTTTTTTTCCAATATTTTCACTGTGAGAGTAAACGGCAAACGGGCAACCTATTATATGTAACTTTAATGTGTACACACTGGAAATACGCGAATATTTGTTTACCTAGCTGACCCCTGGAATGGACGATATATTCCAAATTATTGTGATGTAATAGGACCCCGGGGGGGACATACCCCCCCGGGGTATGCTAGGCTAGAATTGCACACCTGATTATCTTCCTGTTGGAGTCGTAAGAATTGGCGAAAGGAAAAATACCAGAGATAGGAAGGTACCCTACCTTACAGTGCGGTCCCCAAGACGCCTACCAAGGAGTTAAGGGAAATCCCGTATGCGAGGCCTTTGTTCAACAGTAGACGTTATAGCTGTTGATATAAGTATAATAATTTATTTTTGAAATGATAGAACAAGGTATCTAATTATATTATAATATATTATACTATTATAAAATGGACGCAAAGAACAAAAAATTTAAAAGTAAATCCAACTTACATTTCACACATCTGGGCTAGTTTTTACAAAACTTTGCTCCGACATATGTCAGCCTGACACTGCTGAAAACTGAAAATATGCTCAAAAACGCTAAAAACGCGCGCAAACATTACAGCTTTTTCCCCTTGTCCAGGCAGCAAGGACATTCGTTTTTTGCCTGACTGAATAATTTATGTCGTTTGTTCGCTCGCTGCTTTTTGCTCAACACATGACATTTTGAAGCTCGAGTGCGCTGTACAATTTTCATGGAAACAGCCATGTGACATGTGAAAGTGCCTCATGTATTCAAAGTAGGAATATTTACTATTCAATGAGCGTCTCTTAGGGTATTTTGCGTGCGATGTTGATGTCCCAACGTGTGGAATGCTGCAATGCATGGTTTGTATGATTGTGTTATAGTCTATCTCAGATATTCTTGATGAAATTAAACTCATATATTCATTGAAATCGTATCATGACTTCTTATAAACGCTAGTAGAGAGTCTTAGATTACAGATGACGGCAATACATGTTATAAGGCTTTCTACGTGTGTGTTTGTGAGCGTTTACCATTCTGTGTCTCAATGGCTATCAATTATGATGCAGTTATTTATTTCCAAAGAAGTCATTAAGAGCGGTGATTAATTATAAAATCAGATCTACCGTTTCACGAAATTCAGTTTTAAGCCTTTGAAAATTTTAAAATGATCAGATATAAAAACAAATTAAGCCTTGGATTGCCTGACATTGGTAACACGGTATTTAGGTAGAAATGTATAATATTCTCCAAACTACAAGATATCGAATGATCAGACTTTTGTCAAACTCAAACCACCAAATTTGTCAAACACATATTACACGCATTTATTATACCCTACTTTCGCCATCAGGGGTTGAATAAGACCAAACATGTTTTGCAGATTAAATAAAAATTCGTTCATGTGTCACCTGCAACAAAACTATTCTGGTCTCTAAAAGGACTCACTCTTTAGATACTCAAGCAAGGTAGGTACTTGTTTTGATCGGGGGGCGATGAGCAACTGGAATTTACTAAAAAAAAATATTATCAGTGGATATTATCACTTTCCTCCATTCCAGAAGTTATTGGGATCCCAAAGATCAGCAATGGTTTAGCAAAAAAGAACCTTTTTGATGAACTAACGGTCCATCTCACTTCTGAGCCATGTATTAAATGTTGATACTTTTCTACGCGGCTAACTCTTAAATAGGCAGAGGAGGCAAGATATACCTTATACATAACAAACCCTGAGCCTCTCAATTTTTTTACAACAGAGACTTCGCTCGTTAATGACATTATTTACAAACAATCAAAATTAATCATAGTAACCACAGAAAAGAGAAAGCAATGATATCCCTATGATAGTAACATACAGCATTGCGCAAATAATTTGTCATTATAATTGCACCTGTAAGCGTGAATGACGATCGCGCAGGGATGCGATTGCATAAATAACGAGCGGAGCCGTGAATATGGAACAAAACCACGCGGGGATGAACTGATTTATCAAACTTTTATGGAATTTAAATCATGTACGCAATGAAGTGAATCGAGTTCACATCTATTGTATAGAACGAACTGTCATCGAATTTAGTGCTTGTGCAGACATGATATGATTATTATTACCTAACAAAATATGTCCTGTACTTAATTATTTATGCCAAAATAAATACAAGACAATAAGGCCCGAGAGGGTATTGTGTAATTAGAATGGTAGTGAAAATGAATTTCATTTTGAAAATTGAACTTTACAATGGGCTTCGTTTACATTTAAAGATCGTTATTATATTGTATAAGGAACGAAAGCTTTAACGTAAGACCCAAACGCATATAAAACAAGGCTAAACAATCACGCCAGTATTTGGACATCGAATGTCTCGAGTATCCTACAAATATGCCGTCAAAGCAAAATGCTCCAGAAACGAAGAAGAGTCATATTCTGTAGTAAATAAACTTGTATAGTATCATAAAACAGACGTTTCATTGTAACGAGTCATCAGTGAAAACGACCTGCGCGACTCGTGACCTACTTTAATACAAACCATATTTTCTGTGAATCATGGAAGAAATAATCCGGAATCACATCATATCGTTTAAATTTTATGTTTCTGCGCTGTAGGAGCGTGTCGTGGCAGTTGTGCGAAAATGCATTTGGAATAGAGAAACAACCGCACAAATTGCATTTTGTGGCATAAACAAATTGGTATACCTATATGGTTAATTTTGATGAATTTGAGACAGGGCTTGTACTCCCCTGTGGATTAATTAAAGAGTTTTGTTCTGGAATCTTGTCGCTTTAAGATACATTATTATATCAACGTTAGAACGTATGTCATAGTTATTTGGCTAAGGTAGTTGAGAAGAGTAGCTTTTTGAGAGGTTTAGCAAACAAGAGCCGGGTGTCATCACCGGGCGGACTGACGTTGAGCCAGTAATACTTACTATGTTAGCCTGAACAAAATTTTCAACCACATCATTATTTACCATCAGGTAAGATAGTGGTCAATGGCTAAACTAGCAGGAATAATAATAAAAAAAAAATTCACCGTCTCTAGGGAATTTTTTTTCAGAGCATGACGTTTCCTATAGATTATTCTGTTCAAGCTGGCAAAGCTAGCATGAACAGCAAATCAACATTCTTATATAACAACATGTATTTTAGAGTGGTAGGTAGATAGTCAAATAGTCCAGTAAGTGGTAGTTTTACGAATGCGGAGGGTTTATAAATGCAGCTGAATAATGAATGATCCCGCCATGAATATGTAAAGCGTGCTCTCACATCGAGTCGAGACGTAGTACCTCCGCGTAGTACACGTGTTCACCTCATGTTTCTGTATTTATGATGGTACCGCTCCAATGCACCAGTGGACAGTAGAGGTTTTGTCCTATTAGTACAACAAGGGAGATATATTATTGTTCATCTTGCTATATAAAATATGTCGCGGTGGAAACAGGTTAGGTAAAAATATGCAACAAAGTAGGCTCAATACTTTTAAACTAAAGTGTCAGATATGGAATACAAATTTAAGAAAAACTTTATAGTTATTGCTGATAGTCGAAGATTTTGAAGAAATGATGGCCGTGTGGAATAGTTATGGACTGGTGGGCCGTAGGTCCATGGTTTCCCCGCCGCCGGCTTGAGATTCACTACCAGTTTTGGGCCTGAAAATTTATATTTTTAAAGTTGTCTGTCGAACCCTTGACCGACAGACAGACAGCAGACTTTCATTATTAGGGTTCTGATTACGATTACTGAGATTTACTAACTGACTTCCTCTGAATGGATTTATTAAATTTGATTATGAACACTTAATTTAATCCCTTTACCTTTGAAGAAAATATAAAATAATTCAAGTGACTCTGGCAGCAGACAACTTACCTATATTCTTACACCAAACAATTGCTTACAAAACCGTGAGTATGGCCAGAACTGTACATTAGGGTGTACAACAAATCAAAGATTAAATCGATTCAGTATATTATTCACAAAATGCTTTACTCATTAGAAAGTTTACCACGTAAAAGGTGGGGGGTGACGACAAGGAGTGAAAAGTGGGCAGGCAGTAACGGTAATTAACGTCGCTAGAATTATTCATATTCAAACCTTTTTCACGACGCCGAGTATGCACATACTCAGAGATTTCACGAACCCTTATGGATTTTTAATGAGTTCCACGTAAAATATTTGAAATTCTTGAGTGCTCTAAAGTAATGAATAGATTCAGGCGTTGCTCTAAAGTAGGGACGTATTTTGGCAAGGTGCTGTAAAACGGGGTGGATGACCGACTCTCGTAGGAGGTACAATTAAATCGTGCCTTATCTGTTGTTCAGCTAATTTTATACTCCTCAACGTTAACTGGTAGATTATAATTAATATTAAAATTATGAACAGATTTATGTCTGGTAGCGTAAATAATAACGTGAGTTGATAAACTTTTAACCAAAACATATCATAAGTTTTTAAGTGATATCAAATCACTTTTGAATGATTTTGCTTCGTTTTCAAAGGATATGTGAAGAGTGTATTTTTTCGTCTAGTTGTAAGTTTCGGTTATACTTTGTGCATGTTTGTGTGCTTGTTGCCACTTTTTGTAGTAACAACTGAGCAGATTCTAGTTAGATGTGTAACTAAGACTAAAAAGGTTCCACAATGACGCACTGGAGATCAACAGGACGTATTTTTTATCATGATTTACATACACTTAAATAAATCAGTCGCGGAACTACCAATTCTACTTCGATGATATCGCAGACAGAAGCATAACAAAATTCTATATAGAAATAAAATAAAATGCTACATTTGATTCAGAACAATTCAGAACACCCTCCCACAATTATAATGATCACTCCTCTTTTTATGTAACGAAAATTCCAAGTATTCGTATCTCGATAATAATCACATCGTCACAATTTACACATTCAAGTGAGAACACTGGACGTGAATAATAATCATTTTTAATATAACCTACGAGCAGAAGTTCCTCTCTGGAACTGATGATTGCGAGTCTCATTAAAACTTCCTACGCCATGTTACATATCAATATCTTTATTGAACTAAAGGCAGACACACACGACGGACAAATTTGTTGTGTTCAAAAAGATAATGTTTTCGTATTAAATTAACTGTTTAATGTTCAATTTACGTTCTTTTTGTCCCGAGCAACGATTCAAACATCAGTGAGCGAAGTCATGAGTTTTTTAAAGGTTTATGAATGCCGAGCTTGATATGGTTCTCCGATTCACCCTTCATAGAACGATATGCTTCATCGAAGCCACGCTTTACCGATGGTCGCTTTAGCGAAAAAATTATTCGTCGAACGAACGGTTCACCGAAAACACTCCTTGACGACGGTTTGTTTTACGAAAGAATCCTTCTCCATTCAAAGGTTCGCCGAAAACACTGCTTGCCGACAGATCATTCGACGAAAGAATCTTTCTTCATTTAAAGTTTCGCCGAAAATACTCTTTGTCGATGGTTTGTAATACCAAAGAATTTCTTGCTGATTAAATTTTTGCCCTACCTCTTCTTCGTTGACGTTCAGTGAACGATTTATTTGACATAACAGAGTAGTAGTATCAAAATTACAGCTGACATAGTGACACATGCCACACAAAGTATATTACACTACTCTAGACACGAAAGATGATCGTTAGTTTCCATCCATGTGCGTGGCTTCGATGAAGCATATCGTTCTATGAAGGGTGAATCGGAGAACCATATCAAGCCTAGAATGCCAGTTTCTATATTCTACTATAATTATTAAATACCTGCACAGTTGTGGATGTATGTGCTACCTTTAAAATCCTTACATCATCCTGAGTAACACTGAATATATACATATTAATTTTGTTAGCCTTTTTTTAAATAAAATTATTTGTATACATTTGCCGGCCATATACCGTTACACAGTAGTCCTTAAGTAACTCGCAAATACAATAAAATGTGGAATGACTACATTACATGCGTAATTAATTATTTACCAGAGATTCATATTATAAGATAATTTAATCATTTACATAAATATTAAACTACTTATAGTTTTATGCAGCGTAATGTGTGACGTTGTTCATATACAAAATTACTTTACGAGGGGAAAAAATATAATCATGTGCGGCATTGTAATGTAATCCGCAGAGCATGCGTTATCGCAGTAACAAAAATATTACAAAAGTTGTTCATAGTTAATGACATTCAATATTATTTTCCATGTAAGAATTGAACATCATATTTTCTTTCGTAAAGGTTTCAAAAACCATTCGATCGTGCTTACCAACTCTCAACGAATCGCTAAATATGAATCCTAACTCGATCGATTCTCATAAATACGCAACGATCATTCATTCCGGTTTCAGAACAAGAACTTTCGAAGATCCACACATACTCGTCACACAACTTTAGACTCTACCGTCTTTGATTTAAAGTTTACTTAGAGCTTCCTTGTAAGTTTCCGGAGCTTCATTTTGGGTTCCGTAAGCGGGCACCAACTTTTCACTACCGACAATGGAGATTTGAACTTTGTGTTCCTTGATTTAGGGACAGTTTAAGTACGATTTTTAGAAGGTTTGGTTCTGTAACGAACGTCTCATACATAATGTATGGACGTCTATTGCTCGGATCGGCGGTGGCGCATTTTCAACGGAATGAGTCTCAAATCTTAGGTGGTCAAATTTATTAAAGTACCATTTTAGGTGATGCCATTCACGTGCTTCGATGCATTGTCACCTTAAGGGGGAAGTTTCAAAATGTAACAAGCATAACTGAGGTAGCTTAAAGTTTGCAGGCACTATTTTAGTGCGCTTGCCTGAAACAGTTCGGGTCGTTCTCAAACATTTTATTTAAAGCACGGAAATTTGGTGAGAAATTTACAACCTGAAGCTTTTGAGTTGGTGTAGTGGTTCAGTAAGGTACTGTTTGCGCCGTTTAGTTCACATCAAATATTTGTATGACTTAGCTATCTACTACGCAAGTATGAGCAATGATCTTCCGAAATATCACGTCGTATACGTTAATCAAATTAAATAATCGTTAAATTTAAACTTCAGTATTTCTTTGTCTTATCGTGCAAAGTATTCCTGATAGTAGGGCAATATTCAATTTTTTTTTAAAGTTATTTCTTATGTAATATCAATTGATTTTCTTTGCTATAATATATATGTTTATAATCTAATTAATCAAATTGTTATAGAAATTAAACTTTTATATTCAGAGTTTTTCATAGGTTCTCAAATGGAAGCCGTAACAACAAAAGACAATTATGAATGATAACGGTCGGGTCCTTGTCGTGGCCTCTCTGTGGGGGATCGTAATGAAACCGTTTAATTAAACTGACCGAAAGTTAACAACAGATGCTCCGAGCTTCATAACGTTGCGCTACAATATATCGAAACAGATTTATTTTATTTTACCCTTGTAACAGTCTGTCGGTAGCTAGAGCAAAAAAGGTTTGACCACGAACAAACGACACGTCGATTTTGTAAAAGAAGGGTCATCTACAAAATCTAAATCCAAGCCTTACTCCATCATCGGTGCAGCTCCCGACTGGACTTTTTTGATGGACACGTATGAAAAGCACTACAAAATTCCTGAGGATGTTGGTGTTTCGTCTTCCAGACCAGACATATTTCCATACTCAAAAAATCTAAAACGCATAGTACTTATAGAACTTACTGTGCCGTGGGAAACGAACATACCTAAAGACCACACAATAAAAACAAACAAATATTATGACCTAACAAATGAATTAACCAAAATCGGTTATGTGGTTAATTTATATGTTGTAGAAGTTGGAGCAAGGAGTATACCAGTGAAATCCCTATATAACCTACTTAAAGACCTTGGCCTGCCAAGAACAACCGTAACTTCCACCCTAGAACGTGCATCTAAGGCGGCATTAGTAGGATCTTACCAAATTTGGTTAGGTAGACGAGGAGGTTCGAGCGGGAAGGGGAGCATTTATATATCATAAAGAGGCCTCTTAACCCTGCTCCTAGGTTGCAAGCCCCAGGCCCCTCTAGCCTCTTCCTCTGCAACGCTATGGACCCGGCACCCGCACGGTAAATCCATGGAATGCTAAGTAATTCGTCTCTCTTTTCAAATTATTTTTCTAAATATAACCAACTAAATTAAACCAATTCATGATGAAAAATAGTTATTTCAGGTACTGACACGAACTCAAAACAAAGTAAATAAATGATTTGATTTGATTTGAAGAACAAAAACTTTCACGAGACGTACTTAAATTATTTCTATGTATGCAATGAAAGATTAAGAACAAAACCCATTAAATGCCACTGTCTGTGATTGGCTAGACGGCACACCAAATTTATCTCCTACGATCCGGAACTCTTGATAGGAGGACAATGTGTTTCCATAATAAACAACTTTGTCGCAGTAAACATTGTAACATTTTTCGAGGAATATGTAACATAAAAAGTTGTCACAGCGACAGGGTGCTAAAGTGTTAAAATATTGATGGAAGCAGGTGCGGCTGGTTGAAAGGGACGACGCAATAAAAACGTATTTGAACGCAGCCGCCCGTGTGGGCTGTGACGTTGGACTCAGATAGGGCGGGCGGGGAGTGAAGTGGGTGAAGATACCTAGTTAAGCTATTCTTAAAGGGGTAAAAAAGTTATCAGGTAAAACTTATTTAGTGGCTCATAAACTTTAATTATATTTTTTGTTTTATGTGAAGAAAAAATCAGCTAGAACTTTCGAGTGTGGTACGGGCTGTACGAATAAAGATTGAAGTTTAAAGGAAATAAAGTTCACCAAACGTGAGATTTGGAAACAGAATTCTTTTGAATTTAACAACGACAAATTTGTGTTTAAAAATAAAAAGTATTGAGTTCCGTTCATATGTAGTAGTAGTTGTAGCTATCGTCAACAATCACGTGTTTTTTTTTGACTTATTGACTTTATTATTTTAAATTAATAATGATATGGAGTTGTTTCTACACATTTTGCCAAAACATTTACAAAACTTCAACGCGTTCCAAATAGTTTTCGAATTTAATATCAAGGGTAACATTAATAAGTTAAATACATACTACAGGAATATATTATAAGTACACATTGCCTCAGTGCATTCCTATATTATCTTATAAACCATACATAAGCTGCGCTTGAAACGATCGGAAAACGCAAAAAGCGAAGTAACCACCGACCGTCTACGTCACTAGCCCTAGCACGAATAACTTGCGAGAACGTAAACGTTACGTTAACGTATCGAAATGTCACCATTTTGTATAAGATTTGATCAGCGCCCCTATAGTGCGTAAAAGGAACGAAATTTTGGCAGAATGAAAGGTTTTGACATTTAACGTGTCGAGATATTAACGAGAACGTTTCGTCACGTAAAAATTTTTGTATGAAATCGTGAGCACGAACATAATTCTCGAAGGCTGGCTATCGAGATTCTGTCAAAAACCTACGAATGTTTGTCATTGAGAAGTTTTCATTGAGATGGTTGACGTAACGTTTTGAATTTGTAATAAAAACGTCGAAATTTCATGTTTTTAATGTGTTTTTTCATTCATATTTCAACTATGAAAAGAGTTACAAACGTGGCAGCATGATTACAAGTTGAAATGTACCATTTCGTTCATCAGAAACAAAGTAAGTGTTAATTAATTTATGGCAAAGGCAAGGCAAGGGAAGTGATGCTAATGTACGATGGGCCCAAATCAGGACATTTTCTAAAACTCTGCATCAAACAGCCCATAAATTCCACCGTTCCAGCCCACATTTACACCAACTTCGCTCTTTAGATATGTCTCGCGGCGCTGCAATGTTGTTATGAAAGTCTTCATTGTGCATGGTCAAATCGAAAACAATAAAGCTCTCAGCAGATCGCCCATCATTTAGATCAACTAAGTCTGTCAACAAATGCACCAGAAGAAGGCAGCGATACTTTTTTTTTTTTTATGCCTGATAGTTTAGCTTTTGACCACTATCTCACCTGATGGTAAGTGATGATGTGGTCAAGGATGTTGTTCAGACTAACCTAGAGTTACTGGCTCTCAAGGACAGCTACCAGAACACACCGTTAGGTGCTTGGCGACAGATTTTCAACTTGAGGGTGGTAGCTAGCCAGGCGGACATTTGCAAAGTGCCCTACCACCATGCTGTAACGACTGCTATCCTAAGACAACAACCGGGACCGACGGCTTAACGTGCCCTCCGAAGCACGGAAGCGCTCAGTAGTAATGTCACCAACGGTCACCCATCCAAGTCATGACCGCGTCGGACGTTGCTTAACTTTGCTGATCGACTCAGAATGGCTAAGCAAACTTGGCTACGAGCGCTTCAAGAAATACCAACGGCTCGTCAGACTAACTACCTATACGAACTCTGAGGTGATGACCATGCTCAAGCCAACAGTCAAACCACTACGAAGAGAAGATTTTAATATGAAATGAAGCTGTGATATTGAACTTTAGGTTCTTAATAAAAGTAAACGAAGTGCATTTGTGCGTTTTATTTATTGGTATATCGAAAAGTTCTTGGCTTACGAATTTAAGGATTATACAATATCCTCTTGTTGGATGACGTGAAAGGCGACTAAGATAAGAATACGTGACGGCTCGCCACTATTCAGGTCGGTGTGAATGGGGTGTTGCTACGAATTGGGCGTACAACAGTGCTGATGAAATGGATCAGTGTGCGCTCCTAATGGTTGGCGCACACTGTTCCATCCGACACCATTCGCTTTAACCTTCAGTATTTTTCGTATGGTGGGTACTCCAAACTGCAACGCGCATATAACTATTCTACGCTTCGACTAGGAAGACGGTCGCTATATACAGTTATCTTAACACTAGCATCCGTGAGTAGGTCAATATAGGTACCACAACCTCGTCTACAAATTGCAACCATGCAATGTTTACCTACAGTGCTGTGTGATTAAAGATTAGCCAGTGAAATTACCTACAGACACATGTATAAAAGACTATTGGGTGGCGAACTCATAGTAGAAGCATTTTTCTTCCCCCTCTGATCGTGTTATGGGCCTGGGTTTACTTGATATCACGCTCTTTTTGCCACACTATTAGGTACTTAAAAATACAGAAAAGGAGATGGATAAAAAACAAAGCTACACCAACAGTAGTAATTACTTTATTTTTGGCAAAGTAATAACACACACAAAATTATAATCCAACCATAAGCTGACTCATACAAAATAAACACGTATAGGTCCTCAAATTATTATAATTTCAAAACAACACTATCAATCCGGTTGCAAGTCACAGCACTCCCGATTTTTTTGTAACGGTGCATTCATGGAATGCCAAGTGGTTTGTATTTGCGAAACTATTAGGTATATTACTATATACTCGCTCCAGTTTGTCACAGTATTCTTCTTTCCCAGAACAGACGGTAACAATACCGCGGGGGACCAAAATTCTATCGGAAATCTCCTTCAGTGAACATTTAGAACCAAGAGGGTACACTGCTTGAACTCAATAGCCTTTTTCTGCTAAAACACCATCAAATTTAGCGCAAGCTACTCTTCACGACGGCTGACGACCCTTCAGGGTTTCATGAGACTCCTTCCTCTGATTAAAGGTGTAGATTCTGATAGTAGTTGTTTGTAATTAATATATAGTAGGTAAATTATCAGTGGCACAGATTCTAGGCTTGAGAATTCCTGGCTCATAACTATTTATTTATCAAATTTTATATTAAATACCTATAAAGATGTTTTTTTACAGTTTAGTTTTCACCAAATAAAACGCCAAAATTGACAAATAGCAATCATAGAGGACTTTGTATAGGCTGGAAACGTAGAAAGAGTATAGTAATAGAAGCGCTATGAGCAAGGGCGTACCCAGGATTTCAGCTAGGAGGGGGCAGGGGGCTGCTTATACCTGTTTCGAAAAGATCGTCTGTCGGGTATATTGAAACAAAAAATCATGAAAATTGACTTTTATTCATTAATTTTGATGATGACACAAAACAAAATATTATACATAATTATACCATACATTATGTATAATATATATTATTATATTATGTATGTATATATTAATTTAACAGTAATCTTCTCGGATTTGCCGCAAATTTGTCTATGACAGTCTTTTCAATAAACTCACTGTTGTCTTTTAAATAATTGCGATGTACGCTCATCAGACATAAACCCGTAAGCCTTTCTTCACCCATGGTGCTTCTAAGCCACGTTTTAACTCTTCGCAGCGTACTGAAGGACCGTTCTACGGTCGCCGTGGTGCATGGAATAGTGCTTAAAATAATTAATGCCTTTCTGACAGCAGGGTAAAAAATGTTGGCTTCGTTGAACAGATCAATTACTTCTATGTCCCTTAATTGATCATCTGATAAAGCCTTCGTCACCCATAAATTATGCCAAAGGTTCAGTTCTCCGGTGAAGTCCAGGTTATAAAATTCTTGGAATGATTCTGCGTTTTTGTGTAGGTTTGTAATGCTGGTTTTTGTCATATACAAGGGATGTAGCCTGCTTAAAGCAAACGCCGGAGTATTTTCTTGGGAGAATCGAATATTCAGTGATGAAATGAGTGAATCAATGTATGGGATTATCAGGAAACGCCGCCAATATTCGTTATCATTGTCTGATGGCGGATTACTTCTATGTGTTTGCTTATGAGCAAGACGTGGAACCGAAATTTCTATGTTCAAATCCATTGCAACAGCTCGTGCTTTTTGAAGTATTTCATTACTTATTCTATCAGGAAACTCGCGGTCATTTCTGAGAATGTCCTTGATATTTTTGATGTGTTCCCCTACCGAGATCATGTCGATCGATTTAGCTTGCAGTGCGTTAACTACTGGTTCTAAAACTGCTGAATATTTGGCTATTGTTTGTAGAGTAACAATAAACACTGGTTTTGTAACGGCTGAATGCAACTGATATGCAGATTTTCTGGTGGCATAATTTCCTTCTACGGATAACTATTCTAGAGATTTCACAAGCTCTGAAAAATGTTGAGAAAACTTTCTGATTGATTTATATTTTTCTGACCATCTCGTCTCACATAATCGTGATAGGTTTGGAGCGTAGTTTCGACGTGTAGTCGATTCCCTGAAAAACGTTATAACATCATCCTTTACAGTGGCGACAGTATTTCTAATTTCTGGCACTGCGTTCGCATCATTCACAACAAGGTTGAGTTTGTGACTTGAGCAATAAAAATATAAAGCACGAGGATATTTTTTTCTCAAAATGGCTTGTACGCCACCCTCTTTCCCTGCCATTGTAGAACAGCCATCGAATCCAAAACCTACGCAATCTTCGGTTGAGAGGTTAGAACTAATTAAGAAATTGTCAATTGCTTCGGCAATTGCGGAAGCATTTTGTGCTTTTAGTTCAACGAACCCTACAAATTCTTCTCTGATTTTCCTTTTGCTTTCGTCGTAGAACCGCACGCCTATTGACAGCTGTTCTTTCCCAGATACGTCTGCTGTTTCATCAGCTAAGACTGCGTAAGCCATGGTCTTCTGAACCTCACTAATTATATTCTCCTTAATAACTTCGCCACATAAATTTATCAATTCGTTTTGTATTTTTGGTGATGTGTAAACTGCATTGCGACGGCACTTTTCCAGGTGACTCTTTAATTTGTCGTCCCCTGAATTGATTCTCAACTTCAATAAATCTAATAAAACACCCTCATCTGCTTGTTTGCCCCTAAGAGGCATATCATGTGTGCCGCAAAATACTATACAAGAAATAATTGATGACAATATTTGTCTGTTTTCATCGATTTCTTTTTGGTGTCCACTTTGCAGTTGGATGTCTACAGGAACATTTTCAAGAAAATTTTTTGCAGCATTTGTCGCCGTTTGGTGAAGGTTGGTCGTTGCATGCTTTCGGCAGTCTTCATGCATATTTTTGAACTTTATATATGGCCTGACCATAAACGATCCCAAAATTCCTCTCACAGTGCTAATGGGCGGAGGGAACAAAACACAATGCTTACAAAGAGCACCTTTTAGTCGCTTGGAATATACTAGCCATGGTGAATATTGATCCAACCAAGCATGGTTAAATTTTCTTTTTAAATGGCTTGCATCACTTTCAAAATCGTAATTTCTGGGCGGGATCCAAGGATTTTGTAACAACTCCCTCTTCTTTTCCGTCGATAGCTGGGTAGCCAACCCAACATAACGTCCCAGATCATTTTCATGACAGCCATCGTCCACTATAATTTCAGGATCGACGTTGACGTCATAAGTTTGTTGGGATGTCGATGGAGAAGAATAGTCGGCAACAGATATATTAACAGGTTCTACAGGAGAATTTGACGCTTGTCCAATGTTAGCATGCAATGATCTTGGCATTACATGAGTGGTTTTATCATGGTTGTCATTTTCATCGCTTCCACTGCTACTTTCCCGACCATTTTTTCTTTTTTCGCGTGTCCTCCCTAAAAAATGGATACACAAAAATACTCTTACAGTGTTTAGGCGGGTTGTTGTAAGACGAAAGTAAAGATCAAGTTTCACATTCTAATATATATGGTTTGAACGCCAAATAAACATAACTAGGTAATTTGAAATAATACACTTGTTGTGACGTTAGAGAAAAGGAACTTTGTTGTCGGTATGGACTTATTAATAAATCCAAGATATTGCAAGGATCTTTCTTTTATGTTTTTTTTTTACTTTTTAACCACAAAATATTCACAAATGTTATCTTAGCTATTATAACAAAACCACGTCTTGTAATTAATAAATTTAAATATTGTAAGTAATGCTTAAGATATACACTTACAAGAGAGAATTAAATCAAATAATCATATTAGGTACCTACTTAAGTGTTTTGTTTTGACTCACCTCTTTCAAAGAATTTCCTGATATCCATTTGACGGAGTAATATTTCCAGTTGTTGCACAGTAAACGTAAATCTCGTGTCGCCGCAACGAAACTATAAGACACTATGTCGTATGAAATATTCGCTCGTATTACACTCCGAACTGAATTGTATTCGAACTAAATTGACGTGCTCTGCCTCACGCTTCCGCTTATATATTGAAATATTCTTGCTCCCGAAATATGTAGAAAATACTCGACTCTATTTCCATCCTTGTCTTATACTTGCTATCACTGTCTTTTCTTTCCAGAATAGTCCATGCTAGAACGTTCTTCGTGGTATTGCTATTCAATACAAGATGTCGCTATTGACCGTAAAAATTGATCCTATTTCTTTTTACTGGAAAAAGTACTGCCGTCCGAAACTAGATGGCGCTAGATGTTGTTTTCTCCCAATTATATTCGGCTTTAATCCTAGATGGCTCTCTGATTATCTCTGTGGAACCGGAAACTACGAGATGCGACGGTTTTGCGGGAGATTTAAATTATGTTGCATCGCTAACAGTATACTAGAATTACTAGAGTCTGTCTAGTGAGCCGCGGTACAGATAAAACCGCAGCAAAAATCTTTTAGTTGTAAACACTGAATATACTATGAAATTTGAATTTGATACTTTCACTATTTTATTTTATAAACACTAAGAATCTCAAACTAAATCTGTACAGATATATACTACTTAAAATAATATGCAACATATTGAATATTATTTTATTTTAGCATTGAAAACAAATTAATATAATAAATAAAACCAAACTTGCATCAAAACGTTACTTAGTTTTTATTTATTCTGTCGCGTAATCAAAATCAGATTCCAGAAATTGAATTCTCGACTATGAATCGTTACTGTCACTTTCATTATCACTAAAAATTTATAAAAACGAAATAAAGAAATAAATAAAGTGTATCAAAACTTGATCAAAACATTTTGCGTTTCGTTTGACGGCGGCTGAAAGTCACTATATAAAATATTCTAATAAATACGTTGCGGCACGACCGACACGACTCACTATACATAGACTCTATATCGAATATTGTAGATATTTAACTATAGAAAAAAAAATCTGGCTGAAAAGATATTTTGTTTCCAACACTTCATTTTGCGCAGAGTAGGTAATACGTTTTTAATTTCTATTTGCCAAAAAAAAATTACATTTATTTAATCTTCTAGGGGGGGCAGCTGTAAGTAATTTGTAAGTATCTAAATCTATCATTGTAAGTAATCTAAACAACGGTTTAAATGTATTTTTAATGCTACAGTAAACTTGGACTGGAACAATAAAAATGGTTTAAAAATAAAAATAAATTTAAATCCGTTATTTTCCGTAGGATAAGCTAAGTATAAACTTGTCGAATATATTATCGGCTGTAGTTTTCGTGAGATAAATAAATAAATTAGTATTTTTATGGGAACACTACTTTCTGGGTAATAGTTTACTAAATAGTTTCTGACTCGATGAAAACCCTAATAATTAATGAAGATGCATTTGGCATATTGGCATAAATTGAAATTTAATTGATTTCGCGATGGATATAAGATTGTTCTTTGCAAAAAACGCAAGGTTTCAGAGCAAATGGACCACGAAGAACCTCACTGCTCAAAACAGGTGGAAGCACAAAATACAATCACTACTCCTAGTTCCATGGCAACAGGTTGGTCAACTGGTAATGTTAGCTATGGGAAAATGTAATTATATTTAAGAATAAATTGTTCAATTTTCTTATATTGAAGAGTTACTATAACATTAAATGAATATTTGAATGATAAAATTTAAACTTGACTGATGCTATGTTGTATGGTTATTGACATTATCTAATTAATTGATATTTTCTATGTAAATTTGACATCATAAAGCTGAAAACAATATAATATAATGTATATAATGACTTCGTAAATTTACAAAGGATTTAGAAACTGGAGAAATGCCTCTGAATCTAAAATTGGTTTTCCAAAACATGAAAAATCAATTCGTCTTATTTGAGCTATGACGATGTGGCCGGAGAAATCACAAAGAATATTAGCTGTGTTGAAACGCCAAATCAAAAATTATTACAAAAATGTAGGTATTACATGAAAATATTGGGGTCACGTGTAAGCCAAGACTATCTTCTCTAGTCGGTTTATAAGAGAAAAGAATGGCAACATTCACATAGATTAAGTAGGGTAGGGTAGGGAAACCGGTCCACCGGCCGGCACCTATCCATCGGCCATTCCTGATCCTCTTGCAGTATTATTTAGATATTAGCTACTTACTATTGCAATATGCTTTGATTGAATCGCCTGATACCCTAAAACATTATTCGGTTGGGTTACTATAACAAACGATTTTTAAAGAATTGTTTAATTTCACGTTGGCAGATGAGAAAGAGTTACGCACGCAAATACAAAAAAAAAATAGTAACTCGCCTCTCGTTCAACCGTAAGTTTTTTACTGTTATACTAAGTAAATGTTGATTGTTGAGATGTTGAGTGTCGGTAGTGGGGTCTCTATCAAACCCGAGCCTGACATCACCCAACTGCTCCCCGACGGTTGGGTATGCCTAAAAGCATTTACCCCATGACAAAAAAAAAAGTATAAGATAAATATGATTGTACAGTTTCACTTAGACTTATAATTTATATGTTTCTATAAATAAGGAAGCACTTGACTTTCTATTAAATACGTAAACTACATTATATAGGGTACATATATCAATAAACAGCGCAGGGCTCAATCTGTATAATTTTTTCTAGCGTCTTAAGGTTGAATGTGCCACTAAATGGCCTAAAACTGAGTATTCTACCCTAGTCACCTTGCATCTGTTGGGAGCCAGGGACCACTGGCTCCCAACAGATAAAGGGGTAGGTATACGCGAAAAGGATAAACAATATTGACATCTGTCTCGCTTATTATTACTGCGGTTATGGTATGTGCATCCTTCTCTAATAATTAGTACAATTCATTACGCCGATTCTATTATTTCTACTGCTGAAAAAGAATTCAAACCTCTTTTGGAATGAATCATTAGCTCTTAGAAAGAAGGTACAATTAATTTGATTTACGCCGGATGACGTCACTTTCGTAATCCTATCGAGTTCACGTTAGCCAAGAAACGATGCGTTGTGCTGTCAACCATCGGCTCCTGCGTAAACGTACTGTAAACTCGATACGTTTACGTTACGGACTATCGAAATGTTCGTGCTTGGGCTACTGCCGTTAGATGCCGTTACCGCCGTCACAGCCGCCGCGCCGTTTGTTCGCTTATGCGAATATATATATATTTGTGAAAAATTTATACCCTTCACATTTTTAATAAGTTAAGTTATATCAAAGTACGTTTATTAAACGTTGATTGTATTAGTAGAACTAGCTCGCGAATCTTTAGGAGTTAAAACTTCAGGCTTCACCAAAAAGTAAAGCACCTTTATTATAGTCATCACTTTAACTTTGCTTTTGAAGTTTTCGTAGCGAAGCTAGTCTAGTCGTTCTTAATCGATCTACTGAGGTAACTAACGTCCGCTATAGTCATTAATTGCATACAATTCTACATCACAACAAACTCAATAAGCTTAACACGTATCAGACTAAATAGGACGTGTTCGATTCCTAACAGTCCCACCGATCCTTCCTGTCAGTCCCTCCAAGTCATGTTAGGAGCTATGACGTGACGGAGGCTCGAAGAGGAGCTCCCGATTCGGGCACCCTCAGAATTACCGACCCCAATCTCCGTAACACGCGACGCTTGCGTTGAATAAATAAGTAGAGAATAGACCATGCCGAGGCAATTTCAAACTTTCATACGGCTATTATCTAAATAAATTTCAGTATTTCACTATTTGGATTAGGTTGAAAAGAAATTAAGAAATAAAACATAAAGCCACTTGCTTGTAAAAGATACAAATCACATATTAATTTATTTTTTGTTGGCTATATATTGCAATATGCTGGCAAGCAAGTGGCTTTATGTTTTATTTCTTAATTTCTTTTCAACCTAATCCAAATAGTGAAATACTGAAATTTATTTAGATAATAGCCGTATGAAAGTTTGAAAGTCAAACATTCCTTGGTATGTTTTTGATGAAAAAATAAAGTAAAACTGCAACGTCTTTCGTATCAATCAGCTGGCAGCTTGTTGTAACTAGACTGATAGGTTTAGGTTAGCACACGTGGGACAAGAACAATACTTTGATACAGGTAATGCTTATGCAAAAACTTTTATAAATAGGTGTATTGGAAATGTATTATCACTACCAATCAAGTATAAGTGCAACGTACAGGTAAAAGTTGCAATAAAAATGTTGTATGTATACACAGGTGACTAAGGGCTCTTGTAGTGTGTGGCCGACGAAGGATTCCTTCACGGATTGGTGTGAGACTGAGTGTGGCGCGAGGGTCGTTTAAGGGGTGGGCTTTAGAGTTGTGTCCTTGCAAACCTAACTTCTCTGCCAACTCTAATAAATGAATGAATATGGTGATGTGATACTTATATGAACATATTCCATACAATCATACAATGAAGTATTGTTTCAATTTGAGGCAAGTCTTGTCTCGCGACATATAGGTCTGTCAATGTAATCGGTTCAATGAGTTTGCTCCTTGATAAATAGGTCTTGGATCTGACAGATACGGTCACATAGATTCTTTAATCCATGCATAAGACAGGTCTTACTACCTAAATATTACTTTGATTAACGTTCTGGCTCACTGAAAACATAGGTATATTGGTAACATGTAGTTCAGACCCCATCGGAAGTGCGGGGCGTCCCTAAGTCCCACGTTGGCGGCACTTTATCATCACACGGACCACCGATCTCAATTTGTTTCTCTTTCCAATCTGGATCTGCTGTTATGACTCCATCTTGTATGCAATAGCACTATATCAGTACTCTATCTCCTCCACAGTCAATGTTTAATGCGCATTTGTGCGGGTATACCTGTATCAAGTATTCTTCTTTTCCCATTCTTTTTTTCATTTCTTAGTGCTTTTAACCTATAAGTCTAGTTATAACAAGACGTTCTAACAAGAGTCAAATCAAATCAAATCATTTATTGCATATTATGTAGGTATCTTAATAACTATTTACATAACACTACATAATGACCCAAGTTTGGGTATGGCAACTTAGTGTGGAGCGGCCCGATATTTTTTTTTTTAAATAATATTTTTCACATAAGTATTGTTCTATCGTATAATAAAATTTTTCTATCAATAAGTTTTTTAGTTTTTTAGTAAGGTCTTGTTCATTTTCGTCAGTCTTTAATTCGTCCGGTAATTTATTAAATATATTTATGGCCATAGCATGGGGACCACTACTTTGCATTAATAATCTGCACTTAAGTATTTCTAGTTTATGTTTAAACCTGTGCGGGTAATTGCGTGGTTTGTCTGAAAGTTTTTTGAAATATTCTGGGTATTTTTTAACGAAATTAAAAGTTTCTTAGATATAGATGGATGCAACAGTTAGGATTTTATATTTTATGAAGTATGGTTTATGAAATTCTATTTTTGTGATGTCTGAAGCTCTGATATTTGCGAGAATGCGGTTTTTTTTCTGTGCGAAATAGAGTTCATCTACATTTACACTGATACCCCAAAGTGTGATACGTAGCGGAGCCATGAGTATGTGTAAACTAATCATAGTACGCTGATATAGCTGTATTGAGGTCAGTGGCCCGTCGTACTTCCCTAAGGGCGTAAAAGAAACTTGATAATTTGGATTGTATTTTTTGAATATGATTTTTCCAATTTAATTGAGAGTTTAGTTCTAGGCCTAATAATGTTTCCGCGTCAATACATTGTAATTTATTATAATTAAAGGAAAAAATTATGTCAAGAGCGCATTTTTGGTGGGGTCTAAATTGTATGAGTTATGTTTTTTCGAAATTTAAGTCAAGATTATGGTCAGTCATCCAATTGATTGTATTATTAAACATGTCAGTGAGATTATTAGTGAGGTTATCATTATTTTTGCAAGACGTCAAAAGAGATATGTCGTCCGCGGAAAGTACACAAGACTCTAGTTATAGCTGCTATGCAAGACGTCTTAATGTGGGTGTAAATGCTTAGGAAATACAGTAAAACAATATCACTACAAAGTATAAAACAAAGTCGCTTCCCGCTGTCTTTCTGTCTCTATGTAAGCTTAGATCTTAAATACTACGCAACAGATTTTGATGCGGTTTTTTATTAGATAGAGTTATTCAAAAGGAATGTATATGTGTCTAATACATGCATAATATAGTAGATAAACACTGATAACTTTAGAGGTTTCTAATGTCATTTCGTAAAAAACACTTTTTTTGCGCTTATATTGCAAACGCTGGCTGATCACTACAACATAGAAAAAAAAATATACTACTTATTAATTGTACACCTTAAAAAGGTCTACAAAAAATCAACAATGGTAAAGGTCTATCTATTAGGGATAACCCTCAATACCCATTTTTTATCCTTTGCTTTTTATGATGAGTAATTGCTTATTTACGAAGTCGATTATCGATTTTAAGCAATATAGCATAATCCTTATGCAATTAGGTACCTTAATATATTTTCCATTTAATATAGATCAATATGGCCCTTAACAGCATTAGATTTTAGCGTTGAGAGTTTTTTGCTTCTATGTTTTTCGCTTTTTGAGAGTAACCTCTAAAGAAAACATGTTTGTGTTGTCTAATGGCAAAAAATCTGTGAACGTATAAAGACATTCTGTAGTATATGTAGTATCAGCATTTCACCTGTGCGAAGCCGGGGCGGACCGTGCTAGTTATGTATAATGAGCAGCAGTAGTTGCAACTACACTCAAAAATACGTAGGTGTGCGCATTATTATTTACCTGCTGATGGTACGTAAATAAAATATCTCTCGCCATTACCAGATACCATTAAATGGCAATCATTAAGCTTTAAGTTCGATGTATCAAATATGTTTTAACAGGATGTCACCCTAACATCAAATGATGAGATTTTTCCTGCCTGCCGTATCCAACTTAATCGATTGTAATAACAATAAAATGATTAAAAAAATATAACAATAAAATTAATCGGCATCTGTGCATTCACATTCTATAGTTAAGTTACGTGAGGTACAATGCTATTTGTGTTAGCAAAATAAAAAATCGCTGACAGAAATCTGAAGGACTTTTTCTGAATGTCGTCGATTGCCCTGACGACGAGTTACCTGTAGCGAAATATGCTCCTTTTCGCACAGTTATGTTTAAATGAACTTGAAGCAGATTGACAACAATGCGCAATGAGATTGTTGTGTTTTATTTTTAAAAACAAAGCAGGGAGTTTTTTTCAATTGCAGTTAAAGATATGAATCAAATAAATGTCACTCTTTATTGTCTGTATATTGAAGTTCATGGTGTTTTTTTTCTATATTAAAATCCTGCCCGTGCTTTTAATTCAGTTTATAAAAAAATAACGTTAAAAGCCCTATCGCGTGCGGAGCAAAAATAACATATACAAATTATTGGGGTACAACATTTTTTGTTCTGGACGGGAATCGAACCCACGTCCTCCAATTTCGCGCTTAAAGTAATATAATTGGAGCATGAATAAGAGTAAGGTTCCGGTGGCCGAGTGGAACAGGCATCCGGGGCAAAATCGGAGGATGCGGGTTCGAAACAAAATAAAAAGTACTCCAATAATTTGTAAACTGAACCTTTTACCCTAAAAAGACTATTGTGCTGCCTTAATTATTCTAATCTTGGGTTGAATATAAGGCATAAATACTTTGTGATCCCTTGCCTACGGTTTAGGCTAACAATATTGTAGCCTTGATTGGAATAATTAATTTTCCATAGATTTTTTTTTTTTTTTTTTATATAGCTGATAGGCTAACCTTTGACCACTATCTCACCTGATGGTAAGTGATGATGTGGTCGAAGATGTTGTTCAGGCTAGCCTATAATTACTGGCTCTCAAGGACAGCTGCCGGAACACACCGTTAGGTGCTTGGCGACAGATTTTCAACTTGAGGGTGGTAGCCAGCCAGGTGGGCATTCGCAAAGTGCCCTACCACCATGCTGTAACGACTGCCGTCCTAGGACAACAACCGGGACCGACGGCTTAACGTGCCCTCCGAAATGTGTATATCTCCAGCTTACTCAATTGAAATTTCTTAATTCTGAATATGCCAATATTTAGAGCAGATTTAGTGCAATTATGAATACCAACTCAAAATTTAGGTGCCAAATAAACTTCGATGCTACACGTGATTATAAGTGTGTTAGCTGGCGTTATGGTCTCCAGCTGACACATGCTGTATATACGAAACGGCTAAAGGTGTGATTATATACTATAGCCAGGGATTTAGCGCATAATTTGTGCCAGTAGCACAAAAAAATTGAAACACCTTACTTGAAAACTGTAGTAGTAATGACCCGATTACAACGTGTAAGCTGGGGACCACGTGTCTACAGCTGCTCATCTGTATCTTCTGAACGAATGGGCCTACGACTTTGTTTAATATGTCAAAATTTAGCGCCAAATTTGTGCCATCGGCACTAAAATTTTCAAGTCTGTGGCTATTAAGGTTTTGGAGCTACAAGCTCAAATAAACGTGTAAGCTGGAGACACATGTCCCCAGCCAGCACATGCTGTACAGCTCAAACGGGAAAGGCTAGACTACTGTTTAATATCTTAAAATGTTGGGTAGAATTTGTGCCATCGGCACCAAAATTTTCAAAACAATGGGCCTCATAGTTTTTCCGTAACAAGCAAAAACATTTCTTCCCGCCTAAATATTTAAATATTTCGTTAAAAATGTTACTGTACGCGGCGTTGCCGTCCCGTTCGCTGTAACTGCAATCTGTTTTGAACCTTATTTCTATAGCGTTTGAACTTACTTTTTGCTTTCACGTTAAGGATATGTGGAAGAAGTTACAAAGAAACAGTAAATGTATAGACTAGGAGAAGGTGTTGTGTAGTTTGACAACCATATAATGCCAATATTTACAAGATATGTTGGTAGGTATTTTTTCTCTCAGAATGTTGACGTATTTACTAGATCTTTATTACATCCTCTTTGTTTGACCAAGATATTGCTTTCTAATCTAATCCTACACTACATCTATCAGTGATAACTGGTTACGAATATACTGTAATTATAAAATTTAATTTGAAAAAAAAAAGAAAATTGGTAAAAAGATAATTGTTCGTAATTCTGTTATGGAAAACCAACCAACATTAAGTGATATATACAAGTTCTTAGTTTGTTGGCAAACGTCCAAATTGGTATAGCATTTACAAATCATGATGTAGAAAGACCGGGTTTTACCCGGATTATTTGTAAACCCCTACTGGACGCCTCCCGGACACCCTCTAGACTAGGACAAATCCGGGGAATCCCGGACGGATGGCAGCCCTACGTATGCCGCATGCCGTAACAGAACAGGTACTTACCAAACGACGGCGTTGCTATGGTAAATGTGTAAGGGAAGTAAATAATGTTGTTTAAAAAAAATCGTAGGTATTAATCCCGCACAAGACTATATTTTTTTCTCTCGTCATTTTGTTATTTATGAATACCTACTAACTGTGCCGAGCTAACTATAAACAACGCATGTGACATTTTTTGTGAAATTGAAATGTATACATATTCGGAATCTACGGAAGGAGATCTATTTGAATCAATTACCCAATTTTTTTTACCTAAAGTGCAATATATTCATATTTCTTCTAAGGAGAAACAACGCATTGCTCTATGCGTTAAACATTTCTAACAAAGATCCTAAGCATAAGCAGCGTAAGAGCAGATGTGATTTAATCTTTGGGATTATTCGATTCGTTTTCAAAGGCTGAATAAGCATAGGAACTTTATATCCATGTAGAATGTTTATGACTAGTATTCAATAGAAGAGTTGTTTTCGAATACTACAAATAAAAACGCAATGTTACATACTAATTTAGTATCAATTTAATCAAAACATCAAATCAATTAGTCATCCTAAGTATATCTAACGCAATTACAGCACATTCTGAATTATGATACATATTTATAATACAATCTAGTAGGATACCGATTGTGGCATCATGAGTGCTGCCGGACTAAGAGTAATCTTAATCCGAGTAATCTCATTTCGAATTTCAAGGTGGATCCACGGTGCAACGTTGATCGAAAGCAAAATGGTAAGTTCAGTTCTCTTTTATTTACTAATCAAGACCAGGGCACAGATTACCTACTAATAGATCTAACTCTGTCCTTTCAAAGAGAAAAAATACCTACAAATTTAATCGCTACCACTATCAGATCAGTAAACGCAAATACGTGTCTAATGCGCTAGACTTAGCGTTACTTTCGCTATGTACAGCCCGTGATGATAGCAGCATTCACCATTGACCATCATATGACTGATGCGCTTTCTTAGGGCTGACTTACTGAATCAAAAATAAAAGATTAATAAAGCAGCCGCAAGCAAGAGACGCGCGGACGTGCAGCAAATGTATGTATCGCTATATCATATATATTTTTTGTAATTAAGCCATAGAACATATATTTCTTCTAGTAAAACATTGGTCAAAATTTTAGGTGTCATGTTTTCTGTTGCCGCTTGCTAGTAAGTGTCTGTCACGTCGCTATAGTTACAACTTTCCGCTTTGATTTCTGGTCTGTGTGTGTGGAGTGTGTGGTTTCTAATGTGTGTGTGGAACACACTTTTTCTCGTTTGGTGGACAGACACAAAAAGCGGGTTAACAGGACAACAAAATACCGAATTTGTAAAGGAAATAAGAATCGCACTAACAGAAGAAGAGAATACCGATTTATCCAGTAAAACAGGAAACGAGTTAACAGAAGGACATAATATTGATTTATCAAGCTTAACAGGAGAATAAAAACTCCGTCTTACCGCCGGAAATAAGATACAGCAAATTAAATTATATAAACATAATACTGACCAAAATCCTAGCACTAGTAAAGGCTGCAATATATCTGGAAATCAGTTCGAAGAAGCAAAGAAAGAAGAAACGTTTCAAAATAGGCAATTTAAAAAAGATAAAAGCTTTCATTATAAGATCCATACAATATCATGACATGCAAACACAAATGCACTATTAAAATAATCGATGACATTTACAGGGACCGTACAACCCCGGTTTTCGGTTAAGCCTTTCGAAAGGGTTTTTCATTTATCAAAAACCATTTCTATGAGGTTACCAATTTAAACGGTTACCCTGCCTTCAACCCAACGATAGGGTAACCCTATGCTTATGGTTTTCGATATAAGCGGTATTTGTAACTTTCTGTAACCTTAAAAGAAACTGTAACACTAACCAAAGGGTAACCCTACCAAAGGGTAACCCTTCCATAGGTTAGGGTTACCCTTTCATTTGGGCTTTTGTTTCTAGAAGTATCAATAACCCTTTACACCATAGGGTAACCCTTTGCTTAGGGTTTTCGAATGAAGAGGTATTTGTAACTTTTTAAAAACCTGGGTTGGTGGTGGGTAACCCTGGGTTACCCTATACTTTGGGTTTTTGATCGTAAATGTCTTATTTGAAAGGTGAGGGGAAAAATGTGTTATATAATAGTTACCTAAAATCCATTAGTCATTCGGCTTGGGTTGGGATTGCGGTAAGTTAAAATACCTGAGTTAGTGGTTTATACTAGCCATTGATATAAAAAAAATATTGCATTTAAGTAAAACTCTACCTAATTGATTGGCCCAAAACTAAGTATCCCTTAAGTTTGCGCATTTTTCACTAGCGGCCACTACAAGTAAGTAATATTATATTACAAGTACATAAAATATTATGTAACCTACTTATATATATATAGGTACTTAATATTTTCGCAAATTAGGTTTTGAATCATTTAAATTTTCCCGGTAGGTATATCTGATCTTTTGAATTATCCGGTATCTTTATTTTTAGTCAAACTGAGTCTTTATCCATCAGTTCTGTGATGAAAAGTATAAATAGGTAGGTATTTTATACTAGGGTATCTATAATCTCCTCACGAAACTTTACCCAATCTAAGCCGTTACAGAGCTGATGGGTAAAAACTGGCCAAGAGCGAGTCGGACTCATACATCGATAAAGGTTTTGTATAGTTCGCGCAAATCTTTATGAGCCCCTCGAACATCGCGCTTCTGGTTGCGCAGATATTATATTTTAGGTTTCAGAGGGACCCGTAAGGGGTTTGAGGACGGCGCGCGGTGCTGCCCGCGTGCCTATACACAGCGTCTCACACCCGCGCCCATGTAGAAAGTTTAGAAACCCAGCTAGAATGTTTGCTTATATCATAGTTGGTTATAAAGTATTTTGTTAGTTTCCATTTTCGCTGTAAATTTTTATTATACGTGAATATTTAAGCTGAATCTTCTAATTATTTACTTGTTATATTGAAAGAAAAGTTATTAATATAAAAATCAAAATACCTTTTTTCTAATAAAAAAGTTATTTTGTTTTTTTTTATTTAAGCACAGAAAATGTTGATGAGAAAAGAAAATCATAAATAAGTGTTAATTATGCCCCACTTCAAGAAGTTGTTTCTTTTCCGCGAACTATACCCAGTTATTAATTCAGGATTTTGCGGGGAGTGCCGAATCGTACTTGCGAACATTTTAGTAGGAATTTGTTGTCCTTCTTTAGTATACTAATATTTTGTTCATTGGTGGATAGCGTTATTACTCTATAGGTGAGACTTATCCACTTATTAGAACGTCTTATTGCGTCTTTTACGGCAAGTTGAAGGGTTTGTGCAGCGCAGAGCATTACACGTGGCTTGATCGATTCACTGTTCATGGTGTTGATAATGCTATCAACATTTAATACATTTTGACTTTCTTCTTGTGCAACACTAATAAAGTTTTGTGGCTCTGCATAATCGTATTCGTTATCATCATCTTTGGATTGGGAGTCAAAATCTTGGGCTTCTGTGCTGCAGTGTTCTATCAGTAGTTTTGTAATTTTTTTTAAGTTACTTAACAATACGACACATTATACACCGACACATAAATCCTTAACTTTTTCAGAGATTGATATTTCTTTAGACATACATGGCTGGTGTGTGTTTTCTTTATTTATGTTAGATAAAAGTAAATACTCTTCTGGATGGTTAATTGGTATATGTCACTTCAAATTAGAGGTCCGCGCCGCGGTCATGAAAGTCGGCAGCGGCGTGCTGGTAAACGTACCCGGCGCGACGCGGCGTAGCCGGCGTGTTATTGATTTTTTTACCTATATGGTGGAATAGAAAAATTAAATCTGCTGTATATGTACTAAAAGGGTAAATGTTTATTTTCTTGCATAGAAGTAAGTTCCTACTCAAATTAATTAGTCAAAATATTGAAGAAACAGGATCTTGCCACCAACCGATACACAAACTTCCACAAAAGCCCAAAATCGACTGGCCTAAGTTTATGAAAACCGCATGAGATACCTCAACTTCAAGGCATGTCACAACCCCATCAGAAGTGGACAATCTTGCAGAAGAGATCACCCAATGCACGCAGAAGGCACTTCATACCTCCACAATTAAAGAAAACCCCTAAGGAGAATCGAGATTGCCCATCCTCCCCCGCTGTATAAGAGAGCTCATAAAAGAAAAACGCCTGTTCAGAAAAACCTGGCAACATTAATGAGACCCCATCCACAGAACTGGGCCTCACGCCACAAACTCTGCAGGCAACTTAGGAAACACTCAGAACCAATTCGTTGTCTTTTCCACGAAAATTGCAACTTGAGATACAGAGCAGAGGACATGGCAGAAATATTTGCCCAATCCCTTGAGAACTTATTCAAGCCCAATCCCACAGTGAACAGAGAACACTCAGACTCTGTGGAACAGAGTCTGAGTGTTGAACTTACTGAAGTATTCCTCGATGAATACTTCAGTGTCCCCTAAAACACAGAAGAAGATATTGGACAGTGATCCGTCACCTGTCCTCTAAAACCACGGCAGCTATCACGCGCCTGTTTAACGGGATCCTGCGCACGGAGCACTTACCCTCTCAATGAAAAATGAGCCACGTGGATATGTTCCCGAAACCGGCAAAGACGTTTGGAGACCCGAGAATTACAGGCCTATCACCCTACTTACATGCATTTCGAAAGTCTTTGAACGCCTCTTCTTAAGTCGGATAGCACCTCACATGAAGTCCCGACCGGAGCAGTTCGGATTCCGGTCGGAGCACTCCCCCACACCTCAGCTATCCAGGGTAATGCACCTCACGGCAGAAAACTCTAACTGATTTTCGACGTCGGCGCGAATTTGTTCATGACCCGGCGGCGGCGGCGGCGCGCCGAGGTAATTCGGCGGCGACACGCCGGTATGGCGCGGATCTCTATTCGGTGGTAACACGAATTGCTCATTTATCTCTTTCTAACAACAGATATGACGCATAATATTTGAACGATCTTTCCTTGTCATTACAAACTGCATATACATGGGCGTAGGTATGTATATAGGTAAATTCTAGTAAGCTTTTAGAGCAGTGGTGTTCGGATATAACTAATCTATGTAAGTATTTCAAATCTCTGCCTAACTATACTTACCTTTGCTTTGCTAAAACCTTTGCTTCTTAAAGCTTTGTTTTAGGACACTTGTTTGGGAATGGGCCCTTTTGATCCCCGTAGTCCCAAACAATAATTAATTGATCAATTAACAAATGCTATGGATTTTTTGTAAGGGATACGCTCCTTTGTCCTCGATGTTGTCCGCCCGCCAACAGCTTGCTCATCCTTCCACCAAAAGGAACGCACGGCGTCCAAAATAACGGTCACTCACACAAATAAACCACATGTTTATATTCACTAATATCTATAGCAATCCTTGCTAGCACATCCGATCGCCGCGAACGGAAACCTGTCTAACTCCGTTTGTTTGGAATAAACGTACGTCCGCGTACGAGAAAACCTTAGAGCGCACTGACTGCCCTTCAAAATCAGAGGTGAACGCAATTATAGACTTAATAAAGTTAAAAAAATCAACTTCTTTATTTTTTTTTAAAATTTTATTTTAAAAAGAAGATCAATTTATTTAACTGTCGGCGTCGGTATCAGAAAGGGCGTTGGTGTCAGTAAAAAAATAAGTGTCAGTGTCGGAATAGGCGTCGAACTCGGTGTCAGTGTCGGAAAAGGTGTCGGTATTAAAATTGGTGACAGCATCAGCGTCGGTGTCCGAATAGGTATCAGTTTCGGCGTCACATCGGCGTCGGCGTCGGCGTCGGTGTCATTGTTGGAATAGGTGTCGGCGTTGGCGTCGATGTCATTGTTGGAATAGGCGTCGGTGTCGAAATAGGTGTCAGTTTCGGCGTCGCATCGGCGTCGGCGTCGGCGTCGGTGTCGTTGTTGGAATAGGTGTCGGCGTCTGCGTCGGTGTCATTGTTGGAATAGGCGTCGGTGTCGGAATAGGTGTCAGTTTCGGCGTCGCATCGGCGTCGGCATCGGCGTCGGTGTCATTGTTGGAATAGGCGTCGGTGTCGGAATTGGTGTCAGTTTCGGCGTCGCATCGGCGTCGGCGTCGGTGTCATTGTTGGAATAGGCGTCGGTGTCAGAATTGGTGTCAGTTTCGGCGTCGCATCGGCGTCGGCGTCGGCGTCGGTGTCATTGTTGGAATAGGCGTCGGTGTCGGAATAGGTGTCAGTTTCGGCGTCGCATCGGCGTCGGCGTCGGCGTTGATGTCTTTGTTGGAATAGGTGTCGGCGTCTGCGTCGGTGTCATTGTTGGAATAGGCGTCGGTGTCGGAATAGGTGTCAGTTTCGGCATCGCATCGGCGTCGGCGTCGGCGTCGGTGTCATTGTTGGAATAGGTGTCGGCGTCGGCGTCGGTGTCATTGTAGGAATAGGCGTCGGTGTCGGAATTGGTGTCAGTTTCGGCGTCGCATCGGCGTCGGCGTCGGCGTCGGTGTCATTGTTGGAATAGGCGTCGGTGTCGGAATTGGTGTCAGTTTCGGCGTCGCATCGGCGTCGGCGTCGGCGTCGGTGTCATTGTTGGAATAGGTGACGGCGTCGGCATCGGTGTCATTGTTGGAATAGGCGTCGGTGTCGGAATTGGTGTCAGTTTCGGCGTCGCATCGGCGTCGGCGTCGGCGTCGGCGTCGGTGTCATTGTTGGAATAGGCGTCGGTGTCGGAATTGGTGTCAGTTTCGGCGTCGCATCGGCGTCGGCGTCGGCGTCGGTGTCATTGTTGGAATAGGTGACGGCGTCGGCATCGGTGTCATTGTTGGAATAGGCGTCGGTGTCGGAATAGGTGTCAGTTTTAGCGTCGCATCGGCGTCGACGTCGGCGTCGGTGTCATTGTTGGAATAGGCGTCGGTGTCGGAATTGGTGTCAGTTTCGGCGTCGCATCAGCGTCGGCGTCGGCGTCGGTGTCATTGTTATGAATGGGGCCCCTTATGATCCCCGTAGTCCCAAACTATACCACGATGTCGTGGCATATTCGACTGGGCTCCTGGAATGTAACAGGAAGACACCAGCCGATATATATGCCCTTAGGCACGTGGGAAAAATGGGCGGGAAGGACCTACTTTCAGAGGACCCACTCGTCGCTCCGTCACAAGAAGCCTATCACTAAACACACCCTACAAATGATTAATTGATCAATTAACAAATGCTATGGATTTTTTGTAAGGGATACGCTCCTTTGTCCTCGATGTTGTCCGCACGTATTAAATGATTTAATACGTTCCTTTGGGCATATTCGAAGACCTTCAGGATATGAATATATAAGAAATTATCAGTCCAGTCGAAGAAAATGTACTCGTATATATACAACTTTTTTTTTATTGCTTATAGGTATGCCTTTGACCACAATCTCACCTGATGGTAAGTGATGATCTGGTCGAAGGTGTTAACAGGCTTAACCTAGAATTACTGGCTCTCAAGGACAGCTGCCGGAACACACCGTTAGGTGCTTGTCGACAGATTTTCTACTTGAGGGTGGTCGCTAGCCGGGCGGGCATTCGCAAAATGCCCTACCATCATGCGGTGAAGCGAAAGCCCGCGGCGGGATTCAAATCATGGACCTGCTGCGCGGCAGTCCATTTCCAATGCCACTGAGCCATCACTGCTTCAAAACCTATATTTTTCTAATACGCTACGCGCAACGGCTGCCTTGTGAAACACCGTAATGCTTATTTTCACAGAATATGACTTAGTATGGCAGATTGCCATACTAACACATTCACACACATTCTGTGAAAATTTCAACCGGTAACCTATTACCGTTCCAAAGATACAGACCTATAAAGGTCAGCTATCCATGTTGCTTTGTAATAGGTTCCTGTTTTCTAGTACGGAACCCAAAAATTGTTATTTAGCTACGAAAATATGTAGGTATTTACACTTATAGGTATCTATAAACTAATATTTAACATTTTGTTTGTTCACATTAACGAAATACACTACGACCTTCCCTACCTAAATTTAAAAACAGACTGCAAAAACATCGCGCTCTATCAAATAATACAAACAACAGCAAGCTAGTGAGATAGGTACATACCGGCTATACATACGAGTAGTTGTTACGCATGCATGTAGGCGCTAACTAGCTACAAACGTGGACTTCCGCGTAATATATCCTTATTCAATACGTCGGATTTTCAAAACTCAGAATATCTAAATAGTTTCATTTCAGAACGAAAACTGAAAAACCCCTATTGCAACGATGGGAAGATAGTTTTCGAAACCCGTAACGTTTTAAAACGACCACTCGTCAATATTGACGGCTTCAATAACTTTGAAATCCGGAAAGCATGCATAGTATAAAATATTTGTCAGATTATATTTAAACCTTCATGCTCCTAGCCTATGTCTCAACGGCGTTTATTTTGTATGAAAGTGATAATAGTTTCCAAGCCTATAGAAATAAGGTTCAAGACAGATTGTAGCTACAGTCATCGGAAAGGCAACGCCGCGTACAGTAACGTTTTCAACGAAATATTTAAATAATTAGGCGGGAAGAAATGTTTTTGCTTATTACGCAAAAACTATGAGGCCTATTGTTTTGAAAATTTTGGTGCCAATGGCACAAATTCTACCCAACATTTTAAGATATTAAACAGTAGTCTAGCCTTTCCCGTTTGAGCTGTACAGCATGTGCTAGCTGGGGACATGTGTCTCCAGCTTACACGTTTATTTGAGCTTGTAGCTCCAAAACCTTAATAGCCACAGACTTGAAAGTTTTAGTGCCGATGGCACAAATTTGGCGCTAAATTCTGACATATTAAACAAAGTCGTAGGCCCATTCGTTCAGAAGATACAGATGAGCAGCTGTAGACACGTGGTCCCCAGCTTACACGTTGTAATCGGGTCATTACTACTACAGTTTTCAAGTAAGGTGTTTCAATTTTTTTGTGCCACTGGCACAAATTATGCGCTAAATCCCTGGCTATAGTATATAATCACACCTTTAGCCGTTTCGTATATATAGCATGTGTCAGCTGGAGACCATAACGCCAGCTAACACACTTATAATCACGTGTAGCATCGAAGTTTATTTGGCACCTAAATTTTGAATTGGTATTCATAATTGCACTAAATCTGCTCTAAATATTGGCATATTCAGAATTAAGAAATTTCAATTGAGTAAGCTGGAGACATACACATCCTCCGAAGCACGGAAGCGCTCAGTAGTAATGTCACCAGCGGTCACCCATCCAAGTCATGACCGCGGCGGACGTTGCTTAACTTTGCTGATCGATTCAGAATGGCTAAGCAAACTTCGCTACGAGCGCTTCAAAACATATATCATAATGCAGTTTTCCTTTCTATATAATAAATGTTAATGGCACGGCCGATCGCTCCGCTCCAGTCACGACTTACTCATTACGTTTCCGGTGCTGGCTTGCTTGAATTATTGCTGAACAACCGCACACAAATATCAATTCTGACCTACACAAAAGAAGGTTGAAAATAGCTTGTAGACTAAAACCCGTCAGTTCCAAAAAGCAGGGGATAATGGGTGGAGATTTCCATCGCTAAAAAAAACGATGTATGTTCAGATCAGATGGGTTCAGATGTTTATATCATGTTTACAAAGATTGATTAAAATATTGGTCTAGACGTTTTTCATAACTATCTTAACAAGCACGAATGATTTCTAGCTTAAAGAGAAACAATAGCAAAATTCGTAGCTCTTTGCCGGTGAGTGGGAAAATGAATAATAGTTTATTTATAACAGCGGGGGGTATAGCATGACCGCATTTTTTTATTCTATATACTCAAATATTATACAAAATAATCTAATCTTATGCATGCCACGAGCAACGAAACAAAGTAAACATTATAATTCGTTAGTATATCGTCAAATTGTTTTTTGTCAGGATTCAAGTGTTTTTATCCCGAAGTTTTTGAGACAATTCTTGTTCCATAATTTTTTTATAATGAAAACGGAACCGACTTCTAAGACCAAAAAGTATGAAATAACGTGTTGAAGTTAGGTTGATCCAAAATGATGACCTCACATGATAGTGGTCCGAGTTCCGGAGGTTAAATATAGTAAAAGTTTTATTTTTTTATTATTTAACAAACTGCTTACAAGATCATTTTCTCGCCTTAAATACTATTCAACATCGACAAGAATTGCAACTACCATTACGTCATCCGCAGGTATGCTGTTTTCACTTAATTGAGTTTAACTTAAAATCTACTCAATTAATATTGATGAAATTAAAATGGCAATTTGGAGGTAATCTCTACAAAACGAAAAAGGACCACAACAAAATCAATTCATAGTAATTGGCGGAGTAATCGTACACCTAACGTACATAAACTAAATATAGGTACAGTGAGTGTAAAAAAAACGGTACTAACTTCCGTCTCTACAAAGAAAGTGTTTTGAATCAGCATGGTATTGATTTCTACAAGTTATTTCGGTTGTTTTTTGTTTGTTTTTATAATTTTATTATGTAATACGATCTCATTAAATAGTAAAATACTCTAATCTTCATATTTTATGATTCTGTATTCTTATAAATTCCTGCTTTTCCCTTTGTCGCCTCGGTCCCGTCCCGCGCGGTGCCGGCAGCCTGACGGGAATACTACTAACTGATGTAGTTCGTTGTTCAATTATTCATATATTCAAGTATGCAAGTATTCTCTGTGTAGTTCACATTTGTGATGATCCGTCCGCTTTGTTAATTAGAGTATGAGACAATCACTGCATACTTGGATATGTTTTATGTAATATCAGGAAAATATTTTAGAGAATCGCTTTTTTAAGGAACGATTTGCGTCCTTGTTTTCCGCACAAACGAGAAACGGCGTTAAATGTAAGCAAAAGTAAAATGTGGCAGTGTCGGTGTGAGTTATATATGCCGGTTATATGCAAAGGGTAATATTTATGTTTATGTAATTTACAAGTACCTACACTAAACTCTTCAGATCGCGGACATAGGACACTTCTTCCTCCATCATGATCAAGTACCTCTAGATCTCGAAGTTCTGGCTAGATCATGTATATGTGGAGCCCACTGTAAAGTTGAATCCACTTTGATTCCCAGAAAGACTGTCGCTTTGTCAATAGAGAGTTTATCTAAGCCAAGCTTAATGTTTGGTTCAACATAAGGAGCATTTGGTAAAAAAAACTTTAACATTTGGTCTTTTTTGAATTTAAGAGAAGATTATTAGCGGTGAACCATTCAGAGTGCTGACAAGATTGATTGTCACTCGCCTATACAATACTGGTGACCGTGTTCGAGCTTCTATCTAACATGACCGTCAACGAGAGTTTCATATACCTACCGTTAAATGATCCAGGTATCGGTTTATTAACAAATACATTTTTCGTTCAATTTATTGTTCGACCAATATTGAGGAAATAAAAATTCGACTAATTTGAAGATATACTTTACTGAACAAAAAATAACCATCTATCCTGTAGAAAATTGCATGATCAACATAACAGACTTCCGCAACAGAAAAGCATACTTACTCGTATTAAAGCATACTCATATTAAAGCATACTCGTATTAAAGCTAAGCCAAAACTTTTTAAATTATTGCCTAATATTGGTCTCTTTGTTCTTATAAAAGTATTTTCTTAAAATGCCTGAATCTATTCATAAAAATATATCTTGTGACGATTCCGTTTATTTTTCCTGCTAAAACAACGTGCCGTCATAAACGACGAGTTTTTGACGCGTTTTAATTCTACAAAATGTATCATGAGGAAGTTTGACTCTTCAAGCGAAGTTACCTAGATCGAGCGATCCAGTTCGATATTAAAATTTAATGTTTTCTTAGGATATTTAAAAAATAAGCTGTACTGTACTATATAAGCCGGATCGTCCACTACTGAACACAGCCTACCCTATTAATGGGGTATTTGCCATATTCCCCACGCTTGGCAGGCGTCTTGGGGATCGCAGTGTAAGTTGGCAGTTCATTAGAAGGCGCACCTTCCATTTTTCCTTTAGTCGCCTCTTAAGACACCCACGGGATGATATGGGGAGGTGCAATTCTAACCCGGCACCCCACAGGGCCAATATTATTATGAAACATATTACACTATCATAATATATATACCTACAGACATATATATTAGTATCATAGGTAAATAGTAGAAGCTGTGTCTCCACCATCAAAAGTTACCACAAAGCTTTTGCAAAATTGAAAACTATAAACACGTGTTGGTCACAAAATTTGCAAATATTTGTTTGTTGGGTATTTTCGAAGTAACCAACTTTATTGTTGGTACTTTAATAATATAGTTTTTAACTCTGGTCTATACAATAGTTACCTTGTCAACCTCCCCCATTTAACCTCGCAAATATCTCAAAACGAATCCATAAAATAAGCTGCAGTATTGTATACCTACATGTGATTAACATAACCGTCGGACCCTCGCGGGTATCTGCCACACAGATAGTATCTGCATAAGTATTTGAATATGAAACATAATGTATTCCCGAGACGAAACCGCGAGGGAATCGACACGAAGGAAAAACTGAATAGGCAACATTATCGGGAACTATATACATATAGTCAGTATTTTTCTTTCGGTAGTTAATTTACAATATAGAAGTATTCAAGTAATAATGTGCTATTTCGGAGTAATTTAAATTATTTTATTTTATTATCTCTTAAAGCTATTTCAGTTTTACTGTACGTATTTCGTTTTATGTTCAGCGTCTTGACGCCAACTCTTTTGGAATGCTTTGGTTGCTATTATGAAGCCGAGGTTACTCAGTTTTAAATTATAATTGATTAATTGCAAATGTCGATAGATATAAATCATATATAGTCCTCTTGCCAGTCCTAAGTGAGCCTTGCACCCGAAGCGCAGTAAATGCATCGGGTGTAATGTACTCCCAAACCCCATGTTTAACCGTACATCTTAGTGAAACCACCATCTCTCGCCATAAAAAAAGTGCTTAGGTATATACCTGTGAATATCAAAGGGGAGGACCGGCTTGGGCCGAAGCTAAGCATGGCAAGATTGGTATAATTATTGTACCTAATTGATCTCGTTCTTCTGCTCTATCGATAATGTAATAGCGTATAAAGGTTTGGAACGAGATAATTTCCATCTTTTATTTTGATTCCCGATATCGTGCGCAAAACCATGCCCTCAGTTAACAGAGTGCCTGCAACGGAGTAAAGCTATCGGGAATTCAGAATATTTTTTTATGTTACATTATTGAAGCGCTCGTAGCCTAGATTGCCTATTCGTTCTTAACCGATCAACTAAGTTAAGCATCGTCCGCTGCGGTCATGACTTGGATGTGTACTTTGTAATAGTATGTACGACTGCAATTTTAAAAAAAAATTAATTTAAATAGTGACCTTCATGATTATAAGTTATGAAACTAGGAAGACTGATAAAATAGTGGTGCCAGCTTTTGGTTAACTGTACTGTACTGTACTCTACTGTATCAGCCGGATCGTCCACTGCTGAACACAGCCTCCCCTATGTAGGGGGTGTTTGCCATAATCCCCACGCTTGGCAGGCGGCTTGGGGATCGCAGTGCAAGATAGCATAGTTCTTAAGAAGGCGCTACTGCCCACCTTCTAATAGTATTTTTCCCTTAGTCGACTTTTAGGACACCCACACGGGATGAAATGGGGAGGCGCAATTCTAACCCGGTACCCCACGGGTGGTTTTAGATTAACAAAGATATATAAATATATATAAATAATAGGTTGTTTTAAGGTAATTTAATATTTTATATTTTTACCACTTTAATGCGTCATCTTCAGGTCCTCAATGTATTTATCACCGCTACTCGAGGGCCAAGAAAATACGCGATGCTTGTTTGTTTTTTTTTATGCCCGATAGGGTAACCTTTGACAACTATCTCACCTGATGGTAAGTGATGATGCGGTCGAAGATGTTGTTCAGGCTAACCTAGAATTAGGTACTGGCTCTCAAGGACAGCTGTCAGAACACACTTTTAGGTGCTTGGCGACAGATTTCCTACTTGAGGGTGGTAGCCAGCCAGGCGGGCATTCGTAAAATGCCCTACCACCATGCTATAACGACTGCCAACCTAAGGCAACAACCGGGACCGACGGCTTAACGTGCCCTCCGAAGCACTGAAGCGCTCAGTAGTAATGTCACCAGCAGTCACCCATCCAACTCCTGACCGAGGTGGACGTTGCTTAACTTTGCTGATCGTTTCAGAATGGCTAAGGAAACTTCGCTACGAGCGCTTCAAGTATATCCCTAAAAAGGTCGGAAAAGGTGTCTATTGTCTCCTCATTTAAAATATAAACTATGAAATTACGTATTAACATATTACATGGATATATGTTGGAGTTTTTGTCGCATGAACATATTTATTAAGCGCACACAGTGGCGCACTCTCAAGCGTTCTTCTTCGATCAACTAAGATAAGCTACATAGTAATTAAACAACTTTAAACGGTTTAAATCGCGTATATTTTTCATTATTTTATCCCGACGTTTCAAACACTTTGCAGTGATCGTGGTCAGGAATCTACCTCGTGAACAATACCTTGAACTGACCAACCTACGCAAGAACCCAAACATAACCATTATTCGAGCAGATAAAGGCAATTCCACTGTGATCATGGATACGTCGGATTATAACCTAAAAATAAAAGAACTTTTGTCGGACGAGAGCACATATAAACCAGTAAAAAGCGATCCAACAGCTAAAATGGTAACAAAAACTAAGGAAATAATATGTAAACACTCCGATACTCTTGGGTTAGACGTCTCGGCACTGGTACCTTCGTGTGTGAAACCACCAAAACTGTATGGATTACCAAAAATACACAAGACAGACGTTCCTTTGCGCCCAATTGTAAGCCAAATTGACTCACCAACATACAAACTAGCTCAACACCTTGCTAAAATACTGTCTCCACTTCGCAGTCAAACTAGTGCGCATGTCAAGGATTCTTACCACTTTGTCAGTCAAATGAAAAATCTACAATTGACTGATGATGAAGTTATGGTTAGCTTTGATGTACAGTCGTTATTCACCAGCCTACCTGTACATGATTGCATTGAAATTGTCAAGAAAAGACTTAGTGAGCATGACCTTCCCATGGAATATGCAGAATTACTGGAACATTGCCTAACATCTGGCTATCTATTCTGGGAAAATAACTTCTACATGCAGATTGATGGTGTAGCTATGGGCTCTCCAGTCTCCCCCGTTGTCGCCGATATTTTCATGGAAGACTTCGAGGAGAGAGCTCTCTCCACAGCTGTGGCTATGCCGAAGATCTACAAACGGTACGTAGATGATACTTTTACCATCCTTCTCAGTAATAAAGTTTCTGCATTTCTAGACCATCTAAACTCCTTACATAATAAAATTCAATTTACAATGGAGCCTGAAGTCAATAAATGCTTAGCTTTTCTTGATGTTTTAGTTATCAGGAATCCTGACAACTCCCTTAGTCATACAGTGTATAGGAAACCCACCCATACAGATAAATATCTCAATGGTAACTCCCATCACCATCCATGTCAGTTGGCTACCGTAGGCAAATCTTTGTTACAGAGAGCACATGGCATCTGCGACACTGACCATCTCAAGGAGGAGCTTCAGTATGTAAAACAAGTACTGCGAAGCAATAATCACAAGCTCCCACGAATGCGTCACAGAAGCCGGCCCAAGCCTTCCACAGTTGAGCGACAACCTGCCATCTTACCTTACATCAAGGGTGTCACGGACAAAATTGGTAATATCTTAAGACGAGCTTCAATAAAAACTTACTTCAAGCCGCACAAGAAGATCAACCAATTTTTAAGACCTGTTAAGTGCAATATTCCCTTACAAGATGCAGGTGTTTACAAACTTGATTGTGAATGTGGGCTGTCATACATTGGGCAAACAAAGAGGAGCGTTGGTATCCGAGTAAAAGAACACATTGCTGACATGAAGAACAGACGCTCAACCAAGTCTGCGGTTTGTGAACATGCCCAGGACAAACCCAACCACTTCATTCGGTTCGATAAACCACAAATCCTCGCTAGAGAGACCCGGTTTATGCCAAGAATGTTACGCGAGGCTATTGAAATCAAAAAGTACCCAAATTTCAATAGGGATGATGGTTGGCAAGTACCACCTGCTTGGGATCCTGTTATCAAATTAATTAAATCCCAAGGCCGACATAAATCTGCAAGACCTCTGGACACTGTGAGCGAATACTGCGTGAATAGGGAACGTTATGATTAATATAAAAATTTCTGACGGTAGACCAAATAATTTCTTAATAACTTATGTGACAAATAAAATCAATTAGTCACCCCGTGACCACGATCACTGCAAAGTGTTTGAAACGTCGGGATAAAATAATGAAAAATATACGCGATTTAAACCGTTTAAAGTTGTTTAATTACTATGTGTAACAATCGCGAAAACCTAAGACAACATTAAGATAAGCTACGTCTGTAATCATGACTTGAATGTATGACCGCTACTGGCATTACTGCTGAGCACTTCCGGGCTTTGAAGGTCCCAATTGTTGTCTTGGTATAACAGCAGTCTTTATAGCGTGATGGTAGTGCATTTTGCGAATGCGCGCCGGTCTAGCTATCGTAATAAGTTGTCGAATTCACTAAATTTGAGTCAAAAAACCTGAAAATATTTTGAATTATAATGGCTGCTTTGAAATATATTTATGCTAGTCGACTTCAACAGCAAAACACAAGTTAAGTTGAAGTTAAAGTTTAGAAAAAATATATTTTAGTAATGCTAATAGATTAGCCGTTGAATTTATTATTCAGGGTAACCTTGAATTACTTGTTCTTAAGTACTACTTTTGGAACAAACCGTTACATAATTGACGACAGATTTTCTACTCGATCGTCAGTTTACCACCCCGACGCATATTTGCAAAATGCTTTGTGGTAAATCCCGCGACAGTAGTATATTTGATCCATGGACCTTCTGCATGGCAGTCCAGTTAATTAATTTAGCATTAAGAAATGATCGCATCCGATGAGTCGCGTCAAAGAAATGTTGTTTCGCCGCACCGTACACTTTTTAAACTACACCCGCCGTGGTAGGGTTTGCGCTCTGTTGTTTCTGAGTTTGACGTACATTTCTTTGTATATTTATTCTTAGACTGAAGGCGAATGTTAAGAATGACATGCAGGACTGCAAAGCAGATGAATGCATCCATTTTTAGGCAACTAGCAATAATTAAAGTCGAGATATCCACACTATGTCATAAGCATATTCTCATGTATTTCGGGGACAATAAAAATACTGAATACAGTGAGCCACTAAAGAAAACAGGTCAAGAGGACGGTCACCAACTAGATCGTTTGACCAGATCAGAGATACCACTCCTAAATACTATGCCTCAGTGAGAAAGGGTGAAATCGATGGAAACGGTTTGTATGATCTCACATAAACAAAAGTGACCATGAATTGCAGCAATAACGAAACGAGTGTAAAAAAAGAACGCGCCATGCAGCTATTGATTTAAAAATTTCGAGGGAAAAACCCTGCGAACACGGGCGAATTCGCTTCAATGGAATCGTTGTATGCGGTTATTGTTCATTGAATTCAATTTTAAAATTGTAAATAAATAGTAATTAAGTAGGTATCTTCACTTCACTTTAATTACAGCCATTATACGCCCACTGATGTACCAAGCCTCCCCTATTAAGGGGGTTTTACCATAACAGTAGTCGCCTGTTACGACTTCCACGAGATGATATTGAGGGAAAAGAGTGTAATTCTAACTCAGCAAGTCCACAGGGTGATCTAATGTTTTGTCATTCCTCCAAAAGCATAAGTGGAATATAACTATCCTATAGCTAAATTCACTGCAGTAGCTTATTATACTTTCACAAAGACCTAAAAGTACGACGAGAGCCGATTGCCATCAGTCACAGTGTCGCCTTGTGGCACCTCATCCATCACGTCGGAGAATGACGGATGCGCCATCTTGCAGCGTCGCGGCGAACTATCACGTCGAAAAATGAATTGCTCACGACGTGAGGACATTATACATTTTAGAGCTTCCATTACACGTGTAAATATATATAACACATGTATTATCAATAAAAGCATATTACGTTGACAAACATTGTAAAAGCCTATGAGGGAGTCGTGAGAAGATCAAGAAAATGTCTGTGTTAAAAATGTTTATTCACTCATAAAAAAATGAAGTGCTCGTAAAGTAGATTGCTTATTCGTTTTTTTTTTTTTTTTTTTTTTTTATTTATGTTAGAGTCAACAAACAGTACATAACAAAGGATTACAGAAGTGTAATTTTAGGAATATAGCTAGTATATGTACCAACATCGTTAACCACAAATTATCGTAAAATTTGAACAGATCAAGTGGAATAATAAAGTTTTATATAAAGTTCTACTTACTATAATAAGTTGTGGAGGTATCTCACATATATAGTATAGGTAATAGTGTATTCTCGTATATGACACATACAATGAAGTTTTTTATTTGACGAATAAGTAGAGCTGCCTAAGTGAATTTTTAAAAATAACACAAAAACACAAAAAATTAACAGTCTGGCGCCGGGAAGCTATTAAAAGATAAAAACAAACGCATTCAAAATCTATTCTTGATTTTATGGCCACTCGAAAACGAGACTCACAAAAAATTTGGGTTGAAGGGTTTTTTTGTGAAGCTTGGCAAAACTGCAAACCGTGGGAAATATAAAAAATATTGTTGCGAGGGTGTTTACTTAACCGATCCTGGAATTAACCTATCAGAGAACAAATTATGTGTGGCTGTTTTATTTTATTTTAGATCAACCAATCGATGACGATGGGGGTGTTTCCTTACATACAGAGAGGGGATGGAATTCTGACCTTGCAAAGACGAAGAGAGTAGACAGGAGAGAACATTAACGGATTAGCGCTGGTTTAACGCGGAAGTCAGTTTAAAAACTGCAGTAACTTCAGTGTTTTATTATTATTTGATAAATTAACAACTTAAGTTTAAATTCAGTGATATTAGAAGACAATCATTCGGTAAAGTTGATAAATCCTATTCTCAACATACTATATAGAGTTTATTCTAGCGATAAATTTAAAATTACACCCAATATATATTTTATGGAATTTCAGAGGATTTGTTGTAAGGAAAATTAAATTAAATTGAATAGTCAATTTATTAATGATAGTATTAAATCGTATTACCTTATTGAATACATATATCTTATTTGCTACATACAATTAGTATATTCATGTCAAAGATATCACTTGTTATGTTGAAAATTACATATGGGTATGGTTTTATTTTGTAAATAATTGTGTATATTAACATATATTATATGTTTTGTTGATTCTACTGCACTGTGTAATACGACTAAAGAGGTTTTTACGTTAACGCTATTCTATTTTCCTCTTTAATAAAGTCTAGGAAATGAATGGCGGGTCATGTGATTAATATATATGTGTATTTATATAGATACATATATATGTAACTTTCATGATTTAAATAATCATAGAGTGTCGCTTAAATACCACAACAACTTTTAAGATATAATAAAAAATAATATGATCTATATTAAACTTATTTTATTTTATGATTAAGAACCTTTCCAATCAGATAGAATATAGTATATATTAAGAATAATTGAATCTAAAGTAAATTAAATGAATATTTGAACTCTAGCTATTGAAATAGTAATCCACACTTAATTAGATCTTGAGATAAATTTATAATTGTTTTGATAAATAATTTACGATAGTTTACTTAGTTAATAACAGTTAGGATAGTAAAATAATATTTGAGTCTAATTATTTAGTATAGCAGAATATGCTGGAGTATAGAGTATTCTTTACCTAATTTAAGATAGTAATATAACATAAATTATTTCATTAGGGCTATAACGTAGCATCTAATCTAGATAGATAGGTCATATAATTTCCAACACAAAGTCCTGCGAGCAGACAGCAAGGGGAGATCGAGTCCAGTTACTGATCAACAGGGAGTATATTAAAATAAGTACAGTATACAATTCCATTAACTCTAAACATCTATATTATATCTTTTGGACTATGATAGGGAATAACTGCAAAACGATATCTTAGGAGAGCGTGCCTTTTACTGTCTTATATTTTAAGGCCTATAACAAGAATATGGGACCTAGATTTCACAAGTCTTTACATGGTTGTGCCTAGAAGCGGCAGTACAATACGTCACAATACACGTCCTCTCATCTGGAACGACCTATAGATTTCTATAAGCCTGGCCAGGCAAACACAACTTTTGTGTTGAATCACGTGATATTTGAGATATATATAAATTCATGGTTTTAAAAGGGCTAATAAAATATACAAATAGCGCTTATTTCGCTATAAGAATAAATAGAGCCCCTCGGCTCATGATAGGTTAAAAGGTTGATTTCCAAGCCCTGAAAAAACACTTCGGTGTACGCTGAGCCGCGTTGTAGGTCTCCCTAGACGTTACTTGGACTGGTTTCTATTGGGGAGATGATCTTTCCTTCCACATAAAATAAGGCATTCTTGTATTGAATCCTGCCACTTGCTAAGGATGGTCTAATTAGAAATAACTCTTCCACATATACCTTATGAATCAAACGCATACACTAATATAATTAATTTAATTAACTATTTTAATTAATTTACTTGTTGACCTCTCTTATTTAAAGCAAGCCAGGAGGAATATGAAAGTGATTATTTTATGGACATTCAGCCTATGTACTGACATAAAACTTGTGTAAGACATGAGTGATGATTTACAATCACATTAAGTAAAGCTCTCCTATGATTTCATATCTCTGAATCAAGTAATCCTTTCTCAATATATCATAACTTTTAACTTAGACGATCACACTAGCCTGTACCACCACAAAGTTACTAACTAATACTGTAAGAGTAGATACATTTGTGTATTTAAACTAAACAACTATATAACTATATGTGCGTAAGAAAGTCAGTCGAACGACGATAGATTGATGAGGCAGACATTATTAGAGAAATTTTTAATATTAAAAAAATATTTATTAATCTTAGTCAATTTGAATTACTGCCACATCACCACTCAATGCCTCCAATACTGACTAACGGAAACCACTAAAACGTTCATGGAATATATCAATATTATTGAAATGATCGTTATAAAGTGTAGTAATGCGAAACATTGGTGATCGCTTACCAGAGTTGGTGCGACGGGCTGGTGTTGCAAAGGTTTTATTATCTGTTCTTGAATTCGTTCTCAAAGGAACTTTGTAACAAATTCTATCCACCAACTCAGGGCAATCATAGCGATTGTGACAAATGTCATAAAGAAGCATAACACTTAGTTGCGCTCTTCTAGAATTTAACTCCGTTAAGTTATATTTTTTAAGAAGATCGCCATATGACATAAAACCTTGACTACATTTGTAGTGCATACAACGTAAAAAATTCTTTTGAACCTTTTCAATATCTTCAATATAACATTTATAGTAAGGATTCCATACTGGTGCAGCGTATTCCAGCTGTGATCGGACAAGAGACTTAAATAATATATTATATGTAAGCTCTTTATTGAAATTTACAGCAGTTCGTATGACAAAGTTGTACATTTTGAAACCACGTGCTATAATATTATGTATATGTGTATCAAAGATAAATTTACTATCCAAAGTTATACCTAAATCTTTGATTACTTCGACTTTATCAAGATTCGAATCGCAGAGAGAATAAGTAAAATTACTTGCATTTATTTTTTTTGTGAACACAATTGATTTGCATTTATTAAGATTTAGTGCAAGTTTATTGTTATTACAATATCTTGAGAACCGGTCCAGATCAGATTGAAAGTTTAAATGGTCTTGGTAAGTGTTAATGGTATGATATATTTTTAAGTCATCAGCGTATAACAAAAATCTACAAAATTTGAAACATGTATATATATCATTAATTTTTAGTTTTTGACCAATCAACTATATAAATCATGTCCGTTGCAGTTATAGCGTTACTTCTCAGCTTGTGGTGTGCTTCGGATGGCACGTTAAGTCGTCGGTCCCAGTTGTTGTATTCTTTTTTTTTTTATACCACTAAGGTGGCAAACAAACGTACCTACTGCCCGCCTGATGGTAAATACCAGGGGTATCACTCGCGCGTTGCCAACCCTGATGAAATCTCTTCACGCCCTTTTTGAAGAACCCCATGCTGTACTCTATTGGGAAAACCACGGCTTAAAATGGTAGTCGTTATATCGTGGTCGTATGGCATTTTGCGAATAGCTACCATTTACGTATATATTCTATCACCAAGCATCCAACGGCGTGTGCCGGCAACTGTACTTGAGAGCCTATAATTCTAGGTTAGCTTGAACAACATCTTCGACTAATCATCAATTACCATCATGTGATATGGTGGTAAAATGCTAGTATATAAAATAATGTTTAGATTTAGATTATTATCACATTGATTTGCTTCCAATACGACATCTTTAGTTATTGAATCTAACCTAAATGTCAGACTTGCAAGCGCCTTACTTAAACGCTTTAATATCTAGACATCCACTGCCAATGCATATAAAAAACAATTCTTAGAAATCACGATGGGTTCCGTACTAGAGAACGAAACCCTATAACTTAGCCTCGGCTGTCAGACCCGACCGCCTGACCGTTAAAGAGCTGTTGTTTGTAACCTGCGTCAAACTCTAGCTCGGTTATATTCCAATAACGTAAGATATCAAATAAAAAAAACCGGCCATCTTTGAGTCGGGCTCACAGTAAGGTCTCAAACTGAATTTAAAAATATTAATTTTATTGTATAATATTTATGTTGGTACAGAACCCTCCGTGTGTGAGTTAAACTCGCAAAGTTTTTTTTGTTTTTATTATCTTACTGATTATTTTGTTCTTGGATAGAGTACCTATACTGTCAGATTGATCGTTTTAAGTATTTATCATTTTTGATGCGATATTTTTTTAGAGACAATCACCTGAAAATAGAACAATTATTATGTATTTTTTTAAATGAGTGTTAAAACGTTTTTCTACCAAAGATGACCACAATAACTATTTTCTAGAAAATAAATGTCTATATAATGTAATAAGAGTGGTTCAAATTATTATGTCGCCTTACAAGGGGGTCGTGTGCAATGATAGGCTCACTAGGGTTGCCAATATCGGCATTCAACACTCGACACAGATCATGCGGTGTTTATGCGTGGGCGAAGTCTCAAGCGTCGCTGACCGACATCAGCCGACCCTCGTCTGACCGCCGACGGAGATTACGGATGTAGCCCACGCCTGAATAAACGCATCCACCAATAGAGAAACCAATCCAATGCAAAGCTTTACCACTGGAAACGTTCTTACTCGTATTGTAATATTTTTTGATGTATTAGATGTTTCATAAGTTTTAGACGGTATTTTATATTTATACGTCTATATACATTATATATTATAACGGAATACCCACCACAACTAGTATATCATTTATCAATCTGAGCCACACATTTTCCGAACTGATATTGAAAATATAGAGAACATTCAGTCATAAAGTCGTGGTCTGCACGTACTTTTGAAAATTTTACATATTATCTTTGAAAATAAAAAAATTGTAATATTTACATATTATTTAGTTTAAAATAGATGATGGGACTTTAGGTGGTGACGCAGACTCTTTATACAATGACTTACAGTTTTTAATATCAGAATTCAAAACAATTGGTCTGGAATTAAATTTATCAAAATGTGAAATTTATATTCCAGATTCCTACCCAACAAAAGATTAAGATCCGAGCATTGGTGAAAATTTTGAATTTTTTCTTCGATAAAAAATTGGAAGGATTTATTCCGAATAGGTGAGCCCAACAAATGGAGCAAGCTGTCATCAAGTATTTTTTATATCTGGTGCCAAATTATTGAATTTTTGAATTGCCTTTTTTTTAAATTAGCGTCGACCAACTCGGTCACCAGGGCCTGTCCTGTGCGAGAAGCACCGGATGAATTCCCCGCCACGCCGGACTTAATGATATTATTCGCCGGGCTCTTACCACCGCCAAGTGGCTTGCTATTTTGGAATCTAGTGGCCTTGCACGTGGCGATGTTAAAAGGTCGGACGGCATGACTTTGATTCCGTGGAGGATGGGAAGGCCTCTGGTATGGGACGCTAACTGTGTCGATACCTTAGCACCTTCTCATCTTCCCGCAACCCAAAAAGTGGCCGGTGCGGCGGCTGAACTAGCAGAAGGCTTCAAAAGACGCAAATATAGTAATCTCAGTAGTTGTTACATGTTTGTGCCTTTTGGGGTCGAAACGCTGGGACCGTGGGGACCGAGCGCCAAACTATATTCAAAGACGTCTCAAAACGTCTGGTCACCGCTACTTGTGACCAAAATACTGGCATATACTTTGCACAGAGATGAGCATTTCTATACAACAGTAATGCGGCCAGGATTTTGAGAAGACTGCCTAATGGTAGCGGAATATTGGATTAGTTTTGTAGTAATTTTAAGTGTTTTTAGTTAAATATGTTAATTTTGTAGCTAAATTACATATAATAATTAATTAACAATATTTAATTATGTGTGAAACTGATGAGTGTTTCATTGATTAACTCACGCGACGTTTTTTTTTTTTTTTTTTTTTTTTTATGTAATGGAGTGGCAAACAAGCAGACGGCCCACCTGATGGTAAGCGGTTACCGTCGCCTATGGACATTTGCAACACCAGGGGCGTTACCAATGCGTTGACACGTGAGTCTGCAATACCACGTATTTGTCTACAATATAGATGTCACGGGTAGATTGTCACGGTTCGTGGTTGTGTGCGCGATGGACCATTAATAAAGACTTAGTTTTTTGCAGCGCAGAAGCATTTGCAGTGTTTACTTCTCCTATGGACTTCACTGACGCGAGTCGAATTGGTATTCTGCAGCGTTTGAGAGAAAAGTATTAAGTGGTAATATAGTGATACAGTAATAATGATATTAAATGTTGTTAATAGTTTTATTTTTAACATCTAACTCATTAAACATAGAAACAACCAATATGCAGTTATCCTCTGATGTTCGATAACCACGGAGTCGTGTTATTTTTTTGGGAATATTTTAAGGTTGAGTTTTAATGGTGTGCTACTAATAACATTATTAGAGCACAAAAAAGATTTCAAAAACCAATGTGAAATTAGATATTATTTATTTATTGATAGATAACCGTGTGTTTCGGCAGCTGTCCTTGAGAGCCAGTAATTCTAGGTTAAGCCTATCAATACCCTCGACCACATCATCACTTACCATCAGATGAGATTGTGGATAAAAAAAAGGTGATTACAAACAAAAAGCGACTACGAGTGTTTTCATGAAAAAATTCTACATTTATAAAAATTTATTCTGTATGAAGAATTTGACCATCAAGAAGTTGTTCATATAAGAAAGTATATAACTACAGTAAAGTACCCTTCTGAAAGAACCAAAATTATAAATAAAGAAGCAACTAGAAACAAGGATTTTAATGTTAGTAGTTCGATGAATACAGTAAGAATTGTTCTGGAAAAGTTGTCACCTACGTGACAGGAATTGAGTGTTAAAGAGAAAGAACTACCATGTTTGACCCCATAATTTAAACAAATTAGTCAAATATAAAGAATGAAATTGTAAATAAAAGAAAATCCTTCATAAAAACGCCACAGAAGACGACGAGTCGTAAAGCTTCACTACTCCGCGGGCCGACCGCGACTCTACAATGTAACAGTTGTGGCGCTAACGAGCTGTTGTCTCGGTGTTTTGTCGGTCCTCTTGTTGTTGTGATCTAACTAAGAACATTGGCAAGTACACTAATGTTGTAGGATGTTTCTTGAATGACTGGGTAGGTAGGATGTTTCTGCTTGTCACCATCATTAAAAACTATATCGTCAAGCACCTAATGATGTGTTCCAGGAGCTGCTCTCAACAGCCACTTCCGATTTAATCTTAAAGTGAAAACTGACGTCATTGGCAGGATATTCGGCTTATATAAATTTTGTCATGCTTGTAGCTATCAGTAGGTTTGGTAATCATTAAACACGATAATGGTATTCATGATTTGAAAATATTGCACGTATTAACGTAAAAACTTATTGATGATGCGAAAAATTTCATAATTTGCTCCTTACACCGTAAAAAATAATTCAAAATATTGCCATATCAATAAGTATTATAACAAAATTCATCTTTGGGTACATAATCACTTGAGATTCTGGTCAAAAGGTTAACATATGAGCTGCAAAACAAAACATTTCATATATCAAATTTCTGTAACAAAGTTTAATTTTCTAAACATCACAAAATGTTTACCTAGTTAGTAACTACTCATAACATCACTTCCGGCGTCTTTACATGATCCTACTTGCTTCAGCGGAGAGTGTTTGGTGGAGTTTTTAATGAAATTGTTACCTTTTCAAATTAAAGGAACTCCCATCGCGCGGTGTGGGGGCTTGCTTAGATAGTCGTTTATAGTAAGGTAATTTATGAAACTACAAGTAGGGGTCCTATACAAAAGAGTTTCCAAATCACAAAAGAGGTTCTTAATTGAGGCTACTAAAATGTATGTGTACATACCATAGCTTTCTCCAACATATGCCGAGGGCGCAGTCTCATCGTTGTGGAGGCCGCGGGGCGGTCACTTTTCACGCAAGTGACAGCTCTCACGTAGTATAGTCCGAAATTCTACAATTCAAGGAAAATATTATGATGCACTTCTTAACGTTTTATAGAGAACACGGTGAGGTGATAAGACAATTTGTATTATGATTTATTTAAATTAACAATGCGACAACGTCGTGGTGTCCAGCGCGGGGCGCGGTCTAACGACGACTCTCAATAACACTGGTTTGCGGCGGCGAAGCGAAGCATCAATCGCGGCTCGTTGCGGGTAGATGAAAAAACTATGCATGCTTTGACATACACATAGTAACAAAAAAAAGAAGTAGTATTATGAACTTCTTATTTTATTACACAACAGGTAATCAATTAATTCTAGTTGAGTCACCATCTATCTAACGTTACATTTAGTTAAACGCTTTCCCCAGAAAAATGTATATATTGTCAGCTATTGATTTTGGGAAAGTAAATATTGTACCCGGTTATTTTCAAGATGAACAAAGTTGAAGTTGAAAATGAATATGTTGGGTATGAGTACCAACCCTACTTTTGCAGGTGGTAGGGTTTTATGAGATTACACGATTTCCTACCTCTGGTTACTCTCAACTCGAAAATATATCAAGCACCTAACCGTGTGTTTCGGTGACCGTCCTTGAAAGCTAGGTACTCTCCATTCTAGATTAAGCCTTTTTACCATCTCCAATTGAGATTGCATCTACTTATCTGAGCGCTTGGTCTTTTTTTTTTATTCATAATAGGTTCGCGTTTGACCACACCTTGCCTGATGTTAAGCATTGATGTGGTTTTAGATGGAGCACGCTTACCCAGAAAAAACCTATTTACTCTCGATTTGAGGACACCCATGTTGTATTCATTGGGAAAAACAGACCACGGTAAGTAGTTCCACTCTTTCGCAGTACGCACGAGAAAAGTGGAAGCGAAGCGTTTCGTACGAGTACTGGGAATATCAACCATGTACGGGTGGCGCCTCTCCGTTTGTCTGGACGTCCGATGGAAGAACGGGGAGGGCGGAACTAAGTTGTGCAGTTCTTGTGCACATTCACCGAAATGTATCCGGTAAAAGACCGATAGACAAGCGACTTTGCTCGAGGCTTTGTAGCCGAGACTCCCAAAGAAAGTCACTGCCTATTAACCTCTTGGCACGTCTCTCGATCGACTCAAGAGCCTCAAGTTGGTATTTGGCAGAGCCGTCCCAGAAGTGAGAGCAGTACTCAACACAGGATCTTATTTGCGCTTTGTACAGAGTGAGCGTCTGTTCCGGTGTGGAGTACCGTTTCACCTTTGAGAGGATACCAAGTTTTTTTGCAGCCAACTGAGCCTTTGACTCAATATATGAGCCAAAATTAAGAGTCGACGAAAGAGTGACACCAAGAAGGTCTAGATGGTCTGTGACTGGCACGGATACATCCCGCCGGAAAGTTGGAGACAGTTGAAATGGTCTCCTTTTGGCAGAGAACAAACATGCCTGGGTCTTATTGGCATTGAACTTGACCAGGTTGGCATCGCCCCAGTCGGAGACTGCCTTAAGGGATAAGTTCAAGCGTTCGACCATAGCTTCTCTGAGTCTCTGGATCTCCAGCTCACTGGCTCGTGTGGAAGATGTATCGCGTCGCAGAGAGCACTGACCCCTGGGGAACACCGGCATTAATACCCATTTGATCAGACGAGCAGCCGTCAACGACTACTCGTAATGATCGATCCCTCAGGAAGTCTGATATCCACGCACAAAAACCAGTAGGCAGACCGTATGCGGGAAGCTTGCTGATAAGGGCGTCATGCCAGACCCTGTCAAAGGCCTTAGAGATGTCCAGGGAAACGGGAAGCGCTTCCCCTTCTTTCTCAATGGCCTCACTCCAGATATAAGTGGCATACGCTAGAAGATCCCCAGTAGACCGACTTCGGCGGAACCCGTATTGACGGTCACAGAGGAGGTAATTCGCTTCTAGGTATGCCAGAAGCCGGCAGTTGAGAACACGCTCCATACTCTTGCAGAGTATAGACGTGATTGAGATGGGTCTATAGTTGGCAGGGTCGGCGCGACTACCTTTTTTAGGCACGGGTTGCACTTTAGCAAGCTTCCACGATTTGGGCACTGCACCATTCTCAAGAGACAGCCGAAAAAGGCGTGTTAGCACTGGAGCCAACTCAGGCGCACAAGTTTTACCACTATCGCAGATATACCGTCAGGACCACTGGCTTTATTCACGTCAAGGTTGCGTAGTGTCTTACGAACTTCCTTTTGGCGAATGTGTATGTCGTTCATGACATTTTCGCTTCGTGGTAGAATTGGAGGAGTTGCAGTACCAGCGTCAAGACATGAAGACTCCGCAAACAGAGAAGCAAACAAGTTTGCTTTCTCTGCAGCGGTGTGAGCCAGCGTTCCATCAGGTTTCTGCAGTGGAGGCAGTGAGGGGCGGCAGAAGTTCGATTCAACCGATTTAGCTAGGGACCAAAACGCTTTACTACCCGTTGGGTACGAAGCAAGTTTGTTCCTTATTCGGCCAATGTGGTCAAAACGAGCCTTCTGTAAGACCTTTTTGCTGGATTTGGCAGCCTTGTTAAAAGCTCTCTTCTTTATGCGAATGTCCTTTGCCTTATGCTTACGAGCATCAACCCAGGCTAGGTATGCCTGATGTTTCAACGCCTCAGCGCGTCCACATTCAGGACCGAACCATGGGCGAGCTTTGCCGGACAGTGGTACGTCAGAGATTGGAATGAAGTATTCCATTGCTAAGCGCAACACATCAGTCACGGCATTTGCACAGGCGGTAGGATCACCAGAAGAGAAGCACACAGACTGCCAAGGATAAGACGCAAAGAAAGACCGCATCTCATCCCAATCTGCTGACTTGTATCGCCACATCCGCCGGGTGCCTCGAGCAACTGTTCTGACCCGACTTTCATACGGCGTCACTGGACATCGCGCCGGAACACGACTGGGTCGTTTGGCGGCGTGGCTTTGTCCAGTGGGTGGTCACTAGCCTCGGCCGAAGCCTACCACCAGTATGTCATCTCGGGACCACGTGTAGGGACTCGCTCTTGGGTACTCTCCTACGGACCCGGATTTCTCAGCCCCCCCTGCAGGTCGATACGACGTATGATCAAAATGCTGGCACAGATTTGGCTCAACGAATAAGCATTGCAATTCAACGGGGCAATGCTCACGCATGCTGGGCACGCTGCCAACTGGTACTAGGCTGGAGCACTTGGACTGCCTATGAGTCTGCTATGACTTATATAGGTTGTATAAATGCTTTTATTGTAGTAGCTGTAGTGTTGTATATAGTTTGTAGTATTTTGTTTCATAAAGGCATATAAAAATATATCTACTAACTAGAAAATAAAATAAATCGAACTTTAAATTCATATCGTTTTGTATCTTCTGTGGTCTTGAACATTAGGTATACACAATAGCGAGCACTTACCTGAGTATGAGTTCCAATGATGACTTTCACCTACACTATACTCCATACCTATCTTCAAGTCACACTGCATGTATAGAAAAACCGTTCATCAAGCCAGGTCAACCCAATAAGTTTGAAGCACATATAGCCGAGCGGTTAAAGCTATGAACTGCGGTACCGCGGGTCCATGGTTCGATCGCTGCCGCCGGCTTGAGCTTCAACGCATGGTGAAAGGGCATGTTGTGAATGCCCGCCTGGCTAACTACCATCTTCAAGTAGAAAAATTGTCGCCAAGCACCTAATAGTGTGTTCCGGCAGGAGTCCTTGAGAGTCCGTAAAATTATAGGCACATGATGAGACTTAACAACTGTAGGTCTCAGGGTGACGGGCGCAGTGCAGTTCGTCGAAATGCGTCTGTTATAGGCAAAAGATACTGTTTAACAAAAGTTTCAAGCTTGTTCCGTCACAATATGGCAAAAAAAAGGTTCAGATTCTGTGCACGTATAGTATTCATACAAGCTCTTTAAGCCAATACAGAGCTGGCATGCACCGCTCCACTCACAAATATGTTCGTTTAAACAGTGCGATCTAAATGCATGTGCCGAAGTTCCCGCAGGACTGCACCCCAGACCACGCTGACACCCCTGCCTTCCTCCTGTTAGTTAGCATAATTTGAAAATAGGCTATAGCCACTAAAAACCTGGAGTTGAAACTCTGCCGTCATAATGTAGTCGTTATAGTATTTACATTGTGATGCACTCTTAATCTTCATACGCGGCCATTATGTCTTTATAATTAAACTTTTAACTAGATCATTTTATAGCTGCTGATGTCAAGAATGTAAATGGATAACATGCTTTTATTTTGTGAAGCATTTCAAACAATGTTCAAAATATATTTCATTTTTGAGTGTTGAAGTCGGTTCTATATTTCACAAAAAACAAATACCCTTTTTAGTGTCCCTTGATACTCACGGGATCCATTGTCATTCATTGTTAATGACTATATCATCAAGAATGGAAAAAAACTTTTCAGTTATTAGATTGTAACTCAAGCTCGGTATGAACGATTTTTATTAAATTTAAATGGGACACGACAAGCATCAGCTTTCAAATAAAAAAATAAAACATCAAAAATCGGTTCACCTAATAAAAAGTTCAGAGGTAATAGTTATTTGTTATACAAGAGTGCAAAGTTGCTTTTTAACCGCGTGTTCAATTTTGATGACCGAGCAAGCGAAGGATTCTAAAATTGAATCACGAGCGCAGCGAGTGATTCAAAATTAGAATCCTGAGCGTTAGCGAGGAAATCAAAAGATCACGAGGTGAAAAATCTTTGCACTCGAGTGCAACACGTAACTTTTCATTCCACCTCAGCGAGGAAATGACAATGCCGCGTAAAGAACCGCGTACAAAGCAAATTGAAAAAAGAACACCAAGAAGGTTCCGAGTCTAAAAACTCAACAAATTAAAAAAAAGTTGTATGATATATTCGGCACCATAGAGGTAGCAGTAAATAGGTTTAATGTTTTTTTTAATTCACAAACTTAGTGCACACGATGTTCTAAATTCAATTTACTTTATCCTCTAGAGAATAAAAACGGCTTTTTCACTCAGATATTGAAGATTAAAAATACTCTTTCCGAGATGGTGGGATGAAAAATATATTAAATAATAACAGATAAATTGAGAACTTGTTCGTTAAAAACAAAGTCGGTTAAAATATATTTTAAGGTTTAACCATTAATTATTTAGTAATTATGAAGCTGTTTGAAGGCTGCTTGACAATACTCTTCATTTTAATAATTCTATTAATATACATAGTTGATACTACGTTTATAGCTCCGATTTCAATAAATACATTTTATTCAAATAATTTTATGAAAAAATATTTTTATTCTATTATTTCATATTATACTTATTCGCCTCACAAGCTCGGAAAGGTGTTGTGTTTATCATTCGAAATTTGCGTGAAAAAGTGTTTTTTATCCGCTAGTGCGGAAAATGTTTCGACGTTCAAACCTCTATTAAAGGTCCACAGAAAATTATGTACCTCATACATTTACGTGTTCCAGTAATGTAGGGACACATGCAACGTGAGCGCAATTTGATGATAATGCAAAAGTAGCCGATGCGCTCAGTTGCCCCCTCACGTTTGTACCGAGCGTCCGTACTTCAGCCCACTTCAATAGTAACCTTTTATTTACCTAAATTTATGTAATTGTAACGGACAATAATTAATGGTGATCACCGAAATTTAGTACTTTTATTACCCATCCCAGTAGACAGAAGAACACGAATATGGAAGAAATTAGGGCGCACATATACACCTTGATAGGTGACGTGCGCCACGACAGCAGATGAACATTCTGAGAACCTTACAGTGGTGACCCCGACGTGATTTGAACACGCAACCAGATAACCATTTCATAATACCTTACAAGTGGTGACCCCGCGTATCTGTCTACTGGGTCAACGAAGATTTTAACTTTATTTTCAAAACTGTGTTTGTGATTTCTGTGATTGTATGTGAATTTTGGGGCAACTCACAGGGCTGAAGTGACGGCACTTGCAAAGGAACCACCCGTACCATAAGCATAACCTAATTAGAGGAAACATTACCTATAAGAAGAATTAGTATAATAGAAGTCAGTAAAGAACATCACACTAGCCGCGTCGCAGTCTATGCAATCCATATTGAGCCAGAGAAATCTGAGGTACCAGCGCTGTCGAAGAGTATTCCAGGTTGGGCCTGCAGATAAGTTCGCTCGAGGTTGGCTGGACACCGTCCGAGGAAGTGTACCGGAGGTGAGCGTTGGACTTGGAGGGATCACTCAGTCGCGCTATTCATTGCCGAGTGACTGGTGTCAACGGGATAGAAGAGGAGTTGTTACGCTGTTATTTTCTAGAGTGGTGATAAAATTTATATAGTGATGATGATGAAAAGTGTTGTTTAGAATGTATCAGTAAAAAAACCTGTGAACAAATGAACTATCGTGGAAGTAGCATAAGTGTCGCGAACTCTATTGGTAGTCGTTTTTAAAGGTATAAGGTGTACGAAGATTTTTTAATTATTGTTTGACCATTGAGAATTTATAAATGTGTGTTTTCTTTTCTTCGGGCGACCTCTTTGTCGAAGTTGGACCTACCTAACTGGACAGTCTGTCCCAGGTATATGTAATGGTCAACAACTTCGAGCGTATCGTTCCCAACAACTACTGGTACGGGTGCAACATGGACATTAGACATAATTTTCGTCTTGTCCATGTTCATTTTAAGACCCACCTGCTGGGAAACTCTACTGAGGTCGCTGAGCATTGTACTGAGTTCCTCAAGCGACTCTGCCATTATGACTATGTCATCGGCGAAACGAAGGTGAGTGATGTATTCGCCATAGATGTTGATGCCTAATTCTCTCCAGTCCAAGAGCTTAAAAACGTCCTCCAACGCATTTGTGAACAGTTTCGGAGAAATAACGTCTCCCTGTCTCACGCCTCGTTGCAGTTGGATTGGTTCCGTGCTCTTGTCCTGTAATCGAATCGACATGGTGGCGTTCCTATACAAACACTTCAGCGCTTCGATGTACCTATAGTCAATTTGGCATCGCTGAAGAGACTGCAGTACGGCCCAGGTTTCGATGGAATCGAAGGCTTTTTCATAGTCCACAAACGCTAAGCATAATGGCCGATTATACTCCTCAGTCTTCTGTATAATCTGGCGAAGCGTGTGGATGTGGTCTATGGTGCTAAAGCCCTTTCGGAACCCGGCTTGTTCGGGAGGCTGGAAGTCATCAAACCTACGAGCAAGACGATTCGTAATGACTCTCGAGAACAGCTTATAAACATGGCTCAGAAGTGAAATGGGGCAAAAATACCGTTTTCGTTTCAGCTTGGAAATATGGGAATTGAAAACGTTAACAATAGCATTTCAGTCGCAAGGCCTTCATTTCACAGAGCCTATATCTTTTATATACAAAATAAAATTGCAAAAGTTAATGAAATTCATAAAGCACCTACCTCCTCCAGAGATTTTCTAACCAAAATAATAAACACCTTAATTCATTTACAAATTTCCAATTAATCGGAAATGTTTTTTTATAGCGTTATGTCACTTATAGCCGTAGCATATTCTCGCAGCTTGACTATTTCCTGCACTACAATCCTAACACAGAAATACTACCGCAATCATTGCCTTTACAAATCGCTACAAGCATCTAACGAACTGTTACAGCTTATGATAAAGTCCGTTCACATTCCCAAAACGTCCGCTTTCAAATAGCACCTTAATTGTTCTAACATATTGATCAATGCGCTCCAACCGCACCGCTCTGTATTGCTGCGTAGTCTGCGAAGTCACGTCATATGATATTCAAAGCTTCTCGATTAGTTAATAGTTGCAGCTCAACTGCCAGAACTTTGTACGTATCTTCTACTATCCAAATGAAAATAAAACAAAAGCTTAAATAGTGACTCTGAATTGTCCGCAACTTATTAATATGGGTATTGTACTGAAGATAGATTTTTATAACTAACACAAAATAACATTTAATTTTTGAATTAAAGCATTCTTGCGCTGTGAAGTAAAAGTATTTGTATATAAGATACTTGTTGTTATGCTGTTCTAATTTAATTTAATAAAAACATATTATTCATATTAAGCTGTTTGGAGCTTACTTACTTTATCTGTAATGAACAAAACGCGTCTTTGAACAACAAAATTGACAAAAATTGATAGAAGTACCTACATACTCGTAGTAGGTAAAGCCTACTTAATGGAACTTTTACACGCAAGTTCATTAAAAAGGTTATTTGTGATTAAATACCTTAAAAAATATACACAAAAAATAACTGTAATCTCTTCAAAGAATTTAAAGAACTGTTATGATACCAATTTCATTTTTTTTTTCTGATATGTATACCTTTGACCACAATCTCACCAGATGGTAAGTGATGATGTGGTCGAAGGTGTTAACAGGCTTAACCTAGAATTACTGGCTCTCAAGGACAGCTGCCGGAACACACCGTTAGGTGCTTGGCGACAGATTTTCTACTTGAGGGTGGTCGCTAGTCAGGCGGGCATTCGCAAAAATACGCTTCCACCATGCGGTGAAGGTCAAGCCCACGGCGGGATTCAAACCATGGACCTGCTGCGCGGCAGTCCATAGCCAAAGCCACTGAGCTATGACTGCTTCGAAACTTCTTCGATATTGATGTATATTAATGTTTATTTTTTTTTAAAGTACTTGCTATGTGTTAACCGGGGCTTAGGAACCAGCCCGCTACAGATCAGCAGAAGGTGCACGTTCTTGTTTCTTAATTTTCCCAGTGTTTCTTTATATAAGGAATTCAACTAATATAAAAAGTACTACAAGGCTCGACTCGCGCATGTTCAGTTTTTTTAATATAACATACACATGAGTACCATGGTCCTTAACTCAGAGTCACTCAACGAGCTATGGAGAGAGCTATGCTCTGAGTTTTTTTGCGCGATTAAATCCGGAACGTGGATATTCGCCAAAGAACCAAAGTCACCGACATAGCTCTCAGAATTTGCAAGTTGAAGTGGCAATGTGGTAACCACTCGAGAACCACTCAAGTGGTTACCACATGTTTGTTTGTTTAGGGAGGACATAGATGCTGGCTACCGCCTGTGCGGTCGTCCAGCTCCACCGGGTTTTGGGCGAGGGCCTAGCCCTACAATAGCCCGGGAGGGAGAAGTGCCGAAGGCACTTCTCCCGAGACGGGCGTAGAAGGCGAAAAGCGCTTTCTACCTCCGTCTCCTGCGGACGCCGAAAACGTACCGCTAATATAGGAGGGGTTGACAGCGAGCTCAAGGGCACCACTGTGGTTCGGACCTCGGCTTGTCTCGCTGTCGAGAGACATGGGGGGGATCGGAGCAAAATGCCTCTGTGCAACTGCAGTGTTGCACAATTGGGCCCTACTGAATAATACTCTTTGACTATTTGGAGAGCAATTTATCGTGACCTTGTTTTTGCCTCGAGCTCGCCGGCGGGCTCGGTGTTTGATTGTGTGACCTCTAATTACCTCACACCTGGGGATTTTACCTCGACGACTTACGGATAACGCTAAAGCTGCCAATGTAATGGCTGCGATGGGGTCATCCGGGTCGTCTAATACCTGCCGTGGTCGGCGACGGGGGGGTTTGAAAAATGGGATAGAAGAGGCAGTCGAGTAGTTCGATGCCTGGACAACCAATGGGTTCGGGTGGTGGGGCGCTCGATCAAAGTATCGGCGGGCGCAGTCCTTATTGAACTGCGCTAAAGAGGGAAGGTTTAAGTCGCAATGCAACTCGGTGTTCCGGATATACCACGGGGCGCCGGTTGCATTACGAAGAAAACGGTTTTGGATGACTTGAAGTTTATGAAGGTGGGCCTCACTAGCATGACTAAACACTACTGATGCGTAAGTCATGATGGGGCGGATGCAGGCAGTGTAATGTGTCTTCTTATTACTAAGAGACATTTTACTCTCTTTGCGAAGTAGGGGGCCAAGGCGACCCATTTTGAAGGCCGCTCTGTTACGGACGGTTGTTATGTGATCGTTAAAGGTGAGATGACGATCAAGGGTGACTCCGAGGTATTTTGTTCTAGGAACCCAGGGAATGGGTTCGTCGAACAAAATAAGCGGTTTCGGGTAAGGGGAGCGTGTCTTCTCAGTAAAGCACATAGCTGTGCTTTTAGCTGGGTTGACCGCGAAACGCCTTTTTCGGAACCAGTCACCGATCTCGGTGATGGCCCGTTGCATGACGAAATAGGACTGTCTGTTGATATGCCACCCAGTGGTGTAAATGGCGGTATCGTCCGCATATTGGGCTAGGAATACTTTGGGCTGAGAGCGTGGGATGTCACTGGTATACAGTGCAAAGAGAATAGGTGATAGCACGGAGCCCTGAGGGACTCCGGCTCTGACTGGGTGGGGGGAGGAGAGGGTGCCTTCCACGCGATAGCGAAAGCTTCTGGCTTTAAGGAAGTCTTGTAGGATGAGCACAAGACGTTCTGGCACGCCAAATTGGTATAGCTTGTAGATCAAGCCGTTGTGCCAGACTTTGTCAAAAGCTTTCGCTACGTCGAGGAAGACTGCTAGCGTAGTCTGGGGTTTGGGGTACTTATTGAAGCCCTCAATGATGTGCTCCGTGAGGCGGTGCACCTGTTGGACGCATGAGTGTCCGGGTCTGAAGCCAAACTGCTCATCTGGGATAAGGTGGTGTTCCTTAGCATGGGACTGGAGACGGTTTGCAAGTAACCGCTCGTAAAGTTTGCCTAAGGCACTGAGGAGGCTGATGGGGCGGTAGCTGGTGGGGTCAGATGAGCTTTTGCCTGGTTTGTGAATGCCAATGACATTTGCACATTTCCAGGTGTCTGGGAATAAGCAGTGGCTCATAGCAGCATTGAAGATGCTGACTAAGAGATGGATGAGAGGAGGAGAGAGGGTTTTAAGAACCCTGTTGGAGATGCCATCGGCACCGGGGGACTTGCGCGGTCGGAGGGCCTTGATCAGTATCTCCATCTCAGCGTAAGTCGCTAAAGTGATTGGTGGGAGTTCAGAGGTGACCACAGAGCTTTTACGTTCGACTTCAGCATCCACCGAATCGAGGTGAGCTTGGTCAACGTGATCTACGTTAGGGGAACACTGAGCCTCTAGGCTATCAGCTAGGCACTCAGCTTTGTCTTCGTCAAAGAACGCTGGGACTAGTGGGACTGGTCTGTATAAGGGAGGCATGTCGTTATGGTTACTTCCTTTCAAGCCTCGCGCCAAGTCCCAGTAAGCATGGTGGCTTGGCACGAGGTTTGAAAGTTTATCGCCCCATTGTTGATCACGCAACTCAGACATGCGACTTTGAACCATGCGTTCAAAGTGGCGTTTCTTAGTTTTGTTCTCTTTACTGGGGTAAGAGTCGTAATGTCGGGTCACTGCTTTACTCTCCGTCACCAATCGTCTCACATCCGCTGGAATGACAAGGCGCCGGTCGTCCGGCACTATGACCTCCTTTGCGGATGCACCTACTACGGTGGAGAGGTGATTGGTGAACGAATCGATCGCAAGGGTTACGTCATCTTTTGTCAGGATGTCGTCAGGGATCTTGTCAAGGTCCGGTGAACTGATAGCCTTTAGGGCATCGCCTACTTGCTTCCAGTTCACTATCGTCTTAGTGGGGCGGGGGAGGTCAGTCGTTGGGTCGGGACCTAGTCGCAGTATAATGGGTCGGTGGTCAGAGTGAAGCTCGTGAACCACTTCTATGGAGCGTAACCGGAGTGTTACGCCTCTGAGTAGTGCCATGTCAAGCAAGTCAGATCGATGGTCTTCCATATAAGGGTAGTGAGTGGGCTCAGTGGGCGCAATTATGTCAAAGTTAAGTTCTGCGATTAGGTTTTCAAGTGCAATACCTTTGGGATTGTTGACGTTACAATTCCATAGGATGTGCTTACTGTTGAAGTCGCCAATCAGAAGGACGGCGCTTCCTAATGAGAACAAGGCTTCTAAGTCAGCTCGGACGATCGGCTTGGAGCAAGCTTGGTAACAGGACGCTATGACTATAGGTTGATGACCAGTCATAGCTAGGAGGCAACAAGATGCTTCCATATTAACAAGAGTCGGGGTAGGTAGGGGAATGCAGTGCAGGGACCTTTTGTAAAAGATAAGAGTGCCTCCCCCACGGGAGTTCACTCTATCATTACGTACCGTTCTGTAATTGGCAAACCTAGGGTTCGCCTTCCCCGGTTTTAGAAAGGTTTCCTGCACGCATAAGATATCGATAAGGTGGGTACAACAAAAGTCGTGGACGAGGTCACGTTGTTTGAAGAGGCCGTCAGCGTTAAATGACGCTAACGAAACTGAGTACGGTTTCGTGCGTTCGGTTGTACTACCCATAGTGGTTGTACTGGGGAGGGGCCTGGGGGACGAAGCGCTTAAGGGCGCTTAGTAAGTTTGCGTGTTCCAATGTGTATTGGATCACGTCCGCTGGGGATTGAGCATATTGCATCTTGTGGAATAGCTCTTGTACCTCATTGATGTCAACCGACATAGCCAGATCGCTGACTAGGTTGATTGCCTCTTGAAGAGGGGCAGCCATCAATGGCATAGGGGGAGCTTGTGGCCGGGAAGCGGCGCGGGGAGGGGCGCGAACGGTGTTGGCAGCGGGTGCCGGGAGCGCGGGGCGAGCCGGGGCCGGTGCGCGGGCAGGGGCCGCGGCGCGGGCGGGTGCGGGTGCGGGCGCGAGTTCGGGCGCGCGGGCCGGGGCGCGGGCGGTAGCGACGGTCTTAACCATACTGGGTGGTTTAGACCATGCGTTACGGGCTGGGAGCGGCGCGGGTATTACCTGTGAGGCAGGTACTACCGTTAGTTTAGGGCTTACCCGTTGGTAGCGGTCATAAGAGGGACGGGTCGGCCTATGCCTTGCCACCCTGTGGTTCACTCGTGGTGCTTTAGGGCAACCACGGTAATTCGCGGTATGCCCTTGAGCACCGCATAGGACACAACTGGGTGGGTCCGGCGAGTCCCGGGTGCGAGTGCACGCTGCTGTCGCGTGATCGCCTAGGCACTTAACGCACCTAGCGCGAGCGAAGCAGAATCGGGAGGTGTGCCCGTATAGTTGGCAGTTATGGCACTGCGAGGGACTCCCATTCTTGTATGGGGCTTGGACATCGAGTCCTGAGAGGCCACAGACCTTTTTTAAATTAAAAATGGCCTTGCCTTCAGGTGTACGATCTAGTACTACGAGTACTAGATCGTAGGGACTGCGGTCCTTCCCGCTGTACATGCGGTGAACTGCATGTACGGGGAAGTCTTGTGCCTTCAGGTCGGCACATACCGAATCGGTATGTACCTCCTTGGGCACACCGCGGATGACAACGCGGAGGACTTTCTCCTCTTCGAGCGCATAAGTGTGAAAACTTATGCTCTCTTTACGGAGGAGCTTTGTTAGCGCTCTGTGGTCGCTAATGGTGGACACTTGGACTTTAATGCCCTGCTGCGTGGAGCGGGCATTAGTATAATGGATCCCACGATCCGAAACTAAACGGGACAGCATGTCCCATTTGGTTTTGTCCTGAATGAACAGGGGCGGAGGCGGTTTTTCGCGGCGCGCGCTCGCGTCCTGAGGGGACGCGGCAGTGGTGGCCGGAGCGGAGGGAGGAGACGCGGGGCGCGGGGCGGGGGTCGGCTTCTTGCCGGAGGCGGGGGCCTTAGCGAGTGCCTTGGCGGGAGGGGCGGAAGTTGCGCAACTAGCGGCTTTAGGAGCACGCTTGCGTTTCCTATCTACGACGGTATAGCCGTCGTTATCTGAGTCCGAGTCGGTGCGTAAGGCGCGACTCGGATCTACCTCCATCTCCGCTTCGGAGTCCGAAGTGGGCTCGACAACGGCGAAGGAGGGACGCTCGCTGGCCTCCCGATCGGTGAGCGCGAGCGAGACCTCTCACGGGGAGGGGCTGCCACCGTGCGTCTGTTGTCTGGGCCCGGAGCGGGCGAAAGCGGACTGTCCTCTGAGAAGGACCGGGTCAGAGGAGGGACGTTGGCCTCCGGGATTGAAGTCCCGGAGGGAGCAATAAGAGTGTCCGTGAGGCGGGCACTCGCTTCCTCTTCGAGGAGTTGCATATGAGCAACATACAGATCGGGGTGGCGGAGGGCGAAGGTCTGAAGGACCTGCACCTCACCGTTAGAGGGACGGGACTGCATCCTGAGGGGAATACTCAGGACGCCCTATCAAGGGTTTGAATTCCCTCACACACCTTGTGAGCTCACTGTGTGAGAGGGAGTGTGTACCTAGGGTGTGCCCTAGTTGTGTACCCTCTCCGAGCTTTTTTCTCGGCGGAGAGGGGTGCTCCTAAGCGCTACTCCGGGGTTGACTAGGGGCGACCCCAAGGCCAGTTATCCCGGAGCCCAGCTTGCTTCGGCTGACCCGTGAAGCGGGAAAGGCCACGGTGCAAGGTTAAACCAAAAGTTCGACAGTGGCCGTTGTCACCGTAGGGTGTCACACTGCGACCGCAGCAAATGGCGGATTTGATCGTTCAGACGGGTTTGGCTGACGCTACCCCACGCCTGAACGACGTCGCTTAACAGCACAAAGTGTGTTGTTACGCGCACTGTTACAATGTTGTGTCGAGTAGTAAAGTTGTGAAATGCGCACCGAAAAGTGCGGTCAAAACAAGACCACCAGCCCGATATGATGTTGTTCCGAAACAAGGGATTTGGGTAGGTGGTAATGCCTGACGTCTTAGAGCGCCTCTGCGCGACGGCACGGCGAGCTCGTAGCTCACGTTGCACGGCGTTCGGCGGCTGCTCAGCTTCTGCACACAAAACAAAACTTCGTCAGGACTGCGTATTCCAAGGCACTGGTCTGCAACTAGCGGCAGAACGATGACCCGAGTGAGACGGCAATAGTGCGGGGACTATTGCGGTCTCACTGGGAGATACTGGCGGAGCTGTAGACAGGTGTGCACGGCGTGGCGGCACAGGTCGGAATGAGTGGGTTACCACATTACACCGGAAGAGACGTTGAGTTGGTAGGCCACCCCACAAGGTGGATTGACGAAGTCGTTAAAGTCTCGGGTAGCCAATAGTTACAATCTGCTAGTAGCCATTCTTCGTGGCGTTCTATGGGGGAGGAGTTTGTTCAACAGTGGACGCCTCCGGCTGGTGATGAACATACACATAGCACATATGATATAAAAATTAGTTTTAATACGCAACAAAACAAGTTTCATCGCGTTACTACACTACATTTCAGTGAGACACTGATGTTTTCTAAGCAGTCGCTCGCACGCCCGGCAACGGCCCCCGTGAGAGGTCTCGCTCGCGCTCACCGATCGGGAGGCCAGCGAGCACCCGTCCCTCCTTCGCCGTTATCGAGCCCACTTCGGACTCCGAAGCGGAGATGGAGGTAGATCCGAGTAGTAATAGTAGCGCCTTACGCACCGACTCGGACTCAGACAACGACGGCTATACCGTCGTAGATAGGAAACGCAAGCGTGCTCCTAAAGCCGCTAGTTGCGCAACTTCCGCCCCTCCCGCCAAGGCACCCGCTAAGGCCCCCGCCTCCGGCAAGAAGCCGACCCCCGCCCCGCGCCCCGCGTCTCCTCCCTCCGCTCCGGCCACCACTGCCGCGTCCCCTCAGGACGCGAGCGCGCGCCGCGAAAAACCGCCTCCGCCCCTGTTCATTCAGGACAAAACCAAATGGGACATGCTGTCCCGTTTAGTTTCGGATCGTGGGATCCATTATACTAATGCCCGCTCCACGCAGCAGGGCATTAAAGTCCAAGTGTCCACCATTAGCGACCACAGAGCGCTAACAAAGCTCCTCCGTAAAGAGAGCATAAGTTTTCACACTTATGCGCTCGAAGAGGAAAAAGTCCTCCGCGTTGTCATCCGCGGTGTGCCCAAGGAGGTACATACCGATTCGGTATGTGCCGACCTGAAGGCACAAGACTTCCCCGTACATGCAGTTCACCGCATGTACAGCGGGAAGGACCGCAGTCCCTACGATCTAGTAATCGTAGTCCTAGATCGTACACCTGAAGGCAAGGCCATTTTTAATTTAAAAAAGGTCTGTGGCCTCTCAGGACTCGATGTCCAAGCCCCATACAAGAATGGGAGTCCCTCGCAGTGCCATAACTGCCAACTATACGGGCACGCCTCCCGTTTCTGCTTCGCTCGCGCTAGGTGCGTTAAGTGCCTAGGCGATCACGCGACAGCAGCGTGCACTCGCACCCGGGACTCGCCGGACCCACCTAGTTGTGTCCTATGCGGTGCTCAAGGGCATACCGCGAATTACCGTGGTTGCCCTAAAGCACCACGAGTGAACCACAGGGTGGCAAGGCATAGGCCGACCCGTCCCTCTTATGACCGCTACCAACGGGTAAGCCCTAAAATAACGGTAGTACCTGCCTCACAGGTAATACCCGCGCCGCTCCCAGCCCGTAACGCATGGTCTAAACCACCCAGTATGGTTAAGACCGTCGCTACCGCCCGCGCCCCGGCCCGCGCGCCCGCACCCGTGCCCGCACCCGCACCCGCCCGCGCCGCGGCCCCTGCCCGCGCACCGGCCCCGGCTCGCCCCGCGCTCCCGGCACCCGCTGCCAACACCGTTCGCGCCCCTCCCCGCGCCGCTTCCCGGCCACAAGCTCCCCCTATGCCATTGATGGCTGCCCCTCTTCAAGAGGCAATCAACCTAGTCAGCGATCTGGCTATGTCGGTTGACATCAATGAGGTACAAGAGCTATTCCACAAGATGCAATATGCTCAATCCCCAGCGGACGTGATCCAATACACATTGGAACACGCAAACTTACTAAGCGCCCTTAAGCGCTTCGTCCCCCAGGCCCCTCCCCAGTACAACCACTATGGGTAGTACAACCGAACGCACGAAACCGTACTCAGTTTCGTTAGCGTCATTTAACGCTGACGGCCTCTTCAAACAACGTGACCTCGTCCACGACTTTTGTTGTACCCACCTTATCGATATCTTATGCGTGCAGGAAACCTTTCTAAAACCGGGGAAGGCGAACCCTAGGTTTGCCAATTACAGAACGGTACGTAATGATAGAGTGAACTCCCGTGGGGGAGGCACTCTTATCTTTTACAAAAGGTCCCTGCACTGCATTCCCCTACCTACCCCGACTCTTGTTAATATGGAAGCATCTTGTTGCCTCCTAGCTATGACTGGTCATCAACCTATAGTCATAGCGTCCTGTTACCAAGCTTGCTCCAAGCCGATCGTCCGAGCTGACTTAGAAGCCTTGTTCTCATTAGGAAGCGCCGTCCTTCTGATTGGCGACTTCAACAGTAAGCACATCCTATGGAATTGTAACGTCAACAATCCCAAAGGTATTGCACTTGAAAACCTAATCGCAGAACTTAACTTTGACATAATTGCGCCCACTGAGCCCACTCACTACCCTTATATGGAAGACCATCGATCTGACTTGCTTGACATGGCACTACTCAGAGGCGTAACACTCCGGTTACGCTCCATAGAAGTGGTTCACGAGCTTCACTCTGACCACCGACCCATTATACTGCGACTAGGTCCCGACCCAACGACTGACCTCCCCCGCCCCACTAAGACGATAGTGAACTGGAAGCAAGTAGGCGATGCCCTAAAGGCTATCAGTTCACCGGACCTTGACAAGATCCCTGACGACATCCTGACAAAAGATGACGTAACCCTTGCGATCGATTCGTTCACCAATCACCTCTCCACCGTAGTAGGTGCATCCGCAAAGGAGGTCATAGTGCCGGACGACCGGCGCCTTGTCATTCCAGCGGATGTGAGACGATTGGTGACGGAGAGTAAAGCAGTGACCCGACATTACGACTCTTACCCCAGTAAAGAGAACAAAACTAAGAAACGCCACTTTGAACGCATGGTTCAAAGTCGCATGTCTGAGTTGCGTGATCAACAATGGGGCGATAAACTTTCAAACCTCGTGCCAAGCCACCATGCTTACTGGGACTTGGCGCGAGGCTTGAAAGGAAGTAACCATAACGACATGCCTCCCTTATACAGACCAGTCCCACTAGTCCCAGCGTTCTTTGACGAAGACAAAGCTGAGTGCCTAGCTGATAGCCTAGAGGCTCAGTGTTCCCCTAACGTAGATCACGTTGACCAAGCTCACCTCGATTCGGTGGATGCTGAAGTCGAACGTAAAAGCTCTGTGGTCACCTCTGAACTCCCACCAATCGCCTTAGCGACTTACGCTGAGGTGGAGAGACTGATCAAGGCCCTCCGACCGCGCAAATCCCCCGGTGCCGATGGCATCTCCAACAGGGTTCTTAAAACCCTCTCTCCTCCTCTCATCCATCTCTTAGTCAGCATCTTCAATGCTGCTATGAGCCACTGCTTATTCCCAGACACCTGGAAATGTGCAAATGTCATTGGCATTCACAAACCAGGCAAAAGCTCATCTGACCCCACCAGTTACCGCCCCATCAGCCTCCTCAGTGCCTTAGGCAAACTTTACGAGCGGTTACTTGCAAACCGTCTCCAATCCCATGCTAAGGAACACCACCTTATCCCAGATGAGCAGTTTGGCTTCAGACCCGGACACTCATGCGTCCAACAGGTGCACCGCCTCACGGAGCACATCATTGAGGGCTTCAATAAGTACCCCAAACCCCAGACTACGCTAGCAGTCTTCCTCGACGTAGCGAAAGCTTTTGACAAAGTCTGGCACAATGGCTTGATCTACAAGCTATACCAATTTGGCGTGCCAGAACGTCTTGTGCTCATCCTACAAGACTTCCTTAAAGCCAGAAGCTTTCGCTATCGCGTGGAAGGCACCCTCTCCTCCCCCCACCCAGTCAGAGCCGGAGTCCCTCAGGGCTCCGTGCTATCACCTATTATCTTTGCACTGTATACCAGTGACATCCCACGCTCTCAGCCCAAAGTATTCCTAGCCCAATATGCGGACGATACCGCCATTTACACCACTGGGTGGCATATCAACAGACAGTCCTATTTCGTCATGCAACGGGCCGTCACCGAGATCGGTGACTGGTTCCGAAAATGGCGCATCGCTGTCAACCCAGCTAAAAGCACAGCTATGTGCTTTACTGAGAAGACACGCTCCCCTTACCCGAAACCGCTTATTTTGTTCGACGAACCCATTCCCTGGGTTCCTAGAACAAAATACCTCGGAATCACCCTTGATCGTCATCTCACCTTTAACGATCACATAACAACCGTCCGTAACAGAGCGGCCTTCGTAATGGGTCGCCTTGGTCCCCTACTTCGCAAAGAGAGTAAAATGTCTCTTAGTAATAAGAAGACACTTTACACTGCCTGCATCCGCCCCATCATGACTTACGCATCAGTAGTGTTTAGTCATGCTAGTGAGGCCACCTTCATAAACTTCAAGTCATGCAAAACCGTTTTCTTCGTAATGCAACCGGCGCCCCGTGGTATATCCGGAACACCGAGTTGCATTGCGACTTAAACCTTCCCTCTCTAGCGCAGTTCAATAAGGACTGCGCCCGCCGATACTTTGATCGAGCGCCCCACCACCCGAACCCATTGGTTGTCCAGGCATCGAACTACTCGACTGCCTCTTCTATCCCTTTTTTCAAACCCCCCCGTCGCCGACCACGGCAGGTATTAGACGACCCGGATGACCCCATCGCAGCCATTACATTGGCAGCTTTAGCGTTATCCGCAAGTCGTCGAGGTAAAATCCCCAGGTGTGAGGTAATCAGAGGTCACACAATCAAACACCGAGCTCGCCGGCGAGCTCGAGGCAAAAACAAGGTCACGATAAATTGCTCTCCAAATAGTCAAAGAGTATTATTCAGTAGGGCCCAATTGTGCAACACTGCAGTTGCACAGAGGCATTTTGCTCCGATCCCCCCCATGTCTCTCGACAGCGAGACAAGCCGAGGTCCGAACCACAGTGGTGCCCTTGAGCTCGCTGTCAACCCCTCCTATAGTAGCGGTACGTTTTCGGCGTCCGCAGGAGACGGAGGTAGAAAGCGCTTTTCGCCTTCTACGCCCGTCTCGGGAGAAGTGCCTTCGGCACTTCTCCCTCCCGGGCTATTGTAGGGCCAGGCCCTCGCCCAAAACCCGTTGGAGCTGGACGACCGCACAGGCGGTAGCCAGCATCTATGTCCTCCCTAAACAACAATACCCGGCAACGGCACGGCGCCCGGGCCCGGCTAGTAGGCTTGGACTGATTTACGCTAAAAAATACTTTTGTGGTACTTTTGTGATGTATATGAATTTTATGATGCTGTAATATTATTGATGTTGTGTTGTGAAATGTGCCTTTGGTTGTGTTCGTGGCCTTGTATGTTATATAATTTCTTCTCAAGTGTATTATGTAAACATGTCACCAGTGTTTGTGATGTTTTCATATATAGATCTCTGATTATTTATTTTTTCTTGGAAAGTAACCTTAATGTACGGTAAGTAACTTATTTCTGTACGCAGGAACGTAGTTGTACTGACAGAATAGAAGGAGAATAATAAAATAAATGAAGTTAATTCAACCAATTTTCTAGGAATAATGATTGATGAGCATTGTGATTGGAAAACTCACGTAAACTACGTATGTGACAAACTAGATAGGTTCATCTATGCAATAAAAAAGTTACGCTTAACCGTATCAACAGAAGCTGCTCTCAGTGCATACCACGGATATGTATCTTCGGTGCTCTCATACGGTCTCTTACTTTGGGGCAATTCCGTTGAAATAGAAAAAGTGTTTATAATTCAAAAAAAATGTGTGAGAGCGATCTGTGGAGCCTGCAGTATAGATAGTTGCAAACCAATTTTCAAACATTTTCGTATCTTACCATTGGTTTGCATGTATATTAGAGATATTTGTGTTTTTGTAAAGCAACATCCAAAATATTTTACATTGAATTATACTATATCAAGTATTAATGTGAGAGATAAATTTAAACTCTACCAACCTAAATGCCAGTTAGCTATGTGTAAAAGAAATGTGTTTATAAATGCAATTAAAGTTTACGATAAATTGCCTAATTCATTTAAAGACATGACATTAAATATTTTCAAAAAAAAGATTACATTATGGTTACTTGACAACTGTTTTTACACCTTAAATGATTTTATGACATTCAAAGTTTCTTAGGTAAAATAATACTATACTATAATATTGTTAATAGAATTGCATTTTAGTTTTAGTTTGATTATGTATTAAAATTTTGACATATTGTATTTGATAGTTATTAGCATAGGCAATATTAATATTTCATTATCAATTGTATCTACTTTAAAACTAAATGTATGTATTGACTTATATTGTTTAAATACACATTTGCACACCATTGTCATGGTAGAATGTTAAGGACATTTTTTTGTAAAGCATTACATCTGCTGTATCTGTACAACATTCTTGTGAATAAATGATTTGATTTGATTTGATTTGACAATGTATAACATAATATGTACCACAGGACGAGACTAGACTCCCACAACACAGGGAATCCTAGTGTGGGAGCTAGTGATCATAGTTGTAGTTTATAATATTACGTTCAATTAATTTTATATATGTTCCTTAGTAATTATAAGTAGATTGTTACCAAAAGTTCTGGCAAATAAAGGATATATTATTATATTCTAGATAACTAAATATGTTATAAAATTTAAGGTTAACAATAAAACATCCAACTGGGTCACATGAGGCGTCAATGCCATGCTGTGTTCACGACGGACGGTCCTCCTTGATGGATGAGCTCACTGCGTGTCACGTGACGCATGCAAGTCTCTCATTCAGTATCACCCTCACTATATGCCATCATACTGTCAAGAACAACAAAAGCGTATCCTTTCCAAATTTCTTAATTAAGTAATCATTAGGAGGTGTATAACTACCTCGTTGGTGTATGTATAAAAGCGTCGCGCGAGATCCTTAGTTCGGTTCCCGGGCTAGACAAGTTACATTTTTCTGCAAAAACAATTATCAGTGACAAAAAAATTAGGCTGGAAATAAATTCGTCTCATATTATGCCTGGTAAAAAGTGCGTGTTTACACACCAGAATTGCTCTGCTATTCCTTTCGAGGGGCACTTTTTGTTTGATTTTCCTAACATTACAATTAAGTGTACCGCATTTGAATGTAACGCAAACTAATGACGAATAGTTTTTCATGAACTCCTTAAAGTTTTATGTATGTTACCGCAATGAGTTGAGTTTCCAAGTCGAATACTGGCTAAAATATCCATAGCAACAAAAAACACGCAGCATCGAGCTACGCTTCAAAGACGTCGCTTCTTGAAGGAAATCTCACAGATATTGATCAAAATAGGTAAATGAAAGTATAAATCAGAGAACACCATTACATCCGAGTTAACTTGCGCAAAGTATCAATAAAAGGCAGACGCTCGCCTTCTCCGCAATAAAACGGATTCCCAACTTTGCTACCTTCCCTCTTCTTTACTGCATTTTAAACTTTGATTTTAACCCATTGCTAGTTTTTTTGCGCATGGTTATGAAGTATCGTGTACAAATAAGGCAATTTTCGAAGCTTTCAGGGCGCGGCCCTGCCCGCGCGTATGTCGGTTATCGCGCAAAAACATTAACCTCTTTTTGCGCAGTTGGATAAAAACTATCTTTTGTTTTTTCCCAATTAGATATGTTGAGTGGAAGATAGTTTGTGGTATTCATGTGATGAACCGCGCCGTGACTCCCACTGTGCTGTGGCATTCATGAAAAGTTTTCGCCTTCTCTCTGAGAAGCCTGGCCAGAGAGACCGAGAGAGAGAGAGAGAGAGAGAGAGAGCTTTGATCACAGTGATTTGTTATAATTTCACATGAAAAGTCCAGGAGCATTTTTATATTTTTGGCTGGCAGCTTTCGAAAACAACAATTATCCTGATAAAACGATTTTCAATGACTTATTTCTTAGTATTTTGTTTTCGGTTCAACAGTCTACATAATAATTTACTAAGAACGCTTGACATACGTAAGACTAATAATACTGTTTTGTCCTTCAAGTAAATAACACTGAGGGCATGTTTCAGAATGTTCGAGTTAGTTCCGGTTATACTACCCAGAACTTATATATTAAATAAACACTATATTTGCGTGTCACAGTTATCCATTTGGACTATCCATTGGTTAATGCCAATAATAATTATAGGCCTGATGTAGTGGCAAATAAGAAAGTTATTTGATGGGTATCAGGTTTGTTCAACGAAAGTGTGTGGATTTTCTTTTATATACTGTGGGTTTCTGAATGAGCTTGTTTAGGCGGTTGTCCATTAAATTCATGAACTCAAACAAGGTTTAGCAACAACTCACACAATCTCATTCAAGAGGGGGAAGGGCTAACGAAAATTTCAAATCCTCTTTCAACATTCAATCAAAAAGTCTACATAAATCTACATGAGTATTCTTTAAATTAAAATATTTAAATTCTTAACAAGCCAATATGAGTTGCAAGCCACTTGAAATGCACGTGCATCCCCCCTTCTTTTTATAGTGGAAGTCATGCAAATGAGTAACATAACATTCTCATGTAGAGTGAGTAGGTTGTTGCTGCACATTGCCTGCCCGTTCAGCCGAAAGGCAGCGGGTTGTTCCAACAAGAATATTCCCGAGGTGGGTAGGTGTCAGACATGCGGTTGGCTATGTTAGACACAAACTAGAGACCAAATAGTTTTATATGGCCAGCCGCCTGTCTGACACCTCCTCGGATATGTGTTCTTGCAGGTTTTTTATGTTTTAGCATTAACATATTTTTAATAATGTCATTCTGTTTGTCTAAATATTATGTTCTAAGAGAAAAACATAATTTTACCAACCCACATACAGTGGGACAACGGTACGAAAATGATGCTTTAAAAGGAAAAGTCCGTTTTAAATTCATATAAAATAAAAAATAAAAAACAGATAATATTGCCAGAAAATCATGCAGAACATAATTTTGAGACATTACATTGTTAATCAAAAAATTGCTATAAAAACACAGCTCCTAGTTAACCGAAATTTATATAATTCAGTTAATTTGTGTGTCGGTTAGCAACCTGAAACTTTATTAAGACATTCTGAAAAATGGTAGCGGATGAAACACAGCGGGGGATCTTAAAGTTACACTCAAACCCTTATTATCGATTTGTCCAGTCCCGATACTACAGTTTTCTGTTCCCATCGCACAAACTGCACCCCTCTCCCCTGTACTCCACCCCCTCACCCTTCTCGCCTGCCATATGGTAACTAATGCAAAGTGTACAGAAGCGCTAATGATAACTGTAAATGAACACTACTTGTGCGCCTACAGCGGAGACACTAGCGTAAGTCGGAAAGTTTCCGACGCACTGTTTGAGTTTGACTCGAGGAGCTTCTCAAACTTTGTGTTTATTTTCTTTGACTTATTGGCTGTGAACATTATTTTAGTACACGTACGATAATATTAATAAAGATATGTTATGGTTATAGTTACTAAAATCATCATTACGATAATCTCATTTGGCTTTAAATATATTAAAAGTCAATTTATTACAATAAGAATGCTCGTGTATAAGTGAATACTCTTTCGGAATGGCTGCGTGGCGTTTATGACGTCTCTTAGGCTTCACAGGAAAATTATGCGGAATTGTCACTATATATATGTTTGTAGTAGGTACATGATGTGATACGTAGATGAATTGACTATGCGGTCGTAGATAGTTAAGAAACGATGATTTAGACCAGCAAGTCTCTACTGGTAACCTCTGTTACATGTATCAAGCATGTACTAACTAAGATAAGAACCAATTGTTGTAGTATATAAGGTGTATGAATGATGTTAGTTAACGAAGTCTTAATTCGGTCTTAATACGCGATGGAACGTTAAAGGATATACACCTCTTTCATTTGGTGGCTCCAAGAGCCGCCATCCCATCATCTTTCATATGTATAAGTGCTTTTCTTAAATATTATTTTAATGTTTTCTTAAAATATTTAAAAAGATTGTTGTTATTTAATATAGATTTTGGCAAAGGAACGCCTGAATCTATTCGTTATTTTATCTCACTGATATTAAAATTTGTTTTTCAATACACGATGGTGTCACGGACACTGCAGATACACATACTCTAGTTGCTTATTTGGGTGTTCCATCACTAAACACATACTCATTTAACAATAGGTAAGTTAGTAGGCAATGCAATCTTCGAGCTATGTGTAATAAATCCATCGACCAAACAAGTATCGAATCTCATTGGCTTTGGATTTTGTTCACGTATTAGCATATAGAGCTTGCTTGCACCGATCCGCTCATGGAAATGTTCGTTTAAACAGTATAATCTAAATGCATGTGCTGCAGTTCCCGCGGGACTACCATCTCACTCTTCTCTCTTTCTAGAGTTTAGAGTATGCACATGTGCTCCAGCCACTTGAAGCCTTGAGTTGGAACTCCGCCGCGTTAGTGACTATCGTATTTGCATTGTAATGCACTCACTAACTAGAGCACGTCGGTATTTCCTGCATGCGAGACACGTAGTTGCCTTGTATGTCTGCATTTTGCTCTCTTTAACCTTTTAGAACATCTGATATTAGCTATTAGAACATTTGATAGATTTTTTGTAAACCATTTCCTAGAATAAGGAATTAAATTATTACTTTTATAATCAAATAAATTAATTTTCACGCTAACTGCATTTTGATCCATCGAGACGTCGTTGAACAAGTTCTTACCCGTAGGAGGGACATGCCATAATCCCCACACTTGGCAGGCGCCATGGAGATCTCAGCAGAAGTTTTCAGATCTTGAGGAAGGCGTTGCTTCCCACTCTCTTTTAGTTAGATGCCTCTTACGACACTTACGGGAAGAAGTGGAGGGTATCATTCTAAACTACCCCCTAGGTACTTTTTCAATTGATTAATATTCAAAACGAATGAACCTAAGTTAATGATTTGTTTATAGCAGCAGCCCATGTTATATCCATACCGAGCACAAAACACTAGAATTGGTCCAAAAATGTTAAGAGTAGCAAAGAGGTTATGCGGACATTGAAGCTCCTTTTTCATATCTGCAAGGATTGGATGTATGATAAGATACTTAGTGTTTAAATAATACACATAGAATTTCTAACGAAACGTGAAAAAAAAGCGCCTTAATTAGCTGCAGTGAGTGTTGATACCGTTATAATGATATTTTAAATTTGAACCTACACATTACTTAACTTTATCTAAGAAATAAAAAAAACTCACATATCTCTTTTTATTATTATTTGTTTATTTTGACCATACTCATTTTATGAATTGGTTTGAACTTTTTTTTTCACTTAACCATTTCATTACATATTACTACTTATAATTACATATTTTCAGAAACTTACTCGAAGTACACCCTTTCCTACAAAGAAGTAATCATCCCAATGTGTTAACAACTAACAGATGCATTGTCAAGTACATAAAAGCATCTAATGGAGAATAAGTCTTGTTTGGAAGTTGCCTATTATCAGTTTCTGATATTTATAAAAAATGTTTTTGTTTGAAAGTTTCCGTGAGTATAAGGACATATTAATGTTTTATATAACCGGCTGTACTCACGCGTATTGGTCGAGATTGTCGACCTAGGTTTCGGGCATATCCGATGCCCTTCCTCAGGTGAGTTTACGCGTCTAAATCGCGGCGACGACTCCGCGTAACTGCTCGTTCTGCGCGGCGCGAGAGTGGAGCTGCGGGGGCGGGGAGTGGGCTGGGGGGATGCCCCGCGCACCGCACAGCTGATGGTAGTGCATCCTCTTCGTCACTAAAGTTATCGTCGAAAACCCCAACACAAACACTGCTGACTGTATCACACTCTAGACTGCCTAGCACTTTTCGAGTTGAGGTTGCATTAAGAATAGGTGTCCCGTCTGGAGGGAGGGTCCATCCACGATCTCTGTTGAAATTAGGGTGACGGGTGATTTCGATAGCCTCACGTACTTTTCGAGGTACAAAGAATTTTTCTCTTGCTAGTACGGAGGCTTTGTCGAACCGTATAAAATGTTGCGTGTCCGAGAGATGTGCGTGCTCCGCTAATGCTGATTTAATTGTGTCCATATTCTTAATGCTCCTAATGTGTTCGGCAAGTCTAGTTGCGATGTTGCGACGAGTTTCTCCTACATAGCTCTTTCCACAGTCGCATGGTATTTTGTAGACGCCCAGTACATTAAACTGGTCACTGTCTTTCAGTGAACGTAGCCACTTACGAAGTTGACCCGGGGGACGGAAAAACGTGCCGATGTTATACTTCCGTCGTAAGAGATATCCAATCTTGTCTGTTACTCCTCTTACGAATGGTAGATATGCTGGAGATCGTTCCACCCTCGTTGGTCTCTTCCTTTCACTATGACTGACCAATCGACCACACTGTCGCCACCTATACCCATTTTCCTCGAGTACACCCCTTACGTGCTCAAGCTCCATCTCTACATACTCCGAGTCACACAGTCTCAAAGCTCGGTTTATGAGTGATCTGGGCACTGAGGATAAATGGGCCGGATGGTGATGGGAGTCTGCCCTCAGGTATCTGTCCGTGTGGGTCGGTTTGCGGAACACTGTGTGCGCTAGGCTACCATCCCGTCTTCGAATGACCCGAACATCCAAAAATGGCAAAACCCCGTCTTCCTCTTCTTCCACTGTGACATTGATCTTAGGGTGGAGATTGTTCAAGTGCACCGCAAACTCTGAAAGTCCATCTTTGGAAATGACCGCAAAAATGTCGTCTACATACCGCCACCAGTGGCGTGGTTTCACTGACGCCGTCGTCAGAGCTAGACTTTCGTACCACTCCATGAATATATTGGCTGCCACCGGGGCAATAGGAGAACCCATCGCCACTCCATCCACTTGCAGGTAGTATTCTCCTTTCCACATGAAGTAACCACTTTTTAAGCAGAGCTCAGTCCATTGCACATACTCGGTAGGTAAGTTGGAATCCTGTATAATGGTACTGATAATATTAATAGTTTCATCTACCGGTACATTTGTGAACAGAGATGTTATGTCAAAACTTACTAGTACTTCTGTGGACTGAACACGTACGTTTTCTAATAATTGCACAAAATGGTTGGAGTCTTTTACAAAACTTTGTGTCCTACCTGTGTGTTGTTGCAGGATAGCCAGGTGTTTTGATAAATTATAAGTAGGTGAGTCGATTTGGCTTACTATCGGGCGTAGTGGCCACCCCGGTTTGTGAATCTTCGGTAAGCCATAAATCTTGGGTGGTGTCGGATTGTGGGGACGTAGGCGTGCCAGCAAGTCGGTATCACCATTTGTTCGTAACAAGTTCACTACTTTTGTTGTAACTCGGGAGGTAGGGTTGTAGTTAACCTTCTTGTAAGTAAAATTGTCAGTTAACATTTGTGTGATTTTATCGTCATACTCTTTCGTATCAACCACAACAGTGGTTATCTATATATATGAAATATAAATATAAATATATATATATATATGAAATAGTACCTTTATCGGCTGGCAACACCAAGATTTCACTATTATTACGTAGATTGCGTAAAGCGATTTGATCATCTTTTGTGATATTACTTTATGGCACTTTTGACTTCCGTAATAACATCGATACATCCTGTCTCATGCATTCCGCGTCTATGTGTGGGATCCTATTTCGTAAGATTGTATCTTCTATATTACAAATTATATTATCCACAGGAATCTTCTTTGAGGCATCGGATATGCCCGAAACCTAGGTCGACAATCTCGACCAAAACGCGTGAGTACAGCCGGTTATATAAAACATTAATCATAAAAAAATGGTCAAGCAAAATTTGGCGAAAAGTTACATTTAGATAATTATACTTTAAACAAAAAACAATGTCCACGACATATTTTTGAAGCAGTGATGGCTCAGTGGCACTTGCTACAGCCTGCCGCGTAGCAGGCTCATGGCTCGAATCCAGCCGCGGGCTTGGGCTTCACTGCTTACCGGGCGGGCATTCGCAAAATGTCCATTTTGCGAATGCCCGCCGGACTAGCGACCACCTTCTTCCTTCAGGGTCTTTGGTAAGAATAGGCGTACCGCAAGGATCAATTTTAGGACCTTTTCTGTTTCTAGCATATATAAATGATCTGCCTTGCATGGTTAAAAATTTCTGCGATATAGTTTTATTCGCAGATGATACCTCCCTAATTTTTAAAGTAGATAGGAGGGATAGTAAACTTATTCATATAATTTTTTTTTTTTTTAGGGTATGCCTTTATTAAACAAAATACTATGAACTATATACAACACTACAGCTACTACAATAAAAGCAGTTAGACACCTATAAGTCATAGCAGACTCATAGGCAGTCCAAATGCTCCAGCCCACTCCCAGTTGGCAGCGTGCCCAGCATGCTGGCAGCATTGCCCCGTTGAATTGCAATGCTTATTCGTTGAGCCAAATATGTGCCAGCATTTTGATCACGCGTCGCATCGACCAAGCGCTCAGATAGGATTTGGAAAATACGATGAGCTCCCGGTCCCCACGGACCCAACGTCTCTACACCAAACGGCTCAAATATGTAACCCATACCGAGGTTAGCATATTTGCGCCGCTTGAGTTGCTCCGCCGAAGTAGCCGCAGCGCCAGCCCTCACGTTGGTTTCAGAAAGATGTGACGGCGCTAAAGTGTCCACGCACGTAGCGTCCCACACTAAGGGCCGTCCTAACTTCCACGGAACCAGAGTCATGCCGTCAGGTCTTTTACCATCGTCACGCATCAGACCATTCGGTTCGAGAATAGCTGGAACATTGGCGCTGGTAAAAGCCCGGCGAATGATATCGTTAAGGCTGGCGTGGCGGGAAATTCGACCAGCACTTCGAGAGCAGGAGAGGCCATGGTGACCGAGTTGATCAACTGCAGTACCACACTGGCAGTGATGATATTATTTTTCATGTAAATAATGTGTTATCTATGATCTCTAAGTGGTTCGCGGCTAATAATCTTCTCTTAAATTCAAAAAAGACCAAATGTTTAAAGTTTTCTTTACCAAATGTTACTTATGCTGAACCAAACATTAAGCTTGGCCTAGAAAAACTCTCTTTTGACAATGCGACAGTCTTCCTGGGAGTTAAAAGGGATTCAACTTTACAGTGGAATCCACATATACATGATCTATCTGGAAGACTTAGTTCTGCTGCATATGCAGTTCGTAAGATAAGACAGCTAACAGACGTAGCTACTGCTAGGCTCGTTTATTTCGCGTACTTCCACAGTATTATGTCTTATGGTATATTGCTGTAGGCAGCTGCTGGTGAGATAGAGACAATCTTTATCTTACAAAAGCGTGCAATTCGAGCCATATATGAAATGGATCCTAGGGAATCCCTGAGAGATATTTTTAAAGAAATTGATATTTTAACTTTACCAAGTCTTATATTTGAAAATATTATGTATGTTCGTAAAAATTTTAGCAAATTTAAATCAAACAGTGACACTCACGATTATAACCCTAGGAATAAAGATAAAATAGCGGTGCCAGGTTTTAGATTAGCAAAGACAAATAAAAGGTCCTTCTTAGGAAATTGTGTGCGGTTTTATAATAAATTGCCCAAACATATTACAACGCTCACAGAAAGAAAATTCAAGTTGCATGTGAAGAATATTTTGATAAAGAAATCTTACTACACAGTTTGTCATTACTTAAACGACAAAAATGCTTGGACTGGTTCGCCTCTGCCAAGCTAGCGCCTAACACCTACGTAATGTAAATTAAGTATTGTAATAATTTTACTATATAGTATGTACTTAACACATTTTTAAAAAACGTTTAAAAGAATGGCCCCGAGTTTCTTGCCCGTTCTTCTCGCAGTGGCTCTATAATTTTTGTTTGCTGAACGTGGCAGTACAATGTAGTATATTTCAATATTAAAATTTGTAATTGACCTTCATAAGAGCGTCGTAGACGCCTAAATTGAATAAATGATTTTGACTTTGACTTTGACTTCAAGAAGAATATCTTTCGCCAAGCACCTAACGGTGTGTTCCGGCAGCAGCATGGGCAACTTCTCCTTAGCATTCTCAATAGTCAATAGCGTAAAAAACGGGTCCGTTCAGGGAAGATTTAACATCAAAATAATATTTTGACTAACCTCGATGATTCGATCAAGTTGTTCGTGGTCACGAGAAGAATGAAGAAGCGGGTGTCATCGTCTTGAGGAGCGGCGGGAGTGATTTAAATCTACCCCCGTTAGGTTTTCATTAATGTATTTATCAGTGTCACCTCGACACACTACACTATTACAGTATCAGAACAGGGTCCGGTGATTGCAAACACGGATCTCGGCTCGCTAGGTTATGTTTATATTATTATACATAATGTATTAGTCTGCATGTGTATGTAAATATGTGCGATGAAACTACGGCGTATGCCTACCGTTGTGGGTGATACGATATTTTTATGAGCAATAGTCACAAAACTGTTCCAAGACCTCGCCATTTGCCAAAATAAATTGAACTATAAATAACAGAACAGCATCATATTATCTGAATAGCTCGCGCAAAGTATCAATAGAAAGCAAACGCTCTCCTAAGGAACAAAACGAATTTTCTACTTTTTCTTCAACATTTAAATGTAAGTATATTTTAGTATGCTGTAGTATTTTTAAAATGTAGCCTTACAAACTTGATCTTTTTGTGTAGATATATAACCAATGCTGTTTCTGTTACTGTGCTTTTGAATGTTTTCAATGCGGGCACGGAGTTAAATTTTCCGATTCCGTAGACTCGTCACGGGTCGGGGTGGAGGAGAGTGCGGTGCGGGGTTAGGTATGACCTGATTTCCGACGTTCAACAACTCAATCGTGGGATTGCATTCTGCGGTGACGCAAATGTATGAGATTGAACTCGACCACGACTGGAATACACTTGTCTTCTCGATGCATGACAACATTGAAATCTAAATTCGAAAATTCAAGTGCTTTAGTACCTAGTCGACAATGATGCTAAGCCCAGCTTAAGAGTGTTACTTATTATTTCATAGGTAACCCTGTAGACACATATAAAATTTTAATTTGAGTTAACTATGTTGAGTTTGCAGTTTCATTTCATTCCAATTAGTTAACCACGTGGCTGAGCCGCGCCGTGACTCCCACTGCGCTGCGGCTTTAATAAGAACTTTCTACTTTCTCAGTCCGAAAGCTGGTGGTATTTAGAGAGTTCTAAAACAAACCTAAAGAACTATATATAAACGAAGCTATAATATCTGCCGTTAGTTTATACACAATATACACATATGTCTCAGCTATAACAAACAAATGCTGTTATATACAGAAAATCGAGGATTTGAAGACTTGCCTGCCTATTCAATATGTATTTACTTGAAGATTAATAAATAACCTTTATCCGAAAAACAAAGCTTAGTTTAAATATTAATTACTTATGTAAAACACTCCGGATAAAATTAAATTTAAAGCCATTGGAGCAGCGGTCTTGTGGTCCGAGGATCTCAACACAGTAAGATAATCAAGAAAAAAGAAAACATCAAGAAGATAAACGTTAAAGCAAAATGGTCATTGGTAGCCAAAGTTATGTATCACATACGAAAGTATAATGAAATTGACTAATTACTAATATCAGTATCCTGAATAAAAGTATTAGAGTTCTACTGCCGAAAACACACTCACCATGTTCACTACACGCTACGTGCCACAGCGTCACTGAGCTCGAAGGGAGAAGGGGGGTCCTGCATCATACCCCGCATGACTAGGACACAAAATACTCGTTACTACTGATTTAGATGTTGCTGTAGTTTGCACTTTTTCGGAAATGTTTTGGAAGTCCAATGAAAACCTTGGTCCAACGACTGTAATCGTCCCGTGATATTTTGTTATTTTTTTCTTTTTTTTTTCAATTTCTGTATCAATGCTTTACCTTTTTCAATTCGTTGAGTCATTCAAAAAGTGTACGATCAATTTTGATCTTTGAATAACTCTTAAATTCCATATGTTACCAATGTTCATTGAACTAATAGCGATGAGCCACAGAACATGCTAACGCAGCGAGTTCATTATTCATTCCTTCGCATTAGGCACAGTACCGACAGTACACGGAGCGAGTCGACCTTGTAAGGAGAGACAATACAATACTTCATTATTATACAGTTTAGCTATGAAGGTAATTACCATCGAGGCTGGATTATTGCAAGCTGCAGAGGGATGCGTTATGGAGCCGAGAGTGTAAAATCAATACTTACAACTTATACTGGCTAGAAAACATTTAAAATACATTCATAGGCTTTCAGATAAAAACAAAAACTTTGTAGAAGCACTGATGGCCGAGCGGTTACAGCTATGGACTGCCGCGCCGCAAGTCCCAGGTTTGATCCCCACCGCCGCGCCGCCGGCTTGAACTTCACCGCATCGTGGAAGGGCATTTTGCGAATGCCAACCTGGCTAGCTACCACCCTTAAGTAGAAAATCTGTCGCCAACCACTTAACAGTGTTCTGGCAGCCGTTCTTGAGTGCCAGAAAAATTACAGGCACATGAGACTTAGTTGGTAGACTGGAGACGAAGTACGACGGGCGCAGAGCAATTCTTCACATAACGAAATGCATCTGTTATAGACATAGGTTAATCCGCTTAACATCAGGTGAGTTGTGAATCTAAGAGCAATGCAATATGAGAAATTAATTGAAAATTAAATTTGTTTAAAATGAACATCTGGACGCATGGGTCAGTTAAAACATTGGGATTTTGCAGTGTAAGCCGTCAAGGGCAGTGACACTAGATGCGTTTTGCATCCTGCGGTCCGGTCGTATCAAACGCAATACGCACTTCGCGCTTACATTTACGCAATAGGTATTGTTATAAAAAAAATCTACATTACCAACGTAAATAACTATTATTTTTTTCTTAATTAGATATGAATCATAAGGCACTCATATTAAAAAATGAAATTCATCAATTCATCATCCACGTCTGTACTTCTATCGTCAAAAAAGCCAAACATCAAATGGCATCCAATCAATAAAGAACATAGCTGTTGTCTGACATAGCTTACTCTTCATAATCAATAATAGTTAATGTATGGTTAAGACAAAGTCCACACACAAACTCGACCAATCCCTTTGTCACACAAACAATCCCAACAATCGTAGATTAACAAACTTAAAGCAACAATTTCAATTGAAAGTCTACAACTGTTCTGTAAACAATAATTGTCCAAGTGGCATGCACTCACGGCGGAATGACTGCGGTGCCGTTGCGGTGTCGTTGCGGTGCCGTGCGCCTGTCGGGCGACAGTGGAGCGGCACGCCGCGCCGCGCGCTGGGACTGCGGTTATTCCTATGAATGTTATTGTAAGTCGTAAACGCTGCGGTTCGGTGCCGTACAGTTTAGCTCGGAGTTTAACGCTTCAAGCCATCTTGTTTAACTTCCGAACAAGGATTGTCTTTGACTAAATTAGCGCTTAGCGTGTGAGCGGATTTATTGCTATGGTTGAATTTGAATATAACTGCTTGTAAAATATCTTTTGTACAATTTTATGATGCTGTCGAATGATAATTATTTAAGGAGGAACTAAAGGAATACAATACAGCGATAATTTTATCGTAATGGTGACATATTGCTATTAATGTTTCGGCGCTTTATTGAAGTTAAAAAAATGTGATAAGTAGTAATTAAGATTTTTATTTTAGGCTCAACAATCTATATTTAATACTTAATCTATTTTAATTTTTAAACAATCTATTTTTTATATTTAATTAGTCTGCAGGTACGGCAATCGCGAACGAAGTCGCGGGTACAGCTAGTGATAAATAATAAGAAATGAATCCAAACTACAAACAATACTTAAACAAAATTAAAATTAAAAAGTAAAAGTATCGATCTGGAAATGAGTAAAAAGAAAACTTAACACCTGTTCTGCGTCATCCAGTTATTTTATACAGCCTCGAATAATGTTATTCTTACTTGTCTGGGATTTTTTAAAATTTTTCAGGAAAGGTAAGAAGTCGTTCATTCTCTAGGAGCAGATGTAACCTGTGTACGCACTTATTGAAAATAACAGAGTATGGGCATGCCATGAGGAGGGATGAGAAACATATAGCAATTATAATGTTGACTATTCAATATACGGTCCTATTAGGAGTAGACGAATATAATGACCAAAAAAGGTATGGATGGAGTGCTTGAAGAGGCATGTGCATGCCAAAGTATGAGATGACAAACAACACATCTGAGAAGAAGCTTAATACACAACGAACCTTTTTAGAGTAGAATACAGACCAAAAAGTGGCGCCCACAAGTAGATCTTCGTTGGGCTTAGTTGGTATATGGACCCGATATTATATAATAAAATACGACACGAACTCAATCCCGGCTCAAAAAATAAACAGACGTGCCGCTTACCATCAGATGGATGACTTGACCGTCTCATCAATTCATAGCACAAAAAGAGTACTGTGCGCTTCCATAAATGTTTAAACATTTGAATTAAAAAGTATTTATTTCCAAAATTCATAAAAATTAAACACTGCATGTTATTCTTAAATTAGTATAAATGACATTCGCCCCTGCGCCGTTATATTCATGCTCTTATTTATTAAGCATCGTGTTTTCAGTAATTCTGCCGTTGGGTTCGATCACTTTGTTGATTATAGCTTGTTGAAGAGAGCAACATGGGGCTTCGGTACATATTTGTTTTAAACTAATTGAATTCAAGCCCTTAAATATTAAAACGTTTGAGATGTTCACGGAATGATAACAAAAGTTTGTTGGAGAAGTAAATAATACCGATTTTTGTCGGATTTATAAAGCTGTGTAGTCGCTGCAAGAAGAACTTTAATACAAAGAGTAATAACTTTTTTTTTATGCCTGATAGGTTAGTCTTTGACCACTATCTCACTTGATGGTAAGTGATGATGTGGTCGAGGATGTTGTTCAGACTAACCTAGAGTTACTGGCTCTCAAGGACAGCTGCCGGAACACACCGTTAGGTACTTGGCGACAGATTTTCAACTTGAGGGTGGTAGCTAGCCAGGCGGGCATTTGCAAGGTGCCCTACCACCATGCTGTAACGACTGCTATCCTGAGACAACAACCGGGACCGACGGCTTAACGTGCCCTCCGAAGCACGGAAGCGCTCAGTAGTAATGTCACCAGCAGTCACCCATCCGTCATGACCGCGGCGGACGTTGCTTAACTTTGCTGATCGATTCAGAATGGCTAAGCAAACTTGGCTACGAGCGCTTCAAAACTAGTCCTTATTTGACAACATTAGCATCTTACGACTATATATGTACGAAATTTAATTAAGTTTCAAAAACAGTGCAGTTGTCTTGTTAACATGTACCTGCAATCAGAACTGCAACACAATACAAAATACCCAACAGGTTAAATCACATCTGTTATAGAAAATACTAAATAAAATTATTCCTCTATATATAATGGAGCTACAAAAGAAAAAAACGGCATATTATACCGTCAAATTTAGGAAATAAACTTCAACTAGAACTTGCAAAAATAATCTTATAACGTACGCCAGAATTAACAAAGTAACCAAGTGAACAATCCAGAATAGTGACAGGTATATTTTTGAGATAAGCAGTGTATTAAATAATAAAGGCAAATCAGACAACTTACATTTTTAATGTCAGTGTCCTGATCAAGACGTTCACTATATGAAACAGTTATACTCCCGAGTACCAGTACATTAGTATGTATTAATGAAGCATACTTTGGTGCTTAAATCGATCAAGTTTTTGTTATAATGTACCAAAGAAGATAATAGGGTTCCTATCATGATAAGAAAAGATCAATCAGTACCTACCGTTAATATTTTTCGTGTAATCAAAGTGGTATCTTAAATATGTGTTTCATATGTGATGTGTAAGAAGATTTCTATCAAAAATGTTAAACTTTAAACATTGGTGATATGTACTCGTAGCTCAATAGAAAGAATTACAGATCCTGTACTGTAGAAATTGTAGCATGACCATATTGACCATGACCGCTGACAAACAATAAAATTATTTATTTACCTAATGTCCTCTGCTTCAATGTTTTTAAAGTTCTTTAAAGCTAAATCGGATGAATTCAGAACGCGTCATGAAATTGAAACAGATCCGGTCGAATATCGGAAAACTAACCGAGCAAATAGGTCAAGCTATTCTCGGTAGACAAAATAAATTTAAGCGGGCATTTTTGGTCACATGTGAAAATTTGTGATGGTGTGTGCGAGTGAGGTAGAGGTGAGTATCTCACGAAAGCACTTTTTTTTTTAATTTCATCCCTTTACATTTTTCACTGTGCTCAGTAGTATATATTAGCTATATAGTATATATTGAAGCGCTCGTAGCCAAGTTTGCTTAGCCATTCTGAATCGATCAGCAAAGTTAAGCAACGTCCGCCTCGGTCATGAGTTGGATAGGTGACCGCTGGTGATATTACTACTGAGCGCTTCCGTGCTTCGGAGGGCACATTAAGCCGTCGGTCCCGGTTATTGTCTTAGGATGGCAGTCGTTACAGCATGGTGGTAGGGCACTTTGCGAATGCCCGCCTGGCTAGCTACCACCCTAAAGTAGAAAATCTATCGTCAAGCACCTAACGGTGAGTTCAGGCAGCTGTCCGTAATAACTAGGTTAGCCTGAACAAGATCTTCGAACACATCATTACTTACCATCACGAGAGATAGTGGTCAAAGGCAAAACTATCAGGCATAAAAAATAAAAATAATTAATCAAAAAAATTGCTAAGGCCAAGACAATAGTTGATTTGAGCTATTTGACATATATATATATATTTATATAATAAATTTTATAATTAACCACCTACATTAATCATTCAATTTTTATGATATATATTCAGCAGATCAATGTTGAAAATAGTTCAGCTAATTTAATATTATTTGTGCAGATATACATAACTGCCAAGTAAGTGAACTAAGTTGTAAGTTTTATTAAAGCACATATTATAGTGTAGTACCAACATAACAATAAGTTATCGTCACAATTTATCCCAAAATGTTGGTTGTCTTCCAACAAATACGAATAAAATAAACATTACACATCTTTTGTTGGCTCACGATCAAGCCTTCCTTCACGCGTCTTGCTCACATCCCGGCAGACTGACATGTAAACAAGGTTAGTATTATAAAAGAAATAATCGCGATATCGTACATGTACCTTTATAGTTTCATGAAAATTTGATTTAAAATCCAAGCTGTACACGAAAAGAGAATACAAAACAAAAAAAAAACTGTATGAGAACCACCTCCTTCTATTAAGGCCGGTTAAAACAAAGAGTTATAAAGTTCCCATTTGAAGATGGTATACTATATCCATCAGAAAACTGAACAATTTAAAGTTCTGTATTAATTGTGGAGCTACCCAACTCCCTGACGCTAACAAGTAGGTGACAAGTAACAATAGTTAAGTTTATTAATTATAATAACGAGGTGGTAAACCTTGCATATTTGTCTTTGTCATGTGTGTACAGGTAGATTATCTCCCTTGGAAATAGACTGGTTGGTGAAGTGGTTAGAGCGTCGCTTTGGCTTCTCGAGGTTCTGGATTTACTAACAGTTCGCAGTCGCAACTGTATTCGGTATGTGGCAATACGCTCGCCGAATGTATTTTAAAATGCTAAAACTACAACGAACCGCATCTGGGACATGTACTCACTACATTTACTATTATTTTATATGTAGTGGGCGACTTCCAGCGACATAAGCAAGTTTGTTAATTTTGAGACACTTTGGGACATGAACAGTTCGGGAAGCGGAACGCTGTCGTCATTAATTAAATAATGAGATGGACCGAACTTCCGCAGAGGGACGGTCCAACTGTGGTTTCTTTTACTTTATTGCCTTAAAAGCTCTTTTGAGTGTGTCTATAAAAACGTGTGCAAATAAAAAATGTTCAATAAAAAAAATATTATGTCAAGCATAATATTTTGTTAAAGATTGGATAAAATAATAATATTTATAGTAATTATTTATTTGGCACTTAAGCAACGGCATGTTCTGTCAATTGTGAACTGATTTTTTTGGGTATAGTATACCTTCAAGTTGGTTCTGTGGCCTACTCCCACATTTGCATATATATATATACACAATATCTATATAAATATTTACAGTATATATCACACAAATATATATTCGAAATTATTTCATTTATTCACACAGTCACACATACACTTCAACATTCATACACATACAAACATTATATTTATAACACATGCACATTATAACTATTTATTAATACGTTCATATACATTTACTTTGTTTACTGTTCTATAATCTTTCTGTCTTTCTTGTGTTTACTGTTTCTACCTATCTGCTGTGCTCGTACCCCTTCTATAATAACTGTTTATGTGTTGTACAATTGTGACTGTGATAATATATGTGCACTATTGGACTATTCGCTTGGATTATTTCACCCATCATCCCGCATACCAGCTAAGTACATCCATCACCTACTTACAACTTACATAAATAACTTGGCCATTACCCATTGGTGATCATCATCCATCACCAACCACCACCTTGGCTAAATTGGTGACCCCGCTTAGAACACCATGAGCGACAGCAGTGTATCATCAACACGCGCTGACGGCGTGGTAACACGACGCCGCCGAACAAAACCGATGCGCGTTTCCACTGACACAGAGCGCGTCAAAGTTGACGTCCGGAAATTTAATATAAAAGTTCCACCTTTTTCACCGGATGATCCCGAATTGTGGTTTGCATTGTTGGAAGGCCAATTTGACAATTTTGGAATAACCGAAGATGCTGTCAAATTTAATAACGTGATAACCAACTTAGAAATAAGTCACGCGAAGACTGTAAAGGACATTATTGTTAATCCGCCGTCCCATAACAGATACGACAAAGTTAAAAGCGAGCTAATCAGACGCCTTACTGCATCGCATGAGAAGAAGGTGAGACAACTCCTCACTCATGAGGAACTTGGAGATCGAAAACCATCTCAGTTTCTCCGACACCTTCAAGACCTAGCAGGCCCGAACGTACCGGAAGAGTTCCTGCAGTCAATATGGAGCAATCGGCTACCACGTAGTATCCAGACAGTGCTGGCTTCGCAGACCACTCACAACCTGGAACAGCTGGCTGAATTGGCTGATCGCATCCAGGAAATATCTGCACCTGGTAGTAATAACGTGGCGTCAACTTCCTCGGCTAACATGAGAACCACAGGTGACAGCAGCTCCTCTAGCGAGATTGCCGAGCTTAAGAGAATGGTTGAACATCTCGCGGTAAAGCTGGACGAGCATACACGTTCTTCACGCACCCAAGACCGTTCCAGACAGCAGCAGCGCCGTGCGCCATCACGCAGCAGGACCAGATCGGCTTCAAATTACAGAAGGTACCCCCTCTGTTGGTACCACTCGAAGTTCGGATCAAAGGCATACAAGTGTCAGAAGCCATGTGACTTCAATAAGTCGGGAAACGGTGCGGGCAATCATTAATGGCGACAGAAGATTGTCCCGTCTCTCCAGGTCGCCTCTTTGTGACAGACCGTGCTTCGAAAACTCAGTTTTTAGTCGATACTGGTAGCGACCTCTGCGTTTTCCCCCGGTCTAAACTTCGAGAGCGTCGTGCGTCTACGGATTATAAGCTCACCGCAGCCAACGGGACGACCATCAATACCTACGGCTATGCGCACCTTAACCTGGACCTTGGACTTCGTCGGACATACCCGTGGAAGTTTGTAGTTGCTGACGTTACTAAGCCTATCATAGGTGTAGACTTTCTGTGTCATTACGATTTAATAGTAGACTGTAAAAATAAGAACTTAATCGATAACACGACATCTTTGTCTACTCCAGCTTCACTGGCTTGTAGTGCTAGGGACATACAATCTGTGAAGGTGCTGACTGGCGATTCGCGTTACCATCTTTTACTATCGCGTGAATTCCCCGAGATTACGCGACCAGCTGGTACACAACGCACCATACCTCACAACACACAGCACCACATCCGCACTACTCCTGGTCCTCCGATATCGTGCACGCCTAGGCGGCTAGCTCCGGACAAATTGCTGGTGGCTAAAAAGGAGTTCGAAGCTATGCTTGCTAATGGCACAGCTCGTCCTTCTGATAGCCCCTGGTCTTCCCCATTACACCTGGCGCCGAAAAAGGACAACGGCTGGCGTCCTTGTGGGGATTACCGACAGCTCAACGCTCGAACGATCCCAGACAGGTATCCGATCCGACACATCCATGATTTTTCCCATAGCATTTCAGGGTGTCGGATCTTCACCACCATCGACCTGGTGAAGGCCTACAATCAGGTACCAGTCTGCGCAGAGGATATTCCCAAAACGGCGATCTCCACACCTTTCGGAATGTTCGAATTCCCCTTTATGGGGTTTGGTCTTCGAAATGCTGGACAGACGTTCCAGAGGTTCGTTGACGAGATGATGCGCGGGCTGGACTTCATATACTGTTATCTAGATGACTTCCTGGTGTTCAGCAGAGATGAAGTCCAGCACGAGGAACACCTCCGCCAAGTGTTCACCAGATTGCGGGACTACGGGATGGTCATAAACGTCTCAAAGTGTGTTTTCGGTGCTCCCGAGGTAACTTTCTTAGGTTACACGATTTCGGAGAGTGGCACAAAACCACTGAGAGACAAAGTCCAGGCCATAAATGACTTCCCCCCTCCAAAAGACGTGAGAACGTTGAGACGCTTCTTGGGCATGGCCAACTTTTATAGGCGATTTTTGCCAAATGCCGCCCAAATTCAAGCGCCTCTCAACGCACTTCTCATTGGGGCAGTCAAGGGCTCCACACCCATCCACTTGACGGACGAAGCTCTGAAGGCTTTCTCAGACACCAAAGAAAGCCTTACCAATGCCGCCCTTCTGGCACATCCAGATTGTCACAACAAGCTGGCATTGGTAACAGATGCATCGGACGTGGCCATTGGAGCTGTTTTACAGCAGTTCCATGATAGTGTGTGGCAGCCACTGGCGTTTTTCTCCCGAAAACTGAGCCCATCCCAGCAGAAGTACTCTCCGTACGATCGCGAACTCCTGGCGATCTACGAGTCAATCAAGTACTTTCGGCACATGGTCGAGGCAAGGCATTTTACAGTCTACACAGACCACAAGCCTATTTGTTATGCCTTCCATGAAAGGAAGCGTGACTGTTCGCCACGGCAATTCAGACACCTGGACTACATTTCCCAGTTCACGACCGACTTAAAGCATATTTCCGGCAAAGACAATGTCGTTGCCGACACTTTAAGTCGCGTGGAAGAACTGGGCGCTCCAGTGTGTCTCACCGACCTTGCCAGAGACCAAGACGCTGATCCCGAACTGGTACAATATTTAACAGACGGCTCATCACTCCGTCTGCAAAAGATGAACATCCCTGGCTGTCAAGTACCACTGTACTGCGATGTCAGCACACCGACTCCCAGGCCGTTCATCACAAAGTCATTCCGCAAACAAGTATTCGAAAGTCTCCATTCCCTAAGTCACCCCGGCGCCGCAGCAACTGCCAAACTGGTAGCTGAAAGATTTGTGTGGCCCGGCGTGAGAAAGGATTGTCGAGACTGGGCTCGAACTTGTTTAGCGTGTCAACGCGCCAAAGTGAGTCGACATGTGTCCGCACCGCTAGGCACCTTTGACTTGCCACGCGCGAGGTTCATGAAGGTCCATATCGACCTCATAGGGCCCCTGCCTGTTTCGCAAGGTTTCAGGTATTGTCTCACGGCCATAGACCGGTTCACACGGTGGCCGGAGGTCATGCCAATACCTGACATTACTGCAGAAACGGTAGCTAAGGCGCTCATCACCGGCTGGATATCCAGATTTGGGTGTCCAACAGATATTGTCACAGATCGCGGCCGACAATTTGAGTCCGCACTGTTTCAATATCTGGCAAAATCATCTGGATTCCAGCACAAGCGCACTACAGCCTACCACCCTGCTTGTAATGGCCTTGTCGAGCGCTTCCACAGGCAGCTCAAAGCAGCTATCACATGCCACGCTGATAGCAACTGGGTAGAAGTTCTACCCCTAGTGCTCCTTGGCATCCGCAGTGCGTTCAAGGAGGACTTACAAAGTTCTTCAGCTGAACTGCTGTACGGTGAGCCGCTACGGCTTCCTGGCGAATTTTTCGACCCAAGCACGCCGACTACGTCCGACATGACCGACTTTACGGCGCGCTTACGGTCCTTCGCCGAGAAGCTGAAACCAGTACCAACTTCTCGCCACAGTAAACACAACGTGTTCGTATTTAAAGAGCTGGCCACAGCTGAATACGTCTTCCTGCGTGAAGACGCCTCACGTGCCCCTCTCCAACCAGCATATACAGGTCCTCACAAGGTTCTACAGAGACAAGAAAAAGTGTTCAAACTCCTTGTCAAAGGCAAACCTATGATCGTCTCTGTAGACCGTCTTAAGCCGGCATTCATAATGGCAGACCACCAGGACTTGTCACGTGACAGCTCTCCACCTGTCACACCTATTACGAACACTGCACCTTCTCCTACTTCTTCCACTATACCCAAAAACACACCTCCCGTTACATCGCCTGCTCCCATAACCACACGTTCTGGTCGGCGAGTCAGGTTCCCCGATTTTTATCGACCTTAACCAGGTCTCTGGGGGGGAGTTATGTGGTCTACTCCCACATTTGCATATATATATATACACAATATCTATATAAATATTTACAGTATATATCACACAAATATATATTCGAAATTATTTCATTTATTCACACAGTCACACATACACTTCAACATTCATACACATACAAACATTATATTTATAACACATGCACATTATAACTATTTATTAATACGTTCATATACATTTACTTTGTTTACTGTTCTATAATCTTTCTGTCTTTCTTGTGTTTACTGTTTCTACCTATCTGCTGTGCTCGTACCCCTTCTATAATAACTGTTTATGTGTTGTACAATTGTGACTGTGATAATATATGTGCACTATTGGACTATTCGCTTGGATTATTTCACCCATCATCCCGCATACCAGCTAAGTACATCCATCACCTACTTACAACTTACATAAATAACTTGGCCATTACCCATTGGTGATCATCATCCATCACCAACCACCACCTTGGCTAAAGTTCCATTTAAATTACATCAAAATCGGTAGGGCTTATTTTGAGATTAGATTTGGATGATTTAATGGTAATAGTAAACCTTAAATAGTATTTGAGACGAGTGAATGTTTTAGTAAGCTGTTTACATTAATAAAACCATTAAAAGAGAAAACAAGACGGAAAGACTTCAACAGAAACATAGTATACAACAAGTTATTTAATTCATTTTCTTCCAGACTTGGATGATGATACGATTTCTTTTTAAAATATTTTAGCGAATGCGTATGACATTGCGTAGATATTATTGCATATCAAATATGAATGTATATATTATGGTGTATATTTGGGTTTTAGGTAAAATTAAAGAAAGAGTACAAATAACAGGGTAAGCTCTTATTAAGCACCAGTAACAGGAAAGTTGAAGATTTATAAACAATAACTCTTCAACTTTTCTGTTACTGGCATGTACTGGTTATGTGCATGTCGTGAGTGACGAAAAATATAACGTGAAAACTTTTGAATGTGAATATATTATGTGTAATGCGTGAAAAAGGATATGGGTATAAGGACTTTTATTTTGAAGAAGTGATAGCTCAGTGGCTTTGGCTATGGACTGCCATACGCAGCAGGTCCGAATCCCGCCGCGGGCTTGAGCTTCACCGCATGGTGGAAGGGCTTTTTGCGAATGCCCGCCTGGCTAGCGACCACCCTCAAGTTGAAAATCTGTCGCTATGCACCTAACGGTGTGTCCCGGCAGCTGTCCTTGAGAGCCAGTAATTCTAGGTTAAGCCTGCTATGACCTTCGACCACATCATCACTTACCATCAGGTGAGATTGTGATCAAAGGCTAACTTATCAGCAATAAAATATGTGTGTGAGAAGTGAGAAAAACTGACGTGACACTGTGCATGTAATCATATTAAATTTATTGCAACAATAAAACAACAAATGCGATTTTAAAAGCTAAGTCTTTTACCTGCAGTAAATGTTAAATAACAATAAGATTACCTATTTTGTCAATCAACTTTTATAACAATATCATGTGTTCGAGAGTAAAATTGTCCATTGGGTTGGCCTCTAGTGTGGATCGATGATTTCATCTGAGAGCGAACTACATCCGTAATCCTTCAGCGGCTGGATGAGGGTCACCCGAAATCGCTCGGTCGGATAGTAACGTCGCCCGTGCGAGACAACCCTGCTCTATTGCGAATGTTTGATGACGTTATTGGCTGTTGGCCGCTCTAGTGAGGTAATTCTACACTACATTTTAGATATTTTATAACGTAGATATTTTGAGGCCGTTTTCAATACCATTGTTATACACGCAGTTTATTTTATATTTATCTGACATAATAAATAACTGTCCAGGTTGTGTTATCTAATTATATTATCTTCAAAAAAATTTGGCAATACCTGATATGTTCACCTTTGCATCTTCTTCCTGAAATAAAATTACGTCTGCTGCCGTTATTTAAAAACCGGCCAAGTGCGAGCGGGACTCGCGCACGAAGGGTTCCGTACCATTATCTGTAAGTAACCTAATCTTACAAGTTACAGAAGACACTTAGCCCTAAACTATTTAATTTATTTTAATTTATCTAATTGCTTATTTTTAAAGTAAATATACAACTAAATATTCGGTGAATATTTGATATATACGTGGTAGGTTACTTAAAGGATTCGAAGCAAACACACTCACGTTCGGTTGGACTGCTCGTTTATTACTGAGGTTGACTTGACAGTTCTTTACAGACCACGAAGTGAGGCGCGTACAACTCAATATTTCTACCTGTTTCCATTATTATTATTTTTGGAAAATAAACGGCGAAAACCTCTTTTATTGTATGGGAGCCCCCCTTAAATATTTATTTTATTTTTAGTATTTGTTGTTATAGTGGCAACAGAAATACATCATCTGTGAAAATTTCAACTGTCTAGCTATCACCGTTCTTGAGACACATCCTGGTGACAGACAGACGCACGGACAGCGAAGTCTCAGGAATAGGGTCCCGTTTTTACCCTTTGGGTACGGAACCCTAAAAATGAAAACAAAGCATTGTTATAAAATGTATTTACTACTAACTTATCTGTTACAAGCACATAGCAAAATAAAGTCACTAACTACTAGTTTAAAAAAATTTCCTAAAGTCAACTAGTGTGCTTGACAAGATGAGATGTGACCATAAATATAAAATCCTGTTTAGTTTGCGGAAAGACTCGTCAATCCACCGGAGATATCTACCCAATATTTATGTACTTTCGTGAAAGAAGTCGTATTCAAATGCAATACCATAGAACATATTATAATAATACTACGTATAGAATGGACACTCCTCTCCCCCCACCCAATCCAGCCTTCCTCACCCCGCCACCGAGTCTGAGCTGTCGCTGAGCTTAAGTGAGCTCGGGACGCGCTACACGCGCAATCAATTCATCAATTCAATTGGACGACGACATTCCGACCTGTGCCGCCACGCCGTGCACACCTGTCTACAGCTCCGCCAGTATCTCCCAGTGAGACCGCAATAGTCCCCGCACTATTGCCGTCTCACTCGGGTCATCGTTCCGACGCTAGTTGCAGACCAGTGCCTTGGAATACGCAGTCCTGACGAAGTTTTGTTTTCTGTGCAGAAGCTGAGCAGCCACCGACCGCCGTGCAACGTGAGCTACGAGCTCGCCGTGCCGGCGCGCAGAGGCGCTCTAAGACGTCAGGCATTACCACCTACCCAAGTCCCTTGTTTCGGACGAACAACATCATATCGGGCTGGTGGTCTTGTTTTGACCGCACTTTTCGGTGCGCATTTCACCACTTTACTACCCGACACAACATAGTAACAGTCGCGTAACAACACACTTTGTGCTGTTAAGCGACGTCGTTCAGGCGTGGGGTAGCGTCAGCCAAACCCGTCTGAACGATCAAATCCGCCATTTGCTGCGGTCGCAGTGTGACACCCTACGGTGACAACGGCCACTGTTGTTGTTTTGGTTTAACCTTGCACCGTGGCCTTTCCCGCTTCACGGGTCAGCCGAAGCAAGCTGGGCTCCGGGATTACTGGCCTTGGGGTCGCCCCTAGTCAACCCCGGAGTAGCGCTTAGGAGCACCCCTCTCCGCCGAGAAAAAAGCTCGGAGAGGGTACACAACTAGGGCACACCCTAGGTACACACTCCCTCTCACACAGTGAGCTCACAAGGTGTGTGAGGGAATTCAAACCCTTGATAGGGCGTCCTGAGTATTCCCCTCAGGATGCAGTCCCGTCCCTCTAACGGTGAGGTGCAGGTCCTTCAGACCTTCGCCCTCCGCCACCCCGATCTATACGTTGCACATATGCAACTCCTTGAAGAGGAAGAGAATGCCCGCCTCACGGACACTCTCATCGCTCCCTCCGGGACTTCAAACCCGGAGGCCAGCGTTCCTCCCTTGACCCGATCCTATTCAGAGGATAGCCCTACTTCGCCCGCTCCCGGGCCCGACAATAGACGCACGGTGGCAGCCCCTCCCCGTGAACGGTCTCGCTCTCGCTCACCGATCGGGAGGTCAGCAAGTACCCGTCCCTCCTTCGCCATTGTCGAGACCGTTTCGGAATCCGAAACGGACATGGAGGTAGATCAGGCCGGCGCCTCACGCACGGACTCTGATTCCGATAACGACGGTTACACCGTCGTAGATCGCAAACGCAAGCGCGCGCCCAAAGCCGCTAGTTGCGCCACTTCCGCCCCTCCCGCCAAGGCACCCGCAAAGGCCCCCGCCTCCGGCAAAAAACCGACCCCCGCCCCGCGCCCCGCGTCTCCTCCCTCCGCTCCGGTTTCAACCGCCGCGTCCCCTCAGGACGCGAGCGCACGTCGCGAAAAACCGCCTCCGCCTTTGTTCATTCAGGACAAAAGCAAATGGGACATGCTGTCCCGTTTAGTTTCGGATCGTGGGATCCATTATACTAATGCCCGCTCCACGCAGCAGGGCATTAAAGTCCAAGTGCCCACCAGTAGCGACCACAGAGCGCTAACAAAGCTCCTCCGTAAAGAGAGCATAAGTTTTCACACTTATGCGCTCGAAGAGGAGAAAGTCCTTCGCGTTGTGATTCGCGGTGTGCCTAAGGAGATACATACCGATGCGGTATGTGACGACCTTAAAGCACAAGACTTCCCAGTGCATGCGGTTCACCGCATGTACAGCGGGAAGGACCGCAGTCCATATGACCTAGTACTCGTAGTACTAGACCGTACACCAGAGGGCAAGGCCATTTTTAATTTAAAAAAGGTCTGCGGCCTCTCTGGGTTAGACGTACAAGCCCCATTTAAAAATGGAAGTCCCTCGCAGTGTCACAACTGCCAATTATACGGTCACGCCTCCCGCTTCTGTTTCGCTCGCGCTAGGTGCGTCAAGTGCCTAGGCGATCACGCGACAGCGGCGTGCACTCGCACTCGGGACTCGCCGGACCCACCCAGCTGCGTTCTATGCGGTGCTCAAGGACATACCGCGAATTACCGCGGCTGCCCAAAAGCACCACGCATAAACCACAGGGTGGCAAGGCATAGGCCAACCCGTCCCTCATATGACCGTTACCAACGGGTCAGCCCTAAGCTGTCGGTAATACCTGCTTCACAGGTAATACCCGCGCCGCTCCCCGCCCGTAACGCATGGTCTAAACCACCCAGTATGGTAAAGACCATCGCTCCCGCCCGCGCCCCGGCCCGCGCGCCCGCACCCGCTCCCGCCCGCGCCCCGGCCCCTGCCCGCGCACCGGCCCCGGCTCGCCCCGCGCTCCCGGCACCCGTTGCCAACTCCGTTCGCGCCCCTCCTCCCCGCGCCATTTCCCGGCCACAAGCCCCACCCATGCCGCTGATGGATGCCTCTCTTCAAGAGGACATCAAACTAGTCAGCGACCTGGCGATGTCTATTGACATCAACGAAGTCCGCGAGCTAGCGCACAAGATGCACTTCGCTCAATCCCCAGCGGACGTGATCCAATATACATTGGAACACGCAAATTTACTTAGCGCCCTTAAGCGCTTCGTTCCCCAGGCCCCTCCCCAGTACAACCACTATGGGTAGTACAACCGCACGCACGAAACCGCGCTCAGTTTCGTTAGCGTCATTCAACGCTAACGGTTTCTTTAGACAACGTGACCTTGTCCACGACTTTTGTTGCACCCACCTTATCGACATTATATGCGTGCAGGAGACCCTTCTAAAACCGGGGAAGGCGAACCCTAGGTTTGCCAATTACAGAACGGTACGTGATGATAGAGTGAACTCCCGTGGGGGAGGCACTCTTATCTATTACAAAAGGTCCCTGCACTGCATCCCCCTACCTACCCCGACTCTTGTTAATATGGAAGCATCTTGTTGCCTCCTAGCTATGACTGGTCATCAACCTATAGTCATAGCGTCCTGTTACCAAGCTTGTCAAAAGCCGATCGTCCGAGCTGACTTAGAAGCATTGTTCTCATTAGGAAGCGCCGTCCTTCTGATTGGCGACTTCAATAGTAAGCACATCCTATGGAATTGTAACGTCAACAATCCCACAGGCATTGCACTTGAAAAACTAGTCGCAGAACTTAATTTTGACATAATTGCGCCCACTGAGCCCACTCACTACCCTCATACGGAAGACTTTCGACCTGACTTGCTTGACATGGCACTACTCAGAGGCGTAACACTCTAGTTACGCTCCATAGAAGTGGTTCACGAGCTTCACTCTGACCACCGACCCATTATACTGCGACTAGGTCCCGACCCAACAACAGACCTCCCCCGCCCCACTAAGACGATAGTGAACTGGAAGCAATTAGGCGTTGCCCTAAAGGCTATCAGTTCACCGGACCTTGACAAGATCCCTGACGACATCCTGACTAAAGATGACGTAACCCTTGCGATCGATTCGTTCACTAATCACCTCTCCACCGTAGTAGGTGCATCCGCAAAGGAGGTCATGGTGCCGGACGACCGGCGCCTTGTCATTCCAGCGGATGTGAGACGATTAGTGACGGAAAGTAAAGCAGTGACCCGACATTACGACTCTTACCCCAGTAAAGAGAACAAAACTAAGAAACGCCACTTTGAACGCATGGTTCAAAGTCGCATGTCTGAGTTGCGTGATCAACAATGGGGTGACAAACTTTCAAACCTTGTGCCAAGCCACCATGCTTATTGGGACTTGGCGCGAGGTATGAAAGGAAATAACTACAACGACATGCCTCCCTTATACAGACCAGTCCCACTAGTCCCAGCGTTCTTTGACGAAGACAAAGCTGAGTGCCTAGCTGATAGCCTAGAGGCTCAGTGTTCCCCTAACGTAGATCACGTTGACCAAGCTCACCTCGATTCGGTGGATGCTGAAGTCGAACGTAAAAGCTCTGTGGTCACCTCTGAACTCCCACCAATCACCTTAGCGACTTACGCTGAGGTGGCGAGACTGATCAAGGCCCTCCGACCGCGCAAATCCCCCGGTGCCGATGGCATCTCCAACAGGGTTCTTAAAACCCTCTCTCCTCCTCTCATCCATCTCCTAGTCAGCATCTTCAATGCTGCTATGAGCCACTGCTTATTCCCAGACACCTGGCATGTCACTGCCAGGTGTCTGGGACATTGGCATTGGCATTCACAAACCAGGCAAAAGCTCATCTGACCCCACCAGTTACCGCCCCATCAGCCTCCTCAGTGCCTTAGGCAAACTTTACGAGCGGTTACTTGCAAACCGTCTCCAGTCCCATGCTAAGGAACACCACCTTATCCCAGATGAGCAGTTTGGCTTCAGACCCGGACACTCATGCGTCCAACAGGTGCACCGCCTCACGGAGCACATCATTGAGGGCTTTAACAAGTACCCCAAACCCCAGACAACGCTAGCAGTCTTCCTCGACGTAGCGAAAGCTTTTGACAAAGTCTGGCACAATGGCTTGATTTACAAGCTATACCAATTTGGCGTGCCAGAACGTCTTGTGCTCATCCTACAAGACTTCCTTAAAGCCAGAAGCTTTCGCTATCGCGTGGAAGGCACCCTCTCCTCCCCCCACCCAGTCAGAGCCGGAGTCCCTCAGGGCTCCGTGCTATCACCCATTCTTTTCGCGCTGTATACCAGTGACATTCCACGCTCTCAGCCTAACGTCCTACTAGCCCAATACGCGGATGATACCGCTATTTATACCACTGGGTGGCATATCAGTAGAAAGTCCATTCCCGCCCTCCAACGGGCCATCACCGAGATCGGTGACTGGTTCCGTAAATGGCGCATCGCGGTCAACCCAGTTAAAAGTGCAGCTATGTACTTTACTGAGAAGGGCCGCCCCCGTTACCCGCAACCCTTAACTTTGTTCGACCAACCCATCCCCTGGGTTAGTAAAACAAAATATCTCGGAGTCACCCTTGATCGGAATCTCACCTTTAGCGATCATATAACAACCGTCCGTAACAGAGCGGCCTTTGTAATGGGTCGCCTTGGTCCCCTGATTCGCAAAGAGAGTAAAATGTCTCTTAGAAATAAGAAGACACTTTACACTGCCTGCATCCGCCCCATCATGACTTACGCATCAGTAGTGTTTAGTCATGCTAGTGAGGCCCATCTCCATAAGCTTCAAGTCATTCAAAACCGTTTTCTTCGTAGTGCAACCGGCGCTCCGTGGTATATCCGGAACACCGAGTTGCATTGCGACCTAAACCTTCCCTCTTTAGCGCAGTTCAATAAGGACTGCGCCCGCCGATACTTTGATCGAGCGCCCCACCACTCGAACCCTTTGGTTGTCCAGGCATCGAACTACTCGACCGCCTCTTCTATCCCATTTTTCAAACCCCCCCGTCGCCGACCACGGCAGGTATTAGACGACCCGGATGACCCCATCGCAGTCATTACATTGGCAGCTTTAGCGTTATCCGCAAGTCGTCGAGGTAAAATCCCCAGGTGTGAGGTAATTAGAGGTCACACAATCAAACACCGAGCTCGCCGGCGAGCTCGAGGCAAAAACAAGGTCACGATAAATTGCTCTCCAAATAGTCAAAGAGTATTATTCAGTAGGGCCCAATTGTGCAACACTGCAGTTGCACAGAGGCATTTTGCTCCGATCCCCCCCATGTCTCTCGACAGCGAGACAAGCCGAGGTCCGAACCACAGTGGTGCCCTTGAGCTCGCTGTCAACCCCTCCTATAATAGCGGTACGTTTTCGGCGTCCGCAGGAGACGGAGGTAGAAAGCGCTTTTCGCCTTCTACGCCCGTCTCGGGAGAAGTGCCTTCGGCACTTCTCCCTCCCGGGCTATTGTAGGGCCAGGCCCTCGCCCAAAACCCGGTGGAGCTGGAAGACCGCACAGGCGGTAGCCAGCATCTATGTCCTCCCTAAAAAAAAAAAAAAAAGCTACACGCGCACGACGATGACGTGACGAAGAAGGTTACCATGTTAACGACCTTATTTTATAATACGAGCTATGTCATTCTTGGTAACCTATACTATACCTACCTATTTTCTGTTCTTCAGTTATACAGTAGGTACCTTAAAAATTGGTTATTTACAATACTATAACCCCTCGTGCGTATTTTTTTCCAACCGCTATTCAAATAATAATTATTTTAGAAGATTTTAGTTTGCATAAATTCTCGCACGCTTGTCAGTGGATATCAGACTTCGCAGTTCGCAGCAAAACAACAAAATTGAAATAGTATTTATTTACTGTTGAAACCATAGCGAGTACTTTGCAAGTTTTAGCCGACTTCAAAAAGAAGGAGGTTCTACAATTATATGACCGTCTATTTGTATGTTTTTATGCACCTATGTTCACCGATAAGTATAGGTTAGGCAGCATAAGTTCTCGTTTCTTTCCTCGAATGCTGCTCATGCAGTCATGTCGCTTGTTGATGGATTTGTTGGTAGACCTTCGCCTTGTTAAACGAGAAGAACATAAATTATTATTGTGACTGTAATTATTATCATTACTTGTATAAAATACAATAATTATTCATACGGTGACAACCTTAGACTACACGCACACAATTACGCGTGTACAAAAACAACATTTGTGTAGTGTCTGTGTAATATGTAGTTGGAACGCGGCTTTTGTATAGAGAATGAGTCGAGTGTCCGGGGTGTGGCAATACTATAAATTCAATAAGCAAAGTTCCGGCTCGTTGCATACATTATCCCGCCACGTCCGTCCGACGCCGTCCTGTGCCGGAACGGGAGCTGACCGTGGTCGGACGGTTGTTGGTCGGCGGACGATCGTGTTTGCACATTGTCCCCGCGTTGGGGAGGATATTATCATGACAGTTTATTATGTGGCTATTAGAAAATGAGGTAAATTGGCCCTTGTTAGATATTTTATAAACGTTCAAGAGCTATGAAAAGACAAGAAAGCAGTATGTAACGTGGAATGAACTGTTTGTGATGTGGCCAGACAATAGCTTAAAATAATTCAGTTTTTTTTTTATTTGGGTTACATTAGCACATCTAAATCTCTAAGCATTGAGGTTTTTCTACTTTTTTCATGTTTTGTATAAGTTCGTACTTTTTCGTGAATATTCACGAAAAAGTGCCGTATACACTTGCCGTACATACAAGTGTATACACTACACTTGTTAGTAAATTATCAAACCAAACTAATCGTCATGTACTCGTACTTGCCTATTGAGTTGAGATAGAATCTGTGAACTTGTTTTGCCTGACTTAGATTTTAGAAAAATACTTATATTCTTAATCAATACTTGATTTTCGCAAATTTCCCTTTTACCATCCAAGTTTCGAAATAAAATTGTACAGCGAGAAAGGAGACTCTGATTTTTGGAGATAATAACGCTTAACATGAATATTTTATCGCCAGCCCCCCGCGCCCCGCATGCCTTCACCTTATTTCCCCTTAAGGGTATATTGTAGAAGACATGGCCTCATTTTATATCAAATATTAGGTGATTTACGATTACGCTGGCCTTTTACAGCTACAGTGTAACGGTTCCACGATAATGAATTGTGAAGTTTGTCGTTCTGAATAGCATGCTTCAATATTTTCGTACCAACAAACACATTTTTCATTTAGTATTATTGTTTTGTTCATTTAGTAATTTAGAGATTGCCTAGAGAAATCTTATGAGTTTGTTAAACTAACCGAATATGGCCACGATGGAGGCGTATAACACAATGTATTTTTCTTCTTTTGTTTACTGGCGGTATGCCTTAAATAACAAAATACTACGAACTAATATAATACTACAGTTAAATCATTAAGACAACCTATAAATCATTGCAGACTCACAGGCAGTCCAAATGCTCTAATGTTTATTAGTTATTGAAAACATTCAAGTGCCTTTGTTATATAATAACGTTTATAGTAATAATACGTCAAATAAAAAACACAGTAATAACACCAAAATGAGATATTTTATCAATTAAAAGAATTAGGTGAATATATTTATATATGTTCATTTATGAAAATGTTCAGCTGGCGAAGTTACTTTGGGACAAACGACTGTGGATAACGATTATAGTCCTGCGTATTTGGCTCATAATAAGGCTTGTTTAAGGGACTTGTAACACATAACCTTCCATGTCATTTATTAGTCTCTCTAACAAACCCAAAACAATTATATTATATTGTACGTCTGTCATGGATAAACTGTGGTTCTATAAGCTCTTGTGCTCTTAATAAGACCTATTATGTACACGGTTTCTGCAATAAATAAATTTCATTTCATTTCATGAATTCTCAAGAACCATTGCTTGGTACAGGTGACGAAACATAAAACTGAGATCGAACTTCTTATACATTATTGTCCATCTGTTGTGTTATTTTATAATATAATTAAATATAAGATATAGAACCCCTTACTGGTGCGATAAAAGTTTAAAAATTTCATGAAAAAACAATAAGTAATTTATACTCAAAGTCCTAGCACAAACTTTAATATGACTAGTAGATACCGAACCAAGTTGTGATAAGCGAAGGTTCCAAACAGTTTGAGTTTGTATAGTTGATTAGCGGAACGTGTTGTTAGAGTTGTTTGATAGATGTCGTCATCAGTCCATAGTGCGGAACGACGACGGTGACGTAATCAAGTTAGTTGATTGGTTGGTATTGAGGTAGTTAGGGGTCCCGCACCTACTGTACATATTCTAGCTGGGTACGGAAGGGTTTGAAGGATGTGACGTGAATGAGCACGAAAGGCCTCGGTGTGGTGTTAATTTGATTGATGTTTGGTGTACGCTGTTTATATTACTTTTCACACGGACCACGCTATGAGCTACCATCTTGGAATACATGTATTCATAATTAAGTGCAATTTGAGGTAAACGGAGTTTTATACAAAATTAAAATATGACCTTGATGCCAGCTCCCAAGGTCCACCATACCGATGAACATTGTGTTTTTAGTTAATACAAGTACCACTATCAGCTGGTTTGATAGATAGATAGATAGATAAACTCTTTATTGCAACACAAAGCTTTATTTAAAAATAAATAAAAATCTTACAACTAAAGATACAATATAACTAAGTGACACAATGGGCGGTCTTATCGCTTAAAGCGATCTCTTCCAGACAACCCAACAATGTTGGAGATTTTGATAGTACATGGGCAGGGTTTTTAAGCTAATGTTACTAAAACAGTAAAAAAAAAGAATAGTTAAGGATCTTAATTAAAAAAAAAATTATTATACTACACATATATATGAAAATATACGTACGCATAAGAATTATAAAGACATATATAGGTAAACATAATATTCAATAATTATAATAATATATACTTTACTTACATAAATATTTTTAACATATAGGTACATATAAATACAAAAATATACCTAAATAGACATTTGAAACATATTATAGAAAAAATAAGTTCAGTAATGTTGTATGCACATATCCAAAGTTATAGTGAAAGATAATAAGTTTTGACCTGATTTTTAAAAGATTCCAATGACCGAGCACGTTTTATTTCAAGTGGTAGAGGATTCCACAATCTAACAGCTTCAGAAGTAAAAGAACAATGATAGAAGGAGGTTCTACTTACGGGTTTGACCATAAACATAGCCTTCCTCATTTATGGAGAGTTTATCACTATCCCTGCGCTTGGCAGGCGTCTAGGGTATCGCAGTAAAAGATAGCAGTTCCTTAGTAAGCGCTGCTGCCCACCTTCGGATGTTAGCCCTTAGTAGCCTCTTAAGACACCTACCTACCTAGATATTTAATAAGAATACCTAATTAGATATTATTAAATTAAGTAAACATAATGAGTTTATATGAACGTAAGGAAGGGAAATATTGTACCTACAGTCACCTGCCGTAATCGTCACAAATGTATACACTGAGCCTTATTGTAGGTATACACAAAGTTTTTGGAAAACAATTGTTAAAACACTTGCAAATACTAAAATTCCATTATTATTGGATAAAGTAGGAGTGAAATTGCAATCAATGTTGGTGAAAAACTAAAAAAAACGTATATACATTCAAAACTACTACTAACTGAACATAAGTACGTTCACCTACGCTGTGTATACAAACACTCAGTAGTTTCGCTCTCACTTATTTATTCGCTCTCACGTTTGGCACCATTGTCTTTGATTATCCCTATAGTAAGGCCTATATCGATATGAAAATTGATCTCGAGAAAGCGCTTTATTTGTCCATATTACCGACGGACGCTGACAGTGGTATAATTAAAAGAATGAATTGGATCGTTCACAATATTTTATCTACTCATATTTATTTTAAAGTTTTTTACTGCTAGTAAATCATCAAGGACTTAAATGGACTGTCACTGACCGAGTTTTGCTCTTTTCTTTTCTCTTTCACTTTACTTGATACATCATATTTTTTTTACCCGTAGTTGCCGATTTCTTGCGTGTTTTATTCATTCTCAGTAGATAGTTGAAATGGGGTTTTATTTTTTTTCAATATTTCTGTAGGGAATAAATATTTAAGATTCGGTTCTATAAGTTTTTCTTTTTGGAAAATATTTCATCCGGGGGTGAAGTTTCCAAGAGTTTTTGAAAATATGACAGCTAAACTCTGCATTTTAATGGATTCAATAACACTTGAATGCGCTTATTCATGCATAAATAATTTGTATCGAATAAGAACTTTCAATACCATACATATTATCTGCCTCTCTGGTGTAAACTAGACGCAAACGTTAAATATCTGCTGTGAAATAAATGTTAAACGATAACGATAAACAACGGTTGTAACGGAATAACGGCGGTTTATCAGAGGCGCGTCAAATGCTGCGGCTAACCGCACAATACGCTCGTTACGTCCAAAGCATTCTGGACGCTTTTATTTTAATATAATGTGGTTTACTGGCAACTCAATAGTAATATTCAGTTATTATTCATTTCTGGATATTAATTATCTACAAAAGTAGGAATATAAAAATAGGAGAACTTGCATGTATAAGAATTATTAGGTAAGTATTCACGTCCGTGAATACTTGAGAAGGTTCAAAAAGTTTTACAACAAGCCCAATGGGTACTATACCTTTCTGTATAAAATTCCTGCTCGGCTAGTAGTACAGTTACGATTAGCTGAATGTAAGATGCGCCCTAGACCTGAACTAACCTGATGTAATCGGCTGTAATGTTATTAGTGGTGCAGACTCTCCAAAGCTACTCTGTCTTTTGTGTTTATTGTTTGTAGATGTACACGCTAAGTTTTTTTCCAACACTTAATGACTAACCATAGCGGCATAGTCTTTGACATAAACTGTTGTTGCTTCTTAATATTCGCTATAAACTTAAAACAAAGATGGCGTACTTAGTAAAGTTTGAAATTTTAATTAATAATAATAATAATAATGTCATTTATTTCAGATCACACGAATCCATAATACAAATAATATTACTAAATCATTTAAATTGACATTCCCTGTTTTTTATTGGATCTAGTCTTCAATTACCTAATGTCCCATATTTATCCACAAAACTGATCTTATAGTTTCTGCGAAGTTATTATATATGCTTTTCTATGATTTTGTTTGTTCATATAAAATACTTACGTACTACCGAACAATCCCTGTTTCATTTATATAGCTTGCTTTGCTTGTAGAAAATATAATGTATTCCACATTTGTGGAATAAGTTTCGGAATCATGTTCCTAAACTTTAAACTAGGTACAAACACATATAAAAAGTTTAAACTAGGTAGGTATCTATCAAACTGAAAACTACTTAGTTTTGTTCAAGGCTACAATCCGTAACTCATATGTACCTACAGGAACAGATAGCGGGACTATTTGTCAGTTTGTCACAAACTATCTGGTTAGTCCGATTGCCCCGATCTATCTCTGACAGCTGACACATTGATGATCGTTATGTTAGAGCTCGATATCATATTGACAATAGTTTTGGAATCGTAACCTTAGACCGTTTGGATACTATTATTTTTATTTTCTTTATTAACAAAATCCACAGCCCTTAAATACAGAGTTTCATAATAATTGACTTAAACCTAAGGCCAATTACGGATTTACTTTTTATAAATGATACTTATGTTTTAATTAGACAGTCATAATACACCTACTGAAATTATATAACATTGTTAAACTAAACATTTAAGAGAAGTTACAGTTAGCCACAGAAATAATAATAATAAAACTATATTTAAAACATAAATTTGTATTTTTTAGCTCAATGCACACTAGGAGTTTGTAGTACTGGCGATTGAAACTCTGGGCCCCGAGGTCGTTCGAGATAAAAAAGGAATCTAGACGATGTTTAATTTTTATAGTTCTCAATTTATTTTATTATATTTTTATATTATGACCGTACGTCATAATGTAGTAATTACTACTGGCCATTTTATAAAGATCATTAATTAAATTAAACGAAGTAATTTGTTTGTCATTTTTGTTTTTATATATATTCGTGGTGTGTGGTGCAGACTGGTGTTTTATTACTTATTATTAATTTTCTTGTGCGGGTAATGCAGATAAAGCAGCTCAGGTTATATTAAATATAATCAATAGCTTCAGTCGTTATTTTGCGGAAATCCATATTTAATAATAACAAATATTTTAAAATATTTTAAGAAAACATTAGTTATATTAATATTTTTTTAACCACATAAGAAATATAAAAATATATGTAGTGACAATTCTGCCTAATGTTTGACGTCACAAACACCACGCAGCAAAACCGGAAGAATTTTCGACGCGTTTCGATTTTCACGATTGTGCTAGTGCATTGGGGCAATTCCGATAGAAATTTCTGCGAGATGACTAGAGGTGAACATTTCATTTGATTATTCGGGAATGTTCTGTTTTACGAGTCGAATTGTTTTAGATCTGCATAGATATTGGAAAAGCCTTTGAAAAGCATAAATTGAATTTATAAATATATCGTTGGATTTGCTAAAGAAAGTGTTATAAATGAAGAACTATATTTTTGGGTCATAGGGATAATTGCGACCTATCGCGGGGTAATTCCGGAAGAACTCAAAAGTCGCCTTTATTGCATTTCAGCCAGAGTTTACATTTCATTTTCCATCCTAATAACCCCATAGATTTTGATAATGTAAGTTTTTTAAATACTAACCGTGAATTTGAATTCCTATAACTTATTATTACGGAAATACCCCAGAAAAACCTGGACGTTCAGACATAAGTGACAGTGGTTCTCAACATGCTATTTGAGATTTTAGGAAGTTCAAAACTGCACGATAGATAAACAAAGTTATTTTCTGGTACTTACTTATTTTCTTAATGTCTTTGATAGAATGTCAATAATAAAATAAAAAAATAATTCAGTGAGATTAACTTTTATTTTTATAAGTAAGTACGTAATTATGTAGGTACTTCACTTTGTAACAATTAGAATTATTTAAGAATCAACAAATTATATTAACAATCCTTAAACATAATTATTAAATCACATCAGATTTTTTGATAATTTTTGGCTACTATTCAGAATCAAATGACTAAAATAAAAACTTAAATCTTACTAAAATAATAAAAAAACACAAATGTTCATAACAACAAAATGTACGTAATATTAATGAAAATAAGTAACTAAGTACAGTACGGCCGTCGGATCTTGGCGAGTCTGAAGTTAGGCTAAATTTAGCGCTTGAAAACTCGTAAAAAAATAAATAATTTAAACAAATAAATGCAATTTGCAGTTGTAATTGCTGTTAAAAACTGTTATTGGCATTTATTTTTTAAAACTGAACCCAATAAAATAACAAGCATAGTCGACATTATGGTACAAAACAGAGCGAAAAATTTTAATTAACCCCAACCGAACTTTCATCAAATATATCTAAGAACACTTCCAACTAATTCACCTTTCAAAGAAAACAATCAAAATCGGTTCATCCGTTAGGCAGCTACGATGCCACAGACACACACCACACACACACACCATTCGTCCACATAACATTCCGTCATTTTTGCCTCGAGGGTCAAAAAAACGATACACTTTGAGAACTACTGACAATTACAGTAGGAAAACGTAAGTGGGGCTATTGCGAAACAATCACATCGGCAATAAACCCGGAGGGGTAAATAAGAAAAAAATTAAAAAACACCGTTTTAACCCTATATTCCTATTATTACTAAGCACAAAACAAAAACCAATCATAAAAACTAACAAACATTAAAATAACTTACCAGGATTTCAAGAAAACTAACTTGGGGTTATTACGAATCACCGAAATTTGGCGCGAAATCACTTCTCTTGAATAATTTGACGACACTCGTGTAATGTTAGCGCGAGCGACTAGCGGCTTCTGTAGCGACAAGTACTAAGAGGCTCTTTGCCTAATGTTGCCAGCAGCGCTCATATTGCTGCGTTTGGTAGATTTCTTGCTTTTTCGGAATATACCCATTTTCGAAATAGCCCCAATGCACTCTTATAATAAGTAAAGAAAAAAGTTAAGCTTCTTTTGTTTTTAGGGTTTCGTATCCAAAGGAAAAAATTGAATCCTATCATTGAGACGCTGCTGTCAGTCTGTCCGTGCGTCCTTATGTCATGGGTCAATCGGTAAGTGGAATTAGTAACAATCCTGAAATTTTGATATTATTTGTTAAACGTCGACTCAGATTCGGATTTATAGTAACAAAATAAAACTTTAGTCACATATAATAGTTATATATATAGTTTCAATTTTAATTATTGAATTAAGTGTTACTAACGATATCACTGTTTATTTTCCTCACAAGTGAAGCGAAAATTCAAGTATAAACTTTGTGAAAAAAAACACGTTAGCCCCTACTTAAATACGCTTAGTACCTCGGCTAAAATTACTTATATTATGTACTCTTTGTAGAATTTATTATTTATAATTTTTATCTTAAATATTTAGAATTATGGTGCCGTCCGCGTTTTAGACCATTTTTGTTGTGTTAATCTCAAAATCTAAAAACTTATAAGGAATTTGGTATATAAAGAACTAAAAATTGGTTCCTTGGTGATTTTCTACTCGTGGGTGGTTGCTAGCTAGGTGGGCATTCGCAAAATGCCCTACTACCCTGTCATAACGACTGCCTTTCTAAGACAATAACCAGGACTGACGGCTCAACATGCTCTCCAAGCTACGCTACGAGCACTTCAAACAAATGTAAATGTTATGTAAAGGAAAATTAATGCGATTGCAGCCATATGGTTTCTTGCTCTTTCGGCCAAAAAGAGCCAACCCACTGTATTGAGTCACCGGCAGTCAACTATATTTAGATAAAAGTTTGCTATCAATCTATATAGAACGCTAAGCTTTATACTTAAAGCCAATAACCGGTTTGACCCGGCTTCGTAGACGATAGTCCTAAGCCGGGTTAATCCGTTTGCACTCGATACAGTTCGAGTACGAAGGCAGAAACTATTTTTTATGTAATTTTGCGACAGTAAAGACATCACACACGCGTATATCGTTCTGTTCCAATACAACTTACGAAACAATGATAGCCGAGCGGTGACAGCTATGGACAAACGTGCCGCAGTTCCATGGTTCGATTCCTACCGCCGGCTTGAGCTTCACCGCATGGTGGAAGGGCATTTATTGAATGCTCGCCTTGCTAGATACTACCCTCAAGCAAAACATATGTCTCCAAGCAGTTAACAGTGTGTTCCGGCAGCAGCCAGTTGTAACCCTTTAGAGCCAGTAAACAATAATGAAATTACAAGCGCAAGAAACTTAACAACTGTATGTCTCACGGTAATGGCCTCTGTTATACGCAGATGTTATAGCTTAGCATCAGGTGGGCCTTGTGCGTGCTCCGTCCCAATCCCATGACAACAAAAATATACTACGAGTACATTTTAATAGTTAACGTTTGTCGATTTTTCACCTCAGAAGACATTTCAGTACAATTTTACTCATGTTCCATGTATTTAATACATATTGTTTCGCATTATCCATATGATATGTGTAGGTATGTTTTAACAACTCATCACTGAACATTTAGCACATTAGAGTTGCAGTGTCATTTGTTTGACACTACACTTCACTGCGCTCGCCCCCCGCGACATTACTTCAGCCTAGTTCACCCGCAGCTATGTCACTTGCTTCAGTGCCCTTCACGCCATAATACACTAGTGTTCTCACACAGGTTAGATGCAGAATATCTGAAGCTGCGGTTGGTCCTCACAAGACGAGCTCTTGCTATATAGAGCCTCGAGTGGTACAAAACGGCTCAGCGGAGTTAGGTGAAATTTAATTGATCTTTAATACAACCCAACATGCGACATGTGTCTAGGATAAATATGTTTTTAATATGATATATACATACTTGGAGGGCTAACATAGTAGTCAACGTTAGTCAATTATTTTGTTTGTGCCTGATAAGTTAGCCTTTGACCACTACCTCACCTGATGGTAAGTGATGATGTGATCAAATATGTTGTTCAGTCTAACCTAGAATGTGCTAGTGACAGATTTTTCTACTTGAGGATGGTATAGTACCTGGTAGCTAGCCAGGCGGACATTCGCAAATTACCCTACCACTATGCTATAACGACTGCCATCCTAAGACAATAACCGGGAACGACGGCTTAATGTGCCCTCCGAAGCACGGAAACGCTCAGTCTAACTTCACCAGCGGTCACCCATCCAACTTCTGACCGCGGCGGGCGTTGCTGTTAAGCAGCGAAGTTTTCTTAGCCGTTCTGAACCAATCAGCTAAGTTATTAGCTAATCGGTTCAAACTTCGCTACGAGCGCTATGTAATTAATTGGTTATGAGGCTATGGCGATAACTTAACTGGTTAAGAATATGTATTTTTGTATTTTATGTACTGTGTCTTCTACTTAAGTCACAAACACAGAATAAAATTTAATATAATATATATTTAGAAGACGCGATCAGAACTAACAAACAGTTATTTTTTGAAGGTCTGTTGCAATGCAGAACCATACATAAGGTACGACTCGCACTTGGTCAGTTTTTGAATTCTTATAGACTATTGTTCGACTACAACTACACCTGGTTGTAAGTGATAATTTAGTTGAAGATCGAAGGGGATACACAGTCATAACCAAGAATAGAAACGGGCTTACGTAACTACATATTTTCGTCGCATTCGCAGAACGACGAAGCACAATGTACATATTAAATATAATCAAAGGTAATAAATTGTTAATGGTAGGGGCAATATCTCTATAAAGAAAATAAATACAAAAGCTAATCAGTACTATCAGTACTCATACTATATATGTGTGTCTGTCTGTCTGTCTGTCTGTTACGTTTCACGCCAAAACTACTGGACCGATTTGAATGAAATTTGGTATGGAGATAGTTTGAGACCCGGGAAAAAACATAGGATAGTTTTTATCCGACTGCGCAAAAAGAGGTTAATGTTTTCGCGCGATAACCGACATACGCGCCCGGAAAGCTAGTAATTTATAAAAACCAGCCGCCTTGACTTACACCTCAAAAAGACGCAACCGAATCTAAATCAAACGCAAGGCAATAAAATCCAACGCTGCAGTGTACAAAGCTAAGATGAGCGTGGAGCCTTGAGGATGTACCTCGTGTCTGCGAGGAAGCTCTGTCAGATTATACTGCGGCTTAGAAACAGATAGGGAGCGAGCGCCTCGCAGCCGACACCGGCTGTGGACACTTGATACTCCAACTGTAGGCATTATATTAACTGTGGTTTTTTTCTTTTTATTTAGTTATTAAAGCAAACTTGCTCATTTTTATATAAGATCTTGCTTTTAACTGCGACTTCAGCTCGAAGATACTCCAACATTATTCATAATCATAGCATCTATTATATGTTCATCATCACAGTAAAAAAGCTTAGTAATAACAATGAGCAGTCATACACAATGATTAGATGTTTTATTTTTGATTTCCCCGTGTAGTGCCGGGCGCGAATTTAACCTTGATATCTTCCCTGGGGGGTTGACAAAAGGAAAAATATCAGAAGGTGGGCAGCAGCGCCTTCTGAAATATAGCCATATTGTTATATGAATAATAATTGCAGATGCTATAAATCTCATTATTGGTAGTACAGTACATCATTATTGGTAAGCACTGCAGCAACACTCAAGCATTACGTAAGATATGTTTTAAGTAATATATGTTAGTGTAGTTAAAGCAATTGTAATATAAGTCTTTGTATGCAGACATCAGTCGTACTATTGTGGTAAAGTCATCAAGAGTCGTCGTACTCAGAGGGCGGGCGGTTATTACACTCCGCCCTTAGCCTTAGCCCGTAGCAATGAAACCGATGAAAGTTGTGAAGTCAATAAAATATAGCTAAAGCAATAACAGTGAGAGCAATACGAATTATAATTTATATCTTAGCATTCAAAATGAGGGACAGGCAGATTTATGACTTAATTTGAGTAGTTCATAGGCACGCACAAGTGAAGGCTGTTATACTGATGGGAGTGTATACAGGAACGCGATGGAGGTGAACCAAGCAAGTTATTAATGTAACGAGTGTAGCAAGTTAATTCCAACTGTTTTTATTATATTTTCCTCCTTTAAAAATAATACACGGTATTCATTCTCGATCGTGCGCTCGTAGAGCCAAGACCTCCTGTGGATGCTTCGTGTAGAATTGACACACGAAACATCTTCCGGTTTAGCTGCGTGAAAATTAGGTAGGATTGTCACTAGCCATATTTTAACATTTTTTTTATTAAAATATTACTTTAATGTTTTCTTAAAATATTTGTTATTATTTAATACAAGGTATTATATTATTTATGAATATGGCAACTTATCAGGTTTGATATTATTTATATATTTTGTACTATGTATGTCTTTACGATTTAAGCACTTTAAAGTGCTCGTTGCCGTGGATGGTATAATTATGTTTAATGAAAATAGGATAAAATAAACGTAATTAAATCCGTTGCAGTTAGTTAATTTACATGTTTTAATCGAACTGGACGAGAATATTATATATTCTTGTTAAATACAAAAACATATGGCTGCTAGCGGGGCTCGAACCCGCTACTTCTGATAATCAGATAATTAACCTATCTAACCTACGTTTGGTAAGTGAACAGATTTGACAGAGGTGACATACAGGTGGTTATAATAGGTAAAGCGATAGAGCCGGGGGCCTGTTATGTAGTCACGGGTTCGAATTCCGCTTGTAGCCAATTATGTTTCCATCAATAAGAATTTAAATATACTGTTGACAGTCCTAATGCCATATATCGTTCCGTATGAACAAGTATTTATTACATAAATATATAAATTAATTGATGAAAACATTGCCAATGAAAATCTGTCGCCAAGCACCTAACGGTGTGTTCCGGCAGCTGTCCTTGAGAGCCAGTATTTCTAGGTTAGCCTGTACAACATCTTCGACCACATCATCACTTACCATCAGGTGAGATAGTGGTCAAAGGCTAACCTATTAGGCATAAAAAAAAAAAAAAAAATTGCTTATTAACAAAACTTTAGAAGTTTCGTTAAAATAATATGAGGTAAATAATTTCCCTGACAAAGTTACGCCCAATCAATTGGTTTTTCTTCTATGGTCTAAATCAACAGCTGCAGTTTTTTTCTCTTTTTTTATAAAGTTAGTTAAACGCTCTTACTGTTTGCACCAACACAAAGCAAAATCTAGACTGTGAGCTATAGTTACGAAGGCATTATCGAAGAAGGCTTTGTAACTCACGCACGAAGGTTCTCCAAGGTGAGCAGTGAGGGGGTCAAGCAACAGACGAGATTAAAACATAATATAATTTATTAGCAGACTGTTAATTAGCTCGCTTTAATAACACGCTTCTTAAATATTCTTAAACATAATAATAGAGAGTCGAGTGGAAGCAGTGATACGAGTAGCTGAGCTAGAATAGCTATAGACTACCGTGCCGCAAGTCCATTGTTCGAGCTCCACTACCAGCTTGAGCTTCACCGCGTAGTGGAACAGCATTTTGCGAATACTCGCCTGGCTAGATACCATCTTCAAGGAGAAAATCTGTCACCAAGCATTTAATGTTGTGTTCCGGCAGCATTCCTTGGGAGCCAGTTATTTTAGGCCTAGTCCTCTTATCATGCTCGACCACACTATCACTTACCATCAGGAGAGATAGTCGTCAAAGGCTAGAGTATCAGCTCTAAATAAAAATTGAGGCCGGATTCCACCGTAATAACTGAACTGAATGCAACCAACTCTATCATAGCTAGACTGAGATCAAAGCTCCTATTTCAATTTCACCAACATACGTTGTACCCAGTTCAAGCTAAACTGAGATTAAGTTCTAAACGCCCAATTTCCTACGATTAGCTAAACTGAACGTGTTCAATAGCTTTCACTGTCATCACCAAATTGCAACCAATCGACAGCAAGTATATTATCATACATCGTACTATGTATGTAAAAGGTAATGCCTGTAAATCGCATAAAGCTGTTTTGTTAATAATATAATATTTATTATTTTATTAATCATAATAATGTATATAAACGAATGTATGTGAGTATTATTTTGTCACATTTCTAAGCTTGCAATTTAACAGGGGGTGAGCTTTAGAGTACGAGTATAAGTATATCACATGAAACTTGAATGTTTCAACTGTGACAGAAAAGTTGAAAAGTAATAAACTAGCTTGGTGTGAACGTGCATGAAGCGGAACGAGTATGTAGCCAGAGGTGTGGGTAGAAGGCAAAATAAGGTATAATAGATGGAGTGCGTGAAGAGGGATTGAAAGTAATAGGAGTGAATATTGAGATGTCCAGACAATTTGTGCCGTGACAGAACATTCTCTGTTATCTGGTTCAGGACACTACATCCGCTTTGACAAAACTCGCGTCTTGTCGAGAGAAAAGTTCTGCGTGCCTCGCAAGATCCGAGAATCTATTGAAATTAGTAGACGTCCAACCTTCAATAGAGACGGAGGATGGTTCTTGTCACCTACTTGGAAGCCGTGTCTTCATGGAACTGTTTTGGATGATAAGGACGGGTCTAGTGGAGATGTGGTGAGTTCTTTTTGCTGGGACGTTCCCCATGCCAGCCGGGATTTCACCATCAGCGACGAAGAGGATTCGCATCAGTCGACGACACGACCAACTGCAACCCACCCCTCGCACCAACCGATGACGTCACGCGGACTACGAGCTGCCGCCCGCAGTGCTAAGCGAGACGTCAACGCGGGCGTCCCGAGCTCTCCGTGAAAAAGACCACCGAATGTGGTTGAAACTATAGTCGGAGCTATCTGACTGATTCACGTGAGTTATCCCGTATTATTTACTAAAATTTGTGCCGATCCATCGTAAGGAGGGATAAGGACGGGAAGAAGAAGAGTTTCCAATTTGTCAGACGATTTATTCATTTTCACAATCTTATATGAATTTTCTCTACTATCGAATTGATAGAAAACTAAATGAGTTTTCAGTATAAGCCCTGTAATAACGAGCTCGAGATATTTCCAACCGAGAATTAAATTACTTTTCTGAGAAGAGAAAATAATTAGTAGAATAGATAAAGTTTTTATATCTATAGAAGTTATACAGTTTCAGAAGTATTGAGGTATTGAGGAGAAGGAATATAAAAATCCATACCTATAATAAAACTGTAAGAGGTCCAATTCTGTACATTGCAGATTTTTTGAAAATAATTTTTGAGAGCACTCTGTATTTGACACTGATGCCTAAAGTGTATTTTTTATTTTTGTGTGTCTGTCTTTCTTTTTTTTTTATGTTATTGTGACGGAACAAGCTCGAGGCCCACCTGATGTTAAGCGGTTACCACTGTCTATAACAGATGCATCATCGTTCAGATAGTTCATCGTTCAAGTGACGAATTGCACTGCGCCCGTCACCTTGATACATCATTGTTAAGTCTCATGTGCCTGTAATTTCACTGGCTCTCAAGGACTGCTGCCGGAACACACCGTTAGGTGCTTGGCGACAGATTTTCAACTTGAGGGTCGTCGCTAGCCAGGCGGGCATTCGCAAAAAGCCCTTCCAACATGCAAAAAATTCTGTCTGTATCCCGGCATCACTCCAAAACTACTGAATGGATTTAAATGAAACTTAACAGGATTTGAAGTCATACTACGAAGAAGGACATAGAATACTTTTCGTCCCGAAATTCAGCACGGTTCCCTTGGGAAAGGAAATGAAAGTCAAAATGTACACTTAAATGTAATTCATTAACGCGTAGTCCGATTTCAATCATTCTTTTTTTGTTAGAATAGTGGTATTTTAGGGTCAGGGTACTTTAAGCATCCCTTGGGCAGCCCGGCACCCCATGGGCAACCCAGCACCCCCGGGGGCAGCCCAGCACCCCAAGGGCAGCCTAGCACCCCAGGGGCAGCCTGGCACCCCAGGGGCAGCCCAACACCCCACGGGCAGCTCGCCAGCCCGACACCCCACTGGCAGCCCAACACTCCACGGGCAGCACGGCACCACACGGGCAGCCCGGCACCCCTCGGGCACCCGGCACCTCACGGGCAGCCCGGCACCCCACGGGCAGCCCGGAAATTGTATGTTCTCCACTAGTGCCTTGTCAGATGATTAATTTGCTTACAGAAAAGGTCGTTCGACCACTCACGCGATGTAATACGTCGATGCTTGCGATACGAAACAGCGGGGTGCCGTACCGTGCTGCCACCTGTCGAATTCTCTCCACGTCGCAGACTGTGCCGCCCTCGCTGCCAAGCTACACCATTGTAGAGTGTCATGTACTAATGACTGATACTTATTGTCTTTGTTGTTGAACGATCTGCTCGATGTTATTACTACGGGGGACATTTTTATGTACACAGATGATGTGGCAGCCATCATCGCTTTGAAAACTAGTACACACACAGGTTGAACGATACTGGAACATTGCTATAAACGCTTGAGTTAAGAATGGGGCCATTGTACTTAAACCATTCTGGGTTTGAGTACAATGGCCCCATTCTTAACTCTGAAACAACCCATTTTGTACACTTTTCATCGTCTGGGCGAGTCACCAAGAGTCTTAGTCTTAGCTCTTATCACAGTACCATAATAAACTAAACATGCTGAACAAAAAAACTAGACCAAATAGCTTTCGTCATCTAGACTATCTGCCAGTATATAACTTACCTAAATGTAATAATAATTATGGACGAAGGGTGTGGACGAACGCCCCACACCTTGAATAGCTTACCCAGGAATCTAATCGAAAAAGTCCATGGTCTACAGATTAAAAAGTTAAAGCGTACACTAAAAAAATATTTCATTACGAGAGAAATATTCAATGGGAGGTGTGGTGACGTGACACATACTTTGTTCACAAACTAAACATGAGTATGGTTAAGAAAAAAAAATAAAAATAAAATATATGTTATAATATAATATTGTAATAGTGTGCGAACCGTCAGGCGCACATAATCTTTGTATTAGATTAAGTGCTTGACGTTGTATTATCTTAAATAACTTTTTATGGAAATAAACAGGTTAAAATTAAAAAAAAAAATTTTTAGTCAAGGGGATACCTATAACCGTATACATATTAGCGTATACGTAACAGGTGAAAGCGATTTCATTTCTCGGTTTTGAAATGGACTGCGGAGTGACATGGAGCTCGCATATTGACATATTATGGGTAGCACATATTATACTAAAGACTACCTCGTTTCGTTTCTGCTGATGTAAAGTTGTAGATAGCAAAGCGAAGATGGAAGATCAAGAAGTAATGACTATTGGTACACTCAGCATTAATGGTATTCGCTTCTTGATTTTCCATCGTCGATTATCATCAGGCGAGGTAAAGTCACTTTGTTGACCCAATATACATTGGTATCCGTTAATGTGTTACAGGTATAATGTGAATCCATTGGCTCCATACTAGTGTTATCTGTATTTCACAGCCAAAGGCTTCTCCCATAGAAATTAAACATATCATAAACCTGCCAAAGCCTAGAATATAGATAATAGAATAATAATGAGGTAAAGTTTAAAATAGGTAAAAAAAGTTATTTTATGTAAATAAAAAGTTTGGTACATACACATAAAAGTCAAAGGTATAGTTAAGATAAAAAAATTACTTAATTTTAAATCAATTTATACTTCAATCCCAGATATGTACATTCAAAAATCAAAGTTGTCTGGGCGAGTCGGGAATTATCATTTTATATATTTTAAAGTAATTATTTCTTGCTAGTATTAACTACAGGTATCCATAAAGTTAAACTTGAAAATACGCGTAATAATGGTAAAATGACGGTATTAAAATTATATCTACGTAATTTTCGGCCCGTTTTAGTAGAAATAGCGCCGTTATTAGTATAACGAGCTACGTTACGCGGCGCGGCGTGTTTGATCTCTTCCTTCCCCTGACAGCATCCAAATTACGACATTTAATTACGCAGTAATCGTGTACGCGATACCTCGTGATGTGTGTTCTTGATAAACGATGGGTTTTACATATTTTGTAAGGATATAAGTACTCGGCCATGACAATGGGAATAAAAATGTAAGTTTTAATTGTTATGCTTACTGAAAATATTATATTGGTAAATTTGGATTTTTGTAGGTATATGTATAATTGTAAACTGAAAAGTCAGGAAAGTAAAAGAGCTGAATCTGTATCTACTTAATAAATTAATTAATGAATTAATAATTAATTAAATTAATAAATTAATTAATAAATAAATAAATACCTCAGTATGTATATAATGTTTGTAGGCTTTTACTACGCGGAGATATTCAGTAAAGAAATAATTTATTTCAGATCATAAAATCTTTATATACATAAATTCACATCGTCATCATAATTTAAATAAACACAAATTAAACAATTAAAAACCAGTTACTTATTATAACTATTACTATTGAAATTATTACATAAATACGTTTATGTGTACAATTATCTTTTAAGAGGGATATATAGTTTTTATACGACCTCATTTTAGGTTACGTTTTAGGTTACTGAAGTGTAGACATGGTAATTTTTTTTTTATAATGATTGTCACAGTCTTGGCGTGGGGTTGCTGTAAAAGACGAGACGTTGTTTTTCTATAGCAATATTTAAAAAGATAAAATCCTTACAACGCGTCATTTTTAAATTAGTAATTTAGTATATTAAAATATGATTTGCTGCCGCCCGCTTTTAAAGCAGAAGTTCTGAGAGGGATTGCCAAGGCGTGCGGTAGATCGTCCGCGTCATGTGGAAGTACATACTAGGAGCGTTTAGTTAGCAGCGCTAACAATGTAATAAACAAGCAAATGGACGTAGGTACGTCAAGTTTCCAATATGGCAACTACGATGTTCGTGGGAAGATCAATTATTGCAATATTATAATAAAACTATAAGAGAATATTAAAATAAAACGATTCTACTGCGGCGTTTAGTAAAAACTAGAAGAATGGTTGAACAATTCGAGGCCATTCCTTTAAAATAGTCATTACTCTTGAACAATTTATTGTGTAAGTATAATATAAAATATAAGTATATTAATTATTTTTAATAATTATTTGTATTACATTGAATAGGTGACTGAGTTTAGCTTGCCAGAGTTGGAATATTGCAAGCATGTTTTTAGTATAAATAAAAGCATTAAATATGTTCTACCTCTGTGATTAAACAAAAAGTTTTTTTAGAGAACTCATATTGTACCGACCCTACATGGCCATGATGAAGTGAAAAAAAATATTATGATCCCTTTTAAACTGAAGGAAGTGTTCCTATAGGCATATCCTTGAGAAAGCGACGTTACAGTTGACAAGTCGCGATATGTGCTAATTTTGCGACGTGCGCTGCGTGTAGCCGACGGGGATCATTAAACTGAGATTATCGGATGTCGGAGCTCACGCGCGTCGTGTTTGAGCAGCGGCGTATGTAATAAATACGATCTGTCACATTAACGTTTTATTTATATTGCTCAGTTCACAAGTATCTGGTCACACAACAAATAATAGTAACTTAAGAATCAAGAATATTTTGAACATCTCACTTGAATATTGGTATAAGCTAACTAATAGAAAAGAATGCTTCGGAATGCCTCGCGACTAATGTATACTGTAGTATTAATGAACTGTTCCGTTTTCAGCACCAAACTCTCAAGTACATGCGTGTTATGATGCTGAACCATGGTTATGTAATTTAAGCACACGGTTAGGGTCATTGCTATAGTGCAGTATGTAGCAGGCCTATGAGAATACCAGAATTTTTGGCGTCTGATAGGCAGCTGGTCATAAAAGAAAAGTCAAGCCTTTCACAATACGACTTGTTAAGCAATTTTCTTCAGGTTGGGAGGATTAATTTCAAATATGTTGAGTTTTTCATGATGATCGTGAATTTTGCATATTCTCGCCTGGCTAGCTACCAAGCAGGAAAACTAGCGGCAATCACGCGCAGTGAGTGTTCCGACAAATGTCTTTGATAAACAGTTTTCACTCTCGTATGTACTATCTTCAATCACATCATCATTTACCAACAGTTGAAGTAACCACTACTTCAACTGTTAAAGTCAATCAGTAAAATATGAATTGAATGTGTCACTGTATTATTTGTACCGACCCAATATACGTGGAATAAGGATCAGAAGATGATGTTATGAAGATGTTTTCACACCAAATACTACCCACTGTATTAGCATGACTGTCTTTTGCCAAATACAGCCTGCAATGTTAGAGAAGGATTTTCCACAAACTCCACGATTATGTACTTTTCTTAATTTTGTTATTAAACCTGGTTTGTAATGATATCTGTTAGTTCCCCAAATAAAATAAAATAATATAATTTTTGCGAAGCAATTCTCCATAGTAACACGTACTGCAAAAATTTCAATTTATCTCTTACCATTCCAAAATTACAAAAAAAAACCTTTGAAATAAACTTTTTAAAGTTGGACAGATTGATAGATGGAAAAATGGACAGTGAACACTTAACGATAGATATGCTTTTAAATTCAATTATCTATCCGAAAAAAAATTTGATATCGCATAGCGAGCTTTTTAAATAATACATTATATTTTGTTAGTAAATCGTCTAGGTATTGTCATTTGTAAGAATTATCATTTACTGTTTACATAATAAAAAAAGGGCTTCATAAAAATACATTTTATTTAGACTGGTTTACTAGAAAAAATAGACATGAATTTTAAGACAAAATTATTTGTTTACCAAGAAACATTTATTTAATAAAAAATAAGAGAACACTTCAACCAGACAGTGGTAGAAATATTGTAAACGAAAGAAACAAAATCAGAATTTCGCAAACGGAAGCAAGATTTTAGCTTCTTCGTCTACCTTTAGCCGGCGCGAAGTAATGAATAAATGAATACTTAAAATGTACTCACAAAGGCTTTAAAGGGCGTTTCGTTTGTGCTACGGTGAGCTACGGCTCCGCTACGATGTCACAGATTAAACTTACTTTATCAGAAGGGAAGCTTCGCATAAATCTGGTTCCAAATATATTTGTAATATTTAACTCTTCGGAAGTGTTCGTATGCTTATCTGATCGGTTAATTAAACTCATGATTTCATAGCATTACTACTGAGCGTTTCTGTGCTTCGCAAGGCATGTTTAGCTGTCGGTCCAAAAAAAACATGAAAAGGATTATCAAATAGACTTGAAATCGGTATAATGCCGATTCAAAAAACTGACTTTTCATTAGCGTGGTCATTCTTCCAAAAATTATTCCATAATTTTCAGCGTCCAAAATATTTTTGTGGTTCCGTTTTGTTTTTTTTTTCTTTCAAAAAATTATAATCAACGGGATCCAAAAAAAGATTATTTTAATAACGCCAGCACGCCATTTCATACAACATTGCTGGAGCGTTATAATGTTCCATATTAAAAAAAAACGCTCCTACAATCTCGATTTGTTTTTTTTGTCCGTTAAATCGATACTTCGCATGTTTTTTTTCGAAAATAATGACAATATTTCTAAGCATGTTTTAGAATAGTCCTTTTTTATTTCCCATTCTGACGTTGCAGTTCTGTTAAGGTTATTCTACATCTATGTACCTCCCCGTAAAGGCTATGAGCTGCGGTGCAGCTACGCGGCTACGGAGCGCAGCACCGTAAACATCTACGATATACTTTATCAGTGTAACGACGTTCGTTACCCCGTTGGTGGCTTTTAAGTTGAAATACAATTAAAATGTTCTGTTTTTTCTATGAACGTTGATCAGCCACATTGCCATACACCACACTTTTACCTCATAACAAGTGAGGTTGAAGGTGTTTAAAAGGTATACATATTGATAGTTCGAATCTTATTGTCAGATTTTGTATTTGAAGGGGGTACTACAAAACTACAATTTTAATAACAAGTAAGGGTTATAATAAGTTAGGCTAGACAACTAGCTTTGATATTTGTACTACCACTTTGCTATAACGACTGTCATTTTAAGACGAGGTATAATAACCGGCGTGAAAACAACAAACGGTTTAACGTACCCTCCGAAGCACGGAAACGCAATGCCACTAGCAGGCACACATCGAGGTAGTGACTGCAGAGAACAGTGCCTAACATTGTTGAAAGGTTCAGATTGACAACAGGCAAGCAACACTTCGATCACTTATAGAGTTTAAAATAAGAGCTATATGTGCGAAGTGGCTATATAAATCAACACTGCCTTGTATTATTTTGCAGTAAAAATTTTTGAAGTTGAAATGCAGAAGATTCTTTAAGAATGTTTAGTGCGTGAAGTTATATCTAATCGAAATGTAACATTGTATAGTAACTCCCGAGGCAAATTTTTATATGTCACCCCCCTCCCCTCATTGCTACCTGTGAGTGTCGTAAGATGCAACTAACGAAACAAAACGGAAGTTGGGCAGCAGCATCTTCCGAGGAACTGCTATCTAACATTGCGATCCCAAGACGCCTGCCAGGCGTGGGATTTATGGCAGAACCACCTTAATGGGGGAGGCTGTGTTCAGCAGTGGATAATTCGGCTAATACAGTGTTTAGATTGATCGCACATTCTCTGGGGGTTATGGAAATATAGACCATAACACAATTTTTTATTTGTTATTAAAAAAATGCTCAAATGAAACACGTAGAACAGGAAAAGAGTAGCGATTTTTTAGAACCTGAACAATGGTATCCATTCCGGAATTTCACGAAAGAACGTTAATGGAATATCCTGGTTTTCAGAATATCACAAAACTAAATCAGCAGTTAGAAAGGCCAATAGGGTAAAGCAGATATCGTCATTTTTGTGTGACAGTACCTGAGTAATCCAGCTTTGCACAGAGTTTTTACGCTTACATCCAACAGTAACGTTACAAGACATACGATATACGACGCCATATATTACATATATTATATTATTTAATATATTATGTGTATTTTATAGTATGTCTAAAAATAAACTAATAAAAGAATCTTATCAATAGACAATTTTGAAAAAATCAAACCATAAGAACTAATTCCGAGATAAACATAAATCAAAATTATGACCTTGGTGTTTGTCAATATCACGGGTAGATGCAATTTCAAATGTAGAAAAATATTATAAAGTTAAAACTTATTACCGTTTTTTTACAGACTTTTTCAAAGTTAATCAACATGCAAATCTACAGGGTGATTACAATGTAAGTTGGGAGAAATGAGATCGATACATGTTCATTTAAAAAGCCATAAGTATTTTACATTAGTGTGAATTTCCGTGATATATCTAGTTTTCCTGTTTGTTTGCGTTACCATTCTTAAATGGGAGTTTTTCACGCGATTAATAAATAGTCAGTAGTTTTTCTATTGTTAGAGAAAGAAAATGTTGACGAAAATGTACAGAAAAACTGTAGGTGTAATGTATTTTTAATTACAGGTACATATAAAGATCAACTCACCAGAACGGGAGCATTCTCTGATATACAATTTGTAGGGGAATCATCTTCATCTATCTGAGATCTTCATTAACTGACCAGGGAGGAAACGAGCAGGAAATTAAGAGAAGGACTCATATGGCCAAAGCTGCAATGAGCAAGTTAACACGTATTTAGCAGACCAGAAAGGTCAATTATAAGCCATAGCGTTGAGTATACCATTAGTAGTAGTATACCATTCGTTGAGTTATGAAGCGGGAGAGATAATGTTGGGTAAATCTGGAAATCTCGGGATTAAAATATCCCGCGAATTTCATGATATTTAGCCTCTGCCGGACCTTTACAAATCACCCTCATGTTTTGATTTAAACGGCTTCGTTGAGATATATTCATGAGGATTTTTGATAAAAAGCTACGGAAATACTACAAATCTTTGAAGCTACGGTTCAAATTGCATTAATTGATGCGTTAAATTAAAGTAAATAATTTGGTAATAAAAACTATATACATATTATACAATAATTAAACAATAACAACATGCCAACAACAACACGCCGCTGCCGGCGCAGCTTGTATTCTGAAGGAAAGCTAATCAGCCTTCACGTTTACTAAGATGTGATTCAGTATTGTGTTATAGGCGGAGCGCGTATTGCCATATACCGGGCATAAATCTAGACTCTGAAGTGCTGCTGAAAATTTCTGTCAGTTGACCCTAGAATCGAACCAAAGACCTAGAGTACACTCAAAAAGAATTAAATAACGTATACATATAATAATAGGTAAGTGACGCGAACTCCGAGTTTAAATATTACACTCGGTATTTTCTATTGCAATACTTACCTTGAGCCCGAGTCTTCAATAAGGATTGAATAAGAATTTAATATAGGTTTTATATTAAATTCAAATTAAATTTTAAAGTGATAATTAGCAATAGTTTTTAAGGACCGAAATCATTTTTTTTTTATAATTCGGCACTTACGTTACCAACAAACACACACACACACACACACACACACATTACCAACAAGTACAAAACATGCTTATCCTAGAAGGCACTCGCTTGACTTTTAAGTGCAGTTGCCGGAACACACAGTTAGGTATATCACGAAAAAAAATCTGTATCGCTTTCTTTCAGATAATCTAATTGCCCGTTTATATTTGGAAAGAGAGAGCTAATGTAGGTATGACAATCAAAGTCAGTCCTAATTCTCTGCACGATGAACAGTTCGTAAGGACCATATTGTTGTTGTAGATTAAAAAGCCGCAGTCCCCCCTACCTGCTGGCCCCTCCCCTCCCCCGCACCATGACCCGCGCGCGGAACACAAAAGACTCTATTTAGTGCGATGGTATCTGGTAACAAACGAGCGCGTCCATCCCGCTGAGGACACACTACACTACATAATCAACTACGACCTCGTTACAGTACGGTAACTTTTGAATTTTATATTGTGATTTATTTATTAGTCAGCAGGAAAGTTAGGCAGAATAATCACAAAATATTTTTTTATAAACATTTTATGTTTTCTTGATATATTTTTATGTAATATTTCCTTATTTTAAATAATAATATGTACATATTAATTATGACAACAAAAAAATATTATAAAGCTTTTGTCTACGATGTCACAAAGCTCTCTAGGATGTTCCTACTGGATCAAAACTTTGTGGGATGGCACTATAGTTTGATAATTTGCCAACCCAGCTTTTAATAATATTACTTTGAAGCGCTCGTGGAGAAGTTTTCTTGGTAAGCAACACCCGCCGCGGTCATGACGTGGACGGGTGCCCGCTAGTGGCATTACTACTGAGCGCTTCCGTGCTTCGGAGTGCACGTTAATCCGTAGGTCCCGATTGTTGATTGTTGTCTTAGGATGGCAGTCGTTATAGCATAGTTATATATACTACTACTAATACAATACTACCTTTGAGAATTCTCACGGAGGCTTGTGTTTAAGACACCTAACGAAAATACAACAACAGCCTTATTGCAATAATAATATGTTGTTACCAAAAACTTGCCACTATGTGATTGGGAAGGTCATGAAGATTCCTTTTTCAAAATTTGATCATTGAAACGCCTGCCAAATATAGTGATTATGGAAAACCCTCTAAGGCCTTTGTCCTCAATGGTGGACGTTCTGACAATTGAAGATAACCACGCAAATACATCAAGGTACAGTTGCAAAAATGTATACAAGGCTTATATTTATATTGAGATACTTAACATGTAACCTGGGAGGCCGAGCTGTACTGGAATTTATTGTAAAACTAATTTTACACAAAACAAGACCTAACTAACACAACTGTTTTTGAAAATCCGAACGAATTATAATTTGTACGAAACATAAGCACTGTTCTACACCGTGCAGCCGTATGACGCGTGTTAGGTTTTGTTATCAGCGCGTTTTTCTTTCTTTGGTGCTCGAAATGCGGTGTCGTTTGTATTCGTATACCGCGGGCGCGGGCGCGGGCGCGGGCTCGGGCGCGGGTTCTCCCAGCGGACAGTGGATGTGCTGCTCCGAGGCTGCATTCGGCGGAACCAATATACAAGATAAACGATTGTGTCAAAATATAAACAAATGAAGCTAGGTTTTCACTGCGGTCTGCTCTAGAGAGGGTTACTCTTAATGCAGACTTGGTTGTGAATGAATACTGTAGTGTAGATTAAAACTCTTTTGTTCCGCTCTCAAAGAATGAATACATAAAATTATTATACATATAGATGTTCGAATACGTATACACAAAATTATAAACTATAATACGGTTTTAAATTTGCTGTAATACAGCAAACTCCTTGTTGATCTCATGCTATAGTTACTTTGTTCAATATGTGCTTAGCTAGTTCTATTCTTACTCAGGGACTAGCGGACTTTTTATAAGTAACACTTAGTATTTTAAATATGATTAAACTTCAAATATTACTGTCAAAGTCAAAATTACTTATTCAATTTAGGTGTCTACGACACTCTTTTGAAGATCAACAAATTTTAATGTTGAAATATTTTCGTTGTACTACCACGTTCAGCAAAAAAAAATTATAGAGCCACTGCGTGAAGAACGGGAATGAAACTCGGGGCCAATCTTTTAAACGTCTTTTCACAATGTGTTACATAATATACAATATTTGTTTACACTCCGTAGGTGAGGCGATAGCTTGGCAGAGGCGGAATTATCCAAGCATTTTTATCGCTTAAGTATTCACAAACTCAAAATATTTTTTTTTACGTGGGATTTGAATTTTCCATCTGTGAGAATTGTACTTAGTATGTTTATTAACTTTTAAAAAAAAACCGCACTCAATTACCTAATAAGGACCTTTATTTATCTTTGCTAATCTAAAACCTGTCGCCACTATTTTATCTTTATTCCTTGCGCTGTAATTGTGATTAGTAATGTTGAATTTAAATTTACTACATTTTTACGAACATAATTGAGAACCTCCTCCTTTTTTGAAGTCGGTTAAAAATAAAACAAAAGACAAAGAAGTAAAAATCAAAAACCACAAAATCATCGTGAAAACGTACACAGGCAACACCAACAAAATTACAAACGCGCTACCTCATGAATCCGCTAAAGTGTTGATTAAACCGCATTCGTGTTGGTAAAACCACAAATGCGCCGTTAAATACGCTAAAATATCATTGAGTTAGTTTTCATTTTGTGAAGTGTATGCATATAAAAAAAGCAAAAGTTTAAACTAGTTCACTATTGGAGTATTCCGCTGGAGTGGACGATGGAGATATGAATAGTACTTCTAAGTAGAATATGTTTGAACCCCATCAGCATACGTGGTTGGGGTATTCTGGCTAGTTTTGTTTTTACACTTATGTATACAATGAATCGTTTCATAGGGTGGTTTTAATAGAAGCAGAGATGAAGGCGAATATAAAAGCCAAGTGCGAGTCGGACTCGCGCACTAAGGGTTCAGTACCATTACCTAATACAACATTAGACTTCATATTTTAAGCTTTTTTTGTTTTAACGTGCGCGAGTCCGACTCACACTTGGCCAACTTTTTTTTGTATTTGTTGTTATAGCAGCAACAGAAATACATCATTTGTGAAAATTTCAACTGTCTAGCTATCACCGTCCTTGAGATACAGCCTGGTGACAGACGGACGGACGGACGGACAGCGAAGTCTCAATAATAGGGTTCCGTTTTTACCCTTTGGGTATAGAACCCTAAAAATCGTGTAAAGTTAAAAAGCCCTTTAAAAATAACAAATAAATTTGTTTTTAAACGGCTCACGCATCGTATAGTATAAGATCCGGAGATCTTGATGAAAACTATAGCTGGGTGTTTCTGATTCAAATTGTTTGATAGGCTAAGTTTAAATTTTCATATCACTAATTTATTAAGTTATCAATCTATTAACTTATTAGTAAAAACCACAGCCCAAATGTCTAGGGAAAACGTACGACATATAAAAGGATTGTCAAGTGTACTTAAAAACCGGCCAAGTGCGAGTTGGACTTACACACACAAGGGGTTCCGTACCAACACACAATGTACCAAAATCGTATTGTTTTCCAAACAGTTCGAGATTCTTTCCAGGAGCGCGAGACGTACTTGTAATTATTTCTTGCTATACGATAGACCATAATCGTTTGTCGCTTGTATGAAGAGATTTCGGATGGAGCAAATCTAAAAAATCGTTCAAATATATACGTTTATAGTATGGCCCCATTTAATTTTTTAATTTATTCTATCGTTATTATTTACTAGGCAATCCGCGTACTTCTACACATATTCTGTGAAAATATCGATGATTACCTTTAATGATCTTTCATTATCATACGGATGGACGATAATGCCAGCAGGCTGGGCAGGTTACCGACTGGTAGTAGGCTGAAGAATTTAAACTGCTTGTAGACCTACAATGATCTTTAGGTTGACTTAATGCTTTTGCTGTATTTACTGTAGGGATATTTATGGTTTAAAGTATTTTGATAGTAAAAACATACCATAGATAAAAAGGCCGTTCATTGTAATTTCAATTCTGCAGTGTATTAGTTGAAAATTCTGAATCTGAAACACAAATAAAACTTTAAAAAATACAATTATTACACGTTAATTTACCAATATCATGATTATTCAACATTATATTATTACTAATAAGCCTCATTTATATTTATTGTAATTGAATTAGGTTGTTTGGACTGAGGTCGGGATTTGAATATTAACTATTGAAGTGCGCCATAGATTAGACAATATATAGTATCCAGCAGCGAGATATTTGAATAAATTATAATACTGTTATATATATTAACGCCCTGTAGGTGTCCGGATTGCTTTATTAACTACCCTCGGAAAGGGCTAAAGTAAGTTGTTAATCTAGGGTAATTTTATTACTACGTATATAATTTGTTTTGTTTCTAAAAACTTAAGGGTTCGGATAGTTGTATGTGCGGTAGTATATTAGTGTTATATATACATAACATTTATTGTTGCAAGACGCGCATTCCACAATCTGCATGATGGCCAACTGAAGTTAACTACTGGCTGGAGTTGAACATTGTATTATCTATCAGCTTGAATAATATGCTCGTTACAACTATGAAATATTGGGCTGCATTTGTTAGTTAGTTACAACTTGGCCTGAGACTTTATTAAATTACAATTCAAGTTTGTTTCGGCTTGCGATTTCTTTTGTTTAATTTTGTTTCTATTTATTTTTTGTTCTTTATGAGCAATGCTTTTAGAAACCATGGACATCGGGTCATCGCTCAATAAATTTCGTACTAAATAGTATTAAAACGAAAGAAGGGTATGAGGACAGCAGAACCTTGTCCAATTCAACTCCAAAAAAACTCAAACTGGCGTTTTTACCGCGAAAGAGACCCCCTTCAGGATCGCTTCGCAATTTCAGGGTGTACCCCTAGAAATTGCAGAGAGTATTGGAGTTCTTGGCGTCGACATTTCCAAAGATGTTCAGTTCCGCCATCACATCGCAAGTAAGACTGTATTGGCATCCAAGAAACTTGGTGTGCTTAATAAGGCAAAGCGGTACTTAACGTCGAGCCATCGACTTTTGCTTTATAAAGCACAAGTTCGCCCTCACATGGAATACTGCTCTCACTTCTGGAACGGCGCACCAAAGTACCAACTCCAGTCTCTCGATGCTATTTAGCGTCGAGCAGTCCAAATTGTCGACGACCCCGAGCTTTCTGACCAACTTGAGTCCCTGAGCCTCTGTAGAGACATCGGTTCGCTTTGTGTATTTTACAGGTTCTATAACGGGGAATGTTCTCAGGAGCTGTTTGATCTTATACCGGCATCGCGATTCTATCATCGTACCTCGCGTCACCGGTTAAAAGTTCATCCACAAATAATCGAGTCCTGGAAATCGCACACAGCTCGATTTATGCGTTCTTTCTTACCGCATAATTGCAAAATGTGGAATGATCTGCCATCTAGCGTTTTACCGCAGAGTTACTGTATGGATTCCTTAAAAAAGGGTGTTAAAAGAGTCTTACAGGGTCGCCAACGCATTACTAACGCCCCTGGTGTTGCAAATGTCTATAGGCGACGGTAACCGTTTACAATCAGGTGGGTCGTCCGCTTGTTTGTCACTCCACTACATTAAAAAATAATATATCACGTTATAATTATGATCAATTGAACAAAATGTATACATCTATCCTCTTCTAACACGCTTGTCAACGATTCGTGATGCCCACCTGGCTAGCCACCAAACTCTAATAGAGAATCTGTGGCAAGCCTAACTGTGTGTTGCAGCAGCTGTCCATAAGATCCAATAATCTTAGGTTAACCTGAACACTTACCATCAGGTGAGATGGTGGAAAAATGCTATTAAAAAAAACATTTCTTTGATCAGATTTTTCATTCGTAAGTGATGAGTACAAAAAAAAATATCTCTAAAGCAAAGTTTCGTGCAGTAGAAAACACATTCTTGACAGGATATGCATCTCGCCTTTGTCATAGAAGTTTTATAAATTTCGTCCGCTCTTCTTTCGTACTACTAAAAACAATTTGAATGCCTTTTTGGCTCAACAGCGGAAGAGAAAATCTCGTTTAAAACTGGAAAAATTCCACTTATTCCTTGTCTTAAATAAGCCAACGGCACAACGCTGAAGGTAATCTTTTTCAAGATATTTAAGTGCGGAAACTTTGCTCTATTTATTTTCTTAACATTTGTTCTGGTACAATAAAGCCATAAAATGAAACCGCCGGCGCGGGCGCGGCCACGGGCGCACAAAGTACATGAATAATGCACAACGGCGCGCCTCTACAAAAGGTTAAAATTAATTAAACTTGCAAATTAAATTATAACGCGTGGGCCTCGCACGAATACCCTGTACAGCCTGCCTCACAAGTTTTTGCTTCAACCCTTTATATCACCATACCAAAATAACCTTTCTATACCCTGCCAATAGAGATAGATATTGCGTGTGGTTTATATATGTTTCGTCAGAAGGTGAGGTGAAGGTGGAGCAATACGGCAGGATTATTGTTTCGACGACGGCACACAAATTTGATTTACATCTGATTGTTAATTGGATGTCGAGGAGCGCTGGGTGCATCCGGTGAATGATCTCGTGAACATTGGAGATGACATTTATGTGGATTCCGTATTGAGAAGCCTTTTTTTTTTATGCTTGATAGGCTAGCCTTTGACCACTATCTCAACTGATGGTAAGTGATGATGTGGTCGAAGATGTTGTTCAGGCTATCCTAGAATTTAAATTATAAATTGTTTGATTATAACATACCAAAGTTTTCTGTATGTTATTTTATTGAATAAGGTGTACACGAAGCAAGAGTACCTCTATCAACTTTGTTTCAAATAATCACTGGCTTGGCTAACTCAAAATTTTGTACTATATATTGTTTATAAACAAACCATTATAAGTAATTAAGCTTCTCCGTTTATTGTAATAAAATTAAAATGTCATATTTATAAACAAATAATAAAACAATATGTATAATAACATATTGATAATTCTACACAAAATAAGGGTATAATTGTGCCGCAGAAACATAAATCAAACGCTATAATGCTTCAGTAAACACCCTCCTCGTGTATTGGTTCAGTGCCCCACTCACCCACATTGCTCCCTCTTCACGGTATAGTAGATCTGTGGGTGGGTTCAGCAGTAGGTCACATATTTTGTGCTAAATCACTGAACACACACTGTAGTGAATTTGAACACTTTTCTATTTGCCAATAATTTAATTGTTTGGTTTTTATAAGTGCAATGAATAACATACTCGCCTGGCTAGCTGTTTTTACTGTTGATAGTTTAGCATTTCACCTGATTGTCAGTGATGATGTGGTCGATATGGTGTTCGTCGGTTTAACCTCAGTTGACCAGTTAAGAACGACTAAGCAAGCTACGCTATGAGCGCTTCCTTCTTATGGTGATGACGTGCATTTATTAATTTCTCTATGTATACGTATATGTCAAAAACTGTTGGTTATATTTTTTTCTATTTAAATGAGTAAGAATTTTATTTAAATACTGACTGTTTTTTTGGCAGGCGTAAGTAGATTTGCTTTTCTATTATTAAGTAATATTATGTTTTGTTGATTTAGGCATCATGGCTTTGTATTGATAAGCTTTGACAAGATAAACCGATTGGACGCACTCAATGACACTTAGCTACGCGAGACTGCGGCCTCTTGATGCGAATATTTTATTTACATTCTAATAGTTGTTTGAGAAGTAAATATAGGATTTATTAAATTGTCATGGTTACTCTATTTTATTGAAACAAGTAATTTGTGCCATTTTGGCAATTTTCATTGTATTGAAATATGTTTTAACTATTAAAATATATATAATCACAAATTGTAGGTACTAGTAACTATGCTCTAAATCCAGCCCCTGTGCAAGGTTTAGCCTGTTATAAAATCGTTCAGCCATAAAACTCATACCAACAGGTTACATTTTGTTCAATAACTGACCACAATAAACATATATTTCATTAAAACACAAAGTTTGAGTGTAGGTATATAAAACAGGTATTCTACAGGTTGTACACATCGACTCTTCGTTTATTGGTTATACTTTACTTACTGGTATGTTGTGAGTAGTAATGTATGAACCAGCAATGAAACCTTGGCCAGAGCAGACTACAGAAGTCTGCTCTGGGCAAGGTTGCATGAATCTTAAAAGGAACACCAAAATAAAACCTTAACGTGTCGTTCAAGAGAATAATAATATCCAATTTTATAATACAATATTTTAAGTTGAATATAAAAAATATAATTGTAATAACACACACAACATTTCTAGGTGTAATAATAGACCAAGATTTAAATTAGAAAGAGCACCTAGAAAAATTGAGTTAGAACGTCAATAGATGTTTATATGCACTCAATTGAATAAAAACGTAACAAAAAGAAAGACAGCCATTACATCTTACCGTGCCTACGTAGAATCATTACTGCGATATGGAGTCGTAATGTGGGGAAATAGTACCGACACTAATAGAGCATTCATTGCACAGAAAAAGTGCGTTAGAGCAATATGTGGAATCCCACCAGACGAATCATGTAAAGTACACTTTGGGATACTTTGCTAATTACCTACCTGTCCCTTATATATACTTATTAGTTCAATGTTTAATATGTTATATATAACAAGCAATTTGATTTTGTCTTCAAAAATATTTACATCACGATATTGTTCCTTATAACGGCCGCGACGTAATAGTTATGGATCCCCACCGCTGGCGTGAGCTTCACCGCATGGTTGAATGGCATTTTTTTTTTTTTTTATTTTTTAGGGAGGACATAGATGCTGGCTACCGCCTGTGCGGTCGTCCAGCTCCACCGGGTTTTGGGCGAGGGCCTGGCCCTACAATAGCCCGGGAGGGAGAAGTGCCGAAGGCACTTCTCCCGAGACGGGCGTAGAAGGCGAAAAGCGCTTTCTACCTCCGTCTCCTGCGGACGCCGAAAACGTGCCGCTACTATAGGAGGGGTTGACAGCGAGCTCAAGGGCACCACTGTGGTTCGGACCTCGGCTTGTCTCGCTGTCGAGAGACATGGGGGGGATCGGAGCAAAATGCCTCTGTGCAACTGCAGTGTTGCACAATTGGGCCCTACTGAATAATACTCTTTGACTATTTGGAGAGCAATTTATCGTGACCTTGTTTTTGCCTCGAGCTCGCCGGCGAGCTCGGTGTTTGATTGTGTGACCTCTGATTACCTCACACCTGGGGATTTTACCTCGACGACTTGCGGATAACGCTAAAGCTGCCAACGTAATGGCTGCGATGGGGTCATCCGGGTCGTCTAATACCTGCCGTGGTCGGCGACGGGGGGGTTTGAAGAATGGGATAGAAGAGGCAGTCGAGTAGTTCGATGCCTGGACAACCAATGGGTTCGGGTGGTGGGGCGCTCGATCAAAGTATCGGCGGGCGCAGTCCTTATTGAACTGCGCTAGAGAGGGAAGGTTTAAGTCGCAATGCAACTCGGTGTTCCGGATATACCACGGGGCGCCGGTTGCATTACGAAGAAAACGGTTTTGGATGACTTGAAGTTTATGAAGGTGGGCCTCACTAGCATGACTAAACACTACTGATGCGTAAGTCATGATGGGGCGGATGCAGGCAGTGTAAAGTGTCTTCTTATTACTAAGAGACATTTTACTCTCTTTGCGAAGTAGGGGACCAAGGCGACCCATTATGAAGGCCGCTCTGTTACGGACGGTTGTTATGTGATCGTTAAAGGTGAGATGACGATCAAGGGTGACTCCGAGGTATTTTGTTCTAGGAACCCAGGGAATGGGTTCGTCGAACAAAATAAGCGGTTTCGGGTAAGGGGAGCGTGTCTTCTCAGTAAAGCACATAGCTGTGCTTTTAGCTGGGTTGACCGCGATGCGCCATTTTCGGAACCAGTCACCGATCTCGGTGATGGCCCGTTGCATGACGAAATAGGACTGTCTGTTGATATGCCACCCAGTGGTGTAAATGGCGGTATCATCCGCATATTGGGCTAGGAATACTTTGGGCTGAGAGCGTGGGATGTCACTGGTATACAGTGCAAAGAGAATAGGTGATAGCACGGAGCCCTGAGGGACTCCGGCTCTGACTGGGTGGGGGGAGGAGAGGGTGCCTTCCACGCGATAGCGAAAGCTTCTGGCTTTAAGGAAGTCTTGTAGGATGAGCACAAGACGTTCTGGCACGCCAAATTGGTATAGCTTGTAGATCAAGCCGTTGTGCCAGACTTTGTCAAAAGCTTTCGCTACGTCGAGGAAGACTGCTAGCGTAGTCTGGGGTTTGGGGTACTTATTGAAGCCCTCAATGATGTGCTCCGTGAGGCGGTGCACCTGTTGGACGCATGAGTGTCCGGGTCTGAAGCCAAACTGCTCATCTGGGATAAAGTGGTGTTCCTTAGCATGGGACTGGAGACGGTTTGCAAGTAACCGCTCGTAAAGTTTGCCTAAGGCACTGAGGAGGCTGATGGGGCGGTAACTGGTGGGGTCAGATGAGCTTTTGCCTGGTTTGTGAATGCCAATGACATTTGCACATTTCCAGGTGTCTGGGAATAAGCAGTGGCTCATAGCAGCATTGAAGATGCTGACTAAGAGATGGATGAGAGGAGGAGAAAGGGTTTTAAGAACCCTGTTGGAGATGCCATCGGCACCGGGGGATTTGCGCGGTCGGAGGGCCTTGATCAGTCTCTCCACCTCAGCGTAAGTCGCTAAGGTGATTGGTGGGAGTTCAGAGGTGACCACAGAGCTTTTACGTTCGACTTCAGCATCCACCGAATCGAGGTGAGCTTGGTCAACGTGATCTACGTTAGGGGAACACTGAGCCTCTAGGCTATCAGCTAGGCACTCAGCTTTGTCTTCGTCAAAGAACGCTGGGACTAGTGGGACTGGTCTGTATAAGGGAGGCATGTCGTTATGGTTACTTCCTTTCAAGCCTCGCGCCAAGTCCCAGTAAGCATGGTGGCTTGGCACGAGGTTTGAAAGTTTATCGCCCCATTGTTGATCACGCAACTCAGACATGCGACTTTGAACCATGCGTTCAAAGTGGCGTTTCTTAGTTTTGTTCTCTTTACTGGGGTAAGAGTCGTAATGTCGGGTCACTGCTTTACTCTCCGTCACCAATCGTCTCACATCCGCTGGAATGACAAGGCGCCGGTCGTCCGGCACTATGACCTCCTTTGATTAGGATGCACCTACTACGGTGGAGAGGTGATTGGTGAACGAATCGATCGCAAGGGTTACGTCATCTTTTGTCAGGATGTCGTCAGGGATCTTGTCTAGGTCCGGTGAACTGATAGCCTTTAGGGCATCGCCTACTTGCTTCCAGTTCACTATCGTCTTTGTGGGGCGGGGGAGGTCAGTCGTTGGGTCGGGACCTAGTCGCAGTATAATGGGTCGGTGGTCAGAGTGAAGCTCGTGAACCACTTCTATGGAGCGTAACCGGAGTGTTACGCCTCTGAATAGTGCCATGTCAAGCAAGTCAGATCGGTGGTCTTCCATATAAGGGTAGTGAGTGGGCTCAGTGGGCGCAATTATGTCAAAGTTAAGTTCTGCGATTAGGTTTTCAAGTGCAATACCTCTGGGATTGTTGACGTTACAATTCCATAGGATGTGCTTACTGTTGAAGTCGCCAATCAGAATGACGGCGCTTCCTAATGAGAATAGGGCTTCTAAGTCAGCTCGGACGATCGGCTTTTTGCAAGCTTGGTAACAGGATGCTATGACTATAGGTTGATGACCAGTCATAGCTAGGAGGCAACAAGATGCTTCCATATTAACAAGAGTCGGGGTAGGTAGGGGAATGCAGTGCAGGGACCTTTTGTAATAGATAAGAGTGCCTCCCCCACGGGAGTTCACTCTATCATCACGTACCGTTCTGTAATTGGCAAACCTAGGGTTCGCCTTCCCCGGTTTTAGAAAGGTTTCCTGCACGCATATGATATCGATAAGGTGGGTACAACAAAAGTCGTGGACGAGGTCACGTTGTCTGAAGAGGCCGTCAGCGTTAAATGACGCTAACGAAACTGAGTACGGTTTCGTGCGTTCGGTTGTACTACCCATAGTGGTTGTACTGGGGAGGGGCCTGGGGAACGAAGCGCTTAAGGGCGCTAAGTAAATTCGCGTGTTCCAATGTATATTGGATCACGTCCGCTGGGGATTGAGCGAAGTGCATCTTGTGCGCTAGCTCGCGGACTTCGTTGATGTCAATAGACATCGCCAGGTCGCTGACTAGTTTGATGTCCTCTTGAAGAGAGGCATCCATCAGCGGCATGGGTGGGGCTTGTGGCCGAGGAATGGCGCGGGGAGGAGGGGCGCGAACGGAGTTGGCAACGGGTGCCGGGAGCGCGGGGCGAGCCGGGGCCGGTGCGCGGGCAGGGGCCGGGGCGCGGACGGAAGCGGGTGCGGGCGCGCGGGCCGGGGCGCGGGCGGGAGTGATGGTCTTTACCATACTGGGTGGTTTAGACCATGCGTTACGGGCGGGGAGCGGCGCGGGTATTACCTGTGAAGCAGGTATTACCGACAGCTTAGGGCTGACCCGTTGGTAACGGTCATGTGAGGGACGGGTCGGCCTATGCCTTGCCACCCTGTGGTTTATGCGTGGTGCTTTTGGGCAGCCGCGGTAATTCGCGGTTTGTCCTTGAGCACCGCATAGAACGCAGCTGGGTGGGTCCGGCGAGTCCCGAGTGCGATTGCACGCCGCTGTCGCGTGATCGCCTAGGCACTTGACGCACCTAGCGCAAGCGAAACAGAAGCGGGAGGCGTGACCGTTTGCGATCTACGACGGTGTAACCGTCGTTATCGGAATCAGAGTCCGTGCGTGAGGCGCCGGCCTGATCTACCTCCATGTCCGTTTCGGATTCCGAAACGGTCTCGACAATGGCGAAGGAGGGACGGGTACTCGCTGACCTCCCGATCGGTGAGCGAGAGCGAGACCGTTCACGGGGAGGGGCTGCCACCGTGCGTCTATTGTCGGGCCCGGGAGCGGGCGAAGTGGGACTATCCTCTGAATAGGATCGGGTCAAGGGAGGAACGCTGGCCTCCGGGTTTGAAGTCCCGGAGGGAGCGATGAGAGTGTCCGTGAGGCGGGCATTCTCTTCCTCTTCAAGGAGTTGCATATGTGCAACGTATAGATCGGGGTGGCGGAGGGCGAAGGTCTGAAGGACCTGCACCTCACCGTTAGAGGGACGGGACTGCATCCTGAGGGGAATACTCAGGACGCCCTATCAAGGGTTTGAATTCCCTCACACACCTTGTGAGCTCACTGTGTGAGAGGGAGTGTGTACCTAGGGTGTGCCCTAGTTGTGTACCCTCTCCGAGCTTTTTTCTCGGCGGAGAGGGGTGCTCCTAAGCGCTACTCCGGGGTTGACTAGGGGCGACCCCAAGGCCAGTAATCCCGGAGCCCAGCTTGCTTCGGCTGACCCGTGAAGCGGGAAAGGCCACGGTGCAAGGTTAAACCAAAACAACAACAGTGGCCGTTGTCACCGTAGGGTGTCACACTGCGACCGCAGCAAATGGCGGATTTGATCGTTCAGACGGGTTTGGCTGACGCTACCCCACGCCTGAACGACGTCGCTTAACAGCACAAAGTGTGTTGTTACGCGACTGTTACTATGTTGTGTCGGGTAGTAAAGTGGTGAAATGCGCACCGAAAAGTGCGGTCAAAACAAGACCACCAGCCCGATATGATGTTGTTCGTCCGAAACAAGGGACTTGGGTAGGTGGTAATGCCTGACGTCTTAGAGCGCCTCTGCGCGCCGGCACGGCGAGCTCGTAGCTCACTTTGCACGGCGGTCGGTGGCTGCTCAGCTTCTGCACAGAAAACAAAACTTCGTCAGGACTGCGTATTCCAAGGCACTGGTCTGCAACTAGCGTCGGAACGATGACCCGAGTGAGACGGCAATAGTGCGGGGACTATTGCGGTCTCACTGGGAGATACTGGCGGAGCTGTAGACAGGTGTGCACGGCGTGGCGGCACAGGTCGGAATGGTGGCAATGAGTGAAATATGGCATTTTTTTTTTTTTTTTTTTATGGAGGACATACATGCTGGCTACCGCCTGTGCGGTCGTCCAGCTCCACCGGGTTTTGGGCGAGGGCCTGGCCCTACAATAGCCCGGGAGGAAGAAGTGCCGAAGGCACTTCTCCCGAGACGGGCGTAGAAGGCGAAAAGCGCTTTCTACCTCCGTCTCCTGCGGACGCCGAAAACGTACCGCTACTATAGGAGGGGTTGACAGCGAGCTCAAGGGCACCACTGTGGTTCGGACCTCGGCTTGTCTCGCTGTCGAGAGACATGGGGGGGATCGGAGCAAAATGCCTCTGTGCAACTGCAGTGTTGCACAATTGGGCCCTACTGAATAATACTCTTTGACTATTTGGAGAGCAATTTATCGTGACCTTGTTTTTGCCTCGAGCTCGCCGGCGAGCTCGGTGTTGATTGTGTGACCTCTGATTACCTCACACCTGGGGATTTTACCTCGACGACTTGCGGATAACGCTAAAGCTGCCAACGTAATGGCTGCGATGGGGTCATCCGGGTCGTCTAATACCTGCCGTGGTCGGCGACGGGGGGGTTTGAAAAATGGGATAGAAGAGGCAGTCGAGTAGTTCGATGCCTGGACAACCAATGGGTTCGGGTGGTGGGGCGCTCGATCAAAGTATCGGCGGGCGCAGTCCTTATTGAACTGCGCTAGAGAGGGAAGGTTTAAGTCGCAATGCAACTCGGTGTTCCGGATATACCACGGGGCGCCGGTTGCATTACGAAGAAAACGGTTTTGGATGACTTGAAGTTTATGAAGGTGGGCCTCACTAGCATGACTAAACACTACTGATGCGTAAGTCATGATGGGGCGGATGCAGGCAGTGTAAAGTGTCTTCTTATTACTAAGAGACATTTTACTCTCTTTGCGAAGTAGGGGACCAAGGCGACCCATTATGAAGGCCGCTCTGTTACGGACGGTTGTTATGTGATCGTTAAAGGTGAGATGACGATCAAGGGTGACTCCGAGGTATTTTGTTCTAGGAACCCAGGGAATGGGTTCGTCGAACAAAATAAGCGGTTTCGGGTAAGGGGAGCGTGTCTTCTCAGTAAAGCACATAGCTGTGCTTTTAGCTGGGTTGACCGCGATGCGCCATTTTCGGAACCAGTCACCGATCTCGGTGATGGCCCGTTGCATGACGAAATAGGACTGTCTGTTGATATGCCACCCAGTGGTGTAAATGGCGGTATCATCCGCATATTGGGCTAGGAATACTTTGGGCTGAGAGCGTGGGATGTCACTGGTATACAGTGCAAAGAGAATAGGTGATAGCACGGAGCCCTGAGGGACTCCGGCTCTGACTGGGTGGGGGGAGGAGAGGGTGCCTTCCACGCGATAGCGAAAGCTTCTGGCTTTAAGGAAGTCTTGTAGGATGAGCACAAGACGTTCTGGCACGCCAAATTGGTATAGCTTGTAGATCAAGCCGTTGTGCCAGACTTTGTCAAAAGCTTTCGCTACGTCGAGGAAGACTGCTAGCGTAGTCTGGGGTTTGGGGTACTTATTGAAGCCCTCAATGATGTGCTCCGTGAGGCGGTGCACCTGTTGGACGCATGAGTGTCCGGGTCTGAAGCCAAACTGCTCATCTGGGATAAGGTGGTGTTCCTTAGCATGGGACTGGAGACGGTTTGCAAGTAACCGCTCGTAAAGTTTGCCTAAGGCACTGAGGAGGCTGATGGGGCGGTAACTGGTGGGGTCAGATGAGCTTTTGCCTGGTTTGTGAATGCCAATGACATTTGCACATTTCCAGGTGTCTGGGAATAAGCAGTGGCTCATAGCAGCATTGAAGATGCTGACTAAGAGATGGATGAGAGGAGGAGAGAGGGTTTTAAGAACCCTGTTGGAGATGCCATCGGCACCGGGGGATTTGCGCGGTCGGAGGGCCTTGATCAGTCTCTCCACCTCAGCGTAAGTCGCTAAGGTGATTGGTGGGAGTTCAGAGGTGACCACAGAGCTTTTACGTTCGACTTCAGCATCCACCGAATCGAGGTGAGCTTGGTCAACGTGATCTACGTTAGGGGAACACTGAGCCTCTAGGCTATCAGCTAGGCACTCAGCTTTGTCTTCGTCAAAGAACGCTGGGACTAGTGGGACTGGTCTGTATAAGGGAGGCATGTCGTTATGGTTACTTCCTTTCAAGCCTCGCGCCAAGTCCCAGTAAGCATGGTGGCTTGGCACGAGGTTTGAAAGTTTATCGCCCCATTGTTGATCACGCAACTCAGACATGCGACTTTGAACCATGCGTTCAAAGTGGCGTTTCTTAGTTTTGTTCTCTTTACTGGGGTAAGAGTCGTAATGTCGGGTCACTGCTTTACTCTCCGTCACCAATCGTCTCACATCCGCTGGAATGACAAGGCGCCGGTCGTCCGGCACTATGACCTCCTTTGCGGATGCACCTACTACGGTGGAGAGGTGATTGGTGAACGAATCGATCGCGAGGGTTACGTCATCTTTTGTCAGGATGTCGTCAGGGATCTTGTCTAGGTCCGGTGAACTGATAGCCTTTAGGGCATCGCCTACTTGCTTCCAGTTCACTATCGTCTTAGTGGGGCGGGGGAGGTCAGTCGTTGGGTCGGGACCTAGTCGCAGTATAATGGGTCGGTGGTCAGAGTGAAGCTCATGAACCACTTCTATGGAGCGTAACCGGAGTGTTACGCCTCTGAATAGTGCCATGTCAAGCAAGTCAGATCGGTGGTCTTCCATATAAGGGTAGTGAGTGGGCTCAGTGGGCGCAATTATGTCAAAGTTAAGTTCTGCGATTAGGTTTTCAAGTGCAATACCTCTGGGATTGTTGACGTTACAATTCCATAGGATGTGCTTACTGTTGAAGTCGCCAATCAGAATGACGGCGCTTCCTAGTGAGAATAGGGCTTCTAAGTCAGCTCGGACGATCGGCTTTTTGCAAGCTTGGTAACAGGATGCTATGACTATAGGTTGATGACCAGTCATAGCTAGGAGGCAACAAGATGCTTCCATATTAACAAGAGTCGGGGTAGGTAGGGGAATGCAGTGCAGGGACCTTTTGTAATAGATAAGAGTGCCTCCCCCACGGGAGTTCACTCTATCATCACGTACCGTTCTGTAATTGGCAAACCTAGGGTTCGCCTTCCCCGGTTTTAGAAAGGTTTCCTGCACGCATATGATATCGATAAGGTGGGTACAACAAAAGTCGTGGACGAGGTCACGTTGTCTGAAGAGGCCGTCAGCGTTAAATGACGCTAACGAAACTGAGTACGGTTTCGTGCGTTCGGTTGTACTACCCATAGTGGTTGTACTGGGGAGGGGCCTGGGGAACGAAGCGCTTAAGGGCGCTAAGTAAATTCGCGTGTTCCAATGTGTATTGGATCACGTCCGCTGGGGATTGAGCGTATTGCATCTTGTGGAATAGCTCTTGTACCTCATTGATGTCAACCGACATAGCCAGATCGCTGACTAGGTTGATTGCCTCTTGAAGAGGGGCAGCCATCAATGGCATAGGTGGAGCTTGTGGCCGGGAAGCGGCGCGGGGAGGCGCGCGAATGGTGTTGGCGACGGGTGCCGGGAGCGCGGGGCGAGCCGGGGCCGGTGCGCGGGCAGGGGCCGCGGCGCGGGCGGGTGCGGGTGCGGGCGCGGGTGCGGGCGCGCGGGCCGGGGCGCGGGCGGTAGCGACGGTCTTAACCATACTGGGTGGTTTAGACCATGCGTTACGGGCTGGGAGCGGCGCGGGTATTACCTGTGAGGCAGGTACTACCGTTAGTTTAGGGCTTACCCGTTGGTAACGGTCGTAAGAGGGACGGGTCGGCCTATGCCTTGCCACCCTGTGGTTCACTCGTGGTGCTTTAGGGCAACCACGGTAATTCGCGGTATGCCCTTGAGCACCGCATAAAACACAGCTGGGTGGGTCCGGTGAATCCCGGGTGCGAGTGCACGCTGCTGTCGCGTGATCGCCAAGGCACTTAACGCACCTAGCGCGAGCGAAGCAGAAACGGGAGGCGTGCCCGTATAGTTGGCAGTTATGGCACTGCGAGGGACTCCCATTCTTGTATGGGGCTTGGACATCGAGTCCTGAGAGGCCACAGACCTTTTTTAAATTAAAAATGGCCTTGCCTTCAGGAGTACGATCTAGTACTACGAGTACTAGATCGTAGGGGCTGCGGTCCTTCCCGCTGTACATGCGGTGAACTGCATGTACGGGAAAGTCTTGTGCCTTCAGGTCGGCACATACCGAATCGGTATGTACCTCCTTGGGCACACCGCGGATGACCACTCGGAGGACTTTCTCCTCTTCGAGCGCATAAGTGTGAAAACTTATGCTCTCTTTACGGAGGAGCTTTGTTAGCGCTCTGTGGTCGCTAGTGGTGGACACTTGAACTTTAATGCCCTGCTGCGTGGAGCGGGCATTAGTGTAGTGGATCCCACGATCCGAAACTAAACGGGACAGCATGTCCCATTTGGTTTTGTCCTGAATGAACAGGGGCGGAGGCGGTTTTTCGCGGCGCGCGCTCGCGTCCTGAGGGGACGCGGCAGTGGTGGCCGGAGCGGAGGGAGGAGACGCGGGGCGCGGGGCGGGGGTCGGCTTCTTGCCGGAGGCGGGGGCCTTAGCGGGTGCCTTGGCGGGAGGGGCGGAAGTTGCGCAACTAGCGGCTTTAGGAGCACGCTTGCGTTTTCTGTCTACGACGGTATAGCCGTCGTTATCGGAGTCCGAGTCAGTGCGTAAGGCACGACTCGGATCTACATCCATCTCCGCTTCGGAGTCCGAAGTGGGCTCGACAACGGCGATGGAGGGACGGGTGCTCGCTGGCCTCCCGATCGGTGAGCGCGAGCGAGACCTCTCACGGGGAGGGGCTGCCACCGTGCGTCTGTTGTCAGGGCCCGGAGCGGGCGAAGTCGGGCTGTCCTCTGAGAAGGACCGGGTCAGAGGAGGGACGATGGCCTCCGGAATTGGAGTTCCGGAGGGAGCGATGAGAGTGTCCGTGAGGCGGGCACTCTCTGCATCGTTAAGTGATTGCTGATGATCAGCGTAGAGTTCGGGGTAGCGGAGGGCGAAGGTCTGAAGGACCTCCACCTCACCGTTAGAGGGACGTTGCATCCTGAGGGGAATACTCAGGATGGCCTAACGGGTTCTGTCTCCCTCTCGCAACTCGTGAGCTCACTTGTGTGAGAGGGAGTGAGTACCTATGGTGTGCCCTAGTTGTGTACCCTCTCCGAGCTTTTTTCTCGGCGGAGAGGGGTGCTCCTAAGCGCTACTCCGGGGTTGACTAGGGGCGACCCCAAGGCCAGTAATCCCGGAGCCCAGCTTGCTTCGGCTGACCCGTGAAGCGGGAAAGGCCACGGTGCAAGGTTAAACCAAAACAACAACAGTGGCCGTTGTCACCGTAGGGTGTCACACTGCGACCGCAGCAAATGGCGGATTTGATCGTTCAGACGGGTTTGGCTGACGCTACCCCACGCCTGAACGACGTCGCTTAACAGCACAAAGTGTGTTGTTACGCGACTGTTACTATGTTGTGTCGGGTAGTAAAGTGGTGAAATGCGCACCGAAAAGTGCGGTCAAAACAAGACCACCAGCCCGATATGATGTTGTTCGTCCGAAACAAGGGACTTGGGTAGGTGGTAATGCCTGACGTCTTAGAGCGCCTCTGCGCGCCGGCACGGCGAGCTCGTAGCTCACGTTGCACGGCGGTCGGTGGCTGCTCAGCTTCTGCACAGAAAACAAAACTTCGTCAGGACTGCGTATTCCAAGGCACTGGTCTGCAACTAGCGTCGGAACGATGACCCGAGTGAGACGGCAATAGTGCGGGGACTATTGCGGTCTCACTGGGAGATACTGGCGGAGCTGTAGACAGGTGTGCACGGCGTGGCGGCACAGGTCGGAATGGTGGCAATGAGTGAAATATGGCATTTTTTTTTTTTTTTTTTTTGCTGGCTACCTCTCTAAAGTAGAACATTTGTTTCGAAGCACCTAATAGTGTGTTCTGGCACTCAGTAGTCCTTGAGAGCCAGTAAAATTACTGGCACAATTAGACTATAGCAATTGTAACTGTGCCTGTCAGGGTGACAGGCGCAGCACAATTCATCATTTGTGAAGAAATAAGGCAGAAGTTAGTCTGCTTAACATTAAGAGGGTTCCATCTGGAGGTGCTTGTTCCCAATCACATTCAAACTTAGAGAGACTTTCCAATTCTAGTATAATAATAAGTTTAATGTTATATCGAACGACCCATATCAGGTACTGTCTTCAATATCAACTTATTGATGAATCTTAAAATAAAATTAATTGCACCTGTTTGTCGACTAGCCACAATTAATGTTTGATCCACAGATACACCGGAAAGCGTGTTTTCTATTATAAATAAATATTATATTTTACTTTGCAAGTTAAATACTGCAATGGATACGTATAGTTATACTTTGTAAGAGAACCCGATCGGACGCACTTCTTACTTTCGAATGCGTATTTACAATCTAATAGTTGTTTTATTAACATAGAATTTAATTCGTTTCGTTTAGAATAATTTATTTCATTTCAACAAGCAGGTTATGAGATGTCATCTTTTTAATCACATCTGACTCTCCACCAACAAACGGACCGCCAGCAGCGTTTGTAACGAAAGTTGAAACGTTGGTGTGTGACATTAGAGGTGTGATATAGTTCCATTTAACTTCTTCTCGCGACATTATGCCCTGGATATTTACAGCTGTTGAGTCTGCAGTTGATGTCAACAACAAAAAACTACAGTCTCGTGTCTCCTCTCGGCGGTTGCCAGAAACGGAAATATATAAATAGACGCGCCGCCGGCGCCGCCGCCTCGTTGGCTGCTGTAAATACACTGCAAAAGTTGCCATGAACAAAACGATATCTGAGGCTATAAGTTTATGGGTAAACTAGCCTCAGACATCGTTTTGTTCAGATATGCCCAATGGCTACTCTAAATATTGCAATATTTTCTGGTACTACTTTAAATAAAATAGAAATTGATTAAATTTTAATCACTTGCTTGCATAATTTTTATCTGTAATTTGTTTGAAATGGAATAAGAATCAAAAAACATGTCATATTATTCGTTATTTGGAAATGCATATATAAATTTTGTCTAACAAATGTGGAAGGAGATGTGTGTGTGTGTGTGTGTGTGTGCGAGGGTGTGTGTGTGTGTGCGAGGGTGTGTGTGTGGGTGTGTGTGTGAGTGTGAGAGGGTGTGTGTGTGAGGGTGTGTGTGTATCAGGATTTGTTAGCACTTATTTAAACCTCATTGAAATTAGCATGCTGAATACGTTTTTTGACAACATATATGTATTTAACTTGATTTGTAATAGCTTATTCTGAAACGGTTCCATTAGATGGTTTTATTTTTAAAGACGCAGTTACTCTTAAATAATCCGTTTGTATTGAGCAATCTTCTGCTAAGTGCATTATACCAAGCTGTATCTGTTATTATGTTTATAAAATGTATTATCATGTTTTGCTTCGATATTCATAAACAGTGCTTAGCAACTTCGCAGTACATTAGGTGCATATTCAAAGTGAAGTCGGTAGTGTGTGACCGCGGCTTTACACCAACTTGTTAGCAGCTAGCAATCCAGGGGCATGACTTGGTTTCCGCACAATTTCCTTTGCATACTGAATTTACGTTTTACGTAAAAATGAAATAAGGTGTGTTTTGGATCATTCTTTAGGACAGGTTTTTCAAACGGCTTTACTTAAAAATAATAGAAATCCAGAAGTCGGCAAGCCATATTTTTTTTTTTTGCAAATACCTTAAATCTTCTCTTAACTGGTTTACTGATTATTATTCAATTATCTTTATAATTAAATATCTTTAAAAAATAAAATACCCCCATTCTTTGATTTTCGTTGAGTGTCCCAAGCCCCGAACTGGTCACTTAGTAAATTATATATTCTAAACTAAACGCTACATGCTTACCAAAAAAAAACCTGTTAGTCTTAAGAAGTTAACAATGCTATAAAAAAATAGACCATAGTTCCAAAAGAACTACATTTCGTACAAAAAAGTTAAATGTAACTGTCCCGAGGTTCTTGCTGATTTGCGTGGATTATTATAATTTCGATTGCACATCTCTAAATACGTGGCCCCATGATGCACCATCTTAATTCAAGTTAGAATTGGTTGCGCTCCAACACGGCCGGGAGAGTGGTTGAGTGATGGTAAGTCGTGTTTTCAAAAAATATATGGTAAGAACTTCGTTGCGTGGGTTTGGTTTCTAAAAACTTTGATTTGCGTGGTACAATTATCTCCAGTGTCTGTGAATTTATTTATTTAATAAAATATTGTGCCGAACAAATATGAGGTAACGTAACGTATAATCAAAACACAGTTTATTTGCTTCAAAGGTTTTTGTTTATTTATAACAAAGGGTTTATTTCGATTTCCGTGGTCGTGATTTGAGTGGTTTACGTGGTAGTTTTGACCCACGCAGATCATTTTTAAACCATACAAATGAAATAACTTTGAGTTTTGTACTAGTTATGAATAAAAATATTTTTTTATTATTTTATTTATGCTGATTATAATAAGAGAGTGTTATTTTTTGAAATGTGTAATTAAGTGTTATATTTTTGTAATTTCTTTAACAAATAATAAATAATGTTGGACTGATTCTACTAAAAACGTTTCTGTCTTAGTAACCTATATTTTGTTGCCTTATACAAAAATAACTTATTTTCAATAGGACGGACCAATAAGTAACTCGTTTGAGATAGTTAAATTAAAATGTTCATTTTTGTGGGTTTATTTGTGATTTGCGTGGTCTCCATTTTTTAACCTCGATTATCTCTGTAAGTAAATCGCTCTTCGAGGTGCCTTTATTAATAAAAATATTGCTTTTACTTATACTTTTAGATTCTGAAACAAATTTAAAACAAATAATGAATTTGAAAATTGCCACGAAAATCATCAAAGAATGCCTCACTCGAAGAATCACCCTTTTACCTTTCATATTTTCTGCAAAATCAGCTACATGATTGCAACTATTTCTATCTTTATATATATGTGTATTTTAATATAACATATTATATGATATGTTTATATATTTCTAAATGTATACATAATATACCTTTTGTTGCTCTTCAATTGAATGTGAATATAGATTTTTTTCGTTTCAATACCACTGCTCTAAACTTACAAATACTAAAACTCAACAATGACCTCCATAGAAACTTTTTGCTATTATGTGATTTCCTGAGCTCTGTGCGCGACGTTGGACAGTACAATATATAGTAGATAGAGTGAATAAAACAAGTAATTTTAGCCAAGATCTGTAACAAGCCAAAGACGAGGGTTGTCATTTTATTCGAGGCTAAAAAGGGCTTTATTCACGATGTATACACTCATATTTTCTCTATACTTGCATGGATACGAAACAAAGGTGTTGTAAATAATATTTCTAAAATAAAATTCACAGTAACTGATGTTTTTTGAACAATGTTCCGATTTAAGAGTTATCGATAAAATGTATGTTTGGTTCTCTTAAACTTATGGCAATAGAGGAGTATAAATACATATTACACCGATGTATTTTTATTGTAATGCCAAATTAGTATATACCATAAATTTTCCTTCCTGCATTTAATCCACGCTAGGTGTGGTGACCACAACGATTCTCGTATTCTAACTACTCGCTTTCGCACTCCTAGTGCACGTCTTTCCTGGCGCTGTCCTCTATCCTCGCAGCTATCCTCTACTATACATTATATTCTTCTGTCTATATTTCCCTCCATACTTATATACGTTATGGTTTAGACTCTTCTTATGATAGCCACCATCCACGCTAGTCTATCACTCTATTTTTCTGTTGTTTTCATACATTTTAGGATTCCGTACCCAAAGGGAAACACAAAACCCTATTACAACTTTTTGTGAAACGCTACAGATTTTTGAAGCGATTCAATAACATTAAAGAAGCTCTTTAGCAACAACTTTTTGCTGCTAAAATTTTGTACGATTGTATAATTCTAGACTTTATTATTTGTGTCACAAATAGAAAAGCTTTTTTTTATATTATTGTGACGGAACAAGCTCTAGGCCCACCTGATGTTAAGCAGACTAATCTCTGCCTATAACAGATCGTCACAAGTCACAAATTGCACTGTGCCCGTCACCTTGAGACATAGATTTTAAGTCTTATATGCCTGTAATTTCTCTGGCTCTCAAAGACTGCTGCCAGTACACACCTATAGGTGCTTGGCGACAGATTTTCTACTTGACATATAAGTCTAGAATTATATGAACATTTTTCAAGCCAAAATGGCAGCTACCTAGTTTACATGACGGAGAAGCTTTATGCAGCTGAATCCACGCCTAAAGTAAAGACACAAACTAAATGTGTACCAACAGAAGCGAAGCTATTAAGTAACGTCTTGGATTGTTGACACACACACACACACACACGCATGTAGCCTTTAGTATATGGAGTTCATATAACGTACGGGTTTACATTTCAAGTCATTGTATAGCTTATTTTTCTATACTTCTGTAGGTACTTATATTTGTTTGAAATCTTGCAAAATGGTGTGTTTGCGAAGTATGTTTTTTAAAGCAGTGATAGCCGAGCCGTAATAGCTATGGACTGCCGTGCCGCAGGTCCATGGTTCTATCCCCACGGACCAGCTTCAGGTTCACCGCATGTTGGTAGGGCCTTTTGTAAATGCTTTTCTGGTTAGCTAACACCATTGAGTAGAAAATTTGTCGCCAAGTACTTAACAGTGTTCGAGCAGAAGTCCTTAAACGCAGTGCAGTCGTTACTTGTGATCTTTTGCATATGTTATCGCTTAACATCAGGTGGAACACGTGCATGTTCCGTTACAAACGCATAATAAAAATGTCTCTTAAGGATTTTTATATGTTAATGAGATGGTCTGACGATAACTAAAAAGTTTGGTCTGATTTTGTTTAAAATTATTGCCATTAATATTTCATTTTGTTTAATTAACTTACTTTGTATAAAATAAATAAAAATGTTGTATAAGATTATACAATCAAGGGCTTGCTGAGATTAAACAGTCTAAATCTACATAAATTGAACACAAGATACTTTTGATAGTACAAATTTAAACCTTTTTTCAAATGTTTTTGATGTGCACATTAACAAACTACATATTTGTATTGAATTTTAGAACAAAAAGATTTTTTCTTTCTCAAAATCATGAACTTTTCATAAAAATTTTGCCGATATTGTAATAAAAAAAATTAATTTCCACGATGTTTTCCACCTTTTTAGATCTTTTTCAACCGACTTCAAAAAAAGGAGAAGGTGTTCTCAATTCATCTGTAATTTTTTTAAATTTGTTACCTAAGAACTTTTGACTGGGTGAACTTTTGATAATTATTTTTTTATTTGAGAGCTAATGCTTGGCGTTTGGTCTACTCCAATAACCAAAAACTAAAAATATTTTCCTATCTGGATGATATAATCGTTGACAGTGAATGACAATCAATCCCGTAAGTAGAAGAGGGTCACTAAAAAGAGTGAAACAAATTTTTTATACAATAAATGGAACCTACTTCTTATACCACATTCAAAACTCAAAAGTGTGAAATAACTTGTCGAAGTCAGTACCCTGCGCACAATATTGTGATATTGTGCGCATATAGTAGGTAATTTTTAACTGTTCATGGTACCGACTTTGTACCGACAAGTTATTTTACACTTTTGTGCGTTGAGGTCGGTTCAATTTCGACCCGTGGGTGTCGTAAGCGGCGACATAGGTAACACACCAGAAGTTGGGCAGAAGCACTCTATAAAGGAATTAATATCTCACTCTTTGATCCCTAAGACCCCTGCCAAGCGTCAGGTTTAGCCTCCGACCCTAATTGGGGAAGATGATATATTTATATTTATATTTATATATATATATATATCTATTATAGTAATCAAAATTAGTTATCGTTTATACCTAATGATTAAAAATTCTATAAATGATATATCGAAATTTTTAATTAATATATTAAAATAAACAACGCCGTGATCCACATTAAAAGCTCTAATACCACCAGCTATCGGAGTGAGAAAGTGAAAAGTTTTAATAAACTCGCAGCGCAGTGGGAGTCACGGGGCGGCTCAGCCACGTGGATAACTCAAACTGGAATGAAATTAAATTTCAACATAGCTAGTTTACTCAAACTTATAATCAAATTAAAAGTTTAAATGTGTCGACAGGGTTACTCGTGAAATAATAAGTACACTGTTGAGCTGTGCTTAGCTTCATTGTCGACTAGGTACTAAAGCATTTGAATTTTCGAATTTAGATTTCAATGTTGTCATATTGCATCGCGAAGACAAATGTGTTCCGGCCGTGGTCGAGTCCAATCTCATACATTTGCGACACCGCAGAATGCAATCCCACGATTGAGTTGTTGAACGTCGAAAATCAGGTCATCCCTAACCCCGCACCGCATTACCCAAACCCCCCCGCCACCCCGACCCGTGACGAGTCTACGGAAACTGGGAATTGTATTCCGTGCCGGTATTGAAAACGTCGACGTGAATTCGTTGACTTCTTTGCACATGACAATTCAAAAGCACATTAACAGAAACAGCATTGGTTATATCTACACAAATAGATCAAGTTTGTAGGGCTACAATTTAAAAGAATTACAGCATACTAAAATATAGGTGTACATTTAAATGTTGAAAAAAAAAGTTGAAAATTCGTTTTATTGCGGAGGCGAGCGTTTGCCTTCTATTGATACTTTGCACGAGTTATTCAGATACAATGCTGTTCCCTTATTTCTAATTTAATTTATTTTTGATCAACATCTGCGAGATTTCCTTCAAATGGCGATGTCTTGGAACAGTTTTATGGCTATTGCTCATAAAAATATCGTATTCCTCACAAAAGTAGGCATACGTCGTAGTTTTGTCATACATATTTACATACACATAATATAGCCTAACACATAATGTATAATAATATATTATAACTTAACGAGCCGAGATCGGTGTTCGCAATCACTGGACCCTGTTTTTGAAGCGCTCGCAGCATCCGCTGCGTTCATGACTTGGATGGGTGCCCGCTAATGGCGACTACTACTGAGCTCTTGCGTGTTTTGGAGGGCACGTGAATCCATAGTCTTGGTTGTTGTCGTAGGATGGCAGTCTTTACAGCAAGGTGGTAGATCATTTTGCAAATTATCGCCTGTTTAGCTACCACCTTCAAGTCCAATATCTATTGCCGAGCATCTAACGGTGTGTTCCGGCAGCTTTCCTTGAAAGCCACTAATACTAGGTTAGCCTGAACAACATCTTCGTCCGTATCTTCACTCTCCATCAGTTGGTCAAATGTTAGCCTATTAGCAATAAAAAAAAAAATCAGACTTGGGACAGTCCCATAAAATTTTTGCCCTAAAACTTATACAACCCGGGAATCAAACCCAATACCTTGAGTTACGTATACGTTTATGCCTAACCCATAAATGACGACTTTATTTGAATGAGACGTGATTGGAATAATTAATTACTTACCGCATTCTTATGATTGCAGCAACATTTTCCAAGAGTAATTATAAATGTTAAACTATTGAAATTTATAACTTTGACAATAACAAAAACTTACAAAGCCGTAATTGAGCTCTATACCTTTTCACTTTACTACTAGAACAGATACAAAGTTCTGCCAGTTCAACTGCAACTATTAACTTGTCAATTGAACAAGCCTTGAATATCACGCTGTTGACCACGCAGCATTACAAAACGGTACGATTATAGCGATAGCGTATTTAATAAAGCTGTTACAACTATTGGGGTGCTCGGGAGCGGACATTTTGGGGAATTGAATGGAATTAACGATAAGCTAAATCAGTTCGTTTAACGATTGTAGCAATTTGTAGTGGCTACGATCTTTTTGGAATCCATGCGCTACGGCTGCGTTGTGGCGTAGAAGATATACACTCTACGAGAATGAGCGTTAACGAGCCAAAAAATAAGAGCGAAAATAGTCCTGAACAAGGGCTTCAATAAGAATAACAAGGACTGCAAATTTGTTCAATATCTTTATGAACTATTAAAAGAGAATTTTAAATACCAAACATTGTTTATGGTTTATAGGATAATTATCGTAACTTTTCGCCAAATTTTGCTGGAGCATTTTTTTATGAATATCAGGAATTCATATTAGGCAACGGCCAAACAAAAGTTAGTTCTCCATTAGATAATTTTATGTATTTGTTACCCAATGTATTTGTTAGTTGTGAACCCCTTGGGAATATTATTTCTTTTTTGGATAGGGTGTTCGAGTAAATTTCTTAAAATATTTAGAAATTCTAGGAAATGATTTACAAAAAATTGAGTATTTCTTTTACATGCTAATATCAGCAGCTATAAAAGATAAGTAAAATTAGACGAACAAAATGCAGTTTTTTTTTTTTTATGCCTGATAGGTTAGTCTTTGACCACTATCTCACCTGATGGTAAGTGATTATGTGGTCGAGGATGTTGTTCAGACTAACCTAGGGTTACTGGCTCTCAAGGACAGCTGCCGGAACACACCGTTAGGTGCTTGACGACAGATTTTCAACTTGAGGGTGGTAGCTAGCCAGGCGGGCATTTGCAAAGTTCCCTACCACAATGCTGTAACGACTGCTATCCTAAGACAACAACCGGGACCGTCGGCTTAACGTGCCCTCCGAAGCACGGAAGCGCTCAGTAGTAATGTCACCAGCGGTCACCCATCCAAGTCATGACCACGGCGGACGTTGCTTAACTTTGCTGATCGATTCAGAATGGCTAAGCAAACTTCTCTCTACGAGCGCTTCAAAACATACAAGGCAACTATGTGTCTCGCATGCAGGAAATACCGACGTGCTCTAGTTAGTGAGTGCATTACAATGCAAATACGATAGTCACTAACGCGGCGGAGTTCCAACTCAAGGCTTCAAGTGGATGGAGCACATGTGCATAAGTACTCTAAACTCTAGAAAGAGAGAAGAGTGAGATGGTAGTCCCGCGGGAACTGCAGCACATGCATTTAGATTATACTGTTTAAACGAACATTTCCATGAGCGGATCGGTGCAAGCAAGCTCTATATGCTAATACGTGAACAAAATCCAAAGCCAATGAGATTTGATACTTGTTTGGTCGATGGATTTATTACACATAGCTCGAGGATGGCATTGCTTACTAACTTACCTATTGTTAAATGAGTATGTGTTTAGTGATGGAACACCCAAGTAAGCAACTAGAGTATGTGTATCTGCAGTGTCCGTGACACTCATACCATCGTGTATTGGAAAACAATTTGTATCGAACCTTAATTAAGATAGAGATAAAATAATGAATTAATTCAGGCGTTACTTTGCGGAAATACATATTGAATAATAAAATTTTATCAAAGTATTGAAGAAAAATATTAAATTAATATTTTAGAAAAACACATAAAATAAAATATCTATAGTGACAAATCCGACTAATTTTCTTGTTAAGCCTACGTGACTTCATAAGGCAGTTGTCTCACCGGAAACGATGAACGAGTAACGAGTAGAGCTAGAATTAGAAACGAGTAGGCGAGCCGTGGGAAGAGAGTGCGTAGTTCCGATAGTGTAGCTCGGCTACGACAAACTAGTGAAGCGAGTGCTCGCCGGCAGTGTGAACAGTCAGCGATCAAGTATTTGTATATGCATCTCTCTTATTTACACGGAATATATGTCTATTGTACGTTTCTTGAGCGAGAAAATAGTCGATAGTTACTCGTTTTTTCGTCGGCGGTGGGACAAGTGCCTAAAGGCCACGTAGTCAAACCTAAAAAATTCTCGACGAGTGTCGCCACTACAAGAAGCACCTTCAGGAGGTCACGAACGAGAACCTTGATCATGCGTTGGGCTGCGTGGCGTTTATGACGTCACCTAGGCTTAATAGGAAAATTAGACGGAGTCGTCACTAGATACATTTTTATAATTTTCAAGTATCCTTCTTAAAAAACAATAAATTTTTCCGTAATATGTTGTTAAAATATAATTATGTTATTTTAAGTGAGATAATACTTATAGGTAACAGAAATGGTAAAATATATATAAACACATATTAATTCCACTTTCTATTCTGTTAATTATTGATGAACCTGAACTGAACCTGATTTATTAAATAGGGTAAACCATTTATTACGGCCTATGACTTTACGTCTCGCACTTTTCCGAGACAGAAAAAAAAATAATAGTCTCAATTCCCAAAAATTACAGTGTTTTAAAATGTTATTTGACTTATAATATATTTATAACTCAAATGAGAAGACTAATGATTTTGAAATAGCTATAACCGTAAGATGTTAACTGTTAAAAGGACGTAGCACCATTACATCAAATTTAAACCATGCTTTTATTAATTTTATACTAAAGCAGTGATAGCACAGTGGCATTGGCTATGGACTGCCGCGCAGCAGGTCCATAGGTCCATGGTTCGAATCCCGCCGCGGGCTTGAGCTTCACCGCATGATGATAGGGCATTTTGCTAATGCCCACCTAGCTAGCGACCACCCTCAAGTAGAAAATCTGTCGCCAAGCACCTAACGGTATGTTCCGGGAGCAGTCCTTGAGAGCCAGTAATTCTAGGTTTAAGCCTGTTTAACACCTTCGACAACATCTTCACTTATCATCAGGTGAGATTGCGGTCAAAGGCTTACCTATCAGCAATAAAAAAATATGGGTGTGCTAATATAATGTTCACAACAAATAAGTCAAAGAAAATGAACACAAAACTTGAGCTCAACTAGCAACTCGTGTAAAACTCAAACAGCGCGTCGGAAACTTTCCGACTTACGCGAGTGTCCCCGCTGTAGGCGCACAAGTATTTTTCATTAACAGTTATCATTAGCGCTTCTGTATACTTTACATTAGTAACTATATGGAAGGCAAGAAGGGTGAGGGGGTGGAGTACAGAGGAGAGGGGTGTAGTGTGTGCGATGCGAACAGAAAACTCTAGTATCTAGATACTAGAGTTTTCTGAAAAGACAATTGGATGGTAACGGTTTGAGTGTAACTTTAAGATCCCACGCTGGGCTTCACCTGCTACAATCTTTAGTACTCTTTACTTGAAGGGCAAAACTGTGAATTTATACAAAACTATGATTTTATATAAAAATCACTATTCACAAACAGCTCACACATAAACATTGAGAAGCACCAAACGGAAAAACTAGATATCTAATCCGAAAAAATATCCACATGTTTCATTGACATTTGTGGTTGAGCCACCGAAGTCAGTGCAGGGGTTGTTTGGTGAGACCAACTTCTACAATTGAGCGTTGACCGGCTGTTAAACATTAAAGACAGCTACGGCAAATGCCAATAATCACTTTCTCTACATGTTCACATTCACTGCATTAACCTACTAGTATTAATTAACCAAGAAAGCGTTCGAAACGTTGTGATGAAAATTTCCGTTAAAGTAAGTTTAATAATTGGGGAAATTCAGGAATTTATAACAGTTTTTAAAACCAAATAATATTAGATTAATGTTTTCTTTATACCCGGTCTCCCAATAATATGAGGAAGGTTTTCAAGTCAACGCATTTTTTAATGTATGACCAAAGATTACTTTTTATTGGATAATCCAATATTGATTGTACTGTTATTGTTTTGTAGAATATAATAATATCTCCAAGTTCAATTTAAATTTCATAAACATCGGTTAAAATTTCAGCAAGATTTTAAGTTATCCTCAATTAACAGACATAAAAATATTTGCCAGCATACTTATAACTGGATGTTTAACAATTTTATTGCAACTTTTGCCGGTGAGTGACTAGCGCAGTGTGGCGAGTACCACAGTTCAGGTTAAAAAACAACAATTGAATACAAACACCTTCCTATTTTTAGTGTTCCGTAAACAAAAATAAAACAATGTTCTATTAATGACACTCCACTGTTTGGCTCTCTGTTCGTCTGTTTGTCTGTCCGTAATGGGTCACCAGCTCGTAAAAGGAATGAGTGTTGTAAACCTGACGTTGATTAGTTTAGAATCATTAGTGTAGAAAATTGACCCAAAAATGAATATTCCATTAGGAATTGAATTATATTATTTTACAGATATGCATGAAATGGTAGATGAAAAATCATCAGACGTCTTGAATTTAATTATCTATATATCCTCTTTTCACCAACAAATAATGAATGCGCTGACATATAATTTTGAAACTGTGATCAAAAATAAACAACCATTATTTTTATGGGCCACCAACCACAATATTTTTATGGGTGGTTTGAATACAAAAAAAATAAAATAGCAAGGCTCGACTCGTCTTTGGTCACTTTTTAAATTAAATTACTAACCGCAAATAAACGTATTATTAATATATCTGATTCCATACCAGAAAATCGGCCCCCGTTATCAACGCTGTCCATCTGTTCGTGCGTCTATCTGTCCTACCGATAAAAAGCCATACTCTTACGAGTAAGAATTGTGTAATTGGTGATTATTATTATTGTTTAATTTGTATCTTTTTGTGATCTTAGTTGATTGATGTAAAAAAGAATATTATTCGAAAAACAATGCTGATAAGTTTGAAGTTCATTTTCTTTTTACAAATTAGTAACAACACAATCCAATACAATAAAGAGAGATAAGTTGATATCATGCATGGTTCGGAATCCAAAATCTCAAATAATGTAGTGACAATCCTTCAAAATTTGTTTATGTAAAAGTGACTGACCTGCTTACTCTTAAACCTTTATCATCAATTATTGTTCGCTATAATATAATATCATTGCGTCAAAGTTTTCAAGTGGTTTAAAATGGACTTTGTACATTCAGTTACTCACTGTACAAAGTCGTGTAATACCAACACAACGCCAGCCTCTGTGGAGCATTCATCTGCGTACAGCCGTGTCTGTGCATCTCGTAAACAACGCTGCCTCCGGCGCGATGGATCACTTGCACAATCCTTTAAATTTAATTATATCCCGAGCTTGTATTACAAGATTCATTTTATGTTATGAAATTAATAATATTGATGGAAGAGATAAGTATAGACATACATAATTATAACATTTTGAAGTAATATAAAAACATGTTTGCTTTATGTACTTATTGTATATTTGAAATAGACCGCACGTTTCAAATGTTGTTTTCGGACAATAGTCGCGCAATTTAAAAATTCAATATATACCTTGTTATTAAGCTATCTAGGTTACAAAATTACATATTTTATTTTTGAAGCACGGTGTCAAACTTACTATTGAGTCGTATTGGGGGCTTATGGTTTGTAGCTCGAAGCCCTTACAAATAATTTTTGATTTAAACGGATTATTAAAAATGTTTGCTCGTGTTATTACTTATTTTGAACGCGGCCTGCCATAAAATGATATGTGCTGCTAGACTTTGGACAATAATAAAGTTTATGCAATCACTGAGATCAAAGCATTCTCTCTCTCCCTCTCTCTCTCTGTTCCACAACCCTTCTTAGTGAGGTGACGAAATTTTTTGTAAAAGATGCAGTGCAGTGGGAGTCACGGCGCGGCTCAGCCACGTGGAAAACTCAAACTGTAATTAATATAAACTTGCCAATCAACATAGCTAAATATCTCAAATTTATAATCGTATTTAAAACTTTGTTGTAAAAGAGGATTACCTACGCGTGAAATGATTAGATTGTTGAGTTTCGAGTACTCGTAGCACAATTGCCAACTACGTATTTTGATGCCAAAATAAAGAAAGCAACACTCGATTTTTCAAATCTATTCGTTTTTATTGTTGTCATGCATCGAGAAGCCAATGTATTCTGGTCGTGGTCGAGTTCAATCTCATACATTTGCGTCACCACAAAATGCAATTCTACGACTGAGTTGCTGAACATCGGAAATCAGGCGACCCTTCACCCCGTACCGTACCCCGCCAGATCGACCCATACCAATTTTATGAGAACGGCGAATTTCTTTACCGAATTGAAATAATATCAGCTTGTATTGATTAACTTATCCAATGACAATTTACAAGACACTTCAAAAACATGCAAAAAGAAACAGCAATGGCTTTCTTCTACTCAAAAGAATCAAGCTTCTGCAATGAAATTTTAAAAGCACTAGAGTAAAGGGTAGGTACATTTGTATGCCGATGAAAAACTTGGGAATTCGTTTTATTGCGGAGAAGGAGACCGTCTGCCTTTTATAGATACTTTGCGCGAGTTACTCGGATGTAATGCTGTTCTCTGATTTGTAGTTTCTTTTATTTTGAATAATCTGTGGAAGTTTGTTCGATTTGGAACCTCGACTCATTGCGGTACTAACATCACATTGTAATGTTATTTGCGAAACATTCGAATGCGGTACACTTGGTTGTAACACTAAGATACCCATCATAAACATATAGAAATCCATCTACTCTTCCGAGAGGGTAGGCAAAAGAATTCAGGTGAATAACACGTATGTTTTTCCGAACAGGTAGCAGGTAAAAGGAGACGAACCAGTTTTCATATACCGTTCACAGTTCCAGACTCCGGACATAAATTGACAATTTATTTTGCAGAAAAATAGAATAACTGGTCTTACCCGGGGATCAAACCAAAGACCACGGGATTCCAAAGCAGCGCTTTAACACACACACTAACGAGGTTGTTATAAACCTCAAAACAATTTCCATATGTAGCGATTTGAAAAGGATACGCTTTGTGATTCTATATGATCGTACGTGACAGTGTGAATGTGAGACTGGCACGTGTCATGTCACATCCGTGTGAGCTCTTCCATTAAGGTTGACCCACGTCCCTCGTGAACACACTCCACACAGAGACCCCTCACATGACCTAGTAGTTTTTAGGGTTCCATACTCAAAGCGTAAAAACCGGACCCTATTACTGAGACTTCGCTGTCTGTCGGTCCGTCCGTCCGTCTGTCCGTCCGTCCGTCCATCTGTCACCAGGCTGTATCTCAAGAACGGTGATAGCTAGACCGTTGAAATTTTCACAGATGATGTATTTCTATTGCCGCTATAACAAGAAATACTAAAAATAAAAAAAAATTAAGGGGGCTCCCATACTTCATCTTTCATCCGGTCGTCGTTCGAGCAAGATGTTCCCGTCGTGTGTAGTACCTGCGTTGCAATAATATTAAAGGCGGTAGTGAGTGACTAGTGCAATTAATTGTGTGACATTTACTACAGCAAGATACCACTGCAGCCGTTATATATTCAATATGATGCGGACTCCACCTAAAACTCCAGATAGCCCCTCTAACCCGTATACTCCGATGGAGCAAGGTCTTGGGGCTCATGGCACCTCCAGCATTACTCGTACTGAGTCCCTGCCTAATATAACGAAGAAAAGTAAGCGCCGGCGCCCAACGGATGGAAATATTAGCTGCGAATTAGATGAGCTCAAATCAAGAGATGAAAAAATGTCTCGAGTTTGTCGCGGATAAGAAAGGTACGCTTGAGACAATGATGACGGGAATCGAAAACGAACGTAGGCATTTAGAGACGAATGTGGCCTATTTACTAGACAAAATTGATATAATTGAAAGAAATTCAATTAAAACCTGTGTCGAGAGAATAAGCACTAGGACCACCTGATGTTATAAGTCTCTTGTGCCTATAATGGTTTTTTTTTTATTAATCCTTTCTCGATGTAAATGTACTCAAAGCTCTTTTAAAAGCGAGCGCGGCACGGTCCAGTGTTGCCGCGGCGGGCGCTCTTGGTTCGGAGTAGGCATTGTCTTTTACTACGAGACTTTCAGACAGTACTAGAAAAACTTATTGATTTAAAAAATACAATAAAATATTTAAAAAAAACAATTTTTTTATACATCAAAATGTTTGTTTTTAAAACTAGCAGAAGTCAACCCTAAGAGGTTGTAGCATTCTATCAATAACCCTGTATAGAGAAAAGAAAGCATTTATTCCTATAGAAATATATAAACTCCTTTGCAAAATGGGTAACTTTTGACTTTTCTACATATTTTACATTATTTATTCGAAGATTTTTGGTAATAATTTAGTTCTAAAGACTTTTTCATTGGCAAATTACTATGTTTAAAAAGGAACTTTCAAAATCATATCCTGCTTGTAACCCCCTTTTTAGGATTTTCACGTTTACTTACTTTTCGCGGGTTTGTAGTTAAAAGGTTTTGAGAAAAAACTAAATCGTCGTTTTTTTTTGTAGAATAATTTATGTTTGTCGCTTAATCCGGCCGTATTGTGACTTAAACTGATATATTTATGCCTATTGTAATGGCAGAAAAAGGAGGAACTGAGGAATCGCAAATGGATCATGGACATCAAAACAAACCTTGAAGAGATGCGAGGAGTACAAGGAAGCCTAGTGACCTGTCTGTGAAACGGTTTTTAGCAGCTAATATATGCAGGCGACGACCAGCTCGTGCTTGGTGACATATTTTATACACGAGGGTGGTAGCTAGCCAGATGGTAATAAGTAAAATGCCCCCCCAAAGGGCATTTTACTTATTACCATCTGGCTAGCTACCACCCTCTAAAGCATAGGCTTTAACAACTGCCATCCTAAGACAACAACCAGGACCGACGGCTTAAGGTGCCATCCAAAGCCAGTCCAAGTATCACTGCTAAAAAGTCACCGATCCAAGTGATGGTCACCGCTAGTGAAGTTGCTTTATGAGTGTTTCAAATTTTTATGAGTGAATAAACATTTTCACACATCCATTTTCTTGACCTTCACAAAGTTCAAAGTTTTTTATTGCTTTCATGAGTACATTTGATGAATACAATATCACACGAAACTTCTATAAGCTTTGATAATGTTTGTCAACGTAATATGATTTTATATATAATATTTACACGTGTAATCAAAGCTATAATATATATAATGTCCCCATATCTTGGGCAATTCGTCCTACGACGTAATAGTTCGTCGCGAGGCTGCAAGATGGCGCATCCGTCATTCTCCGACGTGATGGATGAGGCGCTACAAGGCGACAATGTGACTGATGGCAATCGGCTCTCGTCGTACTTTTAGGTCTTTGTGAAAGTATAATAAACTACTGCAGTGAATATAACTATGGGATACAGTTATATTCCACTTATGTTTTTAGAAGAATTACAACATATTAGATACTTCACCCCGTGGTTTTGCCGAGCTAGAATAACATCCCTCCTTCCTCAATATCATCTCGTGGGAGTCGACTATTGTTATGGTAAAACCCCTCTTAATGGGGGAGGCTTTGTTCATCAGTGGACAAGTACGAGTAATGGCGGTTGAGCTGAAGTAAGATATTTAATTACTATTGATTTACAATTTTGAAATTGATTCAATGGGCGGTATGACCAAAAACAGCGATTCCATTGAAGTAAAACTGGCCCGTGTTCGTAGGGTTTTACCCTGAATATCTTTGAATTAATATCTGGATGGTGCGCTCTCTTTGAGAATGGGCCCTACGGAAAACTACTGTGTGACTAGTCGCAATATCAAAAATCACAATACATTTATAATAAGACACCTTTACCGACCTTTTCAGTGGTATATGTTTGTGCGATAATATGTTATATTTCTAGGACCTTTTTATACTCATCGCGTATTTTCTTGGCCCTCGAGTGGAGGTGATAAATACCTACATTGAGGACGTGAAGATGACGCGTTAAAGTGGCTCTCATTTATATCGATGTTCTACGGCACCGCGCACTATGTCTCACTCAGGGGGTGGGCGGGGTGTATTATGGATCACGTGATATGACGTCACGAGTCACGTGTTCTAACTGATCTCTACCTACGCATGTGTTTCAATGAGAACGCTTATATTTCTTTTATTTATGTTTCTTAGGCGCGATAAGTAGAATATTGCTAGGTAGTAATTAAACTATAATCTATGGATTACCGCCATTGCCGTTATAAGGATTATATCAACTACATCAAGTTTGAAAAGTCTCTTAGTCACTAAAATCACCAATGACTGAATATAAAAATGAAAAAATGAAAGAGATGTTTTATGGCGAGATGGCGTATTCATATTTTTTAATAGTTGATCGATTAGCTTTTGCCCAGTATCTCCCTACCTACTGTTAGTGATGATGTCGATAATGGTTAACAGAATTACCTATAATCACTTACCCTCAAGGAGAGCTGCCGGAACTCACCATTAGGTGCTTAAAGGTGCCTCGACTACAAATAAGCTCGGTCATATAAAAAGCACTTCCATCCATGTAGTATCTTTGCGTTCACTATAATGTTCAGGACGTGAGGTAGTGACGCGTCAAGGTATTTGCGGATATTGTTGACGTCATCGGTTGGTGTTAGCAATATGTCAAATCTGTTGAATAGAACAGTCATAAAGTTTCTGTTACTATTGTAAGTATATGTCGAGTTTTCGAGGTGGAAAGTGTTTTTAAAAAAGCGCAGAATCGCTGACCACATCATGGTCAACGTTACTGCAGCTATTTATCATTTACACTATAGTCACAAGCCTTAAGTAAGCTGACTGGTAAGGAGAGTAACCTAGGCATTTATCCTAAGATGTTTATGAAGTATAAGTCAAAGGAACTAGTAAACACATTCTATTTATAATAACACTGAACAATCAATTATAATTGAAATTAGATCGATAACAACCTAAGCAGCAAAGTTTTTACTTATAGTGTGTTTCGTTCAAAAATCGGCAACAAAGTGAGCTCCCGCTCGCTCCGTTCGCCCCTGCAAACATTAGTCCCGCCATTTTGGCGCCACAAATCACGTGGCTTCGTTTAATATTTTAAAAAGGACAAATGCTTGGATTAAAAATACAAAATTCATCTTACAACGATCACCTAACTTTTTAACAAGCAGTCAATATGCAAATGTCTCATATTTAGCTGGTATTTAGAATTAAATAAACTTACTTTACATAACCACCATCTTTGAGTCAAATCAAATAATGATTAATTAATAAGTGAACTATTCACACTTCTCAAACTTTGTTTGAATCAATAAATAATCGTAACGATTTATAATGATGATTTTTAAATTCAATTACTTCAATAAAACTTAAAAGTAATTTATAAAATAAAACCGTCGAAGAATCGCTGCGGTGACATAAATTACAAGTAGGTACTTTACGTATGAAAATAATTTATTAGAATGTAATTTTTAGAATCATACATCTACGAGTATAACTTCGATAATATTTCGATTTCATTAGATAGACCCCACAAAAAACACAGTTTTTTTTGTAGTATTATTTATTTCAAGTCTAATATCCTATATTGTGGCAAAAAATGTCATATGCAAATAGCAAATACAACTTGTTGTAACACATAGAATATGACAGTTCTACGTTATTTCTTCAACACGTTTTATCCGAATACATTCTCTTATTTGGTCTATCTCATAAACACGAAGGTTTGTTTATACACTCAATCCAATTTACCAACACATCCATCACGTGCTAACCAACATAATACAAACATAATATTTTATCTATCTCGTCGCAATAGCTATAGAAGGTATTGCGAAGGTATTCGGATAAACTTCTAGGAAAAACATATTATCACCTTGAGTTTATACTTTCAAGTTCGCGATAGACACCATGATGATACCAAGATGTGATTGTCTATGTTAACTTATGTTTATATCTATACTCGTTACCTTTCAACCGTTATTCCAATTATAAGTTGGGTTCAGATATTGAGCCTCACACAATGCTGTGCCAAAACTATTTTAGTCGTGAAAGTTACTGTTGTAAGTAAAAAAAACTAACTTCTTGGAATGACTACAAGTTTAATTTTAATTAAAATTCTACTAAAATAAATGTACATGTTGGTACTTACTTACTTACGCGTAATCCGTATATTTTCACATTAAAAAATAAACGCAATTTGCACATTATCTTTAAGTAAACAATCGGTTATATCTATTTCTTGACCCAGAAAATCTGAAATATATATTTCAACGCGCTCCTTAGTGATTTAAATTTTTTTATATTTTTTTAAAACGCTTATTAATCAAACACTTGTAAATTTCATGTTTGTACTTAACAATACCCCTATAAATACACGGGACTGACGGCTTAACGTGCCTTTCGAATCACAAAAGGGTTCAGTAGTAATGCCACTTAGCGGTCACCCATCTAACTCCTTTTTTTTCGTTGGGGGAAGAATTTGCACAAGATGAAATGGAATGGAACTCAGAATAAAAGACTTTCATGCAAAATATCTCGGTCCAAACCTATATGCTATTAAATTTATGGATACAGCTGAAGAATGTGATTAATTAGGTAAAATAATTAAAATTTAAAAATATTAATTATCAACATTAAAAGCAAAAAACAGTTTTGTAAATAGAGCATTAAATTATCCAAAAAATATTCTTGTCAGAATAGCTCTAGTCCAGTCCAGGGTAAATGTGATATCTAATAGATGTTGGCGTGGGAACATTTTGTAACAAAATCTTACAAGGCTCTTGTATTATTTAATCCGATTATATGAAACTAGGAGTATGTTGATACGTGAGAAATTGATTAAACCATGATATCAAGATTTGATAGGACTTTTGCTAATGTTCAGTTTCCAAAAAAAAAATGGAGCCCTTTAATCGAGACTTCAATGTATGTTGTTACATGACAAGTCTAGCATATGAGTATAATGTGTCATATAACAACAAACGTTGAGTTTAGATGATTTCTCAATTTGACGTTTGTATATGGGTCAACAATCAACACCAAAAAATTAAAAAAGATTTCAGTACTTGAAAATGTTACTTATGACGACTTGTACGTGTTGCGCTACAATCCTATAAAAACCTTCTGTAAAGAGTTACCTGATCAATGACCTCAGAGAGGTGGTCACTTTAAATATCGTCACCAAACAAAAATGTACCACTTTTGTCATCAACACGTGTTGCAAACATAATAAACACAATTATAACACAATACATATTAATAATAATTTTTTTTTTGCAGGCACAAGATCCATAGATACAATATAAAACAAATATACAATTCAAAATTAAAATCAATGTAAATAATAAAATAAAGAAAAAGTATTCCGTATATGTCCTAGATTTTTGCGTAAATAACGGAACGGGGCGTGCCCTCCGAAACATGGAAGCCCTCAGTGGTAATGCCACTAGCGGTCACCCATCCATCTCATGGCCTCGGCGGAGGTTACTTAACTTGGCTGATCTACTACCTACGATACGCTACGAGCGCTTCGAAACGCTTTTACTTTCATCTTCATTTTTTATTATAATTTATTCTTATAAATTCCTGCTTTTCCCAACGTCGCCTCGGTCCCGTCCCGCGCGGTGCCGGCAGCCTGACGGGAATACTTAACTACATCGTTGTTATCTAATATTCATATATTCAAGTATGCAAGTATTCTCTGTGTGGTTCACATTTTTGATGATCTCTCCGCTTTGTTAATTCAAATATGACAATCACTGGTGCATTCTTGGATAAGTTTTATGTAATATTACACATTTTAGAGAAACTATTTACTAAGGAGGATTTACTGAAAGCGTTTCTCACTTCTGATAAAAACCACCAATGACTGATCGTCGGAACAGTAAAACTACAAAATATACGTATTGGAGCTTGCTTACTATAACAGCCGCATCAGTCACTGCTGAACACAGCCTCCCTTATTAAGGGGGTATTTGCCATTATCCCTACGCTTGGCAGGCGTCTTGGGGATCGCAGTGTAAGTTGGTAGTTCTTTAGAAGGCGCTGCTGCCCACCTTCCGGTATTTTTCCCTTAGTCGCCTCTTACGACCATGGGATGATATGGGGAGGTGCGATTCTAACCCAGCTCCCCACAGGGTACGCGCCCACTTTGCTTAGTCGTTCATAACCGATCAACTAAGTTACACATAGCGGGGCATTCTGGTCGGAAAAAATTTTAAAAGGAAAGTACTTATATGAAAATCATTTTTAATAGTCTCTAAACGTATTCATTTTTGTGTACAAATAATTACGTCAATATACGTGAATAGCGTTGTTTCATTTGGAATACACGTGACATATTATACAGTAAAATATAAAAATTACGTGTCATGTTGTTTGTCCGCGATGGACTCCTAAACTACTGAACCCATTTTTTAAATTTATTTGCACACCGATTTGCAAATCGAAAGATAGGAAAGGTTGCATCGCAATTTATAGTCGTAATTACCCGTGCGAAGCCGGGGCGGGCCGCTAGTACTCATATATAAAGAAGTGAACATTTCCATTGCCATTCCTTGGATGGGTGACCAGTGGCATTCATCTCAATGAAAATAATTTTGTCCGTCTACAGATGCTTCCAGGACGACCGCGCAAATGAGAAACGGCGCCACATGTATGCAAAAGTAAAGAGGCCGTGTCGGTTTAACTCCTGGCACCGTAATGCCGCTGATATGCAGAGGGTAATATTTATGATTATGAAGTTGATCAGTAAAACATAGCTTAACACTAGACCCTCCAGTTCCAGATCATATACTTCTTTTTGCTTAAAACTCTAGATCTCGAAGGAGTGCGACGGGCTTCAAGTTCCGGCATGATGCAATAGAAATAAAATAAAATTATGTTTTCACGGCCAGCAATATACGAACAACAACTATTTCTAGGGCTCCTTTCACATCGTTCTTATAACGGTAGCATCGAAATATACACCTATCTGCTCCAATATTGTCTCTCCCGTATTGACTTCCTTCCTTCTCCCATCTCGTGTCGGTCTCGTCCCGGCTTCGTCTCGGGAATACGTAAGTTCGTCACTGTTAGCAAACATTCAGATATCCTCTGCGCGGAAGGTATCCGCGAGGACACGTCTGTTATGCTAATATAAGTTTTACAACCGCTGATGCATTTCCGAGTTTATACATCTTTGTATAATCAGTCTTTATAAATAAGTTCTGATAATGATAATGCCGTACCTACAGTTACCGGCTGCAGAATATAAGAACTATTCAATGGAAAACACATACCAAATGAGCAGCAAGTTACTATTGACATGAGTAGGATGCTGAATGCTAGGTGTACAACACGGCCCTTTATCGGATAAACATTCTAATTAACCAAAGGGTAGCTGATAGAACAAGTGCACTCAAGAAGGGTAGTCGTCAGGTAGGCCGGCCATAAGACTGAAACTAAAGCGGTTTCCAATATGTTCTCCTGTCATAACATAATATGTTATTAGAGAAAACTAATTTTACCTACCGACCCTACATTGTGGAGTCAGGACGTGGGAATGTGATGAATTCAGGTGGTAATGAGTTTGAATCCAGCTGAAGGTTGAGCTTTATGTGGCTTGTGCTTGCCCATACTGGCTAACTATAAAATGTGTTATCAAGCATAAAACTACCTTTTAATTGAGTTGGGTGCCATCCTTGAGAGGCAGTTTCCAGTCTAAGCCTAGCCAACTTCCATTTTCAAGCACTTCGGCACTGTAAATGCAAAAGTTCGTTTTTTAGGGTTGCGTAACCAAAGGGTAAAAACGGGACCCTATTACTGAGACTTCGCTGTCCGTCAGTCCGTCCGTCCGGCTGTCACCAGGCTGTATCTCAAGAACGGTGGTAGCTAGACAGTTGAAATTTTCGCAGATGATGTATTTCTTTTGCCGCTATAACAACAAATACAAAAAGTTGGCCAAGTGCGAGTTGGACTCGCGCACGTTGAAACAAAAAAGGTTAAAATATGAAGTCTAATGTTGTATAGCTAATGGTGCGGAAACCTGCGTGCGCGAGTCCGACTTGCACTTGGCCGATTTTTATTTGTCGCCTTACGGATTAGATTTTTATAACATTTCAATGGTAGATTTTTTTTTTTTTATAGCTCATAGCCTTCAACCAATATCCCTCCTGATGATAAATGATGATGTGGTCGAAAATTTTGTTCGAATATAATCTCCAATAGGAAAATTTGTTACCAACCTCAAATATATAAAATTTTTGACAAGTTATTTATATATAGCACATTTTAGTGTTCAAGCCGGTTCCATTTTCTACTTACAGTGTGACAGTGAATGGCAATCGGGATCGATTGCCATTCACTGTCAACGACTATATCATCAAGATAGGAAAATATTTTTCAGTTATTGAAGTGTAACTTTAAAACGGTTTAACCTATTTTTAATGTAAATTAAATGGGAACACAAGTCGAGCATTAGCTTTCAGATAAAAAAGAATGATCAAAATCAGTCAAAAGTTCTGAGGGACGAATTAGGAAACCACTTCTTTTTTTTGAAGTTGTTATAAGCTAAGCAGCGGAATATTCTTTCAAAGTTCAAGAATAGTAGCCTCCCTTTTACAAGCCAGTAACGTCTCAAAGAGAACTGACAGCACATTGCGATCAAAATCGAGCAGAATCAAGATCATTTTCGTCTAGTTCAAACTCCAAGATCGATCTTTTATATAAAATCTACTTCATTTTAGGCAGCCTTGATCGACATTCAATAGCTCCCACCACGTGCGGTAATGTGCGTTTTATGACCTCTGAATAAGGTTTATATTTGACTAACGGCCGTCGGAGCATGCATGGACCATTATTTACACTTCGGGGTTTTGCGGAAAGTGCACGTTTAGTATGGGGTGATCGGAAACTGTTAGCAGAACTATACATTTTTGGTTTTAGTCTATTTGAACACTTCTTGTATATAACAATAATATATTTATTTTAGTAAATAAGTAATTTCATTTTCCTTTTTCGATATTGATACATCACTTGCTACCGCTTATAAATTCTGTATTGTTCGGGCTGCGCCGTAACAATATGATGTATAAATGATAAAACTTGGTACTGATAAAACTGGTGTATAATTAAGAGACAAAAACTAGATAAAATACGGAATGAAAATGAATGATTGATTACGCGCGGCGCTCTTGATGGCCAATTGCGAACTGATTTGATAGAATGAATTGTGAAGTATTGGTAAATGAGGTCGATGTATAAAATGATGACTTTACAAAAAAGTATGTAGCTTGCTCATACATGTATAAAATATAATATTCATCTCACAGGCTTGGGAAGATTTTGTTTTTCATTCTAAATCTGCTTTTCTATTTGATAATTATATATTAAAAAAATAACAAAATCCAGCTTTTCTCGCGTGTGTCAGTTTCCTCTATTCATTATAAAGCAGTAGGTACATAGAATCCCGCGAACATGTCTCCTGGGGCATGGACACGTGCATCCGGCACGTCTCCAAGCTCTCAAATATTGAAACCTTCTTTGCGAACTGTCGCGTGTGATTTACACCCACACTGCACCTGGTGGAGATGGACTTTGTTACAATGCTGTTATAAGAAGTCAGCTGTTTATTACTTTTTTTTACTTCAATATATGATAATGTTGTTAGATAGGCAATTAAGATGCAATCATTTTTTATTCTTATAAATTACAAGCAAACCCTTGGTTTCAGCCAAACCTATTTACTTTTAATATCTCGAATCACGTACGTACTATTTAGGGCTTCGTAATATTAAAACATTATAATATCATCACAAGACATGGGTGTAAAAGCGAAAACGAACACAATGATCACCATACGTACAGCAACGCGCTGCTGACGTTGATATGGATTCTGCTAATTCAGAATATTCTTCTCATACGCATTGTGCAACCACCAACATGATAATAAGGATAAGTCTTACGCGGTTAGCAAATATTTTTTTATTTTTTTTTTTTATTCCTGATAGGTTAGCCTTTGACCACTATCTCACCTGATGGTAAGTGATGATGTGGTCGAAGATGTTGTTCAGGCTAGCCTAGAATTACTGGCTCTCAAGGACAGCTGTCGGAACACACCGTTAGGTGCTTGGCGACAGATTTTCAACTTGAGGGTGGTAGCTAGCCAGGCGGGCATTAGCAAAGTGCCCTACCACCATACAAAAAAAAATTACGTCGAACTGACGCAGTGCGCCAGTTCAACGTTTTAATCATTTTAAAGTTGATCAGTATTTGTCTTCTAAAACTAAGTAACTTCGTTCCCCGTGGGGTGCAGAACTAGAATTGCACTCCACTATACCCGTGAATGTCGTAAGAGGCAAAACAGGAAAAAACACCGGAAGGTGAAGAAACCGATTTCCACAGCACTGAAATGTTTAAAATATCTTGTAGAAGTCGGACCTATTAGGTCATCGTTTTGAATCAGAATGGTGCCGACTTCAACAAGTTATTTCATACTTTTATTAGAATCGATATTTCTGCGCGGTTGTTCAGCAATAATTCACGCAGCCAGCACCGGAAACGTAATGAGTAAGTCGTAACCATCAAGTCGTGACTAGAGCGGAGCGGAGCGATCGGCCGCTCCATTGACATTTATTATATAGAGAGGGAAACTGCCTCGTTGTCAAAAAGTAATTATGCCAATCAAGGTTATAATATTTTAAGCCCAATCCGTAGGTAAGGTGTTATAAGGCATTTACGCCTTCTATATAGCACGATGGTCATAAGGCTTGAGGTTACAAAGTTCAATGTATTATAGAATTTGCCTGCTGCTGCGTGACGTCACAAACGCCACGCAGCTAAACCGGAAGCATTTCCGTCGCGTTTCGTACATACATTTTAATCGTAACTTTGCACTTGTACTTGATGGTCGTGATAATAAATTTTCAAAACACCTCTGTCTAATAAGCTTTCCAATAGGCACTACCTGTATCAAGGTGTTATTTATTTCTCACATGTGCTTTATACATAACAGTTTAGTTATAACGAGCTGCTTACATATTGATACCAAGGAGATTGTAGTGTTTTCTTCATTATTCATCAATAACATACCAAAGAGATGATAAGAAATGATAACTAAACGAATTAAATTAACTATTTATTCGAATATTATGTGTAATATATTTGTTTTAAATCTTTTTGACAAAATAACATTATAATGTAATTTTATAAGAAAAGGGTTTACATTATATTCAGATGTACAGTCGCCTGCAATAAGAAGTATACACTTCATAATTTTCAAAATTATTGCAATGTCACTAAGTTTAATAATTATTGAAGTTAATATAGACATGAGTAAAAATATTCAAATTATTCTTTGATTTTAAGATACTTCTGTGTACATTAAGAGAAACAGAAGTTATTGGCACAATTTTGAAATGACGAAGTGTTTACTTCTTATTGCGGGCGACTGTACCCTACAACAATATTTTTTTAGATATTTTAATTATTTTTAATATGATTGTGACGGGACACGCACGAGGCCCTACTTCATGTTGAACGGTACCCTCTGGCTCTAGGTAAGATGTATTTCGTCAGAAATGACTAACTGCACTTCATAAATCAACCTGAGACAAAAATACAGTTGTTAAATCACACGTGCCTGTAATTTATAATTATATAAATTATAATTATATTTACTGGCTCTCGTGGCCTGCTACCGGAACACACTGTTAGGTGATTGGCGGCAAATTTTATACTTGAGGGGGTAAATAGCCAGGCGAGCATTTGCAAAAGGTCCTTCCACCATGTGCCGAAGCTCAAGCCGGCGGCGGCGGTGGGAATCAAACCATGGCCATATGGGACGACAGTCCGCAGCTATTACCGCTCGACTGTCTCTGCTTCGAAAATATATCAAGCAAAATGCGTGTATATCCAATTTCTAGTTATACAATAACGATAACGATAACTTTTGAAGAGCTTGTAGCGAAGTTTGCTTAGCCGTTCTGAACCGGTCAGCAAAGTTAAGCAACGTCCGCCTCGGTCATGACATGGATGGGTGACCGCTGGTGACATTACTACTGAGCGCTTCCGTGCTTCGGAGGGCACTTTAAGCCGTCGGTTGTTGTCTTAGGTTGGCTGTCGTTATAGCATGGTGGTAGGGCATTTTGCGGATGCCCGCCTGGCTAGCTACCACCCTCAAGTAGAAAATCTGTCACCAGGCACCTAACGGTGTGTTCCGGCAGCTGTCCTTGAGAGCCAGTATTTCTAGGTTAGCCTGAACAACTTCTTCGACCACATTATCTCTTATACAGTATTATATCAATCGCCTTATATGTAATTTTCTCTGTAGTAGGTATGAAACTCTTTTAAAGTAACGTTAAAAACTTTGAAGTGCCTCAGCGTGGCCTGTTCTCTTCTAATTTATAATTCAGAGCGAGCACCGCGGGCTACGCACACACCGGTGCCAGAACACACCGTTAGGTGCTTGGCGACAGATTTTCTACTTGAGGGTGGTAGCTAGTCAGGCGGGCATTCGCAAAATGCCCTACCACTCTGCTATAACGACTGCCATCCTAAGACAACAAAAGGGACCGACGGCTTAACGTGCACTCCCAAGCACGTCAGTGTTCATTAGTAATGTCACCAGCGGTCACCCATTCAAGTCATGACCGCGGCGGACGTTGCTTAACTTTGCTGATCGGTTCAGAACGGCTAAGCAAACTTCGCTACGAGCGCTTCAAATACCAAATAATGTGGCAAACAAACATTAAATAATCCGAAGTAAAATGTTCAATCGCATCTGTGAGGAGTGACGTTTTAATACAAGAAAATCTACTACTGACTGCATCTGGTCAAAGTAAAACCATACTCAAATTAATTAAATATACGAGTATTATAAGAATTTTCAGGACAGTTTTTCAAGAACCTTCCTAATGTATCTATGTCTACATTAGGAAGGCGTATTTAAAATGTTTATGACTATCTTGCCATATGAATAATTGTAGAATCGTACCATCTTTCTATTTTGATGTAAATTCTGGCATATTTGTTTCTTACCATAAAACTAGAAATACAAAATGTTGTCAACAAGCCACTTCATAAGTTTTTTCTGATAAATTGTTTGCCCGTTAAGGTATACTTTACTTGGTATGTTCATCCGCTTCACTCCCCGCCCGCCCAATCTGAGTCCAACGTCACAGCCCACACGGGCGGCTGCGTTCATATACGTTTTTATTGCGTCGTCCTTTTCAACCAACAGCATCTGCTTCCATCAATATTGTGACACTTTAGCAATCTATCACTATAAGATAAAGATAAAGATAAAGATTCTTTATTTGCGTAAAACATGGTATACAGTTGTTATCATAAAAAATTTAAAGTGCTCATGTTTTGCTAGTATTGTCGTAGCATGCAAATATGTACTATTTACACGACTGCCTGAAAAAAGGAGAGTAATGTTTTTAGGGTTCATGTATGTATGTATGTTTGTGAATTTCTTTATTCCACCATAACTTCGTAACGGCTGAACCGATTTTGATGTTTGTCATATCATTGGAAGCGTTGAGTTATTCCGGGTAACAAAGGCTAGTGAATGTTTAAAAAAATTTAAAGAGGGGGCCATAGTTCATGAAATTAAAATAAAATTAAAAAAAAAATCGTGAAAATTTTACAAATTTTACTATCACCGTCTAAAGCTTGCTTAGTACATTACAAAAATATATAACAGTAGTATTCATTATACATTGGTTAACTAATATCAAAAGTAATAAATATTGTCTTATCCGTTTCTACACTTGCTTCTTGTAGACACAAGTAATACAAATAAATAAATCACCGGCATGCGGCAGGACAGAGACCATGCGTTTTTTGACCGGAGAACGTCTTCAGAGAGAAAGGCATTTCATACACCACTACAAGAAATGATTATTCTGGCGGTGTTAACATTTTACTGTATAGTGACTTGATGCAGCTTCCACTAGTAGCTAAATCTGTCAGCGGAGCATACTGAATCAGAATCAGAATCATTTATTGCATACCACTGCTTTAAACAACCGCCACATTTAAGTGCTGAAATGGATTTATGGACGTTATATAGCTTCTGCAAACTGCCACAGAATGTGAGGCAAGCAGACGACACCACACTTGTCGATATTTTGAATAGTTTACGGGTAAAAATCCTGAATCATCGTAGAGTACCACTTACTGGACCAGATGGCGAGTATGTGCGAAAATTTCCCACGACAAGACAGGTGGATGAATCGAACCACCAAATCAAAATCAAACGATGACTATCGAACTCGCCAAAATTTGCCGGTTGTTTGACGTGGTAGCATCAGATACATCCGTAGAGGCCAAAACCAAATGACAGCGGCCAAAACCCGAATTTATACTTTCTGATCCCAATAAAAGACGTATTAAGACACTAAAACTACACAATAAAAGACGTAATAGGAGGTATTGTTCCATTCTTAAAAGTTACCATTGGTACTAGGGTAATGTTGCGGAAAAATATTAAATTTGGACACGGCTTGGTAAATAGCGCTATGGAAGTCATCCGATAATTCGTATGGCCAGCGCTACGTCGTAACCGGGAGAGTTACCGCAAGCCGTTTTCGTTGAGTTCTATGACAAAACAATGCGTGGCAACACAGTCAGTTTGGGTGTCAAAATTGAGCCTAGCGCTGTCGAATTTGACGCGTTACGGGGTCAAGGTAAAATCGAGCGGCACATGCTACCACTGAAATTATGTTAGGCTGTGACAGTGCACAACCTGCAAGGAACGACACTGGACAGAGCCGTCGTGGATCTAGGCGCTATCATTTTTGCCAAGGGGCAAAGTTTATGTAATTTAACCTGGGACAGACTGTCCAATTAGGTAGGCCCAACTTCGAAAAAAAAAACGCCCGAAGAACCCAACTCGGATGGGCAGCGTTCGGGAAGTTACGCGACATTTTCTCGTCAAAGATGCTGCAGTGCCTGAAGGCCAAAGTCGTCAACCAGTGTGTATTCCCAGTGATGACATATGGCACCGAGACGTGGTCCTTAACAGTGGCCCTTGTGGACAAGCTCAGAGTCACTGAATGAACCATGGAGAGAGCTATGCTCGGAGTTACTTTGCGCGATAAAATCCGGAACGTGGATATTCGCCAAACAACCAAAGTCACCGACATAGCTTTCAGAATTTGCAAGTTGAAGTGGCAATGGACAGGCCACATTGCTCGACGAACTGATAAGTGATGGGAAAGAAAGGTTCTCAAGTGGGTACCATGGTACACCGGAAGATGTAGAGTTGGTAGGCCCCCCACTAGATGGATTGACGATATCATAAAAGTCGCGGGTAGCTAATGGTCACAAGTGGCTAATAGCCATTCTTTGTGGCGTTCTATGGGGGAGGCATTTGTTCAACAGTGGACGTCTTCCGGCTGATGATGACGATGATGAAAGTTTATGTCGCTCTTAGTCGCGTCAGACAGCTAGAAGAATTGGTGTTTTAGATCCACGAAAGCTTATCAACGAGCCCCATGACAAAAAGTCTCTGCAAGAACTGAAAGACCTCAAAGTTATCATTAATAATTAATTAATCATAAAAAAATATATTTCACGTTATCTTTTGCGTGATATTAATTTCCAAAAAAATATAAGTTATGTTTTGTGGCACATTGTGTGTTTGTAAAAATATTGTTTTATCACTAAAAGGTACGAAATAAAAAGAAATAATTTAAAAATTAAAAAACACGCCTGCCGTACCAAAAAGTGAACGAAAAAATTACAAACAAGTTACATGATTTTAATGTTGAATGGCTACAATGTAGGTACTAAATAGATTATATTTACTGTGCAATTAAAACACCATTGAACCCAGAAATGGAGAATAGATAACCAATCTTTTCATTGCAGTCGGGGGACAGTTCCTTGGAATAGTTCTTTACATGTCCCCCGACTTCGATGAAAATATTGGTTATATATTCTCCATTTCTGGGTTCAATGGTGTTTTAATTGCACAGTAAATATAATCTATTTAGTACCTACATTGTAGCCATTCAACATTAAAATCATGTAACTTGTTTGTAATTTTTTCGTTCACTTTTTGGTACGGCAGGCGTGTTTTTTAATTTTAAAATTATTTATTTTTATTAAACTAAGTATATTATTAAATTATTTCAGGAAGTCTCTTACATTGTAAATTTTTGTATCCTGCAACCATGCATAAGTTTTCTTTTTAAATTGTGTTATATTAAGATCTTTAAATTCATTTGGTAATTTATTGAATATTTTAACACACATAGCTAAGCAGTTTTTAGAATATTTAGCTGATTTTGGTACTACATTATAAACTAGTCTGTACGGGTTGCGTTGTACTCTATTATTTACATCAAATGCATATAAAAATAAATACTTATGCTGCATTACAAATATACAAGTTTCATATATATAAAGGGCAGGTAGCGGTAACAAGCCAAGAATCCCAAACAGTGTTTTACAAGATTCGTCTGGTGGAATTCCACATATTGCTCTAACGCACTTTTTCTGTGCAATGAATGCTCTATTAGTGTCGGTACTATTTCCCCACATTACGACTCCATATCGCAGTATCGATTCTACGTAGGCACGGTAAGATGTAATGGCTGTCTTTCTATTTGTTACGTTTTTTATTCGACTGAGCGCATATACAAATCTATTGACCTTGTTACTCAGATTTTCTAGGTGCCCTTTCCAATTTAAATCTTGATCAATTGTTACACCTAGAAATTTTGTATGGGTTACTTCATTTATATTTTTTATATTCAACTTAAAATTGTATTGTGTATGTTTGGATTTATGAAATTGGATATAATTTGATTTATTTAAATTAATTTTTAGGTTATTAGATTCTAGCCATGAAATCATTTTGTCAATAGTGTTATTAATGTCATTTTCATGATTATAAATTGCATCATTAGATTTTTTTGTAGTCACAATAATTGATATATCATCTGCAAATAAAATACTTTTATGTGAAGTAATGTCAGCAATGTCATTAACATATAATAGAAATAAAATTGGGCCTAATATACTGCCTTGTGGGACGCCACATACATTTTTTTAAAGTCATCTATTCTATTGATAATTACTTGCTGCCATCGATCCGTCAAGTAAGATTCAATCCATTTTTTCGCTACTCCTCTGATTCCGTTTGTTTCTAGTTTATCTAACAATATTTTATGTGACACATAATCAAATGCCTTCGATAAATCAAAAAACAGGCCAGTCGTTAAATTTTTGTTGTTTAAATTTGTCATTATAGTGTTTATTAAGTTATATATGGCTAAGGAGGTAGACTTTTTCTTTTGGAAACCGAACTGGGTTTTTATAATTATTTTGAACTTGTTACAGAAGTCCAACAGTTTCTTATACATGCATTTTTCCAAAATTTTTGATACTATAGGTATAAGTGTTATTGGACGATAATTATTAATATCATCTTTTCTTCCTTTTCTTTTATACACCGTGTGATGGCAATAAGGTTCACTTTAGTTGGGAAGGCTTGTTTGTAATGAAACGAACGTGTATCGGTAGTAACCGTATAATTGCAACTAACTTAACTTCAATAACAGAATAGTGGACTGTATGGTATGACGTAGGTACCTGCTTAGACATATTTCTACTCGGGTTGGTATATGAAGTCGAACGGTAGCTAAATACAAAACTATTTATTTATACTAACATGAACAACATAAAGATAAAAGGTATAGGTAAATATGGCTGGATATGCCAGATGACAAAAAGCTTTGAATATACCGAACATACCGCCCTCCAAAAAACGATAGTTTTTTCTCACATGTAAAGCTAAGATTAAATATAGCCAACAAATGTCCTTAGTATCGTATCATTCATTAAGATACCTACTTACTTATTCTAAATTAACTATCAAAAACTAAATCTTCAGCAACATAATCTAATTTCAAGTAACTTCAACCAATTTCGTGGTTAGTTTTAAAATGTTAACTCAAACTAAATGAACATGCATACTTAACTCATAAACAAGTCTCTTATCTAAGCAGTTCCGAGAATCGCTGCATGGATTGACTGAACTTGTTTGCACAGCACAACAGGGCCGTATTAAGGAAATAGGTGATTACATTTATTCAATTTTATTTATACGTATTTAGTGAAATAAGTTATGTGAATTTTGATGAAGCGATTAGATTTACTCATTAAATATAGAAAGTTATACCACAAAATAGTAACTTATTTATTGCTTATATAAACCTTTTATATGGGAACATACATTATTTATGTATTAATTCTAGTCATCGTTTATAGGAAGTTGGCACAATTTGGACACCACGCGTTGGGTTATTTTTCCGCGGAACTTTAAGCTGTACACCCTGCAGATACCATCATTGCCAACATGTTTTTGAACAATACGACCCATCGACCATTTGCCTGGTGGCAGATTTTCTTCTTTTACCAGAACAATTTCGCCGATCTCAAACTCAGGCTTGCGTCGTTGCCATTTTGGCCTCTGCTGTAATCTGCTCAAATATTCATTGTGCCATCGATGCCAAAAATGCTGCACCAGTTTTTGACAGTGCTGCCATCTAGATAGCCGGTTTAGCGCTATATCGCGCAAGTCTGGTTCCGGTACATTAATCGGAGCTTCGCCAATCAGGAAATGTCCAGGAGTTAACACTTCTACAACTTCAGGGTCGTTATTTTCTATGGGGCATAACGGCCTTGAGTTTAAACACGCTTCTATTTGGCACAAAATGGTTGAAAACTCTTCAAAGGTCAAATTGGTGTTTAAAATCTTTTTCAGATGCCCTTTGACTGAAGCTACGCCACTTTCCCACAAACCACCAAAATTTGGGCTGTAGGCTGGGATCAAATGCCATTGGGTTCCATCTTCGGCCAATAAGTGTTGTAAATGTCCAGGTATGTCTAAGTTGGCTTCCTTCCAAAGTTGAGCCAATTCTTTGTTGCCAGCAACGAAATTAGTTCCATGGTCACTCCACATATGGTTACATCTGCCTCTGCGGGCAACAAATCTTTTGAATGCATTCCTAAAAGCTTCAGATGTGAGGTCACTCACGAGCTCCAGGTGTGTGCACTTGGTCGCCATGCACACGAATATAGCTATGTATGCCTTTTGACATTTAGCTCCACGATATCTGGAAATCAATACTTGGAACGGACCACAAAAATCTACCCCACAATTTAGGAATGGACGTGCAGGTGTTACTCTGACTTCAGGTAAGTCACCCATCATTTGTTGTCTGTTTTTAGCTCTGTGTTTAGCACATATAAGACATTTGTGTAAACGTGCCTTAACGGCACTCTTCATTTTCAGAATCCAATAACGAGATCGCAGGCTAGTCATCGTAAGCTGTAATCCTCCGTGTAAAGTTTTTTTGTGCGCATCATCGATTAGTAGGGGTAAAAGATCATTGTTATGTCCTATTATGATCGGATACTTTTCATTTTCAGGTATTTTTGCATTTCTAAGACGGCCACCCACTTTCAGAATATTTTTAGAACAAAGTATGGGATTGAGCGTCTTTAATTTACTATTTTTACTTATTGGTTTCTTTTCTTGTAACTTTACAATTTCTTCTCTAAATTCTTCCGTTTGTATCTTTCTTATTACAATGGCTAAAGCTTCTTCTAATTCTATTGTATTTATTTCTTTGGCTTCTTCTTTACTTAATGTTTTGTACTTTAAAAATCTTCTTGCATAAGCTATGACCCTTTGTAACTCTATTAACGAATCAAATTCCTTAAGACTGATTTTTTGGTCTTCTTCTGTTGTATTGAAAACTGTATGAAAGCATTTTCGTTTCTCTAAATCTGTTTCTTCTATATCAATATTTTCTAAAGTAATTTCTCTTTTTTGCAGCCAATCAGGACCACTCCACCATAGCTCATTAAGAAGTAGTGCAGAAGACGCTATGCCTTTTGTTGCTACGTCAGCTGGGTTAGATGCCGAACAAACGTGTGCCCACCTGCTGTTCCCAGTGTTTTCCAAGATCTCCACAACTCGATTACTCACAAAAACATTCCACCTTCCAGGGTCTCCTTTTAGCCATGACAATACTACTGTAGAGTCAGTCCATGTGAAAATATGATCATTCGATAATCTTGTTGCTTCTCTTATTTGTTTCAGCAACCGGGATAAAAGTACGGCGCCACACAGTTCTAGCCGAGGCAGCGATATAGTTTTGACAGGTGCGACTCTTGTTTTTGCAGCAATGATACCCGTTTTAATATTACCATCTTCAGTTTCAACTCTCATAAACGCCACCGCAGAATAAGCCTTCATTGAAGCGTCAGAGTAGCCATGGATTGTAGTTTTTTTTATTCCATCTTGCGTTGTCCATAGCCATCTATGTATAGTAATCTCATTTAATCTTCTAAACCCTTCGCGTAACTCTAACCATTCCTCTTTTATATCCCTATCTACTTCCTCGTCCCATCCGATTCCCTTTAACCACAACTTTTGTATAATGATTTTTGCAGGTACGAGTGCAGGCGCCAGCCAACCCAGGGGATCGTATAACTGCTGAATTTCCGATAGTATTACTCGTTTTGTAATTGATTTAGGTAAGGGTGGGAGATCAATATGATATTGAAAGGTATCTTTGCCCATATCCCATGAGATACCAAGTGTTTTTATTGCCCGTTGACCTTTTGACCAAGGTCAACATGTGCACTTCTCTCATTATGTTGAAACTGTTGAAGAAATTTAACACTATTTGACGCCCACTTTTGTAGTACAAATCCCCCATTTTGAAGTAATTTTTTGACTACATGTGCTGCTTCGATCGCTAAATCTACGTTATCGCAACCGGACATCAAGTCGTCCATGAAAAAATCTTCCTTTATTATTCTAGCAGCGACTGGTTCATTTATAGCTTCATCATCAGCTAACTGGTGCAGTGTTCTGACTGCGAGGTATGGCGCAGACGCAGTTCCAAAAGTCACTCAGAGAAGGCGATAATCGCGAACGTCTTGATTTATGTCATCACGCCACAATATGCGTTGGTAATCTGCGTCTTCTTTAGTCACCAGAATTTGCCTGTACATTTTTTGGATATCAGCGACAAAACAAATCCTTTTCATTCTCCATCTCATAATCAAATTTCTTAAATCTTCTTGAATTTGTGCTCCAACCAGTAACTCTTCGTTCAATGAAATATTATTTGAGTTTTTGCACGACGCATCAAAAACTATTCTAGTTTGTGTTGTTTCTTTATCCTTTCTTATAACTGCATGATGTGGTAAGTAAACAGCGGGCTTATTCTGTTCTTCTTGAGGAACTTTTTCCATATGATTCATGTCCATATATTCTTTGAGTACCTTTGAATATTCCACTTTCAACTGAGTATCTCTTTGGAACCTTCTCTCAAGTTGATTTAATCTTTTCAGTGCTATATCCCTTGTTTCTCCATCAACTGAAATTGGTGTTGGCGTTTTGAAGGGTAGCTTTACAATATACCTCCCCTCTTCGGATCTGGTATGTGTTTCTTTAAAAATCTTCTCACAAAGTTTTTCATCCTCTGTGTGCGCTCGTTTCTCTGAAGATTCTAGCTCCCACATACCCTTCAGCATGTCATCCAAATCAGCATGAATATGGAGTGATATGAGCTCTTCTGGGCTCTGTTCTGATAATTCTCCTAATAGGATCCATCCCAACCTCGTTTGCTGGGCGCACGGCGTGTTAGGAGGGCCTTGAATTACTCCACTCTTCAAAATTCTACTATATATCTTGGCACTTAGCAACATATCCACTCTTCCTGGTTGATTGAAGCTTGGGTCAGCCAGTTGAAGTCCTTCAATATGCTGCCAAGTTGTTGAGTTTATTGTTTTTTTTGGAAAAATGCTTGTGAGTTTGCCTGTAATAACATAAGCCACCACTTTGAGACTGAATTCCCTTTCATACCTTGATAATATCTCAAAGGATATCATGTGACTCACAGAAGCCTTTGATTCACCACTACCAAATACATAACCTTTGACAAGTGTTTTATTAGATCTTAATAATTGAGCTGCTCGTTCGCTTAACAATGTCACTTGGGCACCTGAATCAACAATACATCTCAACATAGTTACATTTCCGAGTCCGTCCCTGACTGGAACTAATGCCGTAGCCAGTAGGCCGGGTGAGTCAGTCATAGTACAAAATGATGATATTGCGTTATGTATATGTAAGCCATCACATTGTTGTACTACGTCATCTGCTTTCTTTTTCTCTTCTACACTAGTGAGTAAGGAAAGTTCTGATATTTTTTGTGGGTTCTGTGTGGTTTCAGAAGTTTCCTGCTTTGAATGCACATGCAAAAGAGAATGATGTCTTCTGCCACAAATTTTGCAACATGATTTTTGTCGGCAGAATTGTACAAGGTGTCCAGGCAATAAACAATTAAAACATAGTTTTTTACTCTTAACATATTCGCTTCGTTCCGGTTGTGTCAACTTGCAAAATTGTTTACAATTAAATACTAAATGATTTGCTTTACAAAATAAACATAACTTATCTGATTTATCGCTTTGAGATGGGGAGGGGGGTGTAACATGGAAGACTCGTTCTCGGAGATTCTTTTGAGGGGCAGATGATGTCAGCTCCAGTGTGTGGATGCGCCGCTCCAAGAAGTTCATCAGCTCCTGCAGTTTTGGTAACTCTGTGCCAAATTTATCACTGATATAGTCTTCCCACTCCTTGTGAGTCTCCTGGTCAAACCGTTGAACCGCGATGTATATTACAATTGGGTCCCATGTATCTGTAGATACATCCAAGTTCTGCAGTGATGTAAGGCATTCTCGTGTAGTATCTATGAACTGTTTCAATTGACTTGCCGACTGATTACTCATCTTCTTCTGTTGGAACAATCTTTTGAGGATTGCATTAACTACTAAGCGTCTGTGGCTGTATCTTTGTTTTAGACACTCCCAGGCAGGTTTGTAGTTACATTCCGTTACCTGATAAAATTTCAGCGCCGCTGCGGCTTCACCTGAGAGACACGATTTAAGATAATGCAAGCGCTGCACGTCGCTTAAAGATTTGTTATTTGCTATTAATGATAAAAAAGTGTCCTCAAACTGCTGCCAATCCTCGTATGCCCCTGAATATTTAGGTAAGTCGATGCGGGGTAAACTGACCTCAACTTTTGAACTGAGTTGTGTAGATTGTGAATGAGTACTGGTAGTAGAGGCTGTGCTTGAAAATGAATCCATTATTTCCTGCATGTCTGTTTTGACGGTGAGATACAGATCTTCTACGGTTTCGTAATAACTGAAACATTCTGTGCGTTGTTCCTTTTTCGTAACTTGAACCATGTCACTGTGGTATTTTCTAAATTCACTCCAATATTCCTCTATAGATTGCATTCGTACTTTCGTATATGCTAAAGTCTTCCTTGATTTTGGGCATTTTTTGAAGTTCTCGTATGCCTTTTTTATTAAATTGTGCGTGTCATCCATTAGCGACTTTATATCCTCGAAGGTAGACATGTTTGTTCACAATTTCACACAACAGTTCTTGCACTAATAAATGTTCCGATATAACACGATGAATAATTGTTACTTCACTGCGTATTCACAATCAGATCTTGTAATTATTTCTCAAAATGATTCGCTAAAACTCGGAACGAACGTTAGCGGCGATCGCATCGAAGCTATTCTTCCCAACCAGCTGATCCGGCTCTAAAATGACCATTTATGTGATGGCAATAAGGTTCACTTTAGTTGGGAAGGCTTGTTTGTAATGAAACGAACGTGTGTCGGTAGTAACCGTATAATTGCAACTAACTTAACTTCAATAACAGAATAGTGGACTGTATGGTATGACGTAGGTACCTGCTTAGACATATTTCTACTCGGGTTGGTATATGAAGTCGAACGGTAGCTAAATACAAAACTATTTATTTATACTAACATGAACAACATAAAGATAAAAGGTATAGGTAAATATGGCTGGATATGCCAGATGACAAAAAGCTTTGAATATACCGAACACACCGGTCGAACAATTGATATTTTTAACGCTTTAGGAAAACTGCCTGTAGAAAACGATAAGTTGATTAGGTGTGTTAGTATTGGAGTTAATTCGTTAACGCAGGCCTTAATTATGCCTGTGCTAATGCCATCGTAACCCTCCGAGCTGGTATTATTTAGGCCAGTAATTTCATTTTTAACCTAATTTTCCGACATAGGTTTAATAAACATTGTATTTGCAATAAAGTTACGATTGACATATCTGGAACTAACGGTTACTTTATTTGGTATTTGAGTATTTGCAGTATCTATGAAATGGTTGTTGAAGGCATTCGATATCTCAATAGGATCTGACAATTCATTTTTATTATATTTTATTGATCTTATATTGTCTTCATGCTTTATATTACTTATTTGGTTATTTATCACTGTCCATGTAGCTCTACATTTATTTTTACTCTTATTTATAAATTTTGTATTACAGTATTTTTTCGAGTTGTGGATAAATTTTTTTAGAATTTTAGAATAGTATCAGTATTTTGTTTTGCAAACTAAAGTTTTATGTTTGTAATATTTGTGTCTGAGTGTTCTTTTTTCCTTACAGCTGATGCTGAGCCCTTTGCTTATCCATCTCTGCTTATTTTGATTACTAGTGTTTATTTTAACTCTTATTTTTGGAAAACATAGATTGTAATATAGGCATAATGATTCATGAACAAACTTTTATGTTTCATAAACCTCTAAAATATGTTAGATACATTGTTTACTGCGACAAAGTTGTTTAGCAAAACACTGTAGTATGGCTTGTTATACATGTTTTACGGCTTCAAAGTCCTTGCTTATGATAAATTGATATTGTTGTGTTTATCGAGCGCGTTTCAATATGAACAGGTTGTGAATCCTGAATTTTGACTATTATCAAGTGACAGTATTTTTCTACTTGTACTATTTGTATACATTAAGAATATCAAGTTATGTTTTCGACGAAGAAGACGCCATAGGACGGTTCGTTAGGAAGGCGATGGTTGCGACACCAAAAGCCATCCATGATTACAACCTCAAAATGGCGATCAAAGATCGAAATAGCGCGGTAATGGAGGCCCTGTTAATATGTGACGTGGGAGAATAACAAAATATGTAAATTTCTGTAGGTATATTATTTTATTGTAGTCCCAAATTATTTTTGTAATTGTAATCGTTGGCACGGTTATCCGGAGTGGTCATGCTCACAGAAAGGTGTTGTCTAGCGGCGGTGTTGTGTGTCGGGTCGCCATCTTCCCTCAAAAATGGTTGAGGAAGGCGATGGCTGGCACATGCGTCAACTCGTTAAACGGGTGCTGCTAGAGGATACTGGTCTGCTCTGGATGCTAGTGTTAATGACATTAACGGAACAAAAAAAAAAAAAAAAACTTTTAACACTGTTCCCCCTTAGAATGTTGCATGTTTCCTATTTCATATTTCTTGTTTACTAATAAATTATGTCATAGTTAAAAAAAGTCACGGACCCTGGAGTCTGTGGAGTGTAGATTTAAAATTAAAAAAAAGAACAAAAAAGTTATATTTTCAAACATTCCGAAAACTTTACTGAATGTTGACAAGAAAGCCTTTTGACTTAGTTTCTAAAAGCCTTTTTAAACCGACTTTAAACAAGGAGGAGGTTTTTTTTAATGCCTTATAGATAAGCCTTTGACCACTATCTCACCTGATGGTAAGTGATGATGTGGTCGAAGATGTTGTTCAGGCTAGACTAGAATGACTGGCTCTCAAGGACAGCTGCCGGAACACACCTTTAGGTGCTTGGCGGCAGATTTTCTACTTGAGGGTGGTAGCTAGCCAGGCGGGCAGTCGCAAAATGCCCTACCACCATGCTATATCGACTGCCATCCTAAGACACGGACACGGACGTTGCTTAACTTTGCTGATCGATTCAGAACGGCTAAGCAAACTTCGCTACAAGTGCTTCAAAGAAGAGGTTCTCAATTCGTCTGTTTTTTTACACATTTCACAGAATTTTTGACTGGGAGAACCGATTGTTTTTTTTTGGATTGGATGGATTGGTTCAAAAAAAGGAACCGATTTCAATACACTCAAAAGTGTGAAATAACTTGTCGAAGTCGGTACCATGCGCACAATAATGTGATAAAAGGTAATTCATAGATTCAGGCGTTACTTTGCGGAAATCGATATTTAATAATAACAAATCTTTTTAAAATATTTTAAGAAAACATTAAATTCAAATAGTAAAACACTTAAGAAAGATAAAAATATATCTAGTGACAATTCCGCCTAATTTTCCTGTTAAGACCACGTGACGGCACAAACCCGAAGAATTTTTGACGCGTTTTGCTTCTACACGAAGCATCCTCGAGAGTTCTTACACTAAACGTGTTTCCAGGTCTATGCAGCTCACCGTTATTTGCTTCCGCATGTTCTGGCATCTTTCAAACTTACCGCTGGTAGTATTGTGTACCAGGCATCTAGAAATTCAAGGGCAAAACCGTTTCTGGTGATTGGGCCTGAAACACCAATTGTTGATCAGAAATTTTGTCTTTCTAGTTTGTCATACTGAGGAAAATATTTTGTATATTGTTTTGGTTAGTGTAACAACAGCAAAAATCCCGTAAAATAAAATAAAAACTTTTTCGATATGCTGTAGCGCAACGTTATGAAGCTCAAAGCATCTGTTGTTAACTTTCGGTCAGTTTAATTAAACGGTTTCATTACGATCCCCCACAGAGAGGCCACGACAAGGACCCGACCGTTATCATTCATAATTGTCTTTTGTTGTTACGGCTTCCATTTGAGAACCGATGAAAAACTCTGTACCTTTATATTTGTTGTTTGCTAATTTATCAAATTAGGTTATAAACATTTTGTTGATTCTGAAATTTGTCAAATCAAGATTGTATCTAGTATTGTACCTATCTGAATATAATTAGCAAAACTAACATAACAAAATATGTTACTTTTACTTATAGTCTATTTTTATTTAATTTTGGTGTTCAATTTGATGTCCATACGACTTCACACACTACTTCACATAGACTCTATGTGAAGTAGTGTGTGAAGTAGATACTTTTCACCCGTCCTCCGGGACGAAGTCGTGTCAGGATGCAGTCGGACTTAGAGAGGTAAAGTATTAAAATAAATATCGACGCTTGAAAGGCAAAAGGTAACAAGCGCCGAAAAACCTACTTTACAAGGGAGCCGTTTAAATATTTTTAAGCACTGTTGTATAATCAGATTTCCTAAGTTTGTATTCTTAGGAAATCGGATCAAACTCGAGACACAAAAAAATATTTATAGCATACTTTTTAAATTGTAAGAATAAATTATACTTTCAAGCTCCAAAAACCAAACACTTAATAATTTAAAACATATAATCTAGGGTAATAATTTAGGGTGTTAAAGTCCACATTTTCAGTTACTACGGTAACTGCAAAAAAGTACCTATTCTAATAAAAAGTACAATACAGCCAACTCATTATTAATAAGAAGTATACCTTATCTTATTCCCAGAATATATCCACGTGGTAAAGTTGATTAATTAAATTCGCCGTAATTCTAAAGTAAAAAAGTTGAACAAAGTTTGTTGATAAACCAGATTTCTCGTAAAACGGTAAATTGGTATTCAGCCCCAGCCGCGTTGTACGGGTTTCAGTACAAGTCATAATTCTAAGATTTCAACCGTAAGGGTGATTGTTAAATATTCAATATAATATATAAAAACCTTTCTGTCACATAACGGCTGAAAGTGATTTAACAAATAATAATAATAAGGCAGACGTACTGCAAGCAATCTTTACGGCTCGATTCAAGCCAATAGAGATGGTGTGATGTAGGTAATGGCTAGTCGAGCATCGAGCGCTGTAAGAATGGGTACAATGGATAAAAAAAGAGAATTACTATACAGACACATTTGATTAAAACTTGTACACAATTGTTGAACCAATTTCACTTTCGTTATATAGCTAATAAGAGTTTATGGCCGAAATATTCAAATAAATAAGTTCTTTTATTTCTTCTTCGTTGTAAAATCTTTATTTTTGAATAAATAAGCTTGTTTTTATAACAAAAACATATTTGTTTCGATATCATCTATAACCAGCAATACCATCATAAACACGTGCGTTTGTTAACGGAGTGAGTTTAATTCAGACCAGGTATGAATCAGTAGATTGTTTCGGATTGGAAATATTATTAAACATATTGACGCTTAATTTCAACGCTTAAATAAAGTGTAATCATTCAATAAATTAAAACTTGTTTACTCTTCAACTACACCGCAACTACAGAATTGTATACATATTACTCATCCTTCTCTCTTCATCCTCTCAATTTACTAAATACATTTTGCAAGGGGATGCTTTTATAAACAAAATCTAATGCTATGCGACCACTAGATACCTAAACAAAACGACTACGACATGTGTTCTAATCTTTAAATATAAATGTATCTTTCTTAAAATTCTTAAAGAGTAAATTTCTTAAAGATTCTAGAATAAAATATTTAATTGATTCCTAAAAGGTATACTACCGTCGTGTCTTAAAAATTAAATAGGTTTTTTCTAGATAAGCGTGCTCCATCTTAGACCACACCAATGCTTAACATCAGGCAAGGTGTGGTCAAACGCGATACTATAATGTATAAAAAAAAAAGTCTTATGAAATTCATCAAATCTCCCAAATATACCATTTTATTCGTTCCACAAAATGCAATTTGTGTGGTAGTTTCTCTATTCCAAATGCAATTTTGCACAACTGCCACGACACGCTCCTACAGCGCAGAAACGTCATGAAATTTAAACGATATGATGTGATTCCGGATTATTTCTTCCATGATTCACTGAAAATATGGTTTGTATTAAAGTAGGTCACGAGACGCGCAGGTCGTTTTCACTGATGACTCGTTACAATGAATCGTATGTTTTATGAGAATACAATATTAGATGTTTATTTACTGTGTGTGACTCTTCCTCGTATCTGGAAAATTAGAGCTTTAAGAGGCGATGAAGTTATAATTACCAGAAGGTGGATAATAGCCCCCGTGGGGTGCCGGGTTAGAATTGCACCTCCCCATATCATTCCGTGGGTGTCGTAAAAGGCAACTTAGGGAATAATTATACTGGAAGGTAGGCAGCAGCGCCTGCTTAAAAACTACTATCTTAGACTGCGATCCCCAAGCTGCCTGCCAAGCGTGGGGATTGTGCCTTAATAGGGGAGGCTGTGTTCAGCAGTGGACGATCCGGCTGATACAGTACAGTACAGGATAGCAGCACCTTCTGACGAACTACTGACATCTTACACTGCGAGCCCCAAGACGCCTGCCAAGCGTGGAGATAATGGCAACATATCTTTAATGGTGGATTCTTGTTCAACGGTGGTACGTGATTTTAGCAGTTGTCGATGAAGATATAATACAATAATTATTTGATGTATAAAGAATAAATTAGTGTCAGTATTTTTAACCAAATAAATAAATGTTAGCTTTGTGACTCATGCGTTTGTTAATTAGAGGCTCTTGACGTCCAGACGCACAGACAGACAGACCGCACAGTAACAATAACAGTTCTCCGTTTAACTCTGAAACAGAACGCTGAAAATGCTCTACTACCTATCACTAGTTATTTCTGCAATCTAGAGCACAGTGTCCCGAACATTGCGGCTCCTTGAATAAATAAGCGTCTCAAACATAGAAATACTAAAATAATATCTGGGTTTTATCGTACAACGGTCTGTCATTATGTCACAAAAAGTAGTGGAAATGTATTATACTGCTCATTACAAGATAGAGTTACTCAAATTCATGAACTTATATATATAAATATATATATATATATATATATATATATATATATATATATATATATACAGAAGATAAGAATATATACAGATATATACAGAAAAAATCAACCGAGTGTATAATACGTACCTTTTCAACACCCTTGCGAGGAAAAAGTACTATATTGCACAAATGCGATACAAACAACATACGAAAATTATGGAAAATAGCGCGCAAGTTATTGTTTTTTAACGCGTGGCAAATGTATTGTGGTTGATTACATATACTTAGCCTTAAACCTCTTTGTTGTTACAAACATGTATTAACCATTTAAATTGAAAATGCTCTGTTTACTCGCATATAATTTGCAGTTAGTTACTAACTTAATTTTGTAGGGATAAATTACCCGGTTAAATTGAAAATGCTCTGTTTACTCTGATATAATTTGCAGTTAGGTACATAGTAACTTAATTTTGTAGGGATAATTATATTACACACTAGTGTATAATATTATAATGCATGAGGGTGTTATAGTTCGGTTTATGACCCTAAGAACGATATAATAAAGCACACTTTACGAGCAAGGGTGTTGAAAGTACATTACATAAATACAGTAGTTTTAATACACACACGAGTACTTACTTGAACACATAATTCAGTCTGTACAATACGCGATTCACTTCATTGCATTCAAGATTTCAATTCCATAAAAAAGTCGTAAATTAGTTCATCCCCACGTGGTTTATTCTATATTCGACTCTCCGCTCGTTATTTATGTAATCGCATCCCTTCGCGATCTTCATTCACACCGAAACGCAATAAATAATGTAAAGTCAACTAATTTGCGCAATGCTGTATATTACTATAATAATTATATGACCCGAAGAATTATGTTGTACCCTTTGGATTTAATTGAAATGATTGCCAGCCAATTTAAGGTTTTCTAAATAAACAACTGAATATACTAACGAACTGAATATCTTGAAATGGCAGATCTGATTTGTTTAATACTAGTCAAGCGCCGTCGCTTTAATGCAGTCTTTTGGCAAGCTCATACAAACACACACATAGTATAGCCTATAAATAAGACAATACGGTATCTATGAAAATAAGTTTAATTTCAATATCAAACTACGGCAGAAAACAACGAAATTGATTCAGATATTTGATTATAACATATTCATGCAAACAGTCCATTACCCCCATTCCACACGTCGGGACATCAACATCGCACGCAAAATACCCTAAGAGACGCTCATTGAATAGTAAATATTCCTACTTTGAATACATGAGGCACTTTCACAAGTCATACGGCTGTTTCCATGAAAATTGTACAGCGCACTCGAGCTTCAAATGTCATGTGTTGAGCAAAAAGCAGCGAGCGAACAAACGACATAAATTATTCAGTCAGGCAAAAAAACAAATGTCCTTGCTGCCTGGACAAGGGGAAAAAACTGTAATGTTTGCGCGCGTTTTTAGCGTTTTTGAGCATATTTTCAGTTTTCAGGGTGTCAGGCTGACATATGTCGGAGCAGACTTTTGTAAAAACTAGCCTAAAATCTGAGCTGGATTTACTTGACACATTTTATTCTTTGCGTTCGTTTTATTTTTTATACAACCTTGTTTCATAATTCTATAAATAAGGTATTATACTTTCATAAACAGCTATAACGTCCACCGTTGAACGAAGGCCTCACATTCCGGATCCGCCTTAATCCCCGTGTCAATGCAATTCTAGCGTAATATATCACATCACGATAATTTGGAGTATATCGTCCATCTCAGGAATCAGCTAGATAAATAAACATTCGCGTTTTTCCAGAATATACATATTTATGTTCCATAGAATAGGGTGCCCCATAGACGTTTACTCTCACAGTGTACATATTGTAATTTTTTTTTCATAAAGCTCAATATCCGTCATTTCTAAAGATTGAATTCATAACTGGAGCTTAACGATACCTATTGGTCCAACAAATTAGTTTGTTTTAGTGTTTTCTGGAAATTTTTCATATTAAATGGGAGGTCCCATTTATATATACCCCTCTGAAATATAATTTAATTAATTTCTGTCATATTTAAAGTGTCTGAGTGTTCAGGTCACCCAAAGGCTTCCAATCTACCTAACGACCCTAACGACTACCGTGAAACAATAACCTTAACGTACCATTAACATAGCCATCCATCCAAATAATGACCGCAGGGGACATTGTGTAACCTAGTTAATCGGTAAAGAATGACGAGGCTTGGAGACCACACGAGTGCTACGAGAGAGTGAATATAGCAAAAACTGTATGTTATAGAATCATAGCAAGACGAAATATGTGCAAAAATATTATGATTGTTTTTTATATACAGTATATAAACATTTTTAGAGTTTATAATTTTTCACTTCGAATGGGAATCGAATCCGCCACATCTGGATTAACGCAACGGGTGCCTTATGCGCTGGGCTTTCACGAATAGCTCGACTGCGCCAAATATTGTGCTCTTATTGTATTACCTTAACTATTCGGGGGAAGGTGTGGGTTCTACTCTTGTCTAGGTAAAACATTTTGTGGTCTCAAAATGTGTAAATTTAATTTTCAGCTAGCTCGTGATAATGCTTGTAATCATATTTTGAATTATTTGTATACAGTTGGCTTATATAGGTTCACAAGCAATCTAGAGCTACCATAAGGTTATTCGATCATATGGGTATTGCGAGCACTGCAGCGTGCCCCCCTCCCCTTCCCTCCCTCTTCGCCCTTGGGAGCAGTTTCTCAACAAACACAGAAGCAGATGAATGCGGCATAAACGAGTTAGCGTTTTTAATCCCTAAGGAGGTTTAGATGTAATATATTGAAGAAAATAGTGACGATATATATAAGGGAGATTTAAAGTTCAGGCTATATATAGGCTATTGTTGTTTACAAGTCAGTAGCTTCTGTAAGAAAACATACAGTACAAGAGACCAAAATACATTCTACACGAAGAGATTTCTAATTTCTCTTATAACATAATCTTATATATAGTGTATAAATATATAGAAATGAAAATGATTCATCATCACACAATCAGTCCCGACGTTGAGACGTCTTCAGGATCGCAGTGTTCTTCAGATGGTGCCGCCGCCCACTTCCTGGCATCATTACTTCTTTATCTGTAACATGATAAATGAGGGGGGGCGCAGTTCTAGCTGTCATACCAGGGTACTTAATTCCATGAAATATTTTCAAGTACCGTAGCGTAGCTTGCTTAGTCGTTCTTAACCAATCATATAAATTGAGTAAAGTGAGCTGTGGTCATGATTTGGATGGTTTGTGTTCCAGCAGCTGTCCTTGAGAGACAGTAATTCTAGCAGCCTCAAAAACAGCCTGAATAGCATCTCCGACCTCATCATCAATTATCATCGGATGAGATTGCGGTCGATCAGTTTTTTTTGTAACCATAATACTTTCATCCGTCTGTCGGTCCGACCGTCCGTCTGACCTGAGAGAGCTGTATTTTTGGAATCATGTTAGGTAGCCGATTGAAATATTCACAGAATATGTGGTATAGTATATGGAATACTAATAAATAAATAATAATAATAGTAGTAGTTACATATATAAAGAGGATTAAATGCAAGAAACGTGTGTATCGTCAAACTTGGTATGAATGTATTAAAACACCTATCATATAACAAAAATAATTTCCAACTCTCTGAAATAAAATAACAAATTTTGGTACATTCAGTGTTGGTAGTTATCGCTATATAGGCTATTTTATCGGTTGGCGGATTTTATTACATTAAAAGGCGTGTAAATGTGCCACTGTCAACTATAGTGTCTGTGAATTTTATTGTCAAATAAATATAATAAACGCGGATCTAAAGTGCAATCTATGAAAAAACTATAGTTAAGTGCATAATAACTAAGGACAAAGTGAAGTTCAGAAAAATAGTAAACAAAATACTGTGATAATCAACGACAACAACTTTTTGCACTGGCAGTGACTTTTTACCAACTAATCAAGCCAAAATGAAGTTCAGAAAAATAGTAAACAAAATACTGTGATAATCAACGACAACAACTTTTTGCACTGGCAGTGACTTTTTACCAACTAATCAAGCCGGAACAAGTGATTATAAATCGTGTTATTTCGTTTGGTGGTTATTTAAAGACATAAAGTTTAAACAAACACTTCACTACAGAATAAATTGTGTACAAATAAAGTGTTAAATAACCTCATAATTAACATCGATCAAATACTCAATGTCATTGCCTACAATAAATATTTAATTAAGACGCCATCTATCGACGAGTAGCTATACTAGCTCATAACAGACTGATCTCTGAACCATACATCCAACGCATAGCGTTCTGAGGTACGACACGAGAGCTCACTACTTGAATAGTAAACAAACAAATCTATTCACAACATGCTAATTAACTAAAAGGACTACGCTGCTGAGACTAAGGATATTACGCCACCATGGAGGAAATTATGAAAGCCTTACAAAATATCCAAAAGGAACTGAACGTACAAAAAATAGAAATTGTGAAAAGGTGACAGAACAGGTTACACTCAACATAACTAACAAATTAGAAGAGAAGTTTACATTATTGGAAGAAAAACATCGAAACTTGAATGAAAAAGTTGAACAACAAGAAAAAAGAATTCAATTTATGGAAAAACAAGCAAGACAGAGAAATATAATTGTCTTCGGTATCGAAGAGGGTGAGACATCCTACCATAATTTGGAGAAACATTTATTGCAATTAATAAGTGAAAAGCTGTCCTTAAAATTGAATTGTAGAGATATCTAGGAGATAAAGAGAGTGGGGAAAAAAGGCGTTAAACCGCGACCAATAATTGTAACTCTTTCTACCCTTGGTTTAAAGATTAGCATTCTCAAGCAAAAAAGATTATTGAAAGACACCCAGTATTATTTGAACGAAGATTTTCTTGCAGATCTTTTGTTTTTTCTAATATCTACTTAGGGAAGTAGATATTAGAAAAAAGAAAAGATCTGCAAGAAGAAGCAAATAGAGAGCGCGAAAAAGGAAATAAAGTCAAGGTAAGATACGACAAGCAGTCTTTAGTATAATAAATACTAAAACCAAACAGCAAAAGAACACTGATGACTTCACCAGAGCCAGAGCCAGATCCAGCACTAGTTGGCAATAGTACAACAAAACCCGTCAAGTAAAACAAAATAAAACTATCTAACTCAACTATAACTAGATCAAACAGTGTCTCAGAAGGACTTCTAAAGCCAAGCATTCTAAGCTACTTAAGAAGCAATAATGTCAACACATCACAAAACCAAACCAACAACTCTCATTTATAGCAACCAACATCCTCTTCCCCCATCGATACAACATTCAACCAATTTCAACTAAGCAACAAAAACTATCTTCCAACCCGGCTGGTCACCGTGGAAGATCAAGACCAAAACCCTCTAAAGAAGATATCTCAAACTTCTTCATTATCAAGAAAAGAAAAAATAATCCAAGAAAGACCTGACTCAACTAAAAAGAAAAAAGACCTGCTCTATATAGTAAGCTACAACGTCAGAACATTATCTACCTACGAACGTTTAATCGAACTTAGCGAAGCACTCATTTCAGTCAAATACGACATAATTGGATTGTGCGAAGTAAGGAGGTCAGGCACCCGGATAGAAGAATATATTAATTTCATACTATGTTACACGGGACACACACCTGGAAGAAATGGAGTCGGTTTCATAATAAATAAAACCCGCAAGAACTGGATTGAAAGTTTCAAGGGCATAAATGATAGAGTAGCATTATTGAACTTAAACATACAAGGTTTATCCTTGTCAATTATACAAACATACGCACCAACTGAAAAAGCGCGCGAAGAAGAGATTACCACCTTCTACTCGAATGTCATTAGGGCTCTAGACCAAGCTCACAAGAACTATATATTACTGGGTGATTTTAACGCAAAAATAGGGCAATCAAAAAAAGATGAACATCTAATAATGAAACCCAATGGGTATGGTGAAAGAAACGAGAGAGGTCAGAGGCTAATTGATTTTGCCCTCGAACACAAACTGGCCATTTTAAATACTTTCTTCCATAAAAAACCTACCCGAAGATGGACCTGGCGATCACCGGATGCTAAATACAAAAACGAAATAGATTATATACTGTCAAATCAGCCAAACATCTTCCAAAATATAGAAGTCCTTAATCCGAACTACCCGATGGACCACAGAGCAACTAGAGCAACAATATCTTTCACAAAACAGAAGAAAAAACGCACAGCGTACAAAAGTATTCGCTATTCATCACTGAAAACCGATCAAGAAATAAAATCTTATCAACAAACTATTTCTTCTCGGTTACAAGATCTACATAAATACCAGGAGAAAACCTCATTACAGGCTTTCTATAATACATTAACCATGGCCATAACCCAGAGTTTCGAAGACGCTCAAACCTCTAACGACATATCAAAAGGTACCCATTAAGTTTTAAAAGAGCGTACACTGGAACTCATCAAGAGAAGACAAGAGCTTCAGCATGCTAAGATAAAAACTCGAACCACAAAAAATGAACTATCAACTCTAAATAAACTTATAAGTAAACTCATTAAACATGACTACAAAGCTACAGATCGAAGACTATCGAAAAACATTTGGAGAAAGCAGGAAGCTCAAAAAAGGTATTTAGAGAACTAAGAACAAACAAATATTGGATAGATGGCCTTAACTGCAAAGACAAAACCATAAATAACCGAAAAGAGATTATTGATGAAGCAACTAATTTCTATAAAACTCTATATAAAGAACAGGGAAACGAGGGTACTAGCTATAGAATTGCAAATAATATTAACTCTACAAACATAACAGAAATAACTGAAAAAGAAATCACACAAGAAATAAAAAAGTTAAAGCTAGATAAAAGCCCAGGACCAGACGGCATCTACATTGCAAATATAGATTATAAAAAAAAATCAAAAAATCAAAAAAATCAAAATCTTTTTATTTCAGGCACGTAGGCCCATAAAATGTTAGTAACGTTTGACACAAAAAATATTAATTAGTAAAATAAAAACAAAACTTAGAACTAATCACACATTATACTGCTGAGATCTAGCTGTCTATTGTGACACAAGCTGAGCCACTGGTTTGTGAGCTGTGATCCAGTGCTTCACAAACCCCCCACTATAGTCCCCTGACACGACAGACACCAAGCTGTTGTTTATGTCCCTAGTTCTGCGTAACATGGATGCTGCACGTTTTCGCATAATAGCATAAAAATCATCTATGCGCGCATCGGCGAACATCCCAGACGCACTACAAAACCGGGGTAGACGCAAAAGCACCCTGAAGCCATTGTTATACTGGATACGTAGAGCATTATAGGCCTTCTGCGTATATTTGATCCACAGGCTGCACGTGTAAAACGATTGGCAAAAGGCCTTAAACAGGGTTACCTTTACCTCCGCCGTACAACGTGCGAACCTGCGAGCCAGCATGTTACATCTAACCGATAATGCTCTACGCTCCCTTTCGATGTCCATGTCATCAGACATATCATCTGTAACCCAGTGGCCCAAGTACTTGAACCGCGTAACCCAAGTGAGGGGAGCTTCGTTTAGCAATACTTCCATGACAGAGTAGGACTTATTACCTGCCTTAAACTGTAACACTTCACTCTTTTTCGAGTTATACTTGAGCCCATGAGATGCAGCATAATCTTCACATATTTTTATCAACTTTCTCAATGCATTGATCGACGGACTCAGCAAGACCATATCGTCTGCATAACTTATATTATTAATAATATTACCATTAATTGAGCATCCAACATGTGTCTTGCTGAGCTCGGCGATCAAGCTATTAATATATAAATTGAAAAGCCTCGGTGAGCTTATTCCCCCCTGCCTCACTCCACAGTTTAAACTATACACTTCCGATAATGAATCTGCCCATTTCACAACATTGTTTTGGTTTTCGTACCAATACTTAAAAAGTTGTACAATATCTATTGGTAAGGTCGTTTCAGTTTGAAGCTTTTTCCACAATATGTCATATGACACCAGGTCGAATGCCTTTGAAAGGTCCAAGAAGCAGGCATACACAGGCGTTTTTCTGCTAGTATAATATTGTACTGTATGCTTTAGGCAGAGTATAGCTGATTCAGTAGATAACCCGGGTCTGAAACCAAACTGCGCGTCGTGTAGCTGTATATGCCTACACAGCTGTTTATCAAGTAAGCTATCCAGTACTTTAGCTATGATAGTCGCTAGCGAGATAGGCCTGTAGTTGGATCCATCAGAGACATCACCCGTCCTATTTTTCACAATCGGTACAACAACGGTCTTAATTAAATCTTCAGGTAGGTATGAATGTCCAATACAAAAATTATACAACATTGCCAACACCCTAGGCAAGTGCACACCCGCATGCTGCAGATGTTCTATACTAAGCCCGTCAAGCCCAGGTGATTTACCTCGCTTCATGTTTTTAATCACAGCTTCAACATCTTTATATGTGAAAATAATATGTGTTTGAGGCAAGTCAGATATAGTACAGGACATCTGCGGCCGATTCAACGATTCCTTCATCTTAAAGCGATTCATAAAGTCGTTAGCAATATCTTTTGGATCAGAGATGCCATTCACGCTCACTGGAAAGCTAGGCTTGGGGTTGAGCTTATTCGTCTGCTTCCAAAACCCTTTAAAGTCTTTATTAAAGTGATGTGTAGCTAATATATCCATTTTTATCTGTTGCTCATTGTTCTGACACCACTTTAATTTAGCCTTAAAAGTCCTCCTAGTAGCACACATGGAGTCATATTTTTGCCCACAAATGGGCTTACCAAACAGCGCCCACGTTTGAAAAGCTAGCCTAGCCTCCTGATGCGCCCTTCTGACATGTCTATTCCATCCTACAACACGAGAACTTTTTTTGGATTTTATTTGAGAAGAACACGACATAGCTGCTTGACTTAAAATACCAACAATATCCGTATAAAGACAATTAATTATTCGTTTATGATCTGGATTATTACACATTTTATCACTACATTCCGTAAGCGCCAACGGAAAATCTATGTCCTTCAATAGGACATTACATAGATTATTGTATATCTCAATGTCACAATTACTCTTTTGACCCCAAATTACTTTATTACATCTTTTTGTCACTTGATATAATTTTGGTTTGATAACATTGATATTGCATATCATTACAAGCGGAAAATGGTCCGACCAATAAACATCATAATTAACATAAATATTTTTTACCGTTCTCCATGCTGATTCTGTAACCACACAGTGGTCTAACCAACGTCTACAACCATGCGCTTCACTTATATATGTATATGTGTCAGATGATAGCCCAAGAATCTCAAAATCAGCACAAATCCACTGTTCATCCATACAAAAGTTCAAAAGTTCCCTACCGAAACGTTCTCCAGGGTGCGCGTTAAAGTCCCCTAATATATACACAGATTCAGTACCGCAACTTTCAATTATCGCACTCACTTCACTAAGGCATTCCGTATACTCACTTAGATTTTCCGCACTGTCCGTAGGCATATACACTGCGATAACAACAAATGTCCTATTGTCACCTATAGCAACCCTAATTGCCGCGAGCCGCACGTTGTCACTAGGTATCACCGTGACTTCCTGGAATACGTTCTTATCCCATAAGATTGCTACACCACCGTAAGGTCTTCCACGAAGCATTCCTGTCGATGTGTCCACCGCAGTTGTTCCAGTGAACGCGAAATTGTTATCAATTGTGCCCAGGAAAGATAAATTATCAGGCATAATCCACGTTTCTACAAGCCCAACAATTGACGCTTGTTTACATAGCGACCTAATGCACTCAGCTGATCGCGTAACTGATTTACAATTATAGCTTATAAATGTAAAGTCTTGATCCATAATTATTCAAGTACATATCTTTAGTTTTTCACAGTAGACGTCGATGTTCCTTTCTTGTATTTGAAATCAACAAAGCGTCTAAAAGATATTCCATCCGGCCAGAACTTAGTGTCCATGAAAATATTAAGTTTACGTTTAGGTACAAATAATTTATAAGAGTTGTACTCTTTTTCTCGAGTCATCTGTACACATTCTAATTGAATTTCCATGTTAGTTTTACTCACAATGTAGGTTCTTATATCTTTAATTGATGTGCTCTTGTCGACATTGTAAATCAATAACGGGATTTTAACGTCCACTGCCTTAAATTTACAATCAGAATCTACCATTGCATCCCCTTTCAATCCTATAAAACGATTTCTATGTCTTCTTCTTTGCACAGTTTTCCATTCTTCAGTGGGTTCATTGTATTTCCATTCCCCGCCCTTTTTTACAATATCTACGTACTGCGAACTTCTATTTCCTGTGGTTGATCTAAGCACAGTTTCAGGTAACCGTCCCTTATCGCTTGACACTGATAAGGAGGTAATTGCATTTTTCGCTGCCTCAGACTTGTCAATCAATCTCTTATCTACCGGCTGGTTGTCAGATTGCTGTATGAGCGAGAGCGGCGTATCAAATACACGCTCGTGTAACAAGGATGGCAGCGTCACACGTAACTGTTCTGTTTGAACGGCTAGCGTCGGTGGTGACTCATTACATTTTTGAATAGAATTCGAACTATTAACTTCTTCTGTAGCAAAACTTGGGCATGGCGTTGATGATCCATGGGTATGATAATTTTGAAGCCCACTGTCACAGCAGTCACTTAGCGTTAAACATGCTCCTCGATTTTTATTTACATTTATGTTTGTGGTATCACAATTTGGCGCTTGTTGTTGTGTAATAAGGCTGTTTTTCAACTCGATTAGTTGCTCCTTTGTTACGTAGCTATCCATAACAGTTTTCATGTTGTCCTGTAATCTGATGAGATCTTTTAATATTCTACTGGGACTAACGTGGTCATAATTCAAAATGGGGAGCTTCTCTAAATTTCGAGCCACGAAAATCGGTGTCTTTTGTGCGTCTGTTTGTTTAAAGAGGGCTATTATGTCGTATAGATCTCTTTCTTCCTTTCCAACTTTCTTACGTGCAATTTTACGCATGTTCGTTTTGATGGAATCGAACAACAAGTTTTTTGCTATTTCGATTTCGCTTGATGAAAACACCGACACACACAAACGCACTATTCCTTCTTCATCCATAACATCAGCCTTGTTTTGTATGAAGGCCAGCAACTCATTTATTATGATGTTACACTGAACGCACTTAATAGTTTTGCAAGTCATTTTGTCATCACTTTTGTTATTATCACACATTGTATCGTACCCGCTTGCGCGTCACTGCGTGCAGTCGGTGTGAGTGTACCGACTGCACGCAGTGACGCGCAAGCGCAGACTGATTATAAGAAAGCTTTTGACACTGTGTCACATTCAAGTATTTGGACCGCCCTGCAAGCTCAGAAAGTTGAACAAGAGTATATAGATATAATCAGAAAAAATTACAAAAATAGTACAGCAAAAATAAAATTAGAATCCAAAGGACCTTCATTCACCATCGGAAGAGGCGTGAAACAAGGCGACCCGCTGTTTCCAAAATTATTTATTTCTATTCTGGAATCAAAAATAAAAAGTCTCAACTGGAAAAAGTCAGGAATAAACATCAATGGCAGGTATTTATCCCATCTACGATTTGCAGATGACTTAGTTCTGCTGTCAGAATCCAGCACACAATTACAAAACATGATAGATTCATTAAATACAACTGACACTACAAGTAAAGAAGTAGGGCTTGAAATTAATCTCTCAAAAACTATGGTCATGACAAATAGTATACAGAGAAGAATATCAGTGGACACTGAAACTCTGAAATATATAGAAAAGTACATCTACCTGGGAAAACAAATTGGCTTCAACAGAAAACAACACGAACTAGAAGTAGATCGAAGAGTACAAACTACTTGGAACAAGTACTGGTCCTTAAAAGATATATTCGAAAGCAACATGCCAATAAATATCAAAACAAAAGTAATGACGTCATGCCTAAAAACTAAGATTGGATTTCGCAGTAGTGATAACTCAGTGGCATTGGCTATGGACTGGCGCCCAGCAGGCCCATGGTTTGAATCCCGCCGCGGGCTTAAGCTTCAGGGCATTTTACGAATGCCTGCCTGGCTAGCGACCACCCTCAAGTAGAAAATCTGTCGCCAAGCACCTAACGGTGTGTTCCGGCAGCAGTCCTTAAGAGCCAGTGAAATTACAGGCACATTAGACTTAACAACTTTGTCCCAAGACGGGCGCAGTGCATTTCGTGACGAAATGCATCTGTTATAAGCAGAGATTAGTCCACTTGACATCAGGTGGGCCTCGAGCGTGTTCCGTCACAATAACATAAAAAAAACAAGTACACATTAAGTGACCCAGACGTACGAGTAACTGATACGCTACTTACATGTACCAGCCGGAACTGTATCATCATCATCATCAGCTGAAAGACGTCCACTGTTGAACAAATGTCTCCCCCATAAAACGCTACAAAGAACGGCTATTAGCCGCTTGTAAGCATTGGCTACCCGCGACTTTAACGATGTCGTCAGTCCATCTAGCGGAGCTATATACCTAGCCGGAGTCTCGACGGGAATAGTAGTGTCGTAACTAATGAGCTTTTCTATAACGAAAGAGTATACCTACATGTTTCTATTATATAAATTTCAATAGTTTTGGTAAAATAGTATTTCAATACACAGAAAAAGTGTATGTAGAAAGACTGTATCTACACCAATGTCCTAAGAATTGCGTGATATTTCATGTTTTTTAGTGTGCTTATATCAGATATGTTTATTTTATATTTATTTATTATTTTGTAGTTGTAAACGTTTAAACAAAATAAAACTTCAGTAATTCAGGTAACTACATTAACTTTCAGATTTCTAAATAGTTTGCCGAGGGGAACGTTAACAGACACTGAATAGCTATCCAAGTCAGCAGAAGGCCCAACGGGGAAGGCCATCACATCAGAGGTGATCATTTGTAGGTATCTACCGATCATAGGGAACAGCAAAGTCGTGAAAAGATCTTCAAACATGGATAGATAGATAGATAGATAGATAGATAGATAGATAGATAAACTCTTTATTGAACACCTTAAACTAAACTAAAATTAAAAATATTTGACTTAAAAAAAAATAGTGAACAATTGGCGGCCTTATCGCTCAAAGCGATCTCTTCCAGACAACCGTTGAATGAAGAGGAGCAAGTTTTGAAAAGGGATGGCGGTGTACAATATACTTATTAGTATTGATATTTATACCTATCTACAAAACAATATATATATATATATATATACATATATGAGGCCTGAAGCCAGAACATGATCGGTGATGTGCGAATCAATCTATTCATATTGCACTTGAAATCGCCAAGTATCGCGATCTCTGCGATCGGGATCTGCTCAATCACGGAATCTGTAGTCATCTATTAGTGCTTCATAAATTTATCTATTTCGGTGTTACTTCTACTTTGTAAACCTATAAATGAGAATTATTTATTTTACATTTCACTTTAAGGCCACGTGATCATTAAAAGTATTTCGTGGCTTTTTTTGTTAGCTAAAGATGAAAAAAGCAAATAGATAGATAGATAGAAAACTCTTTATTGTTACACCACTTTAGAAATATAAAAGATTACACATTAAATTATAATAACATAGTGTTACAATGGGCGGCCTTATCACTAAAAGTGATCTCTACCAGGCAACCTTAGGATGGAGTTGAACGAATAAAACAATAGAGGCGGATGTAGTCCAAATACATAATCAAATTTCATAAAAACATTTTAAAATAAAACGTATTTTAGTGTAATTTCTAAACAAATATATAAAAAATAGCATACATATAGGTTTTTATAATAATTAAACAGATACAATTATAAACATATATAATATTTATATATATATATATATATATATAAACATATACATAGCAACATACATAAATAGATAATGATATATACATATACCTATAAATTATATAAAAATATAGTGCAAAATTAATTGGACAAATAAAACCTTTTAACTTGATCCTTGAACATATTGAGAGGAAGAGAATTCCACAAGCGGGCAGCCTGAATAGTGAAGGATTTGCTATAAAACGAACTCGTATGGGGATGGATTTCAAGTGTGAGATTTTCTGATTACCTTAACGTGTATGAAGAACAGTGAAGGAAATCGAAGCGTTCCTTGAGATAGCGCGGGGATGTAGGACTGAACAATATATTGTAAAGGAGACTGAGACAAATGTTCGGTGTTGAATTTTAGATTATTATTTTATATACACAGCGTGTGTTTTAACTGTATGTTTACATTACATAATTTGTAATTTTGTAATGTAAACATACAGTAGGTGCAAAGTCTGTATAATAAGCAACCGATTGTCTGTTAGTAAGAAATCTATCATATTTAAGAATGTGAGGGGAAAGTGGAAACACCAGATTCTAATGAACTCCCTCGAGTAAGCAATGAAATATCAAACTCATTTAGTAGAGATTACAGAGCTATACTGCAGTATACTCCTTTAACCCTCACTCAAAGTATTCCAGCCCTCATTACACTACTGATACCCTTAACATAATGCTTCACTGCCGAGTCAAAAGGTCGTACGTTTCTTCATTACCATTCCAAAACCCATTCAATTCAAAGACTGCAGAAGCCGTATTAAACAGAGCCCAATTCTACTTCCCAAATTTTGTTAGTACTTCGAGGTTTATTACAATTTTCATTGCACAGCAGTTTTAACCCATCTGGCGAATTTTAGACGTCATTATGTGATATATACATGTTTTATCTTCCGTACCGATAAAAAAGGATAGCAAAAAGAAGGGCCAAAAAATTCCATAAATTGCTAAAAAAACTTGCAATTTGAATTTCAATGGAACGATAAAACTTTTAACAAAAATAAATAATTTGCTGTCGGGTTTTTTACTTTCTTAGTTAATGTATACTTGGTTGGGTCATTTATCTTAAATATAGTACGTTGAAATGTTTGGAAATGTTCTACCAAACTGCACGAGCAAACAAAAGTAATAATTAATTAACAAGTTTTTGTTTTTTACTATTGCCAGTTTTCATTAGTTGGAGTTTCTATAATTACAATGGATTATATAGAGCAATACTAGAAAATCTAAATCATAGTGAATAAAAATTACGGTACTTATTCCTCATTCTCGAATAGACAGCGACATTAAATTGATGAAAGGAGCTGTTCGAGTTACAAACAATTAAAACAAAGAAATATTTATAATACAAAACGCTTAATTATTGTCAGTTTGATGACAAATTTTTTGGTAAATACAATGCATATTTTCTTCAAACACAATTTTTATATACTCGTATGTCAGAGATTGCGTCAGGGCTTCTTCTCCGAATAATCAGGTCTAATGGCAGATCTCTTATAACGTGGGTGTACATGTCGGTATCGTGCAAATGAGAAGACACAAATCACTCGAATAAAACTAAAAACCATGAGGGTTTACTCCTACTCCAGAGTTTATGGGGGTGACCCCCGAAATAGCCTCCGTACACCCCCTTCAGCCATTCCAGTCCTCGCCTTGCAGAACAATCTCTTCTAAACTGATTTTGGATATCACTCAATAGGTTACGTCGTCATTATTGTGCTACGTCCACCTCCACGATGTCGTCTTTAGTTATACTGCTCTAGATACTGTTGTCATCTTGCATCATCATAAAGACTAGCAGCGACTACAGCATAGACTAGAATAACGTCGATAAATCATAGTGTTTCCAACCTCGTAGCAAACTATCTCCAGCTACCCACTTCACATTTCTGAATGTAAATTGCTTGATGTCTGAACGCTGCAAAGAATTTGATGTGTTGCAGTCTATGATAACGCCCCGACATATAACAATTATTTGATTAGGCTTTTAGGTAAAATATCTGTTTAAAAAAGTTTTATTCTTATCAAGAGACTGTGTCAGCATCACCAGAATCAAGCTCTGATGCCGATCCTTTATCAACAACCAACCATCCTGTACAGCGGACGGACCGTCTCGTAAATAGAGAGGCATTCTTGAGACCAGAGAATATTTCAGAGAATATGTTCAATCATTTGATACTTTACCGTAATATAATTATTATGAAATTCGTTCAGTAACTAATAGAAACGATATGTTTTTTTCAAGTTTTTTCAAGTAGAAAATCTGTCGCCAAGCACCTAATGGTGTGTTCCGCCAGCTGTCTTTGAGAGCCAGTAATTCTCTAGGTTAGCCTGAACAACTTCTACGACCACATCATCACTTAACATCAGGTGAGATAGTGGTCAAAGGCTAACCTATCATGCATAAAAAAAACACTTTGTACCATTATTGGTGCAAACAAAACTAATTAATTGCGTGTGAACTATTGATGGTACGAGTCAATGGTACATACGCACGGTACAACGGAAATAGTGAATGTTAGTAGCATATGTAGCTTCAGTTTAGTAAATAAATGAGCATAAATCATGAATAAGTCAGATAGATCCGATTATAGTATCGACTCAACTACACCCAGCGGTCCTTTTCAAGGAGAGCTCGGAACGCCCGCGTTGACGTATCGCTTCTAACAGTGCGAAGTGAGACGTCAATGCGAATTATTTTAGAAGAAGTAGAAGTCTTTGTGAACGAGTTCGCCCGGGGAAATATAGCCGCCATTCCTATTTCTACCGCCAAACACTAATGTTCGCATTACCGTGTTCCGGTTTGAATGGTATGGGTGCCGGTGAAATTACAGGTACATGAACTTTACAGCTTTATGCCTCGTGACGAAATGCATCTGATAAAGGCATAGGTTGCCGCTTAACAGCAGGTAGGCCTCGTACTTGTCCAATCACATTCACATACAAATATACTATAGTCGGAGCTATGTGGAAGAATATAGGAATGGTATGTTTTATTTATATATATTTAATTCTGTTTATTTATTGCTAATAGATGGTAAACGTATTATCCTCTTCCTACTCTGGTTCTTTACACACTGTATTGGTTGTACAGTAGAAATATATCCTTACTAAAATACACAAATGACAAAACAAGAACGCAAAGAAATATATTTTCGCTAATGAATAACACACGGTCTTAATGTAAATAGTTATAGCGTTGGTTCAACAGCTTGACATCAGCTTTCCTTGGATATTATCTTAGTAGGTACCTTCGGGTGTTATGTGCCCAATTTATAGTAGGACCCATGCACATCGACGTGAGTGATGGCGTGCTGCTCACGGATCGCATACTTTCGACGCAGTCGCCTTTGACGTTATGACATAAACAGCCGGTATTAAAAGCAGGGCCCTCAAGTAATTATTTCCAAGAGAACGCAGATACTTGTATATATAGCTCACATGTAATAGAGGCTCAATTTATTGCCATCTTACAAGTAAAACTGTGAATTCCGCTAGTGTGAATTCTATGAACAACGGAATAAGCAGTCCAAAGTAAGAATTGACTTCAGGATATCAGAAAAAAATATTTGGGCCACAGTGTAACAAGGGTATCCGAGCGGCCCACAGTTTCAATACAAAAATTTGGCCAACTTTTACCGGACCCATGTCAGGTAGGAAAAACTATAATAATAGCAGTCATCTGATTCGGAAGTTAAATCCAGGACCTGGTGTGCGTGACGCTGCGCATGCTAGGTTTTTACGAACAAAACAAATTAACAATGGGGAATATTGAATTAAATGTCTGAAAAATTACCTTCTTATGACTATTATACTTTTAAGCTTAAACAGAAGATAAATTATATTGCCACCAAGAAACATAATACTGAATTTGCTGCCAAAAAGAATAACCCATATTTCCTCACCATGGATTTTCATGATCATAAAACTTAACTACATAACAGGGCAGATTTTCCCGGGTTTTTCTCATTATCCCGGGTCTCGGCGGCTGGAATCCACACTATGCCCCATCGAACGCATTACTGTGTGCGGCATTAAGCCGGGATGAGAAATGGACTGCAATAAAACTACTCCTATTAGACGAGCTATTCCCGCGGAGCCAACAAAAGGCTAGCCATAAGGGGAAACTTTAATATGTAGTGAAGATATGCCCAAAAATACGTGGGAGTGGCTAACAGTTTTGGTTCCAGCCCCTCTTCTATAGCAACAGTAAAATATGTATTTCTTGTCGCTGAGCAAGTTTGCGTGTCTTTTTTCGAACATAAAATAAATAATTTTGTGTTGTCAACATTGTATACACTGAAACTAAGTGAAATGGTATATGGGTATATAATACCATTTCAAGTACTTATTTCATACATTTCAGTGCAGAAAGTTTTTTTTCGTTATACTTAGATAAATATTAATCTTTGAAATATCAGGTCCATTTTTGGCAGGTTCTATTTTTCCGACCCTTTCCTTAGACATCACATAATTGCTCCCATACGATAAAGTACCCCATCTCCCTTCATCCCCTCCCTCAACCCTTCTTGTGTTCTTTTAGTTCCCGTGAGATTGTGCTGCTACGAAAACTATCATACTTGATTGTGAGATAAACAGTTTGGTACCATATCTCAGTATAATATTTTGTCATTTATTGTACTTGATGTGGAAGATTACGGATTATCTATTGCGGTATAGTATCAGGATAATTTATTGGAGTAGTCACAGTGTTGGGTTGTAAACCAGTAATTTCCTTTTTACTCAACTGCAGTCGATTTGTCTTCCAATTATCAGATGTTTTATATACCTATAACTTTAATAGTTCAGTATGTTTTAATTAGTACGAGTATAACTTGTTCTATTTCAAGTTTTAAAACTTTCGTTGTCTGCCCATTACAAGTACAGGACATTCAGAACATGAACACATGCTGCTAGGCACTACGTTGCATTTGCTTCTAGAGATAATTCATTCTCAGAACTCATGTGCTTTGGTTATACTAGCTTACTTTTACTTCAATCTTGAACACAAACATGTTGACACAAAAACGTTGACACAACAGTTTTTACTTGCCAACTGAGTTAGTGAACATGGCGGTGGTATCCATCCAATTTGTATTTTATTAGCCATGCTATTAAGTTTTAATTGCCTTTTTTCTATTTCAGTAATTGATAACTGCTCTGTGTAATATACACAAATGCTACCTACCCAGTCACAAACGCTCTCCCGTTATATCCCGTTTGCCGAGTCTTTTTAAAATTCACGGCATTTCCAATATATAAATAATTATCTTTCGGGCCGTGGACCCATCCGCTCATGTGCCCCATGTTGGTTATCGTGCAAAACCGTTAATCTCTTTTTGCTCAGTTGGATAAAAACTACCCTATGGCCCTCCCCGGATCTCAAACTATTTTCATACTAAATTTCGTTCAAATCGGTTTTTAAGTTTATTCATTCATTCCTTTATTTATTTTTTCGTTGCATACAAAAATACAAAATGTGTAGATAAGTCTTACAGCAGCTACCAAAGATAGGAAGTATTGGGATGCTTTTAACCGATAACATGCATAAATACTCTAATACTTACTCTTTATAGCCCTAATTTTGTTCCCCTTAAGGCGATCCCTGCGTACTCAAAACTAGAAATACGAGTGCCGTAAATCCTAATAGACCCTTCCTTCGACATATATGACATAGTGTAAGTAAAAGTTCCCTTGTCACATACGTCAGTTTATCGTTATGCGAAGGACTTTGAATGAATTTTGGCATTCTTGTTATCAATACTGTGGCGTTCCCACATCGATGAATTGTTATGTAACAAACAAACGCTTAAATCTGCGCGTATTGCGCTAAAGTAAACATAATTTTATTCTGTATGTCACGATCATTTTATTCTGAGATTATATATTCTACAATGCTGAAAAGTAAACATATATATAGTTATTCCTGTTGAAATTTAGTTAACGTTTAGAAAATTCAACCCCAACTAATACAGATATATGAAAAAAAAATTTGGCATCTATCTGTAATTATTAAATCTCAAAGTAATCTACTGGAACAAAAGGACATTTTGCGAATTCTCGCCTAACTAGCTACCACTCTCAGTACTCAAATAGAAATTTTGTCGCCAAGCACCTAACAGTGTGTTCCGACGGCAGACCTTGAGAGCCAGTAAGTAATTATGAAATGACATGTACATGAGGCTTAACATCTGTATGTCTTAGGGTTATGGGTGCAGTTCGTCACAAGTAACAAACTGCAATTGTTGTGGGCAGAGGTTACCGCTTATCATCAGATGGCCCTCGGGCACGTTCCCGTAAAAAAATAACAACACGTTATAACAATAAATTACAAGATACTATACCACGAAATCTAAAAGCGCATACAGTAAAATGTTAAGGCTCGGAAATTACGAAATAGTGCCAACATGATATGGAAAATCTCATAAACCAGGTACCGGATGGTACTGCAATTTAAATACACGATACTCAAGGATATAAGTAATACTTTCATCGATTTCAAAACATGTTTCCTAATAATTGGCTCGATAGAAAAAAATCTCAAAAACACCTCTGAAAATAGAGGATTCCTACTTTTTCCGCCAGATTTTAGTGTATTAAAAATTGGATTTTTTTTCTAAAATATTGATTTTTTAAGTACAATAAATTTCATTGATTATTTTAATCCAAAAAAAGCACAGTTAATGCGTACTGAGCCTGTTTACAAAATGTCACATACGCCCTTTCATTCCGAGAAGCGTTAACATCATGTCGCACTATTTACTCCAGCGATCTACGTATATTGCTATCATCCTCGCTCATATCGCGGTCAGCCGCGTCATGCGTCGGACCTGTGTCACTTTTCTCGGCGATCTCAATTAAAATAAAACATGGGTAAAATTATAAATAAACGCTTTGGGAATGCAAAAAATCGTCAAAAACGCATGATGGACATAATAAGGTAAGCATCTATGGCTTCCTTTCTCCATGTACCTATGTATATATCTCTTATATTAATGAAATTATGATATGATTGTGAACCCTAACGCAATATAAAAAACACTTCAAACATTTTACAAGACATAGGTACAACTTTAGCTACCTAAAATAATTATTATAAGCAATATTCAGAATTTTTCGTAATGAATGTGTTGTAATTATTTTAGATGGATCATGATTAATTTATACAGTTTCTGACAATAAGGCACACAGGTTATGTACATAATTTTCGACAAATCAATCGTCGTTCAAATAGCGCATAGTAAGTGACATCGCTTCGCAATTGAGAGGCACGTGGATCGAGTCTAATTTTAATTTTACGACATAATTCTTAATAATACAATAATAATTTTACGTATGTACGTGGACCAATATAATGTGTCTGACAGTAAGGCATAAACGATATGTGTGTAATTTTCGACACCTTGGTCAATGATTGTATAGTGTGTAACTACTGAAGTCGAATCAGAAGATCGAGTACCGTGGATCGAATCTCACATACCTAGATTCTTTTTGGTGACTTTTTTATTTGTATTACTTTTTATTTGATACGTATTATATTTACGTATAATTAAGTTTTCTGACGCGTATTCAATTTACGATTACAATGCTTGCAAATTTATTAGGTATCTCGAGTTTCCATGTTTTCATATAATTAGAGAGTTTAGTATATCTAATGAACGTGAACATTAAATAGGTACTACCTAATCTAGCTACCTGAACACGTTTTTTCATAGATCTCGAAAAAGTATGTCTTGGATGGACACGAGTTGCCACAGCGTAATAGTTACAGTAGAACAACATTTTCAATTTACTACAAAGCTATGTTGAGTAAACACCGTCCTTCTGTCCACTACTATAGAAAACACAAACTTTCATACATGGAAAGTTATTGAAATATTCATGGTATTATCGAGTACGTAATATATTAGTACATATAAATTAGTAGTAAAAAGATGGCCGTAAACGTTTGATGCGATAGAGATAATGAAATTCTGAAATGAAAACTTAATACAAAAAGATGAAGCCTAAGCTTCTGCTTTAGAATGAGACTTTCCATGGTTTTCTTGAATAGCATAAGAATTAAGAACTGACTAAAAGAAAATGAAATAATTAGCACCATACCAATACTTACGTAAGAACATCGAGTAAGGTGCATTATAGAGGACTTAACTATAACGCCCTTAATAACCAAAGTGTAGCGGATATACTACCAAAGAGAGTATTCCCCAGGACGTTTTGGTGTTAAGGGGCGGCCGGTAATTCAACAAAAGTTAAAATTATACACATTATAGCCATTATGTTTTTAAATGTTACATCTTCTGTGTTGTATAAACAACATATGGTAGCCATATAAACAACCCCATATATTGGATAGGAGGATGCTTCTTGGTTATTGATACTATCCCATAACTTACTTACCAATAAAATTCTTACCCCCGGTTTCTGAAACGCAAATCAGCGACAAATTATTTTAAATACTTGTTAATCCATTGTCATACGCAGATTGGGTTTCTAAAAACTTCATGTGACTGTTTGTCAACACTAATGTCAAATCTCCAATTAATCGACAATTATTTCAATTTTGGGTTTCTGAAAAGCTTTTCGGTACGTTAACGGTTTGTTAAACTGACTAATTCTAATTGCCCAAAATCGACCAATTATTCTAAGATTAACGTGTTGATATCGTAAAAATATATAAAAATAGTTTTAAGCATTCCTACCTACAACGTTTACTCTAATAACTGATAAGATAGAACAAGAACAGAATTATATCAAGTATGATTACTCTAAAAACACATATTGCTATTTTTCATACCGAAGGTACTGGGTAGCACTTCACCACTATCTCGCCTGATGTTAAGTGACGATGCCATCGATGATGCAGCTCGCTTACCCTGAAGATACCTATTCACTCCGGTTTAGAAAACCCCCCCGTAATTAACCAGAAACACAGACTCAGGCAGAGTGTTCCATTCCCTAGCGGTGTGTATGATGAGCGAGTATAGAACAAGAGTCCGATTATAGAACTACGTAAATATATTACTAAAGACTACGTGATTATAGTGTTGCTGCTCATTTGTTACTCAATAGGGTGCTATAACATAACCATAGCAGCCATTAAACAAACCGCAGCTGGGTAGATTGTAATACCAACAAAAGCATTTCCAAGATAAGTAGGTTATGGACCTTCCAAACCCCAACCCTCTTTGAGAAAACACCTTTCGGCTGAGGGCGTTAAGATATGGTTTAAAGCTCTGTTTAGCGCCTGATGTGCGGCTACAACATATTCACGTTGATGTTAGAAGTGGTATTATTTTGTATTGATGCGCAGGAGGTCCATAGTTAGAATCTCGCCGCGGTCTTCCACTTCACCGCATGATGCGAGGGCGGGAGTTTTTAGAATCATTGATAGGCTTGATAGTTGTTGGCCTTCAAGTAGAAAATATATTACCAAGGATCTAATGGTATGTTACGACGGCTGTTCTTGCCTATTCTTCTCTACTGACTTCATCATCATCAGACGTCAATCACTTACCATCAGGTGAGATTATAGTCAAAGCGTAGCCTAGCAGCAATAAAAAATGCCACTCATGATTTTTTTATTTTAATCGATTTTTACGATATAAAGCAACAAGTAAGGGAAGACAAACACGCACATTTTCACGTACGCTAGTGACTTTCACTATCAATAAACTATTACTGACATAATAACTATAAAATTAAAGAGTACTTATAATCATCATGATGGTATTGAGGATAAAGGGATTTTTTTTAATTTAATTTTTTATAGCTGATAGGTAAGCCTTTGACCACAATCTCACGTGATGGTAAGTGATGATGTGGTCGAAGGTGTTAACAGGCTTAACCTAGAATTACTCTGGCTATCAAGGACAGCTGCCGGAACACACCGTTAGGTGCTTGGCGACAGATTTTCTACTTGAGGGTGGTCGCTAGCCAGGCGGGCATTCACAAAATGCCCTTCCACCATGCGGTGAAGCTCAAGCCCGCGGCGGGATTCGAACCATGGACCTGCTGCGCGGCAGTCCATAGCCAAAGCCACTGAGCTATCACTGCTGGATTCATAAAAATTAATGAAATTTGATAATTCCACTAGCGATAACCCATCAATGTTGACATTTTAGGTATTAGAGCGTACACTCGCACGACTGGACTCTGTCAGTTAGAAATCCGAGCGCAAATAGTATTGTTGGATGTGAATGCCCAAATCTGCTTGTATTTTGACAAATAGGAACGCTTCGAACTCCTCTCTCTTGTTGTTTTACGTTTACGATCATCCGTCATATTTAATTGGTAACCATAGTAACGGTGGTGATGCTAAAAATGATTTGGGATTAATTTCATGTCAAAACAGAAGAGACAACGCTATGTGTTAAAAAAAGACAGAACACTAGAGAATGAATGAATTTGAACGACATTTTCAAATTTCATGTTATCATAGATAAACAAGCATTTTAATCAGGTGTTCTGTAATTTTTCATTAATATGCGTTCCAGAAACCCGTTGAAAGTTAGCGGATTGTTAATTGTGATGGCTTGTTAGATGAATTGAATTTTGACACGCGTACCGAAAACCGGCGATTAATATCGGACACCAAAAATATTATTTGAAAATCAATAAAAGTTTGTTATTTTTCTAGTATAGAAAATGGAGGAGAAGAACGACGCATTGTTGATATACACTATTACACAAAGAGTATATTAAGACAAATCTCGAAACATTCACCTTTCGATTATTTTTTTATTAATATGCAGGGTTATTGGAAAAATGCTAAATCCAGGGAAACCCGGACGGATGGCAGCCCTACTCTCATAGAATGTCCGATTTTATGTCGCACTCCGGTGCATCTTCGCAACATAATCTACCTATACAAGTACATACATCAAGTGACGGCACGGGTGTCGTTTACAAACATAAACGTATCTTTCGTAATCTTTGACAAATACAGTTAATAACAGTAATACCACGGTTTTATAATCGATATGCAATATTGTGGTATTACATATGAATAGTAATACAAAGTAATACATTTTCAAACAAAATACTTATCTTTCTCCTTGGGTGATTTCAATAATGGTATTATTTTGTTAGAAGTTTTGTTGTTCCACTCATCTACACAATAGCATCCACGAGATGTATTTATTATTATTAACAAATTGAAACAATAACTGTACCTACCTACTACATTCTCCATGTGATTTTTTGTTAGTGAAATCTTAATATGACTTGTAGTAATGACACGAGCAGGTACCCTTGATTGTTAGCGGAAACAAAGCCAGGATCTGAATGAACTACGCTACTTGATAAAAAAAAAACAAAAATTGGAACCGACTCCAACACCCAAAAGTGTGAAATAACTTGTTCAAGTCGGTACCAGTATAGTTCAAAAGTACCTATTATCACAATATTGTGCACGTGGTACTAGTGTTGGACTTCGACAAGTTAATTCACACTTTTTGGTGATGAAGTCATTTCCATTTTTATTAAAAAAAAAACACTTCTTTTTATGACCCTTGCTACTTACGGGATCGATCTTCATTCATTGTCAACGACTATATCATCAAGATAAGTAAATATTTTTCAGTTATTGGAGTGTATGTCAAAAACGGCTTGACCGATTTTGATGAAATTTAACTGGAACCAAACAACAAGTATCAGCTTTCAAACAATAAAAGATTTTTTTAAATCGATTCACCCAGTCAAATGTTCTGAGGTAACAAACATATAAGAAAAAACAGACGAATTAAGAACCTCCTCCTTTTTTTGAAGTCAGTTAAAAATACCCAATAGTATAACCCGCTATTTGTATTTTGATCAGGGGTAAAAAAGTTTTTTTATGATTTTCTGTGTAAATTTTACACAATATACTTGTTTTTGTAATAAATAAACCATCTATTGTGTAACAGCTTACGCCTTGCATCAAAGTAGATACATAGTTCATGTTCATCAAAACCATAGTTCATGTTCATTAAAAATGAACATACACAAAAACTGCAAAATCAAACAAGTTGGTAATAATCAAGACTAAACTTGTTCTACTGTAGGTATGGTAAATTTAGGCTCGCGGGAACTATGATCGCAAAGGGTTAACTGTGTCACACTATGATATTTACAGCATACAATCAACTAATGGTTGGTATCATGTATGCATACTAGATGGCGCTTCAGCACACATCACATTCGTGTGTGACAAGATAGTTTCTACTAGTTCTACTAGAGAGCGCTCTAAATTTTTAACCAAATAAAATATTACCGTTGACTTGCGGACGTGGCGCCATGTACACCGCGAAGTAAACACGCGAGGAGAAGTGGGGACAAAATCTAACATCTGGTTTTAGAATTCTGTCCCTTAACGGGTAAGTTCTCACACGTGTGCGTCGCCAAGTCCACGGGGAGTTAATTATTAACTGATTAATGCTCATTGTAAAAACGGCATTATACACGCTTTGAATATGTGATAATTAGATATATACTAAAAATTTAGACAAATAAACTGTCCAAGTGTGGGTCGGACTCGCAAGTCCGACGATGGTACACAGAATAAAAGTATATTTTTGATAATAAATCTCTTGTTTTGTTGCTTTTGTGGAGGGACCACCATAATTTCACCAATGTTGGGATAGACCTTCAAAACGCAGGAGATTGTTAAACTTTATTGTATTGTGGCCTAGTGGAGTGCTGAGTTGGAATTGCAGCCACTCATATTATCCTATTTTTAGTGTAACTCTACATTTATTTTTATATAATGACATGGCTGGGTCTAAATAGGAAAAAGCTTAGTTATAAATCATAAATTGCGTCAAAAGTGCGAGTAAGGCACATCACTGGTGTTTAGTAACGTTAACAGTCTGTAGGCATTGAAATGGCGTTGCTAATAACTGATTATTTAAACTGGCTCGGTTCTCTTTGACGCTAATTATAGCGAAGTGCAGTCCTCCTAACGCGATAGTAATTGCGTTAATTACTTTTAAATAATGTCCACACGAACGATAACGTAGACTATTATAATGAAATGACTCTTCAAACGATTTTGATATAAATACACCACAAAGTTTGTAGATATATTGTTTTAATCCATATGGTGGAAGGGAGGAGTAATAAAAATCATCGTACAATTTATACGGATACGGAACTTTTCCTAATGTTTAAATTAGATGTCAGTCAGACAGCTGCAGCACACTGATAGTATGCAGCTCTTTCCATTTATACGTTTAGGTCACATCCTCATATTATGAAATGTTCAGTTCTATACTGCTTATACTAGCTGACAGGTAGGCAGTGTAATATCAACAAAGTATGTGGCGTTGGGAGGGAGCCTCTCGTAAAACATTTTTTTAATATTTTAAGATGCATTAAATTAATATTGTAATAATACATTTAAAAATATAGAAAAAAAATAAGTAGTGACAATTACGCCTAATTTTCCTGTTAAACCGACGTGACGTCACAAACACCACGCAGCCAAACTGGAATAATTTTCGACGCGTTTCGATTCTACATGAAGCATCTTCAGGAGATCTTGACTCTACGATCGAGAATGAATTGAGTGATGAATGAGAAATTCTCTACGTGGTGTTTGTGACGTCACGTCGGTTTAACAGGAAAATTAGGCGGAATTGTCACTAGATATATTTTTACATATTTTTATATTTCTATATATATATTTTATGTGTTTTATTAAAATATTAATCTAAAGTTTTCTAAAATATTTGTTATTATTACATGTATGTTGCTGATGAATACCTATTTTACGTTTTGCTCTTCATAAATCTAAATGGAGACTGTGTGTAAGATCGACCACTGACAGCTACGACACGTCAATATAATAACCGCCACCACCGCCACACCGGTCGTGTTGATCACCCTCGCGGGACTACCCTTACATACAATAATAAATAATAATTGCATCTTTGAACCAAGCCCATACACCAGTATGGGAACAAGGACCACCCTTTTCCTACAAAATGCTGAAATGAAAACTAGAAAATAAAAAGTAAAGTCAAACATGATGCAATTGTAGTTCAAAATTAACATTGACGTACATAATAAAGGCCAGCCAACTGTGTTATATCGCTACTAGGGATCTCGAACTGTATGAAAACAATAACATACCTTTAATAATTATACGGATCATCAAGGAGACAGAGCCGAGTTCCCAGTGTACCTACGTGGTAAAAGACTTGAACCGCTTACCAGCGGTCCACTGGGACCATATTGATGTGTCAGTGCTGTTAAAAGACTTAATGATCCTTAAGCAAGAAGTGAACATCCTTAAAAGTTCATATGCGAAGCAATCCGACCTCGAAATTTTAAGAAAGGGCATAGAACAACGCAGTTCTGAGAATAAAGAAGGTAGTAATAGTAGCTTTCTTTCAACCAAAACTCAAATACATACTGTGTAAGTACATACCTCTCGGTACGCGAGCCTAATTCGTACTTGATCGGGTTTATCTATTCGCCGTCACTTTGGAATTTCTGATTTTTGTTTAAGCGGACCCAGAAACTTGTTTCTAGAGTCAGTATTATTTTATAAGAGCATTCAAAGTCAAAGTCAAAGTCAAAATCATTTATTCAATTTAGGCGTCTACGACACTCTTATGAAGGTCAATTACAAATTTTAATATTGAAATATACTACATTGTACTGCCACGTTCAGTAAACAAAAATATAGAGCCACTGCGAGAAGAACGGGCAAGAAACTCGGGGCCATTCTTTTAAACGTTTTTTAACAATGTGTTAAGTACATACTATATAGTAAAATTATTACAATACTTAATTTACATTACGTAGGTGACAGGCGCTAGTTTGGCAGAGGCAAACCAGTCCAAGCATTTTTGTCGTTTAAGTAATCACAAACTGTGTAGTAAGATTTCTTTTTCAAAATATTCTTCACATGCAATTTGAATTTTCTTTCTGTGAGCGTTGTAATATGTTTGGGCAATTTATTATAAAACCGCACACAATTGCCTAAGAAGGACCTTTTATTTGTCTTTGCTAATCTAAAACCTGGCACCGCTATTTTATCCTTATTCCTAGTGTTATAATCGTGATTGTCACTGTTTGATTTAAATTTGCTCAAATTTTTACGAACATACATAATATTTTCAAATATATACAGACTTGGTAAAGTTAAAATATCAATTTCTTTAAAAAGATCTCTCAGGGATTCCCTAGGATCCATTTCATATATGGCTCGAATTGCACGTTTTTGTAAGATAATGATTGTCTCTATCTCAGCAGCAGCTCCCCACAGCAATATACCATAAGACATAATACTGTGGAAGTACGCGAAATAAACGAGCCTAGCAGTAGCGTCTGTTAGCTGTCTTATCTTACGAATTGCATATGCAGCAGAACTAAGTCTTAAAGATAGATCATGTATATGTGGATTCCACTGTAAAGTTGAATCCATTTCAATTCCCAGGAAGACTGTCGCATTGTCAAAACAGAGTTTTTCTAGGCCAAGCTTAATGTTTGGTTCCACATAAGTGTCGTGTCGTTTTGATAGCTGGCTAGAGCGGTCGCATACAGTGACTTCTCGATGCCTGACCCAGTTCTTCGTACACGTGTTGAAATTATTGCGAAATGGCGCAACCAAACGTTCGGACACTATCATCGTTCATGAAGCACTTGCCTTCATCCAACAAAAACTGGATATCATGGATGAAGTTAGCCTGGAGCAGATCTGTTCATCCCATTTTACGGAGGCTCAGATTCTAGAAGCCAAAAAACTTCTTGCTGATACTGCTGTGACCAGTGTTCGTTTCACAGTACGACAAGGGGATGGCCGAAGAAAAAAGGATCTTTACGACATTTTCCGAGTTTTTAAGGAAACAGATGAAGATAATCTGCCCTCCTACGTAATAAAGGACCTCAATGAGATTCCAAGCATTACTTTCGACCACGTTGATGCCAGTGCAATCCTGAAGGACATCCTCATGAAGTCCAGTATTATGGAAATTCGCTCTAAACTGGAAATTTCAGAGCAGACAGTTGACCAGTTGAGAAAGGAAATATGTGATTTGCGCAGTAAAACGTTTTCACAATCGCCTAGTCTGCAAAACGTTAACCTACAACGAGGCGGCACTCGACAACAATTATCGCCACTCTGCAGTTCAGCGACAATATCACCTACTGAGTCACCGCGGGGTCAAAACCACGTAACTCGACCTGCACCTGACGTCACGCCATCGTCACAGCCTATGACGTCCACACCGACTGCAATTGTACGACCACCTACAACACGGCAGCAGAAGCAGTCATACGCACAGGTTTCGAAAACGTCTCAAACTGCTATAAAAACACAGCGACAGATTGTGGATGTACAGCGTGATGTACGACGTGCTGTTCAGGATGACAATGGGTTCACCCTTGTAAAAAAGAAGAGCCGTCAACCTCGGCAAAACCGCAATCATCGCAGCACAGCTATTGCTACGACCTTTACACTACATGTCGTAGCACCTACCGTTAAAATATACCTTTCTCGACTGGACAAGGAGACTAAAGGGGAAGATATCCTGCGTTACGTCTGGGAGAGACTGAAGGGCCGGTGTGAGGAGCAAATCTCACTGAGTTTGATGCGGTTGGAGCAGATTAGGGTCACGGACTTTAAGTCTTATACCCTTCAGGTCCCAGCAGCTCAATCCAAGATGTTCCTGTCACCGGACTTTTGGCCTGTAGGGGTGGTATACCGGTTATTCAGGGAGAGGAGGCAGAGTCACCCTGTTATGTAGTGTCACGGAATAATATAATTTTTCGTATATATATTTTAGATTAAGGTATTTATGTTCTATGGGTCCGTACATTTTTAAATTTATTTATTGTGTCTGTTACCTGAAATAAAGATTTATTATTATTATTATTATAAGTAACATTTGGTAAAGAAAACTTTAAACATTTGGTCTATTTTGAATTTAATAGAAGATTATTAGCCGCGTACCACTTAGAGATCATAGATAACACATTATTTACATGAATAAGTTCACTATCCCTCCTATCTACTTTAAAAATTAGGAAGGTATCATCTGCGAATAAAACTATATCGCAGAAATTTTTAACCATGCAAGGCAGATCATATATATATGCTAGAAACAGAAAAGGTCCTAAAATTGATCCTTGCGGTACTCCTATTCTTACCAAAGACCCGGAAGATGTATTGCCATTTATTCTAACCTTCTGTAGCCTGTCTGACAGATATGACTTTATAAGATCCAGAGGTTTTCCACGAATACCATAATGTGAAAGTTTTCGAATCAGAGTGCGGTGCTCTACACAGTCAAATGCCTTAGATAGCATCCTGTGAACTCTCCCAGGCTTCAAGTATATGTGACATCAATTGAGCACCTGCATCTGTTGTGGATCTGCTCTTTGTGAAACCAAACTGATTCTCATTCAATATATTATGCTCATTAAAATGGGATAGAAGTTGTTTGAGCATAATTTTTTCGAATACTTTACTCAGAACAGGTAAGATAGAAATAGGTCTGTAATTGCAAGGGTCAGATGTAGCCCCCGACTTCAAAATTGGAGTGATTTTACTTTGTTTCATTAAGTCGGGGAAGTTTCCTTTATCAATACAAAGACTGAATATTGTTTTTAAATATGGTGCAATAATGCATATTATAGACTCTGCCACTTTAACTGACATACCCCACAAGTCTTCGGTGCTTTTAATATCAAAATTCTTAAATGTCTTTATAATTTCAAATATTGTTGTGTGCCTGAAAGAAAAGTCCGGCGATTTGCAGGGGAAATTATGTATTAGCAGAGTTTCTGCTACATCGGGACATGCATCCAATGACTTAGTGACTTCTAGGGGTAAGTTAGAAAAAAAATTGTCAAATATATTTGCCACTTGTATTGACATTGACGCAATTGTTAGATTCGTACCTTTGCTAAGCTTAGATTATCTTAAGTAAATAAGTTACGAGAATTGTAAACTAACTATTCGTTATGTAATTCTAGAATATCCTAAAACTTGTTGATATTTGATATTTTTAATAACCGCCACACTGAAATCATGTTTTATCTGTATTCATTCTGGAATAGCCAATGACGAACCATCCTGTCTAATTTCGGATTGGCTGATACGTTGTAGTGGCAACTCTTGATTGGTTGTGGAAAGTTTCATGGAGGGGTGACAGACACTTGGCGCCAGTGATTCCTATAAAACCAATGGCCCACACCTTACTGGGCCTCTCTTTATTATTCTTCACAAGTGATTGCCGCATCGTGACCTATTGCTGATTAAGTTAAGTGTTCTATTATTGATATATATATATATATATAGTGTAACATAACTACTGTTCACGTGTTGTGTATGGGTCTAGGTTCGGTACCTAGCTTTGTTCTTCATAAATAGTTCGCCCATTTGATTATATCGTTGTGAATGGTAACTATAAACTAATATAGAATTAATCCATATGAACCTAATGTATAATGTTTATTAAAGTGCTCAATGTGTTTCTGTAAATGTTATATCTTTTGAGTTTGCCCTATGATTCCCTCTTCGTAGAAAATCTAGTAAGGTAGGTAGTTAATAACTCAGCTAATAGTATATCAGCTAATAATAGTAACTTATTACATGGGATCGCCTCCTGCCAAACATCTTATAATTTATGGAGTCTATATTATTCCATAAATAAATGCTCTCTATCTTGACAAATCTCACACATGCTAAGCGAAAACATAGAAATTATTATTTCGAAAAAAAAATCGACTGTCTAGCGCCCGCTTTTATAGCATAATAGGTAATGCACGTCCCGATGGAAGTTTTGAAGCAGTGATAGCTCAGTGGCTTTGGCTATGGACTGCCGCGCAGCAGGTCCATGGTTCGAATCCCGCCGCGGGCTTGAGCTTCACCGCATGGTGGAAGGGCATTTTTGTGAATGCCCGCCTGGCTAGCGACCACCCTCAAGTTGAAAATCTGTCGCCAAGCACCTAACGGTGTGTTCCGGCAGCTGTCTTTGAGAGCCAGTCATTCTAGGTTAAGCCTGTTTAACACCTTCGACCACATCATCACTTATCATCACGTGAGATTTGTGGTCAAAGGCTTACCTATCAACAATAAAAAAAAAAAAAAAAAAAAAAATATTTTTCCATTCGAAATAATTTCTATGTTTTCGCTTAGCATGCGTCGATGCTGTTATAGATAAGTAGATAGATAGATAAACTCTTTAATGCAGCATAAAGCTTAATTTAAAAATAAATAAAAAAACTTACAACTAAAGATACAATATAACTAAGTGAAACAATGGGCGGTCTCATCGCTTATAGCGATCTTTTCCGAACCACCCAACAATGTTGGAGATTTTGATAGTACATGGACAGGGTTAATAAGCAGATGTTATAAAACATAAAAAAAAAATATTAAGGCTCTTAATTAACAAAACAAAAATGAATTATACCATACATATACATAAAAATATACGTAACGTATAAGAATAATATAGATGTATATAGATATACATAACATACAATAATTATATATATTTATACATATATAAGGCTTACATAAATATTTTTAACATATAGAAATACATACAAAAATATACCTAAATAGACATTTAAAACATAGTATAGAAAAAATAAGTTCAGTAATGTTGTATGTACATATCCAAAGTTATAGTGAAAAGTAATAATTTTTAACCTGTTTTTCAAAAGATTCCAATGAACGAGCACGTTTTATTTCAAGTGGTAGAGTATTCCACAATCTAACAGCTTCAGAAGTAAAAGTATAATGATAGGTAGGTTCTACTTACGGGTGCCTGCAGCAATAAATTATCTGATGACCGTAACGAACAAGCATGGGTAGTATGGAGGAATTTGAAACCTTCCTTGAGGTAGGGTGGAGACGAAGGAAAAAATACTGTAAAGGAGATGTAGTATATGAGCATTCCGGCGAAGACGAATAGGTAGCCACTTGAGCTTGGTACGTATATTTGCGTAAGCCGTATATGAAAAACCTTATAAAAAAATTTTGGTGTCGCTCAAATTTATTTAGCTGATTTTGTGTGAGATCAAGATAGCAGACGTCAGCCTAATCAAGAATAGGGAGCAGTGAAGATTGTGCAAGCGCAATTTTAGTGGTGGTAGGTAAAAAGTTGCGAAGTCTCCGTAAGTCTCCAGCAGATGCAAACATTTTACGACTGGTTAGAGCTATTTGAGCGTCCCATGCTAGAGTTCACTCGATGGTAATACCGAATTTGTTTTACATTTTCGCTAAATGGAATGACAATTCCATCGAACACAACTCGCGGCAATGAGTCCCAGTCAACCCTGTTGATCAAGCGGGAACTTCTTACTATGATAACTTGAGTTTTAAGAGGGTTGATTGTCAACCCATATGCTTTGCTCCATTGCAATAAACGAGCAAGATCCCTATTTTTATCTTCTACTGCTTCAGGCAAGTCAAGTAGTGATGAATGTGAATATAATTGAAAATCATCTGCGTAGAGGTGGTAGGGTGAAGAAATGTTATGAGATATTGAATTTATGAAAATTTAGAAGAGAAGCGGAGACAAGACGCTATCCTGAGGTACACCAGAAGCGGTGTTACACCAGGAAGAAAAACGATCTTCAAGGCGAACCCACTGTCCGCGACCGAACAGGTAGGAACGAAACCAGTCAATCACCGTTGGAGGCATGTTGTTTGAGCGAAGAATGGCAAGAAGAATATCAAAGTCAACAGTGTTAAAAGCACTGCTGAAATCTAACAGGGTCAGCACAGTTAACTGTCCTTTATTCAAGACGAATTTCTTCAGTAATTTTAACAAGTGCAGTAACTGTGCTGTGTCCCGGACGAAAGCCAGACTGAAGGGGATTCAAAAGATTATTACGAGAAAAGAAACTGTTAATTTTGTTATGGACTAATCGTTCAAGTACTTTCGACAAAAACGGAAGTATTGTTATGGGACGGTATTCTGAGTAAGATTCAGCGTTAGCTTTTTTTTGGCAAAGGGATTATATGAGCTTCCTTCCATAAAGAAGGAAACACACCGTAGGAAACAGAAAAATTAAAAAGGTAACTAAGTATGGGAAGAATGAAATTTAATATAGGGAACAGCATATTTCAACTGATTCCATCAATTCCAACAGCGGTAGAAGTTATTGAGAGTATGCTCTTCTCAATATCACAAGCGGTGAATTGACTAAAGAATAATGAAGGTAGGTCAGGGGTTGTCAGGTTAGAGAGAGAAAATAAAGTATCAGCTTATTGATGACGCGTCGTTACGGTTACTTAGTAATAATAAAAATTACAAACAACAAATAATACCATTACACCTGTACATCCCCGAAAAGGCAAGAGGTTGGTAAGTGTGCATGACGTAACAAGAAAATAATCTAATTATTAAAAATGAAAAAAATAACAATATACAAATAAACAATATACAAAAAAAAATAACAATATAAAAAAATAACAAAATACAAAAATCTAAAAACAGCACAAAAAATAATATATGACAACTACATACATGACAGTGACACAACAGCGAACAAAGTGGAACAAACCATAGAGCAATTACAAAAATAAAAAACTGTAGTTTGTTAATTTGTTTTGTTACACACGTACCTACGAATAAATTTTAATAAAACTAACGCAAAATATTGAATTAATATTCCATTCCATATACAACAAAAGGGAAGGAAAATCCATGTATGCCCAAGCACAATAAAATACAATTTTGTAGTTATTCCATGGTGAATTTGGGAACGACAAAAACACTACTTTTTGGTAGCAGCACGTCTTGTTTTGGCTGACACAGAGGCCGAGCGTTCTTTCATAATCGGCTGCCTTGGAGCAGCGGTGGTGACACTACTTACGCCCTGCACTTAGATGTTATTTAGCTCCACCACACAGGCGACCCACCGTCGTCACTCAGCACGAAGACGGAGCACTCATGCGACCAGCACTTGGACTCACCGAACCGCTGCCTTGCCAGAACAAAAGTATCGTGCCGTGGCTTCGTTAAGAACTCAGATAGAGTGATACCAGCTCTTGAGATTTTTCTTTGCTGCCGATATTTTACTACGCATAGAGTGATCACGAATTTGGAATAATATGGGCCTAGGCTTGCCTGCATCTGAAAAGCGACCCATTCTATGAAAGCGAGTGATGTCCTCCAACTTGAATACAGACACTTGCAACCTTTGCACTACTGTATCCACTATGACTGTAGAAATGTCTGCTTTCTTGTCTTCAGGAATGCCATGTAAAAGAAGCACATTTTTTCGGTTGTGCATCTTCAAGTGATCAATACTTCGTGCATTTACCTCTATTTGTGTCTGCAATGTCCGGATAGAACTTAGAACAAAAGCTTTGAAAATTGAAAACTCAGCAGCTAGACTTGATGCGTCTGTTGATAAAGGAGAAGATAATTTGAGCTGTCTTTCTTCAAACTCTGCCAGCTTCAAATGAAAAGTTTAGGTCAAATGAGAGATTGATTCCTTGATGGCCTCCATTTTGTTCAGTGTTATAGTGATCCAAAAAACAAATTTGTGATTTCCAGCTTATGTGTTGTTTGTTTGTTAAGATAACACTACCCAGCAGGTATCGTAACTCAGACTTTAATTATACATATAAATTATAAATATTAGGTGTAAAATACAATTTTTACGATTTTAATTAAAAATATGTAAAATTATTTGATGTCTTATTTTCAACTACTCGCCCAACCTAAGATTTTGGTCACTTCGATCAGACTCACTCAGATTATCATTATTTGATTTCAGAAGAAATGTTGAATGTTTTGGCAACAATAAAGTTTTTTCATAACCGCTTGAGTAAAATTAGTAAATAAAAAAAATTGTGCAACTTACACAAACTTAAAATTAGTTTTTGAATTCATCCTCAAGGATAGTGGATATTCACATTAGTTTTTGCTAAAATATGACTCATTATACCCATACCAAATCTGTGTTGAACAATTTAAGATCGAACAATCGCACCCATGAGAAAAGTAATAGTTTCCTTCATTCACGGACATTTTGGATAAATAACAAGCCCAGGCCGCATTGAGATTGAACTATATTTATTTCATGTTTTGTTTATTTTTGAAGTTCCTTATAGATCTGCATCGCCGCCTTGAACACAGAGGAAGAATACATAAGGATATTTGAAAAAAGATTTGGCTTTGATTGTATAGCTGGCAGCCTTCTTGACGAGGAAGAATACATAAGGATATTTGAAAAAAGATTTGGCTTTGATTGTATAGCTGGCAGCCTTCTTGACGCCAATCCTCTTTCGGAATGCTCTCATTGGTGACCTTCCCGCAACCCCTCCGGTAATCAGGGCATTCAGATTATTAGAAGCCCTGATATGCAACAACACTCTACTTACATTAACGTGAATAGTAGCATTCTGATTACTTGGCGCATTATTAGCCATAATTTCAAGACGATATCCAACGGGCGTATAAGGTCTCGCACTAAACTTAGACAAGTTTCTATAGCAAACTTTTACTCGATCCTTATTTTTGAGGGTTCCAAAAGGCAAAACGGAGCCCGATTTTTGAGACTCCACAGTTTTTATGTTTTTCCATGCGTATGCCATCTCTAGCATGTAAATAGAATTAGTAATACTTGATTTACCAGTTTAATTTTGATCACATCGTAGTAATGCTGTAGGTATATTTATGATATTAGAGGAGACATACAACCTTCTTCAAACAGACCATCTTATGGCGCTAATGACTACCCAGTATGCTTTATTAATGAACCATTGATTGTATTACCTACAACATTTATACATAGGTATTTATAAGTAGATCATAAAGCATCAACTCTGCTTCAGTGGCTGCATTCAGCGGCGACACAATCCGTCTATTTTGAATTGAGCTTAACAAGAGCAATGTGATCAATATTCGAAGCCGAGTTTGACCCGTTTATGCCTCACCTGCTATTTAAGGCACTTCGTTCATTTTAAAGCGCACCCAGTTTTTGGAGAACCGTAGCTCGTAGCTCGTAGCGCTGTATTTAAACTACCTCGGCTATGGGATCGAAAGATAACTTGGTACATTTTATTTTCAGAGTTATGAAATTAATTATAATTTTCTTTTAAAAATCTGACGTTTTTCTATTGCGTTAGACATGAACCACGTAAAAAAATAAATCAACCACGTAATAAATTTGTTCACGTCGCAATTTGTTTAGATCGCGCAACGCTTTGCGTACTTCAGACTGTCGAATGCGGATTTCTGACATTAACGTCCCGCAGATTGGCAGGCTAGAAGGTACAGCATTGCCAGCATCTAAACGTGAAGACTCTGCAAACAGAGAGGCAAATAAATTTGCTTTCTCTTCGGCAGTGTGCGCTAGTGAGCCGTTAGGTTTCAGCAGTGGAGGCAGTGAGGGACGGCAGAAGTTTTCTTCGATCGACTTTGCCAGGGACCAGAACGCTTTGCTACCCGAGGGGTAAGAAGCAAGTTTGTTCCCTTTTCGTCGTATGTGGTCGAAGCGAGCCTTCTTGAGAGCCTTTTTGCAGAACTTGGCAGCTAGGTTAAATGCTTTCTTCTTTTCACGTACATCTCTAGATTTGCGGGTTCGAGCATCAGCCCAGGCTAAATAGGCCTCATGTTTTGACGCTTCTGCATCTCCACATGTAGCATTAAACTATGGGCGAGCTTTGCTGGACATCGGGACGTCAGAAAACGTTATGAAGTATTCCATACCCTGACTTAACACCTCAGTCACAGCATCCGCGCAAGTTGAGGGATCGCTTGAAGAAAAACAAACCTGCCGCCAAGGGTAAGACGCAAAAAAATAACGCATCTCATCCCAATCTGCTGACCTGTATCGCCACACCCGCCGAGTACCTCTTGGACTGGGATCGGGCGGGGAGTACACTGATACAGACTTCACCAGACAGTGGTCGGAGCTACCTAAGGGTGATGAATTTTGAAGCGCTCGTAGCCAAGTTTGTTTAGCCATTCTGAATCGATCAGCAAAGTTAAGCAACGTCCGCCGCGGTCATGACTTGGATGGGTGACCGCTGGTTGGGCATTACTACTGAGCGCTTCCGTGCTTCGGAGGGCACGTTAAGCCTTCGGTCCCGGTTGTTGTCTTAGGATAGCAGTCGTTACAGCATGGTTGCAAATGCCCGCCTGGCTAGCTACCACCCTCAAGTTGAAAATCTGTCGCCAAGCACCTAACGGTGTGTTCCGGCAGCTGTCCTTGAGAGCCAGTAACTCTAGGTTAGTCTGATCAACATCCTCGACCACATCATCACTTACCATCAGGTGAGATAGTGGTCAAAGGCTAACCTATCAAGAATAAAAAAAAAAAAAAATGAAACCGACACCGAGTAGCGGTCTGGATCTGTTGTCAGCAGAAGGTCCAAGCAATAGGGATAGAAACTGCCAATTGCTCACTTCAGATGGCACCACTGTTGAGTGTTCCATGAATTTGACAGCTTGCAAACATTTTTTGTAAACAAAGTGCTATTTACGAAATTTTTTCGTAAATATGACTCTTTGCGCAGCTGTTGGTTGCAAAAATACGGGAACCCATATATTTCCTAAAGACGTTAATAGAAGAAGACTATGGGAGAAAGCTCTTCAAAGGAAAAATTGGAAAGCCACTGATTCGTCGAGGTTATGTGCTAACCATTTTAAACCTGACGATTATTATGGGAGGAATTCATATACAGGTGAGGCTTTCTTTTCGTTATACAAAGATCTATTTTATGTCTACAATATTTGTATTTACAAGGACTGCATATATATCATAAATATGTATCACTTATTCTACACTGAATATTCTAACTATTCAATGTTTTTCACAATTACACATCAGTCATTAGTCATTTTGTCTGTTCTAGGTGATGAATCTATACACAAAGTTCTGAAGAAGTCTGCTGTACCCTCTATTTTTTCCCACACAAAAACCAGACCGGTCAAACAATCAACTATAGATAGATCAAATAGGTTGATGAAGAGAAGCAAGAAAAAGCTTTGTTTTGAGGCATCAAACAGTGATGTTTCTGAACTTTGTGATATTCAACCGCTGGATGGTTTTGAAATGCAAATTAACGATGATCAGTTCTTAGTGCATAGTGAAATAGAAATACCTAGCTGCACATCATTAGAGCCAGATAAGAATAAACATATTAAATTTGAATCAAAGAGTATGCAAGTAAACTTTGTTCACATATATGGATCCATACAGAAGTATAAAAATAATGATAGTGTAATCTCTTTTTATACAGGTTTCGAAACCTATCAAAAGTTCCATTTTGTATATTCAACATTAAGCCCAATGGCACATTTAATAACTTATTATGGAAGTCATGTGCAAAATGTTAGTACAGAAGACCAGTTTTTCATGACTATGATGAAGTTAAGACAAAATAAATGTAATTTCGAACTTGCAAACTTTTTCCAAATTAGTCAAACCACAGTCTATAATATATTTATTACATGGATAAATTTTATAGACCAGCTTTGGAAAAAAATCAATATTTGGCCCGATAAAGACTTAGTGCATTATTATATGCCAGACAGTTTCAAACAATATGATAAAAATACTAGAGTAATTATAGACGGGACTGAGATGAAGATACAAAAACCTGGGCACCCAGTATCTCAACAAGAACTCCATGAAGCTTCATGGAGTTCTTATAAGCATAGCAATACATTGAAAGTGTTAGTTGGAGCTACACCAGGAGGTTTGCTTTCGTATTGCTCGCCTGCATATGCTGGCTCTATTAGTGATAGACAAACTGTTGAAAGAAGCAACTTATTAAAAAAATGTGAGCCCGGGGACAGTATTCTTGCAGACAGAGGTTATAATATTCAGGATATGTTTATTGAAAAAGATGTATATGTAAATATTCCTTCATTTTTAAAAGGAAAGGCACAAATCCCGGGCTTGAAATTACTGAAAGACAGAAAGTTAGCCAGTCAACGTGTTCATATTGAACGTTTGATAGGGTTAACAAAAACATACAAAATTCTTAGAGAAGAATTACACCACAATTTTGTGCCCCTTGCATCAAAAATATTTTTTGTTTGTCTTATGTGCTGTAATTTCAGAGAATGTATTATGTAATATGAGGGAAAATAAAACATTGTACATATTATACTAATTTGGTTTTAATATGGTATCATAATATTTATATAAGTATTTATTGTAAATAGCAGGTTGCAGATTTTCGTTGTAAAAAGATGATAATTTAAAAACCACACCCTGAATAAACTCTTCATCTCTTTCAATATATATTATTTTCATATCTATAAATGTATACACTACCAAATTACAATATTTGCGATTGGTGCAAAACAGCTGCCCCTAAATTTGGGTATAGTATTGATGCTTATTTTTTAAATGTAATGTACCGTTGCACTCGTACAGATATGGAACACTGGTTGGTGTAATAGCACAGTACCTACTTACAAAAGGACATTTCACCTCAACAACTGTCTCATTACCAAGTAATCCGTCAGGCGATGCAGCAAGAAATGGATGTGTTAGTGAAATGCACAAACCACATTTTTCTATTTTAGTACTTAGAAATGCTTCATACTTTTGTAGGGCAGCAGCTTCGTGCACTTTACCATGTGTTGTGGCTCTCGTGTTAAATTTCTTTGGAAATAATATATTGTTGGCTAGTACCTGCTTTGTACCGTCTTTACTGTGGCAAACAGCATGAAAGATACTAGCTGTAATTCTGACACATCTAGCCAAGTGCCAATCCTTCGATGCATTTTGTGCCACAGTTGATATGCGCACTTCATCAACTTGTTGTTGGCAGACATTTTTCAATAAAAGCTTTTCTAGCAAAAACTCTTGTGCACTTTTCTCCAAATAATCATGGTCCACTTCAACAGCATATGGATTAGCTGGTTTGATGACTTGCAGGTATGGCATTTTGCTACCACTAGTAGTAGTAAATCCTATAGCTAGGTTTTGAACATACTGTTCATAGTTTTCCATTATATCACTCTCATTGATCGGACTATACAGCAGCTTTCTAGATTTTTTATGTTTACTAGGTAAATCATGGGATTGCATAGGAGATTCATAGAAAATTCTTTTAGGTTGTTTAAAAGTCATTAATTTTTCTGTACACACTTTGTGTATAATAATAGTTTTAGTACGCACTATATCTTCTATGCCATGGAGGACGGTGAAAATATGTTTACAGTGTGCTTCCAAGCCACTGCCAGCAGCACATTCGCAATGACTCACATCGATCATACCACTTTTATTCATTTTAATCAAAACAATGTACAATAGTCTTTTCATCTGTGCTTTGCACTGTGCATGAAAATAGGCATGATCTCCATCAAAGGCTACTCTTAGAGTTATCAAGCCTCTACTTTCATATAGAAGTTTCCCTTTGGGTGGAACTTGAAACCTGGAATAAGACTAATTATATTTAAACTATTTCTTATTACAACAAAGATTATGTATTCATTTTCACTTATATTTTATGTTACGTACCTTTCAGAAAACTCTTGAATGTGGGTTTTAGACAGTGGTGGTAGAATAGTGCTAGCATTTACGTCTCTAAAGTTTTCCGGGGCAGGAAAGTTTGGAATATCATCCTCAAGTTCATCTTCAACACCTATGAGATTGTTCCTGTCGTACCCTTCCAACCTTTTAACAAATTAATGGGATTTTATTAAGCAAACACAAAACAACCTAAAAATAAAAAAAATGTCAAATGTAGTTTACCTTTCAACTAATGCTGCTTTTTTACCACTGGTAGATGCTTCCCTTTTCCTCAACTCGCCTTTTAACTGAGCTATACTCCAAGTAGCATACATTTTTATCGTTTAATGTTGATGTGATGTGATCAAAGTAGAACCAGCAAAGTAGATAGAACAACAACAAACATTTCTGTAGATAGAAACAACAAACATAAACTCTATGGAACACTCAACAGTGCTGCCACCAGTCATGAGCTTTTAGTTTTTAACCTCATTGGCTGTGTGGCCATCAACATCCGGTATCCTTGTGGCTCCTTGGACCAGCTGAGTGAGGTTTAGCGTCAAAGCAAGCTTGCGCATCTCTCGACCAGCGTGGTCAGTGCTCTGGTATGGGTATAGTCTTGATGGTGGGCGTTGAAATCCCCCAGAAGAACTAATTGAGCAGAAGGATACCTCTGTAGGGCCACATCGGCTGCCTCACTAAGGTAATTTGCGAGCCTGGTTGTCTCCTCATCTCCGCTGTGCGAACGGTAGACACTAGCAAAAAGAATTTTCTCCATGCCATTGTCCACCAGAACCCACATGACAGAGAATTTGGGGTCTTCAAGGTTGCGGAGACGCCGATAGCAAATGTCATCGCGAGCATACATACAAACTCCCACCTTAGCCTTGAAACTATGTTCAAGAACATAGCCAGGGTAGGCAAGGTATGTCGCATCAGCAGGACATTTGATCTGCGTCTCCGTGAGGAACAGAATATGCGGTCTTGCGGTCTCAAGATGGTGGTGGGCTGGATCGATATTGGAGTGCAAGCCTCGAATGTTTGAGAGGTGCACTTGGAGAGAGAGGACGTGCTTCCGCTGTTGGACCTTTGTTCTGTTTCTTTTGTTCATTTAATGGGGAGTGTAAAGGGAGGTAAAGGGAAACGGAAGTGGAAACGAGGCGCAAATAACCAACCCGTGACACAAATTAGGCCTTTCCACCTAAAGGGAACCAATCCTGGAGACCGCGGAGACGCCCGAGCCCCCCCAGAGGTGTCCATCGGGTCCTCTCGTCTGGTCGCCAACCAGCACGATGGCGCACCTCCGGGATTTTTCGTGAGATGGCGAGGCAGCCTTTCATGAGTGGCTGGCTCACTACTTGGGCCCCCAACTATCTGCGGTCGGCCAGCGGAGAGCCGTGCCTCGGATCCCGCTGCTCTCCAAGATTGGCTGCCAGGTAAATTGACCTTCAATGTGTCACGACTAGCTATAGTAATATGCGCAACTGTTTCCGACCCGTTCCCCATAATGGCTTCACCAGACACCATGCCGTAACGCGATCGCTTGGCGGCATGGCTTTGTCTGGTGGGTGGTAACACGCCGTGGCCTAAGCCTACCACCTGAAAAGTACTGCTCTTTTGGCGTCACCCAGGGGACACGTGTAGGACATCGAGGGCTAAATCCTACGGACGCGAGCAGTATAGTCCCCCAAACGTATATTTAATGACCTTGTACCGCTCGGCTATCATTATTGCTTCAAAAAATACAATTTTGAAGTAATGATGGCCGAGTGGTTATAGCTATGGACTGTCGGGCCGCAGGTCCCTGGTTCGACCCCAAAGCCGGCTTAAGCTTCATCGCGTGGTGGAAGTCCATTTCACGAATGCCGGCCTGGCTGGCTACCACCCTCAAGTAGAAAATCTGTAGTCAAGTACCTACTTAGCAGTGTGATCCGGCAGCGGTCCTTGAGATCCAGAAAAATTACAGGCACATGGTATGAGTATATATATATATATATATATATATATATATATATAAATATATAAATACGAGTACATACCTATATAGAAATGAATAAATAAGCGTCGTCAACATAAGAAGGGGACGCTCATAGCGTAGCTTGCTTAGTCGTTCTTAACTGGTCAACTGAGGTTAAACCGGCAAACACCATATCGACCACATCATCACTTACGTTCAGGTAAAATGTGTTCAAATGCTAAACTATCAACAGTAAAAACAGCTAGCCAGGCGTATGTTATTAATTGCCATTATAAAAAAACAAACAATTAAATTATTGGCAAATAGAAAAGCGTTCACAATCACTATAGTGTGTGTTCAGTGATTTAGCACAAATATGTGACCTACTGCTGAACCCACCCACAGATCTACTATACCGTGAAGAGGGAGCAATGTGGGTGAGTTGGGCACTGAACCAATACACGGGGAGGGTGTTTACTGAAGCATTATAGCGTTTGATTTATGTTTCTGCGGCACAATTATACCCTTATTTTGTGTATTTAAGTAAATATATTAATCTGTTATTATATATATTGTTAGATACAAGTGATACTTAAAAATATTTTAAGACAAAATACGCTTTTAAATAATCATGTTATAATTCTAATTTTGTCTAAAAAGAAACACAGGGGAAAAAAAGTGTCAAAAATAATCAACACAAACATAATATAGCCAAAAGTACATTGATAATATCATTCCATCAAATATTTACATCATAGCTTGTAATTATTTATACGCGATCTTGTTAATGATCAGTAGGCCAATTGAGATACACAAGATAATATTTATAATTATTGCTGTCTTATTTTTACAGTATTTGCTAAAAATCACACCGACTTGATGCATATATATATATATCACCTCTTTTACGATAGGGCAAAGAGAAAGAACGTTAAAATAATACCTTCTGTATTTGAACGTTTCGTTTGGATTTTTATTTGTTAGGCTTAATGCTATCATTTATATGTTTATTATATACTGTAAAAGTTCCAACCAGCGACGTATTACGCTAAAGATAAACCCTTAACGTAGAACATAAGGACGTGTGGACGGATAGTGTTAGCTTGGTAACAGCAGTTTATTTTTTAAATTTATTTTAGGGACCTATGTTGTCTGTCAGTAAACACTTTTACTCCTAAATTGTGAAAGTTATTTTTGTGACTAATGTTTCTACAAAGTTCTTCGATTCGTTTTTTTTTTGCGCCCAGAAGTTTATGGCTAATAATAGCCAAACCTCATAAAACTTTACAAAGATCCTAAGGCTCGTTGTGGTATTTTGAGCTTATTCAAAGGCACTACTGTTAAGGATCATGTCTCCTTAGAACTGAACAGTGCATTATAACACACTGGTCAGTTCTGGTTATAAATATGCGTGACATTTAATCGTAATAAAAAATACATTGAAGCTAAATTACTTATAAGCTTTATTTATAAACCATATAAGGTTCCCAAATGTTGAGTAAGCAAAGCTATAGCTTACTAGAAAGAAACTTGATATAGGTACCATGGCTTCATGTACATTTTACACAGTAAAATAACATTCAGAAAACTCTGACAAGTTACAATCAAACAATTTATAATTTAAAGGCTTCTCAATACGTAATCCACATCAGTTAATGTCATCTCCAATTTGCCCGAGATCATTGACCGGATATGACGTCTAAACGCAACACGCACAAAACCAGGAAAAACCGGGACAGCTCCCCTCAAAATCCAATTAACTATCAGATGTAAATCAAATTTGTGTGCCGTCGACGAAACAATAATCCTGCCGTATTGCTCCACCTTCACAACTTCTGACGAAACATATAAAAACCACACGCAATATCTATCTCTATTGGAAGGGTATAGAAAGGTTATTTTGGTATGGTGATATAAAGGGTTGAAGCAAAAACATGTGAGGCAGGCTGTACAGGGTATTCGTGCGAGGCCCACGCGTTATAATTTAATTTGCAAGTTTAATTAATTTTAACCTTTTGTAGAGGCGCGCCGTTGTGCATTATTCATGTACTTTGTGCGCCCGTGGCCGCGCCCGCGCCGCGGTTTCGTTTATGGCTTTATTGTACCAGAACAAACGTTAAGAAAACAAATAGAGCAAAGTTTCCGCACTTAAATATCTCGAAAAAGATTACCTTAAGCGTTGTGCCGTTGGCTTATTTAAGGCGAGGAATAAGTGGAATTCTTCCAGTTTTAAACGAGATTTTCTCTTCCGCTGTTGAGCCAAAAAGGCATTCAAATTGTTTCAAGTAGTACGAAAGAAGAGCGGACGAAATTTATAAAACTTCTATGACAAAATCGAGATGCATATCCTGTTAAGAATGTGTTTTCTACTGCACGAAACTATGCTTTAGAGATGCAAAATATATGGTTTTTTTTATTCATCACTTACATATAATAAACCTGATCTAAAAAATATTTATATAGCTTTTTTCCACTACTTCTTGTGATACCTACCACGATTCTGTTAGGACTGCCATCCTAAGAGAACGATCGGGACCGGCGGCTTTATGTGCCCTCCAAAGCACGAAAGTGCTCAGTAGTAATGTCACTAGCGATCACCTATCCAAGTCATGACCGCGGCGGACATTGCTTTACTCAGCTAAAGGTAAACTTACTAATCAAACTAGATTTTGTAGGTAGCACATTTATAACCACACTTACAGACCACATTTAAAACTCACCAGCACTGAATACAGTTAAAGTAAAAAGGTGCAAAATAATACGATTCAATACGATAAAGAATCATTTGTACCCAAAAACAGGCATATACGTTTGAAATTCTATTGTTCTCGTTATCTATGATACGCAAGCATTAATTTCGTTTGCAATAAATTGGCATCACGAATCGTTGACGAGCGTGTTAGAAAAGGATAGATTTATACATTTTGTTCAATTGAACATAATTATAACGTGGAATGTTTGTAATTAAATCATACTTTGAAAGAAATCTGTATATCTTGAAGATAAACAATAGTATATTTACTGAAAATATGATACCAATAACCTAATTCAACATTTCGGTTAAGTAATCTTTAGACTGAATACTGCCATGTCAAAACGAAAACGCAGTACCTACACCATTGCGGACAGCTAGCACGTCGGACGACGTAACGAAGTTATTCAAACCCTTTTCTTTCATGCAACCCCTTCGTTTTCATGCTCTTTTTGTTCAGACTTTTCTGGCGATGACTCGATGTCCATAGTTTGTTCTTTATAAAAAAATCGTAAACCTAAACATATTTGAATGGTAACTAAATAAAGTCTCAGGCTAAGTTTTGTCTAACGAACAAATGCAGTTCAATCTTTTATAGCAATTATAACAAGTATTTTATTCAAACTGATAGAAAATACAATGTTCTGGAGTTGGCCATCGTTCCATCATGTTGAATGCACGTCTTGCAACATTAAATTTTATTTATGAATATAAAAAAACCTAGGGTACTAAGTACTGCACAGACAACTACCCGAACTATACTACTGTTTTACGAAACAAAACAAATTATGTAATATTATTACCATAAACGTAGTAATAAAAAGACATTAGATTAACAACTTTCGCCCTTTCCCAGTGTAGTTAATAAAGCAATCCGGACACCTACAGGGTGCGCTACAAATTGGGGTCCAGTATTATAATTTATTCAAAATCTCGCTGCTGGATACTATATATTGTCTAATCTATGGCGCACTTAAATAGTTAATATTCAAGTCCGACCTCGGTCCAAACAACTAATTCAATTACAATAAATATAAATGAGGCTATAAGTAATATTTTCTTTTAATAATCATGAAGAAACGTGTAATACTTAATTGTATTTCTTTTAGTATTATTTATGTTTACGATTCAGAATTTTCAACTATAATACATTTCAGGATTAAAATTACAATGTACGGCCATTTTATCTATGGTATGTTTTTATATATCAAAACACTAAAAAGTATAAACAACCCTACACCAAACTACAACAAAAGCATTTAGTCAACCTAAAGGCCATTACAGGTCTACAGGCAGTCCAAATTCTTCAGCATACTACCAGTCGGTAACCTGCCCAGCATGCTGGCGTTATCGTCCATCCGTCCGATAATGAAAGACCATTATAAAATATATATAAGTATACGGATTGCCCAGTAAATAATTATCATAGAATAATTTAAAACGGGGTTCCCATACAATAAACGTATATATTTGAAGGTTTTTTTAGATTTGTTCCATCGGAAATCTCTACATACAAGCAACAAACTTAGTATGATTATGGTCTATCTTATAGCAAGAAATAATAAGATTCGTACAAGTGCGAGTCGAGCTCCTGGAAAGAATTTCGAACTTTATGGAAAAAATATACGATTTTTGCTACATTGTGTGTTTGTACGGAACCCCTATATGTGTCAGTCCAACTCGCACTTGGCCGTTTTTTAAGTACACTTGACAATCTTGTTATATGTCGTACGTATATATGTTTCACTGGATATCTGGGCTGTGGTATTCACTAACAATAGTTAATAGATTGATATTAGTACTCAGTACTTAATATTATAAATGTGAAAGTAACTCTGTCTGTCTGTTACGCTTTCACGCCAAAACTACTGGACCGATTTAAATGAAATTTTGTATGGAAATAGTTTGAGACCCAGGAAAAAACAAAGGACAGTTTTTATCCAACTGCGCAAGAGGTCAATGTTTCTGCGCGATAACCAAAATACGCGCGGGCGGAGCCGCGCCTGGAAAGCTAGTTATAAATATATTAGGGATATGAAAATTTTAACCTGGCCTATAAAATAATTCATTATAAATCAGAAACACCTAGCTATGGTTTTCATTAAGACCCGGAGCTAATCGATGCGTGATTTAGATATTCGCCTTCATCTCTGCTTAAATTACCACCACCCATTGAAAACGATTAATTAAATAAGTACATAAGAGTGGAAACAAAACAAGACAGAATGCCCCAACCACGTATGCTGACGGGGTTCAAACATATTCTACTTAGAAGTACTATTCATATCTACTTCGTCCACTCCAGCGGAATACTCCAATAGTGAACTAGTTTAAACTTTTGCTTTTTTATATGCATACACTTCACAAAATGAAAACTAACTCAAAGATATTTTAGCGTATTTAACGGCGCATTTGTGGTTTTACCAACACGAATGCGGATTCATGAGGTAGCGCGTTTGTAATTTTGTTGGTGTTGCCTGGGTACGTTTTCACGATGATTTCGTGGTTTTAGATTTTTACTAGATTGACTTTTACTTTATTATTAAGTTAGACATTTTACTAGCGTATTTGTTTTTACAAGCGCTTTGATAGTTATTCATAAAAATGTTTACAAAGACCATTCTAAATTGGCAGCGTTATTGTTCCCTACTGAAAATGACCAGATAAAAACTATTCTTTTGGTTATCTATTAAAAGAAGATAAAGAAACTGAGCTAATATACCACCTGATTAATAAATACACGAGAATTGCATCACTCATTAAGGACATATACCCGCCAGCCAAAGTATGAACTTTCATATAAACTCAACTTGTTATTAAAAAAAAACTTACATGTAAATATAGTGTATTATTAGACCTATCGTTTCTGGCTTAAATCCTTTTTCTTTGGGACTATAATTATTTTTTTTATTATATAGCGTTCAGTATATAGCACTCGTTTTTAGGAGTTTGAGCCAGTTATTCGTAGCTACAGATTTATTAAAAAAGTATAGTACACATGTATAAATAACTTCCCATTACAGAAAGTTCATTATATTCCCCATGTTTGTGGTGCAATAGAAATATTAAAAACATGCTTATTTTTCTTGAAAGAGATGCCTAAAGTTGGGTCTTTCTCTTACCTAAAATTACGAGTTTTTGAGCTAGTGTAATTTCAAGACTGTATAATTTAATGAAAATCTGATGCATCACAAACCTAGATATTAGGGTAGTGATTACGTAGGTAAAAAATCATTGAGTTTTATTCGCTATTATTAAAATGAGATTGGAGCTGCGTTTTGTATGGGGGCGTTCGTCTAAAATATACCCTTAAAAATAACGTTATTAAAATAAACCCTCACGTTGCAAAACGTTATATACAGAATGTAGACAAAGTGGCGAAGTTTCATTGACCACAACTAGTTTACACAAAAAGCTATATAATAGTAGTTTCTATTGGTTTGATCTTGCATACAGTTACAGATGTACATTAATGTATATATACCGACACGTCTAAGGTATCGGTTTATTGGTGGAATGCTTTTATTAACAAAACACTATTAACAAATCTACAACAAAAGATTTAAGGCAAACTAAAGACCAAAGGTTCCACAACTACAATTTGAACTACATTTGTTCAAATTTTCCAGCTACTGCTAGGCTCGTTTAATTCGCGTACTTTCATAGTATTATGTCGTATGGTGTATTGCTGTGGGGAGCTGTTGCTGATATAGTTACAATCTTTATCTTACAAAAGCGTGCAATTCGAGCCATAATATATGATTATTGGTAAACTGTAACTGTAAACTATGCGGTCGGGTTGAACCCTATCTATAGATTATTGGTAGGATAGTGTTCATAACCGCGAGGACGCGATCTACCGCCACCATTTTTGATTTGCTTGTAAGTTCGGCAGCAGAGCTTGTTAGTTTAATAAATAAAATAAAGTCAAAGTCAAAACCATTTATTCAATTTAGGCGACTGCAACGCTCTAATGAAATCTTAGTATTGAAATATTCTAACTGTACTGCCACGTTCAGCAAACAAAGTTGTATAGAGCCACTGCGAGAAGAACGGGCAAGAAACTCGGGGCCATTCTTTTAAACGTCTTTTAACAATGTGTTACTTACTTTCTAAATACATTTTATTTACACTTTTACTGGTTCATCAACTATTAATTAACATTATTATAATTATACTTCAATACAATTTATAATAATTATCAAAACCTTTTTAACAAGCCATTTTAAGAACCATTACATATAAACAAGGTTTGTCGTTATATAATATTAGAAAAGAGAATAATAAATTACTTAACTTTACACAAGTTAAGGCGATTAGAGTCGCCAATGGCCTTGAGCATCTGGGCCTAATCGAGCTTACTTTACTCGCGCATCGCCGTATACGTTCCGCGGTCGCTGCACAAATATAACGGTCAAAGAATATGCAGATGCGCGATGCGCTCCGGTAACATGGCACTTTATATGCCTACCGCATTATTCTAGTGAGTATCCACAGTTGCAACTGCGACTGAGATCAGTATGAAAATTTATAGTGTACCTACCTAGGTTGTTCTGGACGTCTTTATTCCTTTTATTTATTTTTCAATGTCATGTGCCGAGTGAAGAAAGTTACTCAGATTTGGCTGAAAATCTATATCTAGGTTGTGCTGAGGGTCATTATTCCGAATTTGTAATTATTTTTCAAATGTCATCTGCCAAGTGAAGAAAAATTATACGATTTGGCTGAAAATTGATATCTAGGTTGTTGTAGATGTTATTATTCCAAGTTACGAATTTGTTTTAGGTTGACGTCTGCCAAGTGAAAAGTTTACTTCGATTTGGCTGAAAATTGATATCTAGGTTGTTCTCAGTTCGCACACAAACACTTTAAAAACCTGCTGATTTTAGTAATATGCTACATAAACGAGTTTTCCAATTAAAATTACCTGTTATTTGTACAACTAATGCCTATATTATATAATAAGATTTAGCCCTTTTATTGAAACATATTTATATAATCAAGTCCTGAATCAGTGCGATATAAAACATAGTTCAGTGTTTGAAGCCAAAAGCATCATTGTTAATTGGTTGTTCACGTTTAACTATGATGAGACTGAAAAAGTTTTATCGATTACTTCCTAAATTTATTTAATTGATAATTTTAAGAATTAACCTGTTAATATAATGTTATGTATTCATAATTTATATATTAATAATATACGTATTTATTTATGATTTCTATATAATGATCATATTAACATACATTTTACATACATCCAGTTTATATATATATATAAATGTCACAGGGTGCGACTGGGGGCAGGCTTTTTTGTAAGTTGTTGTTCTATTGACATTTAATATCTTTTAATTTATGTTAATTGACATTACGGAAAAAATAATAAAAAAAAATTATACATATATATGTATAATTTTTTATTATATATATATATATATATATATATATATATATATATATATATATATATATATATATATATATATATATATATATATATATTTTTATTTTTTATTATTACTATATAGTAGAAAATATATTTAATATTTTCATTTTAAAAAAATCGCTTTAGATATAGTAATATACATAAAGCATCACACATACAAACACGTATGTAACACAAATTTAGTTAAAATATAAATACCACCTGTGTGGATAATTTATAAAAAAAGTTTATGAAACTGATGTTATTTTATGGATAATTTGTAAATTAAATTTATGTTTATAACTATTTTGCGTGAAAAATTGTACTGAAGTCAACTGTGCACTAACCCTATTACTGTACAGCTCAAGCAGCAATACAAAATTTGGAAAAAGTGTTATTGGCTTTAAAAAAGGTTTTTTTTATTTTTTTACTGTTTATATTACTATTATTATTATTCTGGACGTTTTTATTCCAAATTTCGAATTTATGACGTCTGCCTAGTGAAAAAAGTTACTAAGATTTGGCTAAAAATCGATATCTAGGTTTTTCTGGGCGTCCTTATTCCAGATTTGGAATTTACTTTACGATGACGTCTGCCAAGTGAAAAACGTTACTTCGATTTGGCTGAAAATCGATAACTAGGTTGTGCTGGGCGTCATTATTCCGAATTTTGATATATTTTTTTAATGTCGTCTGTCAAGTGAAGAAAGTAACTCTAATATCTAGGTTGTGCTGGGCGTCATTATTCTGAATTTGAATATATTTTTTATGTCATCTGCCAAGTGAAGAAACATACTCCGATTTGGCTGAAAATTGATATTGAGGTGGTCGTAGACGTAGGAAATTTGTTTTATTATGACGTCTGCCAAGTGAAAAATGTTACAACGATTTGGCTGATATATGGGTTGTTCTAGACGTCTTTTTTCTGAATTTGGAATTAATTTTTCTATGACGTCTGCCAAGTAAAAAAGTTACTCCGATTTGGCTGAAAATCGATATCTAGGTTGTTCTAGACGTATTCATTCCGAATTTGGATTTTAATTTTCTAAAACGTCTGCCATGTGAAAGATGTTTCTCAGATTTGGCTGAAAATTGATTTCTGAACGTCATTATTCTACATTTGGATTTCAATTTTCAATGACGTTTGCTAAGTAAAGATAGATGACGTATTTTTAAAACGCTAAGATGTACCGGATAAGAGTACGCAAATTATCATAATCAATCGTTTATTCAAATCTCCTTATAAATAAGATTATAGCCGACGCAGGTTTACTCAATTAAAAACGACGATATAAGAGGAAGATTTGAATGTTTTATATTATTTTTGTATGTTCTATTGTTGTTTTTAAAAATGTTGGGTCTCAAGTTGTATGGAGCGTCGCCATCCTTCTTTGGAATTAAGACGTCTAGAACAACCTAGATATCGATTTTCAGCTAAATCAAAGTAACTTTCTCCACTGGGCAGACGTCATCGTAAAACAAATTCTAAATTTGGAATAATAACGTCTAAAAAAACCTAGATATCCATTTTTAGTAAATTCTGCGTATTTTTCTTCACTTGGCAGACGACATAGAAAAAAATATTCCAAATTCGGAATAATGACGCACAGCACAACCTAGATATCGATTTTCAGCCAAATTGGAGGAACTTTTTTCACTTGGCAGACGTCATCGAAAAATAAATTCCAAATTCGTAATAAAAACGTCAAGAAATACCTAGATTTTGAATGTTAGCCAAATCGGAGTTATTTTCCTCACCTGGCAGATGTCGAATAATGTATGCCAAATATTGAACAAAAACATCCAGAAAAACCTAGATATCGATTTTCAGCCCAATAGGAGCAACTTTTTTTACCTGGCAGACGTCATCGAAAAATAAATTCTAAATTCATAATAAAGACTTCCAGAACGACCTAGATTTTGAATTTCAGCCAAGTCGGAGTACTTTCTTCACTTGGCAGATGTCGTCGAAAAATTAATTTCAAATTTGTAATATAGACGTCCAGAAAAACCTTGTTATCGATTATTGGCCAAATCGGAGCAACTTTTTTTACTTGGCAGACGTCATCGAAAAATACATTCCAAATTCGGAATAAAGACGTCCAGAACTACCTAGATTTTAAATTTCATCCAAATCGGAGTAACTTTCTATACTTGGCAGTTGTCATAGAAAAATACATTCAAAATTTGGAATAAAGACGTCCAGAACTACCTAGAGTTTGAATTTCAGCCAAATCGGAGTAATTTTCTTCACTTGGCAGACGTTATCGAAAAGTAAATTCCAAATTCGGAACAAAGACGTCTAGAACTACCTAGATTTTGAATTTAAGCTAAATCGGAGTAACTTTCTTCACTTGTCAGACGTCATCGATAAATAAATTCCAAATTCGGAATAAAGACGTCTAGAACTACCAAGATTTTGAATTTCAGCCAAATTGGAGTAACCAATTGGAAGCGCTCGTAGCGAAGTTTGCTTAGCCATTCTGAATCGATCAGCAAAGTTAAGCAACGTCCGCCGCGGTCATGACTTGGATGGGTGACCGCTGGTGACATTACTACTGAGCGCTTCCGTGCTTCGGAGGGCACGTTAAGCCGTCGGTCCCGGTTGTTGTCTTAGGATGGCAGTCGTTACAGCATGGTGGTAGGGCACTTTGCGAACGCCCGCCTGGCAAGCTACCACCCTCAAGTTGAAAATCCAAGCACCTAACGGTGTGTTCCGGCAGCTGTCCTTGAGAGCCAGTAATTCTAGGTTAGTCTGAACAACATCTTCGACCACATCATCACTTACCATCAGGTGAGATAGTGGTCAAAGGCTAACCTATCAGGCATAAAAAAAAAAAAAACTTGGCAGACGTCACCGAAAAATACATTCCAAATTCGGAATAATGACGCACAGCACAACCTACATATCGGTTTTCAGCCATATCGGACGAACTTTTGTCACTTGGCAGACGTCATCGAAAAATAAATTCCAAATTTGGAATAAGGACGTCCAGAAAAACCTAGATATCGATTTTCAGCCAAATCGGACTGGTTTTGATTTCGAGATACGTTACCCATCTTCACTTGGCAGATGTTATCTTTATGCAGTATTAATTAATCTATATCAAAACACCTGATACAATTATCAAAAAAAGCTTAGAACTCCAAAAGATGTATGAAACCCCATACACACTCTTAATGTAGTAGAGAACCATTTTGTACCCTACGAACTACCCACTAAAGCCGGAAACTATTGACCATAATATAAAAAAAAATATTATCTTTAGTTTACCAGTTATAACATGAGAGCGTTATAGACATTACTAATTAATTCTGTACATAATAATATATTATGCACCTAAACCTTTCATTGATCTTATTGGTAATGCCGCCCATTGTAAAGTAACTACAACATTGTCAATTTCAAGTTTTGATTCTTTTCATGTGATACAATTCAAATAAAATTTGTCTACAAAGTACCGATAATAAAGCGACAACGCACATACTTCACGTCGCAATCAAGTTGGCCCTCTGCAGCGAGCGAATCATTACACGCACACAGCTGCGAATCTCGCGTGTCAATGCACTAATACATAGACAAGATCGTTGTCAGTCGAAAGCGCGAGCGGAGCTACGAGCGACACAACCTCCCCGTGCCAACGCTTGCGCAACACTGCCGCCTGCGTCCGCGCAGAGCACCTCGGAACCGCTATCGTTCTGAATCTGAATAATTCGACATTTTCTTAGGAAAATATCAATGGATTTACAAATGCTATGTTGTAATTGTAGTATATCTAGAAATTTTATGGTACAATTTATTTCTCAAAAATCGTAGCCGTTTAGAAGGAGTTCGCAATATAAGTCAAGAAATGGTATGTAGTTTGAATTTTTTTTACGGCAAAAGTAATAATAATACCGTAAAATCATATGTTGCAAATGTTTTACTTGAATTCATCTATAAATTATTTTTTTTTCAAATCTTCAACTTCAGCGGTTACGGAGGAGTTCGCTTTAGAAAGTACGAATTTGACGTACCCAAGGGCCTTAACTCTGAGCTTGCTTAAAGACGACTAACTTGCTGGGCAGAGCCCTTTTCAAATAACAACTTCGGCAGTCAATATCAATACTTTTAATCAATTTCAATTTTGGTTTACTATTAAATTATTTGAAATAACTATTTTAATTTTAGGTATTATTACATTAATCTTCTTTTTGATTTTATACAATTATATATATTCAACAAATATAATATATTTAATATGACTAACATCAAATCAAGTACTCTTATTTTAAACCTTAAATAAATGTACAATGGTTCAACAGGATACAAATACTTATCAATATTCCTTGCAAGTCCTATTTTATTCAACATCTTAAAATTAAAACAAAGGACATTACCTAAAATGTAAATCTAACCCTAATGTAAATCTAATGCCTCACAACACGTAGATTGGCTGGTGTCTTCCTGTAAATTCCAGGAACCCAGTCGAATACGCCATGACGTCCGTGGTAAACTGTGGGACTACGGGGATTGAAAAGGGCCCCCTGCCCATACGTATGCTATATATAATCATATATGTGGGTTTCTAGGGAATCTCAGAGGGATCTTTTTAAAGTAATTCATATATAAACTTTACCGAGTCCGGACATATTTGAGAATATTATGTTTGTTCATAAAAATTTAGTAAATTTAAATTCAACAGTACTTATCACGATTCCAGCGCTAGGAATAAAGAATAAAATATCCTTTTTAGATAATCGAGTGCAGTTTTATAACAAAGTTCCAAAACATACTAAGTACAATGCTCACTGAAGGAAAATTCAGGTCGCACGTGAAAAACATTCACATACGTGAAAAGGAATCCTGCTACACAGTTTGTGATTACTTAAGCGATAAAAATGCTTGGACAATACCGCCTCTGACAACCTATCGCCTGTTACCTACCTAATGTAAACAAACATTGTGATAAATTTGCTGACTGCCTGTGAATATGCTATGAATTATAGATTGTCTAAATGATTTTATTGTAGTAGCTTTAGTGTTGTATAGTATATATTTGTTAAATAAAGGCATATGTACTGCCGTTTATAAAAAAATATTTCCCGATAACATAACTTTCATAATAACATCCAACAATAAATTGTTTTTTTTTATTGCTGATAGGTAAGCCTTTGACCACAATCTCACCTGATGGTAAGTGATGATGTGGTCGAAGGTGTTAACAGGCTTAACCTAGAAATACTGGCTCTCAAGGACAGCTGCCGGAACACACCGTTAGGTGCTTGGCGGCAGATTTTCTACTTGAGGGTGGTCGCTAGCCAGGCGGGCATTCGCAAAATGCCCTTCCACCATGCGGTGAAGCTCAAGCCCGCGGCGAGATTCGAATCATGGACCTGCAGCGCGGCAGTCTATAGACAAAGCCACTGAGCTATCACTGCTTCAAAAAAGTATTGACTTGTTAAGTAACGCAATGACACAATGTTGATATAGTGGCATGTCTTTGCGAATTCAAATTAATAAAATAATCTCGATCAAGTGTTATATTCGTTTTGTTGAATTAGTCTAATATATGTTTATATATCAATGAATAAATGTAATCCGTGTTCATTACTGGTTTAGACAATAAAAAACGTGTCACTGCTTTGTTCATGGACATGACAAAAGCATTTGACCACGTGGACCATAACATACTATTCAAAAAACTTGAGTCCTATGGTGTAAGAGGAATTGCTCTAGATTTAATACAATCCTACTTATCAAAACGTAAACAATGTACAGTGATAACCAGGATAAATGTGGCCACTAAAATTGAAGATAAGCACTGGTCAAATTGTAGGACAGTTAAGCTCGGCGTCCCACAAGGCAGCATATTAGGGCCTCTTCTTTTTTTGATATATATTAATGATCTCCCTAAAGTACTAAGCCAGCCCATGGTACTGTTTGCTGATGATAGTACAGCGATTTTTACAGATAACAAGAACGGTGGACATGAAAATGATATAAATAAATCTTTGACATCTATTATTGACTGGTTACATTCTAACAATCTAAAAATAAACCTGGACAAAACTAACATTCTGACATTTAAAAATAAAAACTCTAACTTTGACATTCTGAATATTAATTATCTAAATAAAAAAATAAATGAAATTGAATGCACAAAATTTTTAGGTATACACATTGACGCAAAACTTTCATGGAAACCTCAAATAAAACATGTGTGCACTAAATTAAATCAATTCTCCTATGCACTGCACATGTTAAGAAAAGTGGCAAATGAAAGTGCACTTCTTAGCGCATATCATGCATATGTAGGGTCCACTCTTAAATATGGTATATTGTTCTGGGGTAACTCCACCGAAAAAGAATCGGCCTTTAAAGCACAAAAAAAGTGTATCCGTGCAATATGCAATTTAAAAGAGACAGTTTCTTGTAAACCATACTTTCAAAGCCTTAAGCTTCTAACCCTTCCCTCGCTATACATATTGGAAATGGCACTACTAACTAGGAAAAATATTAAAAACTATGAAACTTTGAACAGCCAGAGACATAAGCACATAATCAGATCAGCCCATCATAACACTGCTATGTTTGGAAAAAGTTTGTTGTATATGGCACCTAAAATATACAACAAAGTTCCACGAAATATTCAAGAAATAAATAGTTTCAGTGTCTTTAAAACCAAGTTTAAATTATTTTTGACAACTAAAGCTTATTATAACATTAATGAATTTTTTGATGACAAAATTTGAATTTATATTTATAATTTGTGATTTATTTTAATATAATTACCATGACTGTAATACAGACGATGTGCATAGAAATGTGTTTCTAGTATAAATGTTTTGTGTATATCTTAATATGTCATTGTTTATATAATTTAATCACATAAATTGTACTTATTTTGGAATGAAAACATCTTAAATATTAATCAAAATTAAGCAAATAGTCTATTCATGGCTGATAATTTGTATTTGTTGCGTAGTTATATATGTAAGTGCATGTATTTTTATAAAATAATGTTGCATACCTCAAACAGGTTGGAACATGGCGAACGAAACATTGTTAACAATAACATCTGTAATTTAATTTTACCCATGTTTAAGCAAATAAAGAATTTGAGTTTGAGTTTGAGTTGAGTTAAGTGAGTAAACTTGTATCTTAACTTTGCAACAACGATAATAAGAACGAGAAGCTCAACTTACTTACTTTTCTTATCTAAGGTCTTTCGACGACAACATAATGTTATCTCATGTTATCTAGATTGATCAAATCTCAATCCCAGTACGCTGGAGCATTGCGACTGCCTGTGAGTCAATGACTTGTAGTTTGTTTAAATGCTTTCATTATAGTAGCTGTAGTGTTGTGTAGGGATCGCAGTATTTTGCTAATAAAGACAAAAATAAATAGGATGTCTAATATTCTATAATCTTTCCCAAATTTTTATTATCATTTATCAGCTCAAAATCTTTTTTAAATCAAACTATTTTGTGGGAATCAGAAAAAAAACACAAAAAACAATGAGCCTTAACTCCCTTCCTAAAGACAATATTAAAAGAACTGCGGGTCAAAATGATTGTGCAAGTACACGTGTGTCATATGATTATCTTGGATATCGGTATTTAAAGATATTAGACTTGAACGCCAGCAACCACAGCTTTATTTTGGAATCCTTAGTCTTGCATTCAACCTGTTCAGGTAGTTATGAGACGTGTCAGGTAATTAATTTTGAGGAACAATTGCGCGCCGTTAAGGGCATGTTGTAGTTATTTTAAACATTTTTAAAAATCTGTAACTCAAATAGCACTGAAAATTTAGATTAAATAAAATCATTTACATAAAGTTGAACATACTCTCCAGGAACGTATGAAGCCGAAAACGTGATTATGAACAATTTCTTCAATAAAAAAAATTAACAAACATGACACCATTTCGGTTTTTAAATGACTGGAACTAAAAGATACTATCATCAAACCATGTGGAAATTATACCAATAGATAGAGCTTGTTATTTATTGGTAACGTATGAAGCCACATTTTCTAATTCAGATATAGTTTTTTAACAAGAAAAAAAAACTACAAATCTAACGATTCAAGCTCTCACGCACTCCGTTTAGTGCCCGCCTAGGCGTCATCGAGGTAGGACGTGTGTCGTTTTCTCCAACAAAATTCTGCCGGTCAATTACGTGCTAGAAATAAGTTAAAAAATTAATTAAAAATGCAAATAACGATGGAGTTGAACAGCCAACAGCGGCAGTCAACATGTATGTTCTCCCTAAATAAAAAAAAAACTTTCTCGATGGCATTGTTTTCACGCGCCATAGTATAAAAGTATAGTATGGTTTTGGAAACAGATTATAGCTGTCTGAATTGGGAGATCACGAGAGCATTAGAAGGCCGCTTGATAAAGGTTACCGCTTGGCTACCCACATAATAAAATTAACCGATGCAACTACCGATAAGTTTGGGTATTTTCGTAATATGAAATATTATTTCAATCAAAATATCCTACTGTAATATATATTATAAAACTTGGCCTGGTTAGATATCTCGAGAAGAAAATCTGTCCCCAAGCACTTATCGGTGTGTGCCGCTATGTGTCCTTGAGGACCATTAATTTTGCATGGTGGTAGGGCATTTTGCGAATACGCGCCTGGCTAGCTACCACCCTCGAGAAGAAAATCTGTCGCCAAGCACTTTTCAGTGTGTACCGCTATGTGTCCTTAAGAACCATTAATTTTGCATTGTGGCAGGGCATCTTGCGAATGAGTGCCTGGCTATCTACCACGCTCAAGTTGAAAATCTGTTGCCAAGCACTTATCAGTGTGTACCGCTATGTATCCTTGTCCTTGAGAACCAGAAATTTTGTGAATAAAGTTACTCTGATTTGGTTGACAATTGATATCAAGGTTGTGATGGGCGTCATGATTCCCAAAATGGACTTATTTTTACACGACTGCCTAAAAAAGGAGAGTTATGTTTTCAGGGTTCATGTATGTATGTTTGTGAGTTTCTTTATTCCACCATAACTTCTAAACGGCTTGACCGATGTTTATGTAAGAGATATAGTTAGATTCCTCTTGATAACCCAAGTGACACTAGGTAAATAAAAAAAAATGAAAAACAAACTAGCGGATTTTAGACCCAATATTGTGAGGTAAAAAAAAATATTTCTTCCAAACCCATCGAGTGGGGTATCAGAATGAAGACCTTTATAAAACAATTTCATAAATATATATTACATTGCAGTTTTAATTTCAATGTAACGATAAATCACTTAGCGAAAATAAATAACTTGCAGTCAATACTCGTTTCGATATCATCTGCCCACTGAATAAAGTAACTCCGATTTGGCTGAAAAATGATACCTAGGTTTTTCTGGAAGTCCTTATGCCAAATTTGGAATTCATTTTTCGATGACGTCTGTCAAGTGAATAAAGTTACTCCGATTTGGCTGAAAATCGATATCTAGGTTTTTCTGGACGTCTGTATTCTAAATTTGGAATTAATATTTCGATGACGCCTGCCAAGTGTAGAAAGTTACTCTGATTTGGCTGAAAATTGATACTTAGGTTTTTCTGGAAGTCATTATGCCAAATTTGGAATTCATTTTTCGATGACGTCTGCCAAGTGAATAAAGTTACTCCGATTTGGCTGAAAATCCATATCCAGGTTTTTCTGGACGTCTGTATTCTAAATTTGGAATAAATATTTCGATGACGCCTGCCAAGGGAAGAATGTTACTCCGATTTGGCTGAAAATTGGTATCAAGGTTGTGCTAGGGATCATTATTCCCAATATGGACTTATTGTTTCAATATCATCTGCCAAGTGAAAAATTTACTCCGATTTGGCTGAAAATTGATACCTAGGTTTTTCTGGACGTCCTTACTCCAAACTTGGAATTTATTCGTCGATGACGTCTGCAAAGTGAAGAAAGAAACATCGATTTAGCTACCAATCGGTATCTGGGTTGTTCTAGTCGTTCTTATTCTGAATTTGTTATTTATTATTCGATGTCATCTGCCAAGTAAAAAGGGTCCTCCGATTTGACTGAAATTTAAAATCTAGGTTGTTCTGGACGTCATTATTCTAAATTTGGAATTTATTTTTTAATGACGTCTGCCAAGTAAAAAAGTTACTCCAATAAGGCTGAATATCGATACCTAGGTTGCTTTGGGCGTTTTTATTCTGAATTTGGAATTCGTTTTACGAAGACGTCTGCCAAGTGAAAGAAGGTCTTCCAATTTGGCTGAAAAATGATTTGGCTGAAAAATTAAAATTCTAAATTTGAATCGGTCAAGTTGAAATTTTTTCTTTACTTTGCAGACGACGTTGAAAAATAAATGCTAATCCGAAATAATGACGCCCAGGTTAACCAAGATATCGAGTAACTTTCTTCACTTGGCAGATGACATCAAAAAATAAATTCCAAATTCGGAATAAAGACGTCCAGAACAACCTAGATTTTGAATTTCATCCAAATCGGAGTAACTTTCCTCACTTGGATTACGTTGAAAAATTAATTCCAGGAATAAACCCCTCCAGAAAAACATAGGTTTAACTTGTTAAAGTCGGTACCATGCTTATCTAAAATACTCTATTTTCAACTTTGGCAAGTTATTTTATACCAACTATACATATACTCTACAGGCGACCACATACCAGTATGCATTTTTTCAGCTACCTTACTCATATTGGTAACAAAAATAATAAAATAAATAAAGTCTACTGTATTATTCATCTTTTGTTTCGGTAAACGTTCTACACAATATATCAAATTTCAGGTTTGTTACTCATTCCATTTACGAGCTAAAGACCAATGACTTACGGACAGACATACAGACAGAACTCGGGCACTCATAAATACGGCTCCGTTTTGCGTTTTGGGCTCGGAACCCTAAAAACAATGTATCCGAACAAAATCTAATAAAAATAGGTACTTAGTGTGAAACGAATATTTTTATTCTATAAGCGAATAAAAATTTTCACCAGAACAAAATAATTATTTAGATGCAGTTCTGGATTTAGTAGCTACGATACCTACAGTTGATCAACTTTTTAAGTTACACTGTGACGCTAATAGCGTGCGGCTGGGGACATCGAGCGAGCGACGTGAGTGCTGACGCGCGCTGTGCGACTAGAGCGCAACGCTGCGTAGTGTCAATAGCCCGCAACTCTCGGACGCTAAATTTACCTACTGATTGACTAAAAAAGGGCCTTAAATGACGGACTACCTTCTAACGGGCACAGTTCTATAGAATCAAATATATCGGCTACATTCTGCAAGGATATGCAGACGTATGTTATAATATATTATTGCATAAATAAAGTGTAACAAATAAATGTGTCGCATTAAAAATAATTATAATAGCACATGCACCCATAGAGGTAATTAACTACATACAAATACTTAAGCCTGTGCGCAAATTTAATGCTCAGTACTTTTTTTCTCTACACTCTAAACGTTTTTAACGTATACTATAACTACTTTATTCTATGAAATTTGAGCTGGAAATGAATTAAAATTAGCGACACGAACTACATTCAAACCGTTTCCTGATTACTCGCGTCGCATCCATAAATACAATATGAGCGATTGGAGCCGCGCCACACGCCGCCGCGCAATTATCGACGAACCAACAAAATAAATAACTGTCAACAGAGGAGAAATTCCATTGGGGCCAGGCGGCCTGAATTTACTCGATTGTGGGCGCTTCGTATGGTGCGTTATTATGTCCACCTATTTTCAACAAATAAATTAAAGCTCCATGTAATAGGCGATTAATCCATATCTTCTTACCTAAGACAGTCCAACGCTGTTTTGCTATGGGAAATGAAGACAACACATACGGTCCGTGATCACCCCCGCAGACGTCCGCAACATCAAAGGCATTAAGGGTGCGTTGCCGGTCTTTGAGGAGAGAATATGATCTTCCCTTAAAAGCTCCTAAGTAATATCGGGTAGGAAATACTTCAATAGTAATTGGTTCCACATTATGGCAGTGAAAGGCAGAAAGTGCCGTGGGAATTGCATGATTATTAAAGAGTTCCAAAAGTCGAAACGATGTTGGTGAAACAACATGTTTTTTGTGATACAGCCAAACATTTTTTCAGAAGATTCCCTGTAATAGATGCGGTGAAAGTGCTGACTGATCACATCTCTACACATTGTCAAAAGGCTAAGCTGATATGAGAGACCTTGATTCTTGACGGTTCAAGCGCCTCTGAGTTGAATGTGGTCAAATAGAGGAACTAATATTGGGGAGCCCCCGCCCATAGGTGAGAGCAGTACCAAGTGAAGCCGAACTTGAGCATTATAAAGTTGCAAGCGATGGGCTGAAGTGAAGTACTGGCTCGCTTTTAAGAACAGCCCAAGCTTCTCACTAATTGCGGCTAATTAAGCATTTCCGCCCAAGTGACAGTGAACTAAACGACTTGATCCCAGATTATTTGATAAGAGATTAATCTTAGTTTTAGACATAAGACTTCAAATTAGGGAGTGTTCACTCTTCAACGTTGCGTACAGACTTAGTTGCATGCTATTTGTATCCGTTGAGGATGTGAGGTTTTCATCATCCATGTTATGTCATAAAGAAATAAGTGATTCATATTTATACTTATATATAAATCACACATATATAAGGTGGATATTAATTCATCAACAATACTGCGGGGGATGGTGTAGAATCGGTAATGGAATGGGTTCCACTCATGTTTAATTTTCACATACACAAAAGTCTGTACTATTGCTTAAGCTGTGGCACGTTGGCTTTGTGAATAATAGTAAGGACAACCGCGGTCTACGAACACGGTCTACTCTATTCATACACACGCTCGATTGATACGCGAAGTCAATGAACTGCTATACTAGGCACAATAGACAGCTGTTTTGTGTACCTATTCTGCCTAGTCAGTCTTTGGCGGCTTGCGACAAAAGAACGCGTGATGCGGTAGCGGCTTAACACAATACGGCATACCTAAGTAGGTGCAACACAATACAGTACGTACCTACATAAACTTGAAATTAAAAAGAATGTAGGTAATTCAAATTTTTATCATTTAGAAGAGTTTAATCGATTGGCGATTATGCAAAGCATTCGGCAGTCTAGCTAGATTAGCCGGTAAGGCCTTCGCGTTCGTCAGAATAGGTTCGTGAAACAGCTTCATCTATCACTAGGGCAAAACAGCTGTTTTGCCCTAGTGTGAGTAAACCGCGGTTCTCACTATCATACTAAAAGGCAACGCGCCGCGCTTAGCAAATAGTTATACTGATTTTTTGTATGTGAAAATTAAACATGAGTGGAACACATCCCGTTATCGATTCTAAACCATCCCTCGCAGTATTGTTAATGAACTAATATCCACCTTATATATACATATATATATCTATCAAAATGTAATGATTATATTAACGGCAGCTGCAAATAAGCTTGCAAAACTGCTATATATTATAAGGAATAATTAATACCACGAGTGGAATTCAGGATTAAGTAATTTTAAGTGTCTGAATGTTTTAACTGACAACTGGCAAGTTATATTTTTAGTATTATTATTATAACGAGTGCTACTTACGCATACAAGTTTGATAACGTGCATCCCTTTTAATTAAACCAGGTGCTTAAAGCAATTAATTAAGAAACAGGGAGTCTAATGAAAATAAAAAATTAAGCACAAAATTCTGTCAATTTGATGTAAAACACGGGTCACTCACACAAACGTATCCAAATTCAGCCAATTTCGTACTCATTCACGATAGATCGTCGCACATTATGCACCTCACACATAACGGAATAAATAAATTAAAAATGCCTACTTGCGTATTAAAACACATGTAAATATATAATTTTATTGTACTTTCTCTAATATTATACAACACATTTTAGGTTATAATTTCATATAATAATAATAATAAAAATAATAAATCTTTATTTCAGGTAACAGATATAATAAATAAATTTAAAAATGTACGGACCCATAGAACATAAATACCTTAATCTAAAATATATATGTATCAAAAAAATTATATTTCCGTGACATTACAAAACAGGTTGACTCTGCTTCCTCTCCCTGAACAACCGGTATACCACCCCTGCAGGCCAAAAGTCCGGTGTCAGGAACATCTTGGATTGAGCTGCTGGGACCTGAAGAGTATAAGACTTAAAGTCCGTGACCCTAATCTGCTCCAACCGCATCAAACTCAGTGAGATTTGCTCCTCACACCGGCCCTTCAGTCTCTCCCGGACGTAACGCAGGATATCTTCCCCTTTAGTCTCCTTGTCCAGTCGAGAAAGGTATATTTTAACGGTAGGTGCTACGACATGTAGTGTAAAGGTCGTAGCAATAGCTGTGCCGCGATGATTGCGGGTCTGCCGAGGCTGACGGCTCTTCTTTTTTACAAGGGTGAACCCATTGTCATCCTGAACAGCACGGGGTACAGCACGCTGTACATCCACAATCTGTCTCTGTGTTTTCATAGCAGTTTGAGACGTTTTCGAAACATGTGCGTATGACTTCTTCTGATGCCGTGTTGTAGGTGGTCGTATAGTCGGAGTGGACGTCATAGGCTGTGACGATGGCGTGACGTCGGGTGCAGCTCGAGTTACGTGGTTTTGACCCCGCGGTGACTCAGTAGGCGATATTGTCGCTGAACTGCAGAGTGGCGATATTTGTTGTCGAGTGACGCCTCGATGTAGGTTTTGCAGACTAGGCGAATGTGAAAACGTTTTACTCCGCAAATCACATATTTCCTTTCTCAACTGGTCAACTGTCTGCTCTGAAATTTCCAGCTTAGAGCGAATTTCCGTAACACTGGACTTCAATATAAGGATGTCCTTCAGGAGTGCACTGGCATCAACGTGGTCGAAACTAATGCTTGGAATCACATTGAGGTCCTTTATTACGTAGGTGGGCAGATTATCTTAATCAGTTTCCTTAAATACTCGGAAAATGTCGTAAAGATCCTTTTTTCTTCGGCCGTCCCCTTGTCGTACTGTGAAACGAACACTGGTCACAGCAGTATCGGCAAGAATTTTTTTGGCTTCTAGAATCTGAGCCTCCGTAAAATGGGATGAACAGATCTGCTCCAGGCTAACTTCATCCATTACATCCAGTTTTTGCTGGATGAAAGCAAGTGCTTCATGGACGATGATAGTATCCGAACGTTTTGATTGCGCCATTTCGCAATAATTTCAACACGTGTATAAAAACTGGGTCAGGCATCGAGTCGTCGCTGTATGCAGCTACTCTAGCCGGCTATCGAAACGACACTCCAAAAAAATGTAAATTGTTACCAGACATACATTGTAGGTTGAATCCAAAAGTGTGCAGTTTTTATAAGCGGCTTGCGTAGCACTAATGTTATATACTTTTACTAAACTAGTGTATGTTTATTAGGAAGCGAATGTTGATTTGGGAAGGTTACTTAGGTAGACGCCAAATTTTTATTTTTTTAGTAGTTTGTACATAGTTGTTGTAAGCCTTCATATATTGAAATTAAAAATGCCCAAAATCTGTTCAGTAAGATTTTGATAAAAATTACAGTGTTTCGTTAGTTAAAAGTTATTCAATAAAGAAAATAAAAAACAGTCTAGTTTCCGCGTAATAAACAAGACAAACATACAAATATACTAACATACATACACTTACCAAATTTGGCACACATGTTTAGACTAACATATGCAAAAACTGTTCAATTCTGCCAATACATACTGGTCGAATTGATTACTTCATCTTTTGAAATCGGTAACAAAGTCTTGCCAAGTAATTTTCTTTCCAAGTACGGCATCTACGACGAAACCTTACCATATACATGAACTGAGCCAGACACGCCCTTGGACTATTATTTATTGCAGAGAAAGTAAATTCCAAAATAACATAATAATCGTGACGAAAGTGTAATATTATTGTAAAGTTTTCTATGACCAGATTTTGCTATAAGTATATCTTGTATATTTATATCTTCAATAATTGGGTATATAATCTAAAAAAACTCTTAGATTTTAATTTATTATTGAGAATTTTATTAAAATAATAAGCTTTAATTTTGCTGAAGAAGTATTCTGTACATCTATATCATAAAAAATAAAAAAATATGATAAACATAAAGAAATAAAAAAATCGTTTAAATCGCGCAGTATTATTGTGAATTATTTCGACGAAAAAAATTTGTTGTAAGTAAATTATTATTCTGTATATATATGTTATCATTAACGTATCTGGGATAAATCCCACAATTTAGATACTTTTGCTTTCATATGGCAACACCTCCATTGCACACATATATTATAAAAAAGTGGCTTTAGTTTGATTATGTACCGGGCTCTGTCTTTCCTTTTTAGTTTGTGAAAGATCAGGCGGAATCGTATTGTATTTAGGTGGTGGTATTGTGTGGTGGTGTCAGTGTGAGGCGAAATGTGGAAAACGTATGGATGTAGTAAGTCTCGTAGTAGAACGGCTGAAGTGGTTGAACGGTGCAGTGACAGTTCTGTTTGGGATTCAGTGATGATATTTGCGGTTATTTATGTTGTAGGGGGTGAATGCGTTGGGAATTTTAGGTTTATTAACAGTATGTTTATACAATGTGTCTTATTTGAAGACCTAGGGAACCCATTTATACATAGTTATATTCCAACTTTCATCAAATTACGTAAAGTAATTCTAGAGGTCATGCCGCTTACAACTATGTATGTTATAATATTAAATTATTGTATGTCATTATTATTAAATAAAATTAATCAATTGACAATTAACTTATATGATTCATTTGTGTCAGATTAAATTGAATTAGCATTATTGTATTATTAAATTATAGACATTTTAGGTATATTAAACATTAACTATTTCATTTCATTTTAAAATTATAATATGTCATCCTTATAAAAAAATTAATTGTCAATTAAATTATAAGATTTAATTAAGTCAGATTACATCCAAATTATCCTTAATGTATTATTAAATTATGTACATGTTATATTAAATGTAAGCGTTGTCATTGGTCTTCCCATAACTCAAATCAAACAATAGTATCGTTTTAAATTCTGTTATGGAACATACAAACAGATCTATTTTGTCTGCAACTCGATTTAGCGCGTGCAGCGTCCGATGTAATGGGGTCTTAGCGAGTAGGTTAGTCCTGGCGCGATGGACACAGAACAGCCGCGGCCGCCGGCGGCGCGCCAGGTACCCGTCCGGCACGCACAGCCTCATCATGCCTAATATTTCCGGGTTAGTCAACACGCCTCGGAATACCCTAATTACATAATATGCGAGAGCCCAATCCCTACGCACTTCCAATTTATCGTACCCGACCATGCCTAGAACGAAAAGAGTTGGATACATTAGAGGATAGAACGGGTAAACTCCATATAACCTTAAATACAAGAACCTCATAAACTTATTTTGTATCCGCTCTAACATTAAAGTGTATTTAGTCTCATGTGGAGCCCACACTGCGGAGTTATATTCAAGTTGACTTCGTATGAGTGCATCATACAAAGCCGATATGGCTCTTATATTCTTGAATCCTGTGGCTTGCCGCAGTACAAAACCTAACGTTTTATAAGCTTTCTTACAAATACATACTATGTGATTTCTAAAATATATATGTTGCATGTATGATATATGTGGCAATACAGTTTTACGCATACCTTTAATTTTAAACAAATAAGATAAATAATAAAATATTCTATTGTAACCGAAGTTTCAAGTGCATATGTTGGGTGTGTTAATAACATGGAAAGATAGTTTTGAATTTACCCGAGTTATGATATTCGCCGCCGAAGCAAGCTGTAATATAACACAGTTAGGTTATACACTATCTGATATTTAAAAAATTAACATTTTTATTGGTTTCTCGGCCGTTCGTACCACTTTGTTTTTGGTACATCTAGATAATATAATTATATCCTATAATTTCTAATTAATACAATCAATTAAAAACTTATAATTATCATTTTCTATAGTCGAACATCCATTCTTTGACAGCAGAACAAAGGAGTTCAAATCTACACTACAGTATTCATTCACAACCGAATATGCATTTTCAGCAATCCCCACTAGAACAGACCGCAGTGAAAACCTAACGTCATTTGTTCATCGTTTGATACAATCGTTTATCTTGTATATTGGTTCCACCGAATGCAGCCTCGGAGCAGCACATCCGCTGTCCGCTGGGAGCGGCCTCGCCCGCGCCCGCGCCCGCGCCGGATACGCGAATACAAACGACATCCCTTTTCGAGCACCAAAGAAAGAAAAATGTGCTGATAACAAAACCAAACACGCGTCATACAGCTGCACGGTGTAGAACAGTGCATAACTTTCATACAATTTTAATTCTTTCGGGTTTTTAAAAACACTTGTGTAAAATTAGTTTTACAATAAAGTCCAGTACAGCTCGACTTCCCAGGTTACATGTTAAGTATCTCAATATAAATATAAGCCTTGTATACATGTTTGCAACTTTACCTTGATATATTTGCGTGGTTATCTTCAATAGTCAGAACATCCACCATTGAGAACAAAGGCCATGGGTTTGCCATAATATCTATACTTGGCAGGCGTCTCAATGATCAAAATTTTGAAAAAGGAAGCTTCATGACCTTCCCCATCACAAGGTGTTTTTCGGTAACAACATATTATTATTATTGCAATTAGGGTGTTGTTGTATTTTTGTTAGCTCGCATAAACACAAGCCTCGTTGAGAATTCTCAAAGGTATTGTTGTATTAGTAGTAGCAATATATACAATATATAGTATATTAAAGCGGTAGTAGACCATATTATAAAACAAGAGTCCGATAGATTCTAATTTGACTATCGAAAAGAAGGAAGGTTTTCTATTCTAAGTATATACGTATGACTACGCATAACTTGTTCCTAAATGACGAGGTTGATGTTTAATTTTTGTAACATTCAAATTGTACCTGTTTAAGTTGCATAAGCTATGTCAATCGGTTTCATGAATAATCAGCCTAAAGTATCAGCCAATGACACACCCTGCAAATATAATGACAGGTTTTATAAGTACAATGATAAAAGTACCAAGGAGTCGTATATAATGTGAGATGATAGCTTCACTCCTAATGTCGAACATTAATGATGGCAAATGACATAATGCTGGGCCACTACTACAATTCACCGAAGTTTTTTTCGTATTTCGACAACAACAATAGAATTTACGGTTTAAAATTCGTTTTTTGGTCAAACTGCATCGTTCATCAGTCATAAAGAATGTCACATCAACATAATATACATTGTTATTCTTTTATCTCTATATTAATCCGTAAACAGTGTAGTATTTATAGGCAATAATAGTATTATTAATTCTTTAAGTACCTTTCGTCGTCATACAAGAAAGCATATTTGTACCACGCTCGTCATGTTCTCGCCCAAACTCTGTTTCAAGATAAAAGTCTCAAACTACATATGTATTTCCTTGCCAAATTCCATACAAATAGGTCCAGTAGTTTTTAAGTTCATTCATATTTGCATACAAATATACAAATCTTTCCTCCTCTTTTCATATAAGTATAGATAGGCTAGGCACCATCAGGTGAGATATAGTTGTCAAAAGCTTACCTACTATCTCACCTCATAGTGAGATAGTAGGTAAGTGATGATGTGGTCGAAGATGTTGTTCAGATTAACCTAGACTTACTGGCTCTCGAGAACAGCTGCCGTAACACACCAATAGGTTTTCTACTTGAGGGTGATAGCTAGCCAGGCGGGCATTCGCAGAATGCCCTACCACCATGCTATAACGACTGCCATCCTTAGACAATAACCGGGACCGACAGCTTAACGTGCCCTCTGAAGCACGGAAGCCCTTAGTAGGAAATGCCACTAGCTGTCACCCATCCAAGTCATGACCGTGGCGGGCGTTGCTTACTAAGCAAACTTAAGCGCTCCAAAATAATATTATTAATACCTGGGTTGCCAACGCACCAATCTATAGCGCTATCCTACAAAGTTTTGAACCAGTAGGAACATCCTAGAGCGCTTTATGTAATCGTAGAAAAAAGCTTCATAGTTATATTTTTTGATTTGATTGATTGATTTTGATTGAATTTGATCTTATATAAAAAATATTTATTTTATATATTTATATATAAAATTCAAAAGTTACCGTACTGTATCTATGTCGTAGTTGATTATGTAGTGTAGTGTGTCCTCAGCGGGATGGACGCGCCCGTTTGTTACCAGATACCATCGCACTGAATAGAGTCTTTTGTGTTCCGCGCGTGGGACATGGTGCGGGGGAGGGGAGGGGGCAGCAAGCAAGGGGGAGGGATACTGCGGCTTTTTAATCTACAACTACAATATGTTCCTTACGAACTGGTGCAAAGAATAAGGACTGATTTTGATTGTCATACCTGCACTGCTCTCTCTTTTCAATTAAAAGAGGACAATTAGATTTTCCGAAAGAATGTACGTAAATGATACAGATCTTATTTCCTGATATACAAATTACGATAAATATGTCTCTACATGGGTACTACTTTCTTTTTTCAATAAAGTGACAGCAAATATGCCTGTATTAAGAAAGTTTCGTTTCACGTCAGTGGTGAAAAAATCTAAATCTTAACTATTTTTGAAGCCATGATGATACATTAGCAATAACTAAAGTCCTACCGTGCAGATATTCAAAGCAAAATGCAATTAGCGTATACCTGTCAAGCTGTCGATCTCAATTAGAAAATTTCTGGCCAAGGGTTTCACCGTGTGTTCCGACAACTGCACTTAAAAGTCAAACCAGTGTCATCTGGTATAAGCATGTTTTGTACATGTTGGTAAATGGTAATTTGTGTGTGTGTGTTGGTATTGGATTATAAAATAAAAATAATTTCGTTCCTTAAATACTATTGTTTATTTTCTCTGAAATATTATTACTTTATTGAATTTAATATATAACTTTTTTTGTGGTAGAGCGGCACCGCACTTCCCCTCCACCACGGGGATAGTCGAGAGGGATGTGAGGGAAGTCAATCCTTATTAAAGACTCGGGCTCAAGGTAAGTATTGCAATAGAAAATACTGAGAGTAATATTTAAACTCGCAGTTCACTTCACCTACCTATTATGTGTACTTTATACATATAAGTCTTCCTGAGGTTTTTGGTTCAATTCTAGGATCAACTGACAAAGACCTTTTCAGCAGCACTCCAGAGGCTAGAACTATGCCTGGTATATGGCAATACGCGCGTCGCGTATAACATAATACTGAATCACATCTTAGTAAACGTGAATGCTCATTAACTTTCCTTCAGAATACAAGCTGCACCGGCAGTGGCGAGGTAATATGTTGTTATTGTTTAATTATTGAATGATAATATTATGTATTCAGATTTGAATTACAAAATTGTTAAATTTAATTAAACGAATGACTTAATGCACTTTGAACCGTAGCTTATAACTAAGATATTGTAGTATTTCCGTAGCTTTTTGTCATCAACATCACGAATATTTCTCAGCGAACCCATTTAAATCAAAACATGAGGGTGATTTGTAAAGGTCCGGCGTTCCGGCAGAGGCTAAATATTCTGAAACTCGCGGGATATTTTATTCCCGAGATTTCCAGATTTACCCAATATTATCTTTCCCGTTTCATAACTCAACGATATGGCTTATCCTTGTTCTGTGTTCTTTTCATCTGTGAGAGAGGTCGGAGAAAGTTTTTAAATTAATTCTGTGTAGTTCGCTCTTCCTGTTCGTTGTTCGCTGTCTGTGTTTTATGTTATGACAGTTTGCGTCGTGCCCTTGGATTATTAGTCTAGTTTTATATCAAGCGTACAACTTACATTAAATGCTGTTTGTTTTAATAAGATTTAAACAGAACCGAAGTCTTGTTTAAAGAAGATGCGACTTAACTTGTGAAGTGTAAAGCATAATATTAATGATTGTTAAGGATGTTGAACTAGATTATTAGTTACTCATGTTTTTATGCACAGATTTCCAACAATGTAGTTGGCTATAAACTACTCTTTAAAAATGTATCTATTTGATTGCGACTAAAATATTATATTAAGAAAATATATTAGGTTCTCGAACAGTATAGTCTATTCTCCCATAAAACGTATTTGTCCAGTTATCTTTATATCTTCTTCTTGGTCGTATACTTTATTACTGAGGGTCGTCTCCCAGAAAGACTTTCATAGCTCTATACACAACACTTCTCCATTTCATTCGGTTTTCGGCTTCTCTTAAGGTGGTCGTAACAGAGAGTCCAGTTAGGGCAGTTATTTGATCCGACCAACGGCTAGGTGATCGGCCGCGAGGCCGATTTTCCTTCTACTTTGCCGACCACAACCAGTTTCTCTAGAATATCTGATTGCCTACCGGACAACTTGAAAATACCATAAAATCCTTTCTTAGTAGATTGTGGACAGTCTAGTTGGTATGCGTAATAGTTCGAGGATAGATTTATTTGTTCTCATGGCAGTCCATGGTATGCGCGGAACATCCTACGCCAACGCCACATCTCAAAGGATTCGATCTTTTTCCGTTCTTTGGTCGAATTGTCCTCGACTCTGAATCATAAAAAAATATCGAGAACATCAACGTTCGAACTAGTCTCATCAAATAGTAACGTTGGACACCTTTCTGCCCTTCCAAATAAGTACGTGTCAGCTTAGTCATTGCAGCTTTGACCATATGAGTTCTTCTCTTAATTTCCTGTTCGGTTCTTCCTTGGTCAGTTAATAAGGATCTGAGATACATGATGATTCGCTTATAAATTCTATATTGCAGAGAATTCTTTCGTTCTGATGAGTTTATCTTTATTTGTACCTGTAATTAAAAATACATTACTCCTGCAGTTTTTCTGTACATTTTGCGCTCAACATTATCTTTTTCTTACAATAAAAAAACTACTGACTAGTTATTAATCTGCAGATCGCGTGAAGAACTTCCATTTAAGAACAGTAACGCAAACAAACGGGAAAACTAGATATATCATGTAAATAAAACTCAAGTAAAATATAGCATTTTAAAAGAAGCTCCCTTTTCGCCCAACTATGTAATATTGTATGTGGTCACGAGTAGACTTGGTGACGCATATAGATTAACAATGCGAAAGTTTGTAAAAAGAGGTAATAAATTATTTTCAATTATTAAAAAATATATAGCTTCAAGGCTATTATCAGATTTTAGAAATTGATACTGTGATCTAAAACTTTAAACAGTCTACAATGGAATGGGAGCTAGCTGTCATAAAATTGAAACAACATTTGCGTGCACACCGAAAAGTTACCGTTTATATACTTACATATATTAATAAACTTTATAATACGTTATTCTGCGCGTTTGAAACTGCATCTACTTGTGACATTGACAAAAACCAAACGCATATATTATTAATGTTTTAAATTATGTTTATGTCGGAAGTGGTGCTACGTGGTTTTAAAAAAAATGTATATAGATAAGGTTATTTTTTAGTTTATCTTAGACTTACTGTTAAAAACACGCCATAATATATAACATTACCTAAACATGTCACCCTTATAGTAATTATACAACTTTAAACGGTTTAAATCGCGTATATTTATAATTATTTTGTCCTGACGTTTCAATCACTTTGCAGTGATCGCGGTCACGGGGTGACTAATTGGTTTTATTTGTCACATGAATTATTAAGATTTTTTTTTTTTTTATTTATTGCTGATAGGTAAGCCTTTGACCACAATCTCACGTGATGGTAAGTGATGATGTGGTCGAAGGTGTTAACAGGCTTAACCTAGAATGACTGGCTCTCAAGGACAGCTGCCGGAACACACCGTTAGGCGCTTGGCGACAGATTTTCAACTTGAGGGTGGTCGCTAGCCAGGCGGGCATTCGCAAAAATGCCCTTCCACCATGCGGTGAAGCTCAAGCTCGCGGTGGGATTCGAACCATGGACCTGCTGCGTGGCAGTCCATAGGCAAAGCCACTGAGCTATCACTGCTTCAAACCTATGTTATTTATATGTTATTTGGTCTACCGTCAGAAATTTTATATTTATCATAACGTTCCCTATTCACGCAGTATTCGCTTACAGTGTCCAGAGGTCTTGCCATATAATCATTAAGGGGGGTTTGCCATAATCCCCACGTTTGGCAAGCGTTTTCGGGATTGCAGTATTAGAAAGCAGTTCCTCGGAAGACGCTGCTGTGATTGTAGCGTTGCTTGCCTGTAGTCGTTCTGAACCTATCAACTATGTTTGGCACTATTCTCTGCGGTCACTCACTACTTAGATGAGTGACTGCTAGTGGCATTGTGGTTTCATGCTTCGAAGGGAACGTGAACCTGTTTGTTGTTTTCTTCCTGGTTATTGTTTCATTATAGCAAAGTGGTAGTACAATTTTCGAAACTAGCTGTCAAGCTACCACCCTTAATTATTCTTTAAATTGTAGTTTTGTAATACCACTCTGAAAGACATAATCTAACAACAAGAACCTATCAGTAGGTAGTTTCCAGTAGCTGCATGTTTTTAAGTGCCAGTTCCCGTTATAAGATGTACCTATAGGTTAGAGTGTGGTCAAATACTAGCCTATCAACATTAATAATTAACTCCACATTTTAATTGTTCTTCAACATAGTACGTCAAAGCCACCAACAGAGTAACGAACGTCGTTACATTGATATAGCCGCTACAAAGTATATTGTACGAGTAGATGTTTACGGTGCTGCGCTTCGTAGCCGCGTAGCTGCACCGCAGCTCATAGCCTTTGCGGATAAATAGATGTAGAATAACCACAACAGAACTGCAACTTCATAGTAGGGAATAAAAAAGTACATTGCAGATAACAGTTATAATAAAACGGTATGGAGTGGTGACATGCAGTGTTGGAATCGACAGCTTCCAAGTATGCGCATTGCATTGTTACGAGTGGCATTAAACGTGACTTCTACGTAAATATGCCTCGTCCATAATTGATACAGATACCAGCTGTATTCATATTATCTGTTCACCATATTGTTAACAATAGTATAGACTACCTATACCATTATACATATTCACAAAGTAATTAATTAATAATAGACCAGTTAGACTTCGTGATTTACGTTGACAATCTCGCCTTTTGGCTGCCCACAAGAAGATATGATGGTGTGTATATGCCCAGTGCCCCCACGGGGGATCCTTTGTTGTAAGTAACAATAAACTGAAATAAGGAGTTTTGCTTTTGTTTATTTTGAAGCTGAAGATCGATCTAATTAATATGATAGAATAGGCATCTATCTGTAATGGTATTACTACTACCTACTTATAAAATAGCTGTATCATTTGAGTTGCTATATTCATTGCGGATATGTATTTCGTTTACTGGATAATTTAATGGTATTTGCTGTTGTCGATGATTGGTATTTAAGACGAGTGAGTGATTTTGTTAGCAGTAAGAATCAATGAAGAGAGCGACAAATTATTTTTTCGAAAAATATAACAGCTTATCATGTCATGCGAAGCACAAAAACGCTCAGTAGTATTGCCATTGTTTGATCCATACATTTAGATTTGAGGGTGGTGAATGATTTTTGCCACTGCCCGAGATGTTTTTCTCGTCCTACCCTCGACTTAGTATGGAACCAGAAAAGAATTGACACGACAAAGACACGTCTGTCAGTCTACGTCGAGCAGCCCTGTGAGTCACATTCTTCGTACCTTTTCCAAAAGAACGTTTCTTTTTGTTAGCTCCATGAGCTCTTAATTGAACTACTGCTGTGCAGAATTAATACCTATTTGTGTTGTGCTTGTGTAAACTTTCCAAAACCGACATCACTCAGAAGAAATCTCATTCAGCCAGCCTGTCTTGGGGACGGTTCGTGGAAGTATTAAAGGTACGTGGTGGATTTCTTTGCCTCCTCTTGTCGATTTGTTTGGATCGTTAGCTAAGCACTTCATCGTCGTTAATCATTATACAGTCCACACAACTCCATATTTTGAGTGTTCGCATATCGATCAGTCATGAAGTCATGAGTTTTAATTTACCGATCAGTTAAGCAAACTACGCTACAAACACATCCAAAGTGTTTATGTTATAGATATATGTATTTGGATCCGGATTTGTGTAAAGTTTCCCATCTGTTAAAGTAAGTTTAATCTGTGACATCATACCGAGCCGTAGCTCACCGTAGCACAAACGAAACGCCCTTTAAAGCATTTGTGAGTACATTTTAGGTATTCATTTATTCATTACTTCGCGCCGGCTAAAGGTAGACGAAGAAGCTAAAATCTTGCTTCCGTTTGCGAAATTCTGATTTTATTTCTTTCGTTAAAATATTTCTGCTACTTACTTTTTGAAACTTTTTTTTTATTTTTTTGTTGAATAAATATTGCCTTACATACAGATCTTCATTTCTTAAATTTCATTTTTCTGTTTTTTGGTCAGTCAGTCAAAATTAACTGTATTTTTATTATGAATTATGATTTAGATGAGTGACAAACAAATTAGGTGATATTTAAAAAGCTTTATAATCGAAAATATATTTTTGTGATAAGAAAAAAATATTAAGTTACTCATAAGAAATCGAGTCTATATCATTAAGTCTTCAGTGTCAGTCTGCCATCCGTCCTTCGGTCCAACTTTTATAAGGCTTTATTTTTGGAATCGTGAGAAGTCAATTGAAATTTTCACCTAATGTGTTATAATGGTGAATCATCTAACAAATAGAAATAGTATCCCACACAAAATTTATTATTATTATTATCTAGGGCAAATATGGGAGTCTGTGTGCAGCAGTGCACGATCTGGCTATATACGGTAATACTGCGATACGATAATGACGCCACCGTGTGCTTAAATTACATAATTATGGTGCAGCATCATAACACGCATGTACCAGTGAGCTCGGTGAATCAGATCATTCATACTACTGAATACATTAGTCGCGAGGCATTCTGTTTGTCTGGAGTATTATTTATCTTATTGTTACCAACATCCAACTGAGATGGTAAGAAATATTCTTGATTCTACATTTTGTGTGACTTGTAAACTGAGCAATATAATGTGACAGATCGTATTTATTACATACGCCGTTGCTCAAACACGCGCGTGAGCTCCGACATCCGATAATCTCAGTTTAATGATCCCCGTCGGCTACACGCAGCGCACGTCGCGGGATTAGCACATATCGCGACTTGTCAACTGTAACGTCGCTTTCTCAAGGATATGCCTATAGGAACACTTCCTTTAGTTTAAAAGGGATCATAATTATAATTCTCCCTTTATTGTGTGGTTGGTTATATACTCGTATGCGTTCTCTAAACTAAACTAAAATCTAAAAATACGTACTTTTCATAAAACAATATTTGTATAAAGACTGATGTTAAAAATGTTTTTTATACACTACAAATATGCTTGCAACAATTCCAAAAATAATGGCACGAATTTCTCGCCCATTCGTCTAGCAGTGACCATTTACACTTTATGCTAATCGCGGCAGCAGAATCTTTTTATATAAAATATGCCAATAATTGAACTTCCTAAGAACGTAGTAGTTGCCATATTGGAAAGTGTACGAGTTTATTTCATTGTTAGCGCTGCTAACTAAACGCACTCCAGAACGAGTTCACCTAACTGAACGCGCCCTAGAACGAGTTCAATTAGAATACAATTGCCACGAAACAATTAGATAAAAACCTATATTAGTGTATTATGATACAAGTGAGCTAAGTTGCTCATTATACACGAGGCTGTGGGTTGCAGTGTAAATCAGCCGAGTGTGTAATGAGCAAGTTGCTCACGAGTTTCATACGCACTTTTTCAACACCATTGCGAGGAAAATAAAAATATATTGCACAAATGCGATACAAACAACATACGAAAATTATGGAAAATAGCGCGCAGGTTTTTTTTTTGCGCGCGGCATATGTATGCTGGTTGATTACATATACCTACATAGCCTTAAACCTCATTGTTGTTACAAATCTGTATTACCCGGTTAAATTTAAAATGCTCTGTTTAGTCGCATATAATTTGCAGTTAGGTACTAACTTAACTTTGTAGGGATAATTCTATTACGCACTAATGTATACTATTATTATGCACGAGGGTGTTCTAGTTCGGTTTATTGCCCTAAGAACGATTTAATAAAGCTCACGTTACGAGCAAGGTGTTGAAAATTATGTAATAATTTCAGTAATAATAATTATAATAAGTAATTGGTTTTAAATTGTTTCAATTGGTATTTACATATAATATGATGTCGATGTCTATTTATGCACCTAAAGATTCAATGAAATAAGAAACACCTAGTATTATAGTAAACTTTATATTTTTATATAATACACATTATTTAGGCGCTGACTTTCCTGAGTTTGATTTGGAATAACTTGATAGTCAAAAATGCTGTCAACTGAAATGTTGTTAACACATGCAACATGGCGTATTAATGTTTCATTATACATATACCTACATGCATTCAAAATTATCAAAATTATATTTTTATTCCCATTGTCATGTCCGAGTACTTATATCCGTACAAAATATGTAAAACCCATCGTTTATCAAGAACACACATCACGAGGTATCGCGTACACGATTACTGCGTAATTAAAGGTCGTAATTTGGATGCTGTCAGGGGAAGGAAGAGATCAAACACGCCGCACCGCGTAACGTAGCTCGTTAACGTAACGTAATAAGCAAAGACTTTTGGGTTTTTGTTCTGTGGTAATAAGTAACGTATATTATTATATACTGATTAAAACGGGCCGAACAACACTACTAATTAAAACCTAACTAAAATAAGTAATAAATCAGTACATACCCACCCATCCGAGATAAGATAGTTTCTAACTCATCGGGTAGATTTTGATTCACGCCAAACGATGTGCATTTGATCGGCGGGAAAATAACACTGTCCAGTACCCGCTTCCATCGCACAATAATGGTTGATGCATCAGAACGGTATTCTGATATTGCGGGTCTAAGTTCCGCCGGAACTCACCTTTCTCACATTCAAAAATGTCTACATCTGCTTTTGTTTAGCATGCGCCAATGTAAGTAACAAACTGGTCATCTGCTTCAAGTAATTCAAGTTCAACCATATTTTATGTATTTTATGAAAACATCATCATCATGAGGAAGTGTTTCATGAAATGTATGATACGAAATGTACCAGTCGATTCCTATAAACTCGTCCTCTACTACATGACCTAGCTAAAGAAAGTGCTAAGACTCTTCACTATTCAGGATTATAAAGTAATTTTGATAATGTATAACTTTTAAAACACTTGCTACGATTAAAGCTATTGTAGCGGAGCTTAACTAGTCGTTCTTAACTGCCCAACTTGGTTAAGTGGTCACTGCAGCTACACACTTGGATGTGTGACCGTTTGTGGAATAATTACTAAAGCGCTTCTATGCTTCGAAAGGCAGGCTAAGTTTAGGATGGCAATCGGTATAGCACTGTGGTAGGTCACCTTTTAGTAGAAAATCTGTCTCCGAGCCCATACGTGTATTTCACAAACTGTCTTGAAGGACAGCCAATAACTTTAGGTTAACGTGAACAACATCTTCGACGGCATCTTACTAACATTCAGGTGAGATGGTTGTTAAGCTTAGCATAAGGTAGGTATAAAAATGGTATTGGGTAAGCGATTTTATATCCTTAAAGCATTATTAGTACAAAACCAATTTTTATGTAGGTATTTTTTTTTATAGTTGCCCCATCAAAAATATTCTATCAGTAATGAGATTCATGAATCTGTATAATTTATACCAATATTAAAACTTCCGTACCACTAATGATTTTGTCTTCACAGAAAATTAATTTAATTCTGGCTTAGAAATATCTTAAATTCGTTATTACAGGGCTTAAACTGATAACTAATTTAGTTTTCTTTCAATACGATTTTGTTTTTGTAGGAAAAAATCTAATAAGATTGTGTGAATATGAATAAATCGTTTGACAAATTCGAAAATGTTCTTTTTCATGTCATTATCCCTATCTGAGTTGAGTCGGCACTACTTGTGCTTTTCCTCCACTCTGTTTTGTTGCTCCTCATCTCAAAATTCACATCTTTTATCTTCAATCCCTCTTCACGTACTCCATCTTTTATACCTTTTTTGCCTTCTTCTACCCCCACCTCTGGCTACACACTGGTTCCTCTTCATGCGCGTCCTCACAGAGCTAGTTCATAACTTTTCAACTTTTCTGTCAAAAAGTAAGTTCACTAGTGAAGCACTTTTAAGTTTCCTCTGATATACTTATAAGCACACCTCCATTATATTGCTAGCCTAGAAATGTGACAAAATAAAACTTACATTTTTATTTAGAGCTAGGCTAGCCTTCTTAGAATAACTGGCTCTCAAAAAATGCTACCGGAACACAACGTTATATGCTTGCTGATAGATTTTCTCTTTAAAGATGGTATCTAGCCAGGCGATTATTCGCAAAATGCTGTTCCACTATGCTATAAACTTGAGCTGGTAGTGGAGCTCGAACCATGGACTTGCAGCACGGTAGTCTATAGGTATTACAGCTATCACTGCTTCCACTCGACTCTCTATTATTATGTTTAAGAATATTTAAGAAGCGTGTTATTAAAGCGAGTTAATTAACAGTCTGCTAATAAATTATATTATGTTTTAATCTCGTCTGTTGCTTCACTGCTCACCTTGGAGAACCTTCGTGCGTGAGTTACAAAGCCTTCTTCAATAATGCCTTCGTAACGATAGCTCACAGTCTAGACTTTGCTTTGTGTTGCTGCAAACAGTAAGAGCGTTTAACTAACTTTATTAAAAAGAGAAAAAAACTGCAGCCGTTGACTTAGACCATAGAATAAAAACCAATTGCTTGGGCGTTACTTTGAATTACTTTGTAAAAGAAATTAATTACCTCATATTCTTTTAACTCAACTTCTAAACCTTTCGTTTCATAAGCAATGTGTTCATCAATTAATGTGTATGATTTCTCAATTATATGAAATTATATACTTTTTCATATGGAACGATATTATGGCATTAGGACTATGAATAGTATATATTTAAATTCTGATAGATGGAGACCTCATTGTCTACCAGCGGGATTTGAACCCGCGACTATAGGTCTCCGGATCTATTGCTTTACCTTTAAGTTATTATGTAGCGGGTCCATCGGGGACTTAACATAATGAAACACAGTAATGTAAATGTAAGTGTAATTGTATATAGGAATAGCGTAGTAAGTAGTGAAAAGAGAACTTTTATTAAGTAAGCATGTTAATATAATATATTATATCGAATTACATAGTAATAATAAAATATGGCGAAAAAAAAAATGGACTCACTTTAGATTTTAAGATAGAATAAATAACATCATAGCTGTAGACTTACAGCTATGATGTTATTTATTCTATATATCCATAATCTATCTCCATAATGTGATGAATGGAGTAGGATATTAAAAAAAAATGTAATCAAATAAAAATAAATTAAATCTAAAAAAGGCATGGACCCTGGAGTCAGTAAAGAAAGGAAGTTTATTAAAAAAAAAAAAGAAAGTTATTATGTAGCAGCACCGGCCGGTACCCTCTGTCAAAATTGTCCACTTATCAAACATAGGTTTGGTAGGTTAATTAACAGAGGTGGCGGGTTCGAGCCCCGCTAGTAGCCATATGTTTTCCATTTAACAAGAATTTCTATATTCTCGTTAAGTTCAATTAATACAATCATAAATAAATTAACCATTACGGATTTAATTACGTTCATTTTATCATATTTGCATTAAACATAATGATACCATCCGTGACAATAACTATCACTTCAAACTGTTTAAATCATCAATACTTATACATAGTACATAATATATAAACACTATCAAACCCGAAAAGTTGTCTAATTCGTAAAGAATATAATACCTTGTATTTAATAATAACAAATATTTTAAGAAAACATTAAATTCATATATTAATAATACACTTAAATATAAAAATATATCTAGTGACAATTCCGTAAATTTTTTTGCTAAGCCGACGTAACGCACAAATGCCACGCAGCCAAACTGGAAGAATTTTCGACGTGTTTCAATTCTGCACGAAGCATCCTCAGGAGGTCTTAGCTCTACAAGCGCACGATCGAGAGTGAATACCTTGTATTATTTTTAAAGGAGGAAAATGTAATAAAAACAGCGTGTATTATCTTGCTACACTCGTTACATTAATAACTTGCTTGGTTCACCTCCATCGCGTTCCGGTATACACTCCCATCAGTATAGCAGCCTTCACTTGTGCGTGCCTATGAACAACTCAAATTTGGTTCAATATTTAACTTCCTTTCATGTTAATTATTAATTATTATAAATGCTAATATGAATTATAATTCGTATTGCTCTCACTGTTATTGCTTTACCTACATCTTTGTGACTTTACAACTTTCTTCTGTTTCATTGCTACGGAGGGCGGAGTGCAATAACCGCCCGCCCTCTGAGTACGACGACTCTTTGATGACTTTACCTCAATAGTATGGTAGATGTCTGCATACAAAGACTTATGTTTCAATTGCTTTAACTACACTAACATATATTACTTAAAACATATATTATGTAATGCTTGATAGTGTTGCTGCAGGCAGGGGTTACCAATAATGATGCACTCACTATATTACCAATAATGAGATTTATAGCATCTGCAATTATTATTATTATATTCACCTTCTGATAATTTGCTCTTTGTCGAATCCGACGGAAAGATATTAGGGTTAAATTCTAGCCCGGCACTCCACGGAGAATTCAAAAATAATACATGGTATATGTAATTATTTGTTTGTGTGTGTGTGACTGCTCATTATTACAATTAATTTATGTTTTTTATTGTGATGTTGAACATGTAATAGATGCTATAATTATGTATACTATTGGCGTATCTTCTAGCTAGTCGCAATAAGAAGCAAGATCTTATATAAAAATATTAGCAAATTTGTTTTAATAAGTCACTAAAAAGAAAAAAAAACAGCAAACATAATGCCTACAGATGGCGATTTAAAAGTGTCCATAGCCGGTGTCAGCTGCGAGGCGCTCGCTCCCTATCGGTTTTTAAGCCGTAGTATAATCTGACAGAAAGGCTCCACGCTCAGCTTGGCTTTGTACACTGCAGCGTTGTTTTTATTGCCTTGCGTTTGATTTCGATTCGATTACGTATTTTTGAGGTGTAAGTCAAGGCGGCTGGCTTTCATAAATTATTAGCCTTTGTATTTATTTTGTTTATAGAGATATTGCCGCTACCATTAACACCTTTGATTATATTTTGATATCTACAGTGTGCTTCGCCGATCTGCGAATGCGACGAAAATATGTAGTCATGTAAGCCCGTTCTTGCTTATGCCTGTTTATTCCCTTCAATCTTCAACTAAATTATCACTTACAACCAAGTGAGGTTGTAGTTGAACGGTATATTATTAAATTTATATATTATATAAGAATTGAAATAGTGAACAAGAGTGAGTCGCACTTCATTTATGGTTCCACACTGCAACAGCACTTCAAAGAATAACTTATTGTTAGTTATTCATTTATAAATTTAGAAGCCGTGATCTGATCACGGTTTCTAAAATTACATAATTTACACTTTATTCTGTATTTGTTATTTAAGTAGAAGAAATGGTACATAAAATACTAAAATTCCGTATTCAGCACCCCATTTCTTCAATTATTAAGATAAAAATTACAAAAATAATAGATTCTACAAAAAGTGCATAAATCCAATCATCTTAACCGGGGCCCTTAATACGAGTATATTTAAATCAAGGCAAAAATATATTTTTTGACAACTTATACACTCAAATTTTACTTTTATTATAAGGAAATTAAACAATGCTATTTTAAGTAATACTTAAATGCTGGGTATTTAATAATACACTTTATCTATGGGTATTATTAACGTCGCACATTGAGAAAAAAATATTTAACGAGTACAAAGTATTACTTTTATACTAATGTAATAAAAAATAAATCAGCCAATATTCCAAAGAAACCTTGCTGAAATAACGCAATAAATTTGGTTATTATTAATCATTATTATTAATTATTAATAAAGTCTTTAGTAGAACAACGAAGTTATCTCGTAATAATAACAGTGGTTTTCATAAGCTTAATCAAAACATTAATCAAACGAAATTTTAATGAGAAGTTTGGTTAAAACTTTATTTTTTGGAGACGTTACTGTTCATTATATTTACAAATTTTCAAGCACTAAATTTAAGACTCAAGCGGTAATCAAACTCGCTTCCTTCGTTTTTACACAATGGTGTGCCTTATACATTCGACCATCGAAAACTGGTCAATGGAATGCAAATTTGGTTCTCTAATTTTATTATCTAGAGTACGGTATAAATATACCTATATCATACCTATACCAAGCACCTGCTTGGCGACAAACTTTCTACTTGAGGGTGGTATCTGGTCAGGCGGGCATTTGCAAAATGCCCTTCCACCATGCGGTGAAGCTCAAGCCCGCGTGGGATTCAAACCATGGACCTGCTGCGCGACTGTCTATAGCCAATGCCACTGAGCTATCACTGCTTCAAAATTCCTAATTTATAGAACTCGGCGAAGTGGCGTCCATCATAGTGAAAAATTTCGTGGTAGTCGCCCGTCCTCCACTGACATCAAAACATAGATGCTGTACGCCGTATGATCAACACAGACAAGCATGTAGACGCCTCAATTGAATAAGTGTTTTTGACTTTGATTTTGACTTTCGATCTGATTCAAAATAACATCAATCAGATATATATCTACTTACTTCCACCTGCCAATATGAAGTAGAGATAGCAAAGAACTTCAATTACAAAAGAGCAATGCTATATGACGGAGTAATGTAGTACATGATTGTCAGCCCAGTGCAGCGAAGTCTTCGTTACCGGATGGAAGTCGATGCATGTGTATGCAGGTACATTTGTCCGAAGATACCTTCTCAGAACCTCAGTAGATCTAACCTAGATGAAATTTGGTGAAAAGTTAGACCTAGTATATTTTGGGGAGTTCTGCAAGATGGTTACCACTCTCGTGTCACATACTAATCTTCCATCAAGTTTTTAAAACTTGAACGAGTACGGTTCCTAGAAATTCCATATGTTTTATTTTTTCTTCTCTATCTCTATATATATAAAAATCAATTGCGGTTGTTTGTCTCGCTAAAACTCGAGAACGGCTGAGCCGATTTAGCTGATTTTGGTTTTCAAATGTTTGTCGTAGTCCAGGGAAGGTTTAAACGATAAGAATATTTGGAAAAACGGTGAGGAACGTAGTAAAAACAACAATTTCATTTTCCTATATAAACTGATCTACCTCTACTTTCCTGTCAAAGATGTGTCGACCGTCCGTTAGAATAGGTGATACGAAGTACACTGGGTCATCTAGTTCATAATAAAAATATAGTATGAACATTATATTTCCATAACTCGTTCTTTTGTTTAGAACAACTGTAGTTTTTTTGAAGTGGTAGTGCCACATTGTAGCTCTATGGGTTACAGCTGAATGGGCCGGCACGACCGGGGAAGTACCACTCTCCCACATGATATCGACGTGAAGTAGTGGCTTTGCCATTGCGTTTCGATCGATTTGTGGGAGATCCGGAGGCCCAATCCCCCCCCCTAAAGGAATATGGCAGCACAGTTTCACGAGACATTACTCCAGGAGGGTACCAGCCGCGTAAGCGCTGGAGAATCCCTCTCCGAGCATCCACCTCCAGGACCTGAACCTGAAGGTGGATGCTCGGGCTGCCCTGCGTATTCTGGAGGGGGCAAAACCGTGCTCAACCCTATTTCTGCTGCTCGAGGTAAACGAAGCAGGAGGCTTAAGTCACCCCACACCACGCTAACCGTGGACTTTTGCAACATACGGGGTCTCCGTTCTAACCTGAACGATGTCCATTACCATCTGGAGACTGCTAAGCCGGCCTTGCTCTTTTTGACTGAAACACAGATATGCTCTCCGACAGACACCTCATTCCTCACATACCCTGGGTACAAACTGGAACATTCCTTTTTGCCGCGGGCGGGGGTGTGTCTTTACGTCAGAGAGGATATCTGTGCTCGTCGTCTCAGCAGCCTTGAAGGACGGGGCCTATCTGACATTTGGTTGCGCGTAGACTGCGATGACCATCCGCGAATCTACGCGTGCCTTTATAGGTCCCATATGAACGGTAATGCCGAAATAGATCAATTCGTGGAGCACCTACAGATGGCTACAGATTCCGTGCTTGAGCAGATCCCCACCGCAGAGATCGTGATACTTGGCGATTTCAACGCCCATCATGCCGAGTGGCTTGGTTCGCGCACCACCGATCATGCGGGGAGATCTGTTCACGACTTCGCTTTAGCGTATGATCTAACACAACTGGTCACCTCGCCTACGCGAATCCCAGATGTGGTTGATCATACACCTTCCCTGTTGGACCTTCTGCTGACCTCTCACCCGGAAAACTACACAGTATCCGTTAACGCTCCTCTCGGATCGTCGGACCACTGCCTGATCCGGAGTTCAGTGCCGGTTACACGCCCAACTCGACCCCGTTTTGTGGGTTGTCGTCGCGTGTGGCACTATAGGTCTGCAGATTGGGACGGGATGCGGTCCTTTTTTGCATCCTACCCATGGGGGCAAGTTTGCTTCTTGCCGGATGATCCAGATGTCACTGCTAACTATGTTGCTGATGTAGTGCTTCAGGGTATGGAACTTTTTATTCCATATTCTGCAGTGCCCATCGGTGGCAGGTCACAGCCCTGGTTTGGTCGCTCTTGTAAAATGGCCTCTGGCCACAAACGAGAGCGTTACCAAGCTTGGGCTGATTCAGTGGCATCTAAGGATTCAAATACCAGCAATCTCAAAAAGAAATATAACTTTGCCTCCAGGTCCTTCAAAAGAGTAATCGCAAGAGCGAAGTCGGAGCATATCGGCAGAATTGGCGAGAGATTAGCCCGCCTTCCTTCGGGAACACGTGCGTTCTGGTCTCTTGCTAGGGCTGTCCAGGGAAATTTTTGTCAGTCATCCCTACCGCCCCTGCACAGAGAGAATGACACACTGGCCCACACCGCAAAGGAGAAGGCCGATCTTCTGGGCTCTCTCTTTGCGTCTAACTCGACTTTGGATGACCAAGGGAACTCACCACCGACTATACAACGGTGTGATACCTCGATGCCGGATATAATTTTCCGGCAATGTGCAGTACGTAAAGCACTGTTCTCCTTGGACATTCATAAGTCGAGTGGGCCTGATGGCATCCCTCCGATAGTGGTGTGGACTTGTGCTCCAGAGTTGACACCGGTTCTAACGCGTCTTTTCCGGCTCTGTTACTCATCAGGCGTTGTCCCAAAAATATGGAAGACGGCTTTGGTGCACCCGATCCCTAAAAAAGGTGACCGCTCAGATCCGTCCAATTACCGCCCTATAGCTATAACGTCTCTGTTCTCCAAGATAATGGAATCCATTATCAACAACCAGCTCCTGCAATATCTAGAGGAGCACCAGCTGATTAGCGATCGCCAGTACGGTTTTCGTCGCGGTCGCTCAGCTGGTGATCTTTTAGTATATCTTACGCATCGATGGGCGGAGGTGGTGGATTCCAAGGGTGAGGCGTTGGCGGCTAGTTTGGACATAGCGAAGGCCTTTGATCGGGTGTGGCATAAAGCGCTTCTTTCGAAGCTTCCTTCCTATGGGCTTCCCGAGAAATTGTGCGAACGGATCTCCAGTTTTTTGGCAGATCGGAGCATCAAGGTCGTTGTCGACGGTGCATGCTCCGACTTAAAGCCGATTAATGCTGGCGTTCCGCAAGGCTGTGTGCTATCTCCGAGTCTATTTCTCTTGCACATCAATGACATGCTGCAACTCAGCGATATTCATTGTTATGCAGATGACAGCACCGGAGATGCCTCATACACCGGCCGCGCTAATATTTCTCGGGAAAGCGTTGTCGAGAGTCGGAACAAACTTGTGACTTCAGTCGAGACCATGCTGTCAAATGTTTCGAAGTGGGGCCAAATGAACTTAGTCCAATTTAACCCCAAGAAGACACAAGTTTGTGCGTTTACCGCTAAGATATCCCCCTTTGTCGTATCCCTCCGTTTTGAAGACACTCCCCTTGCCACCTCTACTAGCATCGGAGTACTTGGCGTCGACATATCGAACGTCGTCCAATTTCGCTGTCACTTGGAAGATAAGGCTAAGTTAGCCTCTAAGAAGCTCGGTGTGCTCGGAAAGGCGAGGCGGTACTTCACGTCGGCCCATCGCCTGCAACTTTATAAGGCTCAGGTTCGACCTCACATGGAGTACTGCTCTCACCTCTGGGCGGGAGCTCCCCAGTACCAGCTTCTTCCATTTGACCGCGTTCAACGCAGAGCGATTCGAATCGTTGACGATCAAGTTCTATCCGGTCGGCTCGACCCTTTGGCTTTGCGTAGAGATGTTGGATCACTCTGCATCTTTTACCGTATATATCACGGGGAGTGTTCTGAGGAACTGTTCGATTTACTACCTGCAGCTCAATTTCGCCACCGGACTTCCCGACAAAGCGTGATGTTTCATCAATTTCATGTCGACGTCTGGAAGTCCACAACCTTACGATTTTCACGTCATTTTCTACCTCGCACTGCCACATTATGGAACCAGCTGCCAGGTGAAGAATTTCCGAACAGTTACGACTTAGGAACCTTCAAGAAAAGAGCATATTCCCTCCTTAAAGGCCGGCAACGCATCCTCGAGACCTCTGGTGTTGCGGATGTTTGTGGGCGACGGTGATCACTTACCATCTGGTGAGCCGCCTGCTCGTTTGCCCTCCTATCCCATAAAAAAAAAAAAAAAAAAGTTTAATAAGCACAGGATACGTGAAATGTAAGTCCAACTAAAACAACAACCTTACATTTGCACTAGACTGCGATCTATAATTCAATGAAATATTGCAGGAAAATCGACATGTTCAGATATCCACTGCTTTATGTCGACGCGTTAAACTTTATATTATAACGCATTATTGCTTAATACCTGCCACTCATAAAACGGAAATTAGTTTAATATATGGGTAATGTATACTTAAGCTTTATACTCTTAACATAAGGTCCATAATCAAATATCGAAAAAGTGCAGCTGAAAACTACGGGAAAATTTATGCGTTGAACCTTACATCGGCGGGTTACAGTGTATTTTCAAAGTGTGAATTGGTAAAAAAAAATGTTTATCATAGAAATAGCGGGAAGCGGGGACAAGTCGGGACAAGTTTTGATGAATCCGCGTGAAGCGAGCGTAACGAGTAAACACGAATGCTGCCGAAACCGCCCGAACGTTCTATCCTGTATAGTTCTGACAGAATGAACGAGTTCCGGCGATTGTGGAGTGTACTATTGTGAAATTTCAAAAGCTAATTTGTACAACACGATTAATTTCAACATTTCGGTACCATATCTACGAGCTAAGGAAATTAAATATTTTTCAGTCGTCGCGTCGGTTACATACTGTACAACCAGAGTGTTTACTTGACTTCTTCAAAAATCAACTTTATTTGTATATTCGTATTCAGTCTGTCTATTATACAAAATAACTAAGTTAATGTTTGAAATAATAACAGCACAAGACCGGAGTGGCTCAAAACCGTGAAGTAGAAAATATGTCGCCAAGTAACTAAGAGCCAACTAAAACTAATCATTTTATTGCATAAAATCTGGAAATCAAAACGAATACCCCTTTCTAGTGACATGATCCGAGAACCACCAAACAGATTTGAAAAGATTTTAACATAGAAGAAAATCATAATTATATACAAGATAGGTACCAGATAAAAAAATCCTTTTTCAAAAATTAATGCCAATTAAAGATTGAACCGAATCTGTTTCGGAGGAGAAAAAAGGAGAATACGAAATGACGGTTTCGTGAATTTTCTCTCTATTCGTCACACGGTCATTCCCTCTCAAAATGTCGTTCTGTACAGTACTATGTGTGTCTTCGCTATATATCGCTATATATAGTTGAAATAATCAAGTCTATATTCTTAATCAAAACATGTTCATGAATGAAAATTAAGTACACAAACCAAGCAGTAAACAACCTCTAAGTTGTGTGGACGAAATTATATTGATTACGATCGTTTGCGAAGTAGGCATGAGCGTCGACAATTTCGCTGAATTTATCGCAGCGAGTTTTATCGGTTAATTTGTTCCGCACACACCGATCACTCTAATTTGAACGAATAAATATTTCGTTATAACCTTGTTTCAAAAAGTTAAATGAAATCATCGTGTTCCTGCCCTTATCTTATTAAAGTGCGATATTATAAGTGCTTATTAAAGTTCCATATGTGTTCTCTAACAACACAAGAACTGACTTAGATGTAACTATGTAACGGGACTAAATCGCCATGAAAATAATTTATATTTATTTGTATATTATTTACCATATTACCTATATAGCTATTATGTAAGCATGTCGAAGAACATGATTTCTACATCAAGTTTGAAGATTTCATAACATGGGCGTAGATGTATCGTGCAAATGAGTAGACACAAAAGGACACATTCCCAAAAACCAATTCCAATCGACGTCCAGCAGAACACTTTCTTAGCACTTCTATTCAAATATTTACTGTTCAAAGGTTTACTACATACGAGCTGTGTTATCTGTTCTGTGCATTGAAAAAGAATGACGAATCAATTTCGTTTCGTTACGTAAGCTTTGAACAGTCAGGCAGCGCTAGAGTAGCACTATGGACTCAAATGTCGACATCGATCACAGACTATAAAGTGTAAATATCATAGATATTTAAGGTGTTCCAAGTCCTGACGGTTACTTTTCAAATGTTATTGTGACAGAAGAAGCTCGAGGCACACCTGGTGTTAAGCGGACTAACCTCTGCCTATAACAGATGCGTTTCGTCACAAGTCACGCATCGAACTGCGCCTGTCACCTTGAGACATATTTATTAAGTCTCATGTGCTTGTAATTTCACTGGCTCTCAAGGACTGCTGTCGGAACACACCGTTAGGTGCTTGGCGACAGATTTTCTACTTGAGGGTGGTCGCTAGCCAGGCGGGCATTCGCAAAATGCCCTTCCTTCATTCGGTCCACTTGCTGAATAGCTTGGTGGATGAAGGTTGAGAAGAACCCGATATGGTGTGATCTCACGCTCTAACTTGTATATAGTATATGCATCAACCGCGTTTTATCTTCACTCAAGCTTGTAGATGCTGTCAGTGGATTATGTCGAGACGATTCATAATTATCTATAATTATCTATAATCCCGGATAACTTGAATGTCGAATGAATAAAGTTTCCTCCCTTTAATTGTAGTTAATGTTTTAAAGTCTTTTGTCTGACGTTACTCCAAGTTGAGTTCCAAAAAAAAGTGGAGGTTCTCAATTAGACACGTTATTTTTTTATAGAAAGATTTTTTATAGACATTTTATATAGTAATCTGAATTTAAGAAAAATATATTGAAAAGATTATTCGATAAGATATTCAGGGTTATTGGTAAAATGCTCACAATTTACAAGCGTTTCCGATAAGATTTTTTATTACTGTGTCTAGTTAGTAGGTTCGTTAAAATGAAGCCAAAATCAAACTGGATAGCATGCGGCTGCATAAATATCGACAATGATACGTACCTCAAGTTTTTCTTACTTTTGAAAACTTCGGAAGGTAAGGATCATATTTACATTTAAAAGTTGGTATTTGCCATTTCCGTTAAAATGGTAAGAATATGATTATTTTATTAGGTACATTGGAATTAGCTTTGTTATTTTTATACAACCGATAGATTATTCTTTGGCTAGTATCACCTTTTTTTAGTAATATTTATAGCTAGTATCACCTTTTTTTAGCCTTGTATGGTCAAAGATACCACTTTAGTAGTGGTATCTTTGACCATGCAATGAAAACAATATTGCAGAATATTGTTTTATGTGCTGATGATACCTCTCTGATTTTTAAAGTAGATAGGTAAGATATTCAACTCATTCCTGTAAATAATGTGTTATCTATGATCTCTGAATGGTTCGCCGCTAATAATCTTCTCTTAAATTCAAAAAAGACCAAATGTATAAAGTTTTCTTTACCAAATTTTCCTTATGTTGAACCAAACATTAAGCTTGCCCCAGATAAACTCTTTATTGACAATGCGACAGTTTCCCTGGGTATCAAAATGGAATCAACTATACAGTGGGATCCACATATATATGATTTAGCCGGAAGACTTTGTTCTGCTTCATATGCAGTTTGTAAGATAAGACAGTTAACACACGTAGCTACTGCAAGGCTTGTTTATTTCGCGTACTTCTACAGTATTATGTCGTATGGTGTATTTCTGTGGGGAGCTGCTGCTGAAATAGAGACAATCTTTATCTTACAAAAGCGTGCAATTCGAGCCATATACGAAATGGATCCTAGGGAATCTCTAAGGGATCTTAGATTTTAGAGATTACATAGGAAATAAATTGATATTCTAACCGCCGACGCCAACGCCGACGCTGACACCGATGCCGAGCTTACGCTGACGGCGATACCGACGCCGACGCCGACGCTATTGCTGTCACTGAGGCAGACGCCAACGGCAACTCCAACGTCGACGCCAACGCTGAGGTCGACGCCGACTACAACGCCGAAGCCAACGCCGACGCTGTTGCCGACGCTATAGCAGACGCCAACGGCAACTCCAACGCCGACGCTGAGATCAACGCTGCGGCTGTCACTGCACTGAGGCCGACCACATGTACACCGGGTAAAATTCTGCTTGGAGCCTACTATAGCCACTATTAGTTATTTTCTTCATAATTTTTTAGAAGATCTGATTGAATCACAATTTTATTTTAGGTGATTTTAATATCTGTCTCTTTATAAAATACCTCCGATCTTATTCATTTAAATCAATGTGAAATATTGTTTTGAATTTTCGTTTTGAAAATGAATAAAAAAATTAGTAAGATTCCTTTTTTGGCCTTTTTGTACTTCTCTCTACTTGATTTTTGTACATTATTTTTCCCACAGGATGTTGTAGGTAGGATGAAATGAGGGGAAGATCGTACTGCATTGCATTTGGATATATGAATAACAAAAAAGATCTGAACCTCACGTTTATCTAACTTCCAAAGGACAGCAAAAGGTAAGGAAATGTACGCCTACCAATAGGTTTCTAATCTTAACTTTTATTACTATTGTCTTCCGATAGCTGTCCTTGAGATCCAGTAAGTATATTAGGTAAGCCTGAACCACATCTCCGACCACATCACTTATCTATCATTTTAAAGTAGATAGGAAAGATAGTGAACTCATTCATGTAAATAATGTGTTATCTATGATCTCTGGATGGTTCGCCGCTAATAATCTTCTGTTAAATTCAAAAAAGACCAAATGTTTAAAGTTTTCATTACCAAATGTTCCTTATGTTGAACCAAACATTAAGCTTGGCCTAGATAAACTCTCTATTGACAAAGCGACAGTCTTTCTGGGAATCACAATGGATTCAACTTTACAGTGGGATCCACATATACATGATCTAGCCGGAAGACTTAGTTCTGCTGCATATGCAGTTTGTAAGATAAGACAGTTAACAGATGTAGCTACTGCACGGCTAGTTTATTTCGTACTATATACTTCCACAGTATTATGTCGTATGGTGTATTGCTGTGGGGAGCTGCTGCTGAGATAGAGACAATCTTTATCTTACAAAAGCGTGCAATTCGAGCCATATATGAAATGGATCCTAGGGAATCTCTAAGGGATCTTTTTAAAGAAATTGATATATTAACTTTACCGAGTCTGTATATATTTGAAAATATTATGTATGTTCGGAAAAAATTGAGTAAATTTAAATTAAACAGTGACAACCATCATTACAACACTAGGAACAAATATAAATTAACGGTACCGTGTTTTAGATTAGCAAAGACAAATAAAAGGTCCTTTTTAGGTAATTGTGTGCGGTTTTATAATAAAATTCCCGAACATATTACAATGCTCACAGAAGGAAAATTCAAATTGCACGTGAAAAATATTTTGATGAAGAAATCCTACTACACAGTTTGTGATTACTTAAACGACAAAAATGCTTGGAAAATTCCACCTCTGCCAAGCCATCACATGTCTCATACGTAATTTAAACAAATATTGTAATAATTGTATTATATTGTTTATAACACATTGTAAAAAGACGTTTAAAAGAATGGCCCCGAGTTTCTTGCCCGTTCTTCTCGCACTGGCTCTATAAACTTTTTTTGCTGAACGTGGCAGTACAATGTAGAATATTTCAATATTAAAATTTGTAACTGACCTTCATAAGAGCGTCGTAGACGCCTAAATTGAATAAATGATTTTGAATTTGAATTATCACCAGGTGACGGTGTAGTGTTCAATGGCTAGCTTATCAGCAATAAATAAATAAAACGTTAATCCAGATTATATTTAAAAAATTAAACTTGTACCTACATAAACAGATCGAAGAAACATTACAGCCTTTTAGATATACGTAGGTACGTACATAGGCACATATAGTACAATAGTTTTCTGCTAATACTAGGTACCTTACATTTGAAATTCATTTATTTGCCTTAAAAAGTTATAGGTACTATATGTACGTACATAGCTGTACAGAGCATGTGAGCACAAGATTAAGACCCACCGCCACATTTTTTTTAATATTTTTATTTTTTATACCGTACCGCGTCAGAAGAGATATGAGCTACGCGATAGAAAGAGATGTTAGGTACTGAGCGGTGTGCGATCTGAATTGCTCATTATAGCGTCGTAGCAGAGTTGCTTATTTGTTTAAATATCATTGCAGAGAGATCTTTTTGGTCCTTTTTATCCTGTGGTATCACTCAACTAACTGATAGGTAAATTCTTGACATAGCATTGCTACTTTAAACGTAGTTGTCTCAATTGTATTTTATATCTCGTAGAGAAAGGCAAAGTTTTGCATTGAATGAGGATAATACATTATTCTTCGAAGACGGCACCAAGTGGAGGCGGCCGTTGAAATACTTGATCGTAGATTTTCCTGCGTGTTATTGGGTTATATCACAACTACTTCACGAATTATTTAAGTAAACCAGGAATATATAAAATTATGATATACTAAACACTATTTTCGTACCAGGTAACTAAAGGAAAATACCAAAAGGCAGGAAGTGGCGTTTTCTGAAGAACTGACTACTTCTACTGTGATCCCCAAAACACCTGCCTAGCGTGGTGTATATGGCATAATCCTCCAATAGAGAAGACTTGTGCAGCGCTAGACGTTTCGGTTGATGTGATGTGATGATAAAAGAGGTGACACACACACACACCCTCTAACTGTCCTATTTTAAATTATTAATAAAAATTTACCTAAAATTTTCTACCCTTTTTTTGTGTATGTACTACGTATTATATATAATCGTGGAACTAATGTATATTCAGAAAGAGAGTGGACTTGATATGTATAAATAATAATTAATCATAACTGTAGCTCATTTCCCGTTTTCGTTTTCATATATTAATGTATAATTTATGTGAATATATAATTGAGATCACATATCACTATGCTCAGTACACCGCAATCTCAAAGTTAAATTCAAAGTCCACTCTCCTTTTGCAAAGATTCTAACTTTTATCGATACTGTAGCAACCTTCGCAAAATTATCCTAATATAAATAATAAACGTTTATATTATCCACAACCTACTACTCGGTCCTGAGCTTTACGCCGACGATGATCAAATTAATCAAGACAGATATTAATGAAATCAGCGCAATATAATTAATGTAATATACGGTATCTGAACGCTGTGTTGACTCGTTAGTGGATGTAACACACTGTTGTTTATCTAACATACGTCACGCCACGTCGACGGCATACAACGGTGCATTACATAATAACTAATTATGCTGACAATAACACGTCAGCTCCTTTCTGATTATTGGTTAATTTCAGAGAAACAAATAATCATGGTAGGTTATTGAAAAAGTACTAGCAACAATTTAAGGTTGTTTTTGTTGATCCAAGCTAACATACTTAGTCATACTAATATACTCGTTTTATTAAAATTGTATAGATATTTCATATAAAATACGGCGCAACCTGCTATGTCCGAAGTCTATATTGTTACGTAATTCTACGCTATAACGTTTCGTGGTAAATATAATTCGTACGAAACAAAGATCTAAAGAGTTTATGACATGTTTTTTTTAAATATTCCAGGGTTTATAAATAAATATAGAATAAAGTTATTTGTTTTGTTCAACGTAGGTGAATCATATAAGGTTAATATGACGCGAGAACGCTGAAAAGCGCTTTATTAAAAAAAACTACAGAATAAAATTGAAAAATTTCCCCTAAATTACACTTGTAATGAAATAAAGTATTATTTATATAACTTATTTATTTATATGTATTATAAAATGCACTCCTCCGATATTCTAATTCAATAGTGATGAGATTTCAGTATTAGCCAGATTTTTTTTTACAATATCTTCATTGATGTATAATAATGGTCCGTGAATACATTTAATACAATTGTGATGATTACGACACGCGCCTACAAATTATTTCGATTCTTTCTGTTCATAAAATTCATAATTTTAAATAAATTCAATAAAATCTTATTAGGTACTCGTATTAGGGCTAAAATTTCAACTACCCAACTCTTCCCGTGATATCATAAGAGGGTGGTGGGCAGCAACGCTTTCTTAGGAAATGCTATCTTATACTGTGATACCCAAGACGCCTGCCAAGCTTGAGGATTATACCGAACCCTCCATTATCAGGGAGACTGTTTCAGCAGTGGCATGATGCCATGTAAGAAATTTGCTATTGCTTTCTTCTTAATCTTATATTGCATTTTTTAAATTGTACAATTACGCAATTATATTATAGAATAATAGTCTCAAGAAAAAATACAGTAATTTAAAGCTAAGCTTGCACTTAATTTTGAAAAAAATTATACCATGATGTTGGGTAATAGCGCGGTCAGTATGAAAACTAAAATAATCAGTGTACACCAAACATCAATCAAATTAACACCACACCGAGGCCAATGTCGTGTGATCCGCGCGCAGCGTGGGTACGCCGCGCGGACGCGTCTTCGGGCGTTTGGTGCCCCTGTACGCGGTATTCCATCGCCGGCTGCTATCCAAGCAGTCGTGTCGTGGGGTTGGTATGCCAGGGTTCTGGTATCCTCTTCTTGGTGATGGGGTTTGTGGTCAAGTCCGGGAATCTGCAGCCTCCTTACTCGCCCCTTACCCGTCGGGGAGTCCGATAGGCGGGGGCGCTCGGGAGGCGAGAAAGTGGCGCGCCCGGGCGGGCCCTTGGAGCCCGGGCGGCGCGGCGGCAGCTGTGGGTCCAGGTGGCGCTTCCTAGCGACGGGCGAGGAGCCTACTCACACCCGCTAGTAGTAGCGGGATAGGGTCGGCTCCCTCCCTGATCGCCAGGAGCACTTCCTGGAGGATGCTTAGGGCGGTTTCGAGCGTTTCAAGCTCCGCCGCCGTCCTCGTCATCTTCTTGGCTGTCTCGCTCTCGCGTGGGAACGAGACAGGTGTGTCGCGCCTTCCTTGTCTCGCGGCACGTGGTGCTTTGGCCGCTGAGATACTAACTTCAGGTGCGGGGGCGGGGGGTGGGGTGGCACCCTTCCGCGGTCCCTTCTTCTTCTTCCCGTTCTTCTTCCTCTTCTTGCGTGTCTTGGGTCCCTCAAGGTCGGTGCCACAGGCCGGTTGGCTGGGGGCAGCGGCCGAGGGGGGGGCGCTGGGTTTGGGTTGTGTAGAAGTCGGTGTGGGGCGCTCTATTGCGCGGTCGACTCTCGCTGCGGTGGTGGTGAGTGCTGTAGTGCCCGCGCGCTTGTTCCGCGCCTCCTCGCGGAACACAGCGCAGCGGGGGTTATTTGCAGTATGAGCACCGCCGCAGTTGGCGCAGGTGGCAGGCTCGTCCAGAGGTCGTGGGCAGTCGCGCGCGAAGTGTTCACCTCCGCACCGCACGCACGCCTGCCGACGGTTGCAATTGTGGGAAGAGTGCCTGAATGCCTGGCATCTGTGGCACTGTGCTGGGCCCCTCTTCCCTCTCCAGTGCTCGAATTTGACTCCCGGCATGCACAGGAGTTCGTCGACGTAGTATATGCCGGGAGTGAGGTTTGCGGTTCTCTTCATGGAGACAAAGAAAATGCATCCTGGTCTGCCCTTTCTTGCCTGGATCTTCTTTACGTACTCAGGTTCGTACCCGAGTGCCGTGAGTTCTTCTTTGACTTCGTCCGGGTTCGTGTTGAAGGGTAGTCCTCGTATGGCCAGCTTCAAACTCCTCTCCTTTGGTAGAGCGTAAGAGAACCAGGTCACCCCGTCTGCCTCTCCCAGGTTCGAGAGGTAGGCTTGGATGACCCGGTATTCATCGCTGTCTGTGGGAGTGAAGCGGACTCCTCGGTTGTACGGGCGAACTGATGGAGGTCTTCCGAGTCTTTCCTTCAGAGCGCGGAGGTGGATTGAGCAGTTTGGGAAAGACTCGATGATGATTGGTGGGTAGCGCGTCTCCTTCGTCTTGGGGAGTGGCTGCGTGTCTTGTGGCGTAGCTACGGGTGGATTGGTGGGCGTGAGTGTGTCATCCGCCCATGAAGTTGATGCCCCTTCTGTTGGGCGGCATGAGGGTTCTCTGTGCGCGGTGACGACTTGCGTCGTAGCGGCCGTCTTTGCTGTGGCGGTCCTTGCGGCAGGGGTTGGTGCGTGCCTTGTGCTGGCCGTTGTTACGGCAGCATAGGTCGCACGCTGTCCTGGAGCGGTTATCGCGCGGGCGCATGTGCGTTTATTTTCTTCGGCAGCCTCTTCTATGCGCTTGCGGCGCACGCCGGGGGCCGGGTCTTCACTTGGCGTTGGGCTTGGCGAGTTGGGTGGTGACGGGTCTGGCGAGATCAGCGAGAGCACAGGGACCTCGCTATCCAGCGGTTCGACCCGCCACTGCTGGAGTTCTCGTCGTGCGGCTTCAGCTGTCTCCTGCACGGCAAGCCGGAATTGGCGGTATTTTTCCGCTTCTTCGTCGGCGGCGTCAATGGGGACCCTCCGTTTAGACAGTGACCTGTCACGGGCGGAGGGTCTCTGCTGTCCTCTTGGCTTTCGGGGAGCGTCTGGGCATCTGCCGCCAGTGGCGGATGCTTGACGCTTGTCTGACGAGCTCATGTTGTTCTGCGGCACGTGATCAATAAACCGGGTGGTTTGGCATTCGCTGAGCGTAGGCGGTCTCCGCCCTCTTGATAAGAGGGGTGGAGTTCGGAGGACGTTTTCAACAAAACGCCCCCGAGTTCCGCGATGGCTTTGGGATCCGTACGTGTACTCAAGCGCAAAACAAGACTTTCCTCTTTTTTTTAAGAACCGAGGCCTTTCGTGCTCATTCACTTCCCACCCTTCAAACCCTTCCGTACCTAGCTATATGTACAGTAGGTGCGGGACCTCTAACTACCTCAATACCAACCAATCAAGTAACTTGATTACGTCACCGTCGTCGTTCCGCACTATGGACTGATGACGACATCTATCAAACAACTCTAACAACACGTTCCGCTAATCAACTATACAAACTCAAACTGTTTGGAACGTTCGCTTATCACAACTTGGTTCGGTATCTACTAGTCACATTAAAGTTTGTGCTAGGGCTTTGAGTTTAAATTAAGGAAGAACAGGAAGTGTTCACTAAAAATGCGGGCTGTTTTTTGACTAGTAGGTAGATTTAATTAAAAAATCATGTTTATATCTGAATAAAAAATCATACTTAAAAATTTGCGACTGAAAAATGTTTGTGAGACGTACGAAATGCTTTATTATTAAATTTTAAATTATAAAAATCTGCATTTTAATATATAGCTTATAACTACCTATTTCACTCGTGTAAATCACTTTCCTTTACTCTATTCACTTTATTTTTTATTAATCGACACATTTTTTTTTCGGAGGATTAGAGGAAATACTTGTCCATTAAAAGACACACATTATGTACCGTCAACTATGTAGACTATAAAATAATTTTACTTACTAGTAAGTAAAATTATTTTATACCTAGTATAAAATACATATTTTACTTACCTTATTACCTTTCAGTTTCCAGGTTATCTAAAAAAAGTTATCTCTGGATGCATTTTTGACGAATTCATGCAACCAACAGCACAATATATCCTACTCGTCATATTAAATATGTAATATGTACATAAGCTTATTTTTAGTGAAAATATCGCGTAGCTATTGTTAAAAAAATAACACACCGTCCATTCGTCACTGCGGCACAGTCGCGACTGTCTGCGTACTGAGCGCGGGCCGAGATCGAGGCGCGTAGGTATAGCTCGCGATTCGTCCGTTTATATGAAGTTAAATACTGTATAGATAACATTACCGTGCTATTACTGTAGGAGCTAAAGTATTGTTTATAGTTCGTAGTATTTTGTTAAAAAACGCATACCGCCAGTAAAAAAAACATTCTAATTACTTCATTGTGTTATGCGCCACCATCGTGGCTATAATCTGTTCGTATAACGAACTAATAAGCTTTCCTTAGCAACCTATATATTACTTAATAAACAACTTGTACGTACTTATGCAAATATTGAAAACATGAAATGCAGAACGAAAAATTTCACAATTCATTATCGTGGAACCGTTACACTGTAGATGTGAAAGGGCAGTGTTATCGTAAATCAGCTAATATTTGATATAAAATGAGAAGTTACGTCTCCTACAATATGGCTGCGGGGCGCGGGTGGATCGCGATAAAATGTTCACGTTTAGTAACATGACGCGTTATTATTTCCACAAATCAGAGTCTCCGTTCACGGTTGTAGAGCTTTATTTTGAAATTTGAGAGTAAATTATGGTAAAACTTTTTTAAAATCAAGTAGTAACTAAGAATATGAGCATGTTTCAAGTTTCAAAATCCAAGTTGCTAATAAATTCTATCTCAACTCAATGACGATTAGTTTAGTTTGAGTATTTACTGTACTGTGACAGCCGGATCGTCCACTGCTGAACACAGCCTCCCGTATTAAGGGGGTATTTGCCATAATCCCCACTCTTGGCAGGCGTCTTGAGGATCGCAGTGTAAGTTGGCAGTTCTTTAGAAGGCGCTGCTGCCCAACTTCCACTATTTTTCCCTTAGTCGCCTCTTACGACACCTGTGGGATAATATGGGCAGGTGCAATTCTGACCCGGCACCCCACGGGTGTACGGAGTATTTACTAATAATTGTAAATTGACTTTTTTTTATTTAAAAGATCTTTATTTAACATAAAATATTGTTTACAATACTTACTAGACACTGTCAAGTACTTATTTCAACTATTTTACAATGGCTTGGCAGGTTAACATCACCTTTTTAAAGCCTTTTTAACAAAATAATTAATATTCACTAAATAGTACGAACTTATACATATCATGAAAAAATATAGCACAATCCTCATTGCTTAGAGATTTAGATGTGCCCATGTAACCCAAAGAATATGAATAATAAACTAACGCAGGTCAGTCTATTTTAGTTATTGTATGGTCACATCACAAACAGTCAATTCCAAGTAACATACTTTTTAAGCTTTAGTAACATGCTTTCTTGTATTTTCGGAGCTCTTGAACGTTTATTAAACAGGTACCTAATAAAAGCCAATTTACCAAATATTGTATTAGCCACATAATAACTGTCATGCCAATATATTTCGCAACGAGGGGACAATCTGTAAACACGATCGTCCGCCGACCAACAACCGTCCGATAGTATAATTAAATAGCACAACCTGGACAATTATTGATTATGTCAGAAAAAACAAAAACAAATGCTTGTATAACAATTGTATTAAAAACGGCCTAAAAATATCAATATTATGTTTTCTAAAACGTCGTCAAGAAATACCACACTAGGGCTGGCAACAGCCAACAACGACATCAAACACTCGCAATAGAGCAGGGTTGTCTCGCACGGATGATGTTACTATCTGATTTCGGCTGACCCTCGTCCAGCCGCTGAAGGATTATGGGTTTAGCTCGCTCCGAGATGATATCGATCCATACTAGAGGCCAAACTGACTGACAATTTCACTGTTGAACACATGATATTGTAATAAAAATTTAAGTTACAAAATAGGTAATCTTAATGTTATTTAACCTTTACTGCAGATTAAGCAGGTGGGATAGTGGTCGAAGGCTAACCTATCAGGCATAAAAGCTTATAAAATTACATTAGATTTTTTGTTGGTGCAATCTCACGTCTGTTTTTCCTGTTTAGAATGTCATACTAATGAGATAGGCAGAAACTAATTTAACTTCCAATAAAACAACTTACAAATAATGTTTAATTTGAGCTACCAACAAAATTTCATGACATTGAATCGGGTCATGCTATGAAGGTGATCTTATAACAAACATACAAGTAAATACTGAAGCCTCCAACTTGCCACAGAGAAGCAAGGTTGCTTCTGTACTTCTGTGTCTGTTCTCATTACTCACACACATACCCTTCTTCACGCATTACATACACCTTTATTGCACTTTCTCTTCCCCTATAACGGTCCAAATTCACGTTCAAAACTTTTCTCATTATATTTTTCATTCCTCATCACATGCACATACCACGCCAGTGACAGAACAGTTGAAGAAATATTAATTATACATTTATCTTTTTCTGGTACTTCAAGCTTTCTCTGTACGTAAACGTACTCTTAATTTGTCTTTACCTAAGACACAAACATACATTCACATATAATATGCATTTATACGCTACTTGATACGGTAAAAATATTTTAAAAAGAAACGGAACCAACTTTTAACACTGCAATGAAAATATTGAAGTTGAATGAAGAAAATTCTAGGTTAGTCTGAACAACATCTTCGACCACATCATCACTTACCATCAGGTGAGATAGTGGTCAAAGGCTAACCTATCAGGCATAAAAAAGTCAACTGTTATAATATGTTTTTGTTTCAGAAGTTTTTAATTCATTCGTTTAATTGAGGCATATACTGCTATCGGGATCTTTTACTGACCTAAAATCCTGTTAGAAGTTTAAAATTACCTTAAAATCATCACAAAATTACAACGAATGGAAAATTATACTCATGTGTGGAATTCGTAATGCAGTCCGATTATTGCAAAAATATCAATATTAAAACATCATCAAATCATCCTGGTATACGAATACATTTCAGTTAATTGACCATATTCTAAAAATTACTTCACCGATTTTGATGAAATTTAAACGGATCTAACTTGGAAGTTTAACCTACAAAAAGTAGGTAAATAAATTAGATAGTAAATTTTGGTGTTAGGGCATTTAGCAAATGCCTGCCTGGCTAGCTACCACCCTCAAGTAGAAAATCTGTCACCAATCACCTAATGGTGTGTTCCGGCAGCTGTCCTTGAGAGCCAGTAATTCTAGGTTAGCATGAACAACATCTTCGACTACATCATCACTTACCATCAGGTGAGATAGTGGTCAAAGGCATAAAAGAAGACATTGAAAATTGTTTTTATAGTATTAAAGAATATATAATATGAAATGGAATTTCTGTGATGTGTAAATTTATATAAAAATAATATTGATTAAATTGGCAATAAGTGTATTTTTAGCATAAGCTTTAAACATTTGCACGTCTGCTTGCAGCTAGGATACAGAAACAATGAATTTTACACTAGAACTCAAAATTTACATCAATTATTGTATTCTTGCAAATATATAATTTTATTATTATTACCTCCCAAAACGCACCTGAGATACCTTTAAGGCCAATAAAATAAAATAAACCACAGTCGGACCGTCCCTCGGCGGAAGTTCGGTCCATCTCATTAATTAATTAAAGACGACAGCGTTCCGCTTCCCGAACTGTTCACGTCTCAAAGTGTCTCAAAATTAACAAACTTATTTATGTCGATGGAGGTCGCCCACTATTTATAAAATAATCTATGACTACGTATTTGTAGTGAGTACATGCCCCACATGCGTTTTGTGGTAGTTTTAGCAATTTAAAATACATACTTATGGCGAGCGTATTGCCACATACCGAATACAGTTTAGACTATAAACTGTTCAGACTGTAAACACAGAAAATATATTGTTAAATGTACGATATCGCGATTATTTCTTTTATAATACTAACCTTGTATACATGTCAGTCGGACGCGTGAAGGAAGGCTGTCATGATCGTGAGCCAACAAAAGATATGTTCATTTTATTCGTATTTGTTGGAAGACAACATTATGGGATAAGTTGTGACGATAACTTATTGTTATGTTGGTACTACACTCACTATAATATGTACTTCAATAAAACTTACAACTATAGTTCACTTACTTGGCAGTGTAAATCTATATATATGTATATATACACGCCGCGCCGCGCGCTGGGACTGCGGTTATTCCTATGAATGTTATTGCAACTCGTAAATGCTGCGGTTCGGTGCCGTACAGTTTAGCTCGGAGTTTAACGCTTCAAGCCATCTTGTTTAACTTCCGAACAAGGATTGTCTTTGACTAAATTATAGCGCTTAGCATGTGAGCGGATTTATTGTTATTGTTGAATTGGAATATAACTGCTTGTAGAATATGTTTTGTAAAATTTTATGATGTCCCTTTCGTCTAACACAGTTTTATATAAATTGTGCTACTCGCGACCGCGTTATATTGTATTACTTAATTTTAAATTATTTTGTTTGTATTAACGTTTATTTAGGCGGATTTATAAGTTGGTACTTCTGAGCGACGAAGCATCACAAGGAACAATGACGGGGAAGGAACGAAAGGAATGTGTGATGTGAATGAGTGAGTGTATAGTTAACAGATAATGTACCTATCTTATATTTTATTTTTTAGAACAGATAATAGGTATTTACAAAGCAGCGCGTACAGACTCGTTATTCTCTTTTTGTTAAAGTTCTTCTTGCAGCGACTACACAGCTTTATAAATCGTTATTATTTACTTCTCCAACTAACTTTTGTAATTAGTCCGTGAACATCTCAAACGTTTTAATATTTAAGGGCTTGAATTTAATTAGTTTAAAAGAAATATGTACCGAAGCCCCATGTTGCTCTCTTCAACAAGCTACAATCAACAAAGTGATCGAACCCAACGGCAGAATTACTGAAAATACGATGTTTAATAAATAAGAGCATGAATATAACGGCGCAGGGGCGAATGTAATTTATGCTAATTTAAAAGCAACGTGCAGTGTTCAAGTCTTAGGATTTTTTTTCACTTCAATTACCGTTTTTGAAAACGCACACAAGTCTTTTTGTGCAATGAATTGATGAGACCATCAAGTCGTCCATCTGATAGTAAGCGGCACATCTGTTTATTTATCTAGTAGTATATTTTATATAGAATTCATGTCTTTCTTTTTTCATATCGGATTCTTATACCAACTGAGCCATACGAAGATCCAATCGAGGGTGACATTTTTTGGTCCATATTCCACGCTAAATAAGTTCCACGTGTATTAATCCTCTTGTTAGATCTGTTGAAGTCATACTTTTGCACGCACATGCTTCTTCAAGCAGTCCATATATTCATTGAACTTCGGCTACTCCTTATACGACTAGATATATTCATAGTCAACATTATACTTGTAATGTTTTTCATCCCTCGTTATGGCATGCTTATAGTAATTAAACAACTTTAAACGGTTTAAATCGCGTATATTTTTCATTATTTTATCCCGACGTTTCAAACACTTTGCAGTGATCGTGGTCACGGGGTGACTAATTGATTTTATTTGTCACATGAGTTATTAAGAAATTATTTGGTCTACCGTCAGAAATTTTTATATTAATCATAACGTTCCCTATTCACGCAGTATTCGCTCACAGTGTCCAGAGGTCTTGCAGATTTATGTCGGCCTTGGGATTTAATTAATTTGATAACAGGATCCCAAGCAGGTGGTACTTGCCAACCATCATCCCTATTGAAATTTGGGTACTTTTTGATTTCAATAGCCTCGCGTAACATTCTTGGCATAAACCGGGTCTCTCTAGCGAGGATTTGTGGTTTGTCGAACCGAATGTAGTGGTTGGGTTTGTCCTGGGCATGTTCACAAACCGCAGGCTTGGTTGAACGTCTGTTCTTCATGTCAGCAATGTGTTCTTTTACTCGGATACCAACGCTCCTCTTTGTTTGCCCAATGTATGACAGCCCACATTCACAATCAAGTTTGTAAACACCTGCATCTTGTAAGGGAATATTGCACTTAACAGGTCTTAAAAATTGGTTGATCTTCTTGTGCGGCTTGAAGTAAGTTTTTATTGAAGCTCGTCTTAAGATATTACCAATTTTGTCCGTGACACCCTTGATGTAAGGTAAGATGGCAGGTTGTCGCTCAACTGTGGAAGGCTTGGGCCGGCTTCTGTGACGCATTCGTGGGAGCTTGTGATTATTGCTTCGCAGTACTTGTTTTACATACTGAAGCTCCTCCTTGAGATGGTCAGTGTCGCAGATGCCATGTGCTCTCTGTAACAAAGATTTGCCTACGGTAGCCAACTGACATGGATGGTGATGGGAGTTACCATTGAGATATTTATCTGTATGGGTGGGTTTTCTATACACTGTATGACTAAGGGAGTTGTCAGGATTCCTGATAACTAAAACATCAAGAAAAGGTAAGCATTTATTGACTTCAGGCTCCATTGTAAATTGAATTTTATTATGTAAGGAGTTTAGATGGTCTAGAAATGCAGAAACTTTATTACTGGGAAGGATGGTAAAAGTATCATCTACATACCGTTTGTAGATCTTCGGCATAGCCACAGCTGTGGAGAGAGCTCGCTCCTCGAACTATGTGTAACAATCGCGAAAACCTAAGACAAAATTATGGCATGCTTATACTGTGTTTACAATATGGTAGTCTAATACTGTGATTTCTCTGTTATTTTCAATAAGTTTCATTTGCATATACAGGTCATATGTGCTCCTAGATATTGAACGACATTTTATCATTTCTGAAAAATTTAAAAATTCAGAGACTGGATAACAAATGAATAACATTATTCCTTCAGTTCCTCCTTAAATATTATCCTGCAACTGCATCATACAATTTTACAAAACATATTTTACAAGCAACTATATTCAAATCCAACCATAACAATAAGTCCGCTCATACACCGCAGCGGCACCGCAGTCACTCCGCCGTGAGTGCATGCCACTTGGACAATTGTTGTTTACAGAACAGTTGAGGACTTTCAATTGAAATTGTTGCTTTAAGTTGCAATTAATCTACGAGTTTTGGGATTGTTTATGTGACAAAGGGATTGGTCGAGTTTGTGTGTGGACTTTGTCTTAACCATACATTAACTAATATTGATAATGAAGAGCTAGTCAGACAACAGCTATATTCTTTATTGATTGGAGGCCATTTGGTGTTTGGCTTTTTTGAGGATAGAAGTACAGACGTGGATGATGAATTGATGAATTTCAGTTTTTAATATGAGGCCCTTATGATTTTTTTTTATCTACTTTGGTAATGTAGGATTTTTTGTTATAAGAATGCCTTTTGCGTAGATGTTGGCACGATGTGCGCGTTGCGTTTGATATGACCAACCCACAGATTACCCCCTCTAGATTCCGCAAACAAGACGGAGGTACATTAAGTAAATAATAGAAACATTAAAACAGCAGTCAGTATATTATACGAGTAAGCCTAGCAATTATATTTTTGAACAACTCATACCTATAAAGATTTTTGCTATCCCAGCTTAACTTTGTCACTTGTTTTTTTAAAGTTTACTACATCAATACCCACCAGGGAATAACAAGTTACACATAGCTTTTTAACCGACTTCCAAAAAAGGAGGAGGTGCTCCTTTCTTTGTCTTTCTTACCTCAGAATTTTTGTGTGGTGAACCGATTTTGAAAATTCTTTTTTGTTTGGAAGATGATGCTTGTCGTTTGCTACCATTTAAATTTCATCAAAATCGATAACTGAACAATATTTACGTTATAGTCGTTGACAATGAAAGACTATCGATCCCGTAAGTAGCAAGAGTCACTAAAGAGGGTGAAAAATTTTATTTTTTACAAAAAAATGGAAACGACTTCAACACGCGAAAAAGTTAAATAACTTGTCGAAGTCAGTACCATACGCACAATATTGTGATAATAGGTATTTGCAGAAAATACAATACTTTCTATATTCTTAGAACGAATATTTTTAAATATGCAGAATGAGAACTACCTTGATTGTTCAAAGGATTCTAGGTAAAAATATAAATAATATTTTTATCGACAAGATTCAAACGTAATTAACGCAAGTAAAATATATTCCTACGACTCAGCCCATCCCTACGGTGAGTGTCCACTTGGTATAATAACTAGCGTGACCTTGAAATAGCCAATGAGAGCGCTTTTGTTTTAGTCCCCGCAACCCGCACCTACCTCTAACTTCGGTGAGCTCGGATAAGAATAAAAATCTTGTAATGTGGTATCTAGAGGGGGTAATCTATGGACCAACCCCAGCCTGCCTAGCATGCACAAATAAGACGTATGTCACGCATGTCACGAGAAGAGTATTTTTCTTGCGCGTAGAGAGTGTGGTGGACGATAAAAGCGGCCGCACCACACTAAGATCCGTTAATTGAGATTATCTATGTACGATTCTCCATTGCGCTATTTGTTAGTTGAATTGCGAACAGTTTTAGGAAATAAGCAGTGATGGACTTTGTACTAATAAAATACCATCCTTTTATAAACGATAAAACATTTTTAGCGTTCTCGACACTGCATTAGAAATTATGATGATTTTTATGATTAAAATCTGTTATCGTTGATGTAATTTTCAAACGAATGATAAAGGTGTAAATAGGATGGCTCTTTTGACGATGCGATGGTTGCATAAATGTTTTTTTGTTGATGAATGCTAAGTAGCGAAACAAATTTTTTATCACAGCTAGGTACTTAACTAGTTTTCAGTGTCCCATCCATTTTTTTCTTTATTAAACAATATAATAATATTTTATAGCAATATATTATTGAGTACGAAACCCTAAAACGAAGTTATTCATTTAGATTACTTTGAATGTTTACTGTTGCTAATTTCATAAAAAATTTAATACTATTAAAATTTAAACATTTAATACCTACTCATTTATTTACATACAATAGTTTTTTTGAGTAATCAGCTAAGTACCTATAATTATACCTACTTTTAAAATAGTTGAAAAAAAACTACCTACGCTACCTGCATTATTCAAAGATTTTTATTTAAACTCACGCACACAGAGTTCGCGAGTTGTGTTCAAATTACGGTATTCCTATTGTATAGATTACACACACATATATAACGGGTCTGCTAACACTGGACGGAAAGTAAATTTGTACTAAATCCTCGATCGCCCGCAATATACTTAGACGCGCGAGAAACACTCGATTTATCTCGTCCTCAAAACTGAGGTAGAGAAAATACACGCAAATACTCACAGATAAGCGTCAAAAATCGATTAAACGACGGGCGCGCATGTTAGTGTTGGTCGACAAGTTGCCACAGGTAGCACAAAATGTACGTAAACACGGACGAGTGCCATGTTAGCATTCGTAGACATATGTCGATATGTCTATTTTACACGAGATAAATGGTAGACAAAATTTACTCGCGGCGCGCATGCTAGCCGGGCAGGACGCAGATCGTATCCAGTGTGTCCTTACAAGCTCATCGCTCCGTGTACTGTACTGTGACTAATGCAAAGGAATGAATAATGGACTCGCTACATTAGCATGTTCTGTCGCTTATAAGTTCAATGAACAGCCTCACAAGGGTAACACATGGAAGAGGTTTAGAACGAACAGAATTGAACACTTCTTGAATGGCTCAATGAATTGAAAAACCTTGTTTAAATAGATAATGTTTTGAAACGGAAATTAAAGAAAAATAAAATTGAGTAAAATATTAGAAAAAGGCGGAAAAGTTTTTGAAAACATAAATGAGAGCAGAAAAATATTTAAGGCTAAAATTAAATGGTGCCAAAGCAACCAAGAGCAAGTACGAATGGATATAATTGCAAATCAAAGATCTGCGCGAAACTTTGCTCAATTTTGGAAAAACGTAAGTAAGCTTAACCTTAGGTCTGGTCTCCCTGCGAGCGTGTCTGGGGTGTCAGAGCCTAAGGAAATAGCAGACATGTTTAGGGACCATTTTTGTGTAAAACCTACCAAGAAGGATTCTGCGCAGGTGATCAATGTTGATGATCGTACTGACAAGGAATATGTCAAAATAACTGCCAAAGACGTTAGAGATATTATAAAAAAACATGAGCAGAGGTAAATCTCCAGGTCATGACGGCCTCAGTATTGAGCATCTGCAGCATGCGGGCCCACATTTGCCTAGAGTCTTGGCTATGTTGTACTCTTTGTGCATTAGTCACTCGTACCTACCGAAAGATTTAATGAAAACAATAGTAGTTCCCATCGTAAAAAATAGAACTGGCGATATTTCGGATAAATGTTATTATATACCGATATCACTAGCTACTATCACAGCCAAAATTCTGGACCGGCTTCTGGATAAACATCTTGCGCAGCACCTAAAACTCCACGATGGGCAATTTGGATTTAAGCCTGGATTGTCCACCGGAGCTGCTATATTGAGTTTTAAATACGCAACTAGATATTATGTTGATAGACAGACGCCAGTCTTTGCTTGCTTCTTAGACCTCTTACGAGCTTTCGATACAGTAAGTTACAATGTGCTGTCGCGAAAGCTGCGTGAGACAAGTTTGCCTAAAGATATATGTTCTATGTTTGAATACTGGTACAGCAATCAAACAAATCATGTGAGATGGTCTGGGATTTTCTCTCATGCCTATGGCCTTGAATGTGGCGTAAGACAGGGTGGGGTGTCATCCCCCCATCTATTTAACCTGTATGTGAATGAGCTAATAGATGGTCTCAGCAGCCAACCTGTTGGATGTTATATTGACGGGACATGCATCAATAACATTAGCTATGCGGACGATATGGTGCTGCTGGCACCATCTATTAGTGCACTCAGAAAATTGTTAGTGATGTGTGAGAAATATGCTCAAAGCCATGGCCTACAATACAATGAGAAAAAAAGTGAATTCATGGTATTTTCACCTAAAGGCACAAGGTTAAATCAAGTACCACCCGTTTATCTTAATGGAACTGCTTTGAAACGGGTGAGTCGCTTTATTTACCTAGGACACATTATAAGTGAAAATTTAAATGATGAATTAGATTTGGAAAGGGAGCGGAGGGCGTTGACGGTGAGAGCTAATATGTTGGTCCGTAGGTTTTCTCGTTCTTCAAAAGAAGTAAAAATCACACTGTTCAAGTCATACTGCCAGACTTTCTATACGAGTAGCCTATGGACAACGTACACTAAAATATCCGTTAACACCCTTCGTGTCCAGTATAATAATGCATTTAGGATGATGTTGGGACTCCCGCGGTACTGCAGTGCGTCTCACATGTTTGCCGAGGCACGCGTTGACGGGTTCCATGCTTGCATGCGTAAAAAAGTTGCATCACTATTAAGTCGGCTATGCTCGAGTACCAACACCATTCTAAGTACAATTGCTAGCAGGTGGAACGGCCCATTTTTCAGGCATTGCGTTCGTGTGCTGGTGGAGTAGGTATTTATACCTACTACCAGGGCACGAAGGCAATGTCATATTTTTTAATACTTCATTATATTTATAACGTAACTAACACATAGCATAAGTTTACTAACAATTTATGGATCTTAGTTATCTGAAATAAAATCATTATTATTATTATTATTTTTGGTTACACATTTGTGTTCTCTCTGGGTTCCAGAGGTAGTTTTGGCACGGGCCAAAGCCAAGTGCTTTTAAAGGGACAAAAATTTCCTAACAATTCTGCATGTGTTCAATATGACTGCTTTTTGAAGCAGTTTATATGTAGACGTATCTATGTCTAGTATCTCAAGATTCGTGAGTAAGCTTTTGGGTATGACACCTGTAGTAGAAATTATAATAGGGATTGTCCTTGTGCTATTTATTTGCCATTGGGTTTTAATTTCTATAGAAAGGTCTGTATATTTAGCTATTTTCTCGGTATATGTTGTTAGTAGGTTGTGTGTGTTGCAAATAGCTACATCAATTAGAAAAGCAGTTTTTTTCTGTTTGTCCAAAATAGTTATATCCGGTCTATTGTAATGTATAGTCTTGTCGGTAATTATTGTTCTGTCCCAATATAACTTGTGGTGTTGATTTTCAAGAACTGATTCGGGCTTATATTTGTAATAGGGTACCATTTCTGTTATAAGTTTGTTTTTGTATGCGAGGAATTGGTGGATAGATGCAGCTACTTGATCGTGTCTGTGCTTATAATCAGTTTGAACTATAGCTTTGCATGCTCCTGTTATGTGTTGTATAGTTTCAGAACTGCTGCTGCATCTCCTACAGATGTCATTTGTGTTAGGACGGCGAATTATATGCTTTTGATAATTCCTAGTATCGATGACTTGATCTTGGATTGCCAGCATGAAAGCTTCAGTCTCGGGGAAAATTTCACCACACCGCAGCCACGCGTTCGACGCTTCCTTGTCGACATGTGGTTGCTGCAGATCATGGTAATGTCTTCCGTGTAAAGACTTTCGTTCCCATGCTGTAATCTTTTCTTTCGGGTCAGTGATTCGCTCATTATTTTGTTGGTGTCTGTTAGATAGGTTTAAAGGTGTAAGTAGTTTATCAGATAGGACTATTGCTTCGTGTAGTGGTGAGTGTTGTGCTCTTTCTGAAAAGAATTTTCTGAGGGTTGTTATTTGTTTGTTATGTAAGTTGGTGATGTCTATTATTCCACGCCCTCCCTGTTCTCTCGGTAGTGTGAGTCTTTGAATGCAAGATCGAGGATGGTGTTTGCGGTGTGCGGTCATAGATGTGTTGATAATTCTTTGGAGTTTAACGAGATCTGTTTGCGACCATCTTATGATTCCGAATGTGTATGTCAGAACAGAGATGGCAAACGAATTAATAGCCTTTACAAGATTGCGCCCATTTAGTTGTGATTTAAGCAATGTCTTCATTCTGTGTTGGAATTTACGTGTTATATCACATTTTATTTTGTTGTGGGGTATTTGGTGGTTCTGCTGAAGCCCTAAATATTTATAAAAGCTATTTGGTTCCATTGGCTCTATTTGTTCACCGGTGTTAAGGGTGTAAGGCTCAGGCGCTACTGACTGCTGTTGGATGGAATATGTTTTGCATTTATCAACTCCAAACTCCATTTTTATGTCACATGAAAATCTTTGTGTTATATCTGCTAAACGGTGTAATGATTGCACATTGTTGCTGTAAAGTTTAATGTCGTCCATATACATGAGATGGCTGAGTGTGTGACTATTGTTGTTATGGGATATATCAAGGCCTAAGGTTGATTTACTAAGCATACTAGATAGTGGGTTTAGTGCTAGGCAGAACCAAAGAGGGCTGAGGGCATCTCCTTGGAATATTCCCCGTCTGATACTGATTTTATCTGTTACTATTGAGTTGTTGCCATTTCTAAGTGTAAGTGTAGTAGTCCAGTGTTTCATTGCACTTTCTAAAAATGATATTAAAAGTGGGTGAATTTTGTAGTGATGTAGAATGTAAATGAGCCAGCTGTGAGGAACTGAATCGTAAGCTTTGCGATAATCTATATACATTGTCATAAGATCTTTGTTATTTTTAAGGGCCTGTTTCATTGCTACTGTATCTATTATTAGTTGTTCTTTACAGCCTTGACTGTACTTACGGCATCCTTTTTGCTCTTCTGCTAAGATATTGTTGTCTGTAACATGTGTGTTTATGAGTTGAGATATACAAGCTGTCAATATTTTATAAATAGTTTGCAGACAAGTTATGGGTCGGTAATTTGATGGATTGTTTCTGTCATGGCCTTTGGGTAACATATAAGTAATACCTTCTGTTATGTAAGCGGGCATGGTTTTTGGTGATTTGATGAACTGATTAATATGATTATGGAGCAAAGGGTGGGTGCAGGTGAATTTTTTATACCAATAGTTTTGTATGTTGTCTGTTCCAGGCGATTTCCAGTTATGTGTCCTATTGATAACTTCTTTAAACAAGTCGACGGAGATCAGTTCGTAATGCATTACTGTGTAGTTATTGTTTTGTGACTCGGTTGTTATCCAGTCAGCGTTATAGTTGTGGTGTACCTCATTGCTCCACATATTAGACCAGAACCTGTGCATGGCGTCAGGTGTTGGTAGAGCTGTGTTCGTTGCGTTGGTAGTGGTGTCCTGTGTTTGTGTAGTGATGGTTCTATAAAATCTTTTCTCGTTAGTGTTAAACTGATTATTTTGCTGTTTCCTTAGCTTGCAGTTATTATATCTTCTTAAACGACTGCTAGTTGCGTTAAGCTTTTGTTTAAGGCTATCTAAAAACTGTTCATTTGTTAAATTTGGTTCTTCATGGCGCGAGTGGGTTTTATATTTAGATTTTATGTAATCCACACTCTCTATTAGGTTACGGGTTCTTATACCTGCAATGTATTGTGTCATTCTGCCTATGTTTTTTCTTAGGATAGTAATTTTGGTTTCCAGTCTTTTTTTCCACGCGGGGATTGTATTATTACTTAGATTTCTGTTGGTGTTCTGTTGAGTCTGGGTGGTGTGCGATAATTCTTTTAATTTAATACCGTTACATATTGCTGTTGTGTACGCTGCTGAATATATGATAGTCTGGGTAGTAATAAAGTCAGTGTCTCGTGTCAACTGGTTTGGAAGTATGTTAGAGTTTAAGTAATTTACTATATAAGATAACTTTTTTGATGTATTTTGTCTTGGTATGAAAGGTCGCTCGGTAGGGTTTGTGTATTTGAATTTCTCAACAGAGCTTTGGAATGTTTGATTGATTTTAGTATTTAATTGTGTATCTGTGTACTGTGTTGTATCTCTATTGGAATTTATGATGTTTGTTAGTGACTCGTTTACATTTTGTTCGTTAAGGGTAGCGTTGGTATTAGGTATTGTCAAAGTTATATCATCAGTTCTAAGGCCTTCATGAGTGTTGTTAACAGTGTCTGTAGTGATTAAAGTTGGGAAATCATCAATAACATTTAGTTCGTGTCGGATTTCTTCTCTTATTTCCTGAAGTCTCTGGTCTGTTATCAACTTATTATTAACGATTACTCTTCTTTGGTCAGCTATTCGTTGCTCTGTTACGTGAGATATCTGTGGGAATTGGTTTATTATGCTACTATGCAGTTGTTTTCGGTAAGCTGTTTTATTTTGTTCTAAGAGTGTGATTTTATAGTAAGATTTGATTATAGCTTCATTAACTTCATCCGTCCATCTTATTCTAGTCTGCGGCGTCGTTGTAGTTGGTTGGTGCAGATTATCATGTTGGGTAATTATAATGTCATTGTGGTCATAACTACGTGCATTTTCGTCAAAGCTATTTTTCACTTCCTTCCTTATGCTTTGTATTGTGCTCTCTGACAGTAATTTATTTCTTACTATAGCCCTACGTTGGTCGCCTATCCGTTGTCTTGAGACATCCATGTGTGGGAATTTTTCTATGAAATGTCTGTGAAGCTGGCCTAAATATGCCCTTGTCTTAGTTTCGTTATAAGTTATTGTTAAGTAAGTGCGCCATATGAATTCATTCATATCTGTTGTCCACTTTTTTCGCGCACGGGTACAGCCTGAGGTGGGTACAGGATGAATGGCTTTTGCCTCCTGCACAACATCCTCAGACCCTGCCAAACTCGATGTGGTTGAAGAATGTGTACTGCTCTGCCTTTCAAACGGGTTCGGTGATGAGCTAGGTGAAATAAATAAGGTTTCGCTAGAAGCTGGAGATATTGGCGCTGTCGTTTGTCCTCGTGCAGCTCTCATATTGGAAGTAGTTCCACTGATATTTTTCGGTCGTAAATTGTATCTGGTATTTCGGATATATTTTAAACTTGGGTATTCTTCATTTTTACTCTCGGAGTCCAATTGCGTTGCCTGGGTCGTTTGATGGTTTGAGATTCTTCCACTGTCTCTCTGTGTGGCGGCTGTAGCATTTTCAGGTTGTGATTCCCCGGTGGGAGCCCGCCTGCGCAGCTCCTCACCGCTGACGGATCGTATGCTGGAACACCCAGCGTCAGCTCCAGGTGTGCCCCGGCGATCGCCCCCGGGTAGCGGCCCTCTCAGTTTTTTATTTAATTGTTTCTCCATCTCAAATGGGTTACCATGTCCACGTTAGCCACGCCAGTAATTTTATATCGTGTGTCCGTCCCCCACGTGATCTGATGGTCGATCTGGACGTGTGGTTGGGTTTTAGGGGACTGCTGGGACTATTATTATTATTAGGGGAAGGTAACGATCGTTGAACAAAATTTTCATTGGACCATCAATACATAATAATCTTATTTAGAACAACAAAAATATTCGATTAAATCGTTTTGAATGGGAATTCTTATATTCACATTTAGAAGTAAAGTAAATGAAAATTGAAAATCTGGAAAATCAGAAGTAAAGATATTAGGCTCAGACATATGCATGCAAAATTTCTTTGTTCGTTTTTAACTGCATTGTTAGCCACATGGAGATATAAAATACTATACTTTTCTGTGGTTAGCCAAGTTATTGCGAAACGCCGCGTCAACCTATCGAGGTCCTCGGCTCGATTCCTGATCAAAAAAGGGTTACTAGAGTTTCTTAAATTTTTTTAGTACCAATGCAGAGTACAAAAAGTATTATGTAAATGGTACCAAACATTGCCTACCCCTGTTAAAATTTACTGAAATATAGGAAGCAAAGTGTTACACAGGAATATAAATTTAATAAGGAATACAAACAGGATATATAAATTTAACGAAAATAGTTAAGAACACATTTAGAAGTTAACGAAGTATTTGCATGCAAATACTCACGTGCTTCTTAAAACATACTATACACATTTTGTCGTTATCATTTTTTTTAATATTCCATACGTGTTTATAATATATACACTACAAATAACTGAAGATGAGGCTGAGAAGCTACTCGTGCCAAACTCAAACAGCGCTTCGGAAACTTCCCGACTTACACGAGTGTCCCCGCCGTAGGCACAACTATAGTGTAGTTTTCATTTACAGTTAACATTAGTTAGCGCTTCTGTAAACTTTGCATTAGTTGCCACAAGGCGGGAACGGGAGTATAGCACAGGGATGAGAGGTGTGGTAATATTTGGGCACAGGTAAAATAGGTTGTGGGGCCTTGAGTGTAAATTTAAGTTCCGGTAGGCCTTAGCTTTAGTCATTTGATGCCCTACTTATATAGCTCTAACGACTATTGTCTAAAACTAACCTGAATGAGTTCGCAATGTGAAATATACAAATATTGAATAAAAAAATAATTTACATGGATCGTTACATAACCTACTTAATTCAGTACTGTTGTAAGATCGTTTAGTTTTAATGAAGGGGTCAATAAACTTTATGATATTTCGCAAATCTATACTATGTACCCATGTACTCAATGAAAACATACCCAGTCGTGTACTACAGTAAATTGGCGTATCTTTTAAATGCCCATGCAGTATAACAAGTAATGGTATCTTATCTCCTCTCCAATAGTGAGTATCATTATTTACAAATAGCTGTGATACTGCGGACATCACAGGACAATCTCGGAACGACCTAGTCCTGAGATAGAACTTTCCAGCCAAGTTAAATCTACGGATATGCAGGGGCTGCAAGTGCAGCTCTGTTTCCATAATATGTATAGGGGTTGTTTTAATAAAGCCACCTATTACTGTCATAACTTGGTTCTGGACTTTATCTAATTTGAATAAGTGTGACTTTGAGCTGTTACCGTATAAGAAACCAGCATAATCCATTCGACTTCGAATAAGAGCTATGTACAGACGTCGCAAATGTTTCGGATGTACACCCCACCCCGATCCGGATAGTACTTTGAACAAGTTTATGTGTTTAATTAGTTCTTGACTTAGCTCATTGGTGTGTCTGCCCCACCTCAATGAGCTATCGAGCCATAGACCAAGATACTTGACTGACTGAACGTTCTCTAAATAAGTGTTTTCTATTTTTATATTTATACGTTGGTTTATATGTTTCCTTTTTCTTGTAAATAAACATACTTTGCTTTTATGTGATGAAACTTCTAGACCAAGGTTCAGTAGTAATATGGAGAGAGAATCTAAAGCTTTTTGCAGTTCATTAACAGTTTTATTTAAATCATTGCTGCTAAAAAGTAATACAAAGTCATCCGCGTACTGAGTAATAAAAATGTTGTTTATATGATGACATATATCCATGGTTGCGACATTAAATAACAACAGTGATAAAGGGTCACCTTGAGCTAGCCCTTGGGCTGTTCTTCTAGATATAGTGCCGTCTTCAGTTTTGATCTTTAAATTTCTACATGTTAAAAAGTTCCATAAATAATTACATATTTTTTTACCTACGTTGAGCCTGTCTAAAATTAATAGTAATTCCCTAACATCTATGTTGTTGTATGCATTACTTATGTCGATAAAACAAGCTATAGATGATTGTTTTTCTGTAAAACCAATTTGAATTTTAGTAACTAGGTAACTTGAATTGTCCAGACAAGATCTAGATTTTCTAAAACCCACAGTATAGTCTGAAAAAACACATCTACTTTCTAGAAACCACTCTAACCTTTTAGTGATGATGGTGTGGAATACTTTATATGTAACGATACCCTAGCAAATTATTCCGGATTTTATAAGTTGTTCACTGATGGCTCTAAAGAAACAAATAATAATTGCATTGGCACTGCTTTTTTTGACGAAATGAATAAAAGTAGCGTGAAATTGAAAATCAACAGTAATGTTTCAATTATGCACGCGGAACTTATTGCCATAGCTTAAGCCTTGTCGTATTTGGAATCCATCAACTTTGAGAAATTTGTGATTTTTACGAACTCAAAAAGTGCCTTACAACACGTGGCTCGCTGTACCTCGACCTTTCGAGGTATACCGATAGCCTACGCAATAATAAGATCTATTTTGGAATTTTTATCCCAGTCTAAAACGGTTATCTTGCAATGGATTCCCTCCCACGCAGGTATCAGTGGCAATGAGACAGTGGATATGTTAGCCAAACAAGCGTGTAGCGACGGCATACACTTTCCAATGTACCCTCCTTATAATGACTACCTATATTTAATAAAAAGAAACTGTCGTGAGCAGTGGAAGGAATATTATAATGTACGGTCCAGAGAAAAGGGAATATGGTATAGAACTATTGTGCCTCAGCCTTTCAACTCGCCATGGATCGATAATAGTAGATTGTGTAGGCAAGATTTAGTTTTATTATTTCGACTGCGTTCCGGACACATTCCATTAAACAAGTTTGCCCATCTTATGCGTAAAGTAAGTTCGCCTCTATGCAATGCCTGTAATAAGGAGGAGGATACATACCATATCTTAATGGAATGCGTCCGAAATCAGGAACCCAGAAAGTTGCTATTTCAGGACAGTTCTATTGGATTATGTAATAGCTATTTATCGTTCCCTATGAGCAATGACACCAAAATGATATTAGCCATAGTTAAATTTGGCCTCAAAAACAGGCCTATTAGTACCTAATATTAAGGAATAAGTATTGTTCTCAGCGCTCATATTCGCTTAAGCGAAAAAGCTCTTTATATAAAGAAAAAAAAAATATTTGCATGGATTTTTTCTGTATCCAATTCATGAAATAAAATATATTTTCATAGCCTAGCATGTACAGTGTCACATTTAAACCTCAAGGAATACAGTTCAAATATTTATTTATTTAGCTAACTATAAAAATTTAATGGGGAGGGCGTCAAGACTATTTAATATAAAAAAACTTCGTTAGGGGTCTATCTCAAAAACTAAGCAAGTACGGAAACTGTAATATATCTGTATTTTATGTACTCTAATATTTTTTAAACAACCTCTACTGCAAATTCCAATTATTTGTAGATTTTAAGTTGTACTCAAAACAAACACACAGATTTACCCTTCACGGGTTGTTATGATGCACAACCCTAGCAAAGCAAAGCCTGACTCGCGCGATGTTTCATCCTATCTTGTTATAGTACTCAGTGGGCTAGTCATTAAGTATATAACTATAGCTACATGTAGCATGACTAATGTCTAGCCTTTAAGGCATATTAAAAGTCTTATGTCAATCATAATTTTAATTTTAAGTAGTATCAGTATGTGATATACAAGAAAAAACAATAAAAAAGCTCACACAATCATTAATAAATGATTGTTAAGTTACGACGACACACATATTGAACGCAGTACGTTACACATAACCTACAAACACTAATTATACACAAAACTGTCTTCATATAATAATTCTTTTCTGTGAATCTTGTATTTTTTTTATAATATATTTTCATTTTATTTGTCTCAGAAGAAACTTTTTATATGCCATACCAGTTATGCCAGGCAGGAATTGTAGAAATAGTTATATATATTTAGAAATTTAACTTAAATATGTCTGACATAAAACTATCTGTCTGGTGAGGATTAAAACTACTTCAATTTCTTTTCTCTTCTTCGTTTATGGATGAGAAATCAGACTTCCTCGGTACAGGCTCCCCTAGCTAACGGGTTCTGAAGCGAGCTAGCGTTACGTTTTCATTCGAGTATCTATAGAAATCACAAACGAGGTTTGTTTAATTTATGAATTACAATTTTAAGAATTGGAATAATAACTTGGCAGCAATCTTTTTCTATTTTTTAGCTATAACAGGAAGAAAGTGGAACAGAATAGATAAAAACATAATCTTTCCATATTGTGATAACGAGCTACTGACTATTAACGATTTCGTGAATTTTCTTCTTGTTCCACGCACGCATCGTTCCCACTCAAGTGGTAACTCAGCACAATTGGTTCACTAATACAGTTTCTTCGAGTGGGAAGGTTACTAGGTATTTGAATGTTGGCAACACTTGGACATGATGCCGTTGGTGCTGCAAGCGTCCACAGGCTGCGGTAACCACTTAGCTTCAGGCGACCCGCAGGATTGCACGTGGTTCATGTTTAATGCAATAAACGAACGTAATTATTTTAAAATTCATAATATCTTTTTCATTACTTTGAAGATATTATGTAAAAAGTATTCTCTCTGTTACAGCGTGATAGCCTTCTTCCCTCCTTCCAGTTTATTTTGTTTAATGCTACGGAGGTCCAATCTTTCTAATGTGAGTATAATTCAGCATTAAAAAAACCGTCACGCCACCTTCGTCTAGGCAGACCGCGTTGTCGTTTCCTTCCAATTAAAATTATGGTTGAGTTATTTTGAATGAAGTATACAAAATATTAGTCGTATTACTTATATAAGTGTACGTTGTCCTTGTTACGCTTATTAGACATAATAGAGAGGTGTATAGTCATGTCGGTGGGGCCGCTGTACCGCCGCCGCCGGGACGCCCGCTGTGGGACGTAATAATAAACTCCGCGGTGTAAAGGGTTTTACGGCCGCCTGTAAAGTTCTGCCTGTTATAACAAAGCACCTCGAATGTGTTTTGATGAAAACGTCACCCACCATCGCCTGCTTTTCTAATGTTCTTTGTTAGAATCAACCCACAAATTATTCTCAACTAGCTTTCCAGGCGCGGCTCCGCCCGCGCGTATGTAGGTTATCGCACAAAAACATTTCCCTCTTTTTGGGCAGTTGGATAAAAACTATCCTATGTTTTTTCCCGGGTCTCCAACTATCTCCATACCAAATTTTATTCAAATCGATCCAGTAGTTTTGGCGTGAAAGCGTAACAGACAGAAAGACAGAGTTACTTTCGCATTTATAATATTAGTACTGATGATAGTACTGATATAATATAATATATATATATTAGTACTGATAAACAATAGTAGATTATTGTACAAGGTTTAGGTTTGCCTGTTTGTTTTCCGAGAATGTTACTTAAATAAAAGTACCATAAGGCTGTAACAATTTATCACATAGTATATAAAATTTTTTGAGCCTATATAAGTTTGTGCACGTACCCTGTACTATCTACCCTCATATAGATCTACCCACTCCCTTTTCCTCCAATTGGTACAATGTTGGTATAAAAACCACATTTTTTTTACATTTTAATAAGTATTTGTATGTAAGTAGTAAGCCTATAATGCGAATAAGCTTACAAATTAAAAAAGAAAAGATAAATTAGAACCACACAGGCGAAATTCGAACCCGCGACTAAGCCCTCCCTGGGAGCGCGACGTGCTCTGTAATTTTGAGTTAGCTTCCTTCCTTCGTAATGTTGTGAGCCGGTATGAAGAGCTCGTAGCGAAATTTGCTTAGCTATTCTTAACTGATCAGCAAAGTTAAGCAACGTCCGCCGCAGTCATGAGTTGGATGGGTGATCGCTAGGGACATTACTACTGAGCGCTTCCGTGCTGTCGTTCCCGGTTGTTGTCTTAGGATGGCAGTCCTTATAGCATTTTGAGAATTCCCGCCTGGCTAACTACCACCCTGAAGTAGAAAATGAGTAGCCAAACACCTAACGGTGTGTTCCGGCAGCTGTACTTGAGAGCCAGTAATTCTAGGTTATCCTGAACAACATCTTCGACCAAATTATCACTTACCATCAGGTGAGATAGTGGTCAAAGGCATAAAAAACAGGTCTGTATCAACATGTTGTGCCTGTTTTAGGCGAACAAATGTGGTTATTTTCTTTACACTTTCGTGAACTAAACTCATATTTCTTAATCATTATCGGGTCATAGGTGCTTGGTGACAAATGTGGTTATTGAATCGATTTATTAGTTAGTTCTATTTACTGTAACTACAGATACACTACGTGCCCCTAAGATGCTTAAATAATGAGTAAGAAAATAAAAATAATACCACGATTCACGTTCACTACGGTAGCCCAAATATAATATACTGGGCGGGATGTGAATCTCTTGGCAGAGGTTACCGCTTACCATCAGGTGGGTATCGTGCTTGTTCCGTCACAAATCAAATAAATATATATATAACTAACTAACTTTATATACGAAGCGTCATAAAAACGTGGAAATATTATGAAAGTTATGACTTCAGTTCACCAACCTCCGACGCGCATCCATTGTTGATATTACCCTGCCTTCAATTTTCTTTGACCGAACGCACATAAATACTCCAAATAAGTTGACGTTTACGTTAATTGAGCAGCACACGAATATTATACTGCTGCTTATTTCTTGTATCCTAAACGCATAAATAAAAAAATCTGCATACCATTGGTGTACTGCTGTCTGACTGACATCCGATTTGAACAGAAAAAGTTGCATAGGTCGGGAATTGAACGATTACTTATATTATTCCTCACTAGCTTATGGTTTATAAACGATGGATCTAAAAACTGTATACTGTACTAAAATCGAAACCATTTTTAAATGTATTTTATTAAAATTGTATACCTACGTCATCGTTCGTAGAGGCATTATTGAAAAGTAATTAACGCAATTTGCTATCGCGTTAGGAGGACTGCACTTCGCTATAATTAGCGTCAAATAGAATCGAGCCAATTTAAATAATTAGTTATTAGCGACGCCGCTTCAGTGCCCACAGGCTGTTAACGTCACTAGGTGCTAAGCTAGTGATGTGCCTTACTCGCAAATTTGGCACAACTGATTTATTCAAAAGTTTTGCCTATTTGCGACTGTGGCGTGTCATTAACATATAAAATATAAATGTAGATTAAGAAAAGATATCTTTAACTCCTGTCAAGTAGCTGTAAACATTTGTAATTTTTATAGAATAAGGTATTATTGTGAATTACAATTAAAAATCAAAGAAAAACAGCGGGTACGTATGCGTGATATGTTTGTTGAACATTTTTAAGGTTTGACCATATTATGCTTAACAAGGTAATACATATATTCATCAAATTTAATATTTTATACTTATTATTAGTAACTGAATTTTTACTGTGTTTTTAATTGTTTTTGAGCTTTTTTTTTATGCTATAGGTTAGCCTTTGACCACTATCTCACCTGATGGTAAGTGATGATGTGGTCGAAGATGTTGTACAGGCTAACCTAGAATTACTGGCTCTCAAGGACAGCTGCCGGAACACACCGTTAGGTGCTTGGCGACAGATTTTGAACTTGAGGGTGGTAGCTAGCCAGGCGGGCATTCGCAAAGTGCCCTACCACCATGCTGTAACGACTGCCATCCTAAGACAACAACCGGGACCGAGGGCTTAACGTGCCCTCCGAAGCACGGAAGCGCACAGTAGTAATGCCACCAACGGTCACCCATCCAACCCCTGACCGTGGCGGACGTTGCTTAACTTTGCCGATCGATTCAGAATGGCTAAGCAAACTTCGCTACGAGCACTTCAAAACGTACATGCACTGCTGCATGCGCCATGATTACGAGTAAAGTCTATGCGGGCAGGCGTCATTCACTCTGCACTTTAGTAACAAAGCTAGAGGTACCGCGGATCCGTCCAGACGGGCTTATACGGTGCGTGCCGCGACAAAAGAGATCTGAGCTATGCGGTAGAAAGAGAAGCGCTTTGTAGGTCAATATAAACATTGGGTACTCCGAGCTTCACGAGCTCAGGTATACTTTATTATTTTGCAGCTAGTCGCTTATTCATTGAAAAAGCTTTGCGGAGTGATCCTTCTGGCCAATTTTTATTCTGTGTCGCAGGTGCATGGTATGCACTAACAAACCAATCTACCCTCTTTTTTCAAGTTTTATCAGCAAGATGCCGCTATCACATTAGCCATAGTTGCAACTGCCACTCACAATTTTTTCAAATATTTGAACACAAAATCGAATTATATCAGATCATAAATGATTCGCGAAACTTCTGCGGATCTTACTGCACCACTGTATTCCAAGTTTTATACAGATGGGTTTCAACAATCCTATTGGAGTTTCGATAGTTTTGTGATTTCAATCGCTTCTCTTTCAATTCTCGTTATGTAGTGTGTACAGTTGAGAGTACTTTGGGTTGTATAACTATATCCTAACGTGCATGTGATTAAAGTGTAAGATCACGCATCTGCAGACATTTTCATTTTATTTTTTGACTCAGTTTTTTTTTACCAGGAGTATGCCTATTTTAATACTGCACTACAACGAAAGCATTTATGTAACCTAAAGGCAATCCCGCACACTTTACTAACTTACTGCCAGTTAGCTGCGTGCACATTACCTGCAGGCGTGTCGCCCTATGGATTGCAATGTGGTTATTCGATGAGCCAAATAAGTACCGGCATTTTAGTCACACATTGCATCGACCAATCGACCCTTGATTCACATATTTTTTTTTGTTTTTTTTTTTTATTGCTGATAGGTAAGCCTTTGACCACAATCTTACCAGATGGTAAGTGATGATGTGGTCGAAGGTGTTAACAGGCTTAACCTAGAAATACTGGCTCTCAAGGACAGCTGCCGGAACACACCGTTAGGTGCTTGGCGACAGATTTTCTACTTAAGGGTGGTCGCTAGCCAGGCGGGTATTCGCAAAAATGCCCTTCCACCATGCGGTGAAGCTCAAGCCCGCGGCGGGATTTGAACCATGGACCTGCTGTGCGGCAGTCCATAGCCAAAGCCACTGAGCTATCACTGCTTCGCCGCCAATCAGCATACACCACCAGATATTTATTTAGATATTCTAGGTAAGCCTGAACAACATCTTCGACGACATTATCACTTACCATCAGGTGAGATAGGTCAAAGGCTAACCTATTAAGCATAAATATATATATATATATATATATGTATAAGTAGGTACATGAGTTTCAAGTAAGTAGAAATGCTATATGAAGCCGAAAACAATTTCAAACAGAATAAGCTATTGTAGCAATGTACCCTAGCCACTGAAGAACATAAAAGTGACCATTGCACTTGTTTTGACGATTTAATCTAAAATTTTGTTTGTACTAATTACCCATCACTAGTCACAGTTCTGCAGAGTACAACGACCCATTCGGATCGGCCGCCGGCTCTTTGTCATATTCAACTCTATTCGAGATCGTTCAAACGTTTGGTTTGATGGTTCTACAGCAATCATTTAAATTCAATGTTATTATTGAAGGCTTACTAGAGATTTCAGAAGTATTCGGAAATAGGAATAAAATTCCTTATGTCAGAATTTAACGCTTTTCCTGTACGAAAGAAAATACGAAATAAATGAAAGTTAGCAAAACTTTAATATATTCTGTAGGTTTATCAGATTTCATTAACAAGGTAGAGAAATAATCACAGCTGATTCTTTGGTATAAAATACTTAAAACGTACGAGTAACTTGAAACGTTCTCAAAGTTTATAGATGACACCTGAAATTCTAGGACTGTAATGGCCTCAAAAAAATGTTTTGATCGAATATTTGTATTCAGTAATCTCTCATGAAATACACTATTTTCAGGTAAGTTTTTAATTTTGTGAATGAGCTCGGGAATCGTGACATCAGTACTAATATTATAAATGCGACAGTAACTCTGTCTCTCTGTCTATCTGTTACGCTTTCACGCCAAAACTGCTGGATCGATTTGAATAAAATTTGGTATGGAAATAGTTTGAGACCCGGGAAAAAACATAGGATAGTTTTAATCCAACTGTGCAAAAAGAGGTTAATGTTTTTGCGCGATAACCGACATACGCGCGGGCGGAGCCGCGCCCGGAAAGCTAGTAAAATATATATAGGACTCTGTTTTATCTTTTGTTTACGGAACTCTCAAAATATACGTACCTATATCCTAATATTAAGAACGACAACATCCTGACTATTATTTGTAATTTAATCTGGAATTGTGGGAACTATATACTAGTAACTAAGTATATAAATGGACGGTAATCTTGAGGTAAATCTCGGCCTCTCATTAGAGCGGATTCGTAAAGTTTCAGTCCCTCAGTGCGGACTCCGGCTCGTGTCTCCCACAAGCCGAGCGCGTCACAGTGCGGCGGTAGGTCATGTTTGGAATCTGTAATAAGCGCTAATTACGCGCGCTTCACCGCACCGACACGGTGGGAATGTTAATGAATCAAGACTTCGCTGAGCCTAGTTTACTGACTGATTTAATTTACTGGCACTCTGAATTTATAGTTACCGGAGAGAAAACTGTATTACGCAGTTTATTAATAGAGATTTTAATATAAGAGGTGCGTCAAGGTTCATCCTGGTTGTAAATGGAAAGTACATTTATTTTGAACTAAGTTCTTCGTGTGCTGCAATGGCATTTGAATTATCCTTAATTGTGAACATGCCCAGGACAAACCCAACCACTACATTCGGTTCGACAAGCCACAAATCCTCGCTAGAGAGACCCGGTTTATGCCAAGAATGTTACGCGAGGCTATTGAAATCAAAAAGTACCCAAATTTCAATAGAGATGATGGTTGGCAAGTACCACCTGCTTGAGACCCTGTTATGAAATTAATTAAATCTCAAGGCCGACACAAATCTGCAAGACCTCTGGACACTGTGAGCGAATACTGCGTGAATAGGGAACGATATGATTAATATAAAAAAATTCTGACGGTAGGCCGAAAATTTTTTAATAACTCATGTGACAAATAAAATCAATTAACCACCCCGTGACCACGATCACTGCAAAGTGTTTGAAACGTCGAGATAAAATAATGAAAAATATACGCGATTTAAACTGTTTAAAGTTGTTTAATTACTAAGTGTAACAATCGCGAAAACCTAAGACAACATTATCCTTAATGCTTTTATTATAATAGCTGTAGTGACTGTAGTGAGTTTTATTACTAAAGGCACGCAGCTCAGAAATACTACACAACAAAACTGAATTGTGGGTGGGTAATAATTTAATAATAATAAAAACAATCTAATTATATTTTAAGAAAACATTAATTTAATATTTAAGAAAATCACTTATATTTTTTAATATCTGGTTGGGACTAGATGCTATCTAAAGGGATCAAAAACCTTTTATTGAGTGTTACCGTATTGCAGAGATATTACTTATAAAAACCAAACTCAATGAGCGTCTAAATCAAGAATAAAACCCAACATATAGAGATGTTGCAGTGATGATTTCGTAATATGTAAGTATTTGCTGTATGTATTGTTGACAGTTCTCTCTCGGTTTACCGGACATATTAAGTCATCAAAAGCCATGACGTCAACTTTTTAAACAAATTACTCCTTCATTAGTGGGGGATTCATCATAATCTTAGCAGGCGTCTGCTCACGGTATAAGATGGCATTTCTTCAGAAGGCGCCACTGCCCACCCTGTGGAATTGTACATTTCGTCGCCTCTTATGACACCCATAGGAAGACATTCGGGTACAATTTAAAGTATGGGCCGTTGGGGCCATAACACAATATTACTTGAACAACTGCCTTCGTTTAATGATCTATCTCAACATTGGTCAAATAATGGTGGTCCCTCTACAAAAGCTACACAACCTTGGACTGCTTAGAGAGCAATATCTAGAGTGTTAGTGCGGAGATGATAGAACACAGTTGATGTAAACTACGGAGTTGTGCAAACCCCTGTTAGCGTGGGATAAAGGCAAGAAGAAGTAAACAAAGTGCACCGCCACCACCACGCCCGCACACCTCGGTATCTACGAAGGTTTACGAGTGCCTCGGCTTTATGACGCGCACGTGGGACAACTTGCTAAGTAACATTTTAATTCACGTTCACATTCAGACTACTGTGTATAATATCTTGTAATGTATAATTAATTAAAATGTAATTATGAAACAATGATGGCCGAGCGGTAATAGCTATGGACTGCCATGCCACAGGTCCATGGTTCGGTCCCCACCGCCGGCTTGAGCTGCACAGTTTGCCTTCAGCAGCCCTTGCACCAGGAAGAGAATTTTGTGAATCCTCGCACGGTTATCAACCAACCTCAACTAGAAAATTTGTCGCCAATCACCTAACAGTGGGTTCCATAGCAGTCCTTGAGAAACAGTAAAATTACAGACACATGAGCCTCAACATCTGCATGTCTTAGTGTGGCGGGTGCAGTGCAATTCGTCATTTGTGACGAAATGCATCTCTTATAGGTAGAGGTTAGTCCACTTAACATCGGGTGGGCCTCGAGCCTGTTCCGTCACAATCACAATAAAAAAAGATGGACTACCTTACTAGAAAACAGGACCCCCTGAATACTAGTAAAGAACCCTAAAAATGAGTCTTAACAGTTAATCTTCCATGTTCACCTGTAAATAAAAACTAGGCCATAGACTTACCTCAGCAACGTCGTTGAGAGCCTTGGAACGACAATCAATGTAGTTCCAATATTGTAAGTCTGTAAGCACAATATAACTGTTTTTGACGCAAAACTGTAGGATAATTGTATGGAATAGTTACTCGTTTATCATAATCACACAAATAATATGTGCTTAACTATAAATAAATGTGTAAAGAAATGTAAGTCAATCTCAAAAAGACCAGGAGGCAAACATGACCGCAGCGGGCGTTGTTTAACAAATCGGCACGATTCGTGCGCGAAGGGTTCCGTACCATTAGCTATACAACATAAGACTTCATATTTTAATCTCTTTTTGTTTTAACGTGCGCGAGTCCGACTTGTGCTTGGCCAACTTTTTGTATATGTTGTTATAGCGGCAACAGAAATACATTATCTGTGAAAATTTCAACTGTCTAGTTATCACCGTTCTTGAAATACAGCCTGGTGACAGACGAACGGACAGTGAAGTCTCAGTAATAGGGTCTCGTTTTTACCCTTTGGGTACGGGACCGTCGGGATATTTAGAGACAAACAAACAAAGAAACAAACAAACATATTATTTTTATTGACATAATATTATAATACAGCAAATACAATTAACCCATAGGTTCCCGAACTAGTGTTAAACTGTATTTCAGGAACCAGACAAGTACACCAATTGCTTTAGGTAGCTACTTCACAGCTTTTGATATATCGGTACTTGCCCGTAGAATACCTGGGTGTTCCACAGATTAAAAAATTCTCTCGTGGAACACCTACGGTTTTCATACCTAAAACATCATGTACCAACGTTTTTATGATAATATAATTCCTTATCTTAAAAAGAATGTTATGAAAATTAAAATCTTTTGGCATAACGAGTAAAGTTAGTATAATAGCAGAGGCGCGAGCTCCTAGCGGCTTATTTAAATGCTAATGTCGGCAAAGTTTACACTAATTGAACACAACTTGTTCTCAAAGGCACGTCCTCGCGTTCGCCTGTTCCAACGTTTATACATTTATTTTTAAACTTCTCCTAAAGGATTTCTAGAAGTCTTGTAATTTACAGATGTTTTTGTTTGCTTCGTTGTTTAAGTAAGAACTATATTCGATTGCTTACTTGTTATTTTTCCAGACAAATGATTCGTCTTAATGTAAGTGTTTTGAATAATTTGTGGTTGAGTGAAGAACTGCATTGCCCCCTCTCACCCTGAGACATACAGTTATTGAGTCTCATATGCCTGTAATTTCTCTCTCTCCCTGTCTCTCTCAAGGACTGCACCCAGAACACACTGTCAGGAGCTTTGCGACAAATTTTCTACCTTAGGGTACCTAGTTCCTCTGTCACTAACCAGGCGAGTATTCACAAAATGCCCTTCTGTCAGGCGTCTGTAAAACTCAAGCCAGCGGCGGTGACGATTCATCCACGAACCTGCAGCTCGGCAGTCCATAGCTGTGTTCTAAATAATAGTAAAAGTCAGCCATATGGTTAATTTGGAATAAGCCGCTAGAAGCACATCTTAACTTTTAAACTAGTTCTTCGACAAAATTTATTTCCTTGAAAATTGATGAATCCAAAAAACGAAGTGAGCATTGTTTTCCTTCACTTCAGTCAAATAGGTGTCACTTTCTACCGAGCTATGGGCATTTTTGACATCTACCTTTTTTATCGTGAGATTGACGATAATAATTGTAATAATTTAAATGCGTAAGTAACATTTCGCCGTCTCAGCAACAGGGTTGAGCTTGCAATTAGAAGATCAAAAGATGCACACATCAAACTGGATGGATGACGTGTGGTACAAAAAGCGTTACATAAGAGGCAAGATACTGAAACCCTATACCGTCAATTAGTATAATTCAATAATTAAGTCACGGGTAAAGCTCTTGAAAGCGCACACAATTGTGCCCTTTTAATTTAAAAAACACTCCTATCTACATACTGAATGTCAATGTTAGAACTACCGCACACTTGGTGCAGTGCAATTACCATTTTAATTAGCGCATCGACACTTCACGCGTTTACACTTCTGCACGTACTCGAATCGTTTTATTATTTGCTTGTGATAAGTTGTTTATAACGATTCACTATATATGTATAACTTGCAGTTTTAATAAAACTTTGAAATACAAAAAAAAATATTAGCGTCTAAATGTCCATAGGAGTGCATTAGTTAATGCCTTCCTCGTTTCTCTTTAAGCATAGGGTACCATACTCCGTATACATACCATACTTTAAAAATACATTGACGCCAGTTAATTTCATACATTTTGTGATGGTTAGCATTGGAGATAATGTACCAAGCTATAAAATTACATGGATATAAATCATTAATACACAGTTACCAAAATACCATTATTTGTCTTGGGGAACTGTGTAGAGATTTCATAGTTTAAAAAGTATCTCACTAATTAATATAATACAAATTCACTCAACAAAAATTGTGTGTGGCTGTGTTATGCACACGGCCGTTTGTTGTCATTGACCTCTATATACTGGACTCGACATCTCAAACGAGCAAAGTCGAATAGGTAGGACAAGCTAGCTGGCATGTACTCACCCACACGCAGCTGGACACTCATAGAAATCACACGCACTTTTCGACAAAAATTGTGTATTCAAAATGCCATCCTGCATCCTCAGATACTGCAGTACCAGTCGGGAAAAACAAATAAAAGCGATGGAATCACTTTTCACATGTAAGTTCAGATTTTGGAATTAAACACGCCCGAATATGTTATTAATTTGTCGATTTGTAATCGCGAAAGACAATGCTTCACGTCACGACACAGCATAGGCAGCCATGTTGACGGAGCTGCGGAGTGAAATTCATAGATTAAGTGGACAGATACGACAACTATCAACATTGAGTAAATTACCAATTTTTACTCACGATGAAAAAAGTTTGACGTATGTTTACATAACTCCCAAATGGCTGGAACACTCCAAGGAGCATATTTATTATTCCTTTCATAACTATATTATGTCAATTACTCGTAGGTATTCGCTTAAAATAAGTTACTAAATAAATACACCAAATTCGGATTTATATCTTTGAAAATATTAAAATACCTTAATTAAAAAATATAATGTGTATTATATTTTAATATTATTTACTCGTATGTATGCAAAATATGGTTAAATAAAATATTAATAAAAGTAAAATTAAATTAAATATTAGTAAAACTTTGTTTCTACTAAAAAGCCATTTGTAACCTTTACTTTCAAATACTGATTAGCGTAGTTAGTGACCCTCAGTAATACTTATTTTTTTAACTTTATTTTACAATTTTTTTACTAATATACTCTTCACATTGTTTCGTAGGTATAAAAGCCTAGTCCGTTCTGTGTGCTGATAGTCTTTGATATTAAGAAACCATACCTCAAAATTAGTCTAGCGCAGCATGTTTGAATAGTTTGGTTAGATATGATGCAATTAGCTTAAGCGCTGTAAGCGAAGTTTTGTAGGAAACATTAACCTACAAGCGTTGTGGCGCTGCGTGTTTGGATATTTTGTTAGACGATATAATTCGTTCCGGACTGCAGTCCGATCTCGTAAAGCGCTGAAGCGCATTTAAATTTAAAATTAGCAAAAATGGTAGAGACTTTTGTCTCAAATGTCTTCTCTAGTGTAACGTATATCGCGATGGGTAGAGCTTGTTTACTGCTTACAAGAACTGTATATGCCTCGTCCCATTGACCTCTATGTACTGGACTCGACATCGCAAACGAGCAAAGTCGAATAGGTAGGACCAGCTAGCCGGCATGTATTCACCCACACGCAGCTGGGCACTCATAGAAATCACACGCGAAAATTGTGTATTCAAAATGCCATCCTGCGTCCTCAGATACTGCAAAAACCAGTCGGGAAAAACAAATAAAAGCGATGGAATCACTTTTCACATATAAGTTCAGATTTTGGAATTAAACACGCCCAAATACATTATTATTTTGTTGATTTGTAATCGCGAAAGACAATGCTTCACGACACAGCATAGGCAGCCATGTTGACGTAGTGAAATTCGTAGATTAAGTGGACAGATATGACAACTAGCAACATTGAGTAAATTACCTATTTTTACTCACGATGAAAAAAGTTTGACGTGTCTGTTTATCAACATAACTCCCAAATGGTTGAAACACTCCAAGGAGCATATTTATTATTCCCTTCATAACTATATAATGTCAATTACTCGTACGTATTCTCTTAAAATAAACTTACTAAATAAATACACCAAATTCAGATTTATATTTTTAATTCAAAAATATTAAAAAACTTTAATTAAAAAATCTAATGTGTATTTTATTTTAATATTATTTACTTAAATGTATGTATGCAAAATACGATTATTAACTTTTTTTTATCTAGATTTTATATTATCATAATATAAAATCTAGATTTAAAAAACTTAGTAACACTTTGTTTCTAGTAAAAAGCCAATTGTACCTTTACTTTCAAAAACTGAATAGCGTAGTTAGTGACCCTCAGTAATACTTAATTTTTAACTTTATTTTACTATTTTTAACTGATATACTCTTCACAATGTTTCGTAGGTACAAAAGCCATGTCCGTTCTGTGTGCTTATAGTCTTTGATATTGAGAAACCATACCTCAGCGATGTGGCGCTGCGTGTTTGGATATTTGGTAAGACGATGTAATTAGTTCTAGACTGCAGTCCGATCTCGTAAAGCGCTGAAGCGCACTTGATCTTAAAATAAGCAAAAATGGCAGCGACTTTTGTCTCAAATGTCTTCTCTAGTGTAACGTATATCTCGATGTTTGTAGTATGTGAATACTTCTCAAAATGGCGGGCTCCCGCGCGCGCAATGTGCTACAGTCTTTATTCTGTGACTTAGCGTAATATCATTTTTTTAATATTTAGCTATCCAGTAGTTTCATTGAAATTTGGATGAGGATGTTAGATAATATGTAGCTGCAACACTAAACTGTATACACCCATTTTGTTAACATTGGTTGTTTTGAATTGCGTCTCTTTGAAAGCAACTTTAAAGACGTATTCACGTCAAAACAACACGATCGTATAATTATGTTACCTCGTGATAGCTGAGTTTGACCTTATTCAGATGGCAGAGGTTGATTACTTTTTAATATTAACAATGTAAATTCGCTTTTAGCCCAATTCCACTCTTTTCCTGAACAGACTTTACCTAAATAATAACAAAACCTGATTCAATGTGCATACGGCGCGGGCGTAGCGTCACATTGTATGTCACGTTTTGTATGAACAAATTGCGCGTATAATTTGGAAAGCTAATTAATAATTTAATTCATATCTGTCGGACGGCGACTGCTGCCGGCGTGTCATTGTACGTGTTCAATTAAATTGTAAAATGCTACATGCAATAATAACTCAACTGAATACACATTCAAAATTATAATAATTACTTATGGATCTTTTAAACTTTGGGTATATATGTGGGAGATAAAACGTCAACTCACGTTATTTTCAAACATTATTATTATCTGTGTTTGTATTTTATGTTAAGTACTCTGTGGTGAGTTTATTCTCTATGATTAAGGTCTGTGTTAAAAGACGTGCAACTGACTATTTGTGGTATTCTCTCTGTTAACCTGCCTCAAAAGTTGTTCAGTTCACTATTCGTTGACTACTGACGACACCGGCTCGGGTATAAATACGGCCACACGAGTTATCGACAGATCAGAAGTTGTCCAGCTACGGGCACGGCACTATCAAGTGCTCTGAACTGTCCCTCCAAGCGTCAGGTATGATAAGTTTGATTACTTATTCTTATATTAAGGATTATTGTAGCTAATCATTTATTGACTTGTTTAGATCAATGTTTATAAGATGTAAATAGTATATTATGGATGTTTAACTATTATAATAAAATTGTAAACTATAATGAATTTCAATTATTGATGCACTCTTCGAATATTTTAACATTGGCTCCCACATCAGAAGCGGGATCTGATAAACAGAAACTACGCCTACGAATGTTTATGATTTCAGGAGCCACAAGATGGATGTTATCGAGTTGCTGCGTCAGAGGACAAGCAGTTTGAGGAAGAACTAGCAGCTGCATCCGAGCAGCGCTGAACTTGCATCGCCAATCCTCGGGGCTGCGATAGGCGCTTTATTTTCAAGCAGCTTTTACGCTGCTCCCAGAAATTCAGCAGTGATTCAAGGGCGGTAGACTTTGTTCCTATGATATTTTGATAATGTGCAAAATATGATGACACAATTAATTCAAACTACCGCTAAAGCTTTTAACACACTAAAAGATAAACTTACACGACGTAATATGGAGCCTTGAACAGATTTACGTACCAGCTTTCGACCGTCAGACTGATACCGTTCAAGTGTGGTGTCAAAATATTGATGAACTAAAAACTGAATACGAACTAATTGATAGAGAAGTTAAGTAATTTTGTGTTATGGTAACCCTAAAGTTTTTGTGCGGATTTGCTTAATTCGGTACTTTAAACTTAGTTTTATACCTAAATTTCGAATATTTTCAAAACTAACAACTTTTTGAGTGTAAAATTTATGTAGCCGTGTCGAATGGGCACCTCAAAACTACACATTAATAAATTGGCCGGAACTTAAAACATGTCTTACCGAAACTTTTGCAGATGAATCGTGCTACTACGAGGACTGTATGGAGTACACCAGCGTGCAATCCGGCAACCTAGCGGAGTACCCCACCAGAAAATGGTAGTTGGCGCGAAAGGCGATTGGTGTGCAGATGACTGAGCTGCGCCTAGTGGAAGCAGTAATTTCTAGTATGTCAGACTTTCGTGTTCGTTCCAATTTAGTACGACTCGCATCCAAAAAATTGCCACAGTTAATCCAGGGCCTCAATTCCTATAAACGTAAGAGACCTGGTGTAGATTCTGATCACAACGTTGTTCCTAAGACATTTAAGCCAAGCTCATCATTATTCAACAAACCCAAAAGCAGTCATAAGTGCCATAAGTAAGGTCATGCACGGACGATTGCCGCTCAATTAACGCATATCGCCAAATTCCACTTCCACTTCTAGAGATACGAAACCAGTAAATAGTACTAAAACCCCCTGTATCAACTTGCAGTTTCTGTAGTACCTATGATGGGACATAACTGTGAAAATTGTTTTAAACGTTAGAAGTAATAGCTCTAAAAATTAAGCCTACCCACTTTAACACTTTGATCAAGCCTAACAAATTTGAATACTATCAAAATTGATAACTATTATTATTCATGTTTGATTGTGGTGCTGAATGCTCTCTAATGCGCGAAAGGGTGGAAATCCAGTCATAGGAAAATTCGCAATTGAGACTTATTTTTGGAAGGGATTGGAAATAATAATTCATTATATTCGTAGTATTTAATAATTTGAATGGTGGTATGTATTATGGACCTAAATTTTAAATTGGTTTCACCTTGGCCCCTGATAGATTTATACGATATCATGATGTGTTCAAAAGATGATGCGAAAATATCTCGTTATTACTACAACATAAAATTTGTTTTAAAAAGATAAATAATAAAAAATACGGACGAATTGATTACCTCCTCCTTTTTTTTGGAAGTCTGTTAAAAAGAATATAATTAAAAGCTAAGGGTCACTTAAGAAACTAAGTTGAATCACACTATGATATGTTCAAGTCTGACGATGTAGTATCACAAGTGACAACAGACAAGGTTGTCAAGATACGACCGTATCGTTTAGCGCCAGCTGAAAGTGAACCTGTCAAAGACCTGATTGGACAGACTTGAAAGACAATACGATCACACGTGACAGCAAATCCATTTTAGTGAGTCCGATCCAACTTTTCAAGAAAAAAAATGGCGATAAATTTATTTATATTTTATTTGTGTTGTTAGAACATTGAAAAGCAACACTGTCCGTGATCATTTTCCACTTCTCATAATCGATGACGAAGTCGTAAGCTAAATGATTCATTTTATTGGATATGGTGGGACTAAAACCATATATTGACGAATTTTCCTAATTTACATAGACGACTTAGCTCTTTATTCTGGTTGATGATTATTATTGTTATTGTTTGATCTCACACGATCTGTCAAGTTTCACACGGTTATCAGTTCTATAGATAAGATTAAATTATTGTTTAAAAAAAATTATGGGCTAATAGAATTGTGAAATGTTATAGCATCCGTGCTACTCAGACTGGGATCCGTTACCACTCATATGATTTGAAGACGTTGGTGATAGTCAGATCTATTAAACACTTCCGTCACTATCTCCTTGGTAGATCATTTAAAGTTGTGACTGACTGTAACTTGCCTAAAACGTCAAGCGCGTTTAATGAAAAAAAAAAACATTACTTTGTATAATTCACAAACGGTGGAGATTTTTATATTTACTTGATTTTGAGATTGAATACCGTAAAGGTGAACGCATACCCCAAGTTGGCTTTCTATCTCTTTCTATCAACCCGACAACTTCAAATACAAATTTATAGTTAATGGTTAGTAGAGCAGAAATTTCTCACAGTTCTGAAACTAAAATCTTTATTAAGTCTTATGAAGACATCACATTTGAAAAGGATTTGGCTGCCAGATACGAAATGGATTAATGTATCATATATTTGCTTAGATGAAAGATAAGAAAATTAAGTGTCTTTTTCTTTATTTCAAAAAGCTACCGATGGCGCACTATGATTTATTACGATTCACTAAAAATGTCGGCTGGGAAAAACCCTTGAGAATATCAGTGAACAATTTTGGTTCCCCAATATTTCCAAATGTACACGTAAATACGTTGAGGATGCAAAATCAATCCGGTTCGCGGCAGATTATCCTCCATCCAAAATACAAACCTCCAGTTCCTTTCCACACTGTCCTTAAAGACACTACGGGCAAATTGAGTGTCAACAAATCTACCAAGCAATATGCTGTTGTGTTCATAGATGCTTTTGTGACACGTTGCTTAATGAAACCTGTTAAAAATCTAACTACAGACTACTGTGATTTGCTCAAAGGGTTGATTTGTATAATGAAACGTATCGTTTGTGATCAGGCTGCAAATACTGCCACTGTGATTTGTTTAAGGGGTTTATGCTCATACGCTGAAACATTATTTAGGTTTTGAGATCTTTGTTTTTGTTTTCCTCACAAATAATTGTGTTTTATGGCAAGTAGCATGAGTCGTGCTAATGGTCAGGTGGAACGAATAATGAAACGTTGGACACACTGCTTAACTATTGTTGAAAATAATAACGAAATATGTTGGATGACGATGGCGTTGAAGTGCAGCTAACAATTAATAGTACTTTCGGAAAAAGCACTGTTCACACTCCTTTCGAGCTTCTCATGGGATGCAATTAGTCACCTATCACTATATCTGCTTTGCTAAATGATATTGAACATAATTAACCTTGATACTTTAAGTCAAGAGTCCAAAGAAAGGATGGACGAACGAGTACAGATGCGAAAAAAAAAACGATTTCGATAATACCACATCCTTTTAAAATTGGCGATATTGAGTTGGTCAAGCAAATATCCACGCGCAATCAACAAGCTCAACATTTGTGCAGAGGTTTTGCGGCAGAACATAATTCAGTAAACGATAACGATAGACACACTGTAAAAGTCTATAAAGATTTTTGTAAAAAACTGAAAATTAATTTTACGTGTCTGATATTAACTTTCACGTTGTTACCCGAAGTATGGGATAAGAATTGACTCTTTATATCAAATTCGTGCGATATGATTTACAAATAATTAACGACATTTTGAGGCGATTGGTCGGGATTTAGTGTGCGTCTGGCCAACGAATACTAATATTCTTTAAAATCGCATCAAAATTTTAATAAACAAAATCGAGATGAGATTGTCATGTGACTTGACATGCCATGTGATTTGGCAGATATCTCATCTCGAGGCCATGTGACTTGGCGAAATTCTATCTAATTGTCATGTGATTTGACAACTGCCATGTGATTTGGCAGGTATCTAATTGTCATGTGATTTGACAACAGCCATGTGATTTGGCGGGTATCTAATTGTCATATGATTTGACAACTGCTATGTGATTTGGCAGGTATCTCATTGTCCTGTGATTTGACTAATATTTCTAAAACCATGTTGTAATTTAATATTTGGAGGTTATTTTATTTGAACCTTGTACATGAATTTCAAATGATGTGTAAAGCATTGAGAATTATTATTTTTCTGTTTTTCGCGAGCCAAAGGCTGCTCGTCAGAATGGCCGTGTGGGAGATAAAACGTCAACTCACGTTATTTTCAAACATTATTATTATCTGTGTTTGTATTTTATGTTAAGTACTCTGTGGTGAGTTTATTCTCTATGATTAAGGTCTGTGTTAAAAGACGTGCAACTGACTATTTGTGGTATTCTCTCTGTTAACCTGCCTCAAAAGTTGTTCAGTTCACTATTCGTTGACTACTGACGACACCGGCTCGGGTATAAATACGGCCACACGAGTTATCGACAGATCAGAAGTTGTCCAGCTACGGGCACGGCACTATCAAGTGCTCTGAACTGTCCCTCCAAGCGTCAGGTATGATAAGTTTGATTACTTATTCTTATATTAAGGATTATTGTAGCTAATCATTTATTGACTTGTTTAGATCAATGTTTATAAGATGTAAATAGTATATTATGGATGTTTAACTATTATAATAAAATTGTAAACTATAATGAATTTCAATTATTGATGCACTCTTCGAATATTTTAACATTGGCTCCCACATATATTTAACTGAGTTCGCTCATATTTTACGCGAGTATGTATATACTGATGAAAAGTGCGAGTTCAACTCGCATACCACATATTATAACCTACAACTAAATACACCACTCACACTGCGGATGTTTTTGTGACGGAACAAGCTCGAGGCCCACCTGATGTTAGGCGGACTAACCTCTGCCTATAACAGATGTATTTCGTCACTAGTCATGAATTGCGCCCGTCACCTTGAGACATAGTTATTAAGTCTCATGTAATATTACTCTCCTGTGATTTCACTGGCTCTCAAGGATTGCTGCCGGAACACACCGTTAGGTGCTTGGCGACTGATATATCGCTCTAAGTATGTCCAAGTCAGAGTTCTGCTTTTACTTTGGCTGAAGTTGCAAAAAATTGGTTCTATGGCAGGCGATATATATGTGATATTCACTAAACTTAGCTTCAAATAATAAATATGTTTAATATTTTTGCGCCATGTAAGCCTCACTATGGTCCCGCTAAAACTGGTCTGGACGGTTAGCTGCACCGCTCAATATAAGTTGTAGTTGTGAGCTGTAATTATATTATAGTTAGGAAACATTAGCACTTGCGTTGTTTTTCGTACAATTTGAGATATTCCTACTTAATACTTGTTCACACCGAGTTGAAAGTTTTAATTAATTATTTTTCTCGGACGAACCGAATGACATTGTTTATGGAATTGGTTGTAATGCATTTTTATTTAGCGGTTTTTATTTTTTATAGTCTTACTGTTCGTTTATAACTAAAACTTACAACAGCGTTCGCCTCCTACATTGACAACACATACACACACACATTTATTTACATACATACATACAAAACATGATACTTATTGTAATAGCATTCATTAATAATTTCTGCTTGATGGATTAATGTTAGATTATTCTGTAATTTTAATGTTACTTTTCTATTTCTTTTAATTTGTTTTTGTAGTTACACCACAAACTGTTTATATATTCCCTATACACGTAATTATAAACTCATTAATGTGACAAACTACCCCTCAAAAATGTAATATTATAAACATATATATATATATATATGTGAAGGTTCTATTTGGCTCATGTGTAGAATATATTTTAATAGTTATAAGAAACCAATGTTATAGCTGTGAATGTGTGTGTTTGTTAAATAAATAAATAACAAACATTTTAAAATTATATTAAGAAAATATCGAATTAATAATTTAAAAAAATAATTCAATTATTTAAAATGTCAATTTTGCCTAATGTTCCTGCTAAGCCGACGTGTTGTCACAAACGCCACGCAGAATATTAGGCGGGATTGTCACTAAATATATTTAGTTTTAAAATTTTTAAGTGTTGATTTTATTTTATTTATTTTAATTATGACAATTTTCTTTCATTTTGTTTAAAATTTTGACACCATATTTGACAATAATTTATTGAATTTTGATAGAAATTATGAAATGTATTTAGTTTTAATTAATTATTGTAATTTGATTGTAATATTATCTTAATTTTATTATAAAATACAACTAGTCTATATGTATGGGTGTAACTTACTTGAAATAAATTTATTTTGATTTTGATTTTTTTGATTTGATTGAAGTGTTAATTTGTTTTATTTTAATATTTTTAATATTAAATATGGATTTCCGCAAAGTAACGCCTGAACCTATTCATAACAAATATGATGTTTTACTTTACAGCTTTTATTACAAACGCAATACGTTTCACGTTTGTGATTATTACAGATTCAATGACAAAGAAAAACAAAATGCGTTAAAAACAAGATAATTCTTGTATCCATTTAATTTTAACGTTTTAAGGAAACGTGATTACGAATATAATATAATATATTTTGTGAATAGGACGCACATCATATGAAAGGTAGGACAGACTAACGGACGGACGGACTAAAACTATAGTTTGGAACCCTAAAAGACGTAACCTTAACTGTTCAGCGATATTTCATCGGAAATTCAACAGTTTCAGGTGATGTTTCGAGAAGAAGTGAGATATGTCACTAGGTAAAGAATTTATTTTGGAACAACTTGATGTCAAGAAAACGATAATAGTGGTGGTGTGTACTATTTATTCAAATGCCTATCATAATTAAAAACTACAATATCTTCTTACTTTATTTCTATCTCCACATCAGCTGATAGTTACCCCCCTTAAAAAAGTGTATATATATGGTTTCACTGTGACCCACATTACGTCGGGGCGCGCGGCTCACTTCACGCCACTATGATTTCTTAACGCCCCTAACACCAGGTGGTACCACGGAATACTGGAAAATTTTAAAAGGCTATCAAAAATTTTAAATGCTGTAGTCTGCTTTTATTTACCAAAAACTAATTCAACACAGGCCCGCCTACCAAGAAACATTCCAATTCTAATATTTCAATAAAGTTTCCTAACTAACATAAAATAAGTTAAAATAATTGGTGGTTTAGATCACTAATTCCGACCTATCAATAATTTGGCGTTTTCTGTAGTTACTTCAAAAGAGGATGAGATATTTCTAATACGTTTAGTTTTTTGAATTGACCTTGCATACATCGTCTTAAATTGTCAACTCAGACGGACTCACATTTGTGTTTTTAACAATATAATATATTGTTCCAAAATTTTTCTATTTACAAACTATTGATCTACGTACAAACTACAATTTTCCAATTAGGTAGGATAAATAAAATATTTCGGATTGATAACTATTTCGAGCATCATATATTCTGATTAAAATAACGACTTTCTTCACAGCGTAAATCATACTTGAATATTGCGTAATTTATTCCCAAAATTTTCCAAATATTTAGTTTTACTTCCATCATACTTAGTTCTTATTCACTGCTACTTCGTTAGTATACTGTACAGTCAGGATATATTTCAATATCGAGCAATTTTGAAGGCTTTAGGTTGATTAGAGTAATATATTACAGTAACAACTCTGTCGGTTGGGGACGATAAGCAGTAGAGAGGCGAGAAGGAGCAGGTGTGTGGAGACCGTAAGTGACCTGGGGGCGAACTCTCACGTCTTATAGTAATAATAGCTTGATCTTACTGCAAAATTGTATACCTCTACGTCAATTAATCATGTTTACAAGCGGTAAAGTAATCGCTCGGCGCTTTGATGACGTCACAACCAATAGTTCACTCTTTTCGCGAACTCTGACGTGACATTTAATACGAAGCATCACTGTTCCAACGACAAATCCATCATGTTTATCCATCTTAAAACAGTTACTTTCTGGCAGCGGATTTAAACCTGATTTTGATTATTTTAAGATATAAATAGGTTTAATTAGTGTGTAAATTACGTACAATGTTTTTATTTCTATTATTCTTTAAAATAAATGCAGCAAACTTATTTGACGAGTGAAAGTATAAAACGTAACAGATAGTTTTTGTGAAGCATAGAAAAAAATGTCGTATAATTATGGTAAAACCGTTCCATAACATCTTAGTTCGGAACAGTCCGAGCGGGATAACGCTGTATTATAAACATATTGTATCTCGCTTGCACATCCGTGATACATATTTCATTCGTTGTTTAAGTAGGATCAAACCAATATTGCTGGACTCGATTGTGGGTCGGTGATAGTTCGTTTCTGCGAATGATGCTTTAAGCATGAAACAAAACGCTACTTTTTTATGATGGTTTCGTAAAAGTTGGGAGTTAGCCCCCTGAGCGTCCTATTACGAGCGTGATCAGACTACTGTGTTGGTATAGCCATTCTTTGCATTATTTAAATTACTTAATGACGAGTATTTGTGGCAAAACTGTCAACTGTGCTCCCAACTGATGCAATCAGTACTTCAGTACTAATATTATAAATGCGAAAGTAACTCTGTCTGTCTGTCTGTCTGTCTGTTACGCTTTCATGCCAAAACTACTGGACCGATTTGAATGAAATTTGGTATGGAAATAGTTTGAGACCCGGGAAAAAACATAGGATAGTTTTTATCTAACTGCGCAAAAAGAGGTTAATGTTTTTGCGCGATAACCGACATACGCGCGGGCGGAGCCGCGCCCGGAAAGCTAGTTTTAAATAATTGCGTGGTTGATTTTGTTCAGATCTTATTCTTAACTATCTTCGACCATTTTATCACCAACAGAGAGGCCTCCTGATTTATTTTTATTCGGAAGAGTTTAGTTATTTTTGTTTTCGCAATGGATCTCACGCAAGAGTGTGTCCATATCTATAGGTCTTAACGACTACAGTCTGCTAATATGGTTATAATGTTGGAAACACTTCAAAGAGTGTTTTATCGGTAATGGTTCGCAGTCTTCATGTAATGTATTAGCCGGATTGTCCACTGCTGAACACAGCCTCCTCCATAATTAGCGATTTGCCATAATACGAGTACCCACGCTTGGCAAGCGTCTTGGGGGTCGCAGTGTGAGATACAAGTTCCTTAGGAAGCGCTGCATACCACTTTCCGGTGTGTTACCCATAGGTCCGCCCCTTACGTCACCCACGGGTAGAGATGAGGTGACATTGTAGCCCGTCACCCCACGGGTTGTTCATGTTACACTATATAATCAGATCTTGATTCTATTATTACAAATTAGTAGAAACTTTTCGCAGTATAAGTAAAGAAATTTTAAGCTCTTGCTTAATTTTCGAAATAAATTACAGAAAAACAAACGTACCTACTGCCTGACATAAATCTGAAAAAAGGAAACATCGAAAGAACTATGATTGCATTTCCAAAAATAGATGACGTTAAAAAAAGCACGGTAAATTTTTTTTATCCTGGAATTGGAACTGGCTTTTAAGGAAACCTGCGGGAACAAACTTAATGCCAAACAAATAATTGTTTGGTGGCAGATTTTCTATTTCATGGTGCTATAAATACTACCCGGACCAAAAGTTTAACGTGCCAAAATAGTTAAGTAAAAAGTTTAAGTATGGAAGGTCTCAGTAGTATGGGCCACTAGCAGTCGTCCATCAAGTCATGATCGCAGTGAACATTATTTTACTAAGTTGTTGACAACTATGCTAGTTGCGCTGCGAGCGCTTTAAAATCTTAACTTACGCCTATACGACTACTATTATAAGTATAATACGAACCACAACAATGCAACTTTCAAAAATAAATTAAAATTATGGAATCAATTCCAACTTTGAACTAAATCTGCGGCTCACAGCGGCGAGAGACTTCAAAACAATATCTCTTGAGCTACTGGAGCGGGTACATCAGTTTGAATTTAATATTTAATCAATCTGCATATAAATATATCCCGCTACCACAAAACGTTATTTTTTAAAGTTTCCAGTCCACTTTGTAATTTGACAAGTACTGTGAGCCTTCTTGTTGGGCTTTAGTTTTGTTCGCATGAGAGATTTATACACCGATTGCACCGCCGCGCTGCGCGAAAAATAATCTAAATCTAATCCAAAAGATAAAAATAACGCGCGTTATAATATCAAAAAAGCGCTCATGCGAACGTAGCCCTACAAACATAGTATGTGCAGTGTGCAATACTTGCGATGTTTTTTTTTAATTTTATATTTGATATTTTTAGCAATATTTTCTTACCCACGTATTACTTACGTATCCCACTCGCGTGTGATAATATGTCGTATCATATAGAAAAATGGGCAAAAAAAGAAAATTATGAAACATTTTTTAATCTAATATAAAGATAAATAAATACCTACATTTTAAAATATGGTTTAGCTAAAAAACACAAAAATACTTAATTGTAAAAAGTTTTGGCTTCAGATCAGTTGAGAAGGGTCGGAGCCTCCTGGGAAACGATTTTCAGGGTTCCACATTTAAAAAGAAAAACGGAACCCTATTAAGAGATTTCGCTATCTGTATGAGTGTATGTCCATCCGGATATTGCGGGTTGATAGCTGGTAAGCGACATGAGTCAAAAACCCGAAATTTTGATATTACCGAATACAAAAATGTTTGGCCGAAGATAGAATTAATAATTCAATGAAATGAGGGAAAATTAGAAATAAAACTTCACCTTAGCGTAGTGTCTTAATCTAAAGCTCTTTGAGTAGTTTATTAATGTTTTCTTTCCATAAAAATAAATAAATGGCGGCTGTCTAAAAATATTTAAGAGCATTGTTAAGAGGTCATTCAACTACCAATGATTGGCGATAAAATGGTTACCTTAAAATTCACAAAACAAATTGATTACCTTCATCTAAATTTGTTGCCATGGCTAAAAAGTAAACTGACATACAAATTTTGAGAGCATACTCGATAACCTTTAAATGATTACAATTCGCCACACTCACATAACACACCTCACTCCCCCTCACATATATTCACATCCGCACACATAACACACCTCACACCCCCTCACATATATTCACATCCACACACATACAAAACAACTAAAACTGTATTTAGATAAAAAATAATAATTGTATAATGGCATAATTTCTGTTTTTATAAACACACATTGTAGAAGGATCTGGTCTTCGAACCACAATGTAAAGCTTCAACGAAGACCAGAGGCTTCAAAATTAACATTGTTCACGATTATGTCAATAAATGATTTTTATGTTTTATGCTAAATTGGCTTATATAATATAACGCTTCTGGGTACGAAATAAATGGCCAATTTTATGTACTTCTTCCGTTGGATGTGATGAATATGCATAACTAACTGGACTCCGTGGTTTCAGCCGCGCATACATTCATCAAAAGTGCCGATGAAGAAAAGTATAGTGTGTTAATCCAGGACCTAAAAAATTTTATAAGTATTATCCAAATCGTTTCACCGTGTAATAGAAATAACCATACCCACTCACATTTTCACATCCTCACACACATACTTTCGCATTATACTCGTATTATTGTTATGTCATATGCGCTGACAACGCACAAGAAATAATCAAAATTAAGTGTTTTTCTCTTGCCTCATACGTTCTTGGTCATATTGTATTATTTATAGCTAATAGGCAATATACCTATGACCGCAATCGCATCTAATAGTAAGTGATTTATCCTATTAGAATTCCTTATTGTTAGGTGATTGATTAATTTACCAACTAAGGTGTTTAGCGATAAGCCCCCTTCGACGGAGCGATTAACGAGCCGTCAGATGGTAAGTTGTTCCCGCCAATTTATGCCCACGTGCCTAACAGCACATATATCGGCTGGTGTCTTCCTGTGACATTCCAGGAACCCAGACGAATTCGCCACGACTTCGTGGTAAAGTTTGGGACTACGGGGATTTTAAGTGCCCCCGCCCATACATTGATCAAAATGTTTTTCACGTGCAACTTGAATTTTCCTTCTGTGAGCGTTGTAATTATGTTTGGGAACTTTATTATAAAACCGCACACAATTAACGAAGAAGGACTTTTTTATTTGTATTTGTTAATCTAAACCCTGGCAATGTTATTTTATATTAATTCCTAGTGTTGTAAAAGTGAATGTCACTGTTCAATTTTAATTTACGAATACACATTATATTATTGGAGTACAAAATTTTGGCTAGAATTAGAGTGCCCATCCAGCGTGAAATTTGAGGACGCGGGTTCGATTCCCGCCCGTAGCAAAAAAAATGGGCTCCAATAAATTGTAAAAATATAATTAAAAAAATAAATATACATAATATTTTCAAATATGCTAATGAAGTATAATAGGTAAGTATTGTTTCTTATGCGACTTCCTTTAAGTAGCCTTTGATGACATGCAACAGAAGAATAATGGAACAGTCTTCAAACTGAAGTAGAGAAAGTCAATAGTTAACGTCAATCTACAGTAATTATCGACTGCCAGTGTTTACTTAAACATACTATAGGCGCGTGGCTTGCAGCATTGCGGTATGGTAAGGAATTTTTGGCACCATTCTGGCTACCCTTTTAGCAATAAGTTTTAACCCAATATACACTTTTGTGTGCGGAGTGAATAGCTCTTGATTGCACATAATGTATGCGTACACACGGCGGGTCGCGCTCGCCCGCGCTAACGAGCTTATGTACTTCGCGCGCAATGGACGCTCGATGGGAGTTGTAACTCGGCAAACTAACTGTGTTTGGAAAGTTTATGCTAACTTTTTCAGCCTCTAACGTCTAGGCAATAGTTCTTAATTTTGTACAGTAAGCGATATTATAGCATTAAGAGATGAAATCGTTTCATTAGCAGTTTTATATGAGAAATTAAGAAATTATCGAATGTATTAAATATAGAATAAGCCAATATTAATTAAGTCATAGCGAGAAAGATTTGGCTGGAAAACCAACATCGCATCTCTTGGCTTTGGGATCGCACTGTGAAATTGCAATACTAAAAGATACTAAGTACCATACTATACTGTTATATACTGCTACAATATAATATAACAGTCTCTGTTAAGATATTTAACGGAGACAGTCATGAGGGTAACTCTACAAATTAGCCGCTCGTTTCCGTTTAGTTTGAATATCAATCAAACTACCACCGCACATGCACATTACATATCAACGGTCCTTCTTAGGGAATTGTGTGCGGTTTTATAATAAATTGCCCAAACATATTACAACGCTCACAGAAAGAAAATTCAAGTTGCATGTGAAGAATATTTTGATAAAGAAATCTTACTACACAGTTTGTGATTACTTAAACGACAAAAATGCTTGGACTGGTTCGCCTCTGCCAAGCTAGCGCCTAACACCTACGTAATGTAAATTAAGTATTGTAATAATTTTATTATATAGTATGTACTTAACACATTTTTAAAAAAACCTTTAAAAGAATGGCCCCGAGTTTCTTGCCCGTTCTTCTCGCAGTGGCTCTATAACTTTTGTTTGCTGAACGTGGCAGTACAATGTAGTATATTTCAATATTAAAATTTGTAATTGACCTTCATAAGAGCGTCGTAGACGCCTAAATTGAATAAATGATTTTGACTTTGACTTTGAAACGTGATAGTTACACAAATACTTCCTACGTTTAAAATACGAGACAATATTATTTTGCACCAGAACGCTTTTATTCGATTTCAAAATCGGTTACATGTTCCGACTACCGACTAGGTATATACTATTAGAATAGAATAACCTACCTTATGAAACTTTTTATGTAATTTTATATGATAATATTTTATATTTACTAATAAGGTCATAATCTGTTAACGAAGGTGTTTATATTTTTTTAGTCAATCTTTGTTATCATGTAAGTTACTACTTACTTGTATTCATTGAGAATAAATTTATGTAACCCTAAACCTTGGCAAATCTTAATTTTAAAAACATTAAATAAATAAGTTTTAGCCATTAAGGATAAATATATGATATAAAATATATAAAAAAAAATATTACATAAATATACAATACAACCTACATTTAACTGTAAGTTAAAATCAATTTTTATTTTTGAACACTAAGGGCCGTAGGCCACTTAGTTCGCTGGAGAAGCTAAATTATATGAATAATTATTTAATGCAATAAACGAAATTCGCCAGCAAACATTTTATATAAAGTTAATATATGTTGTTGATCCCCAGCGAAGACGGATCCCTAAGCACACACACACAAGGACGTGTGTAACTCGATAGTCTCGTGACGTCACTCCGCAGCTCGCTTACATTCCAACAATATTTCTCCCGTTTGTATCCGCGACAGAGAAAACATTTCTTTTGCTCAAAGTAGATTCTGAAGTGCCCTCGAACCGCAAAAAGTTCTCGTATGTCCACTGATATAATATTTAAGGATGTGTCTATACTAATATTATTTATTAATTTATAAAGTGGAAAGTTAGTGAATTTTCGTTAAAGAAATTATCTGTGCCCATTATATAGCAGCAGTTTCATCCATATTATATATATAGACACGTCTGTCTCAAAAACAGGCGTAACGACAAACTACACAAAAATGTGTCATATTGAATTCTCCACAACATTACAGTTAATTTAAAGGAAATTAATCTAATATTAATTACATCGTAAACAGTTACAATAAACAATATTAGCCTACTTTTTAACAACATAAATATAATTGACGCTATACCGTAGTTGTCTTGTTGAAGGTCGTAAGCCCGTACCCGAGCAGGTATTATATTCAGTGCATGCGCGGACACGGTCGGGAGCGCACGTACTCCATGAAGAAGCGACTCTGAAAGTCGCGAAATCGGTCGAGATCGAGCTACACGACTGTTTTTAACGTAAGTGAAATCGGTGACAATAATATTAAATAGGTATTATCTTACCTCAAGGTTTATAATAAGGCTTTGATGTGCCTGCGACAAATATCTACAACGCCCCATAGTATACTTAGTTGGGTGCATGACAGATTTCCTACGCCGTGGTGGTAACTAGTCATGTAGTGATGCAAGAAAAGCCCAACGCCATGCAACGTGTCTAAGTAATCTCTTACGCTCATAACAGTTACATAACGTAGCACGAGGCTGAGTAGCCCACAAGCGATGTGTGAGTGAATAATTACAAATATTTAATAAATCCGCCTCGATCTTATTTAATATTAAGTAATTATTTATACAGAATATATGGTTGCAAATTAACGTGATTATCTGTTGGAGTAGAAAAGTTAGAAACTATGTAAATATAATAATTTTAAAACTTGGCGAAAATTTTTCAGGTTTAACTACATTGCGTTTATGACGTCACGTAGTTTTCTTCCCGTGGGTGTCGTAAGAGGTGATTAAGGGTTAATATATTGCAAGATAGGAAAAAGTGCCTTCCTAAGAGCTAAAAAATTTGTAATGCGGGCCCCCAAGTCACTTGAAAGTAGCCATTCCTTCCAATAAAATAGGGGAGACCTTTTCAAACACTTATTATTATTAAATATGGTTTTTCATAGTACAACGCTTGAATGTATATTAAATCATTTTATATATACACATTTATTTTAGTTTTTTGGAACCAAAGCTAGTTTCAATTTTTGACATAACTCGACATATCTAATCGGGCTTATATCAATGGTATATGTAGGCATACACTTACTCATATCTTTATATCGCTATCGTACAAAATATGAACGTAAATAAAGGCTACATTGTTTGCGCCACTACAGCGATTCGGAACAATATAAGAACATGCCAACTTTCCCGTTATCTCATCTTCACATATATGTACATAATCCCGACGTCTCTCCGTATACAAATAGGATTCCGACAATGGCGCTGAAATTATTTACTTCAAAGGAGATCTTTTGAATATATGAAAAAACACGTGTTTAATCTAATATTCCACATTAATTTAGCAATATGAAGAGGATGAAATGAAATATTTATTTATCCATGACTTTTGGCTTTTTTTCATTGTTAGCTGAGTGGTTATAGTTATTGACTGTGGTGCCGCAGGTCCACGGTTCGATCCCCATCGTCGCTTTGGCTTCACCGAATGGTGGAAAGGAATTTTGCGAAATCCTTGTCAAGCTAGCTTCAAGTAGAAAATCTGTCGTCAAGCACAACTACGATTTCAAGTCACGAAAGTTTTATAGTACTAACTACTGCTTTCAATTTAAATGCAAAGACGGAAATAGTTTTTATAAATTTGTTAAGGGTTTTACCGCTGTCATAAGATCCTTATCGATCGTCTCTACAAAAACTTAAATCCGCGACCACCCGCAGTATACTGATTGCAAGTCCATCCGCGCACTACGTAGAACGAGTCTTAGTGATAACGCACGAGTGACTTGCGCTTTCCGCGAACGTGGCTAAGATTGATGTGTTCCACATTAAAAGTTTATATTGCTTCCGTATACGTCATCCCTTATATCTCGTGATATCTTTATGCGGGCGGATCTTCTAACATATTGAACGTTCTTACAAACACGTACACTGTATTACATCAGAGTATAATAAATTAAATGGCATAAGCCATAAAGTTTGGTATAAGCAAACAAGGACTCAGTGCCAAGTGGACCAACCCTTATAAATTTCCATGCCCATACAGTACAGATCACCTAAATAATCAACGCGGCAATATATTAAGTTTCTCATCTAATTTTTTATTTGATGAATTACATTTTTTATGTCTTAATTTACCAATCACCTTTGGTGTCTATCTAAAGTGCAGCCACATGAACTATTACTTGTGGTGTATCTGTAGATAAGCCGATGATACCACTCCAGACATTTACTACACGGAGCATCCTACACCAAAACATGATAATTATACGATTATTTTCATGACCTCTATCTCACTTCACTGTAAAGGATGATGTGGTAAAACATATTGTTCAGGCTAACATGTATACGCCGGGAAAATAACATAACTGCCTGAGCACAGCATTAGGTGCTTGGTGACAGGTTTTCTACTTAAAGATGTGTTAGCTAATCAGGCAAAGTGGTATACCATAATTCAATTGTGACCGCCATACTAAAACAAGAACCAGGACTGATGCCAAATGTGCCCTCTAAAGCACTAAAGCACTTAGAAGTAAATGCCACAAGCGGTCACACATCTAAGGAATGGCCGCAGCGCACATTGCCAAACCTAGTTGATTGGTTAAGAACGATGATGATACTCTTAGCTATTATATGCTTCAAACTTACGATATACGCATTATCTTCATTCACGTGACTGTAATGAGAATAAGACTTTCTTATAATTTATATACATATTATATAGTCATCAATCTATGTATATCAAATGACATCTAAATTACAATCTCAATTCTTACGCTAATGTAAGTGTATATAACTAGTAGGTTAAGTAGCGCGTTGAACTGATATCTCAATGATTAGATTCCCAAAGGTATAGCTATCGGATGTTTCTCGAAAATATATCAGCAATAATGGGGTTAGAATCTGTGCCTGCCGAAGTTATCGTATAACGTTGATATGCTCCTTCTACCTTCGAAAACTTTTTTTTTTTGTTTTGGGATTGTAGGGACACAAGTGCGAGGCCCACCTAATGATAAACGGTATCCTCTGCCCAAAACATAATATAATATGCATTCCCCTGAGACGTACAGTTGTTAGGCCTGTAATTTTACTGTTTCTCAAGATCCACTGCTGGAAAATTCGGTGCCGCTTGGCAGATTTTCTATATGAGGGTGTGAGTGTGGTAGCTAGCCAGGCAAGCATCTGCAAAATGCCTTTCCACCATATCGTAAAGGTCAAGCTTATCGAACTGTGGTCCTACGGCACGGGATTCAATGGTATTTATCAGTCGGCTATCATTGCATCAGTAAGAAAGAAAAGAATGAAAGAAAGAAAAGAAGTTTATACAATACTACAAACAAATTAAAGTGTGTTAAACTTAGAGCCCGTTTCAGAATGTCATGATAAAATTTTGGCTTGCTATGCAACACATAAAATAACTGAATGATAAAAATGACAGTTAATATGCAGCGTGTTTCAAGCTTTAATCGATGTATAGGCTAAATCGATGACTGTGAAACGCAAAGATAGTGTTTTGTTTAATAAATATGTTCTAGGTAATAAAACCGAAACTTACTCGAATATTCTGAAACAGGCCCTTAATCTTATAAAGTTTTTATTAAACAATTTTATTTTATGTATTAATAATTATTACGATTGTGAGATGTCCAGTAGTATTAAATGAGTCTTGTGTCAGCATAATGTTTATTTTCTAAGACAAAAGCGCTGATTTCCAGCCAAGACCCTAAGAAAGAAATACTATTGTGTTAAAGTTCTGCTAGTTACTAAGCTTACTAACTATAATACAAACACGATTAAATATTAAAGAGACATGATATTCATTCGAATATAAACTTAAAAGCGTATTTTGTATACAAATACATACATACGACCTTGGTTAATGAGTACATACCATGTAAAAAGTACATCATAATGTAATATTCCAGACTGTTACTGAAAAATAAGAAGAGTTCGTTTTTATCATCATGCCACAATTGTACATTATATAATTTTCTATAGCGCAATATGAGTCGCCGATACCAACTTTTTGAATTAAATTGCTTCCTGTCTGATAGGTACGAAAATAAATTTTAAAATCGTTTATCGGACGCGACGGGAGCAGATATTCTATTTGTGAAATGTAACGATTCTCGGAATGCTTCATTACATTATTTCCGAACAATAATATCGTATTATTGAAACTCTTTTATAATGAACAAAATCGTGTACTAATAGTACGGAGAAATAGGTACGGTACCCGCTATAACGTCTGCACCACTTTTTTCTTAATGACAGTATTTCTTTTTTTGATAAGTTAAATTATAAACTTGATGATCTGTATTGTCGAATTTAGTATTTTTAGAAATTAATTTAGGTACACTGGTATCTTTTGTTAAACTCTAGGGGAAATACAAATATCTTTGATAGGATATATTTCTATTTAAAAAACAGTCTTTTGATTTTAATTTACCCTACATTTTTATGAGAAATCTTATATTTTTTTTACAAAAGTTATACTGAGAGCAGCTGTACTAAATGCAGACTAGACATAATATTTTACCATTTGCACACAAACTATAAATTCAACGTTCTATTTGCCCGCACTTTTAACCGTAGCGTCTACAAATCGAGGCGGTAAATAATTGACGAGGGTGGTTGCTACGAGTGCTACGCGGCTACGTTGCTACGAGGTATGGAGCTACAGCGTAGTATCAAATATTGAAATGGTTCGGGAGAGCATAATTCTTCGGTAACGGCTTCCCGTTGTATTCTTGGGGTAATAACGTCCGTTTAGTGCCGCGTTACGAGCTACGCAGTTGAAGTCTCACTGAATACAATAACAACATTAACCTGGCTTTAATATGTCAAAGTTATTGCTGCATTTACGAGTAGTGAAAATATATTGTTTTGCTCTGAAAGCAGCTATTTGCAATTTCCTGCAACATTGAAACATTGATCTGCATGAAAAATATTGAAGATTTAGCGTATCCACGCCTTGAAAATGTATAAATACAGTATTTTTTATACTATTTATGTTTTACCAAGAAGCTGATAAAAAATAGTTTTTTAACAACACAAATTTCACTCGTAGTATAGTTTGCTTAGTAGATCTTAAGCAATCTACTAAGTTAGCGACGTCCACTGTAATCAATACTTGGATGGGTGATCGTTAGTATCATATACTACCGAGCGCATCTTACTCAGGTTAAGCCGTAGGTCCCGTTTTTGGTCTTCATATGTCAGTTGTTACAGTATGGTGGAGAAATTGTCCACATTCCTTTGGTCGATTGTCTGCCTGACTTGCTACCACCCTCGCTCTTTTTTTTTTGCTGAACGTGGCAGTACAATGGTGTATATTTCAATATTAAAATTTGTAATTGACCTTCACAAGAGCGTCGTAGACGCCTACATTGAATAAATGATTTTGAATTTGTACCTAGTTCAGCAGCTGTCCTCTAAATTCAGCAATCTTGAGTTATGTTACCAAAGTTAGTTAGAAGCATCGCTTTTATATACAAACACACATTGATATAGTCCTGCACTTCTAAATGAACTGAAATTTAATCAGGTTTAGTTAGGTTAAGTTTCAATCTTGAAGAGATTTAAGTTTAGATATCGTGTTAGTTCAAACTCAAACATTAACTAAGATCCGATTTGAGAAGTTTCGATGGGAGAATATGTGAAGTGCCTACATACTTGTTACTAGATGCTTTTCGTTACATTTAAATTTAGTATTTAAAAGTATTAACAATTTCAGGCTATATATTGGCTCAATTTTTTCTTTCGTTTTGTTTTAATATTATTTAGTAACTAAATAGAATACCACAGATACTACAACGAAAGCTTTAAGACAACGTTTATACCTTTGCAGGCCTTTAGGCAGGCTAAATATTGTTAGTATTTTTATTTTCGATTTCAGTTATGTTTAGTTTCGATTTCATTTTGTAGGATTGGTGTTTGAAACATAAAAGTATTTTGGTGGAAATGTTAATGAATTTAAAATATATAAGCGTCCTATGTGCATGTATTTCTTTATTACAGACGGCTAGTCGTTGAATATTATCTCAACTAGTTACGTAATTGGCGGATTAATTTTTATTACATTATATTCTGATAGGTTATTTTAATAAAACCTATATTAGATATAATGCTCATTAAAGCGTACTTATTTAAAGCACATTACTATTTGTATGGAATAATTATTATCCTCGACTGAATATTTTTAGATTTTACTAGAGGGTAATGTAACGCTTAGAGTGGGCTGGGCTCACATGGGTAAATTGCAAATCAATTGTTGACTGGCAAAGTTTTGACTCTACTGTTTATGAAAATGGTATTATGGAAGTTCCATATAGCATTCATTTTAAGTAGATCAGATAGACTCAGACACCGCTGTGCTAGAGCTCTACTGATATGTCCAGAAAACTGCAGCCGCGCAAAACTAGTGCCTGGCTCCAGAGTCCTGCTGAGCGATAACAGTAGGGTCACATCGCTTGGAGAAAATAATATAAAAACATACACACATAATATTTTTAGTATTTTTATGTTTGCAATAACGCATGCTCTGCGGATTACATTACAAAGTTACAAATTTACGAGAGGTAAAATTTAAGTCATGTGCGGGATTCAAACCCGCGTACATCCACCCCTTTAGCCGGGGTATGCTCTAATCCAATTGAGCTAACATGACAATGAGTCATAACTAAAAAATTTCTTATCATTCTTTCACATAATATTTGTCGTTTTTTTACCAAAAAAAATGGTCTATATCATAATCACTTTTTCCGCGACTACGGGATGTAATTTAATCAGTTAGCTACAGCTTTAATTAGTGTAAGACCACCGATTTTCTATATGTTAGCTGACTACTAATCCCAACTATCAAACATTAATACGATAACGAAGCAGTGATGGCTCAGTGGCATTGGCTATGGACTGCCGCGCAGCAGGTCCATGGTTCGAATCCCGCCGCGGGCTTGAGCTTCACCGCATGGTGGAAGGGCTTTTTGCGAATGCCCACCTGGCTAGCGACCACCCTCAAGTTGAAAATCTGTCGCCAAGCACCTAACAGTGTGTTCCGGCAGCAGTCCTTGAGAGCCAGTGAAATTACAGGCACATGACGGCGCGACATACGGGCGCAGTGCAATTCGTCACTTGAACGATGAACTGAATCTGTTATAGGCAGTAACTGCTTAACATCAGGTGGACCTCGAGCATGTTCCGTCACAATAACATAAAAAAAATATATATATAAATATCTAATTCTAATAGGAACATAAAATGAAAATATCTAAATAGATTTGTATTGTATAAAAATAATATTGTTAAGTTTACAATTTTGATGTACGAAGTTTGATGCTCGAAGTTACGAGAGACACTGACAACAGAAAGGGACACTCGCTAGTCACTGTACAAAAATTACTGCTCAAGTGCACATTATATGGAGTAAACCGGATATAACAGTAGTGATATCAATTTGAACGAAGATATTTAAGAACTTTCAAGGGTGTAACCCATAACTTAAAACCAATATAAAAACCTACTTTCTAACACAAATACGAAAAACAAAATAACATATGCAAGCTATGATTGATGGGTACATACGCTTGCCACCGTCGCAATTCTTACATAAATATATAGGCGTGACTTGCTTTAACTGCAACTGGTATGCCAGTTAAAAGATTTTGTAACTTCAATGGTTGATAACTTCACGGAAAAACACCATTATGCTTACACGTTCACAAGAACGTTTTCATTAATAGCATTTTCGCGCCTTTATATGACCTTGATCAAAGATGTGCGAATAAGATTCCTCAAACCAATCAGTGATTTGCAGCAATTTCTCCGTGAAAAGGAGATTAACTTTGTATATAATTATGGCTAGTAGTTACATTCGATTTTATTACTCCGATACTTACCTCCCTAGAGCAACTTCCAGCGTTTTGCTAACCGGAGTTTGAATTTATTCTCCACGTTTGACGGTCTACTCTTTGGGTAGGGAAATGAAACTAAATACAAATATATATCACATCACGACCCATTAGCTAACCTCCTGTTCCGTAGTTGATCAAATGCCGTGAGAAACCAAGATAATTAAAATCTAGCAAATAGCAAAAACATTTTTCAAAGTAAACTAAAACTAATGTTATAAGGTTTTTTATACAAAAAAAATTATATGCCAGAAAATTTCGCACAATTTTATCTATTATAATTTAAAATGTGTGAAACCAATGTTAGTTTTTAAAATAATATATGGATTGTCTTCAACTAAGTTTATTGATGGGAAACGCCTCGAAACTGTTCCGGCTGCATAATGTGGCGTTTATGAATTCACGTTGGTGTACCTCATTAGCACATTTAGGACAATAACTACTTTATTTAGCTAAATATGTATTATGCGTTAAGTATACATAATTTGATAAGTAAGACGTTTTATAATAACAAAGGCCTATCAGATTTAAATGATTTCTATTATAATGTTACCTATCGTGAAAAGTTAAAGCGTATGAATTTAACCCGGCGTAGGTGAAACTCAACCTTATATTAGTAAGTTATACAGTATTATTTACTGAAATGAGTGCAAACCGCGTGTGTTTTTATAATAAACAGAGTTGTCAGTTACGTTACTTATGTATTACGATTTAATATTACTAACATGCAAAATAAGTGATATTTATGGATAAAATCGTTCCTTATTCAATATTAATTTGCCAGGAAATTTTAATCAATCCACATATGAATTTTACGTAATATAGACCCACTTTTAAAATGTTATAATCAGTGACCACAATCTGAAAAAGATTGACAACATGGTAATAAAAGAGTGAGATAACTGTTTCCTCACTAACTGTTAAAGTTTTATACAATTGCATGTTGTAACCCTAAGTGTCTAGATAAGAGAAGGAAAGAACGGCCAAACGATCCGCAAAGTACTGTGAAAAGGAATTCAGTCTAAAGGAAACTTTTGGGGGTAGTCCGACTACACGTGATTTCACTGTTGGACTTCTACACCGCTGACGCTCCGATACCGATCTCATATCTTAGGAGATTGGAAAGTAGTGCTTGACCAAGGCTGTCGCACAATACAATACGAGAAGAATTTTACATTTTCTAATGAGAAACGGCGAGTTTATTTTATAGTACAAGTTGCTTGTACGTAACAGATGTAGGTATGTGAATGGGAGGGTTGCACCACTCGATACAGTATTTTATGATAGTTAGATCTATATTTTTTTGTCTAATTAATACAACACAAATGATCCTTTGTAAATTATCGGAAATAATATCTGTAGTTTTTATATTAATATTGTACATATTTATGTATATTATATAATTATAACTTTCTTCTATCTTCGATGAATAACGAATTATTTCTTAACTATTCCTACAGGTATTTTATAGTCTATTTAAATTCAACAAATAATAAAAAATAATACCTGTGAAGGTAAAATAGCAGACTAATGAGATTTAAGAACTCAAAACTATGGGGTGAGTTAATTCGGTTCTTCGATGGCAAACATACCCTTACATACAAACACAAACGATTCAAACCTACACCTTCTTTAATTCTATGTTTCCGTAGATGTTAAAAAATATGATACAAGTTGTCCTAAACGTACATAAAAAGTTGAACTTTGTATTTTAAGTACGTGGTGCGGGCGGATGCGGCCGTGGAACTATAATAGCGATTGCTCCCTGGACATTTTTATTAACAACGGAGTTGAGTGCTCATTTTGTATAAGCAAATTTTATCTTTATTATAATTTTATGAGTGTTGTGCGGCAGAATGTCTAGGACATATAAATAACATTATTACTACATACTTTATTTGTTCAAAGACAAAAAATTTGGTTTACGAGTTTCAGAGAACAGGTATTACGAGAACAATAGAGGTATTTGGAATGCCGGAATAAATCATCAGAGTGGATGTCTGAATTTGTGAAGTTATTGAATAGTACTGAAGTACTGATTAGTAAGTAGAAACCAATGATTGAATTTAAGAATAAAAAATATTTATTGAATTTGAATTTATGAGTAACACTCAAATTAATTATTGAGAAGTCGCATATTAGAAGGCTGAGGTTTATATTTTTTGGTATCAAAATTGCAGATTTTTTCTAATTACATTTACTGAACACAACTGTAACTTTGTCATTTTTGCCAAACATTCATCAGGTGTGAACTAAGTGGTTTCGTAAAATGAGACCAATTTTTCACCACTTTTTTCTGTGGTTTACATGAAGCAAAACGTTTATATAAAATCAAGCACAAATGCCAAAATATTGTATTAGATTATTTCCAAAGTGAATTTGACAATATTATGAAGTGCCGTGTATGATCCAACGTACATTTCTTACCAGCATATTAACTGTGATGCAATCTGTGTTGCATTTATATACAGCGCACATTGTATTTATACGTCAATCGGTAAAATACTACGAGGAGTGCTAACTAGATCGCCAAACTACACACATGCGCACCCGATTGTGAATTGCCTACTTACTTTCTATGTAATTTTAATTCTAATAATTAAAAATAACGGTGAACACAGTGTTTCACTCCAACTACTTCAAAACCTCAACTCCACTAGCAGCACTACTCCGCCTCTACATCTACTCTAACTTCACATGTACAGTACTTACGACACCGTACATGCCGTACAATATCCATTTATAATTCCAGTGTTTGCATCTGGAACAGTTCACATTAATGAGATAATAGTTATTTGTTATGAGCTGCTGCAAAGTTGTTCATTGGCGCAAGTACCTACTTTTATTGTAACTTGAGGAAGCGAAGGTTTCTAGGATAGACGTGCAAAGCGAGTGATTCATAATATAGAACCCTGAGCGAACATACAATGTGTTACCGTACCACAGGGATGAACATGATAAGTGTAAGAAAACAGCTTAAATAATGCAGTAGATTTGCGTTAATATACATTAAAAAATTACAAGTCAAATTAGTAAATTTATTAATATTGTCATAAAAACTACCGTAGAGTTGACATACTTATTAACTACGTATATGGGCTAGAACTCACGGTGTTTAGTCGTTAGCTCCGACCGGTGTTCGAGAGAAAAGTATTTTGTGTCGTGGAAAGTACGTGAGGCTATTGAAATAAATCGTCATCCAAATTTCAATAGGGACGGTGGCTGGACTCTACCTTCTGCGTGGGAACCCGTGCTTAATTGTGCCTCGACAGTGCTAAACTGTTTACCCGCGAATCAGACGTAATTGTGCGAAGACCCCACACATACTTTTGACGAGTGCAGTGAAGATAGTGACAGTGACGTACGTGCCCCTACCATGCCTGCGATGCCATTGCTGCCCGCCGTTCCTCAAGTTTCGCAGAGGGCGTTGCGAGCAGCCGCCCGCAGTGCGCGTCTAGCGGCCCTCGATGCTGCCCGCATTCCTTGAGAATGAGCGTCTTTGCTGCTCGAACACCGGTCGGAGATAACGACTAAACACCGTGAGTTCTTGCCGGTATACGTAGTTAAAAATTATTAATATTGTATAATAAAGTACTTTCATTTATATATCTTGAATTTTATAGAGGTTGTGATTTCAAGAACCTTTTCCACGGTAGCAGATATAAAGCATTTCGCCGCAGATTTCAAATGATGAATGAATCCTTTTCGCCTCACAAAGGTAGAAGATAATTTTCAAACATATTACAAAATACAAATTATAATTGAAACACATCTTATTTATAATTACCTAATTTACGTGCTCGTATTCTCGCTGTTTCTGTGTGGGAATCTGGTCTTTGGTTACAGGCCATTCCTTCTTACAAAACTGGTAGCCTTATAGATCCATCCGCTTTTCGTCTAGCTATTAGCTTACGCTTGGGTGCAAGGTGTTGTGTTGCACATCACTGCCAGTGTGGTACTGCAGTTGATCAACTCGGTCACCATGGCCTCTCCTGCTCTCGAAGTGCTGGTCGAATTTCCCGCCACGCCAGCCTTAACGATATCATTCGCCGGGCTTTTACCAGCGCCAATGTTCCAGCTATTCTCGAACCGAATGGTCTGATGCGTGACGATGGTAAAAGACCTGACGGCATGACTCTGGTTCCGTGGAAGTTAGGACGGCCCTTAGTGTGGGACGCTACGTGCGTGGACACTTTAGCGCCGTCACATCTTTCTGAAACCAACGTGAGGGCTGGCGCTGCGGCTACTTCGGCGGAGCAACTCAAGCGGCGCAAATATGCTAACCTCGGTATGGGTTACATATTTGAGCCGTTTGGTGTGGAGACGTTGGGTCCGTGGGGACCGGGAGCTCATCGTATTTTCCAAAACCTATCTGAGCGCTTGGTCGATGCGACGCGTGATCAAAATGCTGGCACATATTTGGCTCAACGAATAAGCATTGCAATTCAACGGGGCAATGCTGCCAGCATGCTGGGCACGCTGCCAACTGGGAGTGGGCTGGAGCATTTGGACTGCCTATGAGTCTGCTATGACTTATAGGTGTCTAAATGCTTTTATTGTAGTAGCTGTAGTGTTGTATATAGTTCATAGTATTTTGTTTTCCTAATTTCAATTTATATGTGTTTAATGTAGCCTGAAGGGTGGTAAGCTAAAATTTCACGCCTAAAACGCTTTCTCGTGGATTTTGTAAGGGGCGAGTAAGGGTAAAATACCGAAAAGTGGGCAGTAGCGCTTTCTGAGGAAATACTATCTCACATTGCAATCCTGAACATGGCTGCCAAGGATGGGGATTATGACCGAACCCCCGAAATGAGTTCTTTGGGGTGGGCTGCGTTCAGCAGTGGACAATCTGGCAGATAAGGTATGTTTAAACTATGGAAAGATGTTAAAGCTACATTATAGAAGTAACTTGGACTTTTCTATCCAACCTCTTCAGGAACACGGACGCAGCGTTTTTTAGCATAGTTTGCTTAGCCGTTCTTAACCGATCATCTAAATTGAGTAACGTCCGCTGACGATATGACGTCAGATTGCTAACTGTACCTGATTGATATGACTGCGGTTGGAGTTGGATGGGTGACCGCTAGCGGCATTACTACTGAGCAGCACGTGCTTGGGAATTCACATTAAACCGTCAGTCGCAGTTGTCGTCTGGATGGCATTCGTAATGGTATGGTGGTAGGACATATTGAAAAGGCCCGTCTGGAAACAATTATAATTATATGATAATCATAATTTTGTTTCATAAATGTAAGGAACTGTTTTTGGTACAATGAATTATATTAATTAGAAATAGAATTAGCATTGATGTTATTTATTAAGTAGACACAAAACATGATAAAGGGAAATTTAGAGCTGTATTCATTATTTTTTCGATCAAAAGAAATATCGTGTATTCGGATCAATCATAATATATCTGGTAGAATAATTTATATTTTATTCAAATTTGTAAGGCGTACATTATATCTATATGAAAAACATGTTTCTAAATTTACCTTTTTGAGACTCTCAGTCTCTACTCAGACACTTTAAGCATCTTTGGACTTATTGCGATTGCTCTCAATGGCTATTAAATATACATATTATTATACATTTTATTTATATGTTTGAACCTATATGTATAAACTATATGTATAAACATCTCTGTTCAATTTCACTGCAACGTTACTCCACATGTTTGATAGTCTTATTTAAAAACAGTATACAGAAATTGTTTCCGTATTCTCTGCAAATTTACACGCGCGCAGTCAATCCACATGTTGTCATAGGCAAGTAACGAAGGACGATCCAATATTTGCGTCCAACTCAGTCCGGGAAGAAGTGGGACGAGGTGAGCCAAAACGGGACGAAGTGGAACGGACGCAATGAAGCGGTTCGGGACACTTCATTGGTTACGACACTCTCGTTTCGCGCTACCAGGTTTATTCTTGACTATGTCAATATAAATATGTACGTGCTCTTGTTTGAGAATGAATCAGGTATGGAAATTCATCATTGGCTTCTAGAAAATATCAGACTCACAAATTTTTATAGTACAGAATTTCTCTCATCGAGTAGGAGTCCGGTTTTAATGCACCGGGTGCCTTAACCAGTGGGCACTTAGAAACCTCGTGCATAAAATCAGGAGACATGGGTTTGATTTCCACTCCAGGTGAGAAGTTATGTAGTGTAAAAATTTGTGAATGAGGTTTTCGCTTGGCATGCGATAGTGCTTGTTATTATATTTAGAAACAATAAAATATCGTTAGAAAGTTTTGCCTACACTTCTATGACCAGCCGGTTTCTGACGCCAACTCTCCTCGGGAATGCGTAGTACACATACCACATTTCGGCTAATGAAAGCGTGTAAATGGTAAGATGCCTTGTTGTACCCTAAATGTGCAGCAACACTTAATTTTATTTTTATTTGCTCATAGGCTAGACTTGGACCACTATCTCAACTTAACATATGTGATGATGTGTCAAAAGTGTTGTTCAAGTTATTCTAGAATTAGTGGCTCTGAAGGACAGTGGATTCAACGACATAACGTGCCCTCCAAAGCACTTCCACACCTACTATAGCGGTCCATCAAAGTAATGACCGCATCGGACATTGTTTAGTTAGTTATTTGTTTAAAAACGTCTTGGCTCGTAGGATTGTGGTTTATTCGGCGCATCTTTTCTCTTAGTCCCTTTTTGTGACATTTGTACTTTGTAGGACAGATATGGAACAGTCCTGTAAAGCCTGAGAATAATAAACTAAATCAGGGATGGCAATGGAGAATCTTAGCCTCATTATGTCTGCCCCGTTGGACTGATGGTATACATGACATATTTGAATCTCGATGTCTTGGATTCGACCATCAGCTCAGATGACTAAAGTTTTTTCCCCAAAAAATCACCAGAGCAGCACGCTGGAGTTGTGCCCGGCTCGTTATGGTAAAACACTTTAAAAAAATGAGTCATTTCACAAGGGATCAAATCAATATGATCCTCTCAGTAGTGACCATAATCTCACTTAATTAGTGATAATGTGGATGAAGATGTTCACAAGCTTAACCTAGAATGGAAACTGACTAGCTGGCATCGGACATATCGAAGCACGTCGTGGTGATCTTGGAGACGGTTTTGTACTTGAGGGTGGTAACCGGCTTAAAGCGCTTTCGTAAAATGCTCTACAAACAATCAAGCCGATTTTGTTTGCCAAGTAGATTTACTAAAGGTAAGTTATTAAATAGTACTAGTCCGTCTATTGACGTTTTTTTCTCTGTTCTATAGCCTGTAAATACGTAGATAACCACAACAATGGAGCGTAGGACAGGGTCGTAATACTGCAGATTTATAAACAAAAGTATGTAATATCAATTAACGCTCGTGGCAAAACTGGGCCGAGACCAACATACTAACGCAGTATACAAATATACACGAAATAACCAGCACTGGTTCACTATTTTGTCAGTAGCGAAAAGATATGAAGCTGCTCTGCATGATGCGCAATGTACATCAAAATTCATAATATATCATATGATACGATCGTAACTATGACAGGAGTGCGACAAATGGCAATTGAATCGTTGCACAAATGGGACTAACTACATCTGTAAACAACAAACAAAGCGCTTAATGTCCTTTGGTGCAATGCACCTCATAAATACTGCGCTAAATATGTATGAGATACCAACATGTCTTTCGAATATCCAGAGCATGCAAGAGACAGTTTAAATACCAGATTATACTGGCTTCTGAAGTAGTTTAGGCGGAATTGTCACTAGATATATTTTTATATTTTGAAGTGTTTTATTAAAATATTCATTTAATGTATTCTTAAAGTATTTGTTATTATCTGAACATTATCTTGCAATCTTTATCTCACTTAATGATTAATGAATTTATTAACCGAATTTAAAAAAAAGGAGGATGGCTGGTCAACCAACGCCTGTATTTTTACACATATCTTTCAACCGACTCATCAAATCTTTATGATTCTTTATTCTTCGGTTGAGAATATCTGCAAGTTACCAAAGCATTGATGGTGAGTGAAAATTGGTCTCATAAGCAGTCACTATGTTTAACTGAAACGGTAAAAAAAAAAAAAATACGACGAAATTGAAATTGTATTAGCATATAATTACAAGCTTTATTACGTGCTAAGCAAAAACACATTTACTCATTATTAGTGCACTTAATATTAAAACACTACAACTAAAACGATTTTATTTGAGGTTCAGACACCCAGCACGAAATTGGGTCAACTTGGGTTCGTTTCCCGCTTGAGACAAAATTATATGCTCTAATAATATATAAATGCATTTACAGTTCTTATAATTTAAAACCAGGAACGAAAAACATTCATATTAAGGAACACGTTTCAGATGGTTACTGAAATTAAAATAAATCCAATACCGTGAGGAATGTGTGACTTGAGATTATGATCCGCGATTTGCTTTTTCGAATTCGGAAGGTTGCGAATATGTTATTATTGATTAGTGGAATTAAATAAATTTAATAATCTGATGGCGTTCGCAAACTTATTGCTGCCCTTGTTTATTAACCGAAATTTATATTAATAAAATCTTTTTTTTTTTTTTTTTTAGGGAAGACATAGATGCTGGCTACCGCCTGTGCGGTCGTCCAGCTCCACCGGGTTTTGGGCGAGGGCCTGGCCCTACAATAGCCCGGGAGGGAGAAGTGCCGAAGGCACTTCTCCCGGGACGGGCGTAGAAGGCGAAAAGCACTTTCTACCTTCGTCTCCTGCGGACGCCGAAAACGTACCGCTATTATAGGAGGGGTTGACAGCGAGCTCAAGGGCACCACTGTGGTTCGGACCTCGGCTTGTCTCGCTGTCGAGTGACATGGGGGGGATCGGAGCAAAATGCCTCTGTGCAACTGCAGTGTTGCACAATTGGGCCCTACTGAATAATACTCTTTGACTATTTGGAGAGCAATTTATCGTGACCTTGTTTTTGCCTCGAGCTCGCCGGCGAGCTCGGTGTTTGATTGTGTGACCTCTAATTACCTCACACCTGGGGATTTTACCTCGACGACTTGCGGATAACGCTAAAGCTGCCAATGTAATGACTGCGATGGGGTCATCCGGGTCGTCTAATACCTGCCGTGGTCGGCGACGGGGGGGTTTGAAAAATGGGATAGAAGAGGCGGTCGAGTAGTTCGATGCCTGGACAACCAAAGGGTTCGAGTGGTGGGGCGCTCGATCAAAGTATCGGCGGGCGCAGTCCTTATTGAACTGCGCTAAAGAGGGAAGGTTTAGGTCGCAATGCAACTCGGTGTTCCGGATATACCACGGAGCGCCGGTTGCACTACGAAGAAAACGGTTTTGAATGACTTGAAGCTTATGAAGATGGGCCTCACTAGCATGACTAAACACTACTGATGCGTAAGTCATGATGGGGCGGATGCAGGCAGTGTAAAGTATCTTCTTATTTCTAAGAGACATTTTACTCTCTTTGCGAATCAGGGGACCAAGGCGACCCATTACAAAGGCCGCTCTGTTACGGACGGTTGTTATATGATCGCTAAAGGTGAGATTCCGATCAAGGGTGACTCCGAGATATTTTGTTTTACTAACCCAGGGGATGGGTTGGTCGAACAAAGTTAAGGGTTGCGGGTAACGGGGGCGGCCCTTCTCAGTAAAGTACATAGCTGCACTTTTAACTGGGTTGACCGCGATGCGCCATTTACGGAACCAGTCACCGATCTCGGTGATGGCCCGTTGGAGGGCGGGAATGGACTTTCTACTGATATACCACCCAGTGGTATAAATAGCGGTATCATCCGCGTATTGGGCTAGTAGGACGTTAGGCTGAGAGCGTGGGATGTCACTGGTATACAGCGCGAAAAGAATGGGTGATAGCACGGAGCCCTGAGAGACTCCGGCTCTGACTGGGTGGGGGGAGGAGAGGGTGCCTTCCACGCGATAGCGAAAGCTTCTGGCTTTAAGGAAGTCTTGTAGGATGAGCACAAGACGTTCTGGCACGCCAAATTGGTATAGCTTGTAAATCAAGCCATTGTGCCAGACTTTGTCAAAAGCTTTCGCTACGTCGAGGAAGACTGCTAGCGTTGTCTGGGGTTTGGGGTACTTGTTAAAGCCCTCAATGATGTGCTCCGTGAGGCGGTGCACCTGTTGGACGCATGAGTGTCCGGGTCTGAAGCCAAACTGCTCATCTGGGATAAGGTGGTGTTCCTTAGCATGGGACTGGAGACGGTTTGCAAGTAACCGCTCGTAAAGTTTGCCTAAGGCACTGAGGAGGCTGATGGGGCGGTAACTGGTGGGGTCAGATGAGCTTTTGCCTGGTTTGTGAATGCCAATGACATTTGCACATTTCCAGGTGTCTGGGAATAAGCAGTGGCTCATAGCAGCATTGAAGATGCTGACTAGGAGATGGATGAGAGGAGGAGAGAGGGTTTTAAGAACCCTGTTGGAGATGCCATCGGCACCGGGGGATTTGCGCGGTCGGAGGGCCTTGATCAGTCTCGCCACCTCAGCGTAAGTCGCTAAGGTGATTGGTGGGAGTTCAGAGGTGACCACAGAGCTTTTACGTTCGACTTCAGCATCCACCGAATCGAGGTGAGCTTGGTCAACGTGATCTACGTTAGGGGAACACTGAGCCTCTAGGCTATCAGCTAGGCACTCAGCTTTGTCTTCGTCAAAGAACGCTGGGACTAGTGGGACTGGTCTGTATAAGGGAGGCATGTCGTTGTAGTTACTTCCTTTCATACCTCGCGCCAAGTCCCAATAAGCATGGTGGCTTGGCACGAGGTTTGAAAGTTTGTCACCCCATTGTTGATCACGCAACTCAGACATGCGACTTTGAACCATGCGTTCAAAGTGGCGTTTCTTAGTTTTGTTCTCTTTACTGGGGTAAGAGTCGTAATGTCGGGTCACTGCTTTACTTTCCGTCACTAATCGTCTCACATCCGCTGGAATGACAAGGCGCCGGTCGTCCGGCACCATGACCTCCTTTGCGGATGCACCTACTACGGTGGAGAGGTGATTAGTGAACGAATCGATCGCAAGGGTTACGTCATCTTTAGTCAGGATGTCGTCAGGGATCTTGTCAAGGTCCGGTGAACTGATAGCCTTTAGGGCAACGCCTAATTGCTTCCAGTTCACTATCGTCTTAGTGGGGCGGGGGAGGTCTGTTGTTGGGTCGGGACCTAGTCGCAGTATAATGGGTCGGTGGTCAGAGTGAAGCTCGTGAACCACTTCTATGGAGCGTAACTGGAGTGTTACGCCTCTGAGTAGTGCCATGTCAAGCAAGTCAGGTCGAAAGTCTTCCGTGTGAGGGTAGTGAGTGGGCTCAGTGGGCGCAATTATGTCAAAATTAAGTTCTGCGACTAGTTTTTCAAGTGCAATGCCTCTGGGATTGTTGACGTTACAATTCCATAGGATGTGCTTACTATTGAAGTCGCCAATCAGAAGGACGGCGCTTCCTAATGAGAACAATGCTTCTAAGTCAGCTCGGACGATCGGCTTTTGACAAGCTTGGTAACAGGACGCTATGACTATAGGTTGATGACCAGTCATAGCTAGGAGGCAACAAGATGCTTCCATATTAACAAGAGTCGGGGTAGGTAGGGGGATGCAGTGCAGGGACCTTTTGTAATAGATAAGAGTGCCTCCCCCACGGGAGTTCACTCTATCATCACGTACCATTCTGTAATTGGCAAACCTAGGGTTCGCCTTCCCCGGTTTTAGAAGGGTCTCCTGCACGCATATGATGTCGATAAGGTGGGTGCAACAAAAGTCGTGGACAAGGTCACGTTGTCTAAAGAAACCGTTAGCGTTGAATGACGCTAACGAAACTGAGCGCGGTTTCGTGCGTGCGGTTGTACTACCCATAGTGGTTGTACTGGGGAGGGGCCTGGGGAACGAAGCGCTTAAGGGCGCTAAGTAAATTCGCGTGTTCCAATGTATATTGGATCACGTCCGCTGGGGATTGAGCGAAGTGCATCTTGTGCGCTAGCTCGCGGACTTCGTTGATGTCAATAGACATCGCCAGGTCGCTGACTAGTTTGATGTCCTCTTGAAGAGAGGCATCCATCAGCGGCATGGGTGGGGCTTGTGGCCGAGAAATGGCGCGGGGAGGAGGGGCGCGAACGGAGTTGGCAACGGGTGCCGGGAGCGCGGGGCGAGCCGGGGCCGGTGCGCGGGCAGGGGCCGGGGCGCGGGCGGGAGCGGGTGCGGGCGCGCGGGCCGGGGCGCGGGCGGGAGCGATGGTCTTTACCATACTGGGTGGTTTAGACCATGCGTTACGGGCTGGGAGCGGCGCGGGTATTACCTGTGAAGCAGGTATTACCGACAGCTTAGGGCTGACCCGTTGGTAATGGTCATATGAGGGACGGGTCGGCCTATGCCTTGCCACCCTGTGGTTTATGCGTGGTGCTTTTGGGCAGCCGCGGTAATTCGCGGTATGTCCTTGAGCACCGCATAGAACGCAGCTGGGTGGGTCCGGCGAGTCCCGAGTGCGAGTGCACGCCGCTGTCGCTTGATCGCCTAGGCACTTGACGCACCTAGCGCGAGCGAAACAGAAGCGGGAGGCGTGACCGTATAATTGGCAGTTGTGACACTGCGAGGGACTTCCATTTTTAAATGGGGCTTGTACGTCTAACCCAGAGAGGCCGCAGACCTTTTTTAAATTAAAAATGGCCTTGCCCTCTGGTGTACGGTCTAGTACTACGAGTACTAGGTCATATGGACTGCGGTCCTACCCGCTGTACATGCGGTGAACCGCATGCACTGGGAAGTCTTGTGCTTTAAGGTCGTCACATACCGCATCGGTATGTATCTCCTTAGGCACACCGCGAATCACAACGCGAAGGACTTTCTCCTCTTCGAGCGCATAAGTGTGAAAACTTATGCTCTCTTTACGGAGGAGCTTTGTTAGCGCTCTGTGGTCGCTACTGGTGGGCACTTGGACTTTAATGCCCTGCTGCGTGGAGCGGGCATTAGTATAATGGATCCCACGATCCGAAACTAAACGGGACAGCATGTCCCATTTGCTTTTGTCCTGAATGAACAAAGGCGGAGGCGGTTTTTCGCGACGTGCGCTCGCGTCCTGAGGGGACGCGGCGGTTGAAACCGGAGCGGAGGGAGGAGACGCGGGGCGCGGGGCGGGGGTCGGTTTTTTGCCGGAGGCGGGGGCCTTTGCGGGTGCCTTGGCGGGAGGGGCGGAAGTGGCGCAACTAGCGGCTTTGGGCGCGCGCTTGCGTTTGCGATCTACGACGGTGTAACCGTCGTTATCGGAATCAGAGTCCGTGCGTGAAGCGCCGGCCTAATCTACCTCCATGTCCGTTTCGGATTCCGAAACGGTCTCGACAATGGCGAAGGAGGGACGGGTACTCGCTGACCTCCCGATCGGTGAGCGAGAGCGAGACCGTTCACGGGGAGGGGCTGCCACCGTGCGTCTATTGTCGGGCCCGGGAGCGGGCGAAGTAGGACTATCCTCAGAATAGGATCGGGTCAAGGGAGGAACGTTGGCCTCCGGGTTTGAAGTCCCGGAGGGAGCGATGAGAGTGTCCGTGAGGCGGGCATTCTCTTCCTCTTCAAGGAGTTGCATATGTGCAACGTATAGATCGGGGTGGCGGAGGGCGAAGGTCTGAAGGACCTGCACCTCACCGTTAGAGGGACGGGACTGCATCCTGAGGGGAATACTCAGGACGCCCTATCAAGGGTTTGAATTCCCTCACACACCTTGTGAGCTCACTGTGTGAGAGGGAGTGTGTACCTAGGGTGTGCCCTAGTTGTGTACCCTCTCCGAGCTTTTTTCTCGGCGGAGAGGGGTGCTCCTAAGCGCTACTCCGGGGTTGACTAGGGGCGACCCCAAGGCCAGTTATCCCGGAGCCCAGCTTGCTTCGGCTGACCCGTGAAGCGGGAAAGGCCACGGTGCAAAGTTAAACCAAAAGTTCGACAGTGGCCGTTGTCACCGTAGGGTGTCACACTGCGACCGCAGCAAATGGCGGATTTGATCGTTCAGACGGGTTTGGCTGACGCTACCCCACGCCTGAACGACGTCGCTTAACAGCACAAAGTGTGTTGTTACGCGCACTGTTACAATGTTGTGTCGAGTAGTAAAGTTGTGAAGTGCGCACCGAAAAGTGCGGTCAAAACAAGACCACCAGCCCGATATTATGTTGTTCCGAAACAAGGGACTTGGGTAGGTGGTAATGCCTGACGTCTTAGAGCGCCTCTGCGCGACGGCACGGCGAGCTCGTAGCTCACGTTGCACGGCGTTCGGCGGCTGCTCAGCTTCTGCACACAAAACAAAACTTCGTCAGGACTGCGTATTCCAAGGCACTGGTCTGCAACTAGCGTCGGAACGATGACCCGAGTGAGACGGCAATAGTGCGGGGACTATTGCGGTCTCACTGGGAGATACTGGCGGAGCTGTAGACAGGTGTGCACGGCGTGGCGGCACAGGTCGGAATGTGGCGTGAAAAAAAAAAGAAAAAAGTAATAAAATCTATGGCCTCTTTTTTTTTATGCTGGATAGGTTAGCCTTTGACCACTATCTCACCTGATGGTAAGTGATGATGTGGTCGGAGATGTTGTTCAGGCTAACCTAGAATTACTGGCTCTCAAGGACAGCTGCCGGAACACACCGTTAGGTGCTTGGCGGCAGATTTTCTACTTGAGGGTGGTAGCTAGCCAGGCGGGCATTCGCAAAATGCCCTACCACCATGCTATAACGACTGCTATCCTAAGACAACAACCGGGACCGACGGCTTAACGTGCCCTCCGAAGCACGGAAGCGCTCAGTAGTAATGTCACCAGCGGTCACCCATCCAACTCATGACCGCGGCGGACGTTGCTTAACTTTGCTGATCGATTCAGAATGGTTAAGCAAACTTCGCTACGAGCGCTTCAAAAGCGCTACACTCAGGAAGCGCCTCCTGTGAAAACAAAAAATACTTTTTGTAGGCCGAGAACAATTGATCGCCTTGAGAACCAGCCACCTTGTGGACCGGAACACGCACATTTTGCTACAAGTATTATTGCCTTCACAATATTATATTCACCTCACAAGCTCGTTAAGGTATTGTTTGTCATTTGAAACGTGCGTGAAAAAGTCCATTGTTTACCGCTAGCGACAATTTTTTTTTTAATTGGAATTTACATATAACTTAATATAAATATTAATTTACTTTCAATCGGAATAATTTTACATTGAATACTTAATATGAATTAACATTTATTCATTTGAGCTTGATTTTTACCACTTAAAGCAATCTCCACGCTGTAGTAAGGTGAAAAATTGTGTATCGCTTGGCAAGAAAGTGATTTTGGGTCTTGAAATACTACGCGCTACACTCAGGAATTCTATATTTTACCCACTCGTGTATAAATTGAATTATAAGTGTATTAGAACTTAATATATTTGCAAGCTCACCATTATTTTGTTTTACCGCTTATATGTCTATATTTTGAACAAAAAACAACACTTCAGATACTAAAACTACATTTAGGCAACCACAACCAGTTGGCAGCGTGCTCAGCTTTCAGGCAGCATTGGCTCCATAGATTGAAATGCTTATTCTTTGAGCCAAATCAGTGCCAGCATTTTTAATAAGCATCGTATCGAAAGGCTCTGGTAAGTTTTGAAAAAAGAAATCGCCCGGTCTCCTCGGACCCAATGTCTCATTGTTATTATATACTTTTCATCCCACCATCTCGGAAAGAGTATTTTTAATCTTCAATATCTGAGTGGAAAAGCCGTTTTTATTCTCTAAAGGGTAAACTAAATTGAATTTAGAACATCGTGTGCACTAAGTTTGTGAATTAAAAAAAACATTAAACCTATTTACTGCTACCTATATGGTGCCGAATATATCATACAACTTTTTTTTAATTTGTTAAAAACTCAGACTCGAACCTTCTTGGTGTTCTTTTTTCAATTTGCTTTGTACGCGATTCTTTACCTGTCATAATGCAGTAATTAATACCTAAACTGAAATAAAAGTGTACCTATCTTGTGATTAGATTCCCTCGCGATAACGAGCGAGGGAATCTCGTTAGATTCCCTCGCTAACGCTCAGGATTCTAATTTTGAATCACTCGCTGCGTTCGTGATTCAATTTTAGAGACCATCGCTTGCTCGGTCATCAAAATTGAACACGCGGTTAAAAAGCAACTTTGCACTCTTTTATAACAAATAACTATTGTGATGGGATTTGTAACTCAGTGCTACGTCAATGCGGCCCGTAGATGCCTCTGAACTCAATCGCCCCAAAAAGAGCCAGTATGCTAGCATACGACTAGTCATTACAGCGGTGTGTTTTCTAGTAAATAGAATAAAACATATTTTTTACATTAGCATAAAATGGTCGTGTTAATTATTAAAACCTTTTTCAATAACAATCAAAATGATTCACCAAAACATCTCCAACGTGACAATCGTGCCACCGACACTGCCAACGCCAGCTGTTCCACTCAACACCGAAATAACAAGCATTTTCATAATTTTAAATGGAAACAATAAAATTAACTGTTTAATAGGTTGGGCGGCTCGAGTGACCACAATTCGTTTGCAATTACTGCTTTCGCCCCGTAAACAGCAACTATGTTCAATCTGTGACTACACCAGCGAGAGAGGGGAGAGGTGAGGTGCGGGGGAGGAGAGGGGTCCTTAACACGCTTCACCGATTTTTTTAACGAAGTATTTAATGATCGCGGTTTTTTTTTATCTGGTTACCTATTATGTTATTTAACTTTGATATAAAAGTACATCTCGGCATAAGATAAAAAGAAATGTTTCATATCCTACTGGATCACGCGAAAATGCAATTATTTTTATTTATGGCTTTGAAAATTATCTAACCTAATGGTTAGTGATAATCTGTTTGACAATATCTTCAAACAGATTATCACTAACTGTATAATACAGGGTTAGTGGTAATATGCAAACAACCTCTCAGAGTTGACATCTGATAGTCCTAACAAAGATTTTGAGTTTATTTTTTGGTTTGAAAAAATTTTTTTTTGCATATTATTAATTTGTTATAAAAAATTTTAAATAATACATTACAGGCACAAGAGACTTAACATTAGATGAGACTCGTATTTATTCCGCCAAAAAAAAAATTTTTTTTTTTCTAAACAAAAAAAAAATTCTCAAAATATTTCTTAAGACCAGCAGATGTCAACCCTAAGAGGTTGTTAGTAATAACCCTGTATAATAATTTTGTCTCAAGGACAGCAACATACACAGCGTTAAGTGTGAGTCATCGACAGATTTTCTATTTGAGGGTGGTCGCAGTATTTAAAAAAATTCCTACCACTATGCTATAATGACTGCCAATCTAAGACAACAACTAGCACCGACGGCTTAACATGCCCAAAGAGGGCGCTTCATCCCCATACAATGTTTAAGGAATGAGACGAATAATTAGAGTTTTGAACCATTGTTATGTTAGCTCAGTCAGTAAAAGCGTACCCTGGCTAAAGGGGTGGATAACCAGGGCTCGAATCCCGCACATGACTATATTCTTTTTTTCCTTTCGTAAATTTGTAATTTTGTAATATTATATCGATCCCGTATATGTGAGATAAAGGCTAGAAGATGATATGTATTTATAATATAATATATCCAAAGCATTACTCTTAATTATAATTATTTGTAATCTCATAACATAATAATTGTTTAAGACTTAAGGCACAACCCGATAAATACTATGTGTTATATCTCCAATGTATATATAATATATAAGTTATATATACCTATTACAAACACAATGTCGTGCAATACGAAAATCTTTGTGTAAACCTAAGGAATAAGATTATTGCAATCATTAACAGTAATTAATCTCTTAACGACGGATATTAATTGAAACAATAGATCATATTGTTATTTTTTGTTTGGATTGGACAAAATTGGAATTAATCGCGTTTTTTTATTACTGCGTTTCAAATATTGCAGTGAACGTGGTAACGGCGTGACAAGCAATCACAATTAGTTAATATTAGTCGCTACAACATTCATACATACATACACACGTACTTTTGCATTTAGAATGATGAGTAAAAAAAAATAGAATGTACAAAAGATCTAGTTAGATAAATAGAATATGAATAGACTGCGTTAATAAGGTTACGTTTGCGAAATGTAAGAGTGGAGAGTTTAGTGAGAAAGTTGAATTATTGCGGGGTAAGGATAGGACAAATATTTGGTTAAAAACAGAACTTACTTCAAGCATTGAAAAGTTCAAAAATTTTGTGCAAGTCTTCACCATACCTACAAAACACTCTCACATTTCGCTACGCTACAAAAAGCTAGTATGAAAGCTACACTTAGTTGAAAGAGTATGAGAATCTTTATAGTTACTTTTTCAATTAACTAAGTGTAGCCTTAAAACGACTCAATCGAATGTGATGAAATTGTAACGAGACTAATTTAGAGTTATAGTCGACCCAACAATTAAATATTTTTCAAGTAAGTTCAGTAAGAAGTTGTACGTGGTCATACATGTGTAAATGTATTTATATAAGAGTAAAATATGCGTCGACCCGAATGTCTTCCTTTATTTTCAGAAGTCAGTTAAAAAAGAAAAATGTAGGTATCTCTCCCAAAAACATGGAACCTTAGCACACATTCATAACTTACTTCAAAAGCCTCTTCTTGTCGCTTACAAAGAAAATATAAATCTGATGTCTTCATCTTATTAATTTTACCGGTTCATGATTCCTTATCGTCCCAACAACATCCAAAATTTCAATTTCCGCAAAGCGAGTCATCTCAAGCTATCATATCTAAAAACTGCTTTAAATGGAGTACGACCACAGTATTAGTATTTGTTACTAAGAGTATAGCTCCGCCCTGCGATCCCGCCCGCCCTCGCTTCGTGAGCTGAGAACATTTACCTAAAGCCCGGATCCATTTTAACCCACTAAGATCGATACGATCTAGTGAACTAAGCCACTCAGAAAGTTTTGCTTAAAATAGTTTTTATTGAACACTGGCTGGTTACATAGATAGTGAAAAACGAAGACGCGCCCCACTTTTCTTTCATGATCGTTTAATCGAAGTAAAACAACTTTCTTGCCACGCTTCGATTAACGCAATGTGAACTAGGGTACTCGTGTCCATCGAACCACTGTCGGCTCGCGACTGGCACTCAGGTCAGACCCCCCTGCAACCCACGATCCCCTCTGTTAAAAAAGAGTGGGGCGCCTCTTCGTGGATGATCTATGATGATCTCGAGAGTTATTTTCTCGATGGATGATCTATACTTCAATTGTAAAAATATATGACATACGAGTTTTGCTTATCCGTAGATGACTAATTCATCCGTGGCGCAATGTGCCTATGACCAATTTCCACGCCAAGCCTTAGAGTTAATGTCCACTGAGAAAAATTTCGTTCAACTGTAAATATTTTCCATATACCTAGTTACCATGATAAAGATAGAGATATATTATTGCTCAAAACATGGGTACACATGATGCATAAAATCAGATTTTAGCGCATGGAATGTTGATGTATAAATATTAAGTCCCACCATGTTTTGCCTATGTAGGCGTACAATTTTTGAGATGGGGCAACCAAATTAATAAATAATTATAAATTATTATTAGAAATTCATTACAATTTTGGAAATTTATATCATAAAATCATTAACATTAAAACATTATTTACAATATCATCATGTATTTGTCAGAATGTCATTTAAAATTATATTTAAATTAAATAAGATACTAGTTACATGCAATAAAATAACAATGTAATGGCACTTAAATTATAATAACAATTTGTCATTTAAAAAGTCATTGATATTATAATAATATTTATAAACAAGATTTTTTAAAATTTAATTTTAAATATGTTAATACTACAAGTCCCTTAAAGACTTTGCGATTTTATTGTAAATACGCGGGGCCATACAAATTGCACGTTTTTGAATAAGAGCGGTTTTGCCTGTTTGTCTACATGCTATGTTATTGTCGCGGCGGTTTCTTTCTATACGGTCAGATAGTTTTGGAAACATTTTAGGATTACTTTTTACAAATATAGTCATTACGAGTACATATAATGATGGAAGTGTCGCTTCCATGGCGCTAAAAATAATGAAAAATCAATGTATCAACTTGATTTTTTGTTTAAGCTTTGAATTATACATTGATTTGATCATGTTTCTTGGCCGGCGTTATCGAAAAAATATCAATTTTATAAGTGCGAAATTTAAACGTGGTTCTTTATATTTTGCAGATATACATTGCAAAAGAGTGGATTTGGTGGATTTGCTGCGATTTGCTTCAAGAGGTACAAAACGTACCTAATGTAAGCTCTACATGAGATGGCTTTACCAATGCAGCGCACAAATTTTGGAACAAAATGTACGACTGAACGTTTATTTAATCGATATGTATATTATGTTCGCAGAATCCTGCTATATAATAACATTTAGTGACATAGAAATTTGAAAAAATGATGGCTGAGTGGTAATAGCTACGGACTGCAGTCCCGCAGGTCCATGGTTCGATCCTCACCTAAGGCTTGAGCTTCACCGCGTGGTGGAAGAGCATTTTGCGAATGTTCACCTGACTAACTTGTTGACAATTGACAGAATTTCTACTTGAGGGACCGCTCTCAAGTAGAAAATCTGCCGCCAAGCACCTAACAATGTGTTCCGGCAGCAGTCCTTGATGGCCAGTAAACAACACTCAAGTCACAAGGCTCACAAGCACTCAGGTCTCAGTATGACGGAGGCAGTGCAATTCGTCACTTGTGATGCAATGATTATAGACGGAGGTTAGTCCACATAAAAATCAGGTAGGACTCGCGCTAATTTCATCACAAAAATACATATATATATATATCTATATATGTTTTTTTTTCATATTTAACGTGACGGCCCTTAAGACCACTAACCCCACGCAATTAATTATGAGTGGATCACATTCAGTTATCGATTCTACACCATCCCCGCAGTATTGTTGATGAATTAATAGTCACCTTATATATATATCGATATATATATATATATATAATGTTATTTAAATAACAATAGAGCTGCCAATTTATGCTTGGCTCACACTGTTGCACCGAGAACTGCATCGATATCGCCTTCACTCAAGCCGTTCAGTACTCCGAACTCCATACCTGTATAGAACAACATCACTAACCGATAAGAATGAGGCGAGACGACGTAACGTTCATACTGCGTAGACAAAATATGTCCGATATTATTTCTGCGTTTGTCCTTAATAGTAGCTTCTACAAAAATAATACGGTATATTAGATGCCCTTAATGTATGAAAGGTTTGACTTGCTTGATATACCATCTTAATCATATTTGCGTCAAGAACGGACCAAGACAAAAGTAGAAAAAGGCTTGTTAAATTATTTGTCTACTTTAATTTCTAATAAGGTTGTAATTCAGGATCGTATTAGGAAATCGAATCCGACACAGTGCGTAAAGACCTTAATACAGCGTCACGGCGACGAGACTCTTCAAAATTTCATAACCACCTGCATATTTAACGTGACGGCCCTTAAGACCACTAACCCCACGCAATAAAGTCTATTTTTAACGTGACTGGCTGTACTTGGTACGTGGCCTTTCGCAGCCGCGCAGCGGCCGTGTTTAGGAATAAAGCAGGAATTAATTATGTATTGTCGGAGCGAAAACACGGCCTATACAAGTTTTAATTTTATGGAGTGTTGTGAGACGCGAGTACACCAGCTGTGCGCGAAATGCTTTGATCTTCTTTAGGAGGCGCCGCCACAGATATTGTAAGAGTGGCTGCGTCGACGTAGCCGATAAAAGCTAATTATATAATATCGACTAAGCTTAGAGGTTTCTGAAAAAGATTTATAGGGTTGGGGTCCTTAATTAGACGTCTAATTTTAATAAATTATGTGAGATATCTCACAAAATAAGACTACCTATATCGGTTAAATCAATGGTATAGATTAAAATATTGTGAATTCACGTCATGATCTTTCTTTAACAAGATATTTGAAGCAGCGGTGGCCCAGTGGCCATAAATACAAACTTTTTACTAACTTATTTGTAAAATAGATGATAAGCTAGCTTTTGACCACTATCTCACCTAATGGTAAGTGATGATGAGGTTGAGAGGTGTTCAAAGCTGACCTAGAATGAAGGCTCTCAAATATAATGTTAGGTGCTTCGCGACATATTTCCTACTTGAGTTACTTGAGAGAGTGATACTAGCTTGCCATACGGGCATTCGTAAAATGTCCTGATACCATGTTTTAATGACTGCCATCCTAAGACAACAACCTCCTAAGCACAGAAACGCTCAGTAGTAATGCCACTAGCGGTCACCCATCCATGTCACTCAATTTAGCTAAAAATAGTTTTACTAGCACTAGACGTTGCTTATTAACATTGTTGATCGATTAAGAACGACTGAGCAAACTACGCTACGAACGTTCCAATTAGATTGCAACGCTGTTTGTATGAATCCCGTCATCTGTGATCTATCCATCTAACGTAGAACATTTGCTACCTAACACCTTCGTTTTCTGTTTTGTCACCTGTTCACAATCTTCAACAACATTATCACGTATCAAATTATGGTGAAAAGCTATAGAAAAGAAGAGAGAGAAGTACATTAAAATGAGGCAAAGTTCATACGAAATATAACACTAGCGTTATATTTCGATGCATTAAAGGGTACAAATTTATGTAAAAAGTAACAAGTATTTTATGAATCTTACCTTCTGTACCCGTTCAATACTATACAGTATACATAACCATCGATACGAACGAAGTAATTTTCGTTTCCTTCATCTCTCCCCGTTTCCCGTCGCCTTTGAACTCGCCGGCACCGACTCATCATTACGGAGCCTCAGGTGGATCAAGTCAAAGCGGGCCGCTCCTCTACTAATCAAAATAAAACTACAAAACCCTACTCCACAAGCTACACTTCTCAAAACTATACCTTTACACATTACGATAAAGTTGCATTTTCTTTGGAAATATCTTCTTGACCAGGTAGCTTAATACTTTACAAGTCAATATACCGCCTCGTCCATGGACCATTTTGTAAAGTAGATACGTTATACTCGTCTAAAGGAGAGAATATAAATTTAAAAAAAAATACGCTTATTTTATTGATGAGATTGTAAATTGAGGTATGTATTAATGAAGATTGATGTATGCTGTGTTTTACTAGAGATCCTGAATACCCTGGAATAATTGATGCCTCAAAGTGCTGATATAAATAATTCCAATAACATGTGGATTGCTGATTCCATACTACCACACAATGTGAGAGTAAATTTATGTTTAACACATACTCTCACCAAAATAAATATTTTGAAACACAAGCGTTCATAATTTTGGTGTATAAACTGTATTTGAAGCGCTCGTAGCGAAGTTTGCTTAGACATTCTGAAACGATCAGCAAAGTCTAACTACCACCCTCAAGTAGAAAATCTGTCGCCAAGCACCTAACAGTGTGTTCCAACAGCTGTCCTTGGGAGCCAGTAATTCTAAGTTAGCCTGAACAACATCTTTGACCGCATCATCACTTACCATCAGGTGAGATAGTGGTCAAAGGCTAACCTATCAAGCATAAAAAAAAAAAAAAAAAAAGTATGCAGCCACTGCTAATTACAGCCTCCCCATCAAAAAGAGGTTTGCCATAATCCCCAAGCTTGGCAGGCGCTGCTTCCCACCTTTGTATTCTTAGTCGCCTCTTACGACACCCTCGGGTAAGATGAGTGTGACTTTCTAGCTCGGCGCCATATCAAATCAAATCAAATCAAATCAAATCAAATCATTTATTCACAAGAATGTTGTACAGATACAGCAGATGTAATGCTTTACAAAAAAAATGTCCTTAACATTCTACCGTGACAATGGTGTGCAAATGTGTATTTAAACAATATAAGTCAATACATACATTTAGTTTGAAAGTAGATACAATTGATAATGAAATATCAATATTGCCTATGCTAATAACTATCAAATACAATATGTCAAAATTTTAATATATAATCAAACTAAATTTTATTATAAAAACTAACGTGGTTTTCACTCATTTTAGTAAATAATATCTGACTGATTCACGTGAGTTATCCCGTATTATTTACTAAAATCAAACTAAAACTAAAATGCAATATTATATAATAATATTATATACCAAGTGTTCATACTTGGGAAATTTTTGCATGCTTGTCCTTGAGCCTAATATTTATTTGTATACTAGCTTTCCGGGCGCGGCTCCGCCCGCGCGTGTGTCGGTTATCGCGCGAAAACATTAACCTCTTTTTGCGCAGTCAGATAAAAACTATCCTATGTTTTTTCCCAGGTCTCAAACTATCTCCATACCAAATTTCATTCAAATCGGTCCAGTAGTTTTGGCGTGAAAGCGTAACAGACAGACAGACAGACAGACAGAGTTACTTTCGCATTTATAATATTAGTACTGATAGTACTGATATTTATACATTTTTTATTGGTGATCGAGGTTTAAACTAAATATAAAATACAACGAATGTAGCGAAAATAAAGTATAGTCCAAACCATGGGTACAATAAACCTATCTACCCTCTTACCTACCTATACACTAATATTGTAAAGATGAAAGATTTCTATTTTTGTATGTAACGAATGCATTTATTGGTAGATTTTTTTTTTTGTAACATACCCTTGCAAAGCTATCGGTTCGGGCCGCTAGTTTGATATAACCTTATTAGTGTGTTTACTCTATACAAACTTTTCGGTGCGCATTTCACCACTTTACTACCCGACACAACATAGTAACAGTCGCGTAACAACACACTTTGTGCTGTTAAGCGACGTCGTTCAGGCGTGGGGTAGCGTCAGCCAAACCCGTCTGAACGATCAAATCCGCCATTTGCTGCGGTCGCAGTGTGACACCCTACGGTGACAACGGCCACTGTTGTTGTTTTGGTTTAACCTTGCACCGTGGCCTTTCCCGCTTCACGGGTCAGCCGAAGCAAGCTGGGCTCCGGGATTACTGGCCTTGGGGTCGCCCCTAGTCAACCCCGGAGTAGCGCTTAGGAGCACCCCTCTCCGCCGAGAAAAAAGCTCGGAGAGGGTACACAACTAGGGCACACCCTAGGTACACACTCCCTCTCACACAGTGAGCTCACAAGGTGTGTGAGGGAATTCAAACCCTTGATAGGGCGTCCTGAGTATTCCCCTCAGGATGCTGTCCCGTCCCTCTAACGGTGAGGTGCAGGTCCTTCAGACCTTCGCCCTCCGCCACCCCGATCTGTATGTTGCTCATATGCAACTCCTAGAAGAGGAAGCTAGTGCCCGCCTCACGGACACTCTTATTGCTCCCTCCGGGACTTCAATCCCGGAGGCCAACGTCCCTCCTCTGACCCGGTCCTTCTCAGAGGACAGCCCGCTTTCGCCCGCCCCGGGCCCGGACAATAGACGCACGGTGGCAGCCCCTCCCCGTGAGAGGTCTCGCTCGCGCTCACCGATCGGGAGGCCAGCGAGCACCCGTCCCTCCATCGCCGTTGTCGAGCCCACTTCGGACTCCGAAACGGAGATGGAAGTAGATCCGAGTCGCGCCTTACGCACTGACTCGGACTCCGATAACGACGGCTATACCGTCGTTGACCGCAAACGCAAGCGTGCTCCTAAAGCCGCTAGTTGCGCAACTTCCGCCCCTCCCGCCAAGGCACCCGCTAAGGCCCCCGCCTCCGGCAAGAAGCCGACCCCCGCCCCGCGCCCCGCGTCTCCTCCCTCCGCTCCGGCCACTACTGCCGCGTCCCCTCAGGACGCGAGCGCGCGCCGCGAAAAACCGCCTCCACCCCTGTTCATTCAGGACAAAACCAAATGGGACATGCTGTCCCGTTTAGTTTCGGATCGTGGGATCCATTACACTAATGCCCGCTCCACGCAGCAGGGCATTAAAGTCCAAGTGCCCACCAGTAGCGACCACAGAGCGCTAACAAAGCTCCTCCGTAAAGAGAGCATAAGTTTTCATACTTATGCGCTCGAAGAGGAGAAAGTCCTTCGCGTTGTGATTCGCGGTGTGCCTAAGGAGATACATACCGATGCGGTATGTGACGACCTTAAAGCACAAGACTTCCCTGTGCATGCGGTTCACCGCATGTACAGCGGGAAGGACCGCAGTCCATATGACCTAGTACTCGTAGTACTAGACCGTACACCAGAGGGCAAGGCCATTTTTAATTTAAAAAAGGTCTGTGGCCTCTCAGGACTCGATGTCCAAGCCCCATACAAAAATGGAAGTCCCTCGCAGTGCCATAACTGCCAACTATACGGGCACGCCTCCCGTTTCTGCTTCGCTCGCGCTAGGTGCGTTAAGTGCCTAGGCGATCACGCGACAGCAGCGTGCACTCGCACCCGGGATTCGCCGGACCCACCCAGTTGTGTTCTATGCGGTGCTCAAGGGCATACCGCGAATTACCGTGGTTGCCCTAAAGCACCACGAGTGAACCACAGGGTGGCAAGGCATAGGCCGACCCGTCCCTCTTACGACCGTTACCAACGGGTAAGCCCTAAACTAACGGTAGTACCTGCCTCACAGGTAATACCCGCGCCGCTCCCAGCCCGTAACGCATGGTCTAAACCACCCAGTATGGTTAAGAACGTCGCTACCGCCCGCGCCCCGGCCCGCGCGCCCGCACCCGCGCCCGCACCCGCACCCGCCCGCACCGCGGCCCCTGCCCGCGCACCGGCCCCGGCTCGCCCCGCGCTCCCGGCACCCGTCGCCAACACCATTCGCGCGCCTCCCCGCGCCGCTTCCCGGCCACAAGCTCCACCTATGCCATTGATGGCTGCCCCTCTTCAAGAGGCAATCAACCTAGTCAGCGATCTGGCTATGTCGGTTGACATCAATGAGGTACAAGAGCTATTCCACAAGATGCAATACGCTCAATCCCCAGCGGACGTGATCCAATACACATTGGAACACGCGAATTTACTTAGCGCCCTTAAGCGCTTCGTTCCCCAGGCCCCTCCCCAGTACAACCACTATGGGTAGTACAACCGAACGCACGAAACCGTACTCAGTTTCGTTAGCGTCATTTAACGCTGACGGCCTCTTCAGACAACGTGACCTCGTCCACGACTTTTGTTGTACCCACCTTATCGATATCATATGCGTGCAGGAAACCTTTCTAAAACCGGGGAAGGCGAACCCTAGGTTTGCCAATTACAGAACGGTACGTGATGATAGAGTGAACTCCCGTGGGGGAGGCACTCTTATCTATTACAAAAGGTCCCTGCACTGCATTCCCCTACCTACCCCGACTCTTGTTAATATGGAAGCATCTTGTTGCCTCCTAGCTATGACTGGTCATCAACCTATAGTCATAGCATCCTGTTACCAAGCTTGCAAAAAGCCGATCGTCCGAGCTGACTTAGAAGCCCTATTCTCATTAGGAAGCGCCGTCATTCTGATTGGCGACTTCAACAGTAAGCACATCCTATGGAATTGTAACGTCAACAATCCCAGAGGTATTGCACTTGAAAACCTAATCGCAGAACTTAACTTTGACATAATTGCGCCCACTGAGCCCACTCACTACCCTTATATGGAAGACCACCGATCTGACTTGCTTGACATGGCACTATTCAGAGGCGTAACACTCCGGTTACGCTCCATAGAATGGTTCACGAGCTTCACTCTGACCACCGACCCATTATACTGCGACTAGGTCCCGACCCAACGACTGACCTCCCCCGCCCCACTAAGACGATAGTGAACTGGAAGCAAGTAGGCGATGCCCTAAAGGCTATCAGTTCACCGGACCTAGACAAGATCCCTGACGACATCCTGACAAAAGATGACGTAACCCTTGCGATCGATTCGTTCACCAATCACCTCTCCACCGTAGTAGGTGCATCCGCAAAGGAGGTCATAGTGCCGGACGACCGGCGCCTTGTCATTCCAGCGGACGTGAGACGATTGGTGACGGAGAGTAAAGCAGTGACCCAACATTACGACTCTTACCCCAGTAAAGAGAACAAAACTAAGAAACGCCACTTTGAACGCATGGTTCAAAGTCGCATGTCTGAGTTGCGTGATCAACAATGGGGCGATAAACTTTCAAACCTCGTGCCAAGCCACCATGCTTACTGGGACTTGGCGCGAGGCTTGAAAGGAAGTAACCATAACGACATGCCTCCCTTATACAGACCAGTCCCACTAGTCCCAGCGTTCTTTGACGAAGACAAAGCTGAGTGCCTAGCTGATAGCCTAGAGGCTCAGTGTTCCCCTAACGTAGATCACGTTGACCAAGCTCACCTTGATTCGGTGGATGCTGAAGTCGAACGTAAAAGCTCTGTGGTCACCTCTGAACTCCCACCAATCACCTTAGCGACTTACGCTGAGGTGGAGAGACTGATCAAGGCCCTCCGACCGCGCAAATCCCCCGGTGCCGTTGGCATCTCCAACAGGGTTCTTAAAACCCTCTCTCCTCCTCTCATCCATCTCTTAGTCAGCATCTTCAATGCTGCTATGAGCCACTGCTTATTCCCAGACACCTGGAAATGTGCAAATGTCATTGGCATTCACAAACCAGGCAAAAGCTCATCTGACCCCACCAGTTACCGCCCCATCAGCCTCCTCAGTGCCTTAGGCAAACTTTACGAGCGGTTACTTGCAAACCGTCTCCAGTCCCATGCTAAGGAACACCACCTTATCCCAGATGAGCAGTTTGGCTTCAGACCCGGACACTCATGCGTCCAACAGGTGCACCGCCTCACGGAGCACATCATTGAGGGCTTCAATAAGTACCCCAAACCCCAGACTACGCTAGCAGTCTTCCTCAACGTAGCGAAAGCTTTTGACAAAGTCTGGCACAACGGCTTGATCTACAAGCTATACCAATTTGGCGTGCCAGAACGTCTTGTGCTCATCCTACAAGACTTCCTTAAAGCCAGAAGCTTTCGCTATCGCGTGGAAGGCACCCTCTCCTCCCCCCACCCAGTCAGAGCCGGAGTCCCTCAGGGCTCCGTGCTATCACCTATTCTCTTTGCACTGTATACCAGTGACATCCCACGCTCTCAGCCCAAAGTATTCCTAGCCCAATATGCGGATGATACCGCCATTTACACCACTGGGTGGCATATCAACAGACAGTCCTATTTCGTCATGCAACGGGCCATCACCGAGATCGGTGACTGGTTCCGAAAATGGCGCATCGCGGTCAACCCAGCTAAAAGCACAGCTATGTGCTTTACTGAGAAGACACGCTCCCCTTACCCGAAACCGCTTATTTTGTTCGACGAACCCATTCCCTGGGTTCCTAGAACAAAATACCTCGGAGTCACCCTTGATCGTCATCTCACCTTTAACGATCACATAACAACCGTCCGTAACAGAGCGGCCTTCATAATGGGTCGCCTTGGTCCCCTACTTCGCAAAGAGAGTAAAATGTCTCTTAGTAATAAGAAGACACTTTACACTGCCTGCATCCGCCCCATCATGACTTACGCATCAGTAGTGTTTAGTCATGCTAGTGAGGCCCACCTTCATAAACTTCAAGTCATCCAAAACCGTTTTCTTCGTAATGCAACCGGCGCCCCGTGGTATATCCGGAACACCGAGTTGCATTGCGACTTAAACCTTCCCTCTCTAGCGCAGTTCAATAAGGACTGCGCCCGCCGATACTTTGATCGAGCGCCCCACCACCCGAACCCATTGGTTGTCCAGGCATCGAACTACTCGACTGCCTCTTCTATCCCATTTTTCAAACCCCCCCGTCGCCGACCACGGCAGGTATTAGACGACCCGGATGACCCCATCGCAGCCATTACGTTGGCAGCTTTAGCGTTATCCGCAAGTCGTCGAGGTAAAATCCCCAGGTGTGAGGTAATCAGAGTTCACACAATCAAACACCGAGCTCGCCGGCGAGCTCGAGGCAAAAACAAGGTCACGATAAATTGCTCTCCAAATAGTCAAAGAGTATTATTCAGTAGGGCCCAATTGTGCAACACTGCAGTTGCACAGAGGCATTTTGCTCCGATCCCCCCCATGTCTCTCGACAGCGAGACAAGCCGAGGTCCGAACCACAGTGGTGCCCTTGAGCTCGCTGTCAACCCCTCCTATAGTAGCGGTACGTTGTCGGCGTCCGCAGGAGACGGAGGTAGAAAGCGCTTTTCGCCTTCTACGCCCGTCTCGGGAGAAATGCCTTTGGCACTTCTCCCTCCCGGGCTATTGTAGGGCCAGGCCCTCGCCCAAAACCCGGTGGAGCTGGACGACCGCACAGGCGGTAGCCAGCATCTATGTCCTCCCTAAATAAAATAAAAACTCTATACAACGGTCGACTTTTTCATTCCGACCTGTGCCGCCACGCCGTGCACACCTGTCTACAGCTCCGCCAGTATCTCCCAGTGAGACCGCAATAGTCCCCGCACTATTGCCGTCTCACTCGGGTCATCGTTCCGACGCTAGTTGCAGACCAGTGCCTTGGAATACGCAGTCCTGACGAAGTTTTGTTTTCTGTGCAGAAGCTGAGCAGCCACCGACCGCCGTGCAACGTGAGCTACGAGCTCGCCGTGCCGGCGCGCAGAGGCGCTCTAAGACGTCAGGCATTACCACCTACCCAAGTCCCTTGTTTCGGACGAACAACATCATATCGGGCTGGTGGTCTTGTTTTGACCGCACTTTTCGGTGCGCATTTCACCACTTTACTACCCGACACAACATAGTAACAGTCGCGTAACAACACACTTTGTGCTGTTAAGCGACGTCGTTCAGGCGTGGGGTAGCGTCAGCCAAACCCGTCTGAACGATCAAATCCGCCATTTGCTGCGGTCGCAGTGTGACACCCTACGGTGACAACGGCCACTGTTGTTGTTTTGGTTTAACCTTGCACCGTGGCCTTTCCCGCTTCACGGGTCAGCCGAAGCAAGCTGGGCTCCGGGATTACTGGCCTTGGGGTCGCCCCTAGTCAACCCCGGAGTAGCGCTTAGGAGCACCCCTCTCCGCCGAGAAAAAAGCTCGGAGAGGGTACACAACTAGGGCACACCCTAGGTACACACTCCCTCACACACAGTGAGCTCACAAGGTGTGTGAGGGAATTCAAACCCTTGATAGGGCGTCCTGAGTATTCCCCTCAGGATGCAGTCCCGTCCCTCTAACGGTGAGGTGCAGGTCCTTCAGACCTTCGCCCTCCGCCACCCCGATCTATACGTTGCACATATGCAACTGCTTGAAGAGGAAGAGAATGCCCGCCTCACGGACACTCTCATCGCTCCCTCCGGGACTTCAAACCCGGAGGCCAGCGTTCCTCCCTTGACCCGATCCTATTCAGAGGATAGCCCTACTTCGCCCGCTCCCGGGCCCGACAATAGACGCACGGTGGCAGCCCCTCCCCGTGAACGGTCTCGCTCTCGCTCACCGATCGGGAGGTCAGCGAGTACCCGTCCCTCCTTCGCCATTGTCGAGACCGTTTCGGAATCCGAAACGGACATGGAGGTAGATCAGGCCGGCGCCTCACGCACGGACTCTGATTCCGATAACGACGGTTACACCGTCGTAGATCGCAAACGCAAGCGCGCGCCCAAAGCCGCTAGTTGCGCCACTTCCGCCCCTCCCGCCAAGGCACCCGCAAAGGCCCCCGCCTCCGGCAAAAAACTGACCCCCGCCCCGCGCCCCGCGTCTCCTCCCTCCGCTCCGGTTTCAACCGCCGCGTCCCCTCAGGACGCGAGCGCACGTCGCGAAAAACCGCCTCCGCCTTTGTTCATTCAGGACAAAAGCAAATGGGACATGCTGTCCCGCTTAGTTTCGGATCGTGGGATCCATTATACTAATGCCCGCTCCACGCAGCAGGGCATTAAAGTCCAAGTGCCCACTAGTAGCGACCACAGAGCGCTAACAAAGCTCCTCCGTAAAGAGAGCATAAGTTTTCACACTTATGCGCTCGAAGAGAAGAAAGTCCTTCGCGTTGTGATTCGCGGTGTGCCTAAGGAGATACATACCGATGCGGTATGTGACGACCTTAAAGCACAAGACTTCCCAGTGCATGCGGTTCACCGCATGTACAGCGGGAAGGACCGCAGTCCATATGACCTAGTACTCGTAGTACTAGACCGTACACCAGAGGGCAAGGCCATTTTTAATTTAAAAAAGGTCTGCGGCCTCTCTGGGTTAGACGTACAAGCCCCATTTAAAAACGGAAGTCCCTCGCAGTGTCACAACTGCCAATTGTACGGTCACGCCTCCCGCTTCTGTTTCGCTCACGCTAGGTGCGTCAAGTGCCTAGGCGATCACGCGACAGCGGCGTGCACTCGCACTCGGGACTCGCCGGACCCACCCAGCTGCGTTCTATGCGGCGCTCAAGGACATACCGCGAATTACCGCGGCTGCCCAAAAGCACCACGCATAAACCACAGGGTGGCAAGGCATAGGCCGACCCGTCCCTCACATGACCGTTACCAACGGGTCAGCCCTAAGCTGTCGGTAATACCTGCTTCACAGGTAATACCCGCGCCGCTCCCCGCCCGTAACGCATGGTCTAAACCACCCAGTATGGTAAAGACCATCACTCCCGCCCGCGCCCCGGCCCCTGCCCGCGCACCGGCCCCGGCTCGCCCCGCGCTCCCGGCACCCGTTGCCAACTCCGTTCGCGCCCCTCCTCCCCGCGCCATTCCTCGGCCACAAGCCCCACCCATGCCACTGATGGATGCCTCTCTTCAAGAGGACATCAAACTAGTCAGCGACCTGGCGATGTCTATTGACATCAACGAAGTCCGCGAGCTAGCGCACAAGATGCACTTCGCTCAATCCCCAGCGGACGTGATCCAATATACATTGGAACACGCGAATTTACTTAGCGCCCTTAAGCGCTTCGTTCCCCAGGCCCCTCCCCAGTACAACCACTATGGGTAGTACAACCGCACGCACGAAACCGCGCTCAGTTTCGTTAGCGTCATTCAACGCTAACGGTTTCTTTAGACAACGTGACCTTGTCCACGACTTTTGCTGCACCCACCTTATCGACATTATATGCGTGCAGGAGACCCTTCTAAAACCGGGGAAGGCGAACCCTAGGTTTGCCAATTACAGAACGGTACGTGATGATAGAGTGAACTCCCGTGGGGGAGGCACTCTTATCTATTACAAAAGGTCCCTGCACTGCATTCCCCTACCTACCCCGACTCTTGTTAATATGGAAGCATCTTGTTGCCTCCTAGCTATGACTGGTCATCAACCTATAGTCATAGCGTCCTGTTACCAAGCTTGTCAAAAGCCGATCGTCCGAGCTGACTTAGAAGCATTGTTCTCATTAGGAAGCGCCGTCCTTCTGATTGGCGACTTCAATAGTAAGCACATCCTATGGAATTGTAACGTCAACAATCCCAGAGGCATTGCACTTGAAAAACTAGTCGCAGAACTTAATTTTGACATAATTGCGCCCACTGAGCCCACTCACTACCCTCATACGGAAGACTTTCGACCTGACTTGCTTGACATGGCACTACTCAGAGGCGTAACACTCCAGTTACGCTCCATAGAAGTGGTTCACGAGCTTCACTCTGACCACCGACCCATTATACTGCGACTAGGTCCCGACCCAACAACAGACCTCCCCCGCCCCACTAAGACGATAGTGAACTGGAAGCAATTAGGCGTTGCCCTAAAAGCTATCAGTTCACCGGACCTAGACAAGATCCCTGACGACATCCTGACTAAAGATGACGTAACCCTTGCGATCGATTCGTTCACTAATCACCTCTCCACCGTAGTAGGTGCATCCGCAAAGGAGGTCATGGTGCCGGACGACCGGCGCCTTGTCATTCCAGCGGATGTGAGACGATTAGTGACGGAAAGTAAAGCAGTGACCCGACATTACGACTCTTACCCCAGTAAAGAGAACAAAACTAAGAAACGCCACTTTGAACGCATGGTTCAAAGTCGCATGTCTGAGTTGCGTGATCAACAATGGGGTGACAAACTTTCAAACCTCGTGCCAAGCCACCATGCTTATTGGGACTTGGCGCGAGGTATGAAAGGAAGTAACTACAACGACATGCCTCCCTTATACAGACCAGTCCCACTAGTCCCAGCGTTCTTTGACGAAGACAAAGCTGAGTGCCTAGCTGATAGCCTAGAGGCTCAGTGTTCCCCTAACGTAGATCACGTTGACCAAGCTCACCTCGATTCGGTGGATGCTGAAGTCGAACGTAAAAGCTCTGTGGTCACCTCTGAACTCCCACCAATCACCTTAGCGACTTACGCTGAGGTGGCGAGACTGATCAAGGCCCTCCGACCGCGCAAATCCCCCGGTGCCGATGGCATCTCCAACAGGGTTCTTAAAACCCTCTCTCCTCCTCTCATCCATCTCCTAGTCAGCATCTTCAATGCTGCTATGAGCCACTGCTTATTCCCAGACACCTGGAAATGTGCAAATGTCATTGGCATTCACAAACCAGGCAAAAGCTCATCTGACCCCACCAGTTACCGCCCCATCAGCCTCCTCAGTGCCTTAGGCAAACTTTACGAGCGGTTACTTGCAAACCGTCTCCAGTCCCATGCTAAGGAACACCACCTTATCCCAGATGAGCAGTTTGGCTTCAGACCCGGACACTCATGCGTCCAACAGGTGCACCGCCTCACGGAGCACATCATTGAGGGCTTTAACAAGTACCCCAAACCCCAGACAACGCTAGCAGTCTTCCTCGACGTAGCGAAAGCTTTTGACAAAGTCTGGCACAATGGCTTGATTTACAAGCTATACCAATTTGGCGTGCCAGAACGTCTTGTGCTCATCCTACAAGACTTCCTTAAAGCCAGAAGCTTTCGCTATCGCGTGGAAGGCACCCTCTCCTCCCCCCACCCAGTCAGAGCCGGAGTCCCTCAGGGCTCCGTGCTATCACCCATTCTTTTCGCGCTGTATACCAGTGACATCCCACGCTCTCAGCCTAACGTCCTACTAGCCCAATACGCGGATGATACCGCTATTTATACCACTGGGTGGCATATCAGTAGAAAGTCCATTCCCGCCCTCCAACGGGCCATCACCGAGATCAGTGACTGGTTCCGTAAATGGCGCATCGCGGTCAACCCAGTTAAAGGTGCAGCTATGTACTTTACTGAGAAGGGCCGCCCCCGTTACCCGCAACCTTTAACTTTGTTCGACCAACCCATCCCCTGGGTTAGTAAAACAAAATATCTCGGAGTCACCCTTGATCGGAATCTCACCTTTAGCGATCATATAACAACCGTCCGTAACAGAGCGGCCTTTGTAATGGGTCGCCTTGGTCCCCTGATTCGCAAAGAGAGTAAAATGTCTCTTAGAAATAAGAAGACACTTTACACTGCCTGCATCCGCCCCATCATGACTTACGCATCAGTAGTGTTTAGTCATGCTAGTGAGGCCCATCTCCATAAGCTTCAAGTCATTCAAAACCGTTTTCTTCGTAGTGCAACCGGCGCTCCGTGGTATATCCGGAACACCGAGTTGCATTGCGACTTAAACCTTCCCTCTCTAGCGCAGTTCAATAAGGACTGCGCCCGCCGATACTTTGATCGAGCGCCCCACCACCCGAACCCATTGGTTGTCCAGGCATCGAACTACTCGACTGCCTCTTCTATCCCATTTTTCAAACCCCCCCGTCGCCGACCACGGCAGGTATTAGACGACCCGGATGACCCCATCGCAGCCATTACGTTGGCAGCTTTAGCGTTATCCGCAAGTCGTCGAGGTAAAATCCCCAGGTGTGAGGTAATCAGAGGTCACACAATCAAACACCGAGCTCGCCGGCGAGCTCGAGGCAAAAACAAGGTCACGATAAATTGCTCTCCAAATAGTCAAAGAGTATTATTCAGTAGGGCCCAATTGTGCAACACTGCAGTTGCACAGAGGCATTTTGCTCCGATCCCCCCCATGTCTCTCGACAGCGAGACAAGCCGAGGTCCGAACCACAGTGGTGCCCTTGAGCTCGCTGTCAACCCCTCCTATAATAGCGGTACGTTTTCGGCGTCCGCAGGAGACGGAGGTAGAAAGCGCTTTTCGCCTTCTACGCCCGTCTCGGGAGAAGTGCCTTCGGCACTTCTCCCTCCCGGGCTATTGTAGGGCCAGGCCCTCGCCCAAAACCCGGTGGAGCTGGACGACCGCACAGGCGGTAGCCAGCATCTATGTCCTCCCTAAAAAAAAAAAAAAAACTCTATACAACAAAACAATATGGAGGTAGTTGTAAGACAATGGACACACAAGTACCAGCGCCGATCTCCAAGAGGTTGTTGAACACGTTACGCTGCTTATAGTTATTTTAACAAAACAAGACTTCTTTATTTAGACGTATTATAATATCAGTTAAACATATTATGTTTAACTATAATAATATTATATGCGTTAGTTAAACAGCACCTCCGTTTTATTTATATGCGTATAACACATCTAGTTTACTGTTTTGTAATCATTGTGTGTGTCGAAGCTTGCAGGAAACACGAGAGAGACAGCAGCGGTCGGTTTATTGGCGAAATGTAATTTTTCAATACAAGTCCAGTTGGAGAATAAACTAGATTATAGATCCAGTAGCGGCAGAGGATGTCGAATCAGAGGCGGAGGAAACTCACTTGTTCAATTCATTAAGTTTGAGTTTCAGTAATTGAGTGTTGGCTTCCTGAACATGTTTGTAACTAAAATATATTTTGTAGTACTCAAGGTAAAGCTTCTTGCTGATACTTAATACCAATCCAAAGTATTCTTGGAAAACTGTTATGTTATTACAAAATGTGTACTCGTTTTTTATTTGTTTCTTCATTTGTTTGATAGGTAAGTGAAGTGGTTGCACTTGGAAAACAGATAGCCAACACACAACACAATGGACAGGCAATTTAAAATACGAGTGACCTTCTTCTGAATATCATGGAATTTAATATTAATTTATTAAATTTTTATATAATATAATAAAATTAATATAAAATATTAATTTATTAAATAAAAAATATGCTCAAGGTGAACAATATTTTAAGCCAATATACAAAAAAAATGATTGTATGAATAGATTTTGTGTATAATTGTACAAATTTGATATTTTCACATCCTTAAAAATAAGATCTAATACAGGCCGCACTTTTCTCCCCACCGTCCATCAGTTTGTAGGTTATAGAGAAGTAAATAAGCATTTATATATTTAAATTGTTCATGCTATGCGTGAATTGAGTATATTCATAAACAAAATAGGTAATTATTATATGAATTTGATAGGAACCATTCAATTAGTTCTGGATTAATTATTTGCTCAATAATTATTTATGTGTGTCAAAGAAATTTTAGTAACAGACCAGAGTCTGGAACTTTGCCCAGAAATTGGTAATAGGTTCGTCTTTTATTTCGTAGGATCATAACATGTCTGGCGATAAGTGAGTATTTAGGTAATATGCTTTCGGGGAAAGCGGATGTGAAGATACATTATCATCATCATCCACAGCCGTAACGTCCACTGCTGAACAAATAACTTACTTAGAGAGGGTATTTTATAATTACCAAGCTTGGCAGCGTCTTGAGGATCGCAGTGTAAAATGGCAATTTTTCAGAATTCTGCTATTTTTCCCTTGGCTGCCTCCTATGACGATATGGGAATGTTCGATCCTATCCAAGCATGGCACGGGGATGATAATTGTGTATGTATGAATTATCTATTACTTTTATTTTATTTATATTGTAATATAGGGATATTATAAATACATGGCCAAAATTTGAATATAAAATTGCACAAATCAGTCAAAGTAAGAAATGTCAAATAATAATATGAAAATAATAAAATTATTAATAAATATGATCATGTGTCCCAAATTGGAAATTTAAAATTAAAAATGGCAATGAATTAATTCATATTATTTCGATAGATAATAAAATAAATTCGGTAGTCAATAATTAAAAAATCATATTTTTTCACAAAATTTCACAATGGATGCAAGAATACTATGCCATTTGTCACAAAATAAATCAGATTCGGTGTTAGTGTTAAGGAATTCATTACATAGATACATACATTTTATATACCTAGATGGGTTTTAAATTTTGAACTCGCTATTTTGTGCCCCAATTATCATTGTAAGTATTATTATTATTACACACTATTCTTCGAAATCAAATTTATACTTTAATATAAAATTAAAAGTATTTCCAATGTACACCGATAGATATTGAAAAGCCAATTACTGGAAAGTTTTGTTCTCACATTTCAATTCTAACAAAACTCGACTAATTTTTCGCATCGCTTGTCTAAACTTTGCGCCTTAATGACCGCCTTTGAATATTTAGAAGGCTCTGACAAGAGAGTAGACAATTGTGATGATTGGGGCTCCACAAGAGACCCTCGCTACCTCTCGCTCGTCCGACCTAAATGCTATACAATACCGGCTCCACACCAACCTATACCCACTTTTACCAACCCACCCGGCAATGTATTCCCAAGAAAACAAAACGACGACCGGTGACGAAACTCAGTTAATTAAAGACTACAATGACGTCAGATAGTCAAATTTACGTCGTTTTGCTAATGATTTTGTTAGTAGATACCCTTTGTTTCAATTGTAAATTAAATCGCCTTTGTTTACGACCAATCAACTGCTTCGTTACATTTTGCGAAGATTAACATGTTTAGCCTTTAATAAATTACTCGTGTTGGATTTTGTGCAGCTTACGCAAACAATATTCGCTTTATGGTAATAACGAGCATGGAAAAGTAGTACAGAGAGTATGTATGAGTGTTCAATCTCCGCGGGAACGTGAGCCTTACATCGTATATCGTAAATCGTTTTTCTAAAACGCGGAAGCCGAGACCGACGTCGGCAGAGTGCGGACGACATGCGGAAATTACAATTGCTAATAATCCTCCTTTCTTCGTCCCGTGTACACACACATGCACACGCTAAACGTACACGGCTTTGTTCACCACATGCGTATGTACTTTGCTTCCATCGTATATGTTTCTCGGTATAGAAAGTCTTTGATCAAAGCGGCGCGGCGTATTTTAATAAGCTTTGAGTTTATTGACGGAAAATTGATAGAAGCTGAAATACGTACTTAATTAGCGGTAAGAGTTGAGTGAGCGTGACATCTTATTGAAGATTGTCATATTATCAGCCTTGTTTCGTATAATTTTCTCTGATCGCAAAACATAAAGTAATTTTGTTCTTCCACGGTTTTTTAACCATTGGTTGCTATTATTTGTATTGAGATTTCGAACGTGGATCAAGCGTTGACCTGAAGCGTGCATCTCGATTATATTTGATAAAAGAAAGGTAAACGTAAAAACCTAAGATTTGGATTAAGTATTATTACTGGCAGTCATGGGATAATTATTCTTGATATCATTTTCACGTTGCCTTTAATATAAAATAAAATTATGGATATAACTTTCTGTGTACGAGGAAAATATATTTTGAGTTCTGGTTACTGATTTTTTATATGATGATTTCACTTTCGCTAGGATAATATACTGTATCAGCCGCATCGTCCACTGCTGAACACAGCCTCCCCTAAGGGTATTCGCCATAATCCCCACGCTTGGCAGGCGGCCTGGGGATCGCTTTATAAGATAGATAATATAACTTTGGTATAAAAAAAAATTTAAAACTTCGTTATTTTATTGCTGAAGGGTTCGTCTTTGAGACAATCTCACCTGATAGTAGGTGATAATGTAGTTGAATGTTAACAGGATAAACTTAGAGTACTGGCTTCCAAGGTCAGTTGCTGGAACACACTAAGTGCTTGGCGACTGATTTTGTGTTTCAAGGTTAAAAAACGTTTAAAAGAATGGCCCCGAGTTTTTTGCCCGTTCTTCTCGCAGCTCTATAATTTTTGTTTGGTGAACGTGGCAGTACAATGTAGTACATTTCAAAATCTAAATTTGTAATTGACCTTCATAAGAGCGTCGTGGACGCCTAAATTGAATAAATGATTTTGACTTTGACTTTGACTTTGAGCAGACATTAGCAAAAATTTTTACCAAACATGCAGAGAAGCTCAAGCCGTGGTGCTATTCAAACCACCGACCACCTACTCGGCCTTCTGAAAGTCAACACTGCCTAACTCGCACTATACATGGTTAATTTTTTTGCGTTCCTTAATATGTAGTTATTTGATAAAAAAAAAACTGTTTCATATTCACAGAAACAATAGTAATAGAGCTACAAATCACTATGTACTATAATATATAGTCGTACATATTGTACAGTACTGACAAACCCGAGGCGATGGAGGTATATAGTTATTCTGTTTTCTTTTAAAATCGTACCAAGACGCAGACCGTCCCACGTACTGGCTTCAAATGTTCGCTTCATGATTTCATTTTACGAGCGGAATCACGTCGAGTGCCTTTCAATTGAATTCCCACGCGTAATAAAATCAGATTTTTTCTCTGTCTTCGCAGATTCAATTAATTCGTTTCAATAGTATCCTTTGAAATATTTCCTAGAGAGAATATTCTGAAATGAAATTATTAGTTGGCTTCAAGTTAATGTAAGGTAAAAATGTCTGCAGTGAGTTTGCATAAACAATCGGAGACGAGAAGTTTCGCCCGCGTCGTCGCCGCCGCGCGCCGCCGCGCCGGTACGGACGACTTTATAACTTGCTCACTACTGTTGAGGGAATAACGCAAACGTACTTATAAGTTTATAAAAGCTCATTTTGTTTACAATTGAGTTTAAAATATAAGTAAGTGAAATGGATGCATTTACTACAGTTGATATAAGATTTAACAGATATACCTAAATAAATACATATTGGTAACTAACATATTGTCACACCAGTAATACCAGAAGGGGTAGGCAAAGGTGTTATAGAACCTACGTCTTGCATATTTCACATGTTTGGTTGTACGTTATAGACAAGCAAAATTATTTATTATCCTTCATTGGCCACAGTCCACAAATTTATTGATAGTCAAATTGGAAAAATGTTTTCCTAATAGGTGTCAAACTTAGGACCGGATAATTCTAACACTTCACTTTCGGATTACTATTTCAATGAAACCACTTATCAGATATTTATAATTTTAATAATGCAGTTTATTTTTTTCATAAAATAAGCAATGACATGTTACTCTGTGTATACTGAGAAAAATATATCGTTAAATTGATCAAAACGCTGTTGCAATCAACCAAACTGAACCACGTGAAATTAATTATATTTAAACAATTTTGTTCCATTAATTGCCTTTATATGAAGGCCGAACCAATTTCCTTGAATTTTATAACCATCTAAGCATGTAACCAAGATTTCTGTTTATTTTAACCAAAAAGTTGGAGTATCTCGTAAGCACGATCTAGCCATCGCTCGCTCGTTTGGAGATGGTTCATCTAACGATATGTTAGGTATCATAACTAATTGGGTAATAGACGCGCTAGATGGCATTGGGTGTAATAATTGTGAACAGTAACTCTTATTATGAACAACCCAACAAAATAATCTTCTTGGTTGTTCTTTTAAAGATTTAAGTTGATTATTATTTCGGTGAAGTGCACGAAAATCGCAGTTATTTCAACAAAATGACTTTGTCATTCTACTAAAGACATAAATACCCAAAAGTATCTTATCCAAGTTTTCTATGGAAGTAACTCTGATTTATTCATTAATACAACCAGCACTCAGTCAATAAAGCAAAAAGTCAGTCAAAAAAACTGGAACAAAAACGTTCAATTTTTTTCCAGTGTAGCTGAAGCTTGCTTGGCAGGCGTCTAAGGGATTAATTAATAATTTAAATAGGTGGAACTGGATGTTTGGCAACAGATTTTCTCTAGAGGGACGTAGTTAGCAAGGCAGACATTCGCAAAATGCCATATCACGATGCAAAAAACTAATTCAATAATGTGATGTAACCAATTTAAATTAAAAGTAAGAAGCGCAACAAGGCATGACAGTTAGCCATTTGGAGCCGCGGAAGGAGGCCGTGTAACTAGATGTAGCGGGGCCGTGGAGTGGACGGAACGGACGTGCACCCTCTCATTATACACCCTTCGGGCACAGAGCAACGTGCTAACTACAGATATGAAACGCTACAGTTTTCACTCTGTGTTACACTCGACAAGGATTTACAATTTATATTATTTGATACAGAATTGTGGGGAATAAAGAAAACATACGTACATTTATACTTGTTAAAAAAGAGAAGCCAAAAAGCCTTAATATGGAACATTTTTTTTTTTAAATAACATATCTTTAGGATAATCTAAAATAATCTTTTAGATACAGAAACATATTTTAAAAAAGTTGAATTTGCATCACGTAAAAACAATATTCTATGTAAACCAAAATTGTTAAATTCAAAAAAGTGCATCAATGGCAATCTGCAATATTATGTTTACTTAAAAAGGCTCTGAATAAACCGTATTGCAATGCTTTACTTTTGCAAATATCTAACTCTCGCATCTATCCTTCGCATCGCAAGACGTGACCCGAGATAAACTTTCATGCGGGTATCGATCTCTGTGGCGTTGGAACGCGCCGCGGCTGCCGTAAACAAGAGAACTTGTAAAGATCAAATCGCAATAAATTCCCAAAACAAGTCCCATTCTCGACATATTAGCGCGACCGACACTAACGACAGTTGGACGAAAGTCTCGCGACAACACGTCGCGACTCACAACTGTCGCACACGAGAACGTGTGCACCTTAAATTGTAGTTTTCAAACTAGACGTTAATGACGCGTAACTTGGAATCGAACGATGGAAAATTAATGACGTATTTAACTTGTTCGGTATAAGTTGGGAGCGGAGGATTCAGTGCCAAATTGGAAAAGTTTTATTGTCAACGGCCATCTTAAGGAGTGTTACGGTAGTTTCTCAGGACGAGCACCTAATGAGATTTCTGGCAGATGGGATGTGACGTGTTGACAACGACGAGATGAACTCTCTTAATTCTAAAATGGGCAAAATTTTATTAACACTCTAATATTGAACTTGGCATTCTTCATGTCCTGTAGTGCTATATTTATGCTTATGGTTTTCCTGCTTGTCCGTCGGGACGGACGGGTACCTAGGCTTAATGATACGGTCACTTTTCTCATGCGGAGAAAAAATAGCAGTTGATTAATTAGTGAGCGTATGTAGCGTAGCTTGCTTATATAGTCCGTCTGGTTAGCTATGGCCGTGAAGTACGAAATGTGTTGATAAGCACCTAACGATGTGTTACAGTAGCTATTTATGAGAGCCAATAATTCTAGATAGGCCTAAACAAAAAAATAATGGAGTTCCTAAATTTACAACAATGCGGTGTGTGATAAAAACTTTGCGTGATAACAAGATGAAAAAAAACCGATTTAACCAACATGTATCACGCATGGAACAAGCATGTATCACGCATGGAACAAGCATGTATCACGCATGGAAGTAATAAGTACTACGTACAACACAGTACTTATTACTTCCATGGTATCACGTAACAAGTTACTTGTCAGTTGTCACATGTCTGAGCTAGACACTGAAACATTTGAAAAGAGTTCTTTATGTCCGTAATGGAGAGTGGTGGCCAAGTATCGATGCCAAATGATTTTGGCATGCCTCTCTTTTGGGGCCGGTTCAGAGCTGCGCTTACGAACGCAAATATATATTATCAGACATAGGAATATAGTTAAAGAGTATTCTTATAATTAGAATACTTTCCATAAATTTCAATGTATAAGTTTTGAAGCAATGATAGCCAAGCCGTAATAGCTATACGGACTGCCGTGTCGCAGGTCCATGGTTCGATCCCCACTGTCAGCTTGAGCTTTACGGCATGGTAGAAAAGTATTTTGCAAACGCTCGTTACCTACCACACTCAAATGGAGAATCTGTCGCAACTTTCGGTAAGCACCTAACAGTGTGTTCCGTCAGCCGTCAGCCTTGAGAGCCAGTAAATTACAGGCATATAATACTGAACTGTGTGTCTCAGGATGATGGGCGTAGTGCAGTTTGTCACTTGTAACGAAATGCAGCTGTGATAGGCAGAGGTTATCGTTTAGAATCATGTAGGCTTCGTGCGTGCTATGTCACAATCACATAAAGACATGAAAGAAAACTCTAGACTTGAGGCTATGCTCTATAATGTAGGCAGATATTATGTCATTATTCTGAGATGCAAACATGCCACATATGTTAGGTTTATTTTTATGATATTAGTGTATTTATCTCTACTATCAACACTTATCAGATACCTGTATTTTTATAGCTGGCAGATTACATTTTGATCTGTTGAGTAGTACTTTAATGTGTCCGAAAATGTTTTTAAATGGAATGCTTTGTATGGGAATACCAAAATGTATAGACAGCGACCGCGCTCTACCACCAAACTGTATGGGAATACCAAAATGTATGGAAAACTACCGCGCTCTGCTATCAAAGTGTTTGGTAAGGGGCGATTTTCAATCCCCGTAGTCCCACACTTTACCACGTACGTCGTGACGTATTCGACTGGGCTCTTGGAAATCACAGGAAGACGCCAGCCGATCTACGTGCTGTCATAGGGACGCGGGTAAACTAATTGGAGAGAATCCACTCACCTACTAACGGCTCACTAATCGTACCACCGAAGGGGATTCTTATGTCAAAACACCTTAAATTATTATAACTGCAGTTAAATAAATGTTGGGATAATATTTGCATAAAACTTCCCTCGATCCCGATGGTGAAGTAGTTGCCCGCAGACAGGGATCCGTCTAGTCCTGGTTAACTCCCTGATAGTTCTTTCACAAAAAAATTTCAATGCTGGACGCCCGGCGTCAGAAGTAACTGGGTTGCCGCAACCCCGATCAATCCAATTTAACACTGATTAGCACTACTTTCTCACACAGTACAGGATCTCCTGTTCACTAGGTCAAATCAACTAAAACATTTAACTAGGTTCCGTGACCCCAAAAAAAAAAACACTGTTTTATAGTCTGCGTGCGTATCTTAAAATTCCTGCGTACAGGGTCGCATGTGTGTCCAGATGGGAGCACGAACCGAACTCATGAGCCGAACTGACAAGCAAATTAAAAATGGCTGACCGGCGTCCGCGCCACCCACATTAAAAACAGATCGCGTCCTCGCGAATATGAACACTATGCGCCTAGAGATAGGGCTTCAAGTTTACCTAACTATGACTAAGTATAAGATTAATTAATTAATTTCTATACCGAACATGCTTGGTGAAAAATTTTGTTCTTGAGAATGGTAGGTAGTCTTGCGAGGATTAGCAGAAAGCCGTACCACCGTGCTGGTGTAGCTCAAATCCTAAAATGGCGTAACAATCTTCAGCCACTAGGTTATCATGTATATTTTTATAGATAAGTAGGAACTACAAAGTATCAAATCAGTTCCGATCTGGGTTTCAAATGCATAAACTCGTGTTTAGATGTTATGTTCATTCCACTGACTGAGACTGTGTGTTCACAATTGGCTCTCCGAGCTGTAAACCTCGTGATTCTGCAATTGCATAGCTTACAATTGAAAAAAAAATTACTGCGCATGCTTATGGAGGCATGGGTCACAAAATCAAGGCACTAAACTAGATAATATGTAATGTAAATAAGAAATAATTTTCTTGGACATAATTCCAAGTCCAATGGACACGCGGGCCCCAGTGTAAGCTAGTAGTATATATAATATCTGACTGATTCACGTGAGTTTTTATAATAAAATATACAATAATTTTACATACTTCGTAATGTTATACTTAATAAAATGAAATATTTTTCTCCCGTATTTATCCCGAATTAATATACTGGCCACAAATCAAAATTAAATCATTGATCATACCAGAGAGACAGAGCCTATCACATATAGGCAACTGATGTGCGTATCAGGGACATTGCCACTAGATTAAGCGCAGGCGTTCCTATATCAACACCATATTATAATAATGTATATCTCCGTATTTTGGAAGATTTTCTAAAACTGAATCGACAATGAAATGTTATGGACTTATCAGACCTGCTCACAAAATCTAGTGAGAATCGGTAAAGAAATGCGACCTGTAGAGTAGAACAACCAGACAATAAGCATTTTTGTATAAGTTAAAGCAGAGACGCTTCGCTCAAAAAAAGTTCTCGCTCGGACAATTAATAGCGTCTATTTATTGTTCCACAGTTTTGAAATTCTATAGCAAGTTCAAAAAACCTAAGACGCCTTAACATGAACAAATACTATAGAAATTAGTAACCGTCAACTCTTTATCCCAATTTATTAATATTACCTTCTCAGCTGATATAAAAATCGGGCAAGTGCTAGCCGGACTCGTGCAAGAAGAGTTCTTACTCATCGTGGAAATAAAAATAGAAGCCCCCCTTAATTATTGATTTTATTTTATTTGAATTAATTATATTTAAAGAGAACATAAAACTAAATATTCTGTGAATAGTTAAAGCGTCTACCTGTCACCGTTCTTAGTATCGAGCAAGAAACGGTAAAAAAAACAAATTTGTTGTATGGGAGCCCCCCTTAAATATTTAGTTTTAGTATTTGTTGTTATAGCGGCAATAGAAATACATCATCTGTGAAAGTTTCAACTGTCTAGCTATCACCGTTCTTGAGATACAGCCTGGTGACAGACGGACGGACAGCGAAGTCTCAGCAATAGAAGCCCGTTGTTACCCTTTGGGTACGGAACCATAAATATGATTGGACAGATCTGCGAGAATATTTTTTCAAGAGTATCTTACACATAAGTACGTGTTATGAGTAAGTTCGTAAACGCAACCCGACACTCAGCGTCAGCGTAAATATGCGGAACGGAGCTGCGCTTTTCCGCTCAAGTATTTTCCAAAGCTAAGAAATGGAACTGGAGCCAATACCAACAACAATCTACGTATTCAAACTTTTTCCTTAAAATTGAATGGAAAATTAAAATTTCAGCTTTAGAAATAAACGATCAACCGTTGTGACACAAAAAAACAATAAGATCCGCTACCCGACTGTAGCGGATCTTATTCTTTTTTTGTGTTAGCTACGCCGACGAACATTTAAATTTTAATTTGTTTTAAGTTTAAATTTACAAATTTAAAGTATAAATAGTTAATGGTTTAAAATTAAGATCTTGCAATTAAGATTTTTTATTAATTTAGTTATAATTTTGAGTTTTAAAATTTAAAACTGTTACATTCAGTGAGATCAGCAGCAGAACAGAGAGACCAGCTAGCTAACGACTGCATTGAGAGCTAAGTACTAAAATAAGTGCTTGGTTTAGCGTACCAAAATGAGAGATTTCTTCAAATAATAAAATAAAATAATAGTTTAACATGAATATATAACATTTACAGTATAGTTTTCATTTACAATATTAGAGATGATACAAATAAATAATCTGAAAATTAATGTCTTAGGGGTTGCAGTATGGGATTGCAGTGTTTCAGAAAGCACTGCTGTCCACCTCATATTATTTTCACCTTCGTCACCTCTTACGATTCTTACAACTCTTACAAGAATATATGGAGGATAGCAGTTTCAAGCCGCCTGGCTTGAAACTGCTATCCAACCCCACGCGAAAAATTCTATGATAGATGGTAAAACCCAATGAAATACAAACGATGAGCATGAACTGAAATGAGCGAGCTTTTCCTTTACGTAGGAGTGTTTCAACTTTTTTGTCTAAAGTCTCTGCCTATCGATTGCTGCGTTGCGTTACATCTGTTAACTAAAATTTTATGAATGATATAAAATTAACCTGAAGCAGTGATAGCTCAGTGGTTTTGGCTATGGATTGCCGTGCAGCAGATCCATGGTTTGAGTCCCGCCGCGGGCTTGAGTTTCACCGCATGGTGGAAGGGCATTTTTGCGAATGAACGCCTGGCTAGGTACCACCCTCAAGTAGAAAATCTGTCGCGAAGCACCTAAGGGTGTGTTCCGGCAGCTGTCCTTGAGGGCCAGTAATTCTAAGTTAAGCCTGTTACCACTTTCGACCACATCATCACTTACCATCAGGTGAGATTGTGGTCAAAGGGTTACCTATAAGCAATAAAAAACAAAAAAGCTGCGGTATTATGTATAACAATACATAAGCATCAATTCCATTACTTTTCAATTAATAATACTTATATAGTGAAACTGATTACAATACCAATAAACATACACGAGCCGTACATACATTAAAATACACTATATTTAAAAGTAAATCTCAGTTGTTCACCTTCGATGAGGTGAAGCGTTAAATTGTAGAAGGCGACGCCAAGTTGTCGCCCTGTCGGGTTTGTGTTTACTTTACGGTTCATTTGCTGAGCCTCTTTACCTTGAAGGGTATTTTAAACGATGCCGTCAAGTGGCAGGTTTATATGACAACCCCTAAAAATTTAGGCAGCATATACCTTATTATTAAGGCTGATAATTTCAGCGAGAATTATAGTTTTATGTTATCTTTTACTGTTGATAAGCAAGCCTTTGACCACAATCTCAACAAGTAAGTAAGTGATTATGAAGGGGTAGGTACAGGCTTTAGAGATAAATTCTCTGATCTAATAATATTGAATGTGAATACTTTCTCAGAAAATCATAATAAAATTTGTATTCACTAAAATAATATGTTATGAACGAACGTTGCGGCAACAAATTCGTGCTCTAGATTTATTCATAACTGTTTGATTAATGGGTTAAAGAAATTAAAAGTACAGCTGTTAAAAAAAATATTCTAAGTGCTCCTCATCATCATCGTCGTCAGTGTAAAGTCTGTTCATCCGCTTCGACCACATCGAAACATTAGCTTATCAACAGTAGAAATACAAACATTTCGTGTCTACGAAAATTCCTGTTCTTTTTACACTAACACTTATTAAAACTTACACAGCACTTACTGCGACGCTTAACTGAGTTGCAGGGTTTTTAAAAATTAATGACTTGTGTAGCATCACCGGTGCGGTGAGGGAAAAATAATTTCGTGGTCTAAACAATAGTGAAATCAAGTTAGGATTAAATAACAGGTTAATCACAGGTTAGATACAAACTTAATTAAGTATATGTAAACAGGCACCTTATCCTTATTTTGAATAAGGCAATGTGTCCTGCACTGACGTCCCGCATATGGCGTGTATTGTGCGTTAAATGCAAATTCAAATACAAAGGAAATTTACCTTTACCACCTACCCTAGCCATCCAAACTCCTTCATGTATATAATATGTATAGTATGGCTTTAAGTTGCTGGCACCTGATAAAATATCTGATTACGACGAACTTTTTTCAAATGACGAGAATTCATTGATGTTAATCAAAGCAATAAAATAAAAATAACCGTGAAATCTTAATCAAAGTAATTAAAATATATATTACCGTCTATACATAGCTGAATAAGTTTACACGATAGCATGTCAATCAGTAAAACGCCTAACTAGTAAGAAACAGAATAAAAGAAGTTACAACCGCACTCAGCGGTTATACTCATACCATATTTGATTAATGGTAGATCACACAAGCCTCTTACCATGTTAAACTACGAATGACGTTCATAAACTGAAAAAATATTCGAAAAGAATCCTATCCACTATTATTTGCTAATCAGTAGATAGATGGCTAGGATCTATAAACCTGTTTTTGTGTATTGGCATACTTGCTAAATTAATCCTTAGGATGAAAAATATTATTTATATTAGAACAAAAAATGTTTTAACCACCCTTTGTAGGATTAACTTAACTTTTTTTTATCAATAGTTTATTTTCTATAATAACTTAAAATAATTTTGGCTTCTCTCCGTCTAGGTATCTACGTGTAAAATTTTACAAATTAATTTAAAGATCAGTTTAATCTTCACTTCCTTATTTCTCCAGAATCCAAATACGTCTAGAATCTTCCCTGCAATTTCTATCAAAAATTTCCTAATGGAGCATAATAGATCCTTGAATGGGCGTCCCATTGATCGTGAAACGTCCGAATATCCGAAGCGACGCTATTGAAGACGAGCGTTCCCTCACAATCAAGTACGTGATGCCTCTATCTACGGAGAGCTCTTCATAGAGATTGCACTACGTAGAGATGGCTGATATCGATTCCATGTTATCTATAATCGATCATTATAATTCATCCATGCGTACATATCGTGATGCCTGTTATACCCGAAGGTGTGTGTAGAAGTGTGTCTGTACACCCATATTCACGATCGTAGGTTCGCAAAGTCGAGGTCTTGACTTTGTTGATGCATCGTGTAGAATCGAAACATGTTGAAACTTTCCGAGAAGGTCACGTGTCGTTTATGACGTCACGTAATTTTACTATAAATTAACGCAAATTTACTAGATTACTTAAGCTATTTTCTTACACCTAGCATTTTCCTCGCTGGAATGAGGTAAAGAATTGTGTGTTGCGCTCGCTCAGCAAAATTGTTTTACATCTCGTTGCTTTGAAGCCTTCGGTACGCTATGGATTCTATATTTGAGCACTTGCTTTGCCCATGGTTATTTCTAGATTCCTTCGCTTTCTCAGGTTAGAATAAAATTACTCGCGCCAAATAACAACTTTGCAATCTTGCATAACAAATAACTATTTCTTTGCAACACTCAGGAAAGATTCTAAACTGCAAACTTTAGAACAATAATGGCCTCAAATAACAAAATATTAATTTGTCCTCTTGAAACGCAAAAAGTATTTAGTATATAAACGTTTTTTGTTTAAGAAGACATTATAAGTGACGCAACCCCTAGATAAGTGTGATAAGGCAGGAATATAAGAACAAATTCAGATCTCATAATTGCATTTATTGATTTTGGTAAAATGTTACCTATGTAAATTAGGTACACGATTATTTTCGTGTTAATACTAATGATCATTAATTTTACACCCTTAAAATGTCTAGATTAATATTGTTGTTAAATATGTCGTCAATATTATTTATCAATATATTTGAAATTATACAGTTAACAAGCTTTTATGAAATGTTCAGCAAAGTTTTCCATGATTTAATTCTAAAAGCTTGGTGTAGCTACATTTTGATTTTTAGTACATCTCGAATTTTAGTAAATATTTTTTTTTTTTACCGGATGTATGCCTTTATTAAACAAAATACTATGAACTATATACAACACTACAGCTACAACAATAAAAGCATTTAGACAACCTATGAGTCATAGGCAGTCCAAATGCTCAAACCGATTTTCAATAACATATTAATACAAACCATAAATTGTATTACTATGTTATTGAAAATCGGTTTTGAATGTAATATAATCAAAGTCAACGTATAGATATCTCTATTGCGCTACGTTGAGATCGTGTGGTCGGTACGGCTGAAGGAGCTGTAGGTCTCTTTATCTATGAAGATTGATCGAGCCCAGCTGTCAGTGGGGGAGGGGGAGGAAGAGGGTTGACGGATTTACTGTACACTAGTCGTTTTCACTTTTTAAATTTGTCACTAAATATAATATAGAAGCAAAACGTTAAAATGATTATGATTATATATACTTAATCTTAGGCGATAAATACAATTCATTTCTCAACAACTCATAAGACAACTCTCACCATAGTCTACCAGTTACCACGATCTGCAAAGTGTTATAAACGTGGGGATTAAAATATGTAAAACAAACGCAATTAAATTCGTTAAACTTAAAACTATCTTATGTATTTCCACATTTTAAATTTTGTACAATATACCTTATAGGACAAACTTTATTGCGATCCACCGAGGTTAGTCCTAGTTCTAGTCATTTACTGAAAATTAATTTTCCAGAAAAACTAATAATAATATAATAATAATAATATATTTATTTCACAAAAAGATACAAATAAAACAACTGACACTTAAAATTACTTATTAAAGTAACTGCTCTGTTTGACCGGGGAGCAAGCACCCAGAGATTTCACAGAGAAGCTACAAATATTATATATCATTCCGCGTATTAAAATTATGTATGTAATCTTAGAACTAACAAATTTTATAAGAGAAAATTTTAAAAGTTTACCGATGATAATATCTTTTTCTAATGAAATAAAAATATTTTAATATTTCGTCATAGTAATCTAATGTTATGTAATAAAATAACTCTCTAAACTCGTAACTTTAAGCTTACGTTAGTTTCAACTTTACAAATTCATGTTATTTTAAGATATATAAAAATGTTTTGTTTGTAATTCTCGTCGTCGAAAAGTCTCGAGCATCGCCGCAAAGTCACTTGCTCATCGGTTTTTTATTGGATACATTTCGGGGAGTGTGCCGCAGAACTACATGATTTGCTTCCGGCATCCCCATTCTAACCGGACATCCAGGGGTACTCAGAAGCGCCACCGCTATATGGTAGATATTCCATTTACCCGAACAAAGCGATTTGCTTCTTCGTTCATTATACGAACCGCCAGGGAATGGAATACCCTGCCTGAGTCTGTGTTTCCGATTAATTACAATATGGGGGTCTTCAAAACGCGAGTGAACAGGTATCTTCTGGGTAAGCGCGTTCATCATCGATTGCATCATCACTTAACATCAGGTGAGATAGTGGTAAAGTGCTACCCAGTTCGATATAAAAAAATAAAAACTATATATTCACAAGTTTTCTGAGTAGCATTAAGGATGTTATTTATAAGATTTAAATAAATTAAAAAATCTGAAATAAAGGAATACGAGTGGGTAGGTTAAGAGCAAAATGTGTAATGAAATTTCGTTTAAATACATACAATATAGGTTTATTTGATTATAACTACGTTAATACGCAAAGCAAGCTTTTCGGTATTTCGAAAACTCTATAAAAAACTTGACATTTCAAATAAACTAAATCTACTTCAATAAAGAAAATTATAAACAATACTATTATACCTTATTGTAATGAAGTTCAATCTAAATTGCAAAATTTTAAAGTTACACAGTGTAAATCCTAACTTTTTTATCGTGCTTAGTTATTTTCTGCATCATATTTATTATACAATTATTTGTGTGTAGCTCTCAGCTGTAATGGACCCGGCTGGATGTACAAACGAATGTATATCCAATTTAATAACTATGTTACCTTTTATTATCCGCAGCGACACGCGACCTGACTTTACAAGTCACTGGTTAGTGTATCAGTTAGCTTGTGTTGCTGCTTTTATAATTTTAATGGGATGTGCCAACGACGGCAAATGAAAAAGCAACGGTCACTTGCCATACCTCTAAAAAAATGTAACTTATTTCCACGGGTAAAGAGTCTGCTCAGCTCCTCAAAAGCATGCACTACTGATATAACAGAAAGATTGCTGCATGTCAGTATACGTAAGAGCACAGTGTAGGTAAGAACAGAGGTGGCGGTGTACAAACGGATGCGTCTCGAGTTCCATAACTTCGTTAGCTCTCAGTACCTGCGGCGACTCACGTGACGAGACTTTATGCGACACAACGCTCGCTGCTAGATACTACTTATGTAACCACAAAACTTCCTGATGACTTTAACAGTTCACTAGTTTCAAACGGGACAGTTTGCTTTATAGAAAAAAAAAACACTTGATAAACACTCACACAAACTATAATTTAATAAAACAGATCTAGTTTAACAGCCATTTTTTCTTTATGCTAAGTATGCCTTTTATCGCAATCTCACTTGATGATAAGTGTTAATGTGGTCGAAGATGTTAAACAGGCTTAACCTAGAATTACTGGCTCTCAAGGACAGCTGGCGGAACACACCCTTAGGTGCTTGATGACAGATTTTCTACTTGAGGGTGGTCGTTAGCCAGGTGGGCATTCGCAAAATGCCCTTCCACCATACGGTGAAGCTCAAGCCTGCGGTGGGATTCGAATCATGAACCTGCTGGGTGGCAGTCCATAGCCAAAGCCACTGAGCTATCACTACTTCGAAAATGAAAATGCCATAAAATTTATGATAACATGAAATACTCTTTGAAAATATATAAAACATTGATACCACCATTATTGTTTTGCGGCGTGTTCGCTTACTAGTTCTACAATAGTGGGCAGGGGGCGACACTCACCGCGCCGCGCGCCGCGCGCTGGCTGCATTATACAACCAAGTGCTACTCGTCAACCTCGTCTACGCTTGCTAGTCGGAGACCCAAACACAATACTTAGACTATTGGTAATGTGAACGTGTCGAGTTTAGTATAAGTTATGCGCACAATGGCGAGGTTGGCAGCATTCAACATCTTTTATAGACTGTCGTAAACTCAACACAATAACAATGCTAACGTTGCCCGATTGAATGAAAACTGTTCAAATGAAGTTTATTAACATTTGTTCATTGTGGTATATGTTTTTTCATTGTTTCGATGAATTGATATAATAAAAGGTAAATATAACGCGGGTCCTAGCCGTTTCACAATAAGTTAATATGGATAAAACTCGCGATAGTTTTCAAAGTGAAGTGTTTTTCTTAGTGTATAAAATGTATGAAAACAAAAATTAAGAGTTGCAGACTTCAGAAAATTCTTCTTAATATAAGTAACATCGCCAGTGTAACTTCGATACGATGTTTTCTTCTTTTTACTGACTTCCAAATAAAAGATTCTCAATTCGACGCATATATATAATTTAATGTATTTAATGCATAACTTTTTACAGAGTAGTCCGTTTTTTATTGGAATGGCTCCAATAATGTGATCTCACTTAAATTGAATCAAAATAATATTAAAAAAAAAAATGAAATTTCTAAATATTACTATTTCTAAAATTAAATCCTTAGAATAAAATCCTGCTATAAAAGGAATACCACATAAAGCCATATTAGAAAGATTTATGCAAAGACAAGTTATAGGAATATATAATCTAATTCCACCTATAAAACGAATATCAAAATAGTTATAGTTAATTAACTGGAAAGCGAATACATCGCTTACCGGAATAATTTAATGGTATTTGCTGTAGTTGTAGATTGTTAATGCTTACAAGCAGTTTTTATCATTATAAACATGAATAAATAAAAAACACAAAAAACGGAACGGACTTCCAACACTGAAAGTGTTAAATAACTTATCGGACCATGCTAATCTGAGTTCAGTGTTTTAAATACCGTTAGCATGGTACCGACTTCCACAAGTCATTTCAAACGTTTCAGTGTTGAAAGTCGGTTGCGTTTTTGTGTTTTTTATTTATTCATGTTTATAATGATAAAAACTGCTTGTAAGCATTAACAATCTACAACTACAGCAAATACCATTAAATTATTCCGGTAAGCGATGTATTAAAAAAAGTGAGTAGAAAAAGTGACTGTTGTTGATTTACGTGAGTTATCCCGTATTATTTACTAAAAAAGAGTGACGTGAGGTACAAGTTCTCCATCTGATGGTAAGCATCGTGCCTGTCCATTATAGTTTGCAGTGTCAATGTTACAGTTCTGCATGACAATGCACTGAGCTGGTAAATAAGAGCCGTCACTTCTAATATTTCTTTTGCCCAGTAATTTCCCTCGCTATAGTGTTTCAAGCAGTGGTGTGGTGGTTGCGCACTACTGCTTCGAGGCAAAGCATCTGACACTGCAGTGGTACCCAAAACGGATTTTTGTTTGAATTACCACCTGGTGAATGCCGCGTGCGTGCACTCTATGAGTTGGAGCAGGTACCTACTGTTGCTGTATCATATCTAAACAAAATAAAAAAAAGGTTAGTTTTATGAGACCATGGAAAGGTGTGCCGGTGAAAAAAGGTTTAAACTGTATAAGATACAACAGAACTGCAGGGTGACTGACTTCGAGTCGAGTACTCTCCAAACACTAGCCGCTAACAGAAAGTGATTTCAAATATGAAACATTTGATCTGCACCAATTTAATTTTTCCCCTCCAAAGTGGCAGCAGCCGGCAGCGCAGTGACTAGCAGCTTTAAAATTGTATCATTAGTAAAAATAAACCTAAAATTACATTAAAATACAAACCATATTATCACAATATCATATAATAATATGGTTTAACGTCTGTCAAGTGAATATGCTTACAAATCACAACAAATAGTTCTGTACGTATTGAATATTTGTACAATATCCAATTCCTAATAAGTGAAATGTATATAACTATGAACTATTTATAGTTCATAATAAATGTTTTGTCACAGTTCTACATACTCACCGCACCGTGAGTTCGATATTGTATCGTCAGCGATGCGTGTCACCTGCGCCGCCGTCAATGCGCCGCGCCGCCGTGAATGCGCCGCGCCGCGCCGCCGTCAATGTATACAAACGTGAATAAAAGACATTCATACAACTTGTGTACGTGGAACATATTATTCAACTTTCTATTGATAAGAGTCACATTGTCCTTCCCACGCTGTTTGCGCGGCTTGAGGATGGTGCTTATATGGATACACACACAAGCTTTGCCCTTGTGGAAGCAGACTGAAAACGGGCCAAGTGCAGGTCAGAATCGCACATCAAAGTTTCAATTTTTATTGCTGATAGTCTACCCCTCGACCACTGCGGCATATTATGTAGGTAATTGATGATGTGACGAAAGAGGATTGTCCATTTTCTGCTCTGCGAACAAGGTGCCCGAAAAAAGTAAATATGCCAATAAATCAGATTGCATCTAAAATTAATTGCTGTGCTTCACCTTTGTATCAACTTAAACCTATTCAAAATAATTAATAAAAGTATATATCTTATAATTTCCGCACATACATCGGTCTTCATGATACAGTGTTGCCAGAAACTAAATACGGTAAAGTATACACTTAATACAAAATATTAAGTTTTTGTGAAATATGACTTCGTAATGACTGTGGCTAGACCCAAACGCGACTGTTGTGACTTGACTCGACTATTTAGTTACAAATTCAACACGATTAAACTAAATTGACGAATGGCGAGTGTACAAACCACACTAGTCCATCCATAGAAAAAAACTTTTGTGAAGAAATCAAATAATTTTGCTGTCACCGATATCATGTCAATGTCATTCATTTCATTCTGCTTTCGCGGGGTTGTGTCTAACAGCCCTCGCTCGTTTGATATTTTTGCGTTTTCGTTTTGCTACATATTGGATTTCTGTGGTTCATTTTCCCTGCCCCCCTAATGGATACCACTTCTCCTCACAATCACGATGACTTCAGCTCGCCTACGAACATTGACACTTCTCCTCACGATGACCCTGGCATGCCTTTGAATACCGTCTCCTGAGTCTGGGGAGGGATTCAATAAAACAATATTGCTGCAATTGCATTGTGGGCCGAAGGAAAGTGGCTTGTATCTGCGCACATGTCATATCGATAATTTGGTTTTTGAGCTGGGCAAGGTATCAGGAAGATCTAAACCCTTAAAGTAATAAGTAATAAAGAAAAGTAATAATTTAGTGTGTTTTGTTCCAAAAGCTATTTAAGTAGACCGTGGTGAGCAAGGGCTTGTCTAACATCCTGATACAATATATTTATGATATTATTTTAACAGGTATAAGCTATTAAACCCATAATATCATATTTATACCTATAGTGTCTGTTCATTGTAGGCCAAACGGTCCATACAAGTGGACAATGCCCTTTGCTCACACATGTGTCGCAGCTAGCACTGTGAGCATTTGCAATATGCACTTCCGTCATTCCGTCAAACGATGATGCTTAATCATTTAAGGACATTTGAAACATGGACCCTTGGCAGATTACAGCTAGTGCCACTAGACCATCACTGCTTCAATGATAGATATACGTACATTTTTGTTGTTTGATTACAACAATTTTTTTTTACCTTAAATATAATTTGTAATAGTAGAGCTTCTGCCAAAGATAAGTTATTATTTAGACAAAATATTTCTTCTAGTTTTCAGCAAGTTTTTAGAATCATACATTCCAACAAGTGCATATTTAATAAATTCAGTTATTAAACTCACAGAATGCTAGATACCGCTCTTGGTTTCCTTCAAATTCACGTATTTCTACAGTAAAATAATTGATTGTTGCAGCAGGAGACCAAGTAACCTCCCGACGGTTCACGCCTTGTCGTGGCGGTGGGACTTAGTAGCCGTGGCTTCGTCACCCACGGTGAAGCCAAGAGGAACCAGGGGCCGTGCGTGCTTGGGCCGTCGGCCGGCCCTAGAGGGGCTGCTCCACTGGGCTTTGCCTCTAAGTCCAGTATGGAGCGGCAAAGGGTAGGCTGCAGTGCTGTATGGGCAGCACCACAGCGGGGCCAGCAATCGATGGCGGACGTGGAGGTGCCGCAGGGGAGGAGTGTCGGTATAGCGAGGCACCGCTCTCCCTATCCTCTGCGGCTGAAGTAGCAGGCGACGGGGCTACTTATCTGACCCGTCACCCGTTTCAACAAAAAGCTAAACGTGCACCCGCGTCTTTCTAACGTAGCTCCAATTTGAACCGTCTAAAAACGATGCCCAGACATAGATAAAATGAAGTTAATATGTACAATTGACATAAACGTAAAGCGACTACTATGTAATCAATGGCAAAGCATTTAATTTCAGAGGGCTCAGTTAAGTTTGGTCGAACATCTCTGGAGAGTACTCACGCGAGTCGGTAAAGGGGAGAGAGGGGTCACCTGCACTTAATGTCCATCATTAATTAGTTGAGTCGCAGCGTGCCGGCGGGTCACGTGGGGTCTGTAAGGGAGGCGAGGTGGGACGGGGCAGAGGGTAACAGTTTGATGTCATTCTGAGTTTAATCTACCTGTCGCTTATTGACTGAAGTTTCTGATTTACGGTTAAATTGTTTGAGGTTTGGGAACTTCGGTGTAACGTAGTGGCAGTAGCGCACCAGGTAATTTTTGGGTCCTAAGTTCTTCTTCATGTCATTATACCACGCTATTTGGGTATTAAATTAATTAAATGGAAATTAAATTTTAATATAAACTATTAAAAGTAATGGTATACCCTAAAGATTAGAAGGTACCTAATGTTATACTTGTAATATAAAAATTAACATTCGCATAACTACTTACATAGATAATATTTTAGCAATAAATTTTATATTATGTACGTTTATAAATTATACTCAATAAAGTACAATAATACATATTTTATATTTAGCATATTATACATGTATAGTACGCACATATAAATTATACAAAGAGCCAAATAGATGATAGCATATTGATCATGCGTCGTATCGACCAAGCGCTCTTGTTTTGGAAAATACGATTAGCTCCCGGACTCTCTACACCAAACGTCGCCGCTAGAGTTGCAGCCGAGGTGCCCTCGCGTTTGGTTTCAGAAAGATGTGACGGCGCTAAAGTGTCTACGCAAGTAGCGTCCCACACTAAGGGCTGTCCTAACTTCCACGGAACCAGAGTCATGACGTCGGCGTCAGGTCTTTTACCATCGTTGTATGGTGTTAATAAAGGCAATTGTAAAAAAATATACAAACTTATAGGAACGTTAATTTTGATTATAGCTCCGATGTACTATGAAATTTTTTGTTGATTTTTTCTTTAAACATATTTTGTTAAGAAGACTGTCGTATAGACTGGCAAACTATTCCAAAGACGTACAGCCTCCACGGTAAATAACGCATCGCAGAAACACGTAAAATGTGACAGTTATTTTAGCATAATAATAAGAATAATAAATATTATTGCTTTTCCATTCCAAACTAGACCACTTATATTAAATGTTACTTATATTGTAAATGATCTCCACGATAAGCAAAGTTCAGTTGAAGAAAATTAGTAGAAGTAAAGTAGTCCTTGAGATAATGAGAAGTCAAGAGATTGAACAACATTTACAAGCAGGGTAAGAATGTGAGTGTTCCGGCGAAACAAATGGGTCGCCACTTGACCATAAGATACATTTGGTCATGTCCAAGTTTTGACGATGACGATGACTAGTCAATAATAATTACAATTTTCTACTATTTGCAATGGTGGTAGGGCATATTGCGAATGCCCGCCTGGCTAGCTACCCTCCTCAAGTAGAAAATCTGTGGCCAAGCACCTAACGGTGTGTTCCGGCAGCTGTCCTTGAGAGCCAGTTATTCTAGGTTAGCCTGAACAACATCTTCGACCACATCATCGCTTAACATCAGGTGAGATAGTGGTCAAAAGGCTAACCCATCAGGCATTAAAAAAGATAAATATGAAAATGATGGCTGCCTCATGCCATGTGTGCTGTTTTGGAATCCCATAGTACTGGGCTAGATCTCAGAAACGGATAAACCATCGGGTTTTGCAGGTACTGCCCAGATTCTGGAACTATGCCCAGTAGATGGTAATAGGCTCGCCTCCATTTAATTATTGCACGTGAACTAAAAGTCTTCTGGCAAGACGAAAGTTCTTCTGAATTCTTCCATCCGCTTTGAGGAATACAAGCGTGTGTATATTGGTTATATACTGTTCGAAAACGAGTTAATCTAGTGCTTGTATGTTCAAAAACGTTTCAATTATATTATGTAGTATCCCAATCAATTCTAATGAAATCTCGCTTCTATGTTTTTTCTCCTTCTTATTCAAATTTTAGGGGGTATTTGAATAGGGAATAGTGAGAGCAGTTGAATGACAGCTGCAGTCAGACAGCAATAGTCCAAAATGGTTGACCTACAAAGTGCCCCGATGCTGTTGAAGCCAGGCCAATAAATACATAAGTGCCTGGATTCATATATAAATTGAAATATAAATTATGCTTGTGTTTATAGCTTATAGACTATGCAACAACTTGTTAATTAGGTTCGTATTACGTGTACTACTGCTAGTTGAGATCGATCAAATAAAAACCAGTCTGCAGGCAACCGTTGCACCACGAATCAAGGTTTACCAAGATGAAAGAGCATGACTACGTTTAAATTATTTATTTACGTAGAGCCACTAGATATATAGACTCGTAGCGCGACTAGACATTAGGTAGATAGAGCTAGCTAGGTAAGAGTATGTATATTGCACAGTGGAGAGGTAGAGTAGGTAGGTAGAGCACTCCCACTAACTGGATTACTGCTCCCGAGGGCAAGCCTCCGATAAATGGATTACACGAGATTTATTTACTCAGGAACGCTTATTTGAGAAGTGCCGTTACTTTGGCTCGCTCTACCTAATGCCAATTTATAAGCTAAAGCTACTTCATAAATACGATCATGCTTGGATTTGTAGGTCGTTGAGTTTGTAAAGGTATCCAGTATATATAGGCAGGTAAGAGGCGTAACGGTAAATATTGCTTTGGTTTGGAAACATCACTACTTTTTCAATGTGTGTACCATGCCGCTTAGTTTGTTTGTATGTTTAGCCAATATAAAGATTCTGGTATTACTATGCAGGAATCTATAATTAACTAATATTTTATGAAAACATTAAAGTGAAAATAAGTGTGACTACTTTACACCACTAAAAGGGTTTACTTACTAATGAACATAAAAATATGAGGTATACTAACAACCAGAGCATTCACATAAAATATTGACATCGGACAGACGGCCAGCAAAAATAGAAGACAAAACTAATACCAGAAGCTGTTGTATTTTGCTGTTGTTTGCGTCTTGTTAGAGTAAAGTTTAATGTGGTCTTACATCTCATCCATTGTAACACAGTATTGTTGCAGTACGTCTCACATAAACTAGAACAAGGGTAGGAAGATAAAGTTGAATCGAAAAGGGTTTCAGCTGAGCTGAATGGTATCCGACGTCACGTTAGCCTAGTATACAATTTTGGCGTCACTCAAAATAATAGTATTAATTTTTTTATAGGTATTGGATAGAATATAATCAGTACTAATATTATAAACGCGAAAGTAACTCTGTCTGTCTGTCACGCTTTCACGCCAAAAATACTGGACTGATTTGAATGAAATTTGGTCTGGAAATAGTTTGAGACCCGGGAAAAAACATAGGATAGTTTTTATCTAACTGCGCAAAAAGAGGTTAATGTTTTTGCGTGATAACCGACAAACGCGCGGGTGGAGCCGCGCCCGGAAAGCTAGTTTATAATATTTTTACGTATATGATATGATTAAATAGGGTTTTTTGCAACAGTACCGCCTATTAATAATACTACATTATATTGTTATATACTAAAGCATCTGTGTCAGTTTTTAATAGTACCAGTAGTCACATAAGATTTATGAAGCTGACTTTTAATACAAAGTCAAGGTTTAACCATTTACTGAACTACTGATGACTTCTTGTTTCCTTTAAATTCCAAGAATATATAAGTTTATGTAAAAAAAAGCTTACAATTAGTATTTAAGACCAGTTTTATCAGTTTGTCTTTCTTTTGATGGATGAATAGCCCCTAATGTAACGCTAGTGTATCTACATGGAACGTGCGTCCCGTGAGACCACCCCACTCCCCACTTCCTCTCCCTTACGCCATCTACCCCTCTCGTCCAAGATCCAATTACAAGAGGAAACAGCCATCACTCGGGACACTGCCATATATATATATATATATATATTCGCTTCGTAAGTATGTACATGCACATTGAGAAACCAAAAAAGTATAAACTTAAAATACACATAATGTATTTGTAATGCAAAATATAATAGTGTCGGTGTGAGAATGTGATTCTCTTTGTATCCGTCAAATTAAATCTAAAATAAATGGATATAAACTTCTAACAGTTGTACCTACTATCATGGCTCAGGCTGGCGACTGGTCATCGACCCAAAAAGTCAAGAAACATTTTAGACTATGTGGATGTACATCTATATAACAAACTTCACATTAAAGACGAACTGCAAGTTATCGACGACGTTATGAGACGTTACCACGAAACTTAAATCGCTGCTGCTCGGCAAAGCTTACTATTCAGAGAAAGTATTTCTCAGGGACCAATCGATCATTAATTCATAAAAATTATATAATTTGACGTACCTATAACAAAATTATGTTATTATTACTTTCATAGCATTATTGAAATGACCCGTAAGACGTAATATTATTAATAGATCATTCTAATTTTAATATTGTTAAGTTTGCAATAACGCCTGCTAAGCGAATTACATTACAAAATTACAAATTTACGAGAGAAAAAATTATAGTCATGTGCGGGATTCGAACCCGCGTCCATCCATCCCTTTAGCCGGGGTATGAGACGCGGGTTCGAATCCCGCACATGACTATGTTTTTTTCACTCGTAAATTTGTAATTTTGTAAATCATTCTAATTAATGAAAATTTACAAAATTAATATCGTACCATATTTGAGTGCGAAGCGCTCGTAGCGTAATTTGCTTAGCCATTCTTAAGCAACGTCGGCTATTACACCACAACATGACTTCAACGCGACCGTAACTTATTTATACGTCTGTCGTCATGACTTGGATGGGTATCGGTCATTGGGGGTGGAGACATTACTACTCAGCGCTTCCGTGCTTCGAAGAGAGGGGTGCAAATAGCAAATTATAAAGTAGAAAACAGTTTAATCAGGAGCGTAGATATTAGGCTCAAGTTAATGCACGGAAAAGTTTGATCATTTCCTATTTCTTATAATATGACGAAGACATGGTACACCCGGAGTAGGTATTAACGCACAACGTTTCCATTAAGTATTTATTATACTCATTAATGGTCACAATACTCTACACCTGCCTTAACAACGCAATAACAATATTTGATTAAGGTTGTTAAATACTACCTACAGAGCTTACAATACATCATTAATCGTTATATATGCAGTTTGTAAGATAAGACAGTTAACAGACGTAGCTACTGCACGGCTAGTTTATTTCGCGTACTTCCACAGTATTATGTCGTATGGTGTATTGCTGTGGGGCGCTGCCGCTGAGATAGACGACAATCTTTATCTTACAAAAGCGTGCAATTTGAGCCATATATGAAATGTATCCTAAAGAATCCCTACGAGATATTTAAAAAAAAATTGATATTTTAACTTTACCTAGTCTGTATATATTTAAAAACATTATGTATGTTCGTAAAAAAATGAGTAAATGTCAATTAAACAGTGACTACTTACTTAATTGTGTGCGGTTTTATAATAAAGTTCCCAAACATATTACAACGCTCACAGAAAGAACATTAAAGTTGCACGTGAAAAAATTTTTGATTAAGAAATCTTAATCAAAGCAAATCTTGAAGCGCTCGTAGCCAAGTTTGCTTAGCCATTCTGATTCGATCAGCAAAGTTAAGCAACGTCCGCCGCGGTCATGACTTGGATGGGTGACATTACTACTGAGCGCTTCCGTGCTTCGGAGGGCACGTTAAGCCGCCGGTCCCGGATGTTGTCTTAGGATAGCAGTCGTTACAGCATGGTGGTAGGGCACTTTGCAAATGCCCGCCTGGCTAGCTACCACCCTCAAGTTGAAAATCTGTCGCCAAGCACCTAACGGTGTGTTCCGGCAGCTGTCCTTGAGAGCTAGTAACTCTAGGTTAGTCTGAACAACGTCCTCGACCACATCATCACTTACCATCAGGTGAGATAGTGGTCAAAGGCTAACCTATCAGGCATAAAAAAAAAAAAAAAAAAAAAAAAAGAACTTACTACACAGTTTGTGATTACTCAAAGGACAAAAATACTTGGACTTGTTCGCCTCTGCCAAGCTAGTGCCTGTCACCTACGAATATTGTAATAATTTTACTTATAATATGTAACACATTGTGCATATTATAACAACTGACGTTAAAAACAATGGCCTTGAGTTTCTTGCCTGTTCTTCTCGCAGTAGCTCCATATTTTTTTCTTGCTGAACGTGGCGTTACAATGACAATTTCAATATTAAAACTTGTAATTGACCATCATAAGAGTGCCGTAGACGCCTAAATTGAAGAAATGATTTTGATTTTGACTTGGACTTTGACATATTCTTGTAAAGTTAAATCACTGCATATATTTACCAATAACAAAAATCTTTATGACATTTCTCTGTCCCCATTGTCCGGCAATTAAGTTGTATTCATTATTCATTCTGCAAATTAAGCAACGATGGTTCTCGAAGCGACGACAGCGGCTTGTTTCCAAAATGTTTTAATTGAGTAGCTCTCAACAATCATTAGCTACTTGTTTATATTTCCTCGTATTTTTTGCTGAAATGGCACTGATTGATGTTCTTCGTTTATTTAACTTCTATATAAATGTTGTCGTACAAGCTATAATATTTAGTATGGTTGGTGGAGCGAGGACTGAGTTTGTCTTTATCTGTCTGTTGGCGAATAGACAACTGTAAGTTTTATTAATTTCAGCTAGTTGTTAACTACGTGTTATAGCTGCCCGAGCCGGCTGCTTTTATATCTTTGCTAGCAAGAAATCTATTTGACATCTGCTGGGGCGCAAATTTAATCCTTTTATTAATTTTTGTATTGACAAAGAGAACATTGCGTTCGCTAGACTACTAGACTGGTAGCAGATTGTAGGAAAGTAACTTATATCGCCTGGCTAACTACCAACCTCAAGTAGAAATTATATCACCAATTCTAAGTGTTTTGACCCTACTGTCTGAACTACCGTCAGTAACAGAAGGGAATCATAAGCATATTGTTGTTATTTTTTAATGGTCCTACAGAGTAAAAACATATAAAAATAATGACCCTGAATTTTTTCACTATGTGGTTTTATTTTAATATGTTTGAAAGCAAGTACCAGGTTTGGCTGATGTTTAGCGATAATCTCTGCCTATACCAGATGCAGTTCATCACAAGTGACGAACTGCACTGCAGCTTTCACCCTAAGACAAAATTGTTAAGTCTCATGTGCGTGTAATTTCACCGGCACCCATACCCTTCAAACCGGAACACAGTAATACGAACAGCTATATATAGATACGAACTGCTTGGCGGTTGAAATAGGTATGGTAACAGTACTTCCCCGGACGAATGGTCCCAGAGAGTTCTGCTACCACTAAATATCCCCATCGGCTTTATATCCCTTTTGTTGAACGTGCCAGGTAAAATATTATATATTAATTTTGTACTCGGCCTTCAAGTGTCGTAAGCGCAAACATTTTATAAGTAAATGATTTTGAATTTAAATGCTTTGAGGTAAAATAGCAGACATTGCGGCGGTACTGTTACCGCACGAACCTACCTGATAATAAGTGTTTTCGTGAAGATATCGGCTGGCGATATGAACGAAGCCTTCTTGAAAATCTGCCACCAAGCACCTAACGGTGTGTTCCGGCAGCAGTCCTTGAGAGCCAGTGAAATTACAGACACATTAGACTTAACAACTATGTCTCAAGGTGACGGGCGCAGTGCAATTCGTGACTTGTAACGAAATGCATCTGTTATAGGCAGAGGTAAGTCCGCTTAACATAATGTGAGCCTCGAGCTGGTTCCGTCGCAATAACATAAAAAAAGCCTAGTAACATATTATTTGTGCAGCAAGTGCCTTTTTTAAAAACGTTGTTTTGGAAAACATTAACCTACTTAGAACACAGCTCATATTTTGATCTGCGCATACAGCTAACACGTTCGTCATGTTATTTATTCATTTATCACTCTTCTTGTTTACTGCTGAATCGTTATAAACATTAGATTATTACGCGCCATTTTATTACGCAGCGGTGTGACGGAGCGAGCCCGGGCGGGCGGCGGCGGGCGGCGGCGGGCGGGCGGCGCAGGTAATGATCGTGTCACGTCACGCGGGGAGTTGTGCTAACATTTTAGGAACGCAACATTTTAATAGACGTAGAATGAACAAAAAATATATATTTAAAGAAAAAGTAATTATAGGTACCCATTGTAATTATTCAATCCCTATTTTTGTTCTCTTCTTACCCCTATCTCACTCATTTCAGGTCGGTATAATATGTCTCTAACAACATAAGATTAGACTTGTTATTGTTAAAATTTCGACTACGATTTTACATTTTGTAGTATATACACCATATTTTTCTGTGGGAGTTGTAGGAGACAACAAAAGGAAAAATACTAGGAGCAGTGCTTTCTGAAGAACTGTCATCTTACACTGTGATTCCTAAGACGCTTGCCAAGCTAAGGTTAAAGGTAAAATATTTATTTTCATTTTAAGGCAAACCCCCAGTGCAGGGATTAAGGCTTAAACGTTTTTTCGCCTATGTACCTTTCAAGAGATCTGGGCGTTAAGTTCACATCTATGTGATTAGGGTGTGGCTGCACAAAGACCGATTACCCGCAAATCGTCGAAGTTCAATTATTATCATTATCTTTGATGCGAATGGATTTATGAGAAACCTTTGAACATTTATCTGCAGGTATACAAGTTCATGTCTGACAGTAATGTAGCGCGCACGAGCCCACTCGACAGTCGGCGGTCGGTCGGCGCAGGATGGAGTCGGAGTAAACAATGGCACCTCACACAAAGAGGCGAAATGTATGCAAATAGGATCTCGGCGAGCACTCGCGAGACAATGGCGTCGCGTGTATAGAGGCAGCCTTTACCGCGCGTTACGGTCCCGACCCGGCCCGGTCCGGCCCGTCCGTGGTGAGCGAACAACCAATTGTCATTTGTGGATGAGAATATTTGTGATAAATGTACAGCTTACTAACCCAGGTTAGTTGGAAGTACCTTTATCTTACAAAAATTTACTTAACAATATTTTCTTATTTCTAAATATTATGATTACAAGTACTATCGCGTACTAAGCGAAAATCACAAACTTACAATTTATCGGAGTACAAAATGTTTTTCCCCCGGCGGGAATTGAACCTGCGTCCTTCCGATTTCGCGCCGGATGGATGCCTAAACCACTCGGCTACCGGGGGGTTGGCTATTTCGCCGAAATTTCGTAACACTAAACTCTCGGAATGATGACTCGGAAGTTACTGAGAACTTTATTGCAATTGTGTAGTGTTGATCCACTCGCTATTTCAATATCAAGTGCTAACCAGCACAGCGGAGCAGCTTGCCTATTTGTTCTTAACTGATCAACTAGGATAAGCATGGTTCTTTGCGGTTGCTAAACATTGATTCACTGAGTTCAGAGTAATAAATGTAGATATCACCATCATACGAGCGGTCGTCGGCTGACTCGGTGGCGAGATTCTCCCGAAACAATTTATTTTATTATGCAAGCTTACATCGATGTATGTTGGGGAACTGACTTTGTTGTTTCATTGTTGGAGGCCTATTTAATCGAGTATACATTTCTCGGAAGCTATTGATTATTCTCGTCCCAAGCGCTTTAAAGACTCCTTCAAAGGATAAACGTATTAAGTATTATAATTTTCAATAGTTGTGATGGTTATTGGAAGACTTAATTAACACTCCGTACACGCGGTCTTATTTATGCCCCTTTTTTAAATGAGGATAACATCTATAATAGAATATAAATGTCACACAGTATTAGTGTTTTCAAAATCAGCGTGTATTTATGCTTAGATCCGTAACAGAGAAAGTTACGTCTTTGCGCAAAATATTTAAAAAATGCAATAATGTATGGTCCTTACACATCCATTTGTAGTGTTGTTTTGGTTGAATGATCACCGTTTCTATTTAAAACGTAGGAAGTAAGGGAACTCTAGTATGACTAATGTGTTGATAAGAAATAAACCCATGCACCGTCATCGTTGCCGAGTCGCTAACAAGTACATCAGGATATAGGGGACAGCTATTGAAGTAGATTACATTATGAGTCCATATATTTTTAAATAATAAGCAAATATTTATACCTGGGGCACACTTGTGCCCCGCGCGTGTAACGGAGTGTTCTGATGTTCAATAGTATTTCACAACGTTTAAAGATATATAAGGTCACTTTTAATTCATCAACAATACTGCGGGGGGTGGTGTAGAATCGATAACTGAATGTGCTCCACACATTTTTAATTTTCACATAAACAAAATCAATACTAACTATTGCCTAAGCTGTGGCGCGTTGACTTTGAGAATGATAGCGACGACAACACTCGCGGCCGCCGTGGACAAGACTCATTGCCCTCGCAATGCGTAGGTAAACCTACCGAGTTCGTTGCCCTCGCAATGCGTAGGTATACCTACCGAGATACCTACCGAGTTCATTGCTCTCGCAATGCGTAGGTAAACCTACCGAGTTCGTTGCCCTCGCAATGCGTAGGTATACCTACCGAGTTCATTGCCCTCGCAATGCGTTAGAATACCTAGAACGTGTGTGTATGTGTGAGTCTTGTGAGTGAGTAGAGTAGTGAGTGAGGAAACAAATACATAACGGTTGTATTTGTTTCCTTTCCCTTAATCTGGGGTCATCACTATGGAAGTCAGGCAAAAGTCAGTACCTGAGAACATCTGCAACTGACCTACTGAGAATTGTACCCTTAGTACGAAGGAATAAGTAGATGAATGTGGGTGGCAATACCTTCCGAAGGACAGTCATCTTACACTACGCTCTCCAAGATGATTGCAAAGCGTGAAGATTATAGCAAACTCCCTCTAATAGTTATATACGTGTTCCGGTTTGGATTTGTTACGGACATAGGTATTTGAGTATATGTATTTGTTACAGCAGGTAGGCGACTCACTTTTTTTGCTACTCTGTAACATGAAAAGATAGGAAATGCTGTCTCAAAATGTCTCTGCACTTTGCGACCAAGACTTGGCGTCTGATTAACTGTGTTGCTACAAATAAGGCTGAGTAACAGAAAATGTGGCGGAATGAAATGAAACATTGGGGTCACGATAAATCAAAAGACCAGGTAAAACGATTATTATGTTTATTACCAGTGTATATAATTCAGTATGTTGTGAAGTAACGATGATGCGTCGTATAGATAATCTCTAATAAAACCTAAAATATTTTAATTTGGTAAAAAAAAAATATCAAATCAAAAAATAATAAAATATTTTTTTATATAATATGTTTTATTTCACATAAATAGCACACAATTTGTGAACAAACTTAATTGGGCACGTTTTCGCGCAGAACCTATACTAAGAAAGCGATTTATTGTATTGCAGATTCTGCAATCCCTTCAAGTGTACCTTGAAATGTTACATGATATAACCGTGTGATATTTGACTATGTCTAGGTATTGATTACATTATACAAATAAAAATGAAAATTGATTTTTTACATTATTGAAAGATTAATTTTTATATTATTGAAATAAGTATTTACTTTCGTGAATATTTATAAGTAACAGAGTGTTTGTGTGTGTGAGTGAGTGAGGTGTGTTATGTGTATTTGTGATGGGGATGCATAGTGTAAGTGTTGACTTGAAACTATATCTATATTGTGTATAAGTGATAGTGTAGTATGTGTGTATGAGAGGGAATAGAGAGGTTGACAATGTAGGTAAGTATTTAGATTATGTGTCTACCTTAAGTACTTTCTCAGTTTCCTCATAACTGAGGTTTCTTAGCCAATTAGAAATAGTAATTTTGGCATCTTTCCTATTATATTTAATGAGATTTTTTATTATTTTGCTAGCTTTATTGTATAAATGTGGACCAAGAAAAGAAAGATATCGCTTCGCATGTTTTGTATTAACTCTAGGTGCCCTATACACTATATCTTTCCTTCTTTTGTTGGTTAATTGATATGGTTGCCTGTATTGTATCAGTATAAGATTATGTATGAATAATTGTCGGACAGTTAGCACTTTACAATCTTTATATAGTTCTGATGTCGAATACAGGAATGGTCTGAAGGTTGCTACTTTTAATATTGCCCGTTGAGCACGTTCAATCATCATGTAGCAATTTAATGTTCCGCCCAAACATGTATTGCAATAAGTAAGAATTGATTTGCAAAGTGCGGTGTAAACTTCAAGAATTATTTTCCTATCTGCTATATCACGTAAATTTTTGAATATGTAAATTAACTTACGCACTCTTCCACTAAGAGCCTCAATATGCGCTTTCCATGGCATTCTTCTATCTAAAGTTACACCCAAATATCTGACATTAGGTACATTTTGCAATTCTGGGCATAGACAATTGTTATTCATACAGTTCGAGTGCACCTTTATAGTTTTAATTCTAGGTAATGGAGCATAAGGGTTAGTGAAAGTTATGCATTTAGTTTTCCTATATTAAGTGAGAGAAGATTGTTTTGTAGCCATTTAGTGACAACGTTTAAACCATTTTCAGCACTTAACCGAGCTTCTTCCCAGGTTTTACCAACAGAAATAAGAGCAGTATCATCTGCATATGAAAATATCTTGCCGAGATCTAAGCTCAGGTTGCACAAATCATTAACATATATTAAGAAAAGGCTGGTGCCTAATACGCTTCCCTGAGGAACCCCATAGCTGGTTGTTTCTTTGACACTAATATTATCAGCTATTACAGTTCTCTGAGTCCTATTTTTTAAGTAATCTTCCATTAGACATAAAACTCTACCTCTTATTCCAACCTGTTCAAGCTTTTTTACTAGCAAAGGAACAGAGACAGTGTCGAAGGCTTTGGCGAGGTCTAGAAAGATACCTATGACCTAATTACGCTTATCAATCTCACTAATGACGAAGTTTGTAACTTCTGACACTGCATCTTCTTCGGCTAATCTACCAGGTCTAAACCCAAACTGATTAGGAGAAAGTATATTAAATTTATTGACATATGTCATTAGTCGTCTATTGATAACTTTCTCCAAATTTTTAGCAGCAGATGGTAGTACAGAAATGGGCCTATAATTTTCGACACTGCCTCTGTCGCCAGTTTTTTAGATTGGAGGAATAAGGGCAGTTTTAAGAACAGATGGAAATACTCCCGAGGTATGCTTATATTGCAAATATGGGTAATTAAAGGAACTAAAACCGGTGCTGTTTGTTTTAAAATATTTGTTGAAATGCCGTCATAACCTGCAGAACAGTCATTTTTTAAAGAATTAACAATGCTAAGAACCTCAGGCTCTTCCGTATCTATTAAAACCATAGAATTTGATTGCGTTGGAGGAGCTTTATCGTATCACAATAATCTGTAGAAGTTATATTACTGGCAAGATTTTTTCCTAAATTCCTTTGGTAAATATGCTAAATAGATACTTAAAAAAAGTGACTCTAAAGAACGACAAATGTACGAGAATGTACTCGTATACAATTTGTTGTCCATTTCGTCTAATTGTGAAAATATCAGTTTAGAGAGTAATAAGTGAGTGCACTCGGGTGAGGTCGTCGGCCGAAGTGGCGCTGTGTCCTCGGGTCGAGGTCGGGACGACGCGGGCCCGTCCCCGCTCGTCCCGGGGACGTCGGCATGTCCACGGACAGATATCACGTACAAAATGACGTATGCTCCCTGAACTAGAGAGAGACGCATAATAGAGATAATAATTATTTATCATATCAAAACTAATATCTTGCAAAAATATTGAGAAATAGTGTAATTTATAGAGAATAAAGAGTTAATTGTTATATTTTTTTCAGTGTTCAGTATACAGGCATTGTATTTTTATGAATTTCTGTTTGTTCAAAAGTCAACCCTAAGAGGTTGTTAGCATATCACCAATAACCGTGTATATTATGACAACTGTATATTTACAATTTATTTGGTTTGTGTTTTGTCGAGTGCGATTTAACTAAGCCTCACAAAATCAGAGTTGAATGAGCTCACGATTTCTATCATTTCTTTTGTAACTACACAATGAACGAATTACTTATATTATACGAGTTTTTTAACTGTCACGGTCATTAAAATTATAATTATTATTACCAACGGGATATTTACCGTGTTTTTGATTAATTTTGAGCTCCCGATATTTCGGCACTGTTGCAAGCGCCATGATCACGAGTAAACTAAAGTCTATGCGAGTGGATGGTAGGCACTAAGAGCAGACGAACCGGTCTACCCTCTTTCTAGTACGTTTTTTCGGCAAGGCGATACTATTATTGTCATTTTCACTCACAACACTATTTAAATTTCGACATACAAAACTAACGGTATCAGGTCGTGAACTATTTGAAACATTTCTTCGGCTCTTGCATAGGTTAACCACTGGATTCCATGTTCTCGACAGTTGAAATCCATCTTCCCTATTGAAATTTTGATACTTCGTTATTTCAATCGCTTCTCTTACCATTCTCGGTAGGTAGTGGCGTTCTGTCGAGAGTACCTGTGGGTTGTGTAATTCAATCCAGTGGCTAGAACCAGACTCACCGACATCAAATATCGGGAGCTCAATATTAATCAAAAACACGGTAAATATCCCGTTGGTACTTATATATTATATTTAAGCAGTTAAGTATGTTAATAAAAACTGAATTACGAAAAAAATTAAAAATCAAAAATTAAGTAAGCAAAGTATGGCGTTCCTAAAACAGAAAAATAGCCTTCGTGATTCACGTCGTAAGTTGAATCTCCCCTTCCCCTTCCCCACCCGTTCCACCCTCGCCTCACCTCCCCTCGCCTTCGCTTGTGCCTCTATTAGCTCAAACTAGCGAGAAATTGCTGCACGTTATACCTCGGATTTCCTCCTATTTGTTATACACGTTTTGTGGAACTTGCGGTATTTCATCAAACACGTTGCTTTTGGTACACGTCAAACAAGTATGGCACTATGTGTGGCGGGTAGAGGTAGAAATAAGAAATGAGTTGGCGTTCTTATATTGTTGTCGCTGCGAGTGTAACGGACGATTACTCGCCCACTTGCTGGGGCGGCCCACTAAGGCACTTTTCCCACCGCCGACGAGAAAACGAGTAACTATCGACTATTTTCTCGCTCAAGAAACGTACAATAGATATACATTCCGTGTTAATAAGAGAGATGCATATACAAATAGTTGATCGCTGACTGTTATTCATACTGCCAGCGAGCACTCGCTTCACTAGTTTGTCGCTGAGCGACAAGAGCTATGAAAGATAAAACTCGCTAATAAAGCTCGCCATGTTCTAATAGCTTAGCGATACTCGCTAAGCTATTAGAACATGGCGAGAGAGCAACCAGCGGTCATTTCTCTACAGTGCGGATCTGAAAGTACACGTTTTTTTATTTATTAAGAATATCGAACAATCATTTGAATTATCATTGTTATCATCCTCATCACCGTCAACAGCCACGTCACGCACCTTTGAACAAACCTAAGGTACTCCTTAGGTTACTGCCTAAGGAGCGATATCCAGAATCAAATGTGAAGAGATTGTTCTGCAAGGCGAGGACTGTAATGGCTATAAGGGGTGGACGGAAGCCATTTTGGGGGTCAACCCCCAACCATAAACTGTGAATTAAACAATAAACCATGTTCTAGTGATTTGTGTCTTCTCATTTGCACGATACCCACATGTACGCCCACGTTATGCCGTTAAATTTGATGATGTCGTCGTTCGTCTGCCGACACACATATATTATACTATTTCATTTTTTTTTCAACTTTCGTTTGATACTATTTCCCCCGCCCCTTAGTCTCGCACCCCTCCCCGCTCCGATTGCTATATACGGTCAACGACTAAGGAGCGTATCATATTTATTTGATTATCTATTTTTACTTATTGGTAAAATTAATTAGATAATTGCTATAACGCATAAAAAAGAAAAAGTAGCGAATAAAAGCTATATGGGTATGAGTTGGTAAGGGGCATAGCCGGTATAGCCAATAATATTGTTTATTGGTTTACGTCTTCTATGGTATGGGTTAACAAAAACCATTAAGGATTTATATTTATTAGATTATTTATTCCAAAAGCTGATGAAATTCCCTTGTGATTTAATGTGTCATAGTAAATCAGCTTATAGGATTTTTTTTTATTCTTTTCTACCCCCGCCCCATAAAGTTTGTCGGATAAATAAATTGTTCTGACCAAAAAGTTGCTTCTTGAAATGGGTTACAAAAAAGATATGTAATATTTTTGACATTTATTCGATATGGCATATATACGATTTTTAAAGTTTTTTAGTACCACATCTCTGTCATTTTAAAAATATCCAAAAACTAAATTGACAAAAAAAACCTATTTAAATATCAAACCTGCTCACAAAATGTCACGTGAATCAGTTGAGAAATGCGACCTGTACCTAGAGGAGAACAACCGGACACATGAAAGCATTTTTGTGTAAGCTGAAGCAGAGACGATTCGCATGCACTACTTGCTCGCTCGGTCAACGCGCTCGCTCGGTCAATTAAAAATATAGTCTATTGCCATTTATTAAAAATACGATCACGGTTTGATCGTATTTTATTTTTTACTTATCAAAGTTTTTCACTGCCTTTCTACCGTTGCCCCAGTCATGTAAATTCGGTACCTATATCATGATATCTATAAGCAAACATAACTATTTGCGTTTAGGAACGAGTGAGTTCCCAGCAGTGAACACTTCCATAAATTTCAATGACTAAAATCAGTCACCAAAAACTTGAATAATATCGCGTTTATGCGAAAAGAGGTTCATGCTGTTTATTTAACAGGTAGTATATAGAGCGTACCTGTACGTTACGTTAGTATGAAATGTGCTGTGAATACACTTTTCTGAGAAGGTGGCCATTTTTGCAGAGTATATATTATTAAGATTGATTGTCTAGCCAATAATATTAAATCAAATAATTAAGGGTAACCTATAGAAGTAACATGTTTATTAACGATGTTTTTGTTTGGTCCATCGTAAAAACGGCAATACACACATACGTCTAATTTTGTATTTGCATAGTAAAAATCCTAAGGTATCGCAATAAATAATAAAAAACAGATAATTCTAAGTCATACTACCCTCCTAACTATCCGGAGTGGTCATGCTCACAGAAAGTTGTTGTCTAGCGGCGGTGTTGTGTGTCGGGTCGCCATCTTCCCTCAAAAATGGTTGAGGAAGGCGATGGCTGGCACATGCGTCAACTCGTGAACGGGTGCTGCTAGAGGATACTGGTCTGCTCTGGATGCTGGTGCTAATGACATTAACGGAAAAAAAAAAACTTTTAACACTGTTCCCCCTTGGAATGTTGCAACTTTCCTATTTCATATTTCTTGTTTACTAATAAATTATGTCATAGTTAAAAAAAGTCACGGACCCTGGAGTCTGTGGAGTGTAGATTTAAAAAAAAAAAAAAAAAAAAAAAAAAAAGTCATACTACCCTTAAGGACACGTCTAATTTTATTGATGATCAATAATTAATATATTACTAATGTAGGTCTTGTAAGAACTACGGTATCTTCTTACAAACATCTCTACTCACAGTTATGTTCACGATGACGTCACGGCCCGCTCACTATTATTTATCCTTGTTATAGTCTTAAATACTCTCCAAACTATCTCCATAGAAACTGCTACCTTGTCTGTGGCACTAGTTCTTACTCGTCTACGCGCCTCTGTGAACGTAGGTGACTAAAGCCGCACACACAATGTTAGAAAGGATTCGGTTTTGACTAAATTAGTGTTTGTCTTTGAACATGTACTCACCTGTTGAAACGGCATGAAAGTATATATATGCATAAATACATAAATGGTTGATGTCGTCGAAAGCTGTTAGCAAACTATACATACAACGGGTAATGTGTCTCAAGCACAATTGTCAAAACACACGCTCAGTGTCAGATTTTCTACTTCAGATTGGTAGTTAGCCAGTCGCAAAAACATAGTGTTCTTATAATATTAAATGTACAGGTAGCGAGTTATTTTCATATTTATTTAAATTGAGGACTTAAATTGGGGACGATAATAACGACATCAAAATTTCAATTTATTTTGGGTAAGATCAAACTTCTGAAAGTCATTGATCATCAATAATCTTGGCACAATAACTGAAAACTTAAACTATTAAACACAGATGTAATCATTTGTATATCTTTCTCCAGTGCGAGAAGTCATATCATGCACGTGACATAGTTAAAAGCCATAAGAAAAAATCTTTCTTATAGCTCTTAACTTAAAATCTAAGTAATAAAAATATTTTGACCATGTGTACTCAGCCTAAGGATATTATGTATCGGGTTGGTTATTTTATTAGTTACGTGGGAAGTGCTTGATGTGGCCCTTCTTTTATTAGTTTTTACGGTATCAAGATGGAATGAGTTATCAAAATAGATTGCCAATTACATTCCCTCGACCCGGACGGAGCCGGACGTTATAACACTTGCGAAACTATTACGGACACAGAAATTTTTATTTCAATGTCATCTGACGATATAACACAAAAGTCACTCTTATGAACATTTTGGTTCATAGACAACAGTGACTTTCAGTAGTTGTATTTGAGAACTACTTCTTACACAATGTTACCTAATTTTATGTAAGAATTAAACTTGAAATATTGGATCTACTCCTCAAGGATAGCTGCTGGTACATATCGATGATTGACATATTTTACTTCATATTCCTATGACGCATGGTGAGGTAAAGATCAAAGGTAGCCCACCAACAATGAAAATACAATATGATTTATAAAATGTTAGATACAGGATTTGGATGAACTTGGAATATTTATAGTTCAGATTCTAAATATTTTTTTACAGCCTTTGACCCCTTTCTAACCTGTTGGTAAGGGATGATATGGTCGAGGATGGTAAACAGACTAGGCCTAGAATTACTGGCATTCAAGAACTGCTGCTAGAACAGAATTATAAGTGCTTGGCGACTGATTTGCTACTTGAGGGTGATATCTAGAATTTGCAAAATGCCCTTTTGTCTGAAACCAGGTAAACTTCAAGCTTCGGCGGTGGGGATCGAACCCTAGACATGCCGCACGGCATTTCTTAGCAATAGCTAAAATATTACAGCTCGGCTACTGTTTTAAAAAATATTGACACGGGATACTTTCTGATATCATCTTCACTTTTCATTATTGTCGCGGAAAATCGTAGAGCGCAGCTAGTTGTTTGTAATTATAATAAAAGTGCCTTTAATTTATAGATCTACGCAGTTGTTAACATGAAATACTCCTCTGCCATGTTCAATAAAAAAGTTGTTCCCACCGAGAGGGAAATTATTGATGCTTAATATTTTCGATAATATGCAACAATTTCAACGATGCACATGACTAATCATAATTTGATCGTGGCTATTTCCTCAAGTGGGAAGAAAGGTTATTTGTGTTTTCCATTAACTCAGTACAAAAAAATATTAATTGATAGGCAAAAGACAAATGTTTAACCAACCTTACGACTCGGTTCTCACCATATTCTTTTTAATACTCGTGCTAAGCCCTCTGTGGCCGCTAGTATGTAATAATTTAGCTAAATTCAACCATTCTATAAAATCATTCGTAATTATTTATTCAATTTTAACAAATATCTACATACTAATTATTATGATTAGTTATTGGACTCATCCTGTTCAATATGTTAAATTTCTCTAATATTATATATTATGAAACGCTGTGTGTGACGTTGTGTGTATGTAACGTAAGAAATAGTTTTAGTTCAATTAATTATTAACGACCCGACTTGTTGTCAATTTTTGAAGTTATATTTGTTACTCGAAACCTTATTTATTACATTGAAAAATATCGAGTGTTGGAAAATATGTATTACAACAATTGCGAGTCCGGCTGATGATGGACGAATTCTGCAAATAGTTTTTGTGGCTGGCTGTGTATTCCAATTTCATTATAATAACATCTCTATATATGGCTGTACATCCAGTTCATAATAATATATAAAACAATCCTGTTTCTTTACGAAGCTATACGGCTAACCAACTTATAAATGGCGCGTTGTCATCAATTTTCGCCTTTCACAAGTCGAAAAACTTTATACGCTACGGCAGCATTGAGATAAGTGAGGTGAAATATGGTTTCAGTGAATTGAGACGTTGTGTTGAAACATTTGGATCGGCGCAGCAGTCCGTTATCCATCAACCGTCACTTGTCACCCGTGGGCCGCAGGCTAAGGGTCGCAGATTGCGGGCCACGGTTTAGGGGCTGCAAATATCATTGCTCCGAATGACGTTATCGACACCTTTTCCCAAATATCTAGATTCAACTTTGGAAAAATACGGTCAAGTTTGAGTCTCTAAATACACATAGATGGTTTCATCTATAGAAAATACTGAAGTACATAAGTGTTTTCCTGTGATATTTAATATGTAATATACATTGTAATTCTTATGACATCTATCAATATTATCAAAAGTATTTATACAATTGATACGTATTATTATGCCGCACATGTAACCATAGCCGTTGTCGTGGCTGCCTTATCAGTGTGTATATGTGTAAACACGCCGCTTTGGTATCTCAAGGTCTTGGGTTCGATCGTGCCCGGGTCGAGCTAGATATTGTGGTTTTTTGACAAATAAATGTTCAGTAGCACTCCGGGGCTTGCAACCGTGCCCGATAGATGTTCTAGCTTGATAAGGTCAGTTTCGTTACGTGGGACCAAAGTCAGGTAAAGCTAGCAAAATAACAAAAAAGAAACTGTAGCGGCCAATGAAAATAACGGCCAAATAAAACCTCCTACAATGTGTAACATACTAATATAATCAATTACCACATCATGTCATCACATAATAATATGATATAACATTACATCATCATAATCATTCCAATATTATATTATAAATACGGAAGTGTGTGATCTCTTATACTGATCTACAATACCTAAAATATGCCGTATAAACTCTATTATTTATCTAATATATGGGTCCATCTGGCATATATTTGGCACGATACCCTAAAAAACAAGCCGACGGCCTTTCGACTTTGTTCAGCCGTTGCTAGAGCATTTCTTTCGAATAATTTACTTTGACAAATGTGGCGGACGCGGGTGGGAGTGAGAGGGGTTGCAGGGGGAGTACTTTGAGAGGATTTATTCATGGGCCGGTCATTTCTCACGGGCGCAGATAACGTGCCGGCCACGAAACTAACCGGAAAATTCCGACTTCTGCGGACGTAGATTTGTAACTCAATAATGTCACATTTACAACCAAAATCCAAAAAAAGAAGGAAGTTATTTACAACCACGCATAATATATTTCACTCTATTTTCTCAGCTGTCTGAATTACTCCCATTTTAATTCATTCAATAATAATATATTATATACAATACAATTTTTTACACCCGATAGCAAAAAACTTATTTTGTTTCCAGTTTAGATTTTTTGCTTTTTAAAATTTTTATCAATATAATATGTATCGCTCCTTTTGTATTCGTTAGTTGCGCGCACTGACTGCGGACCGTCCTGCTTGGATTCACGTCGCTAAGTACTATAATCGAAAAGTTATTAAACTTTTAAAGAAATTTTATCAGGTAAATTTAACATTTTTCATTATAGCAATTTCAAATAAAAACTTTAACAAAATGTTTCGTCTCGACGCACGCAGGCCGTGATTCTCGATCATTTCCTGCTTGTTTGAGCTCAATAGGCACTGCGAATCTGCAATAAACATAGACTAGGTTGGTACAATTTTTTTACACCCTATTGCAAAAAACTTTTTTTTTCAAAATTACAGTAGATTTAGGTAATTTTACAGTACATTGTATATAAATACCTATTCAATTAACTGGAAAAAGTATTTCCGAATATTACTAAGCCTCTTATTGTAACTATGACCCACCTGTATTATTGAAATGGTATGAAACATTATTTCATCTAGAACTAGTGGTTTTTATAGACAACTTTAAGTTACTAAAGATTTATGAACGATTAATATAAAAGAGCTACAGTTTTATTTTTGTTGTTAAGGTCTTAATTAAATGTTCTTTCTAGACAACATAATATATTAACCTTCCAACTCATAACGGAATATAACCTTGTTATATTCTCTTATTAATAACCTTGTAGGGGTTGCTATATTGACTTATCTGTCAGAATCGCACCGAGTTTTACTTGTTATGGTACAAGATATTTGCTATAAATGTTTTGCTGTGTAATAATTCTGAAATAAGTAATAGGTATATTATAATAGCTGCTTGCTGACAAAATTTCTAATGGAAGGAGGTAGCTAGCCTGGGAAGCATTAGCAACCTGCCCTAACACTATGAATTCCTTACATTTAAATTTAAATATAATCAAAGAAAAAAGTGCGCATAGTTTGTAACAACGTAGGTTCGTAAGTTTATAATATAGTCGATGACACGGAATTAATAACAGTACTGATTAGGGTTTTTGATGATTGATGTTGAATTGTACAGTGTGCTATATATTGTTTATGTGAAGTTACGTACAAAAAATACAGAACGACAAGAGTTGAAGTAATGTCTAAACTTCGGCGGCGAGTGGGTTAGTGTGCGCCGACCATTATTATAGAAACGATTATTTTGTACTACTTGTGAAACATTACCGACTAGGTGAGGTCATGGTCAAAGTGAAGATTAACTCATTTTAAAATAATTTCACTATGATTTTATACAAAAGGAAATGGATATGATTTCTTTTATAATTGTCTTTTAAATTACTTGCGTATAATTATAAGTGTCACAGCTTGTATAGGCTACTTCAGTAACTCGGCTAAATGTTTAATGTACCAAATGGACGAGTTACTGAATTATAAAAGAATGATAACATTACATTCAGACACTTTCAACAATCAAAAGAAATAGTTTTCATTGCTTGTTACGGCAGAAGCAAAATGTGGTTTCTTCTGTGGTTAACTCATATTGCTGTTGTCAAATCTCGCACAAATCGGAGAATCGTTTTTGTCGCACTCATAATGACTAATGACGTTCAAATGGTTAATCAATTTCCCTTTTCCGTGTCTACGGACACTATTTTTTGTTGAAGGATTTGTATGCCTATTTTTGTAGGTAGATTGTGATTCTAAATATTATGTTGAAATAAAAATAAACAAAGTTTTGACAAATCTAGTACATTAATTATACACATAAATATAATTATACACATTATAAATGTCACGAATTGCTTTTAAAAATCAAGCCAATTGCATGAAGAATGGAAACAAAGATGGGAAACGGACTGAGTAAAAACTGTCTCTATAGAACAGTTGTCAGCTGCTGGAATCAATAGTTACACACAAAGGTGCTTCTAGTTTGACAACTGTCATCTGAAATGTAGCACGGCAGTCCATAGGTATTAACGCTCGGCCATCATTGCTTCAGAAATATTTCAATAGCCATGATTTAAGGGACGAGAAAATATAACCCAAGTTGATAGCATTTCTATATGTTGATAGTTCTGGATATAACCGAATCACAAGCGTGAGGCATTGGGCAGATACAGGTTTGCAATAATGTAAAGGCTGAATGAACTAAAAATATATTATTTATACATATTCCATAATTTGAATAAACATTCACAAGATCACACGATCCGCTCACGCTCTGTCACAAGATCCAGCCAAAAAGTTTAACTTTTAAGGTCTTTACCATTTCACACAGTATACTACAACCGTGGCATACTAGGTATATACCAATAAGCTCGCCCCAAATAATAATAATAAGTTAACTTACATTATTATTTTGGGCGACCTTATTGATATACGCCTGGCACAGGGCCTACATATAAATTTCAATGTTAAAAAAAAAACTGGCTGATCCAAGAATTGAACCCAGATTTCAAATTTCCAAGCGACGCTTCACGGCCCTCGAACATGTCAAAAGTGAAAACACATGCCTATCGTGAAAATGGAATCATAAGTGCTACGGCCTACAAGTCACTACGCCGTAGCAGGAATGGCGATGGAAGATATTTATAATATTTGTGTATGGGAAAAGCGATAAGAGTACCCACGTGGCTGGTGTCCCTTCAACACCAGATATGCTAAAGGTGTTAAAAGAACTTAAAATTTTATTATTATTACACATAAATGTATAGCTAAGTATTAAATGTAAAGATTCGAAGTTGAACAATTTTTACGAAATTGTAATTTTGAAATCACTCATTAGAGGATTTAAGGGACACACAAAATTTTAACGTTGGTTTAAAGATGTTTGCGATAACATGATATATTATTAAATTATACTTCACCCATGCTATAAATCCTCTAGGAAAGTTTCTGAAACAGCTAGCTTATTGCCAACATTTATCCTGTGTCATTTTATCGTCCAAACGAGTGTAATAATATTGTACTCAATTTCATAATGCAACTCCTTTATCAAAAAAAAAGAACATTGTCAGGCACGTGCCTTACACTACCACAGCAAAAGAACTGTTATTCGAATTCACGTCGTATTTTTGTTCTGTAAAATGTAATATTCAAGTGCATTTCAATAATTGTACGATCCAAAATGTTAATAATTGACACAATAAATAAGTCTATTATTTTTAAGTTACATAGTTTGTTTGTATTAGATATTCGGCAATTAAACTTTCCATGAATTTACATAAAGTTCTTACAACACTGTACACCACCTTGTGGTTTCAGAACTTTTTATAGATGATTCATATCATGGGTTATATTCATTATATTATATTTATATTCATTCATCATATAATAAGGTCTTGTATGCACCTGTACATAATTAGGTATTAAAACAGACATGTGATACTATTATCACACCCATATTCGTGTTTTAATACCCCTTATTATACAACAGTTGCATAAATAACAATTAAATACCTACAATATAAATTATATATCATGTGATCGTTCCTTATTTATACAAGGGAAATTGTTATGATTATGTAATGTCCGAGTTATCAATCAGACCAACAACTCATCGCTCTCAATGAACGTACAGATATAGTAACACTAACGCGTAGGGTAGTCAGTTGAAGGGCTAACAGCTGTCACATCAGCGGCTGTATCGACCACTATTGAACAAAGGCTAATTTGGAAGTTTTTCTTTATTTGGAAGGGGTATTTGCCACAAACCTATACTTTGAATGCGTTTAGGGGATCACAGTGTAAGATGGCGGTTCTTCAGAAAGCGCAGCTGACCACCTAATGGTATCTTTCCTGGGACAAAATTTAGGACTGTCACAAGCAGGAGCAGCGCAGCACGGTACGCCACTCGTAGTTGAGTAAAACCAATGTTTTTATTGAATGTGGTGCTAACAAGGCAAGCATAATTACGCAGACTACGTATGCAGGGAAGCTTATGCTCGTCGCAGGATTGAAACCATTATGGGAATTGGATCTTGGGACAGCCTAGGTTCGTAAGTTCATATTGGATCACTAGGGCATTATTGCTTCAAACAGTTAAAAAATGACGCCGAGAATGATTGTTTGAAGTCAAATGGCTATAACGTCATGGTATGTTCCTTCAAAAATAAGTACATTAACATAAACATTTTATTTGAAGCTTCCAAAATCTTGTTAGAAATATTGGAAGGAGGGATTCCGCTGATGTGACCAAAATAGCGTTCGGTTTATCTAAAGACTGCGGAAAGCCAATGAGCCGGCTAAATGGCGGGGCGATGTCTGCCTTACACAATTATATAGACTCTGCTACGTTTGTGGTTTCTTTGTCAAACTTTGTTTGGCTCATTCTGCGAATACGTTAAACGAATTATACATACGAGTATTTTATGATAAAATCCAAAATGCCGTATTTACGACGCGGGCATAAGTGTAATATTAATAAAGACAAGACTTTTTTGGGTTACGTACAAAGAAACAGTAGCCCAAGCACGAACATTTCGATAGTCCGTAACGTAAACGTATCGAGTTTACAGTACGTTTACGCAGGAGGCGATGGTTGACAGCACAACGCATCGTTTCTTGGCTAACGTGAACTCGATAGGATTACGAAAGTGACGTCATCCGGCGTAAATAGAGACAGGCCTTCGTGAATGAAAACTAATAAAATTGCCTTAGAGCGAATTTCAAAAAAAGCTATGGTTTAAAACTCCTCATATTAAAAGTAAATTTTGGCACTTTGTACAATTGACAAATTAGGTTTTTACTTTTTATTGACGTTGTCATTTGGGCTGTGAATGTTTACTCGTTTAGTAATACATAAATTATTTGAATATTCTCATCATAAATTAATAGTTAATTTACAATTTTTTATTGAGTTAGAAGTGCCAAGGAAATGTTCCCTAATAAATATTTATATTATAATATTAATTTTATAATATTCGATATGCGAACCAGTTACTTTCAATATCTAACCATGTTAGAATATATGGAACAGTAAGTAAATACTTCACTATAAAATAACCCCATGCATTTTTAGATTTACCTGAACTTATTGTGTTGAATATCTGCTTCACTTGTTACATAAAATGCAACGATGATAGCCTAGTGACGATGAGTTTCGATTGCCGATGTTTGAATATTTCAGCATGTTTGTAGATTTTTTTGCGAATATCTAGTCAAGCTAGCACCCCCAAGTAAATAACCCCCAATAAAAAATCTGTCGGAAGAACCTGATCCGGCTGCTTATACCCTTGAAAATGAGTTCCCATTAAATACTAGGATTGGCTTGGTAACATCTTCGTCCACAAAATGTTGTGGATGATGATGTTATTAATATGTTTTTTAATTATTTTATTTTTTTTATAGACATGGCGATTTATCGAAACCCTCTATGGGCCCTCGTGGCCGTCACTGCTTACAAGAGAAGTGGAAGGAGCTCAGTACAAAATTAAATAGTGACGGCACCGGGGACTTTAGGTCGGAAGAAAAGTGGCGCAAGGTATGAAATGAGTAAAATAACTTTATCTTTTTTTTCGACTTTGTATATTGTATCACTCTAATTTTAATATCTACCATACACACGGATTCATTTTTGCTTTGTGCACCTCGTAGTACCTTAATGTAGTCTTTATTTCTTGATAATAATTTATTTTTGTTGGTTAAGGTCTGGAGCGACTGGAAGGGTAACATAAAAAAGAAATATGCAAAAATTAACAAGCATGCCAACAGAACTGGAGGTGGGCCGGCACTTTCGATATCACTGACAGACCTGGAAACTAGAGTTCTGCACGTATCCGGAGTGCTGGCAGCTGTTGGTATGCCAATAGCGGAAGCTGGATTTCAGCAGGTCTCATACATATACTGTACTAAGAACATATTTTGTCTAAAATATATTATGATGTACCTACTAGATATGATATTTTCAAGTAATTCCACTAACTAAAATTATAAAAAATATCTATGAACAAACAACGAAACTTTCGTATTAATAAGATTATTAAAATTGTCATTGTAAAATGTCTAAAAGTCAGTTTATATTTCGCCAACAACTTTTTTTTTGCAACAGGATGATGTACAAACTACGCACACTGAACCTACTGATCCCACGGATGCCATAGATTTTGAATTAGGTAAGCATTTAATTGACATGAATAGCAAGTTGATAATAAAAACACCTTGCCTGCTCGTAATTGTTGTGTTGCTTACACCAGAGCTCTGAAAAGACAAGACTGGTGAACAAGGAAAAAAATCCACCAATAGGATTATATCATAAGATTGGTCACTACTGTACTTTCAGAAATGCACAGCTTTTATGGAAAGCACTCTTAGCTGCCAACTGTGCTTTAAAAGAGGTTACCTTCCTCTCAAAAGATTGGTCTCACTAATCTAGTAAGTTTGAGAATGTATCTTATTTTTATCCCTCCTTGTTATTATTTCAGATTGGAACATCCCAGGGACAAGCACACAGCCTACTGTGGTGGAACCAAGCCAAGTTAGCACCCCTGGGAGCAGTCAAGCTGGGATGGTGCTTCGACTATCGCCATCGCCTCCACCTCTGGAGGAACAATGGAAACCACCCCCTAAGAAGAAGAGCAAGCATGAAGATTTGGCACATATGTTTATTGAAAGTGACAGGTGTGCAAGGATGTATGCGAAAGAACGAGACAGGGTGAATGAGCATTTGGAGCGAGAAAGATTACGACAGGCAGCGTGACGAGGAAATTCGAATGAGAGAGTATGAGTTACGCGAAAGAATAAGACAGCGTGATTTGGAGATTCAGCTACAAGCTCAATGGCTGGAGTTTATGAATGAATGTATGAATGTTATAAAAAAGTACTTTGAAAGGCAGTAAAATTAAATTTATGAACGAGTATGTTAGTATTGTGTGTTATTGAGTGGATTATTGAGTATGTTTGTGTTATTAAATGTATGAAGAAGTAAGTTTTTATATGATGTAGTTATAATTTATGACTGGGGCATTTCAAATTTATTAACAAGAATGTGATTATATTTCCTTATACATAAATATATTAAGCATAGGCATTATCTTCCTCGTAACTAAATTTGACTCGTAGCAAAGTACCGTATTGTTACATTTTCGACCACATCATATATTCATAACAAATGTGTGACTGATAGTGGCGTTTACTATACTGAGCGTTTCCGTGCCATAGACCTTCGGGCTGCCAGAAACTTCCAATACGCCTGCGAGCTATTCTTTGAAATGAATTGATTAATACGAGCCTTATACTTATTTATATTAAACTTTTAAGGGCTGTCTTAGTGTAGGATAATAACTTAAGTGTGTGTAAGTTTATAGGTATATATATATATATATATATTAGGTAGGTATAAAAGTTGTCAGTTTGGGGTAACTACTAAATTTATTACTTAGTTTTAATGAAGTAATGTGTTAATTTTAAGTAAATAATAAACTTTTAATTTTTTATGTGTTTTTATTTATAAAGACGTAACGTATTAGTAAACATTAAGTGCTTAACTATTAGGTAGGCTAATACAGACAAATCATAGGGTCCACATTCTCAGCTCGGTGTGGCTCAATATTGAAAAAGGACAGGAATAGGATTATTAGTGAGGTAGTTCACCACAAAATCATTTTCTGTACACAGTTTGTATTTAAACTATAAATATTAATTTTACTGGTATTTCTATGATAACTCTACGTTTTATGATTAAAATAGATGCGATGACCAGAATCTTTGGAGTAAAAACTGCTCGAAATACAAGTGATCGTAATCATCTACACTTCTACAATCCGTATATATATATATATATACGGATATATATATATATATATATATAAATTACGTGTCACATTGTTTGTCCGCGATGGACTCCTAAACCACTGAACCGATTTTAAATTTGATTGCACACCCTGTGCAATTTGATCCAAATTGAAAGATAGGTTAGCTTACATCTCAAATAGTCATAATTACCTGTACGAAGCCGCTAGTAATATTATAAAGAGGAAATATTTGTATTTTTGATGCAACGAATAAACTGAAAACTAATGGACCGAATTGGATGAAATGCCGCCTGGCTAGCTACCACCCTCAAGTAGAAAATCTGTCGCCAAGCTCCTAACGGTGTGTTCCAGCAGCTGTCCCTGAGAGCCAGTAATTCTAGGTTAAGTAGAACAACATCTTCAACTACATCATCACTTACCATCAGGTGAGATAAATGTAAAAGGCTAGCTTATTAGATATAAAAGAAAAATCAGCCATTTTATGGATTGTTTGTTGTGGTCAAATGTTTTTGTACTCTAAATGAGCTCTCTAAATCCTACCAGAATAATTTTATATAGGGAAAGTATTTGAAGGTCTAGTTTGTATGCTGTCTATTAATTCTTTCAATTAACAAATTTCTTATGGCTCTTCCCTTTGACAAAGCATCACCGTTACTATTATTTTCAAGTATGTGTGGAACGGTTGCAGATGGTGAATTCGGATCATAGTTACGATGAGAATCATTAGATAGTTTTGGTTCGGGTACGTTGAAATTCATTGCTAAATTGTGTAACACTGAACATGCCATTATAATTTTTGCACACTTTTCAGGTGTATAATGAAGCGTGCGTTCTTTACTTAAGCAACGCCATCGATTTTTCAGCCTTCCAAAAGTATTTTCTATAGTGACCCTCGTTTTCCCATGCACTGAGTTATATTTTGCTGCGGGACTTCCTTCAGCAGCATCCGAAATAGGAGTCATTATCCAGGGCCGCTGCGGGTAGCCGGAATCACCTATAAATATAATTTAAATTAATAGCGCTACGGAAGAAACATAGGTACATGAAAAAAAAAATTGAGTAAAATATTACAACCAACCTAACAACCATACTTGTTCATTACTTCTGTGTAACTCCTGCATTAAGTCATGAGCAGCACTATATTCCCAAATAAATGCATCATGGGTTGCACCTCCAAACCTAGTATTCACATTTAAAATTCTGCAATCACTGTCGCATATCTGAAATAAAAATTATTGACCTAAATGAATTAACTTGAATCACATCTACGCATTTGCTCTAATCAGAAACGTCTGCTATACCTACGTACCATTTGTACATTTAATGAATGAAAATGCTTTCTGCAGTAATATATATGCTCCAAATCTTTTTTCGGTGTTTGAATGTGAAAATGACTTCCGTCGATACATCCGATTACACCTGGAAAGCCAAATTCAGTGTAGAATCTGGAAAAAATAATTAAACGCTGTTTAGAATAAATTATGTTATACTTTTTTCGTTTGTAGCTGTCTGTACTGTATCAGCCGGATTGACTCGCTTGGCAGGCGGCTTGGGGATCGAAGTATAAGATAACGGTTCCTCAGAAGGCTCTGCTGCCCGACTTCCAATATTTTTCCCTTAGTCGCCTCTTTGACCCCACAAGGGAAGAGATGGGGAGGAGGTGACATTCTATCCCATGGGGGTAGCTATCATTGAGAGCTCATTTTTTCTCTACTTTAAGCACTAACTGTTTACTTTAACTTTACTTACTTATTCTTAATAAAGTCTCTTTCCGTTCTTGTCACTGGGAATTTAATGATAGAATTCATTAAAGCGGGACTGACAAGAGCATCAGTCACCTCAGATATAAACTTGCTGACTGTTGTTTGTCCCAAACTTTGTGCCATTCCAATCAGTCTTTGGTATGACCCCGTTGCATAAAAAGAGAGTGCACATAGAATCTGCAAATACAATATTAACAACCACATTTATAAAACACTATAAATTATATATAAGTATAATATTAAATCTTATCTCTCCTTGATATTTATGTTACAATAAAAGAGAGGACAAAATGTTTTAGCACCATTTTAGTTTTTAGACGTAGGTATGCGTGTCGTCTACCTACTCAGAAGTAGGTCTGTGCAAGTGCACCTCTCCAATAAAGTTATTGTAATGTGAGTAAGAAATAGATAAGTAAAATACAGCCAAATTAAAACATCAAATCTTGATATGTTAACGATTGATGGCGTTGCGACAGGTCATGAAAAGTTATTGTCTTAAATGGTAGTTTCTATGTAAAATTTACGCTTGAGCTTAAAAAAACCGCCATACATATTTATATAGCTACGTTCAAAATCAAAAAGAAAGGTAGCTACGAGTATTGCATTCATGGGACACAGAACCATTCTTGGGTAGGGAGTGTAACGTACATAGTGCCATCCAAAAGAACATTGAGGTACATGTTTTTGTTATAAGTTGAAGCAGCAGTATAAAATCATTTGGTTTACTTGCTTGGTTTTACACACCACAATTTAAATACCTCCCAAATAAAGTATATTAGAAACTACCTTGGTTTGAACACTAATTCTTCTACTATTTTTCAAATTTGTTTTCTGGCAGAGCTCATTGTTTAAAAAAAGGAATGCTTCTTTAGTAAACCGAAATCTGTTCTTAAACTCGATGTCGGATAAGTCTAATGAGTCTTGAAACTTTCTCTGAAGAGCTCTTCGACTAATTTCTCTGAAAATGGTGAAAAAAGAAAAAACATAGATATGTAAGTAAATAAAAATATTACTAAAACCATAATAAATACAAGCATACATACAATCACGGCTATATTCCCCGAGGGGCAAGACAGAGGTGTGTAAACACCCACGTTTTTCCAATTCGGTTTTGGGCCCATGTAATAGTGTCTATTGTCATTTACCGGACACAGTTTCAGGGTCATACAATTGTTTTTCTCTGACACATTGGACGAAATACAAGAATATATTTACGCTAATGTATCACACGACACGCTCACAAGAATATATCGTTTGAAACCCTGTTAGGACACTAAGACGGTGTACAGCCCTGCTGTGCGTCTAATGCATATAACACCCTACTCACACCCAAGTGATAAGTGGCATGCTGCTAATTTGGCGCACTTTTCTCTTAGTCGTCCTTTACAAACGGGAAGAAATGGGGACGTAATATTCTAACCCTCCACGGGTTAACCATAATGTTGGTATTAAAACCCATACAGTTTTATTTCATTAGTATATTTTACCGTTTTAAACAGTAAGGTACGTAGGTACTTGTGTTTAGGTAGGTACTTACCCAGTTTCTCGTTCTTCATTTTCCTGTTCGATTAATTGTGCAGCGAGATAGTAATACAATGAACTACGTTCCATATTGCTCTTTAATAAAAAAGAACAATAAAACACCACGCACTCAACTTTGCTTCCGTAGTTTATACAGCCATTAAACATGCATAAATTAGTCATAGGAACGCAATTTATCAAAGTATAACACTGAAATCATTAAATATTTTATGGATATATTGCCGTGTGCAAGCAATTTCACTGACAATTTGCTTGGTGACAATACGTTTGACAGACTCACGATAGCCAGCCTTCGAGCTTACGTTACATTTAGGTTCGTGCTCGCGATTTCATACAAAACTATTTACGTGATGAAACGTTCACGTTAAAAACTCGACACGTTAGTTGTCAAATCCTCTTTTTCTGCCAAAATTTAGTTCCTTTTACGCACTGTAGAGGCGCTGATCAAATCCTATACAAAATGGTGACATTTCGATACGTTAACGTAACGTTTACGTTCTCGCAAGTTATTCGTGCTAGGGCTACAGAACCCTATTACTACGGCTCCACTGTACATTTATCCCTCCGACTTATAAAAGTTGTATGTTTTGAATATATTGACAAAAATGAGTCACTGTTAGAAAGGAGGTGTTCAAAAACTTATGAAGTTTTTTTTTTTTTTTTTTAATAATAATAATAATCTTTATTTTTTTTTCCTTCCACAATAGTTTCTATAACTAAATAATGATAATGATGGAATTACTCATTACAAGAAATGTCTTGGGAAGGAACAGGAGCCCAAACTAGGTTGATCCTGTGCTATGGCACTCCTGGCCCCCCACCTCGAACCTTTTAACTTAATATTAGTTTATACAGAATCTATTACGTAGGTACTAAAAGATATTAAAACAATTACATACTAGAATACTTGTGAAAGCTTTTCAATATAATATTGAATACTAAAACTAAAAACTTGGTTAGTAGATTTCTTATAACTAAAAATGTAGTAGATACACTTCCCGCGTATCCGTAACCAGCATCTCAAAACTTACATGGCGTATTATCCTCATAACATGATTTGTTTGATCTTTGTACAAATTATTTAAAAAAATATTTTGGAATAATTAGACTATTAAATTCTTAACAAACATGAGAATGATATAATACATTAAGTTCTAAACGGATTATCTTTTGTTTTTATATACCTATAGTATATTATAGGTTAGATTTCGACCACTATTTTCTCACCTGTACAAGCATTACTGTAATTACTGGCTCTCTTAACCATTGAATGTAATTGTTCTATGTGTAATTGATTTATCATATATTTTAAACTACTCAATCACTGCAAGTAGGTTTTCGGTTTCATCATACGTGTATGCTTGTAACCATTTACTAATAATATTTTTGGATTCTTTTTTTGTTAGTGAAAAGATAGAGTGTTTTTTATTTGCAATGTTATATAATCTAGTTCCTTGGTAACAGAAAAATCTATGTGGAAGTTTACTCTTAAAGGCTTTATTTCTGCAGACTTCATAGGACCTTCTTTTTTGGTTTGAGGTCGGAATGTATGGTATTGTTACATGTTGTTTTAAGATCAAAGCCAGAATGTATAATTGTCTCGCAGTCAATAATCCTGTTTCATCATTATATATATAACTTGACGGTGGGGAATAACCTGGGCTTGAAAAAACTTATTTTTAGGATTAATCTTTGAGCAATTTCTACTGTTAACATGTGTGTTTTTGGCATCCCACCCCATGCTAAAATACAGTAAGAGATAATTGACTGACAAAGTGTCTGAAACAGAGTTTTCATAAGCGTTTCTTTCGCTACATGTCTTAACTTTTTAAATATGTGCGAAACTTTACGTATTCTTTGGGCAAGATATTTTGCATGATCTGCGAATGAGAGGTTTTTGTCAATAATTACACCTAGATATTTTACACTTGTTGTTTGTTTGATTGTCGGACAAGTGCATTTTTCGGTCGTGTTTGTAAAGCAAGAATGTGCCTTAATAATATTTCTTACGATTTCACTAGATGGTGGATTTCGAGCAGCAAAAGTTATAAATTTAGTTTTATCAGCGTTCAATGTTAAAGAGTTTGCTGCTAGCCAGTGGCATACCTTATTGAAACCTTCTTGAGCTATATTAAAAACTTCGTCCCAAGTATCTCCATAGAATGTCAAGGTGGTATCATCTGCGTATGCTATAATTTTACAGTTATTAAGATTAAGATCACATAGTTCATTTATATAGCATAAAAACAGTGTGGGGCCTAGTATGCTGCCTTGTGGCACTCCACAATTGATTTGGAAGTGAGAACTCATTACTTCACTTATTTTAACAGCTTGTGTTCGACATGTTAAGTAGCTTTCTAGCACTGTAAGTTGTGTTCCTCTTACACCCAATTTATATAGTTTATTTAAAAGCTTGGGAAAAGAGACTGTATCGAACGTTTTTGCAATATCGATAAAAATTGATATACATTTATACTTTTGATCAAGTTTATTTACCACAAAATCAGTAAAATTGTGGACAGCGTCTTCTGTACCTCGACCTCTGCGGAAACCATACTGGGCATCTGATAAAAGGTTTTTGGACACTAAATATTTTGTTAATCTATCAGTACTATCAGTACTAATATTATAAATGCGAAAGTAACTCTGTCTGTCTGTCTGTCTGTCTGTCTGTCTGTTACGCTTTCACGGCGAAACTACTGGACCGATTTGAATGAAATTTGGTATGGAGATAGTTTGAGACCCGGGAAAAAACATAGGATAGTTTTTATCCGACTGCGCTTAAAGAGATTAATGTTTTCGCGCGATAACCGACATACGCGCGGGCGGAGCCGCGCCCGGAAAGCTAGTAATAAATAAACCAAACCAATACGTAAAAATTTTACAACAAAATATACGTAGTATAAATAAAAATTTTGATAATTTTTGTGTTCTGCTACAACAACTAAATTTTAACAGTGATATAATAGTACTATCGGAGTGCTGGCTTTCATGCTTAAATAATATCCCTATTTTACGCGGTTATAATTCGTTTCACACGACCAACAACTACAATCAAAATGACGGCGTAGTGGTATACATTAAAAATGATATCTATGCAAATACTACGGTGGACGAACCAGTTTCATTGGAAACAAACTGCCTAGTTATTAGACTTAACAGTGAGGTTGCAGTTATAGCTGTTTATCGCTCTTATTGTTTTAAAAACATTGATCCTTTCCTCAAATCACTGGAAACTATTCTAACAGGCCTTACTTCATTCAGGAATATTGTGTTAATTGGCGACATTAATATAAATATATCTGAAAGTAATACTGTTTGTCTTAAATATCTTGATTTGCTTAGTTTTCACGGGCTAATAGCTGCTTACGATGTCCCCACACGAGGAAAGAGCTGCTTGGACCACGTAATGGTAAAATCTAAATACAAATCCACAGTCTGTTTACTACAAACATCAGTTACAGACCATGAAAGTGTACTCTTTTGTTTAAAGTCTTACAAGAATAGTCAATCCATATCTCGCAGCTATACTAAAATCAATTACAGTAAACTGAAGGACGACTGCAATAATGTAAATTTTGCTCACCTTTTATCAAACAATGATATAAATTTATCAACAAATATTTTGATGGAGCACATGCAATCACTTATATTAAGAAATACAATCACCTCAATAATCCCCAGAAATGAAATTACCCTAAAGCCGTGGATAACAGTAGGGTTATTAAGGTGTATTCGTAACAGGGATAGGATGCATATAAAATTAAAAATAGAACCTAAAAACGACACCCTAAGACTAACATATAAACGTTACAGAAATTATTGCAATAATATCCTTAAGAGATGTAAACAAGAATACGAGCGAAAGCAACTGTCGAAAGCCAAAAATAATAATAAAAAATTATGGTCGACAATCAAAAGTATTACACATATGAATGCACCTAAATATACCTCTTCTGCTTTACTCAAAATTAAAGATACGCATGAAACATCCATAAACGAAGTTAATAGGTTCTTTTCTAGTTATTTATAATTCTTTCTAAGACTTTTGATAATATCGGTAATAGTGAAATTGGTCTATAATTATTTATACAGTCTCTTTTCCCTCCTTTGTGTATTGGTATTACTATTGATATTTTAAGTGCATCAGGGAACACGCCTTGCCCTAAACATCTATTAAAAAGTGTTGTGAGTAATGGCACAACCGATCGTTGCATCGTCTTTAAGGCCATAGCGGAGATTCCATCCCATCCCAACGAGCATTTGTCTTTGAGGTTCCTTATCAATGTCTCTACTTCTTCACAAGTAACTTCAAACAAGGCAAATGAGCCCGGGACATTATAACTAGTTGTTAAAGGGGGTATATTGAGTGGTATTTTATTTGCCAGTTCTGCCCCAATACTAGAAAAGAACCTATTAACTTCGTTTATGGATGTTTCATGCGTATCTTTAATTTTGAGTAAAGCAGAAGAGGTATCTTTAGGTGCATTCATATGTGTAATACTTTTGATTGTCGACCATAATTTTTTATTATTATTTTTGGCTTTCGACAGTTGCTTTCGCTCGTATTCTTGTTTACATCTCTTAAGGATATTATTGCAATAATTTCTGTAACGTTTATATGTTAGTCTTAGGGTGTCGTTTTTAGGTTCTATTTTTAATTTTATATGCATCCTATCCCTGTTACGAATACACCTTAATAACCCTACTGTTATCCACGGCTTTAGGGTAATTTCATTTCTGGGGATTATTGAGGTGATTGTATTTCTTAATATAAGTGATTGCATGTGCTCCATCAAAATATTTGTTGATAAATTTATATCATTGTTTGATAAAAGGTGAGCAAAATTTACATTATTGCAGTCGTCCTTCAGTTTACTGTAATTGATTTTAGTATAGCTGCGAGATATAGATTGACTATTCTTGTAAGACTTTAAACAAAAGAGTACACTTTCATGGTCTGTAACTGATGTTTGTAGTAAACAGACTGTGGATTTGTATTTAGATTTTACCATTACGTGGTCCAAGCAGCTCTTTCCTCGTGTGGGGACATCGTAAGCAGCTATTAGCCCGTGAAAACTCAGCAAATCAAGATATTTAAGACAATCAGTATTACTTTCAGATATATTTATATTAATGTCGCCAATTAACACAATATTCCTGAATGAAGTAAGGCCTGTTAGAATAGTTTCCAGTGATTTGAGGAAAGGATCAATGTTTTTAAAACAATAAGAGCGATAAACAGCTATAACTGCAACCTCACTGTTAAGTCTAATAACTAGGCAGTTTGTTTCCAATGAAACTGGTTCGTCCACCGTAGTATTTGCATAGATATCATTTTTAATGTATACCACTACGCCGTCATTTTGATTGTAGTTGTTGGTCGTGTGAAACGAATTATAACCGCGTAAAATAGGGATATTATTTAAGCATGAAAGCCAGCACTCCGATAGTACTATTATATCACTGTTAAAATTTAGTTGTTGTAGCAGAACACAAAAATTATCAAAATTTTTATTTATACTACGTATATTTTGTTGTAAAATTTTTACGTATTGGTTTGGTTTATTTATTACTAGCTTTCCGGGCGCGGCTCCGCCCGCGCGTATGTCGGTTATCGCGCGAAAACATTAATCTCTTTAAGCGCAGTCGGATAAAAACTATCCTATGTTTTTTCCCGGGTCTCAAACTATCTCCATACCAAATTTCATTCAAATCGGTCCAGTAGTTTCGCCGTGAAAGCGTAACAGACAGACAGACAGACAGAGTTACTTTCGCATTTATAATATTAAGTACTGAAGTACTGATTGACAGACATTCACTTGGCTCACAGGTATAGGATTCGATAACAGAAAAATTGTCTATTTCTGAAATCAATGTGTTATCAGCCATAATATAGTAATACAAAGTTCGACTTCAGCACGCACAATACGCGTCTGACAGTCACATAAAACTTAATTGCTATCGGATATCCTATACCTGTTAACTCACCGCGTGAATAACGGTTATCATTTCTTGAGCTCAAGATTAGCAAAATATACATATTTTTCTGTAATATATGTGAGTAGATACAGCTTACTAGATAAGTACTTGGGTTATTTAATGGGTGTACATGTAAGCACACAGAAAAAATAATAGTACTGTGTAAAATTATCAAGTATAAACCAATTTTAAAAGTATTTGTTTTATAGTAACAGTAAATAACTCTTTGTCCTACTATGATTAACATGAAATCATGATAATAATTTACATGTGAAAGTATGTAGAACTCAGTTAAGTAAAATATGACGAGGGTAACAGTATGCTTTTCTGACACTGTATTGAAAGACAAAAATAGAAGCCGTGCCTTATTTTTATCGTGATTCAATGAGTACAAGCGGTTTTTATCAAAAAATAATGAGATATTTTTGCAGAATAAAAGATTTACGAGAATTGATCCACCTAATATCATAGTAAAAAGATTGTAATTATGTCTTGTCAATGATCTGCAATGAATACTATTGTAGTGAATAATTGTATTATATAAATTTAGTGAGGGTAATCCGCACTTGAGTTGAGAGTGAATATACGCTTCGAGTGAGCTACGAACATAGCATGCGTCATCGCGATGCCGTTGTATAGCAGTTGTGCGATTATCAGTGTGGGGCCATGAACACAGCTGGTACACATTTAGATAGCGGGGTTGTGATATAATCTTAGTACAAAATTGTTAGTAACTATTAAATAACTTATGCAGCTTATTAGTAATATAAAAATAATTAAACTTAATGAAAAACTCATACTTATACAATGTTGGTTAATTAGTCATGTAGGCTTCAGAGTTTCTAGTTCACTTTCTTCGCGGAGTAGAATTCGAGGCGATCCTTCACATTTCTTTAAATAAACTTTCCCATATAAAGTCCAGCAAAATTTATAATCATATTTTTTTGAGAATTCCCGGCCCAGATAATACAGCCTTCTATTTTTTGTAGTTAAAGCTTCCGAAATGAATATAGGTAAGGAATTTCCTTCTAAGCCCATACTTGACGTACTTAGCTTGTTTTGCCCATTCTGTTTATTATACAGTTTGGCGCAATGAATCACCTGATTTTTTATCAGCACAGACCCAAACTCAGCCACAATAACATGTTTGCTAGATTTAGTGCTCATCCGAAACACGTCTCTTAAGTCTTGTGTTTTTATATCCACATTGAGTATACTGCAAGTCTTTCGTACAAGTTCGGCTAAATCTAGCTGGTTTTCTTTTTCTGATACGGGCACATTTCTTATTTCGATCGTGGATGCTTTTAGGTATCTCTGCAAATCTTCCACTCTGCTTTCTAATGTTTTGATATAGCTTAGGTGTTCGTTCCTTTCATTTTTCATCTCTTTAATTGTTTGTTTTAAGTCCTCGTACTGTCCCGCCAGGCAGGCTATAGAATTTGACATTTCATGATTGGACTCCTGGATCTTATTATTCTGTGTTTTGACCTCTTCCATATCCTGGGTAATTTTATTAAGTGCAGACATGACATCATCCTTGAACGAACGAGCAAGTGGTTCTTCGTCATCCGAGCCTCGCAACCTTTTGTATTTCTTTTTGGGGTTACTTTGTTTCGGTCTTTTATCATTTTCCGACAATGCGTGTACATCAGGTTCTGAGCTACACATACTTTCCGTTGGAGTCCGTTGCATTGTAATCAGGTACTAATAAAAATTTAAATAGTTTCGTACAAACTTTGTGGCCACACACGGTACGTGCGTAATACTTCTTGTCAGTCGTGCGCTCCTAGTACAATGTAGGATTTTGCACGACTCAAATTTTTGGTTTTAATTAAATAAATTCGAAAATACGGGGGACACGACTTATCGCTTTCGCGGTCCGAGGGAGAAGGATTACGAGCAATATTAACTCATGATTATCATAATCATGTACATGACGGTCACCCTAATTTGATCACCGTTAGACCTATTCCCGCTTGCAGCGCACTGCCGCTATAATATTGCTTACCTACGCTCAACGACCAATGGCATCGTGGCATTGTCAATTCTTTAGTACTTTTTAAGCCAAAACCATAAAATATTTTTTATGCGTATACAGGGTTATTTGTAATATGCTAACAACCTCTTAGGGTTGACATCTGCGAGTCCTAACAAACATTTTGAGATAAAAAAAAATCGGATCGAATTTTTTTTAATTTTTTTTTTATTTATTTTTTGTTTTTAAGATTTTTTGGCGGAATAAGTACGAGGCCCATCTAATGTTAAAAGTCTCTTGTGCCTGTAATGTATTATGTCATATTTTTCATTACTTTGCTCGACGTAAACATTCAAAACTCTATTCAAAGGGAGCAATGCGCGGTCCAGTGTTACCGCGGTGAACGCTCTTGGCTCGGAGTAGGCATTAAAACACAAAAAAATTAAATAAATATATTTTTTCAAAACAAAAATAATATCTCAAAATATTTGTTAGGACTAGCAGATGTCAACCCTAAGAGGTTGTTAGCATATTACCAATAACCCTGTATATCGAGATCCTTCTTGTTCGTTCTAAAGCTGCAATAGTGCTAGTAAATATTGCCCACAAAAGGTTTTGAATAATTTATCATGTCTTTATATATGCAAAAAAAGTTCAATGGCTTGTCAAGATTTGATGCTCTTAGATTTTTTAGCTCTCCTAATATTTAGTCCTTCCACCCGCAGAAACAACACTACATGGCCTTCGTTGTGTAGTCAGACGGTGAGACATTATTATCAATTTAACTAAAATATAAGATTTTTCTGAAAGCACTGCAAAACGCAACTCTGAACCCGAGATATTGCTTGATACAACATACAAAGTATAAAAAAACTTTCTCGTTCTTATTTTTTTTTTCTATTTATATTGATAGTAAAAAGGTGTGGTCGGAGCCTGAGAAATTTGCTAAAACAAAATATTAGGCCAAAGCGCTGTATCTACCAATCCTTTTTTTTGTTACTATTGGTCAACGCCAGGGACGACGGGGTGGCAACCAAATGTGATCATCGTGTGCACGGGACTTAGTTTTAAAAATAATCGCTTGTGGACGACCGCAATAGTAAAATAATCTAAGTTTTTTTTTATGCTTGATAGGTTTACTACTATCTCACTTAAGCTTATAAGTTTAGCCAATGAGCTCGCCCCAAATAATAATATAAGTTAACTTATTATTATTATTTAGGGCGAGCTTATTGGTATATACCTAGTATGCCATCGTTAAACTTTTTGGGTGGATCTTGTGACAGAGCGTGAGCGGATCGTGTGATCTTGAATGTTTATTCAAATTATGGAATGTGTATAAATAATATATTTTTGTCAAACATGCTTGGAAATGTGAGCATTGTTTTGATAACCTTCTTCGAGATAATTCGAAATTGCTGTACTGGCCAAATATATGCGCGCAGCGGCCGGCAAAAATGTATGAAGCGGCCAAATAAATTGCATAGTAAACTCATATCTGTCGTGTAATTTAAAAATGGAACGATATTTTACTTCGAAGCTTGGCAACCAAGGAGGTAACTCATCAAAGGTTTCGATCTGGCTTGCAAATAGAACGCTGTTTATTGAAAATTGTACATTTAACAACTGTATCTTGAAATAAAAAATATTGCCTAGGTACTACTTTGTTTCAATTTCCGCGCATTATTTGAGACAAGCTCTATACAGCCCTTGGCCACAACAAGGCATTGATGGACTTACGTATGTGGGCACACATTTACACGTTCGTCCACCAATGCCTCCTTTGCTGGCCGCTGCAGTAATGTACTATTTAGTTCATACAGCCTGTACATTATTACATACCTGATTCGGCCTCACGCATGTGATTCGGTTATATCCAGAACTATCAACATATAAAAATGCTATCAACTTGGGTTATATTTTCTCGTCCCTTAAATCATGGCTATTGAAACATTTCTGAAGCAATGATGGCCGAGCGTTAATAGCTATAGACTGCCGTGCCGCAGGTCCCTAGTTCGATCCCCACCGCCGATTTGAGATTCACATCATGGTGGAAGAGCATTTTGCGACTGCTCGCCTGGCTCGCTACCACTGTGAAGTAGAAAATCTGTCGCCAAGCACCTAACGGAATGTTCCGGCAGCAGTCCTTGAGAGCCAGTGAAATTACAGGCACATGAGACTTAACAACTATGTCTCAAGGTGACGGAGGCAGTACAATTCGTGACTTGTGACGAAATGCATCTGTTATAGGCAGAGGTTGGACCGCTTAACATCTGGTGGGCCTGAAGCTTGTTCCGCCATAGTAACATAAAAAAAAATCTTATAGAAGGTAGCGAGTTTAGGATAAACAGCTCACGTAAAACAGATAAAATACCCCTGCACGATGCAAGTCGTTAGATCCGAACTCTCTTCACCTCCCCTCGCGCACGTCTGCTCTTCTGTTAGCCTACGTTAACGTAATATTGCTGCACGTTATACCTCGGATTTCCACCTCCATTTGTTTAAACGTTTTGTGGAACTAGCGGTATTTCATCAAACGTGTTGTTTGCACTATACGTATAGAATCTTTATTTTTAACTATAGAAATATGCTAAAAGGAAGCGGAACGTGCGTTCGTGTGAGGTAACGATAGCGTTGCATAATGTTGAACATAACTATTGATTTATGTCTGTGTAGGGTCTTAGAATCGTGCTGTTTGTTAATTAATAATAATAAGTTTCCATTCTATGTAATTATCAAAACTACTAATTATATATTATTAACTCTTTAAATAATATTTCATGCTGTATGTACCATAAAGTAATTCATTTTTACTTCTATTTATAAGTAAGCGATTACAAACGATGCAGTTAAAAAGATGAAAGTTTTATTTGTTATTTATAGCTGAAAGGTGTAGGAATGAGGGTAGCTACTATATTGTAGGTATTTTTCACAGAGGAATCTCCACTGTTTATTATCATTTTCGTAAGCTGACTATACATTTCCGTAGGATAAGATACCAACCATAGAAAAAACTCTTAGTAAGATTTCATGTTCTGTATTACCAAAAGACTTGCTCCGTGTTATTAAAATCATACAAGTAAATGAACATCTGCCACATGTAGATCTCAGTCCGTTGGGAGATTAACAGCTATAAACTAAATGCTGAAAGTACGTTCAAATCACATATCGAGGTTATTTATCATCTTCTTACTTTATTTCTATTATGTAAAGTAAGTTCCAGATGTTTTCAACAGTACAAAACTTTTAGGTGTGCACGTTCCACGACTCAACAACTGCAGCTGCAAACTAGCGTGTGCTATCGGCAGGTCGCTATGAGAGAGGGGTGCGGAGAGAGGCTTCAATCCACTCAGGATCAATTTCCGGCGGCTAAATGAGCCGTCCCGTCTATCCACCGTGTGATGTGCGACTACGTGATCCCCCCTTCCCTACCGCCCCCCCCCCCTCGTCCCATTCCACTAATCCACACCGCACCCAGCGCAGCGGCTGGATTTACATGTGTTACGTATACGATACTCATTTTCGAAGGATCGATGTCGAATTCATTAACTTTGAACAACATGCTTTTATTACGCTTTATTATATCAGGTGACAGAATTTCCACACAACGTTTCAATTGTAATAAAATATTTTGCAACATAATATTGTAGCTTTTAGTCATTTTAAGTGTTACGTAGCAGACCCATTTTCTGCTGACCTTATATTTAGTAAACAACTACTATTCCTATCTTCAAAACCGTTAAAGCTGAAACTTTTTTGTAGTATGTATTATTATGGCGGAATATCTGACAAACAGTAATAATTCAGCCTGTAAATATCATGTACCTAAAAAAAACTGGCCAAGTGTGATTTCTTCCGCATTGCAACAGTTCGTACGAGCAAACATCTTGGTTGGTATTGATGACAGCTTCAAAACTACATCATAATTTTTTTCAGTATTTGTAGCCATAAAAGAAGATAGGATAGATACCGACTTTTTATATAACAAACTAGATTAGCTTTTGAATTGACCAATTTGACTGCCCCCATTTATTTACTCAAAATTAAAAATGTAGGAACTCCATAAATTACTCAAAGCCTCACATGCTAAAAAAACTTATATGTACAAGTTTTTTTTTGCGATTTGCTTCTCATGTTGAGCTCCCCTGAAAATAATTCAATTGAATTTCAAGCCCAATATTCATCTTTGGGTCAACGATATACGCAGGATATAATAATTTCATTTATATATATAACTTCTTCCGTTTCCGAGCTATAGAAACTTGAAATACGGATGGACAAACAGACAGAAGGCGCAGTGTCGTTTTTCTATTTGTGTACGGAACTCTGAAAATGTTTTTTTTTTTTTAGTTTTGGAAAATGATTACGTTCCATTCTGTAAAGAGCAGATTGTCGTGTTATTGTATCATTTATATTTTAAAAAAGATAATACATTAATTAAACATTAAAAACCCGACTGCAAATTATTTATTTCCGTTAAGCGTTTTATCGTTCCATTCAAATTAAAACTGTAAGTTTTGTACAATTATGGATTATTTTCTTAAAGCTCTGCATTTTGATACCACACTCGATGGGTTTGGGAGAAAGTTTTATTTTATTTCTCAAATATGGCGTCTAAAAACCGTCAATTTGTTTTGTTTTTACCTTTTAATGTATGTATTTTGTATGTATGTGTCACCAGACATTACATTAAATTAAATACATGAAAATTAGTGGAACCGTTAAAAAGTTATGGTGGAATAAAGAAACTCACAAACATACATACATGAACTCTGAAAACATAACTTTATAGTTACAGTAAGTATTACCAGACGTTGTACCGCAAGCTGGCTGTTTTCCATTTTTACGCCTGGCCTGCTACCGAGCACCTGACGGTGTGCTTCGGCAGCTGTTCTTAAGAGATAATAATCCAAGGTAAACTTGATCTCGTCAGCTATATAAATTAAAAAAGTATCATCTGAAAAAACACATCAACCATTTCAGAGCGGTTAGAAACTGAATCAATATAAGCGTAATAATGACGTCACGCACTAATAAAGCTCCACCTACTGGCCCGTTCGCTATTATCCTTTTTGTAGCTTTAACTGCTCTCCAAACTCTATAGAAACTGCTATCTTGGTCTGTGGCACTAGTTCGTACTCGTCTACGCGCCTCCGTGAACGTAAGTTACAAAATCCGCGCGCACAATGTTAGAAAGGATTCGGTTTTGACTCGTATACTTTGTGTCATTGACCATCAATTTATCTGTCGAAACGTCATGAGAAGTAAAATATAAAAAAATAAACGTCCTATAATGGAGAATGGATCTCAAGCACAAATAGCGGAACATACTTTGAGCCGGCTCAGTCACAGATATTCTACTTCACCACCTCCCGATAGTACTACTAGACTATAAAGTTCCCTACTATTACTCAACGACGATAACGACGACATCGAAATCAGAGAGTTGAAATATTAGAGTAGTTATATCCGAACACCACTGCTCTAAAAGCTTACTAGAATTTACATATCTACATATCTACGCACAAGTATATGCAGTTTGTTATGACAAGGAAAGAACGTTCAAATATTATGCGTCATATCTGTTGTAAGAAAATAAGCAATTCGTGTAACTACCGAACCGCCACGAGACGTTCCGATCACCATTACACTGCGATCTCTTTCACTCTCTCACACCAAACTATACACAAATCTCGCTCACCCATTTCATTGAGATTAGTTCCTAAGATAATATAAAATGACGATATTTTCAATTTCATCAATAAAAGCAATAATTACGGTTGAAATGAAACCGTTTTCTTATCTCTCACAGTGCTTGTATAATTGGTGCAGAGTCTAAAGATACAAGGAAGATGTCCACAGATTATTCCTAAAAAACACGATTAGCGGCGATGTATTCACCGTACGCTAGGAAGTGCAAGACTGGTAGTGACTCTGGTAATTACCCTGAATTCATCTAGTAAATATGGAGAGCACACAACTCATCTACAGGTGAAAAAATCTTAGATCGAAATGCTATTTTTGTTTCGATTGAGATTAAACGTTTGGTTGTCAATAATCATCGTTGACAAAGCCATCCTTTAATTCACAATAACTGACTACCTAAAAATCTAACGTGTAACTGACTGATTAGGATATTATTAAATACTAATGTAAATTAAAAAAAAAACTAGAACTTGCTTGAACTTACTCGTTTATTATATTTTATATTGATTTATACAGTGTACAAAGAACAATAACGCAGTTGGAATCATTTGTATTTATTTATGCAGCGCCAAAAAGCATCTGATGCACGTGACGTGCATGCAGGTCGAGCAGGAGTTTAAGGGCCGAGCCGCAGGCGAGAACTTCACTAATACGAGACAGGCAATTGACATTTCCGCCGAGGCATATATATTGTTTTTACAGTTTCGGAGAAAATGTTCACTTAGTCTTATTTCTCGTATTTCCAAATCATGAATGTGTCATGTATTTTTATGAATTTATCTTTTGACTTCGCTGAAATCATGATTTCCATTGACAATTTAGCTTCTGATCTTAAATCTGGTGGAGAACAATCAATCTCCATTTTACTCTCCGAACCGTTGGAAGTCAATTTCAATCATAACATTTATTTTTCTTAAGTATTTAAACAACAAATCAACACGAATTTTCAGCTTTGCCAGCAAAGAGACTGGAGTGTCCCATGTCTCTTTGGGTGCCCGTGGGGTGTCAGGCTAGAATGTCTCTCCTCCCATCTCCACCCGTGGGTGTCGTTAGAGGCGACTAAGGGTAACACACAGAAAATAATAATAATATAATAGTATTATATTTCTCTGAAGGGTTACACTCCAGAAAGAAGTTGCGCTTTCTGAAGAACTCATGTATCACACTGCGATCCCCAAGACGCCTGCCAAGCGTTGGGAATATGGCAAACCCTCGTATAATGCGAGAAGCTGTGTTCAACAGTGGACAATCCAGCTGATACAATAACAGTAAAAATACTTACTTTGGTATGCCAAGAATGATAAAAGAGATCCAATTAAAGAGTATTTAATAACCCCAACACGCCGTTTCAAACAAGACGGCTGTAGCGTTGAAATGTTAAAAATTAAAAAATGCTCCTGCAATGGATTTTCTATTTCCGTAAATTCGATACTTCGAGTGTTCTTTACCGATATAGATAATGCTTATAACAATGTAGATGTATCATGCTTGATGAAAGCATTGGATCAACTTGGTGTACGAGCGAAAGTTTGCATGTACCGGTGGTCTTTCCTATGAGAAAGGTGGGTCAAAGATATCATAGATGGATTTGATATTGTTAAGAATACCAGTCACGGGCTTAGTCCAGGAGATCCTTTGTCTTCGTACTTTTTAATCTGGCCGCTATGAAAATATGTAAAGACCTACAAAATGTACACATAATCTTAATATACCGACGATTTTGTCCTATACACATTAAGTAATCATATAAATTAAGCTATTAGAAATTCACACTGTGCTTGCCAAGAGTAAAATGTGAAAGCTAATTTGGTATGTTCAAGATGGCTCAAAATTAATAACAATTCTTTACAAAATTGTTTATTGTGTTAAATATCTGGGCATATGGCTAGACAGCTCGCGTAGTGGGGGAGGGGGTGTAAACATATTAATGTGCTGGCATTAAACATTTCAAAATATATTAATTTGTTCAAAGTGCCACCATGGGCCAGGATGAGGTGTTCATCAAAATCATTTAAACAGCTGTAAGACAAACTTACTCAAATTAGACAAAGTTCTAAATCAAGCGTATTATTTTACAAATTATTGAAGTACAAAATTTTATGTCCAAGGCGGGAATCGAACCCTTCTAAATCAAGCGATTCGTGTGATTGGTGGATACATTAGAGGACACACACCAATTCATGTTATGGAAAGCGATCTTCATCTTCAACCACTCAGTAGATATGGACAGAGTTTTCAAAATGCAAAAGCGCTGCGGACGTGCGATAATGGAGCCTGGTTTTTAGAGAATTGTAGACCACTATTTAAGAAATGCAATATCCTTCCTTTGCCCAGTGTGTACATTGGAGATGTTTGTGTTTTTAATAAATTCCACCCAGAGCTATTCAAAGAAGCGCGGTGAAGTAATGACTAGGCATAAAAGAGAAAAAATTATCAACCTCTTTGTAGTAAAGATATTTACAAAAGAAACGCTTAAATATAATAATATGCGTACATAATTGTGTAACAAGCTTCCAAGATTTTTTTTTATTATAAGAAGGATATCAATTTAAGAAATGCATAAATGACTGACTGGCTCTTGCATAATTATTTTTATGATATTAAGGAATTAGTAAATAATTGTGACAAACTTGTGTGGATATGTGCACGTCTGCATGCAGACTGATTACAGTGACTGATGTAGGTACTCTATAAGACTATTCCACGAATATTAATTTGTACCACTGTGTAATGTAATTTTGCAAATACATTTTTATAAATACAATCGCAGGAGATACCTAGCTGGCAATTTTTTTAAGAAGCAAGTTTCTCTCTAATACTGCGGCTATTAAATTATTGCTATTGCTTTCTAACCATACTCAATCTAGATACTGGGCACATAAAAAGCTTTCGTTACAAGTGTCAATATACGCAAGTCTAAATTCAGTTTATATCCACAATAGTAGCCAACTTGAGATGTTCTCGATGGCGATTTCGGCAAGCAATTTTAATTTATCAAACGTCATGTATGATTATTTTATTAGTATTTTCCAAAACTTATCTGAGCGCTTTGTCGACGCGACACGTGATCAAAATGCTTCCACTTATTCGGCTCAACGAATAAGCATTGCAATTCAACGGGGCAATGCTCCCAGCATGCTGGGCTCGCTGCCAACTGGTAGTGGATTGGACTGCCGTGAGTCTGCTATGACTTATACGTTGTCTAAATGCTTTTATTGTAGTAGCTGTAGTGTTGTATATAGTTCGTAGTATTTTGTTAAATAAACCTTATTCGATTCATGGTATTGATCAAGCTAAACGATTCTATAGTTGCCATGTTCTACAAAATAAGTGTATTACATACTTTTATTAATCAACAATATCATGATTGTTACAAAAATTTTACGATGAATCGAAATAAGGCGCAGCTTTTTAGGATTTTATACAGGGCAGCCGTTAAACTGAAGATGGACTCTAATATTTCAATCATACATAAAGTTTTATCTTACAGCCACTATCTTACAATCAATTATGATTAAAAAAAACATTTTGACTGATTCACTGCAACATTTGGCTCAGACTTCGATCGCCTACCGCGTACTGGACTCAAACTTGAGTTTACATACTATTAAAAGGGAAATACGTTTGCAATGGATTCCATCACATAGCTAAGCGGAAACGAGGCCGTGGACACACTGGCTAAGCAAGCAATAGGGGAGACGGGATAAAGACGAGACTCCCTGCAGTATACTTACTTTGTTTACTGATCATGTTCAGTTAGAACCTTATGGCAAGAATATTTCGACGAGAGGTCAAAAGAAAGCGGTAAATTATGGGTACCGAACGGTTCATGTTGGTTACTTTGTTTACTGATCATGTTCAGTTAGAACCTTATGGCAAGAATATTTCGACGAGAGGTCAAAAGAAAACGGTAAATTATGGGTACCGAACGGTTCATGTTGGATCTGTGGCACATACACAATTATCTGTTATAGTCTAGGCCGCTGTATCCACTTCCTACTCTATGATACTTATGATATAATCTTTATTCTCTCTCTTGAAAAAAATGGCTACTGCGTAATAGTTACTTTGTTTGTCACAGAAAACATTTAATATAATATGTCGATACCATAAGTGGAAAATAAATATAAACAACAAGAAAATCTTTAATTATCTATCTCCTAAAATAAAACCCATCCGACAGTTCAGCCCAAAATAACTAAATATTCTTAGATAAAAAGTAACTGCATGAACCGAAAAATGCTAGTAACAGCCTTAAGGTTGCGTTCGGCACACATCCCATCAAAAAACAAATGCATTTTTGATGAATAAAGTTCTATCTTCCAATTGTTCTGAGTGTGGGGTTATTGAGGACGTTCAGCATGTATTGATGGACTGTGTGCGAAATGAAAGCTATAGGAGATCTTGCTGTAATAGAAAAAAAATTTTTAACAAAAAATGGAACCAACTTTAACACCCAAAAGTGTGAAATAACTTGTTGAAGTCGGTACCATGATGGTTCAAAAGTACCTATTATCACAATATTGTGCGCATGGTACCGACTTCGACAAGTTATTTCACACTTTTGGGTGTTGAAGTCGGTTCCATTTTTGTTAAAAAAAATTTTTCAATCTTTTTAGTGTAACTCAAAAATGGCTTGACCAATTTTGATGAATTTGAAAATGGGAACAAACGACAAGCATCAGCTTTCAAACAAAAAAAGAATTTTCAAAATCGGTTCACCCAGTCAAGAGATCTGAGGTAACAAACATAAAAAAAAAAAAAAAACCAGACGAATTGAGAACCTCCTCCCTTTTTGGAAGTCGGTTAAAAATAGTATAATAGATGTTGGATACTGTCATTGTGTACTAGCGAGTCCTGTGTCAAACCAGACAGTTCAATGTTAAATAAGCAGAGTTAGCCTTACAATAGTTAATTATTAAGTTTGTATTGTGGCTTCAATGGGCGATGTGATCGCTTAGCGGCAAAAAAAGTGTACGTTTATTGAAAATAATAACAATATTTCCATGCATGTTTGAGAAAAAAATATTTTAAATAACAGAAACCGTTTGACCATGTGTATTTAGCCTAAGGATATTATGTGTTGGGTCGGTTATTTTATTAGTTACGTGGGAAGGGCTTGATGTGGCCCTTCTTTTATTAGTTTTTACGGTATCGAGATAGAATGAGTTATCAAAATAGATTACCAATTTCATTCCCTCGACCCGAACGGAGCCGGACGTTATAACACTTGCGAAACTATTAAGTATACAGAAATTTTCTGTGTCCGAAATCTAGTGACGAAAAAATTAAATATTTACATCAAATAATAAAAATATTTTTGATAATTTTAAAATTTTATGGATTTCATTTAGCAATATAATACCATAACTTTTACTTATACTACAGGTTTGTCCTTGGAGCGCGAGTCAAATTCGCAATTGGACCGTTTTTAATTATTCTAGATTTAGAATCCATTAGACATATAGTTGTCGCGGTACCCTAAAACACAAGCCCACGGCCTTTCGACTTTGTTCAGCCGTTGCTAGAGCATTTCTTTAGAATAACTTACGTTGACAAATGTGGCGGACGCGGGCGGGGGTGAGAGGGGTTGCGGGGGGAGTACTTTGAGAGGATTTATTCATGGGCCGGTCATTTCTCACGAGCACAGATAACGTGCCGGCCACGAAACTAACCGGAAAATTCCGACTTCTGCGGACGTAAATTTGTAACTCAATAATTTCACATTTTTAACTTCTGAAATACCTCTTATTTCGGAAGTTAAAAATGTGAAATTATTTTTTAAAAATGTTCTGATGTCTGTGCGTAATTTTTTACTTAAAGCGTAATATTTTTTTTAAATACATTTCCATGTTACTTTCTTAGTGGAAAGAATTTTACCCACAATAAAAGGAACTTCCAGCGTGCGGAGTATGGGTTGGATTTTCTTATCTTATACAAAAAAGTTTCCCATATACATTGGAAGTGCTTAGCTCAGATTACTCAATTTAGCCAGAAAACCAGTTATTGTTACCTAAAACTCAACTGAATGCTTACGCAAAGCACGTTATTTATGGCTGTTAATATTTATAATAAGCTGATGAAATATTTCAAAAGTATTGAGAGTGACATTCGATTTATACAAAGTTTGAAACAGGATTTTACTGACAAAACCTTTTATTCTCTTGATAAATATCAAAATTATTATATTATTCATTGAAAAAATAATCAAAGTAATGTTTAATTTCAATTTTAATGGCATAAAAGTAAATATTTTACACGGAACACGGAAAAGTATTATTAAAATTAATTATAAATTCTTTTCATTACAATTTTATCTACTTATTTGCTGTGTTACTCTCTTCTAATGTTCTGACCCCGGCGGGGTCCATACGAATCTATGTACCTAGTATACTTAAAAAAAATATATATATAACAACTTGTACTGTATAGCTGCAATAAATATCCGAATCTTAATAGAGGCTACTAAAATGTATGTGCACTTACCATAGCTTTCTCCAACCGTAGTCAGTCTCACACTTGCAGAGGCCGCGGTGTTATCACCTTTTACACGCGTCACAAATCTCACATAGTAGAAATAGTTAGAAGTGTATTCCGAAAATCCACAATTCAAGGAAAATATGATGATGCACTTCTTAACGTATTATAAAGAACACTGTGGGGTGGTAGGACAATATTTGTACTTATTTAAATTCGGAATGCGACACGGTCTCTGTTTACGGTGCGGGGCGCGGGGCGCGGTCCAACAACGACTATAAATACAACTAGGTGGCCACGACAAAGCACCTACCCCGACTCTTGTTAACATGGAAGCATCTTCTTGCCTCCTAGCTATGACTGGTCATCAACCTATAGTCATAGCGTCTTGTTATCAAGCTTGCCAAAAGCCGATCGTCCGAGCTGACTTAGAAGCATTGTTCTCATTAGGAAGCGCCGTCCTTCTGATTGGCGACTTCAATAGTAAACACATTCTATGGAATTGTAACGTCAACAATCCTAGAGGTGTTGCTCTTGAAAAACTAGTCGCAGAACTTAACTTTGACATAATAGCGCCCACTGAGCCCACCCACTACCCTTATATGGAGAACTACCGACCTGACTTATTGACATTGCATTACTCAGAGGCGTAACACTCCAGTTACGCTCCATAGAAGTGGTTCACTAGCTTCACTCTGACCACCGCCCCATCATACTGCGACTAGGTCCCGATCCAACGACAGACCTCCCCCGACCCACTAAGACGATAGTGAACTGGAAGGCGATGCCCTAAAGGCTATCAGTTCACCGGACCTTGATAAAATCCCTGACGACATTCTAACTAAAGATGACGTAGCCCTTGCGATCGATTCGTTCACTAATCACCTCTCCACCGTAGTAGGTACATCCGCAAAGGAGGTCATAGTGCCGGACGACCGGCGCCTTGTCATTCCAGCGGATGTGAGACGATTAGTGACAGAGAGTAAAGCAGTGACCCGACATTACGACACTTATGACACTTCTTGCGCGTTCTTCTCGCAGTGGCTCTATAATATTTGTTTGCTGAACGTGGCAGTACAATGTAGTATAATTCAATATTAAAATTTGTAATTGACCTTCATAAGAGCGTCGTAGACGCCTAAATTGAATAAATGATTTTGACTTTGACTTTGACTTACCCAAGCAAAAAGAACAAAACTAGGAAACGCCACTTGAACGTATGGTTCAAAGTCGCATGTCCGAGTTGCGTGATCAGCAATGGGGTGACAAACTTTCAAACCTCGTGCCAAGCCACCATGCTTATTGGGACTTTGCGCGAGGTATGAAAGGCAGTAAACATAACGACATGCCTCCCTTATACAGACCAGTCCCACTAGTCCCAGCGTTCTTTGACGAAGAAAAAGCTGAGTGCCTAGCTGATAGCCTAGAGGCTCAGTGTTCCCCTAACGAAGATCACGTTGACTAAGCACACCTCGATTCGGTGGACGCTGAAGTCGAACGTAAAAGCTCTGTGGTCATCTCTGAACTTCCCCCAATCACCTTAGCAACTTACGCTGAGGTGGCGAAAATGATCAAAAAAATGATCAAGGGCCTCCGACCGCGCAAATCCCCCGGTGCCGATGGCATCTCCAACAGGGTTCTTAAAACCATCTCTCCTCCTCTCATCCATCTCCTAGTCAGCATCTTCAATGCTGCTATGAGCCACTGCTTATTCCCAGACACCTGGAAATGTGAAAATGTCATTGGCATTCACAAACCAGGCAAGAACTCCGCTGATCCTACCAGCTACCGACCCATCAGCCTCCTCAGTGCCCTAGGCAAGCTTTACGAACGGTTACTTGCAAACCGTCTCCAGTCCCATGCAAAGGAACACCACCTTATTTCCGATGAGCAGTTTGGCTTCAGACCCAGACACTCATGCGTCCAACAGGTGCACCGCCTCACGGAGCACATCATTGAGGGCTTCAATAAGTACCCCAAACCCCAGACAACGCTAGCAGTCTTCCTCGACGTAGCGAAAGCTTTTGACATAGTCTGGCACAATGGCTTGATTTACAAGCTATACCAAATTGGCGTGCCAGAACGTCTTGTGCTCATCCTACATGACTTCCTTATAGCCAGAAGCTTTCGCTGTCGCGTGGAAGGTACTCTCTCCACCCCCTACCCAATCAGAGCCGGAGTCCCTCAGGGCTCCGTGCTATCACCCATTCTCTTCGCGCTGTATACCAGCGACATCCCACGCTCCCAGCCTAACGTCCTATTAGCCCAATATGCGTACGATACCGCTATTTATACCACTGATTGGCGCATCAGTAGAAAGTCCATTTTCGCCCTCCAACGGGCCATCACCGAGATCGGTGACTGGTTCCGAAAATGGCGCATCGTGGTCAATCCAGTCAAAAGTACAGCTATGTACTTTACTGAGAGGACATGCCCCGGTTATCCGCAACCTTTAACTTTGTTCGACCAACCCATCCCCTGGGTTAGTAAAACAAAATATCTCGGAGTCACCCTTGATCGGAATCTCACCTTTAAGGATCATATCACAACTGTCCGAAACAAGGCGGCCTTCGTAATGGGTCGCCTAGGTCCCTTGCTTCGCAAAGAGATTAAAATGTCTCTTAGTAATAAGAAGACACTTTACACTGCCTGCATCCGCCCCATCATGACTTACGCATCAGTAGTGTTTAGTCATGCTAGTGAGGCCCACCTGCATAAGCTCCAAGTCATTCAAAACCGTTTTCTTCGCAATGCAACCGGCAGCCGTGGTATGTCCGGAATAGCGAGTTGCATTGCGACCTAAACCTTCCCTCCTTAGCACAGTTCAATAAGGACTGCGCCCGCCGATACTTTGATCAAGCGCCCCACCACCCGAACCCTTTGATTGTCCAGGCATCGAACTACTCGACTGCCTCCTCCATCCCACATTTCAAACCCCCCCGTCACCGACCACGGCAGGTATTAGACGACCCGGATGACCCATCGCAGCCATTACGTTGGCAGCTTTAGCGTTATCCGCAAGTCGTCGAGGTAAGATCCCCAGGTGTGATGTAATTAGAGGTCACACAATCAAACGCCGAGCTCGCCGGCGAGCTCGAGGCAAAAACAAGGTCCCGATAAAGGTCTCTCCAAATAATCAAAGAGAGTTATTCAGTAGGGCCCGATTGTGCAACACTGCAGTTGCACAGAGGCATTTTGCTCCGATCCCCCCCATGTCTCTCGACAGCGAGACAACCTGAGGTTCCAACCACAGTGGTGCCCTTGAGGTCGCTGTCAACCCCTCCTATAGTAGCGGCACCTTTTCGGCGTCCGCAGGAGACGGAGGTATAAGGCGCTTTTCGCCTTAGGGCCAGGCCCTCGCCCAAAATCCGGTGGAGCTGGACGACCGCACAGGCGGTAGCCAGCATCTCCGTCCTCCCTAAAAAAAAAAACGACAAAGCAAAGTATTAATCGCGGCTCGTTGCGGGTAGTTGAACTATAGATGCTTTGACATATACATGGTAACCAAAAAAATAATCACTATCATTACATTTTTTTATATCCGCATAGTAGTTGACACTGAAAAAAATTTGGCAAATAAGAGTATGCTTTACTCAACCTAGATATTATATAAAATGGATATTTTAATTGCAATAACGGACCCGTGATTAACATATTCTCGAGCGAATGTAAAAAATATAATGCAAGTAAAAAAATAATTTACATGCATACATAATGTTTTAATTCAGGCTACCCTGAATCAAAAGATACTGACTTCAAAAGGTTAGTAAATATATAAATTATATTATAATATATTCGTAAACATGAGGTTTCACAATAATTTCCACCATATTTGGCCATTGTGTATCTATTTTCAAGTTATGTGTATTATCTAGAAAAAGATTTCTATGTGGAGTGGTGGTTTTAATGTAATTATTCATGAACTATAGTGTATTACACTTCAAAATGCTTGACACTCAATAATCATAGAAAAATGCTGAAAATTTTAACGACTTGATATATAATTATGTACATGCGAGTATATATTGTATATAGTCAATGGCACAGAATAGCTGGACTTCATTCTTATATTATTTTTATTTAGCCACTTTTTTGTGTGAAATTTCTGATTGTGTGCGAATTGCGAAACAACGCAGATGCAGCGCCGCGGCAACATAGCAAAAGTTGCGTTCTTCTCACAGCTACTCGCGAGCTTGTACAGATCTGTTCACAAACCTAGGCGCACCCCTCCACTCCACAGTATATTATTAAGGTGAGTTTGTACAGGTAGACCTCGTTTGGAAAGAACGTCTTAGTGTTGATATAACTTAGTGTTCATACAATAAAATAATAAAATGTAAATTATGATTGTTTGGGAAGACAGTAATAGTTGCAATTACACCAAAAAAATATCGTGGGACTCGTTTCCGTGAGTGAAAAGGTTTGTGCTTAGTCGAGGCAATGCCAATGCGGTGTTGATTAGTGTACTTACATTATAGAAAGAATCCCTAACGACAAGTTTCTACGGTGGGAACGGTAGTGGGTGGATCAGTCTGAGCCAACCATTATTTTATGCTTAAGAGGAAACTCCTGATGCTTGTTTAATGTAACATTAATACTTAAAACTTATTAAAATAAATGTTTTGTTAAATTTTTGAATTGTTATTGAAACTTATTTTTACCACGAGTAGCAATTTCGGTAAAACTGAAGCTTGTTCAAATTCAAATGCAAATATTTATTATGCCTTATAACTGAGAATATTACATTGGGCAAGTCATGTTTACAAAAAAATATAAATTAAATCATATTAAATTACAAATAACATAAAAGCAACCCATTTTATGAAAATTATCAAACAATAATATACCTATTACAAGTCAAAATTAAATAACCTTCATCTAAGTCCAAATTAAAATAATTGATAAATGTCAAAAACTAATTGATGCCTTAAAATCTATACAATACAGTTTATGTCTTAAATATATCATATTATAAAATTATATATTAATACCTGTCATGATATTCGATATTTTCTACTCTGTGCCAAGATTTTAAAAGAAGACATTTTGGCTTCCTTACACGTTGTCTCACGGTATTCCCGCCAACGCCGGGCTAGCGGCACTTCTTGTTCAGACCTCGGGTGGTGAAGTCGATTTTATAACAGTTATCAAGAAATAAGCATCTTCATTATCAGTACTATATATATATATATATATATATATATATATATTATAATATTATAAATGCGAAAGTAACTCTGTCTGTCTGTCTCTCTGTTACGCTTTCACGCCAAAACTACTGGACCGATTTGAATGAAATTTTGTATGGAGATAGTTTGAGACCCGGGAAAAAACATAGGATAGTTTTTATCCGACTGCGCAAAAAGAAGTTAATGTTTTCGCGTGATATCCGACATACGCGCGGGCGGAGCCGCGCCCGGAAAGCTAGTTATAATAAATATAAATGTATTAACAAGGAGGAAGTGTTTTATTTCACTTCAGAAGCGGGATGAACCAACGAAGGGTATGTTAATTACCTTACACATTTATTTTATAACCTTTTTCTTTCTTTGTGCGCTCACAAGTTGTGAAATTTTGCTTATCGTACCTTTCAAAATTGTTTTTATTTTATTCTGTGTCTTGTGTTATTATACTTCTATGGACATAATTATCGCGTATTACACAGTGTAATCATGTAATTGCGCAACACGTAAGGTCAGGGCTACTCTCTGACAATGTGATGCGTTAATTATAAAAAAGGGTGTGGAGTTATGTGCGGTTACTTGGCCAGGGCTACTCTTTGGCAGTATTATGGCACTAATATCCATGTACTTAATTCGGGCGTGCCAGGGTTCGATCAGGGCTACTCTCTGATAACGCCTTGTACGTCTTGGCTTTTACCCGTTGTGTATGCATATTTATGTCTCTTTATCTTTCGATATTTTCCTTTAATTTTTTTACAACCTGTAACGGTACATACCTTGAGTAGGAAGTTCCGTCACTAAATACTAATAATATAATTGAATGTGGTACAGAACCTAAAGATCAGAAATAAATTATTCATCCTAAGTAAGAAATTTTTATAGTCAATATTTGTGTATGCTAACCTTTTTGATGTCTTAAATCTGGAATGAGATTGTGACCTCATTTTATGTTTAAAAAGAAAGAGGCATAGAATAGTTTGAAAATGTTGAAAGGATCTGTCAAGAATACAAAATGACATGAAAAATTGAAATCTTCATAGTATTTTTTAAAGTAATTTTCGCTTAAATCTAAAATATAAGAAATAGGTATGATTTGCCTACTATTAGAAGATACTAGAAAGAAATCATACTAGAAAAACGATTTATGGAGAGCATAAAAATTATGTGGAGAAAATTTATGTACGTAAGTTTATATTGAATTATTTGAGTATTATAAAATTTACGGGATTGATACACTATTCAACTAGTATACACTAGTATTCTTGGGTCTATCAGTTCTAATCTACTGCAATAGTAAATTATATTGATTTTGTGTCCTAATCCTACCCCAATGTTTTCTGAATATTGTTCCAGAAAATTTATTTTGTCTAAACTAACTTATAAATGTGTATGATTATTCTACTCAAGTATTTAAGTTGATATAACGAATGCTTTAAGTTTGTTCAACCAATATGGATTGACACCTTTACGACAAGAATGAGGCATGTAAGTCCTCGTATATATGTAAACAACAATATGAAATATAAATTATATTCAACCATGATGATACATTGTTGAATATTGGTGCAAATGCGACCACAACTTCAATAAGTCTTTCTGCTGTAAGGATGAAAGATGTTATATTCGACATGAGAAAATCAGAGGGAATATAAATAACTCCTCTAAACTTTATATATTCATATTTGAGTACTTGAGTCAGAGTATAAATATAATTCACTTTTGATATCACAAACACGTGATTTTACAAAACTTAGGCAAAGTAAGTCCTAAAATATATAACCAAATTTTTCATTGAAATTAAATAATAATATGGATTGTACCATAATACTTTAAATAACATTCTATTTCAAACCGAAAGGTATCATATCAATGATATTAACTAACTAGACATGATGTCGAGTACGAAATATGTAAAAGTAAATTGAGAAATAATCAATCAATGACACTCATTATATGGATATGATGGATTATCCAATAATGTGTTCAAATTAGGAAGTTAAGCAGTATTTGATTTAAGGAGAAGGCTTTACCTAAGTGAACCGATGAGCATTGGCGTCGTGCGCCGTAAAGAAGGCCTTCTGAAACGTACTCCAGGGGTTGCAAGTCCCTGGCACTTCAGAATTTGAACTTTTCCTTAAAACTGCTAACTAATATACGATGGATCCATCTAATTATCAAAGTTGCAACTTATCAAACAATAAAATCTTACAATAACAATATGTTATAAAATACCTATTTGCTAGTTTACTACCAATAAACGTTATACTTTCAAAATTGAATAGTGTCGAAGTCAGAGTCAAAATAATCTATGAACTATCAGTATAGTCCATTCTCCTACTCTTTTAAATAGACCAATTTTAAAATAATTCAAGTTACTTAATCAAATTTCATCAAACAATTTTGTTCAATACTTTATCTTATATAATATCCATTTTACTATATGACGTTGAGAACATAAGTTGAGGAAGTAAATGGTCAATTTGTCTTTTAGAATACAATATTCAATATTTCGTAGTTTTCTTTATATTTCCGACAGATTTAAGTTTGTTTAGATATACATATTACGGATTTTGTTATATATAATTTAAATTAATTTATGTCTTTTCTTTCCTATTTAGATCTTCAAATGATTGAAGTCGCCTAAAATATAAGGTGATTACGGAGTTCGTTGATTATCCCTTTTGGTATATTTCCTTTATCAGCCTCTCTCACAAAACATAATAATAATATAATTAATTCATACATCTTAGTTTCCTAGAGTTAAAGTCAAGGTAAGCTAACCTAACATAGTAAGGTATTTTAGAGAAAATATCTTCTTCTAATATATTTCACTAACTATACTAGATAAGCAGTTATGCATCTTAGGTTGTTATTGTTAAGCTTTAATATATTTTGCAATTTTTGGGGAAATCTCAGGAAGTCTTAGGAGTCATGACAATATATTATTATGAGTACAAAAATTCAAGTAAATTCTAGTTTCATGTTGTTTTCCTTACAATAGCCAAAACATATCTAATGTATAGTTATTTATACTACGCTATTTTGAGCCAAATTCTATACTACTTACTTTATCTAGATTTTATGTCTGGTTTTCCCGATACCTATTTTTAATGTGAGACTATCTACAATAATAATTTATACACGTGATTTTAGATTTGGGATCTGTACAAATTACCTTAGGATTCATTTATCTGCTTTTATCTATTTGTATAATAAATTCATTGTTTTTCATTTAAATTTCCCGTAATTTCTATTTTGTTCTAAGAAACAATTATTTGCTCCCCAACAAAAATTATTTAGCCGTTTAATGAATTAATACTCTAACGATTTAATTTTTTTTATACGATTTAATACCGTATTGGTACTTCACTTATAATTGCTTTTCCTGAAATTATGGTTTAGAAATATAATACATTTATCTCTTATGTAACATCTCTTACAATGATTTACCTAGTTTTAGATTTCAGGTTCCCTAATAATTTACTATTGGTCTTAAATACCTAATTCCGATATTTTACGAGATATCTATTATTCTTTGTTCACTAATTCAGAATGTCTACGTTAATTTAATAATACATTCAAATTCTATTCCTTTACATCATTAAATGAACAAATAATATTCTAAGTTATATTGAGTGATTGTCAATTATTTTACTATAACAATACTATAGTATAATAACTAGTATAATAGGTCCATCTTTATGATTCTTATTTTAATTATAAATTTTAATTTCATAAATTTCAATGTTAGGTTTAGTAGATATTGTTTAGGAGTATTATCTGTTAGGTTAGACAAGTTCTTTCTTAATTACCTTAAAAGAAAATGGATTACTACAATAGGTCACTTCTTAAGGTCCTACCACTATACTAGACGATTCACATGCCATATTTCAAATCACAATAATTTAAGATTAAAGAAAAATATTTAATATGTTATTATAGGCATCTTTAGTAATTTGAAAATTTTGGATCAGAATTTTTGTCAAGCACGACCGATCGTTTAATTTGAAGCAAAAATGGGATCAGTTTAGGTCAGTTGAGGTTGTGTTGTCTTAGGTGGTTTTAGTTAGTTATATTATTATATTAATGTTGCTTTGGTTAATTTATTAATTAATTTAATGATTATATTTGGAATTGTAAATATTTGAGATTTAAAAAAAATATTGTTTAGGATCCTGGGCGGTTACAAACCATACCGCATGTATATATCATAGTACATTTTTATCTTATTCACAACATGTTAGATCAGGGCAACACTCTGACAGCATGATGTTTAAATTGTTTGTGTACTTGAAGGTGTGCGTGTGTGCTTGGCTATGGCTACTCCTTGGCAGTATTAATGTATATGTTTCGCGCTAGCTTCTTTAACGTTTGGCTGATTGCTGTTGCAATAATTATCTGTAAATGTTCTTCAATTACGAGAATTACTTAAGATTTTGTCTGGTACGAGTACTGATAATGGTTTAATGAAATTTATCCTCTAAAAGACTACTATTCACTTACACGAGAACAAGAACAGGATTTAAATAAAATATTTTCTAATGTCGTTCATTTATAATACGAGTAGTTACTCATTTAAGGTTTAAAAATGCAGGTAGGCATTACATCAACGCCTTGTTTATCTGAGATCATTGTTAACGATGACGTATTGAATTTGTATCGATTTGAATACGTTAACTGAACTAACATTTTTGTTTGGCGGTAGTTTATTATAAAGTTGTGCGCCTTCGTATGCAATCATTTTCCTTCGTAGTTAGTTCATATCTTGAAAACTTCGCTTCGACTAATTTGTTTTGCTGTCTGTTTCAACTTCGTAAAGTATAAATTAGTATGGATTCTTTCTGTACATTTCAATATTTTCTGACGTGTTAAAAATTTATAATTGTTTAAAATACATAATTTTTGTTTCTTTGTTCATTTATTGATTTTCATATAAGCTTTGCAGACGAAGTGATTGATCTCCAGGTATCTTTGAAACTCTTATTAATTTGATAAGTATATTTGAATATTGCAATGTTTATATGCATTATTTTTGTTTCTGTGTTTGTTTATTGATTGTCTTAAGGGTTTTCCAGACGCTGAAATTGATCTCCAGGTATCTTAGAAACTCTTATGAATTTGACAAGTATATTTGAATTTTGAAATATTTTGAAATTTGTTTGATAAAAATGATAATAAATAATAGATAGAATAAGTAATTGATAATTTTGTTGACTTGATACCCATGATAAGTAAACACCAATTTTAACCAATGAAAATGATACGGTCTCTTTGAGTGAACTATGTTTGTTCACTGGATCCTAGTTGAGCTCTCATATCTTTGGAACTGTTTTAAATGTGATAAGAATATTTGAATTTTTTAATGTTTAGAAATGTTTGCTAAAAATGATGTAAATGATACCCAAGTAATTGATAATTTCATTGACTTGATACCCCTGATAAGTGAACACTAATGTTAACCAATGAAAATGATACCCCTCTTTGAGTGAACTATGTTTGTTTACTGGATACTAGTGGAGCTTCCAGGGTGTGCGGGTATGTTTCCCGTAGGATACTGTGAGAGCCACTAGCGCTAGGGATTAGGGGACGTACTAGTTGTGCTCGCACTTTTTCTATACACGGGTATGTTTCCCGTCAGTTGTTGACCGAGCCGCTAGTCGTCGGATAACCAGTAAGCTAGATTTGCTTACTGGACTGAGTGGGCTATGTTTGCACACTGGTTTTATTTCCTTATGATGACTGGGCTATGTTTGCACACTGATTCTATTTACAGACAAATATCACTTATTGCTAATATATACAATATATTGCATTATTGTTGACTTATCGGGACCCTACTGCTTTAAATATGTTATTTTGAATGGATTACGCCAGAGATATGTTTATATCAGTAAGACGTGGCAATGACTTCCAATGATAAAACTGTACCTTACAAACTGTCTAACAATAGTAAAAATCGATTCCAAACTTTGAAGGTGATGCCACACAATGGGCAAGTTTTAAATCTTTATTTGGTGGAGTAGCTGTGTCGCGCCCTTCTTAATAGACAGTCTAGTATCTCTTATAACAATGATTTAGTTGCAAAGCTACAGCTTCCACTATCACCAAATACATTATTCATAGTGTAGGAAACACTCCCACTCACTCATCCACCTCAACGACAGTCAATATAGCATCGCGTTTCAACATTTATACAACAGTATTAAACGATATATAGTAACCAGAACATCAAATATCATCCAAACTACTACAAACATATATTCCTTTCAACAACTTCAAACTGCCTAAACATATTTTAAATAAGGAGTCTGCTAGGTTACAGAACCTAGCAGACTCCTTATTTAATATTCCCAAACATGTGAATATTGTTACGGCGCAAGGGCTCGAACAATCTAGAATAATCCAACGTCAGTAAACAAGTAAAAGAAATCAAGAATGTACCTACTCTTCACACAAAAGGTTATAAAAAAAAGGGTCGCCTTTGTTCTCAGGCAACTAGTAAACAACCACAGAATAAGTAGTAGTTAACTTTCGTGGAATTCCATTCAAAGTTGTTTACGTTATAAGGATGATTTATGGCCCTTATTGTTTTTCTATCTAGACTATTAGTGAACATTCTGGAAAATTTAACTTTTGAGTATAAATAGGGTCGGGTCCGGGCCGACCAGTCAGTCTTACTTTGAGTTCGAAACGATCAACAGTGCGATTATATTTGGACCAAGTGCTCCAAGCGCGAATAGTGAAGTACAGTGAAGTTTGTGAATAGTGTTCTGTGAAGTGCGATTAGTTCAGTGTTATAGTGTTGTTGGAAGTGACTGTAGAACTGTTGAATAAAGGTGTCAGTGTGCCGAAAACGTTTTGCATTATTTATCCCGAACCCCCAGCTCGTAACAAATTGGTGTCAGAATTGGGGATAAATAATGCCTGTGCTCCCAAAGGAAGACTTAGAGGGCATCCGAACGAGGAGCCAGCGGCAACAGGACATCGACCAACGAAGGTTTGGAGGGGCTACACCACTAGTGCTCTCCGAAGAACAACCAACTACAGAAACAACCGCCGCCGCTACATCGGGAACCCCTTCGACTATGGCTGCTCCAGCTGCGCCTGACTTGGCTGCACTAATGGCGATGCTTCAGGAGCAGGCCCGCCGCCAAGAGGAACAGCGACGCTTGGACAAAGAGGAGCAGGCCCGCCGCCAGGAGGAGCAGGCCCGGCGTCTTGAACAGCAGCTGCAACAAGACAAAGAGGAGCAAGCCCGACGCCAGGAAGAGCAGGCCCGACGCCAGGAAGAGCAGGCCCGCCGCCTTGAGGAACAACTCCGACACGACAGGGAAGAACAGACCCGTCGCCAAGAGGAGCAGACCCTTCTAATGAAAGACCTGCATGCAACGTTTGGGAAGAAACTCCAAGTGGTGGAAGATCAGGTCCATCAGCATGAAAACCGTTTTGAGAAAGTGGAAGCCAGAATGGATGATATTCAAAAAACGCTGGGCGTTTTAAAAACTGGAGGCGGATTACCTGCGTCAGCACCTGCATCTGTACCGTCACCACGAGGATTTAAAGTACCACCATTCGACGGATCCTCTTCGTGGTCGGCCTACAAAATTCAGTTTGAGGCCGTTGTGCAGGCCAATGGTTGGACTAAAGCGCAGGCTATGACAGCGCTTACTCTGGGACTTCGTGACAAAGCCTTAACAGTTCTGGAGGCCCTTGGAAAAGACATAGCTTATGACCAACTTCTGGAGGCATTGGAGTCTCGGTTCGGTGATGCTCATCTGGAGCACGTGTTCCGCGCTCAGCTCAAAGAGCGAACCCAGCGAAGCAGTGAAAATCTTCAGCAGTGGGCGCTGGAAGTGGAAATGCTCGTACGGAAGGCGTATCAATCTTCACCGGCACTCATCGACGGAATCCTACTTCAAGCATTTGTAGATGGGATACGTGACTTAGAAGTGAGAGCTGCAGTGAGGCTGGGTCATCATGAATCAATAAAGGACGCCTTGGCCCATGCTTTGGAGGTAGAAGCTGTGCGGCAAGATCATCGATCACATCGTATTCGAGAGGTTACCACACAATCTTATCGCGACAGTCACCAAAGATTCAGCCCACGATGCTATGACTGTGGAGAAAGGGGCCACCTTCGATCTAGTTGCCCCAAGCGAACCATAGGAGAAAGAATGCAACCCCAGGAAAGAAGGCCAGTGAGTTCCACTGTGCAACAGCAGCAGGGAAACGAGTAAACGCCAGGACTGCGGGGCGGGTGCTGGCTGGTGTAGAAATAGCCCCCAAAGTTTTCATCCCACTTCTGACACCAATTTGTTACGAGCTGGGGGTTCGGGATAAATAATGCAAAACGTTTTCGGCACACTGACACCTTTATTCAACAGTTCTACAGTCACTTCCAACAACACTATAACACTGAACTAATCGCACTTCACAGAACACTATTCACAAACTTCACTGTACTTCACTATTCGCGCTTGGAGCACTTGTTTCAAATATAATCGCACTGTTGATCGTTTCGAACTCAAAGTAAGACTGACTGGTCGGCCCGGACCCGACCCTATTTATACTCAAAAGTTACATTTTCCAGAATGTTCACTAATAGTCTAGATAGAAAAACAATAAGGGCCATAAATCATCCTTTTAACGTAAACAACTTTGAATGGAATTCCACGAAAGTTAACTACTACTTATTCTGTGGTTGTTTACTAGTTGCCTGAGAACAAAGGCGACCCTTTTTTTTATAACCTTTTGTGTGAAGAGTAGGTACATTCTTGATTTCTTTTACTTGTTTACTGACGTTGGATTATTCTAGATTGTTGCTGAAGATAAGGGAACGCTTTTATGGATTCACTGTCGCGACGATGTTGAGGATTGGTGCCGGAAATGCACTACTTGTTCTGCGGTGAAAGGACCCCAGACACGAAGCAGAGGTGCGCTTAAACTCTATAACGTTGGAGCCCCGTGGGAAAGAATAGCGTTAGACATAGCTGGCCCATTCCCTGTGACTGAAAATGGGAACAAATACTTCATGGTCGTCATGGACTACTTCACAAAGTGGCCGGAAGTGTTCGCCATTCTTAACCAGGAAGCAACAACCGTTGCTGATAAATTAGTTCACGAAGTCTTTTGTCGTTTTGGTGTCCCACTGGAAATTCATTGTGATCAAGGACGAAACTTCGAGTCCCAAGTATTTCAAGAAACATGTCGAGTTATGGGAGCTCACAAAACCAGAACCACCTCTTACCACCCGCAATCCGATGGAATGGTAGAACGATTTAATCAAACACTAGAAAGATATTTGGCAAAAGTGGTTGAGAGCCGACAAAAGGATTGGGACAAGCACATTCAGCCATTTCTTCTCTCTTACCGAAGTGCTGTTCATGAGAGCACATCTGTGACACCAGCCTTTGCGAACTTTGGAAGGGATTTAAGGTTGCCCGCTGATCTTATAACTGGCATTCCACCTGACGCTCCCCGCAGCATAACAGACTACGTGAGTGACCTACGCAGCAAAATGAATGACATTTATGAACATGTAAGAGATACCGGCCAGCAGATGTCCGCAAAAATGAAGACTCGATACGACAGGAAACTAAACAATCCTGGATTTACTGAAGGGTCTATGGTGTGGCTGCATAACCCTGTACGCAGTAAAGGGAAGTCACCGAAGCTTCAGCCTAAATGGGACGGACCATACCTAGTTGTGACTAAAATCAACGACATCACGTACCGGATACGGAAGGGTCAACGAGGAGTCTCTAAGATTGTTCATGTGGATCGATTGGCGCCATACTGTGGTTCCAACTATGCTCGGGACGAGCATGTCTTAGGAGGGGGCAGTGTTACGGCGCAAGGGCTCGAACAATCTAGAATAATCCAACGTCAGTAAACAAGTAAAAGAAATCAAGAATGTACCTACTCTTCACACAAAAGGTTATAAAAAAAGGGTCGCCTTTGTTCTCAGGCAACTAGTAAACAACCACAGAATAAGTAGTAGTTAACTTTCGTGGAATTCCATTCAAAGTTGTTTACGTTAAAAGGATGATTTATGGCCCTTATTGTTTTTCTATCTAGACTATTAGTGAACATTCTGGAAAATTTAACTTTTGAGTATAAATAGGGTCGGGTCCGGGCCGACCAGTCAGTCTTACTTTGAGTTCGAAACGATCAACAGTGCGATTATATTTGGACCAAGTGCTCCAAGCGCGAATAGTGAAGTACAGTGAAGTTTGTGAATAGTGTTCTGTGAAGTGCGATTAGTTCAGTGTTATAGTGTTGTTGGAAGTGACTGTAGAACTGTTGAATAAAGGTGTCAGTGTGCCGAAAACGTTTTGCATTATTTATCCCGAACCCCCAGCTCGTAACAATATTTTTATAAGTGATCAGTTCTTTAATTCTTTGTTACTTCAAGGACAAACAGCTTGGTCTAAAACAACCCATCTAATAAAATCTGTCTTTGATTGGGTTGTCACTTAGGTAACTTAGCTATTCATATAACTATTTACAATACAGTCCACTGCCAGTCAATTCAAACTATACAAACACTCTTATCAGCACATACTAAATGTGATGAATCTTGTGATCAATTAGTACAACGGTTCTGGAAACAAAAATAGGTTGTCACAATCAAACTTGCAAACGCTCTAACCAGAATACCAGTATTGTGAAGGTTTATACAACACACCCAACACTAGAGATCAGTCAGGCCGCTTTACAGTTCATCCTCCTGTTATCAATGATAACCTTGAATCTTTTGGTGAATCATACAATACAGGAAGAAATTGAAAAAATCCTTGTTAGAAAAGAAATTCATTAAAGGTAGCATTTTACATCAAAAATATTGAAACTTTATTGAAAATATATTAAACTGGGACATTCTTCATATCTCCTGCTACAGTACCGAATAACAGAAAATCCCTGCTATATTTTTCTTGCCTCAAGTTAAAGTATTTGCCAATTTAATATGCTTATACCTGGATGACGTGGTAATTGCTACTCATGCAATCATCCAACCTGTGTTTCCACAAAACTTGTTTTCAATGGAAATAGCTCATCATCTAGTAGTATCTCATTAAATCAGGCACTACATGAATGTCCAAATACCTACACTGACAATATCGATATTGTCATCAGAGTAAGAACTTTTAAGTATGTATTATCGTGTGGCGTATTGAAAAATGTTCAAAAACATAAAAGTAACCGATTATCATTACTACATACAGTGCATTTGTGGAGAAAAGCCCTGATGATGATTTGGTCACTCTTCGCTTAGAATCTGTGAGTTACGGAACTAGATGTGCCCCTTATTAAGCCTTTAGGTATTAAAACTAGCTAAAAAAAGAGACGCCAATATCCGCTTGCTGCAAAGTTCACATTTGAAACATTCATGGATGATGTTTATTGCGGAACACAAACGTAAAAAAAGAATTGTTCTTGGTTTGCTCAATAATTGCTTAATTATCGATGATGACTTGACCCTATAAGATATCTATCACCAGTTACACACTTGGTCTGAAATGGGATCCAGTTATTGATATTTTCAAAATTAACATTCCAACAGTACAAAATCTTCACATGTTAAAAAAAAAGAATTGTTTTTTGTTTTCTCAATAATTGCTAAATTATTTTACCCTATTGGATATACATATTATATCAACAGTTACCATCACTGCTGAACTTTCCATGCAACAGTTTTGGATAATTTTTATTTGTTTTCGTTTCTTGTATTTACCTAGCAGTTAAATATTATAAACAAAGTTTAACGTCTCATCTGATAATTAGTAAAAGCAGAGTAGTTCCTTCGAAATGGTACAATACCACGATTAGAACTTAATGCAGAAGTTTTGCTGTCTTAATCCATAAAGTAGAAACTGCTTTAGAAATAGTATTCATCATTAATTCTGTACATCTGTACACAGTCCACTGTAGTTTGTTTTGTTTAATTATTAATATTTCTAAATTCAATTTAATGGTTTAAATAGTTTGTATGTAATTTTAGTATCAATAATTTACAACAATTTATATATTTTTATGGATGCAAATCTGGAATAAAAAAAATCATTTCATTTAATAGTATTATTCATTATTATAGTATATAAATCTAGATGGACACTCTCCAAAAACTGGGAAATATATGTAGCTTACAGAATATCACAAATATTACATAACACTGAATCTGATTTATGACTACTCTGATTATTTTTTAGGCTTACTCTGATTTATGGAAACATGTTCTTACGCAAGATAATCTTTCTTTTTACCTAACTTAACTAGTCAATTCCAGAGATTTATAGATCTTTTCCATCTGGTGGCATAGACCACAATGGCTATTATTATCTCCAAGCCAATGGTCCCAAAACTGCACAATTTCAGAAATTGAAGCATACATTCCATGCAAACAACATTGAATCGGTTACAGTATGTGCAATTAACCTAGATTTCTAATATCATAATGTTGAAGACCTAAATTATTACTTCATGAACCTATTTGAACGATTTTATACTTTTCAGAAGATTTAAAACGCCATAACAACATGGATTTTGTTCAGGTCAACTTTTGATGAATTAAAATTCAGTCATAACTTTAAAATAAGAGTCATTCATACTTCTTATTTCAAGAAATACCAGCATCGTCAATACAAATCTCAAACGTATATATTAATTCTAATTTATCGAATTGCATGATTTCCGATAGTCATTATAGTTAACAATTATTGTACTATTATTAATTTAATAAAAAAAAAAACAAGTATAATGACATTTAAACAAGATTGTAATATTAATTTGACATCTAAAATCAATTATTTAAAATGAGCAAGCTACATACATTTTTGTAAAGTCATCATTTTACACTTCGACCTCATTTACCAATAATTCACAATTCATTCTATCAAATCAGTTTGCAATTGGCCATCAAGAGCGCCGCGCGTACTCAATCATTCATTTTCATTCCGTATTTTATCTAGTATTTGTCTCTTAATTATACACCAGTTATATCAGTACCAAGTTTTATCATTTATACATCATATTGTTTCGGCGCAGCCCGACTATTGGTCCTTCGAGTCTTCCGTTAAAAGCGGGAAAGAGCAGGCGTAAAAAGAGTTAAAACGTGCATAGGTATGCACGTTTTTTGAACTCTTTTTTAAAACTTAGTGAACTTTAATCGTGTCAGCGGTTCAGTGAAGGAAAGTGCACGTGATATAGTGTACATACAGTTAGTGTTTATGTGCAAACAAGGCACTGTGACACATCACCATCATCATCACCAGTGGGTGAACCATCAAGAAGCACTCCTAATCCCAAGACACCAAGGTTTTGGGCCATCAGCAGTCAGCAGGTGCAGGTGACGCATCCACAAGCAGACCTTTGCACCCGCTATCACCAGTACGAGTAACTTCAGCTGGAGTATCAGGACCTCTACTGCAGCAACTGCCGCGTTAGCATCGGCCAACCAGTATCAAGTAAGACCAGTCATTTTTCCTTTCAACCATGTCTGCCATTGAGGATATTATGGCTACACAACAACAACTGGCAGCAGCTATTGAGCAGTTGTGGAGCAGCTTCAAGAAAGATAGCGCTGACAGAAAGACTCCAGACTATTTAAAGCGTCGTGTAGAGACACTGGACAAATATTGGGTCGAATTTGAACAAAATTATTGTAGGTTATCAGAGTTCGGTATGGAATCGCTTTATTTCGAAAACAATGAATTTGAGAGAGCTAGGGAAAGATACGGTTTAATTAGGGCAAGTATATTAGATTACAAGCAACCTACTATGTTGAAAGCGGCCACATTTAAGCCGACTACGCTCGGCAAGGCGACTGATTTTCAACAATCACCGGTGGCGTCAGGGTCAACCGGTGCTTATCAACCATTGCCAGCATCAAGAGGAACAGCTAGCAAAACTGATGATATGCTCAAAAAACAACAAAGTAACTTTAAGGCTTTCCATCGCACTATAACAAATATAGGCTCCCTACTTTCAGTGGTAATAACTACCATGACAGTTCCTCTAGTAGTAGAGGCCTCTCAGCGACGCAGTTAAAAGAACAAACGCTTTGGTGCCAAGGCCCAGAACGGCTATGCACAGACCACCCTACAACCGAAAATTATTCATTTGAGTACACCACTGATCAAGAAGTTCAAACGAAAACAGTAAACATCTCACAGTTAACATGCAATACCAGTATCATAAAAGACCTACTCACAAGAAACGTTTCGTTGCCAAAAACAATGCGCAAATCAAAAGAAATTATCATAAAAGAAAATCAGCACGACGAATTTCAAAATGAAATAAGTTGCCTAAAATCAAACAATAAAATCAATAGTAAGAGGAAACTGTATGATTTCAATCCCATATTAGATGAACATGGAGTTTTACGGCATTACGGCAGACTGAGACATGCCAATATAGAACACGAAAACCAAGAAAAAACAGAAAGTCAGTCCACAAAATCAAATTCAAGTTCATCGACCTCTAAGAGAAACCGCTACAGTTTTGTATTGCTTGCTACCACATTATTAATATTTTTCATGACAATTATATCAGCACAGTGTTCATATAACATGACACCACTACAAAACAATAGGCTTTTTTTGATAGCATTACAAACATGCATTTAATTAGAGATGAGTGGCGCCTAGTTGTCTACTACGACACCCATCCATATCAAGAAGGTAACATAACTTTAACTAAATACATTCAGTATCTCAATGATCTGTGCCTTAATATAAATAAACAATGCCATTGTCACGAGATAATGACTCAATTGCAGCACGAGTTCACGGAACTGCAATATTATAATAACATATTAATACACCAGAAACCTGACACTCACTCGCACCGCCGACGCCGCGGTATCATAAACGGTGTCGGATATATTGCAAACAGTCTTTTCGGAGTCTTAGATGAACGTTTTTCTGAAAAGTATGAACAAGACATACATCTTATCAAAAATAATCAGGAGCACTTTGCAACTCTGTGGAAAAATAAAACTTCAGTAGTAGAGGCAGAATTCAACCTATTAAAACGCACTGAGAGCATTATAGAAAGACATTACAAACACATAAATAAAAGAGTTATAAAGTTAGAAAAAGCGATGAATTAAGCCAATTTTGCAATACTAAACATTTCTCTCACAACTGAATTTCTCAGCACCGCCATGATGGCAAACAATCTGTTATACAGCCTCAAAAATTTACAACAAACGTTATTGGATACCATAACTAACATCTACAATGGCAAGTTTAATTTTCATCTGTTGACGCCAGACCAGATTAGACAAGAGTTAAATGTTATAGCAGGTCAACTCCCGAAAGATTTATCACTGCCAATTGACGTGAATAATTTTTCTGATATATACAATTTGTTGCAAGTGCGGACTCGAATTACATACAGTTTTATTATATTCGAGATCAAGATTCCGCTTATCAGCAGAGACTTGTATGAAGTTTTAAGACCAGTACCGATTCCTCATCAATCAGACCAACATAGTCAACAAACTATAATACCTATAGCTGAATATGTCGCCATAAACTTAAGGAAAGATGCGTTCGTGCCACTATCTGAAAAGGATTTCGACTCCTGCCTTAATCGAAATTCGGAAACAATATTGTGCTACCTAAAAAAGCCTATTTACCACATTCAAGATGACCAGAGCCTATGTGAGAGATTACCAAATTCAAGAAATTGCCAAATAACCAACAGTCCTTGTGTTTATAAATGGACGGAGCTACAGAAAGTAAATACATATTTTTATTATTGCTGCGAACAGTGTCAATTGAAGTTACTATGCGAAGATCAAGTTACGCACGTAGTGCAATTAACCTCCGCTGGCCTATTTAATGTCGATCAAGGTTGCATTATTAAATCAGCTGATTTCTTAGTATATTCACATAAACTGGGGACAAATAAATTAAGCATCAGCTCTAAAATACAAACACCAGAGATCTCGCCCATAAACCATCTTTTCAATGTCTCTTTACCACAAAATATTAATATACCGAACGATATAGATAACAAGACCCATCTACAGTTATAAGAGATCAGGCAGCAATTAGATCTCATGAAACGCAGTGAACTTATATCAGAGAGCGTTTCCTATCATGATGTCCACCACTATGTGGCCATATATGTTCTGTTCGCGTTGGCAGCGGGGAGCGTTGCAGCCATTGCGTGGTGGCGCTGCAAGCGAGCGCCACCACCCTCAGCAGCAGCAGTGGCCGTAGGACCTGCGGCTGCTCCACAGCCTTCAGCCCGCGCCAGTGTTATTGCAGTGCAGTGTAGTTTAACCGAACTAAGTGAACTCCCAAAAGAGAGTGCGCGTGTGTTAAAACAAAATAAAAGCACAACGCCAGTGCTTCGTTCCGTGTTTACTATTCAAGACCCAAGTGAGTAATTAATATAAATTGATGTATACTCGAACATAATATATTTTTATAGTAATCATTCAGTACTAATAAAAATCATCCATTGCATGTTAGCTTTAGAAACAATTGTTTTATCACCTTGTTATTAGATAAGATCATGCTCATCACCAATTAACTAACAGCCTCACTTTCTCGTCCGGGAATATGTATGTTCAAACTACATACATTTTTGTAATGTCATCATTTTACACTTCGACCTCATTTACCAATAATTCACAATTCATTATATCAAATCAGTTCGCAATTGGCCATCAAGAGCGCCGCGCGTAATCAATCATTCATTTTCATTCCGTATTTTATCTAGTTTTTGTCTCTTAACTATACACCAGTTTTATCAGTACCAAGTTTTATCATTTAATCATCATACTGTTTCGGCGCTGCCCGAACACGAGTATTTACGACATTTCTGTAACAAAGTTTTTAGGGCTAAATATAGATTCTAATTTAAAATGGATAACACATGCAGATTCAGTTTGTGCAAAATTGAATGGTTACTCATATGCTTTATTTATGTTGTCAAAACTTGTAAATATGGAAGCTGTACTCACATCGTATCATGCTTACGTAACATCAACCCTAGTGGAGGGTTGATGTTCGGTATAATATTTTGGGGAAACTGTATCGAACGAGAAAAAATATTCAAAGCTCAAAAATTTGTATAAGATCAGTATGTCATATTACATCCACAGACCATATTTCAAAAATCTGAAAATTTTGCCTTTCCCATGTTTATATATGTTTGAAATTGTACTGTTTACAAGAAACAACATTAAATTATTTTACATTACTAAATCCCTTTTAACAAAGCTGGATGTTAACGTCATAAGGACGTTGAAGTCATGGTTGGGGCTTGCACTTTCGGCAGACCCATCTACTTTATTTAGGGATCAAACTAACTTTGGGATGAAATTAAATAAACCATCGGAGCTCTATAAACACCTCAGAGTTACCAAAATGCACGTCTTATTAAAATCTCGAGACGATATAGTCGCATCTCTCCCAAAAGACAAAAGTGCCTCCGACCTTGATTCGAGGGTTCAATACCACAAACAATTTATGATAGGTGCACAGTCTAGCACAGCGGGTTTTGGGTTGAAAAAGAAAGTTGAGGATAAAAAAGACATTTTAAAATCTTTTCTACAACAAGACGAAAATGATAACTATAAAGTGCATGCAATGAGCTTAGAAATGCAAAGCGAATGGCTAACCATAGGTGAATTTTGTATCCCTCTGGCGTTAAAGTGGCGTACCTTGATATACGATTGGTCACCTACCTGCCTTATTAAAATTTTATCTAAACGCCTTTCAGATGACCCTCCCAGACCAAAGTAACTTAGTGTGATGGGGGAAAGCCACCGAAAAGTCTTGCGGTATTTGTCGGGAGGCGATAGGTACAGAAAAGCACTTATTGGTAGGATGCAAGGTGCTCCTTGATAGGGGTCATTATTCACGTCGCCATGATAGAGAAAGTCGAAATCATACGAGAAGCGGTGAGTCTGTCGGTAGCTAGAGCAAAAAAAGGTTTGACCACGAACAAACGACACGTCGATTTTGTAAAAGAAGGGTCATCTACAAAATCTAAATCCAAGCCTTACTCCATCTTAGGCGCAGATCCCGTTTGGACTCTTTTGATGGACACGTATGAAAAACACTACAAAATTCCTGAGAAGGTTGGTATTTCGTCTTCCAGACCAAACATATTTCTATACTCGAAAGATATAAAACGCATAGTACTTATAGAACTTACTGTGCCGTGGGAAACAAACATACCTAAGGACCACACATTAAAAACAAACAAATATTATGACCTAACAAACGAATTAACCAAAAACGGTTATGTGGTCAATTTATATGCTGTAGAAGTTGGAGCACGGGGTATACCAGCGAAATCCCTATATAACCTACCTAAAGACCTTGGCCTGCCAAGAACAACCGTAACTTCCATCCTAGAACGTGTATCTAAGGCGGCATTAGTAGGATCTTACCAAATTTGGTTAGGTAGGGGAGGAGGCTTTGATGCATTGTAAAGAGGCCTCTTAACCCTGCACCTGGGTTGCAAGCCCCAGGCCCCTCAAGCCTCTTCCTCTGCAACGCTATGGATCCGGCACCCGCACGGTGAATCCATGGAATGCTAAGTAATTCGTCTCTCTCAATGTTGAAAAGTCAACGCCACATATATAAAGTTTATATACCAGGTCATATATCTGCCCTATCTGATCATAGTGTATTTATAATGGCTCCAAGAATATACAATCACTCAAAGTCAAAGTCAAAATCATTTATTCAATTTAGGCGTCTACGACGCTCATATGAAGGTCAATTTCAAATTTTAATATTTAAATATACCACATTGTACTGCCACATTCAGCAAACAAAATTTATAGAGCCACTGCGAAAAGAACGGGCAAGAAACTCGGGGCCATTCTTTTAAACGTCTTTTTACAATGTGTTGTTATATACAATTATAACAATATTTAATTACATTACGTAGGTGACAGGCGCTAGCTTGGCAGAGGCGAACCAGTCCAAGCATTTTTGTCGTTTAAGTAATCACAAACTGTGTAGTAAGAATTCTTTATCAAAATGTTCTTCACGTGCAACTTGAATTTTCTTACTGTGAGCGTTGTAATATGTTTGGGCAATTTATTATAAAACCGCACACAATTGCCTAAGAAGGACCTTTTATTTGTTTTTGCTAATCTAAAACCTGGCACCGCTATTTTATCTTTATTCCTTGTGTTATAATCGTGATTGTCACTATTTGATTTAAATTTGCTTACATTTTTACGAACATACATAATATTTTCAAATATATACAGACTTGGTAAAGTTAAAATATCAATTTCTTTAAAAAGATCTCTCAGAGATTCCCTAGGATCCATTTCATATATGGCTCGAATTGCACGCTTTTGTAAGATAAAGATTGTCTCTATCTCAGCAGCAGCTCCCCACAGCAATACACCATATGACATAATACTGTGGAAGTACGCGAAATAAACGAGCCTAGTAGTAGCTACGTCTGTTAGCTGTCTTATCTTATGGACTGCATATGCAGCAGAACGAAGTCTTCCGGATAGATCATGTATATGTGGATTCCACTGTAAAGTTGAATCCATTTTGATTCCCAGGAAGACTGTCGTATTGTCAAAAGAGAGTTTATCTAGGCCAAGCTTAATGTTTGGTTCAACATAAGTAACATTTGGTAGAGAAAACTTTAAACATTTGGTCTTTTTTGAATTTAAGAGAAGGTTATTAGCCGCGAACCACTGAGAGATCATAGATAACACATTATTTACATGAGTAAGTTCACTATCTTTCCTATCTACTTTAAAAATCGGGGAGGTATCATCTGCAAATAAAACTATATCGCAGAAATTTTTAACCATGCAAGGCAGATCATTTATATACGCTAGAAACAGAAAAGGTCCTAAAATTGATCCTTGCGGTACTCCTATTCTTACCAAAGACCCAGAAGAAGTATTGCCATTTATTCTAACCTTCTGCCTGTCTGACAGATATGACTCTATAAGATCCAGAGCTTTTCCACGAATACCATATTATGAAAGTTTTCGAATCAGAGTTCGGTGCTCTACACAGTCGAATGCCTTAGAAAGGTCACAAAATACTGCAATAGCATCCTGTGAACTCTCCCAGGCTTCAAGTATATGTGACATCAATTTAGCACCTGCATCTGTTGTGGATCTGCTCTTTTTGAAACCAAACTGATTCTCATTCAATATATTATGCTCATTAAAATGGGATAGAAGTTGTTTGAGCATAATTTTTTCGAATACTTTACTCAGAACAGGTAAGATAGAAATAGGTCTGTAATTGCAAGGGTCCGATGTAGCCCCCGACTTCAAAATTGGAGTGATTTTACTTTGTTTCATTAAATCGGGGAAGTTTCTTTTATCAACACAAAGATTGAATATTGTTTTTAAATATGGTGCAATAATGCAAATTATAGACTCTGCCACTTTAACTGACATACCCCACAAGTCTTCGGTGCTCTTAATGTTTAAATTTTTAAATGTCTTTATAATTTCAAATATTGTTGTGTGTCTAAAAGAAAAGTCTGGCAATTTGCAGGGGAAATTATTTATTAACAGAGTTTCTGCTACATCGGGACAAGCATCCAATGACTTAGTAATTTCTAGGGGTAAGTTAGAAAAAAAATTGTCACTTACCTACATCTTTATTAGAATCCGAATACCAAGCATTATTTAAGCGGAAATTATTTGATTTTCTTCTTAATAAATGCTATTATTCTGTAACTGAGTATTTAAATGACCAATATACATAAATTTATTTCGTATTAGTATATATTATTGTTATTTTATTATAGATTAGGAGTTGGCAACATTAAAGTTTCTTGATGGTTGACGCAAAAAAAATTACATTAGATTAATATGACATTTGCATGAACGGAATGAATGGTTAATATTTAATTGTACATATATGACATTAATTATTAATGTGGGTAGAGTTTATTATATGTATTAATAATTAATGTAGGTAAAAGATATCTTTGTGACTTTAGTATTTGATATATTTAGTAAATGCTATTATTACCGGTGATTTTTTTAATATTAAGAACAAGTTAAAAAATAAATATAACAGTAATTTAATTTAAATTAATAATAGTATTCTTGTATGAGCGTTGGTAGTATATCTATGTAAGTACATAATCTAGTTTATAAGCAAGGCTTGGACCTTCACTTTTGCATGCCAAATATGGTGGAATGTGCAGATCTGTTTACAGTTAACTAATAACTTTACTGTATTGTTTAAATAATTACTCACATTCTTGCAAATAAATTGAATTTGAGTATCTTGGTTAGTTTAGGTTGATAAAATTTTTCATGCAAAGCATATATTTGTGAATTTTACAGTATTATAGACTTTAATAAATGTACTCTGCGTACTGTGTACAAAGTGTAATGTGTCTTGATAGTATTTAAGTTCATATGTGTATCTAGTTTGTAGTGTTTGCCGGGAGGCAACACGTTGTCGCATGGCCGAATGTCATGATTTCCAATATGTTCTACTCTGTGCCAAGATTTTAAAAGAAGACATTTTGACTTCCTTATTTTGCCCTTCTCTTTTTTAATAAAAATGGCCACCGGAAACACGTTGTCTTACGGTATTCCTACCACTGCTCAAGGGGGACAATGTGTAATGAGGAGATGGCGGGCTAGCGGCACTTCTTGTTCAGACGTCGACGACGATGAGGAGAATGACGCGAGGGGGAGTTATAAGACAAATTCACCACAAAAGGACATTATGGAAGTAATTTCTTAATACTTTAAATGACTAACGTATAAGGATAACCATATTAGCTGATCAAATAAACTAACATGTATCATATCATAGCATAGAACCATTTTTGTGTAACGAGCAGCATGGGTTCAGGAGTAAAAGATCAGTGAACACCAACCTTCTAACACTTGTGGACTATATTTCCACGAGCCTTGATCGTAGGACACAAGTAGATGTTCTATTTTTTGACTTCCGGAAGGCGTTTGATAGGGTCAACAACGACATACTGCTGGCAAAGCTTAGCGCCTTGGGCTTTACTCCTGGTCTTCTCCATTTCATCGCTGATTACCTTCGCGACCGCCAGCAATATGTTCGTCTAGGTATCTATGAATCACAACCCTATCACACGCGTTCCGGAGTAAGCCAAGGATCAATCTTGGGACCTCTACTATTTGTTCTTATGATTAACGACCTTCCCGCCGTAGTCAAGCATTCAAAGTGTCTTTTATATGCTGACGACCTAAAAATTTTCCGGGCAATTAGAACAGTAGAGGACTGTCTCGCGTTGCAGCGAGATATAGAGTTGGTCTATCGATGGAGTGTAGAAAATGCAATGGAGTTCAATCCTGTAAAGTGTCATCAGATGACCTTTAGTCAAATGCACCTCCCAATCGAATTTCAATACAAGTTAGGCCAAAATGTTATAGCGCAAGCAACGTACATGAAAGATTTGGGTGTGACATTTAATCGGAAGCTCACTTTTAACGAACATATTATGTTAGTTGCCAAAGAATCGTACCAAAGGTTGGGTTTTGTGCTTCGGAATTCTAGAGATTTTCACAATATTGATGTGATCAAGCTTATATTTAGCGCTTTGGTTCGAAGTAAGCTGGAGGCTAGTGCTTGTGTGTGGCATCCCCACGAGGCAAGCTATACCCTTATGTTGGTGAAAGTTCAAAAGGCCTTTCTCAGATATCTATACAAGCGTATGTATGGGTACTACCCTTACATGTACCCTACAAAGTTTTTGCTAGGTAGCCTAGGGTAAAATTCGCTAGAAGTCCGTAGATCTTATGACCAGCTCGTTATAATGTGCAAAGTTCTCAATGGCAAAGTAGATGCTCCGGATCTCAGTGATGTTTTGTGTCGCCTTTATGTACCTGACAATTACCTCTCGGCGAGGAAACACAAACTGTTTGCTGTTCCAAACTGTAGGACAGTCACTCACGCCACATCCCCGATACCGCGATCCCTTAAAGCGCTCAACGCTCTGGTAGACGCCAATCAAGAGCGTGACATATTTAATGACACATGGAAGGAGATCCTTACTGAATGCTTAAAGCTCTGTGAATGGTATAATTATTAAAATGTTTTTATATTATTATTATTTAAAATTGTGTTTACTATCTTAAATTGTGTGTATTATTTTAAATTGTGTGTATTATTTTAAATTGTGTATATTATTTTAAATTTTTATTACTATTATTTTGAATCACCATTGGAATATTCACTTAGTTGACATTGTATTTTTAAATTGACATTTATTTTAATTTTTGACATTTTATTGAATACTTAATGTTTTTTTTATTTTTATCGTTAGTGTAAGTGGTGTTTCTAACCGTTCTAATTGAATAAAATAAATAAATAAATAAATAAATAGCCATTTAACTGGCTGCGTTGTAACAGCTTGTAAATCTAAACAAATTACACCTTTTCTACGTCAAAGAAATGCTCTAAATTATACATCAAACGAAGCCTGAGGTGCCTAATTCCAAACTTAATTACAACATTGCAAGTAAAAAGGATGTTTTAAATTTAATCTTGATCCTTTCATATTCGGCGGGCGGCGGCGGCGGCGGAGCGCTCCGCCTGCTTCAGACGTTGTAATTGGCGGCGCGTAATCAACGTAGCGAGCCGCTGTCGTTCCGGAGCCGCACCGTTGCCGTCGCCACCTCGAACCTGCCCTACTGCCGTCTTACACCCGTCCCGCACCCGTCCCGCACCCGTCCCGCACCCATCTCGCAGCCCCGAGCTTTCTTCAACCCAAGAGGTTCCATTAACACGTCGCGCGGCTGACTGTAAACTCCAAACCTGATTACATGCCAGTTCACGCTGTTTAATTCCACCCAGATACTGAGATTTCATTATTTCTCCCTTTTGCTTAAATCAACCCCTTCTTTGGTTGTTTATATAATTTATTTCATTTATCCCTATTTATGCCTCCATGGCTTCAATTTTAAGTAATTAAAATATATTTTAACAATAAGATTTCTCACGTCTGTAGTGGGAATATCAAAATGCAACCAGTTTTGTAGCTACGATTTCTAACCTTCATACGTGATTCTGATATTCCGTACTTTATAATAATACTAGCTGAACCCGCGACTTCGTTCGCGACTGCCTTACCTGCGGACTAATTATTAAAATTTGAGCTGTGTTCACATTTAAACAACGCCGTGGTCTGCGTTGAAGCTATCTTAGTAAAGCATAGCTCCCGGGTTGTATTTTAAAAAAGACAGTAGTTAATGTACTCAGAGAGTTCCTTCACAGTTCGCCCAATAAATGCACAAAGTTTACACTTTGCTTCAGTACTTTGTGCGTTTCTTTAGAATTTTGATTTCAAAACGACGGTTTTGTTTGGTGGTAGAACAAAAATATTTCTACTGCGCAGTCTCCTAAATGTATCCGGCAAAATATAGATAGTTCAAAAAACTGAGTGCCAAGCGGCCCGTGGGGTGCCGAGCTTTCAGTGGGGTCACGGGCTGCCCGTGGGGTGCCAAGCGGCCCGTAGAGTGTTGGGCAGCCCATGGGGTGCCGAACAGCCCGTGGGGTGCCGATCTTTCAGTGGGGTCACGGGCTGCCCGTGGGGTACCGAGCTTCATTAACGAATTCAGTAAATATGAAGCGCGCGTAGCGAAGTTTGCTTAGCCATTCTGAACCGATCAGCAAAGCTAAGCAACGTCCGCCTCGGTCATGAGTTGTATGGGGACCGCTGGTGACATTACTACTGAGCGCTTCCGTGCTTACTACGTTAAGCTGTCGGTCCCGGTTGTTGTCTTGGAAGTCATGGCAGTCGTTATAGCATGGTGGTAGGGCATTTTGCGGATGCCCGCCTGGCTAGCTTTTATTGTTGATAGGTAAGCCTTTGACCACAATCTCACGTGATGGTAAGTGATGATGTGGTCGAAGGTGTTAACAGGCTTAACCTAGAATAGGCTAGTTACCACCCTTAAGTAAATCCTAAGTAATAAAATTAAAAGAAAATCTGTCGCCTAGCACCCAACGGTGTATTCCGGCAGCTATCCTTGAGAGCCAGTAGTTCTCTAGGTTAGCCTGAACAATATCTTTGACCACATTATCACTTACCATTAGGTGAGATAGTGGTCAATGGCAAACCTATCATGCATAAAAAAAAAATTACTAGTATCTAACAAAAAAAGAAGGATTGAAATTGAATCGGACTACGCGTTAATGAATTACTACATTTTGACTTTCATGCCCTTTCCCAAGGGAACCGTGCTGAATTTCAGGAGCAAAAGTATACTACGTCCTTCTTCGTAGTATAAAACCAAATCGTACCAAGTTTCATTGAAATACATTCAGTGGTTTTGGGCTGCCCTTGGGGTAACGGGCTGCCCGTGAGGTACCGGGCTGCCCGTGAGGTACCGGGCTGCCCGTGAGGTACTGGGCTGCCCGTGAGGCACCGGGCTGCCCGTGGGGTACTGGGCTGCCGTGGGGTGCTTAAAGTACCCACTATTCGAATAAAAAAGAATTATTGAAATCGGACTACGCGTTAATGAATTATATTTAAGTGTATATTTTGACTTTCATCCCCTTTCCCGTGCTGAATTTTGGGGTAAAAAATATTCTATGTCCTATTTTGTAGTATGAAGTATGAACTCAAATAGTGTTAAGTTTCATTTAAATCTATTCAGTAGTTTTGGAGTGATGCGCGGCCGGGATACAGACAGACAGACAATAGATTGCTCGTAATATCTTAAAAAGATTTGAAATACCTTTTTTTTTTAAATGTCATTGTTGGTTTACAGGATCAAATATACGAGTACAACTTATTTGGAATATTAATAAAAGTTAGAATTTTAAGAACCTCTTCCAGTCGAAAGAATTTGAAGCCCTTATCACCGCAGTTTTCAAATGTAAAAATTTATTTTTTCCAAGCTTTAGGTTAAAAAAGTATATCAATTTAATTTAGTTCCCAACTTTGTGTTTAGCCACAGAAAGGATAATCTCATCTAAGTCTAGACATATTTGACCTACCCTATAAAATGTAGAAGAAGACGATAAGTAGCGTTATGGTGCTACATGGTTTGCGGTGTTATAGTGCGTGAGCTAATCTTGGTAACAGCTGATCAGATTTTGACACGTTTTTACATGAACAGCTACGGCGTAGTAACTCGTAGACCGTAACACTTATCAAACCAGTTCATTGTTATATTTTAGGATATTAACGCCATTGTTTTTGAACATTTCAACTGGGTATCGTTTGTTTGTTTATTATAAAACCATTTGATAGCAGTATGGGCAGAGAGCGGTCCGGCGCTGGTTTTGTACAATAATGTCATTTCATTTATGAAATCTTCAAAAAATAATTTTGAAATTTCGTCTAACTCGATAGCTAGGTACAACTATGAATGTTCATTTTTGAGATTTTGCATTGCCTGCGCTGTATTCAGTTTAACAAGCATACAGTTACAACTTGCCATTATAATTTGGACTTTATTTTCTAACTTTCAAAGCTGAATATACCTTCAACAGTTTCGTAAATGTGTGTTGGGCCGTTGATTGCTAACGTGAAGAGTAAATGTTGGTAGACCATCAAAACGTTGGTGCATGGTGGAAAAACGTTTTTATATTCTTTATTCCCTAAAATGAACAGGGCAACTGTGGCTCAAACACACTCCGTGATCCTATGTTCCCAGTAAAATTCTTAAACTAGAAACTTACGTCTGTGGCAAAATGAGAAATTTAAACAATGTTTTCTCGGTAAATAATGTTTTATTTGATGTATTAAATTTAATGGCAACAGTTTTAATATTTCAAAATGACAGAAAATCTAAAACATCTTTTAAGAACAAATAAAAACAAATCTAGAGGAAAGTAGGAAAAACTTGGGATAATTCTGGAGCGCTCGTAGCGAAGTTTGCTTAGCCGTTCTGAATCGATCAGCTAAGTTAAGCAACGTCCACCGCGGTCATGAGTTGGATGGGTGACCACTGGTGACATTACTACTGAGCGCTTCCGTGCTTCGGAGGGCACGTTAAGCCGTCGGTCCCGGGTCTTGTCTTTGGATGGCAGTCGTTATAGCATGGTGGTAGGGCATTTTGCGAATGCCCGCCTGGCTAGCTACCACCCTCAAGTAGAAAATCTGTCGCCAAGCACCTAACGGTGTGTTCCGGCAGCTGTCCTTGAGAGCCAGTAATTCTAGGTTAGCCTGAACAACATCTTCGACCACATCATCACTTACCATCAGGTGAGATCACAGAAAAGAGAAAGCAATTTATATCTCTATGGGTGAGATAGTAGTTAAAGCTAACTTATCGAGCATAAAAAAAATAAAAAATAATAATACCATCAAATGAAGTGTGTAATTGAAAGTGCAATTGAAAAGACATAATTTTCCACAGATATTCTAAACCAAATATATAGATTTAGTATTAGAGCACGCTTATAGATATTTTGTTTTGAAAACGAACTCCAAATCTGACACTAATGTCACGACATTCATAACGATGAACTTCATATTTTTTGTTGTTGTTTGTATCAGCGCCATCTATTTTCTAACAGACACGATAGATATACATTATGGATCATTCATTTATTTTTAGTATATAATAATTATGATTTATTGCTCATTTGCTTCTATTTACGTTTAGCCGTTTGTTAATCAATAAAAATAAATTATATATTAAGAATATTAAATATTTTTACGGTTTTACGACAGTTGCGTTAAGCCCTACTTTTTAATATGTAAGTGCTGGGAATAGTTCCCGGGTCGGATAGTTGTTCGGCTTTGTCAGAAATAACATTTTTTTTTTAATAATTTCGTTTCTATAAAAGTCCCGATTCTGGAATTATGGCCAGTATATTTCAATAGACACACACCTTACTATTAGGTACAAAACATATATAGTGATAAGTGTTTGCTTAAAATACTGATATGATGATATGATATGACATTTGCATAGTGGTAGGACATTTTTCGAAGGCCCGCCTGGATAGCTACGACATTTAATACATTCCTTAATTTGTGCGTACGTAGTGATTACATTACTGTTAACACTTTACACATGCTCGGACAAATTTTAACGCGTGTAATTTTTTACGAGAACGTCCTGTCATCGGCAGACTCGAGTAACTTTCAAAGAAATGCTTAAAGATTCTAAGCGATTCGTGTGGAGCTGTCACTTCCTGATGTTTAGATTATTTCCATTAGGAGGACTTCAAAGGTTGTCTGTCCCCTACCCCACCCTCCCCCGTGGGCGGTCGCCCTCATGTGGCGGACAACGGACGAGCGATTAACTTCATCATTTTGTAATGTGGTAACGCGAGAGGTCGAGGCTAGGGTCTGTTTATCTTTATACGGGCGACGAACTGTCGCTGCCACTTGCACGGATTAGTAAGAAAGAAATTTTGGTTCAAAAGTAGCTCACGAGTCAACCTATGGTTATAGTATTTTTCAGCGCATATAGCAATAGGCTGGCCATAAATATTAAGCCTTAATTTTTTACAATATGTTCTTGCGTAATTTTTTGCGTTGTTAGAGAAAATCTAGTAGGTATACAGACCCCGCAAACGTCAGATGAGTCACACAATAACTGATTCACAATATGCTAATACAGCAGTTGTTTGATTTCATATCATAGTTATCGCCATCGCACAGAAGGAATAAAGTGGGATCACTATTTGAAATGGCCACCTTTGGCTTTTGTACAAGCTTTTAATGTCTGGCCAAGAATCTATGAATTCACTCACTGACCATAATTTATAGTCTAAACTGTCTAAAGGGTTGAGGTCTGGGATAATGAGGGCCAGTCTTCAGCTCTTATAAAGTCCGGAACGTTGGTTTCAAGCCCGGCTTGGGTAGATCGCACCTTGTGACCAGGTGCAGAGGACCTGCTGGATAGTCCACGGTACATTTTTAAAAAGTGTATTACTGAGATGTTTCACAACACGCTGTCTCTTAAAAGCGCTAAAGAAGATATTTCTGTGCCCTTGCCTTGCAGTGCCTACCTGTGTATCGCGACAGAAGGGGTTTTGATCGATATACTCTCTTTAATTGTAAATTTTGATTTAGAGCATGTCCTGTATATCGACGATACGCACCAAACTTCAGGTCTTGTTTTATAATACGCGGCAGATTCCTAGCGCGAATCTTCATTTCTCGCGATGAGATTTTTTGCTTCATGGGATTTTGACAAATTCTGGGTGGTCACCGTAGTGAAACGCGCACTTTTGGAATCTTCTTGTACTGAAACTATGAGTCCAATATGTGCGAAAAAAATATATCATATTCTTTAATTCTATATTGAGTGAATTAGTTGATTAGATTTTATTAAAACTAATTAGTTCTTCTGTAATAAATTGTAATCGGCGACCCTTTTTAGATTGTTTTTTATTAATTTAAGAGGCATAGTTGAAGTAAATGCAATGATTCTTTTTGTAAAAAATAGCTAATACTAAACTCTAATGAACTATTTCCTAACTTGTGTTGAAAACATTTTTATGAATTTTTGGCACAAAAATCTGTGATCGCGAGAAGAAATCGCAACGAAAATCAGTCTGCCCGCAGCGCTCGGGCCGTTTGGACGTGGGATTTGTGCCGTTTGTTACGCCATCATTTTTGTGCATTTATTTTACGAAATATTACAATATTTTTTTACCATACGTTAGTTTGGAAGTCATAAATTATTAAAACTCAAGTAAAACATGTATTGGGGAAGTACTTTTGTTTATATTGATTTATAAAATCTTTATAATAACTTTTTTGAGCGAGTTGATTAAAGTTCAGACACGGCATTGTTAATTCCTATTTTAGTAGGTATCTAGATTTTAACCGTTGGTAAAATATTTAATTTTGTTACTATAAGGTTACTGTACAATTAAATGAGAACCTATTCCCAATGCCCTTAACACACTTTCGGAGACGCCCAACTACTTTCTAGGTATTTAGATATCCAATCATTCAAATAAAGGGAACTTACCTATATCTCTTTGACTTTAAAAGTTAAATAATTAGTATGTAGTTAGTTGGATTGAAATGTGTGTTACATCTGTATGACTCCGCTATTCTTTCGTACTACCTCTAAAAGCATGTACCCGAAACTTTTGAACCATTACTTCTGTAGATAGTTTAAATTTTCATAGTAAAAGTGATAATGTGTACTATTATTATAATTTTATTTTATATATTTTAATAAGTGGGGTTCCTTAGGAAAAGTGACCCGGTACAATTCTTCTCGTACAACTTTTAATGGCAACAGTCGAATGAGACTTTTAAAAAACCAAAATGACATATTCAAGATGGCAGGTAAAAAGTTTCTCCGATCCGTCTGAAAATCAATATTTGGGTGGTTTTAGGCGTCGTTATTCCGAATTTAGAAATTATTTTTCGATTACATCATTTTTTAAGTTGGCCTCCATACATAGATGTTTTTAAACCATTGACTTAAATTGTTCTATGGGAAGGAGTCATGGGGAAAGAAAGTATTCTAAACTGAAAATAACAAAGTGGTTTCCGTGATATGATAATAATGGGAAATCATAAAAATGACGCCTGCCAAGTGAAGATATATGACGTATCTGGTACACGGTTACAGATATGTAAAGGAGTTTTGAACAAATGACATAGGGAATCGAGAGAGCAGTCAAATGACATGCAAAAAAACCCAAAATAACAGAATTCAAGATGACTGCCATACAAAGTGCTAAAGTGCGATCCTCCTGAAGTAAAGCTGAGCTTCAGTGTGATCGGAGTACTTTATATGGTGGCTATCTTGAATTCCGTCATTCTGAATTTGCCCTACGAACTCTTCTTATTCATCATACTACATTTAGAGCACAGGTAGTGCGTGAGTTCGTAGGGCGAGTGCAAGGCGAGGCTGCAGTCCAATTCGTGTGAGTAACTTGCGAGGCCAAAGGCTGAGGTCCGACTTGGGAGTATTTTCCATATCTTCAACTGGTCTCCATGATGAATGGCCGCGATAACCGAAGCACCTACGAGTGGGGTTCTTTAACCAATGTGACTCAGAAACTTGGTACGATTTTGCCTGTACCACTTTTAGTAGCGGTAGGGTGAATATTATACTTCTATTAAAATTTTGAACTTTTAGTTTATTATTATTTGTATTTATTATGTTATCTTATAAACAAACTCTAAAATTGCAAAATGACTTTCTATAATTGAAATTATACCTATGCATAATATTTATTTACCTATAGATATATAGGAATATGCTCAAGAGTAAAATTGCAAGTTTCTGTTTTAGAGTTGGTAAGTATGTGACAGTTAGCCAAACACAAATTATTTGACAGTTTTTTTTTAAACAAGCTTCATTTTAAAATAACTACATATTCTCACCATTTTTCTTTCTGCTTGCCAAATTACTGACACCCTTTTTTCACTTTTTCTACATAAGCGTTATCATACATAATAATAATAATTTTATTTCAAAAAACGTTTCACATGTTGTTGCAGTAAGGAATGCATAATGTACACATAGAACTATGAATAAGAACAACAGAAAACATGTGTAGGTACAATGTATGCAGGGCACAAATATGCTCCACGACGTTATCCAGACGTTTATCAGGATAACGTCCTATAAGTTCAAGTACATATTTAATATTTTTTTTTTTTTTTTTTTTATGCCTGATAGGTTAGCCTTTGACCACTATCTCACCTGATGGTAAGTGATGATGTGGTCGAGGATGTTGTTCAGGCTAACCTAGAATTACTGGCTCTCAAGGACAGCTGTCGGAACACACCGTTAGGTGCTTGGCGACAGATTTTCTACTTTGAGGGTGGTAGCTAGCCAGGCGGGCATTCGCAAAATGCCCTACCACCATGCTATAACGACTGCCATCGTAAGACAGCAACCGGGACCGACGGCTTAACGTGCCCTCCGAAGCACGGAAGCGCTCAGTAGTAATGTCACCAGCGGTCACCCATCCAACTCCTGACCGCGGCGGACGTTGCTTAACTTTGCTGATCGTTTCAGAATGGCTAAGCAAACTTCGCTACGAGCGCTTCAAAATATGACAAGTAGGAAGTTGTGCTGTTTTTGGTTGCATGAATTCGTCCAAACTAAACATATTAATTGTAAAATAGCTGCAGGTATCTATAACCAAGTAAAACATATTCCCTGTTCTCCACCTTGTCCATGTTTGCCAAAACAATTTTTGATTAAGCTTTATACTTTAAAATTCAATAATAAAGCATTTCGTACGTTTCAGTCGAGGTGTAAATATTTTTTACTACCAATCTAAAACAACACGCATTTGTACACACTTCCTATTCAATTTACAAAGTATTTTATCTAAACTAATATAGGTAATAAAGAGGAAAGATTTGATTGTGCATTTGTTTGTTTACATTGAATAGGCTCTGAAACTAATGGAGCGATTTGAAAAATTCTTTCACCATGAGAATCCAACATTATCCCTGGTGAACATAGGCTATAGAAGATTTTTAAAAATTTAGGTCGTATGTGAACTTCGATACCGTAACATAAAGTGCGAAAAAAATACCAAAAAAATCGTTAGGTATATCGCATACGCTGCGGAAATTATTGAAAATAGAGCCAAGTGATATACTACAATTTTATAGAAGACATCTATAAAAAAGTCCGTAATACTATAAGTCTAACTATTACAGTTATGTCACAATAACTGTTTATTTATATGTTTAATTTATAATTTATGATTCTTTTGTTGAATACCCGTGTGAAGCCGGGGCGAATCACTAGTTTGCTTATATGAAAAAGTATATTTACAATGACAAAACAAAATGGAAACACAAAGTAGGCAAATGTAATTAAAATGCTGGAGGCTGGCAGCCCTATCGCATGTTTACGTACCGCGCGGCTGTAGGTAGTTATTTCGAGGGCAGGGCCGAGTTAAAATACTGTATAGATAATATTACCGTGGTTTCGTACCGCTTCATGAAGTCTAAATACTTTTTTGAGCACAATATTGAGATAATTTTAAATTATAACCTCGTTTTATGGACCATATAATCTCAGCAAACCACAAACCAATTAAGCTCCTACAGGTTCTTACTAGCAAATTCTGTTGATATGCAAGATAGGCACCTTTCTACCAAATTTCAAGAAGATCGATTCAGGCAATCGAGATTTATTGATGGGGAAATATACACTGCTCAGACCTCCATCGAGACCTCGCTTCGCTTAGTCTATTAAAAAAATATCATTACCTACAAGTGATAATATTTTTTTACCTTAGAGGTTCGCAGTAACTGCAGATAAAAATGTTATCTACACTTCTGTTCTGCCGCTTCTAATAGCGCACGAAACTCTACAATTTTAGCGACGCTATCCGTGGTACGGCGACTAGTGCCACCGTGCGACTGAATATTTTTATGGGTTAAAAGTAAACGCCCATTTGTATTAGCTCCGCCCGAATTAGAAATTATTTTGATTACGGTCTTGGCCTTACCGCCTTTGTAGTTCTAAAAGCACGCGCCCACCCCGTTTTTTATGGTATTTGACGAAGAAAGTTAATGTATAATAATAATAAACGCGTTCCAAATTCAAAATGATTAAAAAGTTGTAATAAATAAAACTTTTTTGTTACAGTATTTATGGCCAGACTAGTTAAATACGTAGATTGTTCGCGTATATATTCACTGTATAAGTCCGACTCTCACTTAGCTGATTTTCGCTACTATGTTTTAATGGAGGACACTTGTTCTTAAATCCTTTCTCAGTAATTTGATATTCTGTGGTACGCTCGGAAGTTTGGACGCCAACTTCGTGGAATAGACTAAACAAATAAAAACAGATTCACTTTGAACCGACGACTTGTCTTTTTGCCTTTCTGTTCACGCTGAGCAAAGATGTGGTACAAACCAATTATGGGTTTTCGTTTAATATCGAATAATTATTTGAAATTATTTATATAATGTCATTCGGTAATATTCTAATTCTGAAATGAAATACAGACTTTTATTGCCATATTTTACTTACAGACTTCTTTAAGAAAATTAAAAAAAATAAATTAAAGCATTATTCTCCTAACAAAACTATGATTTAAACCTCGACGCTTCGATTGAGCTGCATTGACCGGGATCACGAGAGGCTTGAAGAGTCGAGCGTCTGCATCTTGAAATGCAACACCCGCATTTCAAGATGTTTAACTACCCACATTTGGCGATATGTATAGTTGAAAAAAAACCACACAAAACACTGACATTATCTGCACTCGCGTGTGAAGTAGAATTGCGACGGGAACACTTTTTATGTCATTCCACGATGTCGACAACCCGAAGCTATCATATTTTTGGTTTTCTTAATTTCGATTGTTTATCGAATAATTGTATATTATTTTTATTTATTGGATAAACATACTGATCTGAGGCTCGAGATTATACCTTTAAATTGTAAAGCTCAATCTAATAATTTAGTCCAGTCCAGAGTCAAGCAAATATTAAATATAGTTTTAAATATAACCTATTAAAAGCTTTTTATTTAATATTAAAACCTATGCCCCTTGTTTATGTGGAATATATACTTTTTATATTTATATCCATAATATCAGCATCAGGTATCGTGTGGCGATATAGTAGTGTAACCCACAAAACTAATCGCATTATGTTTTTTTTTGTCATCACAATAGTTGAAAATAATTACTTATAAACTCATTGACATTTATAAACAATTGATTAAAAGACATACCTACAATATTCAATGTACATGTCATACGATTTTTGTAATATTATTTGATTTTATTATTATTATTATTTCTTTTATCGTATTTTTTTTAATATGTATTTCATGCTATACAAGCTGAAAATGTTCTTTTTGTACAAAAATGTATTATTGACGTGTTTTGATATATGAATAAATAACTGAACTGTGAGACCCCGGAATCTCTTTCTAGATTTAAGAAGTCAAAACGGTTAGCATACTTACAGAAATATCGGCTATTAAAATTTCTTACTAAAAGTGAATCTTTATTTCTAATCTTTAATGAACCATATTACAATTATATTATTTATGTTAAGTGATGAAAGTTCCTACTCAAGGTATGTTCAGTTACAGTAGTAACGTGCAAATGAAAAGACACAAAATCAATTCATCGCAATTTCAATCTTCAGGAGGGTCACCTTTCGTAATATCTGTCCACCCAAAAACCCGCTCTGCAGAACCAACCAAATATTTTTCACAAATAATCTTCAATATCAGTGTTTAGTTGTACCAATCAAACAGCGTGGCCACTGCCATCACTCATCAGGCTGTCAGACTACGACGTAGCTAACGGGACAATAGGAAATCTTCAAGACATCATCGAAATTTGTTTACTCGTCGCCGTCGTCGGACCAAAAGTCCGTTACTCCAGAAGCAGCTACCATCGCTACCTTATTGATATAGAACTACCTTATTGATATTGAATAGCGGTTTGGTGAGCTTGCAAATGCCTACCTGGCTAGCTACCACCATCAAGTATAAAATCTGTCACCAAGCATCGAACGGTTTATTCCGGCAGCTGTCCTTGAGAACCAATAATACTAGGTTAGCTTGAACAACATCTTCGACCATAATTATCATCACTTACAATCAGGTGACATAATTGTCAAATGCTAACCTAACAGGCATAAAAAAGTCTATTTATCATCTTTAACCAACACTTAGCATCAGATTAAATTGTAGTCAAATAATAACTAGTTTACTGTCGTAGATGAAAGCAAAAAAGGTTCGATCTTGTCAGGATCACGCAAAGATTAACGGAAATTGGTATTTGCTTTAAGGCAGCTTTTCTAAGCAGCTCCAATCCGCGTATATAAGCGTTAACCGGATATAAAACTGTATATTTGTCGTATGTTCAAAGAGAGCCGTTCTTTGATGTCCTCAGCGTAATGGGATCGCATTGTCCCTCCTGTGTACTGTGTCGCCCTTCACGAACTAATCTCTACGACAGGGTAGGTTATACTTGCTGCTTTCATTCTCTATTATAAAAGGCTCTTTCTGAAATACAATATACAAGAATCAGGAGCTTATTAGTGCAAAAGCTATTATAACTTATTTTATGATGTTTCTATGAACTTATGGTGATGTGCTTAACTCGACTAAGGATACAACATTATTTATAACAATACTTATATATTTTGTTCAATTCGATCAAATGGATTGAACAACCTTTATAAATTATTAAAACGCTAAATTCTTGTCCCCCGGATTCGGGACGAGGGCCTTGTCTATAGACTATCAGAACTTGCTCAAGAGAGCTGAATCTAGTGCTCTCAATTGATTATTTCAATTTCATAGGGACGATACTACCATCAACCACAGTACTAAACTTCGTCTGATTGAAAGAAGAGCAGTAGAACGCATAGTAGTGATGCCATTATTAAGAAAAAAAAAACATCCATAAATTTTTTAGTACGCAATTATACCTCTTAGGAGAGTGAAAACTCTTGTGGGCTAAAAATCTTACCCACGTGACTACCAAAACTTAGGTAGTGTTCTAGAGCCGACTCGAAAATTAGTGTCTGCACAAAATCACTACCATCTCCCGCGTTCTATGTGATCCTGGCACTGACTCCACTGCATATTATTATTCAGCATGAAACAATAGTTTAAACCTTCATGATTGGGGCGAGAAAGCTGTGGAAAGGCGTAGAACAAAAAAAATGAGTGCAATATCCTAGAAAATGTAACAAAAAGGGTGGACATTCCAGAAAAAGATTAATACAGATCAGTTATGACGTCATGACATTCTACAAGCCAACCGTATTATATACAATATGGGCGTACATGTGAGAGCCTATGCAAATGAAAATACACTAATCACTGGAACACTCTTGGTTTCTTTTTAATCCACAGATGATGGGTGTGATGTGACCCCCAAAATGACGTCCGTCCTCCTCTAAAGCCATACCAATCCGCGCCTTGCAGAATACTCTTCACAATCCCACTCTGTTTATTTCTGGTCATAAGTTATCATCACTGTTGTGTAACTTTCCAAGTTACAGTCATAGTACTTAACTTAGAAGGCGTACTGTAGGTTACTCAAATGAGTAGACTAATCTATACGATCATAGACTAAAATAACGTCGGTAAACCAAAGTATTGCCAGTCCCGTAGCAAACTCACTCCAGTTACCCGCTTAATGTTTTTAGACATAACTTGCTTGATGGCTTTATTAATAAAAGTGTAAAACATCTGGTTCTTCATCAGATTTAATCTGTCGCCAAGCACCTAACGGTGTGTTCCGGCAGCTGTCCTTGAGAGCCAGTAACTCTAAGTTAGTCTGAACAACATCCTCGACCACATCATCACTTACCATCAGGTGAGATAGTGGTCAAAGGCTAACTTATCAAGCATAAAAAAAAAAAAAAAAAAAAAAAAAAAAAAAGATGTATAAGGTTTTTTTTTAATTTAGTTTTTTTCCTGGTTCTTGTTTTTACTGGCCCTGTATTGTACAGTGTGCTTAAATTGCATGACCACAGAAGATTTATGGCGAAAAACCGCATCAAGGCTCCATTAACATTATCCGAGGTGGTACCGATCACTCCAGATAATGCAAATGGACCAATCGTACCAACAACCGAAGGCCGATACCTATAATTATATATATACTGGTCGTGTAAATCCACAAAACGTCCCATGGCACAAAATGTCCAAGTGTGAGACATCGTTCCAGGATTAATCACCTCCATGTGGAATAATTACATTAAGGTTGGAACGGTAAAATTTAATTAAAGAATTCAAAAATGTTGTTAATTTAGGTAACATTTTTGCAATAAAGTTATTCAGATATATAATAATATCAGAAATTTTAGATTAATAGCAATTAATTCAATACACAACATTTCTTAAAACCAGCCCGTGAATCAGCTCATTTCTCAAATCAAAAACACATGTTTATTGTATGGTACGTAACTTACCATCAAGCGAGGCAACACACCGGGATTTTGATTCGAAACTACAATCAATTCATTAGTGTACTTTTGCATTGCAGTTTAGTGTAGATATATATGGTAAAAGATATAATTATTATAATATATATATCATATATATATATATTATAATAATTATATCTTTTACCATGGTGACTGGACAAATTAGTCTTACGAGTATTAGCAAAAAATATAGGTTAAATGTTTTAAAAATTAAAATGCACCCCATAAATTATTAACAATAATGTTTTGTTTAACACACATATTGATATCTTAATTAAATCAGAGAGTCTCTTTAGCCTAACGCGTACATCAAATGAAACGCCAGATTCGGCAAACACTCAGCATTTGCAAACATCGTGATTACATTAATATTGTAATCCGACAGAAGAGGGCGTGGAAGCGAGTGTTGATTGATTAGTTTGTTTTTGGGTTTATGATGAACCTATTTGAAACGGTGATTGTGACGAGTTACGCACATCGAGGTATTACATTTATCCACTACAGTCATAACAAACACGCCGGTTACCTAATATTTATAATATATTTTACAACAAAAATAAGAAATAGCTAATGGACAGGCTCAAACACCATCTACCGTTATTCACCGGGGATTGTCTTTAGAACTTAACAGGCATGCAAAATTTCAGCTCCATTGAATGCCTGAAAGTTCTTGCAAATTAGTTGAAATAGATTACACATGTTAAACCAGTAAGACAGAGACAGACAAATTGACGAAGCAAGTTATGTAAAAGTGATGTCACTTGTTAATTGTGATTGTGTAAATGATACGCGAGACTGAATATCTCCATATGTTTTATATAACTTGTATAAAAAGCAAGAACTTTTCATAAAGCATCGCATCAATTAAATAATTTACAATCTTCTGTGAGACCTGATTCATTCTCATGAAATACAAAATTAGTTTTGTATACTTTGTGCGTGAATCCGCTGATTCCCTCAGCGCCATTCATTGCTTAGGCAAAGTTACTCTGAGCTAATTGAATCCAGGCCAAATGGGGATGGGGAGGGTACAGGCTGGAATGGAAGGTCATTAATGTTCCCCACTACAGGACCCTTCCCTCTACTTCTGAAATCTAGTAAACACGTGTGAAATATGCACAAGCTTTATAAATAATTGATATTTCAGGGAACGAACTAATGTAAACTAGCTTAACATTAGCTCAACGTTTGCGCCACTTAATTATATTTGTACTACATATTATGTCGTATGCTCAGACCGAATTATTCGGTCTGAGGTCGTATGTATATAGGTATTCATATAAAATAGTTTAACCCAATTTTATAAAATAGTTTAGTTTATCTTATATTTGAAGTAAGTAAAGGTGAAGAATTGCTCGCAATGAATTACCATTCAGATTACAAGATGCTCTGATGGCCGTCATCCTTTCAAGGATGACATTCCTCCAGTTTGCTAGAAGCGTTTCGCGTCCACATTTATCATCCGTACAGCAAAGGAGTGGATCTCATTGCTTGCGACTTTGTTTTCGGTACAGTATAATTTTGGAGTCTTTAAGACTAAAGTGAATAGGTATCTTCTAGGCAAGCATACTACGTCTTCGGCCGAATCATCGCTTTCCATCAGGTGAGACTGCGGTAAAATGCTTGCGTCACGCTTAAAAAAAAAGATCGGCGTCAAAACCTAAATTCCACGAATTCTCTCATTTTTGAAACTCCCTGCCACTCAACGGAGAACCTTGCAAGATCGGATGTGAATATAATATTTACACGCGTAATTAGTATATATGATATTTAAGCTAACGAGTATGCTCTGCGTCTTCGATTACATGATCGTTTCGACTATTTTTACGTTTTTTCTGTGGTGCCAGAACCGTAACCACCTGATCGAAGGTCATCTCAATGTTTTCTCTGTTCCTTTTAAATTGACAAGACCACTTTGGAATTATACATGTGGTAACGTGCCACATTAGTGTACATGATTGTTAAGATAGAATAAGTCGATATAAGAATTTGCATTAAGTATATTAATTATAGCTGTAAGTTTGTGTAGTACATTATTTTTATTAAAGGACTATTATTCATCCCCAATCGGTCATATTATCACGATGTAGGCAGGCTGGGGCCACTAGAGTAATAGCTTAACAAATAAAAATCTTAGCATAGTAGAGCTAAGGTTCATGTATCTTAGCTCGCTGGCGCTCAAAAATGCCACGGTGATTAGTCGGTAAATTATGTCACAGATTAGAACATAGTGTCTAAGAAATTGCACAGCATGCTGCCATTTGTAATGGGGCTCTTGCGTTGTTAAGAATACGACTAAACGGTTTACGTGTCATAGATTAGGTAATAGTAGCATAATAATTGTATAATTTAAAAAAGCCGGTTTCGAAATACAGACTCGCTGAACAGAAAAGATGCTTTTATTCTCACTGCAACCATCCAACAGTCAACACGTCCTGTAACCGCCCCTGTCAGCGCCTGTAGCCACAGTAATCATCCCGGTGACCGCTGCCGCTGTACAACGCATACGCTCGGCCATACCCAACAGTTCGGGACTACCATATGATACAACCATATATCACCAGTCCCAATAGTAGACATCATTATCTCCTAAAAAGGATCTAAAGTATATCGTAGTAATTACTGTAGGTAGGTATTTATGAAATATTTTTTATCACATCTATTCGAAAAAAGCTAGTTAATTCTTCGTAATCAGACTAAAATAGCTTTTTTTTCAACCTAATAGAAATGTGTTGTGAGGGCCATCGCGAGGACAGCGTGAAACACGCCGGCGAGACAATTCTTTGTATCGCTCCAGATCCTCACGCTGCCTTCCATTGTCATACTACAGATAGTGATGTATGTTAGGCAGAACCTGGGGCGATTCAGGACGCGCGGTGATCACCACTCGCGATGCTACAATACCCGCGGAGCTGGTAAGTTAGCTGCGGTATCTCACAGACTGGCTAAGTCAAACAGACTGACGCACGTGCTAGGACCCGCGCTATATAACAAGCTACCGAATCATATAGTCACAGCACCTAGCCTCTCTTCATTTGACACTCATTTGCACTCATTCCGACCTGTGCCGCCACGCCGTGCACACCTGTCTACAGCTCCGCCAGTATCTCCCAGTGAGACCGCAATAGTCCCCGCACTATTGCCGTCTCACTCGGGTCATCGTTCCGACGCTAGTTGCAGATCAGTGCCTTGGAATACGCAGTCCTGACGAAGTTTTGTTTTCTGTGCAGAAGCTGAGCAGCCACCGACCGCCGTGCAACGTGAGCTACGAGCTCGCCGTGCCGGCGCGCAGAGGCGCTCTAAGACGTCAGGCATTACCACCTACCCAAGTCCCTTGTTTCGGACGAACAACATCATATCGGGCTGGTGGTCTTGTTTTGACCGCACTTTTCGGTGCGCATTTCACCACTTTACTACCCGACACAACATAGTAACAGTCGCGTAACAACACACTTTGTGCTGTTAAGCGACGTCGTTCAGGCGTGGGGTAGCGTCAGCCAAACCCGTCTGAACGATCAAATCCGCCATTTGCTGCGGTCGCAGTGTGACACCCTACGGTGACAACGGCCACTGTTGTTGTTTTGGTTTAACCTTGCACCGTGGCCTTTCCCGCTTCACGGGTCAGCCGAAGCAAGCTGGGCTCCGAGACAACTGGCCTTGGGGTCGCCCCTAGTCAACCCCGGAGCAGCATTAGGAGCACCCCTCTCCGCCGAGAAAAAAGCTCGGAGAGGGTACACAACTAGGGCACACCATAGGTACTCACTCCCTCTCACACAAGTGAGCTCACGAGTTGCGAGAGGGAGACAGAACCCGTTAGGCCATCCTGAGTATTCCCCTCAGGATGCAACGTCCCTCTAACGGTGAGGTGGAGGTCCTTCAGACCTTCGCCCTCCGCTACCCCGAACTCTACGCTGATCATCAGCAATCACTTAACGATGCAGAGAGTGCCCGCCTCACGGACACTCTCATCGCTCCCTCCGGAACTCCAATTCCGGAGGCCATCGTCCCTCCTCTGACCCGGTCCTTCTCAGAGGACAGCCCGACTTCGCCCGCTCCGGGCCCTGACAACAGACGCACGGTGGCAGCCCCTCCCCGTGAGAGGTCTCGCTCGCGCTCACCGATCGGGAGGCCAGCGAGCACCCGTCCCTCCATCGCCGTTGTCGAGCCCACTTCGGACTCCGAAGCGGAGATGGATGTAGATCCGAGTCGTGCCTTACGCACTGACTCGGACTCCGATAACGACGGCTATACCGTCGTAGACAGAAAACGCAAGCGTGCTCCTAAAGCCGCTAGTTGCGCAACTTCCGCCCCTCCCGCCAAGGCACCCGCTAAGGCCCCCGCCTCCGGCAAGAAGCCGACCCCCGCCCCGCGCCCCGCGTCTCCTCCCTCCGCTCCGGCCACCACTGCCGCGTCCCCTCAGGACGCGAGCGCGCGCCGCGAAAAACCGCCTCCGCCCCTGTTCATTCAGGACAAAACCAAATGGGACATGCTGTCCCGTTTAGTTTCGGATCGTGGGATCCACTACACTAATGCCCGCTCCACGCAGCAGGGCATTAAAGTTCAAGTGTCCACCATTAGCGACCACAGAGCGCTAACAAAGCTCCTCCGTAAAGAGAGCATAAGTTTTCACACTTATGCGCTCGAAGAGGAGAAAGTCCTCCGAGTGGTCATCCGCGGTGTGCCCAAGGAGGTACATACCGATTCGGTATGTGCCGACCTGAAGGCACAAGACTTCCCCGTACATGCAGTTCACCGCATGTACAGCGGGAAGGACCGCAGTCCCTACGATCTAGTACTCGTAGTACTAGATCGTACACCTGAAGGCAAGGCCATTTTTAATTTAAAAAAGGTCTGTGGCCTCTCAGGACTCGATGTCCAAGCCCCATACAAAAATGGGAGTCCCTCCCAGTGCCATAACTGCCAACTATACGGGCACGCCTCCCGTTTCTGCTTCGCTCGCGCTAGGTGCGTTAAGTGCCTAGGCGATCATGCGACAGCAGCGTGCACTCGCACCCGGGATTCACCGGACCCACCCAGCTGTGTTTTATGCGGTGCTCAAGGGCATACCGCGAATTACCGTGGTTGCCCTAAAGCACCACGAGTGAACCACAGGGTGGCAAGGCATAGGCCGACCCGTCCCTCTTACGACCGTTACCAACGGGTAAGCCCTAAACTAACGGTAGTACCTGCCTCACAGGTAATACCCGCGCCGCTCCCAGCCCGTAACGCATGGTCTAAACCACCCAGTATGGTTAAGACCGTCGCTACCGCCCGCGCCCCGGCCCGCGCGCCCGCACCCGCGCCCGCACCCGCACCCGCCCGCGCCGCGGCCCCTGCCCGCGCACCGGCCCCGGCTCGCCCCGCGCTCCCGGCACACGTCGCCAACACCATTCGCGCGCCTCCCCGCGCCGCTTCCCGGCCACAAGCTCCACCTATGCCATTGATGGCTGCCCCTCTTCAAGAGGCAATCAACCTAGTCAGCGATCTGGCTATGTCGGTTGACATCAATGAGGTACAAGAGCTATTCCACAAGATGCAATACGCTCAATCCCCAGCGGACGTGATCCAATACACATTGGAACACGCGAATTTACTTAGCGCCCTTAAGCGCTTCGTTCCCCAGGCCCCTCCCCAGTACAACCACTATGGGTAGTACAACCGAACGCACGAAACCGTACTCAGTTTCGTTAGCGTCATTTAACGCTGACGGCCTCTTCAGACAACGTGACCTCGTCCACGACTTTTGTTGTACCCACCTTATCGATATCATATGCGTGCAGGAAACCTTTCTAAAACCGGGGAAGGCGAACCCTAGGTTTGCCAATTACAGAACGGTACGTGATGATAGAGTGAACTCCCGTGGGGGAGGCACTCTTATCTATTACAAAAGGTCCCTGCACTGCATTCCCCTACCTACCCCGACTCTTGTTAATATGGAAGCATCTTGTTGCCTCCTAGCTATGACTGGTCATCAACCTATAGTCATAGCATCCTGTTACCAAGCTTGCAAAAAGCCGATCGTCCGAGCTGACTTAGAAGCCCTATTCTCATTAGGAAGCGCCGTCATTCTGATTGGCGACTTCAACAGTAAGCACATCCTATGGAATTGTAACGTCAACAATCCCAGAGGTATTGCACTTGAAAACCTAATCGCAGAACTTAACTTTGACATAATTGCGCCCACTGAGCCCACTCACTACCCTTATATGGAAGACCACCGATCTGACTTGCTTGACATGGCACTATTCAGAGGCGTAACACTCCGGTTACGCTCCATAGAAGTGGTTCACGAGCTTCACTCTGACCACCGACCCATTATACTGCGACTAGGTCCCGACCCAACGACTGACCTCCCCCGCCCCACTAAGACGATAGTGAACTGGAAGCAAGTAGGCGATGCCCTAAAGGCTATCAGTTCACCGGACCTAGACAAGATCCCTGACGACATCTTGACAAAAGATGACATAACCCTTGCGATCGATTCGTTCACCAATCACCTCTCCACCGTAGTAGGTGCATCCGCAAAGGAGGTCATAGTGCCGGATGACCGGCGCCTTGTCATTCCAGCGGATGTGAGACGATTGGTGACGGAGAGTAAAGCAGTGACCCGACATTACGACTCTTACCCCAGTAAAGAGAACAAAACTAAGAAACGCCACTTTGAACGCATGGTTCAAAGTCGCATGTCTGAGTTGCGTGATCAACAATGGGGCGATAAACTTTCAAACCTCGTGCCAAGCCACCATGCTTACTGGGACTTGGCGCGAGGCTTGAAAGGAAGTAACCATAACGACATGCCTCCCTTATACAGACCAGTCCCACTAGTCCCAGCGTTCTTTGACGAAGACAAAGCTGAGTGCCTAGCTGATAGCCTAGAGGCTCAGTGTTCCCCTAACGTAGATCACGTTGACCAAGCTCACCTCGATTCGGTGGATGCTGAAGTCGAACGTAAAAGCTCTGTGGTCACCTCTGAACTCCCACCAATCACCTTAGCGACTTACGCTGAGGTGGAGAGACTGATCAAGGCCCTCCGACCGCGCAAATCCCCCGGTGCCGATGGCATCTCCAACAGGGTTCTTAAAACCCTTTCTCCTCCTCTCATCCATCTCTTAGTCAGCATCTTCAATGCTGCTATGAGCCACTGCTTATTCCCAGACACCTGGAAATGTGCAAATGTCATTGGCATTCACAAACCAGGCAAAAGCTCATCTGACCCCACCAGTTACCGCCCCATCAGCCTCCTCAGTGCCTTAGGCAAACTTTACGAGCGGTTACTTGCAAACCGTCTCCAGTCCCATGCTAAGGAACACCACCTTATCCCAGATGAGCAGTTTGGCTTCAGACCCGGACACTCATGCGTCCAACAGGTGCACCGCCTCACGGAGCACATCATTGAGGGCTTCAATAAGTACCCCAAACCCCAGACTACGCTAGCAGTCTTCCTCGACGTAGCGAAAGCTTTTGACAAAGTCTGGCACAACGGCTTGATCTACAAGCTATACCAATTTGGCGTGCCAGAACGTCTTGTGCTCATCCTACAAGACTTCCTTAAAGCCAGAAGCTTTCGCTATCGCGTGGAAGGCACCCTCTCCTCCCCCCACCCAGTCAGAGCCGGAGTCCCTCAGGGCTCCGTGCTATCACCTATTCTCTTTGCACTGTATACCAGTGACATCCCACGCTCTCAGCCCAAAGTATTCCTAGCCCAATATGCGGATGATACCGCCATTTACACCACTGGGTGGCATATCAACAGACAGTCCTATTTCGTCATGCAACGGGCCATCACCGAGATCGGTGACTGGTTCCGAAAATGGCGCATCGCGGTCAACCCAGCTAAAAGCACAGCTATGTGCTTTACTGAGAAGACACGCTCCCCTTACCCGAAACCGCTTATTTTGTTCGACGAACCCATTCCCTGGGTTCCTAGAACAAAATACCTCGGAGTCACCCTTGATCGTCATCTCACCTTTAACGATCACATAACAACCGTCCGTAACAGAGCGGCCTTCATAATGGGTCGCCTTGGTCCCCTACTTCGCAAAGAGAGTAAAATGTCTCTTAGTAATAAGAAGACACTTTACACTGCCTGCATCCGCCCCATCATGACTTACGCATCAGTAGTGTTTAGTCAAGCTAGTGAGGCCCACCTTCATAAACTTCAAGTCATCCAAAACCGTTTTCTTCGTAATGCAACCGGCGCCCCGTGGTATATCCGGAACACCGAGTTGCATTGCGACTTAAACCTTCCCTCTCTAGCGCAGTTCAATAAGGACTGCGCCCGCCGATACTTTGATCGAGCGCCCCACCACCCGAACCCACTGGTTGTCCAGGCATCGAACTACTCGACTGCCTCTTCTATCCCATTTTTCAAACCCCCCCGTCGCCGACCACGGCAGGTATTAGACGACCCGGATGACCCCATCGCAGCCATTACGTTGGCAGCTTTAGCGTTATCCGCAAGTCGTCGAGGTAAAATCCCCAGGTGTGAGGTAACCAGAGGTCACACAATCAAACACCGAGCTCGCCGGCGAGCTCGAGGCAAAAACAAGGTCACGATAAATTGCTCTCCAAATAGTCAAAGAGTATTATTCAGTAGGGCCCAATTGTGCAACACTGCAGTTGCACAGAGGCATTTTGCTCCGATCCCCCCCATGTCTCTCGACAGCGAGACAAGCCGAGGTCCGAACCACAGTGGTGCCCTTGAGCTCGCTGTCAACCCCTCCTATAGTAGCGGTACGTTTTCGGCGTCCGCAGGAGACGGAGGTAGAAAGCGCTTTTCGCCTTCTACGCCCGTCTCGGGAGAAGTGCCTTCGGCACTTCTCCCTCCCGGGCTATTGTAGGGCCAGGCCCTCGCCCAAAACCCGGTGGAGCTGGACGACCGCACAGGCGGTAGCCAGCATCTATGTCCTCCCTAAACAAACAGTACTCTCTTCATTTGAGCGCAGTCTTAAATCGTGGCTCGTCGAGAAGGCATTCTACAGTGTTGACGAATACATATGTGAATAACATAGAATAATATGTTAATTATTTATTTATTGTTAATTAATTTAATTTCAATTAATCATTTTTAATACATTATTGTTATTTAAACAACATGTAATTTCAATTGTTATAATTAGTTATAATAATAATTTTCACATTTTTATATTGATTGACTTGTAATACAACTAATAAATTGATTATTCTGATTATTATTATCCTGAAAATTTTAATCATACACCACACTCAGGGTTATACATTAAAATTGTGTAAAATTAAAGCTTGTGATTACACTCTAGAATCCTTCGTTTCGCTCTGGATCAAGGAAACACTCTCTGTTTACTCCCTTGGTAAACAATGCACTATTTGTTTATCCTGTATTTGTTACATTCTTTGTTTATTATTTACTAGGGAGTGTATCTAAGTGTATGTTAATCATATTTGACAGACGCCATAACGTCAGTATATAGTTCCACAATTTTTTCACTTCTAAAAATAGTACTTGTGTTTAAAGATACGAGTATCAATCGTTACAATATTATTTAAACTACAAACAACCTGTATTAGTGTTTGGGAGTCATTTAGCTCCTTAGAAAGTGCATTATATTGTCGTGATTTATGATCTTGTGGTGTAGTAATATTTAATAATAGTGGGTACTGGGTAGTATCTTGTTATCGGACGGCTACATTGACATCTCCTGCGCGATACCGTGTTTAAGCGCCATCTAGGTTTTACATCTGAATAATAATTGGCACCACCTAGCGGTCACGATTCGGACCAACAAACTGCCTTATTGACTTGGTTAGAATATTGGAACCATTAGCTACGATGGCGAAATGTGCTGCGTGTGGCAAGTTTCTGAAACCGGCACCGGCGCCGGGTGTCGCTACCTGTTCTACATGCCCCTGTATTTTCCACAATGGATGTGTAGCATTGTCTGAAGGTTTGGCTTTACCACAGGGATGGACTTGCCCTGAATGTAACAAGGATCGACGTAAAGGTGACAATAGCTGTACACCGGTAAAAGGTATATGCGGTGCTCCTTCTTCCCTGCTCACCTGCGATATTGCCTCTTCGTCGCAGGCCGCAACGATGCCGTCCCTTAATCGCGAATCTTTTATTGAAATATCTGATGTCCAAGCGATGCGTCGCGACCTAGCCGAATATATAGCTGAGTCGCGTGCTTTCCGCCAAGAGTTCCGTGCGTCTTTGGCTAGCGTGAGTAAACGCATGGACAGTCTAGAGCAGCGTGTTGAAGCTGTCGAGTCAAGGGATGTGACGACGGGATCACATGAACTTGCTGCATTGCAGCAGACCGTTGCTCAGCTCAAGCAAGATATTAATGATCGTGATCAGGAAACTTTCCAGGCAGATCTCGATATAGGTCATTTAACAGAGGAGACTGGGGAAAACATAGCGCATACAGTTACAGTTCTAGCCGCTAAATTAGGCATCCAACTTGAGACTAAAGATATAATATTTGCGGAGCGGGTTGGAAAGGTAGACACGAACGGCAGCAGCGGCGCGCGCCCTACCGCCGGTTCCAGAAACGCCGCAGGGGAGCCGAGACCCCACACTCGACGCGTGGTGGTACGCTTGGCGCGCCGTGATCTGCGCGACGAGCTATTGCGTGCAGCACGTGTGCGCCGCAATATCACCACATCAGATCTTGGTATGGCAGGACCGGCGCGTAAAATATATATCAATGAACGCTTGACATGGCACAACCGGCAACTGTTCCATCGTGTAAGAGAAGAATGTCGCAAGCAGCATTGGCGATACTCTTGGACTAAGAGAGGTCGTATTTTTGCTCGTCAGACCGATGGAAAACAGGTTTTTGTGATGCGTTTTGATGCCGATGTCGATCGTGTTTTTAAGACTGCACCTGTTAGAGAGCTCTAATTTACCAGTGTACTTTTACCTTTCTCTGTGTAATAGGATTAGAAGGTTAAATTGCATCGCGCTCTGCAATAACCTTTTTCTTTTTATGAAAATAACAGTAATTTATTGCGGTATGCTAATTAAATATTTTAGCTTTCAATGTTATTTATCATTGTGCAATATAAATACTATGTATTGTAATATTCACGTAAACAATGTATATGGACGCATAGATCGCAAGTATATCATTTTGGATTGGTATTATATCATCACATCATACCCTCAACGTGTACCACTGACATTATTTAAAATGCTGTCTATATACATTTATATATTATGTACAGGATATATATTATATTATATACATAAGCTACAGAAACAAACTTTGAAATGTTGCATCTGTAATATACAAAAAAGGTTACTGTATTACTTTAATATATTATACAAAGTATGTTTTTTATTATACACATGTATGCCATACTATATTTCTAATAATTATGTATGCATTTTAGTTATTATATGTCTGCCGGATGGCAGCTTTGTGTCAATATTCGGTAAATATTTACTTATGTATTTTTTAACTTCTGACTATGGGTAACAAAAATAAATTTCTCAAAGTTGGTCTGCACAATCCTGGTTCACTAGGCACAAATCATGACGACTTTATTTCGGCTATGGATAAATATGCAGTAGACATAATGGCTATCAACGAAACGTGGCTAAGAGCGGGAGAAGAGGGTCGCGCGCCGGTTGTTCCACAGGGGTGCGTTCTTATTTGTCGTCCGACGACGTCCGACGACGCCCCGAGCGTTTTTATATGCCCGGGGCGATCGTCCGATGATCATCCGGAGCGTTCTTATATATCGCTCGACGACGCACCGGTCGCCCCACGAAATCGGTGGATAAATATCGCCCTGACGTTTCATTTGAGAGTTGGGACTTGATTTTTCTTTGTTTTAAGTTACTTTTTGTTTACGTAGACTTCTGTTTACAAAATTTTATTATTATTATTGTTATATTATGTATGTTTGTTTTAGTTATGTATTCTGGAAAAGTACATAATTGTAAATACATTTCTTCTGAGTCAGTGAAACATTTTAAGTAGTGTTCTTGATACAGATATGATACAGAGCCGTTCTTAAAAGGCGGATGACGAGCGTCGCTCTGCTTGGAGCGATCATCCGTCGTCGGACGACAAATAAGAACGCACCCCAGTATAGGCTTATACATACACCACGCCCCCCACGACCCGTGAGGGACGTGGTGGTGGCATCGGCTTCTACATAAAACGAGGCGTCAACGTGCGACCTTGTGCTTACCCCGTAACCCATAATGTTGAACAAATGTGGCTAAAAATTAATATAAATGCATCCACATTACTAATAGGTACAGCGTATAGACCACAATGGGTTAATGCGACTACTTTTTTTGAGGCCTTAATGGAATCTGTTGCGTCTTTTTCTTACTGTGATAACATTATTCTTTTGGGAGATTTTAACATCAATTTACTGGACCCAGACGACCCTAATTTAAAAAAGTTCAATGATTTTTTAACATTTACTGGTCTACAACAATATGTTGATAAGCCTACTCACTTTACTGATACCAGTAGCACATTACTCGATGTGGTATGCTCTAATATACAGGCACGTAATGTAAGCGTTTCCCTTTTTGGTTCACATTTAGGTCATGCGTATATATTATGTGAATTCATATATAAAAAGCCACAAATCTTGCCAAAGCGCATTACTTATAGACCATTTCAAGATATCTGTTTAGATTTATTCACCAATGACCTTGAATCTATTAGATGGGATTTGCCTATCTCAATTGAACATGTTGATATAATGGTTACTTACTTTATAAACACCCTCACCCTACTGTTTGACTTACATGCCCCAACGAAGTCGAGAATAATAAAAGAATTGCCTAGTCCATGGATAACTCACACTATTAAGTTGATGATGCGTCTTCGCGATACAGCACTGGCTAAATATCACGAAACCAAACTTGATAATGATAAATCTTTTTATAAAGACCTAAAAAAACAGGTAATTGTAGCGCTACATAATGAAAAAACAGCATTCTTCAGTCAAAATATCAACATATATATAAAAAACTCTAAGTTGTTATGGAATAACTTAAAAAGCAAAGTGCTACCACCTAAGTCTGTGGGGCTGCCAGGGCACTTCGACAACCCTGATGCGATTAATGATCAGTTTTTAGATATTCCTGTTAATTCGCCCGTGACTATATGTGATTTAACTTGGTTTGAATTCAATAAATTTGGCCATAGCACATTTTCCTTTAACACGATTGATTCTTCGTTTGTTCTTCAAAAAATAAAAGAGGTTAAATCTAATGCTATGGGTATTGATCAAATATCTTTAAATATGATAATTTTGACTCTTCCGCAAAGCCTTGATACCATAACCGCTATTATTAATAAATCGTTGACAACTGCAATTTTTCCCACGGTATGGAAAACAGCAGTGGTTAAACTTATACCTAAAGTAACTAATCCTTTGGAAATAAAAGACTTACGTCCTATTAGCTTACTACCGTGCCTGTCTAAGGTTTTAGAAAAGACGGTTTGTTGTCAAATTACTGATTACATAGAGAAGAATAACATATTGCCTGATATGAAGTCCGGATTTAGGAAGAATAGAGGGACAAACACAGCATTACTAGACGTGACAGACAATATCACTGCTGCGCAAGATATAGGCATGGGGACAATCTTGGTGTTATTGGACTTTTCGCGTGCTTTTGACTGTCTAAATATAGCGCTCTTACTGTCAAAACTAAGTTTCTACGGATTTGATCCTAGCGTAGTTCAATGGTTCAATACGTATCTAACTAATCGAAAGCAATTCGTAGAAATAATAAAAGACAGTGGTGAAGTACTGCGTTCTAATACGCGCGAGGTAACTAAAGGCGTTCCGCAAGGCTCTATATTGGGCCCATTATTATTTATTTTATATAGCGCTGACATAGTGAAGGTAATTAAGCATTGTAGGTTTCATATAATATATGCTGACGACATACAAATTTATTTATCTTTCAAACCAGAAGACACGAGATCTGCTGAGATTAAGCTTAACGAAGACTTGGAGAGGGTACAAAAATGGGCTTGGGCAAATTCATTATTACTAAATTAAAAAAAAAACTAAGTTTATGATATTAGGTTCAAAAGTACAAATTCAGAAAATAGAAATAAAAAATCCAGTGTTAATGATCGGTGGTGAAACAATCGAAAGAGTACATGAAGCTAGAAATTTAGGGCTTGTCATGGACGAACATTTGCGTTTTGAGCGCCATATATCCGAAATTGTTAGGAACTGTTTTTATCGCTTAAAAGTTTTATATAAAATAAGAAATTATATCAGCACCAACCTTCGTATAAGGCTGGTAGATTCACTAGTATTATCTAAATTTAATTACGTTGACTGTGTTTATGGTCCCAGACTCCTTGCTAAGACAGCCAAACATGTCCAAAGAGTGCAAAACGCGTGTGCACGCTTTTGTTTTGATGTCCCTCCCCGAAGTCATATTTCTCCATATCTTATTCAACACAATATTTTAAATATGAAATATAGGCGACAACTTCATTTGGCTTCATTAATGTTCGGTCTGATTAAATGTCAGAAAAATTTCGTGGTAGCTTCTGTTTTAGTGCCACGAAGTGTTGGAACTCTCTTCCCCCTCCCATTCGTAATACCCAGAGTCAATACAAATTTAAACTACAAATGAAAAACTATTTGTTCAATAAACAAAAAGCTGATGCTATGCAGGGACATTTTTAAGAAATTTTAAACCTAAAAATAAACAATTTTATTTTTCTATATATGTTTAATTTTTTTTTTTTAGTAAATTAGCATATCTATTTATTTGTTTTTAATTCGTTTCATGCATTGTGGTAATGATATAGAATTTTTTGGCCTCGTCATAAATTATTTACTACTACCATACTGTAAATATGTTGGCATATACTATAAACTCCTTACACTGTACTTCATCTCTACTTTATTTTTATTCCTGTGTTATTATATAATGTGTTATATGTTTTTAGTATTAAGTTTTTGTTTGTAATAAATATTATCACAATTTAAGTATATTTAAGCGTTCCATTATTGAGCTACATATATGTATTTTCATATAAGTTTTTGTATACATATTTTATTTTGTATGTCTGTGCGTCACCAAAGGTTCAGAGCTGAAAATCAGCGCTGGGGATTCGTCCACAGCATTAAGCTGAGCCCTGACCTTTTCTGGCAGCACTGCATATTACAGCACCGGTGCTGTTAATGCATAATGTTATGTAAACATATTTTAATTTATCTCTGTTTATATTGCTGTTGTATGCAGTTCTGTCTGGAATAAATATTTTTTTCTTTCTTTCTTTCTTTTTTTTCTATTTATAAATCATATTTTTAATAAAGTATTGTAAGTTGTAACATTAAAACATATTTTATGTTTGCAATATTAAAACAAAGACGTTTATTGTAACTTATTACAGTCGCTTCCCTATATCCGAAGAGTAACTAACAGGTGTAACATTAGTGGGAAATCAATCATTAGAGCCCAGTCTATAAAGTTGCATGGATCAGATTGAGTTAATTTTTATATATTTTTAATTTACAGTTGATAGGACATACTCTAGCCATAAAATCACTTGATTTTAAGTGACTAAGTGGTCCGTTAGTTGATTGGCTAAGGCTGAAGGTGGTAGCTTAGCTATGCAGTTGAGCATTCGCAAAATGCCCTGCCACCATGAAAGGCCCAACCGACACCACATATTATAATTAATTTATTTATTTATTTATCAATAATTAAAACGGCACAAAAGACCAGTTACATTAATTACACAATTTAACATTCGATTACAAATTAAATTCAAATAATTATTAAACAGTCATTCATAAAAAAAATAAGAAAATACTTAATAATCATTCAATAATACATAATGTCAGTCTTATTATTATAAAATGTAATAGGCAAATAACAAAGTCTAATAATAATATCACGTCATTAATCCCGTTCACAATATCTCAAGCACGCTGACATTATTTCATACCATCCATCCCAGATAGAAAATACATTTACCTAGTTCAAAAGCGCGGCAAGACTTAAATTTACCTACCAGGATATAATGATTTTTGTTTCTGCAGCCACGAATTCTTCCTGCAGATACGAGTAGATATTCTCCCCCTAAAGTCGGAAGTTCCGCGGATCGCCATTACTCACGCCATCCGATTTAATTTATTATCAGTTCGACAATAAAACGCGTGCACCACCTGAACAAACGGTTATTCCACCGATGTTTTATTTATCGTTCCTCTTTCACAACACCCCGTCCACCTCCGCTGCCACCTACTGCTGTAGAGCTGTTTATTATATGTTGAAAATTTGCTTCGAATAACACATATTATGAGGCATTGGGATAATGAAAAATAAACAATATCATGTATTACTATAGGTTATAATTGGTTTCAGATATCGTTTAAAACTATTTCTGGGCAAGCTACTGTTGGCCGTTTAAGATAAATATTGCTATCACACAAAATTAAATGATAAACGCGAATATAAAAGAGGGTGTTTGTTTCCACTCACCTCAGCGGCTTTTCTGAAACTTAATACGCACATTATTCGTGTGTTGGATTAATACTTAAAAAATACTTTTTTATCACATCTCCTCGAAGCTAAATTTGAGCTAGTTTATTCTTCGTAAACAGGGACTAAAATAGCTTTTTAATCCCTGAGGGACAAACCCTGAGGGTTTAAAAAATATTTTAATTTAGAATATAGATATTATTAGTGAAAGTTCCAATCACTAAAGAAATCAATCACAAACATTATTTGTATAAGTCACAGGCTAATTCTCACGCTGTAAATAAATCGACAACTGTAACGAACGGTAGTATAAAATTGTTACGATGCACATTCATAATTGTTCAAATATAAACATTGGCCTCTTACTTTTTCTATGTTATGTCTTATTTTTCCTAAATATGTAAATAAATAAACGTATTATTCTTATTCATATGTAGCACTTACTTATTTTCTCATAGAAGGTGATAAACAGTAGAATGCCCACCTCGGAAGCCAACAACTAGTTGAAGTATGCTTCTTTTCTTTTTACTTCGTAATTCGTTTTGACGTTTTGATGTGTTCTTTTCAATCAATAAATTTGATATTTTATGAGGTACGGCACTACCGATATATCGCTGCATCAGATACTCTATATGACAGCTGCACGTCTGTTGCACCACTATGGCTACCATAGAGATATAAAATGCTAGTGGCTACGCAGCTGCAACTGTAGAGCTACGTCGAGTGCGTAGCAACTACTGCGACATAACCACAGTACACATATCGAGTAAAGCAAAAGTTTGAATCGGCTTTGACATTGTATTTAACGACATCTGACGATTAGAGATAACTGTGTGATGTAAAAAAGACCTTATTCTTTTGTGGTCTCTTTTCGCCATTAGACCGAATTCATTGGATATAGGATACTATGATTTTTACCAAACTGCAGTTATATATTTTTTTAAATATATATATAAATTCATAACACATAATTAAAATTAATATCACCATAATACTCATGGTCACCTGGTAGACCTAGGTAGTAGACATAACTGATTTTAGGACATGTTGGTTATAAAATAATAAATCAAATATACAAAACATAATCATTATCCAACCTGACCACATGTTTTTTTTTTTTTTTTTTTATGCCTGATAGGTTAGCCTTTGACCACTATCTCACTTGATGGTAAGTGATGATGTGGTCGAAGATGTTGTTCAGGCTAACCTAGAATTACTGGCTCTCAAAAATAGTATGTGCTAACTTTATAAATTGTGAATCTAGGTTTGACTTCTGCCGACTGTCATGACAGCAACAATAACAGACCTTATTAAAAAATATAAGCAGACGTCTCGCGTCATTTGAATCTATTAACTAAAACCTGTAAGATAAGCCCTATTGATAAAATTAATAAACAAAATCAGAGCAGAATAAGACATGATGAATAAATTACATAAATAACCACTGCATCAATAACCTTATTATTTTTTAATCGACGAAAAACCATTATTTTCGGTTGACAATTGGCGGTAACATACATTAAAATACTCTCCAAATTCTCCTTCTTAAAAGTTGGCAAAACCATAATTTAAGTTTATTAACACAAAAATACTTCCGCCTATCATATTATTTTTAATAGGATTGTGTAAGAATTCGTACGATGCTAATCCGATGTCTGCCTATATCAGATGCACTGCGTTAGAAGCGACAAACTGCACTGCAACCATCACTCTGAGGCTCATGTCGGTTGATAACTCTCATGTAATAACTAGATACTGGCTTCCATGCGAGCACTCACGGACTCCCCTTGCACCACACGGAGCAGCTCAAACTGGAGATGGAGATCAACACTATGGATCTGCGGCACGGCAGTCCATAGTTATGACCGCCTATCACTGCATCAACAGTGAACAAAAAAACTATATCCTTCTAAGTCGATTAATACAACATTAAAATTGAGAAACACATAAAAAAGTGGCACATGTTTATTCTATTACTATAAAGTCAATAAAAAAAACAAGGTGAGATTACAATAAATAGGCTTCAGGTGCTAGAGATATTCGTAACATTCAGTCGATAGCTATATATGTCTTCAACCACCTAACGGTGTGTTCCGGCAGCGGTCCGGCACTTACCATCATTGTAGATAGTGGTCAAAGGCATACCAAAAAGTAGGTTTTCTGAAGTAGAAAATCGGGCGCTGCTTTCACAACGAAAAGAAACCATGGTAGGATTGGGAGGGTCCCATCGCTAGGGAATTTAAAGCGGGTGATTGGTATTGCGTGGTCACACCGGTGAATCGAATTGTGGTAGTATAGTTCAAGAACTGTTCGTTAAACACAGGTAAACTATGCAATCGGTTTTGAAGCCTATCTCGGAGCGTATAGTGTTTATATTCGCGCGGACGCGAATCATGCTATTCATTGTATTCGCGAGGACGCGATCGGTATGTGCGGGCGGGCGCCGCCGGCCGCCATGTTTTGAATTTGAAGTCAGTTCCGCAGCGGAGTTCGACACACGCGGCCGTGTGAAGAGATTTAAAGATACGGTTCTATCTCGATAGACCAAGAACTAAATTGAACTAATAATAACAAATATTTTAAAAGTATCCTAAAAAAACATTAAATAATATTTAAATAAAACACTTCAAAAAGTATAAAATATATATCTAGTGACATAATATGACTTCTAAGCGAAGCATCTTCAGGAGGTCTTGACTCACCGAGGTTTTAGTCTCGATCGTGGCTCGGTGAGTCAAGACCTCCTGAAGATGCTTCGTTTAGAAGCGAAACTAGTCGGATATTCTTCCGGTTAGGCTGCGTGATGTTTGTGACGTCACGTGGATAACAGGAAAATTAGGCGGAATTGTCACTAGATATATATTTCATACTTCTTTAAGTGTTTTATTTAAATATTATTTAATGTTTTTTTTAAGTTTTGTTAAAAATATTTGTTATTATTAAATATGGATTTCCGCAAAGTAACGCCTGAATCAATTCTTTACATAAATTGAACTGTTTTAAGTTGAGACAACCAATTACTTATTTTGGGCGCCGAGCGTTCATAGCGAGCAACGAATTCCTGTCTGCGGGCCACTACGTCACCATCGGGCTCAATAGAAAGTTGATACAATTATTATAGTAGACTAAGGTGTTTTGCAGTAAGCCCCCTTCGACGGAGAGACTAGCGAACCGTTAAGGGGTAAGTTGGTATATAAGTATATATATATATATCAGTGTGACTCAAATAGTAATGATTGAACTTCACTTCTAGATTGAATACCATACATCTATGATTATGATACATTATGGAATAATATTGTAATAATTTATGTATAATATTTATTTTGTTACCAATATGGATATATTTTTATCCGTTATATTATAAAATTTAAAACACTTACATAATATTGTTTCCATAAGTGAATACTATTAGGCTCTTGTGTACCAAAATTCTCCTAGCTATATCATTGTCTTAGCAGCTGTTTGTATTTCTTGTAAAATAAAATAAAAATATCGGCTTGTGTCTTCCAGTGACATTCTAGGAGTCAAATACGCCACGACTTCGTGGTAAAGTGTGGGACTACGGGGATTGAACAGGGCCCCTGCCCATACAATCACCTTTATAATTTTATTGTAATTTTGTACGCTTATTATTAGCAAAGTAGGGATTATGGCTTAATTTTAACATTACAAATGTCCATTTATTATTTTTAGCGACAATTTCATTCGTAATCTTTAATTATTTTTAAGCTTCGAACAAATTGAATAAACGAACTCCATTTATATATAACCCATTACCCATCCGGTTCCTCATCGAGCCGCCCTGTTGTTGATAAATTATCATGAATAATACAATGTTTGAATACAAAATTGCGGGAAGTTTACCTTTTGTCCGGGGACGGGTAATTTTCGTCGTAATTCAGGCGCCCGTGAGGGCCTCGCCGCCGCTCGCCCGCTCCAAAACACTCGCCTACTTTTATTGGACCGTTCGATAACTGGAACAAGTCCTATACAATCTATTCTCGTCTTTATTTCTTTACATATAAAGTTTATTTTAAAGGAAAATATTGTAATTTCTCTACATTATGCAGAGACGATCCATTGTGTCGGTTTGCGCCTGAAATCGTAATGCCTTCATTACGCTCGAATTCATTCTCAAAACATACCGCACCTTTTGGAATACTTACATTCGCAAGTTTGGTTCGAACCATGCTTTGAATACGGCATGTTACGGCACGTTCATGGCAGTAACCTTGTTCTAGTTATGACAAAACTGATTAGTCAGCTTTCTAATGGCTTGTAATGGGAGCCGTCTTAAGGCGACGTTTTCCGGACAGTTTAGGCAAATAGCGCTCGAACGTATCCCTATAGAATAAGATAAGTACGCATAGCCACACGCATGGACTAGCCGCGAATTACGCGACGCGGTCAACGACCTCCAGTCCGAAAACAGCGTCACAGTGTAAAAATTACAGTTTCGCAAGTTTAACATTTATTACAATATTTTTTTCCACGTTTTGCTACAATGACAATCATGTTAAAAGTGTAGTTTCTATGGCTTTAAACTGCAACACTACAGACACGGGCGAAGTAATAATATTACGGGTGGATTCATAATATTTACGTGCGTAATAGTAGATTATTGTACAATTGAGCTAAGTTGCTCATTATAGACGAGGCTGTAGGTTGCAGCCCGAGCCGTAGGCGAGGGCGTAATTCAGCCAAGTGTATAATGAGTAAGTTGCTCACGAGTTTCATACACACTTTTTCAACACCCTTGCGAGAAAAAAAAATTTGCCTCGCAAGGGCGATACAAACACAATAATACATACGAAAATTATGGAATGTAGCACGCAAGTTTTTAAGCTATTGCATAGCTTCTATCGCGGGCCTTGAGCGTGGAGACCGAATCCAGGAATTCCGTAACGAAAATAACCTAACACCCCCCACTCCGACCGGCACAGCGGTGATATTATATTTGATCAGCGCCTCTACAGTGCGTAAAAGGAACTAAATTTTGGCAGAAAAAAAGGTTTTGACAACTAACGTGTCGAGATTTATAATTGCATAAGTTGATTAAAAATGCTATGTAATGGCTTTACCACGGCAGTCTCCGAGTGCCACGCGTCTTTTTATTTTTTTGCACGCGGCAAATGTATGGTGTTGATTACATATAAACCTCTTTGTTGTAACAAATCTGTATAACCCGGTTAAATTGAAAATACTCTGTTTACTTGCATAAAAGTTGCAGTTTGGTAATAACTTAACTTTATAGGGATACATTACCCGGTTAAATTGAAAATGCCCTGTTTAATCGCATATAATTTGATAGATTGATATACACTTTATTGAAACACCGTATAAATAGTTTATGCAGAAACACAATTTAAAATAATGTAACATTTGGCGGTCTTATCGCTGAACGCGATCTCTTCCAGACAACCATTGGAAGGAGAGACATCATTTAAAGGGATCCAAGGGACGGCGGTGAGCAAGATATTATAGTACTTACACTGACAGTTCACTTATATATTACCTACATTACATAAATACAAAAATATAATTAGAATACTCATATAGATAAACAAATAATATTCATATATAATAATAAATGCACATATACAACATAATAATATATACATACATAAATAATGAATGATGTTCATGACTATAAGACACATACTAACAATGTAACAACGATTATATATATATGTTCATAGGGCGTCAACGATTTACTAGATAAAAGGCTTTTATAATTTGCAGTTAGGTACTAATTTAACTTTGTAGGGATAATTCTATTACGCACTAGTGTGTCATATTATTATGCATGAGGGTGTTATAGTTCGGTTTATGGTCCTAAGAACGATATAATAAAGCTCACTTTACGGGCGAGAGTGTTGAAAATATATGTATGTCATACTTATGTTGAATTTCGAATATAATCGTAATAGTAATCAGGAATAATCGTAAATAATCAGGTAAGGGTAATAGAAGATAAAGTATCAAATTTTTTTAGAGTCAAAATGCTGTTTAGTAATCAGTTAAAATATAATATCAAGTAATGCGTATTGTATAAATTCTATATGTAAAAGTAACACGGAACAGTCAAATCCTATAGTTTTAAATAAAGTCAAAAAAGGAGATTTTTAATTTAGGAGGGTGTTGGTAGATACACAATTAGGTAAGATTATTAAAAGGCCAGGATACTTTTAAGTATTTTAATATTTTTAGAGTAAAATGCAGTTTAATTTGTTAATATATATAACTTAAATATAATAATAACAAGTAATCAATTATTTTCTTTAGTTTCTTTTATTTTTCTTGTCTCTATCCCTCTTATCTTTGAGGATCTATTATTTCGGTAGAAGAGAGTCCATGTAAAATTTTACAAGTTGTGGTTTCATTTTTTGTCCCCAAAAATGTATCCTCTTTCATATTTTTTATCATACCATTTGACCTTGCAGACCCATGGACAAAATTGTCAATTAAAGGTACTTACTCCATTTTTAGTCCTACCCTCAGCTATAGCTGCTTCTTTGTCGCACAATGCTGCAGATTCCATTGATTCAACTGCGACTCCTTCCCATTTCTCATAAACCTGAATTTGAATCTTGCCATAATATTTTGTCGAAATGACAGGTGCATCCAATGCAGAGAAAACTTCCTGAAACTGAGAGTAACCGATGCCTAAAGCTATGATTCCGCTAGTAGCAGCTATATTTGCATTTACGCATTTTTCATCACTGCTATCCTCAGATTTAATCACCACTAATTCATGGCACATATTGCATTCAAATTTAAATTCTGATGTCAGTCCTAATCTTTTCTCGTCCACCAATCTAAAATTTTCAGTCTTACAAGCGGACAAACCATTGAAGCGTCCTTTATTTTGTAGCTGAGCAAGAAAATCATTCAAATCAACAAATCTTCTTCCAGTAACGGGATGAAAATCATTTGACTCACTGATCGTTTCAACGGTCAGTTCTATCAGTTGTTCTTCAACACTGGAATATAAAATCACAAATTATATTCAAAAAAACTACTTCTTTTGTTTGCTATTTGTATATTTGAACTCTACATACTCATTTTCTGCATAGATGTTTAAGTTATTGGTCAGTTCAGAGTTATCTGAATTACTGCAGTCTCTATCTTGAAATGCGCCTTCCGAATACCTGTAAAAAAGTTATGATAAGATGTATTTATATAAAATACATCAAATATAAAAATCTAGACAAGTACTTACTCAACTCTCGAAACCAAGGTCATTTTGAAGTTAGCAAAAGATTTGTTCGAAGGCTCCTGGGCGCTACCACCATTGTCTATAAGTTGCGACACGCCTAGTTCCCTAAAACCATGATTTACTATATGTAAATTGAACTATTATCATATTTACAACATGTGTATACCAAACCAAATCACGAGTATAGAATATAGTCAAGAATGGTAAAGTGACTAAAATTACTGACTCTCACTGCTGACGAAACACTACTCAAGAATCACTGCTTCATATGCTACTGTTTCTTTGTATACCGTAGCATGTGTACAAAATTTAAATGTAGGCAATCCTACCCTCATAAGTCATAATTATAAATCCCTTATAAATCTATCTACTTATAGCAATTATTAGTAAGTACAAAAAGGTAAATTTATAATTTCAAGATTTGTATTTAGTAAGTGAGTAGGTACTTATAACATCCTTTACTATGGAAAATTATAAGCTGAAGATAATCTACAGTCAATTCGCTAATTATATACTATATAATTAGGTACATATTTTCGATTATATTTACTTTCAAAAATTACTAGCTACGTTACTCGGTTATATCTGTTTTTTTTTATAGGTTTGCGTTCCAATTCCGAGGTAAAGTATACTATCTCGTTTGTTGTACACCACCCCATAGCGAACTGCCATAAAGATCGGGGTTATTATACGTTATTTTACTAGCGTAAGGATTGGACAAACTAAAAATAAACCATAATCTTTATAATTTTTGTTTGATTATTGAGTTCGTAGCGGGTATGCAAAATATCAATGACAGCAAATACTTATGTATAATCTCAGAATAAGCTTATTATTTCAATGTGTATAATAATAAGTATCAACTTAGCATCGTAATATAGAAGGAAGGTATTGTAATTGTAATATTCTGTACATTCATACATGGTAACACGGAACGGTCGAAAAAAGCTGATTGAAGTCTTCCCTTCCTTTGCGTTGTCATTATAAAGAACTTTTACTGTGGCACCAACCTGAAATTATGCTTTTCCATATATTTTGCTAAGTGGAGAGTGAATTACTTTTTCTGTGGAACAGTTCATATTTAATTTTTCCGTATTCAGAAAGTCTTAGGAATAATACGTTTATCAAAAGAGTAGGTAGGTCAACATTGAGATAATTTTGGATTAGTACCTACTTCCTACTAAGACACCGTGTAACCCAGTACGCACTACAACTGTAAATATATTACTGATATTTACACTCCATAATACCGTTTTAGAGATACGTCATTTGTCTTCTCTTGGCTGACGCCATCCGAAAAAAATACATATTCAGAATAACGACGTCCATTTCAGCCTAGAAATTTATTTTCAAACAAATCGGAGTAACTTTTTTCACTTGGCAGACGTCCTCGAAAAACATATTTTGAATTCGTTATACGGACGTTTAGAACTACCCAGATATCGATTTTCAGCCAAATCGGAGTCACTTTTTTCACTTGGCAGTCGTCATTGAAAATTTAATTCCGTATTTGGAATAAGGACATCTAGAACAACCTAGATATCGATTTTCATCCAAACCGGAGTAACTTTTCATACTTGGCAGACGTAATCAAAAAAAATATTCCAAATTTGAAATAAGGACATCCACAACAACCTAGATATCGATTATCAGCCAAATCAGAATATCTTTTTTCACTTGGCAGGCGTCATAAAAAAAAATTCCAAATTTGGAATGAGGACATCCAGAACAACGTAGATATCTATTTTCATCCATATTGGAGTAACTTTTTTAACTTGGCAGACGTCATCGGAAACAAATTCTAAATTCGTAATATGGACGTTCAGAACTACCTAGATATCGATTTTCATCTAAATCAGAGTAACTTTTTTCATTTGGCAGACGGCATCGAAAAATATATTCCAAATTTGGAATGAGGACATCCAGAACATCCTAGATATCGATTTTCATCCAAATTGGAGTAACTTTTTTCACTTGGCAGACGTCATCGAAATAAGGTCTGCATTCGGAGTGAGGACGTCCAGAACAACCTAGATTTTTATTTTCAGCCAAATCGGAGCAACTTTCTTCAGTTGGCAGACGAAATCGTTATTGATATTGATATGTTGGCGCTACATGCGCAAACTAAACGGCGATTTGCAAATAAGTCGTCCAGTACAGATGAACCTGAGTAATAGGGAAATATCAAAACGTGGAATATACTAAGCATTTACTTATGTGATTATTATACCACTAGCTTTCCGGGCGCGGCTCCACCTGCGCGTATGTCGGTTATCGCGCAAAAACATTAACCTCTTTTTGCGCAGTTGGATAAAAACTATCCTATGTTTTTTCCCGGGTCTCAAACTATTTCCATACCAAATTTCATTCAAATAGGTCCAGTAGTTTTGGCGTGAAAGCGTAACAGACAGACAGACAGAGTTACTTTAGCATTTATAATATTATAATACTGATACATATGAAATATATTTGATTTATTTTCTACACCGACAAAGGCCATCATGTGGCTTATTCATTTGATAAATGTATTAGTTACTTACCTACTAGTTAGTACTTACCGATTTCGATCCCTAATCAATATCATAATAACTATGCTCCCTCAGCTGACGTAAGCGTTCCTTATTTTTATACTGTGGTTTCCCATTTATTTATTCGTCGATTCCGAAATAGCGTATACAATCCGTGCGCGAAAGAAACGAGCACAGTACCGTCGTTGACAGCGGTCACGGGCGTACTGGCGACACGGGCACAAGGGATCTCGTAGTTTATAATGAGAAAAAATTGCCAGAAAATCATCCACTATAGATATTGATAAAATATTAGGCAAATATTTAGATATACTAATAAACTATCGAATAAAACCAGTTTAGTGTTAATATTAATTATAGTTTTAAGATATCGGCGATAATAAAATTTAAAAAGCATATTTTTCAAAAATTAAATCTATCGAGGATTTTTTACGTAATCGTGTTTTTGCCGAGATCATAATTAAGTTTATGAACTGAAGATATACATATCAAAAGAATGCAACTTAGGTAATCGAAGAAGTATTTTATCTAGATTTTCAAAGAAGTTACTTTGTCAGACCATATCGCCTTAAAAACGCAATTCCCATTTTAATTTCAGTTTGTTGAATATCGTTCGATCACATAATAACTTACCAACAAGTGAAATATTGTGAAAGGTTAGCCTATTGTCATCAATAAAAAAAAAAACATTTTAAATATTATATGGCACCTTTTTTATTAAATGGAACACAGTATTCGAGGAGTTTATGATCAAGATAATAAATAATTGCGTTATCATTCTTGAATATTGGAATAATACACTTGGAGCACGAGACAGAAAGTAATACATTTGGAGCACAAAATTTCGGCTTGGATGAGCGTGCCCAGGCAGCGGAGTGGTTTAGGCGTCTGGCGCGAAATCTAAGAACGTGGGTTCGCTTCCCGCCCGGAGCATAAAAAATGTGTAAAGTACTGGAAGAAATAATGCTCGATGGCATAGCCTTGAAGTATTTCTGACAAGTTGCTAACTAAAAAGTCATAGATCCTTCTTCTTCTCAGTCATTACGCTCTTGACAGAGCGGTCGTTGTAGTGGGGGCAGATGTAATGCGCCTCATAATGTATATGCTGCCTAAAGATCGTAACGCATGCCAATTTTTTTAATTATGGCTATGAAAAGCGATGTCAGATGCGTTGAATGTTTTTAAAGAAATCAGTAGAAAGTTCGTTAATTAGAATTTATGTGTTGCTCCTAATGCGTCACTGACTAGTGCAAGAGGTCATACTAATAGTCTTTGTTCCCTTGTACTTGTATATGTACACGTCACAAGTCCATTTAGTAAGCGGTTGATCGACGAAACTTTCAAGGAGTTTTCTATATATTGCAGGCAAAATGTATGTACACTTAGTATGTTTAGCTCACGGAAACTTCGTACATAGTTATTGACAGAGCGAGAGTATTAAAACTACGTTTTGATTATTCAGTTCGCTTCGAACCTACTTTATTTAGTGATGACAACTTAAGTGAAGAGGGACGGGATAGTTCGTCAACGATAATAATGAATACAATGAAATTTACAATAGATATTGAGCTCTCGAAAGTGCGATGCATTCACAGATACCCTACTTTCGAGCACTTGGTTCTCTAGATTTTTAAATAATGGATATCTACACGGAACATCACATCTTAAACTCAGTACAAAATATTACAATACAACGTCTTGAGCACTCATAAGTTCGAAATCAGTCGCGAACGTAACGCCGCGGACGCTCCCCGTCCGGCCGCACGCAGCGCGGAAACTTAACGAGAAAGGATCGCCACTCGACGGCCGCTACTCAGTCTACTTTACAGTGATTATTTTACGGTAAATATAAGTATTCGTGCACCATAATCGTAAACTACGTCAAGAGTCACTCCGCGAGAACACCGCGCGGGAGATACAGCAAGAGAGGGAAGGCGCTCCGTCAGACCGTGGTCTCGCGGTCCACGTGGATGTACTCGACGGAGCGCTCGCGTCGTCAGGAGGAGGCGGCCGACGAAGTGCGGGACGCGTCGTACAGTAACTCCTCTGTGAGCCGCGACGCTGCCAGCGCGCCCAGCAGCCGCTTGTCGCGGCGAGTGCGGCGTCGGCGCAGTGCCGCCGCCAGCACCAGCGCTGCCACCCCCGCGGCAGCGCCGCCGCCCGCTGCCGCCGCCGCCGCCCCGGGCGCGCTCAGCGCCGCCAGCAGCCTCGCGCCCGCGCCGCACGCGCCGGCCTCGTCGGCCCCGCCGGGGCAGTCGGCGCCGCCGTCGCACCACAGCGCGCGCGCCATGCACGCCTGCAGCGCGGGACACGCCACCGCGCACCCCGACGTCGCGTTCTCTCTCCCGCCGCCGCCCCCGCCGGCGCGCCACACCTCCATCCAGGCGAACCTCGCCGCGCCCCCCGCGCGCGCCGCCCACACTACGGCCAGCGCCCCCGCCGCGCCCCCCACCCCCGCCCCCGCCCCGCGCGACCACCACTCGCCGCTGAACACTTGCACGACGCCGCCCGTGCCGGGACAGATGGCGCGCACCAACCTGCAACACGCGCTCGTTAACTCAACACTTCTCATGTCCCAACAACACTCCTCCCCCCCACAAATTCAAATAATTTATTTGTCCCACTGACCTGGAAGAGTGCGCGTCGTACACCAGGACGCGGTTGGCGGTGGCACAGAGCGGCGCGTCTCCCCCCACTCCGCCCCCCACCCCCACTCCCCCTAGAGGTAGCTCTTCGCCCCACACTCGCAAGTAGACGGAGCGGTTGCCCCGCGCTGCCAGCAGGAATGGGGTCTCGCCGCACTCTGACGCTGCATTGTCGCTGGATCACGATACATTTTCTGATTAGTTGTCAGAAAATTAAACTGGTAGTCAAAGACGTATGGGACGTATTTTTTCACTCGAAGAGTTATGTAAGGTGAACATTCAAAATTATTTCCTACTGTCACGTATTTCCCGCCGTGACTGCGGTTTCAGGGGTTCCTAGGGCATAACCTTGAACACTTACTTGCACAAAATAAAACCAACCGATCCGGTACATCAATTTTAGGCATTATCTCTCGATTACCAAAATTTTGTTTTTAGTTTAAATTTGTACAAATGGTATTAGGTTTTACAAAAAAGTTAACACAATAGGTAATAATTCGAAATGGGATTGTTAAAAGTTATGGAACGGTAATTGTAGGTGACGTCTGGTCGAATTAAACTCTCCTTACTTAAATTTATGAAGTGAAATACATATTTTAGTTAAATTATAACTAAGTGAGACGACAACTCAACGCCCCCATAGAATAGTTGAATGGTACGTGGCTTAGCCTGGGCCTACCAGTTAATAAACTAAATTTCAAAAACGACACTCCAGCCTCGCCGCCATCTTGTAAGAGTAGTAACTCCTAGGCCATCATCCGAGGTAGTCCAGAGAGAAGCCGGGGCCTTTCACATTGGGTGAACCGGAACAATAATACAAAAAAAAGATGTATTACAAAAAAAACCCTTTCGGGATTACAAAAACATCTAATTATATGGCGCTACGCCAAGCGCCACCGCCATCGGCGCGGCCTCCTGCCCAGCCATTCCGGGGTTTTAAACTAAAGCGATGGTTTGGTTTCGCTTTCCGTAGTCGATCGCAAGAAGAAAAAAAAATCCTCAAGCCCAAATAGAGATGTGGTATCGAGTTGCACCAAGCAAACGAAGATCAATAATCAATCAAAACACGAGAATCGATTTTTACAAAAGTACCGCATTACAAGGGATTTTGCAATAGAGATTTATACACTCAAAAAAACAAGTATATTAAATTGTGAAATATGGATTTTTTGGTAAACAACTCCTATGATAATTGAAAAAGTTAATTTATCCAATTAATAAAATTAACGGAGTGAGATATCGATTATAACTATCGAATGACCAAATTTATTAAACAAAAGTTTTATTTGGGAATAAGAGTGTAACTGCAAGTTAAAAAATGAGTTACCATGAGAACTATAAAATGTAAGAGGGAAGTTACTAGTATTTAGTTAACAGTAACGATTTAAACGAAAAGTAATATATATGGAATCGATTTAAATACTATTCTTAGGTGGAATATTGGCCTAAGCAACAATTATCTTTAAAGTTAGGTAACATAACTACGGATTGAGTGGAATTCTAACCACTTCAACAAAAATATAAGTCGATAATTTAAAACCGATTAAGGGTACGATTCAAACAAACATGGATTCATAATAAGCGATCAATAGATTTCGCAACCACTAGTTTACCATAAACAACTACAGAGTACAAAAACTACGTTTCATTCCACGAATGAGGAGAAAATGTCGATTAGCGGTAAACTTGAATTATTTTATTTTATTTTCAAAGATTCCCAACAACCTTTTGATAAAATTATAAAACTATATAAAACACCGAAGCCAATAAAGATAATCACAAATAAAACACTTAAATGTGCCAAAAAATGCTAATATTTTAATAATAGTTGAACTGTTGTGTTTAAGTTAAAATGTAAACTCCATAGTAATAATTACTTAATTAGATATTAGATTAGTCACTTAATTAAACATGAAAAAAATGTTGAAAAATCAGAAATTATTTTTCCATTATATTTTTCCACATACTAAATAAATCGGCACAGGGGGAATAGTTTGAGTTAAAATTTTAAGTGCGTAAGACATAAAGAGTTTGGAAACTAAATCAGTATGTCGTAATTCAGGTACTAAATTAATATGTCGATTGTGAAATAAGGGATCTGACATCGTATAAAGTTCTCTGTAAAAATCAGTTGCTATTTTCATTATCTCTTCTCTGTTTGTGACAATTTCTCCTGCTTCGTTTTTAAGATGGCCCATCAACTGTTTTGAGTTGTTTGGATGTTTATAGGCTCTTTTTACAGCACCAGAGTGTTCTAGATACTTTTCAATAGTATTCATTCTATATTTCTTAATATTATATTTTTTATACTGTATAATTTACTCAGTCGATCTTTTTCTTGTTTTGTTTTATTTTGTTTGTTTTTCAGTTTGTGTTTTTCTTCTTTCAGTTCTATGATTTTATCTGTCATTATTTCCAGGTTTTTAATACTTTTCTGTAGTATGCGGGCAGAGCTACAGCTTTGAATAATGTTTTTCTCTATACTTTCATAGAAATCTTGTACCGGTTTGTGCTCTACATTGTCATAGTCGCCCTTATGTAATTCCGTGTTGTATTTTTGGGTATCTATATTCTTCTGAGGTTTTGATGAGTGGTAAGCTCTCGTATGATTTTTGCTTTTTATATTCAGTGTTGCTCTTACCATGCGGTGGTCACTTGGATGCTTCAGATTGCTGATGAAACAACAGTTTTCTATTAATCTTGGGATATTAGTAGCGATGTAGTCTTTCTCATTCTTTATTCTACCGTCTGGTGACCTCCAGGTCCATCTTTGCTTAGGACTTTCCTTACACATTGTGTTCGCCATTTTGAAAATTTTTTGGAGGCAAAACTGTACAAACTTTTCTCCTCTTTTATTTCTCTTTCCACAGCCATATTTCCCAAGTGCTCTGGTTTCTTCTTTCTTCGGATCTCCTATTTTTGTTCTCCGTTTTTGAACGTAGTTTGCAATGGTGCTCTGGCTGCTCTTGAAATATACTTTATTCTTCTTTGCAGTTTGATATTTAGTATAATCATCTGGATTAGATGATGAGTTTCTTGCCTGGTTTTTTTTTTTTTATGCCTGTAAGGTTAGCATTTGACCACTATCTTACCTGATGGTAAGTGATGATGTGGTCGAGGATGTTGTTCAGACTAACCTAGAGTTACTGGCTCTCAAGGACAGCTGCCGGAACACACCGTTAGGTGCTTGGCGACAGATTTTTCAACTTGAGGGTGGTAGCTAGCCAGGCGGGCATTTGCAAAGTGCCCTACCACCATGCTGTTACGACTGCTATCCTAAGACAACAACCGGGACCGACGGCTTAACGTGCCCTCCGAAGCACGGAAGTGCTCAGTAGTAATGTCACTATCGGTCACCCATCCAAGTCATGACCGCGGCGGACGTTGCTTAACTTTGCTGATCGATTAAGAATGGCTAAGCAAACTTGACTACGAGCGCTTCAAAATGGTGGGGAGGAGTGATCGTTAACTCTCTCTTTTTCGAGTTTGAAATGTAAGGCTCATTCAGTTTCCCGTGGCTCTGGCTATGCTCTCGTACTATAATTTTATCATACCTTAGATACGCCATTTTTCTTACGTTTCTCTCTTTTAGTAGCTGTCCCTGGAGTGATTTCCTGATTTCAGGGATTTTTGGTGCAAAATCTTCTTTATATAGATATTTGTCTGGTCTAATTTCTTCTTATTTTTCAAAATAGATATTTTCTTTCCATATGTGGTAAGATTAAGGTTTACTGGGCGTATTTTCTCATCTTTAAGTTTTCCCATTCATCTCACTTCTTCGATTTCATTTTTATTGCACTCTACATCCATTTTTCTTAAAACAGTTATTAATTTTTCTTCCAGCTCTACATAAGACTTCTCTCCTTCGTCGACACCGAAAAAAAATTATATTTTTTTCTCTTACTTGTTTCTCTATTTGATCTATTCTCTTTTCTTGGTCTGCATTTGTTCGGTAAATTTTTTCGATCTCTTTTTTTTTTTTTTTTTTTTTTATGTTATTGTGACGGAACAAGCTCGAGGTCCACCTGATGTTAAGCGGTTACCTCTGCCTATAACAGATGCAGTTCATCGTTCAAGTGACGAATAGCACTGCGCCCGTCACCTTGAGACATAGTTGTTAAGTCTCATGTGCCTGTAATCTTTATTTATATAGTCGAATTTCTGATCAATATTTTCGTTGTTTTTGAAGTTACACGTTCTTCATGTTCGCTCATTGCGATATTTATATCGCCTTTTATCTGGATTCTGAGATCGTAAAGTAATTTTTCCATAATTTGTTTTTTTTTGTTCGTGCCCTCTGGTGTCGATTTCGTGTACTAGGGTTTAGAATTTTTTTTTTTATGCGTGTTAGGTTAGCCTTTGACCACTATCTCACCTGATGGTAAGTGATGATGTGATCGAGGATGTTGTTCAGACTAACCTAGAGTTACTGGCTCTCAAGCAAATTATAATAGAATAATATAGAAGAAAATTATCTCAATCTTAAGAAAATTATAATATAGAATATTTGGTTGCCAGCCTATGACCTCTACTGGCGATTACACGTACTTGAACTTCTAGTTGAGTTCTTGAGTGTTAACGCTCCTCACCGCTAGGTGGCTCATGCAGCACCCTCTAGTTAGTTTCAGCTGAACTAAATATCGAACCAAATATTAGTTAGTCCACTCCCCCGCAGATGGCGCTATACCAATTATTGATATTTTGAACAATTTGATTGTTGATAATAAAACGGTTTTTGAGGTTATGTTTTCAAAAAATAACACTGATCTTTCACTGAATCACTTGTGTTGTTGGTTGTGTATGTAGCGCACTTGCACAGTCTGGGGAATTAAGTATTTACTTCGCTTTGTCCACTCAATTCACTATGTTTTTCGAAAAGTTCTTCAGGTTTTGTCCGCTTTATTTCACTTCACAGAACGGTTTTTCAACACTGTCTACACTATTACACCAGCAAAGCGAGTTCTTCTTCCTGGTTCTTCTGTTTTTTGCTTGAAATATGAAGTATTTTTTGATGAATCGTAATTTAATTTGGAGACCGTACAAAACAATGTTGTCTATACTGCGCCCTCTAGCGGTTTTTCCTCCGTAGATAACATAATAAATAATACAGAAGGAACAAATTCCATACAAATTATACAAATTTCATATCCTTCCACTATATAAAAGACGCGAAATTGGCGACCTATCTTTTCTACTAAAAATAACTACAAACAAAATCGATTGTCCTGAGCTGCTAAGCAAAATTTCCATTAATGCCCCCTTCAAAATCACTCGATGTAACCCTCCTATTTCTACTCCCACTGTAGGAACAAACTATAGACAAAATTCATTTCTATGGCGTGCTAGTAACCAATTCAATAAAATCTGCAGGCATAATGATCTGGATCTATTTTGTACGAGCGTAAACTCGGCCAGACAACGGTTGAGTACTAATTTCTTCAGAGGCGATAATTAAACTCTATTGTAAGTTAATTTTGACATTATTAGTTAATTAATTATGTAATTATCATTTTTATTGTTTTTTGTTTTCAAGGTCTTTCTTAAAAAAATCCTTTTTTTTCACATAAATGTGTTTCATAAGTGATATTGTTATTGCTCACACTTTGTAACTTTGTTGTCACTATGTGTGAAAACCTATAATTAGCTTTCTGTTACTATTAGTGTTATATATTTAAGTTACTTTTGCTGTTGGTTTGAAATAAATAAATACCTGTAAGGGAACGTGAGATGCAGCCGTGCGCCGGGCGGCGGCAGACGGCGGCGCAGGGCGCAGGCGGGCGCGGGGGCGGGGGCGGGGCCGCGGCTCCAGGCGGCGCGGAAGTGCAAGTGTCGGTGGTCCTCGTCGGGGCGCAGGGCGCGCGCCACCAGCTCCAGCTCCAGCGCCGCCGCGCCGACCAGCGCCAGTGGAGCCGTCACGTTGTCGCAGATACACGCCAGCGGGACCTGCGCACACAAGCGTGCCCACTCGACTCCGGTGCTCACTACTACTGGGACTCACGAGGGAGGATCTACCAATGTTGAGTTTGAGCTGTGGAGCTTCGATGTCGCTGGACGAACGGAAGAATCAAATTGTTTTTAATTAGGTACTAAGCTTGTTATTGAACACTACCTATAGTGAAGGAGCATTTTGCAAATGTGCACTTCGCTAGCTACAACTCCAGTAGAAAATCTGTCGCGAAGCACCTTACAGTGTAATCTGGCAGCAGTCCTTGAGAGCCTGTAAATTACAGGCACATGAGAGATGAATAACTGTATAGGCGCAGTGCAGTGATGGGCAAAAATTACCGCAAAAGTGCCATCGGATGATTGACTTAGAAGAGAAAGTCAGAAAATTTCAAATCAAAAAGGCAGCAAATCGCTCGATTTTGTGGAAGCCCAGATTTCCAATGATGATATTTTTTCCTTAGCATTGAGTACCAAGTGCACTTAGCAGTGGCTCTTCTATTCCATGAGCTCACGCACATTACCAGTTCCAGAAAGAAACACTTCTAAAGAATAAGATGCGGTTTTAAATAGAGGTCAGTAGAGATACGAAGATGGACAATCAGTTCAAAAATAATACATCATTATTACATTCCAATTTAAAAAAAATAACATTTGATATTAAAACTATATATTCGGGCGATGCACTCACCCTGTAGCCAGGCCACGGTGATTCGTAAATCATGAGGTGAGGTACACGCAGGGGCTCCTCATCGTCGTCAAAATCAGAAAGAGAGTCGTCCTCTGTGTCGGAGTCGGGCGCACGCGGCTCGGCCGGTTCCGGCACGCAGACCAGCCGGCCCGTGACCGGGTCGGGCCGCGTGGAGCAGCGCGGCTCGCGGCCGAACGAGGCCGCCTGCAGGTCCAGCTGCACGTGCGCCTCGCCCCCCGCCACCACGCGGTACACGCAGCGCAGCCGCCGCGCCCCCCCGCGGCCGAACCACAGCGCGTTGCGCGGCGACGAGAATGTACCCGGCGCCGTCAGCTCGCGCGCGCAGCCCGCCGGCACCGCGCGCCGCGCCGCCTGCAGCGCGCTGCCCTCGAGCCGCGCGTCCACGAACTCGTAGTGCAGAGAGAAGGAGAGCGGGTGCGTCGCCGTGCCGTGCGCCGAGTGCGCGGCCAGCGCCAGCAGCGGCGCGCCCGACACGTACCCGTCGGGCGGCGCGCACGGCCGCGGCGACCGAGTCGCGTTACCCAGCGCAGCGCGCGCGCACAGCGCCGGCGCACTGTCGCAGTACCGACCCAGCGGCGCCTCCGTCGCCCCTCCCCCGTCCCAGATCCGCAGCTCCACCCCGCAGGCGCCCCCCGCCCCCGCCGCCACCAGCGCCGCCGGCGAGGGGCTCGGCGCTATCTCCTCCTCCCGCTCCCCGCTCTCCGTACGTCGCGGCTCCACCAGTGAGTAGTGCGTGAAACTTGAAAAGTAGATCCACACGAGGTCGCCTGGGGAATAATCGATGGGATTGAGGAATCTGAAGGAGACCGGACGGAAGTCCCGGCCGGAGTGGGACTCACCGGGTCTGCCGTGGAAGGTCCAGGTGCAGGTGGTGTTGGGCGGCAGGGTGTGCGCGGGGGCCCGCAGCTTGCCGCGGCGGCCGCGGCCGGCGCCCACTGCGGTGCCGTTGGTTTCCTCTTCGGCCGACGAAGCTTTCACGTGGAACTCGCAACGCCGGGCCTCCCTGCGTGTAATCAGATGACATTGTAGGTACTTAATACATGTACATTTAAAGATTAATTTTAGTGGAGGGTAGTAGAGGTCTATCTTAGACAAAGGGTCGGGCGCACATGTGACAATCATACCTTTGTTTAATAACAAGATCAAGAATTTTGTTGTCTTTGTTGGTAATAAGATTAAACCAGTATAAGTTGTGCAGAGCCATGAAATCAGCGATCAAATTTATCATTTTAGAATTCGAGTTAGTTTTGTTTATCGTTGTGGCTAGGGGATTATTTTTGCAGTCTGAGCAAGTCCAATTAATATCGGATTTGTCAATTGAAATTGCCAGTAATTAAAATATCTTCGGCGGGAATGGAACTAAGGCTATCAGTCAGCGACTGAAGTTGGCTGTCAAGCACATCTACTGTAGTGGAGGAGAGAGTTAAAGTGCAAGCTAACTGAAGCCCACAAGTTCTCGTTATCACTTTCAAGTTTATATAAACGAGTAGATTTTTTTTGAGACACCGATTAGCACTCCGCGGCCATCATATTTAATACTATTAGACTTACAAAGATCTCTACGATAAATTTGATAAGAATTATTAAGTATTTCTGCATCAAATACGCTCTCGTTAAGCCACGTTTCAGTTATAATTATAACATCATATTCACATTGTAAGCTAGTTAATTATAAATCACTAAGTTTACCCCGAATACTTCGAGCATTCCGGTAATAGATTTTTAACTTATCTATTTTTAGGAACTATAGGAATATGAACACATGAAAAATATAACTTAAAGTTGACTAGTTAAGTTCACCTAACATTACACTATTTTTGACCCAGAGGGCAGGGGATGAGTAATCCTTCCTTAAAAAAATACGTTCACGACGAATCCAGCAGTATTTCTATTTTTTCTCTTTTTTGACTGCTCTAGCTTGAGCATGGAGATTCTTATTGGAAGGTGATACATGTTCTGCTACATATATCACCTGCTTGTCTCCCCCTATTCCCAGTATGTGACTGTTTTTCATCTGGATTGTCCCTGTTGTATTTTATACACGCTGCCAACAAGTCATCGCGTATGCGAGAGGACGGAAGTTTAACTATAATTGACTTAGGCATTTCAGATGCTTGATTAGACTTAGCCACCCGAGTACAAGACATAATGTCTTTTTCTACCAAGGGACACGCCACTATCTTCCCAAGCTGTAATACCGTAGACAACAGATTTTCACTTGAGTGCTCTGGAACACATTGTATTTCTATATTGGACTCTCGAGCATGTTGTTCCAGTTGTGAGAGCTGCTCCATTAGTTCACTAACATCAAACTTTAACGGTACATTTTCAGTACTTACGAAGATCATGCGCATCAGAACAAAGCTTTTCAGTCTCAGAGCGCAATTCTGTTAGCTCACTGCTCATTTCGTCAAAAGATTTAGACATATAATCTACTGATTTCAGTAGATCTGGTATAAGCGCAATAATTTTCGTAATGGCTCAAAATCAGTTTTAACGTTATTATAAGACAATTCAAGTGAGTCTATTTTCTTTATTAACTTGGATTCCATATCTATGATACGCCTCCGAAAGGCGTCAAGGTGGCCTGAATTATCGTCATCCGTGTTCACTGACGATTCCTTAACTGAAGTGTTGCTATTGTCGCCTCTCTTACGTTGCAACTTACATTCGGGGCATTTCCATGTACTTTTAGATTTGCACGACAATTTTGTAAAGTTCTCCTTACTAAAATTAACACACCCATAATGATAATCCTGTCGACAGTTAGAGCAACATAATTTATCAATGACTCCAATAACACGTTGACATCCATTGCATGTACTCATCGTGTCAGAAATAAAATCACAGATAAGGCGATACCTAAACAGGTTAGTGAGTTAACTCACGGTTAGGCTCAAATATCGGCAGAAAATTCTTTAAAATTCACTCACGATGCACTCACACACACGTAAACACTAATTGAAATCGCAGTCGACGTCAGATATGTAGACTATTCTCCAATTGGATACACGCGTAAACAATAATAAGGAACTATATTAATATAAAAATCAATGCACGAGTAGCGCCGACACGTCCACTCTCCACAGAAGCACGGTAATACATTACCGTGACAGAAGCACGAGCCTTAAATTTAAATCAGTTTTTATTACGCCTCTTATATTAAGTATTAAGCCAGAAACAATGACAATAATGAAATATGTAGATTACTGAGTATTGAGGAAAGTAAATTAAAGTAAACAGATAGCTGTCAATTCAAATACCACTACTAATGAGGTCTAATTAAATATAGGGCTTCCTTATAACTTTAGACATACATAAATATCTAGGCGTGTTTAAAGTGAGAGAAACGTGATGCTTGTATTTGCCACAATACATATAGCCCACCTCGCGTAGTCTAGCGAGTCGGAGTCTGCGAAGACGACGTCGACGTCGAGCTCGAACCCGCGCAGCGGCGCGTGCGGCGCGGGGGGGCGCGGGGGCGCGCTGTAGGGGGAGGAGTGGAACGCGACCAGCATCTCGGGGCCGCGTGACGTCACGCGCGGCAGCCAGTCCCCGCCGCAGTACTCCACCAGCACGGGGTCGTCGGTCGACGCGCCGTCGTAGAATATCAGCCTGTCTCGCTCCCCCGTGCACTCGCGCCACGCGCGCACCGCCCGCCCAGTCTTGTTCAGGCTGAGGGGTAACAGGGTACAGGTTACCTTTAGCCCTTACTTGCTTGCTTCTTCAACATCGTTATCTTGCTGAAGTCGGTGTACAGGTTTAAAATCGACAACAATACAGAGTCCGTCTAACCTTTAGCTGTCGACTTAGCAATATTGACGTGAAACCCAAATCAATGTCGGGAACGTGAATTAATTTTATACATATACTGAGGACCCCTGTTTGTATCTGGGTAGGCGAAATATCACATCACATCTGGATTTGCCTTTCCTATAGTTTATGATGTCGATAAAACCATATAAAACCTCCGTACAAAGATGAATACGATATCAAAACATCGAAGTCACATCTTGGAATGGTTTTTAGGAGAAGTCATATTTTATAATGCGGGATTATTATAATTTAATTTTAGTATAATATGAAAGAATGTATTAGAACTATAAAAACCTCAAAGATACCAAAATAAGCTTTGTAGCGTTCTCTTTCTCTCCTTCTCGCAAATGTACCTATTATACTGATTATACATATAATAATAATATAATAATAATATAATAATAGTTCAAGTTCTCAATTCCTTTCTTCACTAACGTTCTTCAATGAAGCAATAAGTTTACTCTGTGGGGTGCCGGGTTAGGATGTAACCCTCCATATTTTTTCCTTTAGAAGTCATAAGAGATACTAAGAAAAAAAACGCAAGGTGGGCAGCGCCTTCTCAAGAACTGATCACTTCTGCTATGATCCCAAGACGCCTGCCAAGCGTGGAGATTTTGGCAAATCTCCCTAATGGGGGAGACCTGGTTCAACAGTGGACGTTCCAGTTGATGTCATGATGATGACGATGAATGAGTTCAGAAAACCAAAGCCAGTGGTTGACCATGAGTGAATATTATATCCCCCTAGCCCTAAAGTAGCACACCTATCTGCAATATGATTAATTTCCTGTTCTTATATGGTTTACTTGAAAAACAAACACCATATAACAATACACAAATCAGGACATAAAATTTAAAATATAACCAGAAATTATTATAAAATAAATTTATATGATGTAGAAGTCGGGTTTAGGGGTTAACCAATGAAATCTCTTTTTATTCTACTAAAAGACATGCCGTTGAGCGATAAAAATCCTACGAACGCTGCTATACGTATACTTACAGCAGCATTAGTAGGGTCTAAAGGGTTAAGTAGAGGAGGTAGCTTGTGTAAAAGGAGCGTCGTTCGTAGAAAAGGCTTCCTCTGACCTACTGGTGTCACTCGCTGCCAACATTATAAAAATATCATAAGTTTTCAATTTATTTTTTTGGTCAATTATTGTCATTACTCACCTCGCCATAGATATCGATCTTTTAATTTGCATTTTGTGAGAGTATTCCTGTCGTACCGATATCATGGCATGCTTGCACGTCGGGATGTCTTTCTGCCGGAGGCTCCAGTAGCACGTCACGTTCCTGCCAGATATAATGAAATTAGTCGGTAAGAGATAATAGAGGTCGCGGTCAGAAGCTTGAGGATGAAGGACTCACCGGGGGTACATGCCGGGATAATTGGGGCTCTGTAGGCGGCAGGGCTTGCGGTGGCACTCCTCGTAGGTGCGCGTGCAGTAAGTACCGGGCGACACCGCACCGCGCTCTAGTGGCGCCTCCATCGCACCGAACCTGGAACACGCTCTCGTTAGCTCACACACATTGGCCACGGCCTCGCAACGTTCGTTGGGAGTCGACGATACGCACCTCACGATGGCGTCGCGCTGCGCGAGGAACTTGTAGCGCAGTCGGAAGCTGAAGGGCTCGCCGAGCCGCACGCGGAACAGCTTGACGGAGACGGTGACGGTGTTGGTCTCGCTGTAGTAGAGCGCCGTGCCCTGCGCCTCGCCACACCACGAGCCGCCCGTGAAGGGCCGGCCGAGCTCCGAGAGCTGCATGTACCCGTCAGGGCACCCGTCCAGCGCGCCCGGCTCGTAGCGCCCCACGCGGAACTCGTCGAAGGCGAGCTGCGCGATGTCGCCGTGCGCGCCGCCGCCCGCAGTGAACGTGAGGTGGCAGAGGAAGGGCGCACGCGGCGCGTCGCGCACCGCCAGCGAGTAGGCGACGCCGGCGCTGCCGTAGTAGGTGCGGTTGCAGACGGAGCAGGCGGGCGGCTCGTCGCTGCCGTCGGCACAGTGCGGCTCGCCGTCGCAGTAAGCATCGAGCCGCACGCACTCGCCGCTGCGACACGCGAGCTCCGCCACCCCGCACCCCCCCGCCGCGCCCCGCGCCCCCACGCACAGCGCCGCCAGCGCCACCCATGCTGCGCCCGCGCACATGCTGCCCCGACCCGCTCACGCGTCGCTCCGCATGGCCTCCCTCCGCTCGCTCGCTTCGCTCCGCTGCCGCGTCCCGTTCATTACCTACACTATTTCTAACACGTATCGATTCGTCCGTAAACTGATTTCTTTACGTAAGTGGTCTCTTTTTGCACTCATGTTGAGTGTGGTTCAAATTACTTGTTTAATCCGCCTGAAAATAAAAAGTGAATAATGGCTTCCGATATTGGTGACAAATTGCCTATATTATTTTAACAACTTGACGCAACATTACTGATTACTGAGCTAATCATATCTTAGTGAATTAATATACTGCAACACTCAGGGAAGCCTCTATATACCATATTTTTATCTAAATGAAGTTAAAATAATGTGAAAAGTTCGAAACTGGTCGGAGAAATATCCGGTAAATCTTACGCAAGTCCTAGCCGGTTAGTAAATAATAATTATGGACAAAACTCGCGACAGTTTTTAGTTCAATATTATTATAGTGCAGGTTTTAGGTTAATATGGTGACTTCAGTGTTCGCATATATTCCATTAAGTTTCTATCAGTGAAAACCTGGAATTGACTTTTTGTTGTACTCACTCATTGTTATAGATAGTTGTATAGCTGTTGGTTTTCCAAATATAAATAAATGTATATTTTCCACAAAAAAATTCTATGACCTTCGGTCCGGACTAACAAAAAAATATCAAAAATATTTTGAGTGTACCATAGTGAAAATCAGCACAACAGAACCCGAATATCTGTTCCTCTAAAGTTTACGCATATATCATTAAACTAGAGTACACGCGTTGATATATATATATATATATATATATATATATATATCAACCTTATATATATTACCTTTCTGGTGCAGGTAAATTACTGGAATATTTAGTAGTTAAAAAAAATCACTGGCATATTGCTAAGTCACTTACTCCACATCAACATGGATTTATGCCTCGTAGATCTCTACATGTACCAATCTGAATGACTACGTTCATGATGTCTTGGAAGTGCTCGACAAAGGTAGTGAAACTCACGCTATCTATGCAGATTTTAGCAAGGCTTTTGATTTGGTCAACCATGATTTATTGCTAGCTAAACTTTTTAGATTGGGCATCCATGGCACGTTATTACGGTGGTTTGAATCATATTTAAAAAACCGATCTCAATTGGTGGTTGTTAGATGACTTAAAAGTTTATAAAGAAATCAAAGGACTCGAAGACGTTGTTATCCTTCAAAATGATATTGACAGAATAAGTCGGTGGTGTAGTGTTAACTACATGAAGCTAAACACCTCAAAATGTTACTGCATAAAATTCACGCGAAAGCGTAATCCGTTTCACTGTATGTACAACATAAATGGCGAATTACTTACAGACGTACCTATGATACGTGATTTGGGAGTAACTATAAACGTGCACATGAATTTCAGAGATCATATCGATAATATTGTCAAAAGAGCAAACAAAATGTGTGGGTTCATCTCAAGACAGGCTAATCAGTTAAAAAATAGAGAACCCTCCATTCACCTCGTTAGAAGCATTTTAGAATATTGTAGTGTTGTTTGGAACCCCGGATATCAAGTTTATTCTGATAGAGTGGAACGTGTCCTTAAACGTTTTATGTAAGTATCACTTGGCATTCATGGAAAACAAATGTAAGTCATTACGATCCTACCAGTCTCGTCTGGAATATTATAACATTATGCCCTTGAACAAACGCCGTAAAATTATAGACGTGTTAATGTTGTACAAGGTAATGAATGGCTTGGTTGAATGTTCTGATATTCTTCAGAAGTTAAATTATAACGTGCCTCGTCCTAGTAGTAGGACACTTCAGAGATATACATTTGTGTTACCAATCTGCAGAACCAATATGCTTAGGCATTCCCCGATACATCGTATGTGTAAAACCTATAATGAAGAATACATCAGGTGTAATTTCGATATCTTCAATGTTGTTTCGTTGCCCTCAATTAAATCTTATTTAAGAAATGTAGTGTAGACAGTATTAATGTAGTTGTGTGTATTATTTTTGTGTATGTGTTAGGTAAAAAGACTTTTAAATTATTGCATTTTCACGTTTAACTTGCATAGTACATTAGCAGTTTTATTAAGTAAGATATTTTTGCATGTTAGGTTTACATTTGAAAGGACTTATGTAATGTCATTACTTTTCAGTACTTCGTACTAGGAATCTTAGAAAATAATGTCTGTAAATTGCATAAGGCTGTTTTGTAAACTTTAAATAAAAAAAAATTAAAATAAAAAAAAATATTAGATGTGGGTAATATTTGTTGTTATGAACACATTTATGTGACGAGCAAGAGGTGAGATATAAAATAATATACTTAGCAAACTAGCATGTGGGGTGTTATCGGCTAGGTCTTGGAGTAGAATTATATCTTAAATAAATACTAATGATTATATTTTAAAAAAATACTATCTATAATATAACAATTCTTACGAGCTATTACGCCGTGACTTACTGCGAGGTCCTCTCGCATTCGCTTATTTTTTTTTTCAAGCTTTACAGAACTAGGTAAACATTTTCAAAATGCATTTTACATGTAAGTTGCAGTGAAAGTTTTAAAATACCCGTTTAAAACATTTGCAATCAATGTCAAAGTGTAATCCGTCCTTCAATGTCCATCCACCGCAACGTCCTTCAACAGCATCAGCTGAAGGTAACGAGATGTTATTTGTAGTAAATTTATTAAAGATAAATTACCAATAAATATACATATAAGTTATTTAAATCTTAGTGGTGATGAATATATAAATTTATTTTTAAGCTTATTTGCTTATTTATAATTTATTTCGTACCCGGACCCTCAAGTTAAGGAAGGACTGGCTTAAGTGCGGTTAAATTTTAGTGTGCTCACTGAAGCAAAGCGCATGAGGATTCAAGAGCGGATTTGTAGCATCTAGTAGATCTGTTGCAGTGCTTGGATGCGTGTCCAAAAACTTGGCATCTGAAGCACTATGTAACGGCTTTTTACACAGTTTGAACCTTTTTATGTTCACAACACAATTGGATAGATAATTTAAGTGCTTAATATTGCGCATTTCGATTACGGTAGGCAACAGTACAAGAATGGGAGGACATTCATTAGGGTATACATACGGTTTTAGTAGAAAACAGGTCAGTACATTATGAGTGTTGGACCAGTGAATTAATACAACCAGTTTTTGGATGCATGTGGTGGCGAAACCAACTATATGATAACACTAATCACTGATTCAGATTTTAACAAATAACATGGGCTCGTCGTTAATATTAATTAGTTAAAATTTTATAATATTGTTATCAGCAACAAACTACGCAGAGTTGTGAATAGAGTGGCTATAGTATGGGATATTGTCATTTTAAAATATATCGTAAAATTAAATTTTGTTCAAATAAGTGCATAAGATATAAGCAATGTTAGATTATGAAATACACGTAATGAGCAATTTTACATTCAATTGTACATTCATGTAATGATAACAAATACTTTTAAAAGTATCCTAAAAAATATTAAATAATATTTAAATAAAACACTTAAAAAAGCATAAAATTATATATCTAGTGACAATTCCGCCTAATTTTCCTGTTATCTACGTGACGTCACAAACATCACGCAGCCTAACCGGAAGAATACCCGACTAGTTTCGCTTCTAAACGAAGCATCTTCAGGAGGTCTTGACTTACCGAGCGCACGATTGAGACTCAAAATCTGTTTTATTTAAATATTATTTAATATTTTTTAGGATACTTTTAAAAGTATTTGTTATTATTAAATATGGATTTCCGCAAAGTGACGCCTGAATCTATCCATTCATGTAATGAGCAATTTTACAGAACTAGTTCACTATACTTTCTTCACGTAGAGCGCACTGAATGTTGAAAACATTCAGTTGGATCAGGACGGCCCGTAAGTAACATTTTCAATGAAATTCAAAGTCAAATACGTACTTCAACGTCCATCTATCTGAATATCGTACAACATTGACAGCTGAACGTAATGTAATCAGTTCTGTGAAGTGCTTAATTGAAGCTGATGGAAGAGTGAACTAACATCAGATTTAAGGATCAAGTGCATAAAATGTATCATGAACTTCTTCATCAGGACTTTTGTACAGGATGGCAAAAAAATGGCTATATAATGTGGTTTAGATGGAAAAGTCATGTCACAATATATTAGCACACAGTTGTTCGGGAAGATGGAAGACCAATTACTTTCTGCATACTGACAGTCAAATACTGTCCGTTGTCTCTATCTGGCACACAACGATATTTATTTAATTACTAAAAATATAAAATTAAGTTAGAATCATTCAATTTACGAGCCCGGAAGTGAGTGCGTTCAAAAATGGTAAAGGAAATCTCTGTCTTAGATTAAATTGGCGCATGAATTTTCTTAACGTTCCAGTAGTATCATACCTGTTTGCTCGGGGTTGCATATGGATATAAATATTTATTTATTGGTAACAATTTGGGCATTCCGTTAGTTTTAATAGTTTACTGCTGGTAAAGTCTTGTAAATTTTTTATATTCATTTTAAGTTGGACCCACTACACGTAGGTAGGGTTTAACAACAAAGCATTACCATACGAAAGCCAAGATGGCCAACGGAAATAAAAACCTGTGAAATGTCTAACAAACATGACACGTTAACGGTGTGTTCCGGCAGCTGTCCTTGAGAGCCAGTAATTCTAGGTTAGCATAAACATCATCTTCGACCACATCATCACTTATCATCGGGTGAGATAGTGCTCAAAAGCTAACCTTTCGGCCAGAAAAAAACAAGAAGTTATGAATAAAATTGTCTTATTTTATGATGATTTTTAAGTACCTAAGTTATCCTTAGTTATGTCCAGTATAACGAATGTGAAAGTGTTAATGCTTGTTCGTTCTAACTCTATATTGAAACTTAGCAACGTATACACGTTATATATTACCTATATTGCACATTAATGTTGAGACTCTTCATGAAAATGTCAGTTTCAGTTACAAATCAACCCACTACTACAACCCAAGCTAAAACCACACATTTCAGTCTCAATTTAAAAACAATATTTTTGAACACTAAAGATAATTATGAAATTTATAGTATCATAATGAATCTTAGTAATAGTAAAACTAGTGGGTATGATGAAATTACAACGCAAATTTAAAGGTTTGTGCTAAATTTATTTACGAATATAAAAATATAAGTACTCAGACGATATTCTTTTTAGAAAATCAATTGATTAAAAAAATTCTTTAATGGATCCTGAATATCAATATAGATCTCCATTAACGAAAGGTGCCCTAAAGTTATTGTTTTACCGCATATAATGAAAAAAATCTCAAGACAATAAAGGCAAGCATCGGAAATTTACTTCGAAAATTACAGAATAGGTACTTTAGGAATTATTAAAACATAACTTTCCACAACAACAAACCAATTTTGACGAAACAATGGACGATCTAAGATCTTCCAAGTGCATTTTTAAGGAGATTCAGATAACAAAACTTGTTCATCACTGTAGCTTACTTTTTAAAGGTTTCATTCATTTATTTAACTAATTTTAAACATTTATTGACCTCTTTATTAAAAAAAAATATATTAATTTATAAGCGTTTAAATGTTTTCTTAATTTTTACATTTTGGAGGATTATTATGATGGTAACATTGCTAACTCATTTCCAGATAAAAGTTTCACCGGTATCGGTATCTGACATGATTTTAAATTATACGCCTTCATTGCCCTAATTATTTAATTATTCATTGCCAATCCACGCACACGATCCCAGAGAGCTAAAAAAATATAAAGAAAACCTATGCATCTGTGGAAAAACATGAGATATTTAATAAATAGATTCAGGCGTTACTTTGCGGAAATTCATATCTAAGAGGCCTTTTACATTTTGCAGCCCTCTCACTCGCACATTTAAAGATAATTTCAAATACCTACAATATGGTAATGATTTTTTTAAATGTGGTCTGACATTATTTCGCTGCGTGCGACTATAGATGTTCTCGACAAATGTTCATGTTGATATCTGTAATGGGAGATCCAAAACGCGTAATTTATTTATTTAAAACTTTGGGCCTCTAATTTTAATTGGACTCAACATGTTACAAAATAAAAATATGTTGAGAACATCTATAGTCGCAAGAAGCAAAATAATGTCAGACCACATTTGAAAAAATCATTACCAATTTTGTCTATTTGAAATTACCTTCGAGTGCAAGATCAAGATTTATTTTTTCGATATAGTGGGCATGTTTCCCGGCTTTTTTCTATACTTTCACATTTATCAGCAGCTGATTTAAAATGATTTGATGCCATCAACAACGCGTCGCAAATTTCCTGTTACAGGTTACTATTTATTGTATTTTAGTTGTTCACCCACAGTTTGATGCAAGCGTAAAGTATACCATATACATGTTTAGGATAGGGGAGGTTAATTCGTGATAAGTTTGACTTCTAAGTCAATTCTCCAATTGTATTCAACCGATTTGGGAATTTTAATAATTTAATAATATAGCAACTCATAAGTTAGAGCGTACAATTTACTATATTATCGTCTAAACAGAATCTGATAACTGTTTAGTTACTGAGAAAAATAATAAATTTCATTTATGGATTGTATGATGCAGTTAAGTTCGTGAGTCAAACAGGTAAATTCGTGATAGTAGGAAGGTAATATCGCGACAGGAAATAATTTAGGATAAACTTGAAAAAAAAGACAATAAATTAACACAGAAATTTACTTTCTTGATCCATTTCTACACAAATGTCACATTGATCACATACCTCATTCTCATCGGGAGCAATTTTCAAGCATTTACTGTGATAAGGGTGAGAACCATAGAGATATAAAATACTATTCTCTTTTCTGTGGTGAGAACATTAACTCATTTACTACCTACTATCTGCGCCCCGCGGTTACACTCGCAAGTTGATGGATGATGATGATAAAATATATAATATGTGTTAATCCAGCGCCTTGCCTACCTCAATACCATTAATTTTTATAGGTATAAGGTTTATATATGGCTTACGCAAATATAATCATGTCTCAGATTTTCGTAATAAGCCCAAGTGGCTCCCTATTCGTCGTCGCCGGAATGCTCATATATTATCTCTCCTTTACAGTATTCTGTTCCATCCTTTATCCCCGCGCTACCTCAAGGAACAATTTAAATTTCTTCATTCTACCAATTCCATGTTATTAGAAAACGTAAAGCTATATGTACATCAGTTATTTATATGTACAATTATTAAGACCATAAGAAACCCCGCCCAATATTTTGACCATATCTATTGTTGATGGACTGTATGGAAGAGATCGCTCTGAGCGGTAAGAAAAAGTAAGCATTGATACACTCGGTTTTAATTTATATTTTAGTAATAAGTTTATTGTTGTTATTATGGTGTTTTCAATAAAGAGTTATTTATCTCGCTATCTATCATACCCAATTTCATCAAAATCGGTCCAGTCGTTTGAGGGTGAAAAAGTAATGAACATACAAACACACTCACAAACGTTTGCCTTAATAATATTAGTTTGAAAAGGATCAATCTGTTACTACCGAATATGCATAAGTAATAAATTATATTGTTTTATAGATGGTTCACTATATTGGCGATAATGGCTTACACATAAAATATAGATATATGCTGTTGCTGATTTTTTTGTAGGAAATGTTGAGATAAACTTTTCCGTTATACATTGTGTGAGTGTGACACTTAAGGTTTTTGCAGCACACGCCAGAATGTCTCGCATGTGGCTGATTTTTTACTTACTTGCTTGACACTTATCGTTATATTTTCGACAATTCACACAATATCTTTACAAATTATAACCTATGTGTAATTCTGATGTCTAAGCTATATTACTGTAAAGTTTCATTAAAATCCATTCTGTAGTTTTTGCGTGAAAGAGTAACAAACATCCATACATCCATACACACTCACAAACTTTCGCATTTATAATATTAGTAGGATATAATAGGCAATTTTGTGATACTAAAGGTAATATTGTAATAAAAAAACAAAGCAATTCAAACATTTCAAAACATTTGTTTTCCTAAAGATATTGTATTCTTCATCATATAATTACAATAATACCAATTACATATTCAAAATCGTTAACCAAAACAATTCACTCGAATCACATAATTAATTTTCGAAAATAACCTTACAATGCTGCCCTCTAACTTAAGGATTTTAAATAAACAGTCACAGAAATATAGTTAATTTTATAGCCTTATAGATTCGATATTAATTATCATATGCATTTTGTAAAAACAACATGATAGTTACCTTGTTTTTGTATATAGGGTCTGTTTCAGAATGTTCGAGTACATATGTTGTGGGTAGTAAAAGTTTCGGTTTTACTACCCACAACATATTAAATAAATAAAACACTATCTTTGCGTTTCAGTCATCGATTTAGCCTATCCATCGGTTAAAGCTTGAAACGCTCTGCATATTAACTGTCATTTTTATCATTCAGTTATTTTATATGTTGCATAGCAACCCGAAACTTTATTAGGATATTCAGAAACGGACCCTTAAACTATTAAAATTTTAAATAGATTTTTTTCCAATCGCCTGTCTGTGTCCCGTCCCGTCCTCTGAGAGAGTAATTCGTTGGCACAAGCCAAAAAGTGCCACATGAAATTAGTTTGAAGCACTAGAATTGATTATTGAACTACAGACTACTTTCTCTCTCACTCTTTAGAGTACTTATATAGGTACGCACTTTTACGGTGACTGATTCATAAGCAAAGCCGTTTAAAACGTTTAGAAAACTATCGCGACATTACCTGTATCGTGAAATAACCTCCCTTTGCCATACTCGTATACGTCAGCCTAATCGCATTTCAGCTTGGCAGCTTTTTAAGATAAGTAAACAATTCAAGTATTGGAGCGCAATTTGGTGTCCGATTTAAAAATTATCAACGCGGATTTGTCAAAGATTTAATAGGTATTCTAGCGAGAGTGAGATGTGAAAATGATTACAAACACCATAACGCGATAAGCAAAACTCACAACAATACTTTTAGAGTACAATATTTCTCACCTCGAGTGGGAATCAAACCCACTTCCCGCTATTTTACACACATGGTGCCTTAACCACTGGACCAGAATTTCTCGGCTGAACCAAAATTTGAGTCGAAGTGGAGGCGATTCTCATTCTATTCGAGGCTACGAATGAATTTCATATTTCTTCGTAGATTCGGGTTAGACATTTTGTAATCTGAACATTAGTAAATGTAAATTAAAGTGTCATTGTTGAGGAGTAGTTATTGTTAGTAAAAAATAATTTTAAAATAGCTGCTCGTCATATTTTGTCATCCCTATTAATTATGATACTTAAATAGATAGAGCACCCTTTTGGACTGCAATGAAAGATACAATTCCGCGATTATACCCTTTTCTTTGGCAATGTTACGGCAGTGATGTCTTATCTTCCGTAATATGTCAACAGGGTGATCCTCTGGGATCATCATTTTCGTCTTACTGGCCCTGAGGTTAAATGTTCCGAATGTGAACTTTTTGTTTGCGATACTTTTCTGGATATGTAGTTTGAATTATTGAAAAAAATAACTTAATTACTTATATAAAATTAGTAAAAAGAAGTTCGCTCCGTCTTTTGGTTTGACCGATTCAGAACGAATCTTTATATATGCTATAATCAATGCTTCTTTTTCAAAAGAAAAGCAGATTATTCAAAATTGACGCCCAAATTGGGCATGAAAATACAAAATATGTTAAGGCGATATGGTCTGACAAAGTAACATCTTTGAAAATCGAGATAAAATACTTCTTCGATTACCTAAGTTGCATTCTTTTGATATGTATATCTTCAGTTCATAAACTTAATTATTAATTCGGCAAAAACACGATTACGTAAAAAATCCTCGATAGATTTAATTTTTGAAAAATATGCTTTTTAAATTTTATTATAGTTAAGTTTTATTAGCCGATATCTTAAAACTATAATAAATATTAACACTAAACTGGTTTTATTCGATAGTTTATTAGTATATCTAAATATTTGCCTAATAGTTCATCAATATCTTTAGTGGATGATTTTCTGGCAATTTTTTCTCATTATAAACTACGAGATCCCTTGTGGCCGAGTCGCCACTGTCGCCAGTACGCCCGTGACCGCTGTCAACGACGGTACTGTGCTCGTTTCTTTCGCGCACGTATTCTATACGCTATTTCGGAATATACGAATAAAAAAATGGGAAACCACAGTATAAAAAATAAGGAACGCTTACGTCAGCTGAGGGAGCATATTATGATATTGATTAGAGATCGAAATCGGTAAGTACTAACTAGTAGGTAAGTAACTAATACATTTATCAAATGAATAAGCCACATGATGGCTTTTGTCGGTGTAGAAAATAAAATCAAATATATTTCATAAAATATGTATCAGTATTTCAGTTTTATAATATTATAAATGCGAAAGTAACTCTGTCTGTCGGTCTGTCTGTAACGCTTTCACGCCAAAACTACTGGACCTATTTGAATGAAATTTGGTATGGAAATAGTTTGAGACCCGGGAAAAAACATAGGATAGTTTTTATCCGACTGCGCAAAAAGAGGTTAATGTTTTTGCGCGATAACCGACATACGCGCGGGTGGTGCCGCGCCCGGAATGCTAGTGGTATAATTATCACATAAGTAAATGCTTAGTATATTCCACGTTTTGATATTTCCCTATTACTCAGGTTCATCTGTACTGGACGACTTATTTGCATATGTCGCCATCTAGTTTGCGCATGTAGCGCCAACATATCAATATCAATAACGATTTTGTCTGCCAACTGAAGAAAGTTGCTCCGATTTGGCTGAAAATAAAAATCTAGGTTGTTCTGGACGTCCTCACTCCGAAGGCAGACCTTATTTCGATGACGTCTGCCAAGTGAAAAAAGATACTCTGATTTGGCTGAAAATCGATATCTAGGTTGTTCTGGATGTCCTTATTCCAAATTTGGAATTTCTTTATTGTTGACGTCTGTCAGGTGAAAAAAAATACTCCGATTCGGCTGAAAATCGATGTCTAGGTAGTTCTGAACGTCCGTATTACGAATTAAGAATTTGATTTCCGATGACGTCTGCCAATAGAAAAAAGTTACTCCGATTTGGATGAAAATCGATATCTAGGTTGTACTGGATGTCTTCATTACAAATTTGGTATTTTTTCTTCGATAGCGTCTGCCAAGTGAAAAAAGATACTCTGATTCGGCTGAAAATCGATATCTAGGTTGTTCTGCATGTCCTTATTCCAAATTTGGAAATGATTTTTGATGACGTCTGCAGAGTAAGAAAAGTTACTCCAATTTGCATGAAAATCGATATATATGTTGTTCTGGATGTCTTCATTCCAAATTTGGAATTTATTTTTCGATGACGTCTGCCAAATGAAAAAAGTTTCTCTGATTTAGATGAAAATCGATATCTAGGTAGTCCTGAACGTCCATATTACGAATTTAGAATTTGTTTCCGATGACGTCTGCCAAGTGAAAAAAGTTACTCCAATATGGATGAAAATCGATATCTACGTTGTTCTGGATGTCCTCCTGATTCTTCTGATTCCAAATTTGGAATTATTTTTTTATGACGCCTGCCAAGTGAAAAAAGATACTCTGATTAACGTAAATATTATGAATCCACTCGTAATATTATTACTTCGTCCGTGTCTGTAGTGTTGCAGTTTAAAGCCATAGAGACTACACTTTTAACATGATTGTCATTGTAGCAAAACGTGGAAAAAAATATTGTAATAAATGTTAAGCTTGCGAAGCTGTCGAAAACGTCGCCTTTATTGCAAATCTCAGATTTTGCCTTTTTATTCCTAAATTTAAATACAATTTGAGATGTTTTTAGGTGTGGAAACACAGTGAGCTTCTTTTAAGCTTAGACAACTTGGTAAAAGATACGTTAGTGTCGGTTTTAAATATTGAGGTAGATGATAGGGCTTGGGTGCAAATTTCCCTCTCCTTGAGGTTGGGCCTATGCCCATAGGGATACGCAAAATTCGAGCCTGGCATTACTAGCATTTTTGTCTTCTGTTTACAGTACACACGAATTAGTAGAAAATATTCTTGCAACATCTTTTACCCAAATTTTTTTTAATGTAATGGATTGGCAAATAAGCGTACGGCCCACCTGATGGTAAGCGGTTACCGTCACCTATGGACATTTGCAACAACAGGGGCGTTGCCGTACCTGTGATACTCTTTTAACACCCCTTTTGAAGGAATCCATACTGTAACTCTAGAAAACTAAGAAACAAATGGTGACATTAAGCTGCCCTTTTTGCCAAATGTAACTAGGCGTAAAAAAGATGATAATACTCCCTGCCACCAACGGCGTAAAGCGCAATGAACACTTCTCAAGCGTCGAGCGAATTGCACACAAGTATTGCTATGCACACTTCTGCAGGCGCCGACTTGCAAACCGAGCCCGTCACCATGGAAAGCATCAGTAAACTATTTGATTTGAAACTATCACCTGACTCCTATTTAATGACTGGCTTGAGAACTGCCCGCAAAAAGGATATTGAGCAAATGGTCTCCGTGGAGGTCGATCGTGCGGTCCAAAAACTCAAAAGTGACTTTACTACCACAACGGATTATATATCTGCGGAGCAAAAGGATATGAGGTCGGAAATAAATAACAAAGATTCGAAAATCAAATATCTGGAATCGGAGTTGTGTAAAACGCAAACTTTGCTGTTAAAAATAGAAACGCGAATGTCAGCCGTCGAAAAGATTTCACGTAATTGTAACCTGGAAATTCACGAAGTGCCAGAGAATAAAAACGAGAATGTAATGGACCTATTCAGAAAACTCTGCGAGTGCTTGTAAATCGAGCTACCAGAAAATGACGTCAGGGCGTGCCGCCGTGTCGCGAAGATGGACTCTTCATCTAAGCGGCCTCGTAATATTCTTATCACCTTTTCATCGCAAAGACTACGGGATTACATTCTGTCATCAGCTACGAGATTTAATAAGGCCCATTTTACTGATAAACTGGCTTCGACTCACATTGGTTGCACTGGTGAAACTCATAGGATACATCTATCTAAACATTTGTCTCCAGAAATCAAAGAAATACATAGCGCTGCAAGAAAGTTCTGCAAAGTACGTAAAAATGAACAAAGCCCAGCTGTACTTATTAAAACCTTGGAAATTTTAAATAAGCTGCAATAATGTATTTGTATATACTTAAAAAAAAAAACATTGCTTTTGTATCTAAAATTTAATAATGATTAACGTGTATGTACTATCAAAATGTTAATAGATTTCGTAGTAAATTTTAATTTAACAGTTTTATCTTAATGTACTTAACTCCGACTTCGATATTATATGCCTGAAGGAAACAAATCTAAACAATGGTGTTTTTAACGGTGAAATATTTGACGCTCGTTATAATGTATTCAGACATGACCTTGAGGACACCACTTCCTCCAAACGTGAGGGCGGCGGAGTGCTCGTCGCTATCAAAAAGAGATTTCAGGTTATCCGCCAGGCATCTTGGGAAAGCGGGATGGAGGATATCTGGATCACTAAAATACCAGACACACCAAATGAAATGCCATTACTTAATTTATGTGTCTGCTATCTACCTCCCGATCTTAGTCTTGTTAAATTGGATTAATTTTACTCCAGTTGTCATAAATTATTGTTGAATGATTGCTCAGAAGACCAATTTCTAATCCTTGGAAATTTCAATACCCCTGACTTCTCAATGAGCATGATTATAAGCTCTGATTTTCCTTCTCTAAAATTTTTTACTACTTGAAGAGTTAATAGCGTTTTGCAATTTGAAAAAAATAAATAATATCAAAAACGCGAATGGAAGGTTACTCGATTTGGTATTTACAAACCTCGAGCACGGTACGGTCAGTGACACGTTTCCCCTTAGTTTAATAGACAAACATCATCCTGCTCTTTCTATAGAACTGCCATTTACAAAGTCGTCAAAAGGCCTAAATAAGCGCAACAATAAACGTTTAAATTTCTCAAAATGTAACTATCAAGGCACTAAGTCAGAACTAGATACAACTGATGGGTATGACATTCTGTCTTCTTCTGATATCAATATATGCACCCAGAATTTCTACGATAAATTATTTAACATTATTAATAGACACACTCCATTAATGACCTCAAAGTCTTTGTCTTACCCAATTTGGTACAGTAAACCTTTAATTAAATGCAATGAGGAAAAGAACAAGTACCATTAATTATATAAAAAAATATAATAATCCCCGTGATTATGACACCTTTTCATTACTCCGCGAAAGATTTATAAAAATGGCAACAGGCTGTTATAATAAATATATTGCTTCAACTGAAGATAAAAATATTAAACTATTCTGGAGCTTTGTGAACGGAAGAAAGAGTCAAACATCCATTCCACATTTAATGAAATTCGGAAATGCCGTGTCTTCTGATGGCCAAGGTATCTGTGACTTATTTTCTCGTTACTTCGGTTCAGTCTTCGCAAAAGATGATCTAAATCGTTCAATTTATTGTGATGCACATAACATGAATTCAAGTGATTTTGCGAATTGCTTCCATAGTTCATTATCAAATATCGTAATTACAGAAATGGATATAATAATCAAAATTAAACAACTGGATAAGAACAAAGGAGCTGTTCCTGATTTACTTCCCCCTGCTTTTATTAAAATGTTTGGCAAAGAATTGGCTGTTCCCTTATGTATAATTTATAATACAGTACTATACAGTATACAGTACTATAATATCATAAATGCGAAAGTAACTCTGTCTGTCTGTCTGTCTGTCTGTTACGCTTTCACGCCAAAACTACTGAACCGATTTGAATGAAATTTGGTATGGAGATAGTTTGAGACCCGGGAAAAAACATAGGATAGTTTTTATCCGACTGCGCAAAAAGAGGTTAATGTTTTCGCGCGATAACCGACATACGCGCGGGCGGAGTCGCGCCCCGAAAGCTAGTTTATAATAAATCGTTGTCAAATGGCGTATTCCCAAAATGTTGGAAAACCGCACACTACATACCGATTTTCAAAAATGGCGATAAATCACAGTGTGAGAATTATAGACCGATTAGTATTCTGTCTTGTTTTGCGAAATTATTTGAATCAATTGTTTACGACCACTTATACAATCATTTCAAACCAGTCCTTTGTAAAATTATCTTTGTAAAAGCTTTGCTGTAGGGGGTCAAGTCGATTCTATCTACACGGATTTTACTAAAGCTTTCGATAAGGTTAACCACAGAATACTTTGTAGTAAGCTTGCTACGCATGGAATCAGGGGTAGCTTATTCCGCTGGATATGTTCATATCTCGATAACAGGAGTCAATTGGTCGCATTGAGAGGTTACGTTTCATCTCCTATAGAGGTTTTTTTTTTATTGCCGATAGGCTAGCCTTTGACCACTATCTCACCTGATGATAAGTGATGATGTGGTCGAAGATGTTGTTCAGGCTAGCCTAGAATGCCTGGCTCTCAAGGATAGCTGCCGGAACACACCGTTAGGTGCTTGGCGACAGATTTTTAACTTGAGGGTGGTTGCTAGCCAGGCGGGCATTTGCAAAATGCCCTACCACCATGCTATAACGACTGCTATCTTAAGACAACAACCGGGACCGACGGCTTAACGTGCCCTCCGAAGCACGGAAGCGCTCAGTAGTAATGTCACCAACGGTCACCCATCCAAGTCATGACCGCGGCGGACGTTGCTTAACTTTGCTGATCGATTCAGAACGGCCAAGCTAACTTCGCTACGAGCGCTTCAGAAGCGTAGAGAAGGTAACTTCAGGGGTACATCAAGGGTCTCATTTAGGGCCCATTATGTTTGTCATATTTATTAATGACATTATTGAGCGACTGTCATGCCAGTATCTTCTATACGCTGATGATTTAAAGATCTTCAACGTCGTTACTAGATCAAACGACTGCCATGCTTTGCAAAAAGATCTAAATACATTGTCGAATTGGTGCAAGTTAAATAATATGTACTTTAATGTCAGAAAATGCTTTACTATATCGTTTACTAATAAGCGCAATAAAATCATTAATGATTACACTATCGACGGATAGGTGTTGAATAGGTTGTGACCTATTCAACACCTATCCGTCGTTGTCGTGTGTCGTGTCGTTAAAGATTTAGGCATCCTTTTTGACGAACAGCTTTCATTCCGTCCTCATTACCAACATATAACAAATACAGCCAACCAACTTCTCGGTTTTGTTTTAGGATCGACAAAAGGTTTTAAAAAGTCTCGTAGTCTGTTGTATCTCTACTTCACACTTGTAAGAAGTGTTTTGGAATACGGAAGCCCGATCTGGTCTCCGTATAACAAAATTCACATAGATAATATAGAAAGAGTACAGAAAAAATGCCTAAAAATATTATGTTACCGTCAGATGCTGGGGCGATCACACCTCAATTACGCGATGAGGCTGACTAAATTTAAGACTCAGTCTTTAGAGTCGCGCCGTAGGTATTTTGATTTTATTTATCTCTATAAAGTTACTAATTCTATAACAGACACCCCTAATCTACTTTCAAATATATCCCTGAATATAAAATACAGCCGACGTCGGTCTAACACTACTAATTTATTTGTTCTCAATGTTTACACAAACAACATCTCGTATTTCAACCCTCTAGTTAGAATGTTCCGTCAATATAATGAATTATCAAAAAAATATCCAGAATTAGATATTTTCTATCCTAAACTCAGCGGTTACATAAAAATTTCCCAATACGGAAAGTTCCGGCACGTCTGATGAAACGTGTCCGTATGGTCCTAGTTAATTATCAATAATAATAATATATAAGTGATGTAAGTGGCCATGTATGTACGTCGTGGTAGAATTGATGCTGTTTGCTGCTAGCTATGTGGATAATTATAATTATTATTAACAAAGAAAATGAAAATATGTCTACTCGTATAGTTTGTAGCACATCGGTTGGCTTGTTTGCTTGCTCGTGCACTCATGCCCACATATGCATCACAATACATATTAACTCACAAGTTTATATTTTCGAAGCAGTGATAGCTCAGTGGCTTTGGGTATGGACTGCCGCGCAGCAGGTCCATGGTTCGAATCCCGCCGCGAGCTTGAGCTTCACCGCATGGTGGAAGGGCATTTTGTGTATGCCCGCCTGGCTAGCGACCACCCTCAAGTAGAAAATCTGTCACTAAGCACCTAACGGTGTGTTCAGCTGTCCTTGAGAGCCAGAGTAATTCTAGGTTAAGCCTGCTAACACCTTCGACCACATCATCACTTACCATCACGTGAGATTGTGGTCAAAGGCTTACCTATCAGCAATTAGAAAAATAAAAAAAAATTACCTTTTTGTAAATATATGATTACTCCTTATTTTATTGGATTACAAAAGTGCCCGTTCGGTACTTTTTGTTTATGCTGAATGCACATCTGTTTAAATTACAATCCAGTTCAAAACTAAATATATTTATATAATATACATATTGTACACTTAGTTGATGTAATGATTGTCATTTGTATTGTGCATCTAAATAAATAAATAAAAATAAACTGAGGAAAAATACTAGATGGAAGATCATTCCAAATTTTGCAAGTATGCGGTAAGAAGGAATGCATAAGTCGAGCTGTGTGTGACTTCCAGACTCGATTATATGTGGATGAAATTTTAACCGGTGACGCGAGGAACGATAATAGAATCGCGATGCCAGTATAAGATCAAAAAGCTCTTGAGAGCATTCCCCGTTATAGAGCCTGTAGAATATACAGAGCGAACGCATGTCTCTACGGAGGCTCAGTGGCTCACCTTGGTCAGAGAGCTCGGTGTCGTCGACAATACGGACCACTCGACGCTGAACGTCATCGAGAGACTGGTTTTGGTACTTTTGTGCACCATTCCAGAGGCGAGAGCAGTACACCATGTGAGGGTAAACTTTTGCTTTATAAAGCAAAAGTTTACCCAATTTGGATGCCAATCCAGCCTTACTAAACTGGACATCTTTGGAAATGTTGACGCCAAGAATTCCAATACTCTCTGCGATTTTAGGGGAACACCCTGAAATTTCGGAGCGACCGTAAAGGGGGGCTTTCGCTTTTCGCGGTGAAAATGCATATCTGAGTTTTGCCGTTCTGCCTCGACGGAATATCTATGTATACGGAATATAGAGTATCTACTGAGGCCAAAAACACATGGTGACTGGCTTGTCCAAATACTGCATGTCTTAAGATTTTGTCCTCTCAGAGACAGTGGGTTCGGCCCTCATGCAAGCTAGCACGGAAATATCACTTAAATTCATGTCCTAACATCGCAGATCATGTTCGTATTATAGCTGCTTCTTATGGTATTTGATTACAGGCCATCCCTACTTTCAAAACTGGAAGCCTTAGATGCATCAGCTTTTCGTCTCGCTATTAGGTTACGATTGGTTGTAAGGTGTTTTGTTGCATATCACTGCTAGTGTGGTACAGTACCAGTGCAGTTGGTCAACTCGGTCACTATGACCTCTATTGCCCTCAAAGTGTTGGACAAATTTCCCACCACGCCAGCCTTAACATTATCATCCGCCGGGCTTTAACCAGCGCCAATGTTGTAGCTATTCTCAAACCGAATGGTCTAGTACGTCACAATGGTAAAAGACCTGACGGCATGACTCTGGTTCCGTGACAATTAGGGCGGCCTTTAGTGTGGGACGCGCTACATACGTGGACATTTTATCACCGTCACATCTATCTGAAACCAACGTGAGGGCTGGCGTAGGGGCTATATTTCGGCGGAGCAACTCAAGCGGCGCAAGTATGCTTACCTCGGTAGTAGTTACTTTGAGCCGTTTGGTTTAAAATCGTTGGGTCTGTGGGAGCCGAAAGTTCATCGTATTTTCCAAGAGTGCTTCGTGTCAAATTTGTCTAGAGTGCTTCGTCAATGCGACGCTTGATCAAAATGCTGGCACCTACGGGACAATGCTGCCAGCAGTCTGGGAACGCTGCCAACTGATAGTGGGCTGGAACATTTGGACTACCTGTGAGTCTGCAATGACTTATAAGTTGTCTAAATGCTAACATTGTTGTATCTGTAGTGTAGTATATATTATATATTACGAAGTATTTTATTAATCAAGCAGTTATGAAAATATCCTTCGGATATGTTGCTCAAACCTCCGAACATAACGTGCGGATTTAAACGTGCAATAAATGATCACATTTTTACTCATACGTTATAAACCCGCATCAACCTTTTAGAAAAATATGTTTTTGTTATTTTGGCAATGATTACTAATTGTTGGAGTAAACAGCTATGGGAAAACTTGTTTTGATTATTTTAAAAGCGAATAATTTAAAAAACAAGGTTGTAGGTTGCCATAGTTAATTTATAATAATATTCCCGTTGGAAAGTAAAAATTTAATACTGCCTAAAGACCTTCCTCCAAACTAATGCCATATAGGTACAAGATGTCCAGCTGACTGACTGCAGAAAACTGTATTGTTATTCCAGGATTTTATAACAAAAGCTGTGCCTCGAACCGAAGTGTAATAGAGGATCCATACCATTAAAAATTTAGTATTGAAATAATATATAATTAATATTAGAGTCTACACAACCACAGAGTCTACTTTCAGAGGCGGGTTTCACGTTTTCGTATATAATCGTAATGTTTCAGTATTTGTCTACTTTCCCAAAAACAGGTAAGTACGGTATTTTTTGTTTTTAATTTGATGAATACAATGATCTACGCCGTAGATTGTACGGTATTTATGTTCATAACGTTTTGCAAAATATAATATAATTTTAATTTCTAGTATACTTAATCAAAGAAACCACTAAACTACGTTTTGTTATTGAGCTAATAATATTTCCAGCAATTTATGTCAAACCCAATCGATAGTTATATGGCAATCGATAAAACAGTTATGAAAACACCACAACATATAAGCCACTTGCCTTTTCAGCTGATAACATCCAAACGTTCAACGACACATAAAAGCAGCTTTTGATAAAATTGTTAACAAGACGACCACAAAACTATCATTTTAATTTCGAAAATATTCGCAATAATCGAAACCAAAGCATTTGTCCGGTTATATAGTTGATGTAGCTATTGAGACGATTTAAGACTCTATTGATGTTTATGGGTCATTGCGTTCCTAGTAGCACGTGATCTATGTTAGAAGAAACGCAATGGTTTTGTATAATTATAGCCACTATTCACACTCCTGCATTCAATTGTGATAAAACTAGATCCTAATTAAACCTTAAATTTTTAGGTTATGTCACGCATTTGAATCAAATAACACAAGATAATCACAAACAGTAACGTTTAGGGGAGAAGCACTTTTTCTTAAAGTTGTCACTTAATATCACATCACTCTCCAGCATTAATGTTAGTCAGCGTATAGGCAAAGATCCATGCACAGGCTCCATTTGTGGGACGCGGATGGTGGCGCGGCGCTGCGCTCGACTTGCGGGAGGTCGGCCAACCGAAGTGCGGCGGTGCGCGCGTGACGTAATGCCGCGGCACACTGCAGCGCGGCGCGGGCCGAGACCTCGCCTTCCCCACCCCCGCGCGGCCCCGCGCGGCCCCGCCCTGCCCCGGCCGGCACCGCGCACGCGCGCCGGCTGTGTGCCGCCCGCCGCCGCGCTGTCGCCACATCTCCATCGACTCCGACCTCCGCGGACCGCGGCGGATACAACTGTCGACGGCCTCAAGGGGGTGATTTGCTGATTTTGGTCACCTTGAACGTGAACTGCACTTTAGAAGATCGTTATATAGTTTCCGAAAAATATATATTATGTAGACAGGAAAGGTTTTGTCAACAAATCCTTGCTAGGGGTTTATTTTCATAACTGCATGATTGATAGGTAAAAAAAAATGTTAAACCAAAAAATGGATAAAAAAAATTCACTCATTTCAGTGACCCTTGCCACTTACGGAATCGATTGTCATTGATTTTCAACGAGTATTATCATCAAGAAAATATTTTTCAGTTATTGGAGCGTAATTCAAAAACTGTTTTTGAGTTACACTCTTGTGTCGTTGTGTCTCTGAGTTGATTTTGATGATTTTTTTTAATTTATACTGTCAGGATTCTCACATCCAATCATTAGAGATTATTAAAACGGCATAAAACTCACATAGACATAACATAGTGGTAATGAATGGTTGCCAAAACTTCACCCTCGTTATGTATATAATTTAAGGTCAACTCGGCGAAGACCGGCATACTTCATTTAAAATGTTACAAATTGACTTATTTTGGCTATTCAACCTTTAAGTAAAATTTTGTTAAACAAGATGTCAAAATTACATAGAAACCATCGGTCACGGAATAACAACCATTTTTGAAAACATAGTGAAAATAGACGGATTTGGCTTCCATGTTGGATAAGACCGTCTAGTAGCAAATTTACTTAGTTATCGACAGTTTTTGTAGTTATAGATTGTGTGTACGAGTGCCAGTTCTTGTAACAACTTATTTGTGCACCCTAACTCTCAGGAATAAGGTTTTTGTAGCTTATTTCGCGAGATAGGTATACCGGTCTTACCCGACAAATGTCGGTATACTTCGCACTTCCAGGGGTGCAAAACATATCTCACCTTGAATAATAATTAATGATTTTTATAGTAAAATTTTATTACAAAAATTAGCTTATACGAATACCTAATCAATAAAATAAAAAAGGTTTCTTGTGATAGTTTTGGATAAACTTAGTGGAAAAAATAAACGAGTGAGAGCAGCATAAGTAAATATTGCGTCGTTAGATTTACGTTTTAGGTATTGTCCTTTGTTTTAATATTAAGATGTTGAATAAAATAGGACTTGCAAGGAATTATTAATAAGTATTTGTATCATGTTGAACCATTGTACATTTATTTAAGGTTTAAAATAAGAGTACTTGATTTGACGTTAGTCATATTAAATATATTATATTTGTTAAATATATATAATTGTATAAAATCAATAATAAGATTCATGTTATAATACCTAAAATTAAAATAGTTATTAATAAGCACATTCTAATCAAATAATTTAATAGTAAACCAAAATTCTGATTGTTCAAAAGTATTGATATTAACTGCCGAAGTTGATATTAGAAAAGGGCTCTGCCCAGCAAGTCAGTCGTTTTTAAGCAAGCTCAGAGTGAACAACTCAGATCTCACAGTGGTGTCGAAATATATTTTTAAAGTAGTCTTTAACGACGAAGTGCTGCCCGATCAAGATTGTGTGAAGTTAAGTAATTTATTATTCTCTTTTATGATATTACATAAGGTCAAACCTTGTTTATATGTAATGGTTCTTAAAATGGTTTGTTAAAAAGGTTTTGACAGTGATTATAAATTGTATTGAATTATAATTGTAATAATGTTAATTAATAGTTGATGAACTAGTAAAAGTGTAAATAAAATGTATTTAGAAAGTAAGTAACACATTGTTAAAAGAATAGCCCCGAGTTTCTTGCCCGTTCTTCTCGCAGTGGCTCTATACAATTTTGTTTGCTGAACGTGGCAGTACAATGTAGAATATTTCAATATTAAAATTTCATTAGAGCGTCGTAGACGCCTAAATTGAATAAATGGTTTTGACTTTGACTTTGACCTTTTATTTATTAAACTAACAAGAGCTTAGTATTAAAATAATGAGATTCAAAATCATAGGTAAATACCGACTAACCATAGAAACCGCTCCTAAGTAAAACTTAAAATCACTAGCAACATTTATTTGCTTTTCTTTGAACAAAATAATCAGTCTTCCATTTAAAAAAAACGAAAAGGAATTACGATTTAACATACTTTGAAGTGTAACCAACCAGGAAGATAATTTAAAAAAAGGCTTAATAAGACACCAAACGTTGACGACTTCTGCATGTGGCGAAGACTGGCATATGACATTTATTACCCTCCAGAACCTAGACGAACTTCCCCACTACATATTGTGAGGTTACTTTTTACTTTCATCAAGAATAACGTAGTACAAAACGTGTATAACACTGATGTCATATAATAATTAGATAGATATATGTATTCATAAAGAATGAATTTATTTGCATAGATCTGAAAATAACTAAGATTTAAACACGTTTGAACATTTTTGTTAGTACGTGGTACACTCGCAATGCAAGTCTCGCACCATACTAAATTAAATAAACATTTTTTTCCGTTTACAATGCATGCAACGCCATCTCTGTCAATGTATAAAAACTAGAACGGCTTTATTAGCCGGTTGATTGTGTTGCCACCTTCGAAAGTCTGCTGAATTTGTTGTAATTCTCGTTGTACGATCTTTCCCGACAGATGGTCTTCGCCGAGTTGACCTTACCCAATTTATCATTAGCTTCCTACCCTTACTCCACTTTTGCAGTGTGGTCAATTTAATGTCTATTGCTAACCTTACATGGAGGTACATTTTACTGGTTTTGTTTTCGGTCATAAGACGGCAGCCGCCTACATAACGACAACTTGCCTTGGAAATACTCTAGTTGGGTGTCATCCTGCTACCTCTTATATTATTAAGCCGTAGAGCAGATAACAAGGCCTGTTGTGTGCTTATCATGCAACAACACAAGAATGTTACAAGTGACTCCATAGTCACTTGTAACTATTATTCAAGGGGAGGATAATTAACAATCCTTAGATTTTTTACCTGAGTATTGTATCGTATAAAGCAAAATATAGATTATTAAGAATTACTTTTTCTTCTGTCAAATAATGAACGTGTTACGAGTTATAAATACTTGTGGTACGGGTACTAATATGGTATTTACACTTTGGTATCCACAGTGTGGATTTATTCGTACTAGTAGGTATCGCCAGTTACATTATTTTTACTCGGGAATTCTAAATTGCTTTCACCGCCATCTGCCGGTACCCAAGATAATGATCTCGTGTACGTGTTTGTCTATCAGGGTCAACTTGATTCGCAACAATGAATTGTTAGGGTTCCGTACCCAAAGGGTATAAACGGGACACCCTACGGGACGGAAACCCCATTACTGAGACTTCGCTGTCCATCCGTGGCAGTACGCCTTGATCATAAACTATTCCTGTCGAAAAACACGTAATTGATGCAGCAGAACCTTTGACTTTCATCCCCAGATATGGCAAGAACCACGTTGGATGTGCTGCCCGTATTGTTACCTTGTTCATCATCACTTTTAACTTCACCATTAGGGTGTAATAAAGAATGGAGCTTGCGTTTGCAAATACGGCACGCGTCCGTTGTCCTACACTCTTTAACGCAGTGGTAACTGCCTAAGCAATTGAAACACAACCTATTTTTGTGTACGAAATCGCGACGAATTTCACAAGTTTTAGACACAAACCTTTTACAACCACTTTGTCTTTGCTTCTGTACAAAATTGATATTTTATGGCTAAAACATGCATTGATTTTGCCTTGTGAGTCTGTTGTAGTGTGTAAGGTGTTAGCTTAAGGAATATGTAATAATATTAAGTAATTTGTATGGCAGTAATAAACGGAAGTCAATACGAACGGACGTCTCATTTCCAATTAGACACTAGTTCCCCGAACGCCACCTCCCGTCTCCACATGGCGACCCTGCCTTGCGCAGGCGCCGGGTTGACAGTTAATTAACCTAGGCGTTTGCGAATACAAGATGTGTAACTCCAAAATAGAAAAAGAAGAGGTGTTCCTGAGCCAGAATGCGGCTGGAAACAATGATGCAACCACGACTATTGAACAAATAAAATCTGATATCAGGAGCATGAATATATTTATCATCATAATTGGAGCGGCTATCGCATTGGCAATTATATACTTTTTTGCGAAGAAATACAAAGAAATCCATCAGAGGTGGATAGAAGATGCCACAGCAGCGGGAACGTTGCGGCGTATCCGCAATTCAATACGTCGGCGGGAGGAAACCAGCGATACCGGCGAATAAAAAGTGTAGTGTTTTTAGTGAAAATATATAGGCAGTGTTTAAATAAAGTGTAAGAAATTGTTTTTTTTTTTTAATGGAAGACTTAGTGGACATATGCCAAATTTTACGAAAAGAGTGCGACACCATTCGTAAACTAGGAAAACGACGTACGGAAAAAAGTGGTGAATTGAAATTGGACAAAGTGAAGGACCTTTATAGTAAATATCAGGTAATAATTAAGAATTTTCCAACAAAATTGTCTAGCAATGTGGTAGAAATATGCAGCGAAATTGAGTTAATTTATAATAAAATACTTAGTTACTAAGGTACAGAAACTGATGTAATAATGGAAGCTTTTGATATAAAAACGGCAAATGCTATTATACCTTATATGGACGGTAAAGAGGAAACTACTGAGAGAATAATAGAAGGTATTGAGATGTTAAATGAGTGTTTAAATCTTGATGAACATAAAAAACTTTTGATAACCTTTGTTTTGAAAACAAAATTATCTAAGTCAGCAAAGTTAAAATTAAAACCAAGTTATCCAACCGTACAAAGTCTTATTGATGATATTAGACAGTATCTGCTTACCAAAAAATCCGCGAACTCTTTGCTGACTCAGATGAATAATGTTACTCAAAATACCATGCCAATATCCAAATACGGCGAGAAGTTAGAAGATTTGTTTATAAGTCTCACTATAGCGCAGGCCGAAGGAAACCCTAAGGCAAGCGAAATATTGAGGCCGATAAACGAGCAAATGGCTATAAAAAGATTTGCAGATGGCCTTCGGAACCGACGCCTCAGCACCATAATATCAGCACGCAACTACACCACCCTCAAGGATGCCGTGAGAGCCGCAGAGGATGAAGAGCTGGCCAGCCCCGGAACTTCCGGCTCGGTATACTCATACACCAGAGGTCAGCACGAGGTCGAGGAAATTACAACAACTACCAGCAAAATGTGAGGAACATAAATAACCATAGAGGTAATTATAGAGGGAATCTGCAGGACAAACAGAGCAATCGCGGCTTACCAAGGACAAGCAGAGGTGCTTATCGAGGTAATACCCACAATAATCAGTATCTACAAAGGTACGCCAGGTCGAACAGAGGCAGCTACCGAGGTTCTTGCAATAACCGTCAAGGTCAATGCTATGCAGTGGGAGAAGGTGACGAGAAAAAGGACGAATATATTAATTTAGCACAATTTTTTCGGACCTAACTATGTGTTTGTATGCCAAGGCTTAGATTTTGTGTACTTAAATTTTGAAAACAAAAGACTCAAATTTTTGTTAGATACCGGTGCTTCAATTTCACTAATTGTAAAAAGTTGCATATACCAAAACAATATTAGGACTTATTACGATAAAACTGTTATAAACGGCATTGGCGGCAAAGTACAAGCAAAAAGCTTCGTTTACATTCCTTTTTGTACGGAGAACGGTGTAGAATTTCGCCACAAGTTTTATTTATTTGATAGCGTACCGTGTGAAGCCGACGGCATTATCGGTTTAGATTTTCTGAGAACTTACAAAGCAAATATAGACTTGCCGACAAATAGAGTCACATTGCATAATCAATTGCATAATCAAATCAAAAGTAGTGTAATTAAAATACACTCACGTATCGATGAAAACATGTCAAATAATAATTATCTCAGTATACCAGCGCGAAGCGAAACTATACATTTTGTAAATGTAAACAAAAATTTATATAAAGATTGCGTTATACACCCTAAACAATTAGCAGAAAATGTTTTCATAGCAAGCAGTATTGTCACTCCGAAGAGAGGTATTATTCCGATTAAAATAATGAACACGGGAGAGACATCAATTACTATACCAAAATCTCATTTAGTAGGAAGTCAAGATTTCGATTATTTAGAGAAATATGAGGTCTGTTTATTTACCGAAATGTGGAACGTGTTGAAAAATTATTACCAAAACTAAAGTTACCACACTTAAATTCGGAAGATAGAAAGGAAATAGAAATTATTTGCGCAAAGTATTCCGATATCTTTTTTTAGAAGGCGATAAGTTAGGTACTGCGAACGTTATAGAACAATCTATTACTGCGAAACCGAATACGAAACCTGTGTATGTAAAACCTTATCGGCTACCGGCTTCTATGAAACCAGAGATAAATAAGCAAGTTCAGCAAATGCTCGATGACGGTAGGTAGTATCGAACCAAAAATTCATTTATCTATGTGTATTATGAAGGATCCATTTACCCGATTAATAAAATTATTATTGTTATAAGAAGAAAACGATTGTATAATTGAATACGTAAAAGGTATTTCTTGAATAGGTTCAGATGAATTAAAATGAATGAACGTTAAAATCTCTTTAGTGATGAAGCTCAAAAAGCAAAACAATAAAAAAAAAAATAGTATCGAACAGAGTTTTCTTATATACCCGTGGAACCGAAGTTAGGCCAACCGAGAGAAACGGAGATATAAGGGAAACCGAGTGATTCTGTAGAATTAAAATTTATTCACGGCCATAAATAATAAAAAAAAAAAAAACATAACATAACATAACATATTAAAATGTTTTGCGAATGGATAATTTAAAAATGTTTTTTATTTATATAAACCTCAATTATATGTCGCATTTTACGCGAGTCGAGCTTGCGAATATATTGAGTAGTTTTTGTAGTAAAATAAACTGTAAAGAGTTTTTTATAATGAATAAATACGAAACAACATATAAAAAAATAATGTTTTACGTATGAAGAATCTAAAAATACTATTTATATAAACCTCAACTATATGTCGCATTTTACGCGAGTCGAGCTTGCGAATATATTGAGTAGTTTTTGTAGTAAAATAAATGTAAAAGAGTTATGTATAATAAAGAATGAAAATAATATAGAATTTATTAAAGAGTTAATAAAGGAGATAAAGAGTAGAGAAAAATGGTCCGAACCCAATATAAATATATTGAGAGGAATAAAAAAATGTCTCCGATAGTAAAGAAAAGACATACATATTACATGACTATCACTTATTACCTACAAGTGGTCATGCTGGACGACGTATGATAAACAATATAAAAGGTAAGTACTTCTGGCCAGGAATCGAATATGACGTACGACGGTACGTGAGCAAATGTAAAAAGTGTCAAACCAGTAAGTACTCAAGGAACACTAAGGAACCTATGATCGTGACGACAACAGCGTCGGCAGCCTTTCAAAAGGTATTTTTAGATATAATGGGCCCTATAGATAAGGATATAGATAATAATGTTTATATATTAACTCTCCAATGCGAGTTAACAAAGTACGTGGAGGCATACCCAATGCAGCGAAAAGACACGGTAAGCGTGGCACGATCTTTTGTCAATAATTTTATTCTAAGGTATGGAGTACCGGAAGAGATCGCCAGTGATCGGGGCACCGAGTTTATGTCCGAAACTATGATCGAAGTATGTAAACTACTACATATTAAGAAGGTAAACTCTACCGCGTATCACCACGAGTCGATCGGTGCGTTAGAAAACACTCATAAACATCTCGCTGCCTTCTTACGCTCTCAGTGTGACGGACACCCAGAGACGTGGAGCCAATGGCTACCATTCTGGTGTTTTTCCTTTAACACTACCGTGCACACAGAGACTAAGTACACCCCCTACGAACTCGTATTTGGAAAATTATGTAACTTGCCTAGTAATTTAAGAAATAATAATATGGTACAGCCGTTATACAATCAAGAAAATTATGCGCTAGAACTTAAGTATAGGTTACAGTTAGCATCTAAGGAAGCAGCTAAGAATTTAATTTTAAGCAAAATTAAAAGAAAAGAATTATTTGACCAACATTGTAATCCTGTTCAGTATAAAATAGGGGACCTAGTTTTGCTAAAAAACGAAACAGGTAAAAAATTAGATAAATTGTATTACGGACCATACGAAGTAATCAGCGAAAATGAACCTAATGTTTGTGTGAAAATAAACAACAAAATTGAAACGGTCCATAAAAATAGGACAAAACTTTATGTTACCTAGTAAGTAAAATAAGATTGTTATTGTTCGTAACTAGTACGTAGTCAGGTGTCTGATGACGAATGTCATATACTTACACTGGGTACCTATTGTTATTATCGTAAGTGTGACGTTGCATCATACAAATTTTAATATTTTAAACAGCTACATATGTTAAATAATTTCTGCGTAATTTTGATTTATTTCATTTATTGGAGTTTAATATAGAAAAAAATAAAAATAAACTTATTTTCATTTTTTTTTCTTTAACCCCTCGAATGTAGTGTGTAAGGTGTTAGCTTAAGGAATATGTAATAATATTAAGTAATTTGTATGGCAGTAATAAACGGAAGTCAATACGAACGGACGTCTCATTTCCAATTAGACACTAGTTCCCCGAACGCCACCTCCCGTCACACTGTGTTGTTCAGAAACCTTTCGTATTTTTATGTGCAGAGGAATAACCAGCCGGTTTTGTCTCCAGAAACTCTATAGCACGGTAACGGCTTGTTATAAATGCTCGAAACTGTGCTAAGGTTGGCAACTCATCAGATTCTGTATTTGTGCTAAATTAAATTCTCCCAAGTTGTGACATCAACTCCAATACTTGATAAAGTAAACAAACAATCGTTAGTTGTGTCAATGAAATCTTTTAAGCCACCTGCCGATGCAATAGTTAGGTTCCCTTGGATAAAAGATGTTTCAATACTTGGTGGCAAATATACTATTGGATTTATGGCAAATAAAACCGTAGATTGAAGTTGTATAATGGGATTTAATGTTCAGTTATAAAAACAGACTTGGTACATAAGGATGGGTGTTTGTAGTTCGTAGTAGCAATTAGAAGAAGTAAATTAAAAACCAGAGAGCAATTACATAGTTTAGGAATCTTACACATAGATAATAACATACTTAAATGTCATCGCTACACGCCTCAATATAAGTTTAAATTTATGTTCTAACACTACCCCTTAAATTTAACCTTATGTAACACAACTATATATAAATATAACAAGCATTAATTATTTATTACACAATAATATCTTTTACATCGTTATGATAACTTATCTTATTTGCTGAAAAAAGAAGATACAAATTTTACATGTTTTTCTCTAGATAATGGCTTAGTTAGTATATCAGCTATCATTTTTTCAGTAGATACATAGTTCAAACAAACAACTTTTTCAGTGACCAATTGTCTTATAAAATGATGTCTTATGTCAATATGCTTACTCCTTGAGTGCCCTATTGAATTTACACACAATTTCTGCGCCGACTGACTATCATTCCATAGTGTTATATTACAGGTTAAACTGAAGCATTCAAATAAAAATGTGCGTAGAAATAAGGCCTCTTTACAAGAATCGCAAATTGCCATGTATTCTGCCTCTGCACTGGATAGAGCCACAGTCCTCTGCTTTCGACTATCCCAGGAGACCAATGAGTTACCAATGAAAAATACATACCCAGTATATGAGCGCCGGGTAAGTTCATCTGCACTCCAATCTGCATCGGTGTAACATGTGATTTTGATATCTCCGCTCTTAAATTGAAGACTATATCCTATAGTATTCTTCAAATATCTTAAAACTCTTTTAGCAGCTTTCCAATGTTCCTCTGAGAAGCAGTTGTTGAACTGGCTCAAATAACTTACAGCATAACTAATATCTGGTCTAGAACACACTGATAAATACATTAGACTTCCAATAAAATTTCTATAATCAAGTTTACAGTTACTAATTTCAGCCTTTTTCAACCTTAATCCAACCTCCATGGGAGTTGTAGCTGGATTACAGTCAGACATGTTATATTTATCCAATATTCTTTTGATATAGTTTGATTGATCTAGTGTTATCATATTTTGCATCCTAGTTATTCTCATACCTAGGATGTGCTTAACAGGTCCCATGTCTTTCATCTCAAACTCTTCTTTAAGATTTTTCTTAATTTCTTCCTTCTTTATTTTCAAGGATTTCGATGAAAACAACAATATATCATCCACATATAAGGCTATGATGATATAATCCTCTTTCTGACAATATACAAATACACAAGGTTCAGATAATAATTTTTTAAATTTTAGTTTATGTGTTAATACAGAATTTATTTTCTCATACCAAGACTTAGCTGCTTGTTTCAAACCATATACAGCTTTATGCAGTCTGTATACTTTCTTTTCATCTCCTTTCTTTACAAATATTTCTGGCTGTTCCATGAAAACGGTCTCTTCAAGATCACCATTAAGAAAAGCAGTTTTTACATCCAAATGTTCTATTTCTAGATCATACTGAGCAGCCATTGCTAGTAATATTCTAATTGTAGAATACCTTACCACAGGAGAAAAAGTTGAAGTATAGTCTATCCCATATTTTTGAGAATAGCCTTTTGCTACGAGACGAGCTTTATATTTTATTAATTCCCCATCAAGCCCTCTCTTTTTAGTGAATACCCATTTAGACTTCACAGGCTTCTTGCCTTCTGGTAAATCTACAAGGGTCCAGCAATGATTAGTGTTAAATGAATTATACTCATCTTGCATTGCTGCCATCCATTGCTTGCCTTCACAGCTGCTCAGTGCTTCCTGCACTGTCTCCGGAACACACATTTCTCCTTGTTGCATCCCTGCAAACTGCGCATACTCGTGTACATTTTGATAATCCATGTCTGATTCGTCATCCGAAGGATCTGGAATGTAAGTAAGATCGGACGAGTTTTCTGATTCATCTACCCCTGTTTCATCATCCCAAGACTCATCAAGGCTGAACATTGTATATCTGCTGCTTCGCCTACTTGGAATTATGTCATCAGATAGATTATTTCCTTCTGGGGATTTAGGCTCAGGCAATCTACTTTCAGAGCCTGTAGCATCAACGGGACATTCATATAAATTGACTGAAATGTCTTTGTTACAATTATCATCATGTGACATATTCCCCTTAACAAAAACATTTTCAAGGAAAGTTACATGTCTTGCTTTGATGCACTTTTTGGGACATGATGGATCTATAAGTCTATAACCTTTACTGTCCTCACAGTAACCCACAAATATGTATCTCTTGCTTATTGAATCTAATTTACGTCGATTTTCTTGCAAAGCATAGGCAATACACCCAAAAACTCGGATATGTTTAACATCTACCTTTTTAGAAGTCCATTTTTCCTCGGGAACAACTCCCAGAACAGCCTTCGTAGGAGAGCGGTTCTTCAGATAGACTGCTGCATTCACAGCCTCTGCCCAGTACTTCTTGTCCAAGCCTGCATCTTGGAGCATGCAACGAGCCTTCTCCATAATTGTGCGGTTGGCTCTCTCTGCAACTCCGTTCTGAGAACTGCATCTTGGGATTGTAGTTTGATGTCGAATCCCGTTGGCTTCCAAGTACTTCTGATATGCATGGTTAACATATTCAGTTCCATTATCACTTCTCAAACATTTTATTTTCTTGCCAGTTTGATTCTCAGCCAGTAATTTGAAGATTTGAAATTTTTCAAAGGCCTCATCTTTCGTTCTAAGAAAATACAAAAATGTTTTACGAGAAAAATCATCAATGAAAGTGATATAATAACGATAACCACTGAGTGATGGTGTCTGAAAAGGTCCACATACATCAGTATGCACCAGGCCTAATATATCCTTTGACCTACTTACAGACCTTTTGGGGAAGGGTAACTTAGACTGTTTTCCCTCAATGCAGGCAATACAGGTTTTGAAATTAGAATTGTCAAAATACATACCTGAAACCATCCCATTCTTCATTAAATTCATACTCCTGGAGTTGAGGTGACCCAACCTTTTGTGCCAAAGCTCTTGTGTGACCTGGACTGCTGCATTTTCTCTGCATACCTCCTGAGGTTCCTTGCAGACGCTGGCAGCCTTCACACTAGAATTCATGGCAATCCCCGACTCCCCAAATGTGTCTAGTTCATAGACCCCATTATTGTATGAAGCTGTCGCTACTATTTCATTACCAGTACCTATGATTTTACATTGTTTATTATTGAATACTACAGAATAACCTTTCCTAGTCAATTCACTTACTGATAAAAGATTAGTACTTAGATTCGGCACATAATAAACATTGCTAATTGTCTTTTCACAATCTTTTAATTTAACTACAACACTACCTTTTTTTTTTTTTTTTTTTTTTTTGACGCTGGGAAAAATGCGTTACGCATACCCCCCCATGGGGGATGGGGGGGTTATGTGGGACTCCCCGGTAGAAGACCGGTATACCCACTAAACGACCCAGCGGCATTCCAGCATCGTCTGTATGGAGGAGGACTGGGAGACTGGCAGAGCCTTTACATCCAGTCCTCCGCTGACGACCGCCCGCTTTGCAGCGGGGCCTACACGCCCCTCCCTGCGGGAGGGGCTCGGGAATGACCAGGAATGCGTGGCCATTCCCGCCCGACGGAGGTGGTGAGTATGTGCAATGCGAGAGAAGACGCCCCCGCGCCTGTCTCTCGCTACTCACCACCGGGAGGGAGAAGTCGTCTTCTCCTACCCCTTCTTCGCCTACGCAGTGGCGCCGCAAGGGGATCCTCCTCCCTTGCACGCTCTGCCGCCTCCTTTTGGGAAATCACTTCCTCGCAAAAGGAGGCGACCGCTGCCCAGGCCCCCTCGCTCCCCAACATGGCATTGACCACACTGGGAAGCGATAGATCCGGCCCGACTGCTGCGACCAAGTTGAGGCGCAGGTCGGACCACGAAGGGCACACCTCCAGGGTGTGCTGCGCCGTGTCCTCCGACGCAGCACAATCATGGCACGCTGGTGTTTCCTCCCTTCCGATCCGGTGCAGGTATGATCCGAAGCATCCGTGCCCGGATAACACCTGCACCAGACGAAACGAAAGGAAACCATGAGCCCGCCCGAGCCATTCTTGTAGGACTGGCCCAAGGGCGTCCAGCGTGCGGCGGCCAAATGCGGCGGCGGCGAGGTCCTCCGTCCAATGCTGGACGACAGCTTCCCTCGCCTCACGCCGGACGGCCTCCCGCTCTTCCAGGGCGATGCGCTCCCCGATCGCCTTTCGCCCCGCCGTCCACTCGTACACTTTGGCGAGCACCCCTGCCTCAAGCTCCCAAGGAGGGGTGCCAGCCAGAGCGCACGCTGCCGCAAATCCTACCGAGCGGTAGGCCCTCGCCACCCGCAGTGCAATGGCCCTTTGGGGCCTGCGGAGTGTAGTGGCGTTCTCCCTCCTTTGGAGGGAGTCCGCCCAGATCGGGGCCCCGTATAGGGCCATACTCTTCAAGATGCCGGCGTACAATTGCCGGCATCGTGCCCTTGGCCCCCCCACATTTGGAAGGAGCCATGAGAGGGCGCCCGCAACCTTGAGCAGGCGCGTCGACAGCCCGCTGAGATGCGGGCCGAAGCGCCACCTGCTGTCGAGGACCAGGCCCAGATATTTCATCTGGGCCTTCACCGCAATCCTGACACCCTCCACGACAATGTGGGTGTCAGGGAGGATGCGCTGCCGAGGCCCGTGGAAAAACACGGCCTCGGTCTTCTCCAACGCCACCCTCAATCCTAGTCGGCGGATCCTTCCCGCGACTAGAGATCCGCCGGCCGAGGCCAGACTCGCCGCCTCTCTGAAGTCTCCCCCCCGGGCGGTGAGAAGAGTGTCATCCGCATAGCAGATGACACTCGTGCCACGGAGGAGACTCCCTCGCAGCAGCCAATCAAATCCGATGTTCCACAGGAGTGGCCCCAGGACAGACCCCTGTGGAACACCGGACCCCACATCATACCGACGGAGCTGGCCCGCGCGATCTACAAGGAGGACGGCTCGGTCCCCCAGGTAGTCGGCCAGGAGACACCGCAGGTACCGAGGCACACCGTGGTAGCGGAGTGCCTCCAAGATCGTCGAATGGGGGACCGAGTTGAAGGCGTTGGCTATGTCAAACGACACAGCCAAAACCCCGTCCCCTGCCTCCGTCGCCTCCCGCACCTGGCCCTTGAGTAGGGCCAACGCGTCCACTGTAGAACGCCCCCTTCGGAAACCAAATTGGGCGTCCGACAGGTCCGGCCCCACCCTCCGCAAGTGGCTATTTAGCCGCTTGGCAACAATCCCCTCGAACATTTTTCCGACCTCATCGAGCAGAACGATGGGCCGGTATGCCGAGGGGGAGTCCACCGGGCGTCCCTCCTTTCGGAGGAGGCATAATTGCCCCTCCTTCCACGGTTTCGGGAACCTACCAGACGTGAAACACGCGCTGAATAGGTCCCGAAATCTCTCCTCCATTTGGAGGGTGGCGATGGCGACCACCCGTGCGGGGACGCCATCCGGCCCAGGGGCCGTCCTCTTCGCGCGGAGTCGGAGAGCCTCCCCTTCAAACTCCGCCACCGTCACTGGAGAAGCCTCCTCTTCCTCCCCCTCTAGTGGGGCCGCCCCCTGCGGGGGATCCATCACTGGTGGGGTGAAGTTGGACCCGTTCGGAAACAGGGACCGGACCACCCCATCCAGCAATGCCGGCTCGAGAGACTCCGTCAGCGGGGGACCAGAGGGGCGCAGTTTGTTCCGCGCCTCCTTGTATGGTCTCCCATACGGGTCCCTGTCGAGACCCTCCAGCAATTCGGCTTTCGCCGCGTCATCGGCGGCGCCAATGGCCGATTTGAGGACCCTCCTCGCCTCAACGTACGCAGCGTAAAGAAGGTCCTCGCTGGCCTCATCCCGTTGGCTGCGCCGTCGACTCCGCGTGTAGCTCCTCCTTGCTGCCACACAGGCTGCTCGGAGCCCCGCTAGCTCCTCCGACCACCAATAAACGGCGCGACGGGGAGGTGGGCGGCGAGACCGAGGCATGCTGGCGTTGCACACCTCGGTCAGGGACTTCCTGAGTTCGGCGGCTGCGGAGTCCACGTCCAGGACCTCGAGAGGGGGAGCGAGCCAGTCCTGGACGAATGCTGCCTCCATTGCCGCTTCACGGTCCAGGCGAGTGAGAGCCCACCGTGGAAAGGGAGACCGGCCCGAGGGGACCGTCCTCCGGGGACCCTGGGTGGAGATGTCGAACCGCACATATCGGTGGTCCGACAAAGTCTCCACCATCTCCACCCGCCAGCTCATGACGCGGGCGGCTAGAACGGGGGTGGCGAACGAGACGTCCACCACTGACCCTCCCCGTTGCCGCACACACGTCTGGACCGTGCCTCTGTTGAGGAGGGACACACCGGACGAGGCCGCCCAGTATTCTACTGCACGACCCCGGACGTTACAAGTGGCGGCCGGGTTACCCCAGACCACCGACTTGGCGTTAAGGTCGCCCAAAACGGCGACCTGGCGCGGTGCCGCCCTACCGACAACTGCGGTCAGGATTTCGAGGAAATTCTCGAAATCCGAGAGAGGGCGGTTTGGGGAGAAATAAACACCCACGAAAGCTATGTCTCCCCACGCGGCGGCCACATATCCCGGTCCCCTCTCTAAGAGCGAGAGGGGAGGGGAGTCTGTGGAAGACCGCGACGCCATTGCCACCAAGCCATCCCGATCACCCAGCCAGCGGCCAGGGATCGAGTATGGCTCAGCGACCACCGCCACGTCCACCAACCACTCAGCCATGGACTGCATCAGCAGGTCCTGGGCTGCTTTGCAGTGGTTGGTGTTCACCTGGAGGATACGATGTTCGAGCCTATCCATCAATTGGACATCGCACCTCCCTCATCGGCCGCCGGAGTTCCCTTTTCAGGGACGGCTGTAGCCAAGGCAGGCTGGGTCGGCGCCTGCACTTTGCCCTTCTTGGGGGGAGGATTGCAGTTCCTCCCCTTCATAACATGGCCCGCCGGGCGGCCGCTGGCGGCACACACTGCGCAGCGTGGCGTGGTGGCCGTGCAGGAGGCGGACTTGTGCCCCTCTTTGCCGCAGCGGTAGCAGCTGTCCGCCCTGTCCACCTCGGACGGGCAAAGGGCCCGAGTGTGCCCGATCCCGAAGCACCTGAAGCAGCGCAGAGGCTGATCTCCCAGTGCTCGGACTCCGCAGGAGCTGAAACCAACTGTAAGCCGTCCTTTGGCGAGGACGGCTTTAGCCGCTGTGATTGGGCACTCGAGGCGGATGGTACCCATACCACCCCGGCCCGATCGGATGCCCCTGCCCTGCACCGCTGCGACGTCGCAACCCCCTATTGCTGATACCGCCGCCACCACCTCCTCTTTGGTGACCGAATCGTCAAGATTGGTCACCTCCAAGGTCGCCAACTTAACAGGCCTGACCACCTTAGCCGCGTCCGCGATGACCTCCTTCAGTTTGGAGGCGAAGAGGTCCGCGTTGGCACCGCCCTGAGCCCCCGGGAACTCGAAAATTCGAGCCCCGGCTTGGGTCCGACGGCACGTTATCGGTCCGATCCCCAGTTGGGTCGGGTCGGCGTTGGCACGGGCCCGCTTGAGTACGGACTCATAAGTCTCGCCTCGATCCGCAGCCTCCACGGTGAGCGACACCACAACGGCTGCGGTTTTAGGGGGAACCAGGGACTTAGGTTTCCCCAGACCAGCGGGGGCCCTTTTGGCTGCCGGAGCAGCGGAGGGGGGCTTCGGGGCTGACTTCTTCCCCTTCCCTTTTCCCTTACCAGTCGCCTGGGACGGGCAGGGAGCGGCGACTGTGGGAATGGCAGGGGGGGCGGCCGTCTTAACTACAACACTACCTAGGCCAGCTGTTGCTAACTTTGCCCCGTTGGCAACATACACTTCTAGAGTTTTGCCAGAGATATAATGTCTTTATACACATAATGTCTTTATTGTTGCACATGTGATTTGTCGCTCCAGAGTCAAGATACCACCGATTGTCTTTCACATTCACTGCAAGAGCAGTTAACAAAGCATTCTTGATTTTCCAAGTTTGATCTCTGCTTTTGTTGTGATCCTTCGCCTTGCTAGTGTTCATTGGACAGTCCCTTTTGTAGTGGCCAAGTTTTTTACATTTAAAGCACTTGGCAGCCTTTTTCACTACCAAGGCAGATGCCTCCGATGCCTCCAACCTGTCATCTCACCTCTGTGTTTCTAGTATTAGCTTTGACTTCACTGTTTCTGCAGTAAGTTCCATATTAGAGTTCTCTAACGCCATTATCAGTGGATCATAATCAGTAGTGAGTCCACTAAGCATTAAAATAGCTACAAACTCATCTTCTAGTGGTGAATTTATGTCTCTTAGCTGTTGCACTATTTCTGTGATCTTGGTAAGATATTTTTCCATGCCGTCCATGTCTTTTAATTTGAGCCCGAACAACGACCGTAATAAGCCAAGTCGTCTGCTTAATCCCCTGTCTTCGTATGCTCGCTCCAAGTTATTCCACGCGACAAACGCCGACGATGCGTTACGAACATGCGGTAATACCTCGGTACTCACCGATAAGCATATTTTCGCCAATGCTTTCTGTGCCTTTTTCTCATCCTTGCACTCTTCCGAGGTCACGCAGTCGTACATATCCTCGTGCATAAGACACATTTTCATCAAAAACTTCCAGTTATTATAGTCCTGGATTCCTTTCAATTTCTCAATAGGTATTCCGCCTCCTGTAGTTCCTGCCATGTTCTGGAATTAACAAGGTGCTTGCAAAAACGTGGCGCCAAAAATCTTCGTAGCAAACGTTCTTGAGTAATGGCTGTTTCCCAATACTTTCTGCGAAAAATAATCTTGCTATCTCGCACTGGAAATTTGCTGGGCCATAACCTATTGGATTTATGGCAAATAAAACCGTAGATTGAAGTTGTATAATGGGATTTAATGTTCAGTTATAAAAACAGACTTGGTACATAAGGTTGGGTGTTTGTAGTTCGTAGTAGCAATTAGAAGAAGTAAATTAAAAACCAGAGAGCAATTACATAGTTTAGGAATCTTACACATAGATAATAACATACTTAAATGTCATCGCTACACGCCTCAATATAAGTTTAAATTTATGTTCTAACATATACTTTTTGTTATTGTATCGTTCTTCTAAAAGTTTCCAACATCTTTCATAATTAGAGTCTATTATAGGTATATTCCTTAACACTTTCTTGGATTCTCCAGCTAGATATCCCTTTAAATAATGCAGTTTTCGAACATTATCTATGTTACAATTTTGGAGTATTAATGGCAAAAACAAGTTTCAGTACGTGGACCATTGTGAATAATTTCCAGAAAAAGTAGGAATGTTTATTTTAGGAAGCTTAATATATGACATTGCTTTGTCCTCTGTTATTATTATTACCGATGGCTTCCAGTTTAAAGGACCCTATACCAACTTGTAACCCTGGTAAAATAAAACTCCAAAATATGCGGTATTACAAGAGTGCTCATATATTCAAAATTTATGAAGTTCGATATCCGAATGCCGGTAAATATTTTCAGCGCGAGCTAATTTTTCCGGTGGCGCCATCTAGTTACATTTTATAAACTAAATTTACTTAACCTACATACAGACGGCAGACTATTCTTACTATTATATGATAATTATACAACCTATAATATTTTTGAATGCTCTGTCCCACACATTTAAACGTTTTTGAATGGGCAGTTTGAAAGAGGTTCATCTTAAATAATTATCGTTCAGGTATATTTTTACTACTCGTAATCTTCAAATGCCTGTGTGTTACAGATTATAAATAATTTAGAGTGGCAACACTGCTCTTTAATAATGTATATTTTTATCGTCTAGCATTACTCTCGCTTCCGTTCGATTCATGTGTGTGCTAGGCAGGCTAAAGAAAGTTTAACAAATAAATATTACAAAAAGTTATCGAAGTTTCACAAACCCATCCAAATACTTTACATAAAAATTATTGGTCCTTCGAGCCGGATAATCCACACCGGGATAATAATAAAGCTATATTTCGCTAAGAAGACAATTGGCAGCCATTACAAGGACATCACCAAGGACAAGACTTTCAAGCCTCACAGCACATCACTGCGTTCCGCCAGCGAACACCTGCTACAATCTACAGTTCCACCAGCGAGCTTATACCACATTCTACAAGCGGCAACAGCCATACATACTACAACTTACAAACTGCGTTCCGACTGCGAACCACGCCACATGCAACAACCTACAATAACCACAACTTATTGCACGTGAATATTCCTTCAATATTGATGGTCAATCATGGCAACGTCAGATTCTCTGGACAAGCTAATATCACGTCGAAGCAACTACAAAGGTCGTCTCACACGAATATATAACTTTGTAGACAATGAGGATAATCATACCAAAATATATGAAATAAAAGTACGACAAGCTGAGCTAGCAGACTTGTTCAACAAATACAATGTAACACAAGAAGACATAGAAATGTTAGAAGAACAGACAAGCAAAAAGCCTTTATATGATATTGATAGAAGCACTATAGAAGACAAGTACTATCAATATCAAGCAAAGATTGCAGAAATCCTCAAGGATCATGACCATAATCAAACTACAAACTCTTTCCAGTCCCTCCAACGGCAGGAAAGTAAAGAGCCAAATCTAAAACTTCCTTATTTGCAGATCCCAACCTTTGAAGGCAACATAAGCGAATGGAGTAACTTTAAGGCACTATTTGCCTTAAAGTTACTCATGATAACAACAACCAGTTGAATTCACTTCAGAAGCTGCAATACTTGAAGTCACTTCTACGAGGTGAAGCTGCCAGTCTCATAGGATCTCTCAGCGTAACAGCAAGTAACTACAAGCCTGCCTTAGATATCTTAAAAAGAAGGTATGAAAACAAAATATTATCGGTTAACTTCCATATTAAAAACATTATGTCGTTTCAAAATATCAATAGAAGCAATCTCAAAGACTTTCTAGTAACTTTACAACAAAGTACTGATTCATTAAAAGCTTTGTCTGTACCAGTCGATACCTGGGATATTATTTTAATATACTTAATTGTTCAAAACTTAGATCAGAGTCTCAGATCTGCCTGGGAACTGAATTGTAAAAGTGATGATCTACCTACACTCAAAGAGCTCACAGAGTTTCTCACACATCGAGCAAGAGCCTTTGAACTCATGTATGATAAATCTCAACCTGTAACTAAACCTAATAACAATGTAACTAAATACAAACCAACTCGTGTCTCCACACCGCTACATCTAGCTGTACCCTATGTAAAATGTCTCATGAACTATATAAGTGTCCAACCTTTTTGGAAATGCCAATTACTAAGCGTAATGAGCTAGTAAAGTCGGAAAGACTGTGTTACAACTGTCTCAAACCTTATAATCATCAGCATGTTTGCTCAAAGAATGTTTGTTCTCACTGTGGAAGGAAGCATCATTCAACACTTCATAGAACTTTTAACAACTATATGACCTCTGTTCCGGAAACATCAAATGCCAATAGTAATACTACAGAAAAGGTAAGTTCTTCAGTGGTATTCTCCGACAATCATACTTATGATAATGTAAACAGTGGTACGCAAGCATCAGTCATGCATTTACAATCAAAGCAGTGTGAAGTTTATTTATCTACTGCACTGATAAAAATACAACAATATGATGGTAATTGGATTACATGCAGAGCTCTTTTAGATAGTGGCAGTCAAGTGTGTCTAATAACAAGCAATTTAGCTCAAAAATTGCAGTTGTCTCTCTCAGAACAAACTAATTATAACATTCAAGGCATAGGCGCTCAACCAATACAATCATCAAAATCAGTTAAAGCCAATATAGCATCTCGCAACAGCAACTTTGAAACTACAATTACCTGTGTAGTTACAGAGCATATTTCTACAAAATTACCACAAAACTATATTCCTATAACTAACTTTAAACTGCCTAAACATTGCAAATTAGCAGATCCACTATTTTATGTCCCTAAACATATAGATATACTCTTAGGAGGTCAATTATTTTACACTCTCTTGCAGCAGGGTAGCATACAGTTAGGAAAGAACCAACCCACGCTCATAAATACAGTCTTTGGCTGGGTGGTAACAGGTGATATTGAACTAAAAATACAAGCCAATTTTAATGATACAGTCCATTACTCACAAAACAAACAATTATCAAACCAGACAGTCATATCAGCTCATGCTAGCTGTGAGACTTCTTGTGATAAGCTACTACAGCGTTTTTGGGAACAAGAAGAAGTCAAATCTTCCCCAATTAATACACCAGAACATATTTATTGCGAAGAGTTGTACAAAAGTACTACCACTAGAGATGAAACATCAGGTCGCTTTACAGTACATCTTCCAGTTATACAAGACAAGATAGATCAGCTAGGTCAATCCTACAGCATCGCACAAAAGTGTTTTATGACATTAGAAAGAAAACTTCATAACAATCCTCAACTACATAAACAATATAAACAATTTATTGATGAATATATACAACTAGGTCATGCATCTTACATACCTAACCCTACCTTATCTACAGTAGACAAACAAGATAAGTCTAAACAATTCTTTCTTCCTCACCATGCAGTAATTAAACCGCAAAGTGTATCAACCAAACTTCGTGTTGTATTCAATGGAAGTAGTCAATCTTCTACCTCGGTGTCTCTCAACCAGCAGGGGGCCAACTCCCATCTCTTAATTCAGTCTTATTTTAACAAAACATTTACAATTTGAATTCGCACCACCTCATATCACTATAGTATACTTACATAAGAACTTCAATGTGAGAGCGGGACGCATGCATGGAATCAAGTCATTTGTGCGACAGTGGTAGCACTATATGAACATTATTGTTTCGTGACGGCCACGGTACTAACCTTAGTATCAATAATTTAAACTTGAAACAATGACGTTTGCATTCCATAATAGTTTGTAAAAGGTGGGAGTTGGGCCCCAGGGCTATCATGTATCTTTTGTAGCTATGAACTGTTGATTGCAACAATAAAACTGTCAGTTTTGACAAATTTTGTAAGACAGATAGGTAACAGACCTTCATGCGTCGGAACGTTAGTCGCCGACCGTTTTTTTTCTTTTATACCTGAGACGATAACTGGCATAAACATTGATCGAATTAAAATTTCGTACTATCCATTCTACTAAAGATTTTGTAAATATATAGTATATATATATACAGGCTGTACTCCCATGGTCAGTATTTCCTTTTCTTTCATATTATTATTATTCTAAAATCTAAATAAAACAAATAAAGGCAAAATTCATACCTGTTACGTGTGAGCAGAAATTTTTATGAGATAAACAAGAGAGTTGGCCTAGACTTATTTTGTACAAGCATTGCATCGGCTAGGCGGTTGTAACAGAGAGTTCTTCAACTAAATGTTTGAATTTTGTCATAAGCAGCAGTCTAAACATAAAAAGACTAAGCTGTAACCTAGTGTTCATTATTTGAATGTCATTTATAAGATAGCTATCCGTGAGGACCTATAATTGGTTATCTGTTGTTATTAGTTATATATAAGATATTTGTTATACTGTTGGTCTTCCTAAGAAATAAATAAATAAATAAAACTTAAGTTTATACTGGCATAGATTTTAAAATACAAGTAGTAATTTCTTATTATTATTATTATTTTTAGTATTCGGAGAGAGGAGAAACTTATTTTTTTCCCGCTCATGACTTCATTGTTGCCTCTCGTATTTTTTTTATGTTATCCGCAGAGCATGCTTTATTGCAAAACATTAAAATACTAAAAATATCATAGTCGCTTTATTACATTTGGTTTTATTTTACAGGATATATCAAGCGTATGAAACGTGTTGCAGTATCCAAAGTGTAGATTGGCCATTAGACACTAGAATTGAAGCTGTGTGGAGGAAGATATATTTTGGGCTAAATTGTGTTCAGGAAGAAGAAATTATTACTTGTATTTTAAAATAAATGCCAATATTAACTTAAATTTTGATCTACTTAGATTTCAAACATTAAATTAGATTTTAGAATAATAATAATAATATGAAATCAAAGGAAATACTGACCATGGGAGTTCAACCTGTATATATACTATGTTATTACAACTCTATAGTAGAATGGATATTACGAAATTTTAAATCGATCAATGTATATGCCAGTTATCGTCTCAGGTATAAAAGAAAAAAACGGTCGGCGACTAACGTTTGGGCACAAGAAGGTCTGTTACCTATCTGTTTTTTTCATTGATACAAGATCTGTCAAAACTGTCATTTTTGATTGTTGCAATCAGCATTTCATTGCTACAGAAGATACGTGATCACCCCGCAGGTTTTATATGAAGGTCCAAACATATTAGAGCTGTGTCGATCAATCATATTTTGTAACCCGGGTCAATCGCGACCTATTGGCAAGGTGATCGGGTCGAAATGATTCGATCATTTCGATCACGCGATCACTTTAATACTTCTATGTCTTCTATCGCGGATCGTGGTTCATCATTCTCGTTTCCCGAGTCTCATCTCATACGGCAACAAACGTCTCAATGTATACCTGCTACTGAAACGTAATTCAGAATTAGTAGTAGTATTTAGTAGTTAGTATTCAGAATTAGGGGAAATTAAAACTCAGTGGGCCAAAATAAAAAGATGTATCATGTATTGCTCATTATTACAAATTATAATTTAAAAATAAAAGTTGAGAGGCCTTTTCGGGTTTCATTGCACTTCTTTTTTGGGTAATAGTCAACCCAGCCTTAGAAAATACTCTCTCACATGGTACCGATGTGGCAGGCACACATAGTCGGCGCTTCACTAAAATATATAAATTAGGGTATAAAAGACGGCGCTCGTGCCACCACTTTAGTGGATCATCTGATCGTTTTATTAATGGCTCATTTAAATATTTGTCAATCTCAACTATGCTAGCAGCTGTGGGGTTTCGAATTATTTCCTTTTCGACTTCTTTGTCAAACGCATCCCAAATGCTGGAAGTTGATTTTTGTGACATTTGTGGCAGTGGTTCTGGCGACGACGTAGATACTTCACGCGCACTCAAAGCGCGAAGTTTTCCTTTAATTGAGTTCAAACATTGATCAAATTTGTCTTTGCTGATAAATGCATGTTTTTTGAAGCGCGGATCTAATAAAGATGCTTCTGAAACCAATGGGTTGCTCTCTATGTCGTAAAATCTATTTTTTAAATGATCACGAAGGGTATTTAATAATTCAAGGTACTGATCAGGACCACTTTCAATCAAAGAGTTCTCAACGTGTGTTTTCATTATTTTAATAAGTACCATTACTTTCGAAATAGACACAGATTTCTCGGCGCTCATTTCGACTGTGACGTCATAAAATATTTTTAAAACTTCGACACACTTCTCTAAGAGCAACCAGTCATCAGGCGTTAGGGTGTTAAGCAGGGGTTGTTCTATGGCCAGTGTACTAACTACTGCATCTTTTATTTTGAGTAACCGGTCAAGCATGTCGTACGTTGAATTCCACCGTGTAATGACGCTCTGTTTTAGTTTAAGAGGAGGCAGTTCCATCTGAATTTGCATAGCCTGCAGTCTACTGGCAGCTGTAGAACTGTGTTTAAAATACTGGACTATAGCTTTTATTTTATCTAGCTGGTCTTTTATCTTGTCCAAACTATGTTGAACCACAAGATTCACGGTATGGGCGAAACAAGGGAAATGTCGCCAGGTTGTCAAGTGGACGGCGGCCACTATATTTGCCGCATTGTCCGTAATTATCCCAGCTATTTTGTGTGAAATGTTCCAATTAGATACCTCTTTCAACAAGAAGTTTGATAAATTTTCTGCAGTATGCCGTTCATCAAACTGAGTGCAACCCAGAAGGGCCGATTCAAGTGTTGTGTCTTTATTTATAAAATGAGCTGTCAGGGCTATAAAGCTCACATTATTTAGCGATGTCCAGCCGTCGGTGGTAAGGCATATAGCGTCAGCTTCGGCGATCCGTTGTATTACTTTCTCCTTGGTCGATTGGTAAAGTTTTGGTATTAAACTTGAAGATATAGTCTTACGACCCGGTAACACGTATGTTGGCAGTATCATTCTGTACATGTTTCTAAATTCTGGTTCTTCTACTATGGCAAATGAATGTAATCCTTTAACTATAAATTTTACTAATTGTTCATCTAACTGTTTTGTTTTACTTACTGGTAACGGCCTGGTTGATTTTGCAAAATTATCTATACTTAATTGTACGGGTGGATGTGTTATTTGGCGCTGAATCGAGGCAACGGCAGAAGTGAGAACAAATTCTTCAGATGCTGAAGTTGAAGGTACAATACTGCGACCGGCTTCTGCACTGTTTGACTCAGTGTGCGTTTGTAGGGTTGTTTCTATTTGCGGATTTACATGTATCAATGGTTGTTGCATTGACACTGTCCCATGCAGTTTCTTAATATGCCTGTTCAAATTGCCAGTACCGCCTCCACTGTAGCTAATAATCTTCGAGCAGTACTCGCATTTAGCCTTGTTCATATCAATAATAGAAAAGTGTTTCCATATTTGGCTTTTTTTTCTTGCAAGTTCAGTCATTATTATTGATAGGTATGACAAAAATCATAAAAATGAAATAGATACGGATACTATAAATCGTTAACCACAACCACTATGTTAATAGTCTGTAATAACAGTTTTATAAAAACGATCAAAATGTTGTTATTTTTTTAGTATGTGCAATGATGAAACCATCACCAAATTCAAGCAAATTGCATGCGAATATGTAAAATAACACCAGAAATAATCTTAACTAGACATTACACATCTAATAGCACACAAAACACCGAAAACTAAGATAGTACCTACACAGGTCGCAAACGCGGGTCGCAAGTCGTAGGTCATAGCGCAACTGATTTGCTATATGAATCAATCATTCGATCGATCGCGAGCGACCCGCGCAATCTACCCAATCAAACAGGTTTCTACAGGTGTAGCGCGCGCCGCGAACTCGATTAGTGAAAGCGAGTGATCGACCTACCTATTTATCTGCATGCGATCGAAAGAGACAAACATAGTTATGGTAGTTCAACTCACATTATGTGCGCGGCGTTATGTGTGTGTGTGCTAGTTGCATTGCGTTTCGTTCACGTTACCTTATCTGTGTGTTGTAAGAAGCTCGATGAATCACGGGTCACGAAATAATCGAATCTTTTGAAGATTGAAGATCGGGTCACTCGTGTTTGGAACGCGATTCGATCATTTTGATTCGATCAATCGTGATCGACACAGCTCTAAAACATATACACAGATATTATTGATATTATCATAAGACTTAGAACTTATAAGTTCGTACTATCTTGTGACATAGTTAAGATGTTCAGAAATATAAGAGTAACTGAAGATCATTGCAATCTACAATGTATATTATGGAGAAACTCTCCTGATGATAAGCTTCAAACCATTAGGTTAAATACAGTTACCTATGGAACTAGATGTGCCCCATATCTAGCTTTTAGAACATTACTTGAACTTGCAAAACAAGATGGACATCTTTATCCTCTTGCTGCTCACTGCATACAACATCAAACATTTATGGATGATGTTCATTGTGGTTGTAATTCACTACCTGAAGCTATAGAAACATGCAATCAGTTAATTATGTTATTTAAAAGAGGTGGTTTTCAACTACACAAGTGGACCGCTAATAATCCAATCATTTTACAAAGTGTCATACAAAATCAAGACAAGTTCTCACCAAAAAGCTTAATTATTGGTGATGAAACAAGCACACTTGGTCTCAAATGGGATCGAGTGACAGATGTGTTCAAAGTTAGTATACCTAACTTACAACAAAAAGAGTTTTCTAAAAGAAGTGTATTGTCAATTATTGCTCAAATCTATGATCCAATAGGTTATTTTTCACCAGTTTCAGTGAAATTAAAGATTTTCATGCAATGCTTATGGAAAGAAACTACTTTAAATTGGGATACCCCACTTCCTTCACATTTACTATCAGAATGGTTACCATTGTATAACAGTTTACAAATACTTAGAGAAATTACTATACCTAGGTATTGTTTCTCAGATATACCTTCTAGAATTCATTTAGTAGGCTACAGTGATGCCTCACTCGTGGCATATGGATGTTGTATCTACTTGGTGGCAGAATATTCTAATAAACAACCCACATCCAACCTTGTAATTAGCAAAACTAAAGTAGCTCCTCTGAAAACAGTTTCTATTCCTCGACTAGAACTATGTGCTGCAGTTTTATTATCAAAATTAATGCTAAAGATAAAACCTGCACTCGAAGTAGCAATTAAAATACAATCTGTACATTTCTATACAGATTCAACTATAGTTTTAAACTGGTTAAGATCTCCTTATAAAAAATGGGAAGTCTATGTTGCAAATAGAATCTCTCACATATTACAATCCACTGATTCAACTTCTTGGAATCATACCAGAAGTCATGACAATGCCGCTGATGTCTTAACACATGGCATACATCCTAAAGATTTACAAAATCTTTACCTATGGTGGCACGGCCCTCCATATTTATTACTATCACAAAATGAGTGGCCTCATACCCACACTCAGACACTCACTCATACTGATAATATATCAGAAATTCAAGATACTACAGAATTTCAAGTAGAACCCTATATCTCAACTGAAACTAGCTTACATACAGCTTGTTTAGTTTCAGAATTTTATAATTATGAAGATATACACTATTTTATAAATATATTTCAAAGATTTTCAAGCTTTCTTAGATTACAAAACACTATTGCTCAGTGTTATAGATTTGTCAACAATCTTAAACATAAGTGTAGTACTTCAGGTCCTCTTACATTTGAAGAATTAAAATTCATTCACAATTTTATGATCAAAATTGTTCAAGCCTCTCAATACAAGAAAGAGTTAATTGAATTAAAGTCAAACAAAGGCAATTATACCTATACATCTAGCCCTATTAAAAAGCTGTCACCTTTCATAGATAGTGATGGTATTTTAAGAGTAGGAGGTAGAATCAAACATGCCAATGTTCAATATAATCAAAAATTTCCTATCATTCTACCAAACAAGAATCATATCACAACACTTATCATTAACAAGTTTCACATAGATTTGTTTCATTCAGGTGTACAAAACACAGTTGCTAACCTGAGATTAGTATACTGGCCTATACATGCCAGAGTAGAAGTCAAGAAAGTTGTTTACAAGTGCATTGTATGTACTAGATATCGAGCTCAAACTTGTAAACAAAAAATGTCTAATCTACCTTATCATAGAGTAAACTTAGAGCGTCCATTCCTACACTCAGGAGTCGATTTTGCTGGACCTATTTATATTAAGTCATCCAATCTACGCAATGCTAAATATATTCGATCATTCATCTGTATATTTAGCTGTCTCTCCACTCGCAATACACATAGAATTATCAGAAGATACCACAACTCAATCATTTCTCGCTTGCTTAAAGAGGTTTTCAGCTCGAAGAGGTATTTGTAACACACTTTATTCTGATAATGCTAGTTATTTTCATTGTGCTAATAATGAACTACATGATCTATATAAAATGTTCAAAAATGAGACATCTTACAGTCAAATCATAGAATATACCAACCGTTTCAGCATCAATTGGGTATTTACTACACCTTTAGCTAGTCACATGGGTGGAGTCTATGAGATTGTTGTAAAGCAAACTAAACAATTACTTAAGAAGAAATTAGGTAATTGTAGAATGACTTATTGTCAATTATATACTATACTTTGTGAACTTGAGTCTATCCTGAATTCGCGGCCATTATTTTTAGCTTCAGATTCAAGCCAAGACTTGAATTTTTTATGTCCTTCACATTTCACTATAGGAACAACCTTATTAGATATTCCTGAACCAAGTCTCATCCAAATTTCAGACAATAAACTTAATTTATGGCAAAGGATATCCTCTATAAAACAACAATTTTGGAAAGAATTTTACAAGTCATATTTATCTGTTATCAGTTCAGAGTAGACAAAAGTGGTTTAAAGAGTCTCGCAATCTGCAAATTGGAGATCTAGTTATCATTAAAGACGAGAATACTCCTCCGTCTGCATGGCCGGTAGGCAGAATTATCAATGTACACATATCCAAAGACGACCACCTAACCCGGTCTGTCACAGTTAAAACTTCAAAGGGACAGTATCAACGCCCTATTCACAAGCTTGTTCTTTTACCTATAGAGTAATTCTGCATATCTGGAATAACATAAATCTATCATTATTGTTAAATATTATTGTTCTATTTTTGTAAACATAACCTTTAAACATAAAGGTGACTGACCTGTACTACTGGGGTGCGTTCTTATTTGTCGTCCGACGACGTCCGACGACGCTCCGAGCGTTTTTATATGCCCGGAGCGATCGTCCGATGATCATCCGGAGCGTTCTTATATATCGCTCGACGACGCACCGGTCGCCCCACGAAATCGGTGGATAAATATCGCCCTGACGTTTCATTTGACAGTTGGGACTTGATTTTTCTTTGTTTTAAGTTACTTTTTGTTTACGTAGACTTCTGTTTACAAAATTTTATTATTATTATTGTTATATTATGTATTCTGGAAAAGTACATAATTGTAAATACATTTCTTCTGAGTCAGTGAAACATTTTAAGTAGTGTTCTTGATACAGATATGATACAGAGCCGTTCTTAAAAGGCGGACGAAGAGCGTCGCTCTGCTTGGAGCGATCATCCGTCGTCGGACGACATATAAGAACGCACCCCTGACAGTGACAACTATTGATCGTGACATTTCTATTTTTTTTTTTTCTTTTTCTATGACACTCTACTACATCGATCTTGACTGACTTGATCGTGAGTTTTTCTATTTAATAATATTATCAAGCTAAAATATAAGTTTAAAATGTAAGCCTACCTGTATCCGCCTGGATAGGCAGGAGGAGGGGAAGGGACTTACTTGGACACAGGAACTGCACCTCGTGGTTTTCACTGGCCTGAAGGCCGCGGCTCGGCGACGTTCTCGAAGGTGGGGGGGGGCCAGCGTGCGCTAAGCCTGGTACTTTAATAAACTTCACTGTGTATTTTGTATTTATGCACTTCACAACGTCTTCAACACAGCACCACACGAGGCGATTGTCGGCAGAAGACTGGGGTTGAGGACGGCAGAGTAGCGCGGGAGCAGGGTAGGAAAAGTCAAATGAAGGTCACTAGGGATGGGATGCATACTCAGTGCAGGCACATAAATGATAACAGTTTTGGCCGCTACATTTCCTCCGCCCTAAACACAAGGTGTTTATGAACGGGTCACTCTATGGGAAGGCGAACTAATTTTGATAAGGAACGGGTTAAAACGCCGGTAGAAGTACGTACATCAACTACACGAACAATATTGTCATCCCCCGGATACGTTTTTAGGATACGACCTCGTCGCCACTCAAGAGGAGAAAGGTTATCTTCCTTCATAAGCACAAGTTCACCTATCGATGGAGGTTTACAAGGGTCAGTCCACTTTTGTCTGGATTGGAGGGTTGAAAGGTATTGGGTATGCCAACGTTTCCAGAAATGCTGGGTAATTTGTTGAAGGAGCTGGAATCTATTCAGCCTGGAAACGTTCACATCCGACAAAGGATATTCAGGTAATGCGTTAAGTGGTTGGCCAATAAGGAAATGACCAGGTGTGAGGATTTCAACATCACTGGGATCATCAAACGATACAGGACACAAGGGACGGGAATTTAATACCGCCTCAATCTTTGTAAACACAGTTGTAAGTTCTTCGAACGTTAGGGGGGTTTCGCCTAGAACTCGCTTTAAAAGAGACTTAGCTGACTTCACGGCCGCTTCCGATAACCCGTTCCAATTTGGGGATAAAGGAGGGGCAAAGATCCACGTAATACCACGCTTAGACATTTCATGTCCAAGGGAAGCCTGATTGTCACACATAAATTTATAGACGTCCCGTAGGTAATGATTTGCTCCCACATAGTTCCTACCATTATCCGACCTAATATGATCAGGAACACCGCGACGTGACACAAAACGTGACAAGGCTGCTATGAACGCGTCAGTCGTAAGGTCAGACACGACCTCGAGGTGGACTGCCTTCGTCGTCTGGCAGACCAGGATGCATAGGTAAGATTTTACAATTTTCCTATTCCTATAGGCCTGGACTCGAGTATAGAAGGGACCTGCAAAATCGGTTGCAACCCTTACAAAGGGGCGGGCTTTGGTGACCCGGTCTCGGGGGAGGTCGCCCATTGGAGGAGGACAAGTTTTAGCAGTCAACCGGTAACAACGCACGCATTTAAAAATAATATGTCTTATCAGACGTCGGGCAGAAAGTATCCAAAACTCTCGGGCTAAAATTGCTTGTAAGGTATTAGGGCCAGCGTGCGCATTTTCAACGTGAAAATGTCGCACTAGTAAGTTGACAAAGGGTCCGTCTTTGGGTAGAAGGTAAGGATGGCACGAGTCATACGGTAAATCAGAATGACGAATGCGGCCTCCAACTTTAATTGTGCCCGTCGCATCGAGGAAGGGGGATAGACGTCGTACTGCGGTACGAATAGGCTGATTACTTTGCAAGCATTCAATGATGTCAGGGAAGGCAATTCTTTGTACAATTTTAATTAAAAACACCAAGGCCTCCTTTCGTTCAAGGGCAGTTAGGGAAGGATCCGTACGACGTGAAGTAGGGTTTTTGGCATTATGTACAAACCTTAGCATAAAGCCTACCACACCAGTAAGCTTATGGAAGGAACTGAAACGTTCTAAAAGAAATGAAGAATCCAGGATGGGGGATTCCGGAGCTACCAGCAAACAGCGAATTCCGGGCAAGTCAGAAGGTAAGGATCCCTCATCAACGGGCCATAAGCTAGGGGGCTCAGCTAACCAGGGCGGACCCCACCATAGGGGGTGCTCCTTTAAGGAAGAGGCTGACACACCACGAGAGGAACAGTCAGCTGGATTTTGGTCACCAGGAACGTATCTGAAGGTTTGGTGTAAGTTTGCACTGATTATTTGAGAAACTCTGTTGGCTTCAAATGTTTGCAAGGTATGAGGGGGGGTCTTGATCCACGCAAGGGCAATTTGGCTATCCGTCCAACAATGAAGAGAGTCTAGCACAATCGACTTCTGAAGGCAGAGGGCTATGTGCGAGAATATTTTAGTAAGGAGCACAGCTCCCATCAATTCCAATTTGGGAATTGTCAGACGGGTCCGGACGGGGGCAACTTTCGTTTTCGACATCAGGAGATAGACGGAGCCATTGCCATTGGAGTCTTCTGATCGTAGGTAGCACACAGATGCAAACCCTGCCAAGGAAGCATCGCAGAATCCGTGCAAGGAGTAGGAAACATTGTTAGGAGGGAAGATACGTCGAGGTAGGGAGACTAAATTTATGAGAGGTAGGTCAGTGATATAAGAATTCCACTCTTGCAATAATTCAGGGGGGAGAGGGTCGTCCCATCCAACACCTGATAGCCAAAGTTTTTGAATAAAGACTTTGGCTTTGAACACTACAGGGGAAATCCAACCGCATGGATCATAGGTGCGAGCAATAAGGGACAGTACAGTACGCTTAGTAGCATGCGCTTCAGGTACTGAGGAGAATTTATAGGAAAAGGCATCCGTCACGGGATTGTATTGTACACCTAGTACAAGTACGACTTGGGGATTCTCGGCATCAGCAAATTGGTGGGGGTTTTGAAGATGTTCAGTAGGTAGGTCGTCTAAGAGCCCGGGGCAGTTAGAGGTCCATTTTCGAAGCTCATAACCGCCAGATGCCATTATACCTTCAAGTTGGGATTTCAATTCACGAGCTGATGCGAGATCAGATGCACCAGATAGGCAATCATCAACATATAGATCGTTAATTAGGACTTCGGCCGCTAAGGGAAATCTATGCCGCTCTTGTTCTGCTAGCTCGTGCAGAACTCTAATGGCGATGTAAGGACTCGACCTTAAGCCGTAGGTGTTGGTATTAAGCTCATAGGTGAGAAGGGGATCTGAGGGGGACTCACGCCACAAAATCAATTGGTACCTACGATCCTCCGGGTGGATCCATGACATTCGGAACATCATACGAATGTCAGTCACAAATACTACAGAATGCCTTCTAAAGTTTAATAAGATAAGGGTGATATCATTCTGTAATTTAGGGCCGGCGTGAAGGCATTGGTTCAGGGAAACACGATTCGTAGTAGGGGATGATCCATTGAACACTACTCTTATTTTGGAAACATCGCCAGTATTTTTAAAAACGCCGTGGTGAGGTATAAAGTAATGTTCAAGGGAAAGGGTCTGTGAGTCACGTGATAAAGGGGTCATATGATTTAGTTCTATATATTCACGCATAAAGGCTATATATTTTTCCCGAAACTCTAGATTACGTAACATGCGTTTTTCAAGGCTAAAGAATGTACGCTCAGCAGTAAAACGGGAATCACCTAGGGTAGGTCGGTCAGATAAGAAGGGCAGGCGGGTAGTAAAACGACCTAAGGTATCTCGGGTAGTAGTAGATTTAAATATCTTCTCACACTCATCGTCACGAGGGTCACGTTTGGGGGGGTCAGGAGGTTCTTCGACCTGCCAAAATTTCTCTACTACCTGTGACAGAGACACAGCAGCTTGAGGGCCCGGCTGTACCGCCGCGACGCCAGGTACGGGACCAAATATTAAATATCCTAAGGCTGAGTTGAATGCAGTAAGACCGCATGACGTGAGTTCAATTTTATCCGTGCCGAATATGGCACCGCATACATCTGCACCTAATAAAATATCTATGGGCCCAGGCTTATTAAAGGTAGGATCCGCTAATAGTAAGGAACAAGGAATTAAATGTTTAGGTATCTCAATCTCAGGGTGCACACCGGCAATAACATCAATAACTAGGGCTTCCGCAAAAAACTTAGGGTAGGAACAGGACAACGATTTAAAGGTTAGGGACACAGAACCGCAGGCTCGGGTAGATTCCACATTGCCCACACCGCGTACGGGGGCAATCGAAGGGTACACAGGTAAATTTAAACGAGAGGATAATTCACTAGTAATAAGGCAACCCTGGGCTCCGGTGTCACAAAGAGCACGAGCTTCAACATCATAACCGGATGAAGTTTGTATACGGATTACCGCGGTAGGTAGGAGGACTAAGCTTGGGTAACTATGTGTGAAAAAGGTAGGAAAGGATAAGCTATCTAGCTATGCGGCACGCTGATGCCGCGCGCTTGGCCATTCTCGGCTAGGGGTGTCAGTGCGAGGATGATCTCGGCTAGGGGGGTCAGGGCAAGGATGGTCTCGGCTAGGGGGGGGTGACTTATTCTGCACTCGGGGGTTAATTCGTGGGGAATATCGACCGGAGTTATTTAATTCATCTCCGCCCCGTGCGGAACCCGACCTATTATTATAATTTTTGTGATAAGGGCCGGACTGGGAACCACCGTTTTTATTAAAACACAACAATGTATGATGCGTGGTCCGATTACAGGAAGAACATTTATAATTTTTAGGGCACGATTCAATCCTGTGCTTGTCTAGGCAACGGTAACACAGAGATGCAATTCTTACAAATTCAGAACGCTCGCGGGGTGTCCTAGCCATAAATTGACTGCACTGACGTAAATAATGGGACGGACTCGAACAATAATAGCATGTAGGCCGCGAAGTAAGCGTGCATGCCGGGGCATCGACTACGTATGCACGACGGGGCAAAGGAGAACGCGCACTCTTATTAGGGGGGCAGTCTACCACTGTATTTCCCACTGTTTCATGATGCCGGCACTCTTCTTCTAAAAATTCAATCAGTTGGGTAAAGGTAGGTAGTTTATCAACGTCCCGGCCATAGTGACGTTCAAAACGGGTCTTTAAGTCCGAGGGTAATTTATTCATACATATGTGGACCAGGAGATAGGACCAATGTAGGACAGGAAGCTCTAGCATATCTAGTGCCCTATAGGCTGACAAAAGGGGGTTAAGGAATAACGAACGAAGTCCAGTAAGGCGAGTCGGTATTTCAGGCAAGTTAAGTAGTTGAGCTATGAGTATATCAGTCTGAAGTCGTAGGTTGTGATAACGGTTTTTAAGTAGGTCACGGGCAATTTCATAATTATAATCCTCGATTCTTAAATGCTGAATTAATCGGCGCGGTTCATAACTCAAGGAGCTAACTAAATATTGCAACTTTTGGGTAGGGGTCAAATCCGTCCTTCGATGGACAATGCTGTCAAACTGATCCTGGAAACTAACCCAAGAATCGGGTCTGCCGTCAAAGTTAGGTGTGGATAGCTCCGGAAGGACAGAACGTCTAGCACTCGGGGCATCGCAACTATATGTAGATACGTCTTTCTGAGGGGTACTGGTTGCGCGTGGGCTTGGCTCGGCTTCAAAACGTTTTAGCTTTAATTCGTCTACGATTTCACGGGTTGACTTAATTTTCAACTGTAAGTCGTCATATTCGGGTTGATCTATTTGAGGGTCCAAATGGCCCAATAATTTCGCACAGGCATCGTTAAACTTTTCATAGTTACACTCAAGGTCACTCAAGCGCATTAAAAAACGAGGTTTTGGAACCTTGGCTCTGCTACCAGAAATGTATCCGCCTGGATAGGCAGGAGGAGGGGAAGGGACTTACTTGGACACAGGAACTGCACCTCGTGGTTTTCACTGGCCTGAAGGCCGCGGCTCGGCGACGTTCTCGAAGGTGGGGGGGGGCCAGCGTGCGCTAAGCCTGGTACTTTAATAAACTTCACTGTGTATTTTGTATTTATGCACTTCACAACGTCTTCAACACAGCACCACACGAGGCGATTGTCGGCAGAAGACTGGGGTTGAGGACGGCAGAGTAGCGCGGGAGCAGGGTAGGAAAAGTCAAATGAAGGTCACTAGGGATGGGATGCATACTCAGTGCAGGCACATAAATGATAACAGTTTTGGCCGCTACACTACCTATAAATTAATATTACTCTTAATCTTGTATAAACTCTATTTATATCGATTCTAGCATCGTATTACGTATAAATTCATGCACCCATAATATTGTATAATTTCTTTGCAAATTAAATCATAACATTATATAATTTCTTACTTCAATTAAATCCTAATATTGTATAACTGTATAAAATTAAATTACTTTAAATATTTCAGACCTTCGGTCAGCGCGGGGTGTATGTTACAGATTATAAATAATTTAGAGTGGCAACACTGCTCTTTAATAATGTATATTTTTATCGTCTAGCATTACTCTCGCTTCCGTTCGATTCATGTGTGTGCTAGGCAGGCTAAAGAAAGTTTAACAAATAAATATTACAAAAAGTTATCGAAGTTTCACAAACCCATCCAAATACTTTACACTGTGTCAAACGACTTCTCAAAGAAACATTCAAGTCTCGACTATACTGAAATACCTGTGAATCTCAGTCTTGCTGAGAAAGAAATCACGTTAGAAAAGTTTACCAAAAAGCTAGTAATATTATTGGCGATACGTAATGCACCAAGTGTTTAGACTTTTTTGTAATCAAACTTAGTAGTATTGAAATTTAAACAAATTGAATTTACATAACATCGGACTTAATCAAAACTTCTGGGATAGGACGAGATCAGCTAGTTTTGCATGTACCCTTTGTCCGTCAAAACATCTCGATATGACTGGCAACAACCGTTGTAGGCTACGAAAGACTTAAGAACCTTGGGTATCGAGTTGGTATCGATCACCTCTTAATGAGTGTAAAGAAGGTGGATTAAACAAGCGTTATGTACAAGTGGTTCCGACGTCACGGAGTTCGATGCGCGCTCTGCCCGACTCGCCGCAACGTCAGCAGCACTCGCGGCCGCCTTTAGTTAGCATCGAGAAGACAGCACGCTGGACTGCAACTCACAAACATGTTCTAAAAAACTAATAATTCAGAATTAAACTCATACCTACTATTGTGATTGGATAAGATTATTTTTATTGATTACTAGCTGTACCCGCGACTTCGTTCGCGATTGCCGTACCTGCAGACTAATTATTAATATTTGAGCAATGTTCACTTTTAAGCAACGCTGTGGTCTGCGGTGAAGCAATCTCAGTAAAGCATAGCTCAGAAGGGAGCTTTTTACTTTGGATATGTAAACTCCCGGGTTGTATTTTCCAAAAGACAGTAGTTAAAATACTCAGAGAGTTCCTTCACAGTTCGCCCAATAAATGCACAAAGTTTACACTTCGCTTCAGTACTTTGTGCGTTTCTTTAGAATTTCGATTTCAACGGCGGTTTTGTTTGGCGGTAGATCAAAAATATCTCCACTGCGCAGTCTCCGAAATGTAGCCGGCAAAAGATAGATACTTAGTTCAAAAAACTGATTGTGGCGAATGTTCCAGATTTTAGTTTTATCTTAGCAAGCTTGCAAAATTAAATAAGCCGAGCGGCTCGTGGGGTGTTGGGCAGCCCGTGGGGTGCCAAGCGGCCCGTGGGGTGCTGAGCTGTCAGTGGAGTCACGGGCTGCCCGTGGGGTTCCAGACTGCCCGTGGGGTTCCGGGCTGCCCGTGGGGTGCCGGGCTGCCCATGGGGTGCCGGGTGCCGGGCTGCCCGTGGAGTGCCAGGCTGCCCGAGGGGTGCCGGGCTGCCGGGCTGCCCGTGGCGTATTGGACTGCTCGTGGGGGGCCAGGCTGCCCGTGGGTTGCCGAGCTGCCCGTGGGGTGCTTAAAGTACCAAAGTTAAAGAACCGCTATTTAAAAAAAAAAAAAAAGAATGATTGAAATCAGACTACGCGTTAATGAATTACAACTTGTGTACATTTTGAATTTCATCCCCTTTCCCAAGGGAACCGTGCTGAATTTCGGAATAAAAAGTATCCTATATCTTTCTTCGTAGTATGACCTCAAATCTCGTTACGTTTCATTTAAATCCATTCAGTAGTTTTGGAGTGATGCGCGGCCGGGATACAGACAGACAGACAGAGAGTCAGACAGACAAACATAAAAAAAATATAGTTTTGGCATCAGTATCAGCTATAGAGTGCTCTCAAAATTTTTTTTTAAAATATCTGCAATGTACAGAATTGGACCTGTTCCAGTTTTATTATAAGTATAGACTTGTTCAATGCCTATAATACCGAGTATAATTAATAAATTCCGTGCTTAATATCTTACTATTAAGTTATTAATTTGACTATGTAAATTCTAACTAAAAATAAAACTATTTTTTCAAGTCATATAATGTGTTCAAATTACCTTATTAAAATTATCATTCGTTACACATAAATTATTATTATAAAATTATTGCATATAAAAATTAAATAATATAAATACATTATTACTAAAACATTTTACAATACTTACATATCATTAACCAGTACATGAATCCTGTGACAATGATTCATGTACTGGCAGTCAAATCTGTCGGAGAATACTTTTAGGATGCTGCTAGGGCTGGCCCGAATCCTGCGCACCAGGGATGTGAATCGCTTGCGCATGGTGGCGTAAAAGCAGTCGACGCACCAATTTGCAAACATCCCTGATGCGCTACATCTCCGAGGCAACCCCATCACCACCCTAAAAGCATTATTATATTGCACACGGAGGGCGCAGTACTGTTTTTGCGTATATAACACCCACAAGGCGCAAGTGTAGAAGGACGTACAAAATGCCTTGAAAAGAGTTATTTTGACGTCCCTCGAGCACCGAGCAAACCTGCGGGCTATCCGCATATATTAGCCCTAACAGACAACGCCCTCCGCTCTCTCTCAATATCTTCATCGTCTTTCAAGCCAGCGGTCACAATATGCCCGAGATACTTAAACTGTTCAATCCTGTTAATAGCGGTACCGTTCAGTTTAATGGATGGTACGCTATCCAGACATTTGCCTCCCCTGGCTCGAATACCATGTATTCGGTCTTCTTCGCGTTATAGACCAAACCATGAGATCGCACATACTCTTCACATACCGCCAACAACTCCCTCAAACCACAGACCGACGCACTCAGCAGAACCATGTCGTCCGCATAACTGATATTGTTGATGCAGACGTCATCAATATTGCAGCCGACACGAGTTCCGCTGAGTTGCTCTATGAGGCCGTTGACGTACAAGTTGAATAGTTTCGGAGACGTCAACCCTCCCTGCCTCACTCCACACTCCAACCTGTACGGCTCCGACAGCGCCTCTGACCATCGAACGACATTGACCTGGTTCGAATACCAGTATTTAAAGATTTGTATTAGTTCTACAGGTATGGAGATGTCGGATAGTTTTTGCCACAGGATGTCATAACAAACCAGGTCAAATGCCTTCGAAAGGTCAAGAAATACGGCATACACAGGAGTACTACGGTCCGTGTAGTACTTGACACAGTCTGCTTCAAACACAAGATAGCTGATTCCGTCGACTGACCTGATTTCAAACTGAATTGGTTATCATGTATGTTTAGGTATTTATCCGAGCTCAGTGTTAAGCAAACTGTCAAGCCTTTTGCCAAGACTGTGGCTAGGGAAATAGGCCTGTAACCAGTATGGTCACTTAAATCCCCTGTCTTATTTTTCACAATTGGTACCACCACAGTCTTCATCATCTCCTCTGGTAAGTATGAATGTACGATACATAACGAATAGAACATTGCAAGAACTCGGTGCAAGTGAGCACCAGCGTACTTCAGATGTTCAATGCTTAGGCTGTCATGGCCAGGGGACTTGCCTCGCGACATCGATGTTATGGCTTTTTAACGTCCTTCGCCTTAAAATGTGTGTTTATCTCCTGCCCGCAAGATTCGTTTACACTGAACGACTGTGATGGCGCCAAAGGCGACCTCATGGTAAAATATTCTTTAAACATGTTAGCAATATGAGTCTGATCACTGAGTCCACTGACACAGACAGGCAAGCCCGGCTTATGATTTAGTTTATTAGTGTTCTTCCAGAAGCTACCGAAATCACGCTTAGCATGTTGTGAAGCGAGAATGTCCATTTTGATTTGCTCTGTATTATTGAGGCACCACCTCATACGAGCCTAAAATACTTTTCGAGTTTCACGCGTTTCGTTCCACGCACGACCCTGCCTCGGTTTACCGCTCGAAACCCATAATTGAAACTTGTACCTGGCCTGCCTGTGAGCCCCACGGACATGCTTGTTCCAACCTACAACAGGTCTCTTCTTTCTTTTCTTAGTTTCCAACACATTACTATTAATGGCGGCGCTAGACAAAGCCTCAATAATATTTTTGTACATATTATCAATAGTATGTCGGTGATCAGACTCATCACAATAATTGTTACAACAGGAGCTTAATTGAGAGGGAAAATCTATCAGCATTAACTTTTCATGGCATAGCTTACTATAAAGTTCAATTTGAGCTGGGTTCCTATCACCCCATTTTACTTTGCAATTAAAGCGGTTAACATCAGTGCACAATATTTTCGGAATGATTAAATCTAGTTAACATTGTATTATTAAAGGCCAATGGTCGGAACACACGACATTGTAATCAATATAAACATTCTGCACTGTCAAAGATGCCGACTCAGTAACCACACAGTGATCTAGCCAACTTAAACACCCGTTAATGTCACTCAGATAACTGTACGTATTAGAGGATAAGCCGAATTAATCTAAATCCGCACATGACCATTTCATATCACTACAAAAGTTAATCAGTTCATAATAGAATGGCTCACGCTCAAGGGGTGCGCGTTGAAGTCCCCGAGCATGTAAACACACTCGACGCCTTCGTTACTAACCAGCGCGCTCAGTGCGCCGAGGGAATCCGTGAACTCCGTTAGATTCCTCGTCGCATCCGTCAGCATGTACACACTCATCACTAAATAATAATAATAATAATCTTTATTCCCTGAAAATACTTACATATTTTTACACTAGGAGTATCATATTATAAAACACTAGGAGTAAGTACATTTTAAGTGTTGGACAAACAGTATTCAAATTAGTTTATTATTAGTGAGACCCAAACTAGGCTCGAGGCCTGTATCTTGGGGCTCTGGAGCGATATGAACAAATATAAACTTCTTACTTGGAAGATACTCTTGGGTTCTTGGCACATTATGGCAGAAATACAAGTCTGGCCTTAGAAATATTAAGTGGTGAAATGTGCGCGTAGTGAATGTATATGTGTATGAGACAGTGTGTAGTGTGTGTGAGGGTGTGTGTGTGTGTGTGTGTGTGTGTGTGTGTATTGGGTCAGTGTGTGTTAGGGTGAATAGTGTGTAATGTATATGAGGGGAGTGTGTTTGAGTATTTATTAGTCTATATTAACTTCTCAGTGTCATTTATAAGACAAATTAAGTAGCCATTAGGTACTTAACCATTTTTTTGCAGCAAAAGATGGAACTGTCGGTAATACTACAGTGTTTTTGAACATTATTATATGTCTTTATCAGTGAAAACCTGGGGCAACGTTTGAAACCAAGCATGACGAGGCTTTAGGAAGCAGAAGTCTAAATATACGTTTTGTCATAATTTTATTGTAGTCAGATCGTTTTGGAAGACTTTTGTGTATTTTCATTGTAGCATTAAGGATGAACAGTTGAAGCACCCGAAGAACATTAAATTCCGAATAGAGTAGGTACGTTGAAAAGCGGAAGGGTTTTTTTAGGGTTACTTTTATAAGTGCGCGTTGAGCTCTTTATATTGCAATAAAATGCGTTTCATCGGCACTACCCCACACTGATATGCAGTACTGCATTATCGGCTGGCAAAGAGCTAAATACACAAGGCGTATTATACTTTTAGGTGTACAGTCACGGAGTACACACTCATTAACCGACGGCGTAAAAAATGATTTACAATAATTTTGAACTGCCTTTAATGCCGGCTCTGGATTGTTCCTGTCGTTATCTATCGAATCATTTAGCGTCGAATTTTTTATGTTTGATAGGTCCCTGGGGCCACTATCACAAAAACATGCTCCTCTCCGTAGGTTTATGTTTTCGTCAGCGATTAACGGCAACGCGTCATATTTCACACTATGCATTATTTCGTGTTTGCACTCGGTCAGCTGATCTTGGGTAACATAGTTCGACTTTATAATAACTAACTCGTTCTTCATCTTCAACATACCCTTCAATAATTTACTGCAGTCCAGATAAAATTGGCGGCAATTTTTCCAGCTCACGGGCCAAACATAAGGGAATTTTTGAAGCAGTGATAGCTCAGTGGCTTTGGCTATGGACTGCCGCGCAGCAGGTCCATGGTTCAAATCCCGCCGCGGGCTTGAGCTTCACCGCTAGGTGGAAGGGCACATTGTGAATGCCCGCCTGGCTAGCGACCACCCTCAAGTAGAAAATCTGTCGCCAAGCACCTAACGGTGTGTTCCGGCAGCTGTCCTTGAGAGCCAGAGTAATTCTAGGTTAAGCCTGTTAACACCTTCGACCACATCATCACTTACCATCACTTGAGATTGTGGTCAAAGGCTAACCTATCAGCAATAAAAAAAATAAAAAAAAATCTCCTCTTTTTCCGTTGATTTAAGTAGGTTGATCATGTCGTTTAAATCCCGGTCTTCCTTCCCTTTATTCTTGCGATTTATCTTGATTCTACTAGTGGGGATAGAATCAAATAATAACGACTTCGAGTTTTTAATTTCGTCACTGGTAAACGATGTGGTGCAAATTCTCACTAAAGTTTCTTCATCTACTATCGATATCTTGTTTTGTAGATAACACAAAAGTTCATCTACAACTATATTACACTGGGAACATTTTATCACAGTAGTCATTTTGACTCGCAATAACGGAGTGCGGAACTCACGTAAAAAGGCGCCCGCCACGGTTGGATGCGCGCGCGTCACTGAAAACTATTAAAATATTTGTAATTAATGCTCGTGGTTCATTTGATGATGATGATAAGTATCCTATGTGTTAATATAGCGCTTCATCTACCTTCATACCAAATTTCATCACAATTGATCCAACTGTTTGAGCGTGAAGAAGTATCAAACATACAAACACACTCACAAACTTTCGCCTTTATAATATTATATTATTACTACCTGCGCCCCGCGGTTCCACCCGCGTAGTGATGGATGATGATGATAAAATGTATGATATGTGTTAATCCAGCGCCTTATCTACCTCCATAACATACATTTTTTTTAATAAGATTTATATATGGCTTATGTAAATATGATCATATTTCCGATTTTCGTGATAAGATCAAGTGGATCCCTATTCATCGTCGCCGTAATGGCTTACAAATATAAGCTGTCCCGAGCTTATTTGAAGGTAAATTTAAGATAAAACTTAAGATTTTTGCTGTAGTAGGTACATGATATGATACGTACCTACATGAGACTATGCGGTCGTAGATAGATAAGAGAAACGATGAATTAGATATAGACCAGCGCGTCTCGATTGATAACCTCTGTTACATGTATCAAGCACGAACTAACTAAGATAAGAACCAATTGTTGTAGTATATAAGGTATTAATGATGTAAGTTAAAGAAGTCTTAATACACGATGGGACGTTAAAGAACATACTCCTCTTTCATTTGGTGGCTCCAAGAGCCGCCATCCCTTCATGGCGACCGTGACAATGGTACTTCCCTTCATGCAGCGCACGCCAGAATAGGTCGCATATGGCTGATTTTTTTCTTACTTACTTGACACAGCGTTATATTTTCGACAATTTACATAACATCTTTATAAATTATAGCCTTTATGTTATTTTTATGTCTAAGCTATATTACTTTTAAGTTTCATTAAAATCCATTCAGTGGTTTTTGCGTGAAAGAGTAACAAAAATCCATACATACAATATCCATACATCATTACAAATGTTCGCGTTTATAATATTAGTAGGATAGGATAATATAATATTAATATTAAATAATATTATTAAGTATGAGTTATTATAGTTAGGAGGATGGAATTCATTATTTATATTACGACCTTACCTAACTTGATAAGGAGTTATACTGTGTTTCATTAAATGTATTTTAAGATAAAATATTTAAGTTTAATAGTATATAATTCCGACTAATGAACATGACAGTTAGAACTACTATATTCATGCAGTATCCCTTGAGTCTTTCACAGTGTTTTCTATAAAACGTGAGTATTTTTGGGTACGCTGACAAGCATTGACAAGTTATGTGTGTGAGCATCAGATTTTTTTTATTGCACATTAAAATCAAGAACTCGCCAAGGAAAGACAACATAATAAGAAAAACCGTATCGACATCATGTATTTATTGTTTGTGTTAAATTGAAATTTTAAAAAGAAAAACGCGTATCGAGCAATTTAGCGCTAGGACTAGAGGCCAGAGTAGGTACTCTGCCACAGCCTCTGTAGAGTAGTAGCCACTAGGTGGTGGATACACTACACTATGCTTTCGATCCAGGGCAGGTAGTGTTGCAGGCGCGTGTATACGCCGGCGGAGAGTGCGGAGCCGCACTCGCGGCCGAAGGACGTGACGCCGAGCAGCGTCGGCACTCCCGACAACTGCAGCGTAGTGGTCTGCAGCGTGCCGCCGCTGTCGCCCTGTAACCAGCCACGACTACTCAGTACAGCCTCAGTACACGGTGGATACACTAGAGTACACCTGGCCACGAAGTCGGTAGCACAGATAGGCATTAGGATCGACGTTGGCTCGCAGTAGTTAATAAAGTATATAATAAGTAAGAGTAACGGAGACATGATTGAGCAGTGTACATGTATAGCGTTGCGAGGTAGTATAGTGACATTCATAAAAGTACTTACGCCGCAAGTATCCCGCGCCATATCACGTGGTCGGTAGCACAGGTGCACATTGGGATCGACTCCGTTACTCAGCAGCTCGTGCGATGGATGCAGTACCATACACTCTGCCTCGGAGACCTGCTGCAGGTATACCTGCGTACAGACCGTCAATATTCAACATTTCTAAATTCTAGTCAGTCATTCCCAATACAATAAGTATGGAGATACAATATTTTCTATCAGCTTCCCCATTAGTGCCGATTCCTAGAGACAACAAGAGAAACAAAAATATAGTCACGTGCGGGATTCGAACCTGCGTTATCCACCCTTATAGCCGGGGTATGTTCGGGCCACTAAGCCAACATCATATATGACTCATAACTATATTTTAGCCTCTCGTTCAGAAAAGCCATGTATAAAATGGATCCTATGGAATTCCAAGGATCTTTTTAAATCATTTAATTATTTTATGTAACTGAGTCTGTATATATTTGAAATTAAAACCGGCGCCAGCGGTATAACTTTATTAATAAAATACTACGAACTATATACGATACTGACAGTTACTACAAAAAAGCATTTAGACAACCCATAAGTCATTGGAGACTCACAGGCAGTCCAAATGTTCCAGCCCACTACCAGTTGGCAGCGTGCCCAACATGGTGGCAGCATTGCCCTGTTGAATTGCAATGCTTATTAGTTGAGCCAAATAGGTGCCACCAGTTTAATCACGAGTCATATCGACCAAGCGCTTTGGTTTTAGGTTATTAAATACCAAGAAAAATTCCTTCTTAAGTAGGTTATTGTGTGCATAGAAGAAAAATTCAAGTTGGGCGTGATTTTTTTGCTAAGAAATCCTGTTTGTGATCACTTAAACAACAAAAATTCTTGGACAATTACCACCTCTGCCAAGCTATTGCCTGTTTGATCAACGTTATTTAAGCAAATATTGTAATCATTTCAAAATATAGTTTGGAAAAACCTTGTCAAAAGATGTTTTAAAAGTTTCTTGCCCGTTCCTCTCGTAGTGGCTGAATATGTTTTTTTGCTGAAGGTGGCAGTACTATGTAGAATATTTCTGTATTAAAATTGTGTAATTAACATTAATAAGAGCGACGTTTACGCCTAAATTAAATGAATAATTTTGACTACAGAGGAACCTACACTTAAGTCATCCGGCACATAAAATACGCCTTTAACTGATTATTACTCCATTGCATAAAAATCTTGCAAATCTCTTTAGTTTGTGTTTGATGTCAATAAATGTGTCTGAATGCGTGTTATGGATTCCGTACTAAGAATGGGACCCTATCTGTAATCCTCGGCTATCCGTCCGTTCGTCCGTCGACCTGACCATTAAAGGGATTGTTTTTTTGGAAACGTTATAGTGAATTTTACAGAATATGTGATGGTAAGGTGGATTGCTCAACAAATCATGATCACAGCAAAAAGGAAAAATAAAAACTCATACAGAAAACGTTAAAGCGACAATTAATTAAAACTGCCCAAGTGCGGTCAGACTCCCACTTAAGATCTCAAACGATATGTAAAAAAGTACAATTTTCGGTATCAGTTTTCAGTGTTGGTACCGAACCCGCGCTGTTTTATTAATACTTATACTTCGACCAATATAAAATGAATGGACGGGCCTATGCCTCTCAACTTCCTCAAAAATAACGAGCCAAAACAATCTGACTTATACTGTGACACTTCATTCTAAATATGTAGTCTATTTGTCAAAAAGAGACAACAAATATTAATAACTATGCGTGAAAAAGGGAGCACATGTGTTTATCTGTTGTAGCAAAACCGAACGTGACCGAACCACGCCGAACCGTGTTGTAGTAGCGTTAGCAAAACCGATTTCGTTTGGGTACTTGACAAACATGTAAAAGTTGAATTTAATGGGTGCAATATCTCTAAAGGTTTTTGATAACAATCTTTCAACAAACTGCACCCCGCGGTTTTACCTGCTACGGGAATCGTTAAATTATCCGAGATAAGAATGGGATTACATAAGTAAATGTGTACTTGAATGAAAAAAAACAATTCATTTTATTAAAATCTTTAATAAGCCTAATTCACACTTAACTACTTTCCTTCGAACAGAAAACGTTTGTTTACCTTTTGACGCTTAGTGTGTATTTTTATTCCAGGATCATGTTTGTGCAAGTGATGGAATCGCACTTTTATATAATTTTCAACAATGGCTTTTAACAGGAGAGTACGATGGTTCAATGTAGGGTGTTGTTCTAATGAGTGCTGTGTAAGTACGTTTAAAACAGAGCTGTTCATAAAACACTTAAGGATTTCTGTGGTTACGTATTTTGTTTCACATTCAGACATAAAGTGATGAGTACCTTTTTGTTTTACATAGTTTCGAATAATAGCTTCAGCTTTTAAGCATATTTCAAATAAATCTTTTGTCGGAAAAAATAAACCACCCATACTTTTGAGTATAATTAATTTGTGGAACCACAATCTTTCATTACTTATTAAGCTATTAATGCAAGTTTCGCATTTTATAGTTTTTGACATCTTTTTAGCAGTCCATCCTGCGATATAACCTACAATATATTTGCTTATCTGTGTCAGATCGTTACATTGGTTATCTAATAGACTAACGAGAACAAATGTGTTATATTCACATTGAATATCGTCATCACTAATGCAATATGAACGTTTTTCAGGCTCAACTGTTTCAATATCCGAACTTCTCAACACCGTATTATTTATAGCATTGGTGGCAGACGAATTAAGAATTTGATAATTGTCGAGAGGAATACAGTTTCCTGTGAAGGAAGAACGCAACTGCATATGATGAAATAATTTCCTGTAAATTCCCATAAACTGAGTTGCGTTGGGATTATTATTATGGCCACCATGACTGCGTACGAGACCGAATAACAATTCTATGTGGTCTTGACTTATTTTATAAGTTGAAATATACGCCATCTTTTCAGATTCTACCAGTGTTTGGTAAAGGTATTTGAGACTGTTTATACACACAAGAAAACCGATAAACCCTGTTTAACATTGGCATTGTAAGATATGTTTCTTGGATATTTTCATAGAAATGTTTTTTTGGTAACACACTTCGCTTTGTGGTATATTTTCAATGACTTTATGTATGTTTCCATTTCACTTAGGAATTGAAAAATTTCTGAATGATTTTCTTTGCAAATCGGTTTTTTGTAACCATATTTTCCATTTTTACGGGAATTTAAAATGTCAAAAAGATTATTGAAATGTTGTTTAAAATTTGCTGTTGGGCCTACATGCTCAAACTTGGGAATAGACATTGACTTACACATTTCCAGGGCTTTAGCTACACTTATACTCATTAATTGCACAGCTAATTTTACTTTCATTATCTGATTTCTAAAGTCTATATGGCGGCGCGTCAATTTGTTAGCTAAATGTAGGCCTTCACTTTCCTGAAGTTTGACAAGATTTGTAAGCAGGTTCCACTGAATTTGTTGATCTTCGTTATCAAAAATGACTCTTTTGGCCTCAAATGTATTACGTACAAGTTTGAGCATGTGACAAGGATCTAAAAATACAGCCACTTGACTATCATTACTTGGATGTTGAAAACAAGTTTTCAATCTGTCAACATCATCTAATGCACATCCTAAAATACGAGCAGCGGTAAAATTTGCTGAACATCCATCGAAAGTCAAAGCAACTACGTCAACACCAACATGATAACACTTTTGCAGGCATATTTTGATTAGATTGGCCCTACGAGTACCTTGCAATCCATTTATAAAAAAATATCCCAGAGGAGTTTTCCAATTTTGGTCATTAGATACCAACACAAATGCGTATACTTGGGTTGCAATTTCGTCGACTTCCGATTGACCGAGACCATAATCGACCAAACCTACTGTTCTTTTACCATTCCATTGGGTTTGTTGACGAATTGCCATCTCATCGGCTACTAAAGTGCAAATAATCCTTTTACCACTTGCTTTCGATTTGGCATCTAAGACTTGAAAAGCTTGGGCAGTAAAGCCGGGCTCTGTATTGGTATTTTCATACCACTTTCTTATGGTGCGTGGATGAGGAAGCGCTGTGGAAAATACTCTTCTCACATACATGTAAGCCGATGCAGAATAAAAATGAAGAGATAAAGCAAACTTGCGTAATACCTGAGGATATTTCCTTTTACCCGACTTCCCTTTGCGATTCATGTATATCCGATTTATTAATTCCGCACTTTCAGCTTTTAATTCTAAATCTCGTGAATAATCCACGGTTATCAACTGCTTTTTCTCTAATTCTTGCACTATAGACTTAAGTGTCATACATTTCTTGTGAAGCCTTGAGTTTTTTGCCCTTAATGACTTAATGTTTAATTTGCACTGTTTGTTTTCGTAGGTTAATTTTCTGACCTGTTTTTTTAAGTTAGCTTTCCTAGGTGTGTCGAAAATTGAAGATGGTATGCTAATGTTACTTATTGGTGAATTAAGAGATTCTAGAGCATCTACAGCAGAAGTTGGAGTATCTCTAGAAGTGTTTTTTTCTCGTTGAACCTGTAAAAGCAAATAATAGAATAATTTGTAGATTTTTTGCTAACACAGCAAAAAAACTGAAAATGATTTTCAATTCATAAACTATCGTTCACACACACTATCTCGCGTTACTGTTTTCAATAAAAAAAGTAGTGTCCACCATAACGGATGCAAAATAAAATTCAAAACTAAATTTTTTACCGGACTTTTATTGTGGAAGGTAAAATTAAATTATGTATACATTTGTTCTCTACTTAACAAGGTCTAAACAACAACACGAGACGACTGGACCATAAAAACGGAAGAGTCAAGGGGAATACCCGAAAAAATATCATAATTATTACCCGACAATGAGGTACAGCAGTTTTGTTTATTTTGCGCCTCACATTTTTTGTTAGGTACATTTCATTGGGTGTAAAATGGTCAGAACACACACGGCTGTATATATTCGAGATCCAGTCTTCATCTCGTCTAGCTGCCCGTACATTATCCACCCATTTTTTACAAATGGCAACTTCACTTGGAAATCTGTAATATTATTAAATTAATAGTCCCGTAGTATTAAATAAATATATTACAAAAAAAAACTGAACAACGTTCAAATCGCAGACAACTGGATTCTGGTCAGGCGTGAATAACTACTCTTTTGTACATATTGAATTATGTAACCTTGCAGAACAATTAACAATTAATTAAGAAAGAATCGTTTTAAAAGTCACTGCCAAGAAAATTTGGAAATTAAATTGTTTGCTGTCGGTACATCAGGTCAAAGATCGGCATGTCTCGACAGTAGTCGGTAATGTCGAAAGAGGCGTGCTATCTATGTCGCACTAAGCATAAGTGTATATTTGTGTCCCTTACAACGACGGAATAACAACAAAATGGGAGATTATTAGAATTTATTCTGAAAATATTTTACTATGAGACAAAATAGCTTGATAATTAAGTACTTACGTGTGGAATGTGATGCCTGAACTCTTATTTTGGTTTCTTGTGTTGTTTTTACACTTCGGAAATGCACATGAAGGCATATTTTGTCAGTCGAATGTGTTGCATGTGATAGTATGCGCACGTGCGCTACCCTTGAAGGACACAGGCTGACTGACGCAAAATGAGTGAGCTCACTCATTTTGTAGTCTTGAAGACCCAGTACGCTTAGGCCCGTCCATTCATTTTATATTGGTCGAAGTACTTATATACCATTTATTCACATCAGGCATGTTTGGTGATGATGCTATGTCTGTATACCTATAGCGTATTCGTGTATTAACCTCTCTGGACAATACCGACTAGACCTAGACTGCAAACTAAGCGTAGTAAACGTGACTAGTACATATTCAATAAGTGTTAAAGTGTGTGTTCACCTTCCGCAGTGTTTCTGCGTGCGGGCGCTGCCGAGTGCGCGCGCCCCAGCTGGTGGCCGTGACGTCATCGCCGACGTAGTCGCTGCGCTGCGCGTGCGACGGCAGGCAGGCCGGCGCCGCGCGCGCTGAGAACTGCACCCTGGAACTCTCACGTGTCAGTCAACGGCTGCCTCGACCCCTATCTATGCACAACTCTAATTGTCGTAGCTCCGAATATTATCTTTGGTCAAAGCGATACATCTTATATATAAAACAGTACAATTTTATTTTTATTTTTGCTATCAAGAGAGGATCAGGCAGCCTTTTATTTTTATTTATACCACATGACATTGATGAGAGAGCGTCAAAATTTTATTTGAGATTTACTCGCCCTAAGGATTATTTTTATCAATAACGTCCACACTTTTGATGAGTGAAGCGTGTATTGATGAAAGATATAGGCTCTTTATCATGTCATACCTGCATGTTAATGATATTCTTAGCCACAAACACTTCAACGACGATATTGGACTCTTGCCAGTAAGCTTCCAATGTACGGCATACTCGCTAAAAATATTTATTGTATGAAATTATCCTTGACAATATTATTCTGATTTAGTAGAAATTAAAATCCCCCCCTTTTTATGAATAGTTTGGAGATATAAAGACGCGATAATATTTTTGTGTATGCACTTGTTTCAGTGACAATTAATCACGATCATTATAGTGAACAAAACAGTATTATGACTATTGTAATTGTGACGCTAATAAGTTTAAAACAGAAAAACAAGATATATTGGTCTTAAATCGACAACGGAGTAAGTTTGTAGTTTGTGTTTGTTGGCTTGTGCTGAGTACGGCGTAATACTAACACGTAATCTGAAACAATGTTTACATTATTACCTATTCGATGTGGAAGAGTACTGAGCATGAAATGACGAATTAAGGATAAAACAAAATTAATGTTACCATCTGCGTAAGCGTCGATGGTATCCCACATTGATCTATAACGATAACTCATCACAGAAATTCATATTCCACCACAGAAAGTTTTGGGGTTATTGATCAGGCCTTAGCTAAGTCAACACCACTATGCAGGTTCTGTCGTAACGTAGGTATTGCTTTAAATATAACTATTGGGAAGGTTTTGTGTGAAAACTATTGTATGAAACGTATTATACGGTGGTTGAATTTGCAGTAAGGCGACATCATGGTAGTGGTGAGAGTCGCGGTAGTCGGGGTGCGGGATGGCGCGCGAGACGTCGTGGCGCTGCCAGCGGGCCTGCGCCCGGCCCGAGCGCCGCTGCACGCCCACCGCCACCTGCGTCACGGGGCCGCTGGAACAAACGGTCACTACTCAATACTTACATACCCACATACAACAGCTGTTAGCATCATGAGTATAATTATTATTGCACCTATCCTCTCACATAACATTAATTTGAGTTTCAAACAGGGTGTGTTCCCAGCAGTATTAAAAACTACTGTTATAAAACCCTGACTTTAAAAAGATGACATTGTTCCCATATTATCAAAAATATTTGAAAAGGTCATCTGCAATAACTTGTACAACTATTTTGAAAGAAACAATATATTTGCTAATGAACAAAAAGGGGTTACGCACTTGACCTGCTGAAATCATATCTCAGCTCTAGAATGCAAATAACAATGCAATAATAAACAGTCTGAGTTGGGTTTCTTTTAAATATAAAGAAGAATTACAAATCATCTCCTAAATCCATCAGTTACGGTGTCCCACAGGGAAGCGTTCTGGGGCCACTATTATTTTAATTGATATTAATGACATCTCTAAGGGTCTGTTACAGAATGTTCGAGTAAGTTCCAGTTTTACAACCCAGAACATATTTAATAAATAAAACACTATATTTGCGTTTCACAGTCATCGATTTAGCCTATCCATCGGTTAAAGCTTGAAACGTGCTGCATATTAACTGTTGTACGGTTTACGTACATTTTGCTGATTTAGCGCGACTGTGTCCGCTTATAATTTTATGTAAACCGTATGCAATGATCAGTCTGCAATAAACCTCCGGTCAATCAATACGTCTTTTAATTTATATCATATCACATCATATCATAATTTTATGTACGGACAATCAGCCCGTACATAAATGGTCCTTCGAACCTCCGAAGGTGGGATCATCATCGCGAGTGAACTATCATCACAGTAGTGAACTATCATTCGTGCGTGAGGTTCCACTTAGGAACCAGCAGTGAGCATATCAAGTTTTTATCACTAGTCACTGGCCTGGCATCAGCCGCCGAGACAAGCAATCATCATCATCATCATCCTCGGCGTAGCGAAAGCGTCAGGAATTATCACAGTCCTAGGCTGACAGCGGTCGCCAGGACATAACTACATCAATTATTGGCTTAGCAGTAGCCATCACACGGAATCATCAGCAGTCTTTGGCACACCAGCAGTGTCAGGACACCCTATCATCAAGTAAGACGGTTCCATATATTTTACAGTTCTTAATATATTCAACTATCTTCTTTTCTCAAGATGAGTACATTAGAAGATTTAGTATCAAATCAGCAGCAGATCACAGGCGGCATAAATACGCTTATCATAAACTTTAAAAAAGACGGGCCGGAACGCAAAACATCTGATTATATCAAACGTCGCATAGAAACATTAGATGGGTATTGGAAAGAATATCAAGCTAATCATGTGCAACTTAATCAATTTCTTGACAAATCTCATATGTATTTTACGCAAAATCAATATCAACAAACTTACGACTTGTATATTTCGAGTAGAGAGAAAATATTGCAAACTCCTACTACATCAATGATCAGACCAGCAACTCCGTTATCAGGTAAAAGTACCGATCAAATGTTACAGCCAACAACAAAACCAACGAGCAGACCATCAACTCCTGTAGCAAACAAGAATTTTGATATTCCAATGGGTGATAGTTCGATTAAATCACAGGGTGTAAATAGTAAATCCGATGAATTATTAAAAAAGCAAATCAGCAATTTTAAAGCCTTTACAAGAACAGTTCAAGATATTCAAAATATTAACCTTGTTTTTGTTTCTGAGCATCATAACAAGTTCACAATGTGCTATGAACACAACAGCTTTTAGAGACAACCAGCATATCTATTTTGATAAAGTATCAAATATGAACATTGTTCGTGATGAGTGGAAGCTAATAATTTACTACAATATGCAACCTTACTGGGAAGGCAAAGAAATAAAGAACAACACATATTGTAATATAATACTGTTGCAATTACGGCACGAGCTTAATGAGTTAGATTATAACAATCAACTACTTCTGAATCAGCAAGATGGCACGAGACCCGGTAGAGAGCACAGCCGGCGTCGCCGTGGGCTTATCAATGGTGTCGGGTATCTCGGGAACTACCTCTTCGGAGTACTCGATAGTAGATTCGCCGAACAGTATGGGAGAGATATCACACTCCTACGCGATAATCAAAGGCATATTATGTCACTATGGAAAAATCAGACATCAGTCATCGAAGCAGAGTTTAACCTTATAAAACGTGTTGAAAACGTTATGACTGAACAGCATAAAATCATTCATCAAAAACTATTTCAGCTAGAAGAAAATATAGAACTCATCAAATCCGACATTGAACTTATAAGCCAGTTTACAATTGGATCATTAATTACCAGCAATTTATTACAAAATTTAAAGCATTTACAAAGGGTATTGATTGACACCGTTACCGATATTTATCACGGACGACTCAATCCGCAAATAATAAATCCTGAACAACTTCAAGATCAGCTTAGTATCATATCAAGTCATCTGTCCAGTGACGTCACACTTCCGATTGAAAACATCTACATTGGTATATCAAGAATATTCAAACTTATAACTACAAGAGCCAGAATGATTAAGGATTATGTAATCTTTGAACTGCGAATCCCATTGATCAGTAGAGACTCATACGAGATATTTAAGATCATACCTATACCTGAAGCAAATAATAATAACATGATAAATATCAAACCTTTATCCGAGTTTGTAGCAATAAACCTGAAAAAGGATACCTATTTAACCCTGTCGGAAAACGGCATCAGATCATGCCTAGTAACAGACACGAGTACATACCTGTGTCATATCAGTAAACCTATATATCTAATTAGTGGAGATAAAGATTTCTGTCAGAAGAAGAAAGCAGCATGTGAAACAATGATCAGTCTGTGCCAGGACATTTCGATGGAAAGTCATTCCCAAAATCATTTTATTTACTTCTGTTGTAAACATTGTCAGTTCCAAGCGATGTGCGGGCAAGTTACCACTTATCAGCTGACTCGCGCTGGCCTAGCAACTGTTGACAGAGGTTGTATAATAAAAACAGATACATTCCAAGTTATTGCACATGATTTACCATCAAGTAAAATAAGCGTTAATTCAGATGTATATGCCCCTGTGATCGCACCGATAAACCACATCATAAATGTTTCCATCCCGCATAAAATTATGGAACAATTTAACTCAGAAAGAGAACAGAAAGCGCTCGAAAACATAGACAAGCAAATCAAGTCTCTCAAAGAGAACGAATCGTTATCAGCCAGCCTATCATATCACGACGTCCATCACTATACGGTGATCTATGTGATCATCGTGTTGACTGCAGTTGGAGCAGCAGTGTGGTGGTGCGCACGAGCGCGCGGCACGTGGGCGCTATGCGCACGCACCGCCGCGCCACCGCCCGCGCCGCCCGCACCAGCCGCGCCGCTCGGGCATGTTCCAACACTGCCGGGCCTTGCGCCCGCGCCCGCCCAGCGCCCACTACCCATCCTCGAGCAAAGTGTTAGTGCTGTGAGTGCGCGTATCAGTGAGGGTACATCCCCTATAATGTCTCGACGCAGTGAAATGTTTCAGTGAATCGTGTTAAGCGTAAATTAAATAGAAATCAATCAATGACTATGCAAGGACATCATTAGTTAAGCAGCATTTAAATATCGATGTATACATTATTATATAAGCAAATTTCATATAACATGTTTGAGTCTAATTATGTATTTTTCTGTGTATTCTCCCGTGTTGGGAATATGTACGGTTTACGTACATTTTGCTGATTTAGCGCGACTGTGTCCGCTTATAATTTTATGTAAACCGTATGCAATGATCAGTCTGCAATAAACCTCCGGTCAATCAATACGTCTTTTAATTTATATCATATCACATCATATCATAATTTTATGTACGGACAATCAGCCCGTACAACTGTAATTTTTATCATTCAGTTATTTTATGTGTTGCATAGCAACCTGAAAATTTATTAGGACATTCTGAAACGGGCCCTAAATCTATCAACAAACAGATGGTGTTATATGCAGATAACTGTAAAAGAAACTTTGTTGAAACTACCTATAATTATGTGTTCATATACGTTGGCTCCGTGGGGAGCGGGGTTAGAATGTAAAATTAGGATAAAACATTAAGGTGTTAGAATTTAGATTAGCTGAGACATATTAAGGCATGCCCTTCTTAGGAAAATGTGTGTGATTTTATTTACAATGCTCAAGGAAACTTCAAGTTCATGTGAAAAACATTTTTATTTAGATTCATCCTATTGTTCTTATTTATATAACAAATAAGTTTCAATAATCCTGCCTCTGCGTTGCTACCAACTGTCGTCTTCGTAATTTAAACAAATATTATTTATATTTCAATATTGGAACTTGTGATTGACCTTCACAAAAACACCGTGGTCGCCTAAATTAAATAATTGATTTTGACATTGATATTGATAGCAGATAGATAAGAAAAGGAACTTGTATTGCGAAACACGTAAAAGAACAAATTTATTACACTCCCAGTATGGTCGCTTCCAATGACCCAATCGGAAGAAAACCAATTAGTTCATTTATTAGATTTAGATAATGTAAATAAGGTGGTTGCAAACCGATTTTCGCATCATCTACTTTATTAGATTTGCTATCTACCTATCTTTTTTCTGTGTTATAATAATTCTGTAATACGATACATACTGTATATTTTACAGGGTGAAGTTCAAACGATTCTTATCCTGGTCTCATCGTCTCCGTTACATATCGATTATGTGGGTTGGGTAATATTACGTGGGTCTAAAAATCGTCAGTTAAACAAATACAAATATTTGCTGCTCATGAAGTAGTTCGTATTTGCATCTAACTACGGAGGTTTAATATGACAAATTTCATCGACTTCTTTGGTGTTCTAACTCTTGGATCCATACAAAATGACACATCTTTTGATTAACATGAGATAAACAATATTATTATAAATGTTGTAAAAAATGTCGCTAACACCCTTGTTGCCACTGTAGAGCCAATCATCGAGCCAGTGATAGCGTATTGCTTTACCCCAGCTGGACCTACAGATGTGTGGGTGTGTGTGTGTGTGTATGCGCGTGACTCACAGTGAAGAATTGAGGCAGTGTGCGGCGGTGAGCACGAAGATGTCGCTGACGAGTGCGCCGCTGCAGAGCCACTCTTCTGGTGACTGCGTGTCGCGGTACCCCAGCAACACCTATACACAAAACCAAAAATCATACCGTCAAAATATCATCTTAACCAAAGTGAGCGCGAAATTAGTAACTTTTTAAACCAATCATGTACATAAATGATATTTAAGAGCTACCTTCATACATAGCTACTTTTATCTTACCCAATCCAAAATTTAGACAAAGAAAATGTTTAATATTCTAAATAATATAGTTACAATAAGATAATGTACTTAAACCAAAGAGTAGTACTCATATAAAAACTTTAGCCTGAATCGGCTTTTTTATGTTAGCATGCGGATGTATACAGGTATGAACAGACATAGGAAACAACAACGTTTGCAACGAAAAAGTTTAACTAGCAAATAATAATAATAAAGTTTATAAATTACCATATGTGGAAACTCGCTCCTGTCAGCGTTATCTCTCTTTGGGACCTTCACCGAGTGTCCCGTGTAGCTATAGCACATGCGCGTTCCTGCGGACCTTGGGGTCTCGGTAGTTTCTGTCATTTTAGCGCGTCGGATGTGCCTTCCGGAGGTCCCAGGGAACCCTTGAGATTGAAATGTCTCAGACTTTTCGTTGTTCCCTGATCTTCCACTGATTCCATTGATCCCCTTGGTTGTATCTATTCCAGACACTCCTGCGATTGCGGCGTCCTCAACAGCCCTTGTAATTCTGGAGGTGTCTTGGATTCCGTGCTTATCTGAGGTTCCTGGAAACCCTGGAATTCCAGGGATTCCTGGAGTCCCTGGAGTCCCGGGGGTGCCACCATTATATCCGGGAGTTCCAGCGACTCCAGGGGTCCCGGGAGTACCAGGTGTTCCTGGGTCTCCGTTAGTTCCTGGGATTCCGTTAATTCCTGGTATTCCATGTGCCCCTGGGATCCCATTAGTTCCACCATCATTTGCGCCAGTACCTGGAGTTCCTGGACGCCCTGGAATTCCTGGACTTCCAGGGGGACCTGGTATATCTCCGTCAGTAAATCCTGGTGAGCCTGGACTACCAGGGGTTCCTGGGGTTCCTGGCGTCCCTGATTTCCCATTGGTCCCTGGGACTCCATTGACCCCATTGATCCCGTTGACTCCATGAAAGCCAGGAGCTCCGTGAGTCCTACCAATTTCAACAATTCTGGCGGTGACTGGGATCCCGTGCCGCCCTGGGGTTCCAGGGAAGCCTGGAGTTCCAGGGATTCCAGGGGTACCTGGCGTCCCGGGGGACCCTCCATTGTACCCTGGAGTACCAGGGGCACCGGGGGTTCCAGGAGCACCAGGTGTTCCTGGGCTCCCAGTTGTTCCTGGGTTCCCGTTGGTACCTGGAGTACCATTGATTCCTGGGATCCCGTGACTCCCTGGTGTCCCATTGGCCCCTGGGGTTCCATTAGTTCCACCAGGTTTTCCACCAGTGCCTGGGGTCCCTGGACGCCCTGGAACCCCAGGGATTCCGGGAGAGCCAGGAATATCACCATTTGTTAAACCTGGGGTCCCTGAAGTACCAGGACTTCCTGGAGTTCCGGGCGTCCCTGGGCTGCCATTGATTCCTGGGATCCCATGGATCCCATTGATCCCGTTGGCTCCAGGATACCCAGGCGTCCCATGTACCGTACAGACACCATGCACCCTGAAAACCCGGACAACTGCTACGTTTTCAACTGGCAGGTTCACCAGTTCGCGCTTCATGAAGCCTTTATTCCGGTAGAAGTAATTCAGCTTTTGCGTCCACTCTATGCACTCTGAAAATAAAAAACGTTTTGAGCCCATAGCACATAAGAAATAATCTAGCCATATTCTTAACTGCACAATGCAAAGCCAAGGATTTTTTTCTTTCGGTAATTATTGAACATCATAAAATAAGTTTTTAAGATAAGTTTATTATAAATTGATTTTCGTATTTGGTTTCTTTACTTTCTGAAGGCAAGTCTTTAACTTTTATTTCACCTACTAGAGTTCCGGGCGCGGCTCCACCCGCGCCTATGTCGGTTATCGCGCAAAAACATTAACCTCTTTTTGCGCAGTTGGATTTCCATACCAAATTTCATTCAAATCTGTCCAGTAGTTTTGGCGTGAAAGCGTAACAGACAGAGTTACTTTCGCATTTATAATATTAAGTACTGATTGTAAATTATGAGGTGGTTGTAGGTGCTGTAAAAGCCAAGCTTGAAATGGAAACTAGCTCTCAAGAACTAGGAACACTAGCCAGTTTTCCTATTGTTCAGATATAAAGTCAAAAACGAAGTCTTATTTTAAAATAAGTATTACTTAATTTAACATACCTACATGCAACTATCACATTTGCTTCGGACGTTACGCTAAGCCCTTTGGCCCCGGCCCCCGATTATTCCATTAGCATGGCATTAGGCTATTGTAACCGGGGGAAACTAAATATATTCCTGGGCAAAAATAAGGTTTATTGGCTCGTTTGGTGGGTCTATACGTAAGTACTTACGAATTATGAGGTAGTTTTAATAAACAGTTAATGTTTTACCTCTTGAAAAATCGTTCCTAGTAAAATGGGTGGCGTTCACCAAACGGGCCTCATTTCCACTACCACAACCAAAATAAAACTCAAAAGGACCTCACTAACCACAATCAAACACTTCACTTAACCTTCTGCAGTAAAAAGAAAGTTATAATTACACAATTTAATAAGTTACAATATACGGGGTATTTCAAATAAGCATTGCAATTCAACGGGGCAATGCTGCCAGCACGCTGGGCACGCTGCCAACTGGTACTGGGCTGGAGCATTTAGACTGCCTATGAGTCTGCTATGACTTATAGGTTGTCTTAATGCTTTTATTGTAGTAAGTGTAGGGTAAGTTAGTAATACTGCACATTCTGACAGACCATACATGTCAAATACATGGTAGGACATAAAAATAAGGGAAGTGGCTATAGGTATTACACCAAAAAGAGAAATAAATAGAATTTTATTTTCATTACTGCTCTTGATTCCTTGACAAACCCGGTAGTTTTAAATACATCCAAATTATCCAACATGGCCAAAATTATTTCTTACAAAAATGTTATGCTTAAAGAGCCAGGCGAAGCAATATTCAATTTTCGAGGAAAATCCTTAAAAAGCGTTCAGTACAGAACAATTCGCATACTATACACAACTATTAATAATGACTAGCAAAATATAAGCCAACATCTTGGAAGCTTCTTAAACTTTATAAGTATTGGGTCTGTAAGGTGAAGATATAGCGCTGATTTTTTTTACCTTTACAACCCTCCGTTTCGCCCTTTGAATAATTTACAAAAACTGATTCGACAAAAATATTCATATATTTTAGTAGCACCAAAACTTTTTGTGAACGAGTTCGTCTGAGGAAATACTACCCGTCATACCTTTTTCTACCCCCAGCAGGAATGTCCGCATTATTGTGTTCCAGATTGAACCCTGCATACTGGAACACAATAATGGGTACCGGTGAAATTATAAGCACATGGTAGAACAACTCTATGTCTCAGAGTGATGGGTGCAGTGCAGTTCGTCACTTGTGACTGAATCACTTACTGGACTAAAGTATTGCGGCTGAAACACACCGATAAGTGCTTAGCGACAGTTTTATGGTTGGGGGTGATAGCCCAGCGAACACTCGCAAAGCGCCCTTTTACCATACAGTGAAGCTCAAGCCGCCCCGGGGGGGATCGAATCCTGGACTTACAGCACGGCAGTGCACACCTAATACTCGATTAACGCTGCTTCTATACGGGAACTGACACAAAGCAAAGATATTTTTGCGAAATTTTCGCAAATATGTCATTGCCGACGTTTGCAAATAGAAGCCAACAAGTTACCAAAAAATGAATCAGTTTCTGATTTCAGATAATGGGTTAGACAATTAGCCAACAACTGAAATTTGAGTCGTCGCACTAGGATCACAAAGTTAATGTAAATAAAAAGTTTTATGGTACCACAAAAATATATTGTGGTAAAAAACCCTCGGCTTTCAAGCATTGGCCCTTGTTTTTTGTTAAACTTATTTGATTATTATGTATGTAAACTTACTATCAAATGAATTTTCTCCTTTTTTCCAATATAACTCTCCTCGGGCATCTAACGCGGCGTTACTGCAAACAATACTCAATTATATAGATAAACCTGGTCTTTTTGCTAAAGTAGGCTTTTTCACCATATTCATGTTTTATGTTTTTTTTCAACATGAGTCCGTCTGGGTGGGTACCACCACAGTGTCAGATATTCTGTTTCAAAGGAATAGTGCGCAAACGCTACTGTATGTCGGCGTGAATGAGACTGCTATCATAGAAAAATAGGACTGGTTTTACTATGGTATTCAATTAATGATTGGTAAATCGTCTCGGAATTTTTTGAAGCGCTCGCAGCGAAGTTTGCTTAGCCATTCTGAAACGATCAGCAAAGTTAAGCAACGTCCGCCTCGGTCATGAATTGGAAAGGGTGACCGCTGGTGACATTACTACTGAGCGCTTCCGTGCTTCGGAGGGCACGTTAAGCCGTCGGTCCCGGTTGTTGTCTATGGATGGCAGTCGTTATAGCATGTTGGTAGGGCATTTTGCGAATGCCCGCCTGGCTAGCTACCACCCTCAAGTAGAAAATCTGTCGCCAAGCACCTAACGGTGTGTTCCGACAGCTGTCCTTGAGAGCCAGTCATTCTAGGTTAGCCTGAACAACATCTTCGACCACATCATCACTTACCATCAGGTGAGATAGTGGTCAAAGGCTAACCTATCAGATATAAAAAAAAAGAATGACAAGCGATGTGCAGTGTAATTCAGAACGATGAGACTCTCGCTGTGATGAGAAAGCGTGACGCTTGCCGTCAGGTTAGCAAACTGAACTTCTCATCACTTATTGTTATATACAAGCTTAACTTACAGGACCAATAGCTAAGATTTGTGAACTCTGTGAGAAATGTTGAACTTAGTTTGCAGAAATTTTCCAGTAGGTACCTACTAGATATTGAAATAATTATATGTTCTGATGAATAATGTATGACTTATTTAGAAACAACGTTCTTTAGTTATATTTGGTTTTGGATGATAGCAGAGCCAGACATGCACAAGAAGTTGTGAGAAAGGTGTTTAAAAATATATTTGGTGTCGGTTTGTTTGTCTCATCGATAGCCGTTAAAATATGCGCGTGGTGTTCGCACACATTGCGAACTCTCATGTTTATGTGTGTGCGTGTATGTGTGTGTGTGTGCTGACCTGGAGTTCGCGACCAGCTCGCAGTCGGTGCAGCAGACGCCGCGCGCTCCGCCCCGAGTGCACTCCTGCAGACGTAATAAGTACACTTAATTAGCATACATAATACTCTAAATCGCAGATATAAAGTTCAAGTTAAGCATTAGGTGAAGAATGTCGTCTTTATGGGTTATTTTATTATTAGAGATCTTTATTACTTTACATCCGTAAAGTAATAAAGATCTTTACACAAGATTAAATATTTTACAATATAATAGAGCTATAGCTACAATACATACAATTATCTATAGCCAAGAGTATATAAATCCTAGCCTGATATTTTTTTGCAGAATATTTTATATACTTATAAGTATATCATGGATTTTTTTCCTTGTCTTAAACTATTGATATAATTTAGTAGAAGTTGCTTTTCAAATTTATTGACTTTTATAAGATCTAATCTTCTGACAGAACCTGTTGAACTTAAAATACTTTATAACTGGAGAACTATTGATCCGAAACTAGTAGTTTCCGTGTAATAGCAAAGATCTAGATCTTCATTTCGTTTGACGGCTGTAAACTAATAAACGTTATATAATAGGTATCGGTAGCTATTTAGATTTCATTTCATTATTTTTTATATTAACGTTCACTTCGCTAAAAGCTGACCACCACTGCCAACACTAAAGAAGACAAATAGATATTTTGTGCTTATCTTTTAATATCAAAATTACGTGTCACGTTGGTAATCTGCGACTCCTAAACTACTTAACCAATTTTAAATTTGATTTGCACGCCGTGTGCAATTTGATCCAAATTTAAGGATAGGATAGCTGACATCTCAATTTATAGTTGTAATTACTCATGCGAAGCCGGGGCGGGCCGCTAGTAGCAAATAAAATATTAGATAGATAGATAGATAGATAGATAAACTCTTTATTGTAACACCAAGCTTAATTAACATAAAAAAAAACAACTAAAGATATAACTTAAGTAAGTGATACAATGGGCGGTCTTATCGCTTAAAGCGATCTCTTCCAGACACCCCAACAATATTGGATAGTATGTAAGTATATGGACAGGGTTTTAAAGCTAATGTTACTAAATACTAGAAATATAAAAATAACTATTGAACTTAATTTAACAAAAGCAAAAACGAAATAACATAATAGACATACAGAAAAATATTCGTCACGTATAATAACTACATATACATATATAAATAAACATAAACATACATAACATACAATAATTAAAATATATACATACATATTTTTAAATATATATAAATAAAGACAAAACATACAAAACAGACATAAAACATGTTAAGCAAATTATAGATTAAGTTAGGACGCTAATGATTGTAAATATTACAGTTAGAGCGAAAGATAATAAGTTTTAACCTGATTTTTAAATGATTCCAATGAACAAGCACGTTTTATTTCAGTCGGTAGCGGATTCCACAATCTAACAGCTTCAGAAGTAAATGAACAGTGATAGAAAGAGGTTCTACTAACTGGAGCCTGTAGCAATAAATTATCTGATGACGTAAAGATAACGAATGGGTAGTGTGGAGGAATTTGAAACGTTCCTTGAGGTAGCGCGGAGATGAAGGAAGGAACAGAATACTGTAAAGGTGATGTAATATATGAGCATTCCGGCGAAGTCGAATAGGTAGCCACTTGAGCTTGGTACGAAATTCGGAAATATGATCATATTTACGTAAGCCGTATATGAACCTTATACAAAAATTTTGGAGTCGCTCAAGTTTATTCAGCTGATCTTGTGTGAGATCAAGATAGCAGACATCAGCATAATCAAGAATAGGGAGTAGTAGAGATTGTGCAAGCGCAATTTTAGTGGTGGTAGGTAAGTTGCGGAGTCTCCGTAAGGCTCCAGCTGATGCAAACATTTTACGGCTGGTTTGAGCTATTTGAGCGTCCCATGCTAGACTTCGGTCGATGGTAATACCTAGATTTCTTACATTTTCGCTAAATGGAATGATAACTCCATCGAACACAACACGCGGCAATGAGTCCCAATCAACCCTGGTGATCAAGCGGGAACTTCCGACTACGATAACTTGAGTTTTAAGAGGGTTGACTGTCAACCCATAAGCTTTGCTCCATTTCAATATATGAGCAAGATCTCTGTTTGTTGCTTCTACTGCTTCCGGCAAGTTAAGCAGTGATGCTTGTGAATATAATTGAAAATCATCTGCGTAGAGGTGGTAGGATGAAGAAATGTTATGAGATATTGAATTTATGAAAATTGAAAAAAGAGGAGATAAGACGCCACCCTGAGGTACACCAGTGGTGGTGTTACACCAGGAAGAAAATCGATCTTCAAGGCGAACCCGCTGCCGGCGACCATACAGGTAAGAACGAAACCAGTCAATCACCGTTGGAGATATGTTTTTTGAGCGAAGAATGGCAAGAAGAATATCAAAGTCAACAGTGTTAAAAGCACTGCTGAAATCTAAGAGTGTCAGCACAGTTAACTGCCCATTATTCATTCCAAGACGTATATCGTCAGTAATTTTGACAAGTGCAGTAACTGTGCTGTGTCCCGGACGAAAGCCTGACTGAAGGGGATTCAAGAGATCATTACGAGAGAAGAAACTGTTAATTTGGTTATGGACTAATCGTTCAAGTACTTTGGACAAAAAAGGAAGTATAGATATGGGACGGTATTCCGAGTAAGATTTAGGGTTTACTTTTTTTGGCAAAGGGATTACATGAGCTTCCTTCCACAAAGAAGGAAACACACCATAGGAAACAGAAAAATTTAAAAGGTAACAAAGTATGGGAAGAATGAAATCTAACATGGGGATCAGCATATTTCGACTTATTCCATCAATTCCAACAGCGGTTGAAGTTACGGAGAGTATGCTTTTCTCAACATCACAAGCGGTGAATTGACTAAAGACAAATGAAGGTAGGTCAGGGGTTGTCAAGTTGGTGAGAGATACTAAAGTAGCTGCTTTTGATGACACGTCCATATTAGACGACTTGACAAAGTGTTGGTTCAAAGAATTGATATCTAAGTTATTAGGAATAGAATCTTGTATAGATTTACCAACCCCTAACGACCTCAGAAACTTCCAAACTTTCGTAGGATCCCTTTCCTGAACAGATTCATGAATATGGCGTCTCTGGGCATCTCTACACACCACATTGCAGTGATTCCGTACTTTGGTATATCGAGCTTTGTTCGTATCAGTTGGATAACACTTGTACTTAGTTTTAGCAACTGCTTTTTTATGTTTGAGCATTTTTATATCGTCAGTGAGCCAAGGCGCAGGTGTGTGTTTTATTTTAACTGCTCGTAAAGGGGCATGAACATCATAAAGTTGGATTATGAGCGAGTTAAAAATTGCTACTTTCTCATCAATTGAGTCAGCCTCCATTATTGGAGCCCAATCAATTTTTTTAGCGTCATCTGTAAAAGCGTTACGATTCATACCACTAAAACTACGTTGCAGAATAACTGTAGGTCTTGATTTAGGAGGACGAATCTTACAAGATACAAAGATTAAATCGTGATACGAAAAATTATCAGCTGAACACTGACCATGCTTAGCAACAAGCCCTAACGATGACACCATAATAAGGTCCAGAAAAGAGGGAACTGAGTTTGGGAAATGGTGAGTAGCACTAAGAGGGAGAATGTGCATGTTGCTAGCCTGGATAAGTGTTTCTAATAAGGAAGTGCGATGATTGCGTTTTAAAAGGCAAGTATTGAAGTCACCCATAATTATGGTATGACTATAGGATGGCATAAAATCTGTCAAGACCTTTTCAAAAGAAGAGAAGTAGTTGTTGGTATCAGAATTGCTGTAGTAGGCTCCGAGGAGAATTTTGGTATGTGAGAGATGAACTTCAATAAAAAGATGCTCGCCAGCGTCGAGGGGAGGTGGTTGAGTTGATGTGCTAATAACTGAAAAGGGAATATGGGCACGCAGATAAATGGCTACACCACCACCACGACCACTTGTGCGATCATTGCGTATAAGATTGAAGCCGGGTAAAGAGTATAAAATGGAGGGAAGAGAAGGCTTAAGCCATGTTTCTGAGACTAGTACAGCGTGAATGTTCTTGTTATCGAGTGACGCCAACATATCAGTGAAATGAGCCGGAATGCTTTGCGCGTTAATATGAATAATATTAAAATTTTTCGGTACATCAGAGAAATGAGAGTTCAATGTTTCCGACAGAGAAGGAATGCTCAAAAAACTGTCATCATTGCTATTAGATGTTATGGATAAATAATTGTCATCACTATTATTAGATATGTCTAACATAATTAATATACTAAATATATATAATATATATAAATTATAGATAAATTACCAAAATAGAGGTTAGTACCTTCTCGGCACTATCTACATTCTACCTGCCGGTTACATAAATCATTCGAATTTTATAAACAACATATATAATATGAACACCCGAAAGGGCAAGAGGTAGGTAAATATGCATAACATTAATATTAAAAATAATCAAATCAGAAACAAAATAAATAAGAATGAAAAAATAACAGTATACAAAACGTACGATTCCAAAAACTTAGTACAAAAAAAAAAACTGTCAAAGACAAGACAGTGACAACTTTGAACAAACCATCCATGGATAAATTATGTATAAATTCATGATAATTGTAATGTTTGTTAACAGTTTACACCTACCTACGAATTAATACATAAAATATCTTTATTGAAACTACCGCAAAGTTTTGACTATATACGCCATGCTATATAAAACAATATAAAGGGTAGGACTTTATCCATATATACACAAGCAGTTGCAAATCAAAGACGAGTATTGCAGTATTGAGAAAGACAAAATTATTACTAGACCTGATTACTTTCTGGTAGCAGCACGCCTTGTTTTGGTTGGCACAGAGGCCGAGCTTTCTTTCATAATCGGCTCCCTTGGAGCAGCGATGGTGACACCACTAACGCCCTGCACTTTGACTCTCTCAAGTTCGGCAACACAAGTGACCCGATGTCTTACACCGTCGTCACTCAGCACGAAAACGAAGCCCTCATGCGACCAGCACTTGGACACACCAAACCGCTGCCTTGCCAGCATAAAAGCATCGTGCCGTGGCTTCGTTAGAAATTCAGATAGCGTAATACCGGAATTCTTGAGATTCTTCTTTGCAGCCCATATTTTACTACGCATTGAGTAATCACGAACTTGGACTAATATGGGCCTAGGCTTGCTTTCATCTGAAGAGCGACCCAATCTATGGAAGCGAGTGATAGCCTCCAAGTTGAACTCGGGCACTTTTAACTTTTGCACAACAGTATCCACAATTACTGTAGAAATATCTGCTTTCTTGTCTTCGGGGATCCCATGTAAAAGAAGCACATTTTTACGGTTGTGCATCTCCAAGTTGTCAATACTTCGTGCATTTACCTGTACTTGTGTCTGCAATGTCCGAAGAGAACTTACTACAAAAGTTTTGAAAATTGAGAACTCTGCAGCTAGGCTTGATGCATCTGTAGATGAAGGGGAAGATAATTTAAGCTGCCTCTCTTCGAACTCTGCCAGCTTCAAGTGAAAAGTTTCAGTCAAATGAGAAATTGATTCCTTGATGGCCTCCATTTTGTTGAGTGTTGTAGTGATTCCAAAAACAAATTTGTGTTTCTCAGGTTATATGTTGTTTGTTTGACAAGATAACACTACCCGGCAGGTATTGTAAGTTAGACTTTAATTATACATATAAATTATAGATAATATGTGTGAAATACTGTTTTATAATTTTTATTAAAAGAGTCTTACCACTCTTACTTACTCTTTACCCGCCCAAAAAAAAAAAAAAGTATACTCGTTTCGTTACAAAAGTAGTAGATTTCTTTTTTTTTTTTATGCCTGGTAGGTTAGCCTTTGACCACTATCTCACATGATGGTAAGTGATGATGTGGTCGAGGATGTTGTTCAGACTAACCTAGAGTTACTGGCTCTCAAGGACAGCTGCCGGAACACACTGTTAGGTGTTTGGCGACAGATTTTCAACTTGAGGGTGGTAGCTAGCCAGGCGGGCATTTGCAAAGTGCCCTACCACCATGCTGTAACGACTGCTGTCCTAAGACAACAACCGAGACCGACGGCTTAACGTGCCCTCCGAAGCACGGAAGCGCTCAGTAGTAATGTCACCAGCGGTCACCCATCCAAGTCATGACCGCGGCGGACGTTGCTTAACTTTGCTGATCGATTCAGAATGGCTAAGCAAACTTCGCTACGAGCGCTTCAAAATTCAATTCATTTCATCGAGTTCTTCAATTGGAAGACACTTGTCAACCTTAAAAAAGATTATGTTATCTTAAAGTCTATTGATCCAAAGCTCGTGCTTACTATAATAAATAAATAAAAGCTGATGTATAATATAGATATGATTAAGAAAGTAATAATTATAATTAAAAGCTAAATCCTCTGCTGTGACAGCTGTAGAAATGAAATGAGCTTTATCTAGGAATCGATGGTTCCTAAACTGGTAGGGTAAGATAACACCTGCCCAACATCAAAAACTCTCATAAACTATTGAATCCAAGACTAGTCGTTTTTTTACAGAAGGAAAACATCTCAAAAATCTTCATTTTGAATGTGAAACTATAAAGGGCTTTAACCGGAAAAACGACAGAATATTATGACCAATATTTATATCGAAGAAGTTTAAGATGGTTCGAGATGATAGCTGTGAATCTTAAAAGGACTCGGATTATTTTGGTAACACCTGATCCAAGCTTAGTAGTTGCGTGTGTATGTTAGCGCTCATGAACGTGAGTGGCTTTTACACTATATCAAACAAACACACACAAACAACCTTTGAATATGATGATTTGATCTGATGAGGGAACAAGCCATAACTGACTCTTGCTTCTATGAGTTAGTTCGAGTTGAATTTGGTAAAACTTCTGGTATCAATATAGCTTTCGTTCCCGTCAATGTAAGCATTCCTATATAAATCAATGCGACAGCAGGCATGTAAGTTCCCATTATGTGATTCTAGAATCTAAGGAACTGCACATTCTAATCAGCATCCATTTAGATGTATGGAAATCTGAACAAACACACAAACACATTTGTAGCGCTCATGCGCGCCCTGAAATAATTTCTCTATATAATGTGAAAACTTAACCATATTTCTGCGTACACGACTATACCCAATACTTTATTGTTTTCTATAGTGTAGACAAAGATGGTCAAAATAAGTAAAAGTTCATATCAGACCCTGTTGGGCACACAATTAGGAGAGAGGAGGATTATTAACACATTCCAATTGATTCAAATATTTCATCGATTTTTATGTCCAAATATAATCATTGTTAAATTGTTATTAAGTATTTTATCATACGGAAGAATAAAATATATTTCGTTTATTTAAAGGTGCATATTCCATCACTTTTCAAATTAAAATAGTTAAATAATGATATAATATATATTAAAAAATAACATGCCATAATTAATAGTTACCTATAAATGTTTAATTTTATATATTGTCAAGAATGTCAAGTTAAATGGTAAAAGTATTCATATTTACATATTTATTAATTAAATATTTTTATTGTTGAAATGTTCCTCTACTGTGTAATAAATTTTCTTAATTAATAATTGTTTTAACTTTGGTATCAAATGTTTGTCATTATTAAGGTTTTTTATTTGTGGTGGCAGCTTATTGTATATTTTAATTGACATTACCAAGGGACTTGACTTGTACAACTTTAGGTGAGAAAATGGTTGCATCAACCGGTTTGGGTTCCGTATTGGTTGATTTGCAGGAATGTCTACTCGTTTTGTGAAGAAATTTGGATAATTACGTACGAATTTACAGATTTCAAAGATATAATATGCACTATACTCCAAACAAGTTTAACTAAACACCTTTTTGACGCTTTCACTTCGTCACAACCATCGCGTCAAACTGGTCTCGTCACGTCCATCGTCAGGAGCCATTGAATCTCCGAGGCACGAACAGGCTGATTGTGACGTCACTGTAAGTCCTTGGGAAGCACTATAGGGAATGCTAACGGTAAAGTAGGTATCGTGTTTGTGTTGTACCTGCGGCGGCACGAGCCCCTCTATGTAGGGGTTGGTAGAGAAGCAGCGATGCGGCTCCACGCAGCGCCCTTCCACGCCCTCCTCGTCCTCGCACGGCACGTTAACTGCAATATGAGCTCGAACATAACACAATATATGAACAAAATAAAGAAATAATAAGGCTTGCTATTAGATCATAAGTGACAAAAATCCTTTTTATTAGTCTTTTGATTATGAAAATAGCTTATAAAATACAATAAGATATAATCATGTAATTAATTTTAAAAAATTATTGAGCCTTCAACATTATAAACACAGATTAGACACGTGGTTCCCATCATCTTTCTTGAATATTTCTTAAGCCTTAAACTTTTTTGACGGTACAATAATTTTATGAGCAAACACAACTGTGTGGTTCACTGCGCCCCTCCAAAACAGTTAGGTACATATCATAAAGTTGTTTATACAGGGTTACTGGTAACTTACGCAAAACCTCTTAAGAGCAATATCAGTACATCACAAAGAACAAGTTTTGATATTTTTTTCTTCTGAAAACTCAATTTAAAAAATCATCAAAATTTTCTTGCACTCTCTAATAAACTTTAAATCTATTTCGTCGCTAATGTTAAAGCAACAACGGAGCACGTGTGGCTACGTTACTCAGAGAGCTACGAACGTAGCTACACGCACACACGTAAGCGTAGTCAACCAAGACGCGCCGTAGATACTATTAGTTATTCTGTAACACAGCGCGGTCTACGCGGCATGTCCATGGCATGGATATCTTTCTGCCTACCTACCTACACCATACTTACATTTACCGTCCACCGGATGTTTCTTATTACATGTACACTGGGTCCACAATCCCTTCATACTTGACCAGGCTTAGGACTGGCTACATTAAAAAATAAAAAGTTGACAAAAATACATTTCGTAATCTACCAACAAATAACATCGAAGGAGGCGCGCGGTCCCACATGTGATGTCTATTGTCTACCTATCGCGTATGTAGCATTCAGGCACGATTGAGTACTTGTAGTTACACAAAAACTTCCAACGTTTTTTTTTATCAATAAAAATGCCAATAGCGAATACCCATCCAACTCATGACCGCAGCGTACGTTGCGGTCATGGGTTGGATGCTAAAAGCTACGAGCGTTTCAAAATTAAACTTAAGTTCGATGACATTCATTGCAGATTATTTTTTAATGTAGGCGTATTTAAAAAGTGGAATCAGTCTTATTTACAATCATTGAATTATGTACATAATATTTACAAACTATTTTACATATTATCACCCCTTAAACTCAAGTCCCGGGGGTGACGATGACTATCGCGCGCAAACTGTTCAAAATATTCACCGGCACAACCCACACACACTCTCTTCTTGGTCTAAACTGACCATAGTCCCGTAAACGCTGAGTTGCACCCAGCATAGTTCTGTGGCTCGGCGTTGGTATGGTTGGAAAAAGTCTCGCAAACTCACGGCAAGCTTCAGACACATTGTCTCCACACCTAGCATAAATACGCACCATTTCGGTGTATTCAATGTTGGTATATCGATATGCCATTGTGCATCGATCGCAATAGGAGTCACATAACACGTCACAACCGGCGCGCGCGCGGCGAAATTCGCGACTGCCGAGAGTGAGTGTCGATTGTCGGCTCGGCTCAAAGACAAAGGACAAAATGACCGCCCCCTTTCGCCTAGCCGCCACCCTCTACTACTTTACTTCTGCTAAATACCGAAACCGACACATCAGACACGTGCCGCGTGGCGAACTCTGTGTTAAACTGTGACTGCCTTGTATTCTCTCGTACCGCATAGGTAGATACGTATTATGACTATTATGAGGTATTGACAAATTATGCCCGTATTACGGTGTCGGTAACTGACAAAGAGATTAGAGAACCTAATACCTATAAGAATTTCATACCTAAGGCTTAGGAATGGTTGCATTAAAAATAATTATTACTTCATTGCTTATCATAAGATATGAACATCATAGGTCCATCCATCATAATATTATGTTTGACGTTTTATGTTTTTACCAAACTAGACGTAGGCACCTATTATTGGTGTAAATCTTACCGCCTATTGTTCACACTGTTTATCTCTAATCTATGAGTACTTTAACGCAAGTAACAGTACCTACCTAAGTCCCAAGTAGGTAAGTATCTAGCTAGTAGCTATCTATCATGTCACATAAATAAATCGAAGGGTGTTAAGTATGTATTTCAATAAAGGTCTATGTAAATTAAATGCCTAGGAACCTATCAATCAAGACGTCTGTCTGATAAGAATCATACCGCCTAGTGACCAGGTTGTTGAACCCTAAACGGGTCCAAAAACAGACTTCATATCAGTATTTTCACTAAAAATGGTGTAGTATAGGTACTACACCATTTTTAAATAGGCCTAACCAGACATCTATCGAAGAATGTCTACCTGATAAGAATCCATCCTAGTGATTGTGTTGATGAATCATAAATAGATTCATGTCACAAAAAATAGGCACTTAAAGGTCATTTCAATAAAGGTGGGTGGTACTACTATTTAATTATTTTTCTATGGTAGTAACCACATAGGCGTCTACCTATTGTTTGTATTGGATGAATCATAAATAGATTCAAGTCACAAAAAATAGGTTAAGTATGGTAGTACCCACCTAGGCGTTTGCTAGTGATTGTGTTGATGAATCGTAAATAGATTCATGTCACAAAAAATAGGTAACGGTCATTTTAGTAAATACTGCACTGCACTGCACTGCGCCCGTAACCCTGAGACATACAGTTGTGAGACATTGTCTGATGTGCCTGTAATTTTTACTGGGTCTCAAGGACTGCTGCCAAGATACACAAGCTCCTAACGTGCTTGGCGACAGATTTTCTACTTGAGGCTAGTAGCTAGGCGGGCAAATGCAAAAAATGTCAACGCCCTTCCTCCATGCGGTGAAGTTCAAGCCGGTGGCGCGGCGGTGGTGAACGAACGAGGGACCTGTGGCACGGCAGTCCATGGCTATTACCACTCGGCCATCATTGCTTCAAAACACACACATTATTACACCATCTGAAATCACGGTCATTTTATGTGACATGAACCAATTTAGAGTTTAGCGACGCAATCACTAGGCGTAAGGATTCTAATCAAGAAGACGTCTGGGTGTGTAGTGTGTGCCAACTTTTTTTTATGTGAACCAAATAACAAATAAAAGTTGGGTACCTAAGCCTACGTACGTACCTACCTAAAAGCTACGTACGTAGACACATACACGCACACCCGTAGTTAACCAAACCACAGCGCAGCCTACGCGGTATCTCCACCTTACCTAACTCCACCATACATACTGTCCACCGGATGTTTCTTATTACATGTATGTACACTGGGTCCACAATCCCTTCATACTTAAACAGTTCTTTAGTAAATTAAATAGTGACAAACCCAAAAAATAAATAAGAGTACCTACGTTGCTGAACAAAGTCACGTACATATTCACTAGGACTTGTACACGTGCACATTATCGATGCTGTGTATGTAGCAGCCAGCAGGTAGATAAGCGCAAGGTGCATGGTCATTGACACGACACGACAACGACGGAGATGAGCGCCTCGTGGCGGCGGCGGCAGCGCGGCGGCGCGGCGCGGCACAGCGATCTGCGCACGTAACCCATACAATACCTACTAGTACTCGTGGTACCTAACTTTCATTTGTTATTTGGTTCAGTCACATAAGAAGTCAGTAATTTCATTAAAGTTGGTACACACTACACACACAGACGTCTTCTTGATAAGAATCCTAACGCCTAGTGATTGCGTCACTAAACTCTAAATGGGTTCACGGCACATAAAGTGACCGTGATTTCAAATGGTGTAGTAATGTGTGTGTTTTGAAGCAATGATGGCCGAGTGGTAATAGCCATGGACTGCCGTGCCACAGGTCTCTGGTTCGATCACCACCACCGCGCCACCGGCTTGAGCAACACCGCACGGTGGAAGGGCGTTGCCCTTTTTTGCATTAGCCCGCCTAGCTACCAGCCTCAAGTAGAAAATCTGTCGCTAAGCACGTTAGGTACTTGTGTGTGTTCCGGCAGCAGTCCCTGAGAGCCAGTGAAATTACAGGTAGGTGCCGGGTTAATTCAAGGTGACGGGCGCAGTGCAATTCGTGACTTGTGACGAAATGTATCTGTTATAGGCAGAGGTTAGTCCGCTTAACATCAGGTGGGCTTCGTGCTTGTTCCATAACGATCGCATAAGTACCTGTAGTACCTAACCTACCCACCCAGAATGTCACCTTGATAGGAATTCTGTCGCTTAGTGATGTCGTTGTTGAACCCTACACAGATTAAAATCTACATTATTTTAATCAAGGTGGTAGTACCCACCCAGACGTGTACCTGATGGGAATCTTACCAAGTAAGGGTTGCGTTATTAAAACCTTATTATCAACTCAACATTATCACATCTTAAGAGTACCTACGATTTCGGCTCGTACAGAACCCTAAACGGTTTGGACAACAGTGAGTAGGTACATAAATTAAAATAATGTCAATAAAGGCAGTAAGTAGTACCTGCCAACCTCGAAGTTTGTCTATTAGAAATTCTACCGCATAATGATGGCGTTGTTAAACATAAGAAAATCTGTTGCCAACGACCGAAACTGTTGTTGCCGAACACGATCATAATCACAACTGTATGTCTCAGGGTTACGGGCGCAGTTCAGTTCGTCACTTGAGACAAATTGCGACTGTTATAGGCAGAGGTGATAGGAATCCCATCGCCTAGTGATATCGTTGTTGACCCTAAACAGATTAAAAACTGCATTATTTTAATCAAGGTGGTAGTACCCACCCAGACGTGTACCTGATGGGAATCCTACCAAGTAAGGGTTGCGTTATTAAACCCTTATTATCAACTCAACTTTTATTTAATATTATAATTTATAACATCTTAAGAGTACCTACAGTTTCGGCTCGTTTACGTTAACGGTTACAACCTAACTTAAAATAACGTCAATAAAGGCAGTAAGTAGTACCAACCTAGACGTCTGTCTATTAGAAATTCTACCGCATAATGATGGCGTTGTTAAACGACAGATTTCCTCACAATCTGAAAATCTGTTGCTAACGACCGAAACTGTTGTTGCCGAACACGATCTTGGATAAAAGTTGCTATGTTGCCAGCCACTTTTGCCGTGTGACAATGCCAATGCATTGTCATACGGCTTGGTGATGTAGGCATGTTCGGGAATATCCTCAGTATTCTGTCCTCTGTGGCGGCAGGTTTCAGGCACATATCATTACACCACATCTCACTGTCACTCGAACTAATACTCGAAATTAAGCACCTACTGAAATGACATCGTCTTATTATTCGCTAAATCGTGAATAACTATGCCCCGACGCATCTCAATTCGTACCTAACTCGCGAGCGCGACTGACTGATCGATTGCCGCTGTCGCGCCAGGCGCGCGGCTAAGATAAAAATCGGGTGGGATTTCCCGGAACAAAAGCCGCGCCGCCGCTATTGTTTTGACTTTGATCTTCCTTTCGCATGGCGCCGCCGCCGCGCCACCAGCACGCGGGTGGCGGCACGGGCGGCGCCTTTTACCACTTGACCGGCGGATTTTATTCAATAAATATCTGTAAAATTCGACTTTACCAGCAGAGTAGACTGATAAGACCTTACAACATTGTTTTTTGGAGTTTTTCTTTAAAATACAGTAAATAGTAGCAATAGGTACCGTAGAATTAATTATAATACTAACTTAGTAATACCACGGCCCGGCATGCGGCACGCAGATCAAAGTCAAAAGTTTAGGTGGCAGCCGCCACGCGCCGCCCGACTCTTGACGCCGGCGCCGCCGCGTCTGGCCTTTCTTTTGGTGAAATTAGTTGCATGATTTTGAACTCGTTTAGGGCTTAATTGGTAAAGTCATTTCGCGTTCCCTGCTTGGTAGGATCCTTATCAGGCAGACGTCTAGGTGGGCAAAATAATCATTTAATTGTAGTACCACCGCCTTTACTGACCTTTACTCACTGGAATGGATTCTTATCAGGTATACATCTGTCATCGATAGATGTCTGGCTAGGTAGGCACCTACTACACCATCTTTAGTGAAAATAATGATATTTAGTCTGTTTTTGGACCCGTTTGAGGTTCAACAACCCGATCACTAGGCGTTAGGATTCTTATCAGGCAGACGTCTTTATCGTCAGGTAGGCACTTAATTTACCTAAGCCTTTATTGAAATAACACCCTTCGATTTATGTAGGTATGTGAAATGATAGTTAGCTAGTTACTTACCTACTTAGGACTTAGGTAGGTACTGTAGAAGTATTTTTAGATTAGAGATAAACAGCGTGAACAATAGGCTGTAAGATTTAAACCAATAATAGGTAGGTAGGTACCTACCTACCTTCGTATAGTTTTGTAAAAACATAAAAGTCAAACATAATATTACGATGGATACCTACCTATGATGTTCATATCATATGTTCTAGCATAAGCAAAGAAGTAATAATTACTTTTTTAATGTAGACATTCCTAAGCCTGGTTTAGTATGAAGTTCTTATAGGTATTAGGTTCACAAGCTTTCTGTATCAGTTACCATTAAAATCTCTTTGTCAGTTACAGACACGTAACACTGGCATAATCTGTGATACCTACCTACCTACGTATAGTTTTGTAAAAACATAAAAGTCAAACATAATATTACGATGGATACCTACCTATGTTGTTCATATCATATGTTCTAGCATAAGCGAGGAGTAATAATTACTTTTTTAATGTAGACATTCCTAAGCCTGGTTTAGTATGAAGTTCATATAGGTATTAGGTTCACAAGCTTTCTGTATCAGTTACCATTAAAATCTCTTTGTCAGTTACAGACACGTAACACTGGCATAATCTGTGACTACCTCATAGTACCTACGAGGTACGAGAATACGAGGCAGTCACAGTTTAAGACAGAGTTCGGCACGCGGCACGTGTTTGATGTGGCTAGGCGTAAGGGGGCGGTCACTTGTCCTTTTTTCTTTGAGCTAGTTAGGCAAGCCGAGCCGACACTCAACAGTCGCGAATTTCGCCGCGCGCGCGCCGGTTGTGACGTATCGCGATCGATGCACATGGCATATCGATATACCTACCTACCAATATTGAATGCACCGAAACGGTGCGTGTTTATGCTAGGTCTAGAGACAACGTGTCTGAAGCTTGCCGTGAGTTTGTGTTTGTGTGTGTGTTTGTGTTAGTGTTACGCTACTCACGACGCAATCCTACATTTCTTCGAGGCTTACCCCGCACGAACACAAATGATGCAGCTCAACGCTTCGATGTGTCTCAATGGTTCGCATGGACAGTGAAGGAAAATATCCGTTCCACCTTCATCGCGTCACATTCTGCAACATGCTGCTTGCCGAGAGGCCGACTGTGTTGTGGACCGATGAGGCTACTTTGGGAGAGTGGGACTGTTTAATACTAGAAACGAACATTTGTGGTGTCACGAAAACCCCCATGAACCCGTACTCTCCTGGGTTCAAGAACAATTGTATTTCAGATGTGGACTGTGTATGGGTTGTACCGGTGATTATTTTGAACAATTTGCACGTGATAGACTTCGTCACCCCCGGGACTTGAGTTTGAGGGGTGATAATTTGTAAAATGGTATGTAAATATTTTGTAAATAGTTCAATGATTGTAAATAAGAATGATTCCACTCTTTAAATACGCCTACATAAAAAAATAATCTACTTTTTATTTTTTGCCGGTTTTATTTATAATATTTAAATAATCTACAATTAATTTCTTCGAACTTAGGTTTAAGTTTGAAGCGTTCGTAGCGTAGGTACTAACTTAGCCGTTCTTAACCGATCAACTATGTTAAGCAACGTCCGCTGCGGTCATGAGTTGGATGGGTGACCCCTAGTGGCATTTTTATAGATTAAAAAAAACGTGGGAAGTTTATGTGTACCCTAAAAGTACGCAATCGTGACTGAATGCTACTTACGCGACAGGTAGACAATTATACATCACATGTGCGACCGCGCGCCTCCTTTGATGCTATTTGTTGCTGAATTACTTGTACCTAATAGATTGTTTGTATTTTTATCAACTTTTATTTTTTAATCAAGCCAGTCAAGTATGAAGGGATTGTGGACTCAGTGTACATGTAATAAGAAACATCCGGTGGACGGTAAATGTAAGTATGGTGTAGGTAGGTAGGCAGAAAGATATCCATACCGCATATGGAGATACCGCGTAGATCGCGCTGTGTTACAGAATAACTAATAGTATCTACGGTGCGTCTTGGTTGACTACGCTTACGTGTGTGGGTGTAGCTACATTCGTAGCTCTCTGAGTAACGTAGCCAGAGCCACACGTGCTCCGTTGTTGCTTCAACATTTGCGACGAAATAGATTTAAAATTTATTAGAGAGTGCAAGAAAATCTTGATGATTTTTTAAATTGAGTTTTCAGAAAAAAAAATATCAGAACTTGTTCCTTGTGATGTACTGATATTGCTCTTAAGAGGTTTTGCGTAAGTTACCAGTAACCCTGTATAAACATGCTTCTAGCAACATAGACATTCTAATTCTAGGTTTGTCTGAACAACATCTTCGAACACATTGTGACAGATATCTAAGATTAAATTTTTGCAAAGATATTAATTGTTAGTTAAAAAAAAATATGCTGACATTGTTATATTATTGCTTACAGCTATATTACTGTCAAGGCACACCTTCGTTAACGATAAATTGTAAATAATGAACCTGAAAACTTATTATCTCAAATCAGTTGTCTACGATACACTCATAAACTTGGAAAGCTGTAACACCGCGTTTAGCAAAAATAAAACAGCACTAGGCTCTCCAAATTGCAGCTATTCTTGAATCTCACATGTTACTGTAGTAAACACCGGAGTAGTAGTGGTATGGGCGGTATTAACTTGTCATGCTACACGCGTCGTCAATTTGACGCGGTCATATCTTTCTGAGGCAAACGTCAGAACTGGCACCGCGGCACAGCTCGCCTACTACCACGGGTACGTCAACAGAGTAACAGCGGCGAGCGGCACAAGTTAGTACGCTAATCTTATAGTAGGATGTTTGGTTTAAGTTCCGCGCGTCAGAAACTTATTAAGGCTTTTTTATATCACTTTATTATACATTTATAATAATTAGATCATCTTTACTAATATTATATTTTATTGAAAACATTGACCCGGCTACTTAATAGCAATCGAACACGATTGTAACAAAAGTTTGTTGGTGTTCACTATTGTCTAACGTTGCTTGCCATTATGTAGCCAAGCACTCTCAAGTCACTAAGGTCCTAACGTGCGTTCGGCAGCAGTGTGAGAGGCAGTAACATTAACAAGTGCGTGTCTCAGGGTAGGTAGTAGGGTCAGTGTAGTTCATCACTTGTAACGAAATGCATACCTATGTTAAATATATAAATATGATTTATATTTTTTTCTTTAAGTACCACTTGTTACTCATGTTTTTTTACGATGTCGTCAATCAGGTAGAGCCACATAGTGGGGGCATTATTGCTAAATATACCTAAGAATATTTTTTTTCATTTAATTCTCATAACTATTTGCTGGTCACATTTGATACCAGAGACCTGTCGCTACTTTATCTAAGTATCCTCATTAACCATGTTTCTCAGGCCCCGGTTTTAAACACAATATGGCTAAACGTACTTGGTAAGTACTTTCAGATAAAGAAAATTACATCAATTCTATTCGGAATCTACAATAAAATTCATATCAAAATAGAAAATTTTACCAACGCACCAAAAGTCCACCATAAAACATAACATTACGGCATTATTTTTCATAATCGTCATCCACACTGGAGTGGCAGCGTCCAGCAGTATTACTATCAAACCAATTTCAACTTTGTTTGTATCCGCCCGCGCTGCTGTCCCTTCGGTCTGTGTGCGTGCAGCAGTAAATACAGCACTCACTGTGAACACTGGTTTACGTTTCGATATTCTCATTGGAAACTTACTTTCTCTTAGTTATATCGAGACGCTCGAGACATCCGACTATACATAATAGTATAGTTGTATGTCACATACCCTGACGGCGGCGGCGGCGGCGCGGCGGCTCCGCCACCTGGCCGTGGGAGCCAGTTACTCGTCTAGGTTAACCCGGTTTATCACTTTTGATGTCATGGCAACAAATGATGTTATTGTGGTCAAAGCCTAACCTATCCACAATAGAAAAAAAGCACAAACGCCAATGTTATTATTAAAACTAGGTTAGGTAGAAAAGTTTTTTTAACTATTACATGTTATTTTATATGAGTACAATATACTGGGTATAATATGTGAAACATAAGATGTCAGAATTACCTTGATCTGAAGTACATGTTTCATCATCAACATCATCCATAGCACATAGCTCACTCACTAACAAACACATATACAATATGCCCACTAAAGAACTAAGCTGAACAGCTTGGTGGAGGCGACCGCGGCGCTCCATGACGACGCGACTCTGTTCGTTGACTGCCGATGACGTGACGACGCTAACATTCTCAATCCTTTCATTTTTCCTTCGAATTTATTATTTGGTACACGTTTGCGATAACATGTACACGTGACCGTTGGTCAAAATAAAGTTATTTATAAACACGACAAAATATTTACCACGCTTTTATGTATATAGAAATATTCGTTTGCTTACTTGTAATTTTACGTTTGGCATGTTAAATTATATAATTAATTATATGTGTATATATATAGTCAATTAATATAAATTAATACACTATGTTGTCGCGCATCGTATACGTAGGTATATACAGTTAATTATATTTTGCGAGGTAAAAAAATCGATGCTATTCATATTTTTTTTTTTTTTTTTTTTTATTCTTGATAGGTTAGCCTTTGACCACTATCTCACCTGATGGTAAGTGATGATGTGGTCGAAGATGTTGTTCAGGCTAACCTAGAATTACTGGCTCTTAAGGACAGCTGTCGGAACACACCGTTAGGTGCTTGGCGACAGATTTTCTACTTGAGGGTGGTAGCTAGCCAGGCGGGCATTCGCAAAGTGCCCTACCACCATGCTGTAACGACTGCCATCCTAAGACAACAACCGGGACCGACGGCTTAACGTGCCCTCCGAAGCACGGAAGCGCTCAGTAGTAATGTCACCAGCGGTCACCCATCCAACTCATGACCGCGGCGGACGTTGCTTAACTTTGCTGATCGATTCAGAATGGCTAAGCAAACTACGCTACGAGCGCTTCATAATCCTTATTCCTGTTGATTAGCTAATCATGGACCACTATCTAAAATATAAGTAAGTAGTGATGCGTAGGTACAAGATTGTAGAAATAGCTAAAATGATTTGATATTTAAGTAGGTATTTACTACGAACATATTATTCCATGTTTAATCATCTTAAAAAAAAGGAGGAGGTTCTCAATACCTAAACCTTTTTTTATGTATGTACCCCGATTACTCAAAGACGCCTGCACGATTCCAGAAATACTTTGTTTGTTTAAAAATGGCACCTATACTTCCAAAGTAGTCTCATTTAACTTTCATCGTAATCTATAGCAAGCAGTCGAGTAGTTTTTAAGTAAGTCAATTAACTGGACAATGTTTTTGCATTCCTGGACGATTTAATGTAACTCTTACAGATCACTTGATTTAATCAATTATCTGTTTAACCCTAAATATCAGAAGAGAAACCGATTATGTTATTAACAATTGGAGAGCAATTGAATATTCTATCTCTCTTACTCTTATCAGTCAGTATTACCAAACACAGATTTTTGCGATAACCTTAAATTACTGTGAGATCAATTAACTCGTTTTGCCGATTGTACGGACAAGTGAAATGATGATTTTTATGTATAACCTATCTATAAAGAGACCTTAACCTTTTTACTGGATGATCGAATATGTATTTTGAAAAAATAAGATTTTTTTTTAAGTTGGACTCAATTATCGGAAAATCCTACTAATATTATAAATGCGAAAGTTTGTGAGTATATGGATGTATGGATGTTTGTTACTCTTTCACGCAAAAACTACTGAATGGATTTTAATGAAACTTTACAATAATATAGCTTAGACATCAGAATAACACAGGCTATAAAATGTAAAGATATTGTGTAAATTGTCGAAAATATAACGATAAGTGTCAAGTAAGTACCTAAGTAGAAAATCAGCCATATGCGAGACATTCTGGCGTGCGCTGCAAAAACCTTAGTTTCACACGTACATAATGTACAACGGAAATGTTTATCTTAAATTTACCTACAAAAAACCCGCGACAGCATATATCTATCTTTTATGTGTAAGCCATTATCGCCAAAATAGTGAACCATATATGCTATAAAAAAATATAATAGGACTGATTTTGAGGAAATCGATAGATTACTAGATAGATAGATGGATAACTCTTTATGACTTTGTACTCAACAAAGCATTCGTTTTCTAACCTAATATTATTTTGGATTTTGGTATTGATAAAAACACTATAAGGTTTTCATAAATAAATTCTTCACAGAATACAAGGGCTGGACCGCCATGCAGATGCTTCTAATAATCCAGATAGTCCAATTATTGGTGTTGTAGTTTGGATCCCATCTACGAGAATAATTTTCAATTATAAATATCCTCCTACCACTTCCGTCTTTTTAGGAGAAGCCATCGCAATTCTGGAAGCCATCCTTTTTGTTATGTCATACAAACTGAACAAAACTATCATATTTTCAAACTCCATAAGCTACCTCCAATCTATTCTTGCTAAACTATTTCGGTGCAAATCTAGGTTCCCAAAGGTTTTAAAAATAAGAAATGCCCTTTTTGAATGTAGCTCTCACGGCATAAATGTGATCATAGCCTGGATTCCTGGTCACGCCGGTATAGTGGGCAAAAACCTTGGAACCAGAAATGGCAAATTTCTAGAATATTAAAAGGTAAATTGTATGGTAACATTCAACCTGAGATGCCCAATAAACTCTGGTTCTCAATATTCCAAAACGATGATAAAGTGACAACCTCTACAATATGCCGTCCGAGTCTAAACTATTCCTGTAACCCAGTCTTCCTGGCCAAACTTATAACTCCCTCTGTGAATGTTGTTTGGACGAAGGAATGTGAAACACATATTCTTCTGTTGTCCTAAAATAAACTCTTCTCTCTACAATATTATCCCTATAGATATCCCTCGTCCCTTCTCCCTCAAATGTATCCTCTCCTTAGTATTTAGTCCATATTCAAATAAAGCTGTAAATTAACTGTTCTTATAATATACTAGCTGTACTCGCGACTTCGTTCGCGATTGCCTTACCTGCAGACTAATTATTCACATTTGTGCACTGTTTATCTCATATTAAGCAACACTGTGGTCTGCGGTGAAGTACTCTTATAGTAAACCATAGCTCAGAATGGAGCTTTTTACTTTGGATTTCAAAACTCCCGGGTTGTATTTTCCAGAAGACAGTAGTTAAGTAACTCAGAAAGTTCTTTACCGGTTCGCACAATAAATGTTGAAGCAAAGTACATTGTGCGTTTCTTTAGAATTTCGATTTTAGAGCGGCGGTTTGTTTGACGGTAGATCAAACATATTTTTTTTATTTCTCATTCTCGGAAAGTAGTGTTTGATCTGAGTAGCGGGTAGGAGAGGCTCCTTCCCACCTAAGGCCGGGAAAAACTCATAGTAAATACTTCCTTCTCTTGGGCCGGAATGACTTGTAACAATTGTAACCATTGGTGTAAGCAAAGTTATATGTCTAAGATTTTTCGTTGTAAAATACTCTGTTGTTATAAAAAAATTAATAACAACTATGTTTGGCAGGGTAGTAACTAAATATAAGGTAAAAAAAACGAACTAAAAATGTCCCTAAATTTCATCGTTCTAACTCCTAGTGTATCTTTGTATCTTCTACTCATGTTTATTATTTTTAGTAAATATTTAGAAAAACTAAATTTTTTTTACCGTCCTCATATTTTTAATGAAAAGTAGAGTGCTTAACACGTATGTTAGTCATCGATTCCTACTTGGACTATAGGCGCATTAATTTTAAATAGGTTTTGCTCATGTTATTAAAATCAAAATAAATAATATAAAAAAACATACTATTTTTATATCGCTATTCCTTATATTCGCAGACAGCCAGAAAAAATAAACAGTTTTTGCATCAGTATCAGCAAAGTCAAAGTCATACCTATACGATAAAGTGCGACCGCCAGCTTAAGATGAGCCGTACGTTCAAAGATTTCTGTACATTTTGGGTGTCAAGTTATTTGGAACGTAATATTTAGGTTGTGATGTCTGTAATTTCTGAACTACAAACCCGATGAATTTGAAATATTTACGTGATAATTTTTAAAGCACCACTATTCTAATACAAAAAATCGGCCAAGTGCGAGTCGGACTCGCGCACGAAGGGTTCCGTACCATTAACTATACAACATTAGACTTCGTATTTTAACCTTTTTTTGTTTTAACGTGCGCGAGTCCAACTCGCACTTGGCCAATTTTTTGTATTTGTTGTTATGGCGGCAACAGAAATACATCATCTGTGAAAATTTCAACTGTCTAGCTATCACCGTTCTTGAGATACAGCCTGGTGACAGACGGACGGACGGACGGACGGACGGACAGCCGGACAGACCGTTTTTACCCTTTGGGTACGGAACCCTAAAAAGAACGTAAGAAATCGGACTACGCGTTAATAAATTACAACTAAGTGTATATTTTGACTTTCATCCCCTCTCCCAAGGGAACCATGCTGAATTTCGGGATAAAAAGCTAAATTATCCTACCTTGTAGTATGAACTCAAACCATGCTAAGTTTCATTGAAATCCATCCAGTAGTTTTGGAGTGATGCGCGGCCGGGATACAGACAGACAGACAGACAGACAGACAGACAGACAGACAAAAATAAAAAAAAATACAGTTTCGGCATCAGTATCAGCTACAGAGTACTGTACATTTTTTTTTTTCAAAATATCTGCCATGTACAGAATTGGTCCTGTTACAGTTTTATTATAAGTATAGATAGGTAACTAAACCAAAAGTTGTTCCCAGGTCTTCTATATTTCCCCTATATCTATATATAATGAATTGTGTGTGTGTGTGTGTGTGTGTGTGTGTGTGTGTGTGTGTGTGTGTATATATATTTGTGTTCGTCTAGTAGTTAGATGAACTAATATCTAATGTTAAAGCATACATTTTGGCTTGGACAGTTCTCACCGCACATAACTCATTAAAACTAAACAATATCCTTCGTTTGATGGTCCATCTAACTACGTGACATTGGTGAAATTGTGGTGGTGTGGTGCCCAAAAAAGCCACAAAACAAGAGTTGAAGTTGAAATCCTAACCTTGAAAAATTGCGTGTTCTTGAAAATATTTGAATAATTTGTTAATTTAATTGATGTTAACCTTCTGACCTACACGTGTATATTTACGTCCAGATAAAAGTTCCATATGCACTAAAAGAAATGGAACAGATGGTACTTCCTTTCGTAGGTCTAACAGGAAAGCTCCAAATTAGATATTGGAATGAGGTGACATTTAGTGACAAACAATTTATTGATAAAATTTGTATAAAAAAAATCATAAATCACTATATGTCAGATTGCACCGACTTTGTTCATCAGCGAAATATAAAACATTTAGGAACAATTTATTAAGTTTTCCGGTGATAGTATATTCCTACTATCTTTACATTTGTGACATCGCTATTGAACCTGCAACTTATAACAGCACAACGCAGCATTTTCATATAAATTGACGGAGATGCATGCGGCGCGTTAACCGCGGGTCGACTCATATAGTTTCTGGGTCGACTGTCAGTAGCATTATAGTTCGTTGACGTAAATACTCCTGTTTAGGAGTATGCTGAGCTAGCGTGCCACGCCCCCTTCACCTTTCTATTGCTTTCTCTTTTCTGTGGTTACTACTATGCCCAATATCATAGCACATACATGGGGCACACTAAAAGTTTTGCATCTAATCGGAACTATTTGAATTCCGAATGTAATATTTTTTGAAAAAAACTACCTTTTTAGTAATAAAAAAAAAAAAAATCATTTGTAAATTGTTTTTTTCACACATCATAGTTTTACGTAAGCAACGAAACCGGAATTAAGTCGAAAAGATTTTAGAGCGATGATTTTTTATGATTATAAAAGTTTCCTGTCTCGGTAGCGGAGCGCGCTTACATCCCAGGGTCTAATCATTTTGTGCGCTTCGATAAAGCATCCGTCCTTGCGAAAGAGAAGTTTTTCGTTCCTCGTAAGATACGGGAGGCAATCGAAATATGCCGTCACCCTAACTTCAACCGGGATTGTGGGTGGAATATACCGCCGGCATGGAAAACAGTTTTAAAGATAGGTGACACCAATAGCGTGGATACGGTACATGTGGACAAGGAAATTGACACGATTAGTGTGGTGTGTCTACAGCCCCACACGGCACATAACAGTAACTATTGGTGCTGCCCCGGACACGGCTAAGCATCGATGCCGCTCGCTTACGCATTATGGCATGGAAGCCGTCAACACGAGCGTCAGCAAACATACCCGACGCGCTGCACCTCCAGGGCAGCCCCAATAGCATCCTGAATGTGTTATTATACTGCACGCGCTGGGCGCTGATTGTCCTCCGCGTATAGTTGGTCCACCGACTACACGTGTAAAATGTTTGGCAGAAGGCTCTAAACAGTGATACTTTAACCGCCGCCGTACAACGTGCAAATCTGCGAGCCAACATATTTCCGCGGACAGCCAACGCCCGACGCTCCCTCTCCATATCCTCAGAATCTGTGAGGTCCTCCGCCACCCAGTGACCCAGGTACTTGAAACTTGACACTCTGGTCAGGGGAACACCATTTAGTACGAGTGGAGGCACAGTGTTTGTCTTAAAACCCCTTGACTGAAACACTAAGAGCTCGCTCTTTTTTACATTGTACCGGAGTCCATGCGCCGCAGCGTACTCCTCACAGATCCTGAGAAGCCTCCTAGCGGCGCTAATCGAGGGAGCCAGCAGCACCATGTCATCAGCGTAACTGATGTTGTTTATAAAAGTTCCGTCAATAGAACATCCAACACCGGCGCTGCTGAGTTCCTCGATTAGACCGTTCACATAGAGGTTGAAAAGGCGCGGGGAAGACAAACCCCCCTGCCTAACACCACACCTCAATCTGTACGCGTCGGAAACTTCACCCGCCCACCTTATTACATTTGTCTGATTGTTATACCAATAATTAAAAACTTTAATCACCTCATCCGGGAGACTAGTTTCAGTTTTCATCTTGTTCCAGAGTACATCATAGGACACCAAATCGAAAGCTTTCGAAAGATCGAGAAAGCACGCGTTTTTCGATCGGTGTAGTACAGGACAGTGTGCTTAAGGCAGAGTATTGCTGTCTCTGTAGATAGCCCAGGCTGGAAACCAAACTGGGCATCGTTCAGCTTAATGTGTTGACTCACTATGTGGTCAAGCAGACCGTCCAGTACCTTTGCCACGGTCGTAGCTAACGAAGTTGGCCTATAATTGTTAATACCTTTGCTGCTAAAGAAATGCCACAGCCTTTGGAAACTTTTTAGAGTAGTCACCTAATTTTTGACGCTTGGTACTGTTATTTCCTGCCCTCGTGAATTAACAAATTTAAAATTTTCAAGGCGTTGAATGGCCTGTTTCCAAATGGTTTGATGCTTTGATGTTGATGTCATAGCCGACCGCAGTTCTTTTCCTCTCCTATTAGTGTTAAATACACTGGCACCATTCACGCTATCAAATAAGTCGTCCAGAAAAGACACCACCTCCGCCGTATTATTTAATGTACTGCTTACTGGTCTTCCATCAGCGTAGTAAGCTAAAACAAATGTCACAAAAATATTTTTAATAAAATGTCTCAACATGAATTAATTTGAAAAAATATATACTTGAGAATTTACACTTACAAAATGCCGAAGTATAGTTGAGGGCACCTGGCATGGTTTTACTAAATACTCGCACACAATTTTTCACCTGTGAAGCAAAAACCAAAAATATATAATATACAATTGTATTATTTTATAAGAGCATTGACGCATGCTAAGCGAAAACATAGAAATTATTACGGATGGAAAATGATAACTTCCAGCGGGACTTGAACCCGCAACCCCTAGAATACCGTCCTGGTGCATTACCTGGTACATATTAATTATGCTATGGAAGCGAGTGCTGGCCAGTCGAAATTTCTCCATCCGTTTGAATGTACGTCTTTTTTTTTGACGTTGGCGACATCTACCCAAATAGCAGAAGACTATTTACATAGGATATACGATCAACACTAAATACCAAATCGATGAAGCCATTTTTATTTTTTTAATAAAAATGGCTTCGAACCATTTAATAAAAATGGCTTCATCGCTTTGGTATTTAGTGTTGATCGTATATCAACCTACCAGCCTATGTAAATAGTCTTCTGCTATTTGGGTAGATGTCGCCAACGTCAAAAAAAAATATACAATTGATTTACTATTGTAGCTAATAACTGTTAATGGGCGAAGAATAAAAATACCTTAAGAATTACTTAAACACAAAAACAAATATACATATACAAGCACATAAATGGGGTGGCTTAGCATGAAGCTTATGGGCAAATTTATAAAACCATCATTAGACCTGAGACCAAAGAGTGCATGCAGCAGAGATGCGAATGTTAACATGGATGTGTGGTGTGACTAGAATGGACAAGATAAGAAACCATTCACAACCAAACATTTTGAAGCACGGATGGCTCAGTGGCATTGGCTATGGACTGCCGCGCAGCAGGTCCATGGTTCGAATCCCGCCGCGGGCTTGAGCTTCACCGCATGGTGGAAGGACTTTTTGCGAATGCCCACCTGGCTAGCGACCACCCTTAAGTTGAAAATCTGTCGCCAAGCACCTAACGGTGTGTTCCGGCAGCAGTCCTTGAGAGCCAGTGAAATTACAGGCATATGAGACTAACAACTACGTCTCAAGGTGACAGGCGCAGTGAATTTCGTCACTTTTCACGAAATGCATCTGTTATAGGCAGAGGTAACCGCTTAACATCAGGTAGACCTCGAGCTTGTTCCGTCACAATCAAATAAAAAAATAAATAAAAAAAAACGAGTATATCAGAGCATGCGTGAAAGTTGCACCGTTGACGGAAAAGTGGAGGAGTAATAGACTGGCGTGGTATTTATTTATTTATTAGACACAATAATAGTAAGCTAACAGTTAAAAAACCAAAACGCTGACTATCTTAAATATCTACTTAAAAATAAATTTATATTTACAATAATATTACTCATGCTGTCGTTAAATATATCGACATGTTGGAACTTATGTAGAAACATATTTATTATTGCTAGTAATCTAGGTGTGGGCGCGTTACTGGCGTGCTTGGTTCTCAAGATGGGAGGTGAGAACAGTTGATGCCTTCGACGACTCCCAGAACTAGTGTACTTATTGGGTACAAATAAGGCAAGAGTACCCAGCACAATGGGGTTGTTGACCTTATTACGTAACAATTGGCAGTAATGGATAATTAGCAGCAATTTACGCCTGAACTCCAATGTATCCATTCCAATCATTCCTGAGACAAATAGCGAAGGGAAGAGGTAGGGGTAATATCCGTATATCCTTTTGTAAACAAATCTAGCAAATTTGCGTTGAACTCCTTCAATGAGCAAACTGTATTTAGCTTCTCTTGGATCCCAAACTATCGCACCATACTCCAACTTACCGCGAACGAACGCGTTATAGAGCATGATGGCAACACTTACATCTAGGAATTGCGAGGATATTCTCATTATAAATCCTAGTATTCTATTTGCCTCTTTACAAATAGAAATGGTGTGCTCTCGGAAATCTAGACGGTTATCTAAATTCAGGCCTAGATCTCGAACATGACTCACCCTCTCTAATGCAGATCCTTCTAATACGTATTGGTGAATAAAAGGGATTGGACATCTGGAGAAGGATATCACCTTACACTTGGACACGTTAAAGGACATCTTATTCAACCGACTCCATACTACCAACGACCCAACATCCTCTTGAAGCTCCATACAGTCATCCATTCGCTAACGGGCTGAAAGATTTTCAAATCGTCAGCGACCATTAAACATTGAGCTGTGCGAAGTACAGCTGGTAGGTCGTTAATCATATTAAGGAAGCCCTCTTCCGTCCAAGTCTTCCAAAGTTTACCAAAGTCTTCGGTCCAAGAGTACTTTCCTGACTTACTCCTGATCTGGTGAAAAATTCGTCAGATACGTTCTTTTGCAGTTGTACGTATTGCCGCCTATCACTGAGATAATGAGCGAAAAATTTCAAAGCTTAGGTGACGCGCCTTGGGAGGAAAGTTTAACCAAAAGTATGTCATTATCAACCACATCGAAGGCCCGCCTGAAATCGAGAAATACAGCGTCAACTTGACGACCAGTATCCATGTGCTTACTTACAAAATCAACAAACGTGATAAGGTTCGTGTTTGTAGAGCGAGAGACCCGGAATCCGTGCTGCGAATATTCATAACTCGATTCAAGTTGACGAGTTAGATGGTGGTTAATAATAGACTCAAATATTTTAGCAAAAACTGATTGAACAGCGATGGGTCTATGGTTTGTAATGTTTGTAGATGAACCAGTTACCTTCGACAATTTCCACCTATCAGGATAACAAGAAACACTGAGGGAGAGATTAAAGAGATATAATAATGGAACTTCCAATGTCGATGAGCAATCTTTGACTAAATAAGGTGGTCTCGCATCTGGACCGGCTGACAAGCCAACTTTTAACCGACGAATAGCACGGCGAAGATCAGTCATTGCGACGCTGTCCAAAGTAATGAGCCGCGAGTCGCCACAAGTAGAGGATCGCGCTGCTGCCTCAGCGTCGAGAACCGGAACATTGCTGAGGAACACAGACCTAAAGTATTCTGCGAATGCCAATGCAGCCGCCCGGCCCGCCACCGTGTTGCCATCTAAAACATACTCATTTAACAGAGGCCTATTTTTCCGCCTATCTCTGACATGCTTCCACAATTGTGCGGCATCACGCTTAATATTAATACCGATAAGCTTTATACGCCTGCAATAAGCTTCATGTACAAGTACTTTAATATGTGTTCTGTAGTACTTATAAACTTCACGGTTGAACTGGAGCTCCGATTGTTTATATTTACAAAAATGAAAATATTTTATTTTTAATTAATTCATAATTTCTGAAGTGTACCATGGAGGATACTGTCTCTTATTACAAACAGTATTAATCTTCCTAAGGGGCACATGATTTCTCACGGTATCATTATTTTTTTCATAAAAAATATCTACTGCCGTATCAATATCCTGCTGTACAAGCACATCAGTCCAATCGATAGCTAATACATTGGAGTACAGAAAGTAGAAAAAATCAGCCTTTCGAAAATTCCAATTAAGCGCATAGGCATTTGCACAGGGCATAGGAGGTACATCAGAATCAGTATGGGAATTCTCTGCACCACACGCTAGTAGCAACGTCAACTCAAACGCTGGGTGGTAAACATCAACGGGCACCAGCGGAACCACATCATCGAACACACTTAACACTATCAGATTCCAAGTTAGATAGCACGAGATCCAACATGCCGCCATAACAGTTTAAAATTATATTATGTTGATGTAATTTACAAAATTCTATGAATAAATCAAATTGCATCCTTACATTGGCACTGCAAGAATTGAGATTAAAATCACCAACAACCAACATATCGAGATGTGACGAGTATTTACACACAGCATTTTCAACACAGGTGAGAACATCTAGGTATTGCTTGTCGTTATAGCTAGGCGGTATATAAATAACACAGATTAAAAATTTTATGTTCTTACAAGAAACTTTTACAAATAATATTTCTTTGTCATCTGTTAAACCATCAACAACTGTAATCAATTTAGGTGTGTATAACTGTAATCAATTTAGGTGTGTATCGATCGCTTACAGCCAACAGGATTCCTCCCCAGCCGACGACACCCACACGATCTTAACGCATTACAACGTATTCTGGAGGAAAGAGCTCGCCGTCTGACACCGAACTGTTCAAAAATGTTTCTGTGATAGCGATAAGGGGCTCACTTACCCAGAGTATTGTCCATGTTGTACTCGCTTTGTTTGAGTCATGCATTTTTACCGGCGGAATTGATGAAAACAATTGTGGTGCCTATTGTCAAAAACCGCACTGGGGACATATCTGATAAGTGCAATTACCGTCCCATCTCTCTGGCGACGACTACCGCTAAAATATTGGACGGTGTGTTTGACTCTCAATTGAACAATTACATGGAACTACACGATGCACAGTTTGGGTTCCGGCCTGGACTATCTACTGAGAGTGCTATTTTGAGCTTAAAACACACCGTCCAGTATTACACTGATCGCAGGACGCCGGTGTACGCCTGTTTTCTCGACCTCTCCAAGGCATTTGATCTTGTCTCATATGAAGTGCTGTGGAAGAGGTTGAGAGATAGAAGTGTACCGGAAGAACTGGTGAGACTTTTGCAATATTGGTATGGGAATCAAATCAATGTAGTAAAGTGGTCTAATATGCTCTCTGATCCGTATGGGTTGGAGTGCGGGGTTCGGCAGGGTGGATTAACATCTCCCAAGCTCTTCAACCTATACATAAATGATCTCATTGTCGAGCTCAGCAGCATGCATGTCGGTTGTCGAGTCGGAGGCGTTACTATTAATAACATCAGCTACGCGGATGACATGGTGCTGCTGGGCCCGACCGCGGGGGCTATTGGACAAATGCTGAGAGTTTGTGAGACCTATGCTGATACACATGGACTCACCTATAATGTAAAAAAATGTGAATTCATGGTCTTTAAGGCCGTCGGTAGGTGTCCTGAGAGTGTACCTAGAATAGTATTGAACGGCTTAAACATAAATAGAGTGACACAGTTCAAGTACCTCGGACATATTCTTACCGACGACCTTAAGGACAATGTAGACATTGAACGGGAACGTAGGGCATTGGCGGTTAGGAGTAATATGTTGATTCGTAGATTTTCCCGGTGTAGTGACGAAGCTAAGATCACAATGTTCAAGGCATACTGTCAGAGTTTTTACACCGGCAATCTATGGATCAACTATACTCAAAAATCGTTAAATGCCTTACGAGTCCAATATAATAATGCGTTCAGAATGCTGTTGGGTCTGCCTCGTTTCTGTAGTGCGTCAGAGATGTTTGCTCAGGCTCGGACGGATGGCTTCCACGCTATCCTCAGGAAGAAGACGGCTTCTCTGTTGAGGCGAGTGCGAGACACTCCCAACAGTTTTCTACGTACAGTGGCTGAACACTACAAGTCGCCCGTCGTGCGGCATTTTGTGGGTTTACTTGTGGATAAAACTCGACAGGTATACGCATAGGGTTCCGTGCGATGTGGTGCATTTTAATGTTTTATTGTTTTTATTTATATTTTATACTAACCATTAGAAATAAGTTTGCACTATACCTGTTAACCAATGGATTTTATAATTATCCGAAAATAAAACATTTTGATTTGATTTGATTTGATAAGGTCACAAGAATTCGCCAAGAGGTTGTTACTGAAAACTACAGTTTAAGTTTCAAGCCTCTAACGTTTTAGTAATACAGATGTATAGTTTTAACCACGGATTTACTCCCTTCCTAAATCCGTGGTTTTAACTCTATTCTTGACTTTTCCTGGTTTTCGGACGAAAGGACTGCTTCCATGGATTGACACAGATATGTACGGCCCAGTTCGCAGGTGACATGATAGTTTCGGCCACTCTGGATGGTACATCTAGTTTGAAGGATGCATAACTACCTCTCGCCTTCAGGGCTTCTACGTTATAGGTATTATCTTCATGTATCGTTCGCAGATGTTCACGTACTTGATCCTCCGTAGTACCGATTTTAACATAATAAAGATGAAGAAACCGTCGGCGCTCAGCAGCCTCGAGCTTAGTTGTGCCAGGTGCAGCCTCTCCTCGCGTAACTCCAGTAACAGCATTCGAGCGACGCGTCTTGGGCACTTGATTCCGCTGGGAAGATTCAATCTCGACCTCATTCACACGGCTATTGGTGGACTCATTAATTACAATCTCACTTTGAGCCATCGCTGCCGCAGACCTAGGCGCGGATGACGCCAACTTCTTCACCTGCATGCTATTGGAAGTGGGCTGGACGATGGAAGGAAGATGTGGAGCAATTTGTACATTCTTTAAGACATTGGAGTACTTTTGCAAGTCCTTCTGAGGTCTTAGTTGGGTTTCAAGTGCTGCTACTCTATTATTGAGTTCAGCAATAGAATTACGTAACGGTATTGTTCGGTCTTTTCCGCGATCAGCTTAGGAATAACAATTGAAACATTGCATTTCATAATACGTTCAAGTTCTTCACGTATAATGAAACGCATATTTTCCAAATAGTGACTGTCATTCATGAACGAGTAGATCCATAAAGTATGGGCATGTCGTGAGGAGGGATTATCATATAGCGAGAAGAGCGTTGAGTATGAATGTGGATGGACGTAAGGGAGACCTAAATGGGTATGGATGGACTGTGTTAATAAGGATATGTGTGCAGTGGGTGTAAATGTTGAAAGGACGAGTAATAGGACAGAATGGAAGATATATACATCTTGTGTCGACCCCACTTAACGTGAGATATGGACAGGAAGAAGATGATGGTGGTGGTTACAAAGGCAATCTTTGCAGCAATTAAGATTCTGATGAGTCAGACATCCTACCCTTCACCTCAAAATGTCATAAATAGAATCTAGATAGTGCTGGCATATACACCGTTGGGTGCTTAGCGACAGATTTTCTACCAGAGGGTCGCTGATAAGACAAGATTTCACAAAGCGCCCAAAGCGCCTACCAGAATGCATCGAAGTGCAAGCCTCTGCCGGAACTGGAATTGTTTAACTGGTATAGCAATTAACAGGGCTCACAAAATACCTTAAGAATAAAGTACTATTTCATAACAGCTCCACACTAGCTTAGTGCCTCTGCCCAAAATCTTCTAATAAAATATTATAGCAAATTATTTACACTGCATGCTGGCCGTAAGCCTTATTTCAGAGGAATAATCACTAAATAATTTGCTTAGATATTTTATTAATATGAATTTCCGCAACATAACGCCTGTATCTATTAATTAAAACAATCTAAAATGTAGATAAACCTTCATTTTCTTAATCTTTTCTGGCAATACACGCTCATCGTTTAACTTATGTAGCAGCCGTGTCTTTGCATGCGGGCAGTCAGTTTTGTAGACGCCAACAATGTCCATCCACTTAGCCCTTTTGCCTTCGAAAGAGACTTCTTTGGTAATAAAGTTATTACGGAGTCCTTTTATAAGATGAGGTGGATCAGCAATGACACTCAACTTAAATCTGTCAATTTGAATTGTATCATCTGAAACAAATAATTACAACTGCTTTAACCGGTTAAAAATAAAAAAAATATATAATTATATTCAACAAAAAAAACAAAGTTGCAACTACATACATCATTTTCTATATAAATCCATAAAAGTAAGCTTTAAATAGGACTTTCAGAAATAATTATAGATGATCGCAGTGTTGTATAATGTTTTGCAGAACCTACACTGAAAAAAACTTGACAGCAGAGTGAACATAGATACATAAAGATTTGATTAAAAGTAGATCATAAGATACATTGCAAACTGCTGTTTTTCTCACCAGTATTTCCATCAACCTGGATTTGCTCTCATCTCGTATCTTGTTGTAGGCATTTAATGGCCGATTGAAATGCTGCTCCTTGGTCTGCAACCAAAGCTACTGGTATGAGTCCAGTACTCCCAACAGAAGAAATAGTATGCTATGGTTTGTTGCCATTTATGGATAGTGAAAGGTCACTATAAAAACCAAAGCATGGTCTGCAAAATGGTTGCTTCTTTCCGAAAGATCATCAAACCCAACAATTTTATCTTTATGGTTGTATGTCAACCCTGGTTCTAATGCCATTTCATCAAAAATGATGCAGCAGTATTTTTTTCTTCTTTCCATGTGTCAACCTAAAATGCAAATTTGTTTAGATAATCTATTTGATATTGATATTCATAAATCTTAATATAAAAGTAAAGCAATTGAGAAGTAATTTACAAATCTAACCTCTTCTTTGATTGGCTGAAATATCTGGGCATTGATCCCTGGTTCCACAGTTAATTTCTGCACTGTCTTCTTTAGTGTTGTCACTAATGTCAATAATAAAGATCCTCTGAAGAAATTTATAAGCTTTTGGACTCTGCTTCATGATTAACAGAGCTATAAGCTTTTCTTCTAGCGTAAATCTTCGGCCTTTGATTTTCTTTGCACAAAGGCGTACCTGCATCAGCAATACTTTTCGAGCCAAAGGATTAATTTCAGAATTTTTTTCTTCCAGTGACTGCTCTTTTGTCATCCGGAGAGCTTTCTTGGTAAAACTGAGCAATTTTGTAGCTTTTCTGTACTCTTTGTTTAGGTAAATTTTGGTGTTAATGTTTCAGCAGTCTGAATCAATCTTTTCTTTTTTTGACATTCCTTTGTCCGATACACTGATTGAGTCTCTGTAAAACATAATTTTTCATAATGTAATCATAAACTTTAGTAAGTTATAAAACAGACTTAAACATTGCTGTTTCAAAGACCTTCTTTTTCCTGCCCTTATCCCACACTAAGATGTGTCGGCGCAGCATCTCTTTATCATATGGAACGCCATAGAAAACAAATATATATTGCAAAGCAAACTATGATTATATATACAAGTAGGAAATATATCCTCAACATGGAACCATGTATTCGGCAGTTATAGAGCCAGTTTAAACACTACAAAATTCCTGAGGATGTTGGTTTTTCGTCTTCCAGACCAGACATATTTCTATACTCAAAAGATCTAAAACGCATAGTACTTATAGAAATTACTGTGCCGTAGGAAACAAACATACCTAAGGACCACACATTAAAAACAAACAAATATTATGACCTAACAAATGAATTAACCAATAACGGTTATATGGTTAATTTATATGCTGTAGAAGTTGGAGCAAGGGGTATACCAGCGAAATCCCTATATAACCTACTAGCTTTCCGGGCGCGGCTCCGCCCGCGCGTATGTCGGTTATCGCGCGAAAACATTAACCTCTTTTTGCGCAGTCGGATAAAAACTATCCTATGTTTTTTCCCGGGTCTCAAACTATCTCCATACCAAATTTCATTCAAATCGGTCCAGTAGTTTTGGCGTGAAAGCGTAACAGACAGACAGACATACAGACACATAGACAGGCAGACAGACAGAGTTACTTTCGCATTTATAATATTAGTACTGATTAAAGACCTTGGCCTGCCAAGAACAACCGTAACTTCCATCCTAGAACGTGTATCAAAGGCGGCATTAGTAGGATCTTACCAAAGTTATGTAGGGGAGGAGGCTTGAGCGGGCCTCTTAACCCTGCACCTGGGTTGCAAGCCTCAGGCCCCTCTAGCCTCTTCCTCTGCAACGCTATGGACCCAGCACCTGCACGGTGAATCCATGGAATGCTACGTAATTCGTCTCTCTAACTGAATGATAAAAATTTTTAACAAGAAATGGAACCGATTTCAACACCTAATTTTTTGTTAAAAATTTTTTTTCAATCTTTTTAGTGTAACTCAAAAACGGCTTGACCGATTTTGATGAAATTTAAAATGGGACCAAACGACAAGCATCAGCTTTCAAACAAAAAAGAATTTTCAAAATCGGTTCACCCAGTCAAGAGATCTGAGGTAACAAACATAAAAAAAAAAAAAAAAAATACAGACGAACTGAGAACCTCCTCCTTTTTTGGAAATCGGTTAAAAATGTCAGTTAACATGCAGCGCGTTTCAAGCTTTAACAGATGGATACCTAGGCTAAATCGATGACTGTGAAACGCAAAGATAGTGTTTTGTTTTCACATCCACACACACTACACACCACACTCACATAACACACCTCCACGTATATTCACTTCTACACACATACAAAAAAAACAAAACTGTATTAAGAAAAAAAAAAGTAATTCGTCTCATCATAAATTGACAGCCCGGAGAGACGGGATGACGCTGGAAAGACAGATGGCAGCTGGAAAGACAGATGACTGTTGGAAAGACAGTCGAGGGCTATGGCCTAGCAAGCCGAGCCCGGGAATTTTTAAAGCTAAAAGTCCGACAAAGAAAAATACCCCTGGGACAGTCCGAGAGATGACACCGACGACACGACGACCATGGCGATAATACGGACTTGAAATGCCCTACGTGCGGGAAAATTTACAAGAGACGAGCCTGGTACTTGAAGCATTTAAAGACACATGATGGTGGGGAAGCACGACAGCCGTCGGTAAGTTCTTCAACAATCACTGCGGATAGAGTTGACCCTCACAAATCCCAAGGTGAGCCATTGTGTGATAACTACCAGGAGTCCATTAACATCCGGACGCGTCTTAGGATCCCTTCCCTTAAACAGTCAAAAAATTGGAAAGTACATGACCAAAACTTGGCAATCATCCTAGAGCATCCAGAATCAAAACAAGGTTTAAACAGCCAAGTAGATACTTTCCAGAATACTATTTATGAATACTTTTTTGAGCACTATCCCCCACTTACTAATTATGCTCACCAAAACAAAGAAAATAATTTTAAATTGAAAATGCGGAGGAAGAAAAGAGAGTTAATAAAGCAACTTAGGAATGTCAAGGCCATGGGCGATAATCATCTAAGTCATCAACTGTCCAGGGCATTAAGATCAATTCTAAAATTAATTCAAGGAATATCTTAGCTTTTGCTGACGACCTTGCAATTCTGACACGGAACCCAATACAATGTCAGGAACTTTTACGAGAAGTGGATGAGTTTTGCACATGGACTGAAGGTTTGAGAGCAAAACCAAGTAAATGCCACTGTCTGTGTCTGGGTAGACGGAATACCAAATTTACCTCTTACGACCCGGGACTCTTGATAGGAGGAGAATGTGTTTCCACAATTGCAGAAGCTGTGGCATTTAAATTTCTTGGTAGGAAGATAGATCACTAAGGACGCACAGCATCTCTTGACGCAGTTGTCGATAGCTTTATTTTAAATTTAAATTTAAAAAGACCTTTATGGTGGACCAACAACCAATAAGTAACATTAAAAAAGCTTGGATATATGACAACTACTTAACATCACGTCTGACTTGGCCTTTTTCAGTATACGACATTACTAAATCCCTTTTAACAAAGCTGGATGTTAACGTCATAAGGACATTGAAGTCATGGTTGGGGCTTGCACTTTCGGCAGACCCATCCACTTTATTTAGGGATCAAACTAATTTTGGGATGAAATTAAAGAAACCTTTGGAGCTCTATAAACACCTCAGAGTTACCAAAACGCACGTCTTATTAAAATCTCGAGACGATATAGTCGCATCTCTCCCAAAAGACAAAAGTGCCTCCGACCTTGATTTGAGGCTCCAATACCACAAACAATTTATGATAGGTGCATAGTCTAGCGGGTTTTGGTTCGAAAAAGAAGTTGAGGATAAAGACATTGTAAAATCTTTTCTACAACAAGATGAAAATGATAACTATAAAGTGCATGCAATGAGCTTAGAAATGCAAAGCGAATGGCTAACCATAGGTGAATTTTGTATCCCTCTGGCGTTAAAGTGGCGTACCTTGATATACGATTGGTCACCTGCCTTATTAAAATTTTATCTAAACGCCTTTCAGATGACCTTCCCAAAGTAACTTAGTAAGATGGGGTAAAGCCACCGAAAAATCTTGCGGTATTTGTCGGGGGGCGATAGGTACAGCAAGGCACTTATTGGTAGGACGCAAGGTACTCCTTGATAGGGGTCATTATTCACGTCGCCATGATAGAGTCCTCGAAATCATACGAGAAGCGGCGAGTCTCTCGGTAGCTAGAGCAAAAAAAGGATTGACCACGAACAAACGACATGTCGATTTTGTAAAATAAGGGTCATCTACAAAATCTAAATCCAAGCCTTACTCCATCTTAGGCGCAGCTCCCGATTGGACTCTTTTGATGGACATGTATGAAAAACACTACAAAATTCCTGAGGATGTTGGTGTTTCGTCCAGACCAGACATATTTCTATACTCAAAAGATCTAAAACGCATAGTACTTATAGAACTTACTGTGCCGTGGGAAACAAACATACCTAAGGACCACACATTAAAAACAAACAAATAATATAACCTAACAAATGAATTAACCAAAAACGGTTATGTGGTTAATTTAGAGTGGAGATCTTTTTAAAGAAATTGATATTTTAACTTTACCAAGTCTGTATATTTGAAAATATTATGTATGTTCGTAAAAATTTGAGCAAATTTAAATCAAACAGTGACAATGACGATTATAACACTAGGAATAAAAATAAAATAGCGGTGCCAGGTTTTAGATTAGCAAAGACAAATAAAAGGTCTTTTTTAGGCAATTGTGTGCGGTTTTATAATAAACTAGCTTTCCGGGCGCGGCTCCGCTCGCGCGTATGTCGGTTATCGCGCAAAAACATTAACCTCTTTTTACGAAGTTGGATAAAAACTATCCTGTTTTTTCCCGGGTCTCAAACTATTTCCATACCAAATTCCATTCAAATCAGTCCAGTAGTTTTGGCGTGAAAGCGTAACAGAGAGACAGAGTAACTTTCGCATTTATAATATTAGTACTGATTGCCCAAACATATTACAACGCTGTGAGCGTTGAAAGAAAATTCAAGTTGCATGTGAAGAATATTTTGATAAAGAATCTTACTACACAGTTACTACTACACGCCTGTCACCTACGTAATGTAAATTAAGTATACTTAGTAATAATTTGTCTACATAGTATGTTCTTAACACATTGTTAAAAAACGGTGAACCTGGCTCATGCTGAGACGGGACTCATTCCTAGCATCATGCAACAATGCAATTGCTTTAATTGTAGTATAATTAACTATATTTATTTAATTGTAGTGTTGTGTAATGCTCAAATAAACTTCATTTCATTTCATTTAAAAGAATGGCCCCGAGTTTCTTGCCCGTTCTTCTCGCAGTGGCTCTAATTTTTGTTTGCTGATTGTGGCAGTACAATGTAGTATATTTCATAATAACAAATACTTTTAAAAGTATCCTAAAAAATATTTAAATAAAACACTTAAAAAAGCATAAAATTATATATCTAGTGACAATTCCGCCTAATTTTCCTGTTATCTACGTGACGTCACAAACATCACGCAGCCTAACCGGAAGAATACCCGACTAGTTTCGCTTCTAAACGAAGCATCTTCAGGAGGTCTTGACTTACCGAGCGCACGATCGAGACTGAAGATTCGTTTAGAAGCGAAACTAGTCGGGTATTCTTCCGGTTAGGCTGCGTGATGTTTGTGACGTCACGTAGATAACAGGAAATTAGGCGGAATTGTCACTAGATATATAATTTTATGCTTTTTTAAGTGTTTTATTTAAATATTATTTAATATTTTTTAGGATACTTTTAAAAGTATTTCTTATTATTAAATATGGATTTCCGCAAAGTAACGTCTGAATCTATCCATTAGTATATTTCAATAATAAAATTTGTAATTGACCTTCATAAGAGCGTCATAGACGCCTAAATTGAATAAATGATTTTGACTTTGACTTTAATTTATATGCTGTAGAAGTTGGAGCAAGGGGTATACCAGCGAAATCCCGATATAACCTACTTAAATAAAGTAATATGTAAGTAACTTCCATCCTAGAACGTGTATCAAAGGCGGCATTAGTAGGATCTTACCAAATTTGGTTATGTAGGGGAGGAGGCTTGAGCGGGCCTCTTAAGGCTCGGAAATTACGAAATAGTGCCAACATGATATGGAAAATCTCATAAACCAGGTACCGGATGGTACTGCAATTTAAATACACGATACTCAAGGATATAAGTAATACTTTCATCGATTTCAAAACATGTTTCCTAATAATTGGCTCGATAGAAAAAAATCTCAAAAACACCTCTGAAAATAGAGGATTCCTACTTTTTCCGCCAGATTTTAGTGTATTAAAAATTGGATTTTTTTTCTAAAATATTGATTTTTTAAGTACAATAAATTTCATTGATTATTTTAATCCAAAAAAAGCACAGTTAATGCGTACTGAGCCTGTTTACAAAATGTCACATACGCCCTTTCATTCCGAGAAGCGTTAACATCATGTCGCACTATTTACTCCAGCGATCTACGTATATTGCTATCATCCTCGCTCATATCGCGGTCAGCCGCGTCATGCGTCGGACCTGTGTCACTTTTCTCAGCGATCTCAATTAAAATAAAAGATGGGTAAAATTATAAATAAACGCTTTGGGAATGCAAAAAATCGTCAAAAACGCATGATGGACATAATAAGGTAAGCATCTATGGCTTCCTTTCTCCATGTACCTATGTATATATCTCTTATATTAATGAAATTATGATATGATTGTGAACCCTAACGCAATATAAAAAACACTTCAAACATTTTACAAGACATAGGTACAACTTTAGCTACCTAAAATAATTATTATAAGCAATATTCAGAATTTTTCGTAATGAATGTGTTGTAATTATTTTAGATGGATCATGATTAATTTATACAGTTTCTGACAATAAGGCACACAGGTTATGTACATAATTTTCGACAAATCAATCGTCGTTCAAATAGCGCATAGTAAGTGACATCGCTTCGCAATTGAGAGGCACGTGGATCGAATCCAGCTTAAAGAGATTCTTTTTGGTCTAATTTTAATTTTACGACATAATTCTTAATAATACAATAATAATTTTACGTATGTACGTGGACCAATATAATGTGTCTGACAGTAAGGCATAAACGATATGTGTGTAATTTTCGACACCTTGGTCAATGATTGTATAGTGTGTAACTACTGAAGTCGAATCAGAAGATCGAGTACCGTGGATCGAATCTCACATACCTAGATTCTTTTTGGTGACTTTTTTATTTGTATTACTTTTTATTTGATACGTATTATATTTACGTATAATTAAGTTTTCTGACGCGTATTCAATTTACGATTACAATGCTTGCAAATTTATTAGGTATCTCGAGTTTCCATGTTTTCATATAATTAGAGAGTTTAGTATATCTAATGAACGTGAACATTAAATAGGTACTACCTAATCTAGCTACCTGAACACGTTTTTTCATAGATCTCGAAAAAGTATGTCTTGGATGGACACGAGTTGCCACAGCGTAATAGTTACAGTAGAACAACATTTTCAATTTACTACAAAGCTATGTTGAGTAAACACCGTCCTTCTGTCCACTACTATAGAAAACACAAACTTTCATACATGGAAAGTTATTGAAATATTCATGGTATTATCGAGTACGTAATATATTAGTACATATAAATTAGTAGTAAAAAGATGGCCGTAAACGTTTGATGCGATAGAGATAATGAAATTCTGAAATGAAAACTTAATACAAAAAGATGAAGCCTAAGCTTCTGCTTTAGAATGAGACTTTCCATGGTTTTCTTGAATAGCATAAGAATTAAGAACTGACTAAAAGAAAATGAAATAATTAGCACCATACCAATACTTACGTAAGAACATCGAGTAAGTGCATTATAGAGGACTTAACTATAACGCCCTTAATAACCAAAGTGTAGCGGATATACTACCAAAGAGAGTATTCCCCAGGACGTTTTGGTGTTAAGGGGCGGCCGGTAATTCAACAAAAGTTAAAATTATACACATTATAGCCATTATGTTTTTAAATGTTACATCTTCTGTGTTGTATAAACAACATATGGTAGCCATATAAACAACCCCATATATTGGATAGGAGGATGCTTCTTGGTTATTGATACTATCCCATAACTTACTTACCAATAAAATTCTTACCCCCGGTTTCTGAAACGCAAATCAGCGACAAATTATTTTAAATACTTGTTAATCCATTGTCATACGCAGATTGGGTTTCTAAAAACTTCATGTGACTGTTTGTCAACACTAATGTCAAATCTCCAATTAATCGACAATTATTTCAATTTTGGGTTTCTGAAAAGCTTTTCGGTACGTTAACGGTTTGTTAAACTGACTAATTCTAATTGCCCAAAATCGACCAATTATTCTAAGATTAACGTGTTGATATCGTAAAAATATATAAAAATAGTTTTAAGCATTCCTACCTACAACGTTTACTCTAATAACTGATAAGATAGAACAAGAACAGAATTATATCAAGTATGATTACTCTAAAAACACATATTGCTATTTTTCATACCGAAGGTACTGGGTAGCACTTCACCACTATCTCGCCTGATGTTAAGTGACGATGCCATCGATGATGCAGCTCGCTTACCCTGAAGATACCTATTCACTCCTGTTTAGAAAACCCCCCCGTAATTAACCAGAAACACAGACTCAGGCAGAGTGTTCCATTCCCTAGCGGTGTGTATGATGAGCGAGTATAGAACAAGAGTCCGATTATAGAACTACGTAAATATATTACTAAAGACTACGTGATTATAGTGTTGCTGCTCATTTGTTACTCAATAGGGTGCTATAACATAACCATAGCAGCCATTAAACAAACCGCAGCTGGGTAGATTGTAATACCAACAAAAGCATTTCCAAGATAAGTAGGTTATGGACCTTCCAAACCCCAACCCTCTTTGAGAAAACACCTTTCGGCTGAGGGCGTTAAGATATGGTTTAAAGCTCTGTTTAGCGCCTGATGTGCGGCTACAACATATTCACGTTGATGTTAGAAGTGGTATTATTTTGTATTGATGCGCAGGAGGTCCATAGTTAGAATCTCGCCGCGGTCTTCCACTTCACCGCATGATGCGAGGGCGGGAGTTTTTAGAATCATTGATAGGCTTGATAGTTGTTGGCCTTCAAGTAGAAAATATATTACCAAGGATCTAATGGTATGTTACGACGGCTGTTCTTGCCTATTCTTCTCTACTGACTTCATCATCATCAGACGTCAATCACTTACCATCAGGTGAGATTATAGTCAAAGCGTAGCCTAGCAGCAATAAAAAATGCCACTCATGATTTTTTTATTTTAATCGATTTTTACGATATAAAGCAACAAGTAAGGGAAGACAAACACGCACATTTTCACGTACGCTAGTGACTTTCACTATCAATAAACTATTACTGACATAATAACTATAAAATTAAAGAGTATTTATAATCATCATGATGGTATTGAGGATAAAGGGATTTTTTTTAGCTGATAGGTAAGCCTTTGACCACAATCTCACGTGATGGTAAGTGATGATGTGGTCGAAGGTGTTAACAGGCTTAACCTAGAATTACTCTGGCTATCAAGGACAGCTGCCGGAACACACCGTTAGGTGCTTGGCGACAGATTTTCTACTTGAGGGTGGTCGCTAGCCAGGCGGGCATTCACAAAATGCCCTTCCACCATGCGGTGAAGCTCAAGCCCGCGGCGGGATTCGAACCATGGACCTGCTGCGCGGCAGTCCATAGCCAAAGCCACTGAGCTATCACTGCTGGATTCATAAAAATTAATGAAATTTGATAATTCCACTAGCGATAACCCATCAATGTTGACATTTTAGGTATTAGAGCGTACACTCGCACGACTGGACTCTGTCAGTTAGAAATCCGAGCGCAAATAGTATTGTTGGATGTGAATGCCCAAATCTGCTTGTATTTTGACAAATAGGAACGCTTCGAACTCCTCTCTCTTGTTGTTTTACGTTTACGATCATCCGTCATATTTAATTGGTAACCATAGTAACGGTGGTGATGCCAAAAATGATTTGGGATTAATTTCATGTCAAAACAGAAGAGACAACGCTATGTGTTAAAAAAAGACAGAACACTAGAGAATGAATGAATTTGAACGACATTTTCAAATTTCATGTTATCATAGATAAACAAGCATTTTAATCAGGTGTTCTGTAATTTTTCATTAATATGCGTTCCAGAAACCCGTTGAAAGTTAGCGGATTGTTAATTGTGATGGCTTGTTAGATGAATTGAATTTTGACACGCGTACCGAAAACCGGCGATCAATATCGGACACCAAAAATATTATTTGAAAATCAATAAGAGTTTGTTATTTTTCTAGTATAGAAAATGGAGGAGAAGAACGACTCATTGTTGATATACACTATTACACAAAGAGTATATTAAGACAAATCTCGAAACATTCACCTTTCGATTATTTTTTTATTAATATGCAGGGTTATTGGTAAAATGCTAAATCCAGGGAAACCCGGACGGATGGCAGCCCTACTCTCATAGAATGTCCGATTTTATGTCGCACTCCGGTGCATCTTCGCAACATAATCTACCTATACAAGTACATACATCAAGTGACGGCACGGGTGTCGTTTACAAACATAAACGTATCTTTCGTAATCTTTGACAAATACAGTTAATAACAGTAATACCACGGTTTTATAATCGATATGTAATATTGTGGTATTACGTATGAATAGTAATACAAAGTAATACATTTTCAAACAAAATACTTATCTTTCTCCTTGGGTGATTTCAATAATGGTATTATTTTGTTAGAAGTTTTGTTGTTCCACTCATCTACACAATAGCATCCACGAGATGTATTTATTATTATTAACAAATTGAAACAATAACTGTACCTACCTACTACATTCTCCATGTGATTTTTTGTTAGTGAAATCTTAATATGACTTGTAGTAATGACACGAGCAGGTACCCTTGATTGTTAGCGGAAACAAAGCCAGGATCTGAATGAACTACGCTACTTGATAAAAAAAAACAAAAATTGGAACCGACTCCAACACCCAAAAGTGTGAAATAACTTGTTCAAGTCGGTACCAGTATAGTTCAAAAGTACCTATTATCACAATATTGTGCACGTGGTACTAGTGTTGGACTTCGACAAGTTAATTCACACTTTTTGGTGATGAAGTCATTTCCATTTTTATTTAAAAAAAAAACACTTCTTTTTATGACCCTTGCTACTTACGGGATCGATCTTCATTCATTGTCAACGACTATATCATCAAGATAAGTAAATATTTTTCAGTTATTGGAGTGTATGTCAAAAACGGCTTGACCGATTTTGATGAAATTTAACTGGAACCAAACAACAAGTATCAGCTTTCAAACAATAAAAGATTTTTTTAAATCGATTCACCCAGTCAAATGTTCTGAGGTAACAAACATATAAGAAAAAACAGACGAATTAAGAACCTTCTCCTTTTTTTGAAGTCAGTTAAAAATACCCAATAGTATAACCCGCTATTTGTATTTTGATCAGGGGTAAAAAAGTTTTTTTATGATTTTCTGTGTAAATTTTACACAATATACTTGTTTTTGTAATAAATAAACCATCTATTGTGTGACAGCTTACGCCTTGCATCAAAGTAGATACATAGTTCATGTTCATCAAAACCATAGTTCATGTTCATTAAAAATGAACATACACAAAAACTGCAAAATCAAACAAGTTGGTAATAATCAAGACTAAACTTGTTCTACTGTAGGTATGGTAAATTTAGGCTCGCGGGAACTATGAGCGCAAAGGGTTAACTGTGTCACACTATGATATTTACAGCATACAATCAACTAATGGTTGGTATCATGTATGCATACTAGATGGCGCTTCAGCACACATCACATTCGTGTGTGACAAGATAGTTTCTACTAGTTCTACTAGAGAGCGCTCTAAATTTTTAACCAAATAAAATATTACCGTTGACTTGCGGACGTGGCGACATGTACACCGCGAAGTAAACACGCGAGGAGAAGTGGGGACAAAATCTAACATCTGGTTTTAGAATTCTGTCCCTTAACCCTGCACCTGGGTTGCAAGCCTCAGGCCCCTCTAGCCTCTTCCTCTGCAGCGCTATGGACCCAGCACCTGCACGGTGAATCCATGGAATGCTAAGTAATTCGTCTCTAGGTTATGCTTGCTTACCACTTTGGATCACCTGCTTATATATATAAATAACCTATAGATATAAATAATTTATTTATAAAACTGTAAAGTTCTACAAATCATCATCTTCTCACCCTCATCCCACCCTATGTAGGGTCAGTACGTACGGTTATGTCATCCTCTAACAAAACATAAAGACAATCACAAAACATATTAAAAATATGTTTACGCTAACAAAACAAAGACAACATAAAAGAACATGGATTGTACAAGTTTTGGGTTCGTTTTTACGGCCAGCCACCTACCTGACGCTAACCCTCTTTTGGGAATGCTCTTGTTGGTAGTATACCCGCTACCCTTTGGGTAATCAGGACATTTCAGTAGTGGAGCCCTATTTGTCTCTAATGTGCAGCAACACGCTACTCATATCCAAGTGAGAAGTAGCATGCTGCCCATTTGGCACACTTTTCCCTTCGTCGCCTCTTACGACTCCCACAGGAAGAGATGGGGAAGTGAAATAGTCCGTCACCCCACGAAATAAATTAAATAGTGTACTACAGAGTAGTGTGAAGTTTGGCAACAGAGCAGAACAGAGAAAATATACTTTACTGTGTTTAGATCTGTGGACACAAAGTACACAGTACTGATCTCGCAGTACTGATCAGTGCCGTCAAAAAAAAAACAGCTGTAATGCAGGCATGCTTTTTACCAATATCATGAATATCTATATTCTTCATTAAAAAAATCTAAATTAAGAAATATGGAATTATGGCAACCTCACTCATAAGATAATAATTGTTATGATATTTAAAAAACATTGCTAATTTACAAAATAAATAATTAGATTACTGCAAATAAATAAACATAGTAGGTATACCTGTACAAAGCTGTGGTACTGAGACTGCATGAAGATTGCCTGATTCACAAGATTTACTTGTAGATAGTGCTGAAATTTAAAAGAGTATAAATTAAACCACATTCTTCATTATAAACAGCAAGTGCATTTCACTGGACCATCCTTGTTTCAAATACTGTGGTTATTTGAAACAAGGATGGTCCAGTGGCAATAACTATCAGGATGCCTTTCCACAGTAGCATTTCCTATGAGTCACATGCAACAGCTTCACTGATAGTAGTACAGTTTACAAATGCTTAATATTTGTCAACTATATACCTGCAAGTTGTGGTATTGCATCAATCTGGTGAAGCTCCTCTGATTCAACAATTTTACTTATTGAAGGTACTGAAATTGAATAAGTACAATAAAAGTTCAGGAAGTTACAGGTATTAGAATATATTTCATATACAATATTAATATATGCGAGATATTATTAAAATAGTGGAGTAAAGTTGGGTATAATTCGTTAACAACCTATCTCACAGTTGGAATAGATCTGTTAAAACAAGGTGATCAGAAATAGTACTGAGAAATAGTAGAGAGAAATAAAGAAAACATCAACTGGATAAATCAAAATACCACTGCCAGCTCTGACAGCTGGAAAATATATAAATAAATGGGAAACATGAAAAGTTACATTAACACATCCAAGTTACTGACCTGGTACTGATATAGTTGTTTCTTGCTTATCTTGAAGTTTATGGTATGTATGATCTTAGTGCCTCTTTCTAGAGTAACTATGTTCACTGCTTCAACCAGTATTTCCTGAAAATTAAATTGTTTGTAAAATACAAGTTATGCAGCTACGTCCTTTTACAGTCAATGCACTCCTATACTACATTAAGGAGTTAGAATGAGTACAGGGGTTATTGTTCATAGGTAACACCCCAAGCAGGATATCAGTGAAGAACTTATCACCTTCAAATAGAATAAAAATACCTAAAAAAGCTGTCAAACTGTAGATATCATTTTTTTTGTGCATAAATGCACAGGTGTATTTTATTTAAATAAAGCTACACTGCTACTGCACTAGGGCACTGTGACATTATATTAAACCTGTAGTGTGAAAGCCCTACATCATTAAATTTAATCAATTACATCTCTGGTATCAATTTAGTACCTAATAAAATAATAACTTAAGACAAGTTGACTATAATAAGTGTAATGGCTATAACCTTTGAGGCACATTGACACATTCATACTTATAATCTATTAATTAAGTATTAGCCGAGAATAGAGTTGGGTAAGCATTCCCCAGAATGTGTGACTTTTCAGTTATGAATTTATGTTCAAAATGTTTATGACAAACTTGAAGCCGAGCAAGTTCTACCACGCTTAAACTTCGCAAACCTTCACAATTTATGGAATTTTTCCATTGTTCAAGTCTTTTCTCACACTTTGGAAATTTGTGCAATATAACGTCCTCTTCATAGAATAATACTACTTTATTTATATTTTATAATACTACCTACTTCTTCCGGTGGTCCTCCCTGTCGTAAACCTAGGTATAGAGGACATAGAGGTGTGACTAATATATTCGTATTAGGTATAATATGTAATAGGTTCAAGACAGAAGTTTAATATTAGGTACCTAATATGAATTTTGTCTTAATAGGTTCTTCAAATAATAGTGAGCGACGTGACGGCGATCGAGCGATTAGCGAAGCTATTCTTCCTTACAGTTGCCTGTGACTTGCCATCTCCTTCTCACTCGTCGCGAGAGAATACGATGCCGACATTCCAATTTGCAATGTATCCTCGGGTCTCGGACCTTGCGCGCGTCTTCTGTTAAGTTATTGCATGTGTTGTAATACATGTCGCTTCTTGTATAGGAGCTTCGTGGATAATCAGAATTTGACCAGGCAATGGACATCGATAGATTATTATTAATTATGCAATGGTATGGGTTAGTATTTACCTAATATTGTAACGCTGCCTATTACATACTATTTTAGAAATATTCCATATATATATAAAAGACATTAAAAACGGAAGGAACATAAAAGTAATCTATATTTATAATGTAAATACAACTTATGAATCATTGTAAATTTCATTGACAGTCCTAGATCTGTTAAAGTATAAAGTAAGGCAAAGTAAATCACTGTATATTTATATCATAAGCATATATCAGAAGAATCTTATCAATAAAAAAACGTGATCGATTTGTCAATTATTACACATAACATTTTGACCAATAACGGTAAAATTGCGCGTCTTTTATGAACGAATAATATGATAAAGTTGTCACTATTATTTGACTATTACTTAGTAATAGTTTAGATATCATACTAGTGGCTGAGCGTGATATTCGATAATAGGAATATGAAAATACGATCCTAATACAACACCTCTACCTAGGTAAGTAATCTGTGTCGTAAACAATTGGGCCGCAGCTATTTCCCCGCAGTAATTTTAGCACAGACTAAAAAAACATGTTCGTTCTTCGGGGTAATGTTACCAGTAATAGGAGCATGAAATGATTCGCAATATTGGGCAAACAACTGGCATGTAACCGTGAATGGGACGCTTCACCAAGCGATTTATTAACTTTTTTTTATGATATGTGGGGCTCGACACCAACTACTTCTACAGCAGCAAGTGCCACTACCGACTAAATAACACACGGTGTTCCAACTCTACCGCTTCTCAGCCGGGCCGCAGGGATGCTTTAGCTCTCGACCACGAACCCGCCACGGTTGTCCGTTGCCGGACCCCTCCTGGGGTGCTACCCCTCACGACGCACTAGAACACATGGCACGTCGCTACCACCCGGGGACCAAGCCCGCAAATGGGCGTCAGACAACCCAGCTTCTGACGCCCGAGGTCCCCCTGCGACGGGTCAGATAAGTAGCCCCGTCGCCAGCTACTTCGGCCGCAGAGGATAGGGAGAGCGGCGCCACGCTATACTGACACTACTCTTCCCCTGCGGCCCCTCCGCGTCCGCCATTGAACGGTGGTGGCCCCGCAGTGGCCACGGAAGGTAGGGAGAGCGGCGCACCGTAATACCGGCACTCCTCTCCCGCCGTGGCCCCTCACCGTCAGCTGTGGTGTCGCCCATACAACACCACAGCCCGCCTCAGATGCGGTGCTGCCCATACAGCACCGCAGCCTACTCCTTGCCGCTCCATACTGGACTTAGAGGCAAAGCCCAGAGAAGCGGCCCCTCCGGGGCCGGCCGACGTCCCCAAGCCGGCACGGCCCCTGGTTCCTCTTCGCTTCACCGTGGGTGACCAAGCCACGGCTACTAAGCCCCACCGCCACGACAAGGCGGGAACCGTCGGGAGGAAGCGATTTATTACCTATGTTAAGCTTTTATCTCATTTTAGCCTGTGGTATTGCTGTGGTTTAAGAATTTTATTTCTCTTAAGAGGCTTTTACAAAAAAGAATTTCGACAGAAAGTCAAGTATAGGTTAAAAAGACAGGCATACCATTCATAAAATGCAAGCATCTCTGTCGGCTGATGTGATAATTTACAAAGTTTACTATATTATTATTATTTTTTGGGGACTACAGTACTAAAAATATAGAAAAATAAGTGATAACAGTTCTAAGCACTTATGTCTCTATTAATATTGAGAATCTAAAAAAAAAAATTAGGGGTTTTTAGGGGGATTTGAAGAAATACTTGGGGGTTAAATTTGGTATGGGTTGGCAACACTGGTGTCAGCGATTGACGTCAATCCGAGCCTTCGAGGAAGCACGATTGCAACACGCGGCATTCTTGGTCTTGCATCGATCATATAACGTACTTTTAATTTAACTTAGAATTATTTTATATTGTAATTTTTATAATTAAATTTTATTGAAATAAAATCTTTTTTTTTTGCATCCTCCGATTGCTGCCCACGTAATTAATAAATAGGAAGGTGTTAGACACTAATATTTTTTTTCTAATTTATAAATATTAATTTCTAAATATATATAGGAGGACTTCTATTAACATATATAGGAGGTTTAGGTTTTTGTTTTATCGAAATCAGTCTATCCAAAAAAAAAGTAATGACATTAAAACATGATAATTATATGCTTATACAAAGATAACGGAATATAGCTAATACTTTATGTTGATGTCATACTACTAATGGGCAAAGGAAATAAAATAAATAAAGCAGTTCAGTTATTACTAGAAGAGTTATTATATAAAAAAAATCTATATAGTAAATTATTTAGGTATTGAAACTGAAACATAGGCACATTGGTATTATCACAAAAACGTTTCATTAATTTATTACAGGAATAAAATTTAATATGCTTGACTGTACACCGGCTTGACTGAAGATTTGATTGAAGACGTCAATGGAGAAAGATTTTCGTGTTCCTGAAAAATAATGGAAATTATATTCATCAGTACCTATGTCTCAACCAGTCCCGATTGACTTTATACCAAGCTGTGTTATGATAAATATATCATTGTGCTAGAGCAATAATGCTCACATCTTATTCAACTGGCGTTACAAAATCTGTAGAGGAGCTGTCACCTGCCTACCTAGCAAGGTAGTAGGGGGCATAAAATAAAAAAGAAAAAGAGATTTAGAGATATATTAAGTACGGCAGATATAGTAAGTATGAGAAGGTTCGTGGATTTCAGACAGGTGGCGAGTGATAGGCTTCCTTGTTCAAGGACTTATCTCCGGTAATCGAAGAATAGCACGTGCTCAGCAGCAGGCGCTGTGATGCACTCCGCTCAAGGTCAGCCTGTGAGCCGCGCCGGTAGGTCGTCCCAGCCAGATGCTGTAGAGACGGGTCCGTGGGACCGTAAAGTGGCAGCGGTTGGTGCAGAAGATGCTGGGCCTTGTTGCTTGTAGAAAGCTAGCGGGTTTGAGGTGTAGCTTTTTTTTTTTTTTTTTTTTTATGCTTGATAGTTTAGCCTTTGACCACTATCTCACCTGATGGTAAGTGATGATGTGGTCGAAGATGTTGTTCAGGCTAGTGTACCTAGAATTACTAACAGACTTAATGACCTTAATTACGGACAGACCGTTTTTACCCGTTGGGTACGGAACCCTAAAAAGAACGTAAGAAATCGGACTACGCGTTAATTAATTACAACTAAGTGTATATTTTGACTTTCATCCCCCCTCCCAAGGGAACCATGCTGAATTTCGGGATAAAAAGTTAAATTATCCTACCTTGTAGTATGAACTCTAACCATGCTAAGTTTCATTGAAATCCATCCAGTAGTTTTGGAGTGATGCGCGGCCGGGATACAGACAGACAGACAGACAGACAAAAATAAAAAAAAATACAGTTTCAGCATCAGTATCAGCTACAGAGTACTGTACATGTTTTTTTTTCAAAATATCTGCCATGTACAGAATTGGTCCTGTTACAGTTTTATTATAAGTATAGATAATAGATATAGATTTATTTCAACTTGATTATAAAAAATTATGTTGATATACTTATGTTGTAAGATTTAAGTTTTGGTAAATTGTTTTTCAAGGAAGATGTTTACTTTTGTATATTAATTTAAGTTGATATCTGGACATAGTAATTAAACAACTTTAAACGGTTTAAATCGCGTATATTTGTCATTATTTTTGTCCCGACGTTTCAAACACTGATATCTGGAGTCAGTTTTTGTTTTTTTTTTAAAGACGATGTTTTATTTTGTAGTTGATTTATGAATAATTTTTGATATATATCACAAGAAGATGTTTAATTTTGTATGTTATTTTTAGTTTATATCTGGAGTAAGTTTTTTTATAAGTAGATGTTTAATGTTGTATGTTATTTTCTTAAATAATTTCCATAATAAATTTAAATAAATAATTATTATATTGTATTCAATTTATTGCAAGGCCGCGTATCTGCTTAAATTATAGTATTATTAATGTAATTTGCTGGTACAAAACCGCGTAAGTGACTTAACACGAAATCTAAACAACGGAAAACTACTATGAACTTTTTCCGTAAAATTTCCATAAAATGCTGATGCTGCGACGGCAAAGAAGCTACTACGAGGTTCAATCGGTAATAGAGTGATAAATTACCAAGTTATTAAGGCTTGAGTCGCCAATGGCCTTGAGCATCTGGGCCTAATCGAGCTTACTTTACCAGCGCATCGCCGCAGCATTTACAAACGTTCGGCGCTCGCTGCACAAATATAACGGTAAATGAATATGCATATGCGCGATACGCTCCGGTAACATATCGTACGGTAGGTGTGCAAGACGACAGACGAAATTAATATTTACGTTAAGGCATAGCGTTGCATTGTTTATATTAGAACTTAAGAGCTTTGTTTTTGTTATACTTGACTTTGTTTACGAGGTGTGCAAGACGACTAAATAGGGCATTGTATTAACACGTAGCGTAATAATAACATAGACTGTTTACATTATTACAATTTAGTATAGGGAATCCTTTGTTAAGTTAGAAATTTGTTTGTATAATTCATATGATTTATTTTTATGTTAGTGTGAAAGAAATGGGTCCAAATAGCTCCGCTGGTGGTCGTACGTGACCGTTTAGACTATGGGAACAGAGGTTCATTGTTCAGATTTTGTATATAAGTAGGAAGCCTTTGTTCAGGGAGCATGTAGTACCGAACCTGCCTCCATAGGGTTAACAACTATAAGAAGAATAAAGGAAGCAATATACTGAAAGGAATTTTTTCTTCAGGAAGAACATCTCCATACCCTCCAATCCAGCAACAGTACATGTGCCAGTGCCCATCAGGTGGATACCTACCGAACTCATAAACGGTGTGTTCACATAGGGCCTGCACATTTAATGGTCCTTCGAGCCGGATCTTCGAGGTTTAATTGAAGAAAGAAGAAATTTGTGCTGGTAGCCAATATGCCAATTACACGCTCAGTTGGAAAAGGGCGTAAGCCGTCGACGGAAACAAAGCCGTCCTCCTCAGCGGAGGCGACCGCCACTACGGAAACCGACGAAACTTCCAGGGCAACAGCATCATCCGCGACGGAAACAGAGGCAACTGTGGCAACTAGCGCCTCCGTAGCGAAGTCAACTGCGACGGAGGCAACAGTGAAGACGATGAAGCAAGTAATGAAGCCCAGGGGGGGTCCGGATACTGAAACATCACCTACAGACGCTTTTCAACTATGCGTTCCGCCTACTACTCAACAGGTCGCACCGCCAACAGAACGAGAAGCAACACAGAAGAAAGCTTGTCTGCTAGAACCCAGCAAGCTAACAGAAACAAACAGACGTACGGGCTCCGTCAAGTCGAAGACAAAAGCCTACAAGATAGCGAAAGCCAAAGAAGAGCTTGCGCGCCTAAAGGTAGAGTTAGCCTTAGCTCGACTCACCACACTAGAAGCGGATTCAGATGATGAAGACAACGTCTCCGTATATTCGAAGATGGAAGCTGACATTTGCGTGAACACCTGGCTGAACAACCAGCCGGAACCAACGATGTTAGCAATCGCTGATGAACCACAGCCTATGTTAGAAGAAAGAAGATTGGAAGAACCAATCATTACAGAAGACAGAAAATTGAAGCCTACAATCAAGATTGAAAGTAGAAGATTGGAGAAACCAATCATTACAGAAGAAAAATCTGAACAACAGAAAGTAACAGCGAGTACCCACGCCCAGCCAGATCTCTCACAACTGGCTACGGCAATCACACTCGCTGTCAAAGCCGCACAACAACCGAAGCTCATCGAACTACCAATATTCAATGGTTTGCATCAAGACTGGCTACACTTCCGCGCTGCATACTATGAAACAGAGAAGATGTTTACAAAGATTGAAAACATCAATCGCCTGAGGAGAAACCTGAAAGGAATAGCAAAGGAAGCTGTTGATGGTCTACTTATCACCAACGCCGAACCATCCGATATAGTTAAAACTCTGGAAACAAGATTTGGGAGACCAGAATCAATTGCCATGATGGAGATAGACGCACTTCGAGCACTGCCGCGCTTAACAGAGTCACCAAGAGAAATCTGCATATTCTCAAGTAAAGTGACAAATGCCGTGTCTACTCTTCGAGCATTGAACTGCATCTACTACTTGTACAATCCAGAAGTCGCTAAAGCCATGGTAGAGAAGCTTACTCCGACGCTGAGATTCAGATACTTCGACTTTGCTGCAACAATGCCAAAGGAAGAACCAGAACTTCTGAAATTTGATAAGTTCTTGAAGAGAGAAGCTGATTTGTGCGGACCTTACGCACAACCCGAACAAGTGGGCTCACAAACACAGCCTACTCAACAGAAACGTCAGCAAAAAGTGAACACAGTTACAGAAAAACAATCAACAACAAGATGTCCTGTATGTGAAGAGACGGGACATACTGCAACAGATTGTGAGAAGTTTAAGAAAGCGGATGAAAATGGAAGATGGGACATTGCGAAGAATCGACGTCTGTGTTTTGGATGTCTTCGCTTCAGAAACAAGACCCACAGCTGCCAACAGAGAACCTGCGGCATCAACAGCTGCAAATATTATCACCACAGGATGCTGCATTACACAAAGAAAACAGAAAAGGCAGAAAACAAAGGGTCAACAGAAGCCATCAACTCCGCTTGGACTTCAACTAAGAAACAGTCCTACTTAAAGATCATTCCAGTCACAGTATCAGGAGCAGCAGGTGCAGTTAACACATTTGCACTGCTGGATGATGGGTCAACAGTAACTCTTATCGACGACGACGTAGCCAACGAGATTGGCGCTACAGGACCCATCGATCCACTACGCATAGAAGCGATCAACGAAATGAAGACGGCTGAGGTGAAGTCACGAAGAGTCTATATCACAATTAAGGGAATCAACCATCACAAAGAAAGAATTCAAGCGAGAACAGTAAAGAATCTTCATGTATCACCGCAAGAAGTTTCGAAGGAACGAATTGAAGAATGCAAACATCTACGAGACATAGGCGACATCATCACTTATCAAAATGCAAAGCCTAGAATACTCATTGGCCAAGACAACTGGCATCTGCTATTAACAACGAAAGTCAGACGAGGAAGTAAAAACCAACCAGTGGCATCTCTCACGCCACTGGGATGGGTATTGCACGGTAGCCACACTCGCACTCTCGGAAAAAACATAGACTTCGTCACTCACGTCACAGAAGAGCCAGTTGAACAGAACTTAGAAGATCTGATGAAACAGTACTTCGCAATGGACTCACTTTGCATCAACCCTAAGAAACCGAAGACAGATCCAGAAGAGCAAGCTCTACGTATCTTACAGAAAAATACAGTCCACACAGAAGAAGGAAGATACAAAACTGCTCTGTTATGGAAAAAAGAAGATGTGACCCTTCCTGACAATTATGAAAACTCACTAAAGCGACTCTTCAGCATCGAAAAGAAACTTGATCGTGACCCACAGCTGAAGGAAAAGTACACAGAACAAATGGAAGCGCTGGTCACTAAAGGTTACGCCGAGCCAGCACCGAATAAAAAAAGACTGCAAACAGAACATGGTACCTACCACACTTTGGCGTGATTAACCCAATGAAACCAGAAAAGCTGCGAGTAGTCCACGACGCAGCCGCCAAGACAAAGGGAGTGGCCCTCAACGACTTACTCCTCAAGGGCCCGGACCTACTGCAGTCACTACCAGGGGTTGTCATGCGTTTTAGACAGCATATGATCGCAGTGACGGCAGACATAAAAGAAATGTTCATGCAAGTCAAGCTGAGAGAAGAAGACAGAGACGCTCTTCGGTACTTATGGCGCAAAGACCGACGAGATGACCAACCTCCAGAAGAATACAGAATGACTTCATTGATATTCGGGGCATCAAGTTCTCCATCAACAGCAATTTACGTCAAAGACTTGAATGCCAAGAAGCACGAAGAAAGCTATCCTGAAGCCACAACAGCAATCATACAGAAGCACTATGTTGATGATTATCTGGACAGCTTTAGAAGCCTAGAAGACGCAATACGCATTACAACAGAGGTTCGAAACATCCATAAAAAAGCATGCTTCGAACTTAAACAGTGGAAGTCAAACACACCACGACTCCTTGAAGCCATCGGGGAAATAGAAACTGAAGTAGACATAGAACTCTACAAAACAGAAGACACAACAAAGAGAGTACTGGGTCTGATATGGAAGCCAGCCAGTGACAAGTTCGCCTTCAATCTTAACTTAGCAAGAATCCCACCAGCACTGATCGAAGGCAAGAAACCAACTAAGAGAGAAGCATTGAAAATAGTAATGTCACTTTTTGACCCACTTGGCTTCGCTTCACCAGTTACAATCAGAGCGAAGCAAATTCTGCAAGATGTTTGGCGTCGTGGAACAGCTTGGGACGACGAGATCGATGAAGACCTCGCAGAACATTGGCAAAGCTGGCTCATTCAGCTACGAAACCTGGGCAACGTGTCAATATCGAGATGTTACCTACATTACAGCGATGCCACCTCAGTCCAGCTACACATATTTACCGACGCCAGCGAATCAGCTTACTCAGCGGTCTTGTTTTGGAGAATAGTAGCTCCAAAAGGCGATGTCAATGTATCACTCATCCTGGCAAAGGCAAAGGTGGCACCATTGAAACTCACTTCTATACCAAGACTGGAACTGCAAGCCGCCGTCATGGGTTCACGCCTCGCTGAAACCGTCATTGAAGAACACGAGAGAAAACCAGACTCCAAGACATTCTGGACAGATAGCAAAACTGTACTCACCTGGATAAAGACAGGGTCACGCTCTTATAAACCGTACGTGGCTCATCGTCTTGCTGCAATAGAAGAGAGTTCTACAGTCAACGAATGGCGATGGGTGCCAACAAAGTTGAATGTGGCCGATGACGCAACGAGAGATGTGCCATCACCCTTCAACACACAACATCGATGTGCCATCACCCTTCAACACACAACATCGATGGTACAAAGGACCAGAGTTCCTATATGAAGATGAAGACTCCTGGCCAACAGAAGCGTCCACATCAACGTCAACAGAACCGACAGGCGAAGAAAGGATACATCACGTAGTAATAGAAAGGAGGCAGAAGCTCTGTGAAGCACTGCCAGAAGTCTCCCGATTCTCTAACTGGGAGAGACTGCGCTACACAACAGCAAGAGTTCTCCAATTCATTCAACTCTGCAAGGCCACTAAACAAACGGTCTGTTATAAGAGAAACAAGAAGAACTCACAGAAAGATCCAAATTGGAAAAGACAGACAAACAAAACAGTAACAGTACAGCGTCAGGGACAGAAAATCAAAAGAGAAGAAAAGAAGTATCTTCCCGTCACAGCGGAACTCTTAACAAAAGCGGAAGAACTTCTCATGCGCTCATCACAGGAAGACAGCTTCTCGCAGGAAATAGAAGACATCAAAAAGCAGAAGGCTGTCAACAAAGAAAGTCGACTTCATCAATTAAGCGTCGAACACATTGATGGAATTCTGAAGTTGAGAAGTCGCATCGAGGCCACGCCGCAAGTTCCAGAAAACTTGAAAAGACCGATGGTAGTGGATGGAAATCATCCTACAGTGAAGCTCTGGATACAGAAAATCCACCGCCAGCTACACCACGCCGGCGTCGAAGCGACAGTTAACGAGTGTCGTCAACAGTATTGGATATTACGCGTGCGTCCCATAACTCGCACAATTCTCCGTCAATGTCTACACTGTAGGATGAAGACACAAGTACCACCACACCCGAGAACAGGAGATCTACCGTCGTGCCGCCTAGCTCATCACCAGCGCCCATTTACGTTTACCGGAGTAGACTATTTTGGCCCGCTGACGGTCACTGTAGGACGCTCCAATCAGAAAAGATACGTCGCTATATTCACCTGCATGACCACGAGAGCAATACATCTGGAAGTAGCCATGTCCCTCAGCACCAGTTCAGCAATTATGGCTCTACGACGAATGATGGCAAGAAGAGGCTCTCCAACACAGATTTGGTCAGACAATGGCACTAATTTGAAAGCAGCGGACAAAGAACTACGACAGGCAATCGACGAAGCAACTACAGAAGAAGCAGCGAAAAGGAATATCTCGTGGCGCTTCATTCCTCCAGGGGCGCCGTTCATGGGTGGTGCCTGGGAGAGAATGGTACGCTCAGTGAAGATAGCTCTAACAGCAACCCTGCATGAGCGTCATCCAACAGAAGAAGTCCTCACAACTCTACTGGCAGAAGTGGAGTATACAGTAAACAGCCGGCCACTCACTCACGTATCAGTCAATCCAGAAGACCCAGAAGCCCTCACTCCCAACCACTTCTTACTGGGGGGACCAGGCCGAGTGCCAACGCCGGGAAGCTTTGATGAAAAAGACACAGCCACAAAATCTAACTGGCGGGCTGCACAAAGACTGGCAGATATATTCTGGACTAGATGGATTCGGGAATATCTCCCCGAGCTTCAAAACCGGCGGGAGCCCCACGGACGAGGATCAACAGTTAAAGTTGGGGACTTAGTACAACTTATTGACCCCAATCTCCCTCGAAACATGTGGGTTCGAGGTAAAGTCATCGCAGCGTATCCTGGGCCAGACAGAGTCGTACGCACCGTCGACATCAAAACCAAGGGAGGAGTGCTACGGAGGCCAGTGAGAAAACTGGTGATAATACCGATTGAGGACAAAGTCGTCACAGCACCGGTAGAAGATGTGACAGCGTCACACGGCGGGAGAAATGTGCAAGACGACAGACGAAATTAATATTTACGTTAAGGCATAGCGTTGCATTGTTTATATTAGAACTTAAGAGCTTTGTTTTTGTTATACTTGACTTTGTTTACGAGGTGTGCAAGACGACTAAATAGGGCATTGTATTAACACGTAGCGTAATAATAACATAGACTGTTTACATTATTACAATTTAGTATAGGGAATCCTTTGTTAAGTTAGAAATTTGTTTGTATAATTCATATGATTTATTTTTATGTTAGTGTGAAAGAAATGGGTCCAAATAGCTCCGCTGGTGGTCGTACGTGACCGTTTAGACTATGGGAACAGAGGTTCATTGTTCAGATTTTGTATATAAGTAGGAAGCCTTTGTTCAGGGAGCATGTAGTACCGAACCTGCCTCCATAGGGTTAACAACTATAAGAAGAATAAAGGAAGCAATATACTGAAAGGAATTTTTTCTTCAGGAAGAACATCTCCATACCCTCCAATCCAGCAACAGTACATGTGCCAGTGCCCATCAGGTGGATACCTACCGAACTCATAAACGGTGTGTTCACATAGGGCCTGCACAGTAGGCATATAAAGTATATACCTACCGTACGATTCTAGTGAATATCCGCAGTTGCAACTGCGACTGAGATCAGTACGAAAATAAAAGTAACAACAAAGTACCAATAATAAAGTGTTAACGCGCATTCTTCACGTCGCAATCAAGTTGGCCCTCTGCAGCGAGCAAATCATTAAACGCACACAGCTGCGAATCTCGCGTGTCAATGCACTAATACAAAGACAAGATCGTTGTCAGTCGAAAGCGCGAGCGGAGCTACGAACGACACAACCTCCCCATGTAGTAGTATAATAGTATTAAATTAAATAGTATTAAATCATAGTATTCTAAAGCTAAAATAATAATGTTAAAAGTTATTATATGTACATTGGTGTTTAATGTTTTTAAACCACGTTTTTTAAGCACATGATAAGTTTATTTGTCTGTGGATTATCCTTGGGGCCATGAAATCATCATTTATTAATGCCATACAGGTTGAATTCACATCACCCCTCTTGATATTCGCAGATAGTTCCTTTCAGACAGCTTTGTTTCTAATAATATAATTGATAATTGATTTACTTAATTTCCATGTCGGGAACTTAAATTTATTTAGTTTTAAGTCAGAAATTAATTGTGCATTATTTTTATGATGGTTATGATCGTTATAGGGACGTTTTTATAGTGCCGAATACTACATTGTTACGATGAGGTGTAAAAATAAATTATGTCTGTTATAGTTGTAAGTAGATAAATTAGGATAATAAAACACATATAAACATATAGACTTGTATTTAGTTATCAAGTACTTTCTAGGTTTTTGGCTGAATCTTAGTCGTGCTTACTTTTGATGTTAGATGTTTCGACCAGGCAGGAAGCATTGGTGTTTGGGTAAAAATATATAATGATTGAAAGCAATTTATAAGGTAATAGGTTAAAATAAGACAAATAAATATATAGTTTTCCATAAAAGACTTATAGATATACTATATATTTATGTAATATACATAGGTATATGGGTAAAGAGACCGTACGAAACTGGGATGAGCCATTATGAAAAACAGATGGCAGCACTGTATTTTAATTTGTTTTATTTTAGTGCCATCTGTTATAAATGGAAATTACTATCCGTGACGTCATCGAAAAAAATCTATTAACACCTAGCGATGTCAAGTTTGGTCTTTATTTCAGTATATACAAAGTTACTTTATGCGGAAACTGACCCAAATATACCACAGACTAAAATGCACAGATTAATCATAAGTAGCTAACTACTAAAATGAGATAAAAGCTTAACATAGGTAATAAATCGCTTGGCAAAGCGTCCCATTCATGGTTACAAGCCAGTTGTATGCCCAATACAGAGTATCATTTCAAGTTCCTATTAATGGTAACATTACAGTGAAGAACGAACAGATATTATAGTCTGTGCTAAAATTACTGCGGGTAAATAGCTGCGGCCAAATACATCTTGGATTTTACTGGGGAGTATAATGTCTAATATCTAACTTTAATATTCATTTACCACATTTTCCTTGTAACTCACTTGCTTTGCAATTGATTAGCTACGTTAATAATCTCACACTGGAAATGTGCTTGACAAAATAGTGGAAGCAAAGTTAATGATTTTTGCCTCAGACATTTCAACACTATTTGACTCCTAATCCCAGCTGCAACTCAATCTCAAAGTTTTAAATTTGTAATAGTACCCGTAGGCACGGGTATCCAAAGTGGTTGTGCTCACAGAAAGGTGTTGTCTAGTGGCGGTGTTGTGTGTCGAGTCGCCATCTTCCCTCAAATATGGTTGAGGAAGGCGATGGCTGGTACATGCATCAACTCGTGAACGGGTGCTGCTAGAGGACAGAGGTCTGCTCTGGATGCTAGTGCTAGTGACTGTGGAGTGTAGATTTATACAAATTTGTAGTAGGTAGTCAAGTCTTCAAAAATTACCTATTAAAAACATATGATAAGGTACCTATTACCATCAATCATTTGTCACTTTTGTTATCAGATAAAAGTTTCATACATGTTTCTCTTCAATCTGTTTCTAACCATCATCTGTAAACTAATTTATCTGTGTTTCTACTGCTTAACAAATTTCCTCTTTCCTTTTTCCCTTTTATCTGTATATAGCATAGGTATTTAAATGTAAACAAATAATAGATATTGGTGTATTAATTACTGTTCTCAGACTTGATTGTTTATTTTGTTTATAGAATTAGGTATGCACCATTATTGTAATATATATAGAAAATAGTTGTAACTTTGAGTTTGAATTGTGATAAATACTTACCCTACACTTAAAATACTTCTTGAAACAGTAACTTAGCTACTTTTATCTGTTTTCCAGATATTGTGCAGAGTTGTTGGTATCCAAATATGCCTGTAACTACTAGGAAAACCTTGGCAAGAGATCTGGAAGAGAAGCTCAGAGTTGCTCTTCAGGACCTTTAAAAGTATAAAGACCTCTCTGATCAGCTCCTACAAGAAAGAGATGACAGTGAGATTGAGGTGAACAAAATTGTGTCAAAAAACACTGACCTCAAGAATGAACTTGCCGGTCTATACACAAATTACTCAGAAGCGCTCCATCAAAATGAACAACTACAAAACATTGTACTATCATTTAAAGAATGTAGTGAGACACATGAACAGGCCTTGAGTCGTATATCAGACTAGAGTTTGAATTAAGCAAGGCACAACATGAAATCTTGTCGTTAAAATCAACAAAGTTTAATGAACAGACTGCTGACACCTTAAATTTATACAATGAGCTGGTCGGTAGTGGCATGGAATCAGCAAGCTCCCTACAGCCTATTGAAACCATTGACTTGACTGTTGAGAACACTATATGTAGTCAATTTTCAGTCTTTCAGAGCCATAAGAAAATCAAAAAGTACTTCAAACTTAAGAAACTGATGCATAAGTGCGAAAAACAACTTAAAAACCGCAAATATTTCAAGAAAAATGTGAATTTGGTGAAAGATAAGCTAGTTTTACAGGAAAAACTTCAAAATTGTTTGGATGAAGTAGAAATTACTAAGCAATTATATGATGATGATACTTTGAGTCTTCGCTCTGAACTGCTAGATAAAGAAAAATTAATGCAACATATTTTCTCTAGCTACTTATCAGCTCAAAACCATCTTAGTGAGCACTATAATGAAGCTATAAGTTTAATAGATCTTGTGACCACCTATATGGAGAGTGTGAGGACTACTGAGTGTGCATGCTCAAAGTCTCATAGTCAACAACCAACAAGAGATTCAATACCAACAATTTGCCATACAGTTCAGCCGTTGAATAAAACATGCACTGAAGCAGTACGGAGGGAGAATCAAGGTATCACCTCAAACCAGGATATGGTTACCGAAGTATTGGTTTTTTCAGATGCAATAGGCAGAAATTTTGGTTCTGTGCTTGGTAATTCACTAGACTGCTCTGTTGAAAATTACTGCATGCCTGGTGCTTCTTATGCTCAAATTGAGAAAAAAATTATGTCTGCTGCAATTGATAGCAATACTATAGTCATTGTCTATTTAGGCCAAAGTTTAGGTATAGACAGGAAACAGGTTATATCAAATGTAACCTCATTGTTAAGCCTTACTGCATTTAAAATTATGTTATGTGCTTTTCCTTATTCAGATGCACTAACTAAAAGTCAGAATGAGCATATTCACTGCTTAAATACAATTTTATATAATATGACATGTCGTCATAAAGACAAACTTTTATTTTTTGACTGTAATAAATTTATTACAAAATTTATGTTGACTCGGGATAGGATGTACCTACCTAAGAAATATAAAAATTTAATTGCTACTTTGGTAGCTTATAATATTGAGTCGGTTATAAGAAATATAACCAAGTCTTTTATTGACGCTACAGATTTTAGTACATGTACTAATATAAATGTTCAGTTAAACTTTTAGAGCGGACAACAGGGAAGTGTTCTGACATAGCACTGTACTACCAAAATATAAATCGCTTCCCTGGCAAAATACTTGAAATTGAAATGTTCTTAGATAAATATCCTTTTGATATATTATGTTTCACTGAAACATGGCTAAGAGCAGATAAAATGTTATTTAATGTTAAGAACTTTAGTGTAGGCAGTGCGTTTAACAGATCATCTGCAGAAGGAGGAGGCTGTATTATTCTTGTTAAAAATAACTTAAAATTTAAAGAACGCCATGACTTAGTCAGATGCTCTGTCGAACGTGTCTGTGAGGTTGCTTGTGTGGAGGTGGACAGGCATATTGTGTTGTGTGTATATCGACCACCAACAGATGAAGGTTGTGCTCAAAATTTTATAGAATTCTTAGCCACTCTGGAAAGTATACTACTGAAAATTTCTAAATGTAAAAAACCCATATTTGTATGTGGTGATTTTAATGTAGATATTTTATTGAAATCTAAAAATAAGACTGATCTTATTTCATTGTTTAAGTCATTTAATTTGAAATTTCTATTCTGTGAGCCCACTAGGATATCAGACACTTCAGCTACCTGCATAGACAATATATACTCGAACTGTAAGACTAAACAAAAGTCAATAATGAAGGGTGTTAGATCTGATCATGAGGGCCTGGCAATTAGATTTGATGGAAGCAGAGAAACAGCGAGGTATGAAATTGAACATAGGCCGTTAACAACCAGTAGGCTAGAAATACTCAGTACCAATATAGTAGCTAAGCTTGCCATTACAAGTTTTTCTCATAGTGACCTGAATGACATTTATACAATTTATTCTGCTTTGATATACTTCACTTATGGTAAACACAGTAATTGATCAATACGTATATAAACAGAATCACACTGTAAATTATTAACTTCAAGAATACACTGGTAATAGATGTTACTCCATCGAGTTCTACCGACAGACTGACTTAGACAATCGTTCTCCCCACCCAGCTAAACATGTCATTGGAAGATATCCAGATAGGTGGGGCTGACCAATCAGACGGCAGCATAGTACTTATACAATAGACTTATTGGTAATTGATATATTCGATAAAAGACAAATCAGCAACTAAATATTTGTAAATCTTAAAATAATATAAATAATTATAAAATACCATAAAAATACTGAACATAATTTACAAAATCATCACACTAGTATGTAGCAACTTTGTTTTCTCCATACAGTCCGGCAAGTATAACTTGGCGCGGCTGTGCGCCACTGTGTTCAATGTCAGTGCTGCCACTGCACAGAAGATGACGCGAAAATTGGGAAAAAATGTAATTTAGTTCAATGATTTACGGATTTACTTGAGGAGTATTATGATAACAGACCGAGTGCCCATGGACGCCAAACCTTCGTCATTTTATTATTAGTAGTATTTATTTAATTTACTTGCCTGTCTTTGTATTAACAGAAATATTAAAACATAGATGAATGCTGATATGTTTTTAACTAAGTTAGAATAATCGTTCGAGTCTTACAGGGTCGGCAACGCATTGGTAACGCCCCTGGTGTTGCAAATGTCCATAGGCGACGGTAACCGCTTACAATCAGGTGGGCCGTCTGCTTGTTTGCCACTCCATTACATAAAAAAAAAAAAATTAGAGGTGAGTGTGTTGGGGTTCGACCAAAATATAACAGTTTTTGTTAGTACATTATTTATTACTAGAATATGTGTGATCTAATAAATGATCTTCTAGATCTTCCAAGTCCGACGCAGAACTGTCAGATGAGGTATCACTGTCGCTAGCAAGACATATATTAAAACTTTCTAAGTCGACATCATCATTGTGATATTCATCTTCTAACCGCTCAACGTGATCGCAATGTGTTTTCCATGTAGCAGCCGTTATAGTCTGAAAAGCATCTTGTGCCAGACCCAATATTTCCGATTTCGATCGATCCATATTAAATTCTGCCACCTTGCGCTTTACCGACGCCCATAGCTCTATCTGGTTCGGGACGCAATGATAGGGCGGTAATCTCACAACTTGGTGCCCATGCTGTTTCAACAATTCGTCTGTTTCAAACACATCAGGTTTTTTGTGCATTTTAATAATTTCATACAATTCAAATTTCATCATGTTATCTAAATAAGACAGCCCGTTACTTCTGATCCATTCTTGCATAACCTGCTTTTGGCTTGACATGGTTGGTGGCTTATTTAATTTCACACAATGGTATGGCGCGTTGTCCATGACGAAGATGGATTGCGATGGTAAATTGGGGATTAATTTTTCAACTAGCCATATTTTAAAACTAGCTGTACCCGCGACTTCGTTCGCGATTGCCGTACCTGCAGACTTATTATTCACATTTGTGCACTGTTTATCCCATATTAAGCAACACTGTGGTCTGCGGTGAAGTACTCTTATAGTAAACCATAGCTCAGAATGGAGCTTTTTACTTTGGATTTCAAAACTCCAGGGTTGTATTTTCCAGAAGACAGTAGTTAAGTAACTCAGAGAGTTCTTTCCCGGTTCGCACAATATATGTTGAAGTAAAGTACATTGTGCGTTTCTTTAGAATTTCGATTTTAAAGGGGCGGTTTGTTTGAGGGTAGATCAAACATATTTTTTTTAATTCTCATTCTCGGAAAGTAGTGTTTTTTGATCTGAGTAGCGGGTAGGAGAGGCTCCTTCCCTCCTAAGGCCGGGAAAAACTCATAGTAAATGCTTCCTTCTCTTGGGCCGGAATGACTTGTAACAATTGTAACCATTGGTGTAAACAAAGTTATATGTCTAAGATTTTTCGTTGTAAAATACTCTGTTGTTATAAAAAAAATAATAACAATTATATTTGGCAGGGTAGTAACTAAATATAAGGTAAAAAGTGTAGGTTAAAAAAAAACTAACTAAAAATTTCCCTAAATTTCATTGTTCTAACTCCTAGTGTATCTTTGTATCTTCTACTTATGTTTATTATTTTTAGTAAATATTTAGAAAAACTAAATTTTTTGTACCATCCTCATATTTTAAATGAAAAGTAGAGTGCTTAACACGTATGTAAGTCATCTATTCCTACTTGGACTATAGCCGCATTAATTTTAAATAGATTCTGCTCATGTTATTAAAATCAAAATAAATAATATAAAAAAACATACTATTTTTATATCGTTATTCCTTATATTAGTAGTTAAAAGCAGAGAGATTCCTCTTCGGGCAATAGCCGCCCGTAAATATTCCAAACAAAATTTTACATAAAATTTCACAAATAGTTCAATCCTCTCAATATTTTTTTAGTAAGTAAGTTATTTTTACTCAATGGTATGTACATTTTCCTTTTCAATATATATAGTGTAATAGATGTATCTTGTAGTACCTATATTTGAGCAAATAAATATTATTATTATTATTATTTTTTCAATGAATAATTTTTATAAAAGCTACTTTTTTTACCTTTTTTTAAATTCGAAATGAAAAGTAGAGAGCTGAACGCGGGTGAAAGTTATCAATTCCTTACGACCATTGTATTACAATCTACTAAACTTGTTCACTTCCAACTTTAAACGGATTAAATCACTTATATTTATCGTTATTTTTGTCCCGACAGTCACCCCATGACCAAGATCAATACAAAGTGTTTGAAACGTCGGGACAAAAATAATGATAAATATACGCGATTTAAACCGTTTAAAGTTGTTTAATTACAAAGTATAACAATCGCGAAAACCTAAGACAACATTGTGCACTTCCATTGCGCAGTCTCCGAAATGTATCCGGCAAAAGAAAGATATGTAGTTATAAAAACTGATTGTGGTGAATGTACCACATTTTAGAGTTTTATCGTAGCAAGCTTGCAAAACTAAATAATTGTGTGTGATGCCGGTCTGTCCGTGGGGTGTTGGGCTTCCCGTGGGGTTCCGGGCTTCCTATGGGGTTATGATGAGCCGTACGTCCAAGGGTTTCTCAACATTCCGCGGTTCAAGTTATTTAAAACGAAATATTTAGTTTGTGATATCTGTAATTTCTTAACTGCAAAACTGAGAACTTTGAAATATTTACGGGAAAATAATTAAATTACCACTATTGTAACAAAAAAAGAATGATTGAAATCGGACTACGCGTTAGTAAATTACAACTAAGTGTACATTTTAACTTTCATCCCCTTTCCCAAGAGAACCGTACTGAATTTCGGGATAAAAGTATCCTATGTCCTTCTTCGTAGTATGAACTCGAATCGTGCTAAGTTTCATTCAAATTCATTCAGTAGTTTTAGAGTGATGCGCGGCCGGGATACAGACAGACAGCCAGTAAAAAAGAAACAGTTTTTGCATCAGTATCAGCAAAGTCAAAGTCAAAGTCATACCTATACGATAAAGTGCCGTCGCCAGCTTAAGATGAGCCGTACGTTCAAAGATTTCTGTACATTTTGGGTGTCAAGTTATTTGGAACGTAATATTTAGGTTGTGATGTCTGTAATTTCTGAACTACAAACCCGATGACTTTGAAATATTTACGTGATAATTTTTAAAGCACCACTATTCTAATTAAAAAAATCGGCCAAGTGCGAATCGGACTCGCGCACGTAGGGTTCCGTACCATTAGCTATACAACATTAGACTTCATATTTTAACCTTTTTTTGTTTTAACGTGCGCGAGTCCAACTCGCACTTCGCCAATTTTTTGTATTTGTTGTTATTGCGGCAACAGAAATACATCATCTGTGAAAATTTCAACTGTCTAGCTATCACCGTTCTTGAGATACAGCCTGGTGACACACGGACGGACGGACAGACGGACGGACAGCCGGACAGACCGTTTTTACCCTTTGGGTACGGAACCCTAAAAAGAACGTAAGAAATCGGACTACGCGTTAATAAATTACAACTAAGTGTGTATTTTGATTTTCATCCCCTCTCCCAAGGGAACCATGTTGAATTTCGGGATAAAAAGCTAAATTATCCTACCTTGTAGAATGAACTCAAACCATGCTAAGTTTAATTGAAATCCATCCAGTAGTTTTGGAGTGATACGCGGCCGGGATACAGACAGACAGACAGACAGACAGACAGACAAAATAAAAAAAAATACAGTTTCGGCATCAGTATCAGCTACAGAGTACTGTACATTTTTTTTTTTCAAAATATCTGCCATGTACAGAATTGCTCCTGTTACAGTTTTATTATAAGTATAGATTTGTGGCATTCATCTCATCGTGGTTATCTCCGCTTTTGGTGTTTGATTTAAAAATCAACAATGCGTTTGGCACAAATCCTTGTTCACTTCCAGTGTGTACAATAATCCATCGCTGTTTTAAAGATATTACTTTAATACTACCAGCAACTTCTTCAGATTGCCAGCATTTCTTGACACCATATGACGAGTGAATGTAAGTCTCATCTAGGTATACAACTGGACGTCGATTTGCACTCTCTCGATTTGCTTTCAAAATTCTCAAGTAACGAGACCTCCATGCTGCTATGTCATATCTTTCCATGAGAACTTTTCGTTTTGATTGGCATTTCCGGAATTTTAACCCCAACCTGATATATTGAGTTGTTACAATCACATTATTTAAGTTATATCTATAAGTAAATAGGCTATGATTAGTCAAATGCACACTTTCGAAGACCACGTCATTGCTAATCTTATTATTTATTTATACTTATCTATACATCTCTAGTCTAGGAGTCCAATAAAGATATTTAGGTAGTTAAAAAAAAAACTTTCGTCAAAGCAATGAAAAATTCGAAAACACCATGCAGTGTAACGTCAAAATTAAAAATAGTCACCTTAATATAATTTTTCTCAAACTTTCACGGCTACCATCAAATTGAATATCATTTCTTAGTTCCACCAAAAGCTTCGATAATGTCGGAATTTCTTTTTTTACGGTATAAAATTGATGTATCTTTCTCCGAACTACACCCAAATCAAAGTCATCCAAATTACACTTGGTTTCCAGTCTTTTTCTTTTTTTTCCTGGTGTAACAGCTTGTGAAGTACAAGTAACAGGTGAAGTAGCTTCTGCTTGTTTCCCTTCTGCAACAATTCTTTGAACAGGGGGGCAACTCTCACCTCTTATAGTAATAATAACTTGATCTTACTGCTAAACTTTATACCTCCACGTCAATTAAGCAGGCTTACAAGCGGTAAAGGAATCGCTCGGCGCTTTGATGACGTCACAATAAATAGTTCACTCTTTTCGCGAACTCTGACGTGACATTTAATACGAAGTATTGCTGTTCCAACGACCGATCCGTCATGTTTATCTTAAAAAAGTTACTCTTTAGCAGCGGATTTAAACTTGATTTTGATTATTTTATAGATAAAAATGGGTTTGTTAAAGTGTAAATTACGTACAATGATTTACTTATATTATTCTTTAAATTAAATGCAGCAGAATTATTTGATGACTGAAACTATAAAAAGTTACAGGCAGTTTTTGTGAAATGTCGTAAAACTATGGTAAAACCGTTCCATAACATCGTAGTTCGGAACAGTGCGAGCGGGATACCGCTATATTATAAGCACCTTGTATCTCGCTTGCACATCCGTGATACATATTTCATTCGTTCTTTAAGTAGGATCAAACCAATATTGCTTGACGCGATTGTGGGTCGGTGAGAGTTTGTGTCTGCGAATGATTATTTGAAGCATGAAATAAAACGCTATTTTTTTATGATGGTCTTGTTAAAGGTGGGAGTTAGCCCCCAGAACGTTCAGAAACACCTGAAACAAAATATGTATAAATGTAACCATGAAATTAGAGTAGGTCGGTAAATTTATGAAGTTTGCATAGAATTATAATTAAAATTCATCATTACCTATACACAACCACATTTTATTTAACCACATATTAGACATAAACATTTCGTTATAACCACGGCTAATATTTACGTGTATTGTTGACAAATTGACAACACTCAGCAGTCATTGCCGCCACCCTTGCATTTACGGATTTTAATGGTATAATCGGTTCGTTCTTTTCACATTCTTATGTACAAAACGAATGTACTTTTATAACTGCTTCTCTTGTACCACTTTTTATCACTTTAGGCATGATGATAGCACAGTAGTTAACAAAATATTCGCAACGATGTTTACTATGAACTCGGAAGTGTCGAATTTTCAAGACGGCTGTTTTAGTTCCTCAAATCGCCACCGCCTACTTATACTTGTGGCACTATAAGTGAATATTGTTATAATTTCTCGTAGAAATAAGGTCATAGTATTTTAACTGGCGACGACGTGTCGATGTTCAGTGATAAATAGAACCTCATGTACTACTTTCCCGGAGCTAACCTTTTCCCTGGAAGCTTTCTCTAATCTAACAAAATATTACCAAAGTATAAATAAATGCGAGCTTTTCAGAATGACGGCTCCCTTCCTGATCATGACATACCTACCAATTGCATGTTCGATTAAATTTCAATTCACTCACTATCATTTACTGATACAAAAATACATTTCCTTTTATGACAAACTAATCTCGGGAAACATTTTGGAAAATATTTAAAACGTACCTAAACAATTCAATATCATAAATTCAACCCTTACAGAGAAGTCTGAATAAGAGTTCAGAAAGTAGATATCGTGCATATACACGATGATCACTTCGGCTACCTACCCATTGCGGTTAAATACAGGCCTTAAAAGATACGGCAAGCAAAGGTTATTTAAGTGAACAGAGTCGGGTCGGGACTCTGTCTGTTCACGTACTGAACGCTAAACTAAATATTCATTGTTGATGAACTCACTGATGTCGATTTGTTTTCTTTTTGCTTAAATCAAATTAAAGTAGGTATGGCAGAATTAGGACCACAATAAAAATTGATACCGACGAAGTTACACACTGTCAATGTTATACAAAAATAAATTTATAGCAAAAAGCTTTTTAAAAAAGGCTTTTATTTAAACGTTCTAAAAAGAAGGAAATATTTTTTCCTTAAAAATTTTAACTATCAACTTATTAATTGTATTAATAATGGGTTAGCTTCAACTAGAGCCACTTCAAGTCTAGCAGATGGGGTCCGTTTAAGAGGCATCCTGATGAAGCAATCTAGCAAGTACGTATCCGAGATTGCTATTATAAATCTTCCAGGCGATTTCAGTCTGCAAATAAAATAATTGCTTAGTCTTCGTATAATATAAATATAAAGAGCCAGATGACAATTAATATGTATACGGGGCCCCCGTATACATATTGGGGGTAGACTTACTGTATACAATTTTAGCGAAGTTTTCAAGTCTGTATTTAACTTTATTATTACACTTATTCTTTGAAACAAATCACTTTTGACGTTTTGACTTGGACAAACTTGAACAAAGGTACACTTGTGTGTTATATCTTATATCACTAAATAAATAAAACTGTGAAGGATTGGATTTGATACCCATATTGTAGAAGTGCATTAAACATATAGTTATCTCCGGCATCTTGGATGTTCCGCCATATTGGATTTAGAACGCCAAATTATTTTTCGAGGTACTCTCAACCAGGGCTGCCATCACCTAAACCACCGATACTGGACGAAACATGACATTTGGGTGAAATTGAGTTTTTATTTCCCGGACACCCAAGAAAACAAAGTTCATATTTTTTCATTTATTGATTTATTTATACAGCTTCTTTGCGCAAAAACGACAGTGCCACAAACATAATTGTTCACTCTTCTCTTTCTGAGCCAATCTGGTGATATTAATAATGATTAATGAGGAGCAGTGTTATTTGGCATCAAATTAGAAATAAAATTTTAAAAATATAATTTATTATCTCTCGTAAATTTGTAATTTTGTAATGTAATTCGCCTAGCAGGCGTTATTGCAAACTAAAAAATATTAAAATTATAAGGTTGCATCATCATTTACAAGTTTAAAACCAATTGCAAAATTGGTCTTGTTATTTTTATTAATTCAAAAATATAATTTTTCAATTAATAAATAATCAAATAACCATTAGCACCTAGTTAGGAAGTCATCTTGTTTGGTTACGTAGAGTACCCAAAACGGTAAAACTTTTTTTTATGTAAATTAAAAGTAAGTACCTAAAAAGTTTTAATTTTGACGAGCTCAAGATCTTTTACTTCACAAATATACGAGAGGAAAAATTATAGTCATGTGCGGTCCCGCGTCATCCACCCCTTTGGTCGGGGTATGCCATGATCTGACCGACTGAGCTAACATGACAATTGTCACAATGCTTATTGTCATGTTAGCTCAGTCGGTTAGAGCATACCCCGGCTAAAAGGGTGTATGACGAGGGTTCGAATCCCGCACATGACTATAATTTTTCAACTCGTATTTTTGTAATTTTGGAATGTAGGTAATCCGCAAAGCATGCGTTATTGCAAACATAAAAATATTAAAATCTTTATACTTATTTCGGTATTTTTCAGATGTTCAATTGTTGTGAAAAAGTTAAAGCCATTCAGGTCCTTAAATCTATACTTTATTTCGATCGGAGAAGAAACCGTGTGTTTTTTTGTGAGTTTAGCTCCTTCGTCCATTGCTGCGAGACTAGCGAATAAACTCACAAAGTTACTTGAGTTGCCAACTAATATCAAGATTATCATGTTTTCCGCTAGATTTCACTAGATGTTTTTAGCGTACGGTAATAAGAAAAAAGCGTTAAACACACTAGAAATATTCTAGAGACCTAGCGCCAAATGCGCCAAAACGGTAACACAGTGAGTGAATAATCGGGATCGGCGGCAGTTTTTTATGGTGGGAGCCGGCGCGGGCGGCGCGGCGCTGGGGACTTTCTATTGTTGTAGATTTGCAGCGCCGGAGTTACCTTGAATGCAGCTTACGAGAGAATATGCATATATGCAGCGCCGGTGTTTCAATCACTTGCTTATATTTCAATCAATCCGGATTCCCCGGACACTTTTGTGTCAGGGTTTTACCCGGACACTATTTGATAACCCCTACCGGACGCCCTCGGGACGCCTTCTGAACTAGGACAAATCCGGGGAAACCCGGACGGATGGCAGCACTACTCTCAACAAGCTCTTTCATTTGATATCCATATAGTAGAAAATAGAAATGCATTAAAAATACTTAACTATTCCGCCTTTCTGGATAGTCCGCCATATTAGATTTAGAATAATGTCACACACCATATCGTGCATTGTCATCCAAACTAAACGTGTAAGGTGAGTTGGGGTAAGCGCGGCGTAATTTTTTTAAAGTAAACCTTGCACTAGTATATCTTTGACACTATCGCAATTTTTATATACATTGTTTTTGTACTACATTACCCGATGAATAATCTCCGATAAAAACTTATGATTTCAGGAATTTGATACATTATATTCGATATTTCATTGGTTTTTTAAAAGCTTGTTTCTAGCCGCACTTTCCCAACGAAATGGGGCAAGAGCGGCAGTACTAAGAATTTAACAGTAGAAATGTTTATTTTAACATTTTAACGTGATTAGCATTTAGATAATCTATAAAATAGCCGATAATTTTCAATCCTTTGTTCATAGAAATAAGGTACATTTCTAAAAAGATACATATACTAAAACGGGGAAAGTGCGGCATATTTCCAAAGGACAGTGGCGCTAAACAATTATTACCCGACTGTCCAAGAAGGAGGATATACTTTTTGATTTGTCTGTGGAAATGTGACTCTATTAAAACTTGTAATTGACCTTCAAAAGAGCGTCGTAGACGCCTAAATTGAATAAATGATTCAAATCATTTATTCAATTTAGGCGTCTTTGATAGCATAAACATACCAATACTATGATAAATATAATCCAATAATTTTACATAAAAACGTTGAATGTGTGAGGGAGTGACTGCATAGTAGGTGGGAGCGTTTTTTCTAATTATTATTATACTAAAATAATAAAACATAACCTTAAAAAAAGTCTTGTACATCAGTAATGTAAAATAATGAATCGGGTTACATTGCTTTGTAACTGTGGTCAGTGTGTGTAAAGTCCTAATTATTTTTATTATTAAACTTATAATATTAACTTTTACTATTATTAGTAAGTAATCTATCGACATCTAAAACTTAAATAATAAAAATATTAGGCAGGTAATTAAACAGTGGTTAAGGAAGTGATAAAGATTAACTTCTTAATGATTATAGTCACAAGCAGCCTAGACAATCAAATAAAAAGTTATGATTTTGAATGAATGAGAGTGGCAAGTGTTTTTTCAGTATCTGCGGACAGAGCTGTTGGACTTTTGTCCTCGTTGACCAGTTATATGATCAAATAACGTGCTCGTGGAATTTTATATTGTTTACTAGCGGCGTAATATGTTAAAGTTCCATTTCGGATAGCTACTAATGCTCTATGTAAAGTTTCGTGAGTCCAAATCGGCCCATCTTTCTTTTTCACATACTTTCTCACCATGAGCTAAAAAGGAAATAAGAAAATGAGACAAAGGCTAAAAAAGGTTGAAAGCCTCTGATCATGGGAAAGTGCGTCATAAGGCCGCATTTACCACAAGCATGGCAGCCGCACTTTCCCAAACAATACAATTTGAGGTTAGGTTTTAAAACTGGTGATAATACATTGACCTCTATATACTGGACTCGACATCTCAAACGAGCAAAGGCGAATAGCTAGGACCAGCTAGCCGGCATGTACTCACCCACACGCAGCTGGGCACTCATAGAAATCACACGTGAAAATTGTGTATTCAAAATGCCATCCTGCGTCCTCAGATACTGCAGAAACCAGTCGGGAAAAACAAATAAAAGCGATGGAATCACTTTTCACATGTTAGTTCAGATTTTGGAATTGAACACGCCCGAATGCATTATTATTTTGTGGCGTCACTTAAATGAATCAACATTTAACGCAATTTTTATTTTACGCTGACATTTCACTATGGTTTGAAGTTAACACGTGTGCGTTTCTGTACTCAAAATTTTAGTTTGATCAAGAAAGTAACTGATCTGTAATATGTAAGTGTTTTCTTCGTATACTAAGCTTCATATATACATAATTTTTTTTATTTTTAAATAACAATATACGCTATTGTCACATCGAGATATACGTTAAACTAGAGAAGACATTTGAGACAAAAGTCGCTGCCATTTTTGCTTATTTTAAACTCAAGTGCGCTTCAGCGCTTTACGAGATCGGACTGCAGTCTAGAACTAATTATATCGTCTAACCAAATATCCAAACACGCAGCGCCACAACGCTGAGGTATGGTTTCTCAATATCAAAGACTATAAGCACACAGAACGGACATGGCTTTTGTACCTACGAAACATTGTGAAGAGTATATTAGTTAAAAAATAGTAAAATAAAAATAAAAATTAAGTATTACTGAAGGTCACTAACTACGCTATTCAGTTTTTAAAAGTAAAGGTACAATTGGCTTTTTACTAGAAACAAAGTGTTACTATGTTAAAAAAAGTTAATAGTCGTATTTTGCATAAATACATTTAAGTAAATAATATTAAAATAAAATACACTAGATTTTTGAATTAAAATGATTCAAATCATTTAAAATGCCATCCTGCGTCCTCAGATACTGCAGAAACCAGTCGGGAAAAACAAATAAAAGCGATGGAATCACTTTTCACATGTTAGTTCAGATTTTGGAATTGAACACGCCCGAATGCATTATTATTTTGTCGATTTGTAATCGCGAAAGACAATGCTTCACGACACAGCATAGGCAGCCATGTTGACGTAGTGAAATTCATAGACATATAATAAGTGGACAGATATGACAACTAGCAACATTGAGTAAATTACCTATTTTTTACTCACGATGAAAAAAGTTTGACGTGTCAATTTATCAACATAACTCCCAAATGGTTGAAACACTCCAAGGAGCATATTTATTATTCCCTTCATAACTATATAATATCAATTACTCGTACGTATTCTCTTAAAATAAGTTACTAAATAAATACAACAAAATCGGATTTATATTTTTAATTCAAAAATATTAAAAAACTTTAATTCAAAAATCTAATGTGTATTTTATTTTAATATTATTTACTTAAATGTATTTATGCAAAATACGATTATTAACAATAACAAATACTTTTAAAAGTATCCTAAAAAATATTAAATAATATTTAAATAAAACACTTAAAAAAGCATAAAATTATATATCTAGTGACAATTCCACTTAATTTTCCTGTTATCTACGTGACGTCACAAACATCACGCAGCCTAACCGGAAGAATACCCGACTAGTTTCGCTTCCAAACGAAGCATCTTCAGGAGGTCTTGACTTACCGAGCGCACGATCGAGACTGATACTTTTAAAAGTATTTGTTATTATTAAATATGGATTTCCGCAAAGTAACGCCTGAATCTATCCATTACGATTATTAACTTTTTTTAACATAGTAACACTTAGTTTCTAGTAAAAAGCCAATTGTACCTTTACTTCCAAAAACTGAATAGCGTAGTTAGTGACCCTCAGTAATACTTAATTTTTAATTTTATTTTACTATTTTTTAACTAATATACTCTTCACAATGTTTCGTAGGTACAAAAGCCATGTCCGTTCTGTGTGCTTATAGTCTTTGATATTGAGAAACCATACCTCAGCGTTGTGGCGCTGCGTGTTTGGATATTTGGTTAGACGACATAATTAGTTCTAGACTGTAGTCCGATCTCGTAAAGCGCTGAAGCGCACTTGAGTTTAAAATAAGCAAAAATGGCAGCGACTTTTGTCTCAAATGTCTTCTCTAGTTTAACGTATATCTCGATGTGACAATAGCGTATATTGTTATTTAAAAATAAAAAAAATTATGTATATATGAAGCTTAGTATACGAAGAAAACACTTACATATTACAGATCAGTTACTTTCTTGATCAAACTAAAATTTTGAGTACAGAAACGCACACGTGTTAACTTCAAACCATAGTGAAATGTCAGCGTAAAATAAAAATTGCGTTAAATGTTGATTCATTTAAGTGACGCCACCAATTTTTTTTTTCGGAACTATTTTAATTACTCCGTTTATAACTAGATGGCTGGCTCATCAATATCATTGTTAGTTTCTGGTATATTAACGCTCGCCGCGCTTACCCCGATACCACACTTGCCCCAACTAACCTTATACAAAATTTCAGCTCAATCGGTTGAAGGTATCTACTTCAAAATTGAGTTCAAAGATTCCACCCGAACAAACATACATAGGTACATACATTGCAAGCTTTTAAAAAATGAAACATAATAAGGTCGATTCCATATCACGAATAGATATTCCAGATATGAACTGGATATCAAGAATATAAAGGTAGGTACCTAGCTTCTGTAACACACCTTTATTTAGGTGCTTACTGACTTATCACTAGATGAGAGTGACGCAGCCAGCCAGGCGAGTATTTACAATACTTTGTATTGGATATAATATACCTATATAGGTATACCTGCCTACTTATACATTATTTAAAACACGAATTTAAATCGCTCCTTGTGGATTTCTTTTATTTAATTTTTCTTTCTATTGTCAATAGTTCCTCGACCTACCAAAATAGAATACGGTTTGAGTATAATTCGGCTTATTATTCAGAAAATTATTTTTCTTTACTTTATAGGTTAGTTAAAATCGAACTGATTCCGAATTGGCCTCACTATCATACTATTATTACTTAACTATGCTTCATTGAATATATAATTTAGGTAATCATGACAACAAAAGTGAATTGTAAAAACAATTTGTAAAACGTATCATCAAAATATGAATGGTGCCCTTTACTACACAAGAACTAGGCCTCGCCATACATGACGTAATTTTATAGTAATTACTTACGTAAGAGGTCAAACTTTGTTCTCAAGAGTAACAGTACTACATCGAGATATACGTAGGTCAATGCAGTACTAGTAGGTACTATTAGTTGATTTCACGTGGTTTTGTATGGCCCTTTCTTATACATTTTGATATAATAATTGGATAATTCCATCTGCATTACTAGGTAGGTACAGTCAAGCACTACCCTACTAGCGTCGCTCGTGGCGCGGCGTAGGAGTCTCGCATGAATTGCGAGCTCTAGATACGATTTGCACAGATTTCAAGTCCGTGATCGTGAGTTTTAAAAGTTAGGTTTCTGCCCTATGTTTCTATTCTTAGGTTCTATTTCCTGTCGTGCTCTGTCCAGATTTGAATTCGGTGTGAAACAAGGTATTAAGGTCAACTCGGCGAAGACCGTCTGTCGGGAAAGATCGTACAACGAGATTTACAACAAATTTCTTCAAACGACTTTCGAAGGTGGCAACACAATCAACCGGCTAATAAAGCCGTTCTAGTTTTTATACATTGACAGAGATGGCGGTGCATGTAGTGCAAACGTAAAAAGATAGTTTTTTTTATTTCGTATGGTGCGCGACTTGCAATCGTAGTGTACCACGTGCTAACAGATATATTAAAGAGTGTTTAAATCTTAGTTATTTTTCAGATCTGTGCAAGTAAATTCATTCTTTATGAATATATCTATCTAATTATTATATGAAATCAGTGTTAGACACGTTTTGTACTACGTTATTCTTGATGAAAATAAAAAGTAACCTCTCAATATGTAGTGGGGAAGTCCGTCTACGTTCTGGAAGGTAATAATGTCATATGCCGGTCTTCACCACATTCAGAAGTCGTCAACATTTGGTGTCTAATTAAGCCTTTTTTTAATTACCTTCCTGGTAGGTTACACTTCAAAGTATGTTAAATCGTATTTTTTTTTTCGTTTTTGTTAAATGGAAGACTGATTATCTAAACGCAAATAAATTTTGCTAATAATTTTAGGTGTTACTCAGGAGCGGTTTCTATGGTTAGTAGGCTATTTACCTAAGATTTTGAATCTCATTATTTTAATAATAAGCACTCGTTTATTTTTTTCTACTAAGTTTATCCAAAACTATCACTATAAGCTAGAAATTTTAGTAATAAAATTTTACTATAAAAAATCATTTATATATATTCAAGGTGAAATATGTTTTGCACCCCTGGAAGTGCGAAGTATACCGGTCTTACCCGACAAATGCTGTATCTCGCGAAATAACCTATAAAAAAACCTTATTCCTGAGAGTCAGGGTGCACAAATTAAGTTGTTACAAGAACTGGCACTCGTACACACAATCTATAACTACAAAAACTGTCGATAACTAAGTAAATTTGCCACTTGACGGTCTTATCCGACATAGAAGCCAAATCCGTCTATTTTCACTGTGTTTACAAAAATGGTTGTTATTCCGTGACCGATGGTTTTTATATAATTTTGACATATTTATTGACAGATCAACTAGATATCTTATTATCTTGTTAAACAAAATTTGACTTAAAGGTAATAGAATAGCCAAAATGAGTCAATTTGTAACATTTTAAATGAAATATGCCGGTCTTCGCCGAGTTGACCTTATTCATTATATTTATGGCATTTTACATGTGAGTAGTTAACTATTAAGAAATATGGTTTTACATATGCGTATTATATGGTAGGTAATTAAAGCACCCCGTGGTGTCGCAAGAGGCGACTAAAGGAAAAATACTGGAAGGTGGGTAGCAGCGCCTTCTAAAGAACTGCCAACTTACACTGCGATCCCCAAGACGCCTGCCAAGCATGGGGATTATGGCAAATACCCCCTTAATAGAATATTTATTTTATTGCCATAAGTAATGTTTCACATCATACATAGGTAGGTAATAAATTATCTTAAACATTTAATACTTACGCGACAATTTTAGAATTTAAATTATATACTGGTAAACATCACCACTCTATGTTTAAATCACAATTCACAAGTGTATCCTAGGGCAATAGGGGTGTTCTTCAGTGAACCCGCCGCGGGAGCGCGGGCTATGGTCTTGGCCGAGGCGCCTACGAATGTTACCAAACGCATTGAATATTACATAAGTAAGTACCTATATACTATTGATATCATTGACAATTCAAACAGTAAGTATCCGCTTGGACTATTTTAGTTTAGGAAAAAAATATTTAGTATAATAGGATCAGTGGACGTCATCCGGCTGATGATGATGATGATGAATTAATGAATTATGCTACGAATAATACTTATTTATTTGTAGTCCATATTATGACACACTGCACGTTTTAGTATATTGTAGAGGTTGCTACTCAATAAATATATCACAGAATAAAATATAGTCAAAATGACCGTAGCGTCGGTTGGATTTATCAGACAAATTAGTTAAATATGAGCGAACTAAGTTTTTTGTTAGTTAAATTTATTAATTATCTTATTAAACTTGTTATGTTGGCCAAACCCACAGAAAAGAGAATAGTATTTTATATCTCTATGGCCAAACCAATATGTTTACAGTTGTTGTTTGTACATTGTAGGCCTAACCTACAGGTAAGTGGCCAGTTATCTATCTTATTATGACATATTACTATGCTTCTCGTTAAAAATACCTTTTTAAGATTAGTTTTACCTTTTTTGAAAAATACATTGTATCATCGTCACATCATTATAATGGAATATTATCACGATAACGTAATGGTCGACAATCTTTCTACCCCATTGTGTATCCTATAATGTGGGCTCTGTTAAATATGTATTTTCCAACAACACAAAGGATAACAAAAATATGTCGTCGTTAACACAAACACACACACAGGGCAACACGAACTTTTTAGTCAAAAGTTTTATGGCTACGAAGTCCTGTAGTGCGTCAAATGCGTGCAGTGGGTTCGGACTTAAGTACATTCGTAGGTTCATTCCCAGTTGCCACTGGGCATACATTGCTTCCGAAAGTTTGTAGCTAGCAGACGTGATGGGTGTGTAAAATATGGACTTTGATTTGCCCCTGTACGCAAAATAGTTTATTAATTTAGTTATTAATTTAACATTGATAGGAGAAATTTATTACACTGTTATTTAAACACCTAAAGTGAATAGGCCATGGGTTCACGCAGCCACATAACTCCATAAGTATACACCCACTTGCGTATCTTTGCGAGTAGAATTGTGGATTGCGCAAACATTCTGATGGGATTGAAGTCAGTTATGTAAGCCATGCATAATGATGGTGTGCACTGGACGAGACATGGGCACATTATATACGTATTAGGGTAATATTGTACCTACTTAGTACTTAAATAAGTAGATACGTTTTGCGTACAAGCTGGGTTTTATAGCATTGCAATAAGGTGTACCAAGCAACAGTGACACATGCCTTACAAGTTACATCCAAACTGATTTCTCTGTATTGAAATATACTGGGAAACAATGGTATGTTATTATCGCAGTATAAGATGGCAGTTGTTGAGAAGGCGCTGCTGCCTGCCTTCTGGTATATTTCCTACGCTGCCTCTTATGATCTCAACAGGGAAATATGGGGTGGTGAAGTCCTACGAATCACTCATGGCGCAGAGTGTCTATGGCCGACTTACATGCCCCGAGTTAACGTCTCAATAACTAAAAGTCTTTTCGAAAAGTTGAATCTCTGTAAGGCAACACTTCATTGACACAACGAAAAAAACGCTACCTTTGGAGTTTCAACATCAGCCCAACTATAATATACAAAAACATACGATTTAGATTCTACTGTCAGGCTAGTAATTGGTGTTGAGGGTGAAACAAATCACTGTTGACCAACTAAAAGGTGTAAAGAGGCCAACAAACAAAAGTTATATTAGGATTACAACCCTGCAACAGCTGTTTGGTAGCTCATGAGCTTTCAATTTTAGATTAGAGACAAACTTTAGAATAGTTTTTTTACTAATTACTAGCATGGGTAGTCACTACTGAGCAAATATTATGCCTCCTTCCTTCCAGATTTTTCTATTGAATGCTATGTAGATCGAATCTTACTGATGTTATTCTAATTCCCCACGCCAATGTCTATAGAAGAGCTTGTGGGCCATGAAAGATCTCACAAAAGACAAACTTCTTATGTGTCTGAAGCGAAGCACAGACTTGGTATTTGACAGCTGATCCAGAGATCTACTCTCGACGTTATAAGGCTACAAAGAAGTTTTATTAGCCCTTTTGTAAATTATTTTACAGGCAAGTCCAAAGTACATTTAAAACATATCATTTATACTACATAAATATTTTAAATTCTAATTATTATGGCAATGTAAATATATTACAACTTAATATACAGTTTTACATTGGATAATGGAAAATCGGAGTCCAACTCCATGTACGGAATACTTACAACGTTGCGCTCCATTGCATCTCAAAGATAGCTGGTGTCGGTATTAAACCCGGACATTATGATACACAAAATGGTACTGTGCCGGCCACCAAATGTAAGCTAAGGCTGTACTCAAATGGCAGGCAGAGTGACACTGATTTCAGTTTTTTTACAGTTTTAATTAATACAAGATATGGTTATAAGTAATAAGCATACAACGATTTGTGCAATCGCCAATACTTTATAACGTTTACTGTCAACAAAACCTCACTCAACAGATTTTTTAACGAACCCAAGACACAGTATAAAAAGGACTCTGGTATTATATTATATTTCTATAGGTTTACGGACAATGTTTGCTCAATACTTCGAGATTTCTGTGGTTTAACGTCATAAATGCATTACCCGACAAACCTATGAAATTGTTATAAAAGCATTCTAAACCTGTTCTAAACCGCAAATACAAAACATTTTTGGTGCTTAGGTAGGTACAACGATTTTATTATATTTTCTGTATCTCGTCGGAGATTACCTAATTTGGGAGAGATACTTATAATAAAAAATGAAAGTCATGGCGTAGGTATCTAAACAATGTATAAACATACCTATACATTTGAGTTTGTCTCTGTTGATTCTGCTAACATGATTCCTATCTGTTTTGTTTATGTGGTATGTACTTACCTAATTATATTTTTGGTTAACATTTTATTAAGGTTAACTCAGCTATTGGTATATAAGGAGTAAAGGCCTTATTTATTATAAAAACTTATCACGTATGCGAATACTTACCTATACTTACTAAGTACCTACTTACTCGAATGTTGACATCAGACGCGGTTTTTACACTTACTAGGTACATAGAAGTCAAAGTCCAAATAGTTTATTAAGTTTAGGCCTACGACGCTCTTTTGAAGGACAATTACACATACTGATATTAAAATATTAAATATATCAGACTATACTTAAAGCATATTATGAACTTCTCGTTAATAACATTTGTTCTTTTTAAATTAGCTGTTACATTTATTGTTCAGAACTGTAGCTAACTGATAATTTAACAACCGGGTTTAAATAATTATATACCTACTTAGTGTAGGTATATAATTATTATGCCTATAATAATTGAGCAAGCACGGTTGTAGGGTAGGTATTTTGCCGTTTGATGCCAGGTGTTGTCCACGTGCTCCGGCAGCTGAACTTGACAGCTGGTTCTTATTCTAGATTAAGCATTTTTATTATCGACCACATCATCATTTTCCATCAGGTAGGATTGTAGTCAAAAACAATAGCTTATCGGCAAAGAATATACCTACTTACCTACTTATGACATTGTAATGCAGTCAACATGATGGGCATGCTGCCATCTGGTGGTAGGATGGAGTGATTAGACAACATAGGTATAGCAGGTAACTAGTGTGTAAAGAACAGAACAGCCCTTCGACTGGAAATCACCCAGCCAATCACAGTGTGTCGTAGGTATATTTTATTCCGTCAAAATGGTGGCGCCAGTATCGGATCGGTGTTGCTGACTAGTATAAAATATTTATTGCTGTCCAATAATACCGAATGAAAACATAACAAGTGGTAAGACGACATTATAATACGTAGTAGGTACCGTTGTTCTGAAGTTTAGGTGTGTTAGGTGAGTAAGCCCTAATAGGTAGGTCTGTTCTGTTCCGAACCGATCACTGGTAATAACTGGACTCTCTCAGACTGAATAATGAACATAAAACAATAGTTTTCTAGTTTGTTTGTAAAAAATATACCCAAATCAAAAATGTCGTACCTAAATAATATAATAAGTAGGTAAGAAGCGCTCGTAGCCAAGTTTGCTTAGCCGTTCTGAATCGATCAGCAAAGTTAAGCAACGTCCGCCGCGGTCATGACTTGGATGGGTGACCGCTGGTGACATTACTACTGAGCGCTTCCGTGCTTCGGAGGGCACGTTACGCCGTCGGTCCCGGTTGTTGTCTTAGGATAGCAGTCGTTACAGCATGGTGGTAGGGCACTTTGCAAATGCCCGCCTGGCTAGCTACCATCCTCAAGTTGAAAATCTGTCGTCAAGCACCTGACGGTGTGTTCCGGCAGCTGTCCTTGAGAGCCAGTAACTCTAGGTTAGTCTGAACAACATCCTCGACCACATCATCACTTACCATCAGGTGAGATAGTGGTCAAAGACTAACCTATCAGGCATAAAAAAAAAAAAAAAATGATAAGTACCTTCTAGGTTTATAAATTTAGAACGTTAATAAAATAGGTAGGTAGCCGTTGAGTTCTCTTGAAACAATGTGGCGGCATGCAAATATCTTTATTGCGTCTTGAGATAAGAACACAATAGTCTGCCGTTTCCTGCATCTGCATTAAGTATTAAAACCTTGAATGGAAATTATGATCCTAATACACATAAACATCACATTTATAAAAATGTTTGGTTATGTTTGGAAGTTCACCAAGGGAAGACCGTTATTTTGGTAAATTTCAAGAGAAATCTGATTGCCTATGTATACGTTCCGCATGTAAATGCATACTACTTATTTGCTTTGAATGTTATTTACTTTTTACTCTAATGAAGAAGATACTTATAGAAGTGTATGCTGACGTCACATAGCCCAAAAGCTGTCAGAAAATATTGGAGTAAATACTGGAAATAAATAGGTACTGTCCGTTGTTCGTTTTACACAGTACCTAATTGTATCTACGCTCTGTCCTCACGCATAGCAAGCGAAAATTACAACGTTAGAAAAGATTGGTGATTGAAAACCGTTAGTTCCTTCATAATTGAGATATTGAAATTGTTGTTGTTATTGTATTTCTTTTTTGTGTGTCTGTATCCCGGCCGCGCATCACTCCAAAACTACTGAATGGATTTCAATTAAACTTAGCATGATTTGAGTTCATACTACGAGGTAGGATAATTTATGCTTTTTATCCCGAAATTAAGTATGGTTCCCTTGGGAGAGGGGATGAACGTCAAAATCTACACTTAGTTGTAATTTATTAACGCGTGGTCTGATTTTATACGTTCCTTTTAGGGTTCCGTACCCAAGGGTAAAAAAGGGACCCTATTACTGAGACTTCGCTGTACATCCGTCCGTCCTTCCGTCTGTCACCAGGCTGTATCTCAAGAACTGCGATAGCTAGACAGTTGAAATTTTCCGCTTGCTTCCAGTTGCCGCTATAACAACAAATACAAAAATTTGGCCAAGTGCGAGACGGACTCGCGCACGTTAAAACAAAAAAAATACCGGCCAAATGCGAGTGGGACTCGCGCATGAAGGGTTCTGTACCATGAAATTTGATTTTATGGTTGACCCCTTAGCTATTTTTTTATTTTATTTAATTAAATTTAAAGAAAACATAAAACTAAATATTATGTGAATAGTTAAAGCGTCTACCTGTTACCGTTATTAGTATCGAGCAAGAAATGGTAAAAAATCAAGTTTGTTGTATGGGAGCCCTCCTTAAATATTTATTTTATTATATTTTTAGTATTTGTTGTTATAGCGGCACTAGAAATACATCATCTGTGAAAATTTCAACTGTCTAGCTATCACCGTTCATGAGATACAGCCTGGTGACAGACGGACGGACGGACGGACAGCGAAGTCTTAGTATTAGGGTCCCGTTTTTACCCTTTGGGTACGGAACCCTAAAAAGGTTAAAATATGAAGTCCAATGTTGTATAACTAGGTTCGTGCGCGAGTCCGACTCGCACTTGTCCGATTTTTTACAAATTGACTTACATTTAAGCCAATACTTTGACGCTAGATATTGTCTTCGAACAAACAAAGGCGGAACGCATAGTTCCGATTCCATTACATGGACTGGGGTACTTTTTATAAATCCTCCTATAATACGTAAAAACTTGTTTTGTAATTTATCTAGAGTGGATATTTTGGTGCGGCAACAATAACCAAACAGGAAGCTTGCATAATCAAGGCGGCTGCGAACAATCGATATGTGTAAGTTTCTCAAATGAATAGGTTAGCTTTTTATTACTTTAAGCACAATTTCCCTACGTAAATTTTTCAAAACATGCAATGCTCTAATCAGTCTAATCTATACCTACAACAGGTTGGAGAAGGCGGGTAGGGAAGCGCGAAGGGTGCGCTTACATTTATCTATTTATACTTATAATAAAACTGTGACAGTTCCAATTCTGTACATTGCAGATATTTTGAAAATTTACACTTAGTTGTAATTTATTAGCGCGTATAGTCCGATTTCAATCATTCTTTTTTTGTAAGAATAGTGGCAATTTAATTATTTTCCCGTAAATATTTCAAAGTCCTGAGTTTTGTAGTTTAAAAATTACTGATATCACAAACTAAATATTTCGCTCTAAATAACTTGAACCGCGGAATGTTGAGAAACCCTTGAAAGTTGAACGTACGGCTCATCTTAAGCCCACAGGCAGCCCGGAACCCCACGGGCAGCTCGACACCCCACGGACAGACCGGCATCCCACGGGCAGCCCGGGTACCCACGGGCAGCCCGGCACCTCACGGGCAGCACGGCACCCTTATTTAGTTTTGCAAGCTTGCTACGATAAAACTCTAAAATTTGGTACATTCACCACAATCAGTTTTTTTAAATACATATTTATTTTTTGAATTGATAACTTTCACCCGCGTTCAGCTATCTACTTTTCATTTCGAATTTAAAGAAAGTAAAACAGCAGCTTTTCTTAAAATTATTAATTAAAAAAAATAACAATAACATACTTACTAAAAATTTATTGAGAGGTTAGAACTATTTGTGAAATTTTACGTAAAATTTTGTTTGGAATATTTATTTTCAAATTTAAGGCCCGAATAGGAATCTCTCTGCTTTTCACTACTAATATAAGGAATAACGATATAAAGATTGTATGTTTTTATGTTATTTATTTTGATTTTAATAACATGAGCAGTACCTATTTAAAATTAATGCGGCTATAGCCCAAGTAGGAGTCGATGACTTAGATCCGTGTTAAACACTCTACTTTTCATTTAAAATATGAGGAGGGTAAAAAATAGTAGTTTTCCTAAATATTTACTAAAAATAATAAACATGAGTAGAAGATACAAAGATACACTAGGAGTTAGAATAATGAAATTTAGGGAAATTTTTAGTTAGTTTTTTTTTCTAACCTACACTTTTTATCTTATACTTATTTAGTTACTACCCTGCCAAACATAGTTGTTATTAATTGTTTTATAACAACAGAGTATTTTACAAAGAAAAATCTAAGACATATAACTTTGTTTACACCAATGGTTACCATGGTTACAAGTCATTCCGGCCCTAGAGAAGGAAGCATTTACTATGACTTTTCCCGGTCTTAGATGGGAAGGAGCATCTCCCACCCGCTACTCAGATCAAACAAACACTACTTTTCGAGAATGAGAAATGAAAAATATATTTTCGATCTACAGTCAAACAAAACCGCCGCGCCGTTTTCTAAATTCTAAAGAAACGCACAAGGTACTTTGCTTCAACATTTTTTGTGCGAACCGGGAAAGAACTCTCTGAGTTACTTAACTACTGTCTTCTGGAAAATACAACCCGGGAGTTTTGAAATCCAAAGTAAATGCGATATTATATTGTAGGTAAGTGTAAAAGGTGTGCTAATTCGCACAGCCGATCACGGATAGCGCAGAAACACGATGGGTGCATCGAGAATCGAGATATACGTTACACTAGAGAAGACATTTGAGACAAAAGTCTCTGCAATTTTTACTAATTTTAAACATAAATGCGCTTCAGCGCTTTACGAGATCAGACTGCAGTCCAGAACGAATTATATCGTCTAAGCAATTATCCAAACACGCAGCGCCACAACGCTTGTAGGTTAATGTTTCCTACAAAAGTTCGCTTGCATCGCTTAAGATAATTGCATCATCTAACCAAACTATTCAAACATGCAGCGCTAGACTACTTCTGAGGTATGGTTTCTCAATATCAAAGACTATCTGCACACAGAACGGACATGGCTTTTGTACCTACGAAACATTGTGAAGAGTAAATTAGTTAAAAAATAGTAAAATAAAGTTATAAAAAATTAGTATTACTGAGGGTCACTAACTACGCTATTCAGTTTTTGGAAGTAAAGGTACAATTGGCTTTTTACTAGAAACAAAGTGTTACTAACTTTTTAAATTTAGATATTATATTATGATAATATTAGTAACTTTTTTAATCTAGATTAAAAAAAGTTAATCATATTTTGCATATATACGTTTTAGTGAATAATATTAAAATATAATACATATTATTATTTTTAATTAAAGTTTTTTAATATTTTTGAATTAAAAATATAAATCTGAATTTGGTGTATTTATTTAGTAACTTATTTTAAGAGAATACGTCTGAGTAATTGACATAATATAATTATGAAGGGAATAATAAATATGCTCCTTGGAGTGTTCCAGCCATTTGTGAGTTATGTTGATAAACAGACACGTCAAACTTTTTTCATCGTGAGTAAAAAATAGGTAATTTACTCAATGTTGCTAGTTGTCATATCTGTCCACTTAATCTATGAATTTCACTCCGCAGCTCCGTCAACAAGGTTGCCTTTGCTGTGTCGTGAAGCATTGTCTTTCGCGATTACAAATCGACTAAATAGTAATGTATTCGGGCGTGTTTAATTCCAAAATCTGAACTTACTTGTGAAAAGTGATTCCATCGCTTTTATTTGTTTTTCCCGACTGGTTTCTGCAATATCTAAGGACGCAGGATGGCATTTTGAATACAAAATTTTCGTCGAAAAGCGCGTGTGATCTCTATGAGTGCCCAGCTGCGTGTGGGTGAGGAAATGCCGGCTGGCTTGTCTTACCTATTCGACTTTGCTCGTTTGAGATGTCGCGTCCAGTATATAGAGTTCAATGGATGGGTGCAAGTTCTGGATATTAAGCCGAGGATACACATGTACGAGTAGAAGTTACTGACGCAACGTGGATAGATTTGCAAGTTAAACTTGCATGCAATTTGCATCCTTGCATGCATAAACACAAGCCAGTTCACGAGACAGTACAATGGCAATGTGACAATTAAATGGCATTTTATTGCAATTAGCAGTACAATGTGTAGCCAAATTATTGATCAAAAAGAATAAGACTAAAAGAAGGCGGATTTGGGTGAAAGATTGGATTAGCAGCAGGAAACGTTTTGTAGCAAAGTACTCGTAGTTGTCTGCTTACAGAAATGCGACAAGAGAATATGGATGGTTACAGAAACCATGAAACGTTGAGAATGCTGCCAGAAAAAAAAGAATTGTGAGGAAAAATTGCAAACCAAACAGAGAGGTGAAATACTTAGAGTAGTTATATCCGAACACCACTGCTCTAAAAGTTTTGATAGAATTTACCTATATACATACCTACGCACATGTATATGCAGTTTGTAATGACAAGGAAAGAACGTTCAAATATTATGCGTCATATATGTTGTTAGAAAATATCTAAACTAACTTATAAAAACACTTTGTTTCTTTATTATTTTTAAAATATGCATATGTACCTAATCAGAAACAATTTAATTCAATTATTTTTAACAAATGTTGATTTAGTTTCAACTATACCTACCTACCTTATTATATATATACCTATGTTTTTTGCTCTCTATGAATTAAGCTTGTTAATATAAAATAAATCCGTCATTGGATGTAAGAAATATCACTATATGATTATGTTAATTTTAAATTAAGATCTGTGGATTTTGTGAATTAAATAAATAAATAAATAAAGAAAGAGATAAATAAGCAATTCGTGTAACCACCGAACCGCCACGAGACGTTCCGATCACCATTGTGCTGCGATCTCTTTCACTCTCTCACACCAAACGATACACGTATCTCGCTCATCCATTTCATTGAGATTCGCCTAAGATAAAACAAAATAACGATATTTTCTATTTCAACAATAAAAGCAATAATTACGCGTGAAATGATAATTTTTCTTATCTCTCACAGTGCCTGTATAATTGGTGCAGAGTCTAAAGACACAAGGAAGGTGTATTGTCCACAGATTATTCCGAAAAAACACGATTAGCGGCGATGTATTCACCGGACGCTCGGAAGCGCTAGACTGGTAGTGACTCAGGCAATTACCTACCCTGAATTCGTCTAGTAAATATGGAGGGCATACAACTGATCTACCGGTAAAAAAATCTTAGAAACCAAATAAAAAAGACAAATACTCAGTCGCGACGTTCACATATGCAGGTTTCGTAGCCCCCCGCGACTCCTCCCTCACTTTGCTTGCCAGTAAATCAAATGCGCAATCAGTCATGTATATTCCCGCCGTTTCTGTCTGGAACTTAAAATTTAAAGCTAATGCAATAAAATGACTTTTGAATTTTTTTCCTTTATTAACAAACTATATACCAACAACACTACAGCTACATGTACAAACAAAAGCATTCAGCCATTGCAATCCCACAGATATCCAAATACTCCAGTGCACTACTTTCGCCTGCATGTGCTCTGAACTCTTCAGCAATGCGCAGATCCTGGATGGATATCACTGAACCAGCCTCATCAGAATAGTACTACCAAAAGAGTTGTAGCTCTTGTAAATTATACAGGCTTTAATAGTATTTTTAAAGGTGAATTTAGTAAGATAAACCATTAACCATGTGTACATATACAAGGTTACTGCTAATTAACTGGCGAAACTCGACAGGCGTGATGGGTATCGATAACATAAACTAAAAAAATGAAAAAAACATTTTTTTTGTATGATTTTTTCAAGTTGTCTGATAGTTATCGATAAGATATTAAGTAATACACAATACGGTATGGTGCTAAGAATCACTATCAAAACTAACAAAAAAAAGAATCACTAAAAGCATCAGCTGTATTGAATTAAAAACGCTCGCGCTCGCAGCCGCTCGTCTTCAATCACTTAGTGATTGAAACGGCTAACACCGCTTAACGGTGGCCGGTTCGCAGCGCAGCGAAGAGCAATGCCCGCGTCGCCGCTCTCAGTGTGTTCTCACTTCCCATACTCTATGGACTGTCACGCTGCTTTAAGTAAGTATATCAGAAGCCGTTTGGTAAATAACGCAAACAAGGCTACCTGTTGGTAGGTAGTTACGTAGAAAGTAAATTTTGCAATAACAATGAAACCCAAAGGAAACGTTTCCTTTACCTACCAAATTTTTCTAAATAAAATCTCTACTATAATTTGTTTTTTACCAAACATGGAACCAACTTCAACTCAGTGTAAAATAACTTCTTGAAGTCGATACCATGGTAGTACCTACCAACTTTCAAGTTATACTTTGGTTAAAAAAAATTTCACCCTTTTCAGTACTTTTCAATAACCCTTGCTTGGTGCCTACATACGGGACTGATTGAGTCCGATTGTCATTCACTGTCAACAATCAAATCAAGATAGGCGTACACTTTTTAGTTATTGGAGTGTTACTCAAAATCTGCTTGAATGATTTTGATGAAATTTAAATGAGACCACCTCGGGAGTATACCTACTCTTTCGACATTGACCTCACGTAATATCTCGATGTTAATGGTATAATAATAAGGTAGGTAGGAAATGAATAATGAACATTGTAATTAAATTTTGAGTATGACGCTTTAAAAATTGATTATTTTTAGTGCAGAAGTGGTCGTTTGACATAATGTGTCATTGGATTAGAAATTATTGGCGACAACAGAAGTTTAATTTTTATTTAACAGAAGTTTAATAAGTTACGTATCTACCTACAAGTAAGTATGTAGGTAGGTACATGTCTGAATTTCGTTTGGTTTGTTGGTATGTTATGAGCAGATTGGAATTTGATTTTAGTAGCTGAGCTGCCCGCGTCTGTAGATGAGTACCTACCTACCCTAAAACTGGATTCCCTACACGTGGTACCTAGAGGTACCTGAGTGGTGCAAAACAGGCAGCAACTAGGTGGTAGGTATGGTCTCTTGCTTATCGCAGTGTCCTGTATCCAGCCTCAAAGCAGTATTGCACTGTGTTTAGGTATGAAGGGCACTGTAGCGAGTGAAATTAATGGGCAAACGAATGTCTCGGAGTGACGAGCGCAGTGCAGTGTACAGATTGATGAAACTGCAACTGTTTATGAGCAGATGTGATGCTTAGGTACCATCAGGCAACGTCTCGCTGCGAGTCTCGTCACTTGTTTACATAAAAAAAAAGATAGGATGTGAGCGTTATAACGCTTACTAGGAGAGTGATTGATATGAATGAAAGTTTATGGATGGGTTAGATAGCCTAAAGAAAAGATGGAGTGTGGGAAGTGGGAACACACTCAGAGCGGCGGCGTGGGCATTGCTCCGCGCTGCGCTGCGAACCGGCCACCGTCAAACGGTGTTAGCCGTTTCAATTGTCACCTGCCTACCTAAGGTTGGTAGTAGGGAGCATAAAAGAAACAAGAAGAACAGATTTATAGAGAAATATTAGATAGAAAAGGGGCCGTGGATTTCAGACAGGTGTGGCAATAGCGAGCTTTCTTGTTCAACGACTTATCTCCGGTCCACTAGTAATTGAGTGGATGCCCAGCAGCAGGTCTGCCGTGCAGTGGCTCAAACTCATCAGCTCCAACACTGCCGCGCCGGTAGGCTGTCCCAGCTAAGTGCTGTGGAGGCGGGAGAATTGGTCGCGGTCGGTGCTGAAGATCAGGGGATGGCCGGAGTTCAGGGTCAGCCTCGTCAGGAGGTCAGCCTCGTCGGGTACTATGAGCCTGGTACAGTAACCCTGGCTGGTACCGGAACCCTGGAAGGCACATGTGCTCTGGTCAGATTCGTTCCAGTAAGATGTTGAGCTGGTGATTCCACTGTTCCTCTGCTACTGAGCATGGCTAGGAACACGCAGAGGCCTCAAGGATGTGGCCCGCCAGCAAACAACAGATGCCATAAGGGCGTAGATAAAAATTTAGTGGTTGTGAAGCAACCAAGAAACACAGAAAAACACAGATAAATACCGATAGGTTAAACAAGATGTTTATGCTTAAGAAGCTAGAAGAGCTATTACCAAGGTTAGAAACATAATGGACACAGTAAATAGCAGTGAGAGTACATACCAAGAATAAGATACACATAAATGAGAGGTTAGTTTTATGGTATTAGGTCAAACACATATTCACTCACCCGTTAAATGGGGTTTCTTAATTTAATTACCAGAGCAGAAGAATTGCAGTATGCAGAGCGCCCGTGCTAATTACACTATTTTTATTATACAAATTATTGCACTGTTTCACGGCGTGGCTCGGAGCGAAGTGGTTTGAATTTGCCGCTTCGGCGACTAGGCCACCGAGCCCCGGATGTTGGTGTCTCGTTTTATTACCATAATAAATGAGTTCACTAAGCCGTTGAGATAAATAGCCCAATAGCATTCTGTTATTTTGATTCTTTTCAAAAATACAACGTTTTTTGAAGCGCTCGTAGCCAAGTTTGCTTAGCCATTCTGATTCGATCAGCAAAGTTAAGCAACGTCCGCCGCGGTCATGACTTGGATGGGTGACCGCTGGTGACATTACTACTGAGCGCTTCCGTGCTTCGGAGGGCACGTTAAGCCGTCGGTCCCGGTTGTTGTCTTAGGATAGCAGTTACAGCATGGTGGTAGGGCACTTTGCAAATGCCCGCCTGGCTAGCTACCACCCTCAAGTAGAAAATCTGTCGCCAAGCACCTAACGGTGTGTTCCGGCAGCTGTCCTTGAGAGCCAGTAACTCTAGGTTAGTCTGAACAACATCCTCGACCACATCATCACTTACCATCAGGTGAGATAGTGGTCAAAGGTTAACCTATCAAGCATAAAAAAAAAAAAAAAAAAAAAAAAAAAGTGAGAAATATCACCTTGGCCATATTTGACGTTTGACAGTTAAATGACAAGACATTCCTGACAGATATTATTTTTGGACCTATAGTTTTTATTGTTATATAGTCATATTAATAATTGTTATTTATTTTAAGATATAATTAATTATTTAGTTAGCTAGATATATTATGAAAATATTATATCTCCTAAGGCGACATCTACATTCACGGATTTAGGTTTTAGAATAGGCGACCTCTATGAGACCATTGATGTACTACTTCAGCGAGCAATGCATGCACAATGGTAGTGAGATCCATTTGAGAACGGATAGATATTTCCATTTTTGCAGCCTAATGAGTAGATGGCGCTAGTAATAAAATGAGTAATAAAATGAGTAGTATTACTTCAAGTTAATTAATATTCGTTCACCTTTCAGCAAGGTGACACAATCACTAAGCGATCGAAGCCGAGCGGGTGCGAGCGCGAGCGTTTTTAATTCAAAACAGCTGATGCTTTTACTTAGGCATAATTTTTTTTTATTGTTTTGTAAGTGATTCTAAGCACCATTTAGTATTGTGTATCACTTAATATATTATTGATATCTATCCGACAACTTGAAAAAATCAACAAAAAAATATTTTTTTATAGATTTTGTTATCGATACCCATCACGCCTGTCGAGTTTTGCCAGTTAATTAGCAGTAACCTTGTATACATGATAGTCGCATACGTCTTACGTCATAGGTACTGTATAATAAAAAGAACTCGGAACATGGAGCAGATTCCCTCACACATCCATAGACAATGAGATTTCACACTTTATAAAAGACATGTGAACGTATTAAATAGATAGTCTGGCTAAGCTGATGAGTGTAACTTTGTTATATACGGCAATAAGGTTAATGGTCGGATGACAAAATAGAGATGAGACATCCGACAAGTTTCGTAATGAGGACTATCTATAATTGTAAAATACATATTATTGTGTTAGTACGGCACTCTTGGTATCCGAGTCCAACTCGCACTTGGCCGGACTTTGTTATATGTATTGGATTGTAGTCTTGGATCTAATAAATACATATAACAAAGTCGTGCCAAGTGCGAGTTGGACTCGGATACCAAGAGTGCCCGTACTAACACAATACTATGTATTTTACAATTATAGATAGTCCTTATTACGATAAGTCCTCCACGTACCTGGCATATTGACAAATACTTAGGTATAGATTTAACTTATTCGTAAAATATTTTTTGTTTTCAGATAAGTGTGAGCAATAGGTCTTTTATTTTCTTCACTATAGGCTTTCATAAATGGCAATTGACTAGAAGACAGATAAACAACAGGAGCTTCGCAAATAGTGAAAGTAAGTTTTTATACTTTAGAAATATTGTAGATAATTATATCTAAGAGCACCACTTGTTTTTTTTTGTCAAATTGAATAAAAAGTGCCATTCGATAGAAAAAAGTAATTATTTGGGTGGGGTAAGTATGAGTAAAATATAAGCCTAAACGAAGGAAAAGATTCTATGGAAATATTGTCATTGAATGGTGCTATAACAAAGACATCTATCATGTGCACTATATTAACTTAACAAGATCCTCAGTGGCTGTAAGAACAAATATACGCGTTCGGAACACCTAAAAATTATTTCTCAAAGTTTCATCTACCTCAAGTACTGAAAATAAAAGTATAATATTATTATATAAGATTGGGAAATGAAGCGATAGATATATGGTGGATTTTTTCCTCATCACACTGCTCATCTTCTTCGCGCATTGTTGGCTGGTACGCAGCCTTACACTGCTAGCGGATAGTTGCAAGCCAGGTGGCTACTTTACATACACTCACTTTCAAATTGCAATTTTGTCTTGTACCATGTACTCGGAACAACTGTCACAAGATGGATATTTATGCTAGAGTGGAGAACCTATATTTTATCAAAATTCTTGCCGGATTTGAAAGGATCAACAGGCAAGATAGATCAAGTGCAGAGTAACATTTCGATTAAAACAGTATTTTTCACAAATGAAAGAAGGGAGTTGTGAGAAGGGGAGACTGCCTTCCTTCGTTAGTGGCATTTGATCACTTTATTCGAGTTATTGGAAGATTTTCCGCCGGATATACTCGGCGCATCTCTAAGATTGAAACTTTCATTTGAGATTAAACAATGGGCAAAGTTCACTTTCCCTGACATTTCAAGTCGTCGCGGTCAACCGGCACACGGCACTCGGTATACATAATACAGTGTAATTTTAAACTTTGCTGAGATTGTGAGCCATGCAACGTAATAATAGTATAATGTTGGCTTTTTAGCACAAGAGAAGCGGCGGCAGCCTATCTATGTCAATCTACTGTCCATCTGTACGTCATGGGACTCTAGTTCGTAAACAGGCAGAAACCAAATTTTGTTTTGTATTTTGTCTATTCCACATAAAAATAAACAAATGTTGACCCAAACACGAAAAAATATCAAGAAAAATTATATGTTAAGGTATTCCAATATATGAGGAGCAGACACTGCCACGCAATAAGGCACAAGAAGAACTTCGTTAAGGCGCAAAAATGTATTTTTTTTAGTATTTGGAGTGGCATCGTCTGTACCTACTCTACTCAAAGGCACAGAATATTCAATGAGTGTTTTAAAGGACCCGACGACGTTGCCAGCTCTGTATATTTACCATGTTGGTGTATATGTATACAAAAACATATTCTCCTACAAACGACACAATGATGATCATGACATAAGTACGAGTTGCACACATGACCTTATAATTTCTCGTCATGCGCTTACTATATCGGGCATATATACTAGGATTTTCAGGGTTAAAGTTTACAATGCCCTCCCTGAACCTATACGCAAAACGAAAACGATATACCTAGATTTTTGAAATTAAGTTTAAGTCTTTCCTCACTGACATGGCACCATACACAATCGAGGAATTCATTCCAAATATATCGTTATTGACATGATAGATAATTATGTAATGCGTATTGCATTTAATATACTCATATTTGAATTGATTATTACTAATTTATTTCACTTTATATATTTTCATTATGAGACGTGTTCAACATTTTACTGGGTTGAAATTGGGGAACTAAGTCATTGTTTTTGTGAACAGTTAGGCTAGCCGTTGAACACTATCTCACCTGTTTGTAAGTGATGATGTGGTCGAAGATGTTATTCAGGCCAACCTAGAATTACTGGCTCTCAAGGACAGCTGTCGGAACACACCGTTAGGTGCTTGGCGACAGATTTTCTACTTGAGGGTGATGGCTAGCCAAGCGGGCATTCACAAAATGCCCTACCACCATGCAAGTGATATATATAGTGAAGAAAATTGGTATCTGGATAGATTATTTACCAAAGCGTTTGGTCCATAGCGTTGCAGAGGAAGGGGGCCAAGGCAGATGCCTCTAGGACTTGTAACCCTCAAAAATCAGAAGGAAAATTCAAAAGACACAGTCTCCAAGATCGAAATAAAAATATTGTTATTATTTGAATTTCAACTCGAACCACAGTTCGATAGTTGAGCCCGAGTTGACGACGGCCCGAGATGGTAACCAATCATGATAATCCTCGAATACCGCGTCTCTTTGCTTGGTTCAATATTCGTCTTATCACGATTGGTTTGATATAGAAATAAAGTGCTTGCAATAATTGAATCCTCGTAATGAGATATTTGATTTTTTAAACCGTTCCTATATTAAGGATTCCTTGCCATTATCCCCAACCCCATGCCTGGGAGGCGATTATTATACGAAACTATCGACAATTCGTGGGTGTCGTAAGAGGCGACTAAGGGTAACACCCCAGAAGGTGGGCAGCAGCGCTTTCTGTTAAACTGATATATCACACTGCGATCCCCAAGACATCTGCCAAGCGTGGGGATTATGGCAAACCCCCCCATAATAAGGAATAGGGAAGCTGTGTTCAGCAGTAGACAATCTGTCTGATATAGTATATCGATAAAGGCTAGGCGTAAGTAGGTTAAAACATCACTGAACATCAATTGCCGAACAAAAGGCTAACTGTTAGGCGATTGAAGAAGAAGATACGCGTATTTACAAAAGTACTTACATCCTAAAGTTCGCGTTCTTTTTCTAATGTTTGATTACCTAATAATTGTTTTGGCTTCACCCGGATGTGTTGTAAAGAATATAAAGTTTCTCAGTGTTGATTAGAATCTTATGTCTAAAGTCCGTAACATTGTATGAAAAGAAAGGAGCATACCTCGTGCCGCACTAATAGAGATGATTCAACTCAAACAATTAATAAAATCACGATTTTGGGATAAATTTCTTAGCAGGTGCAATTACTTGTCGAATCACCAATAGACATATAGGTGGCGTAAAAGAACTAACATTAAAACGGTTAACACAATAAATTGCTGTTTTAGCAATAATCGGCAAATGCACGAATCACCTCGCAGAAACGAGTTATGCACCGGCATTTTCAGTACAATGTAGGTATAGTAGGGGCATGAAGCACAATATTTTGGGTTCTATACCCAATGGATAAAACGCAGCCTTTAAAAGACAATCCCCTGCATGCCCGGCTGTCTGCCTGTCACGGGTGTCTAGCTCCGAGATAGGTGGTATATCTGAAATTTTCATATTGTATGTTGAACGTTGACCCAAAGACGTATAGACGACTAGAAATTCCATTAAAATATTTTTCACGGAGTTCCAATGAGAAAGAGGCGGGTAAAACATTATTTTGCACCCTAGCGTCCGCGGGGTGTCATCATGTAGACCTCATACTCATGTAGTAGAATACAAAATATTTTTTATCAAAAAAAGTTCAGAAATGGGTGACTGTCAAAGGGATATTTAAAATTTCTTTACGTTATTATGTACCTACCACAACACGAAAACGCTGATTTCGTTTTCAAGCTGCGATCAAAACTAACTAAATTTAATTTTCTTTTACTTACTAACAATACGGAACCCTACAAGATCGAGGGTTCGCTCGCAATTGGCATTTTTTGAGGTTTCTGTAAACTTAATCGATTTTGACCCAAGAGATTATCTCGATAAGCCTTTATGGTAGGTATTTATTAAATGCTCAAGGATGAATTGTTATAGAAATTATCTTAAATATTTTTTTATCAATTATGTTTTATAAGTGACGATGCACTCGATGTGACCTCTGGTGCAACAATCTGCTATGTTTCATCACGGTGTAGAGTTTAAACAACACCGTGTAAGCTCCACCATACATATAATGGTATGAATGGTTAAGAGTCTTTACGCCTTGCGCTAGCGTTCAAATTTAGGCATTTATCGTAGCGCGGCGAACACGAGCACACCGTTAGCAAGGATCGAGCGGTCAAAGACGATGTCGCATGGAATAAAACATTTTGATCCTTTTTGAAGTGTTATTTATTTTTGATAAATAATGTGGAATGTTATGTAACTTTGTAAATTCATTTCGCAACTTTACCGTTTACATACAAAGTAGACTTAAATGAACCTAATAATAAACCTCTCATTGACTAACATTAGCACACCTATAACTATAGTCCATTGAAAAGTTACATGAGCTTTGCATTTTTTAGAGCACGCAATTTTATTTTTGAGACATGTATGGGGGTCTATAGAAGAAGCTTAACCTCAAGTTTGGGGGTCGCCACCCTTGTCCCCCGGCCACCATCTTGGAAAAAGGTGTGAAAACACGTATTTTGCGATATCTCAGAAACTATGCATTTTACAAAATATTCGTTAGGACATAATTTGTAGCAAATTGTTTTGCATATGGTACGTATATAACTTTGTGCCCTAAATTAAATATTAAAGAAGTTATAAGCAAAAATATATTTTTTTACTCTATAACTTTTTTTATACATTTTACAAAAAAATTACCCCAGAACAATATTGTAGATGATGTTTTGAGGATTTTTTTTCCGAAACCGAAGTTTAATTGATTAAACTGAAAATAATATCCACAATTTTCAACACGTTTACACGTGACAAAAAATGTAGCACAACTAAGAGAATAAACTGAGGTAGAAGAAACAGCTAAGCCTGCGTATAACAATAATAGTCGTAGCAGGCAGATGTTCCTTTGTCCCCAAACGGTAACTCAGACCTTTTCTAGCTGCGTATCCTTCAGTAAGTTATATTTGGTAAGTTCTATGGTAAGGAAAACAGTTAGGTATGAACAAAATTAAATGAAGTTGTACGAATTAATTTTTTTTTAAGGATATGTTATTATATGAAAAATATAAGTTAAACATTTCATTCTGACCGGATTCCCGTGAGCATTGATGAACCTGGTCAACTTTGTAGCGCTGTAAGTGTTTTAAATGAATTAAATTAAAAAATCATTAAAAAAAATCCTCAAATGATAATCAACAAGATTGGTCTGAGGTATCTTTTTGGTAAAATGAAAAAAAATATATGAAAATTTTCTCACTTTTTTGGTTATAACTTCTTAAATTTTTAATTTAGGGCAAAAAGTTATATAATCATATTTGTAGTCAAAATAATTTGCAAATTACGAGTATATGCTGTAGAATTTTTTGTAAGACGCATAGTTTCCAAGATTTCGCGAAATAAGTGTTTTCACCCCTTTTTCCAAGATGGCGGCCGGAGGACAAGGGTGGCGACCCTACAAACTTGAGGTTAAGCTTCTATTGACCACCCACATAAGTCTCAAAAGTAAAATTGCGCCCTCTAAGAAATGCAATATTCGGTCTCAAATTGTAACATTTCAATGGACTACTGTGTAGGTATCTATATTCGATTATGTACTGCTAACCATCATTGTATATAAGCAAATAACTTAGTTTTGTAGTTTGTATACCCGATTTGTGCATGCATATCTTGGTTCATTATATTTGTATAACTGCCCCGTTGGCGGAGCGGCTTTAGTGGTCGCTACGGAAAAAAAATAAGGTGTGTTTAATATAGAAGTCTTAAATCCTAACTCAGGGTCGGTACTAATTGTTTAATAAAATATATAACGTCTATATTATTATAAACATCTTTTATTTTTAACCAAATCAGTACACGGTGCAGACCGTTAGATAGTCTTGCCTTAAATAAAATTATTTCTTAGAGGCATAGATCGTGCTTTTTGATGGCCAATTATTTCGTGTAAAAGACACTTGTTGTAAAAATTTATTACTTCGTTTCCATCTGTTTGGCCAAGTTAATACCTAATATAAAATAAAATAAAGAACCAATAAGAAAAAAAATACATTTTAGCCTCTCTAGCTAGTTTCAAGTTTTTTTAAAAACTTTTTTCTTATATATAGCAACCACGCAACTTTTTGGTTTTTGCTATAGTAAAAAAAAATTTAACCATAAAATGGAACCAACTTCAATACCCAAAATGTGAAATACTCGTAACTTGTTGAAGTCGGTACCATGATAGTTCAGAAGTACCTATAATCACAATATTGTGCGCATGGTACCGACTTTGACAAGTTTTTTCACACTTTTGGGTGTTGAAGTCGTTTCCATTTTATGGTAACATTTTTTACTATGGCAAAAATTTTTTGCCATGGCCATTTTTTGGTTAAAAAATTGATCACTAGTTTTAGTAACCCTTGCTACTTACGATATCGATTGTCAATGACTATATCATCAAGATAGGTAAATACTTTTCAGTTATTGGAGTGTAACGCAAAAACGACTTGACTGATTTTGATGCATTTAAATGAGACCAAACGACAAGCATCAGCTTTCAAACAAAAAAATAATACTCAAAATCAGTTCACCCTTTCAAAAGTTCTGAGGTAAAAAACATAAAAAATACAGACGAATTGAGAACCTCCTCCTTTTTTTGGAAGTCGGTTAAAAATTCAATTCCGATCAGGAAATTATAAATCCTAGTTAATAATGAAAAAGGCATGGTCTCAACAAAAATACCTTTACAATAATAAAAGCATACGCATAGATCAAAACAACTCGGTCACGCTATATTTTCATTGCGCACCGTAGTTGCGGCACGTGTAGGGCGCGGGACGAGCAGCGATACGTCCTCCCTCCGCGAGCGCTAGGCGCAAACTGAGATGCAAGGTTTGTTTAGGGAGGACATAGATGCTGGCTACCGCCTGTGCGAGACGGGCGTAGAAGGCGAAAAGCGCTTTCTACCTCCGTCTCCTGCGGACGCCGAAAACGTACCGCTACTATAGGAGGGGTTGACAGCGAGCTCAAGGGCACCACTGTGGTTCGGACCTCGGCTTGTCTCGCTGTCGAGAGACATGGGGGGGATCGGAGCAAAATGCCTCTGTGCAACTGCAGTGTTGCACAATTGGGCCCTACTGAATAATACTCTTTGACTATTTGGAGAGCAATTTATCGTGACCTTGTTTTTGCCTCGAGCTCGCCGGCGAGCTCGGTGTTTGATTGTGTGACCTCTGATTACCTCACACCTGGGGATTTTACCTCGACGACTTGCGGATAACGCTAAAGCTGCCAACGTAATGGCTGCGATGGGGTCATCCGGGTCGTCTAATACCTGCCGTGGTCGGCGACGGGGGGGTTTGAAAAATGGGATAGAAGAGGCAGTCGAGTAGTTCGATGCCTGGACAACCAATGGGTTCGGGTGGTGGGGCGCTCGATCAAAGTATCGGCGGGCGCAGTCCTTATTGAACTGCGCTAGAGAGGGAAGGTTTAAGTCGCAATGCAACTCGGTGTTCCGGATATACCACGGGGCGCCGGTTGCATTACGAAGAAAACGGTTTTGGATGACTTGAAGTTTATGAAGGTGGGCCTCACTAGCATGACTAAACACTACTGATGCGTAAGTCATGATGGGGCGGATGCAGGCAGTGTAAAGTGTCTTCTTATTACTAAGAGACATTTTACTCTCTTTGCGAAGTAGGGGACCAAGGCGACCCATTATGAAGGCCGCTCTGTTACGGACGGTTGTTATGTGATCGTTAAAGGTGAGATGACGATCAAGGGTGACTCCGAGGTATTTTGTTCTAGGAACCCAGGGAATGGGTTCGTCGAACAAGATAAGCGGTTTCGGGTAAGGGGAGCGTGTCTTCTCAGTAAAGCACATAGCTGTGCTTTTAGCTGGGTTGACCGCGATGCGCCATTTTCGGAACCAGTCACCGATCTCGGTGATGGCCCGTTGCATGACGAAATAGGACTGTCTGTTGATATGCCACCCAGTGGTGTAAATGGCGGTATCATCCGCATATTGGGCTAGGAATACTTTGGGCTGAGAGCGTGGGATGTCACTGGTATACAGTGCAAAGAGAATAGGTGATAGCACGGAGCCCTGAGGGACTCCGGCTCTGACTGGGTGGGGGGAGGAGAGGGTGCCTTCCACGCGATAGCGAAAGCTTCTGGCTTTAAGGAAGTCTTGTAGGATGAGCACAAGACGTTCTGGCACGCCAAATTGGTATAGCTTGTAGATCAAGCCGTTGTGCCAGACTTTGTCAAAAGCTTTCGCTACGTCGAGGAAGACTGCTAGCGTAGTCTGGGGTTTGGGGTACTTATTGAAGCCCTCAATGATGTGCTCCGTGAGGCGGTGCACCTGTTGGACGCATGAGTGTCCGGGTCTGAAGCCAAACTGCTCATCTGGGATAAGGTGGTGTTCCTTAGCATGGGACTGGAGACGGTTTGCAAGTAACCGCTCGTAAAGTTTGCCTAAGGCACTGAGGAGGCTGATGGGGCGGTAACTGGTGGGGTCAGATGAGCTTTTGCCTGGTTTGTGAATGCCAATGACATTTGCACATTTCCAGGTGTCTGGGAATAAGCAGTGGCTCATAGCAGCATTGAAGATGCTGACTAAGAGATGGATGAGAGGAGGAGAGAGGGTTTTAAGAACCCTGTTGGAGATGCCATCGGCACCGGGGGATTTGCGCGGTCGGAGGGCCTTGATCAGTCTCTCCACCTCAGCGTAAGTCGCTAAGGTGATTGGTGGGAGTTCAGAGGTGACCACAGAGCTTTTACGTTCGACTTCAGCATCCACCGAATCGAGGTGAGCTTGGTCAACGTGATCTACGTTAGGGGAACACTGAGCCTCTAGGCTATCAGCTAGGCACTCAGCTTTGTCTTCGTCAAAGAACGCTGGGACTAGTGGGACTGGTCTGTATAAGGGAGGCATGTCGTTATGGTTACTTCCTTTCAAGCCTCGCGCCAAGTCCCAGTAAGCATGGTGGCTTGGCACGAGGTTTGAAAGTTTATCGCCCCATTGTTGATCACGCAACTCAGACATGCGACTTTGAACCATGCGTTCAAAGTGGCGTTTCTTAGTTTTGTTCTCTTTACTGGGGTAAGAGTCGTAATGTCGGGTCACTGCTTTACTCTCCGTCACCAATCGTCTCACATCCGCTGGAATGACAAGGCGCCGGTCATCCGGCACTATGACCTCCTTTGCGGATGCACCTACTACGGTGGAGAGGTGATTGGTGAACGAATCGATCGCAAGGGTTATGTCATCTTTTGTCAGGATGTCGTCAGGGATCTTGTCTAGGTCCGGTGAACTGATAGCCTTTAGGGCATCGCCTACTTGCTTCCAGTTCACTATCGTCTTAGTGGGGCGGGGGAGGTCAGTCGTTGGGTCGGGACCTAGTCGCAGTATAATGGGTCGGTGGTCAGAGTGAAGCTCGTGAACCACTTCTATGGAGCGTAACCGGAGTGTTACGCCTCTGAATAGTGCCATGTCAAGCAAGTCAGATCGGTGGTCTTCCATATAAGGGTAGTGAGTGGGCTCAGTGGGCGCAATTATGTCAAAGTTAAGTTCTGCGATTAGGTTTTCAAGTGCAATACCTCTGGGATTGTTGACGTTACAATTCCATAGGATGTGCTTACTGTTGAAGTCGCCAATCAGAATGACGGCGCTTCCTAATGAGAATAGGGCTTCTAAGTCAGCTCGGACGATCGGCTTTTTGCAAGCTTGGTAACAGGATGCTATGACTATAGGTTGATGACCAGTCATAGCTAGGAGGCAACAAGATGCTTCCATATTAACAAGAGTCGGGGTAGGTAGGGGAATGCAGTGCAGGGACCTTTTGTAATAGATAAGAGTGCCTCCCCCACGGGAGTTCACTCTATCATCACGTACCGTTCTGTAATTGGCAAACCTAGGGTTCGCCTTCCCCGGTTTTAGAAAGGTTTCCTGCACGCATATGATATCGATAAGGTGGGTACAACAAAAGTCGTGGACGAGGTCACGTTGTCTGAAGAGGCCGTCAGCGTTAAATGACGCTAACGAAACTGAGTACGGTTTCGTGCGTTCGGTTGTACTACCCATAGTGGTTGTACTGGGGAGGGGCCTGGGGAACGAAGCGCTTAAGGGCGCTAAGTAAATTCGCGTGTTCCAATGTGTATTGGATCACGTCCGCTGGGGATTGAGCGTATTGCATCTTGTGGAATAGCTCTTGTACCTCATTGATGTCAACCGACATAGCCAGATCGCTGACTAGGTTGATTGCCTCTTGAAGAGGGGCAGCCATCAATGGCATAGGTGGAGCTTGTGGCCGGGAAGCGGCGCGGGGAGGCGCGCGAATGGTGTTGGCGACGGGTGCCGGGAGCGCGGGGCGAGCCGGGGCCGGTGCGCGGGCAGGGGCCGCGGCGCGGGCGGGTGCGGGTGCGGGCGCAGAAGCGGGCGCGCGGGCCGGGGCGCGGGCGGTAGCGACGGTCTTAACCATACTGGTTGGTTTAGACCATGCGTTACGGGCTGGGAGCGGCGCGGGTATTACCTGTGAGGCAGGTACTACCGTTAGTTTAGGGCTTACCCGTTGGTAACGGTCGTAAGAGGGACGGGTCGGCCTATGCCTTGCCACCCTGTGGTTCACTCGTGGTGCTTTAGGGCAACCACGGTAATTCGCGGTATGCCCTTGAGCACCGCATAAAACACAGCTGGGTGGGTCCGGTGAATCCCGGGTGCGAGTGCACGCTGCTGTCGCGTGATCGCCTAGGCACTTAACGCACCTAGCGCGAGCGAAGCAGAAACGGGAGGCGTGCCCGTATAGTTGGCAGTTATGGCACTGCGAGGGACTCCCATTTTTGTATGGGGCTTGGACATCGAGTCCTGAGAGGCCACAGACCTTTTTTAAATTAAAAATGGCCTTGCCTTCAGGTGTACGATCTAGTACTACGAGTACTAGATCGTAAGGACTGCGGTCCTTCCCGCTGTACATGCGGTGAACTGCATGTACGGGGAAGTCTTGTGCCTTCAGGTCGGCACATACCGAATCGGTATGTACCTCCTTGGGCACACCGCGGATGACCACTCGGAGGACTTTCTCCTCTTCGAGCGCATAAGTGTGAAAACTTATGCTCTCTTTACGGAGGAGCTTTGTTAGCGCTCTGTGGTCGCTAATGGTGGACACTTGAACTTTAATGCCCTGCTGCGTGGAGCGGGCATTAGTGTAGTGGATCCCACGATCCGAAACTAAACGGGACAGCATGTCCCATTTGGTTTTGTCCTGAATGAACAGGGGCGGAGGCGGTTTTTCGCGGCGCGCGCTCGCGTCCTGAGGGGACGCGGCAGTGGTGGCCGGAGCGGAGGGAGGAGACGCGGGGCGCGGGGCGGGGGTCGGCTTCTTGCCGGAGGCGGGGGCCTTAGCGGGTGCCTTGGCGGGAGGGGCGGAAGTTGCGCAACTAGCGGCTTTAGGAGCACGCTTGCGTTTTCTGTCTACGACGGTATAGCCGTCGTTATCGGAGTCCGAGTCAGTGCGTAAGGCACGACTCGGATCTACATCCATCTCCGCTTCGGAGTCCGAAGTGGGCTCGACAACGGCGATGGAGGGACGGGTGCTCGCTGGCCTCCCGATCGGTGAGCGCGAGCGAGACCTCTCACGGGGAGGGGCTGCCACCGTGCGTCTGTTGTCAGGGCCCGGAGCGGGCGAAGTCGGGCTGTCCTCTGAGAAGGACCGGGTCAGAGGAGGGACGATGGCCTCCGGAATTGGAGTTCCGGAGGGAGCGATGAGAGTGTCCGTGAGGCGGGCACTCTCTGCATCGTTAAGTGATTGCTGATGATCAGCGTAGAGTTCGGGGTAGCGGAGGGCGAAGGTCTGAAGGACCTCCACCTCACCGTTAGAGGGACGTTGCATCCTGAGGGGAATACTCAGGATGGCCTAACGGGTTCTGTCTCCCTCTCGCAACTCGTGAGCTCACTTGTGTGAGAGGGAGTGAGTACCTATGGTGTGCCCTAGTTGTGTACCCTCTCCGAGCTTTTTTCTCGGCGGAGAGGGGTGCTCCTAAGCGCTACTCCGGGGTTGACTAGGGGTGACCCCAAGGCCAGTAATCCCGGAGCCCAGCTTGCTTCGGCTGACCCGTGAAGCGGGAAAGGCCACGGTGCAAGGTTAAACCAAAACAACAACAGTGGCCGTTGTCACCGTAGGGTGTCACACTGCGACCGCAGCAAATGGCGGATTTGATCGTTCAGACGGGTTTGGCTGACGCTACCCCACGCCTGAACGACGTCGCTTAACAGCACAAAGTGTGTTGTTACGCGACTGTTACTATGTTGTGTCGGGTAGTAAAGTGGTGAAATGCGCACCGAAAAGTGCGGTCAAAACAAGACCACCAGCCCGATATGATGTTGTTCGTCCGAAACAAGGGACTTGGGTAGGTGGTAATGCCTGACGTCTTAGAGCGCCTCTGCGCGACGGCACGGCGAGCTCGTAGCTCGCGTTGCTCGGCGTTCGGCGGCTGCTCAGCTTCTGCACACAAAACAAAAACTTCGTCAGGGCTGCGTATTCCAAGGCACTGGTCTGCAACTAGCGTCGGAACGATGACCCGAGTGAGACGGCAATAGTGCGGGGACTATTGCGGTCTCACTGGGAGATACTGGCGGAGCTGTAGACAGGTGTGCACGGCGTGGCGGCACAGGTCGGAATGTGGAGATGCAAGGCGTTGTGTTCCGTAATTTATAGGTCATATTGAAAAAATTGTATAAAATACATTTTTCACAAAATTAACGACAAAATATTATTATCTATTAAATAAAAACTTCAACTAATGAATTGCATATTTATTTATTTGATAAAATACTAGATTTTGTAGAAATAACAAGAAATTTGAATGGTATTTTTGTGCCAAAAGTGCCCTTTCAATCCCTTATTTACTCAGTTGTAACATATATTTATCAAAATGTTATTAATGCACTCCATTAGTGGTAATATGATTGGTTTACTGATATTTTTCAATCTGTAAAACGAATAATTTTTGTTCGGTAAAAAGACTGTAGAAGTCACACTGATGAAGAAAATTATGAAAACATGAGTTGGTAAAAAAAATTTTGTCGGATTTCAGTTGTTTTTTTTACTGTTTTGGTTAATGCACTCCATTACAAAATCAATAAACTTTCTTTCTGCATCATTTAAAAAACAAAAACTTTTATACTTTAGCTGCAACAGCCTTGAGAAAAGGGCTGTAAAATGGCTTTGCTGGGATAAGGGCTCTTAACTAACGGCGGGCGACACTACCGCGTTGTGCAACCTGCAGCGCCTGAGGTCAGGACCTGCGCAAGTGCCACTACAGGATACTTGCACAAAACACATTTCCTGTGTAATAATAAATGCATCTCAAAGGTGAGCTCAATCTTAGATGCAGTTTTGATGTTTAATGTTTGGAACATCTGTCGAAAACTGTATCTTAAGATCGATCTCATCTTCGATCTCATTCTTCAGATGCAATTGTGAATAAGAACCTTCGAGCTCCATCATTATTTTGTTGTCATTTTAAATATGTATAATACTTAGGTACTGTGTCGATAATATATATGTCTCTGTTTTGTGTGCTATTTGTTGAATGCATTCCACTATCCTTCCGCATCACACGAGTATCCACTTTCCAAATGCTTCATTTTGCCGCTTGATAAAAATTTAATCCGGTTTCCGGTTGTTCCATGCTTACATTTTAGGGCTTATATAGTTATTCTACTCACTATACCAAATTTGATTTGAGATTTGTTATATGTACATCTCTTTACAACTACTTTTAAATGATATGGAGTTGAAATTGGGAGGTTGAAAATGTTGAGTAAAAGCTAAATACTTTGTACATGGAGAAAGGTAAATCCCCCGGTAGTAAGCCTTATACCAGTACCTAGCCTTTATAGCATTTATTTCAATATAAATAGTGTCCAAATTTATTAAACATTATGGACAAATTTTAACAGAATCTGTGCCCTCTAGGGAATGCAATCTCGCGAGATTTTAGACCTTGCCGAGATCTCGCGAGACTGGCTTTACGGTCTCGCGAGATTACGAGATTTCCGAGATCTCGCCCAATCGGGTATTTTTACTAAAAACATTCGCTAATACTATTAATTCCGTGTATTGATTTTCAATATATAAGATATATATAACAAAAGAAATATAACAAAGATCAGCCTTCTGTAGTATTATGAACAAAAAACTTAAAATAAAAATTAAAAACTTCGAAATATAACACTAAATCAGCCTTCTGCAGTATTATGAACAAAAAACTCAAACTAAAACAAAAAAACACTTCGAAATAATTCTAAATGTAACACTTATTCAGCTTTCTGCAGCATTTGTAATGTTTAAGGATATGTAAGTATTATTAAACAGTGTTATTAAAAGGATAAGTTATTTTTGAAAGTGGCTTCTCAAAAAACACAGAATATCAAGTGTTACATCTGATAGACGACTCCTGATTTTACAGGCCAAGTACCCCGCGGCCGAAAATGCTCTTTCTGCCTCTACACTAGTCAGAACCACAGTCGACAAACAGTTGAGTACAAACTGAAGGAGTTCACCTTTAACCCCTCCAGTTTCATACAAATTCATCTCTTTTTTAATGAGTATCTCCAATGAATTTGCAAAATTTGTTGAACGATTGGGCTTTTTCAATGCTGTCAACGATTCTTGTAGCTTCTCTTGAAGGGAAATACTTTTTCCAGCCGTGGACAGAACATAAAGGGGCACATCATCATTAGCGTCTTCGCTTTCGCCAAGTACAACATCATTACAAGCAGCTGCTGATGTTGAAGGGAGTGGCTCTGTAACAGATGAGCTTTCCTGTGTATGATAGTAGTATTGCGTCTTGCAGTGCAATCTCTCTATAAGTTTTTTAATTTCTTTTCGGATACTGACTTTCTGTGACATTTTGAACGTTTTGTCTCGCGTATACTCTTCCAAATCTTCCTCATATTTGACATAATCTCTCAAATATATCAATACTGAAGTCAAGTAAGTTCGGCGCTCAGCTATGCGGTTTCTCAATGACTCTGTTAGTTTTCTTGCCAATGTTGTCGTCAGTTCTTCAAGTTTGCGTATCATAAATCTTAAAGTCGTTTCGGCAGTAAGCCTCCACAGCAAGTTTGACAGGCTGAAATACTCTGTCTAAGTTTGTCAAAACTGTATACTCTTCTGCACTCAAAGAGTTATCCGAATTAGTGTCAAGACCTAAACCGCGCGCAACCGCGCTACGATACACACACCGATTTTGCTGCGCCGCTCAATCTCGCAATCTCGCGAGATCTCGTACAAAAATTGAACGAGACTCAGTCTCGCAAAATATGGACGAGATCTCGCGAGGTTGGGATCTCGCGAGAACGAGATTGCATTCCCTAGTGCCCTCTGATTAGCGAATACTTTACACCTATCTATCGGTCATTTACCGGATACATTTCGGAGAATGTGCACAAGAACTGCATAACTTAGTTCCGCCCTCCCCCTTCTTGTGTTACAGAAAATTGAACCGTAGTGCCTTATAAATAGAACTATAGTAGAACTATATTTTTAAACTTATCAAAGGAGGAGGTTCTATGTTCGACTGTATATATTTTTTTTTTGTGTATGTTCATCGATATCTTCGCCCATTATGAACCGATTTTGACGATTCTTTTTTTGTTTGATAGAGTATACCTACTTCCGTTCCGAGGTGCCATTTAAATTTCATTGAAATCGGCTAAGCGGTTTATGAGTTACACTCTAATTACTGAAAGTGTTTCGCCTACGGTGATGATATAATCATTGGCAGTGAATGACAATCGACTCCGTAGGTAGCAAGAGCACTGGGAGATATAAAAAAAAAATACAAAGAAAAGGAACCGACTTCAACAAGTTATTTCCCTCGTTTGAGTGTTGAAGTCGGTTCAATTTTTTGTAAAAATATGTGTAGTTGCCATATTACATCATTCTTTTCTTTTATTAGAATTTAATCATGTCGAAAAGAAGAGGTGTATGGGACACCTGTAAGATAAGAGAAGCAAGTTGAGTTTTGGCGTCCCCGAGGAACTTTACAAGACCGAATACATTTAAGTGTCCCAGAAATGCCCAGAGAGACTCAGTGAGTATTGAGTGTGGGCCCATTTTACGGGGCAAATTAAATTAATTAAAATATGGACGACATTAAGAAGGTCATCCAATTTTAGGGGAAATCTACATTTCGCTAAGGCTATGCACCAGTCTTTGAGGGCAGTTTTTCTTACTGTAAAGTAAGTAAGGTCGAAGAAACTTTTACTACAGAAAAAAGTCCATATTTTTATTACAGAAAAAAACACACACAATCTCTTTGTTAATAACCGACCGGGGAAGAAACAGTACCAGTCATTTTTAAGATCACACCTGGCCTTCTCCATTTTATCGCTAACTATCTTCGCAATTGTCAGCAGTATGTTCGTCTCGGATTGTATGAATCCCAACCTTATCATACGCGTTCCGGAGTAAGTCAGGGTTCAGTGCTTGGGCCAATTCTTTTTATCCTTATGATAAATGACCTCCCTGAAGTTTTCAAACATGCTAAATGTCTTCTGTATGCTGATGATCTAAAATTGTTTTTAGAGATAAAAACAATAGATGATTGTCTACAGCTACAGCAAGATATAGATGCCATTCCTCGGTGGAGTGAAACTAATAAAATGGAATTTAACACATCAAAATGCCATGTTCTGACTTTCGGTCGAATGGGACGGCCAATCGAGTTTCAATATAAATTGAACCATTGCACTATAGCGCGCTCCACAACCGTAAAGATTTGGGTGTCACATTTGACCGAAAGCTCACGTTTAACGACCACATCGCATTAGTTGCCAAGGAGAGTTATCAGCGTCTTAGATTTGTTCTGAGGAATTCTCGAGAGTTTCAGAATTTAGCATACTACAGCGCCATAGATGAGTTTGATTACATCAAACTCATCTATGGCGCTGTAGTAAGAAGTAAGCTGGAAGCCAGTGCCTGTGTGTGGCACCCGCACGAGGATAATTATACCCTTCTATTGGAGTAATTTTTAATTCAATTAATTCAAAATGATACCTTATAGCTATCGATTTGTTAGACATAATACTTTATTACTTGCTATTATGGCTACTGAGCCATAATTATGGTCTTATATTTACTGAAATATAAGACCTAAATGAAATACTTCTTTTTTGTCTGTTATTTTTTCTATATTGCTTATAAATTTCATTTTAACATTAAATTATGAAGCGAAATAATAGGACTGAAATGATAATGATTGCTGATGGTGATGATATAAGTGGTAGTGACTCAATTGATATCCCTGAAAATATACGAAGCACCTCATTAATCATATGCATCAGAGTCATCAGGTAGCCATAAAACGTGCGGATATGTATCATGTTCTTCAGACTTGTTTTCAGCTCTGACAAATTGCTCTGAGGTTTTTAGCCTGTAGTAAAAGCGATAGTTTTTTGTGTAGCCTTCCAACAATGTTTAGACTTATAAAGATTGTAAATTTCACAACAGCACTGCTCATAGTAGTAATTCTGCTTATAACTTTACCTTGATTGGAGAAATCAGTTAAAATGATTAAGTAAATGAAACTGTGACAGACATTCATAATAGCCACATTCTAAGTAACATGTTTATGTAACATTACATGAACGTAATGTGACATATTATTATCTCACTGGTGTTGGTCGGTTAAGACTGCTATTGAGCAGTATGAGTATAAAATTGCTGTGCAGACATTTTGAGCAAATGCTGTATAATTTGTATAAACCAAAGGTTTCTCTGGATGGCTCATTTTGTCAAATTTTGTTCTACGATACACAAGTCATTTTATATGCGTCCTGAAAATTTGAATTCTATATTCGTAACTAATTCTGTTAAGCAATTTATCAAAATAAATCACAATATGGGATTGGAGTTTTTAAATTGGAACAGTATGCGTGTAGAACCACGATCACTAAAAAATATTTGTAATGAAACAATGAGTGTCGATTGAATCAATTATAGATTAACTAAACGGAAGCAGATTTTTTATAATAAATAGTCACTGGGCGATATAAGCTGGCAACGAAATTTCAATTTAATAGTATTTTTTTTAAAAAGAAACCAATCGACGTTGCGTAAATGGTGAAAACGAAAATCTGTTGGGTTCTTTCAACAACCCTTTTTATTTTAATATTGATGATCAAAAATCTATTTAGGTGTAAAGTGTTTCAAGTCTACATAAGACATAATGATAATGTAGTATCAACTGTCAGACAACTGTAACAAGGATGGAATTGTTACTTAGGATTTGAGAGGAAAGCAATGAGAAACATACTTCACAAACACTACATTCTCAAATATATTTCACAGACTTGAATATTTCCCCTCTTTTCAGACGATAATAGATCGCAGTAAGGATTGCGTTTCTAAAATAGTAGTAATGAAAATAAATGGGTTATACAATCGAATTTTGATGATCGCCAAACAGAAAAAAAATAGCAGACTAATTGGACAATGAAAAATTATAAGACTAAGAATAGTACTCTTCTCCGGTATTGCTGTGGGTAGCATAACATTAAAATCATGATAGCCTTGTATGTTTATGCTGTGAACAAATATAATCTAAAAAGCACAAGTCTCATAACGCCGATAGCCTGAGCCCGTTTTGTTAATAAATGTAATGATGGCTGTGATTTTATTATACTTTAATATTTCTATTTTGACATTGTTTAAAGTATAATTTAAAAATAATTTACCCACCATGAGGAACTTTGTTAACCAATCATGCCACATGGCATGTTTAATGACTGTCTTTATAAATGAAGAATTGATGACTGTATACATTTAAATAGTACAGAAGTAAAGTTTAATTGAAAATTTGATTCTTAAATAGATATTGGAATCCTGTTTTGTTTTTATTATTACAGTGTTTCGTTTTTTTTTGATTGTGTTCAGCTTTTAGTTAATTTTGACTGATTTTTATATTGTTTTATATATAAATCAGTGTTTATAGTATTTATATTTCTCGCTAACGATATTAAAACTTAACAAAAGGTACTTTTTAATAAGATATCATTATTAGTTTCTGCTTGCAATTATCAAAATAAGGTCAAATTAGGTAAGGCTAGATGGTAAGTGTCATAAGTGTTATTCCTGAGCTATTTTAACTGCTTAAACAATATTATTTTTACAGGCACACTTAAAAATGCTAATAAAAATAAAACTACTACGTACCCACTCACGAAATTTCTTCAACTTAAAGTCGATGAATGTACCTTAAAACTAGGTGTGATAAAAGATACTTCGACCCATTAAGTCCGCAGTTATGAATTTTCAAACTTTGAAATGCGATTATCTCAAAACAAAACACCCCCTTAATCCCCTTTTGTTTGTGACGTGCAATATATTACAAATAAAAACTTGATGTAATTATGGTTTACTAATATGACAACTAATAGCACTCAGTAAAGACTTAAATGGAAACCTCTCCCAGAACTGTTACGCAGGGCATATTATATTATTAGACATCGGACGGGAGCGTAGGGCATTGGCGGTTAGGTGTAATACCTATGTTGATTTGTAGATTTTCCCGGTGTAGTGACGAAGCTAAGATCACAATGTTCAAGGCATACTGTCAAGGTTTTTACACCGGCAATCTATGGATCAACTATACTCAAAAATCGTTAAATGCCTTACGAGTCCAATATAATAATGCGTTCAGAATGTTGTTGGGTCTGCCTCGTTTCTGTAGTGCGTCAGAGATGTTTGCTCAGGCTCGGACGGATGGCTTCCACGCTATCTTCAGGAAGAAGACGGCTTCTCTGTTGAGGCGAGTGCGAGACAGTCCCAACAGTTTTCTACGTAAGTGGCTGAACACTACAACTCGCCCGTCGTGTGGCATTTTTTGTGGATAAAACTCGACAGGTATACGCGTAGGGTTCCGTGCGATGTGGTGCATTTTAATGTTTTTATTAATATAACCTTTGGAATAAGTTTAGCACCTACTACATACTAACCAATAGATTTTATAATTGTCCGAAATAAAAACATTTTGATTTTGATTTGATATTTAATATATGCTCATTTTTTAAGGATGCTATATGAGGAATCGTAGTTAGGTATCTATGATTAGACAGACATCTAACACCAGCTTAACCATTAATATGCTATCAAGTAGCAGTGTCATAGAGATGTGCATCACATCCAAAATCTGGTAGCCATTTATAGTGCTCAGGTAGTACAATAAACCTTACGTTGTCAATCGTAATGATCTAGCAGGACAATGATATTCTTGACGGGCTCAAGGTAGCAAGGATATAAACTTAACATCAGATGAAACATGGGCGCGTTCGACCAATTATCATAAATAAAAATTGTGTGTTACAATTATAAAACACGCTTTGCGACTTTGCAACAAAAAGTAGGGATACGGTTTTACAACAGTCATATTGTAATGACGCACTTGACTGTTCCGTCTCCTTTACGAATCGTAATAAAATCAAATATCGTAAGTCCATTAATTAATTAATTTGCCGTTCTAGCGAGTTTAGCTGATATACTCGTTGGATGATTCAGTTTACTAGAATAGGTAGGTACACCACGTTCCTATTTTTCGGCGAGTCCAATGCAAAATAACACCCTCTCTCGCATCCCCCGCACCCCCGCCAACAGGCAGGCGGCTGGTCGCATCGCGTTCACACCTACAAGCTTAGAACATTGCATTATTTAGTTTTTAATCTGATCTACAAGTACAAATACTATTTATTTCTCGAAAATCTCGAATTAATGGTATTATTTTTTATGATATTGTGACGGGAGAAGCTCGAGGCCTTGATGTTAAGCGTACTAACTTCTGCCTATAACAGATGCATTTCGTCACAAGTCACGAATTGCACTGCGCCCGTCACCTTGAGACATACTTAGTTGTTAAGTAGGTACCATGTGTATGGAGACGATGGGTAAAGTAGCTGAAGTTCGGCCGCAGCGCCTTCTGAAGATTCATAAGATCCATCTTACACTGGATGTCTGCTTCTTCTTCTTAGTCGTCACACTCTTCACAGAGTGGTCGTGGTCGTCACATCAGGAGTGGTGACACGCCTTAAAACCCGTCGCCATTCCTCCCGCACCGCTGCCTTCCTGGTACACTCGTGGAGTGGGCGATCTAGAGCAGCCTTCACTTGGTCCGTCCAACGCATGGGTGATCTGCCGCGAGCTCTTTTGCCATCCACTTTTCCCTGCACTACAAGGCGTTCCACAGACATGGCTCCTTGCCGCGAAACATGTCCAAAGAAACTGAGAATGCGACCCTGTACGATGGAAGAAAGGCGTTGTTTGACCTTGAGTTCGTCAAGTATGGAAATATTGGTTCGATGTTGAGTCCATGATATGCTAAGCATTTTTCTCCAACACCACATTTCCAGAGCGTCTATTTTTTTCTTCTCAGTCTCTCTTAGCGTCCATGTCTCGGCGCCGTAGAGAAATATAGGAAACACTAATGCCCTAACAAGTCGCATTTTTGTGGCTTTTGTGATGTTCCTGTTTCGCCATATTTTCCCGAGCCTATCCATAGCCGACCTTGTGATAGCTATACGTCGTATAATCTCTTCTGCGCATCCACCGTTGTTTGAAACCAGTGCTCCAAGGTATATGTAAGAATGAACGACGTCGCAATTCGCAATTTTCGTAACTTCGGGCGAGTTTTCATTAGCTCGGTCGACAATCATTACCTTCGTCTTGCTGTGGTTAATTTTCAGGCCAAAATCATGACTCACTCTTTCGAATTTGCGAAGAAGATCTTCCATTTTGCTTATGCTTGTTGCGAAGAGGGTGGTATCATCAGCATACCGCAAATTAGAAATTTTACAGCCTCCGATAGTGACGCCGTCAGTCCAGCCTTTAAGCGCTATTCTCATTATCATGGATGTCTGCTAAGTGTGGGGATTTTCACAGATCAAATTCACATATTTTCAATAGTTTACGTCTTCCGTCAGCTGCCTTAAAGTCTTCGTCCAATTTATATTGCAAAATATTCGCTACAAAGTATATTTTTTTCAAATTGCTTGTTTGGACGCTACTTAATTCTAGATACTTAGCCGCTAAGATTTTTTTACTCTCTCTGCTTAGCCGACAATTAACCACAGTCCGATGTCCATTGATGACTTGTTGAAATCAAAATCAGGCATTACGGAGTTAGAGCACTAAACTATAGAATAATATTGTATACTACGAGTTCATACAAAACAAAAGTTTAACGATTCAAGCCGTTAGCCGTGTGCCGTGCTGGCCGGCTAGATAAATATGTAAATACCTACGCAGTAAGCCTATAAAGGTTTACATTTTGAAATACACATGCTCTAAAAGAATTAACATCCATCAAAATTAAGTCGAAAAGGTAAAGATTGACTCTGACGGCTCAGTAACCTTTTAAACGTTGATTTTGAATTAATTGGACCCTATAGCCGCAACTGAGTTAATCTTTTATGAACAGTTTAATTGAGACGTTGTGATATAATCATTTGCGCAACTCAATACAAACTGATAAAGCCGTTTGGGTTCGTCTGTCTATTCAGTGTACAATGATACACATTACCAAAGTACATTACAGCCTTATGTCATACACACACAGAATAATTTATTTAGTCACTAGTGTGTTGACAGGCCGCTGGCTGGCAGCGACGCGGCCGGCTAGAAAAGTCTATACTTCTTCCTGATCTTATCCTGCGCGCGCTTTGGTCATCACGTGTATTTTGTTGTTCCGTTTTGTCACGGTAATGTTATCTATACAGTATCTTAACTCGGCTCTGTCATCGAAATAACTACCTACAACCGCGCTGTACGTAAACATGCGATAGGGCTATCCGCCTCCAGTATTTTAATTACATTTGTCTACTTTGTGTTCCTATTTAGTTTTGTGATTTATATACTTTTATTATTATTATATATACTTTTTTTTACATAAACGAATAAAATTCTTTGTGAAATGAACAGGAAGTGTTTACGAAAAATGCGTGTTGTTTTTTGACTATATGTAGATTTAATTACAAAACTATGTTTATATTTAAATAAAAATCAGTCTTAAAAATTTGCGACCGAAAAATATTTGTGAATCGTACGATATGCTTTATTATTTAATTTTTTAAGTATAAAAAATCCACATTCTAATATATAGCTTATAACTACCTTCACTCGTGTCAATCACTTTCCTTTACTCTATTAACTTTTTCGAGACATATTTTTAGGGGGATTAAAGGAAATACTTGTCCATTAAAAAGACACACATTATGTACCGTCAACTATGTAGACTATAAAATAATTTTACTTACTAGTAAGTAAAATTATTTTATAGTATTACCTTTCAGTTTCCAGGTTATCTAAAAGAAGTTATCTCTGGATGCGTTTTTAACGAATTCATGCAACCAACAGCACAATATATCCTACTCGTCATATGAAATATGTAATATGTACATAAACTTATTTTTAGTGAAAATATGCGCGTTTATTTAAAAAAAAAACAGTCCATTCGTCACTGCGGCAGACGCGACTGTCTGCGTACTGAGCGCGGGCCGAGATCGAGGCGCGTAGGTATAACTCGCGTTTCGTCCGTTTCTATGAAGTTGAAATACTGTATAGATAACATTACCATGGTTTTGTACTACTCACACCTTTGCTAAAAATAAAAAAAAAAAAAAAAACCTAAAAATAAAAATAAACTAAAAAATAAGCTAAAAATAAACCTACATAAAAATATGTTTGTTCACACAGTCTATCCATACCTTCTTCGGCCTTCCTCTCCCCTAATGTGTCATATAAAAAAGATGGATAGTTAGTAGTCTGAAAAATCAAGTATGCCAACATGGACGTAAGGAAAAGTGTACAAAATGGCAGTTAGAGTAGAGCAGCTATTGTGTGTGATCTATGGTGGTGTGGTGCGCCGTGCGACGAAACAATGGTTCGAACAGCACTGGCTTGTCCGGAAGGCGCCAGCACTGGCTTGTCCGGAAGGCGCCAGCACTAGCTTGTCCGGAAGGCGCCAGAACTGGCTTGTCCGGAAGGTGCCAGCACTGGCTTGTCCGGAAGGCGCCAGCACTGGCTTGTCCGGAAGGCGCGAAGGAACCTGAGGGCACACCTCATTGACATGGTGCACCAGCATGACAAAGTTGATTGATAAAGCCAAAATATCTGAAACAACCACCCAAGATACTCTCGGCGCAAGGAGTTATTTAAATTATATCCAACAAAAATAATCGTAAAAAAAATAATGTGTAGTTTTTAAATAAAAAATTACATAATACGCGTCGACTTGACAAACATTTATCCGTTTTATTTTGGGAATCGGTTGAAAGGTTCGGCGTTACTTGGTTGATATAAAAATGCAATTAATTTTCATAGCAATCAGTACGCTTGTAGGCGATAAGAAAAATCTCAATTTACAAAATGTATTAAAGAGATAGGAGATATATCCAAGATCGCAGTAGCTAGAGCTGTCTTTATTATGTATAAAAAACATGAGATCATGATAAACTGTTCATCACTTTTTACTAATATTTACCACTCTTATAAAGTCTCAGCTACAAACTACATAGTAGGTACATTTAAAAAAAAGTATAGCTCAAGATGAGGTTAAGTGGTGACGATGGTCGAAGATGTTGTTCAGGCTAACCTAGAATTACTGGCTCTCAACAACAGCTGCTGGCACATCGCTAGGTGCTTGGTTAAACCTGTTATCTGTCCAGACAACAGGTTTAACTTATATAACAAATAAATTGTTTATATCCAACTTTAAAAAACTTTTATATAATATAATATATTTTTATATAACACAAATATATGTTTACTTACACGTAAGTATATACATGTAACTATTGTTAATAGTGGTTTTAAGATTTTATATTATATGTTTATACACAATATATATTGTTTTGTTACGTATTTCTAAATGTGAACATGAATTCTTATACTAATATCGCCAATAAAGTTATTTATTCATATTATTTAATATTGATCCTTATAATATCATTGTTGCCCTTGAGGTGCATCCATTTTTCTAGACCCCTCCCCGGGCAAAAGGATAATTGGGACTAATTGCTATAGCCCATATATCACATAAAATATATTTTTTTGAATGAAATTTTGTATTTCTCAAAGATGATTTAACATAATGTTTAAAAGTGCAAAGACTTCAATTGATTATTTGGTTGAGATTTTATTTACATTTTCTCTTTACTTACACGTAGTTCCCGGGCTTTCCAAATATTAAATAAAGTTCCCTGGAATCACCCCCTTGTGCCAATGTGGTCTCTGAAGCATGGATGCGCTCAGTCCTCCTCAGCTGAGCCTAATGCCAGTAGATGCCATGACCGCGCGTTGCTTTACTATCGGCTAACAATGGCTAAGCAAGTAATGCTACGAACACTTCAAAATGTAAATATAATATGAGAGGTATAAATAAGACAGCTGCTATTGATGCAATCAGTCAAATTTATTCTTATACTTACTAATAATCTCCGATTAGTATACGCTGTTGAGGCCAAAGTTCAACAATCAACCAATAATGGTGAAAGTCAAGCGAATTGAACGAATGCTTGATAATATTGCACGCATCTAGATTTATTCAATGTAAGAAGACGCGTTGTGATTATGTAACCGGTCGAGGACTAGACGAGGAGCGCCGAGATAATCTCGCAGTCCATAGTCTTGTTCTGACACTCCTTTGTTATTGGCACCTACCTAATTATTGTTAATGTATAATATTATGAAACCACCGAGTCGCCTTATTTAATGTAATCACTCTCATAAATTTGTTAGGTGGAAGAGATGGCTTTGAGCGATAAGACCACCCATCGTAGCACTTAGTCTTATCATGTGTTTATTACAGTTGTCTAAATTATGGTGTTTCAGTAAAGAGTTCATCTATCAATTTATCTTATTTATTTATTGTTTACATCAAGTCTGTAAAAATATGGCAAGACGTCGGTACTCGGTATTTCTTAAATATTGCTATTTGATTCGTATGGTTTTCGCCTTTCTATCACTTAGCTCAAGCAAAGGGCATATATTTTTACAAATTATTGGAGCACAAAATTTATTTTGTCCGGTTTCGGAGAACCACTCGGCCGCCTGGGCATGCTAATTCGAGTCGAAATTTCGTGCTGCAATTGTATTACTTTAACCAAATAGGGCCATCAACCAGACTACTAGACTTCATCTGATCGTGAGAAGTGCTTTTTCAAACACTTCATTTGTAATCATATTAGAAAAAAAAAGCTTTAATTTTCTTTGGATTAAAAGAATAGAAGTTGGATTGGCTAGTATTTTTTTAAATTTTAACTGTGGAAACTGTTTACATATGTAAATATTTACTTTGTGCTCGGTATTAATTATTATTTTTGTAGCTGGAAGTTGGTGCACTAATTTTACATAATAAAATCCATAGCTCTCGACAGACCGACAGTCTAATTTTGTTCCGCTCTATTTTTCCATTATATACGATAACATATTTTTTTATTGGTGATAGGTAAGCCTTTGACCACAATCACCTGATGGTAAGTGATGATTTGGTCGAAGGTGTTAACAGGCTTAACTTAGAACAACAAAAAAGAAACAGTTGTAGTAGGTTCCTAATTAATTCCCATCACTATAATTCTAATCTAAATTCGTGGGCGTGAATCTTCAATTAATCACCTAACTAGGGACTCAACCTGTTTTCCAGATGTTTTTATTGTGAGTGACTGGGCTACGCCTACGTTTAGAGCAATGGTAGATCCTGCCTGATCTGAGGGTAGATCAATAATCCTGTTACATCACAGTGTGAGATGCTGTTATACTTACTGCACTTCCCTGCCTGCAGGAGATACCTATAATAAGGCCTCATGTCCCCAGTCCCCACGCCTGATAAAGCATACATTAGAGAATCACTAAGCCTTTCAGAAATGTTATTGAACCTATTACGCATATTGTGTGTCGAACATCACAACAATAAACCACACCTTCATTACTTAATAGAAGTATGTGGTACGGCTGCAAAAACGAATTTGGGATTAATACAAACTGCACAAAATAAATTGATAAAAGTTTTATTTCACTATGATTATCTAACACCTTCAGAAAAGCTTTACAAAGAAACAAAACTAATGAATATCTGTCAATTATACATATACTATAATTGCATACTTATACGTAAGATTCAACACAAGGATATACATACAAATACAGCCTTCTCTATAACACAAAAAACCCATACAATGACATTAAGACGTGTAAATGATATCGCTCTTTACAAACCGCGTACAAAGTATGCTTTGCAAAGTATTGTCTACGAAGGGGCTAAATTATACAATAAATTACCGAGAGATATAAAAGAGTCCAAATCTTTACCTACTTTTAAAAAACTATTAAAAGTTTACGTAATGAAAAATGAAAATACATTATTATAGATACAGTTTTTAATCAATATATATATTAAATTACATATATTATTCATTAACATCCGTATTATTTCTAAAATGCTTATATATTCTATTATATAAAAAATCTGCCTATGGCCTCGTCGATATTAACTTTTGAAATAAAAACATATTAAGGTACGACTTATTACGTACGGTAACTAACTTATTATTGTATACATTAAAACAAACTACACTACTCATTTGCTCCTCTAAGACTAGAGATAAAACATAAAAAGAAAAAAAAAATATTAGATTATAATAAAACATGCTATTCCATGAAACAGCACAGAAAATATACTTACAATTTTAATGTAGGTGCGCTTGAGCCACTTCCAGGTACGCTTGATCTTCGTCTGTCACTTGTCTGTAGCCATGCATGTTCTAGCTAAACCTCGCTCGTATCGAACAAAACAATATAGATGACTGATTCTATTTATTTGCAACTACCCTACAATAAAAAAAAATATCGTTGCTTTGTACGACATCGATAATTATTAGTTATGCTTATGTTAATATTATTCTCATGTAAGTGAAATATTTTCTCATGAGAAATAAAACATCTCTAACCTTAATATCCAATTATCCACTGTTGATATATGGATGCCACCAGAGTTAAGTTATCACATTTTTGCAACAAATATAATTGACCGAGTGTAGCGAGACTAGCGAGGTTTCAGAATCCACTGAGAACTATCATATTGTATGTACCTATCATATTATGTCCGACGATTAATTGAGTAACGTGGGTTCTAACGCCACGAAATTTTTTATACGTAGGTATAGATTAGGCTAATACAATTTTTAAGTTCGTATATGAGAAATTCGGATAAGTGGTTGTTGTACCCAAGATTTCGTTAGTTATATCACCGCTAAAATACAGGTGGTGCCATCTCACGTACTTTTACTGTAACGCGTATATGGAAGTACCTATTGTTTTTTTTATTATCTTGGTTCTCGGGATTTGGCTTCGCACGTTTTTGATGAAATTGATTTGACTTTCATCTAATAGTTATTTAAGGTAACGGCATGGAAGTAATAAGTACTACGTACAACAGGAATGAGCTGTTGTCGCAAAATTGAAGCTGAACGAGAGCGCAATAACTGTACCTCTTATCCCTCTCCGGCAATGGTGACAATATTGAAATATGATTTAAGGACAATAATTTTATTATAAAAAAATATTTATGATCTGACGTCAGCAGATCATTGCTTGAGATGGATTTTAATCGAAAATGCTAAAGATGAACTTGCCCTTTGCGGCACTGTACATTTCCTGTTTTTGCTTGCTTTTCACACTCGCGTCATATAGGTAGGTACTTACCTACTGTTACGGCACGTTAATGTTATCTATACAGTATCTTAACTCGGCTCTCTCGTTGAAATAACTACCTACAACCGCGCTGTACGTAAACATGCGATAGGGCTACCCGCCTCCATTATTTTAATTACATTTGTCTACTTTTTGTTTCCATTTAGTTCTGTGATTATAAATATACTTTTTTTTATATGAACAAATTAAATTCTTTGTGAAATGAACAGGAAGTGTTCATTAAAAATGCGTGTTGTTTTTTGACTAGTAGGTAGATTTATTTAAAAAAACCTGTTTGAATAAAAAATCAGTCTTAAAAATTTGCGACCGAAAAATATTTGTGAGACGTACGAAATGCTTTATCATTAAATTTTAGAGTATTCAAAAATCCGCATTCTAATATATAGCTTATAAGTACCTATTGCACTCGTGTCAATCACTTTCCTTTACTCTATTCCCTTTTTTATTAATCGAGAAATTTTTTTTCGGAGGATTAAAGGAAATACATGTCCATTAAAAAGACACACATTATGTACCGTCAACTATGTAGACTATAACATAATGTTACTTACTTGTAAGTAAAATTATTTTATAGTATTACCTTTCAGTTTCCAGGTTATCTAAAAAAGTTATCTCTGGTTGCGTTTTTGATGAATTCATGCAACTAAAAACAGCACAATATATCCTACTCGTCATATTAAATATGTACATTGTACATAAACTTATTTTTAGCGAAAATATCGTGCGTTTATTGTTACAAAAATAACACACCGTCTATTCGTTACTGCGGCATAGACGCGACTGTCTGCGTACTGAGCGCGGGCCGAGATCGAGGCGCGTAGGTATAACTCGCGTTTCGTCCGTTTATATGAAGTTGAAATACTGTATAGATAACATTACCGTGCTACTGGTCCTTGTGGTATACGACATGCAGTTGGATTAAGATAAAATTACGATAAACTACCTATTGTGGTATATTTCATTAATTAGGTAAGAAAAAACAGTTAAGTGTAATTCTAAATCAAATATTGTTAAATAAAACAGTCTTGTGAAGTTTCTGCCGCAAACCCAGCTTATTCCTTAAATGTTTCATTGTTTCTAATTTTGCATTATGAGTTAAACTAACATTAGGATCTTTAGGAAATCTGAAATTGATACAAAGTTATTTTAATAGAGAAAGGAATAAAATACATAGGTATTTAATTCATTTGTTCTTGAACTATAATTGGATAGTCATGCATGGTCACCGTAATTCCTCACTAACAAATTATGTTTAAAGTATTACCTCCACGACACAAATTCTCCCCATTTTGACTAAAATTCTTCAAAAATGTCACGAAATCAAAAAACACTCCGTTATTAAAGTCCGAGTCCGCAATTTCATGTGGGGTTGTCAAGTCAGGAGTCCGTATTTCATACAAATAAAAGAAAACCTATACGCCAATCGCAAAATTTTTGCGTTAGTATGGCTTTTCACGTAGCAACAAATAATATTGCTTTAACATGTTGGTACAAAATTATTAATTATGTTTAGAAACATTTTAGAAGTAAATGTTTTTACTTCATTACATTACATCAATCGCACATTTTTCGACAAACAATGAAAGGATTGAAATCGACTTAGCTCTGGCAACTCTAGGTCACTGTTAGAACGAGACACAGGGTTCAGTGGTAGCCTTCTCACTCGGCTTCATTTTTATTTTGCGCGCAACAAGACTCATATGACCTTAGCATAAGGTTTTATTTTCTTTATTTTAGCTGCATGATGCACAGATCGAGCTCATTCCTGGTACATAGTCTTATTACTTCCATGGGTACCGGTTATATTAATTAAAGTATTGTCTTTTTTTGTTCCCTCGGTAACGGGATTTGGTTTTGCACGTTTTTGATGACGTTCATTTGACTGACATCTATTGGTTATTTGAGGCAATGAAAGATTTGAAATGATAATAATAAAGGGTGCTATTTACAAAAAATCACAACAAGTCTGATTTTTCAGGAAAGCGTCCCACGCATTGCTGTGTGTTACCTACGAGCTTTCTGTCTTTAGTGCCGACTGGAGTTGCAGCAGTGAAAGTAGGTGCACAATTCATTCTGCCCTACACATAGGAATTGAAAGAGGGTGTAAAGAATTGCATAGCGAGGCAGCTACGGATTTTCGGGTGGACACTTGCACACTGTCATTTCATCATACTTGATGAAATGAGTGTGGTAATGAAATGAGGCTCGTTGATGCATAACGTTGACTCCAAATGCAGGCGCGAGCTAAACCAGCGCAAGCACGCGAGCTATTTGGTGGTATGTGCTTGTACATACTAGACCTTAAAAAGCTTCCACCTGCGTTAGTGCTTTCTATGGCAATGGTACATTACAATCCACACTCAACGATAAAGGATCTCACTAAGTCAAGAAAAATTTTTTTTTTTGAAAACCGCTAACAAACAATCATGATCCAATCAACAATCGTTTAAAGAACTTCTTGATCGTTCGAGTGTGAGAGAATCCACAGCAGATGATTTGAGGCTTCTCATGACTCGTGAGACGACTTTAATTATCAATACTAATGATTTCACAAATGCCTTGAAATCCAATGAGGCACCATACAATGGCAGGCAGTAAGATGCCATAATATTACTGCACTGGATGCTTCGGATAGGCTGTAACCTCCCTTGCTTCCATGTAGTCCTACAGAGGTAGGGTACGGAAATTCAACTCCAGGGGTACATACAATAGTTTATTTAAATAGATTCTCAGGATCGGGGTTCGGTCAGACCAAACCGTATTGCACACTTCCAGCAACCACTCCCCCTGTATGTGGAAGCACGTATATAGCCAGTAGTGCAGACAGAGAGAGCCGGTCAACAGTCGTAGTAGGTAGCGACAGGACCGAAGCTAGCTCCTCAGCAATAAGGGTGGATCACTGCTGTGCAGATAGTTTCCAATTATTCCACCGAAGGAGTGAACCCTGAAATCCATTATTTTCGACGTTTTTACAATATACAGATTTTTTAGTTTGACTGCAACATCCCAAACGTGAGCGTGAAGAGGGGCGAGATGGTTACAATACAATTAATAGTAATCCATGATGAGACAGTCAAATTTATAAAATAATTAAACTATGTACATATATATATATATATATATATATATATATACATATGATCGCCGTACAAAATAAGCTGTACATATTTTTGTACGACGGCTGCATCCGACGATAATGTGCCCGCTACATAATAAATAGCAAGGCGCAATTACATGGCACTAGTGTGTAATTACAAAATAAATTATATAAATATGTACTTGTTTTATTATTCTAATAAATTATATCTAACTATGTTTATGAATGAGTTATAAAAATACATACATATGTGGTTAAAATTATGTAAGGGATGAAGTAATGATAACGATTAGTTCGCATCTAGCAGACTCATAATATGTACCTACCTAGCTACTAGTAAGTATAATAATATAACAAAATAATAATGATATTACCTGGTGGGTGTACGAAATGTTTAGCACAGTAACCAACGTAACAGACAAGTACAATAACTATAGTCGTTACAATTTTTTTTTTTTTTTTTTTTTTTTTTTTTATGCTTGATAGGTTAGCCTTTGACCACTATCTCACCTGATGGTAAGTGATGATGTGGTCGAGGATGTTGTTCAGACTAACCTAGAGTTACTGGCTCTCAAGGACAGCTGCCGGAACACACCGTTAGGTGCTTGGCGACAGATTTTCAACTTGAGGGTGGTAGCTAGCCAGGCGGGCATTTGCAAAGTGCCCTACCACCATGCTGTAACGACTGCTATCCTAAGACAACAACCGGGACCGACGGCTTAACGTGCCCTCCGAAGCACGGAAGCGCTCAGTAGTAATGTCACTAGCGGTCACCCATCCAAGTCATGACCGCGGCGGACGTTGCTTAACTTTGCTGATCGAATCAGAATGGCTAAGCAAACTTGGCTACGAGCGCTTCAAAAAATTTCGAATGTAGTAAACAACAAACTAGATTAACAGACAAAATTACACTATTAATACGTATGCAACACTCACCCAGATGATGGGGTATATAATCACTAAAATATAGCACAATGTTTGGCACTTGTAGGTGAAGATTCAAAAATATTACGAAGAGCGGTAGTCGGTACGGGCATGCGCAATGAAGCTCTAACGCTGCCTGAGAGGACTAGGTAATCTGTGGCTGCCTGGCTCGCGACCGTTAAGAGCGTGTCAGACAGTTCGCGACCATGGTCCCGAACCATGGTTCCGAACTGTGGAGATGATGGTTTGCGACCAAATTACGTTTCCAACGCCCCTGGATTGCGAGCATGCGTTGTCGACCGTGGTTCGGGACCACTATTTCCCACTGTGTAGACGCCGCGCGCCGGTCGCAAACCACGCGAGGGCAGTATGCCGCTGCCGCCGGCGAGAGCGCACGCGTAGCGCGTTTCCCTCTTTGAGATACGAAGGTATAAATGCCACGACCAAATATAATGCATTATTTATGACATATTTTCCTTCCAAATTTCATATATAGATAGTAATTTTAAAACGTATAAATTAAGCGATATCGTGTGTAGTTTGGCCTTAGGTGGATACGTGTTATCGGCGCGGGAGTTCGAACCACACTGTGGCAAAGACTGTATACTAAGATTACTAAGTAGGGCGCACTGTGGTTCCGAACTGTGTAGTAGCAAATTCCGACGGTGGTTTGCAACAAGCCTCTGTCCAAGGCCAATGGGCGGAGCCCGTGGTCTCGAACCATGTAGATCCTACTTTCCGGCGCGGTTCATGCGATGCGTCATTCCCCGCGCCCCGCCTTCACATAGCCTGCGTAGTGCGTTTACGCGCTTATGCCCGTCGCGTCGCAGCGTTGAATTTGTAAATAGACATCTATAGGTTAAATCTGATCGTATTAGGTATATTTCATTCATTAGATAGCTTATGATTTTAGTCTTAGAATTATTATGAGGTTCATAATAGGCTAGTTTGTAACGAGCCGTTACAAGGCCAATAGCCAAAATAGTATCGAAAATAAATAAACTTACCGCCAGTGATTTGAAATATATAGATTAGTTATATTCGAACACCACTGCTCTAAAAGCTTACTAGAATTTACCTATATACATACCTACGCACATGTATATGCAGTTTGTAATGACAAGGAAAGAACGTTCAAATATTATGCGTCATATCTGTTGTTAGAAAGAGATAAATAAGCAATTCGTGTTACCACCGAACCGCCACGAGACGTTCCGATCACAATTATGCTGCGATCTCTTTCACTCTCTCACACCAAACGATACACATATCTCGCTCATCCATTTCATTGAGATTAGTTCCTAAGATAAAACAATATGACGATATTTTCTATTTCATCAATAAAAGCAATAATTACGCGTGAAATTAAACAGTTTTCTTATCTCTCACAGTGCCTGTATAATTGGTGCAGAGTCTAAAGACACAAGACAGGCATATTGTCCACAGATTATTCCTAAAAAACACGATTAGCGGCGATGTATTCACCGGACACTTGGAAGTGCAAGACTGGTAGTGACTCAGGTGATTACCCTGAATTCGTTTAGTAAATATGGAGGCCATACAACACATCTACAGGTAAAAAAATCTTAGCTTAACGCAGCAAAAGCAGACGCGGAAGTTGCACAAGGACTCGAAAAAGTTACTGCTATTAGCTGTAGGCAGCAGGGTGACCGCATGAAGTTCTGCTAGTGGTCCTTGTGCATTTTAATCGCTATACTGGACTAACCATCAATGGATCCGGTCGTGATAGTCAGGACAAACTGCATTTTCACGCACCGTTCATAAATCCCAAGCATTGGAAAATGTCATTGTCAATATCGGCGACAAAGAGCTCGCCGCGCCGCACGGTGCACGTAGGTATGTTGCTCTCTCAAGATTAAATCGTATCTTTATTCGATAGGATCTATTCTATATTCGATAGGAGCTTCGATTTTAAAGGACTTAAAAAAAATTATAGCTTTGCAACTAAGAATCGAAGAAGAAATATGATTAAGCTTTTCGTTTAGGGTTGGACCTCTCCTAGGGCCTCAAATGATTAAATATCCATGTTATTTACATCCTTATGTACATTTTAGAAATAATAGACCCTTTATTATGTCTTCACTTTAAAACTATCGCGAGATGAAACGGCAAGGCGAGCGGGCCTCTGAGGCCCGTGCTCGTCGCTTCGCGCAATCGTAACTCCCAGACGAAGGACTTCAAAACAGTCCGAAACTGGTCGGAATCTTTCCGGTAAATATAACGCGGGTCCTAGCCGTTTCATAATAAGTTAATACTTTATTATGTCCATAATAAAGTGGAAATTGCACTAAGATGCGCAAAAAGCTGCTTATCAAAAAGTGTAAATAATATAAAAGAAAATTACAAAGATGATTATAATTATAACAAATAACCGTATCTATATATATTTCATGTAATGGAAATGCCTATGTTTGTATGTCCAATGCTAAGTAATCATAATCACAGTCTATACCTAAGTGTCTTCAGAAAATTTGACATGCGTGAGCTACTTGTCTTGATATAACAAGGTCCAGTTGCGAATTACTTACTACTAAATATAAAAACGTAACATTTCATGAAAAAGTTCTTATTAACGTCACAGAAGTGATAATATTTAGTTGTAATTTTTTATGTTTAGTTATGACCACAGAAAAGAGTTTATATCTCTATGGTTATGACAACCGATTGAGTGCGGATATTATCAGAAAAAATGCAAATATTAACCTCACTCAGTTGGTAAGTACAATGGTAAAGCTTTATTATGTAATGATGGGAAAGCATTAAAATTAATTAAGTAGGCACGAGATTAACCTGAATTATTGAGCTAACTGTTTTCTTTTTAGAACAATAGTTATATATAATGCAGCTAAATGTTTGATAGTTTGTCCGTGAATACAGTACATTTTCAAGTTAGTAAATTTTCTTACAATTTATCACCGGTCCTTTGGAATGCAATTGATTTTTGTTTGCGGTCAAATGGCATTTTTTTTGTAAGGATCATGAGGGGTTTTGCCACTGTTGGCTGCCCAACTCCACCGGGCTTTGGGCGAGAGAAGTCCTTCCGGAGGGAAGGCTCTTGTAGGGGGAAGTGTCTTCGGACCTTCACAAGACGGGCGTAGAAGGTGAAAAGCGCCTTCTACCCCCGTTTCTACCCAGTACTAAAAGAAGAATTGACAACGCACTTAAGGGCACCACTGTGGTACGGGACCTCGTCTTGAGTCGTTGCCGAGAGACATTGGGATAGTCGGAACTAATTGCCCCGGTACAACTGCAGTGTTGTACCGTTGCGAGTGGGCCCTACGGATAGTAAATCTGTGACTTTGTGGAGAGATACTAATCGGGACTTTATTTTTGCCTCGAGGTCGTGTTTGATTGTGTAACCTCTAATTACCTCTCAGCTGGTGATGTTACCGGGACGACTTCAACTTAATGGCTGCGAGGAGGTCATCCGGGTCTTCGAATACTTACATTTCTTTGCCGGTGTCGGAGAGGTTTTGAGATCTGCGGAGAGTCGAATGGCCGCGTCGCGTGCGGAGAGTCGCGGTTCTTACACAGTAAAACTGCTTACTCACTAGAGATATGCTACAAAGATGAACGGTGTAAGAGATAAAAATACACCAATAGAATTTTCTTTATTTTCCGCCTGACTGAGCGCAGTGATCGATCCTAGTACCCAATAGTATGGGTGCTGGTATATATATAAAATAAAACATTTGTAATGACTTGTTTTGACCTCATAGATCCGACAGTTATTAAATCTACATCCTACATAAAAGTTTCTAGACTCAACACTCCCCACACCATGCTATTATAAAATAGGGGGGTATATTATGTAGCTAAAAATAACTCTGTCGAGTATTTTTCACTGCCAACCCGCAGCGCAGTGGCTGCGTAGATCTCTAATCTGGAAGGATCCATTGAAAAATATTGTAAATTCCAGACATGATGATGAACTCCCGAATGCTTTTGTATCTACTACGATCACCAACATCACATAGACCGTACATTTATTTAAGAAGCAAGGTTTTTGTAATAAAGATTGTATCTCCGTGAAGAATAGCATTACATACACTGAATTAATCATTTCCTCCTATTGTATTATGTCAGTGCATAAAATTGCTATAACTAAACTTCCTACAGATCATAATTTAAACAAGTAGGTACATAATCACATTATTATTAAAAATATCTGTACTTGCGACCAAATACAGATCTAAGTAGGTACTGCAAATAGACAGACATAACTCCAAGATACGTCTACTTATCTCACATGGTAGGTAAGTAAATAATTATTTTTTGTATTAGTTGTAACGGTTGCGCGTTAGATCAGTTTCCCAATATTCTCATGCTGCTCATGGAGATGCGAATTTACATAATTGTTGTATCATTAATTACCCGATAGGTTCTAAAATCCGAAAATAACTTAATCGTCGTACATTTGCATTTACGTAAATCAGCTGAAGATTATATATTTATTATTAAAGATTATTATATAATTTTAGCATAATAATAATTTATTGGATACGTAACTATTATGCGATTTTTTTATTCTAAAATGATAAACCTTCCGATGAGATTTTAGTTTCACGAAAAAGAAAGACAAACAGCTTTTTTTTCAATTTTAACAGTAAGATTTGTTTCCCTATTATGCATGTAATGTTACTTGCATTATATTTTTGTTATGGTGTGTTTGAATTATTAATCACATAAACATCAGTTTTATTCTTTTAGCACAGTAAGAACTGCAATAGAACCTCCTGATAGGAGCATCAGGACATTATCATGTATGCACCTATCTATATTAGTACTGATTGCAAATGTTACATTCATACATACATACAGTCTCGGCTTCAACAAATAATATAAAGAAAACTTAGTGGTAGGTACATAATAACATAATATTGCGGCTATAGGTATGCATGTACCTACGTACATTCCAGTCAATGTAACAATTTTATGCTTTTTGGAAACACTCCGGTAAATATGTACTGGTGCAAATATTTTTAACATAACAGTAAATGTTTGAAATAACTACTAGAACCTAAATTGTACCCAGTTCTTTGTGTAGGTACATAATTACCTTGCGTTAGTATGTGCATGTACTTGTTAGTACTCACATACTTCTTTGATCATTTTAGTTTTGATGTTTTTACTTACACACCCGGATAAATATTATTACGACATTAAACTAACAAAGAAGCTGTACTTAATAATAATAACACAATATTATCTATTCTGTCAAGTGCTCTTGAAAAGATGATTCCTTATTTTGTTCACTTTGTAATTGAACTCCTCTTTAAAGAATGATTGTTTGAAGTCCAAAAGGAAAGATATACATATATTTATATAATTATATATGAAGAAAAATATATTCTAATATATATGTATATATATTAATTATGATATTTAGGTAACATGGCGTAACAATCTACTTTGGCGAATTAGAATCGTAATGTTTATGACCAAAATTTGTTGTGACAGTCCAACCCCGTTGGATTAAATAAAAGTCTATCAGCAATTTTTTAATAATTATGTTTATTTGCTTAAACTTAAAATAATTAAACAAACTTGTAGTTTCCATCGTGCGAGCGAGTCACGAGCCCGTCGCGTCGTTCGTTCACATCTTTGAGCCTCTTTAGTCAACTAACAAAAAACAGCAAAGTTAAGTACTTAGTAGATATTTTAACTAAATTGTATAACTGTATATAGACTTTTTTTACAGTTTATTGTTAGTTTATAAAATTTTCTTAACTGGTGAACTTTCACATTTCTAAGTAGGTAATGTTTTTAAAGTTGATATGTCATACGTTGTTATTTAAGAATAACATTCGAAGTAGTGCATGGTTTCACCAGCTAAGAAGTTTAATTATTATTAATAAACGTAAACAAAATACCCGTCTTTGAACAGACGTAAACAACAATAAAAAATCTCAAAAAACGAATTTACAAAATTCAAAATAATAATAATTTGGTACTTCATCAATTTACAAAATAAATAATTGTAAATTTACTGAAACTTCGGAGATGCTTCGAAATACAAAACTAATAAATTCTTCCGAAAGATGTTATTTTCTTTCGATTTCCGATTCTATCTTTTGTAGCGAATAATTATAATAAATGATAAGTTTTACGATAAGAAGTGAATTTGGCAAATTCAGTAAGTATTATTATCGTTGTTGTTGAACTTAACAATTCACTTCTTGGCGTACGCAACGCTTCAAGTTAGATCTCACTTTAAAATGTTGATCAATTTGATTATTTTTTACAAACGGATTGAAGCAGTAAATAAACTGCCAATACAATGTGTATGTGATCTTTACAACATAGGATCTCGTAGTTTCATACAATAGTGACTCAGCTTTAAATTATCTAATAACAAATGGTTTACACTCGCCATTTGCTTCACGTTCCCGTCCGCCCAATTAAACTTTTCATTTACCGTTGTAATGTAACTGACACAGCTGTATTCATATTATTCACAAATTAACACATTAATAACGACAAATAATCTTGGTATTGTTTGGTAACAAATAGTTAACAAATGACTATAATCTTTAACTAGGTATATTTACAGAGTGAGTGATGCCGTTCCGTAGGTACTAAGCTTTAGTCCCACCCGTGGTGTTCGTGGTGGATCTTTACCCATACTTTTTCCCACACTGGGACAGAGACTTTCTTCCACGCTTGCACTTCCACGTCGTGCCAAACGGGCACCTTCACTTGTTTATTCTTTTCAACCCAAATCTTCTTTTGTACAGGCACTGAAATTTCTTTCTTGATCGTCTTCCAAATCTGTACTTTTTCGTCTACCCACTCTGCCTTCTTTTCTGTGACCCACGCTTGTTTCTTCTCTGTGCGCCAGATCGGCTTTATTTCCTCTTTCCATTCTAATTTTTTCTCGGTGACCCATTCTTGTTTGTGTTTGGTGACCCATATTTTCTTCCAAACAGGTTTCCATATCATCTTCTTCCTCCAAAGGTCGTGGCTGGTGTATTCCCAACCATGATCATCCTTACCGAGATATTTCTCACCGGGAACTCCCTCTTTGACCCACGCTGGTACGAAATTTTGCTTCCATTGAGGCACTTGCACTTCTTTTTGTACTGGTACTTTCACTTCCACCCAAATAGGTTTCCAAACCTTCTTGTGGTCTAACACTTGAACATCTTTCCACACTGGAACTTGTACCTGTATAAAATTGTAAAAACATATATAGATATATGTTATTGTGACGGGACAAGCGTCCACGAGGCCCATCTGATGTTAAGCGGTATTCTCTGCCAGATGCATTTCGTCACAAGTGACGAACTGCACTGCACCCGTCACCCTGAGACATACAGTTGTTAAGTCTCATCATGTGCCTGTTATTTTACTGGCTATCAAGGACTGCTACCGGTATACACTGATATGTGCTTGGCGACAGATTTTCTACTTGAGGGTGCGAGGGTGGTAGCTAGCCAGGCGGGCATTCGTTAAATGCCCTTCCACCATGCGCTGACGCTCAAGCCGCCGGCGAGATCGAACCATGGACCTGCGACACCGCAGACCATAGCTATAACCGCTGGGCTATCATTGCTTCAACTTCATATATATAAATATTGTACAACTAGAAGCGCTCGTCGTAGCGAAGTTTGCTTAGCCATTCTGAATCGATCAGCAAAGTTAAGCCGCCGCGGTTATTATTACTGAGCGCTTCCGTGCTTCGGAGGGCACGTTAAGCCGTCGGTCCCGGTTGTTGTCATAGAATGGTGGTAGGGTACTTTGCGAACGCCCGCCTGGCTAGCGACCACCCTCAAGTTGAAAATCTGTCGCCAAGCACCTAACGGTGTGTTCAGGCAGCTGTCCTTGACAGCCAGTAATTCTAGGTAAGCCTGAACAACATCTTCGACCACATCATCACTTACCATCAGGGGAGATAGTGGTCCAAGGCTAACCTATCAGGCATAAAATAACTAATATATGTATATACTTACAGGTACAATACATAAATATGTATATGTATAGTTTTTAAATGTTCAATTGTATGGCTGATGTTGATGGTACGGGTCGTTAGTTAACACGCAGTATGCACGCAGATTCTAATGTAAAAGGTGTCATTCCATTCTCGTAACTATGCAGAATAAGTTCTATAAAATAAACATTGTTGTTATCTTACCTCTTTCCAGATTTGTTTGGGCACGATCTTCCAGGCCGGCACTTGCTCCTCCTTCCATTGCGTTACATGTTCAGTTTTCCACGCTGGTACTTTTTCTTTTTGCCATTTAGTTTCCCAGACTAGTTTCTTTTCGTGTTTTGTTACTTGCTTCCACTCGTCTTTCCAGACCAATTTCTTTTTCCAGACTCCTTCTGGTGGCGGGGAGTGCCATCCCCCTGGGGAGCGCCTTTCCCTCGATAATGCAGCATCCTTTGCAAGTTCTTTGATAGGTACTGCCAGTGATGCTGCGGATGCCAGAACCACCCATAGCTGACAACAAAATAATACAATTAATGAACTTTACCAGGTGTGAGTCTCTTCAGCAAGAGTCCGCATTGGCGGGTATCTACACTCTATCAACATAAGTATTCGGCGTCGAAGCAGTAGTGTGCACACACTACGTTGTATAGGCGTTAAGGGCGCTGTGGCTAGTGACATTATAACACAAACAGTACGTAATAAGTCTCGGTGCAGTGACTTGTGCAGAACGAGTACTGCGACATGCGTAGCGCTTACCATCAGGTGGTTGACTTCTCCATCTGTCCACATAACAAGAGAAAAATAAATAAAGATTGTTATTATATATGATTCTGTATTGTTGATTAAACAGTAAGTAATGGTGGCTATTGTGTTTGTAGGGTCATTCAGAAACTGGTTCCCTGCTTCTTGCGAGATTTCATTGAAATCGAAAGCAGTAAACATATTTTTACTACGTTTGTGTATAATAGGTACATACAGACAGACACACACGTGTGGTATGAACAATAACATGATTCATCAACACTACTAAAAAATCTAATAAAGATGTTAACTATTGAGTTAAGATATATTTTAAAGATATTTTTTATTTTAATTTTGGTTTGTAATTTACTTTGCTTAGCTATTACATTTTTAATTTGGTACTTCTTAGACAATATACTATTGTTTATTTTACGTGTGAAATCACTTTATTTATAGTATAAAAATGCATTAGAGTTATAGCACATTATTAATCATGATCACATCCCGTTATATCACGTACCTACCTATGTGAGCTCGGTACACTGTAGCTATATTTGTTTACAACACGAGAGACGGCAAGTGGACAGCAACAACAAACTTATAAGTTTCGGCTCAGTTTTAGCCGACCGTCTCTCTTACGGCAACCTCATTGGAATGCACCCGATGCTAAACAATATGCCCACGTTAAACTTTAACTTGTAATATAACTTAGTATACCTATTAATCTACATAGTATATTAATTATATAGTAAAACAATACAATTTCATCATTATTGGCTAAATCAATTAAACAAATGCGTTTGATATAGTAAAAAAAATATATATATTAATAATGAACGCAAATTTTATTAAAATCCTCATTCACTTCTTTATTTTGTAAAATTTTAGTTTATTTTTATATCTCTGTATTTGTTGGTAATTAAATGAATATATTTAGTTATCAAAAATCCTGAGAGGAACCTAAATTACTCGTATTGAAGGTAAGTACCTACCTACTAGGTAAGCAGGTTCAACATGACAGACGTCACGCCGGGCGCGCCGGTCGGAGTGTTGACCATTCTGTTTGCCTAACTACCCCTTTGGACAATGGAGCCGTCTCGTTCAATCTTGATAATTCATTTATTATATATTTATTACATTATTATCATTATAATCAATTGAATTTAAATTTGTATTTGTAATACATTTTAGTCACAGTACTGTTATTTCAAATTTGTTTATTTTATTTCATATGTATGAATCTGCCCTTTTATATATTAAACAACAAACATTATTAATCACGTTTAAATATGAATAATTATTTTTTATGCTTTTTAACACAAGTAATTATTTGTTGTACAAAATATAAATATAATTGGAAACATTATATCACGTAAATAATCCGCACTATATGAGCACATTTCCAACAACACTGGATGTTCACTTCACTGCACTGCACTGCGGTAAATGCGTGTATAAGTAGTAGTAGTAACCCACCGTCAGTGTCAGCGTCCTCATTTTGACAGGTCGAAGAACCGCTGAGCGACTGTACCGAGATGTTGCGCGCACTCTCTTTATTAAGTTGCCCCTCTCTAGCGAGCCGAGGCGAGCCGAGGCGAGGCAAGCTGCCATCCTGCCGCTGCCTCCTCGCCTAAGGATCGTGATGAGATTATTGTAAGTCATTGCCAGTGAGTGACCAGCGACCGGCGACCGTGCGTTGGAACAGTCGCGCGCTCGTCTGGAATGGAAACTGGCTGTGTTACCACTTACCTATACTTATTGCGGATGTATATTTGCTATTGTGAATTTGCATGTTCCTTGTTTATGCTTGGTTTGTATTTTTTTATATATATACTAGCTGCGGCCCGCGGTTACACCTGCGTGGTGATGGATGATGATGATAAAATGTATGATATGTGTTAATCAAGTGCCTTACCTACCTCCATACCATATTTTATTTATAAGATTTATATATATGGCTTACGAAAATATGATCATGTCTCCTATTTTCGTAATAAGCCCAAATGGCTCCCTATTCGTCGTCGCCGGAATGCTCATATATTATCTCTCCTTTACAGTATTCTGTTCAATCCTTTATCCCCGCGCTACCTCAAGGAACAATTTAAATTTCTTCTTTCTACCCATTCTCTGTCGTTACTGTCATTACAAAACTTAAAACTACAGCAGTTACAATAATGACCATAAGAAACCCCGCCCAATATTTTGACCATATCTATTGTTGATGGTTTGTCTGGAAGAGATCGCTCTGAGTGATTAGACCACCCATTGATACACTCGGTTTTAATTTATGTTTCAGTATTAAGTTTATTGTTTTTATTATGGTGTTTTCAATAAGGAGTTATCTATCTTGCTATCTATCATACCTAATTTCATCAAAATCTGTCCAGTCGTTTGAGGCTGAAGAAGCACTGAACATACAAACACACTCACAAACGTTTGCATTTATAATATTAGTTTGTAAAGGATCAATTTGTTACTACCGAATATGCATTAGAAATAAATTATATTTTTTATAGTATATATATTTCACTATTTCGGCGATAATGGCTTACACATAAAAGATAGATAGAAGTTGTCGCGAGCTTTGTTGTAGGAAAATTTAAGATACACAATATTTCCGTTATACATTATAACCTTAAGGGACACACGCACGTGTGACACTTAGGCCTAATTTCACCATACCATGTTTGTTCACGCTAAATCAGGCATTAGTTAATGGATCTTTAAAAATAACAGAGCTGTTAAATCAGTCTACGTTCTATGAAGTTAACTGAATTAATCATCCATTAACAGTTGGTGGGACACTCGGTTCCGTTAACAGTCCGTTAAAAGGATTAACAAGGCGTCAAATAAATAACAGAGTATGGTGAAACTAGGCCTTAAGGTTTTTGCAGCGCACGCCAGAATAGGTCGCATATGGCTGATTTTTTTCTTACTTACTTGACACATAGCGTTATATTTTCGACAATTTACATAACATCTTTATAAATTATAGCCTTTATGTTATTCTTATGTTAGTAATATAGCTTATATTACTGTAAAGTTTCATTAAAATTCATTTTGTGGTTTTTGCGTGAAAGAGTAACAAACATCCATACATACAAACTTTCGCGTTTAAAATATTAGTAGGATATATATGTATTTATATTTGTATAAAAAAATTTAGTACCTGTTCATTCAATAAAAGTGCCCTTATGAATTTAAATTATATATGTCACATGAAATTAAAATTAAGTTTAGTTTGATTTAAAGTTCGAATCGGAGGAGCGCGAACAATCGATATTTGAATTAATATATATTATTAATGTTAGATGAAATTTAATGCTCGTAAAGTAAATAAACATAATACGAGTATATTGGATTTTTTAAAAATATAATAAAATTACATAACCTTGGCATATTATATTTAATGATGACGGTTAGTAAATTTGAAGATAATATCGTTTTAAGGGGGCGATGCAGTTCAATTAGGAGCGTAACGGAAAAAAAACAAAGTATTAACTACTCGCTACGACATTTTGTTTGTCCAAAAAGCACGAAAATTAGACAAATAATCCTTTTAAAATAAACGCGGTCCCACTTTCGAAAATTCTGAACGTATAGGAGATAATTGGTCACATTTAAACGTGACTTATATGTTCAAACTAGCTTTCAGGGCGTATGTCGGTTATCGCGCAAAAACATTAACCTCTTTTTGTGCATTTGGATAAAAACTATCCTATGTTTTTTCCCGGGTCTCAAACTATTTCCATACCAAATTTCATTCAAAACGGTCCAGTAGTTTTGTCGTGAAAGCGTACAGATAGACAGAGTTACTTTCACATTTATAATATTAGTACTGATTCCACAAAAAGACTTTGAAAACAGCTGCATTTCAATTATTTTTCCTATTATTCAGCAGTTATGGACACGGATTTATTGCCAAAATGTCCATATAAATAGTAAGTACACATATATTCTTCCTAAATCCGAACAACGACTCTCTGAAGAGGAGTTCATCTTCGAAGTGGATCGCCACAATCAAGGAATCACCCCCTTTATGCTTTGAAACAAAGGTCAGTATACGCGTATCTACAAAAAAAAAACCAGTTGTAAATTTTGTATATAACTAAGATAAAGTTGATTAATTCCGTACGGTTTCCGACTTAGGAATATAGAGAACTCCTGTTGGACGTCGTAAAAGGCTAAAAATGACAATCGGAAACACTATCGCAGCTGCATGGCCACCATGCCTCAACTCAAGTAAGTGTCAGTCGGATGTTGCTGCAGGTTGGGTGCAGAACAGATCTCCTTACTAGTTACGTGATTACTCAAATATACTATCAACGAAAGCTTTCCCAAGAAGGGTTGGAGTGGAATAGGCGGCCAACCATAAATCTGAAGCTACTCGTAATAAAAGAATAAGTATTGCACCGTCTCCACATGACCGCGCAACGTTAGTTAGTTAGTTACAGTATTTCATCATACTATACACAGATGTTAATAATACATTGTTTACAAATATTCAACTATAATTAACATAAAATTTCAATTAATTTTGATAAGACAACACTGCCATGCAATTTACTCTATGCGCTGTATGTCACAATAATATTTATGAGGAGATGAATGTTGTGGGTCCTTATTAACATAATTAATAAAATTCAAGTTTTGATTATGGGTTGTAAAATTAAGATCTTTGCAATTCCAGTTGTCTGGTGTAAAATATTTATAGGAAGCAAGCAAATAACTACCGATGTAACCAGCAGCGGCGCGGGCGGCAGGCGGCAGGCGGCAGGCAGGAAGGTTGCGACAGATGTGACATGATAGCTTACTAAAAGATACTGTGCGGTACTCTTTATTGAGGCGGAGATTGCAGAGTCAAAATTAAATAAACATCAACATTTGACTTAATAATATTGCATGATGTAGTGTTAATTAGAATGAATGTGTGTAGTAGCAGAACATGTGCCCTCCCCCACCCAACTACATTGAGCCGGCTGAAGAACTCCCCCCGGCCAAAGATCTGGCGTGGCCCACTTGGAAGTCGCTAAACCGACTCCGGACTAAAGTGAGTCGCTGCCGGTTTAATATGAACAAATGGGGTCTCTGACGTAGGAATACAATGTAGTTGTGGCGCTACGCAGGACGTGCGACACTTGCTGTCCTGCCCGCAGTGCCCCAATGCTTGCACTCTGGGTGAACTGTACGAGACTACTCCCAGTAATGGTAGTCATCCATGTAAATAGATTTTAAATTACCTAATTTTAATTTCTAAATAATTCGTCGGGATGAAGAAGAAGATTTAGAATGAATCGTGTCTTATTTAATCTAAATAATTTTGTACGCCTGAAAAGTTTTTGAAAACATCCTCGCTAAAGGTTTTGTTTCATATCTTTGGAAGTGCAGGTTTTAAAATGTTTTTTCAAATTCCTCAACTATAATGAATTTTCACTTCTAACTTTCGCTAAAATGTGATCTATTATATTATTTACTAGCGGCCCGCCCCCTTATATTTAGCTTTAATTACGCACTGAATTGCATTTTACATTTCAAATCAAATTAAAGTGTGCTCGTATACATTTAGTTTAGTAAGTATATGAAAAATACCAAATTTCCTGCTTTATTAACCCGTTTAGTTAGAGGTTGCGTCAAAAAACTACTCATAAGTATATACGGACATAACTGATACATGCTATTCCACCTAGACACGCGACAGTCAGAAGGTTGCTGCACGTACTAACTAACTATCGCAGACACACATTCTTATTAAGATCACAAATAGCAAGTTTACACGAAGGTCACACCATCGACCTTTATTCTAGCAAATTGTCTATATATGTAAACCTGGCTTATATCTCTTTTAATTCGTAAAATTCTCGCATATTTGGAAATCAAGTGGCTTCGTACGATTAATATTTACATACCTACTCTTTATATGTAAAATACTTTTTTTTATATCTGTGGAGGATCGTTAATGGGTTTTCTTAATTAAGTTATTAAACCTGTTTTGTAATTATAGCTGTAAGATCACCAAATAAAAATAAAAAAAATTACATACCTGTACATATTCCTGAATAAAACTCTGCTTCTCTACTTGTTCCCAAAGCAGTTTATTTCTATTTTTAAATATTCGTGACCAATTTGCGTAAAATAAAATTATGCCTGTAACTAAATTGCACTCAAAGTTTGGACTCGAAAATTTGTGATCAGATATCACTGTGACCAAAATACCCTAACCCATTATATACGCCAACTGTGTAGCCTTTTGAACAGCGCCACGTTGCACGTTAATTACTTGGAAATATAAGTACTCGTGTAGGGGGCTTGTTGTCAAAACAGAGCGCGTAATTCACACAACTTCCACGATTGGACGTCCAAGCTTGCACTTTACTTAGCGACTGTATATCAACTTTATTTTCTACTTGAGGGTGGTACTTAGCTATCCAGGTGGGCATTCGTATATTGCCGATACAGTGCCGATTGTATTCTTCTTAGGTATTTCGTATTGTAATTGCATCCCCGATTTAGATGATATTTACTCACCTGCCCAGAAATATTTTTTAGGCTTGTATACATACCTGACACCTCGTTACTTGAATGTTCTTGTTTATAGTGACAATGAACCATTTTTTATGAGATTGTGAGGGAACATTTTCGTGGCGCACCTGATGTTAAGCGGTACCCTCTGCCTATAATAGATGCATTTCTTCACAACTGTCGGACTGCACTGCGCCCATCACCCTGATACTGACAAATGCCTGTAATATCATAATTACTTACTGGCTGATAAGAGCTGCTGCTGGAAGACACCGTTAGGTGTTTGGCGACAAATTGTCTACCTGTCTGTGTCTCGAACAGGACTTCTGGCATATTGTCAGCATCTGTCCCCTTTATAGAATCCAAGCAGCGTGTGGTGCATCTAAGTGCGATGAACGGGTCGACAATATGCGTCAATAAACAACACACTTGTTGGCAATACGAACCTCATCGACTGATGTTGTATCATTCCACGACTTACAGGACCTAAGGTGTACTAACAAAAATGTTTTGAATATGTTGTTTAGAAGTGTACGCTATATACATATTATTTAAATATATAATATTCTAAAAGTTATGTCAAACATTCATGTCTGAACTGAAAACACGATTCCTTATATTTAACTCGATAGAAATCAGGAATACAACTCTCAAATTTTGCTAAATAAATGTTGTGTCTGTATAGTACCTACCGGTGAATCGCAACAATACAAATGTTATTATAGTTGGATTAATACGAACTACGAATATTTATTTGTAGAATATGTAGAAACCACGTGAAACAGTAACTCAACGATTTTTTCTGTTCCTATAAAGTTCTTTTTTATATAATTTTATGTAAAAAAATAAGATCTTGCAATTTAAATATTGCATAGTTCTGTTTCGTTCACTCGCATGCGTAAAGAGGTATCTTCGTCCTGACCTATATAGTAAAATACTATGGTCCTATGCCTCGGTGTGACATTTTCCTAAGACTACTTCCTCTTAAGAAATATAAGTAGGTACGTACCGATATTTACCCCATAAATACGCGAAATCCTGACAGGTTGGTCCATGATATACCTAGTTCCTGGAACTTCGCTCTACCAAAAGCAATGTCATGCTATGTGTATTAAAGTTTTGAATGCTCTCCCAAAGCACATCAAGGAGGTTAATAATTTGAAAACATACAAAAAAGAATTGCTATGTTTGTTACACAATAAAAATTATTACTCCGTAAATGATCTATTTAATAAAATGTAACTATTTATGTTCAATTGATAACTATATATTAAAATGATTTTTACTCCTTGACTTTTTTTTTCTTTATTTAAAGAGCTTTTTCGCGTAAGCGAATATGCCGCGCCGTATGGCAACAAAAATAATATAGGTACAAGCGTAATAACGCTGAGAACAATACTTATTCCTTAATATTAGATACTTATAGGCCTGGTTTTTATTACAATTGGTAATATATAACTATGTAATGTATGGCAAATATTGAATTTAAAATTATTATTAATGTTGCATATCGAGAATAGCGTAGACTGTATTGTACAGGTAGTTTTGTATACTTTTGTAACACCCTTATCCTACAATCTGTAACAATGAATATTTCATTTCATTTCATCAAAAAACACACATTTTATATCTCATTTATGTAATAATTATGTGATGTAATTTAATTTTCCCATGCTTCACTCGGATAAGTACTTACTCTAAAAGCCCTCGTTACGCCGGGACCTAGACCACTTGATAGTGAGTGATAATGTGGGCGAAGATATTGTTCGGACTTACTTAGAATAACTGGCTTTTAGCTGACTAGACAGCTGTCGGAACATACCAACAAACGGAACATAGTTGATAGGTATGTTATCTATAATTTTGATGCTTTAAAATGTAATTATATGCCAAATATATGCAAGAGATCACAGAAAAGAGAAAATAGTATTTTATATCTCTATGCAGGAGATGCACACTGCAGGTGCAGTGCAGTGCAGATGTCGCGGTTGATGCCGAGAGAGGAAGGGCAGGACAGCTCACACACTTAGGTAAGTGTTCAGTAGATATAAATGTTCACCGATGCGATTGCGATGTGTATAGCGAGATTAGCGCGCGACACGTAGACAAGTGAGTATTTATGCCACATTTCCTCACCTGCTGTGCCCGTGCATTATGCAATGAGGCGCTTACTACGATACGCACTTATGCGTGCCTCGGCTTGTGGATCGCTCATAAATGGAGCATCTGACCTCTATACAAGTAGATCGCCCCTCGACGACTAAGTACCTACTATCGATCTACTTACATTTTTGTACATTTAGCTGTTGATAAAAAAATCAGCTTGCGGCTTGTAATTAATAAAATAGTGTTGTATCGCAAATTGTACTAATTTTCGTTATAATTATAACACATGTTCATCAAGTATGTCTTCGGTTAATTAACAGTTAAAAGTGAAGTACTCTTAAGATGATCGTGATTAGGATTCAGAAAATATATAATATATAAACGAGTACATATAATGTAATCACATATTGGCAACACAACCGTTCTGAAGGTTAGAAAAAAAACAGAAGTGCATCTGTTTAAAAATATTTTTTGGAACTTCTCCTCAACGATAATGAATTCTCATATCAATCCTTCTATCCTTCGCTAAAATATGTAAAATTAAATCACTATAGAACATTTTTAATTCAGACAATTACATCCGTATGCATTGTGACAATTGCAAGAGTAAGTTAAGAGGAGGCTGTGGAAAAATAGCTCTGATTTGGCTAGTTTTTTGAAGCAACCCAAATATGCAATCTACACGATTACTTAAATATTTGATTTTACAAACCTTTTTGTATCCGTTGTCCAGACAGGAACACAATTGAAAGAAATTTACTCGATAGTTTTATTTTTTTTAAATTAAGCCTTTTCCTTAAACTATTGGATTTTTCTTTGAAACTACATCAGTTACATATCAATAATAAATACCCATAGAAAGGAAATGTAGTTTATTATCCGCTGTGTAAGTAAAATTTACCTAGAGTAATTAGTATTCTCATAATAAATTAAATTGTGTTTTAGACTTACGACCTTTAGTTCTGTGCAGGATTACGGTCAATCGGAAGATTCGATATTCAACCTTATTCGCTAACGCTTACGAAACAAAATCAATGCGTAAGAGCTGTCCTTCAGTGCCGCGCTGTGCGCCGTTGGACGTGGACCTATCGCTCGCGCGCTATCACCCGTGCATTATAATTACGTATCTTGGTAGGTACATATAACGATCAATATGGGAAATAAAGATAACCGAAAAATTAGCAAAAAAAGGAAGCAGAAGAGTCGATTAAAAAACTCTGCAAGAAATATGAGAGAGGCAAAAGCGTAAGTATTTTTCCTAATTTATATATCAGTTTTTTTTTACTATTGTATCAATGCAAATTTTATTTCGTTTGTATTTTGGTGTTTATTGTATTCTTGGAACATACTACTCTCTACCGAACTTAGAGATTCTATACCTACTAGGTTCCTATAGTACTGTAATGGAGCTATAATACCTATAGGTATTGCTGTCGTACTAATCTAAGTATGATTAGTAGTGTACTATAGGTATATATGGTCTCACCTGATGGAACGGCTGCCGTTCTATCATAAATGGAGTTGACTGTTACTAGGTAAATAACAATACCACAAACGTAGCAAATCAAAGCAAGCTACCTAGATATTTATGTTAGATAGGTACATCGCAATAAAACATCATATATTAAAACATCGAACATTTATAATTCCCTCAAGACTAGATGTGGATTTCTTCAATGAAAGAATATTCAGAATCAGGCCAGTAAGTACATATTCCAGAGATTATCTACAAAGTTACCTACCTGCATGGGTACTTATACATTTACATTTTATCACTTAGACATGTATAAGTAAGTATAGATTTATACAAAAATAGAGTTGAATAATGACTGTGATTATAAAATGCACTTTCTTTCTCAGGAAAAAAAATAACAAATCAGTCCGAGATCAGTCGGAACAGGGAGAACTGTTGGAGTCGCCATCTAACTTAATAAGTTTAGACTGTGTTCTTCCACTACATGGAAATATGTGAGTAATTCTTTGAAAAATATTGCTAAATTTGGACATTTTATTTACAGGAAATTTCGATAAGGAATTTTTATGTATACTATATTACGTCGCCCTAGTACTTGAATGACTAACAGACCATTTTTTACCAAAATTACTTTTCTATTCCCATTCCTAGACAAGTTGATTACGCGTTGTTCAATATATATTATTTGGTTTTATTTCTAATATAACGTTCAGAACTAGCGAAAATAAAATACCCTATCTCCGATTCTTAAATTGTGTTGAGTGCTTGTTTGTCTGTACGCCATATTTTGCTCAACCGAACGCATCCGAACATTAATTTTCGTTCTTGTATGCCCAACCACCATCAACCGACCAATCACAACTGTTCATCTGAATGGGACGCGGCGCCATCTTATTTGTTATGATTTGAGTCTAGCAGCGATATTGTATCAAATATAATATTATTAATAGTTTAAATGATAAAATATTTTTAATAAAGTGCTCAGATTTGACAGAATTTACTATTAAAGAAAGTTACATGCACAGTGCATTGGATTTAGAAAGTTACGTGTACATTTCGTTGAAATTATTTAGTTTTAGTGTCTGAATTAGGAGTGCACTGTTCATACAGGCTGATTTTATTTGTTGAAACAATATTTTTTATTCTCCATCGATGATGTGAAATCTATATTTAAAAAAAATTATAAATATTTCTTCAAATAAAATATAATATATTATACTAAATCGCAAATTTTAATATACTTTGAATTATAATATATATAAATTAATAAATATACAGGGTTATTGAAAAATGCTAAAAACCTCTTACCTAAACCTCCAACGCTAGTCGTTTACGACTAGCACTATGTTGAGTTGGGGCCGTTTTGTGACAAGGGACTGCAAAAATTTGTTTTTTGTATTATATTTGTTTTTAAATTGGTTTGTTTTTGTTATGTTTTTGTCAGTTTTTTGTCATAAATAAAGAGGATTTCTATTTCTATTTCTATTTCTTAGAGTTGACTTTCGTTCGGAATCTGTATCAGCTGGATTGTTCACTGCTGAACACAGGGGGGCGGGGGTTGCCATAATCCCCACGCTTGGCAGGCATCTTCGGGATCGCAGTGTGCGCTATAATGAATGATGGTCCACTCCTGAACATTACATCCCCTATTATTGAGATTTCTCATAATCCCCACGCTGGCAGGCATCTTGTGGATCACAGTGTGTGATATAATGAATGAAAACTGTATAAGCCGGATTGTGCACTACTGAAAACAGCCTCCCTTATTATTGGGGTTTGTCATAATCCCCACGCTTGGCAGGCATCTTGGGTATCGTAGTGTGATATAATGAACGAATACTGTTTAAGCCGTATTGTGCACTGCTGAAAACAGCCTCCCTTATTATGGGGGTTTGTCATAATCCCCACGCTTGGAAGGCATCTTGGGGATCGCAGTGTGCGGTATAATGAATGATGGTCCACTCCTGAACATTGCCTCCCCGAATATCGAGGTTTCTCATAATCCCCACGCTTGGTAGGCACCTTGGGGATCGCAGTGCGATATAATGAACGAATACTGTATAAGCCGGATTGTCCACTGCAGATAACAGCTTCCCCTAATGTGGGGGTTTGTCACAATCCCCACGCACGGCAGGAGTTTTGGGGGTCGCAGTATGCGTTATAATGAACGAATACTGTATCGGCTGGATTGTCCACTGCTGATCAGAGCCTTTCCCATTAAGGGGGGTTGCTTTAATCCCCACCCTTAGCATGGGGTCTTGAGTATCGCAGTGTGCCCATTTTCTGGTTATTTACTACTGTTGTTGTTCTGGAGGGTGACATTCTAGCCCGGCATCCCACGGGCACTTATTATAATGAAGGAAAACTGAACATGCTGTATATTAAAAATGATGGTTGTTCAGACAAACAAGCACGTAACTGACACTCAATATGAGTGCCCTAAATTCTGATCATTGTGCCTTATATCCATCTACGAAATTTAGTTTGAGGTATTTTGTCCAACATCCACGTATAAATTGAAAATATGCAGTACTTGGCTAATATTTTAATGATATATGTATATTTCCAAAAAGAGTCTATCTATACCAATCATATATAAGCATTAGTTGTAATAAAATTTCCCTGAATCGATAGCAAACTAAAATTAATGTCTCCTGTAAAATTTGCTTTCTGGTCGTTTGGCTATTCAAGCACTAAGGCGGCGATTAGGCTAAAAATTATTTTGACCTATCCATAGAAGCGCAGCAGCTTAAGTGTAAAATTAAATAAATATAAAACGTATAAATGTATAGATACATCTATATTTTCTTTTTAGACAACGCATTCACATATTTGTGCGGAGCTAGACTTAAATTTTATAGCCAGCCGCCTATCTGAAGCAAAACCTCTTTGGGAATGCCATCGTTGATATGTATTATACTCGCCTCCGCCCCCTTTTCAGTTATAATAAAAATAGGGTTTAGATAAATGGTAAAGAGCGATGTTGTAGACTTGACGGGCATAAAAACTACTTAAATTGACTGTTGCAGAAGCATGTTGCTTATTTGAATTGTAACTAAGTAGCTTTACATGTCATGCTAAATACATTTTATTACTTTTTAGGTTAACCCCAGAAATCATCGTCAGAGATGATGAAGACACTGAGTTTTATAATGGTACCAAAGAAATCGGTAACTCGGTATGTATGTCAATTACCAGTGATTATGTTTTTTGTATTATTTATGACTTAAGATTTTAATTCAACATACCTATTTATTTTTCAGATCAAAGTACAAAAAGCCCGTGAAGAAATATGTAATTATGAGGTAGAAAGCTATGGTAAAACTGTAAGTTTATTTTATTTTACATTTAGCAATGCCTTTGAGACCTATACAATGCATATATATAATTTTGTATTTTTCCCATATATTCAGGAAGGCACAGTACTAAGTGGAAGACGAATTGTGGAAATACAATCATTTTTAGACAAATTGAAAATTATTGCTGACCACAAGTCACTCTTCAGTTGCGGATTGAGTTCAATTCAAATAGTATCAGAACATAAAAACGGATTCTTTTCTCGAATAAATCTAGTGTGCATGATGTGTATGAAAAAGTTTCAAATTGAGACCACAGATCGGGACATAAATAAAGAAGCTGTAGCTGGAATACTAGCAAGTGGTTGTGGCTATGCTCAAATATCTCAATTCACAGCTGCTATTGACTTGCCAGAAATAAAAGAGAAAAAATATATCAAAATACAAAATCAGGTAGCTGATGAATGGGAAAAAACTGCTTTGGCTGAAATGGAAAAGGCTGCAGAAATAGAAAGAGAAGCCGCATTAAAAGAAGGTCGCGTCAATAAAGATGGCATCGCTATGATTGACGTAGTCGTAGATGGATGTTGGTGCAGACGATCGTATCAAACCAACTATAGCGCAAGCTCAGGATGTGCAGCAATTATTGGCAGACGTACTCGCAAAGTTTTGTACATGGCAGTGAAAAACAAATACTGCTGTATTTGCCAAAAAAATAGTGAAATATATAAGGAACATATATGTTACAAAAATTATGAGGGGCCATCTACCGGTATGGAAGCTACAATCATAGCAGAAGGTTTTAAAAGATCTGTGGAAATGCACAATCTTATATATGAAAGATTTATTGCAGATGGCGATAGTAGCACCTATGCCAAAATTATTGAAACGCGACCATACCCAAACATAACTGTTGAAAAAATTAATTGTAGAAACCACATTTTGCGTCGATTTTGCAATAACATGCAGAAACTTACCACTGACACACGTTACCCTGTAAAGGATAGAAAGCTTATTACGAAAAAAAGGATTTTATCAGCTCGGAAATATATATGTGACGCAATAAGACTTAACAAAGTGGACAAAAATTGTGAAAACTTGCATTATGACATAAACAATTCAGTATGTCACGCTTTTGGTAAACATTCAAAATGCAAAATAGATATATGTTCGCATACTGATGAAATGGTTACTCAATTTGAAGTTTCTAGTCTTTGGCAGAGAGTTAAAATGCTTGCCGCTAGCGTTGCTTCTCATTCAAGAAGTCTTATTGAAGATGTTGACAGTAACGTGGTAGAGCAATTTAATGGCGTTGTTGCGAAGCTTGTTGGTGGTAAACGCATCAACTATTCCCAACGTCGTGGTTATCAAACTCGATGCGCAGGCGCTGTCATATCTTTCAATAACAGTGGGAAACTTCTATCAACAGTGTATAGAAATGTACACAATGAAACACCAAGGAGAACATTAAAGAAACACGAAGACACAATATGCAGAAAACGAGAAAGAAATAGACTTACGAACCGAAAAAAAAGGTGTAATTTTACTACCAATCAGCCTTCAGATACACACTATGGGGAAAATGCAGACCAACCAGATATGGATCCAGCCACTTTCGAATTAGCTAAGAAAACATTTATAACAAATTTGCAGAAGACTGAAGAGGAACGTCAAAGAATTAATAAACAAACAGTTTTACAAAGTGAATGTGCCGAGTGGCTTGAACTACGACGAAATTTATTGACGGCCTCAAACTTTGGGAAAGTTATCAAAAGAAGAAGAACTCACAGCTGCAGAAACATTGTCAAAAACATGTTGTACAGTACTCCAATAGACCATGTCTCTTCGATACAACATGGCAGACAACATGAAGCAGTGGCACTAGAGCAGTTGTCTCAATTACACAATATTAAAATAAAAAAGTGTGGATTATACATAGATGAAAGATATCCTTTTCTGGGGGCTTCACCTGACGGAGTTACTGATGATAATAGTATGATAGTAGAAGTAAAATGCCCTATAGCTCCTTACAAAATCGGGAGCATTGATACAGCAATTGATGAAAAAAAAGTCCATTTCTGGAAAAAAAACAAAAATGGCCAGGTGAGTGATAACGATTTTTTTCGATTATTCAGTTCAATTCAAATCTTTACCTGAATTTATTTATTTATATTCATTTATTCATATTCCCAACACCCCCTTTCTGATTTTACTCGTATACGAACTAACAAATTGTACCTATACACGCTACTTTCTAACAATTCGTGTGAAATTGATTGTCGGACAAACATAAATGCACAGTTGCTTTTCTGCTTTTCAGATAACTGATTGTCTGTAAAATGTATAATTATATTTTTTGCAGGTCTACATCAATAAAAAATCTGACTGGTTTTATCAAACTCAAGGTCAAATGCATATTTGTAACATATCTAAATGCTTATTTGCCGTGTGGTATGGAGATAACAAATTTAAAATAGAAATTTTACAAAAGGATGACGAATTTTGGAGGAAAGAAATGGAGACAAAACTAGTCTCATTTAATATGGACTGCCTTCTGCCCGAGCTGGTCGATCCCCGCCACCCAAAGAAACGAATGATCCGGGATCCAGAATATGCGAATTCTTCAAGAAAAAGAACAATTCAAGATGAGACAGTCGAGGGTGACTTGCAACAGCAATGTGCAAATGTACCTCCTCCTGCCGTGAAAAGAAGACTTGACTTTGTTGAATTTTAATTTCTTTTTTATGCTTGATTGGTTAACCTTTGACCACTATCTCACCTGATGGTAAGTGATGATGCGGTCGAAGATGTTGTTCAGGCTAACCTAGAATTACTGGCTCTCAACGACAGCTGTTGGAACAGACTGTTAGGTGCTTGGCGACAGATTTTCTACTTGAAGGTGGTAGCTAGCCAGGCGGGCATTCGCAAAATGCCTTACCACCATGCTATAACGACTGCCATCTTAAGACAACAACCGGGACCAACGGCTTAACGTGCCCTCCGAAGCACGGAACCGCCGAGTAGTAATGTCACCAGCGGTCACCCATCCAACTCCTGACCGAGGCGGACGTTGCTTAACTTTGCTGATCGTTTCAGAATAGCTAAGCAAACTTCGCTACGAGCGTTACAAAATTTTAAAACTTTTAATATAAACGTTATTTCCCACGCACACTTTTGCATATCATTATTATGTATATTTTTTTTATTTTCACAGATGATGTATTGTTAATTTAGATACATCTTAATTTAAGTTGTATATAACCTCTGAAGAATATATCGCTTACTTACAATCTAAGAATCCATTGTTTTTATTTTAATGTGTAATTTAGTCACCTGTTTTAGTGCCACTCACTCTCTCACTGGTCTGCCATGTTGTATTAAAAAAGACTGTATAACATGTTCTCTACAATGTTGCTGCAGTTGTGTGATATTTTTTATTAGCTATCCCAAAGTTTAAGGCCCTTAAACGATTGCGTGTATCTCTCTCTGGACCTCTTCTGGAAGTTTGGTACTTAAAAAAAATCTTAACCTGCTGTTTAGAAGTGGCTAGATCTATATCTGGTCGGTCAAATTTTTACCATAGTTGGTATCTGAAAGCATAGTGGTAGTAAAATAACACCTCTCTGTTTCCCACTGTAATTGAAAAATTTAAATTAATAGGTTGTATACGTACAGATATTCAACATAAGTAATAAATAGTTAATAATTATATGAGAGCAACAATTTAATACTTCGCCATTTCATTAATTCATCAAGCTAACGTCACTTATTTATGTATTATTAGATGTTTATAGATTATGAGTCACTTATTATTTATATATTTTGTCACTATTAAACAGTAACTTTCATCTTTATTCATAGTTCCACTTACATTAGTTGCTTGATGCACTGAAATCTTCAAGGCATTTTTTCAAATTATAGTTTCAGTAAGTTTATTGTAACTGGCAATCCGCTCGACCGATTTTGATGAATGGAACCAATTAAGAGTTAAAATGAACTAGAACAAATAAATCATCAAGATCGTAAGTTTCAGTAAAAAGTGATGTGTGGTCAAACATAAAATAAATAATATACTATATAATAGTAATAATAGTCAATTTAAGAACCCCTTTTCTTTTGGGAAGTCTGTTAAATATGTATATATATATATATATATATACATATATATAAATATATTTAGCTTTAGTTTTATGAGCACCCGTCTACCGTAAGAATAATTTTGAAAAGTAAATCAAATAATCAATTACTTACTAAGAAATATTAGTAATGTTGATAATAATAAAAATGTGACATCAATTGCAGTATATACAAAGTTACTTTACGTATAGTACGAAATACATCACGCGAATAAAATTACAAAAAATTTTGAAATCGTCTCCATGGCATTTGTGTTCGCGAGTCTAATATCAAGTACACAAATATGTTTATAAGCGAGACGCGTGTGCCGCCGCACATCGCATCGCTCGGTGCAGCGGGGATCGTCGCGTCGCATGGGCGGAGCTAGCGTGGGAATTATTTTTGACTGCCTCGACTTAAGTAGGTATGTCTGGTATAATATTATCTAATTTTCGTGCATTTGGGACAACGAAAGGTCTTAGCGTAGCAGCCACGCGCACCACTCACTGAGTTTCAACTTTATTTCATTCATATTTTGTTTTATTTGACATTATAAGCTCCTAACTAATCACTAATCAGAATGGCCCCGTAAGGTACCACAATTAATAAGCATTCTTACGCTCTATTTATTTCACCTCTTTGTATGCAAATTATTTACCTATTAAAACCCAACCAATTTGAAGCTCCTTAGAGTATAGCATAGGTAGGTATATCCACGGATTTAGGAAGGGAGTCTTCTCTTCTTAAAGACTCCCTTCCTAAATCCGTGGGTATATCCATTCTCTCAACAGTCTCTAGTCCTTTCGCAAATGAGCAGCTCGTTGACGGCGCGTACCTAGTTAGGTATACGAAAATCAAATACCTACATCACCATAGAAATAAGGTTCATATTAGCCAACGCTGTAATGAGGCGCCTATAATGATAGTACACACCTATAGGTAATCTGTGGTATAGTATATTATACCTACTTAATTATTATTTTGGGATATAGTTAGGTACCTCATCAGTAAAACCCAACGCGACGAGGGATAAATTAAACCCTGATTATTTCACACTGTCGTTAGGTATCTACCTATTACCTATCGTATCGTCTTGTCGTCTTAATATGTGAAAAATATTCTCAAGCTGCATTTAGTGAACCCTTGAAGTAGACGAATGTGTTTACGAATATACCTACCTAGTAAAGAATGTGAGCTATTCTAGTGAGTAAATATTTGTTATTATTATTATGACTTGTTCAAATATACTTAATGCATTTTACACCCAAGGCCGACAAATGACGCATACGCTCTGACAATGTAAACTCAGCGCACGAAATTCGTTCTTATATGTGTCGTCACTGTCGCGTTCGTACGCATTACACACTTTATAAATGCAAAGCAAATAATGTGTTTCCCTCTCAGAACGTCAAAGAAATCAGTGTGCCAATTTTTTAAAGTAATGAGTTGTATGGTTTTCCCGCTTGATGGTAAGCGCCTGACCATTATAGCTGCAGAGTCACCAACGTCGAATTATTCGCCCAAGGGCCCTGAATTTAAATAAAAACTGAAGGCAAGTGCATCACATGGTCCTTAGTTTACACGTCACATAAAAGTATAAAATTTAATGATGATAGTTGGTAGGTAATGCTAAGGACGTTCTAAACATCACAAAATATTATTCAATAATATATACCTACCGAAGCGTTTTTACTTGTTCGCTAGCTAGTGGACATAGGTAAATATAGATCACATAAATGAATTGAGATAGTGCTGGATCTGACTGTACCTGTTTGTAAACAAAGCGTTACCAACAGTACGAGTCACTAGAACAACATGGTTAATTACCGAATGTGCAATGTGAAGGAGACGATTCTGAATATTCAATAGTGAATTTATAATTTCAATGATACGAGTACGAATACATTACTACGTATTTGTTTACTACAATAAAATGATGTCTAACTCAGGATACACAGGATACACAGGATATGGGACTGCCTTGTTGGTGAATGTCGGACGGAAGTACCTAAATTAATTTTTCCGAAAAAATCCAGCAAGGTATGTAGCTCATTGGAGTAAAACTGTGCCCATGTCAGCGGGCTCACCCCATATACCATTATATGATATAACTAGGGCTGCCATCACCTAAACCACCGATGCCGGACAAAATCTTTAAAAAACCCGGACATTTGGGTGAAATTGAGTTTTTTTCCCGGACACCCATTAAAACATTTTTTTTTCATTTATACAGCTTTTTTGCGCAAAAACTACAGAGCTAGAAACATAATTAGTCACTCTTCTCTTTTTGAGGCAATCTGGTGATAAAAATAATGGGGCGCAGTGTTATTTGGCATCAAATTAGAAATAAATTATAATTTTTGGTTTTATAAATGATAAAATAACTATTAGTTAGAAACTACAAGCTACTATATTGTATCATTTTTTTAAGTCATCTCGTTTGGCTAATACGTAGATTAAGTACCCAAAACCGGTAAACCTTTTTTTTAAATGTAAATTACTTTGTAAATTAAATTGTCATGTTAGCTCAGTCGGTCAGAGCATACCCCGGCTAAAGGGATGGATGACGCGGGTTCGAATCTAGCACGTGACTATAATTTTCCTCTCATATATTTGTAATTTTGTAATGTAATCCGCAAAGCATCCGTTATTGCAAACAAAATATTAGAATCCTTTTACTTATTTCGGTATTTATGTTCAAATTTATGCCAAAGTGATCTTTCTTTTCCAACAGGAATTTGGAAGAGTCAATGCAACTCAGGTCCTAAATATTATACATTATTTCGATCAAAGAAGAAACCGTGTGTTTGATTTGTGAGTTTTTCTCCTTCGTCTATTGCTGCGAGACTAGCGAATAAACTCACAATGTAACTTGAGTTACCAACTAATATCAAAATTATCATGTGTTCCGCCAGATTTCACTAAATGTTTTTAGCGTATGGTAATGAGAAAAAAGCGCTAAAAACCCTAGAAATGTTCTAGATCTAGCGTCAAATGCGCCAAAACGGCAAAACTGTGAGTGAATGATCGGGTTCGGCTGCATTTCTTTATGGTAGGGGCTGGCGCGGGGGTTCTGTTGTTGTAGATTTTGCAGCGCCGGAGTTAACTTGTATGCAGCTTACGAATGAATTTTCAACTCTATTGCTTGTATTTCAATCAATCCGGATTCCCCGGGTTTTACCGGGACACTATTTGAAAACCCCTACCGGACGCCCCCCGGACGCCCTCTAAAGTAGGACAAATCCGGGGAAACCCGGACGGATGGCAGCCCTAGATATAACCAAAACATGCTCGCGGAACGGTCTGTATCTTTGCTTACCTCTTTGGGAACTATGTCAACGCGTGACGATATGGTTTGTTTTTATATTACACTTGAAATGATGTTCGTGTTCAAAGTTGATAGTCGTTCAAGTCAATTATCCCTCCCGCCCGCGGTCAGCTGCTGTATATTGTAGTACTCAGTAATTAGTATCTTCATTGTTATCGTCCTACACGTGTTCCACACATACGGAGTCGTTACGATATGCTAAAACAAAGCTCAAAATTTCATTTATATATGTTTAATTTCCATTACAACACACACTGGACCTATACTACAAGGACATAATAATACTTAGTTATGATGTGGATCTTCCAATCCAAAGGCATATTCTCGTTAGTTATAGGTACCTACGTTGGTACGGGTAGGTACGGGTTGGTAACCATGCGTACTCTCTCGGGTAATAATACTCATTTATGGTTATCATTTGGTTTATATGTATATATATAAGTTCGATCAGAGGGTTTTCTAACCGGACTCCTGGTCCTTCCTTCTGGAAGGATAACATACGAAATGTAGCATTCTACATTTTGTATGTGCTCCTTTGACAAATATAATACACTCCAACACTAACACATTTGTTAGCGAGCTAGATATAAAAACCTTAATGTATATGATGAGCTAGCAGATTTATGTTAGACATGACTGGTTGAGATAGAACCTTATTTACTTTCTATGATCGTTTTCGGACCGAGTGAGTCTCAAGAGAAACGTGAGAAACTCATCTGCATACAATGGCAGGTTGTCAACTTGTCACCTTGCTTTGATGCGCTGACGGCATCAGGATTTTATATGGCTCCATGTTTTTAATAAATTAGATTTGGCACCTACCTTAGATAAAACTGGACATAGTACTCGTAATCAAAAACGGTAAATTATATTTTACGTTCAACGTAAATAGTAATTATAAATTGTGATTATATAAAATGATAAAATTTATAATAATGTGATTATATAATATGTATTGTTGTCAAAATTGTATGAATGTAAGTACCACGAAACGATGACAAATTGACAATTACTATAAAAACATGAATAATATTTAAAAACAATTATTGAGTGAGACAAAAACCCTTCACTTTATAACCAAATGATTCAATAACTCAATTCCGTATGTAGGTGTGTGTGTGTCTCAATGCTGTTCGTATAATTCAGAAACCATACTTGCACCCATAAACTGCAACTATTTGGGTCAAGTTGACACTGCGCGCGATGCGACATTCCTCTAAATATATTCAAAATGTGTACTCAGTATTTGGTAACAAGCGAATTTATCGAACATCAGAGGTACCGACTAGGGCTGTCACTTAAACTAATATTTAGTTCTTCCAACAAAAGTGAATTATTTAAATACATAAATATAGAGATATAGTTGTCTAACAATATATAGTTTGTCAAAGGCCATGCTCGGAAAACCTCGTTAGTACTCAACTGAGCTCAGATATGAAGAAGCATAGGTCTTGTCAGTAAGTAAAATTATTACTTTACTTTACTTTACAGGTGTTAAAACAAATATATAGTCAAACAAAATAAATATTCGTACAATGTGTTTTTATTTCTTTTTTCTCTACTTTTTACCTACGGTTTAGGAGTCCTAATTATTCTGATAACTTTTGTGGATGGACACAAACTCCAAATTAATGAAATGAAAAATGAAATGAAATTTATTCTCTTAAAATAGGGTATTACGCTGATATTAGGTTATTATTATATTAGTTCTCCTATTTTGCCGTTACTCGGCATGTGAATTTGCATAAAAAAATATTCAAATAAATTTATAAAAAAAAAATATATATATACAATTCAATTTTGTGTTATTTAAAAAAGAAATTAATTCTATAAAAAAAATATAACAAATATGGAAGCAAAATGTAATAAATATAAAAAATAACGAAATATAAAGTATTTTTTTTTTTTTCCGGCGGTATCCCTTTATTAAACAAAATACTATGAACTAGGTATATACAACACTACAGCTACTACAATAAAAGCATTTAGACAACATATATGTCATAGCAGACTCATAGGCAGTCCAAATGCTCCAGCCCACTCCCAGTTGGCAGCGTGCCCAGCATGCTGGCAGCATTGCCCCGTTGAATTGCAATGCTTATTCGTTGAGCCAAATATGTGCCAGCATTTTGATCACGCGTCGCATCGACCAAGCGCTCAGATAAGTTTTGGAAAATACGATGAGCTCCCGGTCCCCACGGACCCAACGTCTCTACACCAAACGGCTCAAATATGTAGCCCATACCGAGGTTGGCATATTTGCGCCGCTTGAGTTGCTCCGCCGAAGTAGCCGCAGCGCCAGCCCTCACGTTGGTTTCAGAAAGATGTGACGGCGCTAAAGTGTCCACGCAAGTAGCGTCCCACACTAAGGGCCGTCCTAACTTCCACGGAATCAGAGTCATGCTGTCAGGTCTTTTACCATCGTCACGCATCAGGCCATTCGGTTCCAGAATAGCTGCAACATTGGCGCTGGCAAAAGCCCGGCGAATGATATCATTAAGGCTGGCGTGGCGGGAAATTCGACCAGCACTTCGAGAGCAGGAGAGGCCATGGTGACCGAGTTGATCAACTGCAGTACCACACTGGCAGTAATGTGCAACACAACACCTTGCACTCAAGCGTAAGCTAATAGCTAGACGAAAAGCGGATGGATCTATAAGGCTACCAGTTTTGTAAGAAGGAATGGCCTGTAACCAAAGACCAGATTCCCACACAGAAACAGCGAGAATACGAGCACGATCTGCGATGCTAGAACACGTTTTTAAAAGATCTTTCCGTGTTAGCTCGCATAGCGGCCGATGCCATTGTTTCTGATATGACAAAATTTTTGGGAATTCAGTATTTGGACAAGCCAGTCTCCATGTGTTTTTGGTCTCAGCCAGATATGCTACATCAAAAGAGCCTAAAGATCGTGCAAAAATTTTTTCTACTAATTTGTGTGTACTGTGTACAGAAGACAAAAAGCTGGTAATACCACACTAGAAATTTTGCGTATCCCTATGCCCTCCAACCTCACAGGGAGGGAAGCTTGCACCCAAGCCCTATCATCAATCTCAACATTCAAAACCGACACTAACGTATCTTTTACTAAGTTGTCTAAGCTTAACAAAAGCTCACTGTGCTGCCACAGCTGACAACATCTTAAATAGTATGTAAATTTAGGAACGAAAAGGCAAAGTCATATAATTGTAAAAGCCATATGGGCGTTAATTTTAGATAATCTGCTAGAAGCATTTCTAAACTTTTGAATTTGTTCTTCGACAAATGGTGATAAAGATTCGTCAAGAATCGGTGAAAAATAAAAAATTAGAAACTATATAATTCAATGTCAAATGCGTGGTCAACATTATTAATAGGTCAGTATGTTAAAATATGCATAAAACTTGGTAAGTATGTCAAAAGAATTATGTATAAAAAATACTAAGTAAATAATTAAATCAAATGTCAAATTGCATTAAAGATATGTTGTTATTTACATCTTAGGAAGACTCAAAAATTCTTTCATACAATAAAAACTTTTTTCAATAAGCTAAGTTTTAAGTTTTTTTCGAAAATATCTATAATCAATCTTACGTGGTAGCCGAGAACAAGTCTCTGTCCATCTCTTGTTTTTAGTGGATAAACATCTTTAGCTGTCGTATATAGATCAAAATGATTACGAACAAATACTGCTATTACGAAAATGTACATGCATTTACATTTTCGAAATAGCAGTAACAGCAAGATCTCGAAATCTTTAAAAAATTGCTTGCTAGGCTTGCAGGATTCGTACGGACTAATACCTACGATCGCGCGTATACACTTTTTTGTGATAAGAAAGCTTTATCCATATCTGTCAAGTTACCCCAGAGGATCAGGCCATACCGTAGGACGGAGCTTACATAGCCATGGTATGCTAATAACAGTCTTTCGTGGCGCAGTTTTTCGAAGTTTACTAAGGACAAACACAAATCTATTCACCCCGGAACATACATTTTTTATATGCTCTTTCCAATCTACATATTGATCTACAGTAATACTTAAAAAAATTACGGAATTTTTCTCGTTTAATAATTTGTCTAATTTATATTTTCATACATAATATTATCTCTAGAATTGGATTTAGATCCATGAGTTAAAAATTGAAAATTAGTTATCATCAAATTTACTCTAAGATTATTATCATCTAGCCATTCTATAATTGATTTGATTGTTTTATTAATATCAATGTCAAAATTTCAGTTTTTTTTTTACTTGTCTATATAATAGAAATGTCGTCTGCAAATAATGTAAATGCACTTTATTTGCAGACGAAATTTATATTATATTACATAATTTTTAATATCGGGCAAGTCATTAATATATAATAAGAATAGTAACGACCATAAGACACTACCTTGAGGGACTCCGTACTTACTAATTTGATATGTTGATCGATTACAAGATATTTCAGATTGTTTATCTAAATTGGAAACATCACACATTGCTCTCGGTTTTCTAAGAAGCTTTTATCCAATCTAAAGCAGGGCCTCTTATACCGTAATTTTCACATTTTTGTTAAAGCAGCGAATGAGATAGATAGCTTTTGACATATCAAAGAAGATAGCCCTAGTTTGCATCTTTTTACATAAATTTAAAAGAACTTTATGAACCAAATGAAAAGAAGCTACGGTTGTAGATTTCCCTCTTTGAAACCCGTTCTGCTCTTTTTTGATTACTTCAAACGTGTTCAAAAACTTAATAAACCTTTTATGCAGCATGTCAGAAAATGTTTGATGTTGGGATCAATGTAATTGGTCTATAATTTTTTAAATCAGTCCTATCCCCTTTTTTATAAAGTGGTTTAACGATTAATTTTTTGAGCGCACTTGGAAATACTCCACTCTCTAAAGATAGATTTATTAAGTGTGTAAGTACAGGAACAATTAAATATATACAGTTCGTCAAAATGTCAGTCCTTATTTCATCATATCCTACAGAGTATGTGTTATTTAAGGATATAACAATTTTATACACTTCTATACAGCTTAACGGATTAAGAAATATGCTACTGTTTAAGCGGGTTTTATTGAAATTCTTACAAGATTTTAGATTTTGATTCTTTTGTGAAATGAGGTGCCTATTGAATTCTTCTACTATTTTTTGAGGTGATTCTATAAATGTATCATCTACTTTAATGCTTTCAATAAAATTATTTTGTATATTTCTATATGTGTCATTATTTATTACACCCCAGGCCGGTTTACATCTATTTTTAGAGTTAGAAATAAAGTCACGGTTAGAAATTTGTTGTGACTTATAAATGCAACGTCGCAAAATCTTTGAGTAGTTTACATAACATCTCTTTGCTGTTTTGTTTTTTTCGATAGAAATTACAGCGCAGTGTCCTTTTAGTTTGGCAACTCCTACGAAGCCCCTTAGTCACCCATTTTAGGTCCCATCGTTTTTGTGTGACTCTGTACCTAAGTTTGGGAAAACAAAGGTTATATTCAAATTCAAATTCATTTATTTCAGGCAAAATTGTACCCATATTCACCGAATATAGATAGATTGATAGATAAACTCTTTATTGCAACACAAAGCTTAATTTAAAAATAAATACAAAACTTACAACATAACTAAGTGAAACAACGGGCGGTCTTATCGCTTAAAACGATCTCTTCCAGACAACCCAAGATAATATCAAATCAAACACAATACATATGACAGATGTATCATAACATAGAAGTAGAAGTTAATTTCATGTAAACAATATTACTGATAAGTTATATATATATGATAACACATTATTAAATTACAAACAATTTATTAAATTACATTGAATAAAATAGAAGTCAGATGGTCAAGCAAATAATTATAATAAATACGAGTAATAAAATGTCAAATTCAAATTAAATCACATAGTAATATTTAATCCAAATTAAATTTTGTCCATATATACTTATTAATGTATTTAGTAGATAATCGTATGTTTCATAAGTCAGTCATATCTTCTCGCCGGTATAGGTACTGGGACATGTCTGTCGCAGCAATGTCGGAGAAAAGGACTATCAAATCTGGCAGCTATCATTTTCAAAACAGTATTGGAACTGGCCCGCACTCTGCGCACCAAGGCAGCGGCATGGTCGCGTGGAAGCAGGAGGTGCGCGCCTCTGTGAACATTCCCGAGGCGCTACAGAATCGGAGCAGCCCCAACACTACCCTGAATGCATTGTTGTATAGGACGCGGAGGTCACTATAACTTTTCTTATTGTAGTCAGCCCAAAGGTTGCAAGTGTAGAGTGACGTACAGTAAGCTCTAAAAAGCGTTACTTTGACTTCCTGTGAACATCGTGCAAACCTGCGGGCTATCATATTGACAGTGACCTCCGCTCCCTCTCAATATCCACATTGTCTTTGAGATCGCTAGTGAGTACGTGCCCCAAGTACTGTTTAACAATTTCTAGAGGCGCACCAACGAGCCACACCGGTGGTATAGTCTGTGGCCGTTTTGTACCGGCCTCAAAGACCATGCATACGCTTTTTGATTATAGAACAACCAAAAAATTTCATAGAAACTGTCAAAAGCATTATTCAACTCTGTGGTAGCAAGAACATCATTAAAACTTCAGCATTTCACACACTCTATGAATTTGTTGACATTTTCTGAATTATAGTCTCTTTTTGTAGTGTAGTAGACAGTGACTGGAAGTATACTCTTTTTACAAGGCAAGCTGATCATTTGAGCTGTGTCATGGTCAGAGAGACTAAGTTTAAATATTTCACTGACACTGTCTTTTGCATTGCTTATAATATGGTCGAGGCATGCTTTCAACCTCGTTGGTTCATTTATTCGTAGACTCAGTTCATAATTATTCAACAATTGAACCAAATTTGTTACTACATTGCTTTGTATCAATGTATTTATATTTATGTCACCTACAAGAACTAAGGTGTTTTTACTTTTAAACAGCAATTTAAATAAAAGTGTTTCTAAATACTCAAAAAATGTATCGACATTAGATTTACCTCTCCTATAAACACATACTAATAGCAGATTTAGTTTTATTATTTCAATACCGCAACATTCAAAGATACGGGGACACGAAAGTTCCTTATGAAACTTATCTATTTATATTTTATACCTTTTCTAATATAAATGCACGAACCGCCCCTCGACTTATCCCTGCAACTAGATCCTAATAATTCATAGTCTCTTATTTTAACAATGGACTGGTTTCCGTCTTTTACGTTAGATTCCGTAAAGCATAAGCAGTCAGGTAATTTATTTTGGTGGTTTAAATCTGTTAGAGCAATTTCAAGCTTATCAATTTTACTATTGAGACCGGCTATATTTTGATGTAGAACTCTGACAAATGATTTACTATTAGGGACGAAAAAAGTTTTGAGAATTTGTGTTCTTACCGTCATCTTTATTAACATTGAAGTAATAAGGAATAGTACCTTTTTGTTTTGAAATTTCACTCGTTGCGCTCACGACGTTGGTAGACGTGTGCTTACCTTTCCTTTCTAGAGAAAAATAGAAGGGAATAGTACCACGCCGTGGTGGCGTCGTCTATGTTACCGGAACGTCACAGAGTACAACGTCTCTTTCAGCTTTTAATACATGTACATTTCGCAAGCATCTGTACGTACCATTACCACTTTACTGGTTAATTTTCTTATTTAAACCTACAGTTGGCACTGGCATTTCCATGGGTTGTTTCTCTGTAAATAACATCTTAGGATACCGGTCTAATACTGTACTCAAATTTTAAAATTCTATACAAATCTTGAGTCAAATTATAATTTTTTACATTACATAACTTTTTAAGTGACAGGTCTATAAATTTACAAGTATGATACTGGGCGCAGATTATTTTCAAAGGATTATTAAGTAATTTTTCATTGAAATAAATATTATTTTTAATACTAGGAACAATAACTTGTTGACTCTATAGTAATTTCATCCTCGCTGAAAGTTCAGTCATAACTTTCGTTAGATTTTGGTCGTGCTCTCCAACTGAAAGTATAACTACGTCCTCCTTGTTAATATTTACAATGTTACATCCATTTAAAATTTGTTCCGTATTTGCTTCAGGCTTGACAAATGCTATTATATCACATTCCTGATTCCTTTCTATTAGCCTACTAGACAGTCCTCGACACTGCCTCCCGCCGAAAATGTACATACGTCTTTTTGGGGTCTGTTACTCGAAGGGGTGTCTGCCATCGCTGTGTTAGTCTCGTCATATCGAGCACGCTTTCCGGGGAGAGTAATTTAAATTCTATTGCTTGGTCCGGTGGAAAAGCGCGTGTTGTCTGCAATTAACACTTTTGCCTTTTTACGCCCGCTTAGGACACTATTTCGTAAAGCACGTCTCGGGCTCTTGCAGATTTCTTTGAGCGAAGCAATCTGATTTTTTTTTGTGTACTAATTCTCTGAAGTTTATTTTTCTCCAGTGTTATATTGTCTATTTCATTATTTGCACTTTCCAATTTACTCTATAGACTTAAAATTTCTTGCCTTAAAGTCTCTAATAGGTACACTTTTCATTCGCCAGTTGATAAGTCAGATACCCTAAGCTTCTCATATGTAGTTCAGACTCCATAGAATTTAATTATAAGTTCTGTGCAGATTCGATCGAATTCGACTGTGCAAATAGTTTCTTTGGTCTTACTCGTACTGTGACATGTTCGATAGAGCTTAGACCAGTAAGAATTGTTGTCCATTATGGTATAATTACTTAGTAAAAACAAATTTTGATACAGAAATAACTCCACCGTATGAGGTTTGTACCTGCAGGTTACTGATTGCAAGGCGAACACTCTAACCGTCAGGCCAAATGTCTGTTACAGTTGCGTGCGAAAATAAGGTGCTGATAGTGCGGCTTGATCTACAGTGTGGCATCTGGCGTTAACCGTTGTATTGTATTGTATGAGTCACGGCACTTCACACTGCACTATTTTAACACTACGATTAAAAATGAGGGTGCTTTGAAAAGGAGCATTTTTTTTATCAAATTTTATAACTTTTTAACCATTTATCTTTTTTTTTATGGGATAGGAGGGCAAGCGAGCCGGCGGCTCACCTGGTGGTAAGTGATGACCGTCGCCCACAAACACCAGAGGACACGAGGATGCGTTGCCGGCCTTTGAAGGCTCCTAAGTCGTATCCATTCGGAAATACTTCACCTGACAGCTGGTTCTATGATGTGGCAGTACAAGGTAGAAAATGCCGAGAAAATCGCAAGGTTGTGGACTTCCAGACGTCGACATGAAATTGATGAAACATCATGCTTTGTCGGGTAGTCCGATGGCGAAATTGAGCTGCAGATGTACGAGTACGTAAGTATTCTAGAGCACTATAAATCTTGCACCACAATTGGGATTTGTACACATCATATTTTTGATTTATATATCATTCCTTTGTTTCACGAGCGAAATAACAACTAATTACATCACTTTGAAATTAGTTGTTTGGTCGGAATCTTTCCGGTAAATATTACGCGGGTCCTAGCCGTAATAAGTTAACTAATTACATGTATATATTCACACGAAACTTGTTGTATTAGCAAAAAAAAATTATAATATTAGTCAGTTTAATTCACGGAGCCCATAAGTATTATCGCGATGGCAGCGCCAAGTAAGCAAAATTATATAATCATATGTTATATATCAATGATTATTTTCATCATTGATTATTTAATATACGAATAATCAATGGTGTCTTTTTGTTTGAAACACTTGTCTGTGGTCGCTAAAGAGACTATTTTGTAGTCATGCTGTAAAACTTACTGCAACTTTCATCTTACCGTTGAGCAGAGTTAGACGAAAATAATATTTATATATATATATATACGTAATGTGCCATCTCTGCTAATGGACCTATTACTATACGCTCTCATGTCAAAAATGTAAAGTACTAAACTAAAAACGTGCATGTGTATTTCCGCAAATATTCTTGAGAGTAAACCTTAGGTAACTAATCCTCAAAGTTGACTTGTCTCAAAGTTGAAACTGGTAGTAAAAGTAAGCCTGTTACGTGTAAAGCGACAACTCTAAATAGATTATTATTTCTAGTAGCTATTAAGCGTCCTGATTAGAATAAATAAGGGCATTGTGCAAAGTTAACCTTGTTAGAGGGTACAGATGATGCTTCATAGCTTACATTATAGATACAAGCAAGTACCTATCTATACACAATGTGGGTGCTTCAATGTTTAGTAGAATTTGCCTAAGTACTTCGAGCAAGTAACCTACGTCGGGTTTTGTAAAAACTTAGCCTATTATGGTGGGTATCTTAAATAAACTAGGTATTTTTATTCATTTTTCTGAGTTTCCTTCTTGACTGTAGGTAATAGCGAAGCAGCTGTACGTTTATGTGCCGGCTGACAGCTGCTTCGCTCTCCCAAAGGTAGGGACCCATTGGGGAGACTCCCAATGGGTCCCTATCTTTGGTGTGTGTCCACTTAATTCCCTGTGACTGTGGCAAATGTAACGTTGGAGAAACATGCAGGAAAGTTTCCACTAGAATCAGGACATCAACAGCCGTGACAGAACATTCTCTTTTATCAGGTGCAGGACGCTAAATCCACTTTGACTAAATTCGGGTCTTATCGAGACAAAAGTTCTTCGTGCCTCGCAAGATCCGAGAATCTATTGAAATTAGTAGACGTCCAAACTTCAATAGAGACGGAGGATGGTCCTTGTGATGGTATTTGGAAGCAGAGTTGTCATGGAACTGATTTGGACGGGTCTAGTGGATATGTAGTGTGCTCTTTTTGCTGGGACGTTGCCTATGCCAGCTGGGATTTCACCAGCGACGAAGAGGACTCGCATCAGAACTCGACGTCACGACCACCTGCAGTTACATAATTTTTTACATATAGAAATAATAATTATTAATTTCTCTATTAGAAACATAACTCTTAGAAGAGAAATTTGATAAGGTAGCTGCGAAAATTATGGTCAACTTCAGTGTACAAAACATTCCTGTGGTGCCATTTTTTTAAAACGCCCTTATTCTGTTCCTAGAATTTAATCCTATTTTTAAATAGAGTGATTGACCAATAGTGGCTGTCTAATATAGCTATGTCTTGCTCATTTAAGATCTCTGTCATTTTGTACGAGAAGTTTCACTATCTCTGTTCCAGACATAAAATTTCTTTCTTTTTTTTTCTTCTGCGTTTCCATAACTCTATGCACACTATTTTAGACCTTAATACAATAAGTTTAAGTTTCAATATCCTATCAAGGTTTAATAAAATTTTCCCGATGACTTGGGGGCGGGACTAATACGTGCCTACTTTTTAAAGTTTCAAGAAAATTCCAGGTTTTATGTGATTTTACCTTATGTACTAGATACCATATGTATTGAATAATAATTTATATAGGGACAAATTTAGAATCGACATATGACACCTTTTGTAATTTTTTTAACGATTTGATTAATTTAACTGATAAAATTGCTTCTATCAATACTTCGCATATGAGAAAAACATAATTAGTAGTATTTAATTCATGTGTGTGTTATTATTTAATTTTTTATGTTAGAGAAAACAGAAAGCAAATGGCGTCACATAATATTAATATTTTAAACTTTCAACTAGTGTATTTTAATGTTGTCAGTCTTATTATAGTAAAAAAAAGCTTTTAAGTCATTCAACATACATATAAAATACTTCAGTGATATCTTTAGTATTATTGTAACACTTTTTAGGCATGTTATAATGTTCATTGCCCTTAAACGTCATAAAAAAGCTTTGCTATAGTGTTCATTAGGGGACCGAAATAATTATTTAGAATCCCTTAATCATATGATACCCTACTCCACGTCTTTCATATTTTATCTGTCTCCAGTTAGGTAATTTGACAAGTGTAAGAATAAAATCATTATCACAATAAATGAGTTGGGGAATTCCCTGAATCATATGCCCGAATAGAACGAACGGGTCGGAAACTTCAGGAAGTGGTTATACCCATATGTATGAACATCTTTCACTATGAGGTTAATTCTGTGTTTTTTTTCATGATATGATATTGGCACTATAATTAAGTTCTTCTTTATGAGTACAGTCAGCATCATATTGATGTAAGCATCATAAGTAGAAAAAAATATCTGAAGGACGAAATATCATATTTATATTGGCAGTTACAGTAGGTACCTATGCATAATGTTGTATGCGTTCAGAGTAGTCAATATATCTAAGCATTTACCATGACAGATTACACGTAATGATAAAAAGATAATTTTGAACACAATTTACAACAATATCATTCGAACTTCGTATGTACCTAAATGAAGTTGATTTAGTGTTTATCAGATCATTTTGAACTTTATGAGCTAACATTAATTTGACGCTGACTGTACAATAACCTCCTAAATATTTGGTACTGAATTTTTTACAGTCAATGTAATTGGTCTATAATTTTTTAAATCAGTCCTATCCCCTTTTTTATAAAGTGGTTTAACGATTAATTTTTTGAGCGCACTTGGAAATACTCCACTCTCTAAAGATAGATTTATTAAGTGTGTAAGTACAGGAACAATTAAATATATACAGTTCGTCAAAATGTCAGTCCTTATTTCATCATATCCTACAGAGTATGTGTTATTTAAGGATATAACAATTTTATACACTTCTATACAGCTTAACGGATTAAGAAATATGCTACTGTTTAAGCGGGTTTTATTGAAATTCTTACAAGATTTTAGATTTTGATTCTTTTGTGAAATGAGGTGCCTATTGAATTCTTCTACTATTTTTTGAGGTGATTCTATAAATGTATCATCTACTTTAATGCTTTCAATAAAATTATTTTGTATATTTCTATATGTGTCATTATTTATTACACCCCAGGCCGGTTTACATCTATTTTTAGAGTTAGAAATAAAGTCACGGTTAGAAATTTGTTGTGACTTATAAATGCAACGTCGCAAAATCTTTGAGTAGTTTACATAACATCTCTTTGCTGTTTTGTTTTTTTCGATAGAAATTACAGCGCAGTGTCCTTTTAGTTTGGCAACTCCTACGAAGCCCCTTAGTCACCCATTTTAGGTCCCATCGTTTTTGTGTGACTCTGTACCTAAGTTTGGGAAAACAAAGGTTATATTCAAATTCAAATTCATTTATTTCAGGCAAAATTGTACCCATATTCACCGAATATAGATAGATTGATAGATAAACTCTTTATTGCAACACAAAGCTTAATTTAAAAATAAATACAAAACTTACAACATAACTAAGTGAAACAACGGGCGGTCTTATCGCTTAAAACGATCTCTTCCAGACAACCCAAGATAATATCACATCAAACACAATACATATGACAGATGTATCATAACATAGAAGTAGAAGTTAATGTCATGTAAACAATATTACTGATAAGTTATATATATATGATAACACATTATTAAATTACAAACAATTTATTAAATTACATTGAATAAAATAGAAGTCAGATGGTCAAGCAAATAATTATAATAAATACGAGTAATAAAATGTCAAATTCAAATTAAATCACATAGTAATATTTAATCCAAATTAAATTTTGTCCATATATACTTATTAATGTATTTAGTAGATAATCGTATGTTTCATAAGTCAGTCATATCTTCTCGCCGGTATAGGTACTGGGACATGTCTGTCGCAGCAATGTCGGAGAAAAGGACTATCAAATCTGGCAGCTATCATTTTCAAAACAGTATTGGAACTGGCCCGCACTCTGCGCACCAAGGCAGCGGCATGGTCGCGTGGAAGCAGGAGGTGCGCGCCTCTGTGAACATTCCCGAGGCGCTACAGAATCGGAGCAGCCCCAACACTACCCTGAATGCATTGTTGTATAGGACGCGGAGGTCACTATAACTTTTCTTATTGTAGTCAGCCCAAAGGTTGCAAGTGTAGAGTGACGTACAGTAAGCTCTAAAAAGCGTTACTTTGACTTCCTGTGAACATCGTGCAAACCTGCGGGCTATCATATTGACAGTGACCTCCGCTCCCTCTCAATATCCACATTGTCTTTGAGATCGCTAGTGAGTACGTGCCCCAAGTACTGTTTAACAATTTCTAGAGGCGCACCAACGAGCCACACCGGTGGTATAGTCTGTGGCCGTTTTGTACCGGCCTCAAAGACCATGCATACGCTTTTTGATTATAGAACAACCAAAAAATTTCATAGAAACTGTCAAAAGCATTATTCAACTCTGTGGTAGCAAGAACATCATTAAAACTTCAGCATTTCACACACTCTATGAATTTGTTGACATTTTCTGAATTATAGTCTCTTTTTGTAGTGTAGTAGACAGTGACTGGAAGTATACTCTTTTTACAAGGCAAGCTGATCATTTGAGCTGTGTCATGGTCAGAGAGACTAAGTTTAAATATTTCACTGACACTGTCTTTTGCATTGCTTATAATATGGTCGAGGCATGCTTTCAACCTCGTTGGTTCATTTATTCGTAGACTCAGTTCATAATTATTCAACAATTGAACCAAATTTGTTACTACATTGCTTTGTATCAATGTATTTATATTTATGTCACCTACAAGAACTAAGGTGTTTTTACTTTTAAACAGCAATTTAAATAAAAGTGTTTCTAAATACTCAAAAAATGTATCGACATTAGATTTACCTCTCCTATAAACACATACTAATAGCAGATTTAGTTTTATTATTTCAATACCGCAACATTCAAAGATACGGGGACACGAAAGTTCCTTATGAAACTTATCTATTTATATTTTATACCTTTTCTAATATAAATGCACGAACCGCCCCTCGACTTATCCCTGCAACTAGATCCTAATAATTCATAGTCTCTTATTTTAACAATGGACTGGTTTCCGTCTTTTACGTTAGATTCCGTAAAGCATAAGCAGTCAGGTAATTTATTTTGGTGGTTTAAATCTGTTAGAGCAATTTCAAGCTTATCAATTTTACTATTGAGACCGGCTATATTTTGATGTAGAACTCTGACAAATGATTTACTATTAGGGACGAAAAAAGTTTTGAGAATTTGTGTTCTTACCGTCATCTTTATTAACATTGAAGTAATAAGGAATAGTACCTTTTTGTTTTGAAATTTCACTCGTTGCGCTCACGACGTTGGTAGACGTGTGCTTACCTTTCCTTTCTAGAGAAAAATAGAAGGGAATAGTACCACGCCGCGGTGGCGTCGTCTATGTTACCGGAACGTCACAGAGTACAACGTCTCTTTCAGCTTTTAATACATGTACATTTCGCAAGCATCTGTACGTACCATTACCACTTTACTGGTTAATTTTCTTATTTAAACCTACAGTTGGCACTGGCATTTCCATGGGTTGTTTCTCTGTAAATAACATCTTAGGATACCGGTCTAATACTGTACTCAAATTTTAAAATTCTATACAAATCTTGAGTCAAATTATAATTTTTTACATTACATAACTTTTTAAGTGACAGGTCTATAAATTTACAAGTATGATACTGGGCGCAGATTATTTTCAAAGGATTATTAAGTAATTTTTCATTGAAATAAATATTATTTTTAATACTAGGAACAATAACTTGTTGACTCTATAGTAATTTCATCCTCGCTGAAAGTTCAGTCATAACTTTCGTTAGATTTTGGTCGTGCTCTCCAACTGAAAGTATAACTACGTCCTCCTTGTTAATATTTACAATGTTACATCCATTTAAAATTTGTTCCGTATTTGCTTCAGGCTTGACAAATGCTATTATATCACATTCCTGATTCCTTTCTATTAGCCTACTAGACAGTCCTCGACACTGCCTCCCGCCGAAAATGTACATACGTCTTTTTGGGGTCTGTTACTCGAAGGGGTGTCTGCCATCGCTGTGTTAGTCTCGTCATATCGAGCACGCTTTCCGGGGAGAGTAATTTAAATTCTATTGCTTGGTCCGGTGGAAAAGCGCGTGTTGTCTGCAATTAACACTTTTGCCTTTTTACGCCCGCTTAGGACACTATTTCGTAAAGCACGTCTCGGGCTCTTGCAGATTTCTTTGAGCGAAGCAATCTGATTTTTTTTTGTGTACTAATTCTCTGAAGTTTATTTTTCTCCAGTGTTATATTGTCTATTTCATTATTTGCACTTTCCAATTTACTCTATAGACTTAAAATTTCTTGCCTTAAAGTCTCTAATAGGTACACTTTTCATTCGCCAGTTGATAAGTCAGATACCCTAAGCTTCTCATATGTAGTTCAGACTCCATAGAATTTAATTATAAGTTCTGTGCAGATTCGATCGAATTCGACTGTGCAAATAGTTTCTTTGGTCTTACTCGTACTGTGACATGTTCGATAGAGCTTAGACCAGTAAGAATTGTTGTCCATTATGGTATAATTACTTAGTAAAAACAAATTTTGATACAGAAATAACTCCACCGTATGAGGTTTGTACCTGCAGGTTACTGATTGCAAGGCGAACACTCTAACCGTCAGGCCAAATGTCTGTTACAGTTGCGTGCGAAAATAAGGTGCTGATAGTGCGGCTTGATCTACAGTGTGGCATCTGGCGTTAACCGTTGTATTGTATTGTATGAGTCACGGCACTTCACACTGCACTATTTTAACACTACGATTAAAAATGAGGGTGCTTTGAAAAGGAGCATTTTTTTTATCAAATTTTATAACTTTTTAACCATTTATCTTTTTTTTTATGGGATAGGAGGGCAAGCGAGCCGGCGGCTCACCTGGTGGTAAGTGATGACCGTCGCCCACAAACACCAGAGGACACGAGGATGCGTTGCCGGCCTTTGAAGGCTCCTAAGTCGTATCCATTCGGAAATACTTCACCTGACAGCTGGTTCTATGATGTGGCAGTACAAGGTAGAAAATGCCGAGAAAATCGCAAGGTTGTGGACTTCCAGACGTCGACATGAAATTGATGAAACATCATGCTTTGTCGGGTAGTCCGATGGCGAAATTGAGCTGCAGATGTACGAGTACGTAAGTATTCTAGAGCACTATAAATCTTGCACCACAATTGGGATTTGTACACATCATATTTTTGATTTATATATCATTCCTTTGTTTCACGAGCGAAATAACAACTAATTACATCACTTTGAAATTAGTTGTTTGGTCGGAATCTTTCCGGTAAATATTACGCGGGTCCTAGCCGTAATAAGTTAACTAATTACATGTATATATTCACACGAAACTTGTTGTATTAGCAAAAAAAAATTATAATATTAGTCAGTTTAATTCACGGAGCCCATAAGTATTATCGCGATGGCAGCGCCAAGTAAGCAAAATTATATAATCATATGTTATATATCAATGATTATTTTCATCATTGATTATTTAATATACGAATAATCAATGGTGTCTTTTTGTTTGAAACACTTGTCTGTGGTCGCTAAAGAGACTATTTTGTAGTCATGCTGTAAAACTTACTGCAACTTTCATCTTACCGTTGAGCAGAGTTAGACGAAAATAATATTTATATATATATATATACGTAATGTGCCATCTCTGCTAATGGACCTATTACTATACGCTCTCATGTCAAAAATGTAAAGTACTAAACTAAAAACGTGCATGTGTATTTCCGCAAATATTCTTGAGAGTAAACCTTAGGTAACTAATCCTCAAAGTTGACTTGTCTCAAAGTTGAAACTGGTAGTAAAAGTAAGCCTGTTACGTGTAAAGCGACAACTCTAAATAGATTATTATTTCTAGTAGCTATTAAGCGTCCTGATTAGAATAAATAAGGGCATTGTGCAAAGTTAACCTTGTTAGAGGGTACAGATGATGCTTCATAGCTTACATTATAGATACAAGCAAGTACCTATCTATACACAATGTGGGTGCTTCAATGTTTAGTAGAATTTGCCTAAGTACTTCGAGCAAGTAACCTACGTCGGGTTTTGTAAAAACTTAGCCTATTATGGTGGGTATCTTAAATAAACTAGGTATTTTTATTCATTTTTCTGAGTTTCCTTCTTGACTGTAGGTAATAGCGAAGCAGCTGTACGTTTATGTGCCGGCTGACAGCTGCTTCGCTCTCCCAAAGGTAGGGACCCATTGGGGAGACTCCCAATGGGTCCCTATCTTTGGTGTGTGTCCACTTAATTCCCTGTGACTGTGGCAAATGTAACGTTGGAGAAACATGCAGGAAAGTTTCCACTAGAATCAGGACATCAACAGCCGTGACAGAACATTCTCTTTTATCAGGTGCAGGACGCTAAATCCACTTTGACTAAATTCGGGTCTTATCGAGACAAAAGTTCTTCGTGCCTCGCAAGATCCGAGAATCTATTGAAATTAGTAGACGTCCAAACTTCAATAGAGACGGAGGATGGTCCTTGTGATGGTATTTGGAAGCAGAGTTGTCATGGAACTGATTTGGACGGGTCTAGTGGATATGTAGTGTGCTCTTTTTGCTGGGACGTTGCCTATGCCAGCTGGGATTTCACCAGCGACGAAGAGGACTCGCATCAGAACTCGACGTCACGACCACCTGCAGTTACATAATTTTTTACATATAGAAATAATAATTATTAATTTCTCTATTAGAAACATAACTCTTAGAAGAGAAATTTGATAAGGTAGCTGCGAAAATTATGGTCAACTTCAGTGTACAAAACATTCCTGTGGTGCCATTTTTTTAAAACGCCCTTATTCTGTTCCTAGAATTTAATCCTATTTTTAAATAGAGTGATTGACCAATAGTGGCTGTCTAATATAGCTATGTCTTGCTCATTTAAGATCTCTGTCATTTTGTACGAGAAGTTTCACTATCTCTGTTCCAGACATAAAATTTCTTTCTTTTTTTTTCTTCTGCGTTTCCATAACTCTATGCACACTATTTTAGACCTTAATACAATAAGTTTAAGTTTCAATATCCTATCAAGGTTTAATAAAATTTTCCCGATGACTTGGGGGCGGGACTAATACGTGCCTACTTTTTAAAGTTTCAAGAAAATTCCAGGTTTTATGTGATTTTACCTTATGTACTAGATACCATATGTATTGAATAATAATTTATATAGGGACAAATTTAGAATCGACATATGACACCTTTTGTAATTTTTTTAACGATTTGATTAATTTAACTGATAAAATTGCTTCTATCAATACTTCGCATATGAGAAAAACATAATTAGTAGTATTTAATTCATGTGTGTGTTATTATTTAATTTTTTATGTTAGAGAAAACAGAAAGCAAATGGCGTCACATAATATTAATATTTTAAACTTTCAACTAGTGTATTTTAATGTTGTCAGTCTTATTATAGTAAAAAAAAGCTTTTAAGTCATTCAACATACATATAAAATACTTCAGTGATATCTTTAGTATTATTGTAACACTTTTTAGGCATGTTATAATGTTCATTGCCCTTAAACGTCATAAAAAAGCTTTGCTATAGTGTTCATTAGGGGACCGAAATAATTATTTAGAATCCCTTAATCATATGATACCCTACTCCACGTCTTTCATATTTTATCTGTCTCCAGTTAGGTAATTTGACAAGTGTAAGAATAAAATCATTATCACAATAAATGAGTTGGGGAATTCCCTGAATCATATGCCCGAATAGAACGAACGGGTCGGAAACTTCAGGAAGTGGTTATACCCATATGTATGAACATCTTTCACTATGAGGTTAATTCTGTGTTTTTTTTCATGATATGATATTGGCACTATAATTAAGTTCTTCTTTATGAGTACAGTCAGCATCATATTGATGTAAGCATCATAAGTAGAAAAAAATATCTGAAGGACGAAATATCATATTTATATTGGCAGTTACAGTAGGTACCTATGCATAATGTTGTATGCGTTCAGAGTAGTCAATATATCTAAGCATTTACCATGACAGATTACACGTAATGATAAAAAGATAATTTTGAACACAATTTACAACAATATCATTCGAACTTCGTATGTACCTAAATGAAGTTGATTTAGTGTTTATCAGATCATTTTGAACTTTATGAGCTAACATTAATTTGACGCTGACTGTACAATAACCTCCTAAATATTTGGTACTGAATTTTTTACAGTCCTTATGTTGAATGAGATATATTATACAAAAAATTATAAATAAAATTAAAAATTAAGTTTCACAACAAATCAGTTTTTTTTTGGACTTTGGGTTGTTATTTATTTCATACCACTTAAACTTATTATTCCTGCAATATTATATTCTATTAATAAAGACATGAGGGCGAGAAACATTCTCTTTTAAAACCAACTTAAATTTAATAAATAAATGTATCAAACCGCTCTTTCTTTGTTTTCAGATAATCCATTTACAACCAAATTCATCTGTTGTAACACAACTTCAGCAGCAGTCATTAGCAGAAAATACTATTTGGCTTTTATGAGACCCCAAATGAAATAGCAGTAAATTCGGAGCCAGTCATTCCACCTCAGCCTGACACACACAAACTGGATACAATTAAAGAAAACCAAAACAAAATCATGGATATGCAAGATAAAGTTTATATGATGTAAACTTATGATGATATGACGTTTATATGAAGTATTAATTTGAACAATTGTAACGAAATACTAAAAACACCTAAATAAACAATATTTCTTACACAAAGAAATAACAAGGTTTACATGTATAATAAGTTATTTTATTTTATGTATATTTATAGAAAGTAGTAACTTCTGATAACACTTCTGCAAAAAAAAATATTTTCAATTCTTAAATGTACTACGGAACCACTTGATGGAACTTCTTGACTAGTACTTGGCTCATACACAACTACCGATTGTTCTGTATTTTGTGTATCAAGAGTATCATTGTTTGGAACACGTTTTTCATTACTTAAACCAGATATAAAGTTTGAATATTCCGTTTTTATTAGTCTTTACTCCACCTGTTCTCTTAGTCTTTTTCCACAGTTTATTCATGACAACAACGTAACACGTGCGACATAAATTTACAAATGAGTATACTAACGCACAAATGAAAATAATTATACGACTCATGATTTTATGTCCAAATTATGACCTATAGTAATAACATTACATTTTTATTTATCTAAATAGTGCTTAAAGCTTTATAGTAACAATAATATAAGAAGATAACAGAGCTAAAACTTTAGTAAATGTTTGGCTAATGCTTAGCAGTAAATAAGCATAAGAAAAGATCATAAAAATGCGTTTAATCTTAAAAATGTGTTAATATATTTAAGTTCACTATAAAATATTTCGACAACGTTTATTTAATGTATTAGGTTTTCTTATTTACTAATATAAGGTCTTAACCTTTTTGTTAGAGTAAATGCTGTTTAAGGTGCTGTATATTAGAAGTAATTAATGTTTTAGTATGATTATAAGCCAATTAACTTTATTTTTTGGACCATACAATTGCTTCATGCATTATAAATTTTACCACATTCTACTCAAAAGCATTTAAACTAAGTCAAAACTGATTTAAAGTGATAGTCTGATTTTAAAACGTAAATCAGTCTTTACTTCAGTAAATATACAGATTACGCGTTACTTGGGGAGTCATTGCGCTCCTGTCACCGTGCCGCCGCGCGCGCCGTGGTGGACGAGAGCTTATCGTACCAGTATATTCCAAAACTGATCAGGGTCGTTGCAAGTCCACACAGTCCACAAAGCAGCATCACAATCCATTGGGGCAATACTACTACGGTAAGGTACTGCACGGGTTCACTATTTAGAATGCCTACTGACCACAACGGCCCGTTCGATAGCTCACTGGCTGTAGATATTGTATATTATATATTGTATTGTTGTACTTTTTCAATAAGGCAAAAAGTCGTTTAATAACATTGGTAACGTAATGTACTAGTTACCTATACGTACGTAAGAGCAAAGTGTAATGTCATGTCATGTCACGAAAGGAGTCATTTATGCCACTGATTACGAACCAGGTCTTTAATTTTGTTCTCAGTAATATATCCGCATTAACAGGTTTTACCACCTCGACTCGGCTCTATCATTTTTTCCACTTTCAACTCGTTGCTTATTTCCGTCGACTGCTTATAATAATTAACGAAAAGTATAAAATGACAAGTTTTGGCCGTGACGTGACTTAGACACACTGAGCGTCACGTAAAATCTTTGTGTTACAATTCAATAAAAATGAAATCTAGGTATTATTTTTTTCAACCTGGGAATCGAACCAGTGACCTCAAGAGTCAGACGCGGCAGGAGACACTGCACTGGACCAACAAGTTACTCGTGATTTTTATGACGTCTAAAACTAGTGAGGTTTTTGTACGTTAGATTTTAGACTTTATTAATCATACTTCCCAGAGGTGGGACATTTAGAGTAAGTGAAGACTGATAAACTCTTTTGCAAAAAAAAAAACGGGCACTGAAGAAGACAATGAAGAAGAACAAGAAATAGGTTTTGTTAATTTGACGATGTATTAGCATGTTTTTTGAAGCATCCTGGCATGATTCTTTACGTTCCAAATTTAAAATTTGAAATTATTAAAAGAAAAATAATGATTAATGTGGATTATTCTAAAATTGCTTTACTAATGGCGCGAATTGCTGAAACGATTTTTAACTGATTACGATATTTTAAAACTTTTTGGATATTTTCTGCAAATTAAACAATTTAATCTTTCTTTTTACATTAAATACCACTTTTTGATATGAGTGATAAAGCGATAAGGGCCGGTAAAATTATAGCCCTACTTGAAGAAGGTTGTTCGCAAACTTACGTGTCTCAGCGGCTAAATGTGAGTCGTTCATCTGTCCAGAGGACTTGGCAACGGTATCAAGAGACTGGTTCGGTCAAAAGAAGACCCGGTTCAGGAAGAAAACGATGCACAGAACCAAGAGATGACCGCTTTTTGGTGAGTCAGGCGTTGCGTAATCGTAAGGCGTCAGGTGTGGACCTGAAGAAGAGCCTTGAAGAAGTAAGAGGAGTAGAAGTTAGCTTGTGGACGGTCAGGAGGAGGCTTTTGGCTGCCAATATCAAGAGTTACCGCCCAGCTCGGGGCCCTAAATTACTCCGTGAGCACCGTGTTGCTCGACTTCAGTTTGCTCGGAACTGTGCTTCATGGACTCTGGAGGACTAGAATAAAGTATTGTTTTCTGATGAAGCTAGAATATCTTTGTGTGGAGAGGACAGACGCCGGCGAGTGCTGCGAAGACCACGGGAACGCTATGCGGAAGTGTGTTTCGAAGAAATCACTCCTTATGGCGAAGGCTCCATTATGTTTTGGCCAGCAATTAATTCGACGGAGCGTACGGAGTTAGTTTTCATAGAAAATGGAACATTAAACGCACACCGGTACATAATGGAAGTCCTAATTCCATATGCACAACCCACATTGACTGCACTTGGGGAAGATTCCATTTGTATGGACGATAGTGCTCGCCCGCACCGTTCTGGCGACGTGGAAGCGTACATGCAAGAAGTTGGGATCCGTCGTTTAGATTGGCCAGCTCGAAGTCCTGACCTCAATCCAATTGAGCATGTGTGGGATGTTCTAAAGAGACGGGTAAGATCAGTGTAACCTGCTCCACAAAACATCAGGGATCTAAAAAGAGTCATTGCAGAAGAGTGGGATTGTATTCCTCAAAACGTTATTAAAAACATCGTGGAAAGCATGCCCAGAAGCATTCAAGCTGTGATTTTGGTAAGAAGAGGTCTCGTTATTAGGTTTTTACATTTGTAACTTTATTTAATTAAAAAAAGTAAAACAAAACTTGTCTTTATTGCCGACCACTTCTTATTGTTTGGGCGTGTACATCGATTTTAAAGAATCCATCGTTTTTTTTTCTTTGAATTGCTCGAATTCACTTCACGCGGATTAATTTACACGATTATAAGTATACAGACTACGTCAATGAAATAAATTTCATTTAATTAACTAAAATCGACCTTAGAACGTAAATTTCCTTAGGTACCCGTTTTTTTTGCAAAAGAGTGTAGTTATAATAATAAATACTTTGTTCGACCCTCGATAAAACTAAGTCCCGACCGGGACTAAGCATTCAGTTAACACCCATGTATAATATCATTGGTTAACAGTAACACACAATAGATGAAGTCCGGAGCGGCGCGCGGCGGGTCCATACTCCATAGATTGCCCAACAGAGCGAACTAAGTATGTGCACGTAGTGCCGTGGCGCTAAATTATTTGAAATAATTACTCAAAGATATACTTACAAGCTCAGCTCAGAGGATCAGTGATAAATAGAAACCTTATCTACGACTACCCAATAGCTGATCAATTCCCTGGGCCTCATCTAATCTAAACACGTGCGATTCCTTGACGGATGTCATCTTTCATCTTCTTTCGTGTTTTATATTTAATTATATCAGTCTTTTATTTATATTAGGGGTTAAAGTATGAATTGGCGTTTTATTGTAATAGGAAGGTACTTCGAATTGACATATAACCTGCATGGTTTGAGATTTTTGAGTGAAACTTTTTTCACATGGTACCTAAGGTTCTCCGTTTAAATATGTGCAACATTCGATTATAGACTTTCAATTGTTTTCTTTATTCAGCTTAGACAAGAAAAATATTCGAAGGTTATTTTTTATTGCCTGATTGGTTAACCTTTGGCCACTATTTCATCTGCTTGTAAGTGATGATGATTTTAATAATATTGATTTTTGATTATAAGTTCCACTCGCTAGAGGAGAGGGGACTGCTATTAAACGCACCGTACGATTTTGGTACATAAGCTTTCGTGATGGAAACTTTGATTTGAAGAACAAACCACGTGGAAGACCGCCCACACAGGTGACTAACAAAGAATCGAAAGAGATGGTGGAAGCCGATCCGAGCCAAACTACCTAGGAGATAGCGGCATGCTTTAACGTTACCTTACAAACAATATAGACAAATTTGCGCTAAATCAATAAAATAATATGAAAAATGGGTGCCTCATGATTTGACTATCTGCAGAAAGAAACGCGTGTTGAAACTTGTGTTGCCTTGTAGGATCGATACAGAAATAATATTCCTATATTAGATCGAATTGTGACATGTGATGAAAAGTGGATTCTTTACGATAACCGTAAGCGAAAAATGCAATGTCTGAGCCCATGTCAAACGCCGCAACACTGTCCTAAAGCAAAGCTTACCAATAAAAAGATAATGGTAAAACAGTAACTGTTTAGTGGTCTCAGCATGGTGGTATTCACTATAATTGCTTTCTTCGATCTGGTCAAGCAATTCGAACAATGATAGCAAAACTAGCAGTGAAACAGCCCCGACTCATGAATCGATCTTCACCATTATTGCTCCATGATAACGCGAAACCTCATACTTACAGCACGAGAGCGTTTTATCTCTACAGGAACTGCAATACGGAACCATTCGACACCCTCCGTATTCGTCAGACCTTGCTCCAACGGTCTTACATCTCTTTCATAATTTGGACTATTTTCTACGTGATAAAAAGTTTTCTTCCCAGGAGGCAGTACAAAATGCTTTCACACAGTTTGTCGAATCTAGATCACAGGAATTTTATCGCAAAGGCATAAATGACCTTCCTATTAGATGGCAGTATTTGTATTTAATGTTCACATGCTGTGATTATCTATACCACGGATTTAGGAAGGGAGGGGATATGCCGAGGAGGCGTGACACGTGTCGCAGCAACGAGTTCCAGAGAACTTGTTAGTTAAAATCGTAAATATCGGCGCGCCAGTCGCACTTTGTCCACGGTCGTGCAAACATCGTGTAATTACCACCAAATGCCAAGTTGTGCTGTCATTACGTGCAAGAACAAAAGTGACAAGGTGAACTATAGCATAAATGGAATATCATTTGACATGTAAATACAAGAATTCACATGTTATTATTTAAAATCCATCATAATTCCAAACGAAGTTAACAGAGCCGTTGAAAATGTTCCAAAGGTGACAAAAGTATAGCATATTCATTATCGAAATCCATTGCTCCTAATGTTATAAAATTGTTTACGACTCAACAAGCAAATGCCGCAATGTAGAATTGCGTTAACGATATTCTGAAAGCGCGCATCGTCGCGTAGTACGGCCGCTGCTATCGGCCGAGAGTTAGTGATGTGGTCGATACATTATAGAAATACTTATATCAATCAATACTTTAACGAGCCTGCTAAATGTTGTTAAATAAACTTAAAAGCAATATTGCAAACGTTATTTGGTAAGAGACTACTTATAATAATTGACTGTTGTATAGTGGAAGATATTTTTAAAACGATCAATCGATACTGTAACGAGCCTGCTAAATGTTGTTTATAAACTTTAAAGCAATATTGCAAGCGTTATTTGGAAAGAGACTACTTATAATAATTGACTGTTGTAAAGTGGAAGATATTTTTAAAACCGAACATACATTTTCTGTCAGTTTCCCAAAGGATCCAAATATTAAGGAAAAATGGATTGAAGCGACATGCTCTAGGGGATCTACCTGGCTACCATTTAAAAATAGCAGAATATGTTCAGCCCATTTTAGGGAAGAGATGTTTCAACCCTTGAATAAAAGTGGCAGACTTTTTGATTGAGCAGTCCCAAAAATAAAAGTTTTTCATATATTTTCGGTACATACCTTTTATTTTTTATACGAAAAATGCATGATATGAAATATAAAATGTATTATCTTTGTTCGTATAGTCCGCCCACTAATGCTAGGCACCACCTGCGGTATGCGAGCGGTAAGGAGGGCAATCGAGAACTTCTTGAAATCCGGTGACGAAATCTTATCTGCAAGATAATATTTACTGCGTCTAGCGCAGCGCGTCGCTTACCCTCCTTGCCGATCGCATACTGCAGGTAGTGACTATAGTACGCTGACTACAGTTACTGCGTTTTCAATTGCATTCATAACTTTTAGGAATCGGAGAAAGTCGACTCAAAGGCATCTTGTTCTTTGGAGCTACATAATCCCCAAGAATGCGAATTGCCCCGAAACCACGACTGCTTTGATAGAAGTACGTGTGAAATTAATTTAAAAAATATAAAAACTAATAAATTTACATACATACTATGTGTTGTCAAGTATCATTTATCCAATAAATAATAACCTAAAACGGTTCAAACCAAGTGCAAGCTGTTTTATTTTATATTCAATTATTTTTTCATATTATTTACTTACATTTTCATAAAATATTAGGTGACATGAAAATAAATAAAACGTGAATTTTGAATATAATGTAGCATGAAATGTTATTTTATACTCAATTACTTATTCAGTTAAACTATGTAGTTTTTATTTCGATACCACTTTACCGATAGTATCAAGCCCTAGCGTACGTGTAAATGTATGCATGTAGGGGTAATTTTTATTGTTACTGTGATGTCCGAGCGCTTTGCTTTCATTGATTGATTTGTCAGTGTGCATTGTAATTAGTTGGTGTAAGTAGCTAATGGGAGCCCTGCGTTCAGTGTATTACTTTAAGAGTTTATTGTTTCATTTGTAGGCGTGAAGCGCAGTGGGGATAGATAATTGAAAAACTGCGACATGCGGATCAGTAGAATAAATGCCTCGCGCCATATCCCCTCCCTTCCTAAATCCGTGATCTATACCTACTTAAGTAGTTATAATAAAGGTCTAGGAGGCTGGCAGTCACTTGAGATGTATACTACTGCTCAATACATCGTTTTGTAATCAAGGTAAAAAAAATAAATGTAAATAAAAGGTATTCACCGTAAACGCACTTCAAAATAATACAGTATATATATAGGTATATATATATATATTTAAATAAGGTGAGTATTATAACATCAACAATAATACGGGGGTTGGTTTGGAATTTTAACTGAAAGTGTTCTAACCGTTTTTTTAGCTGTGAAAAATGCATTTACACATTCCCGTCCACCTCGGGGAAGGTGGCCGTACTTAGATAGAGGTAAAGCCCGGTGGAGCAGCCCCTCTGGGCCCAAGCCGGCACGGCCCCTGATTCCTTTTTGCTTCACCGTGGGTGACGAAGCCATGGCTACTGAGCCCCGCTGCCACGACAAGGCGGGAACCGTCGGCGCGCGGCGCGGCGTCGGAGGGAAGGTGTTCTACACATTCTAACATTGTACATTTCTCATTAACGCCTGCTAAGCGAGTAAGCGTACAAAATGACAACGAAAGGAAACGAAAGGAGCGGAGGGATATAAATTTAAGCTATGACTCACTCACTGCGATGACTCATGTGGTATAGCATGCCTCGGCTATACAGGGATGGATAGTCGACTGTCCATTTCGTCCAGTCGAAACCATTCAACTAAACAAACTAAGTACCTATACCTCTTATTTGAACACATTTCAGAAATATACCCAAAGCCGTAGCATTAAATAAATTGGCCATAGTAAGGCTCTCTAACTGTCATCCATTAAAAGTGATTGAAAATATAACAAATAAATATCCAATAAATAATGTCCTTACTAATTCTCGATCAAAAAGGTTTGTGGCAAATTAAAAGATGTTATTTTTAAAAACTTTGGTTTGAAGCAACAAGAAGATTATGCATTACGGCACCGGCCAAATTATGTTATACATATCTCCAAGCATGGCGCCAAACTTCTACTTCTGTCTAGTAACGTCAGGTTACATAAAGAGGTCATTTTATAAACAAATAAATATTCAGTTACAAATTAAAAGTCATTTATAGATAATGGATGGTTTTAATTTTGCAAAAACATCAAAGAATAAATTCTATATGGTCATCTATTTTAATGATTTATCCTTTTCTTTGAAACATCGAATAAATTAAATCAATTAATATTATAATCTGTTTAGATAAACACTATTTTTATGAGATGTATTATTTACTTCTGATCTTTATATATAGATCAGAAGTAAATATCCAATATGAGCATCAAATATCCAATATTCTGATATTTTTTTCGATATTTATCGAAATTATTACATCGCCAGCCACTGCACGCTGCACGCAACTATGTCATCAGATAATGTCAAAAGATTAATTACTAACATAGAGGAATAAATATTATTAATGTATCTATATTAAAAGAGTATGTTTAAAATGAAGTTCTAATATAGACGCAATAATTAATAACATTTAAAGTGCTCTTTACTCTGTTTTTTAATTCGCAATCAAAAATGTAAACAAAGGGGTTAACCGTGCAAAAAAATGACAAGGACTCAGTAATTGTACTAATTTTGGAAACGGATGTATTTAACATAATAAATATATATTAAGCTATAATTTATTTCTGTAGTATTAACATTATAATTAACAATATTAAAACACTTTTTTCTGTTCGTACATATTTACGCATATATTAAAGCCGGAAAAAAATAGTGTAAGGTCCATTGGGGCGATTCCGATAGAAATTTCTGCGAGATGACTAGAGGTGAACATTTCATTTGATTATTCGGGAATGTTCTGTTTTACGAGTCTTACTGTTTTAAATCTGCATATATATTGGAAAAGCCTTTGAAAAGCATAAATTATATTTTTAAATATATTGTTGGATTTGCTAAAGAAAGTGTTTTAAATAAAGAAATATATTTTTGGGTCATAGGGATAATTGCGACCTATCGCGGGGTAATTCCAGAAGAACTCAAAAGTCGCCTTTATTGCATTTCAGCTTCAGTTTACATTTCTTTTTCCATCCTTATTACCCCATAGATTTTGATATTGTAAGTTTTTTAAATAATAACCATTAATTTGACTTTCTATAACTTAGTATTACGGAATGACCCCAAAAAACCTTGATGTTCAGACATAAGTGACAGTGGTTCTCAACATACCATTTGAGATTTTAGGAAGTTCAAAACTGCACGATGGATAGACAAAGTTATTTTTAAGTGCATACTTATTTTCTTAATGTCTTTTATAGAATGTCAATAATAAAATAAAACAGTAATTCAGTGAGATCAACTTTTATTTTTATAAGTAAGTACGTAATTATGTAGGTTCACTTTGCGTAACAATTAGAATTATTTAAGAATCAACAAATTATATTAACAATCCTTAAACATAATTATTAAATCACATATGTAAGAATCACAGACTTTTTGATAATTTTTGGCTACTATTCAGAATCAGTACTAAAATAAAAAAATTAAATCGTACTAAAATAATAAAAACCTAGTCAACCTAGTGCTAAGCGAGACGTCAACGCGGGCGTCCCGAGCTCTCCTTGAAAAAGACCACCGAATGTGGTTGAAACTATAGTCGGAGCTATCTGACTGATTCACGTGAGTTATCCCGTATTATTTACTAAAATAGGTACGTAATAAAAATAAGTAACTAGGTACAGTTTGGCCGTCGGATCTTGGTGAGTCTGAATTTAGGCTCTGCGAATTTTAGCGCTTGAAAACTCGTAAAAAAATAAATAATTTAAACAAATAAATCCAATTTACAGTTGTTATTGCTGTAAAAAGCTGTTATTGGCATTTATTTTTTAAAGCCTTTATTTAAGTACGAGTTAACCCCAACTGAACTTTCATCAAATATATCTAAGAACACTGAACATAGGCCGTTAACAACCAGTAGGCTAGAAATTCTCGGTACCAACATAGAAGCTAAGCTTGGCATAACAAGTTTTTCTCACTGTGACCCGAATGACATCTACAATAACTTATTTTCTTTAGTAAATATTGAGTTTCAAAAAGTTTGTCCAAAAATAAAGAAACAAATAAATGGAAAATTGAAGTTTGGTGATTGGGCAACTAGAGGTATCCGAAAAAGTAGAGATTATTTGTTTGATCTGTATCGCAGGAAAAATTTAACATCTTGCAAGCAGTTTCATGATTATGTTAGGAACTATTCAAAAATTTTTAAGTCTGTTTGCTTGTGTGCTAAATCTCTTTTTATTAGAGACAAAATTAGCAAGTCTATAAATAAAATAAAAACCATTTGGAAGACTATAAATACTGAGACTAGTAAGAATAAACCTAGAGATTCAACATATGTCTTAACTATTAATAAACATCAAATCTCTGATCCAATACAAGTGGCGAATATATTTGAAATTTTTTTTTCTAACTTACCCCTAGAAGCCACTAAATCATTGGATTCTTGTCCCAATGTAGCAGAAGCCCTATTAAAACATAATTTTCCCTGCAAAACACCGGACTTCTCTTTCAGATACACGACAAACTTTGAAATTATAAAGACATTCAAAAGTTTAAACATAAAGAGTACTGAAGACTTGTGGGGTATGTCAGTTAAAGTGGCAGAGTCTATTATTTGCATTATTGCACCATACTTAGTAACAATATTCAATCTTTGTGTTGATAGAGGAAGTTTCCCCGACTTAATGAAACTAAGTAAAATCACTCCAATTTTGAAGTCGGGGGCTGCATCTGACCCTTGCAATTATAGACCTATTTCCATCTTACCCGTTCTGAGTAAAGTATTCGAAAAAATTATGCTCAAACAACTTTTATCTCATTTTAATGAGCATAATATATTGAATGAGAATCAGTTTGGTTTCACTAAGAGCAGATCGACAACAGATGCAGGTGTTCAATTGATGTCACATATACTTGAAGCCTGGGAGAGTTCACATGATGCTATTGGCGTATTTTGTGATCTTTCCAAGGCATTCGACTGTGTAGAACACTGCACACTGATTCGTAAGCTTTCACACTATGGTGTTCGTGGAAAAGCTTTGAATCTAATAGAGTCATATCTGTCTGACAGGCTACAGATGGTTGGAATAAATGGCAATACTTCTTCCGGGTCTTTCGTAAAAATAGGTGTACCGCAGGGATCAATTTTGGGACCTTTTCTGTTCCTAGCGTATATTAATGATCTGCCTTGCATGGTCAAAGATTTCTGTGATATTGTTTTATTCGCGGATGATACCTCTCTGATTTTTAAAGTAGATAGGAAAGATAGTGAACTCATTCATGTAAATAATGTGTTATCTATGTTCTCTGAATGGTTCGCCGCTAATAATCTTCTGTTAAATTCAAAAAAGACCAAATGTTTAAAGTTTTCATTACCAAATGTTCCTTATGTTGAACCAAACATTAAGCTTGGCCTAGATAAACTCTCTATTGACAAAGCGACAGTCTTTCTGGGAATCAAAATGGATTCAACTTTACAGTGGGATCCACATATACATGATCTAGCCGGAAGACTTAGTTCTGCTGCATATGCAGTTTGTAAGATAAGACAGTTAACAGATGTAGCTACTGCACGGCTGGTTTATTTCGCATACTTCCACAGTATTATGTCGTATGGTGTATTGCTGTGGGGAGCTGCTGCTGAGATAGAGACAATCTTTATCTTACAAAAGCGTGCAATTCGAGCCATATATGAAATGGATCCTAGGGAATCTCTAAGGGACCTTTTTAAAGAAATTGATATATTAACTTTACCGAGTCTGTATATATTTGAAAATATTATGTATGTTCGGAAAAATTTGAGTAAATTTAAATTAAACAGTGACAACCATCATTACAACACTAGGAACAAATATAAATTAACGGTACCATGTTTTAGATTAGCAAAGACAAATAAAAGGTCCTTTTTAGGTAATTGTGTGCGGTTTTATAATAAAATTCCCGAACATATTACAATGCTCACAGAAGGAAAATTCAAATTGCACGTGAAAAATATTTTGATGAGGAAATCCTACTACACAGTTTGTGATTACTTAAACGACAAAAATGCTTGGAAAATTCCACCTCTGCCAAGCCATCACATGTCTCCTACGTAATTTAAACAAATATTGTAATAATTGTATTATATTGTTTATAACACATTGTAAAAAGACGTTTAAAAGAATGGCCCCGAGTTTCTTGCCCGTTCTTCTCGCAGTGGCTCTATAAACCTTTTTTTTTGCTGAACGTGGCAGTACAATGTAGAATATTTTAATATTAAAATTTGTAATTGACCTTCATAAGAGCGTCGTAGACGCCTAAATTGAATAAATGATTTTGAATTTGAATTTGAATTTGACTCCCAACTAATTCACCTTTAAAGAAAAAAATCAAAATCGGTTCATCCGTTGGGCAGCTACGATGCCACAGACACACACCATCCGTCCACATAACATTCCGTCTTTTTTGACTCGAGGGTCAAAAAAACGATACACTTTGAGAACTACTGACAATTACAGTAGAAAAACGGAAGTGGGGCTATTGCGAAACAATCATATCGCAATAAACCCGGAGGGGAAATAAAAAAATAATTAAAAAACACAGTTGTAACCTTATATTCCTATTATTATTAAGCACAAAACAAAAACCAATCATAAAAACAAACAAACATTAAAATAACTTACCAGGATTTCGAGAAAACTAACTTAGGGTTATTAAGGTTGTTGAGGTGGCGCCACCGTCACATAACAAAGTAACTACGCTATTTCTGTGTTTTAAAAATTATAGAAAACGCCTAATATATATAAAAATGGCAAACAAATGTTTATAATAGTGCAATAAGTGTGTGATATCGTTTGTGACTTCATAAAGTAAGTGATAATTGAAATACGACGAATTAAAATATTTTGGAACACTGAGAATGATGCTGCATATTATGGTACAAATACATAAAGAATTTCACGAAAACACTCAGTACACTACTTTAAACAACTCCATCCACTGAAAAAACCACGCAGTAAGTAATTATTCCACAATATTAACTGAAAACATACCACAACAAAGTTTGTTTACATCGGTGGGTGACTAATCACACATTTCAAACACAAACTGCTATTGTGTAGTTGCCAGTTAGAAAAAAAATACAGAGTTAAGAATAATCGACTAAAATATCACGATATAGGTAACGTCTAGTACGAATCTCAAGAGACTACATTTCTCTCTGTATATATAAAATTATTTCGCAAGATGAATTTCTTCGACAATATCACATTTAGACGCAAGCGCAGTAACTCAGACTGTAACAAAACTGATGTAAGTGAAGTTTCGTCAGAAATCCTAGATGGCACTACTAGTAGCTTGCCAGATATTTCTACGATGAAACTGAGCTATCAAAACAACTGCAAGAACGCATAGAAATGTTAGAATTAGAAGTAAAAAGTGCCCACCAAGAAATTGAGATATTATTATTAGAAAATAAAGACTTAAAATGCAGTAATGAGGAATTATTAAAGAAAAATGAATTGTACAAAAAAGTTACCCATAGTCCAAGCAAAGTAAGAACTACAACACCAAAGAAAAAGAAACAACACACGATATCATATAACAAACAAACACAATCAGAACCAGCTCAAATGAATGATCAGACTACAATAATCAAATCAACACAACATACACAAACTGAACTAAGACTAATACCTGAAGATAAACATATACAACAGACATTTGAATCCATACAAGGAAACCTTAAATATACATTGGAAAGAATAGAACCTCAAAATGTAAACGATAAACGAGTGTGTATTTTAAGTACGGACAAAAAAAGCAAGATATTATCAGTTGCAGAAAATAATGTACCCGCAAATAAAAAATACCAAATATGTCATTATCTTACACCCAACGTTGACTCAAAACAGATGCTTAAAGGACTTGGCACTAAAATATCACATTTAACTAAAAATGATTACTGTTTAATAATTATAGGCGAGGAAGATTTTGTAGCCCCTAGAGACCATTTTTCCATAGCGCGTCAAATCCAAGAAATACTTCATAAAGTGGAACATACGAATATCGTAATATGCCTCCCTAAACTTAAACATTGCTACTCAATTAATCATGAAATGAATACATACAACTGGAGTATAAATAACTTTAACAACATTATTTGTCTAGAGCTGCAATCACTTAAACATGTATTCATCTTCAACCCAAACAAAGACGTGAAATATAACTCAAGCATGATCTATAAGATATCGGGCACACTGAATAATAAGGGAATGCGCGCCGTTATCCAAGGAATGTACAAATTAATTGAAGATATAGAGACACAATATATACACAACAGTAACCAAATATACACGCAAGAAGAAAATGAGATAAATACACAGTTTTTTCGTTAGCAAATATCTCCATATAATGCACCAAAATATAGCAGGACTCATAAATAAATCTGATCAACTATTAGTATCTCTAAATGAATTAGAAAAAAAGAACTTACCTGTAGACGTCTTATGTATATCGGAACATTTTATTATGTCAGGCTACGAACAATATTTGCATGTACCAAATTACTCATTAGCATCTAGTTTCTGTCGGACAAATACAAAGAGAGGGGGATCTTGCATTTTGCTAAGAAACGGACTTAAATGGAAAGAGCTGGATGAAATACGTAATTTTTCGGTGTCGGGAGTGATAGAATGTTGTGCAATTGAATTGTTAGATTACAAAATAACGATATTGTGTGTATACAGAGTACCAAAATTCAAGAATTTAAATTTATTTTTCAGTAAACTTGAATTGATTATGCAATGTTTACAAAAGAAAAAGTATGAACACACTGTAATTGCCGGTGATTTTAATATTGACACGCTAAAATTTAACAATCTCACATTAGATTTTGAATGTCTTTTATTAAACTATAATTATACATTAGCACTGAAACAACCAACTAGATTAGAAAGCCAAACATGTATTGATAATTTCGCACATACTTTTAAAAAAAAACTTAAGACGGAAGTGTTAGAATTAGCATTGTCAGATCACACTGCACAAATTATACGATGTCCGATTAAAAAAATTTGTCTCCTTAAATATTGGCGTAAAATAAAAAGAGATTACAGTCCCGAAAATATAACAAAATTTAAAGAATACATTAAAAAATTGTCTTTCTCAGAAATTTACAATACATCAGACCCGAACATGGCATATAGAGCATTTATGAGTACATTTATGTTAATATATGACCTCTGCTTTCCTTATAAGACTATAACCATAAAAGTACAAAAAAAAGTGAAGTGGTTGTCCCGGGGAATTAAAACCTGTAGTAAAAATAAACGACATCTTCTAAATATCTCTAGAACTAAACCGACAACAGCCAACAAAATAAAATATAAAGAATATTCTAAGCGTTTCAAAAAAATTATAAAACTGACTCAAAAAGCCCAGAATAATAACAAAATTAAGACATCTGACAATACCTCAAAAGCAACCTGGCAAATAATAAATAACATGCGAAATAATATACCTAAGTCTCAAATAACAAACATAAAAATGAATGACAAAAATATTACAAATCCCAATGATATAGCAAATGCATTTAACAATTACTTCATAGATAAAATATCACCGATACCAAGTTCGGGAGAAAGGGTAACGCGACGTATAACCAAACGCAACAACTCAATGTTTTTGGCACCATCTATACCTTATGACATATATAAAATAATAAATAACTTAAAAAATACCAATAGTGTGGGATATGATGGAGTAGCTACAAAAATTATTAAATCTGCTAATATTGCTATTTGTAGCCACCTAAGCCACATACTAAATCTTTGCATTAGCACAGGAACGTTTCCGGAAGAACTAAAAAAGAGTGTTGTTATACCATTGTTTAAAAAGGAAAACAGGGAACTTATGGAATACTACAGACCGATAGCCTTAATACCAATAATTTCAAAAATCTTTGAAAAGTATTTATATCAACAGCTTAATTACTATTTCGAAAAACATAATATTCTTTGTGATGAGCAAAAAGGGTTTAGACAGAACAAGACAATAAATTTGGCCATCCATGACTTTCTCAATAAAGTAATATAAAGAAACACCTAATTCTTCTCGTTTATCACTTTATTTAACAACGATGTTACCAACTATTACGACTTTATATTAATTATTACTTAACAGAAATATGTCTTCTACAGTCTACACAATAAGTTCTCCACGTCCGGAGCCAACAAGCGATCTTTTCAGAATGATCCACAGTACTCGGGTTCGTTCCACCCCTACCCCAGTAACTCGTAGTGGTGGGAACGAGAACGGAATGGGAGGGGAGCACGATACCAGTGTTGCCACTATTTTAAATGTTACCTGTAGTCATACGATTAAATAAATAAATAAACTATTTTAAATCGTCGAAGTTTTTAAATCATGACATTCGGCCATCCGGCATCGTGCTGCCCCCTGGCGCACGTATCTAGTTACACTATCACTGTTACAATTTACACTATTATAATTTACATTATAACAATTTACAATATAACAATTTGCACTATAACAATTTATACTATTACAATTTACACTATAACAATTTACACTATAACAATCTATACTATTACAATTTACACTATTACATTTTACACTATTACAATTTACACTATAACAATATACACTATTACAATATACGCTATTACAATATACACTATTACAATTTACACTATTACATTTTACATTAGTACTGTTGACACAATTTTTAATTAAACTAGCTACAGTTGATTATTTTTATTTTAATTTATTAATATAATGATCATATATCTCATATATATCTACATAGTTGGGTAAAGATACTTTTTATATATACTACTCTATTTAAATGATTCATTGCAAAACTAATTAAAATTACTGAATTAGATACTGTGTGTAGTTTTTAAATCATGACATTCGGTGATTGCAGCTGTATATATATTTTGACTATACACATAAAATTCTTATTTTAAATAAGACTGAACAAATAATAATAATAAAAATCTTGTTCACCAATTTTTTTTTTTTTTTATGTATATTACATATATAGGCGCCCACATTTCTAGTATAGCATTTGATGTGAAATCGATATGACGTAATTAATTATTGATGTTCTCTATTATTTATAAGATTTATTTTCAATCGTTATTATTTTAAAATTAGTTCACATATTTCTATGATAATTTTTAAATTATTCAGATAATTTTAGACTATGTTTTTATTTAAAGTCATGATTAAGGCATTGCGCCACCTCATTTGTAAATTTAATTATATATGTAAATTTCTATGCATGGAAAATAATTCAATCCTTTTTATGATTTATGAAACACTATTTAAATTTAATTATGAGTCAAATATCACATTATGCTAATAATCTATGGAAGTAACACCACATCCTGTTATCAAAATACAGATGTAACTATAAATTCAAATTATTTAAATATCATTTAAGGATTTATAAGAAACATGTTTGTAATTTAACAAATGAAAAGAACTATTCTAAAATTGCAGATGAAATATCACATCCGTTATGTAATAACAAATTACGTTATATACAATGGAGTAATGATTTAATATTAGCATTATAGAATTTTAGGAGTTAATTAAGATGTTTTGTTGTAATATAGTCTATCCATATACTACATATAAGGCGGAAGTCGTTTGGTATTTGAGTCAATGTAAAAATGGTTAAATCTCACTTTAATCTCGACTATCGACTGAAATAGACCGTTAATTATGTGAATATATCTGATTTGAATAAATATACTACGTTTTTATTTACGAAAATCCTCAACCTGGCGGCATACATTATGTAAATTAATTGGTTAATGTTTACAATTTGTAAGTAGTTAATGTACATTTCAACTTGTAGAGCCACACTCACTATATTTCTAAAATAATAATACAATATAATATGAACAATATCCAAATATGGCATAGGTCCCAAAGATGCATGTGATTAATAAACGTATTTATGGGGAAAACCGACAGAGTAACATTTGGTTTTGAATTTACATCGCTGTGTCGTAATGTTGTTACCATGTTCGAACTAGATTATGTAAGTTTGTTGATTCATTAATTTACTCATTTTGGTTGTCTTCTGTCATGACGTTTAATTTCAAATAACAGAATCCAACTCACAATTATTATCTCCTGAGCCAAGTAGAAAGTTAAAGTTATTTTGATTATTGTAATTATTATTGACAGAGTTCTAATGGGAAAAGAAATTTACTGTGTATTTTGTATTTTCGTTAAATAGGTTGAACTGTGTCAATGCCTACTATAATAAGATTATTTATACATTTTAGCGACACGTAAATATTGTTTTTTTTTTTTTTTTTTTTTATGGAATGAGTACCCATCAAGTGCCCAAATGTTCTTATTTATATACTAAAGCTAATTTTAATACTGATTTTAAGCGAAAATGTTCTCGTTACAACTAGACACAAAGTTACGATAATGTGTCGATATAATGTCAAAATGTTACTTAAAGTTGTCGCAAAGTGACTGGATTTATATAATGGTTCCTCATGTTATATTTTTATAGTATTTCTCAGTTTTGTTTTAATCAACAAAATGCCATTTGACATTGATATCACAAAACAAGGATCATCGATATTAATATCTCTTGTACCAAGTACTTGGGTTATGTACAGCATCTTTTTTTTTTTGCCAAGATCAGTGAAAAACTATGATTTGGAGCTCTTCAGACGTAATGAACCCAGTCAACCAGTACAAAGTTGGAAAAATACTAAATGCAAAGTTACAAAGTCAACGTAAAAATTCACACAATTGCAGAAGGGCTTAAACTGGACGTCTATATTCCAACTATTGTGAATTATATTTTAATTGATTAATTTGATGTCAAATAATAAAATACTTTCTGGATATTGCAAACCATAAATAAAACTTTACATTTCACATCTTTAAAAATCTGCGAATAAAAAATGGCTATAGAGGACGAAACTGTTAGGTAAATTTGAATATGAGTATTATCAGGTATATTCAAGTCATTGGCACGGTTACATGTTTTGCCATAGTTTAAGAACGGCTGTTCTGGCTTTCGTGAACCAAGAAAGTTAAGTAGTTCCTCAGGCTCTGAATAATTTAGCGCCTGGGCTCCACTTCTTTCAAATAAAAACAACTATCGGAAGAGCCTCAAACCATTTATTTGCAAGACCAAAGAGTTCTTGAAGTGAAAAGTGAATTGTTTGCTTGTAATTCCATAAATAATAGCCCAGCTCGTTTACCTTATGCAACCAACCCTCTATGGTTTGAGACCCTTTTGTTGGGTCAAATTCAGGAATAACATTATTTTAATCATTGTTATTTAATTTAGAATCCTTATTTGACTCTCCTTTCCATGATAACAACAAATTTAGAGCATCCTTAGACTTAACCGACTCACAACTTTTACGCTTCCTTCGTGGTGGGGCTTCAAGCTCGAAATGTGCTTCGAGTGTATTAAGAAGATGAACTGCGACGTCGGGACTTCCTTTTCTGTCATCTTTTTTTTTAAGGAGGCGTACCATGTGGAGTGCCTTCCCTTCTAAAAAGGATTCATAATGTTTATGATCAACTCCTTCGCTCGACTCTGAAACTATTAAATATAATCAGCGAAATAATCTGGTTCTACCCCATTTCAATAATTGGACTCTAAAGGGAATAGTTTGATTAACTGGTAACCTTTAAATAATTGATAGTTTAAATTATTACAAATTTATTGTTAAATGTACCATTCAACTTGAATTTCATCGAAGATAGCGTGCGTAAGTCTACTAAACCTTACACAAACCAAATAATATAGTAAGTACAACTGACCTTCATGGCAGGCACACATAACCTGCAGGCACACTTAACCTGCGAATCTAACAGGCTCACTTAACCTGTTTCTTGGTGTAATACTTGTAATAGGCACACTTAACCTATGAATATCTTACAGGCGCACTTAACCTGTTTCTTGGTGTAATACTTGTAATAGGCACACTTAACCTATGAATATCTTACAGGCGCACTTAACCTGATTCTTGGTGTAATACTTGTAATAGGCACACTTAACCTATGAATATCTTACAGGCGCACTTAACCTGTTTGTTGATACTACACATTCGATCTCCTTTATACGTAAATTCTGAAAATTACTAACAATAGTTTATTAGTTATGATAGAATAACGTATTATGTCCACTGACCTCAAGCAACCCCATTATTGAAAAAGGATGTTATCGGAGAGTTGCCTTAATCTAATATCCAAACCTAATATCCAACGACTACAAAGTTTTAATAATTATTTTGCATCATTAGCACTACCGGGGGGTTGTCCCGGCCAAATTCCGGTTATAAAAATTTATAAACAACGTTACTAATGTGGAATGAAAATGAAAATGAAAAATATTTATTTACAGCATTATATGGAAAAGTTAGACACAATGATTGGCTTAAAAATAATTAAACATATCTCCCAAATAATGCCGAGATGGTTAATATATTTGTCAGCTGCTTATGACCTTCACACTAGGCAAGCCTGTATCGTGAAGATCTTTGACGATTAACTAAATGACAATAATAATAATGACACCTAAGTCTTAAAGATAAGAAATATATAAAGTTTTATGAACTACGTGTGAAACTTAAGGGCATATTTTAGACGCACGCCCCCACACAAAACGCAGCCCCAATGTCACCCCAATAATAGCGAATAAAACTCAATGATTTTTTTTTTACCTACGTAATCACCACCCTAATATCTAGGCCTGTGGTGCACCAGATTTTCATTAAATTATACAGTTTCCAAATTACACCAGCTCAAAAACCCGCAATTCTAGATAAAAGAAAGACCCAACCCTAAGCATCCCTTTCAAGAAAAATAAGCACGCCTTTAATACCTCCATTGCACCAAAAACATGGGGAACATAATGAACCCTCCACAACGGGAAGATATTTATACATGTGTACCACACTTTTTAAATAAATCTGGAGCAACTGGCTCAAACTCCTAAAAACGAGCGCTATATACCAAACGCTATATGATAAAATTTCAATTATTAGTCCAAAAGAAAAAGGATTTAAGCCAGAAACGACAGGTCCATCAATACACTATATTTACATGCGAGTCTTTTTTTTTAATAACAAGTTGAGTTTATATAAAAGTTCACGCCCCGGCTGGCGGGTATATGTCCTTAAGCATTCACACTGTATCTCTGATAATGACGTGGGATGTTATCGGAGAGCTGCTCCAATTAGAAACATCCGACGACTAAATCCTTTGCATCATTATGTAGTGCATCACCGACAATACCAAGGAGTAACCCCGGCCAAATGTCTTGATACATCTATACATCATGCATTAAACCTTATCAGAAGATAGCCCTGACCAAACGTATTAATTCTGAATCGTTGTGGTTGCGTAAGCATGGCATAAAACAAAGTAAAAAAAATAAATAAAAAAAAAATCATCAATTTATTTTAATTATGTAGGTAGATTGAAAAGGAAGATCGTTCTTTTTAAATTTAACGATAAATAGTTTCAAAATATATTATATGTAACAGTACCTTTGTGAGTGTATCCCGCTTCTGAAGTATAAAGAAACACCTAATTCTTCTCGTTTATCACTTTATTTAACAACGATGTTACCAACTATTACGACTTTATATTAATTATTACTTAACAGAAATATGTCTTCTACAGTCTACACAATAAGTTCTCCACGTCCGGAGCCAACAAGCGATCTTTTCAGAATGATCCACAGTACTCGGGTTCGTTCCACCCCTACCCCAGTAACTCGTAGTGGTGGGAACGAGAACGGAATGGGAGGGGAGCACGATACCAGTGTTGCCACTATTTTAAATGTTACCTGTAGTCATACGATTAAATAAATAAATAAACTATTTTAAATCGTCGAAGTTTTTAAATCATGACAGTAATGACAAATGTAGACAAAAATAATGCAGTATGCTCCATCTATTGCGATATGACTCAAGCTTTCGACTACGTGAACCATGACATTCTTTTTAACAAATTAGAAGCATATGGCGTAAGGGGTAACGTGTTGGATTTAATTACATCCTATTTAACAAATAGGAAGCAAGTAACCAAAATTATTAAGATTAACCTAAAGACTAAAACTGAAGAAGTTTACACATCCACGGAACGTATAGTAGAGTTTGGAGTGCCACAGGGAAGCGTAATAGGACCACTCCTCTTTATTATTTATATAAATGATTTACCCAGAGTATCAAAACACCCATTTTCTCTTTTTGCAGATGACAGTACAGTTACAATCTCATGTGACAATAGACTAATTTATGAAACTGACATTAATAATACTTTAAATTCAATAATAATGTGGCTCAATAACAATAATTTAAAAATTAATATCAATAAAACAAATATAATGCAATTTTCTCAACGATTTAATTATATCCCTGACATCAATATAACATATCAAGACATTAAGATAAATGAAGTAGACACGGCAAAGTTTCTTGGTCTAACAATTGATAAAAAATTAGACTGGAAAGCCCACACAACTGACCTAAGCAAAAAATTGAGTAGTTCTGCTTACGCGCTCCACAAACTCAGTTACATAGTTGGGAAAGAAGTTCTCAAAACGGCATATCATGGCCTTGTAGCTTCTATACTAAGATATGGCTTACTATTTTGGGGGAACTCAACCAACGTCAACCTAGTTTTCAAAGCACAAAAACGATGTATTCGATCTATGTTTGGCCTAAAAGTAACTGACAGTTGTAAATCAAAATTTATTGAGAATAATATTTTAACACTTCCGTCACTATATATCTTAGAAGTATCACTATTTGTTAAAACTAATCCGCAACTATTCACACAACAATCAGACACAGTTCAACGAAACCGACGCTACCAAAATAAACATAAACTTAATCTGCATCCAGCCAAGAAAAAGCTAATGCGCAATAGCATCTTTTGCATGGGTCCTGTTATCTACAACAGGCTACCGCGATGTCTCAGAGATCTGAACTCTAAAAGTTTCAAAGTCAATATAAGAAATATATTAGTAAAAAAATGCTATTACAGCGTAAGCGAATTTTTAACTGACAATGTATTTCTTATTGCTACTGATACCTTGACATGACATTATTAATGTACCTATATAACCTTTCAAAATTTTTGTAACAGCAATCAATTTTAATGTTATTTCTAATGTGATTATTATTATTATTGTAATGACGGCCATCTCAACACATTTGTACGCCTAAAACAGGCAAAACATGTTGACACAGACCTAGTTTAAGACCACATGCATGTATATATATTGTATGACATCACATGTTTTTGCAAATAAAAGTATCTTATCTTATCTTATCTTACGAATCACCGAAATTTGGCGCGAAATCACTTCTTTTGAATAATTTGACATCACTCGCGTGATGTTAGAGCGAGCGACTCGCGTCGTCTGTAGCGACAAGTAAATATAAGATGGCGCTTTGCCTAATGTTGCCAGCAGCGCTCATATTGCTGCGTTTGGTAGATTTCTTGCACTTTCGGAATATACCCATTTTCGAAATAGCCCCAATGCACCTTAACAATTTCTTGTTTTTAATTGCCGCACTGCCGAGATCGTCAACATTTTCCAGCTGACGCCATTTTAGCTTATTCGTAATTCCTATCAAAATTTTTTGATTCGAATGTGATTTTCGCCAAATATTTTTCTTGTTTCTGTTGAATTTCTTTGTTATTTGTTATTGTTTTTATCGTTTATAGTTAATATTACAGAGCTATGTTCAGTTTTTGTTTATTGTTACGAAAATATTATTTTCTTAATATGGAGGCTGGGTCATCCAAACCAGAGCTTGAACCCGCCTCTTCAACAACGAAAGACATTGACATCTCTTGTTAAGAATCGTCATCGCAAATCTTCGAGTGCTTTCGAAAAGTTGATGGTGATGAAGGCTTATAACCAGATTTTTTTGCGTGGCCGAAGGATGAGTATTGGTCTTTAATGGAGTGTGCTAAAAAACCACTGACATGATGGGGATATCGTCAGTTTCAGTCGGAAGGATTGTCAACGAAAATAAGGGCAGCGATGAGTTTACTTTATCACTAAGAAATTAAAATAATTCACTTATCACGCTATACGGTAGATTGTCCAACGTTTTTTTTTTCAAGTCAACAAAACATTAGCAAAGGTATATAATACTTATTGACCTACTTGCCAATACAAGAAAAAGTGTACCTACCCAAGCATAAGTCACACAATGGAATCCGAAGCGTCCATCGTAAAAAAATGTTTCATTGGGGGTATTTGCCATAATACCCACGCTTGGTATGCGTCTTGAGAATCGCAATAAAAGTTGTCAGTTCTCTAGAAGTCGCTGCTTCCCACCTTCCGGTATTTTTGTGGCCCAACGCCTCATGGGGTGCCGGGTTAAAATGTCACCCCTGTTTCTTCCCGTGGCGTGGAAGTCGTAAGAGGCGACTAAGGTAAATATATATAATATATAGGTAGAATAATTTTTTATGTTATAAAAATATGTGAAACACTACGTAAGATCATTTTTGAAGAAAAAATATTGAATACCCCTGATATATCAGTTTGACAGTTACATGTATTGACATTTCTTTGTTTACATTTTTGATTTTGAATTAAAAACCAGGTATAGTACAAAAGTTCTTTTGGTTTCAAGAAGATCAAATAATATTGTCCCAAAACGAAATAGCCTATAAGTAAATGAGCTAATGACAAATTGTTATGAGTTTGTTCTATAAAATCTATACGGTCTACTGTAATACCTGTAACACCTGATTGTGTTTCATTAACTTGTATGATTTGTGAAAACGGAATAAAATTCTCATTTTGACTGTGCTTATTATATGCACATTTGGGACTCTCAGTGCATATTTGCGCGCTTATTTTGCTTTTTGTATTAGTGCATAAATAAACCAATGATGTTATTAATGCCTAGACCATAACATTTCACCTATTTTTTTTACAATTATGTCTTGTGTTGTCCTTTGTGTTGATAACTAAAATAACATTATTTTGTATTGTAATTTGTGAAGTTAGAGAAGACATATTGCGAAGAGTCCACATAGTATGGGCGCCACGTGGCTGGGGGAGGGGAGATAATGATTAGTGGACGTTGCGAATTCATTTATCACCTTTACTGCGTTTAAGTATTGGTATTTGCATTATGTTAAAATAAATCAAATATAATTAATATGGTCCTGGCATTACCATCTTCAAAGACTATATAAAACTAAATGTTATAGGTACGAATTAAGAATTACCTACTATTGACAATGCAGAGAGCATTGTCAATAGTAGGTAATTTTTAATTCGATTTTCCACTTTAGAAATATAGAAGCCCTTTCAATGTTGTATAGTGCTGCCTTTAGAGGTTTGTGCAGCGTAAGGAGTTTATATTTATGAAGAAATAGATAATAAAATAATATACTCACTACTAGTAACATTGAGTGTGTTTGAATTTTTTTGTCAGTAACTGTAAGATTTTGTTTGAAAACAACACTTTTTGGTATCAGGTAGTAGCATGTTGTATTACCAGAGAATATTTTTGTACTAGTTTATTCGTTATAAAGCCCTTGACAATTATGGACCGCCGCATGGAAGTTCTATGGTTCGAATATCGCCACAGGATTTTGTTTTACCTACAACTGAATGGCAAAAAGTATAAAAACCAAAACAATAAATTAGAAGCGCTCGTAGCGTACCTTAATCGTGATTGACTGTTCAACTGGGTCTGCTGCGGCCATCACTTGGATGGGTGACTGGTATATAGCATTACCTACCTACCGTTAAGCCAGAACACTATTCACAAACTTCACTGTACTTCACTATTCGCGCTTGGAGCACTTGGTCCAAAGATTGACTAGTTGCCTGAGAACAAAGGCGACCCCTTTTTTATAACCTTTTGTGTGAAGAGTAGGTACATTCTTGATTTCTTTTACTTGTTTTTTTTTTCTCTTTGAGGGGGCAGTGTTTGCACCGTAACACTGCCCCCTCCTAAGACATGCTCCTCCCGAGCATAGTTGGAACCACAGTATGGCGCCAATTGATCCACATGAACAATCTTACGCCCGAAATTAATATCGTATCTGTAATCCAAGATTGAAAACGATCCAAGATCAGACCATATTCACAGATCGATCTGTAATCTGCATGCCAATAACAAAACTAAACAGACCCAATCTTTTTTGTGCCGAGATCGGCGTCAATCCATCCAGCTATCCCTTCCCTCTCGACCATTCCGTTCTATGCATAAAGAGATAAGCTACAACTTGATTTATGATAATTTTAACTTAATTTTCATCCGTTTTGATGAAGTAACTAACAGTAAATTATTAAATTATGGTATTATTAATAAAAAGTGGATTGATAACTTGTTATAATTTAAACAAAAGTGAAAAATATACTCACGATACTACACTCAAGATGCCTGACTGTATTCTCACAGTAGAATGGTACGTAAGTGTAATGCAAAAAACTGTCAGTCGCCCGGTCAACCGACCGTTCGTTAGTGCCATTCATAGCTCATACCATCTGGCTGCCATCTTTGATCTCTCAATTCTTTATACCTGCGACGTTGTTTTGTCTTTGTGTACAAACAAAGTCAAGTTTACCAAAGTCGTCTATTTATTGTTATACTACGTTACTTACTTTATATTGATAACTCGTTTTGTGAAATATGGAATGTGTATATAGATGACGTTCAGCTGTTTATTAGTTTTTCCTGTCAATTCAAAAATAATTAAACGTAAGTAGCGTATAACCCACTAATTTTTAAAGAACGGAATTGAAGTGTATCATCTTCTTCACTCCAGTCAGATAACTGGCCTAATAACTCAAGATCATTCTCCCTACAGTGTCATTAGAGCTAGACATTGCCGAAAAAGCCCAATAAATTTAATAAAACAAAAACAAAAATTAGTTGCACTTTCGGATTAGTAAATAAACCAAAGAATTTCTGGGATTACGAATTTGGATTGCTGACATCGATCTAAAATCCACATATCGGTTATTGACACGCGCAAACTGACGTTTACGAACAGAGGTCAACCTTTTTCTGTAATCTGACCTCCCATCGATAGATTGCTTCCACGGATAGAAATTTCTATCTCTAGATAGCTTATTGGCACGGTCCAACCTTAAAATGGATTGCTTATTCAATCTTAGATAGCTAAAAAGAGATCAGGATTGATTATTAATTTGGGGCGTTAGAGACTCCTCGTTGACCCTTCCGTATCCGGTACGTGATGTCGTTGATTTTAGTCACAACCAGGTATGGTCCGTCCCATTTAGGCTGAAGCTTCGATGACTTCCCTTTACTGCGTATAGGGTTTTGTAGCCAAACTTGTGAACCTTCTTGGAATCCGGGTTTAACCTGCAGTTCTCCACTGTACCGGGTCTTCTTCATATCGGAAAATCCGTATCTGTATTGATCTTGACGGTTACAGGTATTCTTCTGTTTGCAAAGGTCACTCACAAAACCCTTTACACTGCATGTTTGAGATGTTCTTCTAGTAGCACAAATACTTCATTTGTTACACCAGTCTACAACATCACTCCAACAATGGATCCAATAAAACTGCTCTCGTATCTTTAACAGTGTCTTTCTCACTCTAGGGTGACATGTGTGTGACATTGCTGTAGAATGGCACGAATTTTTGCTTCCGGAACAACCAATTGCAGGTGATAGTTATTGCCCCGAACATTCTCCCATTTGCGGCACAGCACACTGATCACCAAGCTGTCCCACTACGCCCAATAAACCCTTGTTGCCATACCCGGGTTGCATAGGACTTGCTCTCGGCTAACTTCACTCATATAAGTACGATCAGTAGAACAAAGTTAAAAATAGAGCAGCGACATTTATTTATACGTATAAATGTGACCCGAAATTGTTAGTTTTAATTAATTCATATACTTAGGGTTGACAGCACAGACGCCATCTTGGTTTAATGACATCGCGGGCGTCAGGGTCTTCTTTCTCCATCAGTGTACTACTTGTTGATATTGTCGTTTAATTTGTTCTTGTCGACTGTTTAGTTTGTTTTTGTTGATTCATATATTTTTTTTTTAACCTGGCGGAAACTCTGGCGGATTTTAGGCGCCATATTGTGATAAAACAACTTCCAAACCCATTTGTATTGGGAATCAGAATAAAGCTACCTTAAAAACGATTCCATAAATATATATAACTTGCAGTTTTTTTTCAATGGAACAATAAAACGCGAAAATAAATAATTTGCAGAAGTGTTTTTAATAGTTTATACTTGTTTTATCATATTTTTTTCCACTCTGTACCAAATTCTAGTTCTGATCTGACGCCACAACATGGCGCTAAGCCGATCCTATTCTTATTTTAATCGCATTGTATGTCCTATAATAAAAACTTTCCAATCGTGTCATTTGCAAGTAGATACCTATCGATTAACGTACGTACCTACCTACAAGAATGTTGTACATAGGCACGGTAATGTTAATAGGGATGCTTATGTTTAAATAATGTCGATGTTTATATAACTTGTTTATATCCCTTATGTTGTAAAGTCAGTTGGCGTGATTAGGAACATAAAGTTAAGTAAAGTATGTGCAACGGAACGGAATTAAATTACTGTGCAAGAAAGATGGCGTACATTGGGTTTTATTTAGAGAGCGTCTCAAACTAATTATAATATATCCTAGTAATCCGTTATTTAAACATGGCTACCAAATTTTTGTTTTTTTTGCAAAGTTGCAATTTCAGCAATTAATTTATTAATTATTTTTTTCTACACCTATGTATCGTCGTAATTCTTATGAAATAATCTACCTGTCTCTATTAGTTTTGTAATAAAACAATTAAACATACATATCCACGATTTTAGCAACTAAACCTAAATATGGCAACCAATTTCTTCAACAAACTGTAACATTAAACTTCAATTTCTTCATAATCGTTAAATTTTTAACAAAGTGCATGACTATCATTAAAAATCTATGTAGAACAGGTTAACACATAAATTTTCTGTGTATAAACAACAAAATCCCGCTACTTTTCAATCATTGTGTTTTTGTATAGCTATAGTTGACTAGACAAAAGTGATCCTAACTAGAAATGATAAAATAATAAATAATTATCATAAAAAAACCCTGCAGTTTTTCTTCGTGTTTTTTAAAGACTTTTTTCACTAAGATTTTTTTTTGAAAATGAATTATTTTTTGTATTGTTGCTAAGCTTGTATGATCGGGATTATATATAACAGCATAAAAAATATTTAAGTCAATATATGAGGCACACTAAAAGTTTTGCACTTCTAACTAATCGGAACTATTTGAATTTCGAATGATATATTTCTTGAAACGACTTGCTATCTTTTTAGTAATAAAAAAAAATTGGCGGGAAATAATTTCTCAATTGTTTTTTTTCACACATCAAAGGTGCGAATGGGTGTTCGAAAATGAGTGTTAATGAAGATCAAAAGAGTGTTAATGCCGCCTGGTATTCCACCATTTGTTCGCGAAAGACGACCAAAAAGCCGTGTTCTCCTATACATCATGACAACGCTTCTTCCCACACGGCCAACAAAGCAGTCATTTTAAGCTTCCGAAAAATTACAACTCAGCACCCATCCTGCACATAGCCCCGACCTAGGAGCCTGTGATTTCACCAACTCCGAAGAGGCAGTGATAGCGTTCAATCAGCATGTAGAAAACATGCCTTCAGATCTGTGGTCCTCCTGTTTTAAAAAATGGTTCGATCGCATGAAAAAATATTTAAAATGTAAAGTTATGTTAGAGTATTTTGAAAAGCAATAAACATAATATTTTGTTCATAACATTTTTAAGTAACGCAATTAGTGTGACCTACGTAACAAATTTTAATTTTTTTCCGCGCCCGGAAAGCTAGTAAAAATAAAAAGTTTTTACGAATGAGGCTAGACGCGGCACCTGCCGACCGTGGCCCATGACACAAAAAAGCTGTCAAATATCCATACTTCCTACCGTTTTCTTATTCCGTGGGGTGCTGGGTTAGAATGTCACTCACCCATTTGTTCCCATGGGTGTAGTAATAGCATTGACCTATATATACCGTATTATCTCGATGAGTAATAGTCCATTAAGGGAAAAATATCGAGAGAGGGGTTGCAGCACCTTTTGAAGGACTGACAACTTCTAGTCCGATCCTCAAGATACCTGTTAGACATGGGGATTATGGCAAATCCCCTAATGATAAGACCTTGTTCAACGATGGACGTTCCGGTTGATGTGATGATCACCCAAACTTCATGAGTTGAGATCAGCCATTCGAAAGTTATGGTCAAAAACAAATCGTATAATTATGTAGAGAGATCGTCCGGATTACCTTGACGACCTGCGCTTCGCTCACAACAAATTCTGCAGTATGAATTGGATAGTGTAAACATTTATATAAACAGGTAATATTGCGCAGTCGAAGGGAAACCTGCACTGGGGACTCAAGTGGTCTAAAGTGGACGCCATGATGTAATCTTCGCCTATTGGCCTATGCATGATACTTGAAGCCTGCGATTATCACACGCGCCTATTGCGTCTGCATAGAAAGAGAGCTTTCGACCTCGAGGTGTCGCCAACTGTGGCGACTTCTGCAGGTTAAATATTGTTGGACTGAATTCGTTGGTTGGTTGAAAGTTGTAATGAAGTGGCTTTATGTAAACCCTTGTAAGGGGCCTACCGCGGTCAACAAGCAGCAATGGCCCACTGGCATGCTTCAGCAGCTGTTTTTAACACTACAAACATGTTCTACGGACTGAATAATTATATTTGATCACATGATCACTGATGGCGACTATTTCTCATAAGTACTGTGATGATGACATCGTGACGATGAACAACAGATGTTCAACAGTGGACATCTTCCAAATCTGAAATAGTGCTGCAAAGCAAACCATTAACCCTTACATACTCGTATCGGTATCTAATAAATAAAAATAGATAATTATTGTTATCTTGTGAATATATTCACAGCCGTTAACCCTTTCATTGGTACAAGCAATTATTATTAGCAAATAAATAAGACCTCATTTTGTGGAATAGTTGTAGGTTCTACGTTCTATTAGAATAATTATTCAAGAAGAAAAATTAGTCGTACCTACTTCATACCCCAAAAGTAATACAGGTACATAATTATTTCAATGTATTTACGCGTGCTCTCGTTCCACTTCCGAGTCTAAGTGATCTACGCTGCATATTGATTTGATTGTACAATTCACTGAAGTGAACTTACCATTATATAAAACAGCATCCACAAATGCTAAACGAAACGAGGAGTTTTTTGTATAGAAAAAGCCATTATATAATGACTTCATCCGGGACTTGAACCACGGAAGGTGAGTGTTTGTGTGTTCCAATTATGCTTTGGAAGCGGATGCTGGACAGTCGTCTCTTCTCCTCCCGTGTCTTATCGACGGTGGAGACATTTACTCAAAGAATGTGAACTACTGGTAAGTAGATATTAGATCAAATAAACAACAATTCGATGATGCCGTTATTTTATTTACTTAGAAGGTACCTACAGCTTTAACAGCATGGTCAAAAAAGCATAAACATTCATAATACCTCTTATATTTTCCAAACAATTAACTCCCTTTTCTTCCTTGTGAGGAGTTGAATTTATGTAATATTACAAATCTGTACAAAAATAAGCTCATATCCACGCACTTATGCGATATAAGTTTAGGACAGATAATTTATATTGTAAGACATATCTTCGTTAGAACTTTGAATCCCTCGACTATCCGTAAAATTTTCGTATTTCAGTAAACAGATAACTAGTATTGTTTTTCTAAAATAGTTTTTGTCTCTATGTTCATCCAATATTGTCAGGGTTTTTTTTCTATTTTCAATTTGATATCTGATATAAAAAAAATGGACGGACAAAGGATTGTTCTCAGACACAATGTCAGGTACGTCGTATATCTACATACCTATTATAAAAAACAGACCACTTCCTTCACTTTTGGGGATGTGTTAAAAAAACAAATTAGTAGTAATTATTTATCATTGATGTAGGTAATATTGCGTGATCAAAATTTACGAATTTTAATAAGGCACATATTTGGCTCAACGAATAAGCATAGCAATTCAACGGGGCAATGCTGCCAGCCTGCTGGGCACGCTGCCAACTGGTACTTGGCTGGAGCATTTAGACTGCTTGTGCATATGAGTCTGCTATGACTTATAGGTTGTCTAAATGCTTTTATTGTAGTACTTAGCTGTAGAGTTGTATAAAGTTCGTAGTATTTTGTTAGATAAAGGCATACCACCGGCATAGAACATATAATAAATTAATATACACCGGTAAAAAAAAATGTTACTCTTATCACAAGTAGGTAGGTAAGTAGTAACATATTATTATATAATATAACTCACAACATTTAGTATATAATATCTGAGGTCGGACTGGCTGGCACCTAAACCTACGTTTCCTTTCATTTGGTCCTTAGCCTAGTTCGTACATATAAATGTATCGTATAAACAATATAATTCCGTTTTCCGCATAAAAATATAATTTAATAATGTAAGAGCTACAGGGGTACAGTGTACACTTAGGTAGGTGCTTTTATATAGACATCAATAAGGTTAACCGTTTTATAAAAACTTACGCTCATATTTATATCTAATATATGAAAAACACGGGTGTTTGAGCGTGAACTTACTATGAGTCGATATCGCTATCGACAATGTTTCGGCTTCTACCGGAAGCCTTCCTCAGGATTTTGAGTGTGGTACGTCCGCCGCGGTCGCGTCACGCTTCAGTGTGAAGCGTGACGCGACCGCGGCGGAAGAAGCCGAAACATTGTCGATAGCGATATCGACTCATAGTAAGTTCACGCTCAAACACCCGTGTTTTTCATATATAAGGTTAACCGTCTTTTGCGGCAGAATTCTATCAAAATCGTTCTACCTTATTGAGATAATTGCCAACAAATAAGTACACATAAAGTTTCGCATTGATAATGTAAGTAGGTTAAGCAAACTTTCATATAAAAATACTGGCTTTCCGGGCGCGGCCCCGCCCGCGCGTATGACGGTTATCGCGCAAAAACATTAACCTCTTTTTGCGCAGTTGGATAAAAACTATCCTATGTTTTTTCCCGGGTCTCAACAATTTCCATACCAAATTTCATTCAAATCGGTCCAGTATTTTTGGCGTGAAAGCGTAACAGACAGATATAATATAAAAATATAAAAATAAATATAAATATAAAAATATATCGTATGATTGTAGCTTTCCATCTAGTATGTTGATGCTCTAGTAGGTAGGTAGCTACTGGAGCTTGCTGCGGTCGCGGCTATCACTTGGATGGGTGACCACTACTGGTATTTCCTATAAGTACTGAGCGCTCCAGTGCTTCGGAAGGCACGGCCGTCGGTCCCTGTTACGATGGCAGTCCTAACAGCATGCTGGTAGGGTATATTGCGAATGCTCACCTGATGCTATACCTATTACCCTCAGTTAGAAAATCTGTCACCAAGCATCTAAGGGCGTGCTTCGGCAGCTCTCCTTGTAAGACCTTCATTCTAGGGTAGCCTTAACAATATGTTCGACTACATAATAAATTACCATCAGGTGAGATAGACGTAGTGATCAAAGATAAGATTATCAGCAGCATAAACAAAAGTGAAACAGCCCACTTGCACACACTGCTTGAGATAAATTGCGTAGTGAGAGTGTCGAGTGTGGAGGCGGAAGTATCGCGCACGCGCAGGTAGGTACTTACAGCGGGTTGTTCATTACGGACGGCAGCTTTCCTCGGATTACATGTGCATGTGTGGTTTATTGACCTCTCAACTGTTGCATGGAGATAAAGGAACTGTACACTTTGCTAATGCAGTCACTCACCTCCCTCCAAAAGTGCGACGCGGCTCGCCCTGAATACTAACTAGAACTCTTTGTGAGCGAGTTCGTCTGAGGAACTACTGCCAACATTCCTATTTCTACCGACAAGCACAGTTCTGTTCACATTTCTTCTGAGTTCCTCTTTGAAGGGCATGGTTGCCGGTGAGATTTAAAAACTTTATGTCTCCAGGGTGATGGGCGCAGTGCAGTGCAGTTCAGCACTTGTGGTAAAATGCATCCGTTATAGGCAAAGGTTACCGCATACCACGAGGTGGGCCTCGTGCTTGTTCCATCACGGTACAGTAAAAACAGAAATATCGAGTACCTATGACCTGTATGGCCAATCTTCTTTGTAAAATTCTAAAACATAACGGATCTTCTACTTAATTACCTAATTTGGCAGTGACTGTATGTTATTGTATCTATTATATTGTATCTTCTATTATAGGTTGTTGCAATGCTGAACCCTAATAGAGGGAAGTCCGACTCGCGTTTCGCGCCAGTTCTTACAATGGGTCCGAGAGATTCTGAGCGAGGATTCCACAGTGGATGCTTTATAGGATAACAGGTAAGTAATGACGTTAAGCCATAAATAAATATTTATATAAATAACGTTCCTACATTATGTTGGCCCATTTTAATTTCATTTATTTGTTATTATTATGCATTATTAGATATTTCGCCATAGTAACAATTTTTCTGATAACAGTTGTTGGAAACGGTTCCAAAGAAAAAGCGCTGTACAGTTCAGGGGGCCGACTCCCATGTCTTAATTCAGTCTTATTTTAACCTTATATTTACAATTTTAATTCGCACTACCACATATCACTATAGTAAACTTACATTAGAACTTCAACGTGAGAGCGAGCTGCATGCATTGAATCAAGTCATCTGTGCGATAGAGATAGCGCTATATGAACATTATTATTTCGTGATGGCCACGGTACGAATTTTAATATCAATATTTTAAGCTTAAAATAATGACGTTGGTTTTCTATAATAGTTTTTAAAAGGTGGGAGTTGGGCCCCAGGCTGAGGGAAGGACACACAGTTAATGTAATAGGATCTATTTCCTAGTCCGGAACCAAAAGACATAATAAACAATAACAATCTCGTCAATATGTAGGCACCTACCGTATTTGTTATTGTAGGTATCTACCTATTATTGTTTAGTTCAGACAAAGTCAAACCAAACTGGGTTTTCTGATTTTATTCAGGTTTTACTACGGCTCAGGTGTGTGTGGCGAATGTTAGTGATGATTTACTATATTTCCTACAGCCACATATTGGATCTTTTTAACCGACCTTCGATAAAGGAGGAGGTTCTCAGTTATGACTAAATAGGCACCCGGCTGAGACTCACGTTATATTTACCGGATAGATTCCGACCAGTTTTAGGCTATATTGTAGCCCTCCGTCTGGGAGGCACGGTTGCGCGAAGCGGCGAGCGCGGGCCTCAGCACGTAACGATTGAGCAGTCTTAGTATGGCATAACTCATAACATGTCAAATATAAGGAACAAAAGGATAAATTTGAGTTATGACTCACTCACCGCGATAGGTCAGTTGGCAAAGTTTTATTTATTAATTTTCAAGGCTCCGTACCTACCGTACCGTAAAGGCCAAAAGGGGTTCCCGTAAATGAGGTACTGCAATCTGTCTGTTAGTCCGTCCATCAGTATATCACGGTTCCCTAGGTGATCGTAAACGGTACATTTATTTATTTATTTCAATGACCAGTTAAATACAACTTATAAGCGGTGGGCCAGACAGAAGAGACGTAAGACTATATATGATGGCGAATTGTTCCCTTCGGGATATGTTGTGGTGCGTAAGGACCGCGCTGTTGATGTAGGTTGGGGTGGCGTTCTCTTAGCCGTACGCGATCATTATGTTGTAAAGTTAATTACCGATGTGGACGGCCTAACAGATGACAAGGAGATATTGTTTGTTAAAATTATGTGGAAAAACTTAAAATTATTGATATGTGTAGTATATTTACCGCCAAATTACAATGATAATCAATACGGTGATGTCTTAGATTGTTTGGAGAATGTTATATGCAAATATTTTTCAGTATTAGATTTATTAGTATTAGGTGATTTTAACCTAAATTCTTGTAGTGCAGCCATGAAGTTACGATTTGAAATGTTCGTTGAATTCTGTAAATTATGTCAGCACAGTAATGTATTAAATTCACATGGTGGTATGCTAGATCTTGTGTTGTCATCCTTTAGTTCTAGTGCGGTGGTCGTAACCGATGACGTGGAACCGCTGGTGCCAGCTGATTCCTACCATCCACCAATAAAGGTGACCCTCAATCTGGTGCGAGGTTTTGACATATCTGATTCTGCTTGTCCTTTTCCGGTAATTGGCCCTATGTATGCCCCTGACTGGAATTTTCGTAAGGCGGACTTTAGCTCTTTGTACACCAGTGTATCTGATATTGATTGGAGTGAAGTGCTATTGGAACAGGATGTTGATGCTGCATTGGATCTTTTTTATTTTAAATTGAATGAAGCTGTGAGTAACCACGTCCCTCTTAAAAGGATTTATAATACCTCGAGCCAGCGGCAATACCCCCCATGGTATACTGCTGAGATTAAGAGGAAAATTAAAAAAAAATACTTTCATTTGATAAAATTTAAAAAACATGGTTTAGAATTTAATCGCGAGGTCTTTAGGTACTATAGGACTCATATCAAAGAACTTGTCAGTGATGCGTACCAGCAGTATATTACGGTTGTAGGGTCAAATATAAGTTCTGATCCCAAAAAATTTTGGAAGCAAAGCGAGTCGAAGTGGTAGGGGCCCATCCAGTGCATATACTTTGAACGGGGAGCAGGTGGAGGGACATAATCCTGCTACAGCGTTTGCCGAATGCTTTGGTTCTGTGTTTCCTAGCGACATCCCAGTTCTCAATGCTGAAGCAGCAGCGCGTGAGGCTGTTACCACGAATGCTCGACTTGTAACCATAAACACTGTTACTGAATTTGACATTCGCCGTGCTGTACGCCGCTTAAAACCGTTGTCTGCGGCTGGGCCGGATGGAATCCCTCCCTTTCTTGTAAAGGACTGTCTCTCGGCACTAGTATTCCCTTTAATGCACATATTTAATCGCTCTCTACAGCTGTGTCAATATCCTGCAAGATGGAAAGTGTCTAGAGTGACTCCTGTGCCTAAGGTTACCTCTTCTACTGAAATTACAACGTTTAGACCAATTGCTGTACTTGCAGTATTCAGTAAAATCTTTGAATCGGTCATCAATTATTACCTAGTTCACCAGATTGAACCTTATCTCGACAATTCGCAGCATGGGTTTCGCATTGCCCGCTCCACTACGACGAATCATATCACCTTTGTTGACCAGATAGCCTCTGATATGGATGCTGGTCGGCAGGTTGACGCGTTGTTCTTTGATTTTAGACGTGCATTTGATCTCGTAGACAATGATATCTTATTAGTCAAACTTTCAGCTTTAGGTGCCTCACCTAAACTATTAAAATTCTTTTCGCATTATTTTAAAGATCGCAAGCAGTATGTGCAAATAAATAAGTACAAATCAGGTGAATATTACATCAGATCAGGTGTAAGTCAGGGTAGCAGTCTGGGCCCTACTCTGTTTTTAGCTATGATCAACGATCTTCCCAGTGTTCTCAATACGTCACAATGTTTAATGTTTGCTGACGATCTGAAGGTCTACCAGCCGGTGACTGGAACATCAGATTGTATGAGCCTCCAAGCCGATACAAAGGCAGTTGAAAGATGGAGTCAGAAGAACAGGCTTGTTTTTAATACTGCAAAGTGTAAAGTAGTCTCTTTTACCAGATCTACAAATCCCATTGTATATCCTTATACCTTGGGCGACTCCATCTTGGTAAGAGAAACTAAAGTCAAGGACCTAGGTATTATCTTGGACGATTGTCTCAACTTCCGCGAACATATTGTCTCAATTTGCAAAATTGCTAACAAAACACTGGGTTTTATTATGAGAACTGCCTCACAGTTCCCAGACATCCAAGTAGCAATCACACTGTTTAACGCATTTGTTCGCAGCAAACTTGAATTTGACTCAGTAGTCTGGGATCCCAGGGAAGCTAAGTACACGCTCCTAATCGAAAGGCTCCAGCGCAAATTCGCTCGGCACGTGTACAAGAGGATGTACGGGTACTATCCGTACCTGTTTCCATCGCTCTTTGTATCAGGTATGATCGGAGTAGATACACTGGAGCTGAGGCGAAAATTACTGTTGGCCATACACTATTGCCAGTTACTGGATAACAAGGTGGACAACCCGACGACGTTGGGTGCACTTGGCTTATTTGTACCGGAGTACTATGCGCGCAGCCAGCGCCGTAAACACCAGCTGTTCCATCGTCCCACTAAACGAACTCGCCACGCTCAGAATGCTCCCACGCAGCGAGCGTTGGTTCTTTTAAACATGTTTACGCATGAGTTCCAGCATGTGGATTTGTTTTCTAGCTCTATGAGCATTATTGTTATTAATCTTAGGATGTATTTAAGTCACACAAATATTGTTTAAGTTAGGTAGTAAGTGTTTTGGTGTTAGAACTGTAAGCTTTCTACTTGTATGAAATAAATAAATAAATAAATAAATAAGACGGAGACGCGTCGAGGACGGGGCGGAGACGAGGCAGAGACGCGACTTTTTGAATTATACAGAAGAGACGCGTCGCGGACGCGACGCAGTCAGTGCGGGGGGTGGCATGCCGCCCGGCGGGCATTCCACCCCGCGCCCCGACCTCGCCCCCGCCGCGTCTCTCCTGTGTGTTTCGAATAAAAGGCTAAGACGTAAAAGCGTTGCGCCCACGCCCTGCCTCTTCTGTATGTTTAGCGTCGCGACGCTTCTATACATTTTGTATGAAAGAGACGAGGAAGAGACAAAGGTCCGCGCCCCGTCTCCGTCTTACGTCTCTTCTGTCTGGCCCACGCCTAAGAGAGATTTAGTGCGTAGGTACGCCGCGCGCTGTGCGTGTGTTGACCTAGGGCCCCGGGAGGCCTCCCAGAGCGCGGCTGGACGGTTGGGTATACTGCACTGCACTGCACTGCACTGCACTGCGCGGGGAGAAGGCCATGCGCTGTCTTCGATACGGTAACGCACTCCTTCCGAACAGCGCTCAACCCAACAATTCGTTATTGTTGTTTAATTTTTCCTACAATATAAATATTAAAAAAATATAATATTTTGCAGGTCATCGACCAAAAAAACAAAACAAGTACTTAGCAGTGACAAGGTGACATGACAGCTAAAGATTGTGACAAATCATTTACGGTTTGTTAAGTGACATGTTGTACAGCAGTGCACAATGGGTACAGCAGCTCGCGCCCGCAGGCATGCAGGGGTCCGAGGTTTGTATCCCGTTGTGGGCTCAGACTTATGCGAATGGTGTACTGCGAATACTTTCCTAAAATAAAAAGCACTCAACATTGTGTTCCGGTAGCAGTATCTACATGAAATACGTTTTTTCTTCAAGTATACTGTATACACCAAGATTTACTAACAGATAAAGTACATTAAGACTACACCCCAAATGAGCAACTCAAATCTGTCGCCAAGCACTTAACGGTGTGTTCAGGTAGCTGTCCTTGAGAGCCAGTAATTCTAGGTTAAGCCTGTTAACACATTCGACCACGTCATTACTTACCATCAGGTGAGATTGTGGTCAAAGGATAACCTATCGGCAATAAAAAAAAACACAAGTCACTACGTAAACTATATACCCATACAGTCCACTCACGTTAATTCGAAACTCGACGGACTTTAATGTTACGAATCATCGAGTGTTTGAAATATCAAATGGTTCGAGTTTTTTTAAAGAAAAGAAACCAATGCGTGCGGAAGTGTATGTCAAACTAATCATTTCCAAACAGAGGCTCGTGTACCTACGATGATACAAGCTTGAACTTGTTCTGCAATGTACTTAGATGTCTCCGCGGCGGGATGGATTACTCGGACTTGTTTATGAGAGGATCTAGTGACTTATTCATTACGAAAATTGTCAAGTGTTTGACGCCGATAAGTTCGAATTAACGCATCATTTGGTTGTGTAGCGTTGATTTCTTTCGTTTGAATTACCAAGTGCATAAAAATGTATTGATCTAGTTCAAAATATAGAGATATTTTCTAGGGAACTCGTGATAACTTGGAATTATAGACAGGGTTGAGTTAACGAGAGTCGACTGTAATATAAACTTACGATGAAACCCATAGAGTAACAGATAATGAATTTGAGGACCGTTTAAGGGCCATGAGTCGACAACTATAAAGCTAGTAGGTAAATATTTATGAATAGACACATAACTCATTTCCGGCGCCACCGCGGCCTATTATGTAAAGTGAGTGAAATTATACATTTTAAATTGTAATATTATAGTTTTTAAATTGTTAAATTATGTAAAACATTGCGTTAACTCTGCTGACGGCCGCCCGTGGGTTTGTCATGTGATATGCTCACATTCTGTTGTATTGTACTAGATTTGTTAATAACTTTATAAAACAGATGTTTCTATAATGTTTCGTCTTTCGTCATATAGGTATACAACCTCACCCCACAAATGTGAGGACAGTCTAAGATTTTTTTACCTATAGATGAGTTGTGTGCCCTCCATTTTTACTAGACGAATTCAGGGTAATTACCAGAGTCACTACCAGTCTTGCACTTCCGAGTGTCCGGTGAATACATCGCCGCTAATCGTGTTTTTCATGAATAATATGTGGACAATATGCCTTCCTTGTGTCTTTAGACTCTGCACCAATTATACAAGCACTGTGAGAGATAAGAAAACTGTTTCATTTAACGCGTAATTATTGCTTTTATTGATGAAATAGAAAATATCGTCATTTCGTATTATCTTAGGAACTAATCTCAATGAAATGGATGAGCGAGATATGTGTATCGTTTGGTGTGAGAGAGTGAAAGAGATCGCAGTGTAATGGTGATCGGAACCTCTCGTGGCGGTTCGGTGGTTACACGAATTGCTTATTTATCTCTTTCTTACAACAGATATGACGCATAATATTTGAACGTTCTTTCCTTGTCATTACAAACTGCATATACATGTGTTTAGGTATGTATATAGGTAAATTCTAGTAAACTTTTAGAGCAGTGGTGTTTGGATACAACTACTCTAGTATTTCAACTCTCTGAGGACAGTACATTATTTCTTCTGTAAAGGGACACAAGAACATGTACTTAGGTAAAGGTACTTGTAACAACACACAGAAACGTAACAGGATAACATATACAGTTGTGGTCATATAATTAAGAACGATTTGAAGTTATAGAAGTTTTTTATTTGAATCGTGTCATACACAATGATGTGTACCTTTTGAGAAGCAACTACTCATGTTGTAAAATAGCCACATTAATAGAGCAACGTGGCTTAGGAATGAACAATAAAATCGCTAACTATTTTTTTCACAATTTATTTATTTTACCAAAGTAACACATTCAAATAGTACTGAAGCTGGACAAATAATTAAGAACGATTTATTAAACTGCGCGGGAATTATTTTGTATGACACTTACATTTAAAAAATCACAATAATATGTAGCGCAGAAAATTTAAAAGCAATTTAATATATTTTTAACTAAAATTAATAGTTAATAGCATATCCACGGCTTTTAATTACTGCTTTACACCGGCGAGGCATTGACTCTATTAATTTTTGACATTTCGCAAGAGAAATAGAGTTCCATTCTTCTGAAAAAACGTCGTATAGCTCTCTTAAATTCCCACACTGTGTATTTGAAACCTTTTTCTTTACTTCGAACCACAGATTCTCTATTGGGTTTAGATCTGGGCTGTTAGCTGGCCAGTCTAAGACATAAACTGTAAGAAATTCCTTTACGGTGCGTGCAGTGTGCTTTGGATCATTGTCATGCTGGAATGTCCAAATAACCGGTAGAACGTCTTCAGCATATGGTAACATTGTTTCTTCCAGTATATTTTTGTATTGGAACTGATCCATGTTACCTTTTATCAACTTTACAGGTCCAACACCATGTCCAGAAAAGCACCCCCAAATTTTCACATTTCCACCACCGTGCTTTAATGTAACTTTCGTGTACTTAGGGTTGAATGCTGTATTCGGGGGACGTCGTACATATCGTTTTCCATCAGAACATACTCTGTTTATTTTCGTCTCGTCAGAAAAACACACATTTTTCCACTGTCGCACAGTCCAGTTTTCATACTTTCTCGCAAATGCAAGGCGGGTTTGCCCGTGGCAAAGTTTCAACATGGGTACCTTTCTTGCTATCCTACCGTGCAATTTTTCTTCTACCAAACGTCTTCGAATAGTGCGTGCTGAGATTGCTGAAGGGTTGTTTTCACCAAAATATTCTTTTCTCAGCTCATTGGACCCTTTAAAAGGATTTTGTTTTGCCATACGAACGATGTTTCGGTCATCTCTAGGAGTTGTTTTTCTCTGTTTAGGTACACGTGGAACATTCGAAGTAGTTTGATACGTAGCGAAATGCTTTACAGCGTGGAAAACCATCGTTTTTGAACATTGCAGATGGTCGGCTATCTTTTTATAAGACCAATTCTTCCGGCGAAGTTTTATTATTACTTCCCTTGTAGATTTATCACAACTTTTATTTTTTCCCATTGTTTTTTTATAAGAAGCAATCACTTTTAATCTTTTACAGCACCAAATGGCGCCAAAATTATACAAACAGTAACAAATCGACCGAGTGTTCTCTATTGAAATTTGAATAAATGCATAAACTATGTATTTAGCGTTCTTAATTACGTGACCAGCCAGTAAACAGGAATAGTATGTTTCGAAGTAGTGTAAAAAGTTTGTCTATTTATTTTTAGCTAATCATGTGTATCAATGAATACAGTGGTATTATGGAAAAGTTTTACGATACCGAGAGAAATAAAAGAAAATTGCATACAATTAGTTTTGCGTCTTAGTTTGAAAAAATCTTCCCTTTATATCAGGGTTCTTAATTATATGACCACCACTGTACATATATTATACATATAAGAAGTAAAAGCCAGAAACTCTGCGTATGGAATACAAATAAAAACATAAGAACACGAACACGTATAATGTTTTTGAAAAAAAAGATATTTTTAAGAGCTCCCGCTGCGACATCGCTGGACCGTGCCACGCTTCCTTTGAATGGAGTTTTTAATATTTACATTGAGCAAAGTAATAAAAAATATGATAAACAAAATTATATGCACAAGAGAATTTTAAGATCATGTGGTCCACGTGCTTATTCCCTTAACACATAAAATAAAAACAAATCATTTTCAAAAAAATATCATACTTAAAGTTTGTTAGGTACCTATAGCAGAAGTCAACCCTAAGAGGTTGTTAGCATTTTACCAATAACCCTGTATAAGTACACTGTATACCTACTTTGAAAAGCATTTGTAGCAAAAAGTTAGTTCGGGTTCACCGATTCTTGATGAATCTTTATCACCATTTGTCGCAGAACAAATTCAAAGGTTAGAAATGCTTCTAGCAGATTATTCAAAAGTAACGCGCATATGGCTTTTACAATTGTAATATTTTGCCTTTTCGTTCTTAAATTTGCAAACTATTTAAGATGTTGCCAGCTGATGAAACACTGTGAGCTTTTGTTAAGCTCAGACAACTTAGTAAAAGATACGTTAGTGTCGGTTTTGAATGTTGAGATGGATGATAGGGCTTGGGTGCAAGCTTCCCTCCCTGTGAGGTTGGGGGACATAGGGATACGCAAAATTTCTAGTGTGGCATTACCAGCTTTTTTGTCTTCTGTACACAGTACACACAAATTAGAAGAAAAAATGTTGCACGATCTTTAGGCTCGAAGTGTTGGTAGAATTTCCCACCACGCCAGCCTTAACAATATCATTCGCCAACGAATAAGCATTGCAATTCAACGGGGCAATGCTGTCAGCATGCTGGGCACGCTGCCAACTGGGAGTGGGCTGGAGCATTTAGACTGCCTGTGCATATTAGTCTGCTATGACTTATAGGTGGTCTAAATGCTTTTATTGTAGTAGGTCTAGTGTTGTATACTGTAACAGCCGGATCGTCCACTGCTGAACACAGCCTCCCCTATTAAGGAGGTATTTGCCATAATCCCCACGCTTGGCAGGCGTCTTGGGGATCGCAATGTAAGTTGGCAGTTATTTAGAAGGCGCTGCTGCCCACCTTCCAGTATTTTTCCCTTAGTCACCTCTTACGACACTTACGGGATGATATGGGGAGGTGCAATTCTAACCCGGCACCCCACGGGGAAGTGTTGTATATAGTTCGTAAAATAAAGGCATAGCTTTGATTTAATGAAAAATATGCAATTATACATGGCATTATTGAGTGCTACGACATATTCAAACTGTGACATCTGTCGTAGTCGAGCTGCACTGGAATGGCAGATATAAGGACTTTAGTTTCAATCAGTCTACATCAGTGCTATCCCGTAACCATATTGTAATGTTATTAATTTAGAGTTGCCGCGAATAGTTGTTATAGCGAATAGTGGAATACCGATTTATCGCCATTCACTTTGGCGAATAGTCGAATAACTCGACATTACTATTCGACATAAATAAGGCACATTAAATATATTTCTAACTTATTCTAAGGTTGTGAGAAAAGAAAACAATGAGGTTAAAGAAATCTGTTTCATGTTATACATACCTACATAATAATATATGTAACGTAGTAATTAAATTTTTCATTTAATTATTATTAACTAATTTAATTTCATGAATATGATAGGCACAGTTACATATTACAGATAATAATGAATACTGTGTATTGTTTTATTAAGGACAATAATAAAAATTGATTATTTTTTACTCATTAGTTTTTTGTTCGATAAAAGTTAATTTAGACGACTATTCGCCGAATGCCGAATAATAGCTAAGTATTATTCGGTATTCGACGAATATCAAAAAAATTTCGAGTAATGCCGAATACCGAATAACAGCGAGTATTCGTGGCAACTTTAGCTTTATCTTACTTTATATAACAATCATAGCCCAAAAAGATTCCTCGCGGAGAGCTTTTCGTGCTGTGTTTTGTATAATTATTAACCAGGGTAACTTTTTTTCAAAGAATCTCACGAAAATTTACAAGGAGCCCTCAGGGAGCCCTGCGGTTCAATACAAGTTACTGATTGATTTTGGAAATTAAACGTGATCGAGAGAACCTTCATCATGACCATAGCCTCTGCCGACCTACAACTGCAGTATCTCATGATAATGTTATGAGGGTAGAGTAGCCTTTGCGGGAGATTAGAGATTTAGGATAATATTTTCGACCTCCCGCAATATATTTTATTTCAGTGCTTCGAAAGCTGGTTCACCCGAATCATTAATATTAGAAATATATTGACGATCTATTTATAAACTCTTTTCATTTTCCAAATATTTTAATAATCACTAAACATTTTTGGACAGCCCACATTATACGTGGCCAGGTCGTCGTGGATTTCTATTATTTCTCTAACGGGGTTAAATGTTCCTTCTGGACTCGAGGTTACATAAACGTAAAATGATTTCACTACTTGCTATTGGAGAACTCTTGCTGTAACCAAACAATTTTACGTCTTGTCTAAAATGTCTAGCCGCAATAAATCAATTATAAGAAGTATCATTTGTTTCGTTGAGTTCTTGCATCAGTACTTGAGCGTCAAACATAGAACCGGTTATAAACTAATTTATTCTAAAGATGAGACAACACCAACATTATTTTTATTTGCGTGTGTGAGTGAATTGCCGAAATAATTGCATTGCGAGAATGATTTTTAAAGATATTACCAAATTGGAATAAGGAAATGGGTATGCACTTTTTCCAAAGAATTGGTTTCACAACTAATTTGTTCATTAATAATCATTTTATGAAACCTTAAAAAGCAATATTATAAATGATTTTCTGTTGTAAACTTGTAACTAGTAAGTAACCGGATTGTAAAAATATTTTATTGTTGTCTTTTGTCATCATTCGTGGTTTTTGTAAAGAAATTACACCATGAATTAGTTTTTCAGGATTTGTTGTTTTTCTGAAAAAGTACAGAATATACAGAAATTTCACTTATAACTTTGACAGCCTCACGTTTATTTAATTTGTGATTTATACGGCTTTTAGTTTACCCAACTTTAATTTAGGGTCTACGTTTAAGGTTTAGGTACACCAAATATCTAAATTTCACGTTTGTTAATTCATCCCGCTGAGGCCCGTGACTAACGGACATGCGGACAGACAGACAGACTGGCCTCGCTGATAGGTTTCCGTCTTGTCCTTGGGCACGGTTTAGGTACCTATGCGACTCTAAATAACTGTTATTTGTTACCAAAGACATGTTTAAAACACACGGCTGTGTTAAGTAATTACTACTTTGATTTGAACAAAATAATAATAAGTTTTGAGTTACATATAACGAGAGGTAGGTAATACCGTGTGGCAGGCACTGGTGAGGACTCGAAGCACTTCGGCTCGAGACTAGGTGAAATAGCTCTTTTGATTTTTTGTGGCGTTTGCTTCAATTTAATAACTATATGAGTACCTATATATTATACAGGGTTAAGTGTTGTATAAATCCTAATAACCTCTTAGGGTCGACTTGTGCTAGTTATAATAAACAATGTGAAAAAAAATAATTTAAGAGTTCTTTTGTTTTTTAATGTGTTTGATGGAATAAGCCGAGGACCACCTGATGTTAAAAGTGTCTTGTGACTGTAATTTATTATTTCAAACTTTTTATTACTTTGCTCGATGTAAATATTCCAAACTCTATTCAAAGGGAGTGCGACTAGAGTGGTCCGCGTGATCCGCGTGCGTTATTCCGTCAAAAAGACATAAAAAAAATATATACTAAGAATTTTTTTTTACAATACAAAAGAATGTTGGATATTTTCATTTATCTCAAAATGTTTGTTAGGACTAGCAGAAGTCAACTCTAAGAGTTTGTTAGCATTTTTCCAATAACCCTGTATAATATCGTTTCCAATTTACACGAGTAGATAAGTAGGTATTTGACATTTGCTAGAATAGGATAGAATATAATATATTTTTATCGTGTAAACTGAATTTATACAATATATATGTTTATAATTCTCTTATAAAATTCAAATATAAACATTAGCCTCTAACTATTCCTATGCTTATATATTAATGTCAAAAATAATATTAAATTCAATTACTGGAAGAGTAATGGTCAATCAAATAACCCACCCCTAACTGTACCTGGTGCAAAAGTGCCCATTACACTGGCGGCATTACCACGCTGGATAGCTATGGCCAACCTTTGCACCAGGTACGAGCTGGAGCGGGAGTCACCCGTCATTTATACAAAAATACAAATAATATATTTACGTAATTGGACATATTATACGGGAACCGCGTTATGGAGGCTGTTTTTGAGTAGATTTAAAAGTGTAATTGCGGCGACTCACGTTCACTTGCGAGGAGAAAGGTTTACTCTCTACAAATAACACTTACAACACTATAACAATAACACAAACAGGATTTGTATTGACTGATGGCAGAAATTAACCATCCCATGTCCCTGTGCGCATTTCTATCCCAGAACAGCGTACAATGTAGATACATATTAATTACATTACCTACTACCACTACTGCTAAAGTTGTACCTACATGATATGCACCATAATGTTATATTAAGTATATTACGTAAATCTATGTATATAATTATGTGTATTGAGCACAAACAAAACAAAAACTATGAAAGGAATGCGTAACGGTGACCTAGTATTTAAGAATTTTAATTGGTAGAATCCTCATCTTTTATCGTCGTTTGACATTTATAGTAGGTATAACAATGGAATTATATTCGTTATTATAATCTGAGTTAATTGTTTAACTTTCATTTATCATTCTTGTAAATAAAATAATGTGATGAAGTGATGTATGAACATATATAGTAATGAGATATAAGCGCGTAGGTGCATGTGCTTGGCGTCTGTATAGTTTTACATCTCTCTGTCTGACAGGGACACGCTGCGAATAATAAATAACATGAAAACGAAACAATATAGTACCATGTATAAAAAATGTGGACGTAAAAAAACAATTCCAATATGTCGAGAATAGTAGCAGCTTTGCCAGCGACCCAAGCTCCTTCTCCGCTACATCAGGGAGTTGGGATGGCTTGGGTAGAAGCTGGCGGGGTCAACTCACTGCAGGACTTATCGCCCATAAATAAAATAACAATAAGGAGCTCGATAATTAAGTAGTTAAATAAAAGGCAAATGGTTATTCTTATATACATACAGAAAACTAGAGTAGTTATTATTTATAAGTACCGGCACCGCCACGCAGCCACAAGCGCAGAGGCTTGAGGTTAACCGCAAGAGGTGTATTTTCGTATCTAACGGCAACAGTACCTCACTTGAAGTCGATCTAATGGAATCAAAGCGAAATATTTTTATGCGCAGCAGGTCCATGGTTCGAATCCCGCCGCGGGCTTGAGCTTCACCGCATGGTGGAAGGGCATTTTTGCGAATGCCCGCCTGGCTAGCGACCACCCTCAAGTTGAAAATCTGTCGCCAAGCATCTAACGGTGTGTTCCGGCAGCTGTCCTTGAGAGCCAGTCATTCTAGGTTAAGCCTGTTAACACCTTCGACCACATCATCACTTACCATCACGTGAGATTGTGGTCAAAGACTTACATATCAGCAATAAAAAAAAATCATATTTTATTATATTATATAATACCTACTATACATAATAGACACGACTTCCAATTATCTATAGTCAAAATATAGATTGACTTTATGGTCACAAGCAAAACTTGAAAACATCAAAGTATCATTTACTGAATATTCAAATAAACCAACACGAAATTTTGTAGTTTGATAAATAAAACCTATTTCCATCTGTTCTGAGTAAAATATTCGAAAAAATTATGCTCAAACAACTTTTATCTCATTTTAATGTGCATAATATATTGAATGAGAATCAGTTTGGTTTTACTAAGAGCAGATCCACTACAGATGCAGGTGTTCAATTGATGTCACATATACTTGAAGCCTGGGAGAGTTCACATGATGCTATTGGCGTATTTTGTGATCTTTCCAAGACATTCGACCTTGTAGAACACTGCACTCTGATTCGTAAGCTTTCACACTATGGTATTCGTGGAAAAGCTTTGAATCTAATAGAGTCATATCTGTCAGACAGGCTACAGATGGTTGGAATAAATGGCAATACTTCTTCCGGGTCTTTGGTAAAAATAGGTGTACCGCAGGGATCAATTTTGGGACCTTTTCTGTTCCTGACGTATATTAATGATCTGCCTTGCATTGCATGGTCAAAGATTTCTGCGTTGTTATTTTATTCGCAGATGATACCTCTCTGATTTTTAAAGTAGATAGAAAAGATAGCGAACTCATTCATGTAAATAATGTATTATCTATGATCTCTGAATGGTTCGCCGCTAATAATCTTCTTTTTTTTTTAAAATTCAAATAAGACCAAATGTTTAAAGTTTTCTTTACCAAATGTTCCTTATGTTGAACCAAACATTAAGCTTGGCTTAGATAAACTCTCTATTGACAAAGCGACAGTCTTTCTGGGAATCAAAGTGGCTTCAACTTTACAGTGGGACCCACATATACATGATCTAGCCGGAAGACTTAGTTCTGCTGCATATGCAGTTTATAAGATAAGACAGTTAACAGACGTAGCTACTGTACGGCTAGTCTATTTCGCGTACTTCCACAGTATTATGTCGCATGGTGTATTGCTGTGGGGAGCTGCTGCTGAGATGGAAACAATCTTTATCTTACAAAAGCGTGCAATTCGAGCCATATGTGAAATGGATCCTATGGAATCGCTACGAGATCTTTTTAAAGAAATTGATATATTTACTTTACCAAGTCTGTATATATTTGAAAATATTATGTATGTTCGGAAAAAATTGAGTAAATTTAAATTAAATAGTGACAACCACGATTACAACACTAGGAATAAATATAAAATAGCAGTACCAGGTTTTAGAGTAGCAAAGACAAATAAAAAGTCCTTTTTAGTTAATTGTGTGCGGTTTTATAACAAAATTCCCAAACATATTACAATGCTCACAGAAGGAAAATTCAAGTTGCATGTGAAAAATATTTTGATTGAGAAATCATACTTCAAAGTTTGTGATTACTTAAACGACAAAGATGCTTGGAAAGTTCCGCCTCTGCCAAGCTATCACCTGTCACCTACGTAATTTGAACTAATATTGTAATAGTCATATTATATTGTATATAACACATTATTGTTAATATAAGTTTAAAAGAATGGCCCCGAGTTTCTAGCCCGTTCTTCTCGCAGTGGCTCTATAATTTTTATTTGCTGAACGTGGCAGTACAATGTAGAATATTTCAATATTAAAATTTGTAATTGACCTTCATAAGAGCGTCGTAGACGCTAAATTGAATAAATGATTTTGAATTTGAATTTGAAAACTGGTTATGTGAGTAGGTATATGTACCCACGTCAGTTAAAGTATTCCTGTACAGGCTTTTCAGAATTCGATAACCTCATCCAGTTGTGAGAAGTCGGTGCATATACGTATGGCAGTGGAGATATTATGGTAGTGAAGTATGCAGCCACAGGCAGCAGGCAGCAGGTATAAACTAAAAACTGCCATAGGCTGATTATATGAACTGTGATAAATTATAATGCCGTATAAAGACTTTATTAATATACCCTTTACTTATAAAACGTCTGCAGCAGGGGTACCACCATCTTGTATAAAAAAAGCTGCCATTCAGTCGACAATACAGAACTGTTGTATTTTAGATGTCAATACGTACGTCGCGTACCTATTTCAACCGATAAGGTTTTTATTTTCCGTTTTTGTAATGATACCTAAAAACTCAACAGTTCTGTATAGTCAGCTGTATAGCAGCTTTGTTAATATACAAGATGGTGGAACCCTTTTTTTTTGCAGGCGTTTTTATAGCGAGAATACCTACAAGGTACAACCCAATGTGACCATTTACGATTTGTGGAATTCCGAACTAACCCTTGGGCTGTAATTCAACGACTTTAAATGTCTACGTATTACTTGTATCAATCATAAACAATAGTTGGTTGGGTTTAGACTGTGAGCCTAGATTTTTTAGCGTCATTACCTACGGATGCATTGTTGGAGACACTCCTTCTCCTATTGATCTGAGCTGAGACATTTTAATTCTTATCTCTCGTTTGCCCGACAATTTGACTTGATTTATTATGTCTACACTTTGCAGGGCAGTTTGCCTCAATGAGTGATCATGTACCTTTACGTAAAAAAAATTATATCAGACATAAAGTTAAAATAATCCACTTTAGGAATTATTAAATAGTGTTGATGACATAACGGCGCGGACATACCTACCGTAATAATCACACTTGACACTGATAAATGTTACCCGCTTAAACAGAGCATATCGTGCAACAGGAGTTTAGATTGATATACATAATATGGGCAACAACATCTGGGGCCACTACTGCAGCGAGGGTTACAAGGAAGGTAGTATATATGATTGCCTGGAGGGGGTGGACTGTTGTAGCATATAAACATAGGTGCCGACGCAATATACGAGTACCTATATGTAGAAAAATTTGGAGAATAACAACGGTGGTTCTGCGAATTCCAAAGACTGCGATATAAAGACGTACCTATACCTATAGTGGGCCAAGATGGAATAAGCGGAATATTTTTTTTTTTGGATGACCGGATTTTTACTTTTTGAAGATTTTTCTGTATTTTACCTTATATATAGATAAAGCCGCAGTATAATGGCTGCCCAGGAAATCAAAATGCTAATCCTCCGCGTTGCCGTCCTCCGATGTATAGTAATGTGGAGCGAGGTGCGTGTGCGCATTACGTCATCACGCGTGATGGAACTCACGTTGAGGTGAAACGCAACGTTGTGCTTCGAAATGTAGGAATGAGCCGCTTTCCTACATCCATCGACAAACTGTAACACTAACTATTTGAACACCGATCACATCATAACTTAGTGGAACGACTTGCATGGACTCAGATGACGGGTGTATTGTGAATTGTGATGCAATGTAATCCTTGTACAGCAACAACCTATTTGTCTTAGTACCAACAGATGCCTCAGTATTTAATTAAATATGTTGGTACCTATATTCACGAACATATTGTATGGAACATATCAGAATGAAAATTGGAACATTTAACTCAGCGAGTTTCAGCATATCATCACTTCATCAGTTGTCAAGAGCAGAGTGACTCCAACAAATAACGTTATGAAAACCTTACATTATACAATAACTTATTAGGGTTCCCGTGTTAGACCCTATTACTATACCTACCCATAACTACAACCTCACAGAGAGTGAAGTACAATATAGGTATGTTTTGACAGGCAAGTACCCGGTTTAAAGTTCACATAATTTATGTTAATGTAATGCATATTAATGTATAGATAAAATAAAATATAATAAAAAAAAAATACAACTGCTTAATCCTTTCTTGTAAGGTAATCTTTTTAGATTGATCATGAAAACGGTTATAGGTACTTGATACATGCAAGAACAAGACTTCGTTATCTCACTGAACATTTTAAAGTATTAGGTACACATAAAAATATGGTTTAAGTATAAAGAAAATACTTTTTAGACGATTTCCCAAAAGGAGTGTAATGGTTTTGGGATTTATGCATGTTTAAAAACTTAACTAGGGTATATTTTAGACGAACGCCCCCATACAAAACGCAGCTCCAATCTCATTTTAATAATAGCAAATAAAACTCAATGATTTTTTACCTACGTAATCACTACCCTAATATCTAGGTTTGTGGTGCATCTGATTTTCATTAAATTATACAGTTTTGAAATAGTAGCTAACTAGCTGAAAACTCGAAATTTTAGATAAAAGAAAGACCCAACTCTAAGCATCTCTTTCAAGAAAAATAAGCATGTTTTTAATATTTCTATTGCATCACAAACATGGGGAATATAATAAACTTTCTATATTGGGAAGTTAATTATTCATGTGTACTATAGTTTTTAAATAAATCTGGAGCTACGAATAACTGGCTCAAACTCCTATAAACGAGTGCTATATACTAAACGCTATATAATAAAAAAAAATAATTATTAGTCCAAAAGAAAAAGGATTTAAGCCAGAAACGATAGGTCTAATAATACGATATATTTACATGCGAGTTTTTTTTAACAACAAGTTGAGTTTATATAAAAGTTCACGCTTTGGCTGGCGGGTATATGTCCTTAATTACACCATGAAATGGCGGAACACCTTTGTATAATTGTGGAGTATACCGTTATGAATCCGCGGTGAAGGAGCGCGTACGACCTGGGTATACTGTTTTGGCCGTTCTGTTTAATTTATTTTCTTATAATATTCATTTACTTACATAGATAATTGAGCTCTCTGAATCTCAGGCTTGTTTTTCATAGAGCCGCTTTAGAATCTAGAAGTCCTGCATGGATTCCTCGGTCAGTAATTTTTTTCTAGCCTGTTAGGTTAGCCTTTGACCACTATTATCTCACTTAATGGTAAGTAATGATGTAGTCGTAGATGTTGTTCAGGCTAACCTATAATTACTGGCTTTAAAAAAGGACAGCTGCCGTAGCACATCGTTACTGGTGCTTGGCGACAGATTTTCTATTTGAGGGTGGTAGCTAGTCAGGCGGGCATTCACAAAATGCCCTACCACTATGCTATAACGACTGCCATCCTAAGACAACAACCGGGACCGAACGAAGCACGGAAGCGCTCAGTAGTAACGTTACCAGCGGTCACCCATCCAACTCATGACCTTGGTGGACGTCCCTTAGCTTTGCTGATCGGTTCAGAATGGCAGCAAACTTCGCTACGAGCGCGTCAAAATTGGATTTTAGGACTAAAAAATTAGCAAATTACTGTAAATGTTCCTCTCGTAAATATGTAATTTTCTTAAGAAATTAGCAGTTTGGCTTTTGGAACTGTGCCCGGTAGACGGCATTAGGTTCGTCTGCTGAAATAGTACCAAAAACATGTCTGATGAAACAATGGTGCTTTCTGCTTATGGAGAATACTGGGGTGATAATATAACAATACTACTCGATAAGTAAATTAAGATGTGGTGAAATTTGATTCAAAAAGTACCACGGACGTCTCGTCACGATCTTTTTTACAAGACTGTCCAAAAAAGTAGTGTTATGGATTAATGTATGTGTTTTGGTATGTTTGTGACTTTCTTTATTCCACCATAGAAGTTATGGCTTAACCGATTTCAATATATGAGATATCATTAGATTTGCTTTAATAAATAGCCCTTCATTTCGACATCCCAAATGTGTCTGAAAAAAAAAAATTTTCTTCCACACTCTTCGAGTGGGATATCAAGTAGAAGGGTTTTTAAAAACGATTCCATGTATAAAATTTGCTGTTTTAATTTTAATGGGATGATAAAACGCTTTATGAAAATAAATAGTTTGCTCTCGGATTTTTTACTTTTTTAATTAATTTATACTGGTTTGTATCACTACACTAGGTAGTTAGAGGTATAGCATCAGGCAGAGAATATTTTAAGACTCACTTAAATTACAAAAGCTATTTCATCAAACAATAATTTCACAAAGACATTAAAATACCGCTCCTTAACAGGCTTAGGTACGAAATACATAATATTATAAAAACAACCGGCAGTTACGTGTGTCCTACAAGACTTTATCAATATGCAAAAAAATCACTCGGTAGAATTCGTTATTGTATTATGAAAGCATAAAATGAATACCTGCTCATGTTAATTTGGCATATAAACTACACAATTATGGCCGACAGGTATTTATCTATTGTTACTGATATTGCGTTCGACCGTCCGCACCGTAATAGTTACGTAACTCGAATAACAAACAAATTATATTTTTGAATAATATTTGCGAAGTCACAGCGCTTCGGGCGACTGCTGATAAATTTTAACATTATATTTTGAACTTTCAACTTCATTTAACATCCCAGCATCCATATCACTAATACCGTACCTATTACATTTGAAAGCCACTTTCCTTATTTTTGTTAATTAAACCCATATTTTCCAAAGAGTATAAAACCGCTGCGCTACGCTACAAGAGTCTGAGCTCCAGCACAGTTCTTTTACTCGTGGTTGAGCCAAATAAGTGACAGCATTTTGTGCACGGGTTGCAACGACCAAGCGTTTTAAAAAATTTGATGAGCTCCCGGCCAACGAGGACCCTATGTCTCCTCACCAAACGGCTCAAAAATGAGCGTTCCACACTAAGGGCCGCTACTTCCACGGAACCTGAGTAATCTGAGTATACCATCCAGTGTTTTACCATCATAACGCATTAGACCATTTGGTATCGTCTCTGTTTAATTAAATTGTAAGTTGAAGCTCTGGAAAAGAATATGAGACAGGAAATTATGTACTTAGATACGGAGTTCATACTTATATTGTATATTCAAATTCCTGAGGAGAATCATAAAAGAGTCGGCTTCTTGTCCGACCCTATGTGGAGGACAACAGGACGGTGATGTTCGTTCGGAGACTGAATTTCACAAAAAACTGGCCAAGTGCGAGTTGGGCTTCGCTCTTTTTACATTACAACATCCAGTTAAAGAGAAAATTATTGTTAGTTTAAAATATATTGGATTTTGCTTTCATTACTTCCTGTTCAATTAAATAAAGTATTACTATGGGTAGTTTATGATATAACGAAGTTTGAGATTCCTAACTAGTTTAGTTATTGAGATAGACTCTGTAACAAAATTGGCCTGAATTGTATACCTACTCGTCCCCCGTTGAATAAAACATTCTAATGGTATAACTATCGCAAGGGAAAGTCTAGGAATAGGTACCTCAACTTGGTCAAAGATGAAGCGTTACAACAATAGTATTTTATATCTCTATGGTTCCAACAAAAATTAAACTTCTTGCAGTCAACATAGGTACTTTGTGCTCAGCTCAAGTACTTGCTATTATTGATAATCGCTCTAAGATAATTATTATCTTTTTATGCAGTAGAAATCTGTTGCGTTGCGTTGCGTGGTCAGCCAGCCTCTCAAATAGAATTTTCTTGGCGCTTCCTCTTTTATGAGGTTCCCACAATTTACCAGATATCATTATAGATAATATAATGTACAGATGTGCCACCTCTTTGAACAAAGATGTTACTAGAAGATTTACTGTAAGTATCTAGTTTTTTTTATGCAGCTTGTAGTCTAGCCTTTGAGCACTATCTCACCTGATGGTAAGTGATGATTTGATCAAATATGTTGTTCAGGCTGACCTAGAATTACTGGCTCTCTAGGACAGCTGCCGGACTAAACCGTTAAGTGTTTGGCGACAGATGTTCTACTTGAGGGTGGTAGCCAGCCAGGCGGGCATTCGTAAATTGCTCAACCACCACGCTGAAACGCCTGCAATGCTAAGATAACAACCGGTACCGACGACGGCTTAACGTGCCCACCGAAGCACGTGCACGCTCAGTAGTGAGTAGTCTAACTAGCGGTCACCTATTCCAGTCATGACCGCGGCGGACGTTGCTTGACTTAAGAACGGCTAAGCAAACTCTTCTACGCCACGAGCGCTTCAATTCAACAAACGTAGTTGAGTTTAATTCGATGTTATGTATGTGAGTACCTATATATTATGTTGATTTTCTTGATAATTAATAGTGTATAATCATTTGTTGATTAATTTTGTTTGCGCTTCAAATGTTCTATTGATGTCTACGTTAATAATTGAATTATATTGATATCAATTAAAAATGCTAAATCATAAACATAAAACAACACATCCTCATGTTTGTTTATGTGTGTTGAAGGGTGTGTTATATGTGTTTCTTTCCACTCATCTCTGAAATTGGCTGATATTAGGTTATATTCTGTAGATTCTGGTTTAGGATAGAAGGACAAAATATTCACCTTCAAGGGACGGTGCGGCCTTCAACCAAACTAACTGGACTCTGTTAGACAGAAAGGATCCGTTTTTCAAAAACTCTACTGTTCCTAAAGTCACTACGTGTTGAGTTTTAAAAAATAAGACAAGCCAAGCAAAAGATAAAGTTTACAAGTAACCTAGAGGTGAAAAATAGCCTGATTCTTTGATCACCATGTGGGAAAAAATTGTTCTTGAACTTACATGACTATTGTCGCTTTTCCGAGCCACAATGCAATGGTGGGAAACTGTTGCCATCTTTGAGATCAATGTACAGCGGCGGCGGCGGCGAGTCAGCGCTACTGCTAGGCTCGTTTATTTCGCGTACTTCCACAATATTATGTCTTATGGTGTATTGCTGTGGGGAGCTGCTGCTGAGATAGAGACAATCTTTATCTTACAAAAGCTTATGAGAGATCTTTTTAACTTTAACTTTACCATGTCTGTATATATTTGAAAATATCATGTATGTTCGTAAAAATTTTAGCAAATTTAAATCAAACAGTGACAATCACGATTATAACACTAGGAATAAAGATAAAATAGCGGTGCCAGGTTTTAGATTAGCAAAGACAAATAAAAGGTCCTTCTTAGGCAATTGTGTGCGGTTTTATAGTAAATTGCCCAAACATATTACAACGCTCACAGAAAGAAAATTCAAGTTGCATGTGAAGAATATTTTGATAAAGAAATCTTACTACACAGTTTGTGATTACATAAACGACAAAAATTCTTGGACTGGTTCGCCTCTGCCAAGCTAGCGCCTGTCACCTACGTAATGTAAATTAAGTATTGTAATAATTTTACTATATAGTATGTACTTAACACATTGTTAAAAAAACGTTTAAAAGAATAGCCCCGAGTTTCTTGCCCGTTCTTCTCGCAGTGGCTCTATAATTTTTGTTTGCTGAACGTGGCAGTACAATGTAGTATATTTCAATATTAAAATTTGTAATTGACCTTCATAGGAGCGTCGTAGACGCTTAAATTGAATAAATGATTTTGACTTTGAGCGCGGCGGCGGCGCGGCGGTGAGGCTGGGCGGTGGCGCGGCGTAGCGAAGCGCTATGTCCTTTTGCGTACCTATTCAGTCACCTATCCAGTGCCACAGTACAGACATCTTCTTAACACTGTGGCAGTGGCTAGTCTACAAATTATCGTAATCACAGATGGTCTGAACGATGTTATCTAAAAAAGGTAATGGTTCTCGAGAGCTCGCATCGAGATCTCTCGATTTGTGGCAAAGTGTGGCAAAGAAGCTTCCGAAGCTTTTGCTGGCTTTTTTTCGAGCGTGTTTTTAACAGTAGTACCTGAATTAGACTCAGAAAGTACCTCAACCAGGGATTTGTCGTTATCAAGTAACAGTATAAATATAACTGAAATATTACCTTGGGAAGTAGCTGCTGCGATTCAAAATCTCAAGTCCAGCAGTTCCGTTGGACCTGATAGCATGCCTCCTTGGTTCCTTAAGGAAGGAAAAACAATCCTGACTTACCCCTTGTGTCACTTTTTAATCTTGCGCTAAAAATAGAATCTATCAACCCCAACGGAAGCTTTCACGGGTCACCCCAATCCCCAAAGGGTCCGACAAAACGTTGGTTCAAGAATATCGCCCAATTGCTATATTACCCACTGTAGCTAAGATTTTCCAACGCATATTGCACAAACAAGTAGAACCATTTTTGTTTAACGAGCAGCATGGGTTTAGGAAAAGATCAGTGAACACCAACCTTTTAGGACACAAGTAGATGTTCTATATTTTGACTTCCGGAAGGCGTTTGATAGGGTCAACAACGACATACTGCTGGCAAAGCTTAGCGCCTTGGGCTTTGCTCCTGGTCTTCTCAATTTCATCGCTGATTACTTTCACAACCGCCAGCAATATATTCGTCTAGTTATCTATGAATCACAACCCTATCACACGCGTTTCGGAGTAAGTCAAGGATCAATCTTGGGACCTCTGCTATTTGTTCTTATGATTAACGACCTTCCCGCCGCAGTCAAGCATTCAAAATGTCTCTTATATGCTGACGACCTAAAAATTTTCCGGGCAGTTAGAACAGTAGAGGACTGTCTCGCGTTGCAGCGAGATATAGATGATGTCTATCGATGGAGTGTAGAAAATGAGATGGATTTCAACCCTGTAAAGTGTCACCAGATGACTTTCGGTCTAATGCACCTCCCAATCGAATTTCAATACAAGTTAGGCCAAAGTGTTATAGCGCGAGCAACACACATCAAAGATCTGGGTGTTACATTTGACCGGAAGCTCACTTTTAACGGACATATAATGTTACTTGCCGAAGAGTCGTACCAACGGTTGAGTTTTATGCTTCGGAACTCTCGGGATTTCCACAATATTGATGTGATCAAGCTTATATTTAGCGCTTTGGTTCGAAGTAAGCTGGAGGCTAGTGCCTGTAGGTGGCATCCCCACGAGGCAAGCTATACCCTTATGTTGGAGAAAGTTCAAAAGGCCTTTCTCAGATATCTATACAAGCGGATTTTTGGGTACTATCCTTACATATACCCTACAAAGTTTTTGTTAGATAGCCTAGGGTACAATTCATTAGAAGTCAGTAGATCTTATGACCAGCTCGTCATAATGTGCAAAATTCTTAATGGCAAAGTAGATGCTCCGGATCTCAGTGATGTTTTGTGTCGCCTTTATGTACCTGACAACTACCTTTCGGCGAGGAAACACAAACTTTTTGCTGTACCAAACTGTAGGACAGTCAGTCACGCCGCATCCCCGATACCGCGATCCCTTAAAGCGCTCAACGCTCCGGTAGACGCCAATCTTGAGCGTGACGTATTTAATGACACATTGAAGGAGATCCTCACTGAATGCTTAAAGCTCTGTGAATGGTATAATTATTAAAATGTTTTTTTTTAAATTTTTGTATTATTATTTTATATTGTGTTAATTATTTTAAATTGTGTGTATTATTTTAAATTGTTGTTAATATTATTGTGAATCACCATTTGAAAATTCACTCAATTGACATTGTATTTTTAAATCTACATTTATTTAAATTCTTGACATTTTATTGAATTAGTATTATTTTACAGCATTGACGCATGCTAGGCGAAAACAGAAATTATTTCGGATGGAAAAAGATAACTTCCAGCGGGACTTGATCCCGTAACCCCCAGAATACCGTCCTGGTGCATTACCAATTAGGCTATGGAATAGCAGAAGACTATTTACATAGGCTGGTAGGTTGATATACGATCAACACTTAACACCAAATCGATGAAGCCATTGTTATGTTTAATTAGTATTTTTTTTTTCAAACGGATGGAGAAATTTGGACTATCCAGCGCCCCGCTTCCATAGCATAATTGGTAATGCACCAGGACGGTATTCTGGGGGTTGCGGGTTCAAGTCCCGCTGGAAGTTATCTTTTTCCATCCGAAATAATTTTATTGAATATTTAATGTTTCTATATTTTTTTATCGTTAATGTAAGTGATGTTTGTAACCGTACTAATTGAATAAATAAATAAAAAATAAAATATTTTGCACACTTTATTTATACCCTATCTCCTTTACAATAAATATTGTTATATACTTGTAGAAAAAGTAATTTTAGAAAGATACGCTACGAGCAATTCTAGATAATATTATATATACCTACTGATATATTTGCAATGAAACTGGTGTATAAGGGGAAAATGAGAGTTTGCAGAAAATAAACTTAGATAACTTTCTAGGCTGCTGGTTTTATTGCTCCCCAGGATAGCAACTAAACTTTATATAACGACATTGTTGAATATACAAATTAATGCAAAAACGCTCGGAAACATTATAAATTCATAGCATAAATCACGAAATAAAGGTAATCTCCGCGAAGCAACAATTATACGATTACATATTGACTTTTATATACGTTGTCTAATTCGATTGGCTGACGTAGAAATCATGTTATGAATCTTTTACATTCACGCGTTTTACGTGTACCTTGAGTTCTGGTACAGAAAATTCTGCACTACAAACTAAGCCTATATACGGTCCATCTGTCCGTCCCCCTATCTCTGATCGGCTAGCCTTTGACGTCAACCTCAGTTATTGGTAGGTGATGATGTTGTTGAAGGTAGTTAACCACCTTAACCTGGAAGAACTGGCTCTAAAGAACATCTGCTAGAACATTCGCTGGAACACAGGGATTCGCAAAATGGCTTCCGACCTCCTCCTCCTCCTAGTTTAGTACAACTTTGAAGTATAACAAGAAGTTATAAAAAATGAGTAAGCGTGAGTCAGACTACGCTAGGAATCCCAAACTGAATGAAAATTACGATTAGTCGTATTTTGGTACTTTTTTTTTATGCCTGATAGGTTAGCCTTTTGACCACTATCTCACTTTAGTTCTTCATCAGTAAGTGATGATGTGGTCGAGGATGTTGTTCAGACTAACCTAGAGTTACTGACTCTCAAGGACAGCTGCCGGAACACACCGTTAGGTGCTTGGCGACAGATTTTCAACTTGAGGGTGGTAGCTAGCCAGGCGGGCATTTGCAAAGTGCCCTACCACCATGCTGTAACGACTGCTATCCTAAGACAACAACCGGGACCGACGGCTTAACGTGTCCTCCGAAGCACGAAAGCGCTCAGTAGTAATGTCACCAGCGGTCACCCATCCAAGTCATGACCGCGGCGGACGTTGCTTAACTTTGCTGATCGATTCAGAATGGCTAAGCAAACTTGGCTACGAGCGCTTCGGTACAGTCGTATTCCGCCTATATCTACTGACTTTTACTGTTTCGCCTGGGTATTTTGTTGCTGAACACATTATCTCCTCATTATAGAGGGGTTTTCCACAATACCCGCCCTTGCCAGGCGTCTTGGAGGTCTCAGTATAAGATAGCAGTACAAAATTACAAACTTAACAATATTAAAAAAACAAAATAAGATAGCAGTTCATTAGAAGGTGCTGCTGTCCATTTGACCTTCCTGTATTTTTGTCTCAGGCACGTACTGGAAGAGATAGGGCGTTGACCTTCTAGCTCGGCACTCCATGGGCATATCCACCGAGTAGTAAAGTGCTGTAATCATGGAAGCTCGTAAATGTGTAGCCCAAGGCCGAGAAGGGCAGTCTTGCAGACCCTACTAACTACATACCTATATCAATTACTACCTTATAATAATAAAACTTTGTGATTATAGTTTATTAGGTGTCAAAATGGGTGACATTGTTTTGGAAGGATGAATCTAGTTTTTTGTGAACGACATGACTTAGTGTGAGCCCGAATAATTCACTAAAGAAGGAAGAGCTCCTGTAGGGAATACCTAAAATTCTAGTTTATAAGTTTAGCTTCGTGAATCGTGAACAGTAACACTCCACTTGCAGCCTGTTCTCCTGTAGACGAGGCTTCCACGCCCATAGTTCCTGCAGGAGTCGCAGGCACGGTCGCTTACAAGTTAGATCATTATCGGTATTTTACAGGCTTCAATTCGGAGAATGTGTTGTCGATAGTTACGAACTTATTCCCCCAACACCACCACCATCATCGGATAACACGACGCACAGAAATGCGACATTAGTACATGGTCGACATTCCGAAAATACACACGAAGCACATTAAATCCAGCTGCACAATGCGTACGTCTGAACTGTGGAACACCCTAGCAGCCTCAGCAGCCTGTCTGTTTCCTGATAGATATAATCTGGGAGTATTAATGTACACAGTGAATAGGTATGCTGCTAGCACGTTCTACCGTCATCGACCGAGACGTCAGTTTCTATCAGGTCGAATGCTTGCTTACCAAATATAAAAAAAAACAGTGTAAAAACGTCTTAACGGAAGATTTCCACAAAATTTAACATATCGATTATATTTAATTGCCGCTGTAGAATCGATTGCTACACCTTATCGAAGCGATTTGACGCAACATTCTGTTTGTCGGTTCAAAACTTTTATAGTATACGAGTACGCGTTAAGTATACATACTCCACTTGTACTTCATCTTAGTTTGTTCGACCTCGACGCGTCGTTAACGTTGAACTTTGAAAGGGCATTAACTGTGCATGAGGTGGTCAGATAACTTGTGGTGATGGTAATTGGATAGACACCACTACCTGGTAAGCAGCAACATTGACTTATGACATGGTGGCCATTGAAAGCTCAGGTAGTCAATATTCTTAGCGATCTGTTCTTATTATGGAGGGACAAGAGAAGGCTGAACTTCAGTCTAATTTGTTTTTATTTTCGGAACAGATATGAAAGATTTGACGGCCATGTTTATTTAATGTTACGTTGGAGCAGCATGTATGTGCAGTTCTGACTACAATACAAAAGTTATAACATAATATGTGATCGTGTAGAGCTCATTGAGTTGAGTAAACGGTTGTTTATTTCGCGCGTGAGAAACTCTTTTTTTATAAAAGATATAAAAGTTATTTTTGAACTCAACTCAATGAGCTCTACACGGTCACATAATATATGCTATGATACAATATAGATTTTTTTCTGCTAATTTTCATGTATTTCACCTGAAAATAGTTAAATGCTGCTCTCTCATAAGATATAGGTATTCCTGTTTTTTTCATTTATTAAAATGTCTGCTGCCTGAAATGGTGGCCCAATTTAATTACAGTGCTCATCATCTTGTAATCTCATACTACTCATGTAGGCCCAGTATTATAGAATAACTGTATAATACATAGTATTTAATACATTAACTAAAACTATAGCATTTTACTCTTGTAACATGCTATAGATTTACATATATTATTATATTAATTTAAATTACCAAACTAAGAATGGTTTGGTTGCTGCTTTAAAAATATCTGGCATTGCAAGTTGTCTACTGGCAGTTATGAAACAGCCTTAAATAATCAAATGGACGACCGGTGCTTCTTACTAAAATTAATTTCTGAAGTTTTAATTTTAATAAACATTACACCCTATTTTTTTAATCACGTTCGACACCATGACTTCTATACAACGGGCGTCGATACTGTAACAATCTTTTATAAAGTCTGGATAAGGCAGCTAAAGAAGGACAAAGTCATAAATTTACAAATTATTGGAATACAAAATGTTTTGCCCCGGGCGGGAATTGAACCCGCGTCCTTCCGATTTCGCGCCGGATGCTTTATCTATTAAGCTACCGGGGGTACGGCTGTGTCGCCGAAATTTCGTACATTTTGTATTCCAATAATTTGTAAATTTATGATTTTCGCTTAGTACGCGGTAGTGCTTGTAATCATAATATATAGAAAAAAGGACAAAGTCGTCAATAAAATATATGACAATAATTAGTCCTTATTTTACATCTTACACGTACACTTCCTTAGTTCGAAGGTCCATGGAATTTGGGAATATATACTTACAGTTTACAGTAGATAGTAATTATTTTATAGTTGATACATTATTGAGTAAAGGTTAATTAATTAAACACATCGTATACCCACAGGGTACAACAAATACTTACCTTGGAGTAAAATACCTAAAAACCAAATATTATATTTTATTTCACATAAGTATAAGTACATAAAAGTAACTGCATTCAAAGAATTGTGAAATTTTGACATGGAAAGATGGACAAATTAATTTGAAATAAAACTCGTACTGTCTGTTAACAAAAAAGCTTTTAATATGTAAGTTTATTTTTTATATTTATTTTATTATAATAAGTACCTAAAGTCGTCAGCCTGATTGTAAACGTTAGGTCCATCTATTACAGTTGCACCAGTATCTAGCTAAATGTAAACATTTAGCTAGATACTGCACTGCACTTGTCACTCCAAGACGTTAATTTTTAAATGTAATTTCACTGTATAATATCTAAGTTTATGGTGCATTGATGGGACGATTTATTCCCACTAGTTCTGTATATAACGTGTATATTAATTCATCAACAATACTGCGGGGGATGGTGTAGAATCGATAACTGAATGTGATCCACTCATAATTAATTTTCACATAAACAAAATTAATACATACTAACTATTGCCTAAGCTGTGGCGCGTTGACTTTGAGAATGATAGCGACGACAACACTCGCGGCCGCCGTGGACAAGACTCACACATACACAAACGTTCTAGGTATTCTAACGCATTGCGAGGGCAATGAACTTGGTAGGTATGGCTAGCTACCACCCTCAAGTTGAAAATCTGTCGCCAAGCACCTAACGGTGTGTTCCGACAGCTGTCCTTGAGAGCCAGTAACTCAAGGTTAGTCTGAATAACATCCTCGACCACATCATCACTTACCATCAGGTGAGATAGTGGTCAAAGGCTAACCTATCAGGCATAAAAAAAAAAACTGAGGAAGGCGCGCTATTGTTTGAGTCTAGTTGCAACTAGGTAGGTATCTACTACTGGCTACCCGAGCAATCATACTTTACATGTTATTGTCATTAGGTAAGCAATTACACCGACACTAAGACGTCGCGTCGCGTCGTTTACAAACAAGGCCTTCAGTTACAAATGAGCAACATTTATAATGAGGTGTAGAGGGGCGTGCCGTCGTTACTGAACAGGTGTGTAACGAACGCGGAAGGACTTTGACTTTCCGCGTATCACATTATGTGCAGCTCGGCTCGGCTCGACTCGCGTCGCCAGCGAAAGTTGACCTTTAGTGAGAGCGAAATGCTAACTGCGATCACGAGCACGACTTTACTGGGAATACCTACTCACGAGTATAACTAGCTATCTATATGTAACTAATACTATTATTGTAAACTGTCTACAATAGGTATATAGGTAATAGTATTCGGGGATCGTCTACTGCTCAACACAGCCACCCCCATTAAGAGGGGTTTTGCCATAATCCCCACGCTTGGCAGGCGTCTTGGGGATCCCAATGTAAGATAGCACTTTTTAACCAACTACAAAGAAGGAGGAGGTTTTCAATTCGACTGTATTTTTTTGTGTGCGTTACCTAATGGCTTTTTACAGGGTGTTACGAATTTCAAGTTTTTTTTCTATACGTAAGCAGGTGTCTATTCCATTAAGATTTCAGTTAGATCTGACGAGTTGTATTTGAATTATCATTATCCCTAATAATGCGTATTTAATTGTTTTCGACTACATTGATGATGTTCTCATTTTCACTTGTCGATGTAAAATGAACAAAAAGAACTGTAACCATGGTTTGTTTTATTTTCTTTTTAGTGCATTTTTACACGACTGCCCAAAAAAAGGAGAGTTTGTTTTTAGGGTTCATGCACTTGTGTATGTATGTTTGTGAGTTTCTTTATTTCACCATTACTTCTAAACGGCTTAACCGATTTTGATGTAAGGGGTATCGTTAGATTCGTCTTGATAGCCAAAGTGGCACTAGGTAAGTACATAAAAAAAAAATAGGAAATCAAACTGGCGGACCTTAGACCCCATATACTTAGTGGTGTAAAAAAAACTTTTTTCTTCCATACCTATTGAGTGGGGTAATAAAATGAAGAGCTTTAAAAAACGATTCCATAAATATATATAGTGATCAGTATCACTCAACGAAAATAAATAAATTGCAGTCTTTTATTTATATATATTCAGGGTTTTTTAATTTATACTTGTTTGTTTTAGTATAGTTCCTGTTTGAGTTTGGTTTTTATTATTTATTTTGCAGAAGGCGATGCTGCTCATTTTCTATATTCTATTATTATTCCGTTCTTCGCCTCTTATGGCTCCTTGACTTACGACTTGAATTGTTATTGACGGGGATTTACTATTGACGTGGTACCTCGTGAATTTGCTTGAGCTATAGATAAATATATTTCAAGGTCGGGCCGACTACAACTTTGTATCTATTCAACAGATCTAAATAAAATTTGACTATGTTTTAAAAGTATTCCATGAAGTTCCAACACATACCAGAATATACTAAGCGTTCTCTTACTGACGTGATGAACCCGACAGCGGCACATAGTTGATAAACTGTTAATTAAAAATAACAATACCATTTTTATCGAACCCGTTCCTGAAGCAGCATGCCGTTACACACTTCAACTTGTTCTTATCATAATAGTCTTTATCCCGAAGCTTAGACGAGAGTGCTCTGCTGCCATACCGACCGCCAAGCAATAATGTCTGCATTACTGTATTCCGGTTTGAAAGGTATGCGTGCCGGTCAATTTACAGATATTATGAGACTTTACAACTTTTCGTCTCAGAAGTTCACTGCAGTTCGTCACAAGAGACGAACTGCAGTGATCTGTTAGGAAGAATTTAACGCTTATCACCTATAAAAAAATGTTAACAAGAGAAAGTTTGAGCATGACCAAAGAGGGTTGGCGTCAAGAAGACGGCGCTACCCACCCTCGTAGGTGGGATAAGGGTAAGAAGTAGATATTTGTCCGAGCACGTGTACAATATTCACAGCCATATGACTCTTGCAACTCTGGTCAAAACTTTTAAGTGTAATGCGTGAAATGTGGTTATTAAGGTTATAACATTTATTTCATAGTAATTAATTGTACACTTGTAGGAGTATCAAACGTACCTGCCCTTCAAACCAAAGCATTGCTTATATTGCGTAAATAAACTATACGAGTAATCCATAAGTATATCCCCGCGGGGTGTGGAAAGTTGCAAGAAATGTAACCTCCTTATGTTACAGTGGAAGTCTCGTAGGAGACGACCGCGAGATAAATATCAGAAGGTGAGCAGTTGCGCTTTAGAAGAACTACCATCATTCACTAGATTCCCAAATCCCGAAGACGCCTGCCATCTGTGGTGATTATGGCGAACTTTGTTCAATGATGAACATGGCGCCTGTTGATGGATATTTACTTCTTCTTGGTCGTGTACTTCATTACTGAAGGTCGTGTCCCTGAAAGGCCTTCATGGCTCTATGAATAATGTTTCTCCATTCCCTTCGGTTTTCGGCTTCTCTTAAGGCAGTCGTAACAGAAAGCCCAGTGAGTGCAGTCACTTGGTCCGACCAACGGCTAGGTGATCGACCGCGAGGTCTTTTCCCTTTTACTTTGCCAACCACAACCAGCTTTTCGAGATTATCTGGTTGTCTACGGGCAACGTGACCAAAATACCCCAAAATCCTTTTGTAGCAGATTGTAGAAAGTCTGTCAGTTATGCGTAGTTGCTCGAGGATAGATTTATTGGTTCTCATGGCAGTCCATGGTATGCGGAGCATCCTACGCCAACACCACATCTCAAAGGCTTCTATCTTTTTCCGTTCTTTTGCTCGAATTGTCCACGACTCTGAACCATAAAGGAATATCGAGAATACCAACGTCCGGACTAGTCTCATCTTAGTAACATTGGAGACTTTCCTGGCCTGCCAGATACGTGTCAGCTTGCTCATTGCAGCTTTGGCCATTTGGGTCCTTCTCTTTATTTCCTGTTCGGTTCCTCTCTGGTCAGTTAACAAAGATCCGAGATAGATGAATTCACTTACAAATTCTATATCCGAGAATTCTCCGGTTCTGGTGAGTTGGCCGGTTCTGTCGATGAGCATTACTTTAGTCTTCGACTTATTTATAGTAAGGCCGACCAGTTCACTTTCGTACTCTATTCTTCGAAACAGATCGGCAAGCTCTTTCTCCGAAGACGCAAAGAGTGTAGTGTCATCCGCATATCTCAGATTGCTGATCTTCACTCCACCAACTGAGACACCTCCCTCCCATTATTCCAGGGCTTTTCTCATAATGTATTCACCATATATATTAAAAAGAATGGGGGAGAGAATGCACCCCTGTCTCACTCCTTTTCCAGGCTTGAAAGCTCTTGAGACAACATCATTGACCTTGACCATGGATACGCCATCTTGGTACAGGTTAATAATCAGCGACACGAGGTGTTGAGGTACGCCCATTTCTCGTAGAATAGTCCACAGACAATCCCATCTTACGCAATCAAAAGCCTTCGAGTAATCGATGAAGCACATAAGTATCGGAGTATTGAACTCTCGGCTTTTCTCAATAATTTGCCTCACATTCACGATCTGTTCTCTTGTGCCTCGACCTTTTACGAAACCCGCCTGCTCACTGGGTATCTGCCATTGAAGGTACGATTGTAGTCGGCCGTTGATTACGTGGAGCATTATCTTACTGGCATGAGATATAAGTGCCACCGTTCGGTAGTTACTGCACGTCCTCGTTGAGCCTTTCTTGTGCAGTGGAATAAGAAGGGACTCTTTCCAGTCAGTGGCCCATTTACCTGTTTTCCAGACTTGATTGCAGAGGTCCAGCATGATCTGCACCCCTTGATCCCCCAAGTGCTTTAGCTCTTCAGCAAAAATTTGGTCTCGGCCGGCTGATTTGTTGGTTTTGAGTTTACGCAGTGCACTACGGATTTCAGATTCGAGGATGACGGGTTCCATACCATGCTCGTCTAGAGTCATTGTACCAACTCGTGTTGATGAGTCAGCGTATAGGCTTTCACAGTATGATCGCCATCTTTCTGTAACCTGATCTATCTCGGTCAGCAGTCTTCCCTCATCATTTTCTATTGCCCATGTTCTTGGTTTGGATTCTCGCGTGATGCTCTTAATTTTCAGAAATAGGTCCCTAGTTTGGTATTTTTGCGCATGATCTTCTATGTCTTGACAGATTGAGTTCAGGTAGTCATTATAGTCCCTTCGACATAAGCGTTGAACCTTTGCCGAGATTTCCCGGTAGCTTGAATGATTAGAGCCCACATTTCCTTTCAGAAGATCTTTTCGCTCTCTGATTGCCTCCCATGTTTCTTCTGTTATCCATACTTTCCTCGGATCTTCACCCACCTTTCTCTGTGTCTCTTTGCGTGATGACAGTATAAGATTTTTTACTCTGTCCCAGTTTTCATCTATATCGTCGTGGCAGTTGACAGCAAAGTCGGCTGATTTGGTCGTGAAGCACTTAGAGAAAGCTGTTAGGTCTCCATTTCCGGGTCTTCTTTGTATCGATTGAACTAATCGCTGGCATCTTTTCAGTTTAAGACAGATTTCCGCTACTAAGAGTTTATGGTCACTCCCGCAATCAGCTCCAGGATATGTCTTTGTGCTGCTTATACACGACCTCCACATTTGCTGATAGCGATGTAGTCTATCTGATTACGTGCTCGATCTCCTGGCATTATCCACGTGTATAGTCTTCTCGGGTGGTTTTTAAAACAGGTGTTCATAATCGTAAAAGAGTTTTCCACACAGAACTGTAGCCATCTTTCTCCTCTGTCATTTCTAGTGCCGAGACCATATTTGCCGACTACTTCCTTCGTGGATATTTACATTGGTAAATATCCAAGACATATATGTCAGAAATAAAAGCATGCGCAACCACCTTAACTACCCACCCCTCGCCGCGCCGCCATATTGATTATTGAACGAGTAGCAAGAGGCACATCAATATAAAGTGGACAGCCGTGCCGCAGGTACATGGCTCGATTCCGTTCGCCGGCTTTATCCATAGCATGATGGAAGGGCATTTTGCGTATGCTCGCCTGGCTAGCTACCACGCTAGGCCAGGAAGGATACTTGAGTGTGCTCCCTCAAATAGAAAAAATTGTCCCCGAACACCTAACAGTGTGTTCCAACAGTAGTCCTTGAGAGCCAGCAAGTAATTCATCAAATTACAGGTTTATAAGGTTTAATATGAGTATGTCTCAGAGTTATGGGTGCAGTGCAGTTCGTCACTTGATATAAATATATTCATTATAGTAGATTTTTTGTAAGTAGTAAAACTGTTAAAGTGTAAAAATTCACATCACCAAATGTTAATCGCCAACACAAAACAAATCTACACATTGGATACGAAGAAAGCCATTTGAACCATTCAAAGCAATATAATTACATTACACTTAAATTGTATTGAATGTAACGACGCGGACGTAGGCAGGCAGTATTGTGGTGGTAGGTATAGGGCTGCCATCCCTATATAGGGCTGTTTCCCCGGATTTGTCCTAGTTTAGAGGGCGTCCGGGGGGCGCCCGGTAGGGGTTTTCAAATAGTGTCCGGGTAAGGAATCCGGATTGATTGAAATATAAGCAATTGATTGAAACACCGGCGCGCGCTGCAAAATCTACAACAATAGAACGTTCCCAGCGCCGCGCCGCCGCCGGCTCCCACCATAAAAAACTGCCGCTGACCCCGATCATTCACTCACTGTGTTGCCGATTTGGCGCTAGGTCTAGAATATTTCTGGGGTGTTTACCGCTTTTTTCTCATTACCGTACGCTAAAAACATCTAGTGAAATCTGGCGGAAAACATGATAATCTTGATATTAGTTGGCAACTCAAGTTATATTGTGGTTTATTCGCTAGTCTCGCAGCAATGGACAAAGGACACTAACAAACATACGGTTTCTTCTCTGATCGAAATAAAGTATAAATTTAAAGACCTGAGTTACTTTGACTTTTCCAAAATCCTATTGGAACAGAAAGATCACTTTGACAAAAGTTTGAACATTTAAAAAATAACGAAATAAGTACAAAGATTTTAATATTTTTATGTTTGCAATAACGCATGCTTTGGTATGAACTTTGTTTTCATGGATATCCGGGGTAAAACTAAATTTCACACAAATTCCAATTTCAACCAAAATGTCCGAGTTTTTTAAGATTTTGTCCGTTATCGATGATTTAGGTGATGGTAGCCCTAGGGTGCGTTCTTATTTGTCGTCCGACGACGGATGATCGCTCCAAGCAGAGCGACGCTCGTCATCCGCCTTTTAAGAACGGCTCTGTATCATATCTGTATCAAGAACACTACTTAAAATGTTTCACTGACTCAGAAGAAATGTATTTACAATTATGTACTTTTCCACGACACACAACTAAAACAAACATACAAAATATAACAATAATAATAATACAATTTTGTAAACAGAAGTCTACGTAAACAAAAAGTAACTTAAAACAAAGAAAAATCAAGTCCCAACTGTCAAATGAAACGTCAGGGCGATATTTATCCACCGATTTCGTGGGGCGACCGGTGCGTCGCGCGTCGTCGAGCGATATATAAGAATGCTCCGGAGATCATCGGACGATCGCTCCGGGCATATAAAAACGCTCGGGGCGTCGTCGGACGTCGTCGGACGACAAATAAGAACGCACCCCTAGGTAGGTACATAATGCTGTTTATAGTTTATTCGTCAAGTTCACGGTGAGTCACCGTGACTTGCGAATAGTTACCTTTCTGCTAACACATACTTACACTTTAATTGTGAAACCGGCTTATCAATGTCATAACTATTAACAGTTAAATTTACAAAACTGCCGTTGAAATACTCTTAGTACTTCATACCTACACATATTATGTAGGTAAGTATACTCACTACACGGACACAGCTGAAAGTTATCTGACTGATCTGTTGTTCCGTCAAAACGTACCTATGAGCTTGTACTGAAAGTTTCAATACAAGCTTCAATTTGAAACAATGGTCGATGGAACATACTTCCATTAATACTCAGTAGGTACATATGTTTTGTCCAGAGAATTTGTTTTAGAAATACCTATTAGCTACAATTATCTAAGATTTTTTTACCTGTAGATGTGTTGTATGGCCTCCATATTTACTAGACGAATTCAGGGTAATCACCTGAGTCACTACCAGTCTTGCACTTCCAAGCATCCGGTGAATACATCGCCGCTAATCGTGTTTATTAGGAATAATCTGTGGACAATATGCCTTTCTTGTGTCTTTAGACTCTGCACCAATTATACAGGCACTGTGAGAGATAAGAAAACTGTTTCATTTGACGCGTAATTATTGCTTTTATTGATAAAATAGAAAATATCGTCATTTTGTTTTATCTTAGGAACTAATCTCAATGAAATGGATGAGCGAGATATGTGTATCGTTTGGTGTGAGAGAGTGAAAGAGATCGCAGCATAATGGTGATCGGAACGTCTCGTGGCGGTTCGGTGGTAACACGAATTGCTTATTTATCTCTTTCTAACAACAGATATGACGCATAATATTTGAACGTTCTTTCCTTGTCATTACAAACTGTATATACATGTGCGTAGGTATGTATATAGGTAAATTATAGTAAGCTTTTAGAGCAGTGGTGTTCGGATATAACTAATCTATATATTTCAAATCACTGACAATTATGTCGTAGCCGCAGCAATATACGAATTAGTCCATTGAAAAGTTACATTTGGGGTTGCATTTCTTAGAGGACGCAATTTTATTTTTTGATGTGTAGGGGGGTAAGTATAAAGCTAAAATCAAGTTGTGGGGTCGCCACCCTTGTCCCACGGCCGCCATCTTGAAAATAGGGGTTGAAACGGTTGGTACGATATATCTCTTAAACTATTTATCTGATAAAAAAAATTTGTTCACATTTTTTGTTGCAAATTAAATTTTCTATAACTTTGGTCCAGTATTTTTTTTATCGTAGAACTATAAATAAAAAGTGAAAATGTTCAGAAATTCGAGAAAAAGTTTATACTTTTCGATATAACTTTTTCTTTTATCATTTTACGAAAAAATGATGAAAGACCATTTTTGTAGATCGTTTTTTAAGGAACAACTTTTATAGGCAACATTTTTTCATTAAGTCAATAGCTAAGGTCTTACAGCGCTCCGAAGTGAGTACTATTTTTCAGTACTCTTAACTATACATACATATATTATACGTGGGTACTAATAATGTGTCATCAGTTATTTTTTATTTTGTAATTTTAATTCTTTTATTAGTCAAAGTCAAAGTCAAAATCATTTATTCAATTTAGGCGTCTACGACGCTCTCATAAAGGTCAATTACAAATTTTAATATTGAAATATACTATATTGTACTGCCACGTTCAGCAAACAAAAATTATAGAGCCACTGCGATAAGAACGGGAAAGAAACTCGGGGCCATTCTTTTAAACGTTTTTTAACATACTATATAGTTAAATTATTACAATATTTAATTACATTACATAGGTGACAGGCGCTAGCTTGGCAGAGGCGAAACAGTCCAAGCATTTTTGTCGTTTAAGTAATCACAAACTGTGTAGTAAGATTTATTTATCAAAATATTCTTCACATGCAACTTGAATTTTCTTTCTATGAGCGTTGTAATATGTTTGGGCAATTTATTATAAAACCGCACACAATTGCCTAAGAAGGACCTTTTATTTGTCTTTGCTAATCTAAAACCTGGCACCGCTATTTTATCTCTATTCCTAGTGTTATAATCGTGATTGTCACTGTTTGATTTAAATTTGCTCAAATTTTTACAAACATACATAATACTTTTAAATATATACAGACTTGGTAAAGTTAAAATATCAATTTCTTTAAAAAGATCTCTCCGGGATTCCCTAGGATCCATTTCATATATGGCTCGAATTGCACGCTTTTGTAAGATAAAGATTGTCTCTATCTCAGCAGCAGCTCCCCACAGCAATATACCATAAGACATAATACTGTGGAAGTACGCAAAATAAACGAGCCTAGCAGTAGCTACGTCTGTTAGCTGTCTTATCTTACGAACTGCATATGCAGCAGAAATAAGTCTTCCGGATAGATCATGTATATCTGGATTCCACTGTAAAGTTGAATCCATTTTGATTCCCAGACAGACTGTCGCATTGTCAAAAGAGAGTTTTTCTAGGCCAAGCTTAATGTTTGGTTCAACATAAGTAACATTTGGTAAAGAAAACTTTAAACATTTGGTCATTTTTGAATTTAAGAGAAGATTATTAGCCGCGAACCACTTAGAGATCATAGATAACACATTATTTACATGAATAAGTTCACTATCTCCCCTATCTACTTTAAAAATCAGGGAGGTATCATCAATATAACTATATCGCAGAAATTTTTAACCTCACTGAGAAAAATCTTAAGTCAAAAGCGCCCTAATAACGGCCATATTGTATGGTATGAAGGCGAAAAACCGACCAAACGTAAATACGGACAAAAACGCCTTCCAACGTAGAAGGCGTTAAACGAGGTACAGTGAAAGCGAATTCAACAAGCTGCGATACCACGATTACAGCTCTAATATGACATTTTCAATCTTACGAAATGTACAGATTCTGGCTGTACATTTCGGCAGGCTCTGTTAAACGTTTTGTAAGGTACTTCTAGCTTTATTTACTAACCATAACGTTTTGTAAGTACGGTATATTATTCTATACTAAAGCGATCCTTACCTTTTAGTAAGTTAAATGGAACGGTACGGATTGGCTCTATTAAAAGTTTTGTAAGGTACTTCTAGCTTTATTTACTAACCATAACGTTTTGTAAATACAGTATATTATTATATACTAAAGCGATCTTTTACTAATTATAACGTTTTGTTAATAACGATAATCAATCTATGTGACGGCAGGTAACGCAGCTCATAAAAGGTGTGATTAACTTGCTTTACCATCATAAAGTTCACGTAATAGAGCAATTGGCCGCTACGAAAGTTTGAAAAGAACTGCAGTAATTTGTAATTATTGATATATTTCATAACTTGCATGAGTAGTCACACGAAAATGGCATCAGTAGCGTAGCGGCTCAACGTCCCTTACATGAACTTGATGATGTCAAATCAAAGCAGCTAATCACGCCTTTAGAGAATTATGTAGCCTGACTTTAAAATGTTGTTGCCCAGACTCGCATGATGCTGTAAAAGGATATCAATATTAATTAAGTTGTTTGTTACATCAAATACATACAGAAAAACAAACCGTACGAACCTACGTGTCCTACCTGCCTATCTTCTTAACTCTCTTTAGAATAGATCTGTTGATATAAGATAGAATAAAACAAATTTTACGCCTTATATTGTTTTATTATTGTCTTTTGGGTATCGAGTATTATAATTAACAGTTTTAGAAGTCTTAAAGTAATAAAATATGGTCAATAAGAAATAAATACAAATTATAATTTCACGAATATGATAACCGGAGGTGTAAAAAAATCTAATATTACGTCACTCAATCAAGATATTATCGCTGATATTATTAGCGGTATTGGTAGTATGTATAATCTTATAGTGGTTGAACATTATTAGGATCAATTATTAATATGGAATTCAGTATCAACATGACATTAAGGTTGATTAATTGTATCTATATCAACGATTGGGAAACAGTCATGCACACATACATAAAAAATATTACGATACTCATTGAGGTAGTCCTATAGTTCCTTTTTCATCATACAGTATTTGATGCTGGATTTTTGATGTAGAAGCCCAATGTAATTAGTTCGGTCCATGGTGTTGCTCCCTGTACGGCAATAGTTATTGCATGTTTTCTTCTACAATGTCTGCCTCAACTGAAATTAAAAAGTAATTTGTAGTAAAATTACTGGAAAAATTATAAATCAAACATAAATAAGTAAAATATTAAAAAAAGTTCTTCTAAAACCAGCTTTTACCATATATTTTAGGTTGAACCTTACTCTGTTGGTTTTTTTTGCCAACACAAATGAATTGAGGCCAAGCTTGACGGGTTTATCTTGTTTAGTATATGAGGTAGTATGGCCAAAAATAAAATTGAGACACCTACATAACAAATGTCATATATATGTACTGTTAATACTATTCGAATACAAGTTATTTTAAACCGACTTCTTCCGAAAGGTGATGATCTCAATCAATCTCAATTTTGTAATATTGTTGTAGTTTTGTAATCTTTGTTACATTATGTGTCTGTCATTTGTTTACTGATTTTAAATATTCTTTTGCTTTTATTAAAACCTTATCAAAAATGGTTCAGTAGCTCTAAGGTATCAATGATAATCTTAAAAAAATGGGTTGGTTCAATTTTGTCAAAATATTATAATTAAAAAAAAATTAGAACAACCAACTGAAACCAAACCGATTTTCATGAATTTGAAGGAGACCTTTTCAAATAAGAAAATAATCTTCCAAATCACTTTATACATGATGAAGTTATGAGCTGTGAAAACAAAAAAAATCGACGAATTAAAAACCTCCTCTTTTTTGGAAGTTGATTAAAAATTTGAATCAATGGACTGATCTTAAAAAATACAACTTATAAAGTGACATAAAAACGGAGGAGGTTAAAATTTCAACTGTATGTATATTTTAAGCGTGATCTCCAGATTCAATAACAATAAAAAACATATCATACGTGAGATACTTACATTCATCAATTATTGATAAGTCCATAGTACACGGCGTTTGGGGGATCAGATATGAAAAGACACTGGAATCGCTCGTAGCTTGCCTCTTTCTAAAAGCTTTTGTAACTTTTTTGTCGTATTATATATTAAATTCCCGAAGCATTCCTTTGGATTGAAACGGTCCTGCCTGTTGGAAAATTCAATTTTCAATACAAAGAATAGACCACATTTAAATAAACATAGCATGTAGCATGTAGGTCGAGTTAAATTTTCTTATATGATGCAGACTTTACGGATTTGATAGTATTTTTTTGTGATGGAACAAGCACGAGGCCCACCTAGTATTAAAAAGTACCTCTGCCTATAACAGATGCATTTCATCACCCAGTGAGACATCAAGTTGTTAAGTCTCATGTGCCTGTAATTTCACCGGCACCCATTGTGCAGTGACGAGTGTTTGAGCACTATCTTGCATTTGAGTAAAATTTTCGTCCATGAATCCCATGTAAGGTACCACATGGGCTTCTAAAATCTCTGATAAAGTTGTGATGTGCCATCTAACCCCCGCTGTTACCATTTGGATGCACCATGTCGACGGACAATAATCCTGAACATTGATGCAGTGTAATAATGTGGTTTTATCAAAACTAATCTCATTTGCATGAGCAATTTCGCAAACGCCAATACAAGCAAGCACAAACATAACCTTTGCAGTAACATACGATTACTTACCCCAGAACGTATATATTGGGCGTAGCCCCATTTTGATAACAAATACAGCGCGTATTAGTCCATATCTTACTTTATTAATACACGAAACATGCACTCGAACTGTGCTATGCGTGGCTGCGTGCACGCACGGACACGAAACGACGAGAAAAGATAAACTAGATAGCAGTGTTGCCAATGCGAACTCCCAAAAATCCGAGTCGCATAGGTCGCCAAAAATTCTGTCGATTTCAAATTAACAATATTACAAGCAATGGTCGACAAAGCAATTCAAATAATTATTGAAAAAAAATATTAATTGTAAAAAAGGATATAAATATTGATTATATCCTTCTTATTAAAATCGGTATTCAAAAATAGATAATTATACTAACTTTTAATCACACGTAACTTCGCTTGATTTTTAGAATATTATCTTTAAATACTATAATAAAGTATAATTTTATTTTATTCTGAAATTAAGGACCTTGACTAAAATGTCTAGATAGGAAGGTTGCAGGTTAATTTTGACAGGCTTAAAAATAATATTAAAGGAATGGTGTAATTATGCAAAAAACATATATTGTATTAGTACATTTAATTTAGTTTAGTTTAGGGAGGACATAGATGCTGGCTACCGCCTGTGCGGTCGTCCAGCTCCACCGGGTTTTGGGCGAGGGCCTGGCCCTACAATAGCCCGGGAGGGAGAAGTGCCGAAGGCACTTCTCCCGAGACGGGCGTAGAAGGCGAAAAGCGCTTTCTACCTCCGTCTCCTGCGGACGCCGAAAACGTACCGCTATTATAGGAGGGGTTGACAGCGAGCTCAAGGGCACCACTGTGGTTCGGACCTCGGCTTGTCTCGCTGTCGAGAGACATGGGGGGGATCGGAGCAAAATGCCTCTGTGCAACTGCAGTGTTGCACAATTGGGCCCTACTGAATAATACTCTTTGACTATTTGGAGAGCAATTTATCGTGACCTTGTTTTTGCCTCGAGCTCGCCGGCGGGCTCGGTGTTTGATTGTGTGACCTCTAATTACCTCACACCTGGGGATTTTACCTCGACGACTTGCGGATAACGCTAAAGCTGCCAATGTAATGGCTGCGATGGGGTCATCCGGGTCGTCTAATACCTGCCGTGGTCGGCGACGGGGGGGTTTGAAAAATGGGATAGAAGAGGCAGTCGAGTAGTTCGATGCCTGGACAACCAATGGGTTCGGGTGGTGGGGCGCTCGATCAAAGTATCGGCGGGCGCAGTCCTTATTGAACTGCGCTAGAGAGGGAAGGTTTAAGTCGCAATGCAACTCGGTGTTCCGGATATACCACGGGGCGCCGGTTGCATTACGAAGAAAACGGTTTTGGATGACTTGAAGTTTATGAAGGTGGGCCTCACTAGCATGACTAAACACTACTGATGCGTAAGTCATGATGGGGCGGATGCAGGCAGTGTAAAGTGTCTTCTTATTACTAAGAGACATTTTACTCTCTTTGCGAAGTAGGGGACCAAGGCGACCCATTACGAAGGCCGCTCTGTTACGGACGGTTGTTATGTGATCGTTAAAGGTGAGATGGCGATCAAGGGTGACTCCGAGGTATTTTGTTCTAGGAACCCAGGGAATGGGTTCGTCGAACAAAATAAGCGGTTTCGGGTAAGGGGAGCGTGTCTTCTCAGTAAAGCACATAGCTGTGCTTTTAGCTGGGTTGACCGCGATGCGCCATTTTCGGAACCAGTCACCGATCTCGGTGACGGCCCGTTGAATGACGAAATAGGACTGTCTGTTGATATGCCACCCAGTGGTGTAAATGGCGGTATCGTCCGCATATTGGGCTAGGAATACTTTGGGCTGAGAGCGTGGGATGTCACTGGTATACAGTGCAAAGAGAATAGGTGATAGCACGGAGCCCTGAGGGACTCCGGCTCTGACTGGGTGGGGGGAGGAGAGGGTGCCTTCCACGCGATAGCGAAAGCTTCTGGCTTTAAGGAAGTCTTGTAGGATGAGCACAAGACGTTCTGGCACGCCAAATTGGTATAGCTTGTAGATCAAGCCATTGTGCCAGACTTTGTCAAAAGCTTTCGCTACGTCGAGGAAGACTGCTAGCGTAGTCTGGGGTTTGGGGTACTTATTGAAGCCCTCAATGATGTGCTCCGTGAGGCGGTGCACCTGTTGGACGCATGAGTGTCCGGGTCTGAAGCCAAACTGCTCATCTGGGATAAGGTGGTGTTCCTTAGCATGGGACTGGAGACGGTTTGCAAGTAACCGCTCGTAAAGTTTGCCTAAGGCACTGAGGAGGCTGATGGGGCGGTAGCTGGTGGGGTCAGATGAGCTTTTGCCTGGTTTGTGAATGCCAATGACATTTGCACATTTCCAGGTGTCTGGGAATAAGCAGTGGCTCATAGCAGCATTGAAGATGCTGACTAAGAGATGGATGAGAGGAGGAGAGAGGGTTTTAAGAACCCTGTTGGAGATGCCATCGGCACCGGGGGATTTGCGCGGTCGGAGGGCCTTGATCAGTCTCTCCACCTCGGCGTAAGTCGCTAAAGTGATTGGTGGGAGTTCAGAGGTGACTACAGAGCTTTTACGTTCGACTTCAGCATCCACCGAATCGAGGTGAGCTTGGTCAACGTGATCTACGTTAGGGGAACACTGAGCCTCTAGGCTATCAGCTAGGCACTCAGCTTTGTCTTCGTCAAAGAACGCTGGGACTAGTGGGACTGGTCTGTATAAGGGAGGCATGTCGTTGTGGTTACTTCCTTTCAAACCTCGCGCCAAGTCCCAGTAAGCATGGTGGCTTGGCACGAGGTTTGAAAGTTTATCGCCCCATTGTTGATCACGCAACTCAGACATGCGACTTTGAACCATGCGTTCAAAGTGGCGTTTCTTAGTTTTGTTCTCTTTACTGGGGTAAGAGTCGTAATGTCGGGTCATTGCTTTACTCTCCGTCACCAATCGTCTCACATCCGCTGGAATGACAAGGCGCCGGTCGTCCGGCACTATGACCTCCTTTGCAGATGCACCTACTACGGTGGAGAGGTGATTGGTGAACGAATCGATCGCAAGGGTTACGTCATCTTTTGTCAGGATGTCATCAGGGATCTTGTCAAGGTCCGGTGAACTGATAGCCTTTAGGGCATCGCCTACTTGCTTCCAGTTCACTATCGTCTTAGTGGGGCGGGGGAGGTCAGTCGTTGGGTCGGGACCTAGTCGCAGTATAATGGGTCGGTGGTCAGAGTGAAGCTCGTGAACCACTTCTATGGAGCGTAACCGGAGTGTTACGCCTCTGAATAGTGCCATGTCAAGCAAGTCAGATCGGTGGTCTTCCATATAAGGGTAGTGAGTGGGCTCAGTGGGCGCAATTATGTCAAAGTTAAGTTCTGCGATTAGGTTTTCAAGTGCAATACCTTTGGGATTGTTGACGTTACAATTCCATAGGATGTGCTTACTGTTGAAGTCGCCAATCAGAATGACGGCGCTTCCTAATGAGAATAAGGCTTCTAAGTCAGCTCGGACGATCGGCTTGGAGCAAGCTTGGTAACAGGACGCTATGACTATAGGTTGATGACCAGTCATAGCTAGGAGGCAACAAGATGCTTCCATATTAACAAGAGTCGGGGTAGGTAGGGGAATGCAGTGCAGGGACCTTTTGTAATAGATAAGAGTGCCTCCCCCACGGGAGTTCACTCTATCATCACGTACCGTTCTGTAATTGGCAAACCTAGGGTTCGCCTTCCCCGGTTTTAGAAAGGTTTCCTGCACGCATATGATATCGATAAGGTGGGTACAACAAAAGTCGTGGACGAGGTCACGTTGTCTGAAGAGGCCGTCAGCGTTAAATGACGCTAACGAAACTGAGTACGGTTTCGTGCGTTCGGTTGTACTACCCATAGTGGTTGTACTGGGGAGGGGCCTGGGGGACGAAGCGCTTAAGGGCGCTTAGTAAGTTTGCGTGTTCCAATGTGTATTGGATCACGTCCGCTGGGGATTGAGCGTATTGCATCTTGTGGAATAGCTCTTGTACCTCATTGATGTCAACCGACATAGCCAGGTCGCTGACTAGGTTGATTGCCTCTTGAAGAGGGGCAGCCATCAATGGCATAGGGGGAGCTTGTGGCCGGGAAGCGGCGCGGGGAAGGGCGCGAACGGTGTTGGCAGCGGGTGCCGGGAGCGCGGGGCGAGCCGGGGCCGGTGCGCGGGCAGGGGCCGCGGCGCGGGCGGGTGCGGGAGCGGGCGCGGGCGCGCGGGCCGGGGTGCGGGCGGTAGCGACGGTCTTAACCATACTGGGTGGTTTAGACCATGCGTTACGGGCTGGGAGCGGCGCGGGTATTACCTGAGAGGCAGGTACTACCGTTAGTTTAGGGCTTACCCGTTGGTAGCGGTCATAAGAGGGACGGGTCGGCCTATGCCTTGCCACCCTGTGGTTCACTCGTGGTGCTTTAGGGCAACCACGGTAATTCGCGGTATGCCCTTGAGCACCGCATAGAACACAACTGGGTGGGTCCGGCGAGTCCCGGGTGCGAGTGCACGCTGCTGTCGCGTGATCGCCTAGGCACTTAACGCACCTAGCGCGAGCGAAGCAGAAACGGGAGGCGTGCCCGTATAGTTGGCAGTTATGGCACTGCGAGGGACTCCCATTCTTGTATGGGGCTTGGACATCGAGTCCTGAGAGGCCACAGACCTTTTTTAAATTAAAAATGGCCTTGCCTTCAGGTGTACGATCTAGTACTACGAGTACTAGATCGTAGGGACTGCGGTCCTTCCCGCTGTACATGCGGTGAACTGCATGTACGGGGAAGTCTTGTGCCTTCAGGTCGGCACATACCGAATCGGTATGTACCTCCTTGGGCACACCGCGGATGACAACGCGGAGGACTTTCTCCTCTTCGAGCGCATAAGTGTGAAAACTTATGCTCTCTTTACGGAGGAGCTTTGTTAGCGCTCTGTGGTCGCTAATGGTGGACACTTGGACTTTAATGCCCTGCTGCGTGGAGCGGGCATTAGTATAATGGATCCCACGATCCGAAACTAAACGGGACATCATGTCCCATTTGGTTTTGTCCTGAATGAACAGGGGCGGAGGCGGTTTTTCGCGGCGCGCGCTCGCGTCCTGAGGGGACGCGGCAGTGGTGGCCGGAGCGGAGGGAGGAGACGCGGGGCGCGGGGCGGGGGTCGGCTTCTTGCCGGAGGCGGGGGCCTTAGCGGGTGCCTTGGCGGGAGGGGCGGAAGTTGCGCAACTAGCGGCTTTAGGAGCACGCTTGCGTTTCCTATCTACGACGGTATAGCCGTCGTTATCTGAGTCCGAGTCGGTGCGTAAGGCGCGACTCGGATCTACCTCCATCTCCGCTTCGGAGTCCGAAGTGGGCTCGACAACGGCGATGGAGGGACGGGTGCTCGCTGGCCTCCCGATCGGTGAGCGCGAGCGAGACCTCTCACGGGGAGGGGCTGCCACCGTGCGTCTGTTGTCAGGGCCCGGAGCGGGCGAAGTCGGGCTGTCCTCTGAGAAGGACCGGGTCAGAGGAGGGACGATGGCCTCTGGAATTGGAGTTCCGGAGGGAGCGATGAAAGTGTCCGTGAGGCGGGCACTCTCTGCATCGTTAAGCGATTGCTGATGATCAGCGTAGAGTTCGGGGTAGCGGAGGGCGAAGGTCTGAAGGACCTCCACCTCACCGTTAGAGGGACGTTGCATCCTGAGGGGAATACTCAGGATGGCCTAACGGGTTCTGTCTCCCTCTCGCAACTCGTGAGCTCACTTGTGTGAGAGGGAGTGAGTACCTATGGTGTGCCCTAGTTGTGTACCCTCTCCGAGCTTTTTTCTCGGCGGAGAGGGGTGCTCCTAATGCTGCTCCGGGGTTGACTAGGGGCGACCCCAAGGCCAGTTGTCCCGGAGCCCAGCTTGCTTCGGCTGACCCGTGAAGCGGGAAAGGCCACGGTGCAAGGTTAAACCAAAACAACAACAGTGGCCGTTGTCACCGTAGGGTGTCACACTGCGACCGCAGCAAATGGCGGATTTGATCGTTCAGACGGGTTTGGCTGACGCTACCCCACGCCTGAACGACGTCGCTTAACAGCACAAAGTGTGTTGTTACGCGCACTGTTACAATGTTGTGTCGAGTAGTAAAGTTGTGAAATGCGCACCGAAAAGTGCGGTCAAAACAAGACCACCAGCCCGATATGATGTTGTTCCGAAACAAGGGACTTGGTTAGGTGGTAATGCCTGACGTCTTAGAGCGCCTCTGCGCTACGGCACGGCGAGCTCGTAGCTCACGTTGCACGGCGTTCGGCGGCTGCTCAGCTTCTGCACACAAAACAAAACTTCGTCAGGACTGCGTATCCCAAGGCACTGGTCTGCAACTAGCGTCGGAACGATGACCCGAGTGAGACGGCAATAGTGCGGGGACTATTGCGGTCTCACTGGGAGATACTGGCGGAGCTGTAGACAGGTGTGCACGGCGTGGCGGCACAGGTCGGAATGTCTTGTGTATTAGTACATGAACGGATGAAAAAATAAATACACGTGATATCTTACTACACCCCCCTCCCCCTTGTGATATTGCGTGATTTTTGATAAACCCCCATAGAAATTTAAAATATAAGCCGAAGAAAGAGAAATTCTATTTAAAATCAGTTCGCGTCTGCTGTGAGTGGTCTAAGTGTCTACAATATGTTTAAATGGTTTAATTTAATTTAAATTTATAACTAATAATAGAGAAATTTCCGGCACTAAAATTTATTATATTAAATTATTTGGGTCATAAATGGCTAAGATTGTTATCAGCGGGCAACATTGTTTTATCCAACGAAATTCTATGATGGTTTTACCCGTGCCACTACCACTAATTTCGCCTTACTGAAGGCATTTTTATCGTTGTAGAAAACCACCCATTGTGATCATCACTTCTTCATTACGAATTATTTCGTCTTTAAATCCTCATGATAAAAGTAGGTAGGTAGATAGTGCTTTCAACGGCCAATTTAGGTGTAAGTAGTGTAGGTTCCTATATTATTCTGTAGGTACCTACAGAAAGTTTATAATTAACTTTACCTACAGTACTCCTGATTGCACAAGAGCAAGTGAAATGTTTTTCTAGTGCCTACCTACAATAGTTTTCGTATTTCTACGTGATCAGTGATCACTGATCGATTGTATGACCTGCATCTAAACGTCTGGCTGAACAATTTTTAATTGCAAGGGGTTGTTTAGAGAATACGATAGTGATTTGGCCGAATTATGTTAGGTTGGCTTCAGTATGAACCTCCATGTGTTTCTCTCGCCTATACCTAACACGATATGTAAGCACCTAGAGCACCTGCGACCGGACAAAACATTTTTTATTTGTAATGTTACTTATTTATTGGCTAAGCGACTTGGTGTAATTGTACACAATGCAATAAGCAAAATTATATCAAATAGGGCCTACCTATCTAAAGAGTGACAATTAGTAGGCAGCCCTATCGCGCGTTTGTCTACCGAGCGGGCGTAGGTTATTTCAAGGACACTGCCGAGATGTTATAAACCGCTCCTTTTCCGTATATATCTATAAACAATCAGGTATAAAAATGGCGACATTCCCTCAAGATAAAAGAAGTGATGTACTTATCTAATCTGTACTTATATAGATGCATACGGAACCTCTGGAAGACTCGGCTACAGTTTTTGTATATTAATTCGGAAAGGGAATGGCTAATTAAGAGCCTATGCCACACAACTAAGCTTAACTTAAAAATGTAAACTTAATTGAAAATGATTGCTGCAGATAAGTGTAGACAATGGGAATCTATCAGAGGTAGGTTTCTAGGATTTTGGAGAAACGTAGGTTGTGTTCTGATAAATCTAATTTTAGCATTGTAGGTACAATCAATGCATTCATTCTAAGCACAACTGCCACGTACACTAGAGCGAACTCCCTTCACGTTCACGTGAGAGTAGGTATATATTATCTAGACAAAAGTTCAGGGCTGTCACCAATGATCTTAATATTCTTAAACTGGTTGTCATACAACGTAGGTTCATTAACCGACTGTCTATCGTCACAAAGTCCCTCCGTCCATAGATATACCATTAAGGAAGAACCGTTCCTATCATACTTAGGAGAAGATACAAGCCATACCTAACTATACAAAATAAACGCAAAGAATTTTTAAATAGTATCCCTACCACTACACTTAATTTTGTAATATAATTAATAGCTAGTACAATCATAATCTATAAAATAATGAATTAATTTGCTCGCAAAGATAATTAAAATGTTTTTTTTTTGTTTACGTTGTAATTTTTGATCAATTTGTATTTAAGTTATATGAACTTTAAGAAAAGGCGAGTAATGCCGAACGTTTCGAAGATTTTTGCGGATATGCGGCGTTTAAAAACTTTCATATATGCATTCTTTTCTTGTAATTTTTGGTGTCTGTTGGGACAATATTCAACGATTTCCGAACGTTTCGGTGTCATTCGCCTACGTTGTTGTTAAAAAATTTTCGTGTTTGTTTTTTTTCGTTTTAATTTAAGGTGTGTTTTGTCGTAGTATTTAACTATTGACTTAATGATAAGGCAAATAAAGCCAAACTTATCGGTAATATTCGTGTACGAGGGTCGATTGAAAACTTTTGTGTTTGTTTCTTTTCGTTTTAATTGAAGGCGTATTTTGTGGTATTACTTAAATATTGACTTTTCAATGCGAGCGATTAATCCGTATGTTTCAATGATACTTGCGTATTTGCGTCGTCTACAAACTTTCGTATTTGTTTGTTTTCATTATAACTTGGGGTGTATATTGTGGTAATATTTTACTATTGACTTTATAATAAGGTGCATAATGCCGTACGTTTTGATTATATTCGCGTAAGTGCCTTGTTGGAAAGTTTTCTTGATTGTATTTTTTTTGTTTTAATAAAGGTGTGTTTTGTAGTATTATTTTCTATAGACTTTATGATAAGGTGAATAACTGCGTATATTTCGGCGAAATTAGTGTACGTGCGTCAATTGTAGACTTTCGTATTTGTATATTTTCGTCTTCATTTAAGGTGTATTTTGTGGTAGTACTTATTTATTGACATTATATTCAGGCGAATAAATCCGTATATTTTGGCAAAATTCGTGTACGTGCGACGATTTAAAACTTTCGTGTTTGTTTCTTTTCGTTTTAAATTAAGGCGTATTTTGTGGTATTACTTAAATATAGACTTTACGATGAGACCGAATTATCAGTACGTTTCGGTGATATTCGCGTACGTGTGTCGTTCAATACCTTTCATATTTGTATATATTCGTTGTAATTTAAGGTTGTACGTTGTGGTAATATTTAACTATTGACATTATGGTAAGGCGAATGATGCCGCACGTTTCAGTGATATTGGCATACGTGTGTCGTTTGAAAACTTTCGTGTTGGTTTCTTTTCGTTTTAATTTCAGGCGAATTTGGTAGTATTACTTAAGTATAGACTTTACGATGAGGCCGATTTATCAGAACGTTTCGGTGATATTCGCGTACGTGCTGTTGTGTGGACCTATTCAGTTGTCTTAAAAAAAAACAACTTATGGACACACACACATTTATTTTATTAAAAAAATATAAAATTATTTATATACACTTGACTTTGAAGTTCCCGCAACTCACTTTTAACTACTAATTTGGGCAGAGGTTCCACCTGAAGGGTATACTGGTACTGAGTCTGGTGACTCCTGGAGTTATCACAATAAATCTGAGCACTTAATTTTGGAAGCCACCGTTTATATAGAGAAAAATACTGCTGACACCGCGTAAATAGGTTTGTGAGGGATTCGGGCCTAGGTCAGCAATATATTAGGTGTAACAGTGCGTCGTTCAATAACTTTCGTATTTGTTATATTTTCGTCGTAATTTAGGGTGTACGTTGTGGTAATATTTAACTATTGACTTTATGGTAAGGCGAATGATGCCGCACGTTTTAGTGATATTGGCGTATGTGTGTCGTTTGAAAACATTCGTGTTGGTTTTTTTTCGTTTTAATTTAAGGCGAATTTTGTGGAATTACTTAAATATTGACTTTATAGTAAGGCGAATAATTCCGTATGTTTCGAAAAAAATCGCGTAAGTGCGTTGATTGTAAACTTTCGTGTTTGTTTCATTTCGTCTTAATTTAAGGTGTATTTTGTGGTCTTTCTTAAATATTGACTTTTCGATGAGGCCGATTAAGCCTTACGTTATAGTGATAATCACCGTATATAAACCGCCGTAAACATAACGCATATTTAATAGTCAATACTGCAATGATTATCGTATTACGTTCAATTCTGAAAATACTTTACGGAAGGCATTTTTTGACGGTGGTTTTTATGATAATACATGGTATATTTTTATTGAATTCGCTTTGCGTGGTGATAATCATCGTAAGTGTTGTGAATTCATCTTGCGTAGTTACATTGCAACGGTAAAAGGTCAAATTCGATTTAAGGTCCAAAGGCATTTTTCTCAGTGCATGCAAGACAGATCATTTATATATGCTAGAAACAGAAAAGGTCCTAAAATTGATCCTTGTGGTATTCCTATTCTTACCAAAGACCCGCAACAAGTATTGCCATTTATTCTAACCTTCTGTGGGCTGTCTGACAGATATGACTTTATAAGATCCAGAGCTTTTCCACGAATACCATAATGTGAAAGTTTTCGAATCAGAGTGCGGTGCTCTACACAGTCAAATGCCTTAGAAAGGTCACAGAATAAGGCAATAGTATCCTGTGAACTCTCCCAGGCTTCAAGTATATGTGACATCAATTGAGCACCTGCATCTTTTGTGCATCTGCTCTAGTAGTAATTTTGCAATATTATTAATAATTAATTATTGACTCTTTTCCCCACCGCCCACGAGGTAGAGTCTGGAGGGGCGTATGTATTATACTTACTCTTAATTAAGGTATACTGAAGATATACGTGGTGAAGTAGTCTTTGATACTGAGGGCACAGGACGGAGAGAACTCATTTCGCATGCAAGTTAGGTATGCAGGACATTTCAGAGCTGTATTCATATTTTTTTCTATCGAGGGAAATATATAGTATCGTGTTTTTGGATCAGGCGTAGTGTTTTTCATATCCTCTAGAATATTATATATTTTTTTGAATATTACACTCTATCTTAGAAAAATGATCAAACTTTGCCATTTGACGACTCACTTCACCTTAACTAAGTAGCTGCGCCCCATACGCTTACATCCTCGCATACTAAGTCTATAAGTCTGTTAAGTCTATAGGTACTATGTAGATGAAGTTTAGACAATGGCATTTTCCCTTTTTAGGGTTCCGTACCCAAGGGGTAAAAATGGGACCCTATTACTGAGACTTCGCTGTCCGTCCGTCCGTCCGTCTGTCACCAGGCTGTATCTCAAGAACGGTGATAACTAGACAGTTGAAATTTTCACAGATAATATATTTCTGTTGCCGCTATAACAACAAATACAACAAGTTGGCCAAGTGCGAGTCGGACTCACGCACGTTAAAATATGAAGTTTAATGTTGTATAGCTAATGGTACGGAATCCTTTGTGCGCGAGTCTGATCCTGTCCCTCTACAGTTGGGTAAAAATAGCATTCCAATACACAAAAACACACAATATTAATGGTAATTATAACGATAACTTACACACTGTACTAACACTAGGAACACACGAACGATTGTCGAAGGTTTAAAACAACTATATATAAATATATAGTATCAACACGCTCAAAGGTATTTTGTCCAAATATACATCTTATACAGTCATATACTACTTTGACCTGTCTCGGAAACAATGTTTGTTAGGATGTGTTTACGTTCAATACAAAATCTGGCAATATTATTTCATTATTGTCTATGTCCATTATTGTCCATCCGCCTTTCGCTATTTTAGGACTTAAACCGGCCGTCTCGACTCCATCAGCAATGTTTAAACTTGCAAAATGTTTTCGCATTGGACTATGGATCTGTTTGCAAGCAAGACACTCTACTGAAGGCCTTGTTTTTCTTAGAATTGAATCTTTATTTGCATTTCATCATAAAAAATGTGTGTCATCATCAAAATAAGCCTTAGTCATTATGAGTTGTTGGTGACACAATGCGTAGACCCGATTGTTGTTGCGAAGTTACTCGCACGGCAAATTACACTTTAACAATGATAACAAGTTTAGTATAAAATTGTTTTTCATCCCACCATCTCGGAAAGAGTATTTTTAATCTTCAATATCTGAGTGGAAAAGCCGTTTTTATTCTCTAGAGGATAAAGTAAATTGAATTTAGAACATCGTGTGCACTAAGTTTGTGAATTAAAAAAAAACATTAAACCTATTTACTGCTACCTCTATGGTGCCGAATATATCATACAACTTTTTTTTAATTTGTTAAAAACTCAGACTCGGAACCTTCTTGGTGTTCTTTTTTCAATTTGGCATTTAGTCATTTCCTCGCTGAGGTGGAATGAAAAGTTACGTGTTGCACTCGAGTGCAAAGATTTTTCACCTCGTGCTCTTTTGATTCCCTCGCTAACGCTCAGGATTCTAAAATTGAATCACGAGCGCAGCGAGTGATTCAAAGATTGTTGCTTGGTCATCAAAATTGAAAACGCGGTTAAAAAGCAACTTTGCACTCTTGTATAACAAATAGCTATGAACTCATTTTATTGTTTGGGTTGACGATAAAATTGATTATAAATTAAAGAAGCTTTGGTGTGGAAATCATCCTGCAGACAGACATACTATTATGTACGTAGTTAGTACTTCCATCTCCTAGTTTGAGACACTTCAGAATTTATATAAGTTCAAGTTGTAGTTATAGTCTAGTACTAATGAATGGACTCCATTGCATTGGACGACTGTTCGAGAATCAAATGAAGTCTAGTAGCCTGGTAGATGGCCGCGTACCGTCCCCTATGTCGTTCAAGTAATACAATTAGAGCACTAAATTTTGGGCAGACGATTATCCTCGATAGCCCAGTGGTTAAAGTACCCGGTGTGTAAAAATAATAAATATGTGATGCTATGGCTCGCAACATCGGGAATCTGTCCGTCATTTTTGTTTTTCTAGTAAACTCGTCTGCTCATACAGTATATTTCATATTATTTTACGATTTGGTATGTCTTTTCGGCGGAATACCATCTTGATGGTGGTACCCACCACCGCAATATCAGATATACCATATACCTATGTAACATTGAAATAGTATTGCGTAAACACTATCATTGTTAGTTGTGAAGGGCACTGTAGCATACTATCGGAGTGACCGAGCGCAGTTCAGTGTCAAGCAGAATGAAGATGGTGACACTGCAACTGTAATAAACGGGCACGACGCTTACCATCAGATGGGCGTCGTCGTTGTGTCGTCACAACATTACTAAAAATAAAACAACATAAGTAGACCAATGTACTTGTCGTCTCACTAATAGTTTACGTTTTAGTGCGAGGTGTTGTGTTGTCGAATGCTGTCCAAAGAGTGGTATTTAAGTAAATTAATAAGCTCGGTCACCAAGCGCCTCTCTTGTTCTCGACGTGCAGGTGAAATATCTCCTTTACAGAGAAAATAAAGGTTATATTTGAGAAAAACTTTTATTTATTAAACACGTACAAGTTGAAATTATCTATTTAATTTAAATGCGAAGTTGTATGAAATGGGCAAACAATAAGTACCTAGGTACATTAAATTATTTGTACCTACTATTGAAAACGATATTTTTTGTATCGAATTTTTTTTAAGAACAAAGGAACTCAATTATTAATATAAACAAAAATCTGTAACTCTCTTGTGAATAATAGCAATGAAAAAGTTACAGTTTGACTACAGGTGTCATTATGTGCCTAATTAAATTACGGTGAAATTATAGCCACTGTATGCGCAAGTGTGCTGAAAAATGTATTTATCGTAAATAGACTTACCTACAGATAACGTAAAATGATCGCGTGTGTTCATTCATTCATCGAAGACGCGACACGAACACGAGGCCCGCACGGGCGAGCCCAGCCGGAATGTTAATTAGTGATCTTTGTTTATTGTTTTACGAGTTTATGTCAGTAAAAAACGTTGAAAAACAATTGAATATAAGACACAAATTTTAAATGCTTTCAAATAGTTATTCACTAGTTTAGGTTATTTACAAACATTGAGCGATACACTGACCATGCGGTTGGTTTCCATATAATAATATTAGTACCTGTTTGTACTAATTGTTTCTGAAAACATCTATGGATGGACTGAATTTAAAATTTTTTTATTTTTTTATTTTCCTATATTTTCTTACCCTCCTCGCATATGTATGTACATATGTAGTATATAAGTATGATGCGATACGTACAAAAAGAATCATTAGTTTTAGTGGATGACTAAAAGTACCTACCATAAAATTCGTGACTTTGATTCTATACCTAGGTAGGTAGTTAGGTACCAAGTGTATTTGAATTGTAATAAAGCGATGATGATGAAATCGGTGATTTCCGTGTTTTGTTTTGTCGTTTCCATATTACAAGTATATAAGTTCTTACCAATATTTTAACATATTTTTCTTAATTAAACAGAATCTTTCAAGTGCTTTTAAGGGAAAATAGCGGGTGAACCAAATTGTCAAACGATGAAAAGTAGCAAATTAATTAAAGTAGCAAATAAAGGAAAGTGTCAACCTGTTGCTACCATTTATGCCATTTCAATACAAACGGAACAAACAATTGAAAAACTGTACTTATGACAGTAAATTTAAATAAATTAACACCGTCGATGACAGTCAAATGTATACGAGGTATAACACGTATATGTAAGTATGGTTCGAATATAATATTTTTTTTAAATTCCAATGAGTAGAGAATTCTAGGTAATAGAGAAACCGTGACATCCTGAACATTGGAGTGGTGGAGCCGACATCGACGGCGACGCGACGATTGCCGACGACCGCAACGCAACCTGTGCCGATTACTTAACCGCTAAACGGTGCGGTGGCTGCTCTACAAACGCATTGTTTCACGCTCACACACTTTTGTAACGAAATTGTGATACAGAGACAAACGTTTTGGGACACACTAGGTACCTTCCTACATACCTACGTTTATTTTATAGCCAATTACTGTACGCTGCGGCTAACTAATATAAACGGCTTATGACACTACATTCCAAAAAATGATTCCACTTAAACCCCAAGACGATTTGTAGGTAGGATTTAATATCCTTTATTTTTTTCCACTCAAACCAGCAACCAAGAATCAGACGTAGAGTCAGTAAGTCAAAATGTAAATGTAAGCGCTAGAAAAAAATACATCGCCGATGCGACGACGACGATGCTTCGTTCATGTATGCAGAAACATATCGTGCTCTCCTGCTCTCTCAACCAATGAGATGACGATTTCTTATCTGACATTTTTTACTTGTGTAGGAGTCTTTTACCACGTGGCGTGCCGGGTTAGAATGTCACCCCCCCATTTCTACCTGAAGGTGTCGTAAAAGGCGACTAAAAGTAAAATACCGGAAGGCGGGCAGCAGTGCCTCCTGAGGAACTGATATTTTCAACTGTGATCCCTAAGGCACATGCCAAGCGTGGGAATTATGGCAAACCCTACCTTAGTAGGGGAGGCTGTGTTCAACAGTGGAAAAGATACAGTTACAGTTACAGGGATATTCTAGGATGTACTTTTGCAACTTAACTAGTTGACCTTGCTCTCTTGCTAAGACTGTTACGTGTATATGACACTGTTTATGTTGTATGTATTTGGTTGGAATAGTATTTAGTTCTTAAAGATGCAGGAACGATGAACGTGAGGCTGGTCCTGACTCGGCTACGAATTTTTTATTTATTGTAAATTCATGCAAGTACATATTATGTGCCAATCAACCTTTTTTTTTTTTTTTTGAGGGTGGAAATGCCTTCGCACTGCCCCTCCACCACGGGGGTAGTGGAGGGGGATGTGTGGGACTCGAACCCACTAAAACCCCCCCGTGAGCAGTCCTCCGCCGAGGTGGGGCAAGACAGGGTCGCATTAGCATTCACCATCTTGCCCCAGCGGCGGTAGGCCCGAGCTTAATAGGGCCTCCCCGCCTGTGGCCTTGCTCACCAAGGCCGCCCCCCAAACGTGTGGGACCGTGCAAGCCGGTGGAGAATCCCCCGAATCTCCACCAGGGACCCCACTACAGAGAAGGGAGGTGGCGGGCGTACTGCCGCCTCCTCACCCTTGTTCGCCTACGCCAGAGCGGGGCAGCATGGACGTCGCCCTCCCTGACCCGCTTCGCAGCCTCCTTCTGCGCCATGACTGCTTCGCAGAAGGAGACCACTGCCTGCCACGATCTTTCTCCGCCAAGCATGGCATCTATAACGCTTGGCAGAGAGAGATCCCCACCTATGAGGGCCGAAAGCGTATGTCGCTGCGGGCCTCATGCGGCACACACCTCTAGAGTATGAGGCGCCGTGTCCTCCGGCGCCCCACACTCGTGGCAGACTGAGGTCGCCTCCCGTCCCGCGATCTGGTGCAGGTACTTCCCGAAACATTCATGTCCGGAAAGCACCTGCACCAATCGGAAAGTCAGCGACCCAAACGGCCGCCTCACCCACCTCCGAAGGACCGGGCGGATGGCCTCCACCGTCCACTGCCCAGGGACTGGCGGAGCCAGGTCCTCCATCCACCGCCGCAACATAGCGGCCCCCGCCTGCCGCCGCATGCGCGTGACCTCCTCTCCTCGGGATCTTCTCGCCGCCACGAAGTGCTAAACTTCAGCGAGGATCTCCGCTTGGAGCTCCCATGGGGGATCACCGGCCAGCACGCAGGCTGCCGTCCAGGACACCGTCTGGTATCCGCGTATTGCCCTCGTCGCGACAACTCGCTGCCGACGTCGCAGAAGGGTCTTATTGTCGCGGTTGAGGGCATCCACCCAGACAGGTGGCCCGTACAGGGCCATGCTCCGAATTATTCCGGAGTATAAACGACGGCAGTCAACCTTTTTTTTTTTTTTTTTTTTCTTTTCACCCGGGAAAATCCTTTATGGATACCACCCGCCCCGGGGGGAGCGGAGTGGTTATGTGGGAGTCCTCGCCTGAAGGGCCTTACTACCCCCACGGGGGGGTAGTAAGTGAGGTTACCCACTAAAAACCCGGGATGAGCAGTCTGCCGCCTAGTAGGGCGAAATGGGGTAGCGTTAGCAGTCACCATCTCGCCCCGGCGGCCGGCCCGTCACCGATGACGGGCCCCGGCCAATGGAGGGATGACCCGGCTCATTGAGGCCATCCCCCAGACGTGTGGGATCGTGCAAGCCAGTGGAGAATCCCCCGACTCTCCACCGATGATCCGCACAGCACTAGGAAAGAGCGAGAAGGCGCCCGAACCGCCTTCTCCTCCCCCCAGTTCGTCTACGCCGGAGCGGGTCCGCGAGGACGTCGTCCTCCCTCGCCCGCTCCGCGGCCTCTTTCTGCGCCATCACCGCTTCGCAGAAAGAGACCACCGCCTGCCACGATCCGTCGCTGCCGAGCATAGCGTTAACCACGCTCGGCAGCGACAGATCTGCGCCTATGACCGCTGTGAGGGCGTGCCGCATGGGACTCCATGTGTCGCACTCCTCCAGCGTGTGGAGCGCCGTATCTTCTGGCGCTCCACACTCGTGACAGGCGGGGGTCGCCTCCCGTCTCGCGATGTGATGCAGATACCTTCCGAAACATCCGTGTCCGGAAAGCACCTGCACCAATCGGAAGGTCAGCGACCCGAATCGCCACCCTACCCACCTCCGGAGGACCGGGCGAATGGCATCCACCGTCCTCTGTCCAGGGACCGGTGGAGCCAGGTCCTCCGTCCACCGCCTCAACAGGGCGGCCCGCGCCCGCCGTCGCATGCGCGTGACCTCCTCCCACGCTGGAGGCTCCCCGCGGGATCTCCTCGCCGCCACAAAGTGGTAAACTTCGGCGAGGATCTCCGCTTGGAGCTCCCAGGGGGGATCACCGGCCAACACGCATCCCGCCGTCCAGGACACCGTCCGGTACCCGCGTATCGCCCTCGTCGCGATGACCCGCTGCGGACGTCGCAGCAGGGCCTTATTGGCGCGACCGAGGGCGTCCACCCAGACAGGTGCCCCGTACAAGGCCATACTCCGGATCACTCCGGAGTACAGGCGACGACAAGTGGCGTTCGGGCCGCCCACGTTGGGCAGCAGCCTCCCAAGGGCGGCAGCGGCGCCTATGACTTTTGGGGCCAGTTGAGTGAAGTGGGCCCCAAAAGTCCACCGCCCGTCCAGGATGAGACCCAGGTACCTCATCTGGGTCCCAACCCGGACCAGGACCCCGTCCAGGTCTATCCTCGTTCCTGGAGGGGGTCCCCCCCGAGGCCCATGGAACATTAGGGCCTCGGTCTTGGAGAGGGCGACCTCCAGCCCCAGGGCACGTATGCGGCCGACCACGAGTGTCGTGGCCACCGTGGCCCGCCGCACCGTCTCTCCGAGGTCCCTCCCCTTGACTACGACTAGGGTGTCATCCGCGTAGCACGCAACCCGCATACTTGCGGGAAACGTGCCGCGGAGCACCCAGTCGTAGCCAATGTTCCACAGGAGCGGTCCCAACACCGACCCCTGCGGAACCCCGCAGGACACGCGACGTCGCCTCAGACCGTCGCGTCCCTCCACCAGGACCTCGCGGTCCTGGAGGTAGTCAGCCAACAGCCCACGCAGATACAGGGGCACACCGTGATAGCGGAGCGCCTCCCGTATTGTTCCGTGCGGTAGGCTGTTGAAGGCGTTGGCAATGTCCAGCGAGACAGCCAACGCCTTTTCCACCCCGCTGACCGCGTCCTGCGTCCACCCCTTGATCCAGAGCAGGGCGTCTATCGTCGACCGCCCTGCTCTGAATCCGAACTGGGCCTCTGATAGCTCAGGCCCAGTTCCCCCCAGGTGCCGGATGACACGGGAAGCTACTATTCTCTCCAGCAGCTTCGCCGTGTCATCCAGCAGCACGATTGGCCTGTATGCGGCGGGCGAGTCGGCGTCTCGCCCTTCCTTCCGCAACAGGCACAATCGCCCGTCCTTCCAGAGCTTCGGGAACTGACCCGACGTGAGGCACGCGTCGAACAGTTCCCGAAGCTGACCGCCCATCTCCCTAAGGGCGATCCTGAGGACCCGCCCGGGAATCCCGTCTGGTCCCGGGGCAGTCTTTTTGCCACTCAGGCGAGAGACTGCTACCTCCATCTCCACCTCTGAAATAGGCGGAATGGAGGCCGGGTCCTCCTCCTCTTGGAAGGACGGCGTGGCCATCGGTGGAGGAGTGTAGTGGGGGTCGCTGTCGGGGAATAGCCCCCCCAGCACCCTCTCCAGGAGCTCTGGCTCCAGGGACTCGGTGATAGGGGGCGCTCTGCCTCGGAACTTATTCCGGGCAGACTTATACGGGCGCCCCCATGGGTCCCTGTCGAGGCCCTCCAGCTCCTCATGCCAGCCGAGGGCCTTAGCCCGGCCGATGGCCAGCTTCAGCTCCTGTTTGGCTAACTTTACCTCGCCATACAGGAGCCGCTCGGCCGCCAGCTGCTCTGCCGGCAGCTGGTCGTCCGTCCGGCCGTGACGCCGCCTCCTGCAGTGATAGCAGAGCCGGCGCGTCTCCGAGCATCGCGCTCGGAGATCCTCTATCTCCGAGCACCACCAGTAAACTTGGCGGCGCTCGGGGCGGCGTCGGGACCTCGGCATGGCGGCGTCGCAGACGGCCGTCACCGCCTCCCGGAAGTGGCCCGCCGCGATGTCCACCTCCAGGTGCACCGGGGTGGCCAGCCACGTCTGGACGATAGCCGCCTCTTCAGCCAACTCGGCATCGAGGCGACCAATTGCCCAGCGCGCGAAAGACTCCCTCTCCACGCGCCGAGTCCCTCCTTGGTGGGAGGTGGCGATCTCGAACCGGATGTAGTTGTGGTCCGAGAGAGTCGCCACCTCCGCCTCCACTCTCCAGGCCTGGACACGTGCTGCGACCACCAGGGTGGCGAACGAAAGGTCCACCACGGACCCCCCGTTGTGTCGCACGCACGTGTGGACCGACCCCCTGTTGAGGAGGGTCAGCCCTGCGGCAACCGCCCACTCCACGACAATCTCCCCGCGAGTGTCAGTGGAGGGGTTGCCCCAGGCCTGGGCCTTGGCGTTCAGGTCCCCCATGAGGAGGACCTCACGTGGTGCCTGCCTTCTCACCGCCGTGGCCAGGAGGTCTAGATAGACCTCCAGCTCCGCGACGGTCCTATTGGGGGAGAAGTATGCGCCCACTACCGCATACCTCTCCCACTTGGCCACCACGTACCCCGAACCCCTCTCTAACACCGAGAGGGGGGAGCCGCCACCGGCACGTCCAATAATGGCTACGGAGCCGTCCAAATCCCCAGCCCAGTAGGGATGGGACTGGGGAATGTAGTACGGCTCCGCAGCGACCGCCAAATCGATCCGCCACTGCGCCAGGGACTGCATAAGCAAATCCTGAGCCCTGACGCAGTGGTTTAAGTTCTTCTGGAGGAGGTTGTGCTGTCCGACTTGATCCATCAATCGGACGTGACAACCTCCATGCTCGCCGCGCGGCGAGCAGCCTCAGGTGCGGCTCTGGATGCCGGTCGGGGGATGGCCGGGGTCCTGGCGGCCTGTCCCTTCGTCTTTGGGGGGACACAGTTTTGTCCCCCCATCCTGTGCTCGGCGGGTCGCCCCGTCTCGGCGCATATAGCGCAGTGTGGAGCCCTTCTTTGGCAGCTCGCCGCCCTGTGGCCTGCGCCTCCACAACGGAAGCACAGGTCCCCCCTGTCTGCCGACGAGGGACACTGGGGGCGCGTATGGCCGAGTCCCATGCACTTGAAGCAGCGCATGGGACGCGCCGCCAGTGCCACCACTCGCACCGAGCTCCACCCCACCAAAAGCCTGCCCTGTGCCAGCAACACTTTGGCTGCTGCAATCGGGCAGGAAACAAGGGAGGAGCCGCTCCCGCCGTAGCTTTGGATTTCTCCAGCTTTGACGTGGAGTACGTCACAGCCGCCTTTCTTGGCGACCGCCGCCGCCACTTTCTCCTTTGTGGCGGCGTCGTCCAGGCCCGTCACGTGCAATTGCACGGACTTAACGGGCCTGGCGACGTTGGCCACCTCGGACAGGACATCGCGGAGCTTCTCAGCGAGCCTGTCCGCTTTGTCGCTGCTTTCGGAGCCAGGAATTTCGAGCATCCTGGCTCCCGTGGCTGTCTGGCGGAAGTGGATCCGGTCGATTCCCAATCCTTGGAGATCGACCTTCTCCTGCGCCGCCTCAACAATGGCTTTGTATGTAACCCCTTTTTCCGCGGCTTCGGGCTGCAGCGTCAGCACAACAGCCGCGGATTTGGGGGTTTTCATTGCTTTCGCCTTCTTGGGCCCGGCGGCAGTGGAAGCCTTCGCCTTCTTCGTTTTGGGCTTCACGGCGGAGGGGGGGGCACGAGCTGCTGGGACAGGAGCGGGAGCGGGCGTGGCTGAGGAGGACGATTTGCCCTTCCCTTTGCCCTTCCCCTTTTTCACTACTGTAACCCAGGTTTCCGCCTGGGCCACAGCAGTTGGCACGGTCATTATTGGGGCGATGGGAGCCGCAGTCGAGGGCGTGGCAGCAGCCTGCGACGCCTGGCCAACCCGCTTTCGAGGGACTGGTTTCGGGGTTGGGGGCGCAACCGTTGCTGCAGCCTTCTTGGCGTCCGCCCTGAGAGGCGGGCGAAGAACCGGCGCTGGCAGGAGGCGATCCTCGATACCAGCGAGTCGGGCATTGAGCATTTGCCCGAACGTGGTAGTCAAGGAGCGCGTCATCTCCTCCATTAACTCTGCCCCCAGTACAACGGCAGGGGGGGCCGGCGTCTCGGCGGCAGCGGCTGCTGCTGCTACTGTAGCAGCAGACGTGGCGGCAGCCGCCTGGGTTTTGGCTTCGGTGAACCCGCGACGCAGCGCCTTCACTTCTGCCTTGCAGGCCTCCATCTCGAGGCGCAGGCGACTGTTCTCGGCTCTCAGCCGCCGCGTCTCCTCCGCCTCACTCCTGCTGGCCAGTGCGTCGACAACCTCCCTCAGGGTCGACGCAGACCTTTTCAGGCGACCAACGAACTCGCCTTTTAGGTTGCCAGATTTTTTGGCAACCTCTAAGATGCAGGCGAGCATCCCTCCTGCCTGAGCCCTCAGCTCCTGGGCGTTGAGCCCGCTAAGGTCACCGACCCCGGCAAGGACATCGGAATCGCTTCCGATGTCGAGAAGTCTTCCGGCGGCCACAGCGGCCGGCCCCTTTTTGAATTTCCTGCTCTGCAGGACCTCCGCCAGCTCCTCTACTAATGGCTTGGGCTTCAAAAACTCGTCTCGTTTGGGGCCTGTATTGGTGCCCTTCGCCCTTCCCCTGCGCGCCGTATTGATTTTAGCGGCTGACGTTTCCTCGGTCTCAGTGTCCGACTCTAGGTAGCCGGGCACGTAAAACGAGGAATAAGGCCGCTTCCTCCGGCTGTCACCCTCGTCACCAGACGCTTCAAACAAGGACTCTACGTCCGACCTCACTTCGTCCCCCATGGAGACCTCCGACGGATCTCTGGAAGAAACCCTTGTAGTTTTGCCCTGAGAAGGGGCGTTTTTCAGACTTTCATTAGTGCCGCTCGAGCGGTCCTCCGATAAAACAATAGGTTGGCCCTGAGAAGGGCCTTTTACAAATTTTCCTTTCGCGTCTCTGTTAACTTTCGACATTATCACAATTTATACAGGCAAGATAAAAACAGAATAATTATAAAATATAATTATAAATTGTGAGCATAAGAAACATTTTTTGGGAAATGGACAGGCTTCAATCTTTCTACTCAAGCCTCCGGAAGTTTAGAGTTCAGAAGACTGACAATACCTTGGAGGTATTTTCCCGAAGTCTAAGGATACACTCATCATCGGGGTTTTGGAACTAGTCCAGCCAGTTTGTCCCCGCCTCCAATAACGTGAGTCATCGGAACAGGGGTCACTACCAAATAAAAGACAGCGGTTATTTTCGATTATGTAACAATACGTTTGACAGTAGTAGGCGCTGGTGTTTGCCAGTTAGAGGGGTCCCTATTTTAACACACACACCGCCAAACTGTTTTTCATCTACTCATAAACATGACAAATTATCTGTAGCCTTGCCTTAAAACTACAATTTATACACCGTAAGTCTATTCTGTCATCTGTCTTAAAGAGGTGCTAAGCACCTTAGCACGTATAATACAGATGACAGACAGTTAACTACGGCCCCGGTCTGTACCGAGCATTTTCAATTTAGTTACTAATAAGGGGTTAAATAGCCCTGTGAACTACATAATATACACAAATAATACAAATATATACAGAAACAATATATACATATACATACACATATAGATAACAATACACGCGGCGCCTGACGGTGTTCTGTTGCGTTTATTTCGGAAGGAAATAAACCAATAACAGGCAGCACCACGAGAAGGTATCCGTCAGACTTGCCTTAGGGATCATCACGACTTGCGCTCTCCCCTAAGACCGTTGCCTCCTTACCCATCCGGGATGAGTAAGGAAGGCCTGAGTTTATCCAAAACAAGCAGCGCAAGGCATGCAAGCTAGGCAAAGCAACTATTAATGAATAAACCCAGACCCGCCCACGGCAGTCAACCTACCACAACCATAAATATCTTCTATCCAAGTGTTTATATTGTACGTCTTATTTTAAATTTATGAACATACCGAAAAAAAAAAATGTTTTAAGCTGTGATCAACAAACCACGGTACACCACATATTTTGCTTCACTAGATGTTGTGTATGCTACAACGAGGTGGACACTTTAAGGACCTGATGTACCAGTTTTATTGATTTAATTTACTTTTTTTTCATTTAATTACATTTGATTTATTTCCACAGTTAAACTATCTATAAGAAAATATTAAATCGAGCGTTAATAAATAGAGGAATTAAATCTATGTAAACATCTTGTCTCTTTTCGAGGCCGGTTCTTTTCCAACCCATTTACTTTTTATGAGCATGGACCATTATTTTATTTTTGCATCTTGCAATTTTGCGGTTGACTCTACCAAAACTGTTTGGGGCTCAAGTGGAATTAAAGTATAGAAATATTTCTTAATTTAATTTAATACCTATCATCGCTTTGGGATTCAAAGTGGAATGAATCTATGGACCGCAGAGTTTTGAGAACAATGGCTTTGGGGTTTATTGGAATAAGTCTATTTTAAATGCAATATTAGTACTTAAATAGTTTTCTACTGTCGGCGGTCGATAATTATTATTGATCGATTGTAGCCTCCTGGGAAGGAAACCTTTTATCACGTAGAAACTTGTCCAAATCACGCAAAAAATGGCAGTACGTTAGAGCAAGGTCTGGCGAATGCGGAGGGTGACGAATGGTTTCTAATTGCAGTTCCTGTAGAGTTAAAAAGGTTTCTGGTGCTGTATGAGATCTCGCGCTATCATGGAGCAATAATGGTAAAGATCTGCCGTTATTGTTTTACCAGATCAGAGAAAGCTATAGTGAATACCCCATGCTGAAACCACCAAACAATCACCATTACCTTTTTTTGGTAAGTTTTGCTTTAGGACACTGTTGCGGCATTTGAACTTTGACCTAGGGACCCTAGGGTCAGCCATTGCATTTTATGCTTACTGTTATCTTAAAGAATCCACTTTTCATCACGTCATGTCACAATGCGATCCAATTCAAATTCAAATTCAAAATCATTTATTCAATTTAGGCGTCTACGACGCTCTTATGAAGGTCAATTACAAACTTTAATATTGAAATATTCTACATTGTACTGCCACGTTCAGCAAAAAAAATTATAGAGCCACTGCGAGAAGAACGGGCAAGAAACTCGGGGCCATTCTTTTAAACGTCTGTTTACAATTTGTTATAAACAATATAATACAATTATTACAATATTTGTTTAAATTACGTAGGAGACAGGTGATGGCTTGGCAGAGGTGGAATTTTCCAAGCATTTTTGTCGTTTAAGTAATCACAAACTGTGTAGTAGAATTTCTTAATCAAAATGATTTTCACGTGTAATTTGAATTTTCCTTCTGTGAGCATTGTAATATGTTCGGGAATTTTATTATAAAACCGCACACAATTACCTAAAAAGGACTTTTTATTTGTCTTTGCTACTCTAAAACCTGGTACTGCTATTTTATATTTATTCCTAGTGTTGTAATCGTGGTTGTCACTATTTAATTTAAATTTACTCAATTTTTTCCGAACATACATAATATTTTCAAATATATACAGACTTGGTAAAGTTAATATATCAATTTCTTTAAAAAGATCTCGTAGAGATTCCATAGGATCCATTTCACATATGGCTCGAATTGCACGCTTTTGTAAGATAAAGATTGTTTCCATCTCAGCAGCAGCTCCCCACAGCAATACACCATGCGACATAATACTGTGGAAGTACGCGAAATAAACTAGCCGTGCAGTAGCTACGTCTGTTAACTGTCTTATCTTATAAACTGCATATGCAGCAGAACTAAGTCTTCCGGCTAGATCATGTATATGTGGGTCCCACTGTAAAGTTGAATCCACTTTGATTCCCAGAAAGACTGTCGCTTTGTCAATAGAGAGTTTATCTAAGCCAAGCTTAATGTTTGGTTCAACATAAGGAACATTTGGTAAAGAAAACTTTAAACATTTGGTCTCTTTTGAATTTAAGAGAAGATTATTAGCGGCGAACCATTCAGAGATCATAGATAATACATTATTCACATGAATGAGTTCGCTATCTTTTCTATCTACTTTAAAAATCAGAGAGGTATCATCTGCGAATAAAATAACAACGCAGAAATCTTTGACCATGCAATGCAAGGCAGATCATTAATATACGTCAGGAACAGAAAAGGTCCCAAAATTGATCCCTGCGGTACACCTATTTTTACCAAAGACCCGGAAGAAGTATTGCCATTTATTCCAACCATCTGTAGCCTGTCTGACAGATATGACTCTATTAGATTCAAAGCTTTTCCACGAATACCATAGTGTGAAAGCTTACGAATCAGAGTGCAGTGTTCTACACAGTCGAATGCCTTGGAAAGATCACAAAATACGCCAATAGCATCATGTGAACTCTCCCAGGCTTCAAGTATATGTGACATCAATTGAACACCTGCATCTGTAGTGGATCTGCTCTTAGTAAAACCAAACTGATTCCCATTCAATATATTATGCTCATTAAAATGAGATAAAAGTTGTTTGAGCATAATTTTTTCGAATACTTTACTCAGAACAGGTAAGATGGAAATAGGTCTATCATTGCAAGGGTCAGATGCAGCCCCCAACTTCAAAATTGGAGTGATTTTACATAGTTTCATTAAGTCTGGGAAATTTCCTCTATCGACACAAAGATTGAATATTGTTACTAAGTATGGTGCGATAATGCAAATTATAGACTCTGCCACTTCAACTGACATACCCCACAAGTCTTCAGTACTCTTTATGTTTAAACTTTTGAATGTCTTTATAATTTCAAAGTTTGTCGTGCATCTAAAAGAAAAGTCCGGTGTTTTGCAGGGAAAATTATGTTTTCAATAGGGCTTCTGCTACATTGGGACAAGAATCCAATGATTTAGTGACTTCTAGGGGTAAGTTAGAAAAAAAAATTTCAAATATATTCGCCACTTGTATTGGATCAGAGATTTGGTTTTTATTAATAGTTAAGACATATCTTGAATCTCTAGGTTTATTTTTACCAGTCTCAATATTAATAGTCTTCCAAATGGTTTTTATTTTATTATTAGACTTGCTAATTTTATCTCTAATAAAAAGAGATTTAGCACACAAGCAAACAGACTTAAAAGTTTTTGAATAGTTCCTAACATAATCATGAAACTGCTTGCAAGATGTTAATTTTTTCCTGCGATACAGATCTAACAAATAATCTCTACTTTTTCGAATACCTCTAGTTGCCCAATCACCAAACTTCAATTTTCCATTTATTTGTTTCTTTTTTTTTGGACAAACTTTTTGAAACTCTATATTTACTAAAGAAAATAAGTTATTGTAGATGTCATTCGGGTCACAGTGAGAAAAACTTGTTATGCCAAGCTTAGCTTCTATATTGGTACCAAGAGTTTCTAGCCTACTGGTTGTTAACGGCCTATGTTCAACTTCATACCTCTCTGTTTCTCTATTTCCATCAAATTTTATCGCAAGCCCTCATGATCAGACCTAACACCTTTCAATATTAACTTATATATAATAACAATATTCCTTCATTTGTGTATCGATTCAACAATGGACCATAAGTTTCAACACGCGTTTCTTTCTGCAGATCAGTCAAATCATGAAGCGCCCATTTTTTTAATTTTATTGATTTGACGATAATTTGACAATATTATTGGTAAGGTAACGTTAAACCATGACGGTAACTCCTAGGTAGTTTGGCTCGGATCGGCTTCCACCATCTCTTTCAATTCATTGTTATTCACCTGTGTGGGCGGTCTTCCACGTGGTTTGTTCTTCAAATCAAAGTTTCCATCACGAAAGCGTTTAAACCAAAATCGCTCGGTGTGTTCATTAGCACTCCCCTCTCCAAAGGCAACATTGATATTGGGAGCTGATTCTGCCGCGTTAGTTCCGCGTCTGTACTCGTATTCAAAATTCGAATTTTCGAAGTATCCGTCTTTCTTGTCTAAGCTGGATAAAAAAAAACAACTGAAAGTCGATAATCGAATGTTGCACATATTTTAAAACAAGAATCTCATAGGTACCATGTGAAAAAGTTTAACTCAAAAACCCATGAAGGTTCTATGTCAATTCGAAGTACCTATTACAATAAAACGGCAATTTCATAAATTAACCCCTATTATATTATTATAGATATGCACCAGATTCTGATGATCAACTCTCAAATGTGGGAAGGGGTCAGCGCGTCTACGCATGTGGTGAGCTTATACGTTCTTTCAACTAATTAAAGCCATCTGTAGCCCTAGCACGAATAACTTGCGAGAACGTAAACGTTACGTTAACGTATCGAAATGTCACCATTTTGTATAGGATTTGATCAGCGCCCCTACAGTGCGTAAAAGGAACTAAATTTTGGCAGATTGAAAGGTTTTGACATTTAAGGGCAAGACAGTAGTCAAAATAATTTCTAATTCGGGCGGAGCTAAAAGAAATAGGCGTTAACTTTTAACTCGTAAAAATATTCAGTCGCACGGCGGCACTAGTCGCCGTACCACGGATAGCATCGCTAAAATTGTAGAGTTTCATGTGCTATTAGAAGCGGCAGAACAGAAGTGTACATAACAACATTTTATCTGCAGTTACTGCGAACCTATACGGTAAAAAATATCATCGCTTGTAAGTATAGAAATATTTAATAGACTAAGCGAAGTGTGGCCTCGGTGGAGGTCTGAGCAGTGTATATTTCCCAGTCATTATCTCGATTGCCTGATCCGTTCTTCTTGAAATTTTGTTAGAAAGGTGCCTATCTTCCATATCAACATAATTTGCAAGTAAAAGTCTTAATTGTTCGGTGGTTAGCAGAGATTATAAGATCCATAAAACGAGCTTATAATTTAAAATTGTAGATAATGTTTTAAAAACAAAAATGGAACCGACTTATGTTGCTGATAAGTGTGAAATTACTTGTCAAAGTTGGTACCGTGTTAATTCAAAAGTTAGTATTGTGCTCAAAAAAGTAGTTAGATTTCATGAAGCGGTACAAAACGTAGCTTGTATGTGTAGAAACTACACATAAAACAGTACTACTACTGTAAAGACGTTCAACCAATTTCTTTACAGTAGTAGTAGTTGGTTGCCTGTAGGACTTACATTGTACCTACACATGTGTTTTGTTGTTGTTATTCATAGTTCTATGTATACATTATGTGTTCCTTACTGCTCCAACATGTTAAACGTTTTTTGAAATAAAATTATTATTATTATTATGTATGATAACGCTCATGTAGAAAAAGCGAAGAAAGTGTGTCAGTGTTTTGGTAAGCAGAAAGAAATGTGTAGACTGAAGGGAAAATGGTGAGAATGTGTATTTAATTTTAAACAACCTTGTTTACAAAAAACTGTCAAATAATTTGTGTTTGGGCTTACTGTAATATTTCTATAAATCTATAGGTGAATAAATGTAATGTATAGGTATAATTTCAGTTCTAGAAAGTCATTACGAAATTTTAAAGTTTATTTACGATATTTATAACTCACTGAACTCAAGAACTCGTTCACAGTTTGTGTTGCTGCAAGACGTTAATGGAGCACTTTATACTTTCGTTTATTTCCCATTGTATTACAAATCTAAAAAAAATTACAATTACGTTTCTTATGTAACCATAACTTTTTAATTATTTGTTATGTACTTATATGCTAACAAGTTTATCAGGCAGTGTCTCATTTATTTTTATGCAGTATGAAATAACATAGGTACAAATAATAATATAATAAAAGTTCAAAATTTTTATATAAGTATTATCCCAATGCAATGCTCAATACAAAAGATAACCGTAATGAAACCGCTATATAAAATTCACCCTACCGCTACTAAAAGTGGTACAGGCAGAATCGTACCAAGTTTCTGAGTCACATTGGTTAAAGAACCCCACTCGTAGGTGCTTCGGTTATCGCGGCCATTCATCATGGAGACATTGGAGATTGGATTTTAACATTTGGAGATACGGAAAATACTCCCAACTTCTCAGCCTTCGGCCTTGCAAGTTACTGACTCGGCCTAGACTGCAGCCTCACCTTGCACTCGCCCTTCGAACTCACGCACCATCCGTGCTCTAAATGCAATATGATAAATAAGAAGAGCAAATGGCAAATCCAGAATGATGTAATTTAAGATCCGACCACACTGAAGCTCAACCTTACTTCAGCGGGATCGCACTTCAGCACTTTGTATGAATTCTGCTATTTTGGATTTTTGTTGCGAGTCATTTGAGTGCTCTCTCGATTCCCTATGACATTTGTTCAAAACTTCTTTACTTATCTGTAACTGTTTACGAGATACGTAATCTATCTTCACTTGGCAGACGTCATTTTATGATTTTCCATCATTTCTATATCATGAAAATCACTTTGTTATCTTCGGTTTAGAATACTTTCTTTCCCCATGACTCCTTCCCATTGAACAATTTGAGCCAATGGTTTCAAAAACAGAAATTTCTTAATTCCGAATAACGACGCCCTAAGCAACCCTATCTGGGTTGCTTAGAGCGTTTATTTTCAGCCGGATCAGGGCATCTTGAATTTTGCCTGCCATCTTGAATCCGTCATTTCGGTTTTTGACAAGTCTCATTCGACTTAGAGATCCGCGCCACGCCGGCGTGCCGCCGCGGAGTTACCTCAGCGCGCCGCCGCCGCCGCCGGGTCATGAACAAATTCACGCCGACGTCGAAAATCAATTTAGAGTTTTCTGCCGTGAGGTGCATTACCCTGGATAGCTGAGGTGTGGGGGAGTGCTCCGACCGGAATCCGAACTGATCCGGTCAAGACTTCATGTGAGGGGCTATCCGACTTAAGAAGAGGCGTTCAAAGACTTTCGAAATGCATGTAAGTAGAGTGATAGGCCTGTAATTCTCGGGTCTCCAAACGTCTTTGCCGGTTTCGGGAACATATCCACGTGGCTCATTTTTCATTGAGAGGGTAAGTGCTCCGTGCGCAGGATCCCGTTAAACAGGCGCGTGATAGCTGCCGTGGTTTTAGAGGACAGGTGACAGATCACTGTCCAATATCTTCTTCTGTGTTTTATGGGACACGCAAGTATTCATCGAGGAACTGTTCCACAGAGTCTAAGTGTTCTCTGTTCACTGTGAGATTGGGCTTGAATAAGTTCTCAAGGGATTGGGCAAATATTTCTGCCATGTACTCTGCTCTGTATCTCAAGTTGCAATTTTCGTGGAAAAGACAACGAATTGGTTCTGGGTGTTTCCTAAGTTGCCTGCAGAGTTTGTGGAGTGAGGCCCAGTTCTGTGGATGGGGTCTCATTAATGTTGCCAGGTTTTTCTGAGCAGGCGTTTTTCTTTTATGAGCTCTCTTATACAGCGGGGGAGGATGGGCAATCTCGATTCTCCTTAGGGGTTTTCTTTAATTGTGGAGGTATGAAGTGCCTTCTGCGTGCATTGAGTGATCTCTTCTGCAAGATTGTCCATTTCTGATGGGGTTGTGACATGCCTTGAAGTTGAGGTATCTCATGCGGTTTTCATAAACTTAGGCCAGTCGATTTTGGGCTTTTGTGGAAGTTTGTGTATCGGTTGGTGGCAAGATCCTGTTTCTTCAATATTTTGACTAATTAATTTGAGAAGAAACTTACTTGTATGCAAGAAAATAAACATTTACCCTTTTAGTACATATACAGCAGATTTAATTTTTCTATTCCACCATATAGGTAAAAAAGTCAATTACACGCCGGCTACGCCGCGCCGCGCCGGGTACGTTTACCAGCGCGCCGCTTCCGACTTTCATGACCGCGGCGCGGACCTCTACCACCGAACCGCCACGAGACGTTCCGATCATGCTGCGATCTCTTTTACTCTCTCACACCAAACGATACACATATCTCGCTCATCCATTTCATTGAGATTCGTTCTAAGATAAAACAAAATGACGAAATTTTCTGTTTTAACAATAAAAGCTATAATTACGCGTGAAATTAAACAGTTTTCTTATCTCTCACAGTGCCTGTATAATTGGTGCCGAGTCTAAGACACAAGGAAGGCATATTGTCCACAGATTATTCCTAAAAAACACGATTAGCGGCGATGTAGGTATTCACCGGATGCTCGGAAGTGCAAGACTGGTAGTACTACTGGTACTCAGGTAATTACCCTGAATTCGTCTAGTAAATATGGAAAGCATACAAATCATCTACAGGTAAAAAAATCTTAGATAGTTAGGTACGCATTCTATTGAAAACTATCACCTCTCTTGGAGGTCGGTAAACAAAGGGTGTCGACCTTTGAAGGTGCACATAATGTGATGATCTGCATACCTAGTAGGTACTTAATTCATATTTGCAAGGAAACGTTTTCATTCGTATTCTAAATAACATTCATACAACTACAAGGTACAATACCATTCGAAAAGCTTCCGAATCCGAGAGAAAACTGTACCTAGATAGGTACTCTGGAAAATACACTTACACACATTACGTACGTACTTACCTACTTACGAACACCTGACTTTAACATGTAGTAAAAAGTTAAAACATTTACATTATTGTAAAAGAACACAAAAAGTGTGTTTTGTTTTTATCCCAATCCGCAGCGGGAGTACGATGAGACGCGCCACGAGCGACGATTGTTCGTTAGTTATAATTTGAATAATATTAATTGTATCAAAAAGGGGCGCCCCCTGCCGCTTAACGCGCCGACGCTGATGCGACGCCGAAACTGACACCTATTCCGACACCGACGCCTATTCCAACAATGACACCGACGCCGACGCAGACACCTATTCCAACAATGACACCGACGCCGACGCCGACGCCGATGCGACGCCGAAACTGACACCTATTCCGACACCGACGCCTATTCCAACAATGACACCGATGCCGACGCCGTCACCTATTCCAACAATGACACCGACGCCGACGCCGACGCCAATGCGACGCCGAAACTGACACCAATTCCGACACCGACGCCTATTCCAACAATGACACCGACGCCGACGCCGACACCTATTCCAACAATGACACCGACGCCGACGCCGACGCCGATGCGATGCCGAAACTGACACCTATTCCGACACCGACGCCTATTCCAACAATGACACCGACGCAGACGCTGACACCTATTCCAACAATGACACCGACGCCGACGCCGACGCCGATGCGACGCCGAAACTGACACCTATTCCGACACCGACGCCTATTCTAACAATGACACCGACGCCGACGCCGATGCGACGCCGAAACTGACACCAATTCCGACACCGACGCCTATTCCAACAATGACACCGACGCCGATGCGACGCCGAAACTAACACCTATTTCGACACCGACGCCTATTTCAACAATGACACCGACGCAGACGCCGACACCTATTCCAACAATGACACCGACGCCGACGCCGACGCCGTTGCGACGACGAAACTGACACCTATTCCGACACCGACGCCTATTCCAACAATGACACCGACGCCGACGCCGACGCCGATGCGACGCCTAAACTGACACCAATTCCGACACCGACGCCTATTCCAACAATGACGCCGACGCCGACACCTATTCCAACAATGACACCGACGCCGACGCCGACGCCGATGCGATGCCGAAACTGACACCTATTCCGACACCGACGCCTATTCCAACAATGACACCGACGCAGACGCCGACACCTATTCCAACAATGACACCGACGCTGACGCCGACGCCGATGCGACGCCGAAACTGACACCTATTCCGACACCGACGCCTATTCTAACAATGACACCGACGCCGACGCCGACACCTATTCCAACAATGACACCGACGCCGACACCGACGCCTATTCCAACAATGACACCGACGCCGACGCCGACACCTATTCCAACAATGACACCGACGCCGACGCCGACGCCGATGCAACGCCGAAACTGACACCAATTCCGACACCGACGCCTATTCCAACAATGACACCGACGCCGACGCCGACACCTATTCCAACAATGACACCGACGCCGACGCCGACGCCGATGCGATGTCGAAACTGACACCTATTCCGACACCGACGCCTATTCCAACAATGACACCGACGCAGACGCCGACACCTATTCCAACAATGACACCGACGCCGACGCCGACGCCGATGCGACGCCGAAACTGACACCTATTCCGACACCGACGCCTATTCTAACAATGACACCGACGCCGACGCCGATGCGACGCCGAAACTGACACCAATTCCGACACCGGCGCCTATTCCAACAATGACACCGACGCCGATGCGACGCCGAAACTAACACCTATTCCGACACCGACGCCTATTTCAACAATGACACCGACGCAGACGCCGACACCTATTCCAACAATGACACCGACGCCGACGCCGACGCCGTTGCGACGACGAAACTGACACCTATTCCGACACCGACGCCTATTCCAACAATGACACCGACGCCGACGCCGACACCTATGCCAACAATGACACCGACGCCTACGCCGACACCTATTCCAACAATGACACCGACGCCGACGCCGACACCTATTCCAACAATGACACCGACGTCGACGCCGACGCCGATGCGACGCCGAAACTGACACCTATTCCGACACCGACGCCTATTCCAACAATGACACCGATGCCGACGCCGTCACCTATTCCAACAATGACACCGACGCCGACGCCGACGCCGATGCGACGCCTAAACTGACACCAATTCTGACACCGACACCTATTCCAACAATGACACCGACGCCGACGCCGACACCTATTCCAACAATGACACCGACGCCGACACCGACGCCTATTCCAACAATGACACCGACGCCGACGCCGACACCTATTCCAACAATGCAACCGACGCCGACGCCGACGCCGATGCAACGCCGAAACTGACACCTATTCCTACACCGACGCCTATTCCAACAATGACACCGACGCCGACGCAGACACCTATTCCAACAATGACACCGACGCCGACGCCGATGCGACGCCGAAACTGACACCTATTCCGACACCGACGCCTATTCCAACAATGACACCGACGCCGATGCCGACGCTGATAGGACGCCGAAACTGACACCAATTCTGACACCGACGCCTATTCCAACAATGACACCGACGCCGATGCCGACGCATATGCGACGCCGAAACTGACACCTATTCCGACACCGACGCCTATTCCAACAATGACACCGACGCAGACGCCGACACCTATTCCAACAATGATACCGACGCCGACGCCGACGCCGATGCGACGCCGAAACTGACACCTATTCCGACACCGACGCCTATTCCAACAATGACACCGACGCCGACGCCGACGCCGATGCGACGCCGAAACTGACACCAATTCCGACACCGACGCCTATTCCAACAATGACACTGACGCCGATGCCGACGCCTATTCCAACAATGACACCGACGCAGACGCCGACACCTATTCCAACAATGACACCGACGCCGACGCCGACGCCGATGCGACGCCGAAACTGACACCTATTCCGACACCGACGCCTATTCCAACAATGACACCGACGCCGACGCCTATTCCAACAATGAAACCGACGCCGACGCCGACGCCGATGCGACGCCGAAACTGACACCTATTCGGACACCGACGCCGATGCTGTCACCAATTTTAATACCGACACCTTTTCTGACACTGACACCGAGTTTCAAATTCAAATTCAAAATCATTTATTCAATTTAGGCGTCTACGACGCTCTTATGAAGGTCAATTACAAACTTTAATATTGAAATATTCTACATTGTACTGCCACGTTCAGCAAAAAAATTTATAGAGCCACTGCGAGAAGAACGGGCAAGAAAGTCGGGGCCATTCTTTTAAACGTCTGTTTACAATTTGTTATAAACAATATAATACAATTATTTGTTTAAATTACGTAGGAGACAGGTGATGGCTTGGCAGAGGTGGAATTTTCCAAGCATTTTTGTCGTTTAAGTAATCACAAACGTAGGATTTCTTAATCAAAATGTTTTTCACGTGTAATTTGAATTTTCCTTCTGTGAGCATTGTAATATGTTCGGGAATTTTATTATAAAACCGCACACAAGTACCTTAAAAGGACCTTTTATTTGTCTTTGCTAATCTAAAACACGGTACCGTTAATTTATATTTGTTCCTAGTGTTGTAATTGTGGTTGTCACTGTTTAATTTAAATTTACTCTAATTTTTCCGAACATACATAATATTTTCAAATATATACAGACTCGGTAAAGTTAATATATCAATTTCTTTAAAAAGATCCCTTAGAGATTCCAGAGTGACCGTTATTTTGGACGCCGTACGTTCCTTTTGGTGGAAGGATGAGCAAGCTGTTGGCGGGCGGACAACATCGAGGACAAAGGAGCGTATCCCTTACAAAAAATCCATAGCATTTGTTAATTGATCAATTAATCATTTGTAGAGTGTGTTTAGTGATAGGCTTCTTGTGACGGAGCGACGAGCGGGTCCTCTGAAAGTAGGTCCTTCCCGCCCATTTTTCCCACGTGCCTAAGGGCATATATATCGGCTGGTGTCTTCCTGTTACATTCCAGGAGCCCAGTCGAATATGCCACGACATCGTGGTATAGTTTGGGACTACGGGGATCAAAAGGGGCCCCATTCCCAAACAAGTGTCCTAAAACAAAGCTTTAAGAAGCAAAGGTTTTAGCAAAGCAAAGGTAAGTATAGTTAGGCAGAGATTTGAAATACTTACATAGATTAGTTATATCCGAACACCACTGCTCTAAAAGCTTACTAGAATTTACCTATATACATACCTACGCCCATGTATATGCAGTTTGTAATGACAAGGAAAGAACGTTCAAATATTATGCGTTATATCTGTTGTTAGAAAGAGATAAATGAGCAATTCGTGTTACCACCAATTTCGACTGCTGCCATTAAAAGTTATACGGGAAGAATCGTACCGGGGTTCTTAGTCACTTTTCCTGAGGAACCCCACTTATTATAATAATAATTATAAAAAAAAATTTAAGCAAAAAAATGGAACCGACTTCAACACCCAAAAGTGTGAAATAACTTGTTGAAGTCGGTACCATGATAGTTCAAAAGTACCTATTATCACAAAACTTTGCGTATGGTACTGACTTCGACGAGTTATTTCACACTTTTGGGTGTTGAAGTCGGTTCCATTTTTTTGCTTAAAATTTTTTTCACACTTTTTAGTGGCCCTTGCCACTTACGGGATCGATTATCATTCATTTTTAACAACTATATCATCGAGATAGGTAAATATTTTTCAGGTATTTTAGTGTAACTCAAAAACGGCTTAACCGATTTTGATGAAATTTAAAATGGGACCAAACGAAAAGCATCACCTTTGAAACAAAAAAAATAATTTTCAAGATCGGTTCACTCAGTCTCAGAGTTCTGAGGTAACAAACATAAAAAAAAACATACAGACGAATTGAGAACCTCGTCCTTTTTTGGAAGTCGGTTATTAAAATTATAATAATAGTTCACATAATCACTTTTGCTATGAAACCATCTACAGAAGTTACGGTTCAAAAGTTACGGGCACATGTCTTTATAGGTAGGACGAAAGAACTGAGTAGTCATACAGATGTAAGACAAATTTCAATCCGACTAACTACCTACTAAGTAACTATTAAAGTCAAAGTTATAATAAATGTATAACTTCCCTTTATTTGAATGATTGAATATCTAAATTCCTAGAAAGTAGTTGGTCGTCTCGGAAAGTGTGTTAAGTGCATTAGAAATTAGTTCTCGTTTAATTGTACAGTAGCTTATAAATAACAAAATGAAATATTTTACTTAGGGTTAAAAATCTAGATACCTACTAAAATAGAAATTAACAATGCCGTGTCTGAACTTTAATCAACTCGTTGTTATAAAGATTTTATAAATCAATATAAAGAAAAGTACTTACCCAATATTTTTTTTACTTGAGTTTCAATAATTTATGACTTGCAAATTAACGTATGGTAAAAAAAATTTGCATATTTCGTAAAATAAATGCACAAAAAATGATGGAGTAACGAACGGCACAGATCCCACGTCCAAACGGCCCGAGCGCTGCGGGCAGACTAATTTTCGTTGAGATTTCTTCTCGCGATCACGCAATTTTGTGCCAAAAATTCATAAAAATGTTTTCAACACAAGTTGGTAAGTAGTTCATTAGAGTATAGTATTAGCTATTTTTTAAAAAAATAAACGTTGCAATTACATCAATTATGCCTCTTAAATTAATAAAAAACAGTCTAAAAAGGGTCGCCGATTACAATTTATTACAGAAGAACTAATAAGTTTTAGTAAAAACTAGTCAACTAATTCACTCAATAAAGAATTAAATAATATGATATATTTTTTTCGCACTTTTTGAACGAATAGTTTCGGTAAAAGAAGATTCCAAAAGTGCGCGTTTCACTACGGTGATCACCTTAACGCGTCGAGATATTAACGTGAACGTTTCGTCACGTAAAAAGTTTTGTATGAAATCGTGAGCACGAACCTAATTTTAACGTAAACTCGAAGGCTGGCTATCGGGAGTCTGTCAAAAATCTACGAATGTTTGTCATTGAGAAGTTTTCATTGAGATGAATGACGTAATGTTTTGAATTTGTAACAAAAACATCGAAATTTACTGTTTTTAATGTGTTTTTTCATTCATATTTCAACTATGAAAAGAGTTACAAACGTGGCAGCGTGATTACAAGTTGAAATGTACCATTTCATTTATCAGAAACAAAGTAAGTGTTAATTAATATATGGCACTGGAGGGGAGTGATGCTAATGTACGATGGACCCAAATCAGGACATTTTCTAAAACTCTGCATCAAACAGCCTCTAAATTCCACCGTTCCAGCCCACATTTACACCAACTTCGCTCTTTGGATATGTCTCGTGGCGCTGCAATGTTGTTATGAAATTCTTCATTGTGCATGGTCAAATTGAAAACAATAAAGCTCTCAGCAGATCGCCAATCATTTAGATCAACTAAGGCTGTCAACAAATGCACCAGAAGAAGGCAGCGATACTAAAGGACTACCAACGGCTCGTCAGACTAACTACCTATACGAACTCTGAGGTGATAACCATGCTCAAGCCAACAGTCTAACCACTACGAAGAGAAGATTTGAATATGAAATGTAGAAGCTGTGATATTGGACTTTAAGTTCTTAATAAAAGTAAACGAAGTGCATTTGTGCGTTTTATTTATTGGTATATCGAAAAGTTCTTGGCTTATGAATTTAAGGATTAATCAATATCCTCTTGTTGGATGACATGAAAGGCGACTAAGATAAAAATACGTGACGGCTCGCCACTACTCAGGTCGGTGTGTATGGGGTGTTGCTACGCATTGGGCGTACAACAGTGCTGATGAAATGTATCAGTGTGCGCTCGTAATGGTTGGCGCACACTGTTCTATCCGACGCCATTCGCTTAAACCTTCAGTATTTTTCGTATGATGGGTACTCCAAACTGCAACGCGCATATAACTATTCAACGCTTCGACTAGGAAGACGGTCACTATATACAGCTATCTTAACACTAGCATCCGTGAAAAGGTCAATATAGGTACCAAACCCTTGTATACAAATTGCAACCATGCAATGTTTACCTACAGTGCTGTGTGATTAAAGATTAGCCAGTGAAATTACCTACAGACACATGTATAAAAGACTATTGGGTGGCGAACTCATAGTAGAAGGATTTTTCTTCCCCATCTGATCGTGCTATGGGCCTGGGTTTATTTGATATCACGCTCTTTTTGCCACACTATTACTTAAAAATACAGAAAAGGAGATGTATAGAAAACAAAGCTACACACCAACAGTAGTAATAACTTTATTTTTGGCAAAGTAATAACACACACAAAATTATAATCCAACCATAAGCTGACTCATACAAAATAAACACGTATAGGTCCTAAAATTATTATAATTTCAAAACAACACTATCAATCCGGTTGCAAGTCACAGCACTCCCGATTTTTTGTAACGGTGCATTCATGGAATGCCAAGTGGTTTGTATTTGCGAAACTATTATGTATATTACTATATACTCGCTCCAGTTTGTCACAGTATTCTTATTTCCCAGAACAGATGGTAAAAACACCGCTGGGGACCAAAATTCTATCGGAAATCTCCTTCAGTGAACATTTAGAACCAAGAGAGTACACTGCTTGAACTCAATAGCCTTTTTCTGCTAAAACACCATCAAATTTAGCGCAAGCTACTCTTCACGACGGCTGACGACCCTTCAGGGTTTCATGAGTGCTAACACCGCTGTTTGTTGTGATCTGAGTCATAGCTACCTGTTGCTGCGCTGCTAACTACGTTTGGTCAATAGTCGATCAGCTGTGCGTATTTATATATTTTTCTGTGCGCATGCACTTACTTACTGTCAATGACTTTCTGACAGCTGCATTATAATTATTGGTACTTGCTGCAAATATGAATTGCTCAGCTTGTCGTAGTGATATAAATGCGGACGAAAGACACTTGCGCTGTATGGTCAGCGATTGCAATAAGGTTTACCATATGCTCTGTACTGGAGAAACGGAGCCCGCTATGATGGTAATCGAAAAATGGGTTTGTTCTGAATGTTACTGTACCACCAAAAAAGGTGGTGACAACAGCTTAACTCCGGTGGGTACAAAAAGACACAGGGATTTAAACGTAAACGTCACAGTCAGATCGAAAGTAACACGGATTCAATCTGAAGAAGAACCAGGTGCAGTTGAAGCCCAAGATCCGACTTACCAATTAGGTGAATGGCGCAATGATATGGTTATAATGAGAGAGCAATTGACAAAAAATAATTCTTTAATTGCGTCCTATGAAAAGCAGCTTGAACGTTCTATTAGTATAATAGTGGATTACGAACAAAAACTAAGTATGTCGGTATCTACTATCGCAAGCTATGAGACGAAGATTGCGAAATACTCCGTTCAGATAGGAAAAATACTCGATAGATACAACAAATGTGAGTGTAGCTGTAGTTCTGATAATTTCGGTACAACTACATCCAAGATTCAGTCCCCAGTAGCAACAACTTCCAAAACTCAAGCTCCAGCAAGGGCCCTCAAGCATCAATGCTTTCCGGTAGTCACACCATCGCCTCCATCTAAGGCTGCACTTCAATCCCAGCACACCGAGTTGAGCCACGCTCTAGTAAAGAATACGAAGAAAGTGACAACATCACTTCAAGACACTAAAGCTGCAGATGTACAGAAGCAGAGACAGAGCAAAAATACGGAGCCAAAGCACCTGAATACCCATTTCCCCACGAGATTTGGATCACAACCAGCTCAGACAAACTACGCCGAAGTCTCTGAAACATTAGAACCCATACCCAGTGATGACCAACAGTGGACCGAGGTGACGAAAAGGAAGAATCGTCGCTCGATCTCAATATTTGGCACGGCAGGGCCTTCGGTAACTACGTTAAAAGCTGTTGAAGTTCGAAAATATATCCACCTGTGGAACATGGCATCAGGTGCTGAAGAAGTACGTGAGTACCTAAAACAACTTTGCCCCAATGCAAACTGCATTGTAGAAGAATTGAATGCTAAAGGTCACTATAAATCTTATAAAATAAGCGTTCCAGCTGCCTGCTACGACATTTGCTACTCAAGAGATGTGTGGCCACTGAATGCGAGAATTAAAGCCTGGGTTAATTACAGGGGATCAGCAAAGCCTAGCAACCCTGCCTTGCAAACTGAACCCACCACTAGCCCTCGGCCCTTTCGCGGACTGCCCTCCAACAACAGGGCAACACAAATACGGTAAAAAGTTCGAGTTGAATGTGTACTACCAAAACGTTCGGGGGCTTAAAGGTAAACTGGCAGGCTGGCGAAATAATTTGTTGGTAATGGAGCATAATTTGGTGGCGGCAACAGAAACTTATTTGGATGGCTCTGTCGCCGATACTGAAGTAGTTAATGGCAACTGGAATATAGTAAGACGTGATCGAGTTACACCCTGTGGAGGTGCACTTTTAGGTGCACGTGCACCTATTGCACTGCGTCGGCACACTGAACTGGAGACTACTGGAGGAGGTGAGGACTTATGGGCGAGTTTTGAATGGCACGGTCATAAAATTTACATATGCGTTGTTTACATTAAATCAAATGCGACGGACGACTATTACATGAAATCGCACGCTTAATAATAAACCGGAATAAGTCAAAAATTCACTTTTTTGGGAAATCGCGTTCAAAGTTTTGAGTATCTACCTTGTTGAAAACATTTTGATGGTTTTCACGTGTTTTTAGTGTTATTTCTACTTTCTTGGTCTTAAATTAAAGCCAGATGTATAGCGAATATAGCTGTCATAACAATATAATTATTTTATTTATATCAAATGAATAAATGAAGTTTATTGTCTACTGTTTCGACTTATGTCAGTTTAGTATAAAAATCAATTATCGAGTTTCAAAAAATGTGAAAACTAATATGTCATAATTCTGTACAGTTTTAATAAATAATATAATCTTATCAGATGTATAATTTTTATTACACTTTAAAATTAAAATGGAAACAAAAATACAGAAATATTTTGCAATATACCTATAATTTGATAATGTAATATACATTTTAAAAGTCATTGTAACTGCTTTCTTAACCTAATCATATTATTATAATAATCAGTCGGTCGTATTAGAAACTTATAATAAATGTCTACTTTGAATTATTTGTCGTAGATTTTACCTATTCGTCTTAATCATTCTCGTGAGTTGTGACGTCTCAAAATATTAATCAAAACTTATCAAAAAAGTTTAAGAATTGAGTTGTAAAACATGCATAACATAAGATGAAATCAGCCCCTTTGCAATTAAGTCTGAGTCTTTATTTTATAAGCACTTATCTCGTGTTTTTGCGTATATGCTGCCTTCATGGTTATTTCTATGACTGATTTCATCTGCTTTGGTTTATTTCGCCTATTAAGTTGTCGTCGTTGTATGATATCTTTAAGTAAAATAATACTTTTATATCATTGCAGTTCACATTTTGGTTGCTTTCGTCTGTACACACATTTAAGTCCTATGGATTTTAAAAAGATACACAGCAAACATATAAATTGTCATTATAAAATTATATTTATTCTGACCTGCACATTATCAGAATCAAAAATAATGTTCAATGGTTCTTGTGCGTCCTTACCAATTGCTCCAAGTATTTCCAAATGCACGTGCCTATTTCAATCAAGCTTCGCATCCGATTCCTTCCAAAAAATGATATTTAGAAATTCAAGAGCGCCTTTTTTATCTGTTTGAAACGACTCAGTTACTACCAACTAGCCTCTTAGGCCTATTATCAGTCAGATAGATGCACCTACATACAAACAGTCTCTATACTTAGCAAATGTCCTGCAACAGTTACAAGCAAAACCCAATCCTACGTAAAGGATTCCAGACATTTTGTTAACTTGCTAGCAGATGTACGTATACTGCCGATGGAAATAATTATAAGTTTCGATGTGACATCACTTATCACAAATGTGTTCTTGAAAGAAGCTATAAAATTCATTGCTGACCTACTCCACGGAGCTGATATGCCCAATGACTACTCAGAGCTGAGTGAATGTTTTGTGTCAAACGGTTCTTTAGCGAATTAATTATAACATGCAAATGGAAGGAGCCACCTAGGCTCTCCTAAAGCGCCAGTTGTGGCCAATATTTATATGGAACATTTCAGAGGGAGATCATGAGGAGCGCTAGTGAAAAACCATGTTACTGGTGGCATTATGTGGATGATGTCTTCGATGGCCAAAGAAGAGTTGCCGTTATTTAACACCCATTTAATTTCATCACACTCAAAAATATAGGTAACGGTTAAAGAAAATCGTGATGGTAGTTTGTGTTTCCTAGATATACAGGTATATCATGAACCAGGCGGTATTTTTGTATCAGATTTTTTTTTCGATCAAGCTTTCATTCATCTCTACTCAGTATCTTGTACTCACGATGTTGGTCATATTTTTGCTAAGCCCATGTGCTTGCTCCAAAGTTGAATTTTTATAGGACAAACAAAGATGATACATACATTTTTTTAGATCGGAAGAAAAATATATTTATTTGCTCTTTAATAAACTTTTTATCAATTTGGGATATTTTTTTTATAATTACCATTTTTTCCACGTTCTATAAAGTTATTGCTGTTTTTTGCTGTGTTCACCACACATCTCTTTCGAATCAAATTGCTCAAGGTAGCTTTGAAAAAAAGTTTAAAGAATCTAATTTGTTAATTACCAATAATAAAATAACAGGCTAAATAATAGGTTGGGTTTTCGGACATACCTAATCTGCGTTTGTATTTTGATATATTGTTACGTAAACGTTTGGCTAACTTTTGTTTCCACTTTGAAGTACCGCTTACTAATTTTCGTGGTGGTATGATGACGCTGGCAACCTGAACTTTCTGAATGGTGGTGATTTTGACGTGGCGGCCTTGATTTCTTCCATCGTGAGCTGGAGATCTTGTGTTTTTGTATGCTGTGTTGGACTTGATCGTTTGTTTCATTAAACAAACTCTTAAATACTTTATACGCAACATTAAATAAAAAGGTAAAACTTTCAATGAATTCAGACAAACTAACGTGGTTAACACTTATTTTAGAAAATAATACGGGATAACTCACGTGATTCAGTCAAACTGCTCCAACTATAGTTTCAACCACATGCGGTGGTCTTTTTCAAGGGGAACCCGCGTTGACGTTTCGCTTAGTAAACTTTTTTTATGCGGCTACTAAGCCCCACCGCCACGACAGGGCGGGAACCGTCGGGGGGCGCATAGCTAACCTAACCTAACCTAATCTGCTAAGCGAGACGTCAACGCCGACTTCCGGAGCTTCCGTTGGAAAAGACCACCTATTGTGGTTAAAACTATAGTCGGAGCTATCTGACTGTTTCACGTGAGCTATCCCGTATTATTTACTAAAATAATTCAGAGAATATAACGTGAAAATGTATTATGGATACTGTACCCCGAGGAGTGTAAGATTGAAAGAAAGTAAACATAACTATTTCGTTTGCGTTAAAATTTTACTCAAAGATCATGATGCTAAAAACTTGAAGGTGATAATAAAAATCTTAACGCAAACGTGATAGTACGGTTACTAATTTGTAAATTTACAGTCAGGGGTAATGCACACGTAAGTACGTAATCACGACGTTATTTATATTTCGGCTGGCTTAGAATTATTCGTAACAGTCCATTCAACAATATATCCTTCAGTACATCAAGCATTAACACTTATAACAAAAAGTTTTAGGCGATGCTGGTTCCTATTTTCAGGCGTCCTCTACAGGATTTAAACTATGGAACTAGTGATTTAATACTTTTATTAATCAGTATTTAAAATAAAATTAAAGGACATTTTGTGATAAACTGCAGCAATGGCTAGAGTACTTTTAGACTTAAGAATCATTTTAAATGTAAACGGAAATAAATACAAGTATTATATAAATGTAGCGATAGATTTGGCAATAAAGTGATGTAAAATTAATTAATTCTCGAATAAAAGTAATAATCTAATGCTAAAACGCACTAATACGCAATTTTTCTTAACTATACAATTATAATTTAATAATAAACTGCAACAAGTCCAAATAGTACATGCTGTATTATAACACCGTTTTCAACTGAAGTGAAGTAAAACGAAAACATGACAGTCTATAAAAAAATGAAGTAAAATAGTTTCACCTGTGTTTGAAAATAAACCGAATTATTTTACCTTACTCCACTATAGTCACAAAACAACGCTACATTTTACACAACACGATTGCCGCATCACTGAATGATTCTTTATGGTATGGAATGACTTTTCGCGTGCTTTTGTAATAAAGAGAGGGGTGATCTAAAAATCGACCATTATGGTTTTTTTAGCATGGCGGGATTTTACCGATAGATTCTTCAATCGGAGTTAGTTCGTTTTATTAACAAAAGTGGAAATCCTTAATTTTTGACTTATTCCGGTTTATTATTAAACGTGCGAAATGGTTTTGTAAGGTTGAAAGCTTTGTAAATAACTTAAAAGGACTTGTATTAATTTTCGGTGATTTAAATCTATACACTGCCTCATCGAGTATAAACAATTACTATTGCTACTTTATATCATTTTGTAATTTATGTGAATATAATGTTGTGCCTAATGTTAATGGTAGGATGTTGGATGTGGTACTTATCCGAAGAGGCACGGACGCTAATATTAGTGTCAGAGCTACAGAACCCATTGTCAAAATTGACCCTCATCATCCACCTCTTGACATATGTATGAGCGTTTGTGGTTCTCGAGATTCGAGCCACTTCGAGTCCAGTAATATTGACCCCAGTAGAGACTGGAATTTCAAAAAATGTAATTATAGTTTATTATTTGACATGCTATCAAAAGCATCATGGGATGAGTTATATAGTCTTAGCGATGTCTGCTTGAGTACACAGAGCTTTTATCGAATTATTTACGAAATGTTTGATATATGCATTCCGAAAAAGTGTCGAAGTGGCACACGAGTGTCGCGATATCCAGTCTGGTTTACCAAAGGTATTATTGACGACACAAAGCTCAAGCTCAAGCTTCATAGCAATTGGAAGCGGTCAGGTTCTGCGGAGGCTTATGAATTATTCTCCAACTTAAGGGCTGACCTAAAACAACGCGTCTCAAATGCTTATAACTCATATATCGTGAATATTGAAAACAATATTAAAACGAATCCTCGAGAGTTCTGGCGCCATCTTTCAGGTTTGCGGTCCAAGGGTGGATTTGAGCCCACCGTCACCTATAAGGATGAAACCTTTAGTGGCAGGCAAGCCTCTGAAGCCTTTGCAAAATTTTTCTCGAGTGTATTCCAGACTGATTCACCTACACTAGATGCAGAAAGCATTTCGAATATGGACTTCGCACTTTCAAGTAACTATGTTCATATATCTGAAATATCAACTGGAGATGTAGATGCGGGGATTCAAAGTTTGAAAACCAATAGTTCAATTGGACCTGATAGTATACCTCCATGGTTCCTTAAAGAGGGAAAGGCAATATTAAAATATCCACTTTGTCATTTGTTCAATCTAGCTCTAAAGTTTGGGGTCTATCCGCCACATTGGAAACTTTCACGTGTCACTCCAATACCTAAAAGTTCTAATAAAACGTCTGTTGAAGAATATCGTCCTATTGCTATTTTGCCGACGGTGGCTAAAGTTTTTGAACGCATACTTCAAAAAAAGTTGTATACACAAATTGAACCATTTTTAAGTAATGAACAGCATGGTTTTAGGCGCAGAAGATCTGTTAATACGAATCTTTTAACACTAGTGGATTACATATCCACCAGACTTGACCGTGGCCTACAAGTAGATGTTTTGTACTTTGACTTCCGGAAGGCGTTTGATAGGGTCAATAATGATATACTGCTGGTAAAACTCAACGCTCTGGGCTTTACCCCAGGTCTTCTCCGTTTCATCGCTGATTACCTTCGCGATCGCCAGCAGTTAGTTCGACTCGGTCTGTACGATTCTCGACCCTATCACACGCGTTCCGGATTAGGTCAAGGGTCAATACTTGGTCCGTTACTTTTTATTCTCATGATCAATGACCTTCCCACAGTCGTCAAACACGCAAAATGTCTACTATATGCCGACGACTTAAAACTATTTCTAGAAATAAAATCAATGGAAGATTGCAAAAAACTCCAAAATGATATAGATAGGATTTTTAAGTGGAGCTTAGAGAATAAAATGGAATTTAACTCTTCTAAATGCTTTCAAACAACTTATGGCCGAATGCGACATCCAATTGAGTTTAGCTACAAACTTGATCAAACTGTGATATCTGTTACTAAGTCTATTAAAGATTTGGGTGTCTCGTTTGATCGCGAACTTACTTTTAACGAACATATTGCCACAGTTACTAAAGAATCATTCCAACGACTAGGATTAGTGCTACGGAACTCGCGAGAATTCCAGAGCGTGGAAGTTATAAAGTTGATTTACAGTGCTTTGGTTCGTAGTAAGCTTGAGGCTAGTGCCTGTGTGTGGCATCCACATGAGAATAAATACACCCTTATGTTGGAGAAGGTTCAAAAAGCCTTTCTCAGATATTTATACAGACGTATGTATGGGTATTACCCATACATGTATCCTACTGAATTTCTGCTGGGTTTCTTGGGATACAATTCTTTAAAAGTTAGAAGATCCTATGACCAATTAGGGGTAATGTGTAAAATCCTACATGGCAAAATTGATGCACCGGATTTACATGAGCAGCTATGTCGCTTTAGGGTACCCGACAACTATCTTCGGAGCAGGAAACATAGATTGTTTGCTGTTCCGGAGCATAGAACAGTTGCTCACCAGACGTCTCCTATACCACGATCACTTGCTACGCTCAATGACCTCCTTGATGCCAAACCAGACTGTGATTTGTTAGCAGACGAATGGAGGGATATCATGGCGGAATGTTTGAGTTATTGTGAGGGGGTCAAGCCCCATTACCAAAATCAAAATATCAAATAATGACATTCGCTTTCATCATATTTCAATAGTATTTTATTCATTAATTTGTAGTTATATTTATTATTGTTTTGACATTATTTTATTCATATTTCAATAGTATTTTATTCATTAATTTGTAATTATATTTATTATTGTTTTGACATTATTTTATATTGACATTATTTGTATGTGACATTTAAAGTAAATCATTAAGCATAGTTCTTGATAATTGTTTTTATAAATTATATTGTTTATTTTAATAATTCATAATCACTATGTGGTATATTCTTATATTTTAATGTAATTTTTGTTAATGGTTATATTTTTATTATGTAATGTATCATTAGTGTAATTCGTCTATAAGCGGTACTAATTGAAATAAATAAATAAATAAATAAATAAATAAAATAAATAAATGAGACTCCTCCCTCTGATTAAAGGTGTAGATTCTGATAGTAGTTGTTTGTAATATATATATATAGTAGGTAAATTATCAGTAGCACAGATTCTAGGCTTGAGAATTCCTGGCTAATAACTATTTATATATCAAATTTTATATTAAATACCTATAAAGATGTTTTATGACAGTTTAGTTTTCACCAAATAAAACGCCAAAATTGACAAATAGCAATCATAGAGGACTTTGTATAGGAAAAAGAATTCAAACCTCTTTCGGAATGAATCATTAGCTCTTAGAAAGAAGGTACAATTAATTTGATTTACGCCGGATGACGTCACTTTCGTAATCCTATCGAGTTCACGTTAGCCAAGAAACGATGCGTTGTGCTGTCAACCATCACCTCCTGCGTAAACGTACTGTAAACTCGATACGTTTACGTTACGGACTATCGAAATGTTCGTGCTTGGGCTACAGGCAGGTTATCGTAATGACGCGTTAGACGCAACGCGTTGCAGAAAACTTGTAAATTAAATGTGTATAATTAATTAATGGTGCAAAGTGACCAGCCGGCTCTTCATAGACAGATAACGCAAAGGGTTCCGTATAGTATCGACCTCATTGCCGTACGAGCAACAACGGAATACATACATGAATCGACGTACCTGCGTGAGCATTTAGATTTTATTACTACCTACCTAAAGTATATTACAATATTATATCTGAGCCCCAAAGTTACCCAAGCAATCTATCATCGAGTACAGTTCCGATAGGTAGAGGAATGACATTAAACTAAAGACCTGATTCATATTAGGTACGAGACAGCGAGAAGGTGGACTTAGACACGTTCTGATCTATCAATTAGTTTTGAAATCAGTGTTTGATGCACTATATATATACACACTTAGGTATACATTAAAAATAATAACTGGAAATATTATAAAAAATTGGACTTACCTGCCTGGTTGTGGTTATCTACAAGATTACGGCAATAAGTATTGGAATACTTTCACATGACTCTAAACAACTTGAAGGTCAAAAGTCATATTGTGAACAAAAGTTACAAACAGTAACAAGTTTTAGAACGTAAGTAAGTGTAGTGTTAATTAGTTACGGAACAGGGCCTTGCCTTGTATTCTCTAACAACATTTCTAGTAAAGCAATAACCAAAGGAAGGTGTCAAAACCAACGCTTGTTCCTATTCGTGTAGAAGAAAAACAAGCCCTTCGCATGTTTATTCGTATCGTAGCCCTTCACCTATATCTCGGTGGTATTGCTCTAGTTAAGTGACCTGATGATTTATATACATAGCATTTATCAATTATATATTGTATTAAAGTGTGTAGTAATAGTATATTATGATACAAGTGAACTAAGTTGCCCATTATACACGAGGCTGTGGGTTGCAGCCCGAGCGGTAGGCGAGGGCGTAAATCAGCCGAGTGTATAATAAGCAAGTTGCTCACGAGTTTCATACGCATTTTTCAACACCGTTGCGAGGAAAAAATAATATATATTGCACAAACAACATACAAAAAATATGGAAAATAGCGCGCAAGTTTTTTTTTTGCGCGCGACAAATATGTGGTGCTTGATTACATATACCTCTTTGTTGTTACAAATCTGTATTACCCGGTTAAATTGAAAATGCTCTGTTTACTCGCATATAATTTGCAATTAGGTACTAACTTAACTTTGTAGGGATAATTCTATTTTGCACGAGTGTTTAATATTATTATGCACGAGGGTGTTATAGTTCGTTTTAGGCCCTAAAAACGATATAGTAAAAGCTTTACGAGCAAGGGTGTTAAAAATGTATTTCCTTTTTGTTAGATACGTCCTTCTCTTACAGGTGATAGCTACTGGCGCTTTTCTTAGCAGCGCAATTGCATTACTGCGTACGGTGAATTGGCCCTTATGTTAACGGCTTTTTGCTTACCTAAGGTTCTCTATTCGTCTGTTTTTTTTTTAAATGTTTGTTACCTCAGAACTTTTGACTGGGTTAACTGATTTTGAAAACTATTCTTTTATTTGAACTTGTCTTTTGGTCCCATTTAAATTTCATCAAAATAGGTCAAGCCGTTTATGACTTACACTTCAATAACTGAAAAATACTTTCCTATCTTGATGATAAGGTCTTTGACAATTAATGACAATCAATGCCGTATGTCACAAGGGTCACAAAAAACTGAAAAAAAAATTCATAAAAAATTGGAACCGACCTTAACACTTGAAAGTGTGAAATAACTTGTCGAAGTTATTTTTCTTCATTTCTGGACAATTTTTTTTTGTTTTTCGTTTTGACCGGCAAGGAACGCCTAATGTAGTTGTTGTATGGCCTGGCCCTTAGTACGAGTAAGAGTTTAAAGGTTACCTACCAGTATAGAACAGCCTGAAGCTATTCTTACGTAAGTATACGTAACGTAACGATATGTGTTAATATAGTTTCACGAGTTAATTATTTTGAACTGTTAATTATACGTTACTTTTTTAACCACACATTATGGTCTCTGGTGCGTAGTTGATTATGATGCAAAGTAGGTCCATATGTAGGAACGTAACATAATAAATTGTATGTCGAACGGAATATGAAATTGGTGAGATTTATATCATAGGTAGGGTTGGTTCATCGAGAATGTCTGTCTTAATATTGAAGCCTATTTTAGTTTGGTAACATAACATTACAATAAATCAAATAAATCATGAATCTCACTTTCTTACCTAAGATGTGTTAGCTTTTTTGTACCAAAATAATATAAAATCATTATTTAAAAGGACCAAGTAAAAGCCTTAAATATCGCCAATAAGTCGATAAAGTAACATATTTTTTGCAATTAATTTGACCTAACAATAACAAATAAATAAAATATCCATTTATTGCCTTCAAAAATTACTAATTACTATCACAATTTTTTTAATGAATTTAGGCAATAGGGCTATGCTCAGCTTATGCAGCAATGTTCTCTTTTCAGAGGAGCATCGCTGCGCTGTTTTTCAGCATATCCCTGCTGTTTTCGGGCGGTTGTTTGCCGAGATATATAATAGTTACTAGCTTTCCGGGCGCGGCTCCGCCCGCACGTAAGTCGGTTATCACGCAAATACATTAACCTCTTTTTGCGCAGTTGGATAAAAACTATCCTTTGTTTTTTCACGGGTCTCAAACTATTTCCATACCAAATTTTATTCAAATCGGTCCAGTAGTTTTGGCGTAAAAGCGTAACAGACAGACAGAGACACTTTCGCATTTATAATATTATAGTACTGATTAAAAATCGCTTTTCTGCGCGGGTAGGAGAGTGTAAAACATCAATCAAATTTTGTCTGAGTTAATTTATTATAAAATAATAAGTAAATCTTCTCCTATATGTCTAAATTGTATGTTTAATTAAGAGGCCGCTGAAGAGAAGCTCCCACAGAAAAATAGGTATTTTAACAAAATGATGCTGTCTCGCCGCTAAACGCCGGCCTCGCACTCCGCGCCCCGCACCGTCGTCAAATCCCATAAACATATAATATATATAGGTACTACAGTACAGAGTCGTCCAGTCGAGTCATTATTGAATTCTCTTTGCACCCGCGCCGCGCCGCGCCGCCGCTCCACGCCGCTGCACCGCCGCGCCGCCGCGTCGCCGCTCCACGCTGCACCGCCGCCCGCGCGCTGCTGGTTACTTTTACTTCTCGTCGACTTCAGTTAATTTTTTTTAACCAAAAACTGGACCCCACTTCACCAGAAGTGTGAAATATTTTGTTGAAGTCGGTACCAAGATAGTTGAAAAGTACCAGTTCAATAATCAATAGCAATATTGTGCGCATGGTAACGACTTCAACAAGTTATTTCACACTTTTGGGTGTTGAATTCAGTTCCATTATTGGATTTAAAATAAACTGTCTTTTTATAGTGACCCTTGCTACTTACGGGATCGATTGGCATTCATTGTCAACGACTACATCATCAAGATAGGTAAATATTTTTCAGTTACTGGAATGTAACTCAAAAATGGCTTAACCGATTTTGATGAAATTTTAATGGGACTAAACGACAAGCATCAGATTTAAAACAAAAAATATTTTTTAAAATCGGTTAACCCAGTCACAATTTCTGAGGTAACAAACATAAAATAAATACAGACGAATTGAGAACCTCTTTCCATTTTAGTAGTCGGTTATTGTATTTCTGTGTGACTTAGTTATTATATTTTTTAGTGTACTATTATTTCATTGTTTTATTTTTCTTCCTTTTGATATGAAACCTTAACAATTCATAAAAAACACATAATGTTTTCATGTTTTAATTGATTACAAATATAATTGAATTATGGTCCCAGAGTATAATATATTAAAAAAATACATAGACAAATGTAATTTGCACGTCATTTAATGTACTTACCTGAGTACTTGATAGGGCAAGAGTTACTATCCATCCACCTTCCAGATTTCCTTAACATTATTATAGTTCAGCGGTTTTCTTAGTTACTCCCAACCGAGCAGTGTAACGACTACCTATCTTGATAATTTCACTGTTGACGGTGCCACACCCCAATCGGTGTCTTCCGGTCCGATCCCATGAAAATATACCACATGTTATCAGTTATATTTTCTATTATTCATATTTTCCGTTCTGATCCCACTTATTATTTAAAGTGGGATTTAACTAATTAACAAAGTACCAGAAGGGCAAAAGTTTAAAGAAATAATATCTACTACGCTGTATACATATGATTTCTTTTGTTTTTTCTTCTTTGTAAACATACTAGAAAATAAACTTATGGTTCTCGTCTTTTTAGTTTATCAACTGAATAATCCAAACTGAACAAACGATGTTGGTCTCACGATTATTATTATAAATAATAATACTTTTACATTAAGAAAATACTGTAAAACTGTTTGTTGGTCCTTAGAAAAAAATAAAGACGAAGGTGATCATTTGCTTTTTACAATCGTCCTGTAATTATTACGCTTACAAGCTACTAACGTATATAAAGTACTTGTCAACAATACTAAATTGAAAGCATAAAAAACCTGTACCTTGAAAAAGGTCACATCGGAGAAGACTGCTGTTATAATATCGAGGACTTACCAGAAACTCGCAGAAGTACAAGACCTTAATGGCTACATGGTGACTCAATGGCTAGAAGACTAAAGTTTCGTAAACATATTGTGTACTATATAAGGAACATCATCAAACATTTTATGGAATGCTGGCATTTTAAATTATACAGTAACATTATTAAAATGCACCACAATAAATACCAGCTTTGTTAAATTATTAAGAAAAAGATGCCAACTTAAATATAATTATATTACTTAACAATCAATATAAAACAAGGCAATAATCACTGAAGCGTAGTTTCACAAAATAATTTGAAGAAATAAATGAATTTACCATGTTACTGATCAACTGCAAAAAGCTGAAATCACAGTTGGTTTTTTTGGAAAAGTTTTGCATATTTTAATGTTGTTGATTACTTATTGTCTTACTTTGTAGTCTGAATTGTTACTCTTAAGCAAACTCGTTTTATTGTTTATTGTTTAAGCTATTGACATCTTTAAATAATATTTCGTAGATATAATCTACTATATCGCATGCTCTATAATATCTATACTGTTTATATATTTTATTACAAATTTTACATAAAATTGCTTGTTTGTTAATTATATGCTTTCTTCTAAGGTAGATTGGCTGAAGGTTTAAAAAATTATATAGGTATGACCTGCGGATATACAGCCAACTGTATGAACAATTTTAATATAATATTGTTTTTATACTGTTAGATGGAAAAAGCATTAGCTACTGGCAAGATTCGAGCCTGCAACTACAGGTACCTGTGATCGTGAGATCCGATCCCAGTCCTAATTATATATTTTTTCCATCAAACATTATTTTTATATTCTCGCTAAGCATGCGTAAATGGTTATAAAAATATACCCATATTGTTTGTATATAGTTATTTTCCTAATGTTGATTGTTAGTTTCGATATCTTAGTTGAACTTTTACAATAAAGAGTGATATCGTTTTAAAGCAGCTTGTTTTATTCTTATGTAAGTACATTTAAAAATAAAAGAAAGAAGTAACTCAAAGTATTTTTTTAAGGAAAAATAGCAGATAATGATTTTTATGTTTTAGTTATCGATTCAGCCACATTTATGTATGTACATATACTGATTATTTACTGATGAACTTAAGTTAATATAATTTAAGTGAGTTATCTGCGTGAGTTTCATAACTTATAATCACAACTTATCTAATAGCTAATAATATATTTTATAAATATGTTTTTCTGTAACAAGATTTACAGTATGAAACTCCTATGAACTTCTGCTCTCCTGGTAACTTGCGTATTCTTATATTGGTATGTGTACCAATGTGTGTTGTCGTGTTAAGCATAGTTTCATAAATTTCTTCCTTTATTGATAACGTACCCAAGCTATAACTATTATCAGTCTGGACCATGAAACAATGAGTGGGATCAGACCGGAACGAAAAATTTATATTGTATTTGTATTGTATTTATATGTGTATTGTCTTGCAATTTTATATTGTAAATGAACGGTGTGGGATCTGATTGTGGTATCAGACCGGAATATACAAATCATTCCCGTAAGTGGCAGGGCTAACTTTTTTTTTAACATAATACCTATATTGAAACCTAAAAAATGAAAAATAATTTGTCGAAGTCACCATGACCACAATATGGAGATCATACTTTCAAACTGTCATGGTACCGACTTTGAATAGTTATTTCAGACTTTTTGGTATAAGAAGTCGGTTTAATTTTTGTTCGTTTTTTATTGTGTGATGAATCCATTTTATAAAAAAACATGTTTTATGTGTATCGAAGAACAAATATCCTATACTTACTTACTTTAGAGACTTTACTAGATTTGCTACAAAATGTGCTGTGACATTTAATTTACATTATATAATGTCTACAACGTCGGCTCAATCAATGTTCGCATAATGTGAGCTAAGATTTCACGACAAAGATATACTTAGAAGGATAGGTAAAAATATGAAATTTATTAATAGGTAAAAACTGATGTGTGAACATGTTTTTATATTTATATATTGGGTTATGTACGTCTATAATATATTTTTTAGTTTCGATAATTCAAATGTAATATTCAGAAAACAATAATATTCGTAGAATCGAAATATCTACACCATCGATTTTTTCCCATCACTCACCATCCAACATATCGAAAATGCATATTGACATCACTAATGCAAGTACCTCTACCGAACTACTATGATTTATTCTGTGCAGCTACCCTGCCCCCCGAACAGAATTGTGCGATAAGGACAATTGCAGCTTCTTCAAGTTTTGACTTAGAATTTCCGCATAATTTGAGTTCTGGGAGAAAACTTTTCTCCTATAGTAAACATTAATCAAATCCAAAAAATTTGGTCTTATTTTATAACTGACAGAACAAACGATGTTTATAGGTTTTCCTTTTTCTTTATTTTTCATATAAACAATTCACAAACTAGATATACATTTTTTGAGAAAAAATCGGTATTTAAAAACCCATTAATTCAAATTCCTATAATATAATGATAAAAAGCAAAACTTACAAACCTCAATATTGATAATATCTGTAACCTTTCCAAAAATCATCAAAATCGGTGATTGTTTAGGGGGGTAGAAACATTTTCTCTTTTTGTATGAAAATTCGACACTTCCTTCTCGTCTTAAAATCTAGTACAAAATACCTGCCAGTGGGTGTTATCCTTATCACAAAGTCACTATACACATAATTAAAGTGAGATATACAGGTATCGATTGCACACACATTTGTTTCAACATGGAGGCAGTACAACAGTCAATGGCCCAACTCCAGCAGTTATTTATGCAGCGGATGGATGCTTATGAAGGTGAGCTTCAAGTTGCAACTCCTTCAACCAATGTGAGCAACTTGGCATCAGAGTTTGCTGCATTCCGCTCCTTTATTATGACAGCTATTCAGTGCCTTCAGGATCAGGTGGCCATGCTTGTACATCAGCAGGATTCGATGGAAATGCGTAGTCGTCGTAAGATCTTGCTGCTTCATGGCCTTGTGGAATCTAAGGACGAAGAGACTTCATCAGTGGTAGCTAGGGCCGTGGCAACTCACACGAAATTGAGTGTAACTGTCGAGGACATCAGCCGCTGTCACCGAATGGGTCGTGCGTCCACTCCAGACAAACCCAGACCGATCCTGTTCAAATTACGTACGTCGGAAATGAGAAATAAGATCTGGTTCGCAAAGACGGGTTTCAAGGGATCAGGTATAACACTATCTGAGTTTTTAACGAAGTCGCGGCATCATACATTTATGTTGGCTCGTCAAAGATATGGTATTGGCAAATGTTGGACGAAAGACGGTTTCGTGTTCATATCGGGTGCTGACGGAATAAGACATCGTATCAGCTCTCTTGTAGAGCTCGAAAAGATTGGTGGTTCGGAAGCGCCGATTACAGCGCACGGTGTTCCCAAGGAGACGATAGCTACATCCAAGCCGAGACGAGCTGCTTCCAAAAAGCGTTGACATGCCTGCTTCTATTTCTCGAGTGTATAATTACTACACAATTTTGTTTACAAAATGGTTTGTTCGAGTGGTACCCTCTACTTATGTCTCCGAATTTTAAGTTAATATGTAGCTTTAGACCACATTATGCATTATTCACTTATCTTATCTTGAAATAATTTTACTACCTACTACTCGTATCAGTTTTGATTTGACACTTTCAATTTGTTTTGACGTTGACGTTATTATTTTAACTTCACATCAAACCATAGAGTTTATCACTATAGTTTATTCCGTTCAAACCTGGTGACATAATTATCATAAATGTGGATCAGGATGTGAATTCACTCATATTCTCATTATGGTAACTTTAAATATAATATGTGTATATTATATTTGATGTGGTTATATTATATGTCTATGTGTTAGTATTTTTTTTTTTATCTTTTTCTTCCCTGGGTAAAAACGAAAATTTGTACGTGTGTATATTGTGTGTTTTTGTATTTTTTGAATTACTGATACCCAACTGGCAGGTGGAGAGTTATAAAAAACCTCTTTCATATTTTTATCTATATATATATATATATATATATATATAATATATAAATATATATATATAAATATATATATATATATATAAATTTACATCATTATGTATAAGTATAAATAGTATTTATTATTATATTATATAATATTTATATCTCATATTACAAACTATGTTAAACCTATTTAACAATGCAGATAATACTGATAGTGAAGAGTATTTGTCATTGTCTTCTAACAGTTCCCTCAGTGACCAGAGTTTCGAAAGCATCCCAACGCTCAACGATACTCTCGACGCACAGTTTTCTGATGTACCGAAAAATTTTAACGTGATTCATATCAACGCGCAGAGTATTCCGGCACATTATCCCTTTCATATATGCAGGCATCTCTAGATCACAAAAATATTCACGCCATAATAGTCTCCGAAACATGGTTCAAGCCGTGCTTACCCTCTATATCGTACTCCTTGCCCGGCTTTAACCTTATCCGAAATGATCGTACTGACAGCCGTGGGGGTGGGGTGGCTATTTACCTTAGATCACATATTCCTTTCTCAGTAGTCAGCACCTCATCCCAGCCGCCTACATCAAATGCCGGTGAGCATCTTTTTGTGGAAGTCCTTCTTTCACATAATAAAATCTTACTCGGAGCCTATTATAGCAGTTCTTCTTGTAATAATTACTTTTCATCTTTTGAACAAATCCTTGAAGATCTTACTCCTTCATATATCCATACCATTATCATGGGTGATTTCAATACCTGTCTTCTCAAACGGGATTGTCGTACTTCCTCACTTGAAGCTGTCGTTAATTCCTGCAACATGCATATTCTGCCTCTAAATGCTACTCATCACTCCCCAAATTACACTCCTTCACTTCTTGACTTGATTATAGTATCATCCACCCTGCATGTTGCGAAGCACGGTCAATGTTCCGCCGATGCCTTCTCATATCATGATCTGATATTCCTATCTTATAAAATTCGTCCTCCTAAAGCAAAACCTAAAGTCATACTTCAGCGCAATTTTAGTGGCATGGACCAGGTTGCATTTCTTAATGATGCCCAAGTAGTCGACTGGTCTCCGGTATATAATGCAGCGACTGTGAATGACCAAGTTGCTATTTTCAACTCCTTATTAACACAGTTGTATGATAAGCATGCCCCTCTGCGAGCTATAAAATTAAAACACCTTCCAGCTCCTTGGCTAACCAATGACATAAAAGTGTTAATGCATAAAAAAGCAGTCACTAAAAGTAAATACAAGCTTCAACCAAGTGATGAAAATAAAGCTGTGTATGTTAAATCTCGCAATCGCTGCAATATGGTGTGTAGGAATGCTTTACGCCACCATGTTCACAAGTCTGTCGCTAACGAGGACCCTGCCAAAGTTTGGAAATTTCTCAGGTCATTGGGCATAGGTAAATCACGACAAGTGATTTACCTATGCCCAATAGTCTATTCCTAATGATTTAAATATCAATTCTCTCAACCAACATTTCTCTTTGTCATCTCATATTAACATCTCAGATAAAAACAATACCTTACGTTATCTTTCAACTTTACCGACTCCCGATCATTCTCCATTTATTTTTAATCAACTATCCGCTTGTGATGTTAAGAAGACCGTAATTTCAATCACTTCCAATGCTGTTGGTGTTGATGGCATAAGTCGTAACATGGTTATGCCCATCTTAGATGTTATACTTCCTGTTCTCTGTCACATTTTTAATAACTCTGTCTCTGATGGAGTATTTCCCTCAATTTGGAAAGACGCTCAAATTATTCTCTTGGCTAAAAAATCAAACCCTAAATCTTATTCGGATTATCGACCCATTTCTATCCTTCCATTCCTGTCAAAAGTTTTCGAGCGTCTTATCTACAACCAAATTAGCAAATGTTTATCTAGTCACAATCTCTTAAACCCTTTTCAATCTGGCTTTCGACCTGGGCATAGCACTGTAACTACTCTCATCAAAATTACTGATGATATCCGTCTTGGAATGGACAACGGCCAACTTACCGTATTAACTCTATTAGATTTTAGCAACGCCTTTAACACTGTTAATTTTGACATTCTTCTTGCTCTCCTTCGCTCATTTAACATTTCTCCAACGGTAGTTGATTGGTTTCACAGTTATCTGTACGGGCGCAGGCAGCGTGTTCGCCTTGAAGATAAATACTCTTTGTGGTGTAACACGTCAGCAGGCGTCCCGCAAGGTGGCGTCTTATCTCCTTTATTGTTTGCTTTGTTTATTAATTCCATTTCTCACAACCTCACTTCTTCCTACCACCTATATGCAGACGATCTACAGATTTATTCTAAGGCACCAGTGAATAAACCATCTGAAACAATTCAGACTGTTAATGCTGATCTTGATCGTATAGCTAAATGGAGCAATCCTTTTGGGTTACAAGTAAATCCCATTAAGACACAAACAATAGTAATTGGTAGCTCAAGATTGCTGTCTACAATAGACTGGACATTACTTCCTCAAGTTTTCTTTGGTGGTATTGCTATTCCCTTTAGTAGCTCTGTAAAGAATCTTGGAATAACAATGGATCGCTATATGAGGTGGGATCAACAGCTACAAATCACCAGTCGCAAGCTATTTGCCGCAGCAGGATCCTTAAAAAGGTTGCGCAACTTTCTTCCAACAGCCACTAAAATTGCATTAGCTCAATCTCTTTTACTTCCTATTCTTGACTACGCTGATGCCTGCTATCTAGATCTCACGGAGGAACAGCTAGATAAACTTGAGCGTCTTCAAAATTTTTGCATTAGATTCATATTTGGTTTACGCAAATATGATCACGTATCTCAGTTTCATTCTAAGCTCAACTGGCTGAATATACGTTTTCGCCGGAATGCTCATATTCTCAGTCTCCTTTACAATATATTGTTCAGTCCTACATCCCCGCGCTATCTCAAGGAACGCTTCGATTTCCTTCACTGTTCTTCATACACGTTAAGGTCATCAGAAAATCTTACACTTGAAATCCATCCTCATACGAGTTCGTTTTATAGCAAATCCTTCACTATTCAGGCTGCCCGCTTGTGGAATTCTCTTCCTGTATCAATCAGACAAGCACCGACTCTCAATATGTTCAAGGATCAAGTTAAAAGGTTTTATTTGTCCAATTAATTTTGCACTATATTTTTATATAAATTATAGGTATATGTATATATCATTATCTATTTATGTATGTTTCTATGTATATTTTTATATATATATATATATTATATATATGTTTATAATTGTATCTGTTTAATTATTATAAAAACCTATATGTATGCTATTTTTTAAATATTTGTTTAGAAATTACACTAAAATACGTTTTATTTTAAAATGTTTTTATGAAATTTGATTATGTGTTTGGACTACACCCGCCTCTATTGTTTTATTCGTTCAACTCCATCCTAAGGTTGCCTGGTAGAGATCACTTTTAGTGATAAGGCCGCCCATTGTAACACTATGTTATTATAATTTAATGTGTAATCTTTTATATTTCTAAAGTGGTGTAACAATAAAGAGTTTTCTATCAATCTATCTATCTATCTATCTAAAAAAACCGGTTCAACGGTTCAAATTAGAAACAGCTTGTGCAAAGAATTTGATGAAAATCATTAAAAATGAAATATTAGAGACAATAAAATAATAATATAAACTAACCTTTGAGCTAGAAATATAAACATTTGAAAGAATGAGTTAATGAATTAATGACTTTAATTTGGGTGTTGATGCAAAAAATAATAATAATACAAATTTAACTATAATCATAGACTGATATCTGCCTAGAATAATTCGTCACTGTTATACAATGGCACAAGATTAATTATTGATTTTTATTGTGTAGGTGTAGGTGATAGTGTGTTTAGGTGTGAGTGAAATAGGAAATGTTAATGTAATATGTATGTGTGTTTAGTGGTGTCAAATAGGTATTCATTAATTTTTGGCCTTAATTCGTAGTTTTTTAAAGGTTGCTTCAAAGATTTGCTTTTGGCGGTCAAGAATAATTCTATTTTAATGAATAGATTCAGGCGTTACTTTGCGGAAATCCATATTTAATAATAACAAATACTTTTAAAAGTATCCTAAAAAACATTAAATAATATTTAAATAAAACACTTAAAAAAGCATAAAATTAAGTTCAGTCTCGATCGTGCGCTCGGTAAGTCAAGACCTCCTGAAGATGCTTCGTTTAGAAGCGAAACTAGTCGGGTATTCTTCCGGTTAGGCTGCGTGATGTTTATGACGTCACGTAGATAACAGGAAAATTAGGCGGAATTGTCACTAGATATATAATTTTATGCTTTTTTAAGTGTTTTATTTAAATATTATTTAATGTTTTTTAGGATACTTTTAAAAGTATTTGTTATTATTAATTCTATTTTGTTTATTCTTAAAACCATTGCAACTAATTTTTTTCCTAAGAGGTGGTGGTAGATTGTGTAAGCGCTATATTTGAAACAACCTTTAAGGTCAGCAGTGTTATGTTTGGGTATAGTTAGACTGTTGTGGAACTGCGAGCGAGTAATTAATGGATGCATATCTTTACTCCATGTTAATTTCTCGAAAATGTATTCCGGCTTCTTATTCCAAATAACTTTCTGTGTCATGCATGCGAGGTGGAGTTCTCTTCGTAGCTTCATGTTCATCATACCCTTGTTTACAAGCAAAGGGTAGTAATTGAATGGCGAAAGTACTAACAGGTCAGTTAACAGAATCCTTACCTCTTCGGATATATATTTTCTTTTGTATAAAGTCTTTAGTTTAAAAACACGTTTTTTATTTTTTCGTTAATGTGTTTAGTGTACTTCATTTCGCTGTCAATAATCGCACCTAAATTTCTTGCGTCGGATTCGATAGGTATTCCAATTCCATTAATTGTTAATTTAGGGTTAAGCACTAATACCTTGCTTTCTTGTGTTTTGGTGCCCAAAATGATTAATTTGGATTTCGAAGGGTTTAGAAATAGTGAATTACGGGTAGCCCGGTTAAAAATCTCATCTAAGTCCCTATTAACTTTTTCCATAGCGGCATTTGTATTTTATGATTTGAAACTATGGTACACCTGAGTATCATCAGCATTCAGGTGGTAGATGCATACTTTTATGTGCTCAGGCATATCTGCCTTGAAAATAGAAAATAGGATTGGGCTTAAAATTTATCCCTGCGGGGCACCTCTTGGGACTGACTCTATACTAGAAACATATTTCTTCCCTTGTTGATCAATTTACTGTTATTATTATTAAATTACTTAATTATGTTCAATGTTATTAAATGTCTAGTGTTTTTGTTGTGTCTTGAGGTATTTCTTTAATTAATGTGATCAATATTAAAATGTATAATTTATGAAATAATTATTTGTACCATTATGATTATGTAAAATGAATAATGAGAACTACCTAATATACCACTTATTTTTAGTTTCTTGACTGCAGTTGTATTTACTTTTTGCTTCATACTCAGTCCTGAGTCTGAAGCTGTAAGAATATGGTCAGAAACATGTAAAAGCGCGGTTTCAGTGCCATGGTGTTTCCGAAATCCAGATTGATACTTTGGTATTATATTTTCGTCTGATATAAAATTTGCCATTTTGAGTTAGCATAACTTTTTCTAATACTTTTGAAAGTACCGGAAGGATACTAATTATTGGCCTTAGATCTTTGAATTGTTCGACCGAGTTCGATTTTGGAATAGGTTATAGCACAGACCGCTTCCAGGCTTCAGGGAAAGTATTCGAGATGATTGAGGTATTGATTATGTGGGTGATCGCTGATAAAGACTCCGGTAGTGTCCAGTTGCATTTGTTTTTATACCTAAAATTATTTTAGCAACTATTTCCTCAGAAACAGACCAAAATGAAAATACGTGTTTGGATTTTTTATTAGTTGTAAAATAATTCAAGACTTTAGGATAGGATCAATACTATGTTTATTGCTAGGTATTTACAAAAAAATGATTATTGATTATTTACACAATTCATTAAATTGTGAGGTATCGATGTCGTACTTTTATTTAGATGTATTATATTTTTTAAATATTCCCACATTTTTTTTTGTTTGATGTAGATTCTTGTTAACGTAATGGGTGAAGAAAGCTAATTTGTCACTTTCAATTGCACCTGTCACTAAATTTCTTAAACTTCTGTAGTAGTTTTTAGCTGATTCAGTTTTTTTACTATGTGCTCTGGCTAAGGATTTGTCCCTTAGTGCCCTCATAAACTTTATCATGCTAGTTATCCAAGGACTAGGAGATTCTGTAGTTTTTATAGGTTTTAAAGGAGCATGTGTATTAAATATATTTGTGACGTTTAAGTTAAAAATCCCTACCAGGGAATTGATGTCTTGCATTTTTTCTAAATTCCCCCATTGCATAGCCCGGAGGTCGGATTCAAACATCTCTAGATTTATTTCACTAATTTGACGCCGCTGTTTAAAGCGTGGCTCTAATTTTTGTTTTTTGATATTAAGATCACATAAAACCACTCATGGTCACTCAGATTTTTGTTATTAAGTACTGTGATATTTTTGCATTTTTCAGATGTTTCTGTGATTATGAGGTCTATTAAGCTCTCTGTCTCATCTGTTACCCTATAGTAGGTTCTGTCACCTTCCTGAACGGTGAACAAATATTAATTAACTAAAGTAATACTACTTATTTTACTACTAGCGCCATCTACCCATTTATCTACCATTAGGCTGCAGAATAGAAATATCTATCCGTTTTCAAATGGATCTCACTACCATTGCAATGCATGCATTGCTCGCTGAAGTAGTACATCAATGATCCGAGAGAGGTCGCCTATTCTTAAACCAAATCTGGAATGTAGGTGTTGCCTTAGGAAATATAATATTTTCATAATATATCTAGCTTAACTAAATAATAATAAAATCTTAAAATAAATAACGATTATTAATAGGACTATATAATAATAAAAAAAACTATAGGTCCAAAAATAGTATCTGACAGGACTGTCTTGTCACGAGCTGTCAAATGTCAATATGGTTACGGTCATAGTTCTTATTTCCTCTTCAAAGCACGTTGTATTTTTAAAATTTACAAAATATAAGTGATCTCAACGGTTTAGTGACCGCGTCTATTACCAAATATGGTAATAGATTTAGCATTCAAACTTCCGGAATTTAGTGGCTAGGCGCCGAAACGAAAAATTCGGGTCACTTCTCCCCAAGGCACAAGAAGATCGACAACTGAATTTTCCTCATACTTTGTTAGAAATTGTTGAAGATTATACTCAGTTTTACTTATAACCAGTTATTAATAATTGGAATAATAATTTAAGCTATAAGAAACCCCATTTAACGGGTGAGTGAATATGTGTTTGACCTAATACCACAAAACTAACCTCTTATTATGTGTATCTAATTCGAAAAGTAGGTTTTCTTCATAGAGGCTATTGATTGGTCATATTATAGATATTACATTTAAATGTTACATTTTTACTCAGATATAAAAATACCCTGCGTGTTCAGCCCAGAGTAGGCATTTGAATATCTAGGGGCCCTCTAACATAACGTATTTTTTGGTTTAAATAATATTATTATTTATATATTTTATGGGATTGTGATGAATCACCTGAGACATATCTGCAGTTGTTAAGTCGTCATGCGCCTCTCATTTATACTGACTCTCAAAGACTACTGCCAGAACAAACTTTAAGGAGCTTGGCGATTTAGAAAAAAAAATATTTTAGTTAAAAATGCCCTTCCACCATGCAGTGAATCTAAAGCTGGGGGAGTGGAACAAACCATGGACATGCGGAACAGCAGTGTTTTGCTTTTAACGGATAGATAATTATTATTAATATTCATCATGTATAAAAGGTGTGAGTGAGTAATTAAAGAACACTGGATCTATTTTACTCATCTGACGGGAGAAGTGGAAGCAAATAGTACATTATTGCAAAGGCCGCGAAATAAATAAAAACCATTTTCACAGATATCTAAATAAAAATTCAAGGAAATACAAATAGAAATACATATAAGTACCTTTGTCGCTAAATATACGAGTATATATCATCTGGGGCTTCAATTAAATACTGCTTTATGTTTTCACTGAATAGAATTGTAATAATGTTTTGAAACTTATAGGTTTTTTATCACTTATTCTTCTTTCTTCCTGCTTCCGTTCTTTGATCCGGTAGAGTGCAAACGATATCCATTTTCACTTGTGGAACCCTCGGAGTTGATTTCAATTTATGTTTATTGTAATAATAACGAAATCGAGACCATTTTTTCATCGGTTGAATCTGAATGTAATATCAGTCGTTATATTTATAGCCACGTGAACTCAATTTGTACCATTCTAAAGAATGAGATGTAAATTCAAATAGCAATGAATTTTCAGAAAAAATTGCCAGCGCGTTTGTGTACCTATTTTAAAATCGCGCCGGCAATAGGTCGCGTTTTTTCAGTGTACGTAAAAACGATACCTGCGTGCGTGCTCTTCATTCAAAAGTAATGACAACTTTTCCATGCATGTTTGAGAAAACACATATTATGTTGACTTCTCTTAATGTGGGGCTAGGACAAGACAGCGTAATAAAATTATTTTTTTCCGGCGGTATGCCTTTATTAAACAAAATACTATGAACTATATACAACACTACAGCTACTACAATAAAAGCATTTAGAGAACCTATAAGTCATAGCAGACTCATAGGCAGTCTAAATGCTCCAGCCCACTCCCAGTCGGCAGCGTGCCCAGCATGCTGGCAGCATTGCCCCGTTGAATTGCAATGCTTAGATATTCGTTGAGCCAAATATGTATGTGCCAGCATTGAAGTAATAAAATTGATTATGTAAGTAGTTACATACGAGTATTATCTCAGTTAATTGTGGAGACGAACTGATATATCCAGGGCCCTACGAGGTCTAAGTATTAATGAATGCATCTCAAAGTTGAGATCAATTTGACGTATAATGAATGGAACATCTTTCGAAAACGGAATTTTAGGATCGATTTCATTGATAAGATGCAAATATTGATTCGAGTATAACAAACGGGAATACGAATTTATCTGAATAACCTCGATATCATAATGAAATGTGATACCACTCGTGAAAATCTTCGCTCTACGACTTTTACGATTATCAACAACAATTCATCAGAGCCAACAAGAGTGTTGGGATGTCCGTTAAGGAAAAGGAAACGTATTTAAAGGCTTCAAATGTAGAACAGAAGCAGAAGCCGCTATATACAACAACGACACATCCCAGGTCACCAAGGGGAAAATGTTAGGCCAGTATATGGTGGCATACATAGAGATATAAAATACTATTTAGAGTGGCAGCCATGTCAGTTTTCTTAGAAAACGAGCGTAGCCAGTTTAACACATGTAAATGATACTTGACATTACATCTTTATTGTTCACTACAAACAATCCGATTCCCTGATTAGTCCCATTTTTACCCAATTGAAACGTTTAATAAGCCAATTTATAACAGTTGAAAAATACACCTTATCTAAAGAGTGGTAAGATTGTATTTCTTGTGAACTTTGTCAAGCTATCTCTTTCAGTCAGCGAGACAGATATATGGTGATTCCCCTAATATCTGGTGAAAGTTGCCAGTCGACAATATCTGTAGAGTAATTGTGCAGTCTCTCAGTCAAGTATAATTCAATTTTAAAATCGTTCCTTGGTAAAATCTGAACATAGATAATTGAAAAATAGTTTACTAATAACGGCACGAAAAATGATTACGGGAAAAGATTTATTGTGATAGCTAGTAAAATTTTAGCCTTTTTTATTTTTTTATTCGGAACAAAAAGTGGTATCCTAGCCAGTGATGCAGTACATTTTTATCGATAAATTTTTCCATCGACTAAAGACGATTTATAGACACAACCTTCAGCAGTGAAGATGCTGAATAAGAAAATGACGATAAAAATAAAATGAAGCTATTACTGCGAAGCACAGCTTAATTTCGATATAATATGTTATAGGCTTGCTTATTTCTGGTCAAATTATTACAAACACATTAAATTCGTAATGAAATAAGAGATAAGCACAGATAGGGATTCACAAAAATAAAAGACGAGGTTAAGGTCGAAATCATGGTACATATAACAAGAGGTAAATTGCAGATGAGTTCAAGTAAATGTTGTCAGTCAATGTAAATTTTACCACGTAGAATCTAAGTATACTTACTTTTAATTTTTGTTTTGATATTATTATAGCGGTCGAAGCCGCAGGTTAGCGCAAAATTAATTTGATATAAAAAAAGTGCCTTATTATAGTGGGTGGGTGCGGAAGTACAGCCTACTGGTGATATATTCGTGTCAAATAAAGGGCTTTGTGCCAATTCACCCTGCTAACCTTGATATAAGTGAGATCATTTGCATAGCACATTGAGGGCTTTTACTTAAGAAAACTTTACATTTCTCAACATAATAATACAATCAAGCCATTTTTATGTGAGATTTAAATCTTTTTATGAAATCTGAAACCAAGTGAAATAACAATTTCATGATATAGAAAAAAAGTGTTAAAATAAATATAACCGATAAGATATTTAAAGTATCTAAAATTATTTTTTTGGTTATAAATAATTTCCGTTATAGTAGAGAAATACATTTTTATTCTAGTTAGCCAATGATAGTTGCTTTCAAAACCTGATTATGAGAATCAGATTACGCAAGTCTCAGGGTGATTCTATAAATCTGGATATCGTCCGCCAACCGGGATTCCGATTTGTATACATGAATGAAAATCAGGGAGACCGACACAACAGTAACAACCAGCTAATTTTTCACACAGAGAGAATGACACACTGGCCCACACCGCAAAGGAGAAGGCCGATCTTCTGGGCTCTCTTTTTGCGTCTAACTCGACTTTGGATGACCAAGGGAACTCACCACCGACTATACAACGGTGTGATACTTCGATGCCGGATATAATTTTCCGGCAATGTGCAGTACGTAAAGCACTGTTCTCCTTGGACATTCATAGGTCGAGTGGGCCAGATGGCATCCCTCCGATAGTGCTGCGGACTTGTGCTCCAGAGTTGACACCGGTTCTAACGCGTCTTTTCCGGCTCTGCTACTCATCAGGCGTTGTCCCGAAAACATGGAAGACGGCTTTGGTGCACCCGATCCCTAAAAAAGGTAACCGCTCAGATCCGTCCAATTACCGCCCTATAGCCATAACGTCTCTGTTCTCCAAGATAATGGAATCCATTATCAACAACCAGCTCCTGCAGTATCTAGAGGAGCACCAGCTGATTAGCGATCGCCAGTACGGTTTTCGTCGTGGTCGCTCAGCTGGTGATCTTTTAGTATATCTTACGCACCGATGGGCGGAGGTGGTGGATTCCAAGGGTGAGGCGTTGGCGGCTAGTTTGGACATAGCGAAGGCCTTTGATCGGGTGTGGCATACAGCGCTTCTATCGAAGCTTCCTTCCTATGGGCTTCCCGAGAAATTGTGCGAATGGATCTCCAGTTTTTTGGCAGATCGGAGCATTAAGGTCGTTGTCGACGGTGCATGCTCCGACTTAAAGCCGATTAATGCTGGCGTTCCGCAAGGCTGTGTGCTATCTCCGACTCTGTTTCTCTTGCACATCAATGACATGCTGCAACTCAGCGATATTCATTGTTATGCAGATGACAGTACCGGAGATGCCTCATACACCGGCCGCGCTAAAATTTCTCGGGAAAACGTTGTCGAGAGTCGGAACAAACTTGTGTCTTCAGTCGAGACCATGTTGTCAAATGTTTCGAAATGGGGCCAATTGAACTTAGTCCAATTTAACCCCAAGAAGACACAAGTTTGTGCGTTTACCGCCAAGATATCCCCCTTTGTCGTATCGCTCCGTTTTGAAGACACTCCCCTTGCTACCTCAGCCAGCATCGGAGTACTTGGCGTCGACATATCGAACGTCGTTCAATTTCGCTGTCACTTGGAAGATAAGGCTAAGTTAGCCTCTAAGAAGCTTGGTGTGCTCGGAAAGGCGAGGCGGTACTTCACGTCGGCCCATCGCCTGCAACTTTATAAGGCTCAGGTTCGTCCCCACATGGAGTACTGCTCTCACCTCTGGGCGGGAGCTCCCCAGTACCAGCTTCTTCCATTTGACCGCATTCAACGCAGAGCGACTCGAATCGTCGACGATCAAGTTCTCTCCGGTCGGCTCGACCCTTTGGCTTTGCGTAGAGATGTTGGATCACTCTGCATCTTTTATCGCATATATCACGGGGAGTGTTCTGAGGAACTGTTCGATTTACTACCTGCAGCTCAATTTCGCCACCGGACTTCCCGACAAAGCATGATGTTTCATCAATTTCATGTCGACGTCTGGCAGTCCACAACCTTGCGATTTTCACGGCATTTTTTACCTCGTACTGCCATATTATGGAACCAGCTGCCTGGTGAAGTATTTCCGAACAGTTACGACTTAGGAACCTTCAAGAAGAGAGCATATTCCCTCCTTAAAGGCCGGCAACGCATCCTCGAGACCTCTGGTGTTGCAGATGTTTGTGGGCGACGGTGATCACTTACCATCAGGTGAGCCGCCTGCTCGTTTGCCCTCATATGCCATAAAAAAAAATAAAAAAAAAATTATATTGGTAATCATTTTATTTCCATTGAAACGAATTATACTTATTGCATAATCTGCGATTGCTATTTCTAGATATTATTATATAGCAAAAAATTAAAACAGTATGTTCGTGTTTTTCTCTATTACACATTTTAACAAATGAATTGAATGGTAGCCAATGAGATATTCTCCTTATTGATGATAACGAAAATCTCCAAAATAGACTTACTCATAACCTAAAAGTTCCCGTGTTCGGTTCCGTTCGCGCCTGCGTTGCTGCAACACACCCTGCGATGCTGCAATGCCGCCTGCTGTACATGTCCTAATCCAAACGGCAGAAAAGGAAAAAAAAATCATGTGATGTTGTCAAAGTAGCTTTGGTCTGTCATGGTGAATGAACACTGCTTGAAATCCCTATCAATGCCATGCAAGTTGAGTGTGTAGAACCTACTCTTAGCCTTCGCAGACAGTTTCTCTCCGATAAATTCCTTTTTAAATTAAGTCAAATTTCAAATCACCCTGTTCGTGAAAAACTAGATTGTTGACTGACATTATATAACTCATACAATAAAGCCTCATCTGAGGACTTCCCTTGTCTCCTCCGCAGCTATTTACAATTCACCCTTCTTAATTATTCTCTCCTTCAGAATCCTGTTATGCCTTTGTACTCATCATTTTACGAAGCATTCGTTTTCAAACCTAACATTATTTTGGATTTTGGTATTGATAAAAAAACAATAGAAGCTAATAAGGTTTTCATAAATAAATTCTTCACAGAATACAAGGGCTGGACTGCCATGCAGATGCTTCTAAAAATCCAGTTTTTCCAATTGGTGTTATAGTTTGGATCCCATCTACGAGAATAATTTTCAATTATAAATGTCCTCCACTATATACCACTTCCGTCTTTTCAGGAAAAGCCATCGCAATTCTGAAAGCCATCCTTTTTGTAATATCACACAATCTGAACAAAACTATCATATTTTCAGACTTCAAAAGCTGCTTCCAATTTATTCTTGCTAACCCTTTTCGGTCCAAATCTAGGTTCCCAATTGTTTTAAAAATAAGAAATGCCCTTTTAGAATGTAGCTCTCACGGCATAAATGTGATCCTAGCCTGGATTCCTGGTCACGCCGGTATAGTGGGCAACGAATCTCAAGATCAAGATATCTGTTCGATTTTCTAACTAAAACTATCTATGGTCTAAATGGAAAAAGAAAGGTCTAAAACCATCTTTAAAAAACCTTGGACCCAGAAATGGCAAATTTCTAGAATATTAAAAGGTAAATTCTATGGTTACATTCAACCTGAGATGCTCAATAAACTCTGGTTCTCAATATTCCAAAACGCTGATAAAGTGACAACCTCTACAATATGCCGTCCGAGTCAAAACTATTCCTGTAACCCAGTCTTCCTGGCCAAACTTATAACTCCCTCTGTGAATGTGGTTTGGACGAAGGAAATGTGAAACACATATTCTTCTGTTGTCCCAAAATAAACTCTTCTCTCTACAATATTATCCCTATAGATATCCCTCGTCCTTTCTCCCTCAAATGTAACCTGTCCTTAGTATTTAGTCCATATTCAAAGAAAGCTGTAAATTAACTGTTCTTATACTAAATAACTTAACCAAAAGTTGTTCAAAGTCAAAGTCAAAGTCAAAATCATTTATTCAATTTAGGCGTCTACGACGCTCTTATGAAGGTCAATTACAAATTTTAATATTGAAATATACTACATTGTACTGCCACGTTCAGCAAACAAAAATTATAGAGCCACTGCGAGAAGAACGGGCAAGAAACTCGGGGCCATTTTTTTAAACGTTTTTTAAAAATGTGTTTGGTACATACCTACTATATAATAAAATTATTACAATACTTAATTTACATTACGTAGGTGTTAGGCGCTAGCTTGGCGAACCAGTCCAAGCATTTTTGTCGTTTAAGTAATCACAAACTGTGTAGTAAGATTTCTTTATCAAAATATTCTTCACATGCAACTTGAATTTTCTTTCTGTGAGCGTTGTAATATGTTTGGGCAATTTATTATAAAACCGCACACAATTTCCTAAGAAGGACCTTTTATTTGTCTTTGCTAATCTAAAACCTGGCACCGCTATTTTATCTTTATTCCTAGTGTTATAATCGTGAGTGTCACTGTTTGATTTAAATTTGCTCAAATTTTTACGAACATACATAATATTTTCAAATATATACAGACTTGGTAAAGTTAAAATATCAATTTCTTTAAAAATATCTCTCAAGGATTCCCTAGGATCCATTTCATATATGGCTCGAATTGCACGCTTTTGTAAGATAAAGATTGTCTCTATCTCAGCAGCAGCTCCCCACAGCAATATACCATAAGACATAATACTGTGGAAATACGCGAAATAAACGAGCCTAGCAGTAGCTACGTCTGTTAGCTGTCTTATCTTACGAACTGCATATGCAGCAGAACTAAGTCTTCCAGATAGATCATGTATATGTGGATTCCACTGTAAAGTTGAATCCATTTTAATTCCCAGGAAGACTGTCGCATTGTCAAAAGAGAGTGTTTCTAGGCCAAGCTTAATGTTTGGTTCAACATAAGTAACATTTGGTAAAGAAAACTTTAAACATTTGGTCATTTTTGAATTTAAGAGAAGATTATTAGCCGCGAACCACTTAGAGATCATAGATAACACATTATTTACATGAATAAGTTCACTATCCCTCCTATCTACTTTAAAAATTAGGGAGGTATCATCTGCGAATAAAACTATATCGCAGAAATTTTTAACCATGCAAGGCAGATCATTTATATATGCTAGAAACAGAAAAGGTCCTAAAATTGATCCTTGCGGTACGCCTATTCTTACCAAAGACCCGGAAGAAGTATTGCCATTTATTCTAACCTTCTGTAGCCTGTCTGACAGATATGACTTTATAAGATCCAGAGCTTTTCCACGAATACCATAATGTGAAAGTTTTCGAATCAGAGTGCAGTGCTCTATACAGTCAAATGCCTTAGAAAGGTCACAGAATACGGCAATAGCATCCTGTGAACTCTCCCAGGCTTCAAGTATAAGTGACATCAATTGAGCACGTGAAACCAAACTGATTCTCATTCAATATATTATGCTCATTAAAATGGGATAGAAGTTGTTTGAGCATAATTTTTTCGAATACTTTACTCAGAACAGGTAAGATAGAAATAGGTCTGTAATTGCAAGGGTCAGATGTAGCCCCCGACTTCAAAATTGGAGTGATTTTACTTTGTTTCATTAAGTCGGGGAAGTTTCCTTTATCAATACAAAGATTGAATATTGTTTTTAAATATGGTGCAATAATGCATATTATAGACTCTGCCACTTTAACTGACATACCCCACAAGTCTTCGGTGCTCTTAATATTTAAATTTTTAAATGTCTTTATAATTTACCGACTTTGTTCCCAGGTGTTCTATATTTCCCCTATATATAATGAATTTGTGTGTGTGTTTGTGTGTGTGTGTGTGTGTGAGAGAGAGAGAGGGTGTGTGTGTGTGTATACATTTGTGTTCGTCCAGTAGTTAGATGAACTAACATCTAATGTTTCAGCACCAAATTTGGCTTAGACAGTTCTCACCGGACATAACTCATTAAAACTAAAAAATCCACTTCGTTTGATGGTCCATATAACTACGTGACATTGGTGAAATTGTGGTCGTGCCCACAGAAGCCTCAAAACAAGAGTTGAATTCTTAACCTTGAAAAATTGCGTGTTCTTGAAAATATTTGCATAATTTGTTAATTTAATTGATGTTAACCATCTGACCTACACGTGCATTTTTACGTCCAGTAAAAAGTTCTATATGCGATAAAAGCAGTGGGACAGATGGTGCTTGCTTTCGTAGGTCTAACGGGAAAGCTCCAAATCAGAGATTGGAATGAGGTGACATTTAGTGACTAACAATTTATCGATAAAATTTGACGATAAAAAAAATCATGAATCACTATATGGCAGATTGCACCGACTTTGTTCATCAGCGAAATATAAAACATTTAGGAACAATTTATTAAGTTTTCCGGTGATAGGATATTCCTACTTTCTTTACATTCGTGACATCGCTATTAAATCTGCAACTTATAACAGCATAACGCGGCATTTCAATATAAATTGACGGAGATGCATGCGGCGCGTTGCGTGCGATGCGTGCGGTCGACTGTCAGTAGCATTATAGTCCGTTGACGTAAATACTCCTGTTTAGGAGTATGCTAGGCTCGCCGGCCACGCCCCCTTCACCTTTCTATTGCTTTCTCTTTTCTGTGGTGGCATACAATGCATTGACCTCTATATACTATATCTCGATGATACAATGCAACAGGATGATTTGTGTCCCTGGACGAGGGAGAAACGGAGTGACTAGGTAGGCCTAAATAGCCGTCAACTCGTGAACGGGTGCTGCTAGAGGATACTGCAGCGCAAGTACCGAACTTACCGATCGCTAAATTTGACGTTACAATCGTCTAAATTCGATAAAATGGTTGCGTTTTATCGAATTTAGACGATTGTAACGTCAAATTTAGCGATCGGTAAGTTCGGTACTTGCGCTGCTGGTCTGCTCTGGATGGTAGTGCTAATGACATTAACGGAAAAAAATCTTTTAACACTGTTCCCCTTGGAATGTAGCATATTTCCTATTTCTTCTTTTTTGTTTTTAAATAAAAAATATCATAATTGAAAAAAAGTCACGGACCCTGGAGTCTGTGGAGTGTAGATTTATAAATAAAAAAAAATATGTAGAACAGGCGACGCATCCGCCATACAGTCTGGATCTCGCATCTTGCGATTTCTTTTTATTTCATATAATAATTAAAGACAATAAATTCTCAGTGTTTGTTTCGAGACGAACGCTGAAACAAAAAGTATGACGTCTGTAGAGTTTTTTGTTTGAGACGACATTTCGATGAAGAATGTATTTGATCCCTTTTTGGTATTTTAGTAAGGTAGGTATGTGTCTCTACGTTTCTGTACATTCTAATGCTATCTCTAATACGTACAAGGACTTACAAAGTCTTCAGATGTGTACCTTTACGTTTAGCATTAATAAAAACGTCCGTGGGCAACATTGACCTTCCTCTCTGGCTGTGTTACTGTTAGTGTTTCGACGCTTTCTGCTGATAACACGCTTGAATAGACCAATGTTAATGACAATTGTTAGCATTCACATTACAGTTTTTTTATTATATCATTGGTGACAAACAAGCAGACGGCCCGCCTGATGGTAAACGGTAACCACCGCCTATAGACAATGCAACACTAGCTGCGCTGTCGATTCGTTGCCTGCCCACAGATGATTAATAATAATTTATAATAGTTATAATAATTATCTAATATTGTCAACGCCACCCATAGACTACACCACTACTGGGGTGTCGTTTACAATAACTACTTTATCTGTCTCCAGTGTAACGACACATACGAATGGTACCTACCTACCTACGGTACTAAATATTAGAATCTGGGGCGTCAGCCACGTCGACCACTGGGGGCCTAAGCCACGAACTCGAAATTATTGGGAAAGTATAACTCATTCTTTGGGTAACAAGGACAGTTTCGCTTTGGTCAAATAAAATAAAGTCAAAGTTAAATTTTTTTTGTTTACGACTCTGGTATGAATGTCATTTACAAAAATTATAAAATATTATATTGCCATGTCTAACTAAAAGGGTATATCAGAGTCACGCTGTATCTGATACAGAGAGACGTAATGCTTCGCTTCACGCTTCCACCGAAAGAACCACTTATGGATAGGTCGGTGTTTAGCTCTCGTCAATCGGTACTAATATTATAAATGCGAAAGTAACTCTGTCTGTCTGTTACGCTTTCACGCCAAAACTATTGGACCGGTTTGAATGAAATTTGGTACTTATGGAAATAGTTTGAGACTCGGGAAAAAAACATAGGATAGTTTTTAACCAACTGCGCAAAAAAAGGTTAATGTTTTTGCGTGATAACCGACATAAGCGCGGACGGAGCCGCGCCCGGAAAGCTAGTAGTCAATAAAAGTTGAAATTATAAAATTCTTTGTTGTTTCTAATTTTTATTTGTTGCATAATCGATTAAACTTACAAAATCGCTTTTAATGGGAAAATACAACATGTGAATTATTGGTTGCATCATCGTAAACGAGTTTAAAGCTAAAATAATTAAAGATTGATCTTGTTTGTAGGTCAACTCACATTGACCTATAGATGTCACTCTGTTCCCGAGCGTCGCGACGGTTAAATAATACCAAAAAATGATAAGTTAAAACTAAGTAGGTATACCTACTTACCTCACTCAGCTCAGTATTCTTTTCTAATTTATGTTTGACCACAACATCACCTAGTGTTGAGAGACTGCGTGGGAAGAGAAGAAAGGAAACAGATATTTAGGCGATTTACTTATTTAATTGTTTGGCCGCATCCGTTTTCTTTTATATAGCTGATAGGCTAGCCTGTGACCATTATCCCACCAGATGGTAAATGATGATGTGGTTGAAAATATAATTCAGGCTAATCTAGAATTACTGGCACTCGAAGACAGATGCCTGTTTGGTCTTTGGCGACATATTTTCTACTTGAAGGTAGTGGCTAGCACCATAGAGACATAAAATACCATTCTTTTCTGTGGCTAGCTCTGGCAAAATGCCCTCATAAGACATCGCCGGGGACCGAACTCGATCTCCAAAGCACGTGTTCACTCAGTAGTAATGTCACTAACGGTTACCCACCCAACTCATGAGAGCAGCGGACGTAACTTCTGCTGAAATCACTGTGCAAATGAGACATGAGAACTAACGCCTCGGAGTGACAAGTGCAGTGCAACGTCAAACTAAACGAAAACGGTGAAACTGCAACGGGACAACAGTGGATAAGTTATTTTCAACGCTTACCATCAGGTGGGAGTCTGGACCGTCTCTTTTTTTTTTTTTTTTTAATCTTTATTTAAAGAGCTTTATTGCAATTGCGATTATGCCGCTCCTGGACCGTCTCGTCACTTCATTAAAAGCTGACCTACACAGTTCGAAACCACGGCCTTGGCGAGCGGCTTGTTGCAAACCAGATATCGCTTAATTTATACGTTTTAAAATCGTAAAATCTTTGTATGAAATCTGGAAGAAAAATATTTCATAATTAATGCATTATATTTGGCCTTGGCTTTTATACCTACGTACCTATCTCAAAGAGGGAAACGCGTTATGCGTGCGCTCCCGCACTATTACGAAACAAGGTACCTACCTATAATAAAATTCCGTGTGGTGGCTAATGTGGCATGAGATGTCGATTTGCCAATACAGATAGATTTGCACATAAAAAGGTATGTAAACAAACATTATGTAACGCCTAAGGTAATGCGAATGTAGGTAACGATCAATCTGCTATTCATCTCTCGTACGGTAATCACGCCGCCGCCCGCCGCCCGCCGCCGCCCCGCGGCCGCAGCCGGCCGCGGGGCGGCGGCGGCGGCTGCTCGTTACATTTGCGATACAACGTGCAGCTTTCACTGATCTTCATTCACCTTTGCCTCGCATCATAACAAATGTTACGTAAACTATAAGTACTCTTATGTATAGAAGACAATTCAGTGCAGACGTAGGTACCTACCTCGTATGGACCGGACGGTACCAACGCTGCTCCACTACCACCTTGGGCCTGGGACGGACGGCGGACCCCAATAGATATATATGTATAACAGCCATATGTTCACACCAGTGAACAACACATATTTTGTTCACTGGTGAACAATCCGGCTATATATATACATATATATATATCATATACCTATATATCATAATATATATATCTATATATATATCAGCTCAAAACCAACTTAGTGATCACTACAAGGAAGCTATAAGTTTAATGGATATTGTACTAAGATTTTTTATTGTAACAACCAATATAGAGAGTGCGATAAACATTGAGTGCGCATGCTCAAGGTCAGCCAGCCTCAGCAATAGTCAGCCTCAGCACACCACAGAGTCCCATTCAAAATCAACAATAGCTCAGCCATTAAACAAAACATGCACTGAAGCAGTGCAGGGGGAGAATCAGGGTATCACCACTAACCAGGATATGGTTACCAAGGTTTTGATTTTTTCAGATGCAATAGGCAAAAATATTGGTTCATTACTTAGTAATTCACTACACTGCTCTATTGAAAATTACTGCATGCCTGGTGCTTCTTATGCTCAGATTGAGAAAAAAATTATGGCTTCTGAAATTGATAGGAATACTATTGTTATTTGTCTACCTAGGCCAAAGTTTAGGTATTGAGAGGAAGCAAATAACATCAAGTGTAACCTCATTGTTAAGACTTAATGCATTCATAATTATGTTATGTGCTTTTGCATATTCAGATGCACTGACTAAAAGCCAAAATGAGCATATTCACTCATTAAATACTACATTATTTAATATGACATGTCGTCATAGTGACAAACTTTTATTTTTTGACTGTAATAAATTTATTACTAAATTTATGTTGACTCGGGATAGGATGTACCTACCTAAGAAATATAAAATTTAATTGCTACTTTGGTAGCTTATAATATTGAGTCGATTATAGAAAATATAACCAAGTCTTTTTTGTCGCTACAGATTTTAGAACATGTACTAATATAAATGTTCCGTTATACTTTTAGAACAGACAAGAGGGAAGTGTTCTGACATAGCACTGTACTACCAAAATATAAATCGCTTCCCTGGCAAAATACTTGAAATTGAAATGTTCTCTGTGGCTAAGAGCAGAGACAATGTTATTTAATGTTAAGAATTTTAGTGTAGGCAGTGCGTTTTACAGATCATCTGCAGAAGGAGGAGGCTGTATTATTCTTGTAAAAAATAAATTAAAATTTAAAGAACGCCGTGACTTTGTCAGATTTTCTGTCGAACGTGTCTGTGAGGTTGCTTGTGTGGAGGTGGACGGGCATCTTGTGTTGTGTGTATATCGACCACCAACAGATCAAGGTCGTGGTCAAAATTTTACAGAATTTTTATCCACTATGGAAAGTATACTGCAGAAAATCTCTAAATGCAGAAAACCCATATTTGTATGTGGTGACTTTAATATTGATATTTTATTGCATTCTAAAAATAAGACTGATCTTATTTCATTATTTAAGTCATATAATTTGAAATTTCTGTTCTGTGAGCCCACTAGGATAACAGACACTTCATCTACCTGTATAGACAATATATACTCAAACTGTAAGACTAAACAAAAGTTAATATTGAAGGGTGTTAGGTCGGATCATGAGGGCCTTGCAATAAAATTTGATGGAAACAGAGAAACAGAGAGGTATGAAATTGAACATGGGCTGTTGACAACCAGTAGGCAAGAATTGCTCGGTACCAACATAGAAGCTAAGCTAGGCATAACAAGTTTTTCTCACTGTGACCCGAATGACATCTTTAATAACTTATTTTCTTTAGTAAATATTGAGTTCCAAAAAGTTTGTCCAAAAATAAAGAAACAAATAAGTGGAAAATTGAAGTTTGGTGATTGGGCAACTAGAGGTATTCGAAAAAGTAGAGATTATTTGTTTGATCTGTATCGCAGGAAAAATTTAACATCTAGCAGGAAGTTTCATGATTATGTTAACGATAACAACAATTATTACAAAACTCAAAAGTACTTACTAAATCTTTTTATACTGTAGTTGTAGTGTTATTTATTAAAATCACCTTACAAAACTCAGATAGCTATGTACAAGAAACGTTTGCTATTATAATATGCGCAGGAGTCAGGCGGATCTAAGATGGAAAAGTATAACCATTTTATACCGCATCACAACTCTTGAAATGATAATAATAATAATCTACACTTTATAACGTTTCCCAGCACGTATCGATTCGTGTTGAAGTCGGTACATTTCTGGACGAACACAAGTATATTTTGTTAACAGTGTTAGTAAACAACTTGCAGTCGTACTCGTAACGGCGTTATTTGCATGATACCATGTAAGGTTTTTGATTCAACAGATTTGCGGAAGGTTTTAGATTTAAAATGACAGTATAATTATATAATAGCTATTTTAAAAGCTTTTATTTAACTTGCAATGTATGTATGTAAGTATGTTTGTTCGGGGGGAATCTTGGAACTCGATTTTGAAGTAGATAGTTATGCATCCCCCTCGCCCTTCAGCCTTAGACTAGAGGGGGCTTATTCAGCAAACATCGATGCATTTCTTGCGAATGCTGAGTAAGACTTCTGCTAAGACCACCATGTCTATCTAAGTTAACATTAAGCCTTTTGTTCATTTTATTAATTCATTATTATTAAAGCCTCAGTATCGGCAACACGTATTTTTAATCTTAGTTTTTAAAAAACCTTTAGAGTGCTCCCCAAATTTGACTGGCGCAGCCGGTAGGATTTACTCGTTTATAGCTGTGCTAGTTTTCGCGAATTTCGGGTATCCAAATTTACTTGTTCGCGAATACGCTGCGCAGATCCAGAGTGAATCCTCGAACCAAACAAATTCGTCAACTACGGGACACGCAGTATGGGAGCGGTCGGTTGGTGAGTCAAACTTTTCGCCATCCTTTCCAAAAACCTCCCCTACTTTTTATTTGTTATGTTTGAGATAAGACTTTGCTCATTATAACGTATCTGGTGACTCAATATAAAATTCTATTCAGTGTGCCATTATAAGCGATAAGAATAAAAAATAGAGCTAAGAACTGTAGAGACAGTTTAGACGATTAATTATTTAAATTAAATAAAACAAAGGTTCAAGTAGAATCATAATTGCCGGTCTCTAAATTGATCAGGTATTGTAATTAAGTAATATAAACGTAATTTTAGCAATTAAAAATATATCAAGTTTTCATACATTTTTACAACTTTTACAAATTTTCTTAAAAGTGTTTTTCTTCGATTGACTGATTTTATGTGTGCTTGTTATATTGTTTTACTGTGTATTTTGTGTGTTAAATATTTTTGTGTCATTTTAATTGTGTGTACTATCTGACCTGCTCATTACTCTATTCGCAAAGATGTCTCAAGACGAAACTATTGTGCCGATCCCTCGCGAGATGTTAAGCCTTATTCCCATGTATGGAGGAGACAAGGGACAATTAAACCTCTTTATTAGAAAATGTGAATATGTAATAAGCAGGTATAGAGGTAATGATGCTCAGGATTTATATGTGTACCAATCTGTAACAAGTCGCCTTAATGATAAAGCTGCCTCTTTATTATCGGAACGTGAGGATGTTGTGACTTGGAGTGCCTTAAAAGTGTTATTAAAGCAACATTTTGGAGATCCGCGTAGTGAACAATGTATAAGTATCGAACTAGAATCCATGAAAATTAAACCCGGAGAAAATTATTTAGACTTTTGTAACCGCATACAAAGTGTTCGGTCATTGTTAATCTCGAAAGTTAATATGTTAGAAGGTGATGATTTGAAGCTCGCGAAAGCTTCTATATATAATAATACGTCTCTAAACGTGTTCTTATATAATTTACCTGAAGATATGGTGCGCATAGTGCGACTAAAATCGCCTGCAACTTTGGAAGCTGCTCTTAGTGTTGTTCTTGAGGAAGTAAACTTCCACGACCAATATAACATGAGGAAACGTATGCACGGTAGTAATAGTAGCAGTTTTGTACCAAAACCGTTTTCAACACAAAATCCCGGCATTGGTTTCAAATTCGGTGCGAATTCGCAACCGACAGGCTTTAAGTTTCCGGCCCCGTTTCCAAACAATGAAACGCAGAAATTTAATTTCGGAAATCAACCTGCACAGTTAAATATGCCTCAAGGTCAGCCGCAATATTTCGGCAGCCGCCCTCAGCTCGGGTACCGTCCGATGCCATTCGGTTACCGCCCACCTCAGTTCGGTTACCGACCACCTCAATTAGGATATCGTCCACCACTATTAGGATACAGACAACAGTTGGGTTATCGCCCGCAGTTCGGTAATAATCAACCACAGCAATCAGGTTTTAAACCAAATCTTAATGCAGGGATGACACCCCAACAATTCGGGTACAAACCGCCCCAAGTTCAACCGCCACGTTTTCAAGCTTCCGACGTGACTATGAGAACGATCCCTCAAACGCCACGCGAAGGTTTTAAACTAAACGAGCTAATTGAACATGACGACGAACAGTACTACGACAACTATGACCATGACTTAGAATATGACATGTACGGACAATATAGTTACACTGACGTCACTGACTATGAGCAGTATAACAATGATACGTCTTATGAGACCTCACAGACTGACTGTATACCTCATGAACAGACGGCTGAAAATTTTCCCATACCGGCCTCTATAAAAGACAAGAAACCATAGAGTTGAATTGTGATCCCACACTTAAATTACCTCACATTTACATACCGGAAATAGATGCGAAAATGATGATTGACACAGGCAGCACTAGATCATTCCTAAGCCCTCAAAAGGCATACCGATTCTTTTGTAACAACATTAAACATGAACCCTTTCAAGTAGTCAGCACCCACGCATCTAGTAGACATAGTGAAGTTATTGAAATTCCTCTTCTACCAATATTCCATAGTAACGATTACCACAAATTTTATTTGTATAACGTTGACTCTCGCTATGACGGTTTAATTGGAAATGATTTGTTAAAGCAATTGGAAGCAGTAATTGATCTTAAACAATTGGTCTTAAAAACCAAAACCACATCCATTCCAATTATAAATAAAAATTTGGACTATGAAATTGAACTTGAACCGAGAACTGAACACCGAGTTAGACTACCTACAGACCAACATTCAGGATTAGCTATAATTGACTATAGAGAATTTGGCCCCGGTGTACGTATGCCGAGTGCACTCGTAAACTGTAATAATGGATATGCTACTACAGTTATTCAAAACGCTTCTGAGGAAAGAGTTACCCTCTCAGTAAAGCAACCATTGCAAGTGACAAATCACTCAAGTACCGAAAGCGACCTTAATTTTAACACAAATATGACGGACATACAGACTGGCAGATTACTGATTGAAAATTTAAATAAACTCAGATTGGACCATACTAATGACGAAGAACGCGAAAAAATTTATAGATTATGTAGAGAATACAAAGACATATTTTATTGCGACCAGACACCTTTGACATTTACCAACCAGGTTAAACATAGAATACGAACTAAAAATGAAGACCCAATTTATGTGAAACCTTACCGACAGGCTCCTACACAAGCAGACGAAATAAATAGACAAGTACAGAAAATGTTACAAGACAATATAGTACAGGAATCCCATTCTCCGTGGAATGCTCCAGTGCACCTAGTACCAAAAAAAACTGATGCATCTGGGGAACAAAAGTTCCGAATGGTCATTGACTATAGACGCCTGAACGATATTACAGTTGACGATAAGTATCCCTTACCAAATATAAATGACCTGTTCGACAAGCTAGGTAAAAGCGTATATTTTAGTACCATTGACCTTGCTAGTGGGTACCACCAAATTGAGGTAGAGGAACAGGACAGACAGAAAACCGCTTTTAGCGCTAACGGACATTTTGAATTTTTAAGGATGCCTTTTGGTCTAAAAACGGCTCCGGCTACTTTCCAGCGTACCATGGACAATGTTCTTCGAGGCCTGCAGGGTCTCCACTGTATGGTATATCTTGATGACGTAATAATTTTCTCGTCCAGCCTTGATGAGCACATCCAAAAACTACGATTAGTTTTTGACCGACTCAGACAAACAAACCTTAAGGTGCAGCTTGACAAATCAGAATTCCTACAAAAGGAAGTATTATATCTCGGACACATCATAACGAAAGACGGACTAAAACCTAATGACGACAAAATTAAAGCCGTAATGAACTTTCCCCTACCAAAAACCACGACAGAAATTAAAAGCTTTTTAGGACTCGTTGGCTATTACAGACGCTTCATACCTGACTTTGCAAAACTGACGCAACCATTGACCGCATGCTTGAAAAAACGCAACAAAATTATAATCGACCAAAAGTATATTGGCGCATTCAACAAATGTAAAGAGCTCTTGACTCATGCACCACTTTTACAGTATCCTGACTATGACAAACCGTTTATTCTGACAACAGACGCATCGAATGTAGCATTGGGAGCGGTCCTCTCTCAAGGACAGGTTGGTAGTGATAAGCCGGTTGCTTACGCGAGTCGTACCTTGAGTGATACAGAGACACGGTATAGCACCATAGAGCGAGAGCTTCTCGCTATTATCTGGGCTACAAAACATTTTCGACCATACCTATATGGCCGAAAGTTCTATATATACACCGATCACCGTCCTTTAGCTTGGCTAAATTCTCTTAAAGACCCGAACAGTAAACTCACGCGTTGGCGACTACGATTACAAGACTTTGACTTTGAGATCATTTACAAGAACGGCAAACAGAATACTAACGCTGACGCCCTTAGTAGAATTAAGATTAACGCCTTAGACTCTGACGATGACGGGAACTCAATGGCGGTAAACCTAGACAAAAAGGAACGTAAATTACAGTCCGAAATGGATGACGTTGTTCAACGAATCGTAAGACTATCAACTGACAAACCTGAACGTCGCGACTCATCGACTATTACTATATCAGATTCAGAGAGGACACTGTCCACTAGCCCAGTTAGTATATCAGATTCATCAGATGCTACTGTAACTCTTTCTGAACTCGTAACAAAACGACCACTCCGAGAATTAGAACTTCCGGTAATCCCATCACCTCCTGGAAGTAGTCAATCACAAACCGTTCATTCTGCCGCTGATCTAGAATCAAAAGGAATACCCATTTTACACGAGGCTATTGACAACAAACCAAACCAAATTTTAGTATTCTCATGGTTAAAAAATGAACTACATGTTAAGGATCTTTCGCACGAAAAGCACAAAATTTTAGAAGTTTTCTTACCAACAAATAACCCAGAACTGGTCAAAAACTTTCTCAAAGAATATATCAGGCCCAAAATAAAATATTTTATTTATTTCGAGGAAGACGAACATCGCCGTCAGTTTAGTAACATAGTTATAGGCTTATTTAAGAAAGATATGATCAATCTGCATGAGTGTACAGAACGTGTAGTGTATGTTGGGGAAGAAGCAGAACAGAAAGCGATTGTTTTAAAATATCACGATGGCAAGACATGCCATCGTGGCATTAAAGAAACATTAGTCAGGCTCAGAAGGAATTACTGCTGGAACAAAATGGAGGAGATGGTTACGGCAATAATTAATTCTTGCGTAGCTTGCAGCAAAATGAAATACGACAGAAAACCTATAAAACCGGTAATGCAATTAACGCAAACACAGGACGCTCCATTTCAGGAATTGTTCATTGATCTGTTTTCAATAGAAGGAAAATACTACTTAACTCTTATTGACGCATTCAGTAAGTTAGGTCAAGCTATTGAAATACCTAACAAGTCGACACCAGAAGTTGTAAGAGCCCTGGTGAAGTATTTCTCTTTCTATGGAATCCCTAAAAAGATAAGTTCGGATCCGGGAATGGAATTCAATAACGAGTTAATGAAGGAATTCCTTAGCCTCCACAAAGTAGAACGCCACATAGGTACAATAAATAACCCTAACTCCATGGGGCTTATAGAGCGTTTTCACTCTACACTTATAGAAATATACAGACTAGCCAAATACCAACAAAAGTGCACAGATGCCGCTTCAATCATGACTTACTCAGTCATGGCATATAACCATACTATACACTCCACCACAGGACTCACCCCGTTCGAAGTAGTTTTCGGTCATACAGATACAGATAATCCGTTCAACGTAGAGTTCGAAAAATCATATATACAACAACTAGTTAAAGATCATGAGAAACGAACTAAATTTTTGTATACACATCTAGCAGAAAGGTTAGCAGCTAGTAAAGAAAAGATAAGGCAGAAACAAGGTGGTGAGACTGATATTGAACTTTTACCGGGAAAGACCGTTTTCGTGAAAGACATTAACAAGCGAAAGAGTAAGGACAAGGCTAGATATAAGAAAGCTAAAGTTTTGAATGTAGTTGAAAGGAACGTAGTCTCCATTAAGGTAGACTGTGAGAAAAGAGATACTAAAGCTCCTATTAAAAATATAAAACGCCCTCCACAGGTGGTGTACTCTGACGCTGGTGACGTCGACAGTCGCCCTTCATCTTCAATTACTTGAGAGTAATCCGGGAGTACTGCCGGTAAAAGAAGGACAAGCATATGTGCAAATAGATAATTGGACAATTATTAAAACTATAAATTTAGATAACATATACATAGATTTACATTTTGTCATATCGCAATTCACAGAGTTTAAAAATTTGATAGCTTTAAACAAAACGTTCCCTCATGCATTTATTGGAATATTAATGCACGCAGAGCATCTACGCGACATGACTATAGATAAATACCACCAATTAATTCCACAGCGATTTAAGAGAGGCATTCTTAACCCATTAGGCTCTCTTATAAAAATTGTGACGGGAAATCTCGATCACGATGACGCTCTTAAATATGATAAAATAACTTCCGAAATAATTCATGACCAAGTTTTTATTTCAAAGAAAGTAACAGTAGTCTCCAAAATGTTAGACAGCTTTATAAACACTACTGAGTTAATGTATCAGAATTCACTTATTCTTGATAAACGCCTTCAGAAGTTGGAAACATCATTGCAAGAGACAATAGCTAAAGAAAATAATGTAGCCGTGTCTTCTTATATTCTAGGATTGTATAGTTTATTTATAAGTAACTTTCGTACAATATTTACTAAGTTAAGCGAAGTAGAGACTGCATTAGCACTAAGCAAAAGTTCTATTTTACACCAGTCTATTGTAAACTCTACCGAATTATTAAACCATTTAAAATTGATAAATACCGTTGGCAATTTGGTATATGAACCTAATGAGTCTAATTTAGTCAGAATTGAAGAAACTATTTCTGTAAAGTCATACATTAAGAAAAACCAGATTACGTTTATAATGGAGGTTCCATTAACTGATAATTGTACTTACAACTATTATAAAATGTATTCCTTACCTGTTTTCCATGAACCTGTAAACCAAACCTTAGCTATATTTCCTAAATATCCTTACCTATTGGCGAAAGGAACGACGTACTTGCCTATCGCAACTCCGTGCCGCCCACTCGCCGCTGGAGACCTATTTCTATGCAATGACGACAACAAAGCCCTAAGTATCGGGCCTACTTGCGAAGAACAACTCTTGAAATTTGAAAGTAACCTTACATGCTGCAGACAATATCCTATTTTTATAGAAGACATAAAAGTTCAGAAAATTAACGATGTAAATTGGATACTATTCACAAAATTGAAAACGACGCTTACCAAACGGTGTGCCGATGAAATATTTAAATACCCCGTTTATGGAACATACGTCATGACCCTCGACGAGCCCTGTGACATCGAGATTAATGGCCTTAAAATACGTCATCATCATGTCTATACGGAAATGGATGTCTCGACGCCGCTGCCCATAGTCAACTTACCACCGCTTCCTACGAACGCGAGTTTATCCAGTGCACGCGCACTTAATATGCACGAGATTAATTTAGATGAAGTGAAATACTTGTCCTTTGTGTTAAAAAACAGTGAAATATTCGATAGTGCTATAAACAGAGAAACAGACTCTAGCATCAGTGCTCTAGTTTACGTCGCGTTAGGCCTCGTAATATTAAGTTTTTGTATAATTGTTGTGTATGCTTTTCATTTAAAAATTATTAAATTTTTACGAAATTATCGGAAAAGTCCTAAAATCGAACATTCCGATAATTTCTCTCTTGGGGAGGGAGAAGTTATGCATCCCCCTCGCCCTTCAGCCTTAGACTAGAGGGGGCTTATTCAGCAAACATCGATGCATTTCTTGCGAATGCTGAGTAAGACTTCTGCTAAGACCACCATGTCTATCTAAGTTAACATTAAGCCTTTTGTTCATTTTATTAATTCATTATTATTAAAGCCTCAGTATCGGCAACACGTATTTTTAATCTTAGTTTTTAAAAAACCTTTAGAGTGCTCCCCAAATTTGACTAGATATCTTCAACCGATTGAGCTGAAATTTTGTACACGTTTAGTTTGGATGACAATGCACGATATGGTGTGAGACATCATCATCTAAATATAATATGGCGGACCATCCAAGATGGCGGAATAGTTTTTTTTTAATGCGTTTCTACAATATGGATATCAAATGAAAGGGCCTGTTGAGAGTAACTCGAAAAATAAATTGGCGTCATTCTAAATCAAATACTGTGGATCATCCAAGATAGAGGAATAGTTATTTTTTATGCACTTCTGCAATATGGGTATCAAATGAAAGGGCTCATTGAGAGTAATTTGGAAAGTGAGCTCCAAGCTGAAATATGTTTGACTTGTTGGCGAGATGGGCGTCCATCAGCAATGGTCTGCAACCGATCTGGGAGAAGGATAACTCCAAAATCAAACTCAGAACTGTTTTTCATCAGGTTCAAAGTGGGTAATAAGTGTGTGCTGACTTCATTGAAACTTAGCATGTATACTAGTCACAAAACCATTCCCAAGACGAGTTGGTGCCTGGTAGGATTACTTTTCTCTATGGATACAGCTATCGCATCCGTGAGTAGGTCAATATAGGTACCACAACCTCGTCTACGAATTTAAAAACCATGCAATGTTTACCTAAATTGCTGTGTGATTAAAGATTAGCCAGTGAAATTACCTATCAGACACATGTATAAAAGACTATTGGGTGCCGAACTCATAGTAGGAGCATTTTTCTTCCCCCTCTGATCGTGCTTTGGGCCTGGGTTAACTTGATATCACGCTCTTTTTGCCACACTATTCCTTAAAAATACAGAAAAGGAGATGGATAAAAAATAAAGCTACACCAACAGTAGTAATTACTTTGTTTTTGGCAAAGTAATCACATACACAAAATTTTAAGCTAACTCATACAAAATAAACACGTATATGTACTAAAATTATTATAATTTTGAAAACAACACTATCAATCCGGTTGCATTGCAAGTCACAGCGCTCCCGATTTTTTGTAACGGTGCATTCATAGAATGCCAAGTGGTTTGTATTTGCAAAAGTATTAGGTATGTTACTATATACTCGCTCTAGTTTGTCACAGTATTCTTCTTTACCAGAACAGACGGTAAAAATACCGCTGGGGACCAAAATTCTATCGGAAATCTCCTTCAGTGAACTTTCAGAACTAAGAGAGTACACTGCTTGAACTCAATAGCATTTTTCTGCTGAAACACCATCAAATTTAGCGCAGGCTACTCTTCACGACGGCTGGCGACCCTTCAGGGTTTCATGAGACTCCTCCCTCTGATTAAAGGTGTAGATTCTGATAGTAGTTGTTTGTAATTAATATATATCAGTGGCACATATTCTAGGCTTGAGAATTCCTGGCTCATAACTATTTATAAATCAAATTTTATATTAAATACCTATAAACATGGTTTAAGAAATATTATTGTACCATGTGTATAAAGATGTTTTATTACAGTTTGGTTTTCACCAAATGTATGCACCGGTTCACCTGACCTTGAGCGTGCCCTCACCTGCCTTGGCGCGGACGCGGGCTCCGACTCACACAATAGCTTCTTATCAGATATAGAATTCCTTAGCCGTCTGTCTCTTTGGAGTTGCAATGACTACGCAGCTGTCATGATTTAAATTTGTGCTTTGCCGCTGAGGTTTATTAGGCTTAGCATGACCTGTATTTAACTTGATTATTGTAGATCGCAGGGCTGTCAAATCACGGCTGATTTTTGTCTGTAAACTTGTCACCTCCATCTTTGTAGCACAATCATAACGTATCGATTGTATTTCAGACTTCATGCCTGCCGTGTCCTTTAGGAGTTTTGAAATATTTATACTCTCAAACGAGACTGCTGGTAAACGACTTAAGCGCGGTAATGTTATCTATAAAGTATTGTAACTCGGCTCTGTCTTCGAAATAAGTACCTACAGCCGCGCTGTACGTAAACATGCGATAGGGCTGCTCGCCTCCAGCATTTTAATTACATTTGCCTACTTTGTGTTTTGTGATTGTAAATATACTTTTTTTTATATAAACAAATAAAATACTCTGTGAATTGAACAGAAAGTGTTCACTTAAAATGCGTGTTGTTTTCTTGACCAGTAGGTAGATTTCAACAAAAAACCATGTTTATGTTTGAATAAAAAATCATTCTTAAACATTGGCACCGAAAAATATTTGTGAGACGTACGAAATGCTTTATTATTATATTTTAAAGTATTAAAAATCCACATTCTACACTTCCTATTACACTCGTGTCAATCACTTTCCTTCACTCTATTAACTTTTTTTTATTGATTGAGACATTTTTTTCGCGGACTAAAAAGAAATACTTGTCCATAAAAAAGACACATATTATGTACCGTCAATTATATGTAGACTATAAAAAAATTTACTTCCTATTAAGTAATATTGTTTTATAGTATCAAGTAAAATTATTTTATAGTATTACCTTTCAGTTTCCAGGTAATCTAAAAAAGTTATCTCTGGATGCGTTTTTGACGAATTCGTGTAACTAAAAACAGCACAATATATCTTATTCGTCGTATTTAATATTTAAATATGTACTTAAACTTATTTTTGGTGAAAAAATCGCGCGGTTATTGTTAAAAAACAACAAACCATTCGCTCGTCACTGCGGCGTAGTCGCGACACTCGAGACTGTCTGCGGGCCGAGCGCGGGCCGAGATCGAGGCGCGTAGGTATAACTCGCGTTTCGTCCGTTTCTATGAAGTTGAAATACTGTATAGATAACATTAACATTACCGTGACTTAAGTTCTTAGCCACACAGACAGGTCGAATTGAAGCATCACTTTCTTTGAAAAGCTTGATGACATCTTTTACGTTTTTCTTGTTTTTGTCTTCACCTTTACGTAGTACGTTTCTATTTCTTTCTGGCAAACACTTAATCAATACTGATTTTCCTGTTTCAATTTCAACATCTGTAAAATTAGTAGCTTATATAAGCTACTAATACAAACCTAACAATCTTTTATGCTTGATTTGTGACTGCAATTCCTTAGTATGTTTATTAAAGACCACGTTAGTGAAAAAATCACCGTAAAATTGTGGAATTTGTGGTCACAGTACTAATTATGTTTAAATGTATTGATTATCCAAACTTTTATAAATTTTTCAATTAAAATTTTAGTATCCAATAGGGATTATTTTCTTAATTTTTCCCGGGACTGGTGTGACCCCCCCTCACACCCCGTGCCCGCTTCTAAACGAAGAATCTTCAGCCCGGCTAGCATGCGCGCCGCGAGTAAATTTTGTCTACCATTGATCTCGTGTAAAATAGACATATTGACATGTGACTACGAATGCTAACATGGCAGAGAAAAGAACTCGTCCGCGTTTACGTACATTTTGTGCTACCTGTGGCAACTTGTCGACCAACACTAACATGCGAACCCGTCGTTTAATCGATTTTTGACACTTACGAGTATCTGCGAGTATTTGCGTGTTGTCGCGAGCGCGAAGAGAAATATACCTTACTAGATCCGTACGTAGGTATAGCTTACTATAGTCGCGCCAGACATCACGCGACAGCGGGGCGGGCGAGCGAGCGAGAGCGCGCGCCGCTTGCGCGTCATTGCTTGACGGGATGTCCTTCTGAACGGAACTTCGTTCACGGAGACTGGTCAAGACCAGTCTCCGTGAACGCAGTTATAAACATTGGCAGTTAACAGAGCACCTAAGGTATCAGAAACAGTTCAGTTAAAATCAGACAGTAATAGGGCACACTGGAAGGTTGGCAAAATAGCCAAGTTAATGAAGGGTTCGGATGGACAAATAAGAGAAGCCAGAGTTAAGTTACCCACAGGCGAAGTTTACACGCGTTCAATAGCTCACCTTTATCCTATTGAAGTTGATGACGATCACAGTACAGTACCTTTACCAGCAACAAACACGACAAGTCACGATTCTGAGGGATTCAGATCGACGAGTCAGTACCAGTCCAGAATGAGCAACCTCTCAGTTCTAGTCAAGATTCCGTGGAACCCGGTGGTTGCGAACCTGCAGCCAGCGATGAAATGGAGATCCCAACGCAAACAGCAACAGATGTCAAACCGACCAAAGCATCAGCGATCATAGTGAGGCAGAAAGTTAGAGAGTGAATATCACAGTTGATGATTAAACTATTTCAGTAGATTCAGTACAGTATATATCAGTAGTTTATTAATTAGATTGAACATTTGCAAATAATTATGATCATTCAGTAAATGCCTATCAGAATCAGATTTTTTTTTCTTTCTTCCTCTGTCGGGAATGTCGCGAGCGCGAAGAGAAATATACCTTACTAGATCCGTACGTAGGTATAGCTTACTATAGTCGCGCCAGACATCACGCGACAGCGGGGCGGGCGAGCGAGCGAGAGCGCGCGCCGCCTGCGCGTCATTGCTTGAAGGGACGTCGCCGGAGCAGCATCGGTGAGTCAGCTTGTGTTATACTCAGTGCATACAGGACTAGCCCTGACTAGATGGTGGTACCACGTATTGAGTGTGAGCTTGTGTTATACTCAGTGAATACAGGACTAGCCCTGACTAGATGGTGGTACCACGTTTGTGTAATTCGCAGTGCATACAGGACTAGCCCTGACTAGATGGTACCACGTATTGCGTACCGACCAGAAACCGATGCGTTCGGACTGTTTGCGAACAGTGTGCTCAGTATCAGATTCAGTTCAGCAAGCGAGGCTTGGGGTGGCTATAGGAGAGGTTGGAGGCCACTGGGGGGAAACCCCCAAATATCCTTACAGTTCAGTTAACATGGAATACCGCAGAACCAGGCGGATCAGTAAACAGATGTGTTTAATTGTTGCATGACTATCAGTATTTTTCAGTGTTTACAGCATTGCATTTTATCCAGTGACGTATGTATAAAGTTCAGATATTCGTTATGTGCCTAGTTCTAAGGCACTTGGCGATACGTGTATTTTCTCTACCTCAGTTTTGAGGACGAGATAAATCGAGTGTTTCTCGCGCGTCTAAGTATAATGGGGGCGATCGACGATTTAGTACAAATTTACTTTCCATCCAGTGTTAGCAGACCCGTTATACATGTGTGGGTAATCTATACAATAAGAATAATGTAATATGAACACAACTCGAGAACTCTGTGTGCGTGATTTTAAATAAAACATCTTTGAATAATGCTGTAGGTAGCGTAGGTAGATTTTTCAACTATTTTAAATGTAATTATATTATAGGTACTTAGGTGATAACTCAAAAAAAACTATTATATGTAAATAAATGAGGTGAATTAAAAGTTTATATTTTAATACATAGTACTTAAGTATTAATTTTTTGAAATTCGCAACAGTAAACATTTAAAGTAATCTAAATTAATAATAATTCGTTTTAGGGTTTCGTACTCAATTTAATGCTATAAAATATTATTATATTGTTTAATAAAGAAAAAATGGATGTGACACTGAAAACTAGTTAAGTACCTACCTATGATAAAAACTTTGTTTCGCTACTTAGCATTCATCAACAAAAAAACTATTAAGCAACCATCGCATCGTCAAAAGAGCCATCCTATTTACACCTATATCATTCGTTTGGAAATTACAGCAACGAGAACAGTTTTTAATCATAAAATCATCATAAAGTGATGTGTCGAGAACAATAAAAATGTAAAAGTATGGTATTTTATTAAAACAAAGTCCATCACTGCTTATTTCCTACTGTAGTATATGTGGGTAGGCTACCTAATTGTGTAGGTAGGATAGTAATAAGAAACTTGTCAATTGAGGTTGCTTTGTGATTACACCTCTGCTCCATAGCGGTCATCGTTTTATTTATTCTACGCATCCTTCGTACATTATAGTTGGCGAACGAGGATTTATATTCGTTTTTCTCAGTTTCAAGTGTAACGCGTGTGTTGAGAAATCATGTCAATTGGAAAGATTGGCGAGTTTGACGTGAAAACCGGTGCGTGGTCATCGTACGTAGATCGGTTAGAAATGTATTTTAAGGTGAACAATGTAAAAGAGGACCTGAATTTGCCCACGCTGATATCGCTCATGGGGGATGAAGCTTATGAGCTGCTGCTTAACCTCTCGAGTCCTCGGAAACCGTCGGAGTTAACATTCTCGGAGGCGAGTGAATTTTTGCGTAATCACCTACAACCTGCCCCTTCAATTCTGGCCGAACGGTATCGATTCCGGCAGCGAAGGCAAGGAACAGGGGAAAGTATATGTGAGTACGTGGCGGAGCTGAAGAAATTGGCGCGGAACTGTAAATTCAACCAGGGATTGTGTGAAAATTTGCGGGACCAATTTGTGTGTGGAGTTAAGAGTGACGTCATCTGGCAACGGTTGTTCGCGGAGGATGAAGAATTAATATTTACTGGGGCGGTGAAGATTGCGAGCTCATTAGAAGCGGCGGAGCGAGATGCAGCCGCGGTGGAGGCACGGGTCGTGCCCGAGCCGGAGACGGTGCATGCGCTGCGGTCGGGCGGGAGCGAGCGCGCGGCGGCGCGGCGGAGGCGCGTCCGCGCCCAGGGCGCGGGAACGGCGGAGGCGGCCGGTACGGGACCGCGCCGGGATTATCGCGTGCGGGACCCGGAAATTCTTTGTATTGCAAAGGCTGCGGATCAACGAGTCACGACTACCGTGAATGTAGATTTCTTGACTACGTCTGCAGTAAATGTAACCGCAGGGGACATTTGCGGCGGGTGTGCTCGGCCTGGAGTGCACCGGTATCGAAGGCAAGTGGGTCGGCGCGGCAAAGCGGTGGAAACGGCGGTTTTCACTACGGAAATGCTAAGCCAGAACCGGAAGAAGACGATGATCACAACGAAGATGACCTTGTTGACCTTCACCAGCTTTGTTTGAGGGACTATAAGGCGGTGAGTTTACCGATATCAATTAATGATACAGTGATTAAAATGGAAATAGACACCGGTACTGCAATATCTTGTATTAGTAAGGCGACTTACGACAAATATTTTAAAGACTGTGAAATTTATCCTTACCAGTTGACATTAAAGTTTTACAACGGAGCACAGATTCGACCATTAGGATATATTAAGCCAGTGATAAAATACATGGACAGAATCAAAGAGCTTGAATTGTTTGTGATCGAAGGAGGGACTACATCTCTTTTAGGCAGGCAATGGTTAACAGAGTTAGGAATTTTGGTTCCCGTTTTTGATTGTAACCACATCAAAAATATTGACAATGACATCAATGTTTTATTAAACAGGTATAAGAAGTTGTTCGACGGGAGTCTGGGGAGGTTCACGGGGGGCAAGGCGACACTCAGAGTTCGAGAGGGGATTTCGATTCAATTTTAACTGTTCGCAATTCAACTAACAAATAGCGCAATGGAGAATCGTTCATAGATAATCTCAATTAACGAATCTTAGCGCGGTGCGGCCGCTGCTATCGTCCACCACTCTCTCTCTACGCGCGAGAAAAATACTCTTCTCGTGTCATGCGTCCCATATGTCTTATTTGCGCATGCTAGCCAGGCAGGTCTTGACTCACCGAACGCACGATCGAGACGATTACGATAGGCTGCGTGATGTTTGTGACGTCACGTAGATAACAGGAAAATTAGGCGGAATTGTCACAAGATATATATTTATTTACTTACATAAGTGTTTTATTTAAATATAATTTAATGTTTTTTTAAGATACTTTTCAAAATATTTGTATTATTAAATATGGATTTCCGCAAAGTAACGCCTGAATCTATTCGTTGATATTAGCCATCGTTAAATTTGGTCTAAAATCTAGGCCTAGGTACTTGTAACTTAATACTAAGTTGAAGTATTGTTTAGCCGTAATTATTGAATTTTAAATGATTTAAATTGGGTATTTATTTATTATTATTATCATCTAGACGCGACGACGTGATAATGATGATAATCGCGAAGACACGATCACTACAGTGATCGTGGTCACAGGGCTAATTGGTTTTATTTGGAACTAGCTTTCCGGGCGCGGCTCCGCCCGCGCGTATGTCGGTTATCGCTCGAAAACATTAACCTCTTTTTGCGCAGTCGGATAAAAACTATCCTATGTTTTTTCCCGGGTCTCAAACTATCTCCATACCAAATTTCATTCAAATCGGTCCAGTAGTTATGGCGTGAAAGCGTAACAGACAGACAGACAGACAGACAGATAGACAGACAGACAGAGTTACTTTCACATTTATAATATTAAGTACTGATTATTTTGTACAACCGTCAGAAAATTCATAGAAGTGTAATAATAAAGTTTAGATATCAATTCAAATACTTACCTCCCATGAGTCCTTCGGGGAGAAAACGTTTGTTAGTCAGTGTCAGTGCTTAAGTAAATACGGATTTTAATATATATTTTCATGTTTTTGTTGACACTTGTACCTTGCATATAACAATGTACTAACTATTAGCCTAATTTTGAAACGAAACCGGGCATGTGTGCGTTTTGCGAGGGTTTAGTTTCGTACTACAACTCGCTCATTCATACACTTCGGGATCGTTAGCGGGAGCTAAGTGCGATACGCACTGCTATTTTAGTATTCATACTAAGGCAATTAATACCTAGTTTGACATCTGCATGTATTGCCGTTTTTACAATAAAGAAAAATTAAAATTTGTAAATAATAGTAAGCTTCTTCAATGGAGTTAATTTTTCTTCAATCCGCTATTAGAACATAAAATGTCAGGCTACGTATTGCGTTTTAATTTAAAAAATTCTGACTTACAAGTTTCAGTGCTGGGAGGACGGACAGTGCAGACTGTAGGCTCTATGGAGTGCCGCATGCCGTGCCGCAGGTCCTTGGTTCGATCCCCACTGCGTGCCGGCTTGAGGTACGCCGCATGGTGGAAAGGCATTTTTCGAATGCTCGCCTGGCTAGTACCACCCTCAAGTAGAAAATCTGTCGCCAAGCACCTAATGGTGTGTTCCGGCAGCATTCGTTGAGCGTCAGTAAAATTACAGGCAAACTGTACGTCTTGGAGTGACGGGCGCAGTGCAATTCGTCACTGTTTTGTAGGCAAAGTTTAGTTCAGTTAACTTCAGGTGGGCCTCGTGCAAGTTCCGTAAGAAACTATGGGTAAAGTAAATTCCGAGATGATGTAAAATAAAGTACCGATCCGCAAATAAAACTAATATTTGCAGATCGGTACCCTCAAACTGGCACAATGTTTACTTAGATTAGAACTAGGCACTAGCTATATAAGAAGTGCGGCTATAGGTACCCTGTTTACGATCGAGCCGCAAAGCACTGCACAGTCATTGCCGTACCGAAGATTGTAGGCACCGCTATCGCCTGACTCGCATGTCGCCAAATTTGCCGAGTACCTAAACCATCCTTGAATTAATGTATTTTTAACGGAAGTTATGTGTTGTACACAGTATAATGTCCCTATATAACAACCGGTTTTTTTCGCTAGTTATTAAAAGTGATTATTTAAGAAGATTATTTACGTTACAAACCTTTTTAGATTTCTTGACCCATTCTCCCATCAGCATGCGCAGTGAACCTTTATTCAACTGTAAGCTATGCAAGGGCAGGACTCGCGAGGTCTGCAGCTTGGAGAGCCACTAGCATAGTACCTATATTTACGAGTTATGTCGTCAAACTTGACATAAAGTCAACGACATAACTCGTGAAGATACGATCCATAGTGAATCTCTAAGTGCAATCTTTTAAATTAGTAATAATGAGAGGGTTTAGCAAAGGACATTGAATTCAAGGCTCTATGACATCAAATGTAAGCATTTTATCAACTTCAGCTTAGTGACGAATTTGTGGATGGTTCCGTCATCAATTTCAAAGTTTTTATTTTATATGGGTATCATACATCACATGTATTTATCTATCTACAATCAACAATGCATGTACAGACTAAGATCACTACTGCAAAGTCAGCCCCAAAAGGTTGTAGGTAGGTATATATAAACAAGATACTTAGTGATCATTTACTAAAGGATATGCTCCAATTTGCATGCTGTAAAGTCGGCTATTTCCAACAAGTATAAAATGTGTATGTAGAGTCTACATTGATTGTCTACATTGAGGGTCTGGAATGCAGACCCTCTGCATGATGCAATCAATGATTGAAAACAAAGCTAATGTACTGTTACAATTATTGTTTAGAGTAAAAGATCCGTATTTGTAGTGACCGTAGCCGCCGCTGCAGTACCATTAGTTTACTTTACCCAATCATATTTGTGTCCAGCTAAAATAAATTGACACACAAAAAGAACACAATATGTCCTGATAATGGATGTTGGCTTCAGGAATGGTGTTTCAGGATGAGGATGGCTTCAGAGGCGTCCAGAGTGGGTTCGGGCAAGTGTACAACATTAGTTGAAGGTTCCTCCAGGGCTCTGGCCAGGTCAGGAGAACAGAACGGTGTCACAAGTTGTTTTTAATTTGAAGGACGAATGGAAGTATGAAAAATGAATGTGAACAGTAGCGAATTATGAATGGAGACAACAGGATGACTTCGTTTAAAAGTGATGCTGAGATGTAAAATCAGTCATCAAGAGATGCCCATGGGCATTAAGAGACGGCAAAGACCCAGATAGGCTCCAAAATGCACGAATAGGCGCACCGTGGCACCCAAAGATGCCTTTAGGAACGATGAGACACAGATGTATGAAAAGACGCCCAGAGACCAAGAGTGAAGTATTCCCAAACTGATAAGACTTAGGAGCCTTCAAGACGAGAGCATATTCCTTCCTCAAATGTCGGCAACGCATCCCCGCAAGTCCGCAACGGTACATGCACCTACCACCAGGTGGACCAACAGCTTGTTAGTACTCCTATCAAATGAGAAAATAATATGATAAGTCCAGAGATGTAGGCACAATACGATGCCTACTGGCACAAAACTGTACCTTCTGGAACTAAACGGTAGTATTGTGTCTCATACGATGATGCCTATTGACACAAAACGATAGCCAGTGCAAAAAAAAATTGATTAATTCAATACAAGGCACCGTAAAAATCGCTCGTTTAACATAATATAATATTCAATGCTGTTATTATACGAAGGTATAATAACCCAGATATAATAGCATTGAAAATAAATCAGTTTCGATCATTAAAATAAATATCTCTAAAAGTATATTAAAGTCACCATAATCATTTAGTGGGATAAGTAATATGTGTAGCAATAGCTTCCCGATTCCTGAGATGGAACCCTAAAAAGAAAAGCGCTCCAAATCTGAAGCACACACCTACTTATGTACATTATATAATTTACCAACAATTACGTGTTTACTAGACAAGTTGAAATAACGGCACTAATTGGATGTAATACATGATATACACCAGACTCCGCCGGTTCGGTTACGTTACGTAACAAAGAAATGATACTCCGCGGCCATTAGGTCACGCTTACAACTTATTTATTTAAATTAAGATCGACCCAAAGCGACATACATACATAATAACATGCTAATTTCTTGTCCCCGTTATAAAGAAGCGACTTGTCAGTGCACAAACGTTAAGTGTGCAATTACAGGTGCTTGTCGATTGGAGTGACACATGGTTATATAAAACGGCACGCATATGGCCTACCTCCTACCTTGTGACGAGTTTGTTCAATGACATTGATACGGTTGTTGCGAGAGTCGCGCGCGTCCACCGACATGGCGCTGTGGACGTGACCGGCACGCCCTCCACTCACTGTCCACTCCACTCCACGCCAGGTCAGGTCAGGCCAAAGGCGGGTATCACGAGGGCCACGAAAAAAGTTTCAAGCGATTTCGCTGGCAACGGCGAGGCTTGTACTCGCCTCATGTGATCCCAGAAACTTATAGCTGTCATGTTGTATGAATTTGAATTGTAACTACTAACATAATAAGAATTATCAGATACAGCTATCTCGTTCATCCATTTTATTGAATTTAGTTCCTAAGATAAAACAAAATTACGATATTTTCTATTTCAACAATAAAAGCAATAATCACGCGTGAAATGAAACAGTATTCTTATCTCTCACAGTGCCTGTATAATTGGTGCAGAGTCTAAAGACACAAGAAAATTGTCCACAGATTATTCCTAAAAACACGATTAGCGGCGATGTATTCACCGGACGCTCGGAAGTGCAAGACTGGTAGTGACTCAGGTAATTACCCTGAATCCGTGGGCATACAACTCATCTACAGGTAAAAAAATCTTAGCTTACAGGTTTCTTGTTTTACCACCGTATGTCGCTGCTTGCCATACATCAATGCCGCCAGATATCAATCACTAAATTTACATTTTATAAACAGGTTACATCACGGATATACCTAGGTAGGTAACAATAAAATCGTTGAAAACAATGAAACAATTGCGGAAATTACATAGATTGTCTAAATTTGGCTGCTATGTTTTATCGCTGAACGCTTGAAGCAGCAGCGGGATAAAGGCGCATGCACATTTAGGGCTAGTTTTAGTGGCCTGGCTGGCTGCCCACAACACGGCATGCCATGCTTGTTCTGACCTTGTGCCTCTTCAGGTTCCGATGTTTACTTTCCTTCATTCATGCAAGTCACACGGCGCGGCGCGGCGCGGATCCCAAACAAATAACATTGTTATATAACAATTTGTTGACGTTGAAGAATATCAATTGAACGGCAGTGAGTTATAATATAAATCATTGTCATCACGAAAGCCTAAAGTACATAATCTAAACTTATAATAAAGGAGTAGAAACCATAAAGTCTGTAAGCTATATTTGAAAGATTAGTTTCAGTAGATATCTTAAGATATCTGCTGAACGCAAATATACCAGATACCTTAGATAAATAGATACTCTTTATTGTAAGACATAGCTAAATTAAAATTGAAAACTTACAACAAATGATATAACATAAATAAGTGAAACAAAGGGTGGTCTTATCGCTTAAAGCGATCTCTTTCAATGCATATAGTGGAAGTAAATGGACAGACAAAAATAATTATCTACACTTTTTACAAAATCAAAAATGATTATTGTTATAGACATACATAAAAATATACGTCCCGTATAATAATTATAAAATCTATTTTATTCTTAGGTTTAAATATGTATAAATAAAAATAAATATGAACCTACATACACATAAAAATTATAGTTTAAGTTAGGATTAGATCTAATGTTTGTCAATAATACATAGGTACCTATAGTAAGAGCGAAAGGTAACTATTTAACCTTACTTTTTAAATATTCCAGTGAACAATGATAGAAGGAGGTTCTACTTACGGGCGCCTGTAGCAATAGATTATCTGATGACCGTAACGATGGAGCATGGGTATTGGTATGGAGCAATGCGGGTAGTGCGGAGATGAAGGAAGGAATGGAATACTGTAGGAGAGGAGATGTAATATATCATCATTCCGGTTAACACGAAATATAGCATATTATTAAAAAAAAAACTATGTCGGTCAGTCTGTATGCACAAGCATCACGTGAAAACCTTACCAGTTAATAGAATTTGATATTCAGATAGAATGTTGTTTGGTGAACATCATCACATCATAGACTCTATGATGATGTGATGATCCTCTATGACATGGAGGATCGAGACTTTTGTTATTAAGGTTCCGCGCCCAAAAACGGAACCCTTTTAGCATATCGTCTAAACGTCCTACTTACAAACTGATTAAATCTTCTAGCCACTTAAATTTTTAATTGCTAATTATTTAAGGCTATTATATACAAAGTAGTGAAACAATAAAAAATAGGGTAGTACCAGTACAGTAGTAATCGTGTTCTTTTAATTTTGCCCAATTGAAAAATAGTGTTATACACCCCGTGGGGTGCCGGGTTAAAATGACACCCCCACTTCGTTTCGTGGGTGTCGTTAGAAGCGACTAAGGGAAAAGACGCCTGCCAATCATGGGGATTATGGCAATTCTTCCAAATAGATGAGACCTTGTTCAAGGGTGGACGTTCTTGTTAATGTGATTGATAATGTTGATGATCATTGAATACACACATGAAGTTATGGTACACGCTTCAAAAATATAATTACCAACAATAAAATCTGGTCTAGTGAGAGTCAGACGCCCGGTCAAGATCTTAATTAAACAAATCCCGAACCAAAAGACTTAATGATACGTTGCCGGCCAACGATTTTCTATGCGGTGAAAAGAAAAGTTGTCCCTCAAGAACAGGGTGCAACAAAGACCGCATCTATTCCTATCTGCCGACGAGTAGAGCCATACTAAACCTGCTCGACTTAGTACAAGGCTAAATAGACTTGGTTTAGTATATATCTATTGATATAGAACCTTTTCTGTACTACATTCTATCTTGTGCTAAGTTTCAGCGTATGGCGTAAAAAAGACCCACAGAAGCACTTTATTAATACTTATAGCTGTATCACGCGCTCTTAGATATTATATGAAAATATTTTGAAGGAACAAACTACGGAGATCAGAGTTAATACAATCTTTAAGTACCGTTTTATTTATGTTTGGTTGATGTTCCAAGACAACATCCGACAGCAGCGCGCAGCGGCGGCAGCGGCGACCGTATTATGCAATAGGTCCGTTCTGCGATAAAGGCAATGCAAGTGTAGGTAGATGGTAGGTCTCGACTCGACCGCTGCGCTGCGCTGTGAGAAAGTGATTCGACCCGTTTTGCTGAGGGACCTCTACACTTCCGCGTACGACCTGCGCCTATCGCCATAATCACGGCATGAGATTCGAGAAGCAAGATAAACTACATTCCAACAATGGATACTTAATCATCGTGTACCTACCTACCTACTCTACCACGTTACTATACTTCCAATTTAAAGTCTAGTCTACACCCGTAGAGTATATTGAACAACATCTCTTCGGTGTTGATTTTTATACATAAGAATCTTTCTTGTGTGCATTGCTTAGGTATGTTCTTCCTTCTGTAAGTGTGTTAATGTCACCGCATCCTAAACTGGTGGAAACTGCTGGTTGGAAAGGTTTTAATCCTTTATTCAAATCATTATATGCATTGTACAACACGCCCGCGCCGCGCCATCCAGGTAATCTATTCTTTTACTCCTCAACAATTTTAGGGTCGACAATGAATCCAAATGAACTGACTCTTTCTAAATTCTAACAAAAGATATACAAAATATTTATTTTTTTCTATTATACAAATTAATAAATTCCGGAAAATGATTTATGTCTTCCTCTTAACTATTAATGTTCTATTTGAATTTCTATCAAATAATATACTTCACTTATGAAACATTTTCTATCACAAATACACTTCCCCGACATATTTCACAAATTATTTGACACTGCTCACCATCCATCACATAATATGAGGTCACGACATAACAAACTCCAATCTAATCGTTTATATCTTTATTTAACAAATACTTACTACGAAATGCTCCAGCCCAAAAGCAGATGACAGCGTGCCCAGCTGTTTATTCTATTTATTGTTTATTCCTTCAAAATTAAAATCGTAAAGTTCCTTTACATTTTTGTCAAAGGGTATTTAATTAAGCAATAAGTTGTATCGCTAAAGCACCTTTGTAATTATATTCGTAAGTACCCACGTAGGTCAGCATTGGTATCGAATCGAGAAAGTTCGTTAATAATCCAAAACTATTTCCATAACAAGAAAGCTTACTTATATGCTATTTTTCTGTATACAATAATTCATCACTCTAATTCGTATAAGCATAACAGATATTATGCTTATATGAATTATGTACATTTATTTATTTTATTTATGTATATTTATTTTAAGACGCACCAACGATTTATTCAATAAACATTCAAGACAACATAGGGACACAGGTAATTATTTGGTAGGTGTATCAATCAATTATAGGTACGTACAACGCTTTCTGAGAACTATTACATAGCATTTTACATACGAGTATATATATAGAGACGACTTATATACTTATTTTTAAATATTTATATTAAATTTGATATAAAATTATCTTACTACTTAAGCCCTTATATTTAGTAAAATTTCAATAGTTTCCCTTGTAACACTTGTACCTAACTCTATAATAAAAGCAGATTACTGTTTGCCGGCTCGGTGCTCGGTGCTCGGTAACGACTTTTTGTATTGAATGTTCCAGTTTTTATGCTTTAATTACAACTAACTTTCCCATGACCTACCAGGTAGATTTAGTAGGTTAAACCTATATGCGTACCACTCGATTTATGCTAGCAACCTCCAGCGGCGTCGCCTGCTTGCTTGCATTTGGTTAATCGCGCTTCTTTAGTCCTGTATTGCATGGACGCCAGAATTGGCTGATAAACTTTAATTTTTTTTTTCTACCCACCATTATTATAAAATGTTTAAAACTATTCTTGCATTGTTTATCACTTTGTTATGTATCGACAAGTGTGTTTTCTGACTCATTTCCGTGCCATATGTTATTATGCAGTGCACTATTCCTAGTGCGTGCACAATGTATTGCAGTTAGTGTAATAACATGCAACTTTGTTGATTTATAATAAGTCAATAAGGTAAGAAATCACAAACTAAAAATATGGTACCTAATAGTCAAGTGCTCCTTTTTCTTTAACTATCATAGTCTTATGTACTATTTTGTATTTACTACATTTCCTTATTTTTCCGCGGAAGTCAATTTTGGCTTCGTATGCATTAACGGTACGAAAATGCATCGAGCGATGATTATTATGTCTTTTCACGCTTCTATGGGACATCTAAGTACAGCAATGATATTACTGAAAATGGTTTCATGAGTAATAAATAATACATCTGCAAGTAACTCTGATGATGACAATATTCCGCTTTCTAACCTTCGCATATCTAGCTTCCGCAAACCACCTATTATTATCCCCTTCATCTGAAGATGAAATCATTGATCCAAAACCAAAAACATGGAAAACAAAAACAAAAATCAAAGAAAAAAAATTGTGGGCCGACGAAGAAATGCCTTTTTACGACGAAAAACACTTCAAGTCATAGCTCCACCTGTCACCGTTCCACGTAATGACAATAATATTTTATTTGACAACTGGCACACTAGTATAAAATCTTAACTATCCATATAGGCACAGAAAAGAGAAAGCAATAGAAAGGTGAAGGGGGCGTGGAACGCGAGCTCACCATACTCCTAAACAGGAGTATTTACGTCAACGGACTATAATGCTACTGACAGTCGACCCACGGTTACACTCAACACTCACATTCCGACCTGTGCCGCCACGCCGTGCACACCTGTCTACAGCTCCGCCAGTATCTCCCAGTGAGACCGCAATAGTCCCCGCACTATTGCCGTCTCACTCGGGTCATCGTTCCGACGCTAGTTGCAGACCAGTGCCTTGGAATACGCAGTCCTGACGAAGTTTTGTTTTGTGTGCAGAAGCTGAGCAGCCGCCGAACGCCGTGCAACGTGAGCTACGAGCTCGCCGTGCCGTCGCGCAGAGGCGCTCTAAGACGTCAGGCATTACCACCTACCCAAGTCCCTTGTTTCGGAACAACATCATATCGGGCTGGTGGTCTTGTTTTGACCGCACTTTTCGGTGCGCATTTCACAACTTTACTACTCGACACAACATTGTAACAGTGCGCGTAACAACACACTTTGTGCTGTTAAGCGACGTCGTTCAGGCGTGGGGTAGCGTCAGCCAAACCCGTCTGAACGATCAAATCCGCCATTTGCTGCGGTCGCAGTGTGACACCCTACGGTGACAACGGCCACTGTTGTTGTTTTGGTTTAACCTTGCACCGTGGCCTTTCCCGCTTCACGGGTCAGCCGAAGCAAGCTGGGCTCCGGGACAACTGGCCTTGGGGTCGCCCCTAGTCAACCCCGGAGCAGCATTAGGAGCACCCCTCTCCGCCGAGAAAAAAGCTCGGAGAGGGTACACAACTAGGGCACACCATAGGTACTCACTCCCTCTCACACAAGTGAGCTCACGAGTTGCGAGAGGGAGACAGAACCCGTTAGGCCATCCTGAGTATTCCCCTCAGGATGCAACGTCCCTCTAACGGTGAGGTGGAGGTCCTTCAGACCTTCGCCCTCCGCCACCCCGATCTGTATGTTGCTCATATGCAACTCCTCGAAGAGGAAGCGAGTGCCCGCCTCACGGACACTCTTATTGCTCCCTCCGGGACTTCAATCCCGGAGGCCAACGTCCCTCCTCTGACCCGGTCCTTCTCAGAGGACAGTCCGACTTCGCCCGCTCCGGGCCCAGACAACAGACGCACGGTGGCAGCCCCTCCCCGTGAGAGGTCTCGCTCGCGCTCACCGATCGGGAGGCCAGCGAGCACCCGTCCCTCCTTCGCCGTTGTCGAGCCCACTTCGGACTCCGAAGCGGAGATGGAGGTAGATCCGAGTCGCGCCTTACGCACCGACTCGGACTCAGACAACGACGGCTATACCGTCGTAGATAGGAAACGCAAGCGTGCTCCTAAAGCCGCTAGTTGCGCAACTTCCGCCCCTCCCGCCAAGGCACCCGCTAAGGCCCCCGCCTCCGGCAAGAAGCCGACCCCCGCCCCGCGCCCCGCGTTTCCTCCCTCCGCTCCGGCCACCACTGCCGCGTCCCCTCAGGACGCGAGCGCGCGCCGCGAAAAACCGCCTCCGCCCCTGTTCATTCAGGACAAAATCAAATGGGACATGCTGTCCCGTTTAGTTTCGGATCGTGGGATCCATTATACTAATGCCCGCTCCACGCAGCAGGGCATTAAAGTCCAAGTGTCCACCATTAGCGACCACAGAGCGCTAACAAAGCTCCTCCGCAAAGAGAGCATAAGTTTTCACACTTATGCGCTCGAAGAGGAGAAAGTCCTCCGCGTTGTCATCCGCGGTGTGCCCAAGGAGGTACATACCGATTCGGTATGTGTCGACCTGAAGGCACAAGACTTCCCCGTACATGCAGTTCACCGCATGTACAGCGGGAAGGACCGCAGTCCCTACGATCTAGTACTCGTAGTACTAGATCGTACACCTGAAGGCAAGGCCATTTTTAACTTAAAAAAGGTCTGTGGCCTCTCAGGACTCGATGTCCAAGCCCCATACAAGAATGGGAGTCCCTCGCAGTGCCATAACTGCCAACTATACGGGCACGCCTCCCGTTTCTGCTTCGCTCGCGCTAGGTGCGTTAAGTGCCTAGGCGATCACGCGACAGCAGCGTGCACTCGCACCCGGGACTCGCCGGACCCACCTAGTTGTGTCCTATGCGGTGCTCAAGGGCATACCGCGAATTACCGTGGTTGCCCTAAAGCACCACGAGTGAACCACAGGGTGGCAAGGCATAGGCCGACCCGTCCCTCTTATGACCGCTACCAACGGGTAAGCCCTAAACTAACGGTAGTACCTGCCTCACAGGTAATACCCGCGCCGCTCCCAGCCCGTAACGCATGGTCTAAACCACCCAGTATGGTTAAGACCGTCGCTACCGCCCGCGCCCCGGCCCGCGCGCCCGCACCCGCGCCCGCACCCGCACCCGCCCGCGCCGCGGCCCCTGCCCGCGCACCGGCCCCGGCTCGCCCCGCGCTCCCGACACCCGCTGCCAACACCGTTCGCGCCCCTCCCCGCGCCGCTTCCCGGCCACAAGCTCCCCCTATGCCATTGATGGCTGCCCCTCTTCAAGAGGCAATCAACCTAGTCAGCGATCTGGCTATGTCGGTTGACATCAATGAGGTACAAGAGCTATTCCACAAGATGCAATACGCTCAATCCCCAGCGGACGTGATCCAATACACATTGGAACACGCAAACTTACTAAGCGCCCTTAAGCGCTTCGTCCCCCAGGCCCCTCCCCAGTACAACCACTATGGGTAGTACAACCGAACGCACGAAACCGTACTCAGTTTCGTTAGCGTCATTTAACGCTGACGGCCTCTTCAAACAACGTGACCTCGTCCACGACTTTTGTTGTACCCACCTTATCGATATCTTATGCGTGCAGGAAACCTTTCTAAAACCGGGGAAGGCGAACCCTAGGTTTGCCAATTACAGAACGGTACGTAATGATAGAGTGAACTCCCGTGGGGGAGGCACTCTTATCTATTACAAAAGGTCCCTGCACTGCATTCCCCTACCTACCCCGACTCTTGTTAATATGGAAGCATCTTGTTGCCTCCTAGCTATGACTGGTCATCAACCTATAGTCATAGCGTCCTGTTACCAAGCTTGCTCCAAGCCGATCGTACGAGCTGACTTAGAAGCCTTGTTCTCATTAGGAAGCGCCGTCCTTCTGATTGGCGACTTCAACAGTAAGCACATCCTATGGAATTGTAACGTCAACAATCCCAAAGGTATTGCACTTGAAAACCTAATCGCAGAACTTAACTTTGACATAATTGCGCCCACTGAGCCCACTCACTACCCTTATATGGAAGACCATCGATCTGACTGGCTTGACATGGCACTACTCAGAGGCGTAACACTCCGGTTACGCTCCATAGAAGTGGTTCACGAGCTTCACTCTGACCACTGACCCATTATACTGCGACTAGGTCCCGACCCAACGACTGACCTCCCCCGCCCCACTAAGACGATAGTGAACTGGAAGCAAGTAGGCGATGCCCTAAAGGCTATCAGTTCACCGGACCTTGACAAGATCCCTGACGACATCCTGACAAAAGATGACGTAACCCTTGCGATCGATTCGTTCACCAATCACCTCTCCACCGTAGTAGGTGCATCCGCAAAGGAGGTCATAGTGCCGGACGACCGGCGCCTTGTCATTCCAGCGGATGTGAGACGATTGGTGACGGAGAGTAAAGCAGTGACCCGACATTACGACTCTTACCCCAGTAAAGAGAACAAAACTAAGAAACGCCACTTTGAACGCATGGTTCAAAGTCGCATGTCTGAGTTGCGTGATCAACAATGGGGCGATAAACTTTCAAACCTCGTGCCAAGCCACCATGCTTACTGGGACTTGGCGCGAGGCTTGAAAGGAAGTAACCATAACGACATGCCTCCCTTATACAGACCAGTCCCACTAGTCCCAGCGTTCTTTGACGAAGACAAAGCTGAGTGCCTAGCTGATAGCCTAGAGGCTCAGTGTTCCCCTAACGTAGATCACGTTGACCAAGCTCACCTCGATTCGGTGGATGCTGAAGTCGAACGTAAAAGCTCTGTGGTCACCTCTGAACTCCCACCAATCACCTTAGCGACTTACGCTGAGGTGGAGAGACTGATCAAGGCCCTCCGACCGCGCAAGTCCCCCGGTGCCGATGGCATCTCCAACAGGGTTCTTAAAACCCTCTCTCCTCCTCTCATCCATCTCTTAGTCAGCATCTTCAATGCTGCTATGAGCCACTGCTTATTCCCAGACACCTGGAAATGTGCAAATGTCATTGGCATTAACAAACCAGGCAAAAGCTCATCTGACCCCACCAGTTACCGCCCCATCAGCCTCCTCAGTGCCTTAGGCAAACTTTACGAGCGGTTACTTGCAAACCGTCTCCAGTCCCATGCTAAGGAACACCACCTTATCCCAGATGAGCAGTTTGGCTTCAGACCCGGACACTCATGCGTCCAACAGGTGCACCGCCTCACGGAGCACATCATTGAGGGCTTCAATAAGTACCCCAAACCCCAGACTACGCTAGCAGTCTTCCTCGACGTAGCGAAAGCCTTTGACAAAGTCTGGCACAATGGCTTGATCTACAAGCTATACCAATTTGGCGTGCCAGAACGTCTTGTGCTCATCCTACAAGACTTCCTTAAAGCCAGAAGCTTTCGCTATCGCGTGGAAGGCACCCTCTCCTCCCCCCACCCAGTCAGAGCCGGAGTCCCTCAGGGCTCCGTGCTATCACCTATTCTCTTTGCACTGTATACCAGTGACATCCCACGCTCTCAGCCCAAAGTATTCCTAGCCCAATATGCGGACGATACCGCCATTTACACCACTGGGTGGCATATCAACAGACAGTCCTATTTCGTCATTCAACGGGCCGTCACCGAGATCGGTGACTGGTTCCGAAAATGGCGCATCGCGGTCAACCCAGCTAAAAGCACAGCTATGTGCTTTACTGAGAAGACACGCTCCCCCTACCCGAAACCGCTTATTTTGTTCGACGAACCCATTCCCTGGGTTCCTAGAACAAAATACCTCGGAATCACCCTTGATCGTCATCTCACCTTTAACGATCACATAACAACCGTCCGTAACAGAGCGGCCTTCGTAATGGGTCGCCTTGGTCCCCTACTTCGCAAAGAGAGTAAAATGTCTCTTAGTAATAAGAAGACACTTTACACTGCCTGCATCCGCCCCATCATGACTTACGCATCAGTAGTGTTTAGTCATGCTAGTGAGGCCCACCTTCATAAACTTCAAGTCATCCAAAACCGTTTTCTTCGTAATGCAACCGGCGCCCCGTGGTATATCCGGAACACCGAGTTGCATTGCGACTTAAACCTTCCCTCTCTAGCGCAGTTCAATAAGGACTGCGCCCGCCGATACTTTGATCGAGCGCCCCACCACCCGAACCCATTGGTTGTCCAGGCATCGAACTACTCGACTGCCTCTTCTATCCCATTTTTCAAACCCCCCCGTCGCCGACCACGGCAGGTATTAGACGACCCGGATGACCCCATCGCAGCCATTACATTGGCAGCTTTAGCGTTATCCGCAAGTCGTCGAGGTAAAATCCCCAGGTATGAGGTAATCAGAGGTCACACAATCAAACACCGAGCTCGCCGGCGAGCTCGAGGCAAAAACAAGGTCACGATAAATTGCTCTCCAAATAGTCAAAGAGTATTATTCAGTAGGGCCCAATTGTGCAACACTGCAGTTGCACAGAGGCATTTTGCTCCGATCCCCCCCATGTCTCTCGACAGCGAGACAAGCCGAGGTCCGAACCACAGTGGTGCCCTTGAGCTCGCTGTCAACCCCTCCTATAATAGCGGTACGTTTTCGGCGTCCGCAGGAGACGGAGGTAGAAAGCGCTTTTCGCCTTCTACGCCCGTCTCGGGAGAAGTGCCTTCGGCACTTCTCCCTCCCGGGCTATTGTAGGGCCAGGCCCTCGCCCAAAACCCGGTGGAGCTGGACGACCGCACAGGCGGTAGCCAGCATCTATGTCCTTCCTAAACAAACCCGCGGTTAACGCGCCGCATGCATCTCCGTCAATTTATATGAAAATGCCGCGTTGTGCTATTATAAGTTATTATAAGTCACAAAAGTAAAGAAAGTAGGAATATACTATCACCGGAAAACTTAATAAATTATTCCTAAATCAGTACTAATCAGTACTAATATTATAAATGCGAAAGTAACTCTGTCTGTCTGTCTGTCTGTCTGTCTGTCTATCTGTCTGTCTGTTACGCTTTCACGCCAAAACTACTGGACCGATTTGAATGAAATTTGGTATGGAGATAGTTTAAGACCCGGGAAAAAACATAGGATAGTTTTTATCCGATTGCGCAAAAAGAGGTTAATATACGCGCGGGCGGAGCCGCGCCCGGAAAGCTAGTATTATAAATGCGAAAGAAAGTAACTGTCTGTCTGTCTGTCTGTCTGTCTGTTACGCTTTCACGCCAAAACTAATGGAATGAAATTTGGTATGGAGATAGTTTGAGACCCGGGAAAAACATAGGATAGTTTTTATCCAACTGCGCAAAAAGAGGTTCATGTTTTCGCGCGATAACCGACATACGCGCGGGCAGAGCCGCGCCCGGAAAGCTAGTGTTTTATATTTCGCTGATGAACAAAGTCGGTGCAATCTGACATATAAGTGATTCATGATTTTTGTTATCGACAAATTTATCGATAAATTGTTAGTCACTAAATGTCACCTCATTCCAATATCTAATTTGGAGCTTTCCTATTAGACCTACGAAATTTAGCACCATCTGTCCCACTGCTTTTAGTGCATATAAAACTTTTACCTGGACGTAAAAATACACGTGTAGGTCAGAAGGTAAACATCAAGTAAATTAACAAATTATTCAAATATTTTCAAGAACACGCAATCTTTCAAGGTTGTGATTTCAACTTCAACTCTTGTTTTGTGGCTTCTGTGGGCACCACCACAATTTCAACAATGTCACGTAGTTAGATGGACTATCAAACAAAGGAGATTGTAATGGATAGATTCAGGCGTTACTTTGCGGAAATCCATATTTAATAATAACAAATACTTTTAAAAAGTATTCATTTCAGTCTCGATCGTGCGCTCGGTAAGTCAAGACCTCCTGAAGATGCTTCGTTTAGAAGCGAAACTAGTCGGGTATTCTTCCGGTTAGGCTGCGTGATGTTTGTGACGTCACGTAGATAACAGGAAAATTAGGCGGAATTGTCACTAGATATATAATTTTATGCTTTTTTAAGTGTTTTATTTAAATATTATTTAATATTTTTTAGGATACTTTTTAAAAGTATTTGTTATTATTAAAGGAGATTGTTTAGTTTTAATGAGTCATGTCCGGTGAGAACTGCCCAAGCCAAAATTGATGCTGAAACATTAGATGGTAGTTCATCTAACTACTGGAAGAACACGAATGTATATACACACACAAACATCCACACACACAAATTCATTATATATAGGGGAAATATAGAACACCTGGGAACAACTTTTGGTTAAGTTATATAATATATGTACAGTTAATATACAGCTTTATTTGAATATGGATAAATACTAAGGAGAGGATACGTTTGAGGAAGAGAGGACGAGGGATATCTCTAGGGATAATATTGCAGAGAGAAGAGTTTATTTTGGGACAACAGAAGAATATATAATTATTCTTGTAGATTGGATCCAAACTACAACACCAATTGGACTATCTAGATTTTTAGAAGCATCTGCATGGCAGTCCAGACCTTGTATTCTGTGAAGAATTTATTTATTAAAACCTTATTAGCTTCTATTGTGTTTTTATCAATACCAAAATCCAAAATAATGTTAGGTTTGAAAATGATTGATTCGTAGGATGATGAGTACAAAGGCATAACAGGATTCTGAAGGAGGGAATAAGGAAGAAGGGTGAATTGTAAATAGCTGCGGAGGAGACAAAGGAGGTTCTCAGATGAGGCTTTATTGCATGAGTTATATAATGTCAGTAAACAATCTAGTTGTTTTCAAGAACAGTTTGAGTTTTAAGCTAATTTAAAAAGGAATTTATCGGAGAGACAGTGTCTGCGAAGGCTAAGAGGAGGTTCTACACACTCAACTTGAATGGCATTGATAGGGATTTCAAGCAGTGTTCTTTCACCATGACAGACCAAAGCTACTTTGACAACATCACATGATTTTTTTTTCCGTTTGGATTAGTTATATACTGTTTTCAGTTTTTGCTAAATAATAATATCTAGAAATAGCAATCGCCGATTATGCAATAAGTACAATTCGTTTCAATGGAAATAAAATTAATACCAATTTAATTAGCTGGTAGTTACTATTGTGTCGGTCTCTCTGATTTTCCTGAATCCCTATCTGTGCCTATCTCTAATACCACCCTCTACGCGAATTTCATGTGTTTGTTATAATTTTACTACAAATAAACGAGCCTAAAACATATTATATCGAAATTAAGCTGTTCTTCGCAGTAATAGCTTTATTAAATTTTTATCGTCTTTTTCTTATTCAGCATCTTCACTGCTGAAGGTCGTGTCTAGTCTGAAGTAGTGTTAATTGCTCGATGTACTATGCTCTTCCACGTGCTTTTGATTTCAGCGGTCTTTAAAGCTTTTGGTATAGACATACTAGTAAGCTATAGGGTTCATTCAAGACGCTTACTTGCCTGTCATTACTACATATTCAAATGATTATATAAAACCGCATAAAAACTTTTTATAGCTCAAACGCACAGTACATCAACGCATTACCTAATAATTAAATCGTTAAATCGTTTTAAGCCTATGGAAAAGTTTATCGATAAAAATGTACTGCATCACTGGCTACTTTGACAATGGGATACCACTTTTTGTTCCGAATAAATAAATAAAAAAAGGTAAAATTTTACTAGCTATCCTAATAATTATTTTCTCGTAATCATTTTGCGTGCAGTAACTTGTGAACTATTTTTCAATTGTCTATGCTCAGATTTTACCAAGGAACGATTTTAAAATTGAATTTTACTTGACTGAGAGACTGCACAATTACTGTACAGATATTGTCGACTGGCAAATTTCACCAGATATTAGGGGAATTACCATATATCTGTCTCTCTCACTGAAAGCTTGACAATGTTCACAAGAAATTAAATCTTACCACTCTTTAGATAAGGTGTAATTTCAACTGATATAAATTGGTTTATTAAACGTTTCAATTGGGTAAAAATGGGACTAATCAGGGAATCGGATTGTTTGTAGTGAACAATAAAGATGTAATGTCAAGTATCATTTACATGTGTTAAACTGGCTACGCTCGTTTTCTAAGAAAACTGACATGGCTGCCACTCTAAATAGTATTTTATATCTCTATGCATATAGGTGTATGGGTAGTGTACGGGGAAATTATTTGTTTGTGAAGAGAAAGGATGTCGTTTGTTTGAATACTTTTAATGCACTGATTATTACTAATATTTGCTAATACAAAGAAAATTACAAACTAGGTTAATGTGACAATCGCTACCGCTCAGTCGGCGCCTTGTGTAGGTCATCGAAGTGCATCTATTGCAGAAAGTATAATTAACATAATGTATGGCATGCCCGTACAGGTAGTGTAAATGTACAAGATTCTTTGCTTGGATTACACACGATCAAAATACGTTTTTATGTTTCAATTAAAAGAGAAACTGTTTTAAAGATTTTCACATGTCGTAATTCAGTATTTTCTGTGCATCGGAAGCCAAAAATGGCATTATCTTTATATTAACTAATCATTTCTTTAATTTATTATATATTATGAATCGATAAAAATTCTGTACAATTATCAAATCTTCGGATGAAAAATGTGACCTGTAGAGGAGCACAACCGGACATACGAAAGCATTTTTGTGCAAGCTAAAGCCGAAAGACTTCACTCGCACTGCGTGCTCGCTCGGTCAATTAGGTGGTCTAACTGAGCGCGAGCGAACCTTCTTCCGTTTAAGCTAAGGGCAAATTTTTTTCGTTATAAGTCTGTCCGAGAGACCAGGATACGACCATTGTTTTCCACTCCCGGCCAGCCAGCAAAGCCTGATAGCTAAGTTTCCTAACACCTAACGCTTCCTGTTTACTCGATGACTCGACTCGACACTCGAGAGCTCGGTTATTTTGCAAACTGGGAAACCAGCACCATGATCGAACAACCTTTATAGTGCACATTTCCGCTGCGCTGCGCTGTAAATAACTTTGCCTTTCGATATTCTACAGGAAGTTCATATTGCGTAGTTATGAAGATTCCTTTACGTAGCTTTCGATAAGGACATTGCTAAATGGGTATGTAGCAATGTCACTTCTTCTGAACTAGGTATTGTAATTATAGGTGTTACTGGTTACCTAATTGGTTACCTAAGTGCTTTCGTCGTAGCAGGTGTAGTGGTTTGGCATATCTATAGCAAGGTAACTCTCATGTAAGTCTCGGACGATCTGGATGGATCGTTGAAACATGAAAAACTACTGAACATACTCAATAACTTGGTATGTTCAGTGTTTCAACCGTTATTGTGTAACAAGCTCTATACATTTTAAATACATATTTGTATCTTGAACTTATTTATATTAAGAGCCTGTTTCAGAATGTTCGAGTAAGTGCCGGTTATACTACTCAGAACTTATTTATTAAATAAACACTCTCTTTAAGTTTCACAGTCATCGATTTAGCATATCCCTCGGTTCAAGCCTGAAACGCGCTGCATGTTCTGTAATTTTTATCATTCAGTTATTTTATGTGTTGGTTAACAACCCGGACATTCTGAAACGGCCCCTTAAAGAATTAATTAATTTACTAATGCTCGAGTAGGTATGTTTTGAAAGATGGCGGGGAAAGAGCCTGATTAGATTTGTTCTAATTGAAAAATTCCTTGTTGGTAGATTTCAATAAATTAATAAACTTAATTTAATAAAATTGACCCATAGAGCAGATACCCCTACATAGATAGAGGGGGTATCTTGCTGTGTGCAATGTCGAAACGTTACTGATGAAGCTTTGGATTCACTTGACAAAAATAGCAATATGCTAAAAGGCATGTACAATTTAAATAGAAGTTTAGATGTCCCGTAGCAGTGAAAAAAAACTTACGCTCCTGGTTGCCGAAGAAATGTGATCTACTGCTTCATACATGCAGCCAAAAAGGATTTCAGGGTTGTATCAATTTTAAACAACTCTAATATCTTTCCAGCCATGAACGAGGCACTGAATCATAGGCCTTCTTATAGTCAATCCAGGCAACAGAAAGAGACCCTCTGTTCCGCCGAACTTGTTGGCTAGTGGTCATGTCTATGAGGAGGAGCTCCTTAGTACCACGGGACCCAACCCTACATGCATTCTGAGCGGGGGCCAAAACATTGTTCGCAACAATATGAGTCTTAATTTTCGTGGTCAGAATGGATGTAAGGAGTTTGTAGATGGTAGGCAAGCATGTGATGGGTCTATAATTTTTCGGATCCGTGGTACTACCGGACTTATGGAGCAAGAAGGTGACACCGGTGGTCATGAAACGGGGAAGAGAACCAAGTTCGAGGGCTTCTTGAAATTGTGTTGCCAATCGGTCGTGTGAGCATCGAATCCATTTTATCCAAAAGTTGTGCAATCCGTCTGGGCCAAGACTTTTCCAGTTCTGGGTCGTACGAATTGCACAACTAACGTCTACGGGGTCTATATTAATAGGCGCCATGAATTCGATAGACTCACATTCCCGTTGAACAACATTAATCTAATCACCCTCTGTGTGCTCGACGGGCATCGACCAGATGCCACGCCAGAAATCATTCATGGCATTGGCATCAGGTATCTGCCCGTCGGTCACACGCTGATCGGTTCCTTCCCACTTCCGGAATACCTTCTTCTGATCACTTTGAAAGAGGCGATTAAGCCAGTATCTATCCACACGCTCTCTGTAGCGACGAATACGACTTGCCCACGCATAGACCTTCTGTTTCAGGTAGTCAATGCGATCCGTGACACAGGCCATGTAGTCTCGGGGTAGGACACCGGTACCGGCAAAGGCCTGGGTCACGAAACGCATGACACGGGGGCGGTTATTGCCACGACTGAAACAGATCAGCTTAGCTATGAGAGTCCTGAATGAGTTGATACGACGCTCGATCCGTACCTGCCATGCGGGCGCACATCCGGCAGGACGCGATGCTCGGTCAGTGTCCGGAAACTTGACACGAGCAACACGACACGCCTCAATGGCGCCACAGTACAATATCGAGTGGGTATCAACTAAATCTTCGCTAGTCCGTAAATACGGGGCCAGCAAAGTGTTCAGGGCACCCATTAGCGCTAGATTGCGTCTATGAGTAGGCAAACGTGGTAGTCGCGGCCTAGAATCGGGTGTGTATCGATACTGCGACGGTATCACAGCCAGGGCCAGGGTTGACGACGCGGAGGGTAGATCCTGCATCATGGAAGGAGCAACGTGAGTAGTAAGCGTCTCCAGGCGGAGCCGATCAAGCACAGACTGGTCCAACAGCTTGCATCGGTGGATAGCCCGTACTTGATCCAATAGGCGTTGGGAGGATACGGCGACGGTCGGTTCAAGGGTCTGAAACAGAGGCAACATACGATCACGGTACGCGGTCAAGTTGGTTCCTCCCTCTGTAGCCTCATAGTAAGCACGCATGCAGTTTTCATTCATTGATGAATTCCATCGCATGCGGCGCACTACACCACCGGTAGCGGGGGCCGGGCGCGGAGCAGATTGCCCCACAGGCTCCAAGCGTGCCGGTAGCGGGGGACGTCCCCGTCGCGCAGGTCTCAGCGGCGGCGGCGGCGTCGGTGGCCCACCCTCATCACTGGATGCATTCGACTCGCGAGGAGTGTGAAACTCGTCTCCCGACGAGGAGCTCGGAGTTGACGGGGTAGGCGATGATTGAACACGTGCGCAGGTGGTTGCCGCTGTGATCTTCTCCCTCGCCTTTGATCTTGTGATCATTTCTATTGCTTCAAATCCGTATTTTATCACATCTATTGGTTTGAATCCGTAATTTGTTGTTATTTACATGTTTGACATAAGGTGTAAATTTTACTATTTGTAGATTTTGTAGTCATTGTTGTTGGTTTTTCTGTAATTTTATCTGGTTATATTATGGAAGGTTGTAATAAATATTCTGGATATTATAAAGTAGTAAATATCAGCCCAAAAACAATAAAAAATAAATTTTAAAATTGTTGTACGAAAATAGGCGACGTATGTCAGCGGTGTTCTTTTTTTTTTTTTTTTTTTTGTTTTTATTATTATTATTAAATAATTTTCTCTTAAATTCAAAAAAGACAAAATGTTTTAAGTTTTCGTTACCTAATGTTCCTTATGTTGTACCAAACATTAAGCTTGGCCCAGATAAAATCTCTATTGACAATGCGACAGTCTTCCTGGGATTCAAAATGGATTCAACTTTACAGTGGCATCCACATATACATGATCTAGCCGGAAGACTTAGTTCTGCTGCATATGCAGTTCGTAAGATAAGACAGCTAACAGACGTAGCTACTGCTAGGCTTGTTTATTTCGCGTACTTCCACAGTATTATGTCGTATGGTGTATTGCTGCGGGGAGCTGTTGCTGAGATAGAGCCATAGGTCCGTTTTAGGTAATTGTGTGCGGTTTTATAATAAAATTCCCGAACATATTACAATGCTCACAGAAGGAAAATTCAAATAGCACGTGAAAAAAATTTTGATTAAGAAATCCTACTACACAGTTTGTGATTACTTAAACGACAAAAATGCTTGGAAAATTCCGCCTCTGCCAAGCTTTCACATGTCTCCTACGTAATTTAAACAAATATTGTAATAATTGTATTATATTGTATATAACACATTGTATAAAGACGTTTAAAAGAATGGCCCCGAGTTTCTTGCCCGTTCTTCTCGCAGTGGCTCTATAATTTTTGTTTGCTGAACGTGGCAGTACAATGTAGTATATTTCAATATTAAAATTTGTAATTGACCTTCATAAGAGCGTCGTAGACGCTTAAATTGAATAAATGAATTTGAATTTGAATTCGCGTATAAGTAGTTGGTCAGTAGACAGCGCAGCGAGGCGTTGAGCGTCCCGAACACTCCTCGATAGAGACCGCCCCGGGTGTGGTCAACGCCATGCTCGGATTTATCTGGCTTATCTTAGTGAGTAGTCCCGAATCTTTTTTAAAAATATTCATACTATAAGATATCTCATCATCATCTTCACAGGCACGGGGGTTGGTGGGTATACCATTATGTGCCTATATTTTCCAACAGAGTATGTAAATATTATACATCGTTTTAGCTTCGATTTTGTGGCAAATCTTTATGAGGATTCTTTTGTTGGTAAGTAAGTAGTGTACACTCTACCTTTATCTTTCTTAAAGGCTATTTTTTAAACATTATCTCAACACAAGTGTAGCGTTTGATAAATTAATGATGTGGTCGAATTTAGAATTACTGGCTGTCAAGGACTGCAGTGCTGCTGAAACGCATCGTTCGGTTCTTGGCTACAGATTTTCTACTTGAAGCTCGTAGTTAGTCACGCGCACAAATGCACTACCACCACCCTCTAATGAATGCCATACATGATTCAGAGTTTGTTAGCTAACAGGCAAATCTATCACAACTGAATTTAATTACATAATTGTCAACGTACACTACCCAAATAATTAAAGTGGCATAAACAGAAACAAAAACTCGAACAGATGAATTGCTTTATTTTAGAGAACATTGACCGCCTCAGAAGCCGTATCCGTAGATACCTACTTTCGCAAGAACACCTCATATTATAATGCCAGTGTTATTATGCGTTTACTATGCGTGTGTGTACGCATTACGTGTTTAAAAATGAATCAGACTGAATTAGCTTTGTATGCGGAGACCACCACAGATTATGTAACTAGTTAAGTATAATAACATAGTAGCGCTCCAATAATAGCATGTATAGTAACTAAGCCAAACGACACACTAAATATGAAGGCGCATAATAAGAACAAGCGTTCAGAATAAATGCTAGCCTGCGGTCGATTTGCGGTATAGACTGTGCACATGACAGTTAGTTAGAGGGTTCATCTAGCTGACGGTAAAGGGAAGGGCTTGTTTAATCCATAGAGATATAAAATACTCTTTTCTGTGGTTTAATCAGATAATTGCATGCGTCTACGACAAAGATCACCCGTGATAATATCTATCGATACTTGTATTGTTCCTATCCTTGGTTTTTACCATCATGCATACAAATATAAAAAAGTACAAATTGAGTTATCACGGTCCTTCTCCCTTACCATATATGTACCTCCATATTGTGACTATGCAAGTTTTGCAATATTTTACTTTGTAGAATGCTAAAAAAATAATAAATTAAATAACATTTTTGCCCTGTAAACTCAGACTAACAAAGAACTTATTCAGTCTGAGTTTGTGAATTGGTCTTAATCCGCTGTTTTTCCCTCTTTCCAATTCGATATTATTACATGGCACCATGATTTATCCAGATCCAGTAGATAAATTAGTTTATCTTCGCCTTTCGTCTGCTGCATCCAGTGCACTTAATAACTAAGTTATTCTATCATTACATTTGTTTTTGAGTCCAGAAGATTTTTAATTTTTAGTCATGATTACAATGTAAGAGATCGCCTTATAATGATTGAACATTTTTCGGTATTGACACACTCATATATAATGAACATAAAAAAGCAGTCGAACGAGTACAACATTTGTACGATAAAGAATTTGAATGGCTTTTATGATCATGGAATACCTATTGAATTAATAATGAACTTCGCACACAAGGTCCTAAAGTCAGATCCCTTTATGCGTGCTCCAGAATAGGGGCTCTAGTACCTACCTACTTACTCACTTACCAGTTTGTTGATGTGACGGTAACAACTGTTCACGTTATATCTTGATCTGTTTTCCAGTGATCCTAAAGTAGAAATATATAGAGAAACGACCAAACTGTGGCGAAGTTTAGATTTGAGCATATCCTATTTCCATACAATTCACATTTTAAAACTTATGACACGCCACAAATATAAAAATTGAGTATTATTGATAGAAACAGGGGATAGGTAGGTACTACTTTTAGTACTACTTTTCATTCAGTTTTAATGAGAGCCGCCACGGTACCATGATCTCACCCGGGAACCATTGTAATGGTAGAATCCTCCCGCTACGGATGAAATCATTACTGAATGCAAAATTACTCCTCTAATTACACTTCAGGACTCGAAGGTGGGTCCACTAGTCTTACCCATATAATTGTCACACTAGCATGGTAAATATATCAAGACACTTACCTCATATGTGGAGCCTTCTCTATCTTTTTAAACCACTCATTTTCTTGCTCCTCATTTCACCTCCTTTTTTCTCCAACCGCCACATTTCTATAATTAAATTTGAAATGTTGCTATAGTTTATTTTTTTTAACAAACGAGTATTACTGATAAATTTATACTAAGCAAAAATCATAATTTGTAAATTTATGATTTTTGCTTAGTACGCGGTAGTGCTTCTGATCATAATATTTAGAGAAAAAAAAAGAGTATTACTGAGTATGTCTCTCGCACATTTCCAATATTGACAGAGTGATATGGGTCTTTGCCGTCATTGGTCAATTCCTTTGTTCTGGTTTTGAAATTGTTAAGGCCCGTTTTTATTGCATACTTGCAAAAGTTACTGTAGAAAAAATGTTATTATTTTATGATTTAAACTTGCATACACAGCATACTTGTAACAAAATTTTCTGTTTGTGTTTAAGATATAAAACAATATTGTAATAGTATATAATTATATTATGCACTAGAAAATATAAATCAAATAATTCTAATACAATTCTTGTAATCTTAAAAATTATCATCATCCTTCTGATGATCTCTCTGCAGAAACGTCAATAATAAATTGCTATAACATATTTTGTACATGATTGTCGACTCCGTACATTTTTAGTAATTAAACAACTTTAAACCGTTTAAATCGCGTATAACGGTCACGCCGTGACCACGATCACTGCAAAGTGTTTGATACATCGGGACAAAAATAATGACAAATATACGCGATTTAAATCGTTTAAAGTTGTTTACTTACTTTGTGTAACAATCGCGAAAACCTAAGACAACATTCCGTACATTTTTGTTTCTATCTTGGTTATCACATGATTGAGACATAACCACCATTTTTATCTATCCTTTTTAGCTACTTACTCCTTTTAACAAAAGATTTCAGACTTCATAAATTTTATAACTTGTTATTTCCTGCCATAGCCCTTCACTTAAAACCAAACGAGTTCAATTGGATTGAGCTCACAGTGACACGTCGGCAAACGTATGACGAGACGATTTGTTAACTTAGCTACAACATTGTTTTCAAAACTATCTTTGTTTTACTACTATTTCTACCCTAATTTATAGTTGCAACTTTAGTATTGATTCGTTACAAGCAATATTTACCGACGAGCAGGCAGTCGGACTAATTCGTCGGATTTACTAACTGAATGTACCTACATGTAACTACAGAGTTCGAGTGGAACGGACTATATGTTGATTACGTTGGCCAATAGCAACGCAGTAAAATTTTCAGTACTCGTTTGTTAAAAAAAATAGACTATAGTACACAAAACATTTATTAAGCGATTCTCTCACCTTTGAATAGTCAAATCGCGTTTCGTGACATCAACATGTTCAGGTTTTACTCTAATTCGTCGATGTTTCGGACTTCGGGTCCGAAAGAAAGATATCTGCAAAATACGTTTTAGTTTACTTTTGTTTACCTTCGTTCGTAGCATAGACTAGCAAGCATTTGCCTGTATAGATTCTGAATAACATTTTTTTTCGGATTCGTATGGTTTGTACATTTCCCAAATATGAAATAATAATTTATTCTTTTGCATTTGAATGTCGAGTTCTAAATATGCACAAATAAAATAAATAAATCATTGTTGTGTCAAAGTCATTATTTAGTGAGATGTTGGCACTACATTAGGTACTAAATCTTGATAGAAATAATAGTAGAACTCTTAGGCAAGCCCAAGAAAAACATAGAACAAATATGCTTTCTTGGATCATGACGTAATAGTACATTATGATATAAGTACGGTAAGTTGAAAATTACAGCCGAGGCGATATTGCTAGCCCAAGCCGAAGGCGAGGGCTACAATAAAGAAGAGGCTGTAATCATCAAAGCGCACGATGTTATACGACGGTTGTAATTTATGGTCAACATTAATTTAAATAAATAATTGAATGTTTATTTATTATATTTTATCTCCAAAAGTTAATTTCATTCATAAAATGTTGACCACTTTTCTGACATAAAAACTCTTTGCTAAGATTTAATAAAGTACTGTTCGTTTAAGATGGAGCATCTTGATAAACCGACAAGATAAATAAATGAGATACTTTACGATATTGAAATTGGTGTAATAAGACCCTTTACGAGCAAAAGTGTTATTATAGTACCTATATTATGATTGGGGCTGTCATCACCTAAACCACTGATACCCGACGAAATCTTAAAAAACCCCGGAAATTTGGGTGAAATTGAGTTTTGGTTTGAGTTTGGATTTAGTTATGGTCACCCATGAAAACAAAGTTCATACTTTTTTCATTTATTGCTTCTTTGCGCAAAAACGACAGTGCTACAAACATAATTGTTCACTCTTCTCTTTCTGAGACAATCTGGTGATATTAATAATGTTATTTGGCATCAAATTAGAAATAAATATATTATAATTTTTGAAGTCATCTTGTTTGGTTACGTTGATTAAGTACCCAAAACGGTATTTTTTTTAAAATGTAAATTAAAAGTAAGTAACAAGTTTTAATTTTGACGAGCTCAAGATCTTTTTACTTTACAAATATACGAGAGGAAAAATAATAGTCATGTGCGGTCCCGCGTCATCCACCCCTTTAGTCGGGGTATCGGCCATGAACTGACCTACTGAGCTAACATGACAATTGTCACAATGCTTATTGTCATGTTAGCTCAGTCGGTTAGAGCATACCCCGGCTAAAAGGGTGTATGACTAGGGTTCGAATCCCACACATGATTTTGAAGCGCTCGTAGCGAAGTTAGCTTGGCCGCTCTGGATCGCTCAGCAAAGTTAAGCAACGTCCGCCTCGGTCATGACTTGGATGGGTGACCGCTGGTTGGACATTACTATGACATTACTACCGTCAGTCCCGGTTGTTGTCTAAGGATGGCAGTCGTTACAGCATGGTGGTAGGGCAATTTGCAAATGCCCGCCTGGCTAGCTACCACCCTCAAGTGGAAAATCTGTCGCTAAGCACCTAACGGTGTGTTCCGGCAGCTATCCTTGAGAGCCAGTCATCTAGGCTAGCCTGAACAACATCTTCGACCACATCATCACTTACCATCAGGTGAGACAGTGGTCAAAGGCTAGCCTATCTGCAATAAAAAAAAAAACATGACTATAATTTTTCCACATCCGCAAAGCATGCGTTATTGCAATCATAAAATATTAAAATCTTTTTACTTATATCGGTATTTTTCAGATGTCGAGCGCCGCGTGTATAAAAAACTGCCGCCGACCCCGATTATTCGCTCACTGTGTTGCCACTTTGGCTTCACTTTGACAAAAAAATTATTTATGTCAAAGTGATCTTTCTTTTCCAATAGGAATTTGGAAAATCAAAGCACTTCAGGTCCTTAAATTTATACTTTATTTCGATCAGAGAAGAAATCGGAAAAGGAGAAAAACTCACTAAAAAAACACACGTTTTTGAGTGTGTTTTTCTCCTTCGTCCATTGCTGCGAGACTAGCGAATAAACTCACAATGTAACTTGAGTTGCCAACTAATATCAAAATTATCATGTTTTCCGCCAGATTTCACTAGATGTTTTTAGCGTATGGTAATGAGAAAAAAGCGCTAAACACCCTAGAAATATTCTAGACACCTAGCGCCAAAACAGCAACACAGTGAGTGAATAATCGGGATCGGCGGCAGTTTTTTATGGTGGGAGCCGGCGGCGCGGGCGCGGCGCTGGGGACTTTCTGTTGTTGTAAATTTGCAGCGCCGGAGTTAACTAGTATGCAGCTTACGAGAGAATATGGCAATAAAACCGCAATAACAATACAAGAAACGTAATATTTATAATATTTTAATTTTTTGACTCTATTGATAAAACGGTATTAAGTTACAAGCGGAAAACTTAGTTTGATTTATTACTACGAATTTACGTTAAAAAATATGAATAAACGGGCCTAGTCCGCGTTTCAAGGATAATATCCCGATGTGCATACAGCAAGTATAATATATGTATTGTATATTGTAGTACGAATTGTTTATTGACGAATCTCAAAAACCCGCCGTGTGTTGGACACATACTCGCATTGTCCGGTTTATCCCTATTGTGAACGAGGTAGCACTATGTTTATAATCTAAACACAACGCCGACGCCAGTAGCTATATACTTAGCTGATACTTTAATAACAGAGGTTTTTAAATTACCTATTAGCACTCAATGCGCAGACTACAAGTATCTGAGAAGATTGATACTGATTTGCAGGAATGTGATTAATTAAATAAGCTGTGATAGTCTATGACTTTAGCTACCTGTTTACAACAAAGAGACATACGACATTTACGAACCGTCTGTAACGATATTATTCAGGCACAGTTATGTAGAGCACTGTTGTATGCTGTAAGTAGAGTTATCCTCCTATCCTACATAGAGCTAGTAGTGCAGTCATTATAGTAAGTTCACCTCGGTATTTGAGATAGCTGCTGTAAGTCTGTAAATACTTGTATATTGACACCCTAAAAGTTGTCTCAAAACCTACATACGAGTTATGGTAGGATGTGCGCAACCATTACATTTTAAGGTCAAAGGTCACAAAAATCGGTTTTCTGCGCTTTTTTTGGAAATATCTCATTTCCTATGGGTTTTATGATATATGTGTTTAGAATCAATTTTGTAGAATACAAAATTCTATACAAATTTTGTAAAAAAAGATAAATAGTTGATGAACTATCGATAAATCAATGATTATAAATATTTATTTATCGATAGTTAACCAGCAGCCGGAAGACGACGATGAAGAGGAAGAAGATGATTTAAGGCATAAATTATAGTTTTTGTACCCTTTATTCTATTTTTTACTTTTAATAAAAATAAATGTATTGAATGATATTTTTTAATACAAAGATTCATAATTTTTTTTTCATCATTTAAGAAGTTATTTATATTATTTAGGTTAAAATTCAAATAAGATTCTTATATTTTCATTAACTATTCTGCAATTCGATGGGCAGGTGAGTGTTGTTAAATAAATTAATACTGAATAAAAAGTGAATAGGTTAGGAAAAATATGATAAAATATAATGTAATAGTTAATAAAAATTTACAAATATTAATAATCATTGATTTATCGATAGTTCATCAACTATATATGGCGCGTTTGACCGGAGGCACCGGTTGACCTGAAGTGATCCTGTGACCACGCGCTCTCCACCCTCTATCTCGGAAATGGTTCACCGTATAATTTTTTTTTAACAAAATTTGTAGAGAATTTTGTATTCTACAATATTAATCGTAAATACAAATAGCAAAAAAACCATAGGAAATGAGATATTTAAAAAAAAATCGCAGAAAACCGATTTTTGTGATCTTTGACCTTGAAATTTAATAGTTGCACACACCCTACTATATGTAGGTTTTGAGACAACTTTTAGTGTGCCAATATACAATTATTTACAGACTTACAGCTGGGTATCTCGAATTCCGAGATTCTGTCCTAATTTAAGCTTAAATGACTGGGCTATAGCTATTTCCTAGCTAAAGAGTTATTCTGGTTTTCACCATTCCGAAATGTCAATGGAAACTTTGGTAAGGTAGGTTACGCAGCCATCCCAACTTTCCGATGGAAAGTCGAATGTCTGCTTTCTTCTTAATAGCACGAGAACTTCCAGAGACTCCACACCCTTCGTGAGATCTCTATAAGAGTTAAAGAGTAATCTTTAATTAGTTTGGTTATTTTCTAGGTAGGTGCTTGTCGTATATTGAGCAGCTACTAAATTGTATTCGCAGACGATACTCATGAAAATTATCACACAATTCAATCACTGTCCGTTGTAGAAATTGAAATATTTTGTCACAGGTGATGTGTATGTAGGTTTCCCATATAGTCATATCAGACTCATTCACTTTTTTTTTATGCCTGATAGGTTAGCCTTTGACCACTATCTCACCTGATGGTAAGTGATGATGTGGTCGAAGATGTTGTTCAGGCTAACCTAGAATTACTGGCTCTCAAGGATAGCTGCCGGAACACACCGTTAGGTGCTTGGCGACAGATTTTCAACTTGAGGGTGGTAGCTAGCCAGGCGGGCATTCGCAAAATGCCCTACCACCATGCTGTAACGACTGCCATCCTTAGACAACAACCGGGACCGACGGCTTAACGTGCCCTCCGAAGCACGGAAGGGCTCAGTAGTAATGTCCAACCAGCGGTCACCCATCCAACTCATGACCGAGGCGGACGTTGCTTAACTTTGCTGATCGATTCAGAATGGCTAAGCAAACTTCGCTACGAGCGCTTCAAAACTTTACAGGAGTTTTGTACTTACCTACTGCAAAGTTGGATGATGAAACTGGACACTTCTCAAAAAGAAACCCCTTGAACTAGACTTCACCTCTAATATGCATCGAATACATGTTCAAATGATATATTAATAATTATGAATATATTTAATAACTGGTTCGACACTTGGGCACATCGAGGTTTTGTTTATTTACGTAATCGGTGTTGTTTAATTGATGACTCGATTCCTTTGATGCGTATATCCTGGTCCTGGCATCCCACGCTCCCTGCCCGTCGCTCGGCGCGCCGCCGGCGGGTGCTGGTGAATGTGATCGCTCCGCCCCACCGCGCACCGCCGCCGGCCCGCACGGGGTGGGCCGGTTCATATATATACTCATACTCAATGTTAACTAATAGTTTAAAAACAGTTCCGGCGTCTCAGCTTGTGGAACGGCCGTTCCCCGCCCCACCATGCGAGGGACCTGGAGCCAAGTGGTCAGTGCATTTCCTATATCCTCGAAGGATCCCAATCCTTTCAATTTAAGGGATAACTAGTGGTGATATAATACAGTGATTTATTTCATACCGTAGATACCAATTATGCTTTTTCATTAGCGATTTTCTAAGGTCAATATTATTGATTTAATTTTTTTTTTACTTCAATATTGATTAAGTAGGTACAATCGAAGTGTTAATCCAAAAGGTCGACTTGAAACTCAAACTCGTCTTTCAAATAATGACTTGTACAAATATAAATAATGAATAACAGCATGCCAAAGTTAAATAGAAGGTACCAAATCACTTTGTGTGAACATAAAGCCTACTACTGTGTTTGCAATTACGCTACAAGTAAACTTTACATAACAAATATTTATCCATTCACTGCATATTCTATATAAACTGTTTAACTGTTGACTAATTGGATCGTATGTGCTCGCAGCTAGCATGACGTGTAGTTTGTTAACGCACACAAAAACACGGTAACTATCCCGTTGGTAATAATAATTATAATTTAAATGACAGTGACAGTTTAAAAACTCATAACACCGCTAAAGCTTTCAATAGCAATATCCATCCGGACGCTGAAAATCAAAGATATTTGCAAAAAAAAAATCCATATTTTCAGTCAATAGAATATTACTTAACTTCAAATAATTTTGTTTGTAACTTAGACGAAGTCGGCGTTTACTCATAGCCTTGCGTAATTTAACCTTAACCTTGCGTAGATTCAATTCGTCTTTTCAGAAGCTAAATTCAATCAAACATTTCAAAAATATTAATTTTTAGTTTTTGATATAGATAATTACTTGCAGTATGTACAGTACCTATTTATTTGTTAAAATCATATCAGAACGCAGTACTAAATGCGAAAGTAACTCTGTCTGTCTGTCTGTTACGCTTTCACGCCAAAACTACTGGACCAATTTGAATGAAATTTGGTATGGAAATAGTTTGAGACCCGGGAAAAAACATATGATAGTTTTTATCCAACTGCGCAAAAAGAAGTTAATATTTTTGCGCGATAATCGACATACGTGCGGGCGAAGCCGCGCCCGGAAAGCTAGTAATAGATATATTGATGTCTTCGGTAGATACTCGTATCTATAAATAATAATGTTTTCCTTTCCAGTCACATTTTAGTTCGTTTATTCTCATTCAACCTAATTGATATAAATAACACTCTCAAGAATCATATTATGTATAAAAAAACCATGTCCTTATCCCGCGCTAAGCAGGGTCGGCACTACAAGTGTCTCTTCCGTTCCACTCGATCGGTTTGTTAGTACCTTGTGATGTCGGTAACCCGTTTTGACTTCATGTTCATTAACATCTTTTAAGCTTTCATTTTAAGAACAATAATACCTATCGCCATGAGCCATTACCATTATAAACTGCTATTCATAAAGTTATTTGTTATACAAGAGTGCAAAGTTACTTTGTGCTCAATTTTGATGACCAAGCAAGCGAAGGATTCTAAAATTAGAAACCTGAGCGTTAGCCAAAAGAGCACTCGAGTGCAACACGTAACTGTTCATCCCATTTCAATGAGGAAATGACTAAATGCTAAAAATGTTTTAATATTTTTCAAATCTAAGGTTTTTACAATATATCGTGAATGATAATGGCGCGCGAAAGGCATATTAAAAAAACAGCATACCAAGAAGGTTCCGAGTCCAATTTCCAAGTTCCAATGATACATTCGGCACCATTCCGGTACAAGTAAATAACTTTAATGATGTTTTGAATTCAAAAACTTAGTGCACACAATGTTCTAAATTCAATTTACTTTATCCTCTAGCGGATAAAAACGGATTTTGCACTAAGATATCGAAGAGCAAAAAAACTGTTTCCGAGATGGGGAGATGAAAAATATATTAACGTTTTCAACTGTCCGCAAGTGCTCGTTAAAGATATAAGAGTTCAGTCGACATTATTAGGAATAATTGTTTTCAGTTAATGATTGAAGATTTGGGTCATGACCATTACCTTAAGATTAACTCGTTTCTTTTGGCGATCTCACATAAGTATTATAAGCAAGTGATTACAATTTTAAAGGTAGAAAAGTAATATTTGTCATCTTAATAGTCAGATGAAAAACGTAATGATTATTTTGCTGCATAATCATTAAGAGTGTCTATTCGCCAGCAGGAGCGCATTAGGCACAACATGAACTCTGCGTTAAACATAACTTAAGGCCTGCCTTTAAAATAGCAGTAGCCATTGAGCTATCACCATATACCCATATATCGATGGGTGCAGCGCTACGCTACTTGCGTGCTCTGTTTCACAGGAACAGGGTCTTGCAGCGTCGCCGTCCTCGCGTCGTTTGTCGGCGTGAACAAGTATATACAACTAGGTACACTAACTCACTGTGCATCTATGTTATCTCTAGGGATCAATATTAGATACAAAAGTGTCAGGAGAACCTATAGTAGACTGAAGCATTTATGACTGAAGAATGTACATAGATACAAAACTTTATACGATTTGCCTAGAATCCTCGATCATTCATAATAATTGCTATTACTATACATTAACTCTCTAGCACGTTCCATTTTACATAAATAACGCATAAAATCATCTACTTATAAAATGATTAAGCGTAGAGGTTACATCAATGATACATACAAAAACGTGGGTGCATCAATGTTTCTATCATCTCTATGAGGAAGTATAATATAATTATTTAAACCAAGTCGGATCGGCAGACGTAAGTTTAATTTGATACTTTCACAGATAGAATTACGTGTCTGGTTTTATCTCTAAAACATACTTCACATTGTTGTCCCTACTCGTAGTTCTCGAGAGCGCGTCACAAAAAGTCGGTTTAAATTCACTGTATTCATTACCTTTACAAATTTTCACGTTTCTGCCACACGTCGTCTCTTGACAATGGCACGTTTTTTTTATTCCCGCGAATACAAATCATTGTAATTATAGTAATCTTCAGGTTCCTCGTCATTGTTCAAGGCGGAGATAAAAAGCTCTTTCCGAAGGTAGAGTGCAATGTAAATGTAGTACAAGTACGAGGACAGGGGTTACGTAATATATCGCGCTGCTGTAGCCTCCAAGTGAAGAGTCAAGGACCCTCCCAGACAGACTGTACAGCTGGAGAACACAGAGTTATTTACTTATTTTGAACTGCTTGATAATCTGAATGGTGTTCTGCAGATTCGGATTTAGTATGTAGTATAAGAAATAAAAAAATGAACGGTGCTTAGTTACACTTGTTACCTGTAGTTGCAGGTACATAATCCGTTATCATAATTAACTACATGCGCTTATCTTTAATATTTTTTATTATTAATATATACGCTCATATCGTAGATTTTTGTCCTTAGTAGATATTTTTACGTACAAACAAGCAATGCGACCAAAAACACAGGTGTTTGAAAAAAAAGGAAAACTAAGATTAAACAATTTAACGTAAAAAAGCTACACAGTATGCTCAACAAATTGCCTACTTCGCGCCGGTGAGAAAGAAGTGCTTCTATATAATATGCGGGTCAAAGCGTTTAGTTTATGGCACTCATTTCGAAATCGACCTGCGACTACATAACCAGGTTCTCTCGCCCATTGTGCGATGCGATACCGTTTTGGCAGCGTACTTACTTATACGGGGGTCATTAATTATGTCTGGGATGTCGATCGGATTTGTCGCGACTCACGAGTTGTTTCGAAGTGGAGCCGCCTCCTCGTTGTATAACAGTTGCGTAATGTCCCACACTGTTGTATTGAATCATTTAGCCCCTAGTGTGAACTACGCTAATGCACTAAAATGGACACTTTCTCGGACATTTTCACCGTCTCACCTACTTCTCATAAACTCCAGTAGGTACATACCTACGTCATCAGTTACTATATACCGCTACGCTTTACTAAACAGGTTGTTGACAATAGGTATGTAGGCGTTCTTTCCAAAAAATATTTATGGTAAAAAAACGGTCAATTAAGTTTGGTACAATATTTAAGGGTTTTTCAGTAATGAAGTATATCGATGGAGACACAACAAATGTATGTAGGTCACAAGAGTAAAGTTAGATCTAGTTGCGCGCGATCAGCTAATGTTACTTTTAAGTTAATTGCCAAATGTTGGGCATTCAATGAACTGGTACCTAACTAAGAAGATGGTTTAATTTATATAAGAAAGAAACTGACTATCAGCAGAAATCAAACCATTAGAGTAATCTACTTAATTCCTCTTATGTATATCTGATATGTATTGAATGTAATTAACTTACGAAACTCGTAAGCGGATCTGCATTGTAAAAATTGCATAAACGGATAAACGGGTTTTCCAAATTGTAGTTAGCTCTTTCGGCAATATAACGTGATACTTACTTTTAATATGTGTAAGTATCTCAGTCTGGTAATAAAAGTCACTTTTGGTAACAGCGTCCGGTTTCGAGAAACATTCTAGAAATGCAAGGAAGCCAAGTGGAGGCAGGCGAGAGTGACCGTGTCCCCACCTTGCCACACCTAACTACATAGAGCCGCTTGTCCTAATCTCACTTTCCTTTCGTGATTCACATATAAACAACGTTACGTAATGTTCTATCTATGGTATGGCCTCACGATAAACAAGTAATTCTTAACAAGGGCTTCGGTTGGGTAAAAGTTTTCTTTGTGTACAGATGCAAGCCACTATTAAACACGTAGGTAGGTATACCGATAATCTCGTTCGATATGAAATAAGTACTTATTGTTTGGGTTTGTCATATAAACCAATAGTACAAATAACGTAGGCCAAAATGATTATGGTAATAATAATATATAAAACATTTATCTAGTCGCATCTTTCATCTAATCTATGGAAGCTCAGCGATTATTTCCTTAAAACCGTAATATAACGTGTAATATAGAAAGGAATAAACTGGGTTTTATCATTCATCAGCCCCAACCCACTTAAAGTCTGTTTACACAATGATTACTGTTAAGCGCGAGTGCTTAGTGCAGGTGTCTAGTGCTTAGTATGTTTGGACAGCAACTGATTAGAATTGAATATATGAAGAACACGGGTGTTTGAGCGTGAACTTACTTTGAGTCGATATCGCTATCGACGATGTTTCAGCTTCTACCGAAAACCTTCCTCAGGATTTTGAGTGTGGTTAGAATTTATTGTGTGTGATTAGTAGCGCTATTTTTATGCGATAAAATCATGTCCCACGCGTCTTGCCTTCGCCTTCATTTTCAGTGTGAGTCTTCATGACAAAGTGGAGCGAAGATTTTACCTATAAATTTCAGAAAGAATTTTTAAAATACGGATTTTTAAATGTGACTGAAATATTGTACATTCACGTATAACTGTTATTGATTCCAATACCTATCATTGCATTTATTTGCTATCAAAATTGCGATCGCGATTGTTTGTCTATTTCAAATTAATAGCTTATACAATGTCGGATGTGTAAACGATACTGATCTACTAAACACAATAACTAAGCTGTATTAACACGTCTATGAAACGCTAATCACTAAACAGTTCCACCAAACACTAATCACAGTGCAAAGAGGCCCTTAAGGCCCGTTTGCTTTTTGATTAGTATGTGGTGCGAATGTTTAGCGCAGGTGCTTAGTGATTAGTGTTTAATTTTGGAAAGTAGCCACGTCTCATGCCTACATGCTCAGTGTTGCCAGCGCCAGCCGGAGAGTTGTTTGCAGTACACTTGTAGCACAGCTCCAGGGTGGCATATGGCTACCGCATATCTAGTTTTAAGACTAGAAGGAAGTGTCGAATTTTCGTACAAAAAGAGAAAATGTTTCTACCCCCCTAAACAATCACCGATTTTGATGATTTTTGAAAATGTTATAGATGTTATCAATATTGAGGTTTATAGGTTTTGCTTTTCATCATTTTAGTAAAGGAATTTGAATGAATGGGTATTTAAATACAGATATTTTCAAAGCTTGTATCTCTAGTTTGTGAATTGTTTATAAGAAAAATTATGATAAATAAAGAAAAAAGAAAACCTATAAACCTAGTTTGTTCTGTCAGTTATAAAATAAGACCAAATTTTTTGGATTTAATTAATGTTTACTATAGTAGAAAAGTTTTCTCCCAGAACTCAAATTATGCGGAAATTCTAAGTCAAAACTTGAAGAAGCTGCAACTGTTCTTATCGCACAATTCTATTCGGGGGGCAGGGTAGCTGCACAGAATAAATCATAGTAGGTAGAGGTACTTGCATTAGTGATGTCAATATGCATTTTAAATATACAAATATAAAAACATGTTCACAGATCAGTTTTTACCTGTTAATAAATTTCATGTTTTCACCTATCCTTTTAAGTATGTATACCTTTGTCGTGAAATATTAATTTCTAAAGCTTACATTATGACGAACATCGATTGAGCCGATGTTGTAGTTATATAATGTAAATTAAATGTCACAGCACATTTTGTCGCAAATCTAGTAAAGTCTCTAAAAAAAATAGGTATAGGATATTTATTCTTCGATACACATAAAATAAGTTTAAAAAAAAATGGTTTTTTCATAGAATAAAAAAACGAACAAAAATGAAACCGACTCCTAATACCAAAAAGTCTGAAATAACTAGTCAAAGTCGGTACCATGACAGTTTGAAGGTATGATCTCCATATTTTATTGTGGTCGTGGTGACTTCGACAAAGTATTTTTCATATTTTAGGTTCCATTATAGGTATTATGTTAAAAAAAATGTGAGCCCTGCCACTTACGGGATCGATTTGTGTATTCCGGTCTGATACCACAATCGAATCCCACACCGTTCATTTACAATATAAAATTCTGGCTTGATCCCGACACAATTTTTCGTTCCGGTCTGATCCCACTCATTGTTTCATGGCCCTGACGTTATAATAGTTACAGTTTGGGTACGTTATCTAAAAGGAAGAAATTTATGAAACTATGCTTAACACAACACACATTGGTATAAATAAATACCAATATATGAATTCGCAAGCTACCAGGAGAGCAGAACTTCATAGGAGTTTCATACTGTAAATTTTGTTACAGAAAAACCATATTTATAAAATATATTATTAGCTTAAGTTGTGATTCTAAATTATGAAACTCACGCAGAGAACTTAAGTTAATAATCAGTATATATACATATATACATGTAGCTCAATCGATAACTAAAACATAAAAATTTACTAACTACTACTAATTTAGATAGAACATTACGTACTTATCTTCTATTTTACCTTAAAAAAAATTACTTTGAGTTACTTCTTTTTTATTTTTAAATGTACTTACATTAGAATAAAACAAGCTGCTTTAAAACGTAATCACTCTTTATTGTAAAAATTCAACTAAGATATCGAAACTAACAATCAATATTAGGAAACTACCTATAAACAAACAATATGGGTATATTTTTACAACCATTTACGCATGCTTAGCAAGAATATAAAAATAATGTTTTATGGAAAAAAATATAATTAGGACTGGGATCGGATCCCACGATTACAGGTACCTGTAGTTGCAGGCTCGAATCTTGCCAGTAGCTATTGCTATTTCCATCTAACAGGATAAAAAACAATATTATATTAAAATTAGTCATACAGTTGGTTATATGACCGCAGATCATATCATTATAATTTTAAAAACTTTCAGCCAATCTACCTTAGAAGTAAGCATATAATTAACAAACAAGTAATATTATGTAAAATTTGCAATAAAATATGTAAACAGTATAGATATTATAGAGCATGCGATATAGTAGATTATATCTACGAAATATTATTTAAAGATGTCAATAGCTTAAACAATAAACAATGAAACGAGTTTGCCTAAGAGTAACAAATCAGACTACAAAGTCAGACAATAAGTAATTAACAACATTAAAATATGCAAAACTTAACAATAAAATGTGAACTATCTTAACTTTTCAAAAAAAATACCAACTGTGATTTCAGCCTTTTGCAGTTGATTTGTAACATGGTAAATTCATTTATTTCTTCAAATAATTTTGTGAAACTACGCTTCAGTGATTATTGCCTTGTTTTATATTGATTGTTAAGTAATATATTTAAGTTGGCATCTTTTTCTAAATAATTTAACAAAGTTGGTCTTTATTGTGGTGCATTTGTTACTATTTAATTTAAAATGCCAGGCTTCCATAAAATGTTCGGTGATGTTCCTTATATAGTACACAATATGTTTACGAAACTTAAGCCTTCTAGCCATTGAGTCACCATCATAGTCGTTAAGGTCTTGTACTTCTGCAGTTTCTGGTAAGTCCTATTTAATAAAGCTTTAATCCTATTTAAAAAAGCGCTTTATCTGGAAGGTGGATAGTAACCCTTGCCCTATCAAGTACTCAGGTACATTAAACGACGTACGAATGACATTTGTCTATGTATTTATTTAATATATTATACTCTGGGACCGTAATTCATTTATAATTACAATTACAATCAATAAAAACATGATAACATTATGTGTTTATTATGAATTGTATAAAAGGTTTCAAATCAAAAGGAAGGTAAATAAAACAATGAAATAATAGTACACTGAAAAATATAATTACTAAGTCACACCGAAATACAATATTTTTAACCGACTTCCAAAAAAGGAGGAGGTTCGTCTATATATATATTTTTTTATGTTTGTTACCTCAGAACTTTTGACTGGGTAAACCGATTTTGAAAGTAATTTTTTGTTTGAAAACTGATGCTTGTCGTTTGGTCCCATTTAAATTTCATCAAAACCGGTTAAGCCATTTTGAGTTACATTCCAATAACTGAAAAATATTTACCTATCTTGATGATATAGTCGTTGACAATAAATGACAATCGAAGCTACTTACGAGTAGCAAGCGTTACTAAAAAGACGAATCAAATAATGGAACCGATTTCAACACCCAAAAGTGTTGAATAAGTTGTCGAAGTCGGTACCATGCGCACAATATTGCTATTGAAAATTGAACTGGTACTTTTTATAAATTTACAAATTATTGGAGTACAAAATGTTTTGCCCCGGGCGGGAAAAGTGGTACTTTTCAACTATCATGGTACCAACTTCAACAATATATTTCACACTTTTGGGTTTTGAAGTGGGGTCCATTTTTGGTTAAGAATTTTAAGTCAAGTCGACGAGTAGTAACCAGCAGCGCGCGGAGCGGCGGCGGTGCGGCGCGGCACGGCGCTGCTTACAGTAATAAAATTGATGACTCGACTGGACGACTCTCTGTACTGTAGTACCTATACATATTATATGTTTATAGGATTTGACGAAAGTGCGGGGCGCGGAGTGCGAGGCCGGTGTTTAGCGGCGAGACAGCATTATTATGTTAAAATACCTATTTTTCTGTGGGCGCTTCTCTTCCCAGGCCTCTGATTATAATAGTCTGAGAGATCTTTTTAAAGAAATTGATATTTTAACTTTACCAAGTCTGTATATATTTGAAAATATTTTGTATGTTCGTAAAAATTGAGCAACTTTAAATCAAACAGTGACAATCACGATTATAACACTAGGAATAAAGATAAAATAGCGGTGCCAGCTTTTAGATTAGCAAAGACAAATAAAAGGTCCTTCTTAGGCAATTGTGTGCGGTTTTATAATAAATTGCCCAAACATATTACAACGCTCACAGAGAGAAAATTCAAGTTGCATGTGAAGAATATTTTGATAAAGAAATCTTACTACACAGTTTGTGATTACTTAAACGACAAAAATGCTTGGACTGGTTCGCCTCTGCCAAGCTAGCGCCTGTCACCTATGTAATGTAAATTAAGTATTGTAATAATTTTACTATATATTATGTACTTAACACATTGTTAAAAAACGTTTAAAAGAATGGCCCTGAGTTTCTTGCCCGTTCTTCTCGCAGTAGCTCTATAATTTTTGTTTGCTGAACGTGGCAGTACAGTGTAGTATATTTCAATATTAAAATTTGTAATTGACCTTCATAAGAGCGTCGTAGACGCCTTAATTGAATAAATGATATCGACTTTTTTTTTGAGCCAAGTGGAACGAATATCTAACATATCAATATGTGCTAGAATGTATAAAATACGAAAAACATAATTTGTAACTAACCAAAATACGGTACTTACTCGTATTACCTACCTACCACTGTATTTTTAATTAATTTTAAAATTGCGAACGTGATTGTTTTTCCATTTTTAAATGTTTGAACGATATTGATCTACTGAACACAAGAGCCATAAAATATTGGACACTACTCGGACGAAACAGCTGCACTAAACAGGTCTACTAAACACTTATCAAACCGCAAACAGGCCTTAAGGTACGTTTGCACATTGATTAACATTAAGTGCGAGTGTTTAGTGCGGGTGTTTCGTATTTAGTACTGGACGCGTTTGGATAGCAACTGTTCAGTATTTAGTGTTTTGTATTTATTTAGTGATAGTGTATAGTAGCGCATTTTATTTTTTTGCGAGTAACCACATCCCTTCTTTCACTTTCACTTTCACTCTCAGTGTGCAATTTGTGCACCAATTATAAAATAGGAATGTCTACAATTTTACATTTGTGTATTCTCCAATGTCCGTCAACTACTTACTGCTGCATTTTATGTTTCTTTTAAAATTGTAGCTTGTCCAATGTTTAGTAGAGCTGCTTAATGCGAGTGGTGTCCAATACGGTTTAGTTGTGGCGTTCAGTACGAGTAGATCAATGTCGTTCTCACCTTTGATATTAGGCAAGCTATCCAATAGTATGGAAAGGCAATACAATCGCGTTCGTTTTGCAAATAAATCTGTGGTAGCTATCGAAAATGGAAAAATACAGTAATATATTAACGTAGGTAAGTCTTGTAATATTAATGTTTGTCTCATAGCTTTTCGGTTTTATACGATTGTCAACAGTGGTAGGTATCTTATAATGTTCTTGCTCAAATTGATTTTTGCTCCTCTATGCTATTATTTGAAATCGAGCTAATGTCCAAGTGTGGCATGTAAATGGTGTCCGAGTGGCGCAACCAGAGGGAAGGTGAAGCCAGGACGTGGCTACTCGCAGCAACTAGAACGTGCTACCAATAAAAGTTTAACTAAACACAAATACCAATCACTAAACTCAAATCAGTTGCTGTCTAAACGCTAAGCTCTAAACATTACCTGCAATAACTAACCACTACCACTAAAATATACTATATAAGGGCGAGGTTCTCTTATATGTTCCAAAGCGAGAATTTATAACCCCATATTTAAATAAACATGGTATTTTAAACATGAAGGCAAAAAGATAGTTACACAGTCAAAAAAGTTATCTACACCAAAAAACCTGAATACTTATTTGAAAAAATAATATGGATAAAAGATATCACGTCAAGAAGTGCCCGTTCCACTACGACAAACCTTCTCAAAATACCAGCTCACAGTTCAGCGCGTTTCAGGGGGTGTTTCAGGTTTGCAGCAGCACGTATATGGAATGACTTACCTCCTCCTCTTAGGAAATAAGTATAGAGTCTTTCAAGATGAAATATAAAGCTGCACTGCTTAAAAGACAACTTGCTGCTGAAAATCTGAGACATGCCTATGAAAAATGTTTGCCTTCAAAAAACTATTTTATTTTATAACCCTATAAAGGACTGCCTTAACTCATATGCAAAATCAACACATACATTACTCACACACACACACACAAACACACACGAGATAAGAGACCTCACTGCATTGTTACTTTTTGTTTTTTTGCTCATTTGTATTTTTTTTATATATATATATATATATTGTTCTGCAATAATTTTATTTTTATGTACTTATGTTCAGTAAGTGTAAGATATTAACGTGGCCCGGGAGTTATATTTGAGAAAATATTTTTTTTTTTACCGGCGGTATGCCTTTATTAAACAAAATACTATGAACTATATACAACACTACAGCTACTACAATAAAAGCATTTAGACACCTATAAGTCATATACGTGGCCCCCATTACAATGTTTCCGTACAAAACCTAAGGAAACGGGGGTGGCTGAAAATCAGCGCCACCCGGAATGTATATTTCGGGTCGCACAAGCTGAGCCTTTGCTTTGTTTCCTCCTTATAGTTAGTTTGTTATAAATGTTAATAGTTACCTATGTAATAGTACTAAAGGAAAGCAATAAATATTTTTTATTATTATTTACAAATTTATATTTAACAAAATTACAAATTTACGAGAGAAAAAATTATAGTCATGTGCGGGATTCGAACCCGCGTCCATCCACCCCTTTAGCCGGGGTATGCTCCAACCAATTGAGCTAACATGACACAATGACTCATAACTGTAATTCTTGCTCTCGTTCTTCATGCAACCATCGTATTGGGATGGAGCGACACCCATAGTTCAACTTGCGTTGAACTACATACAAGACCAATTTTGCAATTGGTTTTAAACTTGTAAATGATGACGCAACCTTATAATTTTAATATTGTTAAGTTTGCAATAACGCCTGCTAGGCGAATTACATTACAAAATTACAAATTTACGAGAGAAAAAATTATAGTCATGTGCGGGATTCGAACCCGCGTCCATCCACCCCTTTAGCCGGGGTATGCTCCAACCAATTGAGCTAACATGACACAATGACTCATAACTGTAATTCTTGCTCTCGTTCTTCATGCAACCATCGTATTGGGATGGAGCGACACCCATAGTTCAACTTGCGTTGAACTACATACAAGACCAATTTTGCAATTGGTTTTAAACTTGTAAATGATGACGCAACCTTATAATTTTAATATTGTTAAGTTTGCAATAACGCCTGCTAGGCGAATTACATTACAAAATTACAAATTTACGAGAGAAAAAATTATAGTCATGTGCGGGATTCGAACCCGCGTCCATCCACCCCTTTAGCCGGGGTATGCTCCAACCAATTGAGCTAACATGACACAATGACTCATAACTGTAATTCTTGCTCTCGTTCTTCATGCAACCATCGTATTGGGATGGAGCGACACCCATAGTTCAACTTGCGTTGAACTACATACAAGACCAATTTTGCAATTGGTTTTAAACTTGTAAATGATGACGCAACCTTATAATTTTAATATTGTTAAGTTTGCAATAACGCCTGCTAGGCGAATTACATTACAAAATTACAAATTTACGAGAGAAAAAATTATAGTCATGTGCGGGATTCGAACCCGCGTCCATCCACCCCTTTAGCCGGGGTATGCTCCAACCAATTGAGCTAACATGACACAATGACTCATAACTGTAATTCTTGCTCTCGTTCTTCATGCAACCATCGTATTGGGATGGAGCGACACCCATAGTTCAACTTGCGTTGAACTACATACAAGACCAATTTTGCAATTGGTTTTAAACTTGTAAATGATGACGCAACCTTATAATTTTAATATTGTTAAGTTTGCAATAACGCCTGCTAGGCGAATTACATTACAAAATTACAAATTTACGAGAGAAAAAATTATAGTCATGTGCGGGATTCGAACCCGCGTCCATCCACCCCTTTAGCCGGGGTATGCTCCAACCAATTGAGCTAACATGACACAATGACTCATAACTGTAATTCTTGCTCTCGTTCTTCATGCAACCATCGTATTGGGATGGAGCGACACCCATAGTTCAACTTGCGTTGAACTACATACAAGACCAATTTTGCAATTGGTTTTAAACTTGTAAATGATGACGCAACCTTATAATTTTAATATTGTTAAGTTTGCAATAACGCCTGCTAGGCGAATTACATTACAAAATTACAAATTTACGAGAGAAAAAATTATAGTCATGTGCGGGATTCGAACCCGCGTCCATCCACCCCTTTAGCCGGGGTATGCTCCAACCAATTGAGCTAACATGACACAATGACTCATAACTGTAATTCTTGCTCTCGTTCTTCATGCAACCATCGTATTGGGATGGAGCGACACCCATAGTTCAACTTGCGTTGAACTACATACAAGACCAATTTTGCAATTGGTTTTAAACTTGTAAATGATGACGCAACCTTATAATTTTAATATTGTTAAGTTTGCAATAACGCCTGCTAGGCGAATTACATTACAAAATTACAAATTTACGAGAGAAAAAATTATAGTCATGTGCGGGATTCGAACCCGCGTCCATCCACCCCTTTAGCCGGGGTATGCTCCAACCAATTGAGCTAACATGACACAATGACTCATAACTGTAATTCTTGCTCTCGTTCTTCATGCAACCATCGTATTGGGATGGAGCGACACCCATAGTTCAACTTGCGTTGAACTACATACAAGACCAATTTTGCAATTGGTTTTAAACTTGTAAATGATGACGCAACCTTATAATTTTAATATTGTTAAGTTTGCAATAACGCCTGCTAGGCGAATTACATTACAAAATTACAAATTTACGAGAGAAAAAATTATAGTCATGTGCGGGATTCGAACCCGCGTCCATCCACCCCTTTAGCCGGGGTATGCTCCAACCAATTGAGCTAACATGACACAATGACTCATAACTGTAATTCTTGCTCTCGTTCTTCATGCAACCATCGTATTGGGATGGAGCGACACCCATAGTTCAACTTGCGTTGAACTACATACAAGACCAATTTTGCAATTGGTTTTAAACTTGTAAATGATGACGCAACCTTATAATTTTAATATTGTTAAGTTTGCAATAACGCCTGCTAGGCGAATTACATTACAAAATTACAAATTTACGAGAGAAAAAATTATAGTCATGTGCGGGATTCGAACCCGCGTCCATCCACCCCTTTAGCCGGGGTATGCTCCAACCAATTGAGCTAACATGACACAATGACTCATAACTGTAATTCTTGCTCTCGTTCTTCATGCAACCATCGTATTGGGATGGAGCGACACCCATAGTTCAACTTGCGTTGAACTACATACAAGACCAATTTTGCAATTGGTTTTAAACTTGTAAATGATGACGCAACCTTATAATTTTAATATTGTTAAGTTTGCAATAACGCCTGCTAGGCGAATTACATTACAAAATTACAAATTTACGAGAGAAAAAATTATAGTCATGTGCGGGATTCGAACCCGCGTCCATCCACCCCTTTAGCCGGGGTATGCTCCAACCAATTGAGCTAACATGACACAATGACTCATAACTGTAATTCTTGCTCTCGTTCTTCATGCAACCATCGTATTGGATTTTAAAACCAATTGCAAAATTGGTCTTGTATGTAGTTCAACGCAAGTTGAACTATGGGTGTCGCTCCATCCCAATACGATGGTTGCATGAAGAACGAGAGCAAGAATTACAGTTATGAGTCATTGTGTCATGTTAGCTCAATTGGTTGGAGCATACCCCGGCTAAAGGGGTGGATGGACGCGGGTTCGAATCCCGCACATGACTATAATTTTTTCTCTCGTAAATTTGTAATTTTGTAATGTAATTCGCCTAGCAGGCGTTATTGCAAACTTAACAATATTAAAATTATAAGGTTGCGTCATCATTTACAAGTTTAAAACCAATTGCAAAATTGGTCTTGTATGTAGTTCAACGCAAGTTGAACTATGGGTGTCGCTCCATCCCAATACGATGGTTGCATGAAGAACGAGAGCAAGAATTACAGTTATGAGTCATTGTGTCATGTTAGCTCAATTGGTTGGAGCATACCCCGGCTAAAGGGGTGGATGGACGCGGGTTCGAATCCCGCACATGACTATAATTTTTTCTCTCGTAAATTTGTAATTTTGTAATGTAATTCGCCTAGCAGGCGTTATTGCAAACTTAACAATATTAAAATTATAAGGTTGCGTCATCATTTACAAGTTTAAAACCAATTGCAAAATTGGTCTTGTATGTAGTTCAACGCAAGTTGAACTATGGGTGTCGCTCCATCCCAATACGATGGTTGCATGAAGAACGAGAGCAAGAATTACAGTTATGAGTCATTGTGTCATGTTAGCTCAATTGGTTGGAGCATACCCCGGCTAAAGGGGTGGATGGACGCGGGTTCGAATCCCGCACATGACTATAATTTTTCTCTCGTAAATTTGTAATTTTGTAATGTAATTCGCCTAGCAGGCGTTATTGCAAACTTAACAATATTAAAATTATAAGGTTGCGTCATCATTTACAAGTTTAAAACCAATTGCAAAATTGGTCTTGTATGTAGTTCAACGCAAGTTGAACTATGGGTGTCGCTCCATCCCAATACGATGGTTGCATGAAGAACGAGAGCAAGAATTACAGTTATGAGTCATTGTGTCATGTTAGCTCAATTGGTTGGAGCATACCCCGGCTAAAGGGGTGGATGGACGCGGGTTCGAATCCCGCACATGACTATAATTTTTTCTCTCGTAAATTTGTAATTTTGTAATGTAATTCGCCTAGCAGGCGTTATTGCAAACTTAACAATATTAAAATTATAAGGTTGCGTCATCATTTACAAGTTTAAAACCAATTGCAAAATTGGTCTTGTATGTAGTTCAACGCAAGTTGAACTATGGGTGTCGCTCCATCCCAATACGATGGTTGCATGAAGAACGAGAGCAAGAATTACAGTTATGAGTCATTGTGTCATGTTAGCTCAATTGGTTGGAGCATACCCCGGCTAAAGGGGTGGATGGACGCGGGTTCGAATCCCGCACATGACTATAATTTTTTCTCTCGTAAATTTGTAATTTTGTAATGTAATTCGCCTAGCAGGCGTTATTGCAAACTTAACAATATTAAAATTATAAGGTTGCGTCATCATTTACAAGTTTAAAACCAATTGCAAAATTGGTCTTGTATGTAGTTCAACGCAAGTTGAACTATGGGTGTCGCTCCATCCCAATACGATGGTTGCATGAAGAACGAGAGCAAGAATTACAGTTATGAGTCATTGTGTCATGTTAGCTCAATTGGTTGGAGCATACCCCGGCTAAAGGGGTGGATGGACGCGGGTTCGAATCCCGCACATGACTATAATTTTTTCTCTCGTAAATTTGTAATTTTGTAATGTAATTCGCCTAGCAGGCGTTATTGCAAACTTAACAATATTAAAATTTATATTTTCTCGAAATATTTAAGATATTTCGGTGTATATATGAGGACCACGGGACTAAGCCAAGTGGGCTCCATGTTATTACGATTGTTGGTTTGTTACGTCGTCTTGTAAGAACTTTCTTACAATACGATAGGTGTTTAAAATTGCAGCCTTCTGCATGGTGTTTTCATATGATGTTTATTACTTTGAGTGATTGCAGTAAGTGTTTTGGGATTACTCCTGTACTAGATAATACCAGTGGCACAATATATACCTTGTCCATTTTCCATATACTGAGTATTTCTTCTTTTAATTCAGTATATTTATTTATTATTATTATTCACGTCATTTATTTTATAACATAATTTTATTTTTTTACAATATTCATATATATATATATAAAAAAGAAACAAATATTATAAAAAAACTTAAAATTAGGATGCCGCCGGCAGCGGGGCAGGGGCCAAACTACCAGCGGTTAGGGCTGCAGACCAGCGGTTAGGGCTGCAGAGAGAGGAATCTTCGGACAATGCGTGTCGTTACGACTATCACTGCCTTCTGCATCTGACCCTTGATCCAACCGTCTAGTGAGAGCTATTTATTATTATTTATTATAAATATTCATTATAACTATTTATTATAATATTATTTATAATAATATTATTTATTATATATTTATTATTATTATTATATTAATATATCGACAATAATGCGGTGGGTGTTTCGAAAGCGATAGCTGAATGTGTTCGATACATGTTAATCTTTTACATACACAAATTCAGTACTAACTGTAATCTTAGCTGTGACGTGTGGGCTTTGAAAATGATGGCGACATCAACCGCGGCGCGGTGTACCTATTCCATACACAGGTACGAACGCTACCCGAAGTCAATGAACGGCTAACAACAACTCAGCTGTTTTGCGTACCTATTCTTGTCTGTTCAGTCTTTATCTGCTTGCAACATAAGAACGCGCGACGCGGCAGCGGCTTGACATAATACGACATATTCGTCCACTGCATCTGTCACAATACGAGTAGGTAACCAAAACAGTTTTCTTGTGTTATGCTTAGTGATAGTTTTTCATTGACTCCGTACGTACGTGTGTAAATGGAGTAAACCGTTAGTCGCTATAATTCCCAAGGACAACGCACCACAGCCTAGATGATATTTTAATCGATTTTGTGTACGTAAAAAATAAATAATATGAGTCTAGCAATATTCTCTTCTCGATTTCACACTAACCCTTGCAGTATTTTTGATATATTAATATCCACTTTATATAATAGCAACCCGTTTGCACATTGATCATTGTTCACTTATTCAGGCTATTCAGGCAGAAGCACGACTCAGAAAGACAAGTGGGACCTTAGAGAATGGCCGATCACAGATGAGCTCATAATGTTGCTCATCTGTTGTTAGTTGTTTTAGAGACGAGAACCCGTATTGGTTATTTGTCCAGATTAAATAGGACAAACGCTCTTGTTTGTGACCTGTGATTCACTATTCTTTATCTTTGTAAAAATATACTAATATGTATGATTATCGCCTTGTATGGAATCACGTCACTCCTAGTACATGGCATGACCGTACATTTTAAAAAGTAACATTAAACATACCATTTCTATGTCATCATATAAATGGTGTTTAAATATTATTTAATTTTTCATTGAATAATATAATTTAAAATTTTATTGATGATTTCGATTTTCTTATTGAAAATAAAAACATAATGCAAAATAGAAATAATTAGCTATTATTAACATTAATTGTTAAAATACGGTAATATCAAACCTTCTAATATTATTTGATGGAATTGGACGTTTCAATAAATAAGCGACTCTGGCTGTCTGATGCAATAAAGCGCCACCCAGTTCAAACATTGCTGAATACCTTATTATATATAAAGTGGATATTAATTCATCAACAATACTGCGGGGGATGGTGTAGAATCGATAACGGAATATGTTCAACTCATGTTTAATTTTTACATACAAAAAATCAGCATAACTATTTTCTAAGCGCGGCGGTTTGCCTTTTAGTATGATAGCGAGAACCGCGATTTACTCCATTCTCACGCGTACGAACGCTACCCGAAGTCAATTAGACGCTATCACTAGGGCAAAACGAAGAAGCTGTTTCACGTACCTATTCTGACGAACGCTTAGGCCTTACCGGCCAATCTAGCTAAACTGCCGAATGCTTTGCATAATCGCTAATCGATTAAACTCTTCTAAATGTTATAAATGTTACTTATCTATTTTTTTTTTTATTTCAAGTGTACGTAGGTACGTACTGTATTGTGTTGCAGCTACTTAGGTATGCCGTATTGTGTTAAACCGCTACCGCGCCGCGCGTTCTTTTGTCGTAAGCCGCCAAAGACGGACTAGGCACACAAAACAGCTGTCTATTGTGCCTAGTATAGCAGTTCATTGACTTCGCGTAGCTATCGTGCGTGTGTGTGAATAGAGTAGATACACCGGGTTCGTAGACCGCAGTTGACCTTGCTATTATTCCCAAAGCCACGTGCCACAGTTAAGCAATAGTCCAGCTACAGACTTTTTTTGTATGTGAAAATTAAACATGAGTGGAACACATTCCGTTATTGATTCTACACCATCCCCCGCAGTATTGTTGATGAATTAATATCCACCTTATATATATCCATCTCTTTATATGAATAAAAAAATACTGTTACTGTATATTTAACTCTTCTAAATGCGTAGTTCTTATGTCTTCTGATGCGGCACGTGGGTAATGGTTGCCTTTGTAATTATTAGTAATGTACAAAGTCATATTCTCCCTTGGTCAGCAATGACATTTCAGATATAGGTATTTACCAATATCTTGCCGTATATAAATAAATATAGATTAATAAAAAAAAACTAAATAACCACCATTAAGTGAAAAATCCTTGGTGTGTTAAATATAAGTTAAATAAACAATTTGTAGTCATAGCTCACAGGATACGTGCTGGACACATTCCATCTAAGATCCATCGGGACTGACATGTCAAGAGACAAAAGTCCCTAAATTAAATAAAGATAATAAAAAAAAAGTGATAAATCCGTCCTCAAGCGCCTAATGTCTATTCCGCAGTTGTTTTTAAAGTTATTTGCTTGTAAAGGTGTAGCCTGATCATTATAATCAGTTACTACAGTCTGTTTCAAATCCTCTGCGAAACTCAGCCATTGACCTTTGAGCGGACTGCAGCGACTCAACCTTTTTTTGATGGGTACACTTTATATTTTAGCTTGAGGTGAATAAAAAACCATTGTAAGTAAATCACAACATTGTATGAGGATGAAAGTTTTATAAAGTATTTTTATTTATTAGGCATTTTGACAAAAAAAAAGTTTGGCCCTTAGGTAGATTATTGAAAAATAAACGTGACTTATTATAAAACAGAATAAATAGATTTTAATTATTTTCTTTACATTTTAATAGTTTCTTAATATAATCATTACATTTGTATACACAATTGTATCGAAAAGTACTATCACAATTTATAAAGCAGTGATGGCTCAGTGGCATTGGGTATGGACTGCCGCGTAGCCGTTATAGGCAGAGGTTAGTCTGCTTACAATCAGGTGGGCCTCAAGCATGTTCCGTCACAATACCGCAAAACAAAAATAAAAAAGTACAATTGATATTAATGTATAACTGTTTTATTAACATTAGTTTTATTCCTCTGAACTTGTTTCACTGTCTGAATCTTCTTCACTCTCCGAGTCTGTCACATTCATAATGAAACTATCAACTGTTTTGTCGATATTGTGGTCCAGACTAGATTATTTCTCTTCTTCTTTTATCACATGCTTTATGCAGTTGTTACATTTTTGGCTATCGACTTTTTGTAAGCCTTCTTCCAATATTTTTTTGACATCGGTCATTTTGAATGTGGTTTTATGTCGTGCCACGTGACCCTTCACGTCTGCCCATACAAGCTCCATTGGGTTGAGCTCGCAGTGGTAGGGTGGCAGTCTAAGCACTTCAACCCCGACTTCTTTTGCCATTTCATCTAAGACGTAGGACATCATTTTTTCTTTTATAAGATTAGCTTTTGACAGTAATTCAGCTTTTGTTTCCTTACCTTCAAATGAAACTTCTTTTGATGTGAGCCAATCATAATGGCTTGTTTACGCCAACTCGTCACTGGTATTTTCTCTAGGCGTCCAGAGTGGTAGCTAGCATTGTCCATGACGATCACAGCATTGGATTCGACTCTTTTTAATATATCTTCGAACCACTTTTCAAAATGTTCTGCGTTTATTGTCTCGTGAAAATCGCCTGTGGTTTTATTTTCAAAGACCCACTGAAACTTCTTTTGATGTGAGCCAATCATAATGGCTTGTTTACGCCAACTCATCACTGGTATTTTCTCTAGGCGTCCAGAGTGGTAGCTAGCATTGTCCATGACGATCACAGCATTGGATTCGACTCTTTTTAATATATCTTCGAACCACTTTTCAAAATGTTCTGCGTTTATTGTCTCGTGAAAATCGCCTGTGGTTTTATTTTCAAAGACCCACTGAAACTTCTTTTGATGTGAGCCAATCATAATGGCTTGTTTACGCCAACTCATCACTGGTATTTTCTCTAGGCGTCCAGAGTGGTAGCTAGCATTGTCCATGACGATCACAGCATTGGATTCGACTCTTTTTAATATATCTTCGAACCACTTTTCAAAATGTTCTGCGTTTATTGTCTCGTGAAAATCGCCTGTGGTTTTATTTTCAAAGACCCACTGACTCTCTGGCAGGAATCCTTTTTCACCACCGATGCGATGTGGACAACAATTAATCTGTTTCCTATTAATGTAGGATTTTGGCACCAGTTGACAGGCCTTCTAAAAAGGCTCGTTTGTAACTTTTTACTGCAAGATCTACCCACGCTTTACTTACAGTATGACCTGAAAAAAATAAAAATACGAGTTATTGAAAAAATATTATATTCTTCCTCTGCAACGCTATGGACCCGGCACCCGCATGTGAATCCATGGAATGCTAAGTAATTCGTCTCACCAGCTTCGAGATGCACGTTTTAATTAATTACTTAAACTCCTCGACCGAATTACCTACTTAAGAAGTCTTTGCGCAGGTAGTGAAAATAGTATATCACCACAGTTCTGACCATCTGTGTCGATGTAAACAAAAGATAAGCAAGCTCTTTGTTTCTTTGGCGGCCGGTAACGGTCGCAATATCTGCATGGGATATCTAAGAATTTGTTACAAATTATTCACTAAAAACAGTTGCTTCACCCGAACTCGGCGTTATTTCCAAAGTCGCTAAAGCGAAATATTTTGTTCTGCCTACTCCTACAAGAAAGAGGCGCGAATGTATATTAGCATAATAACGATATTAATAAGATATCCGTTAAGATAATACAATAATTATGTAACAGAATTGTGCAATATAAAAATGAATGTAAGTAGTCAATTGAACTCACCTTTCACTAACCCATGTTTCGTCCAAGTAATAAATGGGCCGACTTTCTTTTCTAAATGTCTTCATTTTTTTGAATATTTGATGCGCCATAAATCGAGGTCTTCTCTCTCAATTAATCCACTCCTTCTCTTTTTCATTTCGTATTTAAACTTTAACCGTCTTATTACAATACGTAGACCAACTGTGGTCTAACGATAGTACTGGGTCAGTACCATGGTTTAAGTAAAATCCTTATCACAAAACCTAGTTTATCGTTGATTCGAGAATCGTCTATGGTTTCCGATGACCCTAGTGTAACTATGGTACTAACTTCAAAGATAGCTGTCAAGTTCGCCATTTTAAAATTATCTTGATCTTTGTTACGAATTATATCTCTAATTTTTCGTGTTTTAAAGAAAAATGGATTTGGACTTGGATTTGGAGTTGTTAGAGGCTACGAGTAGCCTCTAACAAAGCCACCTAATAAGCTTAGACATCACGTGAACCCTTTCGACCTAATGTTCGTGGATTTTAAATAGAAATATAGGTTTACAAAGGATTTCGGTGACAAAATTGTGGACTTAGTGAAAGATAAGTTATCTCATGACCCACGGGGATGTCCACTACCTCCTGAAATGCAAGTAGTTTGTAGTGCATTAAAATGCTGGACTCGTCATGAAGTAAGTACTAAGAGCATAAAAAAACCTGACAAGCGAATTGTTTTTAGTTTTATGCTATTATATTAATAGTATATACTATTTTTGTTTTTTTTTTCATTATTTTTTTATTATTCTATTTTCACAAACAGTCGTACAACAGTGCATCGTGACAAAACACTTTTGCACAAGTGCTTCGTTCCAGTTAATAAGAATTAAGAAGCACTTGAAAGCTTTTTGGATTTGTTTATTTATTGTAACTAAGTAATACTATATAATTTCGTATTTAATCTATGATTAATATATAAACCATGGACTAACTGGTCTTCGATAGGTCTTCGTTTTGTAATAAAGTCAAGCACTAACTGGTTTGTACCGCAACAAACTCGGACTTGCTGGTCTAGGTTTAAACCCTGATTTAGTCTGTGTTTTGTAATAAGACGGTAAATGTTTTAACATGCGCCAGAGGGTTGTGCGGCTGAAGTTTGGTAAAGTGTCGTCTGAATTGACTGTAAATGAATGTCTGATTTAACGTAGGTATGTATTTCTCGCCCCTCATATAAAACTGATGCACGATTCTTCTGATATACGATTTATTGAAATCATCTTATCGATCACATCAGGTCCTTTTTTTGGCGAAGCAGGTTTTCTTTGTATTCTTTTAGAATACGATACACTGCAGACTTGCTAATACCCAGCACAGCACCAGCAGTATATCAGCGGTCTTTGTCTTCATTTCTATCTTGGATCCATATTTATTGTCTTTAGACTACGTTTCTTGAACATATTTGTAAACGTTAATAACCATATGTTTTTCGTTTAACGACACACACACACGCGCATTCCACAGCGGAATGACTTCTAGCTCCTACAGTCATCCGTCTGATAGCGCGAAACGTGTCAAAACAGGTTTACCGCCTCTGACCGACCTTGTCTCGGACACTACCTTGTACCACGAAACGCGCTTAAACGCATAAACGACAAGGAAGCGATGCATAATAATGTATGGAAAGCGATACTTATCGCTTTTTTCGGCGCTTACATAATACCGGGGGAGTAATGCACGAGTTTCTCAGGGGATTTGAAACAGACTATAACAGCTGATACGATGGAGAGTTCAAATAAAATAAAAAAGCTAAACCACAAAATAAAATTAACCTAACTTTATATTATAAATCATAATATAATAATTTAAACAGAACTTAGCTGAATACAGCCGATTTTGATAATGTTTGCATATCCTTTTATAAAAACGAGATATTCAGATCCTTGTTATTTAACATGCAGCCGAGTGCAGTGCAGTGTGATATTGACTTGATTTTAAGAGTACAGTTCACGGAGCGCCTTCCATACAAATGTAGTTTCGGCATATTTTAAATACTTAGTGTTCAAACTCGGTGAAACTTTGCATGTATATCCTTGCGCCTAATATCAATGCTTCTGGTATGCCAGCTTTCCGTAAAATTAATTATTTTGAAAAATAATTTGATAAATCGTTTTGTATGGGAATTTTTATTTTGATATTTAGGAATATAATAACTATTTAATCGTATAACTGGCAAACCAGAAGCATAGATGTCAGGCTCAGCAATATGCATACAAAATGTCACTGAGTTTGAACACTTGGTATTTAAAACATGACGAAACTACGTTTGTACGGAAAGCGCTTTCCGTATATACCGTACGTCCGGTACGTTAAGAGTACAGTGCACGAACTGAACGGAATCATACAATACGTAGGCGAGGCGGGGAGCATACGGCACGCAGTACTCGGACAGGTACTCGTACCTACTAGAGCATATGTAGTGTTCTCATGAAACTTCATTAATGTTCTGTGGTAGCGCGCGTATATCTGATGTAGGAGGCGCGCGCGTTGTAACTCACTTTGGAGGTGCCAGTCTAGATGGGTACATCGATGTAATTGTAGTTTTATACCTAATGTGCGGAGTCATGGAGTGATACTATATATATATATATATATATATATATATATATATATATATATATATATATGTCTGTTATTAAGTGATGTTCTGCTTTTACACTCTGCTTTAACATTACTCTACTTTGTTTCAGGTTACCCTAGCGGTAATTGTACAAATCGCTCTAGTTTCCGGAAAGGCGTTATTACAACATAATCAACAACCACAGCAGCAGTTGAAGCAGAAGACTCCGAACGAGAAAGCAGCACAAAGACGCGACGGATACGACTACCCTGCACCGCCAAATGACCTCGTTAACCCGTTCCAAGACCACGATGACCTACATCTGCATGGAGATCACCACGAAGTTATAGATCATCATGATGATCATAGCGATCATCACGAGTACCACGACCACCACGAACAGCATGAAGAACATCACGTCGTAGATCACCATGAAGAACACCATGAAGACCACCATGACCACCACGATCCAGGATACTGGAAAAAGAAGCTTATATGGAAACCAGGATGGAAAAAAATTTGGAAGCCAGCTAAGAAACAGATATGGAAACCATCATGGAAAAAAATATGGAAACCCGTATGGATACCGACTAAAGTCCCCGTTTGGAAAGAGATAAAAGTACCGGATTGGAAGAAAATTTATAAACCTGAATGGAAACCAATAAAGGTACCAGCATGGAAGGAAGTGAAAGTTCCTGATTGGAAAAAGATTACAGTTCCTGTTTACAAGGATATCCAAGTACCAGGATGGAAGGATATCCAAGTTCCTGCGTGGAAGAAGCTGTGGATTCCAGAATGGATTAAAGTAGGTGTTCCTGGCGAAAAATACTTAGGGAAAGATCATGATGGCTGGGAATACACTTCTCATGATTTATGGAAGAAAAAATTAGTATGGAAGCCATTATGGAAGAAATATTATAAACCAGGTAAAAAACAGATATGGATCCCAGACAAAAAACTAGTTTGGAAAGATGAGTGGAAGCAAATCTGGAAAACTGAAAAGAAACAAATTTGGGTCGACAGTAAAAAGTTGGTTTGGAAGGAGGCTTGGCAGCAGATTTGGAAACCATCAAAGAAGCTCATCTGGCTTCCTGACAAAAAGCTCAAATGGGAAGAAGCTTGGAAACAGATATGGCTCCCCGATTGGAAACAAATATGGGTGCCTGGTACTAAGAAAATCTGGCGGCCTGTATGGATCTCGGAATGGTTCCCTTCTCCTGACCACCATGAGCACATCCACGAAAGTCATGGTTGGGACAGAAAAGATAGCAATGCAGCAGCAAGCCAAAAATCTGAGGCTAAAGCAGCCCCAGAACAAAGGACTCCCAAGCAATCGCAGCAGTCTACATGGCAGTTCCCCAAATAATTTATTTGCTCTAAAAAGCTAATCCGTGTATACATAATGTAACGAGGTTTCCGACTGTCGGATCCCTGAAACGCACGTGGGATGAAATAGCGTTTCTGCCATAATCGTTGAAGACTGCAAAAAAGTATCGAGAATACCTTTAAAAGAGGGAATTGATCGAAAGCTATTTCGTCGTTGTTGTTTTAAACTTTTTTTTATATATAATACGAGTATGTAATAATAGTTAGATCTACACGTGACCATATTTTACTATTATTAGCTACTCAACCAAAACCCAAGCAACATTATGAAATTATGTATGATATTTTTAGTTTGGTTTCGATTTATGAGCCTTGTTTTGTAAATAATGGCCAAGTGTAGATACTGCTATTATATAACATGTGATGCGAACCTATGAGTCAGCAAAGCAATTGTTTTATTTTGTTAAGGTATTTATAGAGATATACCTAAATTGTAGTGAAGTGTAATCTCTGTGTTACAACTTGTAGCTTTAATAGTATCGTGTATGTTTACCGTGACTGTCGCGAAGTGTGTCGTGTCGCGAATGTGCTGTTTGTAGGTTTAGGAAGGATTGGAGATTCTGTTGTACCCACTGATGCTAGTGTTTTGTTGTTTAGTTTGTACCTTTTTTAAGTTTTAGTTTTAAATTAGTTGATAAGCATCAATGAACCAATGAAATAAAATATTGTTAAATGTTTAAATGTAAATATACCTACATTTTCTCACATGGTCACAACCTACGCAACATGACATAAATGTGTAAATAAGTTTTTTTTTGGAATTGCGACGAAACACGTCCGAGGCCCGCCTGATGTTAAGCGGCAACATGTACCTATTACAGATTTATTTCAGCAATAGAACAATACTGAGCCCATCACCCTGATAAATAAAGTTGGTAAGCCTGTTTGCAGTGTTTATAATTTCATAATTACTTATTGGCTCTCAAGGATAACTATCAGAACACTCTGTTAGGTGCATGGCGACAGATATTCTTCTTAAGAGTGGTAGCTAGCCAGGAGAGCATTTACTAAATGCCTTTCTACCATGAGGTGAAGTTTAAGTCAGAGAGATTAAGATAACTTGTAAGAAAGAAATAGGAATAAGCACCTAAAATTGTATTTGTGTTTAAAATTGTTGTTAGGTAAACCTTAAATACACCACATGAAATGATGTAATACTAGTCATATCTAAAACAAGAATCATGTCGCAGATTGAAGTAAAAAAAGGCATTTCCAAATAGGTTTTCATATTAATCTTACAGAAAATGATGGATCTTGTTAGCAATGGTACAACCAAAAAGCTAACATTTATTGATAATAATATGAATATTGTAATAACAATATAATAATAAATATAATAATCTTTAGTAGGATATCATCATACCCCATGTGGATATACTTAGGGTATGCTGATATCCTACTGTATCGTACATACTCGTACCTTTGCTTTCCGTCCATACAATTACTTGGCGTCTTCAGATCAACTTATCTACTGCGGAATCAAATATGATGATAGAATTGGTAGTGCGATTCTTCAGACTAATCAAATTAAAAATTTTCTACTAAACAATACATAAATGTCAAACATCATTATCATCAGCCGGAAGACTTCCTCTGTTGAACAAATGCTTCTCACATATAACACCACACTGAACGGGCATTAGCCCCTTGTAACCACTGGCTACCAGCGAATTTTACGATGTCTTCAGTCCACCTATTGGAGGGCCTACCAACTCTACGTCTTCCGGTATTAACTACTTGAGAACCGTTCTTCCCCACCGGTTATCGGTTCAAAAGCTATGTCAGTGACTTTTGTTCTTCGGCGAATATCCTCGTTCCGGATTTAACCGCATGTATGGGAAGAGGAGATTTTCTTCGGAATCCCCGTAGCCCCATACTTTACCACGTACCACGGCTGGGTTCCTGGAAGTCAAAATTAAAAAAATTCAAAATTCAAAATCATTTATTCAATTTAGGCGTCTACGACGCTCTTATGAAGGTCAATTACAAATTTTAATATTGAAATATTCTACATAGTACTGCCACGTTCAGCAAAAAAAATATAGAGCCACTGCGAGAAGGACGGGCAAGAAACTCGGGGCCATTCTTTTAAACGTCTTTTTACAATGTGTTATAAACAATATAATACAATTATTACAACATTTGTTTAAATTACGTAGGAGACAGGTGATGGCTTGGCAGAGGCGGAATTTTCCAAGCATTTTTGTCGTTTAAGTAATCACAAACTGTGTAGTAGGATTTCTTAATCAAAATGTTTTTCACGTGCAATTTGAATTTTCCTTCTGTGAGCATTGTAATATGTTCGGGAATTTTATTATAAAACCGCACACAATTACCTAAAAAGGACCTTTTATTTGTCTTTGCTAATCTTAAACATGGTACCGTTATGTTATATTTAGAAAGCGCTCGTAGCCAAGTTTGCTTAGCCATTCTGAATCAATCAGCAAAGTTAAGCAACGTCCGCCGCGGTCATGACTTGGATGATCGCTGGTTGGGCATTACTACTGAGCGCTTCCGTGCTTCGGAGGGCACGTTAAGCCGTCGGTCCCGGTTGTTGTCTTAGGATAGCAGTCGTTACAGCATGGTGGTAAGGCACTTAACAAATGCCCGCCTGGCTAGCTACCACCCTCAAGTTGAAAATCTGTCGCCAAGCACCTAACGGTATGTTCCGGCAGCTGTCCTTGAGAGCCAGTAACTCTAGGTTAGTCTGAACAACATCCTCGACCACATCATCACTTACCATCAGGTGAGATAGTGGTCAAAGGCTAATCTATATGTCATAAAAAAAATAAAAAAAATTGTTCCTAGTGTTGTAATCGTGGTTGTCACTGGAAGACACCAGCCACAGGAACAGGTCAGTCACAGGAAGACACCAGCCGATCTATGTGCGAGTATGTGAATACGGGAAAACGACTTGGCGGGAATCCGCTCACCAATTAACGGCTCGCTGAGTGTTCCACCGGAGGGATTATTATGCAAAAACATACCTAGCTTATTCTAACTGCAGTTAAATAAATCTAGGCATTCTATTTACATAAACTTCCCTCGGTCCAGAAGTCGACGTCGCTGGTAGCCCCATAGGTAGGGGTCCGCCTTTGTCACCCAAGAGTTTACCACGGCACTGATAGTTTTAATTTACATAAAATGTTCAATCCTGGACGCCCGGCGTCTGAATTAATGTTAAATAGGTCCGGTTTAATAGGCCGCGACCTCACAAAACAACCAAACACTGTTTTATCCCAAAACTCAGTGGCAAATTATACAAAATACCTGTGCACGACGGCGCGCGTAGTCCGGATTAACCATCGAACCAAAGTGGGAAGAAAATTTAATTCATCTAGTCTAACTGCAGTGGGAATTCTGATAGCGCTGCCTCGGACATGCATGCATACATTGCATGAACAACAGTATCCACGCGAACATTAACCCTATACGCCTAGAGATAGGGTTCAACCGGAACGCATAGTTTACCAAACACCGCACATCCATAAAGGCCACAGTTAGGGTCCACATCTCAGTACCATAAGTAATTGCTGGCAACACTGGTTGTGAAATACATCGGTCTTCAGGCTGCTGGACGTACGATGAGAAGTTAGTAGCCAGTATATTCATTCGAGATAAATATATAGGTATGTAAAATTATTGTATATTTACTATTTACCTACCTATTTACCTACAACTAGCCTTCGCTGGCGCCCGCGTGTCATAGATTTTCTTTTTATTAAAACTTTCGTAAGTAGTTAACATATTTAATAATATTGTCACCGATTTCACTTACGTTAAAAACAGTCGAGTAGCTCGATCTCGACCCCCGAGAGAAGACCCCCGCTCCCGACCGCGTCCGCGCAAGCACTGACGCGGTCGGGAGCGCACGTACTCCATGAAGAAGCGACTCTGAAAGTCGCGAAACCGGTCGAGATCGAGCTACTCGACTGTTTTTAACGTAAGTGAAATCGGTGACAATATTATTAAATAGATTTTCTTGGACAAAAGTCTAAAATATCATTTATTATTTACATTAGTTATTTAGATTTGTGGATTTCTTGACCCATTGTCCCATTAGCATGCGCAGTGAACCTTTATTCAATTGTAAGATATGCTAGGGCAGACTCGCGAGGTCTGCAGTTCTGAGAGCCACTATAATAGTATATTATTGTGTAGTTCGATTTCAATAATTATTTTTTGTTAGAATAGTAATACTTTAAAGATTGTCCCGTAAATATTTCAGTCATTGGTTTTGTAGTTCAGAAATGACAGATATCACAGCCTGAGCCATATGTTCCAAATAACTTGAACCGCGAAATATTCAGGAACCCTTGAACGTACGGCTCATCTTAAGATGGCTTACGCACTTTATCATATAGGCATATGTGTTCAGTAGTGGACAATATATTATATTGTCCACTACTGAACACTGCCAACCCAACAATGGGAGGGTTTGCCATAATCCCCACGCTTGGCAGGCGTCTTGTGTGGGATATCAGTTCCTCAGAAAGCGCTGTTGCCCAACCTCTGTAGTGTTACCCGTAATCGCCTCTTACGACACCCACGGGTAGTGAGGGGGGGTTGACATTCCAGCCCGGCACCCCACCGGCAGCTCGGCACCCTTGTTTAGTATTGCAAGCTTGATAAGATAAAACTCTAAAATATGGGACATTCGTCACAATCAGTTTTTTAACTTTCTTTTGCCGGATACAGTTCGGAGACTGCGCAATGGAAGTGCACAATCTAATATATTTTCGTTCTATCGCCAAACAAAACTGTCGTTTAAAAATCGAAATTCTAAAGAAACGCAGAGTAGGTACATTGCTTCAAATTTATTGTGTGAAACGCGAAGGAACTCTCTGAGTTACTTAACTACTGTGTTCTGGAAAATACAACCCGGGAGTTTTCAAATCCTCTTTTTCTTATTTAAGACGATGTTAATTAGGAATAAAATTTAGGAATCCTTATGATTAGCTTTTTGACGGCTATCATACATGTTTAATTTTGATAACAATCCGATTGAGGAAGACGAAATTGAAAAAAGCAATCAATTCAGTCTAAAATATATGAAATAACGTTAAGCTAGAATCATCCAATCCGCCATAACTTACGAGTATTTGTTCTGTAATCGCCGCCCGGTTTGGAGTGACCCGATTTTAGAGTGGAAGGGCGATCGTACCATGGTGGCGCGCGGCGCGCGGCGCCTCAGATGCGGAGCCGCGCCGCCACGCGGCCGGGGCGGGCGGCGCGTCACCGGGCGGCGCCGCCGGCGCGAGGCGGGCGGGCGGCGGCATTCCACCCGCCGGCGCCGCCGCCGCTGCCGCGCCAGTGCGTCTCTAGTTTTATATTTACGTGTATCTCGTAATTTTCAGTTCGTTTCGTGATCCGTTTGGCATTGAACTATTTTGAAAGATAGTTGTTATGTTTCCGTCGATGCGGCATATGTTCGTGCTAGTGCAGTGTTACGTAACAGATAAGCACTTCTCCTAAGGTTGTCCCTGGAAAAGGCTAAAGAAAGGAAAGGTTCGTTGTTAATTTTTATATGTTATATTACACGAATACACAATTGTGAACCCGTCTATGTTTAGTGAGTGTTCGCAAAACGTTTTAACTTGTTAGGGGCCTTATTGTACTCAAATTAGTAGTGTATTATCTGTTTGTATAAAAATATAGAACTTTTTCCAGCGTACTTAGTTAAAAGAAATAACAGGTTTAAATGAACGCCATTGTTTTTGTTGAAAATTTCATTTACTTACCGATAACACGTATCAAAATATTTCAAAATTATGATCTATCCCATTTCTCACCCTACCTTTTAAATACACCTTTGACACAAACGAAACACTTAAGGCTCATAACCATGCATGTGTTTCCATCAAAAGGTACAAAATTGCAGCTGTCCAGTCATCGCAATAGTCAGAAATCATACATACTTAGGATTAGTGATCGATAGTTATTTTAACTGGTACCCGCATGTTATTAGTGTATGTGACAAACTACTACAAGTACTTCAGTACTGATTAGCCAAAAATATTCTGAGTACTGAAGTACTAATATTATAAATGCGAAAGTAACTCTGTCTGTCTGTCTGTCTGTTACGCTTTCACGACAAAACTACTGAACCGATTTGAATGAAATTTGGTATGGAAATAGTTTCAGACCCGGGAAAAAACATAGGATAGTTTTTATCTAACTGCGCAAAAAGAGGTTTTTGCGCGATAACCGACATACGCGCGGGCGGAGCCGCGCCCGGAAAGCTAGTTTAAATATAATCAGAGGTAGAATCAGTACTAAAAGTAACTCTGTCTGTCTGTCTGTCTGTTTTACGCTTTCATGCCAAAACAACTGGACTGACTTGAATGAAATTTGGTATGGAAATAGTTTAAAACCCGGGAAAAAACATAGGAAGACAAAAAGTGCAGAACCAAGCAATGCGAGTCATCGGAGGTTTTATTCGAAGTACTAAAATCGATGTTATGGACAGCGAGCTATGCCTTCAACCACTGAACATTCCTAGAATGTACTTAACTGGCAAATTTTGGTCGACGTTTAAAGCTATTGATAGCGATATTGATTCTGTTGTTATTACTCAACTTAGTGAAGTTATCCATTGTGGATACTCAACAAAAAAAAGAAGCCTTTGTTAATAACTATCAATTCAATGTTGAATAATCAACACATTCATTCATCACAAAAGCTATATATTTATTCATTACATTCATGGATAAGTAGTTTTAATTTATCAGATATGATAGTTGTAAACATAGGCTCAGTAAATACTTCTAACAGACAGAACAGAACATCACCGCTGGGGGTATTATCTAATAACTATCTAAATAGTGAATACGAATCCCATTAAATTTTTTTTACCGATGGATCTATAAAAGGAAATACTTCCGGCGCGGCATTCGTTGACCCTCAGATTGGCTCACAAGAAAAATTAAAATAGACTCATACATATCTATTATGCATAGTGAGCTCATAGCGATTTCTGAATCACTATCTTACGTCTCTTCTATTGATGCTACTAAAGTTGTGATCTTGTCTGGCTCAAAGTCAAAGTCAAAGTCATAGTCATAGTCAAAATCATTTATTCAATTTAGGCGTCTAAGACGCTCTTATGAAGGTCAATTACAAATTTTAATATTGAAATATACTACATTGTACTGCCACGTTCAGCAAACAAAAATTATAGATCAACTGCGAGAAAAACGGGCAAGAAAGTCGGGGCCATTCTTTTAAACGTCTTTTTACAATGTGTTGTTAAATACAATATAATACAATTATAACAATATTTAATTACATTACGTAGGTGACAGGCGCTAGCTTGGCAGACCAAGCATTTTTGTCGTTTAAGTAATCAAAAACTGTGTGGTAAGATTTCTTTATCAAAATGTTCTTCACGTACAACTTGAATTTTCTTTCTGTGAGCGTTGTAATATGTTTTGGCAATTTATTATAAAACCGCACACAATTGGCTAAGAAGGACCTTTTATTTGTCTTTGCTAATCTAAAAGCTGGCACCGCTATTTTATATTTATTCCTAGTGTTATAATCGTGATTGTCACTGTTTGATTTAAATTTGCTCAAATTTTTACGAACATACATAATACTTTCAAATATATACAGACTTGGTATAGTTAAAATATCAATTTCTTTAAAAAGATCTCTCAGAGATTCCCTAGGATCCATTTCATATATGGCTCGAATTGCACGCTTTTGTAAGATAAATATTGTCTCTATCTCAGCAGCAGCTCCCCACAGCAATACACCATATGACATAATACTGTGGAAATACACGAAATAAACGAGCCTAGCAGTAGCTACGTCTGTTAGCTGTCTTATCTTACGGACTGCATATGCAGCAGAACTAAGTTTTCCGGATAGATCATGTATGTGTGGATTCCACTGTAAAGTTGAATCTATTTTGATTCCCAGGAAGACTGTCGCATTGTCAAAAGAGAGTTTATCTAGGCCAAGCTTAATCTTTGGTTCAACATAATTAAGTAACATTTGGTAAAGAAAACTTAAAACATTTCGTCTTTTTAGAATTTAAGAGAAGATTATTAGCCGCGAACCACTTAGAGATCATAGATAACACATTATTTACATGAATAAGTTCACTATCTCTCCTATCTACTTAAAATATCAGGTAGGTATCATCTGCGGATAAAAATACATCGCAGAAATGTTTAACTTTAACCATGCAATGCAGATCATTTATATATTCTAGAAACAGAAAAGGTCCTTAAATTGATCCTTGCGGTACTCCTATTCTTACCAAAGACCCGGAAGAAGTATTGCCATTTATTCTAACCTTTTGTAGCCTGTCTGATAGATATGAATTTATAAGATCCAGCGCTTTTCCACGAATACCATAATGTGAAAGTTTACGAATCAGAGTGCGGTGCTCTACACAGTCGAATGCCTTCGAAAGGTCACAGAATACGGCAACAGCATCCTGTGAACTCTCCCAGGCTTCAAGTATATGTGACATCAATTTAGCACCTGCATCTGTTGTGGATCTGCTCTTTGTGAAACCAAACTGATTCTCATTCAATATATATTTTTTTTTATGCCTGATAGGTTAGCCTTTGACCACTATCTCACCTGATGGTAAGTGATGATGTAGTCGAGGATGATGTTCAGACTAACCTAGAGTTACTGGCTCTCAAGGACAGCTGCCGGAACACACCGTTAGGTGCTTGGCGACAGATTTTCAACTTGAGGGTGGTAGCTAGCCAGGCGGGCATTTGCAAAGTGCCCTACCACCATGAAGTAACGACTGCTATCCTAAGACAACAACCGGGACCGACGGCTTAACGTGCCCTCCGAAGCACGGAAGCGCTCAGTAGTAATTTCACCAGCCGTCACCCATCCAAGTCATGACCGCGGCGGACGTTGCTTAACTTTGCTGATCGAATCAGAATGGCTAAGCAAACTTGGCTACGAGCGCTTCGAAATTATGCTCATTAAAATGGGATCGAAGTTGTTTGAGCATAATTTTTTCGAAGACTTTACTCAGAACAGGTAAGATAAAAATAGGTCTGTAATTGCAAGGGTCAGATGCAGCCCCCGACTTCAAAATTGGAGTGATTTTACTTTGTTTCATTAAGTCGCGGAAGTTTCCTTTAGCAACACAAAGATTGAATATTGTTTTTAAATATGGTGCAATAATGCAAATTATAGACTCTGCCACTTTAACTGACATACCACACAAGTCTTCGGTGCTTTTATTATTAAAATTTTTAAATGTCTTTATAATTTCAAATATTGTTGTGTTCCGGTGATTTGCAGGGGAAATTATGTATTAACAGAGTTTTTGCCACATCGGGACAAGCATCCAATGACTTTGTGAGATCTAGGGGTAAGTTAGAAAAAAAATTGTCAAATATATTTGCCACTTTTATTAAGTAGATATTTGATTTTTATCAATATTTAAGACATATGTAGAATCTCTAGGTTTATTTTTACCGGTCTCAGTGTTTATAGTCTTCCAAATGGTTTTTATTTTATTTTTAGACTTGCTAATTTTGTTTCTAATAAAAAGGGATTTAGCACACAAGCAAACAGACAAACATTTTTGAATAGTTCTTAACATAATCATGAAACTGCTTGCAAGATGTCAAATTCTTCCTGCGATACAGATCAAACAAATAATCTCTACTTTTTCGCATACCTGTAGTTGCCCAATCACCGAACTTCAACTTTCCATTTACTTGTTTCTTTATTTTTGGACAAACTTTTTGAAACTCAGTATTTACTAAAGAAAATAAACAATTATAAATGTCATTCGGGTCACTATGAGAAAAACTTGTCATACCAAGATTACCTTCTATATTGGTACTAAGTATTTCTAGCCCACTGGTTGTTAACGGCCTATGTTCAATTTCATACCTCGCTGTTTCTCTGCTTCCATCAAATCTTATTGCCAGGCCCTCATGATCAGATCTAACACCCTTCATTATTGACTTTTGTTTAATCTTACAGTTTGAGTATATATTGTCTATACAGGTAGCTGAAGTGTCTGTTATCCTAGTGGGCTCACAGAATAGAAATTTCAAATTATGAAATTAGATCAGTCTTATTTTTAGAATTCAATAAAATATCTACATTAAAATCACCACATACAAATATGCGTTATTTACATTTAGAAATTTTCAGAATTATTCTTTCCATAGTGGCTAAGAATTCAGTAAAATTTTGAGCACGGCCTTCGTCTGTTGGTGGTCGATATACACACAACACAAGATGCCTGTCCACCTCCACACAAGCAACCTCACAGACACGTTCGACAGAACATCTAAGTCATGGCGTTCTTTAAATTTTAAGTTATTTTTAACAAGAATATTACACCCTCCTTCTTCTGCTGCAGATGATCTGTTAAACGCACTGCCGACACTAAAATTCTTAACATTAAATAACATCGTATCTACTCTGAGCCATGTTTCAGTGAAACATAATATTATATCAAAAGGATATTTATCTGAGAACATTTCAATTTCAAGTATTTTGCCAGGGAAGCGATTTATATTTTGGTAGTACAGTGCAATGTCAAAACACTTCCCTGCTGTCTGACTTATTGGTACATGTACTAAAATCTGTAGCGTCAATAAAAGACTTCGTTATATTTTCTATAACCAACTCGATTTTTATAAGCAATTAAATTCTTATATTTCTTAGGTAGGTATATCCTATCCTGAGTTAACGTAAATTTAGTAATAAATTTATTAGTTAGTGCATCTGAGTAAGGAAAAGCACATAACATAATTTTAAATGCATTAAGGCTTAACAATGAGGTTATTATATCAATTGCAGAAACCATAATTTTTTTCTCAATTTGAGCATAAGAGTAATTTTCACCAGGCATGCAGTAATTTTCAACAGAGCAGTCTAGTGAATTACCAAGCACAGAACCAAAATTTCTGCCTATTGCATCTGAAAAACCCAATAGGTACTTTGGTTACCATATCCTGGTTAGTAATACCTTGATTCTCCCTCTGTACTGCTTCAGTGCATTTATTCAATGGCTGAGCTCTATGGCAAATTGTTCATTCATTTATTCATTCATTTATTCATTTATAGTCTTGCGAGAATAGGTATATTACAAGTAATGGTCTTATAAATAGAGTTGTCCGCTATCTCTGCTATCATTGCATGCAAGATATTTAGATAAAAACTTTGAAAAATAACATTATTAAATTATTATGACTACCTTATACATATCAAATTCAAACAAATCATTCATTAAATAGATAAAATGTCAAATCGATATTAAATTATAAAACACAATAATAAATTTACCTATTTATAAATTATAACAAACATTTACTTTACACTATTACAAAATAAAAACACAAATACTTATAATTTATCCTTTAAAAATTCGTCAATATTATAATAAGCTTTCTCTATTAAAAATGTATTTAATGCCTTTTTGAAAGTCACCACATTATCTTCAGCACTTATATTTGATGGAATTTTGTTATATATAATAGGCAACATGCAGAATATGCTTTTGCTCTGGAGACTTGTTTTGGCTGGTAGGTGACGTAATTTCCCCTCTCGCCGACTACCTACAACATAACGCGCAAACAAGTCCATATTTTGTTTTGCAAATGTAGCAACCTCACTTATATAAAGTGATGGCATGGTTAAAATTCGCTGTTGGTATTGAATGTCTTGTTGGTTGCTGACTATGAGACTTTGAGCATGCACACTCAGTAGTTCTCACACTCTCCATATTGGTGGTCACAAGATCCATTAAACTTATAGCTTCATTGTAGTCCTCACTAAGATGGTTTTGAGCTGATAAGTAACTAGAGAATATATTTTGCAATATTTTTTCTTCGTCTAGCAGCTCAGAGCGAAGACTCAAAATATCATCATCATACAATTGCTTAGTAATTTCTACTTCATCCAAACAATTTTGAAGTTTTTCCTGTAAAACTAGCTTATCTTCCACCAAATTCACATTTTTCTTAAAATATTTGCGGGTTTGTAAGTTTTATACTTTTTAAGGTCCTGAAGAGCAACTCTGAGTTTCTCTTCCAGTTCTCTTGCCAAAGTTTTCCTAGTAGTTACAGGCATACTTGAATACCAACAACTCCGCACAATGTCTGGAAAACAGATAAAAGTAGCTAAGTTACTGTTTCAAGAAGTATTCTAAATGTAAGGTAAGTATTTCTCACAAACTCAAAGTTACAACTAAGTATTTTCTATATAAATTACAATAATGGTGCATACCTAATTCTTTAAACAAAATAAACAATCAAGTCTGAGTTAGGACAGGCAGCGTGCGAGGACTCAAAAAAAACCGAAAGTTACTTAATAACTTTAATTTATATAAAATACAATTAAAATAATTATAAACTAGGTAAGGTGACAATAGTTCGATGTGAGAACGTAAAGTGATTCAATTTTGATTCATTTCCTTAAACGAAGCCGGTGTCCAAAATGTTGCAATAGCGCCTCCTCAGCGTTCTCAAGAATTATCGGCGGCGGGATGTCGCATTCTGAGTCACCTTTGTTGGTTTACAGTTCCGTGGATTGGGAGTACATAACATCTGCGAACAGTAATTAATACACAAATATCTATTATTTGTTTACATTTAAATACCTATGCTATATACAGATAGAATGGAAAAAGGAAAGAGGATATTTGTTAAGCAGTAGAAACACAGAGAAATTAGTTTACTGATGATGGTTAGAAACAGATTGGAGAGAAAAATGTATGAAACATTTATCTGATAACAAAAGTGACAAAATGATTGATGGTAATAGGTACCTTATCATATGTTTTTAATAGGTAATTTTTGTAGACTTGACTACCGACACAAATTTGTATAAATCTACACTCCACAGTCATTAGCACTAGCATCCAGAGAAGACCTGTGTCCTCTAGCAGCACCCGTTCACGAGTTGACGCATGTGCCAGCCATCGCCTTCCTCAACCATTTTTGAGGGAAGATGGCGACCCGACACACAACACCGCCGCTACACAACACCTTTCTGTGAGCACGACCGCCTTGGATACCAGCGCCTCCGGATACTACTACAAATTTAAAAAAATTGAGATTGAGTTGCAGCTAGGATTAGGAGTCAAATAGTGTTGAAATGTCTGAGGCAAAAATCATTAACTTTGCTTCCACTATTTTGTCAACCAAAGAGAGTCAGTACACTTCCAGTGTGAGATTATTAACGTAGCTAATCAAGTGAGTTATAGTGAAAATGTGGTAGATGTGTACTTAAAGTTAGATATTAGACATTATACTCCCCAGTACAATCCAAGATGTTTGAAATCTCAACCGCTGCTGCAGGATGACGTACTATTATATTTATTCACTGTTTAATTAATATGTCACGAACTAAATTTATTCACACTATAAAGCTACTTTTAACTAACGTTAATTAAGCAATAACACTACAATTGAGCCTTATTTTCTATTTAATACTATTATTAAAATACGGAGAAATCATTATGACATGTTCAAAATAGTGTTGCCACAGGGCAAAAAAAAAAGCTTGTCGCCTCATGCTACCGTGCAAAGGCAAAACACTGTAAGTCAAGTTACAGTGTTTTGGTTTAACAGGGCCCAATCGTATTTTTTTAATGTGTTCTATGCTTCTGTAAAGAAAAAAATCTACTAACACTTACCGATACTGATATAATAGAACTTAATAAACACTGTATTCTACAAAGCTTTACGGTTTGAAACTCCAAAACACGGCAATCAAACATACCGTGTTTTACCAAATCAAACGTTGCGCGCAAAAATTATACAGTGTTAAGTAAACCAACGTTTCTAGACACGCGCTCTGCGGTCACCACAAGGTAGCCCGCGTTTGGCTGGAGATCAGTTATTAATGGTTAGTAAAGATATCGCGTTATTGGGGGAATGCGCTGGCGCGCGGGTCGGTGTTCGGAATTAAGAGATATAACGCGCAGCACTTATGGAGTTCATATCACTTAGGGCTAATTAAATAGTTGCATTGTTTTATATGTCAAAGATTCATTTATAACTATTCAATATACAAAATCTTAGTCTCTGAATTCCGAATAGGTGAAGTCTCAATGTTTGTGAAGAATGATTATAATAGAGAATATGAAAAAGTTAACTATCTAAAAAGAAAAAAATATTTTGAGTTGGATATAAATTCTGGTCAAGTTGATATTTAACTACCATTCCAAGAGAAACCGGATTAAAAGGAATAAGTGAGCTTAACAAAAGGAACTTTTATTGCTTTGTAAATCTATTCCACAACTTAAGAAACTTAAGTTCAGTAAGAGATCAAACGCAAAGTTATTAATAAAAAAATTCATGATGTTTTGATTTTTATTTTCATTACCACCAATTTATTTTTAATCAGTAATATACAATTTAATTGATTAATCACACTTATATTACGGGTCCAAAGATATATATGTATGTTTGTCCAGCCGAAATGGCTAAAAGTATTTAAACTTGGAATGGACACAGCTTAAATTATGGAGAAAGGCATTGATCACTTTTGTCATCATTACCACCATTTTTCATCACCACGCTGGTAATAACATAGAGTGCTCGCTGTAAGTATTATGAATTGATGATATTATACAGTAAATCACTCAATGATTAGTACAGTATTACCACATACAGTGTTTTGCCACAACAATTGCTACATAACCGAAGAACTTTGACATGGCAAAACACTTTTCTGCTTATATTTTACTTACTATTGAAAATACTACAGAAAATACCATATGGCTAGATAGATATTTAAAATACTTTGAATTCTGTACAAAAAAAATTCTCTAAAGTTATCACGAAAAAGAATAATCAAATAAAATCAAAAAAAGTTTTAATGATCCTTTTCTCAAAATGCATTATTTGGACTTACAGTGTATTGCCTTTGCACGGTCGCATGGTAAGTTGTTACACGCGCAAACACCCGTGTTTTCAAACATAAAATATCAATATGAGCGTTAGTTTTTATAATATGATATATAGGTTTTTTTTATAATTCATTTCTTTTTAGGGTTCCGTACCCAAAGGGAACGGGACCATATTACTGAGACTTCGCTGTCCGTCTGTCCGTCCGTCCGTCTGTCACCAGCCTGTATCTCAAGAACGGTGACAGCTAGACAATTGAAATTTTCACGCATGATGTATTTCTTCTGCCACTATAACAACAAATACTAAAAGCATTATTTTGTTTTTATAGTATTGATAAAATATTTATGGGGGGCTCCCATACAACAAACTTGATTTTTTACCGTTTCTTGCTCGATACTAATAACGGTGATAGGTAGACGCTTTAACTATTCACAGAATATTTAGTGGTATGTTCTGTTTAAATATAATTATTGAAAATAAAATTCAATAAGTAATAAAGGGGTCTCCTATAACATAAAATAGGTTTTCGCCATTTATTAGCTTAAAATAATAATGATGAAACAGGTACAAACTTGACATATTCACCGAATATTTAGTTGTATATTTACTTTAAAAATATCCAATTAGTGAGATCACTATTTAGGGTTCGTACCTAACTAGGATAAGAACGTACCTACCCAGCTCAATCGGTCACTGCGAAAACTGTCTGTAACTTGCAAGGTTAGGTTACAGATAGGTAATGATAGGGAACCCTTTGTGCGCGAGGCACACTCGCACTTGGCCTTTTTTTTATATAACATATTACATTGAATTGTATACATACTATTAAAATATTGTTATTTTTAGGGCTAAGGGCAAAATAGGATAACATTCAGTGAATAAAGTTTTCAAAATCTCCGGTTTTGGTAAGATAATTATGCCATCGTCGATCTTCATCTTGTTCATTTGGCTTTGCCTTATAGACGATTTTTTTGCGAACCTTATTTACCCTCAATTGCTACCTTGGTATATATGATTTGTATTGAAGGTGCGCAAGTCGTGTCGCAGTGCCTTCGAAATTCGTCTATGTTCCTGCCGTAGTTCGAAATATCAGCTGAAGATTGCAGTCTCATTTCATTCCGGTCTTCCGTCAGCTTGATGGTTTACTCTGAGAGTTTCATCGGTTTATTTCGGCGGGGGGTCTAATGAACCTTTATCGTGACCCACTTATATAGGCAACGCATTACTTATGAGACTATACATTATGAACGTACTTGATACATTGACGTTGACATTTCTGTATGTGATATAAGTACTTGTAGTAGGGACACTGTGTACGTCATTTGTTTTATCATGGTTCATGTTGGACTCCCTCAGCGCTTACATTACTACATCACAACTTGTAATGAATATGCAACTTGTCTAGAGTTAAGGGGCTCCACACCTGTATACTGTTGCTGCACAAATATTTAGGTCCCGTCTCGGTACAATAAAATGTTTTTGTTTAGAATCGCTTCGGTTAGGCAATATTACACCGGATTGCTCTAAATCGTACAAATGCAGTAGTGTTCATACTTAAAAATAAAACATAAATAAGTATTATTTAACAAAGATTTCTTATTTCTCAAAGTAGTTTTGACGTGAATACGTCGCGGACGGGACGCAATTCAAAAATACGAATGATAAACAAATCGGGGGATACAGTTTAGTGTTGCAGCTACATATATATCATCCCAATCCAATTTTTAATTACACCACTGGATAGCTAAAGTATCAAAGAATTTATTAAGCTAACCAAAAACTGTAAAACTTCGCGAGCGGCGCCGCGCGCCGGTGGACGAGAGATCCTGCCATTTTTATGAGATGTATTGACGTATAACAAACGGCCGTGTTCATAACACAGCCATATCCAATATTTTAATTAGGGGTTAAAGTACTTTGTATTGACATAGAACCTTCATGGTATGATATTTTGTGAGATTGTTTTTAGTATGTAGTTTTAGTAGTTTTTAGTATTAGAGTGATTTTTGAATACCTACCAGTTCTGACGCGGATCTAACGCGGCAGTAACAGCTTACAATATCAATGTTGCGTTTGGAGAGGGGACTGCTAATGAACACACCGTGCGATTTTGGTTTAAATTATTCTTTCATTTTGTGTAAACGCTTTCGTGATGGAAACTATGATTTGAAGAACGAACAACGTGGAAGACCACCGACACAGGTGAATAACAATGAATTGAAAGAGATGGTGAAAACCGATCCGAGCCAAACTACCCAGGAACATAGCGGCATGCCTACAATATTGACTCATTTTCGTCAAATTAGTAAAATAAAAAAATATGAGTGGTGGGCGCTTCATGATTTGACTGATCTGCAGAAAGAAACGCGTGTTAAAACTTGTGTTGCCTTGTAGGATCGATACAGAAATAATATTCCTATATTGGATCGAATTGTGACATGTGATGAAAAGTGGAATCTTTACGATAACCGTAAGCGAAAAATGCAATGGCTGAGCCCAGGTCAAACGCCGCAACACTGTCCTAAAGCAAAGCTTACCAATAAAAAGGTAATGGTAAAACAGTAACTGTTTAGTGGTCTCAGCATGGTGGTATTCACTATAGCTTTCTTCGATCTGGTCAAGCAATTCGAAAAATGATAGCAAAACTAGCAGTGAAACAGCCCCGACTCATGAATCGATCTTCACCATTATTGCTGCATGATAACGCGAAACCTCATACTTACAGCACGAGAGCGTTTTAACTCTACAGGAACTGCAATACGGAACCATTCGACACCCTCCGTATTCGTCAGACCTTGCTCCAACGGTCAAACATCTATTTCGTAATTTGGACAATTTTCTACGTGATAAAAAGTTTTCATCCCACGAGGCAGTACAAAATGCTTTCTCACAGTTTGTCGAATCTAGATCAGTATAGTTCTATCGCAATGTATACACAATAATGGTAAGTGTTTGATAAAATAAATATGTTAAATTAAAAAATAAAAATTTCAATTTTTAAGTATACATATCGGCAATATCATGCTTTAACCTCTATATACTAGAATTAAGTTCAATCAATACTTACTATAATCGTGTAGAATGGCACCTGGCCCCCGTGCGCCGTGTGGCCGCAGCTATTGATCGATGTTGAGTCAAGGTAGGTATACTTCCGCGACAGGCTCTGGTCGCGGTCGTGGGGGGGGGGACCTCTTATTGCCGACCATCCTCGCCGGGATGGTCGCCGATGAGAGATGTTGGGAGGCTGTAACCCCCTTCTGCGAGATTATTGTCTCGCAGAGGGAGGCGGCGGAGCGGGAGAGGGAGAGAAACCCTCTCTCTCTTCCGCTCCGGAGAGCGCGGACACGGAGGCGGGCTAACCGAGCCCGCACTCCGTCTCCGCTGAGAGGGCCTGGGCCGTCGGATGCGGGGGCATCCGGCACCCCTCAGAGATAGGTCCTCTCGCGATGTTGATGCCCCCTTCGTGTTCGGGGGGCATAACACGAGGTGGAGGGGTGTTCCTTTTGACACCCCTCACCGAGGAGGGCCCGCGCCCCCCGTCATCAGTCGAAGACGTCGGAACACCGTGGGGTTTTAGACGGTATGGGCGCCTTTAGCTGAGCCCGTCATATCCCGCCCGCTCCCCCAGCAGGCGGGAATGCGTAGCAGCATTTCCCCACGTACAAAAAAAAAAAAAAAAAAGGTAGGTATACTTATTACTGTAAGTTGTTTTACATTTAGAGATTGACGACACAATTGGGAACATTGGTTATATATTCAATAAACGTTACGAAAATAATGAGTTATAGTAGTAAAAAATAAAATGGAACCTTTCTAGTAATAAATATTTCAAATTACTAGGTATGTAAAACTCTCAATTTACACACGTCTTCATAAGGTTTGTCGCTCAACTACATCGGCCATCTAGTTAAAAAGTTAGGTCCCCGGGTGGTAGCGACGTGCCATGTGTTCTGGTGCGTCGTGAGGGGTAGCACCCCAGGAGGGGTCCGGCAATGGACAACCGTGGCGGGTTCGTGGTCGAGAGCTAAAGCGTCCCTGCGGCCCGCCGAGAAGCGGTAGAGATGGAACACCGTGTGTTATTTAGTCGGTAGGGGCACTTGCTGCTGTGGGAGTAGTTGGTGTCGAGCCCGACATATCCCGGCCACTTTCCCCGAGGTGGACGGGAATGCGTAAATGCATTTTTTCACACGTAAATAAAAAAAAAAAAAAAAGGAGTCCTAGTAGGAGTTGTATTATGCTAACGACTAAATTTAGACATAAACATGGTTCATACTTAGGTATCCTGATAGCTGGTATTAGAGAGCAGTGGGAGTCCTGTCATGGCGGCCGCAAATTGTAGGGAGATCAAGCCCTATAAACTTAATTCTTTTAATCAAGTCCGGGAATAAATAAACTGTGAAATCGCTTTGGAAAGTGTGCTAGTATTGCATATTGGGACAGCTTCTTAACCTGTAAGTATCAAGCTAAAGTACCTACGGTTTTGGGTGAAATATCTATTACAGCCATCTCTCGGATGGTTCGGCTAAATATTAGCACGAAGCCTTAGAGTTCGTAGTTATCTTGGCGACGATGCGTTAGTCTAACTAGAGGTCCGCGCCGCGGTCATGAAAGTCGGCAGCGGCGCGCTGGTTAACGTACCCGGCGCGGCGCGGCGTAGCCGGCGTGTTATTGATTTTTTTACCTATATGGTGGAATAGAAAAATTAAATCTGCTGTATATGTACTAAAAGGGTAAATGTTTATTTTCTTGCATACAAGTAAGTTCCTACTCAAATTAATTAGTCAAAATATTGAAGAAACAGGATCTTGCCACCAACCGATACACAAACTTCCACAAAAGCCCAAAATCGACTGGCCTAAGTTTATGAAAACCGCATGAGATACCTCAACTTCAAGGCATGTCACAACCCCATCAGAAGTGGACAATCTTGCAGAAGAGATCACTCAATGCACGCAGAAGGCACTTCATACCTCCACAGTTAAAGAAAACCCCTAAGGAGAATCGAGATTGCCCATCCTCCCCCGCTGTATAAGAGAGCTCATAAAAGAAAAACGCCTGCTCAGCAAAACCTGGCAACATTAATGAGACCCCATCCACAGAACTGGGCCTCACTCCACAAACTCTGCAGGCAACTTAGGAAACACTCAGAACCAATTCGTTGTCTTTTCCACGAAAATTGCAACTTCAGATACAGAGCAGAGGACATGGCAGAAATATTTGCCCAATCCCTTGAGAACTTATTCAAGCCCAATCCCACAGTGAACAGAGAACACTCAGACACTGTAGAACAGTTCCTCGATGAATACTTCAGTGTCCCATAAAACACAGAAGAAGATATTGGACAGTGATCCGTCACCTGTCCTCTAAAACCACGGCAGCTATCACGCGCCTGTTTAACGGGATCCTGCGCATGGAGCACTTACCCTCTCAATGAAAAATGAGCCACGTGGATATGTTCCCGAAACCCGGCAAAGACGTTTGACCCGAGAATTACAGGCCTATCACTCTACTTACATGCATTTCGAAAGTCTTTGAACGCCTCTTCTTAAGTCGGATAGCCCCTCACATGAAGTCCCGACCGGAGCAGTTCGGATTACGGTCGGAGCACTCCCCCACACCTCAGCTATCCAGGGTAATGCACCTCACGGCAGAAAACTCTAAATTGATTTTCGACGTCGGCGCGAATTTGTTCATGACCCGGCGGCGGCGGCGGCGCGCCGAGGTAACTCGGCGGCGGCACGCCGGGGTGGCGCGGATCTCTATTCGGTGGTAACACGAATTGCTCATTTATCTCTTTCTAACAACAGATATGACGCATAATATTTGAACGTTCTTTCCTTGTCATTACAAACTGCATATACATGGGCGTAGGTATGTATATAGGTAAATTCTAGTAAGCTTTTAGAGCAGTGGTGTTCGGATATAACTAATCTATGTAAGTATTTCAAATCTCTGCCTAACTATACTTACCTTTGCTTTGCTAAAACCTTTGCTTCTTAAAGCTTTGTTTTAGGACACTTGTTTGGGAATGGGGCCCCTTATGATCCCCGTAGTCCCAAACTATACCTCGATGTCGTGGCATATTCAACCGGGCTCCTGGAATGTAACAGGAAGACACCAGCCGATATATATGCCCTTAGGCACGTGAGAAAAATGGGCGGGAAGGACCTACTTTCAGAGGACCCGCTCGTCGCTCCGTCACAAGAAGCCTATCACTAAACACACCCTACAAATGATTAATTGATCAATTAATAAATGCTATGGATTTTTTGTAAGGGATACGCTCCTTTGTCCTCGATGTTGTCCGCCCGCCAACAGCTTGCTCATCCTTCCACCAAAAGGAACGCACGGCGTCCAAAATAACGGTCACTCACACAAATAAACCACATGTTTATATTCACTAATATCTATAGCAATCCTTGCTAGCACATCCGATCGCCGCGACCGGAAACCTGTCTAACTCCGTTTGTTTGGAATAAACGTACGTCCGCGTACGAGAAAACCTTAGAGCGCACTGACTGCCCTTCAAAATCAGAGGTGAACGCAATTATAGACTTTATAAAGTTAAAAAAAACAAATTCTTTATTTTTTTTTTAAATTTTATTTTAAAAAGAAGAACAATTTATTTATCTGTCGGCGTCGGCGTTGGTGTCAGTAAAAAAATAAGTGTCAGTGTCGGAATAGGCGTCGAACTCGGTGTCAGTGTCGGTATTAAAATTGGTGACAGCATCGGCGTCGGTGTCCGAATAGGTGTCAGTTTCGGCGTCGCATCGGCGTCGGCGTCGGCGTCGGCGTCGGTGTCATTGTTGGAATAGGTGTCGGCGTCGGCGTCGGTGTCATTTTTGGAATAGGCGTCGGTGTCGGAATAGGTGTCAGTTTCGGCGTCGCATCGGCGTCGGCGTCGGTGTCATTGTTGGAATAGGTGTCGGCGTCGGCGTCGGTGTCATTGTTGGAATAGGCGTCGGTGTCGGAATTGGTGTCAGTTTCGGCGTCGCATCGGCGTCGGTGTCATTGTTGGAATAGGTGTCTGCGTCGGCGTCGGTGTCATTGTTGGAATAGGCGTCGGTGTCGGAATAGGTGTCAGTTTCGGCGTCGAATCGGCGTCGGCGTTGGTGTCATTGTTGGAATAGGTGTCGGCGTCGGCGTCAGTGTCATTGTTAGAATAGGCGTCGGTGTCGGAATAGGTGTCAGTTTCGGCGTCGCATCGGCGTCGACGTCGGCGTCGGTGTCATTGTTGGAATAGGTGTCGGCGTCTGCGTCGGTGTCATTGTTGGAATAGGCGTCGGTGTCGGAATAGGCGTCAGTTTCGGCGTCGCATCGGCGTCGGCGTCGGTGTCATTGTTGGAATAGGTGTCGACGTCGGCGTCGGTGTCATTGTTGGAATAGGCGTCGGTGTCGGAATTGGTGTCAGTTTCGGCGTCGCATCGGCGTCGGCGTCGGCGTCGGCGTCGGTGTCATTTTTGGAATAGGCGTCGGTGTCGGAATAGGTGTCAGTTTCGGCGTCGCATCGGCGTCGGCGTCGGCGTCGGTGTCATTGTTGGAATAGGTGTCGGCGTCGGCGTCGGTGTCATTGTTGGAATAGGCGTCGGTGTCGGAATAGGTATCAGTTTCGGCGTCGCATCGGCGTCGGCGTCGGCGTCGGTGTCATTGTTGGAATAGGAGTCGGCGTAGGCGTCGGTGTCATTGTTGGCATAGGTGTCGGCGTCGGCGTCGGTGTCATTGTTGGAATAGGTGTCGGCGTCGGCGTCGGAGTCATTGTTGGAATAGGCGTCGGTGTAGGAATAGGTGTCAGTTTCGGCGTCGCATCGGCGTCGGCGTCGGTGTCATTGTTGGAATAGGTGTCGGCGTCTGCGTCGGTGGCATTGTTGGGATAGGCGTCGGTGTCGGAATAGGTGTCAGTTTCGGCGTCGCATCGGCGTCGGCGGCGGCGTCGCTGTCATTGTTGGAATAGGTGTCTGCGTCGGCGTCGGTGTCATTGTTGGACATAGGCGTCGGTGTCGGAATAGGTGTCAGTTTCGGCGTCGCATCGGCGTCGGCGCGTTAAGCGGCAGGGGGCGCCCCTTTTTGATACAATTAATATTATTCAAATTATAACTAACGAACAATCGTCGCTCGTGGCGCGTCTCATCGTACTCCCGCTGCGGATTGGGATAAAAACAAAACACACTTTTTGTGTTCTTTTACAATAATGTAAATGTTTTAACTTTTTACTGCATGTTAAAGTCAGGTGTTCGTAAGTAGGTAAGTACGTACGTAATGTGTGTAAGTGTATTTTCCAGAGTACCTATCTAGGTACAGTTTTCTCTCGGATTCGGAAGCTTTTCGAATGGTATTGTACCTTGTACTTGTATGAATGTTATTTAGAATACGAATGAAAACGTTTCCTTGCAAATATGAATTAAGTACCTACTAGGTATGCAGATCATCACATTATGTGCACCTTCAAAGGTCAACACCCTTTGTTTACCGACCTCCAAAAGAGGTGGTAGTTTTCAATAGAACGCGTACCTAACTATCTAAGATTTTTTTACCTGTAGATGATTTGTATGCCTTCCATATTTACTAGACGAATTCAGGGTATTTACCTGAGTACCAGTAGTACTACCAGTCTTGCACTTCCGAGCATCCGGTGAATACCTACATCGCCGCTAATCGTGTTTTTTAGGAATAATCTGTGGACAATATGCCTTCCTTGTGTATTAGACTCGGCACCAATAATACAGGCACTGTGAGAGAAAACTGTTTAATTTCACGCGTAATTATAGCTTTTATTGTTAAAACAGAAAATATCGTCATTTTGTTTTATCTTAGAACGAATCTCAATGAAATGGATGAGCGAGATATGTGTATCGTTTGGTGTGAGAGAGTGAAAGAGATCGCAGCATGATCGGAACGTCTCGTGGCGGTTCGGTGGTAGAGGTCCGCGCCGCGGTCATGAAAGTCGGCAGCGGCGCGCTAGTAAACGTACCCGGCGCGGCGCGGCGTAGCCGGCGTGTTATTGATTTTTTTACCTATATGGTGGAATAGAAAAATTAAATCTGCTGTATATGTACTAAAAGGGTAAATGTTTATTTTCTTGCATACAAGTAAGTTCCTACTCAAATTAATTAGTCAAAATATTGAAGAAACAGGATCTTGCCACCAACCGATACACAAACTTCCACAAAAGCCCAAAATCGACTGGCCTAAGTTTATGAAAACCGCATGAGATACCTCAACTTCAAGGCATGTCACAACCCCATCAGAAGTGGACAATCTTGCAGAAGAGATCACTCAATGCACGCAGAAGGCACTTCATACCTCCACAGTTAAAGAAAACCCCTAAGGAGAATCGAGATTGCCCATCCTCCCCCGCTGTATAAGAGAGCTCATAAAAGAAAAACGCCTGCTCAGAAAAACCTGGCAACATTAATGAGACCCCATCCACAGAACTGGGCCTCACTCCACAAACTCTGCAGGCAACTTAGGAAACACTCAGAACCAATTCGTTGTCTTTTCCACGAAAATTGCAACTTGAGATACAGAGCAGAGGACATGGCAGAAATATTTGCCCAATCCCTTGAGAACTTATTCAAGCCCAATCCCACAGTGAACAGAGAACACTCAGACTCTGTGGAACAGTTCCTCGATGAATACTTCAGTGTCCCATAAAACACAGAAGAAGATATTGGACAGTGATCCGTCACCTGTCCTCTAAAACCACGGCAGCTATCACGCGCCTGTTTAACGGGATCCTGCGCACGGAGCACTTACCCTCTCACTGAAAAATGAGCCACGTGGATATGTTCCCGAAACCCGGCAAAGACGTTTGGAGACCCGAGAATTACAGGCCTATCACTCTACTTACATGCATTTCGAAAGTCTTTGAACGCCTCTTCTTAAGTCGGATAGCCCCTCACATGAAGTCCCGACCGGAGCAGTTCGGATTACGGTCGGAGCACTCCCCCACACCTCAGCTATCCAGGGTAATGCACCTCACGGCAGAAAACTCTAAATTGATTTTCGACGTCGGCGCGAATTTGTTCATGACCCGGCGGCGGCGGCGGCGCGCCGAGGTAACTCGGCGGCGGCACGCCGGCGGATCTCTAAGTCTAACTCACAAAGCCTCGAACACGGACGGAAAGTTGCCAGCCCTCGAAAATGTTACAGACTTCACTTCGGAAAATAGCTGATCGACACATCTACACAACCTTATTTACCCATCTTTTAATTCTTCCAAACATGGTCAACATTTCTAAATAGGCAGCGCTTTTAATCCAGCTACAATATATTTACCTACAGCTAAAGTGTGGAGCACCCCACTAGTCATTAATTACAAAATATTGAAATAGGTATTTCCCGCAGATATAATCCGGAAGTCTTCAAGTAAGTACCTACAGAGTAAATACTTACCTACTTAGTAATTTTCTAGACTTGAATGTTCTACTGTAGACCGAGTCCCCGTTTTTCGTTAAGTAAGTTCTTCCATAAGAAATCAAAAAAGTCTGTAAGTGAAAATAAGTCGCGTGCGACGCGTACTCTTAACTACGGTACCTACGAGGGCTACGAGTTTAAATGAATGAATGAAGTATCACGCTACACTGAAATTGATGGGCTCGGAGTAGGAACGCTTCGGCCGTAGGAGAGTCCCGGCGCGGGTGATACTATACAGTAGTAGTCTGGAGTGTGGTCAGGTCAGTACGCCGCCGCCCTCCGGCCGACGCGCACGTTCGCAACGCGCCGCGCCGCTCCGCCCGCGCCGCTCGCCGCTCGCCGCTCGACGCTCGTCGCCCGAAACTACACTACACCATCGCATTCAGAACTACACAATATGTATGTACCTTCCCTAACTTTTTTACATTTCTAGAGTTTACTGCATGTCGGGCCCGAAGCTGCTCCTCGGCAATACTAATGGTACAAAACAACTAAGAGACGTCATAAAAAACTTTCTTCGGCAGAAAGAACCAACAAAATGTTATAAATGTACCTAGAGTCCTTAGTTATAAACTAATAACGACGTCCATTCCTAGTGATATCATGAACGAGTTAATTTTAGATATCTACTAAATATTACATTTTATAGTAGATAACGATAACATACTGTTCCCATCGGACGTAAGTATTTAGACCGCTATAGTATAAGTGGGAAGGACTTTTACCCGTGTTAACACTCTACTTTGCATTTCATATATAACGAAAACAATAAAAATATCTTTATTGCAAATAATTTGATAATTTTAAGAAGTTGAATATTTTGTGAAATTGATTATATTATAGTTTAAATAAATCGTACAATTTATTAAAATTAAATATGGAACAGACTGCATCGTGTGCCATGCCACCCCGCTTAATAGGTAAGTAACTGTTTGTTTAGTTCACACTGGCTCTTTAGTTCACACTGGCTCTTTAGTTCACACTGGCTCTTTAGTTCACACTAGCTCTTTAGCTTATAGAATTGGTGACAAGCCTACAATTTTCCTATTTACAACAACTTGAGAAACTCCCATTATTCTGCTATAAACTATTTCTTTTTAACTTTTTTCTAATAAACTCAAACGTATGTAGTTGTTCTTATTATTTTTATTAGAACATTTAGAACAAGGTACCTAGGTACCTATGTCGCAAAGATAAAACTTAGACTTAGATTAAAGTTGTAAGATTAGTAATTTCATTGTTGGTGAGCTTTAGTCACTAAATGAACAACAAACACATAAAAATGTATCTTGTGAAAGTTCCATTTGGGTATGTGGTATTATAAAAAGTATTTCAATACCTTGTAAATACTTTCTACAGTACCACATACCAAAAATAATCACCCAATGTTCTATAGATGAATATAAAAAAAAAATTAAATCATTGGTTAGGTTTGTGAAAATTGTTTATGATTACTCAATTCATTGTAATTTATTCCATCAATTAGGGAATATGATATCGGCTAAGTGGCCGCTGCCAGAGTCGATGACCATACGGGCTCATTTTGTGGCATTTTCCAGCACTCTTGCCAGAACTTCGGGCAACAGGTTCCAGCATTCTTAGTTAAGGTTTCCTTAAGGGTTTCAAGAGTCTGAGGCTCGTTGACGTAAACCCTATTCAATAGCCCCATCAAAATAAGTCTGTAACGGATACAAATCAAGTGATCTGTCCAGCCAGTGCAAATCACCAAAACGAACCACATGTTCATCCAATTGAAGAAGAAAACATTCAGTAATCCTGAGTGTGTAACGCGCGCCGTCACGGTGGTCGTTAGGCGCGCGGCGGGGCGGCGCGACGTTCTCAAAATTAAAAAGAAATTATTATTCCGCGTTCAAGCGGAGTAAACCGATTCATGGCTTGTCAATTAGTATTCTGCGTTTGTTTGTTTCACAAATGTGAAAACCGAGTTGATATTTGGCGCCATTTGCAAAAGGTTTTCCAATAGGGTGATCACTTATGCCGACCTGTTATTATTATATTGAATTTTTGATTTTATTTATTATGAAGGTTTTAACTTGAAGTAATTTTGATTTTAATTTGGTATCCTCTTCCCATATTTTTTATTTACTCGTAGACTTAATCTGATTTATATTAGGTACATTGGCCTTATACTCCTACGCTTGATTATTATATTTTCTATGGCTTGATACTGCACTGGAAGGTGTGGCTAGGTATATACTATAGCTACTGTGTCTGTGTGCGTGCACCGACCGACGACCTGTCTCAACGTAAAAAGGATATTATAGTTTATCAGTCTGGTGACACCCTCCCACTACTACGTATTCGTATTCCACTCGTCATTAGTAATATAAAAAAATAAATAATATTGTCGGTTTACGCTGTGATTTGAATTAATTGATAAGGCTTGAACTCAACTTATATGTACAGACAAATTTCTAAGTTACTCGATCAAGAGAATACTTTAGAAGCCAAATTCTTCCTATGAGAACAGTTGTTCTCTACGCGACATATTATGATAATGTGATGACCTCTATTCGTTAAGTAGAGAGTTCCTGTGTCCGATGGATCAGCGCTGGAGGCGGCTTTATCTAATGATTGTAACAGCACGCTGCATCTCTGTAGGCGTTGTCGGCGTGCGGTGTCAGAGCAGGCTTGTTGGTTAGGTACTGGTGTGACGTCACTGGGACGCCGACATCGGGATGGTCGCGTCTTCACTTCGCGTTGGGCGTCACGTGACATTCACCTCCTCATACTCATCTATTTGAAAGTATTTTTGTTCTATCGAAAACGGTGCGAGGGGTATTTGTAGCACTGCACTGGTGAATTGTGCATCGCCAGTCTGTACTGTCGTACGTAAAATAATGACATGTTGCTTATATACAATGTCACTGATGTGGAGAATATGAAGCGTTGTCGACAACACAGAACCCTGAGGAACGCCAGCGCTGATATGTATAATGTCGGAGCAGAAACCGTCAACTACGAACTTGCTCCGAATATATAAGAAGCTGGTGATCACCGACTGAAGAAAACCATAGGTACTGGAGATCGCCGAAGAGCGCGTGCTCCTCTAAGGATCCGAGAAGTTGTGTGTTTGCACATTAAGCGGACGTAGGCAGAGAGTTGAAATACATAGAGTAGTTATATCCGAACACCACTGCTCTAAAAGCTTACTAGAATTTACATATGTACATACCTGCGCACATGTATACGCAGTTTGTAATGACAAGGAAAGAACGTTCAAATATTATGCGTCATATCTGTTGTTAGAATTTTTTTTTTATATACTGCACTGGGTAGCACTTGACCACTATCTCACCTGATGTTAAGTGATGATGCGGTCGATGATGGAGCGCGCTAACCCAGAAGATACCTGTTCACTCGCGTTTTGAAAAGCCCCATATTGTACTTGACCGGAAACACAGACTCAGGCAGGGTATTCCATTCCCTAGCGGTTCGTATAATGAACGAAGAAGCAAATCGCTTTGTTCGGGTAAATGGAATATCTACCATATAGCGGTGGCGCTTCGGAGTATCCCTGGATGTCCGGTTAAAGAATGGGGATGGCGGAATCAAATCATGTAGTTCTGTGGCACACTCCCCGAAATGTATCCGATAAAAAACCGATAAGCAAGCGACTTTGCGGCGATGCTCGAGACTTTGGAGTCTCTTGCTTACAAGTTCGTCGTCGTTAATGAGTCTCTTGGCTCTCCTCTCAATAGCTTCCAGTGTCTCCAGCTGGTATTTGGCAGAACCATATGCGACTACCCTTTTTGGGCACGGGCTGCACGTTTCCAAGCTTCCAGGACTTAGGTACTTGACCAGTCGTCATAGACAAACGAAAGAGGCGAGTCAATATTGGAGTCAACTCAGGCGCACACATCCTCAAGACTACACCTGGTATACCGTCTGGACCACTAGCTTTGTTCACGTCCAGATTGCGCAACGCTTTGCGTACTTCAGACTGTCGAATGCCGATTTCTGACATTGACGTCCCGCAGTTTGGCAGGCTAGAAGGAACAGCATTGCCAGCATCTACACGTGAAGACTCTGCAAACAGAGAGGCAAATAAATTTGCTTTCTCTTCGGCAGTGTGCGCTAGTGAGCCGTTAGGTTTCAGCAGTAGAGGCAGTGAGGGACGGCAGAAGTTCTCTTCGATCGACTTTGCCAGGGAACAGAACGCTTTGCTACCCGAGGGGTAAGAAGCAAGTTTGTTCCCTGTTCGGCGTATGTGGTCGAAGCGAGCCTTCTTGAGAGCCTTTTTGCAGAACTTGGCGGCTAGGTTAAATGCTTTCTTCTTTTCACGTACATCTCTAGATTTGCGGGTTCGAGCATCAGCCCAGGCTAAATAGGCCTCATGTTTTGACGCTTCTGCATCTCCACATGTAGCATTAAACCATAGGCGAGCTTTGCTGGACATCGGGACGTCAGAAAATGGTATGAAATATTCCATACCCTGACGTAACACCTCAGTCACAGCATCTGCGCAAGCTGAGGGATCGCTCGAAGAAATACAAACCTGCCGCCAAGGGTAAGACGCGAAAAAATAACACATCTCATCCCAATCTGCTGACCTGTATCGCCACACCCGCCGGATGCCTCTTGGACTGGGATCGGGCGGGGAGTACACTGATACAGACTTCACCAGACAGTTGTCGGAGCTACCTAAGGGTGATGAAACTGACACCGAGTAGCGGTCTGGATCTGTTGTCAGCAGAAGGTCCAAGCAATTGGCTGTGTGGCTATCAACATCCGTTATCCTTGTGGCCCCTTGGACCAGCTGAGTGAGGTTTAGCGTCAAAGCAAGCTTGCGCATCTCTCGACCAGCGTGGTCTGTGCTCTGGTATAGGTATAGCCAGTCTTGATGGTGGGCGTTGAAATCCCCCAGAAGCACTAATTGAGCAGAAGGATACCTCTGTTGGCCCACATCGGCCGCCTCACTAAGGTAATTTTCGAGCCTGGTTGGCTCCTCATCTCCGCTGTGCGAACGGTAGACACTAGCATAAAGAATTTTCTCCATGCCATTGTCCACCAGAACCCACATGACAGAGAATTTGGGGTCTTCAAGGTTGCGGAGACGCCGATAGCAAATGTCATCGCGAGCATACATACAAACTCCCGCCTTAGCCTTGAAACTATGTTCAAGAACATAGCCAGGGTAGGCAAGGTATGTCGCATCAGCAGGATATTTGATCTGCGTCTCCGTGAGGAACAGAATATGCGGTCTTGCGGTCTCAAGATGGTGGTGGACCGGGTCGATATTGGAGTGCAAGCCTCGAATGTTTGAGAGGTGCACTTGGAGAGAGAGGACGTGCTTCCGCTGTTGAACCTTTATTCTGTTTCTCTTGTTCATTTAATGGGGAGCTTCACTCCCCATTAAAGGGAAACGGAAGTGGAAACGAGGCGCAAATTACCAACCCGTGACACAAATTAGGCCTTTCCACCTAAAGGGAACCAATCCTGGAGACCGCGGTGACGCCCGAGCCCCCCCAGAGGTGTCCATCGGGTCCTCTCGTCTGGTCGCCAACCAGCACGATGGCGCACCTCCGGGATTTTTGGCGAGATGGCGGGGCAGCCTTTCATGAGTGGCTGGCTCACTACTTGGGCCCCCAACTATCTGCGGTCGGCCAGCGGAAAACCGTGCCTCGGATCCCGCTGCTCTCCAAGATTGGCTGCCAGGTAAATTGACCTTCAATGTGTCACGACTAGCTATTATATAAGCGCAACTGTTTCCGACCCGTTCCACATAATGGCTTCACCAGACATCATGCCGTAACGCGATCACTTGGCGGCATAGCTTTGTCTGGTGGGTGGTAATACGCCGCGGCCTAAGCCTACCACCTGAAAAGTACAGCTCTTTTGGCGGCACCCAGGGGACACGTGTAGGACATCGAGGGCTAAATCCTACAGACGCGACCAGTATAGTCCCCCAAATGAAAGAGATAAATAAGCAATTCGTGTTACCACCGAACCGCTACGAGACGTTCCGATCACCATTATGTTGCGATCTCTTTCACTCTCTCACACCAAACGATACACATATCTCGCTCATCCATTTCATTGAATTTAGTTCCTAAGATAAAACAAAATGACGATATTTTCATTTTCAACAATAAAAGCAATAATTTTTATCTCTCCCAGTGCCTGTATAACTAGTGCAGAGTCTAAAGACACAAGGAAGACATATTGTCCACAGATTATTCCTAAAAAACATGATTAGCGGCGATGTATTCACCGGACGCTCGGAAGTGCAAGATTGGTAGTGACTCAGGTTTACCCTGAATTCGTCTAGTAAATATGGAGGACATACAACTCATCTACAGGTAAAAAAATCTTAGGACGTAGGTATGTTCCTTACTACCGTAAAAAGCTATTTGTGGACGATTAAGTACAGAGTGTTCATTAGAAAACGTAAAACACGCTTGAGTACACACATTGTTTGGTGCCAGACTATGGATGACTTATTAATCAACTTCCATTGTTTGCTTGGCGCGGTGCGCTGCCCTGCCGTCTCTTCCACTATTGCAGTTATAGATACATGTATATGGAGTAACTTGTCGAATCTGCATCATAGTGAATTTATCACGAGAAGTGAGCTACACGTGGTCATTGTGACAGTATGCGCTGAATAAGCCAGCTAAGTCAATGGTGTTAGTACATATTAAAAACGTTTTACTTACATATTACATATAATAAAGAATATTATGGTGTCTTCCAGGCAAGTAACACTTGTACTTAACTTCAACAGTAATTACTAAGGTAATATCTATACTTAATATAATATCAAGTAATAAATAAAATATTCTCGAAGAAACTATGACAAATGCCTTCTACACGTACCTAATGGTAAAACACAAAACTTAGATACAAAACTTGCTACACCTTCAAAGTTTGGCTTTATCAAGTTTTATGTCTATATACTGTAGTATCAGCTGGATTGTCCACTGCTGAACACTGCATCGCCAAAGGGGGGGGGGGGGGGGTTCATAATCCCTACTTCATATCCCTACGCTTGGAAGGAGTCTTGGGGATCGTAGTTTATGATACATACATACACACATATGACATATCACGGTCATATGTGTGTATGTATGTATCATAAACGTCTTCCATCACCCTTTGATAACAATTACTAATGATGAATAATTATTGCGCATCGATTTTAGCTATGTATCTGTCATTTCGGGTGTTCAGTCCAGACAGATTGTTCGAATGTAAACTAGGTCGTGCGTGACGGGAGCCGTTTCCGACTGGTTGGAAATGTGAAAGACTACAATGATATTTAGCCGAAACACGAAATGAGGTTAACTATTTATGGCCCAGTGCCATATGGGCCATTCAGTCTATGTAACCTCTCGCTCGGAATGCTATAATTATTTTTCACCATTATGGAACTATATAATAGTACACATAAAAGATACACTACATACTCAATTAGGTAAGTAAGTACCTAATAAGTTTCATCATGTACCACAACGCCTTTGACAACACATAAGGTTGTCTCTTTATCTGATCATAGACATTGTATCTACCTACTTACAATCACTATACAAGACATTGTTGAGGTGACCCCACAGGATGTTTCTGCAGCCGTGGCATCTTTTTTAAGTGGCTCAGCCGGTGGCCTTGATGGCCTCACGCCTCAGCACTTAAAAGATATTTTATCTTTTAGTTCTGGTGAGGTAGGCGAAACACTTTTAAGGGATGTGACGGCTCTGGTTAATTTGATGTTGTCGAGTCAGGTCAACAATGAAATTACTGAAATTCTGTACGGTGTGAATGTATGTGCCCTAGATAAAAAAGATGGTGGTATTAGGCCTATAGCAGTAGGCACCACTTATCGTCGCCTCACAGCCAAATGCGGTTGTACGAAAAAGGTTGCTTTTTTAAGTAATCTTGTTCAACCACTGCAACTCGGTTTTGGTTCACAGGGTGGCTGTGAGGCTGCTTTACATTCACTTCGCACATTTCTTGATCAAAATTGTGGAGATGTGCTTTTGAAGGTGGATGTTAAAAATGCATTCAACTCTTTAGATAGAGGCACTCTTTTGACTGAAGTGAAAGATAAAATTCCGGAATTATATTTATCCCTTTTCTTTGGCAATGCTACGGCAAACCGTCAAAATTAACATACCAAAATAACGTTATTTTATCTTCTGTAGGATGTCAACAGGGTGATCCTCTGGGACCAGCCATCTTTAGCCTGGCAATCCACTCAATAATTCAAGGTCTCCAATCAAAACTTAACGTTTGGTGTTTGGATGACGGAACCTTAGGAGGGGATGCGAACACGGTTTTGGATGACTTGCGAGTACTTATAGACGATTTTCGTCTTATTGGCCTTGAACTAAATTTTTCCAAATGTGAACTTTTTGTTTGTGATACTTATCCGGATAAAGTTTCAATTATTGAAAAATTCAACTTACTTGCACCTAATATAAAATTAGTAGAAAAAAGTTCACTTCGTCTTTTGGGTTCACCGATTTTTGACGAATCTTTATCACCATTTGTCGAAGAACAAATTCAAAAGTTTAGAAATGCTTCTAGCAGATTATCCAAAATTAACGCCCATATGGCTTTTACAATTATAAGATTTTGCCTTTTCGTTCCTAAATTAGTTTACTATTTAAGGTGTTGTCAGCTGTGGCAACACAGTGAGCTTTTGTTAAGCTTAGACAACTTAGTAAAAGATACGTTAGTGTCGGTTTTGAATGTTGAGATGGATGATAGGGCTTGGGTGCAAGCTTCTCTCCCTGTGAGGTTGGGGGACATAGGGATACGCAAAATTTCTAGTGTGGCATTACCAGCTTTTTTGTCTTCTGTACACAGTACACACAAATTAGAAGAAAAAATTCTTGCACGATCTTTCGGCTCTTTCGATGTAGCATATCTGGTTGAGGCCAAAAACACATGGAGACTGGCTTGTCCAAATACTGAATTCCCAAAAATGTTGTCATCTCAGAAACAGTGGGATCGGCCCATATGCGAGCTAACACGGAAAGATCTTTTAAATACGTGTTCTAGCATCTCAGATCGTGCTCGTATTCTCGCTGTTTCTGTGTGGGAATCTGGTCTTTGGTTACATGGTTGGTTACTTGCCATTCCTTCTTACAAAACTGGTAGCCTTATAGATCCATCCGCTTTTCGTCTAGCTATTAGCTTACGCTTGGGTGCAAGGTGTTGTGTTGCACATCACTGCCAGTGTGGTACTGCAGTTGATCAACTCGGTCACCATGGCCTCTCCTGCTCTCGAAGTGCTGGTCGAATTTCCCGCCACGCTTAACGATATCATTCGCCGGGCTTTTGCCAGCGCCAATGTTGCAGCTATTATGGAACCGAATGGTCTGATGCGTGACGATAGTAAAAGACCTGACGGCATGACTCTGGTTCCGTGGAAGTTAGGACGGCCCTTAGTGTGGGACGCTACTTGCATAGACACCTTAGCGCCTTCACATCTTTTCGAAACCAACGTGAGGGCTGGCGCTGCGGCTACTTCGGCGGAGCAACTCAAGCGGCGCAAATATGCTAACCTCGGTATGGGTTACATATTTGAGCCGTTTGGTGTAGAGACGTTGGGTCGGTGGGGACCGGGAGCTCATCGCATTTTCCAAAACTTAACTGAGCGCTTGGTCGATGCGACGCGTGATCAAAATGCTGGCATATAATATTTGGCTCAACGAATAAGCATTGCAATTCATCGGGGCAATGCTGCCAGCATGCTGGGCACGCTGCCAACTGGGAGTGGGCTGGAGCATTTGGACTGCCTATGAGTCTGCTATGATTTAGGTTGTCTAAATGCTTTTATTGTAGTAGCTGTAGTGTTGTATATAGTTCATAGTATTTTTTTTTAAATTTAATTTTATGTTTGTTAATCACTATTATATACAACTATACTTGCAGATATGATATACTATCTGCGCCCCGCGGTTACACCCGCGGGTTGATGGATGGTGATGATAAAATGTATAATATGTGTTAATCAAGTGCCTTACCTACCTCAATACCATTATTTTTTGTAACTATAAGATTTATATATGGCTTACGCAAATATGATCATGTCTCCGATTTTCGTAATAAGCTCAAGTGGCTCCTTATTCGTCGTCGCCGGAATACTCCTAATTCATATATTATCTCTCCTTTACAGTATTCTGTTCAATCCTTTATCCCCGCGCTACCTCAAGGAACAATTTAAATTTCTTCATTTTACCCATTCCATGTCATTAGCAAACGTAACGCTATACATCAGTTATTTATATGTACAATTATTAAGACCATAAGAAACCCCGCCCAATATTTTGACCATATCTATTGTTGATGGATTGTCTGGAAGAGATTGCTCTGAGCGGTAAGACCACCCATTGATACACTCGGTTTTAATTTATATTTTAGTAATAAGTTTATTGTTGTTATTATGGTGTTTTCAATAAAGAGTTATTTATCTCCCTATCTATCATACCCAATTTCATCAAAATAGGTCCAGTCGTTTGAGGGTGAAAAAGTAATGAACATACAAACACACTTGTAAAGTATGATGAAATGTTCATCTGGTGTCGTGGCGCACGTCACCTATGAAGGTTTATGTATGCGCCCTCATTTCTTCCATATGCGTGTTCTTGGCTGCCTACTGGGATGGGTAATACAAGTACTACATTTCGGTGATCACTATTAAGTATTGTCCGTCAGAATTACATAAGTTAAGGTACATAAGAGGTTACACTAATGAAGTGGGCTGAGGTACGGACGCTCGGTACAAACGCGAGGGGCAACTGAGCGCATGTGGCTACTTTTGCATTGCGCTCACGTTGCATGTGTCCCTACACACTCATAAACGTTTGTCTTTATTATATTAATTTGTTACTACCGAATAGAGAAAACTCTAGGGTACTCTATAACTCTAGAAACTCTAGGTTAGCCTGAACAACATCCTCGACCACATCATCACTTACCATCAGGTGAGATAGTGGTCAAAGGATAACCTATCAGGGATAAAAAAAAATTATATGCATAAGAAATAAATTATAAATTTTTATAGTATATATGGTTCACCATATTGGCGATAATAGCTTACACATAAAATATAGATATATGCTGTCGCGAGCTTTTTTGTAAGAAAAATTAAGATGAACATTTCTGTTATGCATTATGTGAGTGTGACACTTAGGCTCTGTTCAGACGACGCCGCGCGCGCGCCGCAAGACCCGCGGCGCGGCCTCGCGGCGCGCCGCGCCTGCGCCGCGAGCTCTGTTCCCACGACGCCGCGCGCGCGCCGCAAGACCCGCGGCGCGGCCGCGCGGCGCGCCGCGCCTGCGCCGCGAGCTCTGTTCTCACGACGCCGCGCGCGCGCCGCAAGACCCGCGGCGCGGCCTCGCGGCGCGCCGCGCCTGCGCCGCGAGCTCTGTTCCCACGACGCCGCGCGCGCGCCGCAAGACCCGCGGCGCGGCCTCGCGGCGCGCCGCGCCTGCGCCGCGAGCTCTGTTCCCACGACGCCGCGCGCGCGCCGCAAGACCCGCGGCGCGGCCTCGCGGCGCGCCGCGCCTGCGCCGCGAGCTCTGTTCCCACGACGCCGCGCGCGCGCCGCAAGACCCGCGGCGCGGCCTCGCGGCGCGCCGCGCCTGCGCCGCGAGCTCTGTTCCCACGACGCCGCGCGCGCGCCGCAAGACCCGCGGCGCGGCCTCGCGGCGCGCCGCGCCTGCGCCGCGAGCTCTGTTCCCACGACGCCGCGCGCGCGCCGCAAGACCCGCGGCGCGGCCGCGCGGCGCGCCGCGCCTGCGCCGCGAGCTCTGTTCTCACGACGCCGCGCGCGCGCCGCAAGACCCGCGGCGCGAGGGCGGCGAGCGCGCGACGCGCGCGCGACTGATAGTCGGCCGATGCCACTTTGTAGTTTTAGGTATATTGCAACGTTTCGGTTGATGTGATATGAACCGCAACGTCCACCGTTGTACAAGGCCTTCGCATAATACATTTTCAGTTCTTCAGAAGGCGCTGCAACTTCTGGTACCATTTCCATAATCGCCATTCACGACACCCACGGGAATAAATGGGGGGTTGACATTCTAATCCGGCACCCCACCGGGTAATTTCATACTATTTCTACAAAAAAAGATTATTAAAAAAATAATTAAACAGAAAATGGAATTTCACACTTGGGTGTTGAGGTCGTCAACACCCAAAAGTGTGAAATAACTTGTTGAAGTCGGTACTATGATAGTTCAAAAGTACCTATTATCACATTATTGTGCGCATGGTACCGACTTCGACTAGTTATTTCACACTTTGAAGTGTTGAATTCGGTTCAATTTTTATTTTGATTTTTTTTTACCCTATTTAGTGACTCTTGTTACTTACGGGATCGGTTTTCATTCACTGTCAATGACCATATCATCAAGATACGAAAACACTTTTCAGTTATTGGAATGTAAATCAAAAACGGCTTGACCAATTTGATGAAATTTAAATGGGACCACACGGGGTGCACCCCGTGTGGTCCCATTGATCACCGTGCACCAGCTTTCAAATACAAAAAGAATCATCAAAATTGGTTCACCAAGTCGAAAGTAATGAGGTAACAAACAAAAAAAAACAGGCGAATTGAGAATCTTCTCTTTTGTTGAAGTCGGTTAAAATATAAACTTTTAATAGACCACCAACATCTTTTATGTACTTAAGACGCATTTAGGTATTCGTTGTGTGTGTATATTAGGTATACACAATATATAATAATACATTAATTATTGATAGTATTAGTAACTAGTATGGGTATAAATGTATAGGTACCTATCCGATGATTATAAACCGGGCCTTAGTTAATGTATTATTTCTATTTGATTAAATACGTAGGTACTAAGGAGAGAGCACCGTTTCCCAAAATACGGGATCGATTGTCTTTCTTTGTCAACGACTATATCATCAAGGAATTTTTTTTTTGTTATTGGAGTGTAACTCAAAAACGGCTTAACCGATTTTGATAGTATAACAATAATAAAAATAAACATATACTCGAATTGAGAACCTCCTCCTTTTTTGGAAGTCGGTTAAAATAACAAACATATATTTCTGTAAACTACGTTCATTATATTGATTAAAAACACTCATTTATAATAGTTAATTCGTTTCATTTTTGCCATAGATGGTGCGTAAACTCATTTATAAATCCAGTATATTATAAAAAAAACTCGCATCTGGATATGGTATATTAATTAGATCTATCGTTTCCCATTTGAATCCTTTTTGTAGGACTAATAATTATAAAGTTTAGTATACTTTGCATTTACCATCGTGAATTTTGGGAAGCGGTGCTCTCTCTCCGTTTTTTAAATGGTTAGACATAAAATAACACATTTTGGGTTCACCCAATATTACGTTGTAGGGAATAAAATAAGAAGAGATACGAGATACCTACGCATTTACAATAATGAATTGTATGCCCATTTTTGAATAAATATAAACACCTTCAATTATTGACTATTCATAAAGAGAAGTTGAACCGCCGAAACTCGCTATGGAGATGCAGTACATACCTATTTCTTCTGCAAGTAGTGAAGCAGTGATGGCTCAGTGGCATTGGCTATGGATGGCCGCGCAGCAGGTAGGTACATGGTTTGAATCCCGCCACGGGCTTGAGCTTCACCGCATGGTAGAAGGGCATTTTGCGAACGCCCGCCTGGTTAGCTACCACTCTCAAGTAGTAAATCTGTCGACAAGCACCTAACGGTGTGTTCCGGCAGCTGTCCTTGAGAGCCAGTAATTCTAGGTTAAGCCTTGTTAACACCTTCGATCACATCAACACTTACAATCAAGTAAGATTGTGGTGAAAGGCTTACCTATCAGCAAAAAAAGGCGTTATAAATACCTACAGTTTACCTAGTCATTAGTAGGTAAGTATTATTTATGTAGTTTATTTATAGGTAAGTACTTATCGGCTTTTTTATTTATTATTAAATAGTTCAGTACCTACGTATTTAATCAAATAGAAATAAAAAGTTAACTAAGGCCCGGTTTTTAATCATCAGATAGGTAGGTACTAGTTATTATTACTATCAATAATTAATGTACTATAATATAATGTATATAATATACACACACAACGAATACCTAAATGCGTATTACATGAACGATGTTGGTGGTCTTTTAGAAAATGTAAATTGTAACTGACTTCAAAAAAAGAGGAGTTTCTCAATTCGACTGTTAATTTTTTTGTTTTTTACCTCATTACTTTCGACTTGGTGAACCAATTTTGATGAACTTTTTGTATTTGAAAGCACTCCGTGTAGTCCCATTTAAATTTCATCAAATAGGTCAAGCCGTTTATTAATAACTGAAAAAAGTTTTCCTATCTTGATTATATTATAGTCATAGACAGTGAATGACAACCGATCCCGTAAGTAACAGGAGTCACTAAAAAGGGTGTTTTTTTATTAGGAAATTTAACCGACTTCAACACTAAAACTGTGAAATAACTTGTCGAAGTCGGTACTATGCACACAATATTGCGATAGTGGGTACTTTTGAGCTATCATGGTACCGACTTCAACAAGTTATTTCACACTTTTGAATGTTGAAGTCGTAAAAATTGTTTAAATTTAGGATGGTTAACATTTCAACAGTTTGATATTTTAATTTCATTGTTGAAAACATAGGTAGGTAGGTAGGTATAGGATTGGTATTTTACTAGCACATTTATGTTGTACTTAAAACATATCTCCAAGTGGCTTTATTCTTCATATTAATAAGTAAATTGTTGCCTGATACCTACGTTGGTTTTCTCAAGCGAAGTTTTAGGTGAGTTTATTAAAACAACGCATTTTAAATAGGTAGGTAATGTATCCAATGAAGGTGCGTAAACTACTTATAAACTCGATTAATTACAAAAAACCTAACAAGTTAATACAGAATTTACAAATTATTGGAATACAAAATGTTTTGCCCCGGGCGGGAATTGAACCCGCGTCCTTCCGATTTCGCGCCGGATGCTTTATCTATAAGTAATAAGTATTAAAAAAAAAAAAAGTTAAAAAAATATCAGTATTCCCGTGGGGGAATACTGATATTTCGGTTTTAAAAGAATATTATAATAGGTCAAATGGGTGTTACTAGTTTAAGGTCACTGGTATCCGTTGTACCTACATAACGTTTTGTGTCGAAGTCATCCATGGCATTAGAAAATATATATATATATATATTTATTCTAGAACACCCCGTAAAAGCCACAAAATAAAATACAAGTTATTAGATTTTACGTCTTAAATATGATTATAGATTAAAGAAACACTATGCTGAATTTGTGTCGTTTATATCCATGGAATATTATTCGTACCTATACCGTAATCGTACCTACAGAACGAACGTAGGTATGTGCTTATTTATGCAGCGTGTTTATTTTTGGTGTTTAATTGCCATGCATGGAAATTATACAAATTTACAGTGTCTATTTTCCATGCAAATTTACAGTGTCTATTAAATATGTAAACCCTAATGATTTTAATATATTTTTGAAGCGTTGGTAGCATAAAAAACCAAAATTTTTAAAAATCCAATAATTCCATGGTCTAAAATGGCACAAAATTATTTATTGGCCATATTTAGGTGTTCCGATGAAGTTAATATTTACCATTTCAATTGTATTTTTTTTTATATTGTTCTAACATACTGTCCGTTTCTGTTTGCACTGGATGAAAATGACACAAACTGGCTTTGCACACTACGCAGGCTATCTTAGATACGATGCCATTATATTTTTAAACTTTAAAATAATATTGGAAGTTTTGATTTGAATTTAACAAATGAGCCACAAATCATTGAATTGCTGAAAATACAAGTGAAAGATGTGGCACAAAACGCAATAATAAGCTTTATAGGTACGACTGTATCCACATGCAAGAAATTAGCAACTTTAGAATTTTTTAAACTTATGATCCCAAAATAGCCTAGCGCTATCGGACTACTTTGCGTTTCACAGTCATCAATTTAGCCTATCCATTGGTTAAACCTTGAAACGCGCTGCATATTATAACTGTCATTTTTATCATTCACTTATTTTATGTGTTGCATAGCAACCCGAAACTTAATTACGACATTCGGAAACGGGCCCTGAATAGGTAGTCAAGTGGTAAAGCTCAATAGATACCGCGTATATGGATGCTTATTTTCGCTATGCGATTCAAGTAAGCGTGGCGCAGTGGCGGGTAGTGAGACTGGGAATCTGAAGCCTATGGTTCGAATCTGTTGATCGCCGTGTATGCTTTTTGGCAAAAAAAAATTTAATGACTGGTTTCTCTTTTATAGTTTTTGCTCAATAACTTAATAATAAAATAAATATGAATATATTGGGCTGGTCTTATTCTGTGGGGGCGTAGTACAAATTTCGACCGAGCATACATTGTACAAAAAAATGCATACGAGCACTTTGTGGAGTTGGTGCTATAAGTCCTATTATGGAGTCATGTAAACCACTTTTTGGTCAATTAAAAGTGTTTCCCCTTCCATGTCAGTATATTTTTGATATATCGTGCTTTGTAAAACAACACAGCTACCATTATAATACAGCGAGGGAAATTTAGTCTCGAAATACCAGAAATAGTGATAGATTGGTAAATAAGTATGCTCGTAAGTCGGTACGCTATCAGAAAAATTGTTATTCTATGTCAATCAAAATATAATATAATAAATTATCACAATATATTAAACAATTGCCTTTGCACAAATTTAAGAATGAACTAAAAATCTGGTTGCTGGATCATGCTTTTTACTCTCTTGATGAATATTTTATTTTTAAGACGAATGGTTAGTTTTATTCGATTAGATTTAAGAAACCTGTTTACCATAAGAATAAATACTTACCTACTTCTAGAAATTATATTTTTATTATACGTTTTTGCATGCCAGTAATTTGGTAAAATGTGCTAGATCTCAAATTGATTTACTTACTTTTAACAACATTATTGTACTCACATTTGAAGCAAATAAATGATATTTTATTCTATTCTATTGCGAACCCGTTACTTAAATAAAACTTGCCTATTAAAATTCAATCCGGTAATAATGATATATTTCGGAACAGCGACTGCATTGTCTTCAACACTTTTGAGCACTCATTGCTGCTGACGTATTTGCAATATGGATGATACACGCTTAGCAAACGTCAATGTATGGCGTGAGGCCAACAGAATCCCGCCTCGTATATAGCGTCCAAAAGGTCGTAGGCGCCATGAAATCGGCGGCGGTTACACGTTTTAGTCGAAACGTGCCGGTTATTTCATTGAACGTTTTATAAACGATATAACGCTATATCGTATAACAATACTAGCTTTCCGGCCGCGGCTCCGCCCGCGTGTATGTCGTTTATCGCGAAAAACCATTAACCTCCTTATACGCAGTCGGATAAAAAAATCCCACGTCCTTCCCCGGGTCTTGAGCTATTTCCATACCAAATTTCATCCAAATCGGTCCTGTACTTAAAGTTTATTCGTTGCATACAAAAATACAAATCTTTCCTCTTGTAAACACAAATGTCATCATAAAACAACCACTGCAATGTGTAGGTACCTATTTATTTAATTCACAGGATTTATGCAGTTTTACCACAGAAATACGTTTTTTTTTCCATAAAAACAAAATACCTACCTACGTAGTCGCAGTGTAAATAACTGCTTTTTAACCGACTTCCAAAAAAGGAGGAGGTTCTCAATTCGTCTGTATTTTTTTTTTTTTTATGTTTGTCACCTCAGATCTCTTGACAGGGTGAACCGATTTTGTAAATTCTTTTTTTGTTTGAAAGCTGATGCTTGTCGTTTGGTTCCATTTTAAATTTCATCAAAATCGGTCAAGCCGTTTTTGAGTTACACTAAAAAGATTGAAAAAAATTTTTTAACAAAAAATGGAACCGACTTCAACACCCAAAAGTGTGAAATAACTTGTCGAAGTCGGTACCATGCGCACAAAATTGTGATAATAGGTACTTTTGAACCATCATGTTACCGACTTCAACAAGTTATTTCACACTTTTGGGTGTTGAAGTCGGTTCCATTTTTGGTTAATTTTTTTTTTTTTTCAGCTAGATTTTTTTATTTTATTCAGGTGACAGGCTTTGACCACTTCACCTGATGGTAAGTGATGATGTGGTCGAAAATGTTTTTTAAAGTAACTTAGAATTACTGACTCTCAAGGATAGCTTTCGTAACACACAGGAGCTTGGCGACAGATTTTCTACTTCAAGGTGGCAGCTAGCCAGGCGGACATTCGCGAAATGCGCTACCACCATGCTACAACGACAGCACCCCCGAGTGCTGTCCTCGGATGTCGGGAGCGATCGAGACGGCTTCTAATTTCTATCAGGCATTAAAAAAAACTTTATTGGTACAAATTTTTGTAACTTCTCTTAGTTTGAAATAGGTGCTACTCATGTCATTATTATTAATTAATGTTGTTGAAAATCAACTATTTTTTGTTTTCCTTATATATGAAGTGAAAAGTAGAGTGCTTAACACGGCTGAGTCATCAAATCATTATATACACAGTAGGTACCTACCTATCATGGTTTGCGCCCTGCCCACCGCCGCGCGCCCGCGCCGGCTCAAACTTCATCATATTGTGGAGATTGTGAAAGGGCATTTTCCGAATTCTCGCCTAGCTAGCTACCACCCTCAAGAAATAATCACCTTAAAGTGTTTTCTGGTAGCACTCATTGAGAGCAGACGCCCATCACCCTGAACCCTGAGACATACAAAAGTATTTCTCAGGGTGATGGGCGCAGTGCATGTTATAATATGCAGAATTTACTGCTTAACATCAGGTGGACGTCTTGCATGCTCAGTCACAATGTGAGTATTGTGACTGAACATGCAATAAAGAAGTAATCCAAATAATCCAATAAAAGAAGGTTCTTGGCGACAGATTTTCTACATGATGGTGGTGGCTAGGTAGGCTACCCAGGCGGGCATTAGCAAAATGCCCTACTACCAAACTGAAACGACTGCCATCCAAGACAACAACCGGGACCGACGACGACCCTCTACCTGCAATACCTACAATAAATACCTACCTATATTTTAAAAACAACTGGTTACATTCCTCCTTTCATATATAATATCATTGGTTACATTTAAACAAGGTATACCTAGGTACAAAGACATCCAAATTTGATCTATATATAGCTAGGTACAATAGCAAGAAAATAAGTTGGTACCTCTACCTACCTACATAGGTGTACCTATACTAAGTTAGAAATCGTCTCCCAGCGAGTTCGACCAATTTTATTATGTTTTGTCTTCGATTCGACTTCGATCGTTGATATGAAACGCAACATAAAACTTGCACAACCGATTCGTCGTTCCATACAGTCTCGCTTTCGCCGACGCGAGAGACGGGTCGTAATGACAAATCGTACACCGACGCCGCGCCGCGCGACCGCGCCGCGCGCTCGCCGCCCTCGCGCCGCGGGTCTTGCGGCGCGCGCGCGGCGTCGTGGGAACAGAGCTCGCGGCGCAGGCGCGGCGCGCCGCGCGGCCGCGCCGCGCTCACGCCGCCCTCGCGCCGCGGGGCTTGCGGCGCGCGCGCGGCGTCGTGGGAACAGAGCTCGCGGCGCAGGCGCGGCGCGCCGCGCGGCCGCGCCGCGCTCACGCCGCCCTCGAGCCGCGGGGCTTGCGGCGCGCGCGCGGCGTCGTCGGAACAGAGCTCGCGGCGCGCGCGGCGTCGTCTGAACAGAGCCTAAGGCTCTGTTCAGACGACGCCGCGCGCGCGCCGCAAGCCCCGCGGCGCGAGGGCGGCGTGTGCGCGGCGCGGCCGCGCGGCGCGCCGCGCCTGCGCCGCGAGTACTGTTCCCACGACGCCGCGCGCGCGCCGCAAGACCCGCGGCGCGAGGGCGGCGAGCGCGCGGCGCGGCGCGCGGCGTGGAGGCGGCGCGCCCGCGACCGCGCGCGCGACTGAAAGTCGGCCGATGCCACTTTGTACTTTTAGGTATATTGCAACGTTTCGGTTGATGTGATATGAACCGAAACGTCCACTGTTGTACAAGGCCTTCGCATAGTACATTTTCAGTTCTTCAGAAGGCGCTGCAACTTCTGGTACCATTTCCATAATCGCCATTTACGACACCCACGGGAATAAATGGGGGGTTGACATTCTAATACGGCAACCCCACCGGGTAATTTCAAACTATTTCTACAAAAAAAGATTATTAAAAAAATAATTAAACAGAAAATGGAATTTCACACTTTTGGGTGTTGAGGTCGTCAACACCCAAAAGTGTGTAATAACTTGTTGAAGTCGGTACCATGGTAGTTCAAAAATACCTATTATCACATTATTGTGCGCATGGTACCGACTTCGACTAGTTATTTCACACTTTAAAGTATTGAATTCGGTTCCATTTTTTGTTTGAATTTTTTTTACCCTCTTTAGTGACTCTTGTTACTTACGGGATCGGTTTTCATTCACTGTCAATGACCATATCATCAATATACCTACGAAAACACTTTTCAGTTATTGGAATGTAACTCAAAAACGGCTTGACCGATTTGATGAAATTTAAATGGGACCACACGGGGTGCACCATGCACCAGCTTTCAAATACAAAAAGAATCATCAAAATTGGTTCACCAAGTCGAATCGAAAGTAATGAGGTAAGTAACAAACAAAAAAAAACATTCGAATTGAGTATCTCCTCTTTTGTTGAAGTCGGTTAAAATATAAACTTTTTAATAGACCACCAACATCTTTTATGTACTTAATACGCATTTAGGTACTTATTCGTTGTGTCATGTGTGTGTTTATTAGGTATACACAATATATAATAATACATTAATTATTGATAGTAATAGTAACTAGTATAGGTATAAATGTATAGGTACCTATCCGATGATTAAAAACCGGGCCTTAGTTAACTTTTTAGTTCTATTTGATTAAATACGTAGGTACTAAGGAGACAGCACCGTTTCCCAAAATAAGGGATCGATTGTCTTTCTTTGTCAACGACTATATCATCAAGGAAAATGTTTTTTGATATTGGAGTGTAACTCAAAAACGGCTTAACCGATTTTGAAAGTATAACAATACTAAAAAGAAATATACACTCGAATTGAGAACCTCCTCCTTTTTTGGTCGGTTAAAATAACAAAAATATGTTTCTGTAAACTACGTTCATTATATTGATTAAAAACACTCATTTATATTTTTGCCATAGATGGTGCGTAAACTCATTTATAAATATAGTTTATTATAAAAAAACTCGCATCTGGATATAGTAATTAATTAGATCTATCGTTTCCCGTTTGAATCCTTTTTGTAGGACTAATAATTATAAAGTTCAGTATACTTTGCATTTACCATCGTGAATTTTGGGAAGCGGTGCTCTCTCTCCGTATTTTAAATTGTTAATTATTGGAGACATAAAATTACACATTTTGGGTTCACCCAATTTACGTACGTTGTAGGGAATAAAATAAGAAGAGATAAGTACGAGATACCTACGTATTTACACTAATGAATTGTATGCCCATTTTCGAATAAATATGAACACCTTCAATTATTAACTATTCATAAAGAGAAGTTGAACCGCCGAAACTCGCTATGGAGATGCAGTACCTATTTCTTCTGCAAGTAGTGAAGCAGTGTTGGCTCAGTAGCATTAGCTATGGATGGCCGCGCAGCAGGTACCTACATGGTTTGAATCCCGCCACGGGCTTGAGCTTCACCGCATGGTAGAAGGGCATTTTGCGAACGCCCGCCTGGTTAGCGACCACCCTCAAGTAGTAAATCTGTTGACAAGCACCTGACGGTGTGTTCCGGCAGCTGTCCTTGAGAGCCAGTAATTCTAGGTTAAGCCTTGTTAACACCTTCGATCACATCAACACTTACAATCAAGTAAGATTGTGGTGAAAGGCTTACCTATCAGCAAAAAAAGGCGTTATAAATACCTACAGTTTACCTAGTCATTGGTAGGTAAGTATTATTTATGTAGTTTATTTATAGGTAAGTACTTATCAGCTTTTTTATTTATTACTAGCTTTCCGGGCGCGGCTCCGCCCGCGCGTATGTCGGTTATCGCGCGAAAACATTAATCTCTTTAAGCGCAGTCGGATAAAAACTATCCTATGTTTTTTCCCGGGTCTCAAACTATCTCCATACCAAATTTCATTCAAATCGGTCCAGTAGTTTCGCCGTGAAAGCGTAACAGACAGACAGACAGACAGACAGACAGACAGACAGAGTTACTTTCGCATTTATAATATTATATAGTACTGATAGTACTGATTAAATAGTTCAGTACCTACGTATTTTATCAAATAGAAATAAAAAGTTAACTAAGGCCCGGTTTTTAATCATCAGATAGGTACCTAGTTATTATTACTATCAATAATTAATGTATTGTAATATAATGTATATAATATGCAGTTATGCACACACAACGAATACCTAAATGCGTATTACATGAACGATGTTGGTGGTCTTTTAGAAAATTTAAATTGTACCTGACTTCAAAAAAGAGGAGTTTCTCAATTCGACTGTTAATTTTTTTGTTTGTTACCTCATTACTTTCGACTTGGTGAACCAATTTTGATGATCTTTTTGTATTTGAAAGCTGGTGCACTCCGTGTGGTCCCATTTAAATTTCATCAAATAGGTCAGGCCGTTTTTTAATAACTGAAAAAAGTTTTCCTATCTTGATTATATTATAGTCATTGACAGTGAATGACAACCGATCCCGTAAGTAACAAGAGTCACGAAAAAGGGTGTATTTTATTAGGAAATTTAACCGACTTCAACACTAAAACTGTGAAATAACTTGTCGAAGTCGGTACTATGCACACAATATTGCGATAGGGTACTTTTGAGCTATCATGGTACCGACTTCAACAGGTTATTTCACACTTTTGAATGTTGAAGTCGTAAATTTTTTTTAAATTTAGTATGGTTAACATTTTATCAGTCTGATATTTTTATTTGATTGTTGAAAACGTAGGTAGGTAGGTATAGGATTGGTATTTTACTAACACATTTATGTTGTACTTAAAACATATCTCCAAGTGGCTTTAGTGCGCCCCCCCCCCCCCCCACTCATCCCCCGGGGCGCATAGCAAGCAAATTGTTATATTTTAGGTATTAATGGATGGAGCACAAAATTTTATGCCCCGGGCGGTAATTGAACCCGCATCCTCCAATTTCGCGCCGGATTTGTAAAATATGATTTTCGCATAGCACGCGATAGTGCTTGTATTCATATTAATAAGTAAATTGTTGCCTGATACCTACGTTGGTTTTCTCAAGCGAAGTTTTAGGAACGCATTTTAAATAGTTAGGTAATGTATCCAATGATGGTGCGTAAACTACTTATAAACTCGACTAATTACAAAAAACCTAACAAGTTAATATAGCGTATTATTAGACCTATCGTTACCAGTTTGAATCCTTTTTTTTGGACTTATAATTACAAAGTTTCGTATAACACTGCATTTACCATAGCGGGGGCTGGACGGAGACAGAGCACCCGTTTCCCAAAATTTGCGATGGTAAACGCAAAGTATATTAAACTTTATAATTATTAGTCCAACCAAAAGGATTCAAAGTGGAAATGATAGATATATTAATATACTATATCCAGATGCGAGTTTTTTTATAATTAACTGGATTAATAAACAAGTTTACGCACCATCTAATGGGAAAAAAAGAAATGAATTAACTATTTTAAATGAGTGTTTCTGAACGTTGCGTTGTTTACAGTAATTTATTTTTGATATTTTTAATAATCGTTTATAAAACGCCGCAGAAAAAGACTTTACCGGTATAGTGACAATCCAAAAAAAATAATTAATTAGGTATTTTCTAACCCTACATGGCATAGGCAGCATAGCATCTAGATAGATAGATAGATAGAAAATTATTTATTTGCATTACTTAAAAATAACATTACAAAGAGACAAAAAATAATCGTATACAAAGGTACGGTCTTATTGCATAAGCAAATTATTCTAGACAACCGATCTGAGAAAAAAAACTCGCAAAAGGTTAGCCAGGTTAGCAGTTAACAAATTAAACATTACTTATATAATTGTTAGTCTGAGGTCAGAATGTTCGAGTAAGTTCCGGTTTTACTACCCAAAACATATTTAATAAATAAAACACTATATTTAGACCGATAGCACAATAGACATATATACAGTAGTTCGACTCCGCGGTATCCTGGAATTCAATGACAAATGACGATCAGAGCTCTAGGGTTACTATTATCGAAATATTAGAAAATTTTCATTTTTTTAAAGAAAACATAGTATTTTCGTCGGCGCGACAACTCCATTACAACGGTCGCGAGTACTTATGTAGGTATATACAATTTTACTGAGAAAATAAATTTAATTCCAGTCCTTTCACCCAACGATAGTCGTCAGTTGTTGTGTATAGGTAAAAATATAATTATATATATTATCTACTTATTTGAGAGAACACAAGCGCGCGCAGAATTGATTAATAAAACGCCATTGTCTTTGGTAATATAGTAAGGCCACCAGATAACGAGGTTATTGTATGATTATTTGCCTTTAAAACTCCTTGGGTTCTTTTTTCTATTAAAATGATGAAAAGATTACAACCTCTATAGTGTCAATCTGCTGACAGCTTATTAAAACTAAACTGTAAGTAAACACCGCAGTAAAGCATGTGAACAATCAGTCTAGTTGTATCTTTTTGTACCTCCTCGATGTAGGGAAGGCCGCACGGTTGATCACGTGACTGAATTCGGGTAATTTCTTCGTAGTTAAACTACTGCTTAAGAAGCTCCATGTATCTATTGTGCAGATAGCGCTAGGTTTTTAGGTTTCAAAAATATTAAAGTTGATTGTGTTTTGGATATAGTTTCCTGACCATTTGCCAAACGTAATACTTACAGTAGTTTGTGTCATGTTAGGTGCTTGCTTAGGTAGAAATTTAGGTATTTGTCTTTGCGAACATTATCCGACGACAATAAAATTCAAGTTGAAAATTTGTCTTTCATGATAATAATAAAATAGTATTAAATGTACACATGTATTTTGTGTCATTTCTCTCCACGGGAATACTGATATTTAACCAGTACCTAGGTAGTATGGTGCCTAAACGGTTTTCAAAGAATATTATAATAGGTCAAATGGGTGTTACTAGTTTCAGTTCACTGGTATCCGTTGTACCTATACATAACGTTTTGTGTCGAAGTCATCCATGGCATTAGAAAATATATATATTTATTCTAGAACACCCCGTAAAAGCCACAAAAGAAAATACAAGTTATTAGATTTTACGTCTTAAATATTATCAATTATCATAGATTAAAGAAACACTATGCTGAATTTGTGTCGTTTATATCCATGGAATATTATTAGTACCTACCGTAATCGTACCTACAGAACGAACGTATGTGCTTATTTATGCAGCGTGTTTATTTTTGGTGTTTAATTGCCATGCATGGAAATTAGGTACACAAATTTACAGTGTCTATTTTCCATGCAAATTTACATTGTCTATTAAATATGTAAACCCTAATGATTTTAATATATTTTTGAGGCGTTGGTAGCATAAAAAACCAAAATTTTTAAAAATCCAATAATTCCATGGTCTAAAACGGCACAAAATTATTTATTGGCCATATTTAGGTGATCCGATGAAGTTAATATTTACCATTTCAATTGTATTTTTTTTTATATTGTTCTAACATACTGTCCGTTTGTTTGTTTGCACTGGATGAAAATGACACAAACTGGTTTTGCACACTACGCAGGCTATCTTAGATACGATGCCATTATATTTTTAAACTTTAAAATAATATTGGAAGTTTTGATTTGAATTAAACAAATGAGCCACAAATCATTGAATTGCTGAAAATGCAAGTGACAGATGTGGCACAAAACGCAATAATAAGCTTTATAGGTACGACTGTATCCACATGCAAGAAATTAGCAACTTTAGAATTTTTTAAACTTATGATCCCAAAATAGCCTAGCGCTATCGGACTACTTTGCGTTTCACAGTCATCGATTTAGCCTATCCATTGGTTTTAACCTTGAAACGCACTGCAAATTAACTGTCATTTTTATCATTCACTTATTTTATGTGTTGCATAGCAACCCGAAACTTAATTACGACATGCTGAAACGGGCCCTGAATAGTTAGTCAAGTGGTAAAGCTCAATAGATACCGCGTATATGGATGCTTATTTTCGCTCTTCGATTCAAGTAAGCGTGGCGCAGTGGCGGCTAAAGAGACTGGGAATCCAAAGCCTATAGTTCGAATCTGTTGACCGCCGTGTAATCTTTTGGCAAAAAAATTTTTAATGACTGGTTTCTCTTTTATTGTTTTTGCTCAATAACTTAATAATAAAGTAAATATGAATATATTGGGCTGGTCTTATTCTGTGGGGGCGAAGTACAAATTTCGACCGAGCATTCATTGTACAAAAAAATGCATAGGTACGAGCACTTTGTGAAGTTGGTCCTATTATGGAGTCATGTAAACCACTTTTTGGCCAGTTAAAAGTGTTTCCCCTTCCATGTCAGTATACTTTTGATATATCGTGCTTTGTAAAACAACACAGCTACCTTTATAATACATCGAGTGAAATTTAGTCTCGAAATACCAGAAATAGTGATAGATTGGTAAATAAGTATGCTCGTAAGTCGGTACGCTATCAGAAAAAAATTGTTATTCTATGTCAATCAAAATATATAATAAATTATCACAATATATTAAACAATTGCCTTTACACAAATTTAAGAATGAACTAAAAATCTGGTTGCTGCATCATTCTTTCTACTCTCTTGATGAATATTTTATTTTTAAGACGAATGGTTAGTTTTATTCGATTAGATTTAAGAAACCTGTTTACCATAAGAATAAATACTTACCTACTTCTAGAAATTATATTTTTATTATACGTTTTTGCATGCCAGTAATTTGGTAAAATGTGCTAGATCTCAAATTGATTTACTTACTTTTAACAACATTATTGTACTCACATTTGAAGCAAATAAATGATATTTTATTCTATTCTATTGCGAACCCGTTACTTAAATAAAACTTGCCTATTAAAATTCAATCCGGTAATAATGATATATTTCGGAACAGCGACTGCATTGTCTTCAACACTTTTGAGCACTCATTGCTGCTGACGTATTTGCAATATGGATGATACACGCTTAGCAAACGTCAATGTATGGCGTGAGGCCAACAGAATCCCGCCTCGTATTTAGCGTTCAAAAGGTCGTAGGCGCCATGAAATGGGCGGCGGTTACACGTTTTAGTCGAAACGTGCCGGTTATTTCATTGAACGTTATAAACGATATAACGGCATATCTTATAACAATACTAGCTTTCCGGCCGCGGCTCCGCCCGCGTGTATGTCGTTTATCGTATAAAACCATTAACCTCTTTATACGCAGTTGGATAAAAAACTATCCCACGTCCTTCCCCGGGTCTTGAGCTATTTCCATACCAAATTTCATCCAAATCGGTCCTGTACTTAAAGTTTATTCGTTGCATACAAAAATACAAATCTTTCCTCTTGTAAACACAAATGTCATCATAAAACAACCACTGCAATGTGTAGGTACCTATTTATTTAATTCACAGGATTTATGCAGTTTTACCACAGAAATACGATTTTTTTCCAAAATATCTACCTACGTAGTCGCAGTGTAAATAACTGCTTTTTTCAGCTAGTTGCCGAGGGTAGATTTTTTTATTTTATTCAGGTGACAGGCTTTGACCACTTCACCTGATGGTAAGTGATGATGTGGTCGAAAATGTTTTTTAGAGTAACTTAGAATTACTGACTCTCAAGCAAGGATAGCTTTCGTAACACACAGGAGCTTGGCGACAGATTTTCTACTTCAAGGTGGCAGCTAGCCAGGCGGACATTTGTGAAATGCCCTACCACCATGCTACAACGACCGCCATGTCGGGAGCGATCGAGACGGCTTCTAATTTCTATCAGGCATTAAAAAAAACTTTATTGGTACAAATTTTTGTAACCTCTCTTATTTTGAAATAGGTGCTACTCATGTCATTATTATTAATTAATGTTGTTGAAAATCAACTATTTTTTGTTTTCCTTATATATGAAGTGAAAAGTAGAGTGCTTAACACGGCTGAGTCATCAAATCCTACTTGGACTGTTATAGCGCTTAGTAGATAGTCTAAATACCTCGTATGGGAATTGATTCTTTCGATCCTTGTACTATAACAATCTACTATTCTATACACAGTAGGTACCTACCTATCATGGTTTGCGTCCTGCCCACCGCCGCGCGCCCGCGCCGCCGGCTCAAACTTCATCATATTGTGGAGATTGTGAAAGGGCATTTTCCGAATTCTCGCCTAGCTAGCTACCATCCACAAGAGATAATCACCTAAAAGTGTTTTCTGATAGCACTCATTGAGAGCAGTATAGACGCCCATCACCCTGAGACATACAAAAGTATGTCTCAGGGTGATGGGCGCAGTGCATGTTATAATATGCAGAATTTACTGCTTAACATCAGGTGGACGTCTTGCATGTTCAGTCACAATATTCACAATCCAATAAAAGAAGGTTCTTGGCGACAGATTTTCTACATGATGGTGGTGGCTAGGCTACCCAGGCGGGCATTAGCAAAATGCCCTACTACCAAACTGAAACGACTGCCATCCAATACAACAACCGGGACCGACGACGACCCTCTACCTGCAATACCTATGATAAATACCTACCTATCTTTTAAAAACAATTGGTTACATTCCTCCTTTCATATATAATATCATTGGTTACATTTAAACTAGGTATACCTAAGTACAAAGACGTCCAAATTTGATCTATATATAGCTAGGTACAATAGCAAGAAAATAAGTTGGTACCTCTACCTACCTACATAGGTGTACCTATACTAAGTAAGAAATCGTCTCCCAACGAGTTCGACCAATTTTATTATGTTTTGTCTTCGATTCGACTTCAATCGTTGCTATGAAACGCAACATAAAACTTGCACCACCGATTCGTCGTTCCATACAGTCTCGCTCTCGCCGACGCGAGAGACGGGTCGTAATGACAAATCGTACACCGACGCCGCGCCGCGCGACCGCGCCGCGCGCTCGCCGCCCTCGCGCCGCGGGTCTTGCGGCGCGCGCGCGGCGTCGTCGGAACAGTACTCGCGGCGCAGGCGCGGCGCGCCGCTCGGCCGCGCCGCGCACACGCCGCCCTCGCGCCGCGGGGCTTGCGGCGCGCGCGCGGCGTCGTCTGAACAGAGCCTTAAGGTTTTTGCAGTGCACGCCAGAAGAGGTCGCATATGGCTGATTTTTTTCTTACTTACTTGACAATTATCTTTATATATTCGTCAATTTACATAATATCTTTATAAATTATAGCCTATGTGTTATTCTGATGTCTAAGCTATATTACTGTAAAGTTTCATTAAAATCCGTTTAGTGGTTTTTGCGTGATGGAGTAACAAACTTCCATACATTCATACATCCTTACAAACTTTCACGTTTACTATATTAGTAGGATGTTTCTAGATAGACCCCGTACTTCCGGGTTTAATTTTTTAATAATTTTACCTTACTGACAAAATATTTAGAAGAAATTTTGAATTCCATAAATACGTTTGTATTACTTGTTTATGGAAATAAGTTTTTAGTGTAACAAATGAAAAAAGTTGTTTGTGTGCTGACTGTAACTTCTGAGCTGGAAAAGTAGTTAAATAATAAAGATGACTATAAGTTGTAAAGGCAAAAGACCTAAAAAAACTACTCTTGTTTGAATCAGAGACGAATTACTTAGCATTCCATGGATTGACCATGGGTGCCGGATCCATAGCGTTGCAAAGGAAGAGGCTAGAGGGGCCTGGGACATGCAACCCAGGAGTAGGGTTAAGGGGCCTCTTAACAATGCATCAACGCTCCCCTTCCTGCTCGAGCCTCCTCCCCACCTAACCAAATTTGGTAAGATCCTACTAATACCGCCTTAGATACACGTTCTAGTTTGGAAGTTACGGTAGTTCTTTGCAGGCCAAGGTCTTTAAGTAGGTTATATAAGGATTTCGCTGGTATACCCCTTGCTGCAACTTTTACTTTGGTTAATTCATTTGTTAGGTCATAATATTTGTTTGTTTTTATTGTGTGGTCTTTAGGTATATTTGTTTCCCACGGCACAGTAAATTCTATAAGTACTACGCGGGGTATGCTCTAACCAATTGAGCTAACATGACACAATGACTCATAACTGTAATTCTTGCTCTCGTTTTTCATGCAACCATCGTATTGGGATGGAGAGGATACTATGCGTTTTAGATTTTTTGAGTATAGAAATATGTCTGGTCTGGAAGACGGAACACCAACATTCTCAGGAATTTTGTAGTGTTTTTCATACGTGCCCATCAAAAGAGTCCAATCGAGAGCTGCGCCTAAGATGGAGTAAGGCTTGGATTTAGATTTTATAGATGACCCTTCTTTTACAAAATCGATATGCCGTTTGTTCGTAGTGAAAAAATTTTTTTGCTCTAGCTACCGAGAGACTCACCGCTTCTCTTATGACTTCGAGGACTCTATCATGGTAACGTGAATAATGACCCCTATCAAGGAGCACCTTGCGTCCTACTAATGAGTGCCTTGCTGTACCTATCGCCTCCCGACAAATACCGGAAGACTTTTCGGTGGCTTTCCCCCATCTTACTAAGTTGATTTGGTCTGGGGAGGTCATCTGAAAGGCGTACTGATAAAATTTTAATGAGGGAGGCCAATCCTATGTCAAGGTACGCCACTTTAACGCCAGAGAGATACAAAATTCACCTATGGTTAGCCATTTGCTTTGCATTTCTAAGCTCATTGTATGCATTTTATAGCTATCATTTTCGTCTTGTTGTGGAAAAGATTTTACAATGTCTTTATCCTCAAGTTTCTTTTTCGATCCAAAACCCGCTTTGCTGGATTGTGCACCTATCATAATTTTTTTGTGGAATTGAAGCCTCGAATCGTGGTTGGAGGCACTTTTGTCTTTTGGGAGAGATGCGACTATATCGTCTTGAGATTTTAATAAGACGTGCGTTTTGGTAACTCTGAGGTGTTTATAGAGCTCCGATGGTTTCTTTAACTTCATCCAAAATAATTTGATCCCTAAACAAAGTAGATGGGTCTGCCGAAAGTGCGAGCTCCAACCATGACTTCAATGTCCTTATGATGTTTACATCCAGCTTTGTTAAAAGAGATTTATTAATGTCGTATACTAGAAAAGGCCAAGTCAGACATGATGTTAAGTAGTTGTCGTATATCTACACTTTTTTAATGTTACATATTGGTTGTTGGTCTACCATACTAGGGTCTTTTAGAAAGCTATCGACAACTGCGTCTTAAGATGGTGTGCGTCTTTTGTGATCTATCTTTCTACCAAGAAATTTAAATGGCACAGCTTCAGCAATTGTGGTAACACATTCTCCTCCTATCAAGAGTCCCGGGTCGTAAGAGGTAAATTTGGTATTTCGTCTACCCAGACATAGACAGTAGCATTTACTTGGTTTGTCCATGCACATATAACTCATCCACTTCTCTTAAAGTTCCTGACATTGTATTGGGCAACAAGCAAGGTCAACTTTTCAACTCTACTAGCGAGTAATATTTATATGTAAGTACGAAACAAGACAATAATATACTATTTATTCACAAACATAACAAAATATATAAATTATTTCGGAACATCCGACGGGAATTGAACCTGAAACCCCAGAATACCGTCCTGGTGCATTTCGTATTATTCTTTGGAAGCTGGTGCTCGACTGTTAAAATTTCTCCATCTGTTTGAATGCACGTCTTTTTTACGCTCCGGCGACATTTACCTCAATAACAGAAGACTATTTATTTAGAGGTGGAAATGCACCAAGACGGTATTCTGGGGTTGCGGGTTCATCTCCCGCTAGAAGTTATATTTTACCATACAAAATAATTTCTATGCCTTCGCTTAGCACGTGTCAATGCTCTTTAAAAGAATACGTCAAACATAACACATTACAAAATAGAAAATAACTCTTTTCTTATAATTCTGCAAGTTAAACGTGACAGTTTTATTATTCGCAATTTAACGACAAAACATTTTGCTGCTAGTTTTAGAACACCAAAACCTCTCTGTTCGTGCTGGAGAGGTGAAAAATAAACATTTAATTTCGTGTTTGTTGCCCACATGGAGCAACAAACATGCGACTGGCAGGCAGAGTAATGTCCAGAGTAGTACCTACATAGTGGTGCAGTCTCGCGCGCGCAGCCAGCCATTGTTGACGCCTCGCTTTCGGTTGCACTTGCGAAATTCGTGCGTGCGACAAAATGACGAACGTGTTAAAGTGTAATAAATGTAATATCGTCATTGATGAGTTATTAGCATATGTGCAAAATAAAATATCAGTTATTGATGAGGAAACACTAGTGAGACTGTGTACGTCGTCGTTTTCAAGCGAAGATATCAAAAAGTCGAAGTCATTATTATTTGACTCTGTTCCGTCGGACTATCGCAAAATATTCCGGAAGAACAAGGGGAAGGAGGAAAGGGATTTAGCCGACATCATCAACTTGTTTAAATTAGTTGAACCGACTATAATACCAGTATTTACGGCCCGGCAATTAGAGAAACTACCCCCATTAACATGGAATAATTTGGACTGTACAAAGGTTTTGAAAGACCTACAACGAGTGCAAACCGAACTCGATGAAGTTAAAAAGATTTATGCCACAAACGAACAATTACAAGATCTGAAAAAGGATTTGCTGAAATTGGAACACGATTCATTACCGCTCACCTCAGTATGTAACGTAAATCTACGCAGGGGAGCATGGGTAATGGATAGCACCCCAATGGGAGCTTCACACCGTCATAACTGTACGGCTAATGACTCATACAATAGCAAGGAATCACCTGATTGCATAAATAAGAGTCACATCTACAATCATGCCGAAAAGAGGGTACTTGCAGAACAAAACACCTGTGAATCAACACCGATACAACGTTTGAGCGCTGTGACTAAGCCCACGGTAGCGAGCGGAGAGACGTTCGATACCGGTTCCGTGCCTCGCGTGACGTCACCCATTCAACACTCGCTCGCTCGGAATGTTACTCAGCCACAGCCGGCTAATAGTGATAACAGCGTTAATGCTAAGGCGCGGGACACACGTAGCGACGTAACGAAAGAAGCAGTAATTAAACCGCGATTTGATGACAACGATAACAGCCCGTGGATTCCTGTTACTAATCGCAAAAAGAAAAAATATCGTTACCTCGGCAAATCGGGGATTGCGCGTGATCTAGATAGTAACTTTAGAGCAGCGTCGAAGAAAGTGCCCGTCTTTATCACAAATGTTCACAAGGGCACAAATGAAAATGACATCGTTAAATACGTGCAGACACGTACTAGTGAGACTATCGCCCTTCAAAAAATAGATACCTTGAAGTGGAAAGACCATAAAGCCTACAAATTCTTTGTGAGCGAGGCAAAACTGTCTATGTATTTAGATAAGCAGTTATGGCCGAAGGGTATTATTTTTCGTCGATTTGTGAATTTTAAGTACCGACGATCGAACATAAAATCTATGTCTGTGAACGGCCTAAGCAAACACAACAATGAGTAACATACCTTATAAGTTTGCGAGCTTTAATTGCAAAGGAGTAAAACGATCCTTGGATAGTGTCAGGGAGCTATGTCAAACCTGTAGTCTAATTGCCTTGCAGGAGACCTGGCTGTACCCGGAGGACATTCCGTACCTCAGCAGAGTCGACGGCGAGTTTGGATACACGGGTACGTCAGCGATAGATACATCAGCGGGAATACTGCGTGGTAGGCCTTTTGGTGGTGTTGCCTTGCTGTGGAAGAACAGCGTTTTCCCACATGTGTCCGTGTTAAAGTGCGATAATGCTCGTGTGTGCGCTGTACAAATTATGACACGTAACCGGCCCATTGTAGTAATAAGTATATACATGCCGACTATGTCAAGAGAAAACTTACCTGAATTCACGGATTGCTTAGGTGCGGTGAGTGCTTTAATAGAAGAATGCGGAGTTGAATCTGTGTACATAATGGGGGACTTTAATGCAGATCCTTCCGAACTATTCTATAGGGAACTTATAGCCTTTTGTAACGAGTAATCGTGGTCGTGTATAGACGTAGAAGTTTTAGGTATCCAGTCTGACACATACACGTTTTATAGTGAAGTGCATAGCTCATGCAGCTGGTTAGACCACTGCTTAGTGACTGATTCTGCGAAACAATCTATTTGTAATGTTTTTGTAAATAACGAGGCCACTTGGTCTGATCACTTCCCTGTCATTATAGAGTGCACATTAGACTTGTTAACGCCTAAATTAGGTACAACATTAGCATTAAATAGTGATATTCTCTGGGGAGAAAAGACAGATGATCAGGTTCTTATTTATAAGAGTAAATGTCGTGTAAAATTACGTTCTATTGATTTTCCGGTTGAATTTACGAAATGTGCGGATGTTTACTGTAATGACCCGTCTTATAAACTAGTTCTAGATGTTATGTATTCCGACATTGTCACCACCCTCCGCGATGCAGCTAAGGTGAGTCGAGGGGGCAAGCGAGCGGGGCGGGGTGAGCGTGGCCCACGCATAGCTGGCTGGAACAAACATGTCAGCGAGGCTCATTTGGAGGCTAGGGGGAGATTTCGTGAGTGGGTGCTTTGCGGTAAACCGAGGTCAGGGTATGTCCATGACGAGATGTGCCGAAGCAGGCGAATATTCATGTCTCGTCTTAGATGGTGTCAAAATCATCAGGACCAGATAAGAATGGACACTCTAGCTGAAAAACACTCGAAGGGGCATTTTCATGACTTCTGGCATAGCACCAACAAAATAAACAATCGGCCTCGTCTCCCAGTGAGCGTCGCTGGTGTGAGTGAGCCAAAGAATATTGCTAATATGTTCAGTGACCACTTTCGAGTTCGATCGCCGCTCGCTCCGGTGGAAGATGTGGTGGATAATGAGATGCCGGTGGGGATCGTCGGGACCAGGTTTTGTTCTAGTGATGTAATTAAAATTATAAAATCTATATCGAGAGGTAAATCACCTGGTCACGATGGCCTTAGCATCGAACATTTAGTTAACGCCGGGTCACATATATCGCGAATATTAGCAATGTTCTACACGCTGTGTGTGAGCCACTCTTACCTACCATCGGCTATGATGAAAACAATTGTTGTGCCGGTCGTAAAAAATAAAACGGGTGACTTAGCTGACATAAATAACTATAGGCCAATTTCGTTAGCGACAATTGTAGCTAAGGTGTTTGACGGCCTGCTTGAGGCACAGTTAAATAAGTTCGTTATATTGCACGATAATCAGTTTGGGTTTAGACCTAAACTTTCTACTGAAAGTGCAATACTGTGCCTTAAGCATGTCGTTCGGCATTATACAGATCGAAGTACACCTGTGCATGCATGCTTTCTCGACCTGTCCAAGGCCTTTGACATGGTCTCTTATGACAAACTGTGGGACAAGCTTAAGAGCACAACGTACCACCGGAACTGACTTGTATTTTCAAGTACTGGTACACGAATCAGGTCAATAGTGTCAAGTGGGCGGGTGCGATGTCGGATTTATACCGGCTGGAGTGTGCTGTTAGGCAGGGGGGCCTGACTTCTCCCACCCTGTTTAACCTCTATATGAATGCCTTGATCGTCGAGCTCAGCAATAAACATGTCGGCTGCCACATTAATGGGGTTAGTGTAAATAATTTAAGTTACGCGGACGATATGGTGTTGCTGAGCGCGTCGGTTTGTGGATTACGAACGTTGTTGAGAACCTGTGAGAGGTATGCCATGACTCATGGGCTAAACTACAATGTCCGAAAAAGTGTGTGTATGGTCTTTGAGGCCGGAACAAAACGTCCTCAAAATGTACCACCCGTATATTTGAATGGTGTTTCATTGGAAAGGGTGGAACAATTTAAGTATTTGGGACACATTATTACTACCGACCTCAAGGACAATGCAGACATAGAACGTGAACGAAGGGCATTATCCGTACGAGCAAACATGCTGGCTCGCAGGTTTGCACGTTGCTCGGGGGAGGTGAAGGTTACGCTCTTTCGAGCGTTCTGCACCTCCCTCTATACGTGTAGCCTGTGGGCGAGGTATACCCGCTTGTCGTATAGTGTACACTCGTGAATTAATCAAATTAATTAAGGAAAAAGCAAAGGCACACATGAATTGGAAAAAATATAATAATAGGCTTGAATATCAGTTGTTTTCATACTTGCGAGCATAAGTAAAACTATTAGAAAATCTTTGTTATAAAAACTATATAGAAATATCTCAAGAAAAAAATAAATTATGTCCTAAAGTGTTTTGGTCTTACGTTAAATCTTAAAGAAAAAACAATACTGATTACCCGAAATTAATGTTCTACGATAATAAAATATTAAACACACTGTACGGGCATGCCATACATTAGGTTAATTATATTTTCTGCAATAGATGCATTTCGATGACCTACACAAGGCGCCGACTGAGCGGTAGCGATTGTCACATTAACCTAGTTTGTAATTTTCTTTATATTAGCAAATATTAGTAATAATCAGTTCACTAAAACTACTCAAACAAGTCACATCTTTCTCTTCATAAATATTTTCTTCAAAATGGAACCTCGCGCGTTGATACCTCTTCGTGCGAGGTTCCGGAACAACAGTGGATTCAGTGCAGTGCATTTGCATCTAAAGTAAACATATATACAACTTTACAAAAACTCTAACATTAAGTAGCCAGGGCAATACAGCTCGGCTACAACAAGTTCTGTGGGCACTACAGCTCGCAGACCTACAAGCAGCAGCCAGGGCAATACAGCTCGGCTACAACAAGTTCTGTGGGCACTACAGCTCGCAGACCTACAACCAGCAGCCAGGGCAATACAGCTCGGCTACAACAAGTTCTGTGGGCACTACAGCTCGCAGACCTACAAGCAGCAGCCAGGGCAATACAGCTCGGCTACAACAAGTTCTGTGGGCACTACAGCTCGCAGACCTACAACCAGCAGCCAGGGCAATATAGCTCGGCTACAACAAGTTCTGTGGGCACTACAGCTCGCAGACCTACAAGCAGCAGCCAGGGCAATACAGCTCGGCTACAACAAGTTCTGTGGGCACTACAGCTCGCAGACCTACAACCAGCAGCCAGGGCAATACAGCTCGGCTACAACAAGTTCTGTGGGCACTACAGCTCGCAGACCTACAAGCAGCAGCCAGGGCAATACAGCTCGGCTACAACAAGTTCTGTGGGCACTACAGCTCGCAGACCTACAACCAGCAGCCAGGGCAATACAGCTCGGCTACAACAAGTTCTGTGGGCACTACAGCTCGCAGACCTACAACCAGCAGCCAGGGCAATACAGCTCGGCTACAACAAGTTCTGTGGGGACTACACCTCGCATACCTATAACCTGCAGCCAGGGCAATACAGCTCGGCTAAAACAAGTTCTGTGGGGACTACACCTCGCATACCTACAACCTGCAGCCAGGGCAATACAGCTCGGCTACAACAAGTTCTGTGGGGACTACACCTCGCATACCTACAACCTGCAGCCAGGGCAATACAGCTCGGCTACAACAAGTTCTGTGGGGACTACACCTCGCATACCTACAACCAGCAGCCAGGGCAATACAGCTCGGCTACAACAAGTTCTGTGGGGACTACACCTCGCAGACCTACAACCAGCAGCCAGGGCAATACAGCTCGGCTACAACAAGTTCTGTGGGCACTACAGCTCGCAGACCTACAACCAGCAGCCAGGGCAATACAGCTCGGCTACAACAAGTTCTGTGGGGACTACACCTCGCATACCTACAACCTGCAGCCAGGGCAATACAGCTCGGCTACAACAAGTTCTGTGGGGACTACACCTCGCATACCTACAACCTGCAGCCAGGGCAATACAGCTCGGCTACAACAAGTTCTGTGGGGACTACACCTCGCAGACCTACAACCAGCAGCCAGGGCAATACAGCTCGGCTACAACAAGTTCTGTGGGCACTACAGCTCGCAGACCTACAACCAGCAGCCAGGGCAATACAGCTCGGCTACAACAAGTTCTGTGGGGACTACACCTCGCATACCTACAACCTGCAGCCAGGGCAATACAGCTCGGCTACAACAAGTTCTGTGGGCACTACAGCTCGCAGACCTACAACCAGCAGCCAGGGCAATACAGCTCGGCTACAACAAGTTCTGTGGGGACTACACCTCGCATACCTACTACCTGCAGCCAGGGCAATACAGCTCGGCTAAAACAAGTTCTGTGGGGACTACACCTCGCATACCTACAACCTGCAGCCAGGGCAATACAGCTCGGCTACAACTAGTTCTGTGGGGACTACACCTCGCATACCTACAACCAGCAGCCAGAGCAATACAGCTCGGCTACAACAAGTTCTGTGGGGACTACACCTCGCATACCTACAACCTGCAGCCAGGGCAATACAGCTCGGCTACAACAAGTTCTGTGGGGACTACACCTCGCATACCTACAACCAGCAGCCAGAGCAATACAGCTCGGCTACAACAAGTTCTGTGGGGACTACACCTCGCATACCTACAACCTGCAGCCAGGGCAATATAGCTCGGCTACAACAGAGAATCCGTGAGCTAGACAACTTGCGGTTCACATGTTGTTATCCTACACTCACCTCCGGGTTGCGGACAACACAGCTCCAGCATCCTACAGCAATGACATTCGGGCGCGCTAGGCATTGACGTCAGGAAATCAAACATCGCAGTGGACGGGCAGCGTTACGAACTGCCGCAGACACAACGAAATAAATGAAATTATTAATAATTCATCTATCCATTGCCTGCAACATCCCGAACGTCAAGATGACCAACTGAGACAACTGCAAGACAACCTGAAACAAGTGCAGGCACAACAGAAGAATGCCTTAACAGAGATTTCGCCCCATGATATCCATCACTATGCAATTTCCTACATAATTATCACCATAGTTGTCATTATCGCAGCCATGTACCTTATACGAAAACTTAAATATAACATCCTTAAGGCTAAAGGTGCTAATACAACTACACAACCTCGATTGGAACTGCAACCGATGCCGACAGCGTGTTCTTCAGAATCAGCAAATCCGCATTACAGTGAGATCCAGCGGGATCAAGTGAACGCTACGAACAGACATTTTAGTGCAGTGCGTGTAAAAATGGACAAGGCGTCCCCTTGTTCTCAAGTTGACAATGAACCTTACATGGACATTCATTAGATAATAGTTTAGACAATAATTCTACATTTTTTCCCTACAATTTTAATATATTACTAATTTACCTTTCATAAGTCGGCAGTATGTACGGGCATGCCATACATTAGGTTAATTATATTTTCTGCAATAGATGCATTTCGATGACCTACACAAGGCGTCGACTGAGCGGTAGCGATTGTCACATTAACCTAGTTTGTAATTTTCTTTATATTAGCAAATATTAGTAATAATCAGTGCAATAAAAGTATTCAAACAAACCACATCCTTTCTCTTCACAAACAAATACTTTCTCCGTTCACACACATAAAGAAATATGTTCATCCTTTAATGATTTCTTTTGTAAAAACTTTAGTTCAGCCTCATCGCACTCAAACATATACCGTGGCGACGTTTCCGTCTGATACCTTACATACTATGTATGTGGATGAACAATTCGTTAAGAAGCTTCTTAAAAATACAGATCCTAATAAAGGTGCCGGAAGTGACAAGATACCGTCTGTTTTTTATACTAACTGCGCTATTTCTCTAGCTAAACCTGTCGCTATTTTGTTCAACCGCTGTTTTCGCGAAGGATACTTTCCGACAATATGGAAAACTGCATATAGTTCCCATACATAAAAAAGGCACCAAAACTGCAATAGAAAATTATAGGCCAATATCGATTCTGAACACCTTAAGTAAACTGTTTGAAAAAACTGCGCATCACTATCTGTATCCCTTCATTTGTCAATATATACCAGATCAACAGCACGGTTTCATCAGGGGTCGCTCGACCAATACTAACCTCGCTTTATTTACCAGTGACGTATTGCATGGTATGGATAGAGGGTCGCAAGTCGATGTCATCTACACTGACTTCGAAAAAGCCTTTGATCGCGTGGACCATAATATTCTGCTTCGAAAGCTGCAAGAGCTGGGAATCTGTGGGGATCTCCTAAGATGGATGGAAACCTACCTTCGCAACCGATGTCAGGCGGTAGTAATTGGTGGACATCGGTCTAACTTTATGGACATTCCCTCAGGCGTCCCCCAAGGATCAATCCTTTTTCCGTTGCTTTATGCAGCATACCTTTACGATGTTGGTAAATGTTTCAAGTCCGCCAAATACCTAATGTACGCAGATGACACTAAAATTTATTGCAATGTCCAAACTGTGCTCGACTGCGATCAGCTTCAGAATGATTTAAATAAGCTTAATTTATATTATAAAGAAAATAAAATTACCATAAATATTAATAAATGTATTTGTATGACGTTCACTAGGAAGAGAAAGCCGATAAAATACGTATATAGTATAGCAGGCACTCCCGTCAACAAGACTAACTTAGTTAAAGATCTTGGAATTCTCTTAGACAGCAAGTTATCTTTTAATGATCACATATCAGACATTGCTAATAGATCATATAAATACCTAGGCTTTATTTAACGAGTCAGCAAAACATTTTCTGATAGTACGTATCTCAAAGTATTGTATTTTGCATACGTGAGAAGTGTTCTAGAATACTGTACTAGTATCTGGAACCCACATTACGAAAAATACACTCAAGATCTTTGTAGGCGCCACGATGTTATGACGCCTACTTGCGGGGCGGTTATGGGAAATTGAGAAGGTTTCTCAATGGTCCAGGTTCCTAAGAATCTGGAGCGTGGAGTCAAGATAAGAAATCATGAGACTCCGGCGGGTGTGGACTGTATTTGAAATGCCTTTCTATAGGGCTGGTTCGCGGTGCGGCGACAGATATATAGATAGAGGGTAGACCGGTTGGCAGCTAAAGGATAAAGAACACAGGGTTACAGGAAAATAGGACAGCACGCCTACCTTGTCTCCTTTCGCGTGCTCCTCCGCTGCTTGTGAAGATCTGGTATAGTTGTGCTACTCCTTGTATGGCCAAATGCGCACGCCAGCAATGTGCTAGCCTGGGCGCGGCGCTTTCACAGCAAAAACCTCACGTCACTCGCGTTTGTGTTCACCTTTAGTCCTATTTCACTATATTTCTGTCTATATAAACGTTAAATTGTAAACTGTTCGGGTAACAGATTCTCTGCCGTACTTTTCTGCGGTTAGCAGTTGCCTCGACGAGATTTGACAACGTACTGATGCAATGGCTGCATCGCATCATAAGCGAGAGGCAAATATGCTGTAGGCGTGCGTGGGAAAGGGATAAAATATAGAAGTGAGGGATCTTGGGATATGACTGCCAACGCGATAAACCAAAAGAAAGAGAATTGTGGTAGGATGCTAATGCGCGCGAAAATTGAATCATGTTATATGGTTTTGGCGGCAACATACCCCCGGCCTTAAAGGGTTACCTTTAAAAAATATATAAAATGCGATAAATAATTATAAATATGTTACATTAAATCCGTATACCTAACCTTATAAATATTATGTGTAGATCCTGAACCTACATATCTAAACTACTGACTTGGCAATGGGCATAATCGAACAACAGGACGCACGAAATTTCCTTTACTCGTCCTAACGGTTACTACACGTGTTGTTCCATCCCTCGAAGGGTGAACTTCTACCACGACACCGAGAGGCCATGAAAGAGGCGGTACGTTATCGACGATGATAACCACTACAGTTCCTAGCTCGATCGGAGTAGACGGCGTAGTCCACTTGCTACGAGACTGTAATTGATGCAAGTAATCGACTCTCCATCGTTTCCAGAACGACTGGACCATTTTATCTAAAAGCGAATGCCTCTCGCGTAGATTAGACGATTCTATTTGAGGTGTAGGTAGCGATAAAAGTGGCGCGGTGTTCAGAAAGTGAGCCGGCGTAAGTGCTGTCGGCTCAGCGGGATCTGCACTCAAAGCGGTGAGCGGACGTGAATTTATAAGGGCCTCGACTTGAGTGAGGACCGTAATGAGTTCTTCATATGAAAGAATTTGTTGGCCTACAACCTTGAAAAAATGGCACTTTACAATTTTTACCATAGACTCCCAAGCCCCTGCCCAGTGCGGGCTCAGTGGTGGTATCTGCTTGAAATCAATACGACTCTCAGTAAGTTCATGTTCAAGGTGCGGCTGATAATTGTCTAAAAACTTATAAAGTTCACGCAGATATGAGCGACAGCCAACAAAATTTGTGGCGTTGTCGGAGTAGAGGCATTGAACTGGACCACGGCGGGAGAGAAAGCGTTTGAGCGCAGCGAGAAAACTTACAGTGCTCAGGTCCGTGGTCACCTCGATATGTAGACTGCGCGTTGTCAGGCATGTGAAAATGCAAAGCCATGCTTTGCGGCTCTTGACACCTCTACCACGCACTGGCGTGTATTGTAGAGGGCCAGCGTAATCACATCCTGTCTGGGAAAACGGCTTGTCTACCTGGTTCACACGATGTGCAGGCAAGTCTGCCATCATGGGGAAGGTTGGACGAGGCTTTGCTCTGAAGCAAATATTACACTTATGTATGCGATGACGAATGATTCTGCGAGCGGCAAGAATCCAATATCGATGCCTAAGCAATGACATAAGTTGCTCAGGACCAGCATGTAAATACCTCTTATGATATGCATCTATTATGATATCGACCACATGATCATGTTTAGGTAGAACACATGGGTGTTTATGCGAATAACCAATAGCAGCATTCGAAAGACGCCCACCGGTGCGAATGAGCCCATCGTTATCCAAAAATGGATTTAATTTTTGTAGTGCGGGGGAACAGTTTTGACCATTTTTCAATTTAATTATGTCGTCACTAAAGTAAACTTGTTGCAGCGCTAGTACAACCTTAGTTTCTGCAAAATCTAAATCAGAACCTTTTACAGGTCTGCGCGGTAGTAACTTCAAAAAGCGGAAGACGTATACTACAATTCTTAATAACCTTGACCAAGAAGATATACGATGTGCGAGCGCGTAAATTGGCGATTCAATTGCAACTACAGTTGTATTATGGGCAAGCGGCTTCAGGTCTGGCACTTCGGTCATGTCATCGTGATTGAACTCTACGATTGGCCACTCAAAGACGTCTTTCGAAGCCCATGGCGGTCCCGAGTACCATAGAGGATGGTCAACTAACATTGCGGGAGAAAGGCCTCGCGATAGGCAATCCGCAGGGTTATCAATGCCTGCAGTAGGATGGAAACAAACAGCAGGTATATTATCAATAATCATGACGACGCGATTTGCGACAAACGTTTGCCATCTATGCGGGGAAGAGTTGATCCAACACAGAACAACCTTCGAGTCTGTAAAGGCGTAGATATTTGAGATTTTGTAGCGTGGTTCGAAATTGTCTAGCACCTTACGCATCAACTTTGACAGCAAAACAGCGGCACATAGTTCCAATCTTGCGATAGATAAAGTTTTAAGCGGTGCGACTTTGGACTTAGAACATACGAGCCTAACGCTCCTATATTCACCGATCACAACCTGAAGGAAAATAACTCCACCGTAGGCGCGCTCACTTGCGTCCGAAAATCCCAAAAGGTTAGCCGTGCAACCCTGGACTACCCCTAAATGACGCGGTATACGTATACGGTTCAGTGCAGGTAGTTCGCTGCAAAACTGCGACCACAATGTCACGATGCGTCGAGGAGGCGTGTCGTCCCAGTCACATTTCAAAAGCCAAAGTTCCTGAATGAGGAGCTTGGCATACAATATGACGGGAGCCACTAGACCTAAGTTATCCCATAAACGTGCGACGACAGATAAAATTATCCGTTTGGTGCACCCTGGTTCAGGTGTGGCAACCCTGAAATTAAAAACATCGTCAGACCTATCCCAATGCGTGCCCAATATTTTATGAGGAGTGGCACCCCTGTCGATCTCAAGATCTGCGGATGCACGATGAGAGGCAGGAATAGCACGTAAAACATTAGGAGCATTACTGGTCCACTTAACGAGGTCAAATTGACCACACTTGAATAAGGCGATAAGTTGCGTACATGCGGCAACAGCGACGGCTTCATCGTTCTGTGATGAATCATCCGCCATTATACTGAAGCATACATCGTCCATGTACGTGGAGCTTGATGCTATTGCGGCAGCTATGGGAAACCGGTGCCCTTCATCGGCAATGAGCTGATGAATGACGCGGATGGCGTGAAATACACTCGACTTCATTCCAAAACAAACCCTATTGAATTGGAAGACCAATATCGGGTCGCGTGGATGAAACCTGAAAAGAATTCGCTGATATTTGCGATCATTTTCGTGCATTCCAATTTGTAAAAACATTTGACGACAGTCAGCTGAAATCGCAATTTTAAAAAGACGAAAATTAAGAAGTATATTATTTAAACCACCCTGTAGATTAGGGCCTGCGTGCAGTACTTCATTAAGTGACAGCCCTGTGCTGGTCTTACTACTGGAGTCTAAAACCATGCGAATTTTTGTGGTCTTCTTATCTTCACGCTGCACGCAGTGATGCGGAACGAAATAGGATGCGAAAGAAGCGACATTATCAATAGGGCCTATTTCAGTGATATAACCTTTATCAACGTATTCACGAATGATATCGTTGTAGGCAGCGCGCAGCGTATTTGACGAAGACAACTTCCGTTCCAAGCACAGAAAGCGTCTGTATGCGGTTGAGTACGAATTTCCTAATTTAAACACATCGTCACTAAACGGCAAAGCGACGGTATATCTGCCATTAGCATCACGCGTAGTAGTGGCGAGAAAATGGTTCTCACATTCAAGATCTTCTTGACTGTGGGCGGGCGGAGCGGTTACTTCTTCGAGTTCCCAAAACCTTTTCAGTAGGTGATCCAATGAATGCTGCACAACCGCACAACAAGCGGAAGTATGTTTAGGTATCAATATGGGAGCAGAACCCATAATTATGTAACCCAGAACAGTTTCAATAGCGGGCAACATTCCGTCCACACTGCTATGTACCGAACCCGGTATCAACAGGTGCGGAAAAATATCTGCACCGAGAAGCACGTGAACCTCGCTAGGCATAGCAAAGGTACTGTCAGCGAGTGGAAGCGATTGAATATGCGTGAACGCAGATGCATTCACGGGTAGCGAAGGCAAGTTATCCGTGATGCGGTCTACGACAAGTGCCGATACTTGAAAATGAACCTTATCTGAAAATCGTGAATAAAATTTAAAGTCTGTACATCCCTTTATAGGCTTTTCAGAACCCCCAAAACCTCGCACAATCATCTGCGTATCTGTATTATAATTCAAACCCAAGCGCGTACAACACTCGTAAGTTATAAAGCTGCTCGTTGAAGCGGAATCGAGTAAACATTTAACTAAATGTGCCTTACCTGCTTTATCATAGATAACGATTTGAGCGGTCGATAATAATACCGTTACGGGTTGCATACATTGCGCGGTGTAAGCATCGCTACTCGCGGTGTCCGGAACTCGCGCGGCAATGGATGTATGCAGCGATGCTACGTTCGCATTACGTGTTGACGTAGGCGATGGCGCTCGCGGCGGAGCGGAGTTGGTTTCTGGCACGGGTTCGATTCCAGGTGTATTTTTGTTGTTTGCCTTATTAAAATGCAATAAAGAATGGTGTTTTTGGTTGCAATTGCGACACTTAAAGGTTGAATTACATTCGCGGGTTTTATGTTTCAAACTAAGGCAATTAATGCACGCGTTATGTTCTTTTACACATTGAAATCGAGCGGAAGGCGTTAAATCATTAAATTTAGGACACTTGAAGAAATGGTCATGTGTGAAATTATCACAAAGACATTTCCGATGCGCAGCGGACACGGCTACGTGAGCCTGCGGGTTAGGTACATGACTTCGCGGTTTGTTTAAATTTCTTGAAGTACTACTTGACATAATTATACTAGTTTGCGTGTTATGATATATTTTAAATTGTCCTCTAATAAAATCTGACAGCTGAACAAACGTAGGTAAACTTTCAGTGCGATAATGAGATTCAAATGCGCGGATTGTCTCTTCATCTAATTTTTTCAATGCTATATGTAACAATATGTAATCTGTCAAATTATCGAGCTTTAAGTTTTTTAGCGCATTAGCGGCGGTAACAAACTGATCCATAAACGTTTGGAATTTAGCCGAAGACGCGGGCCCGCTCAGTTTGAGATTCAACATCTGATCTAAATACGTAGATGCAAGCATGCGGGTGTCTTGGTACCTATCAACGAGACATTTTAATATTGTATCGTAATTATCAGCGCACGGTGTTATTCCCGAGAACACTGTTTGGGCCTTAGTTGAGAGCTTCCCTATCAAATAATATAACCTCTCCGCGTTTGTCAACATTGTATTGTCATGTACCATGGACTTAAATCCAGCATAAAATAAGGGCCAGTTTCTGACATCACCATCAAAAAACATCAGTTCGATGGATGGCAATGACGGCATCCTACATTTAATTCCTATTCGATCAGTGGAACCTTTCAGATCGTGATCAAAGTCCACGCTCGACGGTTTGGGTTCAACACGTTTCAATACACGCTTGATACGACAATATAACTCTTCAAACGCGTTTAGCGATTTAAAATTAGGCTTAAAAGATGGATCTAATTTAAGCTGTGCGCGATTATGCTCGTCAACAAGTTGTCTAAACTCAGATCGAATATCTTCAATCGTTTCGACTGAACTCAGAAAATTCTCCTTGCATTCTTCACTAATATGTGCCTGTTTCGAGTTTTCATATACAATTTGAATAAACTCGAAAAGCGTATCTCGTTTAGTTTCTAAAACAATTACATCGTTATTAGATTTGGACTCAGACTCTGACTCGACCTTCTTTGGCGGTGCCATTATTAGCTAATAACGTAATAACGACAATTACTCGAATTCTTTGTAAGATAGGAATCAATATATATAACTGCAGTCACAGCTGCAAGCGCAGACGCGTCGAGCAGATAAGGAATCGATATAGATACCTACCCTACCTACCGTAAGTTAGAAATAGCAAGCGGGCGAAGGTACGAGTTTTATATCTGCTTATCTTTAAAGGCGTTATTGAACAGAATGTATGGAGAATATTATTCGATATAATTGGGAAACAATTTGTATATACTAGATAGATTAGGTATACTTTGATGATTAATGTATGTATTATGCGGTTAAAATTAAACAATGACAACTAAAGGTAACTCCTATAAGGGGCGGTTGAGATGCGGTAAGAACGTGCCTAGGCAGTTATTTGAAACCTAGTATATTTTATGCGGTAGATATCTAGATGAATCTAGATTGGAATGCGGGGTGACCCAGACGAATCTGTGGCTACTAAGAATCGTTCGGCAGGGCGGATAAGAATATGCGAAATACGGCTCGAAGGCCAAATGTAGGCGCCACGATGTTATGACGCCTACTTGCGGGGCGGTTATGGGAAATTGAGAAGGTTTCTCAATGGTCCAGGTTCCTAAGAATCTGGAGCGTGGAGTCAAGATAAGAAATCATGAGACTCCGGCGGGTGTGGACTGTATTTGAAATGCCTTTCTATAGGGCTGGTTCGCGGTGCGGCGACAGATATATAGATAGAGGGTAGACCGGTTGGCAGCTAAAGGATAAAGAACACAGGGTTACAGGAAAATAGGACAGCACGCCTACCTTGTCTCCTTTCGCGTGCTCCTCCGCTGCTTGTGAAGATCTGGTATAGTTGTGCTACTCCTTGTATGGCCAAATGCGCACGCCAGCAATGTGCTAGCCTGGGCGCGGCGCTTTCACAGCAAAAACCTCACGTCACTCGCGTTTGTGTTCACCTTTAGTCCTATTTCACTATATTTCTGTCTATATAAACGTTAAATTGTAAACTGTTCGGGTAACAGATTCTCTGCCGTACTTTTCTGCGGTTAGCAGTTGCCTCGACGAGATTTGACAACGTACTGATGCAATGGCTGCATCGCATCATAAGCGAGAGGCAAATATGCTGTAGGCGTGCGTGGGAAAGGGATAAAATATAGAAGTGAGGGATCTTGGGATATGACTGCCAACGCGATAAACCAAAAGAAAGAGAATTGTGGTAGGATGCTAATGCGCGCGAAAATTGAATCATGTTATATGGTTTTGGCGGCAACAATCTTGAAAGAATACAAATTAAATTTATAAAACATCTAAATTACCGCACCCATCATATGTATGTTGACTATAATGAATCTTGCAGATTTCATAACATTCTAAGCTTACATGATATACGAACGCTCTTAGATATGACTTTTCTTTATAAAAACTGTGTTGGAATGATAAACAGTACTGAACTTCTAGAAAACTTTATGAGTTTGCAAGTCTCATCAGTTCGCAAAAAAAGCACAAGAAATAGTCCTTTCTTCAACCTCCCCCACTCGCACACTAATTATTACAGAAACTCAATTATTTTTAGATCTCAAAAGACTTATAACGAACAGTTTAGCTCAATCGACTTATTTAATAATAACTTAGTACAATTTAAAAATCTTGTGACCGATAAATTAATTGCAGATAAATAGCTTACACACATACAACCACACACACACCCACACATAAATAAATAAATGTCATTGTTTAAGTCATTTAATTTGAAATTTCTATTCTGTGAGCCCACTAGGATAACAGACACTTCAGCTACCTGTATAGACAATATATATACTCGAATTGTAAGACTAAACAAAAGTCAATAATGAAGGGTGTTAGATCTGATCATGAGGGCCTGGCAATTAGATTTGATGGAAGCAGAGAAACAGCGAGGTATGAAATTGAACATAGGCCGTTAACAACCAGTAGGTTAGAAATACTCAGTACCAATATAGAAGCTAAGCTTGCCATTACAAGTTTTTCCCATAATGACCCGAATGACATTTATAATAGTTTATTTTCTTCAGTAAATACTGAGTTTCAAAAAGTTTGTCCAAAAATAAAGAAACAAGTAAATGGAAAGTTAAAGTTCGGTGATTGGGCAACTACAGGTATTCAAAAAAGTAGAGATTATTTGCTTGATCTGTATCGCAGGAAGAATTTGACATCCTGCAAGCAGTTTCGTGATTATGTTAAGAACTATTCAAAAATGTTTAAGTCTGTTTGCTTGTGTGCTAAATCTCTTTTTATTAGAAACAAAATAAGCAAGTCTAAAAAACAAAATAAAAACCATTTGGAAAGACTATAAATACTGAGACCGGTAAAAATAAACCTAGAGATTCTTCATTTGTCTTAAATGTTGATAAAAATCAAATATCTGATCCAATACAAGTGGCAAATATATTTGACAATTTTTTTTTAATTTTCCCCTAGAAGTCACTAAGTCATTGGATGCATGTCCCGATGTAGCAGAAACTCTGCTAATACAAAATTTCCCCTGCAAATCGCCGGACTTTTCTTTCAGACACACAACAATATTTGAAATTATAAAGACATTTAAAAATTTAAACATTCAGAGCACCGAAGACTTGTGGGGTATGTCAGTTAAAGTGGCAGAGTCTATAATATTCATAATTGCACCATATTTAAAAACAATATTCAATCTTTGTGTTGATATAGGAAACTTCCCCGACTTAATGAAACAAAGTAAAGTCACTCCAATTTTGAAGTCAGGGGCTACATCTGACCCTTGCAATTACAGACCTATTTCTATCTTACCTGTTCTGAGTAAAGTATTCGAAAAAATTATGCTCAAACAACTTCTATCCCATTTTAATGAGCATAATACATTGAATGAGAATCAATTTGGTTTCACAAAGAGCAGATCCACAACAGATGCAGATGCTCAATTGATGTCACATATACTTGAGGCCTGGGAGAGTTCACAGGATGCTATTGCAGTATTCTGTGACCTTTTTAAGGCATTTGACTGTGTAGAGCACCGCACTCTGATTCGAAAACTTTCACATTATGGTATTCGTGGAAAAGCTCTGGATCTTATAAAGTCATATCTGTCAGACAGGCTACAGAAGGTTAGAATAAATAGCAATACTTCTTCCGGGTCTTTGGTAAGAATAGGAGTACCGCAAGGATCAATTTAAGGACCTTTTCTGTTTCTAGCATATATAAATGATCTGCCTTGCATGGTTAAAAATTTCTGCGATATAGTTTTATTCGCAGATGATACCTCCCTGAATTTTAAAGTAGATAGGAGGGATAGTGAACTTATTCAAGTAAATAATATGTTATCTATGATCTCTAAGTGGTTCGCGGCTAATAATCTTCTCTTAAATTCAAAAAAGACCAAATGTTTAAAGTTTTCTTTACCAAATGTTACTTATGTTGAACCAAACATTAAGCTTGGCCTAGAAAAACTCTCTTTTGACAATGCGACAGTCTTCCTGGGAATTAAAATGGATTCAACTTTACAGTGGAATCCACATATACATGATCTATCCGGAATACTTAGTTCTGCTGCATATGCAGTTCGTAAGATAAGACAGCTAACAGACGTAGCTACTGCTAGGCTCGTTTATTTCGCGTACTTCCACAGTATTATGTCTTATGGTGTATTGCTATGGGGAGCTGCTGCTGAGATAGAGACAATCTTTATCTTACAAAAGCGTGCAATTCGAGCCATATATGAAATGGATCCTAGGGAATCCCGGAGAGATCTTTTTAAAGAAATTGATATTTTAACTTTACCAAGTCTGTATATATTTGAAAATATTATGTATGTTCGTAAAAATTTGAGCAAATTTAAATCAAACAGTGACAATCACGATTATAACACTAGGAATAAAGATAAAATAGCGGTGCCAGGTTTTAGATTAGCAAAGACAAATAAAAAGTCCTTCTTAGGCAACTGTGTGCGGTTTTATCATAAATTGCCCAAACATATTACAACGCTCACAGAAAGAAAATTCAAGTTGCATGTGAAGAATATTTTGATAAAGAAATCTTACTACTCAGTTTGTGATTACTTAAACGACAAAAATGCTTGGACTGGTTCGCCTCTGCCAAGCTAGCGCCTGTCACCTACGTAATGTAAATTAAGTATTGTAATAATTTTACTATATATTATGTACTTAACACATTGTTAAAAAACGTTTAAAAGAGTTTCTTGCCCGTTCTTCTCGCAGTGGCTCTATAATTTTTTTTTGCTGAACGTGGCAGTACTGTAGTATATTTCAATATTAAAATTTGTAATTGACCTTCATAAGAGCGTCGTAGACGCCTAAATTGAATAAATGATTTTGACTTTAAGATTGTGCTTTTTGCATGAATTATTATTATTATTTTTATTATAATTCTGTTTATTAGCTAGAGAGACAGTATATTAAAAAATATGAAGCGGGATGGCCCGCGGCATTAACGCGTTGTGTTTCATATTTTTAATTTATAAAAAGCTAAATAATTTGGCGGGAAACTAACTACAATTATTAAGTACATATAAAAAAAATCTAACAAATTTTATTCAAGTTTCACAAATTGTTCAAATGCGATCGATTGATTAATTAATCGTTTATAATAATAATTATGTATATGGTAATAATATCGAGATCGAGACTGCAGCGATCGTGCGCTCGGTAAGTCAAGACCTCCTGAAGATGCTTCGTTTAGAAGCGAAACTAGTCGGGTATTCTTCCGGTTAGGCTACGTGATGTTTATGACGTCACGTAGATAACAGGAAAATTAGGCGGAATTGTCACTAGATATATAATTTTATGCTTTTTAAGTGTTTTATTTAAATATTATTTAATATTTTTTAGGATACTTTTAAAAGTATTTGTTATTATTAAATATGGATTTCCGCAAAGTAACGCCTGAATCTATCCATATATATGGTAGGTATATATATTAAGTACTTATTTAAGTTAATTAATTCATGTCATGTGATTGTATTATGTCTAATGTAACCCTAATAAATAAAAGGACAAAGTGCTCGATGTGCTTTTATTTATTAGCGTTTACTCGGGCTACCTGCCCTGTGGCCGTTTACGGAGGCACCTCCGAGCTGTTATAAGGTTAGTTAGTAGGATGTATAATTATGATATAAATTAGGTTACCTTTAAAGGTACGTTGTTGTGTCGTAGAGAGATGAGCAACGCCGCCGCCGCCGCCCTCGAGACGGTGCAGCTGCGGGAGGTGACGGCCTCGCCCGACGTGCCGCCCCAGCCCCACTCGCCAGCAGACCAGCTGCCGCTCAAGTCAGTATTCTCTTCTATATATTCCTATCTAAAACTTTATTCTTACTTATTAAGTGAACGGGTACCTAACTACCTAAATGTACCGCAGGAGCCGGACGCACGATATCGTTATGTAGCCATTGTTTTACCTGCTTATCAACTTCATCCTGTTTTTACAGTGATTGATATACGTCGCGGGTTGCATCTCACAGGCACAGGATGTGCCTTTTCTTTGACGATAATTTTCATCTTGATTAGGGCGGGGCGTCTTTGACTTGCAATGGTTGGTAGTTGAGAACTAAATTTTGAACTTACTTTTAACATCTTCATTTCTGATATGACCTAATCAAGGAAAATCAGAATTCTGTCATAATTACACATCAAACTAGACAACCAGTCGTCTTCTTTCGATAAAAAGCTCAAACATCCATCTTTCATAACCATAACAACATTCCGCAGGAAATCATTACCTAACACAATATCAAAGGGCTTAGAGACATTAGGCACAATAATAAATGTAATCCCGCTTTCACAACACTGTCTATTGTTGTATCACAAGTCACAGTTCCGAGAGATATCTCTTTTATGTTTCCTAAGCAAGTTGGAGTAACTGTTCGTGTTTCGTCTCAAGCCGATGCGTTGTTTATTTGGACCATGAAGTCAATAGTTATCAGGGAAATCACAACCTGAGTCCGCAAGGGCGTCTGTCTTCTTATTTCTTATCATAACAATCTTGATCGGTTTCTCATAGCGATTCTGATAACAAGAGTACTGTTTGTAAACATTTTTGTCGCTGATATTAAGCCATCTTGCAATCTTGTTCCGTGATAACAACATTTAGAATCATTTCTGTTTTGGCTTCTATTTCACTTCACTGTCACATCACGTTGCTATGAAAAGTTCGGCGTGAACATCGTCATCGTTGGGATAAGTGGCGCTGTATTGCGTCGTATTGAAGAAAACTTGCTTCGTATGATTGGTTAGTTTTCTTTGATCTGTAGCCAAATTCATAAAATTACCATTTACGATCCCAGTTTCCGTATTATGCAATGATTCTTTTGTAGCATTATTGGTAGATATGTGATATGTGTTATACTTGCTTGTCTTCGATGGGTAGTTTGTGGATATGTGTCCGAAATTATGACAATGGAAGCACTTTTTTCAATGAAAAGACATTTTTTTTTTCCGGCGGTATGCCTTTATTAAACAAAATACTATGAACTATATACAACACTACAGCTACTACAATAAAAGCATTTAGACAACCTATAAGTCATAGCAGACTCATATGCAGTCCAAATGCTCCAGCCCACTCCCAGTTGGCAGCGTGCCCAGCATGCTGGCAGCATTGCCCCGTTGAATTGCAATGCTTATTCGTTGAGCCAAATATGTGCCAGCATTTTGATCACGCGTCGCATCAACCAAGCGCTCAGATAGGTTTTGGAAAAAACGATGAGCTCCCGGTCTCCACGGACCCAAAGTCTGTACACCTTTGACTTTGACTTTGACTTTGACCAAACGGCTCAAATATGTAACCCATACCGAGGTTAGCATATTTGCGCCGCTTGAGTTGCTCCGCCGAAGTAGCCGCAGCGCCAGCCCTCACGTTGGTTTCAGAAAGATGTGAAGGCGCTAAAGTGTCTATGCAAGTAGCGTCCCACACTAAGGGCCGTCCTAACTTCCACGGAACCAGAGTCATGCCGTAAGGTCTTTTACTATCGTCACGCATCAGACCATTCGGTTCCAGAATAGCTGCAACATTGGCGCTGGCAAAAGCCCTGCGAATGATATCGTTAAGGCTGGCGTGGCGGGAATTCGACCAGCACTTCGAGAGCAGGAGAGGCCATGGTGACCGAGTTGATCAACTGCAGTACCACACTGGCAGTGATGTGCAACACAACACCTTGCACCCAAGCGTAAGCTAATAGCTAGACGAAAAGCGGATGGATCTATAAGGCTCCCAGTTTTGTAAGAAGGAATGGACTAAAAAGTAATTAACGAAAAAGTCATTTACAAGTCTCCACATATAGAGGTAAAACGGTTAAATAACAGTCCTAATAATATGATGTTATGACAGATACGGAATATAAGCTCAACACGTAGACAGTAAATATTATCTATGTAATATTGCACTCACAATATTACTTATACAATATAACCTCAGAGTAGAAAATCTTAATTCTAAGGATGTAACTAAATAATTCAATCACTTGTGTGAATCAAAGAAAGCCTTGCTAAGTTGCCGTTTCAATGAAGGTTGACTAACTGTAAAAATGTCAATATCAAGGACTTTGTTATATTCATTGAAGGTTTTGCACGCTCGGTACAAATAACTGTTCTTGCAGTAGTTAGTAGATACGAAAGGAACATAAAACAGAGGACTATTACGAAACGATCTGTAGGTGTATATAAATGGATTTTGTTAAGTAGCTCAGGGGAGTCAATGGTGGAGGTCACAATTTTTTTGAGAAATGTCAGCATAATCACGGCGCTGTATCAGAGGAAGAAAATGGTGCCTGGCGCACTGTTTTGGGTAATCTTTTTCTTTAGTATAGGTCCGATAATTTAAAAACCTTAGAAATTTACGCTGGACGCGTTTCAGACTGTCAATATAAATAGCGTATCTCGGATTCCAGACCTGGGACGCGTACTCAAGGTGACAGCGTACAAATGTACTATATAAAATTTTAAAGCTTTTGAGTCTTTTTAAGTCTTTAGATGCTCGTAAAATAAATCCAAGAGACTTAAGACCCTTGCGAACAATGGACGAAATATGGTTTTGAAAAATAAGTTTGGGGTCATACCCAAGTCCCTCATTTCAGTTACGCGACTTAAGTGATGTTTTTTTAAGGAATAGTTGAAGGTAATCGGACTCGGTTTTCGAGAAAAGGTCATAATTGTACATTTATCAACGTTAAGTTCTATTTATTTATGCGACAGTAATTGTCTAGAATAATGTAATCTTGCGGCAGAAGCAAGCAATCATGACGGTTGGTTATGGTTTTAGAATTTTCATGTCGTCCGCAAAACTAATCAAACAGGAATTCTCAAAACAGGAATCTATATCGGATATAAATAACAGGAACAGGAGAGGTCCCAGAAGGGAACCCTGTGGGACGCCACTAGAGACACACATCCACTTAGACATATAGCATTCCAGGACTACCGCTTGTGAGCGGTTGTTGATATATGAAGCAAACCACCTCAGTAAGTCCCCCCTGATGCCGACGTTTTGTAATTTGTGAATTAAAATACTATGATCTATTTTGTCAAAGCATTTAACGTAGTCTGTATAGACAACATCGACTTGGTTCCCTTCTTCCAGGCCACCCGTAACAAAGTCGTTAAGCATTATAAGGTTATTGACAGTTGATTTCCCTTTTAGAAAACCATGTTGAGAAGCAGGTAGTGAGTTACTTAAACTCGAGTACAGTTGTTCGTAAATTATTTTTTCAAAAGTTTTTGCTATTATACACAGTTTAGAAATGGGCCGGTAATTGGTTATTGCGTTTTTCGATCCTTTCTTATGAATAGGAGAAATATATGCTTTTTTCCAAATAGTTGGCATATAACCTTTTTTAATCGATCTTGTAAAAAGAATTTCAAGGGGAATACATAGTAGATCGGCACATTTTATTAATAATATTGCGGCAATAGAGTCAGGACCAGCGGATTTAGAGGGATCTAATTTTATGAGTTTGGATTTTATCAAAGATTGTGTGATATCAATACCAGAAATATCTGCGTCTATGCTCGTTGGGTATTGATCAGTAGATGGGATAGAATTAGTGCTAGGAGGTAAAAAAGTTGAATGAAAATAGTCGGCACAATAGTTACAAATTTGTGTACCTGAGCTAGAGCTATTATTGTTGTTTGTCATAACGCTAGGGAATGAGCTACCTTTGGATTGAAGGTACCCCCAAAATTATTTAGGGTTATCTTCTATGGATTTTTCAACATTATTAATGTAAGTTTTATAGCAATTATCCTCTAAACTGTTAGCTCTATCACGTAAAATATCGATCGACTGTTTATCTGCAAGCATACCATATTTCTTATATTAAGAATAGTGGTTATATTTTTCTTTTAGAACCTTCATAAGTGGAGAAGAGTACCATGGAGGGAAACTCTTATTACGCATGAGTTTTTTAGGCACGTATTTATCACGCAAATTTTCCAAAGTTTTATAAAAGTAATTAATGGATTCATCTAAGGTCATAGCGAGTAAAATTTGATGCCAATTGATTTCGCACAGGTCGAGATTTAATGCATCGAAATTTGCATGATGATAGTTATATTTAATGCGAGAAGCCGGTTTAAGCATCTCAGTATAAGATGAACTGATAGTAATACCTAAAGCTTTATGGTGCGGGTCCAGATCAACTAGCGGTCTGTCGATGTTATTGACATTTATATCGTTGTTACAAAGGACTAGATCCAGGATCCTACCATAATAATTTGAAACATTATTATATTGGTGCAAATCCGTGAGATCCAAATACTCTAAAAATTCAGACTCATTTGTACCACTGACTAATTAATTATTAGGCACTAAATACTCACTCTCACTCGAAGGGTGCCAGCAAATAGAACTCATATTAAAGTCACTGAATATTATAAATGTGTCAGAAGAATTGTTTAGAATAATATCTTGTAATTTTGATAGAAAATTCGATAGTTGCTGAGAAAAGCTGAGGCCCCTATTCTCATCGCAAAGGTATATCATACATATTTGAAGCCTAGTTTTACCTGTTGAACACCATTCGGGGCGAGAAAAAGCATGAAACTCCTTCCTACAAGCCAACAAGATGCCTCCTCCTTTCGTCTGTTTTGTGACGTCATAGCAGCGATCACGCCTCCAAATCGTGTATATTTCGTCAAATAACTCAGCATCGACTATATTGTCATTCAACCACGTCTCTGTTAACGCAATTACATCAAAGTTCTCAAGGCGTAAGTTACGGCGAAACTTTATGATTTTAGTTCGTAGACCTCGAACGTTTTGGTAATAACAATACAGATTGTATTTATCCATTGTCATCGTATAACAACACCAAAATGCAATACATATTATGCATATTTGATAAAAATAAGCAATTAATAAAAACAATATTTGTTGAAATATAGTAAAAATTTCTATGCCATTGAAAAGTCAACAAAAATAACGATGTAATAATAGTAATGCACTCGGAAGACTAACATTGTCGGTCCACGAGTAAACATATATATTCCCATAAATGATTTGCACTATTTAACAGTAATATTAATGTGCAACAAAAATAGTCACCTTAAGGATATACACATCGCAATCCATAAACCATAATTTCACAATAATATAGGTGGACCAGTATCGATGTTGGGATTGGTGATAAATTGATATCTGTTTGGTCTCGTGAACCAAAATGTCTAAATATCCAACAGTAACTAATCGGACCGTGGACAATGTACAGACACACATAGTTAGAGATTAATAATAACAATATTTATTAAAATTTAATATAATTTACTATGTTGTTGTAATGTCAACAAAAATAAAGATTTAAAAATAGTAATGCGCCCGGAAAACTTAAATTGCCGATCCACGAATAAACATATATATTCCGATAAATTTCATAAAAATAAAAAAATATATATATATTGATACAAAAAAAAAATTGATATATAGCACTACCCAAACAAAATATTGATGTCCTACAAAAATAATAATCAGCTATAGGAAATGCAAATCGAAAACCATAAACCACAATTTCACAATAATGTAGGAAGGCAGGTATCGATGTTTGTAGTATTGATGAAAAATTGATATCTATTCGGTCTCGCGAACTAAAATATTTATATATCCAACAATCCAGAAAGTATCCAAATGGGCCGATGACAATATACAGACACACAAAGCATCTCGAAATATTATTATTATATAACAAAACCCAAGTGCAAGACATATTATGCATGTTTGGTATGGATAACTGATTAATAAAAACAATATTTGTAGATACATAGTTAAATTTTTTATGTCGCTGTATAATCAACAAAAATAGCGATTTAATGGTAGTAATGAACTCGGAAAACTTGCATTGCCGATCTACGAATAAATATATATATTTCCATAAATGATTTGCACCACTTAATAATAATATTGATGTCCTACAGCTTTAGGAAATGCAAATCGCGATCCATAAATCACAATTTCACAATAATATAGGTAGCCAAGTATCGATGTTGGTGTTGTTGTTGATAAATTGATATCTATTTGGTCTCGTGAACTAAAATGTGTAAATATCCGGTGTCTAATCGGACCCTCAACAATATAAAAACACACAAAGCGTCTCAGAGTATTTTTATACGTCATCGGAATTTAGGCAGGTATTTGAACGCTTATGTGAAATATCAATACAGCTAGGTTAAAATAATGGTAACATGATTAATGAATAAATATATGAATTTATAAAGCAACTATTACAAGTTATTATAAGAAATTGCAACCGCGAGTAATATACGAGTTTGACAATATTGTATGTTCTGAATTGGAGTAAGGGAGATAGCATGAATGGAGCAGCGCAAAGCAGGAAGGAGATGGTTAGATCTACTACAAAACTAGAGGTGTGACTAATATATTCGTATTAGGTATATGTAATAGGTTCAAGACAGAAGTTTAATATTAGGTAATATGAATTTTGTCGTAATAGGTTATTCAAATAATAGTGAGCGACGTGACGGTGACTGAGTGACGCTATTCTTCCTTACAGTTGCCTGTGACTTGCCATCTCATTCTCACTCGTCGCGAGAGAATGCGACGCCGACATTCCAATTTGTAATGTATCCTCGGGGCTCGGACCTTGCGCGCGGAGGTCTTCGGTGAAGTTATTGCATGTGTTGTAATACATGTCGCTTCTTGTATAGGAGCTTCGTGGATAATCAGAATAAGACCAGGCAATGGATATCGATAGATTATTATTAATTATGCAATGTTATGGATTAGTATTTACCTATTATTGTAACGCTGCCTTTTACATATTATTTTTGAAATATACAATAAATATATTAAAAAACATTAAAAACAAAAGGAACATAAAAATAATCAATATTTATAATGTAAATACAACTTATAAATCATTTTAAATTTCGAGATTTCGTTCACAGACCTAGGTCTGTTAAAGTATGAAGGCAAAGTAAATCACTGTATATTTATATCAATAACGTGAGCAATTTGACAACTATTACACATAATATTTTGACCAATAACGGTTAAATTGCGCGTTTTTTATGAACGAATAATAAGAAGTTGTCACTATCTGATAGCGAGGTGTAACTAACAATGCAATAGCTGGAATACGAAACAAAAGGCGGATTAGTGAGTGCGGGTATTAGCAACCTTTGGTTCATCAGTCATCACAAGTGACTTTAATTTAAAATCAGTCATCACAAGTGAGTTAAATATACAAAGTAAATTATTAATTTCAGCATAAAAACACTGCAGATTATTATAAAATAATTTCAGAAGGTACAAAATAATATTAAATGTCTTATTAAATAATTAGTATGCAATAAAATGAAGTTTACAATTGAAATATGATGTAAACGTTTTGGGTGATAGACTACAACAATTTGTTTAAATCATACTCAGAATTGACAATAATGATGTGAGATGTGTCATTCTACTGATAGCCTTTATCCTTAGCCACTTGTTTCGTTTTTGTAAGTAGCTTTTTGTACTCCGGAGACAAATGGTCATTTACAAAAATGCGTTGGTTTCCATCTCCTGTGAACCCTATGTCAGACTGAGTAAGTGACTTTGACAGGCGCGCCGAAGCAATGAAATCTTCCTTCACGTATCTGTTTAAGAAGCTGATAACGATAGACTTGTCTTTGTTGTTAGAAAACGACGGTATTCTGCTTACATAATTTATTTGTTTTTTTTTGCGATTTTATAATTAATATGAATGCCAATCTTGTCTATTATGTCGTATAAATTTTCCGTTTTTTTTGTTGGTACTCCTTTTACTTCCACATTGAGTCGAGACCATTGATCACGGGATAGCTCATTCCGCTGACAAGTAAGAATTTGTGATTTGAGCTCTGTAAGGTCGCATGTCACTGCCTCAATTGAAGTTACCCGTGAGTCCATTTTATTAATTTCAGTCTCAAATTCTTGCAATTTTTTGGAAGTACCTTTGTATGATTCCTGAAGTTTAGCGATGTCAGCCTTAATACCCTTGACGTCTTCTATAAGGGTTGGCAAAGACTCTAATTTCATAGCCATAGAGTTCAGCTTGGCCATGATAGCTTACAAAGAAACATCTGGGCTCTGGGCTGGTGTGGCCGCGGGGGACAGCCGATCCGTCTGCAGACGGCATAAAGAGCATCTCCACGCTGCACGTCTGTCCGCTCCGAGTCGACGATAACCTGACTCCGTTATGTTAGCACAACCAAAATCAAACCACTTTTTACACGCACAACATTGAACGCCATCGTTTAATTTATCACAACATGAAGCGCAATTTGTCATTTTGATCGAAAGGGTGGACTTCTGAAACAAGCTCAGCTCAGCTCCCGTGTACGATTAGATGTATTGTTCGAGCAAATACTTGCAGACGACTGACTTGACAGTACTTTTGTTAGGCGGTAAAAGAAGCGTTCCTTTACCGATTTTTGATGTCATCTACCGAAATACCCAACGGCTCTGACATACCGAGGTACTTGTAGGACTCGACTTCGGAGAGAGATCTGAAAGTTATTGTCTCAGAAAGCTGCAAATTCGGAGAATTTATAAGTTTTCCCTGCTGTACATGCAATACCGTACATCTACACCGAACTCCATCCTAATGGCACTGCTAAAAATCTGTGTAACTTTTAGCATTTCCATCAAATCTTGGCGTTTCGGAGTAAACAGCTTGAGATCGTCCATGTATAGCAGATGACTAATGACCTCACCTCCTCTACGCAGTCGAAAGCCTAGCCCTGAATCCTTCAGCAAACTACTGAGAGGATTTAGCGCTAGGCAAAACCACAATGGACTCAGACTATCACCCTGGAAGATGCCTCGCTCAATCCTTATAAAGTCCTGCGGGGCAGAGGGGGTGTTGCTACCTGGTCGAAGAAATGTGGTCTACTGCTTCATACATGCAGCCAAAACGGATTTCAGTGTTGCATCAATTTTATACAACTCTAATATCCTTTCCAGCCATGAATGAGGCACTGAATCATAGGCCTTCTTATAGTCAATCTAGGCAACAGAAAGAGACCCTCTGTTCCGCCGAACTTGTTGGCTAATGGCCATGTCTATGAGGAGGAGCTCCTAAGTACCACGGGACCCAACACTACATCCATTCTGAGCGGGGGCTAAAGCTTTTTTTTTTTTATGGCATAGGAGGGCAAACGAGCAGGCGGCTCACCTGATGGTAAGTGATCACCGTCGCCCACAAACATCCGCAACACCAGAGGTCTCGAGGATGCGTTGCCGGCCTTTAAGGAGGGAATATGCTCTCTTCTTGAAGGTTCCTAAGTCGTAACTGTTCGGAAATACTTCAACAGGCAGCTGGTCCCATAATATGGCAGTGCGTGGTAAAAAATGCCGTAAAAATCGCAAGGTTGTGGACTGTCAGACGTCGACATGAAAATTGATGAAACATCATGCTTTATCGGGAAGTCCGGTGGCGAAATTGAGCTGCAGGTAGTAAATCGAACAGTTCCTCAGAACACTCCCCGTGATATATACGGTAAAAGATGCAGAGTGATCCAACATCTCTACGCAAAGCCAAAGGGTCGAGCCGACCGGAGAGAACTTGATCGTCGACGATTCGAGTCGCTCTGCGTTGAATGCGGTCAAATGGAAGAAGCTGGTACTGGGGGGTTCAGATTAGCAAAGACAAATAAAAGGTCCTTCTTAATAAATTGTGTGCGGTTTAATAATAAACTTACCAAAATTATTACAACGCTCACAGTAGGAAAACTCAAGTAGCACGGGATGAACATTTTGATAAAGAAATCCTACAGTGTGTGATAACATAAACGATAAAAATGCTTGATTCCGCGACTGGCGCTTGGCAGAGGCGATTCCGCCTTTGCCAAGCTAGCGCCTGTCACCACACATACGTAATTCAAACAAATAATGAATAGTTTTATAATAGATACTATATTATAAAACTATTCATTATTTGTTTGACACAACACATTGTTAAAAGACGTTTTAAAAAATGGCCCCGAGTTTCTTGCCCGTTCTTCGCGCAGTGGTTCTATACATTTTCATTTTGCTGAACGTGGTACAATGTAGAATATTTCAATATTACAATTTGTAATTGACCTTTATAAGAGCGTCGCAGACTCCTTAGTTGAACAAATGATTTTGGTTTTGACTTTGACTTGGATGTTAGATGGGACGTAGGGGAATTGAACTTTCTAATGAACAAATCAATGACAACCTTATTCAATATAAACCTAGAGAGTGAACGTACGAGTGTAGTGTATCTTGTGTTGTGTGGTTCCAGAGAAGGCGGCCCCGACGACGACTACGACCCGCACTCGCACCGGCAGCTCCCCAACCCCACCAAGTGAGTCCTATCTGTATGTGCACCAATCGCTTATTTATATTTGTACCTTATGTGAACCTTACAATACGCAACCCACTAGTATATCTGAGAATCATGACCTACAAGGTGATGTTAAAGCGTTTAGTGTATATCTATACTGGGTTATTGGATAATCAACGTATTCCTGCTATGTAACGTTGTAGGGGCGGTTATTACCGATGAATTAGAACATTATGTCCCTAAGCAAAAGTTGATCATTTCTGAGGAAAATAATGATTCAGTTTTTTTTTTAAAATTAATCGAGTACATAAGTTTAAATAAAATATTAGTTGCAATCACAGTTTTATTTTATTAAGAGGACATAATATGCATTCCATAACAATACTAAAACTAGAAATGTATGGCTACATTAGGAAATACCAGATGGATACATCATACAATACAATATCAATTAATAATTTTAATTAATAAGTTCCAAAATAATAATACGTAAATAAGAATAAACTACATCAACAGATTAAAAAAAAAAACATTTACGTATTGTTAGCTTTGTAAATATTTAAAGGTAAAATTGGTTACAAGATTACGGAGCAATCAAAATTACATTAGAAGCAAGTAGAAAACTGTATAATTGCATCGTTTATTAAAACATCCAATAAAGTAACTAAGTAAATGTAACTTAAAATATCAAATAATCGCACAAAGGACAGTATGCACAAAGCATAATATTGAAATTACCCGCAAACGAAAATGCTTCTATATACTCTACGGCTATCGTGGTATACACGTTTAGGGCTAAACATGTACCTATGCACCTGAATTGCTGAGTCCTGTGTTGATACACTTCTACCTCTTTTATGTGGAAACAGAAAACTGTCGAAATCTCGGAAGCTCGCAATTTGCAACTTGCACCCAAAAGAAATTACGTAGTGCAAACCCAATTGAAGACAAATCAATTCGGTTAATGGCTTGTAAAAGTATTAAACGTATCCAGAACTACGGCTCCTGGTTTAATTAATTCATTAAATCGAACGATATCTTCAGTGACCAATAGTATAGATTTCGCCAAAATCGTTTAGCTCAAGACCTCGTTGCGTAGTATATCATTAACATCCGTAGTTAAGACATCGATCAGTCGGTATCTCAAAAAATTGGCATTAATACATAATCAATATTTAAATATACCAACGAACCGCTTCATTCTACCTTCTCTATGCGTACGTCTGAAGTATGGAACACCCTTTTTGGGCATCTCCGTGTTTGCATGTAAGAGTCTCCCAGTTTGAAAAGATATCTCATAGGCAGGCGCGTTCCACCGGCACAACCGTGAGTGCAGTATGTGTGTGTGTGTGTGCAGCAACTGGGAGACGCTGGTGCACCTGCTGAAGTGCAGCCTGGGCACGGGCATCCTCGCGATGCCGCAGGCCTTCGCCCGCGCCGGCCTCGTGACGGGCGTGGTGGCCACGGTGTGCGTGGGCGCGCTGGTGACGCACTGCCTGCACGTGTTGGTCCGCGCGCAGTACGCGGCCTGCTGCCGGCGCCGCGTGCCGCTGCTCTCGTACCCCGAGGCGATGCGCGAGGCGCTGGCGGGGGGGCCCGCGCCGCTGCGCCGCCTCGCGCCGCCCGCCGCCGCTGCCGTCGACCTCTTCCTGGTCGTCTACCAGCTCGGAATCTGCTGCGTCTACATCGTCTTTATCGCCGATAACATCAAGAAGGTAACCTGACGTGCGTACGTCCCCTATTCTCGCGCCTTCCAGTGCTACCGCCCTTCTAAACCGTTCGTGTCTTGTCAGGGTGTGTGTGCTTTATCTGGGTTATTTTATTCTACTAACCGGGGTGACTGAACCCATAAATTTATGAAATAAAAGTATTGCCTGTATTATTGCACCGGTCGATAAGGGTGCTAGTAGACGAGAAGAAGTTTCGAAAAAACCATATCTTACCTCAAATGTAATCCAATCTGACAATGTCAGCGTACGACCGAGATAAATATGTGGCTGTGTTATGAACACGGCGCGGATTGTTCGTGAATACGTCTCAAAATGGCGGGCTCCCCCCTCCACCACGCGCATTCTGTTATAGTTCTTACTTAGCGTAATACATTTTTTGATTCTTCAGCTATCCAGTGGTGTAATTGAAATTTGGATGGGGATGATAATATGAAGCTGCAACACTAAATTGTAACTTCCACCTGCAAAGATCAAATTTAGAACCTTTTCTGTATATTAATGACCTACGTTACAGGGTCAAAGATTTCTGCGATATTGTTTTATTCACAGATGATACCTCTCTGATCTTTAAAGTAGATAGTAAAAATAGTGAACTAATTCATGTAAATAATGTGTTAACTACGACCTCTAAATGGTTCACCACTAATAATCTTCACCTTAATTCAAAAACGAACAAATGTTTAATATTTTCTTGACCAAATGTTACTTATCTTGAACTAAACATACTGCAACAGTCTTCCTGGGAATGGATTCAATTTTACAGTAAGATTCATGATGAGATAAACATGAACTATCTGGACGAATTAAACCCGGAAGACTTTTTTGTTTTTCCAATTAGCCCCATTGTTGAACAGATGTGGATTAAAGTAAAAGTAAAATCATCGCAAATTATTATTCATACATATCGTCCCCAATGGGTAAATGTAAATGCTTTCTTGGATGCAGTAATGGAATCAGTAGACTCTCCTACTGTCTCCTACATTCCGAGATGTATCCGTGCCGGTCACAGACCACCAAGACCTCCTTGGCATCACTCTAACGTCGACTCTAAATTTTGGCTCGTCTATCGAGTCCAAGGCTCAGCTAGCCGCTAAAAAACCTCTCAAAGGTGAGACGGTACTTTACACCGCAACAGATGCTTACTTTGTACAAAGCTCAAGTAAGGTGTTGTGTTGAGTACTTCCCTCACCTTTGGGACGGTTCTGCCAAATACCAGCTTGAGGCACTTGAGTCGATTAAGAGGCGCGCCAAGAGGTTAATAGGCAGTGACTTTCTGGGTGAGTCTCGGCTGTAAAGCCTCGAGCACCGCCGTAAAGTCGCTTCCCTACGTCTTTTACCGGATACATTTCGGTGAATGTGCACAAGAACTACACGACCTAGTTTCGCCCTCCCCCTTTTTCCATTGGACGTCCAAACAGACGGAGAGGCGCCATCCGTACATGGTTTATATTCCTAGGACTCGTACGAAGCGCTTCGCTTCCACTTTTCTCGTGCGTACTGCGAAAGAGTGGAACTCCTTACCGTTGTCAGTTTTTCCCGATCACAACATGGGTGTCTTCAAATCGAGAGTAAATAGGTTTCTTCAAGGTAAGCGTGCTCCATCTTAGATCACACCAATGCATACCATCAGGTAGGGTGTGGTCAAACGTTTTTTTATTATATGTGGTGAACCTATAATAAAAAAAGGAAAAAAAGCTCTTTTTATATTGTGATAATTTAATCCTTTTAGGAGATTTTAATATCAATTTGTTGGATACAACTGACACTCAAGCTAAGCGTTTTGTTGAGTTTCTGAAGGACACAGGTTCAAATCAGCTCATAGACAAACCGACTCACTTTACAGCCGACAGTCAAACTTTAATTGATTTGGTATGTTCTAACGCACGTTCACGTAATATTTGTGCGAACGTACAAACGTGCGAACGTACGCGATAAAACATGATGCGGCCCTAGCCAGATACCATATGACTAAACTGGAAATTCATAAAACTTTTTTAAAAGATATAAATAATCAAGTTATTTAGCATTCCATAATGAGAAGCGTGCATTTTTCAATCAAAATATAAACAATCATTAATATGATTCAAAAACATTATGGGAAAACCTAAAATCTAAAGTTTTGCCGCCTAAGCTAGCAAAACTTCCACCGCAATTTAACGATCCGAAAGTAGTATATAAAGTTTTTCGCATATTCTCGTTTGAAGCTGTTAGTTCTATTACAACATTGAAGTTTTTACGAGATATTAAATCGAATGCAAGGCAGTGATCAACTCTCGACATGATTAATCTAACCCTTCCTCAAAGTTTGGATTCAATAACGGCACTGATTAATAAATCTATTTACGCGGCAGTATTTCCTCTGGCATGGAAAACTGCTGTAGTTAACCTATACCAAAAGTTAATATTCCGGTTGAACCTAAAGATTTACGACAAACAAGTATTCTACCTTGCCTATCCAAAGTACTCGAGAAAGTAGTTTATTCCCAAATTATGGTTTATTTGGAGACTTAAAATTTTACCAGATATGCAGTCAAGATTTCGTCGGACTAGAAGCACTAATACAGCGTTATAAGATGTGACTGATAATATAATTTCAGCACAGGATCAAGGTATGGGTATTATATGTATTAGTGCTACTAGATTTTTCGCGGGCTTTTGATTCCATTAATACAGCTTTGCTTCTGGCTAAGCTTAGTTACTTTGGCTTTGATTCGCATGTGATTAAATGGTTCAACAGTTATATGATAGATCGCGTCCAACTAGTACAGTTGACAAAAGATAATGGTCAGGTTTTTCGCTGAAATAATCATAAGGTCTCCCGTGGAGTACCACAAGGTTCAAGTCTCGGCCCATTGGTATTCATTATTTACAGCGCAGTCGTAACTACAACAATTCTAAACTGTTAATATCATATATTATATGCTGAGGACATTCAAATATACTTATCTTTAAGCCTGACGAATTAAGAGACCCAGAGGTCAAGTTAAATGAAGATCTAAAGGGAATTAATGCCTGGGCCACATCTAATTCGTTATTATTAAATGTAAAAAAGGCAAAATATATGATTTTAGGTACAAAGTATCAAATAGAACATATATCTTTTTAGTAAATAATACGGGATAACTCACGTGAATCAGTCAGATAGCTCCGACTATAGTTTTCTTGACTGATTCACGTGAGTTATCCCGTTTTATTTACTAAAATGAGTGAAAACCACGTTAGTTTTTATAATAAAAAAAAATAACATATATGCATAATGAAGCCTCTGTTATATATTGATGGTGACGAAATAGAGTGGGTAGCCGAGACTTAAAAATCTTGGTCGTATTATCGATGAACGTTTATGGTTTGATCGTCATGTTTCTGCATGTGTAAGTAACTGCTTCTACCGTTTGAAAATTTGTTTAAAATTCGAAACTACATAAATACAGATCTTCGAATATCACTTGTAGACTCCCTTGTTCTTTCCAAATTTATATACTGTCTATGGTCCTCGTCTCTTAGCTAAAACATCACGACAAATTCAAAGAGTGCAAAATGCTTGTGCTCGTTTTTGTTTTAGAATACCTCTTAGAAGTCACGTATCTCTCTTTCTAAACCATAATATACTCAACATGAAGCACAGAAGAGAACTTCACCTTGCCACTTTGATGTTCAATGTGAATAAATCCCAGCAGCCGCCTTACCTGTTTCAAAAACTCATTTGGTCCAGGGAACATAATGCATACGCGAATCGAGCATCATCCTACTTATTAATCACCGCTCGTTTTCGAACTGTCGTATTTCATGGAATTTTCAGTGTAGACTGTTTAGCAGTGGACAATCCAGCTGATAGAGTATTCGTTCATTATAACGCACACCGCGATCCCCAAGATGCCTGCTAATCGTGGGGATTGTTACAAACCCCCATTCGTTCATAAAAACGCACACTGCGATCCCCAAGACGCCTGCCGAGTGTGGGGATTATGAAAAACCCCCATAATAGGCGAGGCTATTTTCAGCAGTGGATAGTCCGGCTTATACAGAATTCTTTCAATATATCGCACACTGCGATCCAAGCCTGCCAAGCATGGGGATTATAGGAAACCCCTCTTAATAGGGAAGGCTGTGCTCAGCAGTGGACAATCCAGCCGATACAGTATTTGTTCATAATAGCGCACACTGCGATCCCCAAGATGCCTGTCAAGCGTGGGGATTATGACAAACCCCAATAATAGGGCAGGCAATGTTCAGAAGTGGACCATCGTTAATTATATCGTACACTGCGATCCCCAAGACGCCTGCCAAGCATGGGGATTATGACAAGCTCTAATAATAGTAGACCGTCGTTCATTATATTGCACACTGTGATCCCCAAGATGCCTATCAAGAATGGGGATTGTGGCAAACCCCCTATACTAGAGGACGCTGTTCAGCAGTGGATCATCGGACAATCTAGCTGATACGTTATTCATTCATTGGGTAACAGCCTCAAACGTCACTCCCCCATCTCAATCCGTGAGTGTCGTAAAAGGCGATTTCGTATTAATTTATATTAAAAAAATATTAAATATTGCGGATTTGTATATTATATTTTATCGAGAAGTATTTATACAATTTTTAAAATATAGATATCACATCACCGAGAGATAATAAAAAATATTGTTACAAAAAATAAAATCAGCCTGTATGAACAGTGCACTCCTAATTCAGACACTAAAACTAAATAATTTGAACGAAATGTACACGTAACTTTCTAAATCCAATGCACTGTGCATGTAACCTTTTTTTATGGTAAACTCTGTCAAATCTGAGGACTCTATTAAAAATATTATCATTTAAACTATTAAAAATATTATATTTAATACAATATCGCTGCTAGACTAAAATCAAAACAAATAAGATGGCGCCGCATCCCATTCGGATGAACAGTTGTGATTGGTCGGAAGATGGTGGTTGAGCGGAAAATTTGGATGTTGTTCGCGCCATCTATTGGCACTTTCTTTCTACCTCTCATTTTCCTACCCTATTTTCCCACGAAAACGACGACTATCTACGATTGACATTTCGTGGCCGATGAGTGAACTGCTTGTCATTGCAAGTAGTCTGCGGTCGACCCTTGTTGACGGCGGATGCGTCTGTTCCTGTGAGCTCCCTCGAAGCCAAGGAAACCGCCATTTTGTTACTAACCGCGCTCGCGCTGCTTTCGTATGTGGCCCATCGCACAGGGATATACGCGATCGTCTCTTTGGAGCTGTGTACTAACAGCTTCCCGCGCTCGCGCCGCGAGTCTACAACAGCGTGAAAATATTCCGAAGAGCCACTACATCTGGACACCAGCAGGACGCCTTGGAGTGCCGCAGCTGTGCTCGTCAGCCCGTGGATATCCAGGTTAGTCGCTCGTTTTTCGCTCCTTTTCCTATACAGTCCACTTTTCATCACCTTGTTCCGCATTCCTTCGATTTACCAGTGTCCTTTCAACCCGCGGCCGCAGTTCGGCGTGCTCTGCCATATAGCTTGGTGGCCGCGCTAATAGATGTGTTTGGTAGAGCAAAATATTGCGTTCAGCCCAACAAGTCTCAACACAATTTAAGAATCGGAGATAGGATATTTTATTTTCGCTGGTTCTGAACGTTATATTAGAAATAATACGAAATAATATATATTGAACAACGCGTAATCAACTTGTCTATCAGAATGGGAATAAAAGTCATTTTGGTAAAAAATGGTCGGTTAGCTATTCAAGCAGTGAGGCAGCGACCATGACAGTACTTTGTCGTAGAGTGTATTGCTGTGGAGAGTTGCTCCTGAAATAGAGACAATCTTTATTTTACAAAAGCGTGCAATTCGAGCCATATATGAAATGGATCCCAGGGAATCTCTGGGGCATGCATATATTTGGAAATATTATCTATGTTTGTAAAAAAACTAGTAAATTTAAATTAATCCGTAACAATCACGATTACAACACTAGGAATAAAGAAAAAATAGCAGTGCCAGGTTTTAGATTAGCAAAGACAAATAAAAGGTCCTTCTTCGATGATTGTGCGCGGTTTTATAATAAAGTTCCCAAACGTATTACAGCGCTCAGAGTAGGAAAATTCAAGTTGCAAGTGTGAAAATTTTTTGATTAAGAAAACCTTCTGCACTGTTTGTGATTACTTAAAAGACAAAAATGCTTGGACAAATCTGCCTCTGCCTAGCTTTCGCCTGTCACCTACGTAATTGAATCAAATATTGTAATAGTTTTATTTTATAGTATGTAACACATTTGTTAAAAGACGTTGAAAATAATGGCCTCGAATTACTGGCCTGTTCTCACAGTGGCTCTATGCTATTTATTTGCTGAACGTGGCAGTATATTTTACAATATTTCAATTTTAAAATTTGTAATTGGCCTTTTTAAGAGCGTCGTAGACTCCTAAATTGAATAAATGATTTTGACTTTTACTGAAATGGAAGGTTTTGAAGAAAGTAGGCTTGTTAAATTGGACAGAAAGCGAGATGACCGAAGGCCGAACCACTTGTGGCCATCAAGTACACCTATGAGAATTGGATTCCCTAACTTGTATCCGATGTTCGCGCTATTTTGTAATACAATCGGATATGAGATTAATATTTCGTAATCACGATAGGGTTGATCAGCTGGTCAAATCAATAATAACTGTCGCAGTTGCTCTTGCCCAAATTGGCATGGAAAGAGAGACATTTTTGTATTTATGCAGAAGGAAAAATGTACCTATAATAGAACCAACCCTCTGTTAACTATGGTCATTAAATCATAACAACATGCAGGAATGCATTTCAATTAAACATCTCATACAACTAGGGCAAAATGATTGTTTTCCAGATGATTACGTAACTAAATAGGTATAGTAAGTAACCTGCTCCCTAAGTACCGACACAAGGCGGCGCGGGCGCGGGCGCGGGCGCGGCGATGCGACTTTATATTGCGCACGTTCGCTCCACTATCTATTTGCAACAAGTGCAGAGGGACTGATTGCTGGATGTTTCATTTCATTATATACTGTGACATTATCATCACATCTGAAATGAGTAAATGGCCGTGCCTACATATTTACAACCAAGTTACTTACGTTTAGTTATAGGTATAGAGGTATGGCATTTGTAGCACAGGAGTCAGCTGATTCGTGGCGCACCTTACCGGCGTGACCAGAAATCCAGGCTAGGATAACATTTATGCCGTGAGAGCTATTGAGAGCATTCGAAAAGGGCATTTCTTATTTTTTAAATAATTGGGAACCTAGATTTGGACTGAAATGGGTTAGCAAGAATAGATAGGAGGCAGCTTTTGGAGTCTGGAAATATGATAGTTTTGTTCAGATTGTGTGATATTACAAAGACGGAAGTGGTAGGAAGGCATTTATAATTAAAAATTATTCTCGTTGATGGGATCGAAACTACGACACCAAATGGACCATGTGGATTTTTAGAAGCATCTGTATATATGACAGTCTAGCCCTTGTATTCTGTCAAGAGTTTATTTATGTAAACCTTATTAGCATCTATTGCGTTTTTATCAATACCCAAATCCAAAATAATGTTAGGTTTGAAAACGAATGCTACGTAGGTTGATGAGTACAAATGCATAACAGGATTCTGAAAAAGAGGATAATGAAGATAGGTGAATTGTAAAAAGCTGCGGAGGAGACAAGGGAAGTCCTCAGATGAGGCTTTATTGCATGAGTTATAGAATGTCAGTTAACAATCTAGTTTTTGAAGAACAGGGTGATTTGAGGTTTGCTAATTTAAAAAGGAATTTATCGGAGAGAAACTGTCTGCGAAGGCTAAGAGTTGGTTCTACACACTCAACTTGCATAGCATTAATCGGGATTTCAAGCAGAGTTCATTCACCATGACAGACCAAAGCTACTTTGACAACTTCACAAGATTTTTTTTCTTTTTCTTCCGTTTGGATTAGGACATAATATGTACAGCAGGCTGCGTTGCAGCATCGCGGGGTATGTTGCAGCAACGCAGGCGCAAATGGTACCGAACACGCGAACTTTTAGGTTATGACCATTCAATTGATTTGTTAAAATGTGTTATCAAGAAATACACAAACATTCGTTTTCATTTTTGGCTGAAAATTAATAACTACAAATATCAATCGCTGATAATGCAATAAGTACTATTATAATATTAATAAAATATTATTACAATAAGTTTATTGTTCATAAAAAACACACACACACACATAAATACAATTAATTCCTTAAGAAGTTTTTTGAAGCGCTCGTAGCCAAGTTTGCTTAGCCATTCTGAATCGATCGGCAAAGTTAAGCAACGTCCGCCGCGGTCATGACTTAGATGGGTGACCGCTGGTTGGGCATTACTACTGAGCGCTTCCGTGCTTCGGAGGGCACGTTAAGCCGTCGGTCCCGGTTGTTGTCTTAGGATAGCAGTCGTTATAGCATGGTGGTAAGGCATTTTGCGAATGCCCACCTGGCTAGCTACCACCCTCAAGTAGAAAATCTGTCGCCAAGCACCTTACGGTGTGTTCCGGCAGCTGTCCTTGAGAGCCAGTAATTCTAGGTTTGCCTGAACAACATCTCCGACCACATCATCACTTACCATCAGGTGAGATAGTGGTCAAAGGCTAACCTAACCAGCATAAAAAAAAAAAAAAAACCTAACGGTGTGTTCCGGCAGCTGTCCTTGAGAGCCAGTAATTCTAGGTTAGCCTGAACAACATCTCCGACCACATCATCACTTACCATCAGGTGAGATAGTGGTCAAAGGCTAATCTATCCAGCATAAAAAAAAAAAAAAAAAAAAAAAAAAGTTCAAAATAGTATGGTATGTTTTACGTTAATGTACAATTCGTTTCAAAGGAAATAAAGTTATTCCCGATTTAATTAGTGGTAATTACTTTAAATTGTGTCGGTCTCCTCGCTTCTCATTCATGTGTGTAAACCGGGGTCCCGGTTGGCGGACGATAGCCAAATTTATATAATCACCCTGAGACTTGCGTAAATCAGATTCTCATAATCAGGTTTTTGAAAGCAAGCATCCTGGTTAATTTATATAAGAATTAACGGAAATGATGTATATACAAAAAAAGATACCTTAAATTTTTACACCTTTGCCCTATACGCATGAAATTATTATTTCACTTGGTTTCAGATTTCTTAAAAAAAATTAAATCACACATAAGAATGTATTGATGTTATTTTTATGTTGAGAAATGTAAATTAAGTTTTTATATGTAAAAGATGTGAAATAAGCAAAGGCTAGCAGGTCGAATTGGCACAAACCCCTTTATTTGACACGAGTATATTATCAACAGTAGCCTGCACTTCCGCACCCACCCACTACATAAGGCACTTTTTTATATCTAATTATTTTTGCGCTCACCTGCGGTTTCGGCCACGTAGAATATAACTATACTTTTAATTTTTGATTAGAGGTTGCATTCATATTCGTTGAAAGATAATAGATTCTTGTTCACATTTCAATTAATATTGACTGACAACATGTATATTTACTTGAACTCATCTGCAATTTACCTCTTGTTATATATACCACGACTTCGACCTCGACTTTTATTTTTATGAACCCCTATCTGTGCCTATCTCTAATACCACCCTTTACGCGAATTTCATGTGTTTGTAATAATTTTACTACAAATAAGCAAGCCTATAACATATTATATCGAAATTAAGCTGTGCTTCGCAGTAATAGCTTAATTTTATTTATATGGTTTTCTTCTTATTCAGCATCTTCACTGCTGAAGGTCGTGTCTAGTCTGAAGTAGTGTTAATCGCTCGATGTACTTTGCTCATCCACGTGCTTCTGTTTTGAGCGGTCTTTAAATCTTTTGGTATAGACATACTAGTGAGCTACAGCACATCAACGCATCACCTATAAATCGTTTTAAGTCAATGGAAAAGTTTATCCATAAAAATGTACTGCATCACTGACTAGGATACCACTTTTTGTTCCGAATAAATATATAAAATAGGTAAAATTTTACTAGCTATCCCAATAATTATTTTCTCGTAACCATTTTTTGCGCAGTTATTTGTGAACAATTTTTCAATTGTCTATTCTCAGATTTTACCAAGGAACGATTTTAAAATTGAAATTATACTTGACTGAGACTGCACAATTACCGTACAGATATTGTCGTATCAAAGGAAACTGACATGGCTGCCACTCTAAACCTAGGACGATGTATTGTGGTACATCGTCCTAGCTCTAAATAGTTTTTTATATCTCTATGGCTGAAACAATAAGCGTCATGCTGAGTAGTGCTGGCAAAAACGTATCTTTGTTGAGATTGTATCATTTGCATCTGCATCAGTTCAAAGATTCGAATCAGTAAAGTGCTTCATTTGCATCAGTGACTCTAAACTCGATTTACTAGCGCAAATAAATTAAATAAAAACCTTCATGAATCGTTATTATTGACCTTGTTTGAGGAATTATATAAAGTATTTAATATTGTGTTAGTATTTTATTTTATTAATTTCATTTGCCTAAAACTTCCATAGAAATCGATTTCCTTTCATATTTTTTCAGGCTTAGGACTGACAGTTAGATTTTTAAAGTTCTAACTGGCGTACCTATTTAAAAATAGTTTTTTGTATACAGTGATTTCTTTTATTATTTACAACTTTATCGACTTTTCAAGGCCTAGACCGTAATCAAAATAATTTCTGATTCGGGCGGAGCTAATAGAAATGGGCGTTTACTTTTAACTCATAAAAATATTCAGTCGCACGTCGGCACTAGTCGCCGTACCACGGATAGCGTCGCTAAAATTGTAGAGTTTCGTGCGCTATTAGAAGCGGCAGAACAGAAGTGTGGATAACAACATTTTTATCTGCAGTTACTGCGAACCTCTAAGGTAAAAAAATATTATCACTTGTAGGTAATGATATTTTTTTAATAGGCTAAGCGAAGCGAGGTCTGAGCAGTGTATATTTCCCCGTCAATAAATCTCGATTGCCTGAATCGATCTTCTTGAAATTTGGTAGAAAGGTGCCTATCTTGCATATCAACAGAATTTTCAAGTAAGAACCTGTAGGAGCTTAATTGGTTTGTGGTTTGCTGAGATTATAGGGTCCATAAAACGAGGTTATAATTTAAAATTCAAAAGTATTATCTCAATATTGTGCTCAAAAAAGTATTTTGACTTCATGAAGCGGTATGAAACCACGGTAATATATTCTATACAGTATTTTAACTCGGCCTTGTCCTCGAAATAACTACCTACAGCCGCGCGGTACGTAAACATGCGATAGGGCTGCCCGCCTTTAGCATTTTAATTACATTTGCCTACTTTATGTTTCCATTTTGTTTTGTGATTGTAAATATACTTTTTTTATATAAGCATACTAGTGATTCGCTCCGGCTTCACACGGGTATTTAACAAAAAAATCATAACTTATAAATTAAACATATAAAAAAACAGTTATTGTGACATAACTGTAATAGTTAGACTAATAGTATTGCGGACTTTTTTATAGATGTCTTCTATAAAATTGTAGTATATCACTTGGCTCTATTTTCAATAATTTCCGCAGCGTATGCGATATACCTAACGATTTATTTTGGTATTTTTTCGCACTTTATGTTACGTTATCGAAGTTTACATACGACCTAACTTTTTTGAAAATCTTCTATAGCCTATGTTCATCAGGGATAATGTTGGATCCTCATGGTGAAAGAATTTTTCAAATCGGTCCATTAGTTTCAGAGCCTGTTCAATGCAAACAAACAAATGCACAATCAAATCTTTCCTCTATTACCTATTTTAGTTTAGATAAAATACTTTGTAAATTGAATAAAAAGTGTGTAAAAATGCGTGTTGTTTTGGATTGGTAGTAAAAAAATATTTGCACCTCGACTGAAACGTACGAAATGCTTTATTATTGAATTTTAAAGTATAAAGCTTAATCAAAAATTGTTTTTGCAAACATGGATAAGGTGGAGAACAGGGAATATCTTTTACTTGGTTATAGATACCTGCAGCTATTTTACAATTAATATGTTTGGTTTGGACGAATTCATGCAACCAAAAACAGCACAATATATCCTACTCGTCATATTAATTAAGTACTTGAACTTATAAGACGTTATCCGCACCAACCACTGGGTTACTGTCATATACTTACCAACTCTAAAACAGAAACTTGCAATTTTTCTCTTGATCGTATTTCTATATATCTATAGATAAATAAATATTATGCATAGGTATAATTTAAGTTATAGAGAGTCATTTTGCAATTTTAGAGTTTATTTATGAGATAACATATTAAATACAAATAATAATAAAATAAAAGTTCAACATTTTAATAGAAGTATAATCCCAATGCAATGCTCAATACTAAAGATAACTGTAATGAAACCGCCATATAAGATTCACTCTACCGCTACTAAAAGCGGTACAGGCAGAATCGTACCAAGTTTCTGAGTCACATTGGTTAAAGAACCCCACTCGTAGGTGCTTCGGTTATCGCGGCCATTCATCATGGAGACCAGTTGAAAATATGGAAAATACTCCCAAGTCAGACCTCAGCCTTCGGCCTCGCAAGTCACTCACACGATTCGGACTGCAGCCTCGCCTTGCACTCGCCCTTCGAACTCACGCACTATCCGTGCTCTAAACGTAGTATGATGAATAAGAAGAGTTCGTAGGGCAAATCCAGAATGATGGAATTCAAGATAGCCACCATACAAAGTACTCCGATCACACTGAAGCTCAGCTTTACTTCAGGAGGGTCGCACTTCAGCACTTTGTATGGCAGCCATCATGAATTCTGCTATTTTGGATTTTTTTGCATGTCATTTGATTCCCTATGTCATTTGTTCAAAACTCTTTTACTTATCTGTAACCGTTTACCAGATACGTCATATATCTTCACTTGGCAGGCGTCATTTTTATGATTTCCCATAATTATCATATCACGAAAACCACTTTGTTATTTTCAGTTTAGAATACTTTCTTTCCCCATGACTCCTTCCCATAGAACAATTTAAGTCGATGGTTTCAAAACATCTATGTATGGCGGCCATCTTAAAAAATGATGTCATGGAAAAATAAATTCTGAAGTCGGAATAACGACGCCTAAAACCACCCAGATATTGATTTTCAGACGGATCGGAGCAACTTGAATTTTACCTGCCATCTTGAATATGTCATTTTGGTTTTTGTCAAGTCTCATTCGACTGCTGCCATTAAAAGTTGTACGAGAAGAATTGTACCGGGTCACTTTTCTTAACGAACCCCACTTATTAAAATATACAAAATAAAATTGTAATAATAATACACATTATCACTTTTGCTATGAAAATTGAAACTATCTACAGAAGTAACGGTTCAAAAGTTACGGGTACATGCTTTTAGAGGTAGTACGAAAGAACAGCGGAGTCATACAGATGTACCACACATTTCAATCCGACTAACTACATACTAAGTATTTAACTTTTAAAGTCAAAGATATAAAAAAGATATAGGTAAGTTCCCTTTATTTGAATGATTGGATATATAAATACCTAGAAAATAGTTGGTCGTCTTGGAAAGTGGGTTTAGAGCATTGGGAATAGGTTCTCATTTAATTGTACAGTAAGCTAATAATAACAAAATGAAATATTTTACCAAGGGTTAAAACTCTAGATACCTACTAAAATAGGAATTAACAATGCCGTGTCTGAACTTTAATCAACTCGCTCAAAAAAGTTATTATAAAGATTTTATAAATCAATATAAACAAAAGTACTTCCCCAATAAATGTTTTACTTGCGTTTCAATAATTTATAACTTCCAAATTAACGGATGGTACATAAAAAAATATTGTAATATTTCGTAAAATAAATGCACAAAAATGATGGCGTAATGAACGGCGCAGATCCAACGTCCAAGCGGCCCGAGCGCTGCGGGCAGACTGATTTTCGTTGCGATTTCTTCTCGCGATCAGAGAATTGTGTGGCAAAAATTCATAAAAATGTTTTCAACACAAGTTAGTAAGTAGTTCATTAGAGTATAGTATTAGCTATTTTAAAAAAAAGAATCATTTCATTTAATTCAACTATGCCTCTTAAATTAATAAAAAACAATCTAAAAAGGGTCGCCGATTACAATTTATTACAGAAGAACTAATTGGTTTTAATAAAAACTAATCAACTAATTCACTCAATAAAGAATTAAAGAATGATATATTATTTTCGCACATCTTGAACTCATAGTTTCAGTACAAGAAGATTCCAAAAGTGCGCGTTTCACTACGGTGATTGCCTTAATATTTTTCACAAACAAAGGTCAACTAAACAAACAATAACAACAGGTCATCTTTCCTCACTTACGCGTAATGCTTGCGTAGATGAGCTAGTGGTGCCGTCTTTCTCAGTCACCCACTAGTAGTGAATAAGTGAGAGAGACGGCGGTCGGCGATCTCCGACGCGACTCTTCGAACAGTCTACCTATCTCACTCAATCGTGTCAGCGAGCGTCGCGTGCCGATTGAAACCGAGATGCAATTGAGCGAATGATACATTTGAAGCGGTGTTAAAGATTCGAATCAATGCATCACTTTAAAGAAATGACTCACTGTTTCCGTGAAGAGCGACACACCTCTAATGCTGAGACAAGGCTCATTCAATACTACTGGACATCTCACTACCGTAATAATTATTAAGAAAATTGTACTTTATCAAAACTTTATAGGAACTTGAAGTAATATTTGTAAATGTGGTACATTAACTGAAAAGGGAACAGATTATTCTATTTTTTCAATTATTCAACAATTTGTAGATCTTTCCTATGATAGTAAATTAAGTGCTTAAAATCTTCGATACACGCATCAAAATGAGAAATGCCTCTTAAATTTATCACACTTTATAATTTTGTAATATTGAATACACTTCTTTTCTTTCTTTCTTTTCCATACATATAAGAATTAATTTAAATCATAAAATATAGAAATAATAACCAATATTTTAAAAAATATATTGTCTCCTGTCTAAAAGCTTAAGTTCTACTGCAAGATGATTGTATATTTTGATTGAAAGTATGGTAGGCAGTTTTATAATAAATCTAATTATTTATCTGTGGTATACAAATACTGTACATATTATTGCGCAATATGTTAACTCGACAAGATTGATTACTAAAAATGTAGGCGCTTATCTTATCCTCCTTCTTGTAAATGCTAATGTAGGTATTGCTGATGTAGCGTTTCACTTTGGTAAGCTGTGCTGAATGAATAGGTATCTACCTAACTATTGTGGATACGTTTCGTTACAGGTGTAGTAAATAACAGATAAAATAATTATAAAAGTAACTTTAAATCGATATCTTCGTTTTGCGAAAATTTATTTGGCTATTAGATCTGGATGGAAAATCCATTTCTGCAACTCCATTTCATGCATGCACTTGACTATAATTTTTTTCTGTAGGTACTTCTTGAATTAATCGTATCAATAAAGACATTATAATAGTCTGCGCACAATCTAGCATCGAGACTCCAGGTGAGTGGTTAGTCAGCTCTCGGTATCCGTGTTCGTGGACGCACTGGTGCCTTTTGTACGAATACACGGAGACGCTCGATCACGGGCAGAACAATGTCTGCTGCGGTGTCACACGTTAAACATCCTTTGTTTATTTTATACCGTTTTAATGCAAAGCGAAAATGATAACTGCCGATTAAGCAAACGCTATATGAATCTATAGTCTAAGTTAGATTCTCTAACATAAAAAAGTGTAAAATGTAAAATGTGCGTTAGTAAGTTAGGTGTGTGATGTTGCAGATCTGCGACCCGTACTACCCGATGGAGGTGGAGGCCCACATGGGCGTGCTGCTGGTGCCGCTGGTGGCCTTCAACCTGATCCCGAGCCTGAAGCTGCTGGCGCCCTTCTCCGCGCTCGCCAACCTGCTCACCTTCCTCGGGCTCGGCCTCATCGTCTACTGCCTGACGGCCGGCCGCCGCACCGCCGCGCCGCTCGACCTCTGGGGCGAGCCCGCCACCTTCCCGCTCTTCTTCGGTACTGTGCTCTTCGCGCTCACTGCCGTCGGAGTCGTTAGTATACAATACCACAATACACTACACAACCATGCTACCTGTCGATGAGGACGTCGCATCCCCCCTCGTCAGAGGCACGGAGCGTGGAGGTGAATTTCTTGTCCCCATCATCTCTCCTCGTTCTTTAACCATGATAATATTGCAAACATTGCAACTAGCTAAATTCAGATTCTGCCCTCGATTTCCACCAAATTGGTTAACCGAATAGAACAGCTGTTTTCGTGCCGTTCGAAATTTTAACGACTCAATAGAAAATTCCGCGATAGCTAATAAATACCGTGAGATATTGTGTGCCGATCGATGCCGTAGGCGGGACGTGAATGGTGCGTTATGGTGTTTCAGGTGATCGCGTTAGAGAACAACATGAAGAGCCCGAAGTCCTTCGGCACCCCGTGTGGGGTCCTCAACACGGGCATGGCCCTTATAGTGGTGCTGTACGTGGGAATCGGCGCGCTTGGATACGTGTACTGCGGCGCCGAATGTAGCGACTCCATCACGCTGGACCTGCCGCAAGGACCGTCAGTATATACAATATAGCTCTCGAATCTACTCTACTCTCTGTGCCGTCGACTCCATTACACCACTCTACACTGGTCACCCGGAAGGAGCAAAAACATTCATAAAAATTCAGGGTCTTGGCAAAAACTTTACAAAATCCAACAGCTCTTACACTTATCACTTTACTGAGCTCGCTTTCCAAATGTGATATGCCAGGCGCGAATTCTACGGCGTTAGTAAACAAATCGATAACTCCAATGCATGTATTGAAGAATAAGGCATTTATAAATCAGGTTTGGTAATGGCCATAGCTCACATAATGTAGATGTATATACGTGCAAACGTAAATAAACATAATTATTTTATTCTTAATCCACAGATTATCCGGGGGTGATTCCTTAATTGTTTTTCAACCTCCCGCAATTGACATTCAAATCCAAACCCTCCAGAATATTCTCTTGACAATATTAATTAGACTTAGCTCACTATTGATTCCGGAAATCACTGGTTGGGTTAACTCGATGTCATTGGCACGTCTGCCATAACGAGCAATACGTTACGATGTCTTCTTCAGATAAATTTAATTTTAAACATTTTGACGGTTGCAACATTGATTAAAACTAACGTATGTTTGACACATACTAAAAGACGATTTGACTTACGGTTATTTGACGTCAAGATGGCGTCTCGACGCCATTGGCGTCTCCGGTTTCGCGACTTTCAGAGTCCCTTCAAAACGGTCGAGACGCCTTCTCGACGTAAAATAACCGTAAGTTAAATCGGCTTCAAATAGTCTTTTAGGTTGCAAGATACTAATGAAATCATGTGCATTGGTGTTCAATAACTTTCAGAATATTAAGAGCAACATTATATTACAAGCACATTTACCATTTGCCATTACTATTTGTACAAGAGCGAAAAATTGTTTAAAAAGAAAAAACCTTAACAAGTCTGCTATATCTGCTGTCGAACTGTCAGATGGACCCATTGTTGCACCAGAGACTCCCAAATGCCTATAGACCAGCACAGATAATACCTAGTAGGTACAACGTCAATAAATCAAAGTGTAGAGCTTGACGTTTCCTAACGTAACTTGGTGGATGGATGAAAGTTGAGAAGTACCTGATGCTGTGTAGACTTTTCTCATCGACACGCCTCGCACATCATATTGTGTTTATCTTTACAAATAAATTTCAACAAAGTGTCCATAAATTGGGACCTAACTTTCATATCATCAGTCTACTATCAATATCGATACGCTACGACAAATACAATCTAATACTCCATATTATACTCGCCAATGTGCAGCAAAGCTGTTCTCCATTCTCGTCAGCACCTACCCGGTAGTTTTATTCTGAACGCATTGATCTCGACGTAATTTAAGATGCTTCTTCCTAATGCAAACGCTGCGATATTATGCTACATCGATATAGCTCTAATTCTTATCTACGTTAATATAAAAAAAAGCTAAGTGCGAGTCACGCCTCGTTTCAACGCAATATATAGTGAAAGAAAGAATTATATTCTTTACTTCTCTTACACAACAAACCATTATTTTCTATATATGAAGTTGGAATAGATGTTATAGTACATAATATTACAAGGATATTGCAGGGTTTTCCTTGTAAAGTATAGCTTGTGGAAATGAAACTGTTTCAGTGAAGGTGATAAAGTTCAAACTAATTGAGATGAAATTGGTCTTCTAAACGAATTCGATCAGGTTAAAGGGCAATCATATCTTGTTTTGATCAAATAGTAGAAAAAAATTTCATATCATTTGCAAATATAGTTAAAAAAAAATTAAAACACAAATTATTATCACCCCTTAAATGATAAAAAGTAATGGACCAAATGATTCCTGAGATACCACGCTGGAAACAGGAACTCAGCTAGAACTGCAGCCTAAGATCTATTCTCAACATAGTATGTAAACCCGAAACAAGTCACCACGTACAATCAGGAGATTGAGTAAGTTTATTTAGTACGGTAGAATAATAAATTGTATCAAAGGCTTTACTGTAATCAGTATAGACTACGTTTTCTCAAAGGTTGATGATGCAAAGTTTAATATAAATTAATTATAAATTATAATAAAAATTGTTTATTTCCAAAAAAAATTTTGGAAATAAATATACCTTTTCAATTTTATTCTTTTTCTTTTTTTTGTTACCTAGTCATTTCAGATTTTCAAACTTTCTTATGCACTGGATTAGCAAAAGCAGGTTTCCATATTTTGGAAATGGTTTTAAAGGAAATATTCTCACGTGCTTAAGTTGCGTTTTTTTTCATTACATTGACTTCATCTGGATGATTTTTGATACTAAGGATTTTTTAAGTTGTAGCGAATAAAAAACTAAGCATAGAATATGATTGAAGTAGGTTTTTAACGAAAGTCCAAATTTACATTAGGTTTATGTTATTTTTATACATAGATAAGATCAGTGTCGTAATATCATTTAAAACTGACTAATTGAAACGCAATTATATATTTTAACATTTTCTATTCATAAAATTGACTGAACAACCACCCTATAACCGACAATTCATACTAAACTGATGCAATTTCCTGCTGTGATGAATACCAAGAAGCATTGTTAACAACCCGTTAGAAATGCCTCTGCCAATAGAGTCGCCGAATTGCCAATTGTACTCGGTTAGTTTTCGGATCCTCAATTTCGTAATTTTTCTAAATGCTTTTTAACTAAATTACAAGGGCATCGGCCTCTCCTGAAAAGTAATTATTTGAATTTCTGATACACACAATGCGGATTGTCAGTAAAAGGAACCCGTTTACTTAAGCGGATCAATAAAAACACGGGTGTTCTATTTAACGAATTTTGTTTCCTTGAAAACACGTTAATACATAATGCAGGATCTGATGTTAACTCTGTAATAAAGAAGTTTTAAAAACAGTATTTATAAACGTGGATTAGCAACGGAGTAGACTATTCCTCAATATTGCCTGCAATGATTAGTATCTACTGTAAATAGTACAGACCGTTAGCCGCATGAAATGCCTTAACCTTACATTTTTTTTGATTCAAGTATGAAACTTGTCACATTCGATCCTCGAGTCAAAATAAACCACTTAAGAGCGGTAGCCCTCCAGTACCCGTAGAAATGAATTCTACGTTATAGATTTGTACGAAAATGTGATACCACACTTTGACAAAATTTATTAGGTATACCTGCACAGTTATAATTTTTAGAATGCAGCCGGGCGGACCGTCGCTACGGTAATGTTATCTATACAGTATTGTAACTCGGCTCTGACTTTGAAATAACTACCTACAGCCGCGCTGTACGTAAACATGCGATAGGACTGCCCGCCTCCAGCATTTTAATTACATTTGCCTACTATAAATTTATAAATTATTGGAATACAAAATGTTTTGCCCCGGGCGGGAATTGAACCCGCGTCCTTCCGATTTCGCGCCGGATGCTTTATCTATTAAGCTACCGGGGGTACGGCTGTGTCACCGAAATTTCGTACTCCAATCGTATTTCTTAAACCATCATAGGGGACGGGGTTTGTATTCCAATAATTTATAAATTTATGATTTTCGTTTAGTACGCGGTAGTGCTTGTAATCATAATATATAGAAACATTTGCCTACTGCTCAGGATTCAAATCTCACCCGTGCGATAACATTATAGTGTTCATAGATTTAAATTTACAAGTCTACTTTCCTACCTTCAATTTTTTTGTGCTTCCTTGCAATTGTTGAATGGAGATTACACGTACCAGTCGAATTAAACCAAATTTTATTTAAAAAGTATACCTAGCCCCCTACACCTACTTTGTGTTACCATTTAGTTTTGTGATTGTAAATATAGTTATTTTTATATAAACAAATAAAATACTTTGTGAATTGAACAGGAAGTGGTCACTAAAAATGCATGTTCTTTTTTTTACTAATACTTAGGTAGATTTAATCAAAAAAAGATTTAAACAGAAACCAAGTTTCTGTTTGAATAAAAAATCGTTCTTAAAAATTTGTGACTGAAAAATATTTGTGAGACGTATGTACGAAATGCTTTGCTTATTATTAAATTTTAAAGTACCTATAAAACAAACCGCATTCTAATAAGTACCTATAATATTATTATAACTTGCTTATTTCTTCTATTCACTTTTTTTTTCTTAATTGAGATTTTTTTTTCGGGGGATAAAAGGAAATGCTTGTCAATTAAAAAGACACACATAATGTTCCGTCAACTATATGTAGACTAAGTATAAAATAATTGTACGTACTAGTGAGTAAAATTATTTTATAGTATTACCTTTCAGTTCAATATTATCTCTGAATGCGTTTTTGACGAATTCATATAACCAAGAACAGCACAACATATCTTACTCGTCATATTTAATATGTTAACTTATTTTTGGTGACAGATCGCGCGGTTATTGCTAAAAAAACAACAAACCATTCGCTCGTCTCTGCGGCCCAGTCGCGACACACGAGACTGTCTGCGTACCGAGCGCAGGCCGAGATTGAGGCGCGTAGGTATAACAAGCGTTTCGTCCGTTTCTATGAAGTTGAAATAGGGTGGTTGCGTCAGTTTTTGGCCTTTTAGCGCAAATATAATACGAACTTTAAGATACCGCCAAAAATCTTGTTAGCTTATCCAGGGTTATTGGTAATATGCTAACAACCTCTTAGGGTTGAAATTTGCTAGTCCTAACAAACATTTTGAGGATTATTTTTTGTTTTGAATTTTTTTTATTTGAATGTCTACTCCGAGCCAAGAGCGTTCACCGCGGCAACACTGGACCGCGCCGTGCTCCCTTTGAATAGAGTTTTGGATATTTACGTCGAGCAAAGTAATAAAACATTACAGTTAGGACTAGCAGCTGATGTCAACCCTCAGAGGTTGTTAGCATATTACCAATAATCCTGTATATTGTAGTTTCCAATTACAACATTTCTTGACTTCAAGGAGCTTAGTTATTTTAATGTATAATTTTGATTATAAAAATGGTGAAAACGCTAGTTTTCTGCCGTATGTGTCAGTATTCGGCCTCATGTAGTTTAGTTTTCACTGTGATATGACTGTTTAAAATTAAAATCTTATAAATAAATTAACATTAAAAATAAATAAACAATAAAAATAATAGAGATAAATTTAACTCTAAATTTCGAATTGATTTAATTATTCATCCAGCAATAGATTCATGACAAGACAACATTGATTTATTCCTTAAAATTAACTAAGGGCAGTCCGTAATAAGTACAAAATTGTCTAATTCCCAGACATAAATTCTCACAAATCATGAATAATTATTATCGCCAGTATCACAATAAAAATAACGTTCTAGTTAGGTACCTCTCAATTTAGGTAACTGTTTTGATCTATAGATACAGCTATTAAAAAAAACACGTGTTCTCTGTATTTATATCTTAATATTTTTTATAAAACCGTCATTACATGTATGAGTAATTTTTATTGTATGGATTATTTTTGTTTAAAATCCTTCTTAAATAATACGTATTGAACCTAATGCTTCAAATTACTTCTAATCATGAAGTTAAGTTTATGTAAAAAACTAATCATCAATATAATTATAATGTCTTCATAATTCATTTTCAATTAGATTCAATCATGCATTGCATTTGAAGGATTGACAATGCACATCTTCCAATTTGGGGCCCACAAATTCAAACATCTTAAATTATACAATTCATTATTGATAAAATTCTTTAATCGTTTTCTTCTGTGTCGCTTATTAAAAATATAGCAATTTGCTTTTCTTCTATTGTTTTTATTTTTTTTGACACATTTCTTTTCAAAACTATTGTTCTCCTCGACTGCTTTAACGGACCTATCTATTCACTTCATTTCAGATTTTCTTGCCTTTAGAAAAAGTAAAGAAGTCGGTAGAGACCAAGAAGTTGGTAGACTCCAATTTCTTTTTTTCCAGCTTTACCTTCTCTTTATCCTCGTAACCTTGACGCCATATTACAGTTGATGTACGAGTACTTGCTGTTTTTATTTCTGCGGGTGATTTGGTATAAACAAATATTTTCTAAAGGCTTCTCGATGTTTTATTTCTTTTACTGAATCTTTTTAAGTAAAAATTGGTGTTCTGGTTTGTGTCAGTGCTTTTTGGATTAATGTTCTAATTTCCGTTTTACAGTGATCTTTCTTCGCTTTTTGTCATAATTTCTTTTGCTGCATGAGATATACTGTAAAATTACAGGTACACGAGACTTAAAAACTTTGTGTCTCAGATATAAATATGTTTTTTAAAAAGCTCCAGTAGTACCTATGGTTCAGGGTGATCTTTTTTTTCAGTTTCCCAGAGTCTTATACAAATTTTTTGGGCCGTGTCTGTTAGATCTGATTTATTTAAAGGCACAATACATATATAACAATCTACGAGATATTTTTGACTTCATTTATGATAAAAGGATTAGGCCGCGCTTTAATCGTATCGCTAGTTCTTCCAGAAATAAGATCTTGTATAGAAATTCCGTTATGTCGGCAAACTTCCCTTATAGACATTTTTTTCTCTCTAAAATCTCTAAGCGCCAAGATGGAGCTGCCATCTAGACAAATATTTTTCAATTGATACACAAATCTAAAGCCTAAATCGTTAGTAGTTTCGTGGTTTGAGTTCATTTTAACATTCTGTGTTCACACTTTATCATTTAGTGTTGATTTACGTACGCCAACCTAAAACTTCTCAAAAAGCTTGAATACATGAAGAAGATAAGTATGCAAATGAAATAATAACATATATTTTTAACAGTGTTAGGACATTTTTTTGCAACATTGCCGGCAAATTGCTGGATCCATTCAGTTTTCGGCCTTATTTTGCTCCATAAATTTTTGATAGGCCGAAAACTAACTCAAAATTTTGTTCCTCATAATGCAACTCATAATTCAATCATCTATACGAAGCTGTAAAGTAAACCAATACAACCTAGCTGAAAGACATTTGAACATATTTTCCTCTGAATGCCCCAATTAATGGCTTTTAGCTGCTTGAATATTATCTATTTGTCGCAAGCTTTGTACCAACCAAACATTTATTTCGCCGTATTTCATGCGGCCGAAAACTGATGGCCAGCATCTTTAAGTGTATGGCAATAGTAATATGAAAAAGAGTTTTAAATACTTAACCTATATGAAAATATTAGCCAAACATAAGCTAGTATTCGGCACCTAGGCCGAAAACTAAATTTTTTTATAAATTTATATGTAAATGAATAGATTCAGGCGTTACTTTGCGGAAATCCATGTTTAATAATAACAAATACTTTTAATAGTATCCTAAAAAAAACATTAAATAATATTTAAATAAAACACTTAAAAAAGCATAAAATTATATATCTAGTGACAATTCCGCCTAATTTTCCTGTTATCTACGTGACGTCACAAACATCACGCAGCCTAACCGGAAGAATACCCGACTAGTTTCGCTTCTAAACGAAGCATCTTCAGGAGGTGTTGGCTCACCGGGCGCACGATCGAGACTGAAGATTAGTCGTTTAGTATTAGTAGTAATTAGTAGAATAATAATAAATACCACTTTTTGATATGAGTGATAAAGCGATAAGGGCCGGTAAAATTATAGCCCTACTTGAAGAAGGTTGTTCGCTAACTTACGTTTCTCAGCGGCTAAATGTGAGTCGTTCAACTGTCCAGAGGACTTGGCAACTGTATCAAGAGACTGGTTCGGTCAAAAGAAGACCCGGTTCAGGAAGAAAACGATGCACAGAACCAAGAGATGACCGCTTTTTGGTGAGTCAGGCGTTGCGTAATCGTAAGGCGTCAGGTGTGGACCTGAAGAAGAGCCTTGAAGAAGTAAGAGGAGTAGAAGTTAGCTTGTGGACGGTCAGGAGGAGGCTTTTGGCTGCCAATATCAAGAGTTACCGCCCAGCTCGGGGCCCTAAATTACTCCGTGAGCACCGTGTTGCTCGACTTCAGTTTGCTCGGAACTGTGCTTCATGGACTCTGGAGGACTGGAATAAAGTATTGTTTTCTGATGAAGCGAGAATCTCTTTGTGTGGAGAGGCGAGCCGGCGAGTGCTGCGAAGACCACGGGAACGCTATGCGGAAGTGTGTTTCGAAGAAATCACTCCTTATGGCGGAGGCTCCGTTATGTTTTGGGCAGCAATTAATTCGACGGAGCGTACGGAGTTAGTTTTCATAGAAAATGGAACATTAAATGCACACCGGTACATAATGGAAGTCCTAATTCCATATGCACAACCCACAGTACACTTTTGTAGCGCTCGTAGCGAAGTTTTCTTAGCCATTCTAAATCGATCAGCAAAGTTAAGCAACGTCCGCCGCGGTCAGGAGTTGGATGGGTGAACGCTGGTGACATTACTACTGAGCGCTTCCGTGCTTCGGAGGGCACGTTAAGCCGTCGGTCCCGGTTGTTGTCTTAGGATGGCAGTCGTTACAGGTAGGGCACTTTGCGAATGCCCGCCTGGCTAGATACCACCCTCGAGTTGAAAATATGTCGCCAAGCACCTAACGGTGTGTTCCGGCAGCTGTCCTTGAGAGCCAGTAATTCTAGGTTAGCCTGTGCAACATCTTCGACCACATCATCACTTACTATCAGGTGAGATAGTGGTCAAAGGCTAACCTATCAGGCATAAAAAAAAAAAAAAACATTGACTGCACTTGGGGAAGATTCCATTTTTATGGACGATAATGCTCGCCCGCACCGTTCTGGCGACGTGGAAGCGTACATGCAAGAAGTTGGGATCCGCCGTTTAGATTGGCCAGCTCGAAGTCATGACCTAAATCCAATTGAGCATGTTTGGGATTTTCTAAAGAGACGGGTAAGATCAGTGCAACCTGCTCCACAAAACATCAGGCAGCTAAAAAGAGTCATTGCAGAAGAGTGGGAACGTATTCCACAAAACGTTATTAAAAACATCGTGGAAAGCATGCCCAGAAGCATTCAAGCTGTGATTTTGGCAAGATGAGGTCACACTCGTTATTAGGTTTTTACATTTGTAACTTTATTTAATTTAAAAAAGTAAAAAAAAACTTGTCTTTATTGCCGACCACTTCTTATTGTTTGCGCGTGTACATCAATTTTAAAGAATGCATCGTTTTTTTTCTTTTAATTGCTCGAATTCACTTCACGCGCATTAATTTACACGATTATAAGTATACAGACTACGTCAAAGAAATAAATTTCATTTAATTAACTTAAATTGACCTTAGAACGTAAATTTCCTTAGGTGCCCGTTATTTTTTGCAAAAGAGATAGTAGTAGAGCGACCGATCTTTTTCACATAATATGTCACCAAAGAATTCATTTAAGTTATAATAACATTTATTAAGTAATCGTTTTTTTAAAGCATTGACAAAAGTCGAATATTTTTCTTCACTTTTTAATGAATTTGGTAGCGTGTTAAATATTTTTACTGCCATTACTTTGGGACCAGAACTGTGCATTGCTAGTTTTGAGCTAGGTAGTGTGTTATGCCTAAATCTAATGGGATATCTTCTATGTTGATCTACTTCTTTATTAAAGAATTGAGGGTATTTTTTACAAATTTAAATGTTTCTAATATATATAAGGACACAAGGGTTAAAATATTATATTTTATAAAATATGGCTTGCAACTTTCCATGGTTTTAATATTGGCAAGGATACGTACGCATATTTTTGGGAAATAAAAAGATCTTCAGAACATACGCTATTTCCCCACAGTATGATTCCATAGCTGAGCCAAGATTTTGCGAACCCAAAGTAACTCGTTAAAGCTGTATTAAGGTCAGTTGCGTGGCGTAGTTCCCGAAGTGCATATGTGAACTTTGATATTTTTGCCTTTATCTTAAGAACATGGTTTTTCCAATTTAATTGACTATCAATATCTATTCCTAGCTATGTCCAAGCGGATTTTTTTGATACGGGTGAAATTGTATAATTTTTGTCTTGGAATAATTTATGTCAAGGTTGTGATCGGTCATCCATGTTATTACATAATTAAGCATGTCAGTTATTTTGTCATTTAACTTAAAATTATTATAGCACGATGTCAGAAGAGAAATATCATCCGCGAAAAGAACACAGGATTCGTCAATTGTTTTTGCTAGGTCATTAATATATATTAAAAATAGAATACAGCCAAGAACGCTTCCTTGAGGGATTGAGTGGTTTATTATCTTAGGTTTTGATCTGACTATATTTATTACACCGGCATTATAATCCAAGTGTTCAACTTCTACAAACTGCTCGCGGTTTGTAAGGTATGAAGTGAACCATTTATATGCTATTCCACGTATGCCATATAATTTGGCTTCAAGTATATTATATTGCACTTTATCTTATAATATCTATAGGCTTTTGACATATTTAATAGGATTCCAATAGCATATTTTTTGTGATTAATTATATCTCAAATTTCTTGAATGTATTTATATACTGCTATAGATCGATTTTTACGAAAGCCATTTTGTGAGTCATCCAATATTTGGTATTTTTTACAAAATGAGTTGACACGAGATTTCATAATTTGTTCAAATATTTTTGATGAAGTGGGTAATAATACTATCGGGCTATAGTTTCCAATGTCTATTTTAGTAAATTTTTTATGCACAGGTTTAATTAAAGCTATTTTTAATTGATCAGGGAACGCTTCTTCTGAAAAGGATAGATTAATCAGCAGAAAATAAGGCATAGTCAGTTCTTCCGCGCAATGTTTTATAATTATAGGTGGTGGCCATGGAGTGGATGAACATCCACTCCATGGCTATATTTGCATTTTAAATGTTTGATAATAAAGTATATTTCTCGAGGTTCGGCAGGGCTCAGGAATAAAGTGTTCACAGTGGTTTGGAGCACCGGGCGGCCACGCGGAGCTGCCTGCCCCTCTCCAAACGCCTATCCCACCGAAGCAAAATAGTCATTAAATGTGTTAGCTATTAAGTTCGGGTCCAAAATTATATTATTATTTATTTACAGTTTTATATTCTTTTTTAGTTTTTTTGATATTTTTGTTTGTGCGATCTCTAATTATTTTCCACATAGATTTAGATTTGTTTTTTGATTTTTTCATTTCTCTTATACATTGATATTTTCTTTGACCTGTAAACGATTTTTTAAATAATTTAACATATGTTCTATAATGTCCAACGATAGCCGGATGCTTGAAATATGTGACAATTGGTCTTAATAACCGTTTATTTCTACAGGAGATCCTTATTCCTCGCGTCAACCACGAATGTTTTTTATTAATTTTTAATTGTATTAATTTTAATGGTACACATCGATCTAACAATATAGAATTTAATGTTTTGTAATTATCATTTATTTTTTATTTGTTGTCAAAATATTTAACCAGTCAATATTTTTTAATTCATAATATAATAGTCATTTATTTTAGGTAGCGAACCCATATGTTTATACTAAACTTAACCTAGGACACTGTAAACAGGTGTTTAAAATAAAATTAAATTAAAATAAAAGCATACGCGTTGCACAAACAGTGCTGTGTCATTTTTATTTCCGTCCATGTGGACAGAAATCCAACGTTTATGCATAGGACTACATATATTGTCAGACACAGTCACGAGTCACATCCTCGTGACTATTCTGTTGCTGGAACGATGCAACCGATGCCAGAAAGACGCCACCCTCGATCTCAAAACCGCGAAAAAATCAGGAACCCCCGCATCAGCAGTTTCTGCAACCCCTTGATCGAGGGACTGAGGAGCACCATGTCATCTGCATAACTAAGGTTATTAATGCACACGTTTCCTAGGTGACAGCCTACCTTTGTGCTTCTCAGCTCCTTGATCAAGCTATTAATATACAAATTAAATAGGTCCGGATAGGTTACTCCTCCTTGGCGAACCCCACACTCTAGTCTGTATAATCTACTAGAAGTTGTGTCACCCCATTTACCACTATTGGTTTGGTTTTCGTACCAGAATCTCAACAGATCGACCACTTGTTCAGGTACTTGTGACTCTCTTAATTTGGCCCAGAGAATGTCATAATTCATCAGGTCAAATGCGCGGCTCAGGTCGAGAAAGCACGCATACACAGATGTATTGCGCATCGTATAGTAGCTGACAGTGGTTTTCAGGCTAGCAATAGCAGCATCTGTTGAGAGACCAGGACGGAAACCAAACTGTGCATCGTCAATCTTAATGTTTTTAAGTAGTTTCGGTTGAATAAGCCGTTACAATATTTTACCAATAATAGTCCCTAAAGATATAGGACAATAGTTAGATGTAGTACTGAGATCACCAGTTTTGTTTTTTACTATAGGCACAACTACTGTCCGCATTAGAGCTTCAGGTAAATAACTGTATTTAACACAAAGGTTAAAAAAACAACACAGATGCTGTTTAATCTTATCGCTGGCGCAGAGTATGTGCTCGATACTGAGTCCATCGTGTCCAGCCCATTTTCCGCGCTTCATATTCATAATGATCTTGGAAATATCCTTACACGTAAATTAATTCAATGACTTCGTCATTATGACGTTGTTCATCATTGGGCACACACTATGTGGTAATCGGACTCACCTTGAAACTCTGCGCAAACAATTCTGCTATGGCGGACGGTTCCTGAAGACCCTCCACGGATACTGGTAAACTTTGTTTATGATTTAACTCTTTTGTAGCATTCCAAAATTTTGTAAAGTTTTTATTTCTTTTGTGTACGGCCAAAAATTTAAATTTATCCATATTACATTGATTAAATAACCGCTTTTTAATTTTTGCTCATATTTCGCCAATCTATAAATTTCGATAATCGTTGAATGAAACCTCTCCACAAGACCCATAGAATTGGGGTTGTTTGGTGTTCCTAAGTGTAGATTGATTTTGTAAAATTCTAAAGTTCTTTAATTAAATGGTTATTAAATTCTGATCCTGAATCTGAACTAATTTTTTGTGGTGTTCCGTACAACGAAAAATATCTAATCAGGGCTCGCACCACTTCTGGTGCGGACTGACTACATATTTCGAAAGCCTGTCCTAATTTACTAAACGCATCTATTATTGTAAGAAATGACTTTCCTTCAATTTTGAATATGTCAATAAACAATTCTTGAAATGGCCTATTTTGGGTTTGAGTAAGGACAAGTGCCGGTTTCAAAGGTTTCCGGTCGTACTTCATTATTTTACAGGGCTCGCACCCATTAATGACAGCAGCTACTGTGACGTCCATGTTAGACCAATAGAAAGTTCGTTTCAGGTGAGCTACAGTTTCTTTCACGCCACGATGGCAGTTCTTCCCTACATGATATTTCTTAATTATATTTCTCTGCTCCTCCTCATCTTCCACGTACACTTATCTTTCGGTGCATTCAATAATCTTAACCGAGCCTTTCTTGAATAATTCAATTATTGCCTTTGCGAACTCAACCCTATGCTGGTCGTCTTCAAAATAGATAAAATATTTGATTTTATGTCTTATGTATCTCTTAAGAAAATTTATGATTAAGTCTTGTCGCTTTAAGGGTAGGTGAACTTCTAATATACTTTGTTTTTTATTTGATATATTTTTCACTGCAATTTCGTCTTTGAACCAAGTGTAAACTAATATTTGATTAGGTTTTGAGTCAATAGCCTCATTAAGTATGGGAATGCCTGATGAATTTGTGAGTGTACCGTTTCAGTGCTCTTATCCGATTTCAAAACAGAAATTGTACTACTTGATGGTGAGATCAAATAAGGTGATCGTGGTCTATTCAATTCCTGAATCTTAACTGTCTTTACGGAATCCGAAGAAGCCGTTTTAGTTTCTTCTGAATCCGCAGAAGCAGTTCCCTCAGAACTCCTAGAAACCGTGACTGTATTTTCAGGGTCTGATGAGACCATTACAGGGCTACCTATCTTAACTTTTTGCTTCTGTTTCTTTTTCGCTATCTCCTCTATCTTTCTTTCAATTTCTTCGCAATGTTTTTGTAAATCTCTTTCATCTACATTAACCTCCATTGATTTGCCGTCCTCACCATCATTTCCCAGCACATTTAGCTTGATCCTAGAAAGGGCATCCGCATTAGTGTTTTGGCGACCATTTTTATAAATTACGTCATAGTCATACTCCGCAAGTCGCAAACGCCAACGAGTGATTTTGCTACTTGGTTCCTCAAAGGAGTTAAGCCACGCTAATGGTCGGTGATCAGTATAGATCGTAAACCTTTTACCGTAGAGGTATGGGCGAAAATGTTTGACAGCCCATATGATTGCTAAAGCCTCCTTTTCGATTGTACTGTATCGGCTTTCCGCATCGTTTAATGTCCTAGACGCATAGGCAATAGGGCGATCGCTACCTACTGGACCCTGCGACAATACAGCACCTATTGCAAAATCCGACGCATCAGTTGTTAAAATAAAAGGCTTTTCAAAATCCGGAAACTGCAAGAGCGGAGCATTTGTGAGTAATTCTTTGCATTTCTCAAATGCTTCGATATACTCTGTACTTATCACTACTTTATGATTTTTCTTTAAGCAAACTGTCAAAGGTCTGGTCAATTTTGCAAAGTCCTTTATGAATTTTCGGTAGTAGCCCACCAAGCCCAAGAAGCTTTTGATGTCTGTTTGGGTTCTAGGTAATGGGAATTTAATAATTGCGTCAATCTTGTCAGTGTTAGGTTTGAGTCCGTCCTTCGTTATAGAATGCCCTAAATAAAGGACTTCCTTACGAAGGAACTCTGACTTGTCCAGTTGAACTTTCAGGTTTGTCTTTCTGAGTCGTTCGAATATTTTACGCAGCTTTTCCACGTGTTGCTGGAGGCTGGATGAAAAGATGATGATGTCATCCAAATACACCAGGCAGTGTATTCCTTGGAGACCACGTAGGACATTGTCCATGGCTCTTTGGAACGTGGCTGGTGCTGTTTTTAAGCCAAATGGCATACGTAAAAATTCAAAATGTCCAGCTTGAGAACTGAACCCAGTCTTAGGTCGGTCTTTCTTATCAATTTCAATCTGGTGGTACCCACTGGCCAGGTCTAACGTTGTAAAATAGTTAGACTTACCTAACTTATCAAATATGTCCGCTATATTGGGCAGTGGGTATTTATCGTCAACAGTTATGTTATTCAAACGTCTAAAGTCAACTACCATTCGCCATTTCGCTTCCCCAGATGCGTCCATTTTCTTGGGTACCAAGTGAACCGGGGCGTTCCATGGGGAATGTGACTCTTGTATAACATTTTCTTTTAATAATTTATCAACCTGTCTGTTTATTTCCTCATTAATAGCATGTGGCTGTCGGTAAGGTCTTACGTAAATAGGGTCTTCATTTGTCGTTCTTATTTGATGTTTGACTTTATTCGTGAAAGACAAAGGAACTTTGTCACAATAAAAGATATCTCTATATTCGTAGCACAATTCGCTAATTGACTTCCTTTCTTCATTATTCATGTGGTCCAGTCTTAGTTTTTCTAAATTGTCAATCAAGTAGTCATCAATGTCTAAGTCATTGTCAGTAATAATGTTTACGTCACATACCTGTGGTTCAAATTGTGTTACATTAACCAATTGATTTATTTTTAACGTAACCGGTTGTTCCAATAAATTTTGAATGACTGTATATGTCTGTCCATTTACACAATTGACCAATGCACTGGGCATCCTGACACCTACCTCAAATTCTTTATATTCCATGACACCAATACCATTATGCATGTCGGTAGGTAATCTTACGCGCGTTTCAGACCGTGGCTCTAATTTAATAGTGATTTCTGGATTGTAAATAAATGGAATCACTGTGTCTAGTTTGTATGATTTGATTTTTCATGTCTATATTAGCGTCAATTTGGGCAAGTAAATCTGAACCAATCAGTCCGTCATAATCTGAATCTACTTCATATACGTAAAAAGTGTGTTCCTGTGAACTTTTAAATGTCTTTAAAAGTGGAATATGGATTGCTTCACCATGTGAGCTTCTGCCATGTGTACTCACTACTTCAAACGGGATTGAGAATTTATATTCTTGAAAGTACTCATGAACCTTATGAGGGCTAATAAACGATCTCGAGCTACCTGTGTCTATCATACATTTTGCGTCTATTTCAGGTAGGTAAATATAGGGCAACTTTGCAACATTATCACAATTAAGATTGATTATTTCGGCGGGTCCGATTCCGAGGCTGGTTTGTAAAAATTTTCATCATTGTTTGTATCGTCATAAGTCTCAGGTATATCGGTAGTGTATTCGTCTTGCTCATAATCAGTATAGTCACAATAGTCATTGTTGTCAGCATAAACTTCTAACTCATTATGAAATACAGCATTAGCGCGAGCGGCGGGCAGTGCCGTACGCATTGTGACGTCAGTATTTTCAAACCTCTGTTGCGCTGGAATTCCAAATTTAAATTGGTTGGACTGCGGCTGTTGTAAAACATGCTTAGGTGGCGCTTGGCCAAAGGAAGGTCGGTACCCCTGCTGTGTTTGAAAGGAAGGCCTGTAACCCTGCTGTGCTGGAAAGGAAGGTCTGTACCCCTGCTGTGCTGGAAAGGAAGGTCTGTACCCCTGCTGTGTTGGAAAAGAAGGGGTGTACCCTTGCGGTGCACCAAATTTAAAATTTTGTTGCGGCTGTTGAAACTGCTGCTGTTGAGGTCTAAAACCAGTTGTGTGTGGTATTCCAAACTTAAACTGCGGTGTCTGCTGTGTACCATAATTAAAATTTGGTGGGTGATTGGGTCTGACTTGGTTAGGAATGCCGAATCTAAAACCTCCCTGATTTGGTGGATTCGCGTTGGCAGGAAAAAACGGTTTTAAACTAAATTTATCCATATAAGGGTTGTGAGAAGATGATGGCTGTGGTTTGCTTGTCCCCAGTCGTAACATTTTGTTACGAGCATTATACTGAAATTGGAAGTTGACCTCTTCCAGTACCATGCTTAATGCATCCTCAAGCGTGTTACAACCTTTGAGCCTAACTATTCGTATCAAATCTTCTGGTAAGTTATAAAGGAACACATTTAAAGCCATGTTGTCATAAATTGTGATCTTACTCTGCCTAACATTCTTGTCCAAGATAAGATTAACTTTCGCAATAAGCGTGCTCTTAACCTGCTGTATCTTATTGCAGAAGTCTAAGTAAGACTCATTGTGATTATTTTTTAAGGTCTCGAGCTCAATAGCAATACATTCCTCCGAACGCGGATCTCCGAAATGTTGTGTTAATACTGACTTTAACTCGTCCCAAGTTTCAATGTCCTGTCTTTCACTAATGAGGTGAGCGGCTCTACCAACTAATTTACTAGTCACGACATGATAGACATACAAATCTTGAGGCGGGTTACTCTCATTTGAAAAACAACTGATAACATATTCACATTTCTTGATATATAGGTTAAGTAATTTCTCATCTCCATCAAATCTAGGTATAATAGAAGACATCTCCTTAGGGACTGAATTTTTGTTTCCGTCATATTTGTTCTTAAAATAACACGGTACACACACAATTAATATAATATAGAATGTATAAACAATTAGGTACACACACACAATTAATATATAATATAAAATGCATAAAATTTTAAAACACGATATAAACCTTTTCATATAAAAATATTAAGTCAGTTCTATAACTAAAACATTCGTAATTACTTCAGGATCGAAGTTACTAAATTAAGCTTTAATATTTCACGATTGAAACGTTAAAATAAGTAAAAATACCTACCTATCAAAATAAAGTTATCAATTTTTGGTACAACTTTATCGAAAATCAGTCAACGAGATTAGATTAGGCAATGTTTAGACCTAAAATAAAGTTTAACAGATTTCATGGATGTGGGAAAGACACGGAAACAGGGAATAGTGAATTAAGACTACTCACAAGCCAAACATGTCTTCTCCTGAGAATCAGCTGCACCTTCGTCCTGATTTACCCGTCGCGGGAGACTAATTTGTTTGTTCGTATGGATGCTCGAACCACTTCACCGTACTTTTACGCGATAAAACCGAATTCGGGGCCTTAACGAGGCGTAAGCACGGCAGTAGGAATAATGAGCATCCTACCGGCTGCGCCAGTCAAGTGCTAACGGGCCCGGAACGCTTTTTTAAAAAGAAAATAAAAGACTGTTTATACGTCTATTCACTTTAAAATCCAACTTAATTCTAACTTAAATAAAATGATCTTATTCGTCACCGGACGCAGAAGACCACCCGCGTTATCGCACCATACGAGTCGTCGTAATGCAACGCTGCACTTTGGTGTTGTGCCTAATCAGCACGTATGGTGATCGTGTGGGGTTCTGGTCGCATGACTACCTATAGAGCTAAGTTTTATTTGTCTCATCTCTTCTTGAAGTTTTTTATTTTCGTTTTTAAATTTTTCGATAGTTTTACTTAGGCTGTTTACTTGCATTTTTAAAGCTGCTTGTTCATTAGATAGGGTATCCGTTTTTTGGTTATTTCTTTTTGTAATTTTTTTGTCGATATTTCTATTGTGGAATATATAGTTTCTTTTATTTGCTTAAAATTGATTTTCTGTTTTCATCTAGTTTTCTGTCTAAGAGCAAACTTATTTTTTCTATGATAGAAGCGTCGTCAAACGTGATACTTGTTAAATTTGGTGAAATTTGGAGGTTTTGTGCTGTAGCTCTTTTTTGTGTTGATCTTCTATCAAGGAGTCATCTACTGACATAGTCGTGTCATCTAAGGGTAACAATTGTTGCCTTACTGGCGTATTATCGTTTCTATTACGCCGTGTAATGTTTTGGCAAGTAGGGCAACGCAATGTTTTCGTTAGTTCAAACACATTATTTAAATAATAGGCTGATGTTATATTTCGCAGACAGTTTTATCTACAAATACTAATATCTAACATAATTTGCTTGTGGCCTCCACACTAGGCACAGCCTGTATCGTGGAGACCGAGTTATGATTTGCTATTAGCTTAAGACAGTGACACTGGTCTTACATTAGGCATTACTAGATTTTTGTAATAAAATAGATTGCTAGTAGGAACGCATGCATATTGTACAACTATATACAGAAAGGCAAAATATATATAATACATAATTGATAACACTAAACTTAAGAGAGAACAGCTACTCAATTGAATTACTGCATTACTCCGTTAGAACAATGAGATAAATAATTTCAAGCCCTTTATAACATTGTTTATATTAGGATAAAATTTTCAGTACGTCTTTTGTAGCATCATAATGTAATGTCGATAACCATTTCTGAATGACCTTTTTTGATTCATAAATAGACTTATCTTTAATTTTACAATAATTGACTACCCAATTATAGGCGTGTGCTCTAACAAACTGACCAAAACGCTTAGCAAACATGGAGTTCACTGGTGATGTTGGCAAACGATATACCCGCCGTTTAGCAATTTGTTCATATTCCGTCGAAGCCAGCATAGATTTATGAACAGATAGAGATGTTTTAAGTATGAATAATTGTCTCACGCTTAGTAAACCACTCTCTTTGTAAACATCAACAGTTGGATACAAGAAGGCCAACCTTCTAAGCATCACTGATCGCTGTGCTCTTTCAACTTGAATTAAGAAGGTCTTGGCTGCACTGGCCCAGCAGGTGATACAGTAAGTTAAGATAGATTCACACAGCGCAAAATATACGGACTTAAGTGTCTTCATAGATGCCACATCACGCAAAAGCTTCATTACACCAATAACTTTTCGTGTCTTAGCTGAGACCACGTCGCAGTGGCTTTTTAAAGACAGGTTTTCATCTATGTTAACTCCAAGATATTTAACTGTCCCACTTCTTTTGAGTTCGTGACAGTCACAGTGGTTTTCCTTACAAGCCGGATTATGAACTTTAATAACTGTGTGTAGTTCTGGTGCTGTTGCAGATGTTTTATTGAAACACACATAAACAGTTTTGTTTATGTTTAGAGTTAACTAAATGGTTACAAAAGAACTTGTTATCTCTTTTATACCCTGTTCAGCATAGGAAACGGTATCAGCCCATGTTGAGCCATGAAATATTACAGCGGTGTCATCGGCATAACATACTTATTCTGCATTTTCAATTGGTAGTATATGTCGTTTATATACGCGGTAAATAACGTGGGCCCTGAAATACAACCTTGTGGTACCCCAAAGCTTACATATTGTGAGTCGCTCAATAACTGGCCGATCCTAAGACACTGTTTCCGTCCCATAAGAAAGCTTCTAAACCAGTCAGAAGCAACGCCTCTGACACCCATGTAGCTTAATTTTCTTAAAAGTATGGGGATGGAAACAGTGTCGAAGTCTTTGGCTAAGTCCAAAAATACTCCAAAATATACAGTTCTGCTTGTTGTCAAGGTTAGTAGAAACTATGGATGTTAAGAGTGACCCTGAATCATCCGTTTTTTTCCCTTTTCTGAAACCAAATTTTCTTTTAGAAATGATTTCTCGCTTATCTAGGAAATTCGTTAGTCGTTTATTTACTAGTTTTTCTAATAACTTTGAAAAGGCGCCTAAAAGTGATATAGGTCTGTAATTTTCAATGCAATGTTAACTTAAAATGATTAATACCTACTTTGTTATTATGACTATTTTATACTAACTGATGTGGACTGAACCATATAGCATTGTCTCTTTAAACCTTAGTGGTTTTTCTATGCTATTATAAATCTTTTGTAAAACAATTGTTTATTTTGATAAATAAACCAAAAAAACGGTTCTTAATGTATGGTTCTACCACTAGACTAGACGATCACCCTTGGCCAAATCTATATTCAGTCCAACACTCAAAAATAGGTAAATTTATCTAGGTTCTAACAGCAATCATCAGTCAGAAGGTTCGGTAGAAGGGTAACAATAGGGTCAACAATCACCAGTAATCATTTAATTTAAAAAAAATTATTTAGGTTACGGTTTCTTACAATTGGGTACCTCGTGACTAGAATAGACTTTGGGTGGCAAAAGTATAATTAGTTCAAATTAAATTCAAATTTGGATTAGATAAAGGGATTTGTTTGAGACTCCGAGAGAGAGTTCTCGTGTCTCGTTCGGCCAGCAAGTATATTTGCTAGAGTGCCCTTCGCGCCCTCCGTGCACAATCAGATAGCAGTGACTCGTCAGTACCTGTGGCGCCGCGGCCGCAGCGCTGTAAACCCTCACGTAGAGATTTGTTTCCATGCGCAGATTGGCGACGAGCGTGATCGTGATGTTCGCGGTGGCCATCTTCATCAGCTACGGGCTACACTGCTACGTGCCCGTAGAGGTCGTGTGGCGCTACGTGCTGCCTCGCCTCCCCCCCGCCGCCGCTGCCTCCCCCGCGCCCCTCTACGGGCTGCGGGTCGCGCTTTGCCTGCTCACATGTCAGTACTGCACCACACTACACTACACTACACCCTTATCACGATACAATAACGCCGTAGGGATCGTTATTCTTCAAAGACTGAGGGAAGGATCGTGCAGATATGCCCACTGTTTGCTTGTAACTCATATTTATATAACGAAGGCAATCTGCAGCCAGAGAGAAAACTTAAAAGTCTGAACTCAATCAGACACCGTGATGGAAGCTTATGTAAGCTCGAGACGTTAATCTCTGATGATTCACACATTGAAGATAAAAACTTCCGTAAGTTGTACACAATATTTAAATAATTATGGAAGTATTTTACGTTTATCAGACGAGTAGTTCGAACTTTCACTTTTTGTTTTTCATTAGGCGGTTACGCTATCGGGCACGGGTGACCGCCTGGGTTAGTCGCAGCCTGCAGCTTGCAGGCCAGTCGTTAGGTAAGGCTTAGGACTGTGGTGCTCTTCTTTATTTTCTTGACACAATCTGAGGTTAACACATTTTCATATCAGAACGGAAATATTACTTCTAACGAAAAAAAATATATGTATAATATTATATGTTATATATACAAGGTCACTGCTAATTAACTGGCGAAACTCGACAGGCGTGATGGGTATATATATTTTTTTAAGTGGTCAGATAGTTATCAATAAGGTATTAAGTAATACACTTTACGGTATGGTGCTTAGATTCACTAAAAAAACAATAAAAAAATCCTAAGTAAAAGCATCAGTGTTTTGAATTAAAAACGCATGGGTGAGCGCATGGGTGCTCGGTTAGCTCGGTATCAACCATGCTTGAGAATATGCGTGAAGTGACAGGAACACCTGCAAAATAAGAGGTACACATAATTATTTCTAAATATGTTTTGCTCATTTCAGAATGCTTAGCGAAAATGAACATTACTATATTTTCTGATCATCAAGACTGTCTGAAGTGTGTAAAGGGGTATCAGGGATTAGACCCGCCAGAGACGAAAATTATGTTCTGTAAATATTTGTAAATGTGGTAAAGCTCGAGGATGCGACAGGATCCTACATTTATGCAACTTCTCCCATGTGTTTTGAATAAAAAACGCTCGCGCTCCCACCCGCTCGTCTTCGATCGCTCAGTGATTGAAACGGCTAACACTGCTTGACGGTAGCCGGTTCGCATCGCAGCGTGGAGCAATGCCCGCGCCGCTGCTGTCAGTGTGTTCCCACTTCCCACACTCCATCTTTTCTTTAGGCTACCCTAATCCATCCATGAACTTTTATCCATATCAATCACTCTCTTAGTAAGCGTTGCAATACCTACTTACATCCTATCTTTTTTTTTATGTAAAGAAGTGACGAGACTAGCGAGACGGTGCCTGATGGTACCTAAGCATCACGTCTGCTCATAAACAGTTGCAGTGTTATCGATCTGTACACTGCACTGCGCTCGTCACTTCGAGACATTCGTTTGCCCAGTAATTTCACTCGCTAGAGTGCGCTTCATACCTAAACACAGTGCAATACTGCTTTGAGGCAGAATACAGACGCGAACAAGAGATTACCTGTTGATAGGTACCTACGTAGAAAGTAGATTTTGCAATAACAATGAAACCAAAGGGAAACGTTACCTTAACCCACCAAATTTTTCTAAATAAAATCTCTACATTATTTGTTTTTTACCAAAAATGGAACCAACTTCAACTCAGTGTAAAATAACTTCTTGAAGTCAGTACCAAGATAGTTCAAAAGTAGGTACCTATTCTCACAATATTGAGCGCATGGTACCAACCAACTTAAAGTGTTATTTAACACGGTTTAGTTTTGAAGTCGGTTATCTTTGGTTAAAAAAATATTCACCCTTTTCAGTACTTTTCAATGACCCTTGCTAGATACCTACTTACATGACCGATTGAGTCCGATTGTCATTCACTGTCAACAATTAAATCAAGATAGGCGTACACTTTTCAGTTATTGTCGGTCGTTTTACGGTTGAAATTAACGCAGTAAAGTTACCCCAAGTTTTGTTCCATAGTAACGCATTGAGGTTTATGCCACTTTCTCACTATGTTCTGACTGCAACCACTTGTTACGCAATACTAAATACGTCACTATCCTATTGACAAATGCCGCCGGACTCGTCATTGAAAAAGGCACTCAAGATTGCGTTTCTCCTTTTCTAGCTTTATTAGGGCAGTTTCTGATTTACTGGGTGATAGAGCGCGCTTTTTTGAGTCATTCTGTATATTTTAATCAATTCACCAAAATTTTGGATTGAGCCAGTTTACGACTGGAGGTGCGATATATATTACATATATGTATATATATATTTATTATATATATGAGTCAAGTATGTCTAGGCAAATGATAAAAGTATAAAATATATAACCGAATAAAATAAAACACTTTCAAATAAAATGAAAAATAAAAAAAAAATTAACTTGATATCAATCACTTTTGAATGTGAAGTTGTGGTACTTCAAGAGCGAAGTACTTGTCAGTATGGCCGTGATAGCATAGGTAAATATTGTGTCGTTAGATTTACATTTTAGGTAATATCCTTTGTTCTAATTATAAGATGTTGAATAAAATAGGACTTGCAAGGAATTATTAATAAGTATTTGTATCATGTTGAACCATTGCACTTTTATTTAAAATATATTATAGTATATATTTAATTAAATATATATATTTAGTTAAATATTTTATATTTTTTCAATACATATAATTGTATAAAATCAATAATAAGATTAATGTAATAATATTAAAATAGTTATTTAATAGCACATTCTAATCAAATCATTTAAAGTAAACCAAAATTGTATTTATTTGAAAGTATTGATATTGACTGCCGAAGTTGTTATTTGAAAGGGGCTCTGCCCAGCAAGTCAGTCGTCTTTAAGGCTCGGAAATTACGAAATAGTGCCAACATGATATGGAAAATCTCATAAACCAGGTACCGGATGGTACTGCAATTTAAATACACGATACTCAAGGATATAAGTAATACTTTCATCGATTTCAAAACATGTTTCCTAATAATTGGCTCGATAGAAAAAAATCTCAAAAACACCTCTGAAAATAGAGGATTCCTACTTTTTCCGCCAGATTTTAGTGTATTAAAAATTGGATTTTTTTTCTAAAATATTGATTTTTTAAGTACAATAAATTTCATTGATTATTTTAATCCAAAAAAAGCACAGTTAATGCGTACTGAGCCTGTTTACAAAATGTCACATACGCCCTTTCATTCCGAGAAGCGTTAACATCATGTCGCACTATTTACTCCAGCGATCTACGTATATTGCTATCATCCTCGCTCATATCGCGGTCAGCCGCGTCATGCGTCGGACCTGTGTCACTTTTCTCGGCGATCTCAATTAAAATAAAACATGGGTAAAATTATAAATAAACGCTTTGGGAATGCAAAAAATCGTCAAAAACGCATGATGGACATAATAAGGTAAGCATCTATGGCTTCCTTTCTCCATGTACCTATGTATATATCTCTTATATTAATGAAATTATGATATGATTGTGAACCCTAACGCAATATAAAAAACACTTCAAACATTTTACAAGACATAGGTACAACTTTAGCTACCTAAAATAATTATTATAAGCAATATACAGAATTTTTCGTAATGAATGTGTTGTAATTATTTTAGATGGATCATGATTAATTTATACAGTTTCTGACAATAAGGCACACAGGTTATGTACATAATTTTCGACAAATCAATCGTCGTTCAAATAGCGCATAGTAAGTGACATCGCTTCGCAATTGAGAGGCACGTGGATCGAATCCAGCGAAAAGAGATTCTTTTTGGTCTAATTTTAATTTTACGACATAATTCTTAATAATACAATAATAATTTTACGTATGTACGTGGACCAATATAATGTGTCTGACAGTAAGGCATAAACGATATGTGTGTAATTTTCGACACCTTGGTCAATGATTGTATAGTGTGTAACTACTGAAGTCGAATCAGAAGATCGAGTACCGTGGATCGAATCTCACATACCTAGATTCTTTTTGGTGACTTTTTTATTTGTATTACTTTTTATTTGATACGTATTATATTTACGTATAATTAAGTTTTCTGACGCGTATTCAATTTACGATTACAATGCTTGCAAATTTATTAGGTATCTCGAGTTTCCATGTTTTCATATAATTAGAGAGTTTAGTATATCTAATGAACGTGAACATTAAATAGGTACTACCTAATCTAGCTACCTGAACACGTTTTTTCATAGATCTCGAAAAAGTATGTCTTGGATGGACACGAGTTGCCACAGCGTAATAGTTACAGTAGAACAACATTTTCAATTTACTACAAAGCTATGTTGAGTAAACACCGTCCTTCTGTCCACTACTATAGAAAACACAAACTTTCATACATGGAAAGTTATTGAAATATTCATGGTATTATCGAGTACGTAATATATTAGTACATATAAATTAGTAGTAAAAAGATGGCCGTAAACGTTTGATGCGATAGAGATAATGAAATTCTGAAATGAAAACTTAATACAAAAAGATGAAGCCTAAGCTTCTGCTTTAGAATGAGACTTTCCATGGTTTTCTTGAATAGCATAAGAATTAAGAACTGACTAAAAGAAAATGAAATAATTAGCACCATACCAATACTTACGTAAGAACATCGAGTAAGGTGCATTATAGAGGACTTAACTATAACGCCCTTAATAACCAAAGTGTAGCGGATATACTACCAAAGAGAGTATTCCCCAGGACGTTTTGGTGTTAAGGGGCGGCCGGTAATTCAACAAAAGTTAAAATTATACACATTATAGCCATTATGTTTTTAAATGTTACATCTTCTGTGTTGTATAAACAACATATGGTAGCCATATAAACAACCCCATATATTGGATAGGAGGATGCTTCTTGGTTATTGATACTATCCCATAACTTACTTACCAATAAAATTCTTACCCCCGGTTTCTGAAACGCAAATCAGCGACAAATTATTTTAAATACTTGTTAATCCATTGTCATACGCAGATTGGGTTTCTAAAAACTTCATGTGACTGTTTGTCAACACTAATGTCAAATCTCCAATTAGTCGACAATTATTTCAATTTTGGGTTTCTGAAAAGCTTTTCGGTACGTTAACGGTTTGTTAAACTGACTAATTCTAATTGCCCAAAATCGACCAATTATTCTAAGATTAACGTGTTGATATCGTAAAAATATATAAAAATAGTTTTAAGCATTCCTACCTACAACGTTTACTCTAATAACTGATAAGATAGAACAAGAACAGAATTATATCAAGTATGATTACTCTAAAAACACATATTGCTATTTTTCATACCGAAGGTACTGGGTAGCACTTCACCACTATCTCGCCTGATGTTAAGTGACGATGCCATCGATGATGCAGCTCGCTTACCCTGAAGATACCTATTCACTCCTGTTTAGAAAACCCCCCCGTAATTAACCAGAAACACAGACTCAGGCAGAGTGTTCCATTCCCTAGCGGTGTGTATGATGAGCGAGTATAGAACAAGAGTCCGATTATAGAACTACGTAAATATATTACTAAAGACTACGTGATTATAGTGTTGCTGCTCATTTGTTACTCAATAGGGTGCTATAACATAACCATAGCAGCCATTAAACAAACCGCAGCTGGGTAGATTGTAATACCAACAAAAGCATTTCCAAGATAAGTAGGTTATGGACCTTCCAAACCCCAACCCTCTTTGAGAAAACACCTTTCGGCTGAGGGCGTTAAGATATGGTTTAAAGCTCTGTTTAGCGCCTGATGTGCGGCTACAACATATTCACGTTGATGTTAGAAGTGGTATTATTTTGTATTGATGCGCAGGAGGTCCATAGTTAGAATCTCGCCGCGGTCTTCCACTTCACCGCATGATGCGAGGGCGGGAGTTTTTAGAATCATTGATAGGCTTGATAGTTGTTGGCCTTCAAGTAGAAAATATATTACCAAGGATCTAATGGTATGTTACGACGGCTGTTCTTGCCTATTCTTCTCTACTGACTTCATCATCATCAGACGTCAATCACTTACCATCAGGTGAGATTATAGTCAAAGCGTAGCCTAGCAGCAATAAAAATGCCACTCATGATTTTTTTATTTTAATCGATTTTTACGATATAAAGCAACAAGTAAGGGAAGACAAACACGCACATTTTCACGTACGCTAGTGACTTTCACTATCAATAAACTATTACTGACATAATAACTATAAAATTAAAGAGTATTTATAATCATCATGATGGTATTGAGGATAAAGGGATTTTTTTTAATTTAATTTTTTATAGCTGATAGGTAAGCCTTTGACCACAATCTCACGTGATGGTAAGTGATGATGTGGTCGAAGGTGTTAACAGGCTTAACCTAGAATTACTCTGGCTATCAAGGACAGCTGCCGGAACACACCGTTAGGTGCTTGGCGACAGATTTTCTACTTGAGGGTGGTCGCTAGCCAGGCGGGCATTCACAAAATGCCCTTCCACCATGCGGTGAAGCTCAAGCCCGCGGCGGGATTCGAACCATGGACCTGCTGCGCGGCAGTCCATAGCCAAAGCCACTGAGCTATCACTGCTGGATTCATAAAAATTAATGAAATTTGATAATTCCACTAGCGATAACCCATCAATGTTGACATTTTAGGTATTAGAGCGTACACTCGCACGACTGGACTCTGTCAGTTAGAAATCCGAGCGCAAATAGTATTGTTGGATGTGAATGCCCAAATCTGCTTGTATTTTGACAAATAGGAACGCTTCGAACTCCTCTCTCTTGTTGTTTTACGTTTACGATCATCCGTCATATTTAATTGGTAACCATAGTAACGGTGGTGATGCCAAAAATGATTTGGGATTAATTTCATGTCAAAACAGAAGAGACAACGCTATGTGTTAAAAAAAGACAGAACACTAGAGAATGAATGAATTTGAACGACATTTTCAAATTTCATGTTATCATAGATAAACAAGCATTTTAATCAGGTGTTCTGTAATTTTTCATTAATATGCGTTCCAGAAACCCGTTGAAAGTTAGCGGATTGTTAATTGTGATGGCTTGTTAGATGAATTGAATTTTGACACGCGTACCGAAAACCGGCGATTAATATCGGACACCAAAAATATTATTTGAAAATCAATAAAAGTTTGTTATTTTTCTAGTATAGAAAATGGAGGAGAAGAACGACGCATTGTTGATATACACTATTACACAAAGAGTATATTAAGACAAATCTCGAAACATTCACCTTTCGATTATTTTTTTATTAATATGCAGGGTTATTGGTAAAATGCTAAATCCAGGGAAACCCGGACGGATGGCAGCCCTACTCTCATAGAATGTCCGATTTTATGTCGCACTCCGGTGCATCTTCGCAACATTATCTACCTATACAAGTACATACATCAAGTGACGGCACGGGTGTCGTTTACAAACATAAACGTATCTTTCGTAATCTTTGACAAATACAGTTAATAACAGTAATACCACGGTTTTATAATCGATATGTAATATTGTGGTATTACGTATGAATAGTAATACAAAGTAATACATTTTCAAACAAAATACTTATCTTTCTCCTTGGGTGATTTCAATAATGGTATTATTTTGTTAGAAGTTTTGTTGTTCCACTCATCTACACAATAGCATCCACGAGATGTATTTATTATTATTAACAAATTGAAACAATAACTGTACCTACCTACTACATTCTCCATGTGATTTTTTGTTAGTGAAATCTTAATATGACTTGTAGTAATGACACGAGCAGGTACCCTTGATTGTTAGCGGAAACAAAGCCAGGATCTGAATGAACTACGCTACTTGATAAAAAAAAAACAAAAATTGGAACCGACTCCAACACCCAAAAGTGTGAAATAACTTGTTCAAGTCGGTACCAGTATAGTTCAAAAGTACCTATTATCACAATATTGTGCACGTGGTACTAGTGTTGGACTTCGACAAGTTAATTCACACTTTTTGGTGATGAAGTCATTTCCATTTTTATTTAAAAAAAAACACTTCTTTTTATGACCCTTGCTACTTACGGGATCGATCTTCATTCATTGTCAACGACTATATCATCAAGATAAGTAAATATTTTTCAGTTATTGGAGTGTATGTCAAAAACGGCTTGACCGATTTTGATGAAATTTAACTGGAACCAAACAACAAGTATCAGCTTTCAAACAATAAAAGATTTTTTTAAATCGATTCACCCAGTCAAATGTTCTGAGGTAACAAACATATAAGAAAAAACAGACGAATTAAGAACCTCCTCCTTTTTTTGAAGTCAGTTAAAAATACCCAATAGTATAACCCGCTATTTGTATTTTGATCAGGGGTAAAAAAGTTTTTTTATGATTTTCTGTGTAAATTTTACACAATATACTTGTTTTTGTAATAAATAAACCATCTATTGTGTAACAGCTTACGCCTTGCATCAAAGTAGATACATAGTTCATGTTCATCAAAACCATAGTTCATGTTCATTAAAAATGAACATACACAAAAACTGCAAAATCAAACAAGTTGGTAATAATCAAGACTAAACTTGTTCTACTGTAGGTATGGTAAATTTAGGCTCGCGGGAACTATGAGCGCAAAGGGTTAACTGTGTCACACTATGATATTTACAGCATACAATCAACTAATGGTTGGTATCATGTATGCATACTAGATGGCGCTTCAGCATACATCACATTCGTGTGTGACAAGATAGTTTCTACTAGTTCTACTAGAGAGCGCTCTAAATTTTTAACCAAATAAAATATTACCGTTGACTTGCGGACGTGGCGCCATGTACACCGCGAAGTAAACACGCGTGGAGAAGTGGGGACAAAATCTAACATCTGGTTTTAGAATTCTGTCCCTTAAGCAAGCTCAGAGTGAACAACTCAGATCTCACTGTGGTGTCGAAATATATTTTCAAGTCTTTAACTACGAAGTGCTGCCCGATCAAGATTGTGTGAAAGTTAATTAATTTATTATTCTCTTTTATGATATTACTGGACTAACCTTGTTTATATGTAAATAATAATAATAATAATAAAGCCTCTTTATTTTTCCTTAACTTACAGTTTTAAATAATATTAAAAAGTATTAAATTTTTTGTGCAATTATATAGTTAAGGCCCCTGATGGGTATAGGCCTCCTCCAACAGTGTCCAGATTTTTCTACATTTTGCTTTCTTCATCCTGTCATTACCAGCATATTTTTTTATCTCGTCAATCCAGCGTTCCTTAGGACGGCCTCTAGCTCTCTTACCACTTGGCCCTGCCCAAATTGTAGTTAAATGCGCCCATCTTTCCTCTGACAGTCGTGCTACGTGGCCAGCCCACTTCCACTTAAGTTTTCTCATATGTTGTAGAGCATCTATCAAATTGGTTTTTGCCCTTATGTTTTTTGATTTAATTGTATCCTTCAGCCTAATATTCAATATGCTCCTTTCCATAGCACGCTGCATCTTTTGTATTTTATCTGTTGCATTTTTGTTGTAGATCAAGGTTTGTGATCCGTATGAGAGGCAGGGTAGTAAGCATCCATCCATGACTTTCTTTTTTAGTTTTACTGGTAGACTAGACTTCAGTATTTCTTTTAAACTCCAGAACTTTCTCCAAGTCTTGTTTATTCTCCTGTCAATCTCATCTCTGTTTCTAGAATTTAGAAATGAGATGGATTTCCCCAGGTATATGTAGCTCTCTATGTATTCTAAGCTCTGGAAGTTGTTAATGTGTATGGGCATTTGCCTATCGTTAGTCATTACCTTAGTTTTTGTTGTATTTAGTTGCAGTCCTATTCCGTTACTTACTTTGCATAGTTCTGATATCATTTCTTGTAATTGTTTCGGTGATCTCGAGAAGAGTACTATATCATCTGCAAATCTAAGGTTATTCAATTTTTTTCCATTTATGTTGATACGTTTATGTTGCCAATGTAGGTCTTTCATTATATACTGTAAGACAGATATAAAAATTGTAGGAGATAGCGGGTCCCCCTGTTTCACACCTCTACATATTTTGATTTTTGGCCCAAGTCTATCGAGCTTTACCCGGCTTATACTTTTGCTGTAGATGTCTTTCAGGATGTTTATATAGATTTCCGGAACATTTTGGCTTTCTAGAGCTTGCCAAAGGCTATTGTGTGAGATAGAGTCGAAGGCCTTTGCATAGTCTATAAAGGCTAGATATAGGGGCTGCTGATGTTCCTGGTGTTTTTCAATTACTTGTTCCAACGTATGGATATGATCGATTGTGCAAAAACCCTTTCTAAAGCCTGCCTGTTCCATGGGTTGATGCGACTCTATCTCTGTCTCTATTCTCTTATTTAAGCAGGCCGCAAATAATTTATATATAGTAGGAAGTAGGCTAATAGGCCGGTAATTATTCATATCCGTTGGGTCACCTTTCTTATAAAGGAGTATTATTCTCGACTCTGCCCAATTCATAGGTACTTTTTGTTCGAGCAAGATTTTATTGAAAATATTTGTAAGGGTACTGATCAGTATGAATTTTCCTAGTTTGAGAGCTTCGTTGGGTATATTATCATGTCCGGGACTTTATTCTCGTTTGAGCCTGTCTATTTCTTTTATTATTTCCTTTTCTCCAAACGGTTTGATTGGTCGAGTTGGTAATAGAGTCCTTGAGGTGTGAACTTGAGTAGAGCTTGTTTCGATTTCTTTGCTACAGTTTTGGTAGGTATATAGTTCTTTGTAGAAATCTGAGGCAGTTTCAACTATATCACATCTTGTAAATGCGTTTTTGTGTGGTAGTTTTGATTGTAGTTTTGGAATCCATGTTTTGCTGGTATTAAGTTGTTTATATGCTCTTTTTTGGCTTCCAGATTTTAATAAATTTGATTCTATTATTTTCATTCTATAATTATTGTAGTCATTTTTTAAGCTCTTGTTTGTAGTTTTGTATAGGTTGGATAGTTCCTGCCTCTCTTCTCTACTCTTAGGTTTTTTATGTTGTAACTCAATTCTTCTTTTTATCATAGTCTTTGTTTCCGCTGATATTATATTCTTCTTCTCTTTTTTTGAGCTTGTGTTATTTATACTTTGTAATATCGCTCTTTCTATATTACTATAGTAGGATTCTACATCTTCAGTTTCACACTCAGATATTTTTAGTATTTCCCTTTCAAGTGAGTTTAAGAATGCTTTTGCATTTTCTTCACCTTGTATTAGGGTTGGAAGACTGTGAAACATAGCTCTGCTTTTCTTCTGTTTTCCTAGGTTATATGTACCACGTACTAATTTATGGTCACTTGTAAATAGGTAATTGTTAAGAGTTTCTATATTTGAAAATTTTTTAGGATGATTACTGAGGATGTAGTCGATTTGGTTTTTAATTATTCCATTTGGACTAACCCAAGTCCATAAGTTTTTTTGTTTCTTCTTAAATAATGTATTTATTATAGTAAGCTCATTTTCTAATGCATATTGAATTGCCCAATCGCCTCTATCATTTCTGATGCCGTAGCAGTATGGTCCTATTACTGTATTTTCTCCTTGTTTTCTTTGTCCGATTTTGGCATTGAAATCTCCCATTACAATCAATGTTCCATCAGCGAGTGAGTGAGCAGTTTGAAGTTGATCATAGAAGGATGTCATTTCTTCATTAGTAGCATCGTGGGTGGGTGCATATACTTGTATTAATGATATTTTTGTTATTTCAAATTTTAGGTTCAGTACGCATACCCTTTCTGATAATCCTATGTAGTTCTGAATATTTGATTTGTATTTCTTTTTGATCAGGAAGCCAACACCGTGCAGACCTTTAGTTACTCCTGTATAGCAGAAGATGTGCTCTTCGAGTTCCTCGATGTGGCTACCAGATCTTCTTATTTCCGCCAATCCGATAATATCATATTTTATGTTACTTAGGGAGTGTTTGAGTAAAATCATGCGTTGTGGTGATAACAGCGATCTTACATTGTAGGTACATATATATAGTTGTTGTTGTGTTGGAGGGTTGTAGTCATTATCTCCTGCGGTGACAAGCCGTGATAGGAGATTGAGAGGGGCCTTTTGTAATTGCTACTTTGTGTGCTCTTTATTGGGCGCAGAGTCTAGCGTAGCCTGTTCAGAATTATGTACGAATTTCGGTTTTTGCAGAATGTATTCCTTCATTGTTGTAGTCTTGCTATTTTTAACTGGCTGGGTTTTGTTTTGTGAAGTGTATGAAAGGTTTTTAAACACAGTTTCTGGGGAGTCCGATAAAAATCTTTTGTTGGTATGGTTTTGTGTAGAGTTTTTATTTCTTCCAGGTAATACTATGAGCTTATCATATTTTATAAAAGCTGTGTTACCTGCTTCTCTTTCCTCCTTCAACTGGGACTGTAATTCTTTACGTTTTTTCAGCACTTCTTGAGGAAAATCCTGTTTAACAAAGTAGGGGGAATCTTTTAAGCATTTTTGGTTTTGCTGAATTTTCAATTTGAATCCCATTGTGCTGAATGTGACAACAACAGGCCTGACTCTTTCACCTTTTTTCCCAATTCTTCTAACAGCTTCTAAACCACTTTCAAAATTAAAACCAATGTAATTATTTATTATACATAAAATTGCATTTTCCAAATCGTAGTATGATTTTTCTCTTTCTTCCACACCAAAAAAAATTAAGTTCTTACGTCGCATAAATCTTTCGATGTTGTTGATTTGTAAGGAATGTTCTTCCATTTTATTTTCTAGCTGTTCGTTCTTCATTTCCAGGTTTTTAAACTTTTCATTTATATTATTGTTGATTGTTTTTTTAATATCTTCTTTCATGTCGTGCATATCTTTTTTTGTTGCAGCATTTCCTTCCTAAGGTTTTCTAACAAGTCTTTTATTTCTTCCATGTTTACCACAGATATCTAATATGTAGCAAGTTATGTTTACAGTAAAGTGGACAATAAAAAGTTTAGATGTTGCACTCTTTAGAATTGTTTTTGTGCAAATTGTAGATAGCGCCCTCTATATTGTTAATCTGATTGTTGTAGTGATTCACAAGTGTCTCTGGTTCGTTTTGCTTGACTAAACAATCGTGATCAATGCGTGCGGAATGTTTCAGGTTTTGATAGATGGCGTTAGTTGTTTTACAGGTGGTTTTTGTGAGTCGTTTTGATATTTTTACTCACACGTATTTTAGGTTATGTTTGTTCTCCATAATAAAAACTATTCATTAAAACACACTTTTCAGACACAGTTCAGCTTGTTGATTGTTCATTTCACTCATTTTTATCACATTCGGCGTTTTAATTGCTTTCTACACTTGAAATATCACAAAGTAACCGTTATGTTCTTCCAGTTAAAAATATAGTGTTTTTATGTTATTAACTATGTTTACACTTTGTTCTTTATATTGTCCTTATAGATTTTTGTCCAATTTCACTAATTAGTTCACTTTTCGTTTCTATAATGCCATAACTCTATTTTTTATTTCACTTTAAACACAGACACGACGTTTATTGTGGCCGAGCAGCGCCCTCTCTCTGTTTATATGTAATGGTTCTTAAAAAGGTTTTGACAGTGATTATAAATTGTATTGAATTATAATTATAATAATGGTAGTAAAATATAGTTGATGAACCAGTAAAAGTGTAAATAAAATGTATTTAGAAAGTAAGTAACACATTGTTAAAAGAAGTTTAAAAGAATGGCCCCGAGTTTCTTGCCCGTTCTTCTCGCAGTGGCTCTATACAATTTTGTTTGCTGAACGTGGCAGTAAAATTAGAATATTTCAATATTAAAATTTCATAAGAGCGTCGAGGACGCCTAAATTGAATAAATGCTTTTGAGTTTGACCTTTTATTTACTAAACTAACACGCGCCGCCCGCCCGCCGCGGTCGGGCGAGCTCGGAAAACATCGCCACCTGGCGGTAGTTGTGCGTTGCATTGAGGTACATAGGTATACTACATATTAGTAGGTATGTATGTAGCTAGAGAGTTCGAGTTTGTCTGTAGAGATTTTATTTAAAACAATCATCGTTGGGTTACCTACCTACCATCAGGCAAATTGTTGTTGTGATTTGAGTTGATATAGGTAAGTAGGTATCATCTATCAAGTGTTAGCTAGCCAGGGGGGCATTAATATCATGTTGAACCCAGGTTGAACCATAATATTATGCTAAATGTTTGTGGATTTTTAACGTTATTTATTTATTAGGTAAGTTGGTACAAGAACAGCTGACTTTAATTACCTATTAATGGTCATTGACCTCACGTAATATCTCGATGTTAATGGTTTAATAATTAGATAGGTAGGAAACGAATAACGAACATTATTATGAAATTTTGAGTGTAACGTTTTTAAAATTGATTATTTTAGTGTAAAAGTGGTCGTTTGACATAATGTGTGATTCAATTAGAAATTATTGGCGAGAACAGAAATTTAATTATTTATAAGTTAGGTACCTACCTACCTATGAGTAGGTAGATAGGTACATGTCTGAATTTAGATTGGGATGTTATGGGTAGGTATGTTATGAGCAGATTGGAATTTGGTTTTGGAAACTGAGCTGCCCGCGTCTGTAGAAGAGTACCTACCTACCCTAAAACTGGATTCTCTACACGTGGTATCTAGGTACCTGGGTGGTGCTAAACAGGCAGCAACTAGGTCTCTTGCTTATCGCAGTGTCCTGTATTCTGCCTCAAAGCAATATTGCACTGTGTTTAGGTATGAATCGCACTGTAGTGCGTGAAATTACTGGGAAAACGAATGTCTCAGAGTGACGAGCGCAGTGCAGTGTACAGATCGATAACACTGCAACTGTTTATGAGCAGACGTGATGCTTAGGTACCATCAGGCACCGTCTCGCTCGTCTCGTCACTTCTTTACATAAAAAAAAAGATAGGATGTAAGTAGGTATTGCAACGCTTACTAAGAGAGTGATTGATAAGGATAAAAGTTCATGGATGGATTAGGGTAGCTTAAAGAAAAGATGGAGTGTGGGAAGTGGGAACACACTGACAGCAGCGGCGCGGGCATTGCTCCGCGCTGCGATGCGAACCGGCTACCGTCAAGCAGTGTTAGCCGTTTCAATCACTGAGCGATTTTTAATTCAAAACAGCTGATACTTTTACTTAGGATTTTTTTATTGTTTTGTTAGTGAATCTAAGCACCATACCGTACTGTGTATTACTTAATATCTTATTGACGACTATCTGACCACTCAAAAAAATCATCAGAAGAATAAAAAAATTTAGTTTTTGTTATCGATACCCATCACGCCTGTTGAGTTTCGCCAGTTAATTAGCAGTAACCTTGTGTATATATATATATATATATATATATATATATATGAGTATATAGGTTTAAAAAGTGTATTATAATCGTCGATCGATTAGTATAATATTGCCAATATGTCACCTGATGGTAAATAATCAAAAAGCGCGGAAAAGTCTCTTTTGTGATGTGGTTGTGATTTTTCTCTAGAAAATTTCAATTTAATTATCGGCCGTGAAGAGATTTGTATTTGTTGTCATTGTGTTCCTCATATTTAATTTGTTAATAATAGTTTAAATTGAAGTTTTAGTGTCAAATCGTGTTAAAACTATGAAGAAGTTTAATGTTAATATAGTGTAGTGTTGAAAAACTTAAAATATATGTGTTTATTACTATTAAATATAAAAATCAGTTACATACTTAGCGATTAGCGAAATATTGCGTTGCTCACGACAACATCGCTTAAGCGCGCGACACTCAAGTAACCGTTTCTGCTAGCCAGACATAAGAGTTTTGAAGCAATTTGGCTTGCGTTTCATTGTTATTAGTAGCCATGAATACTCAAATATGCGCTGGGTGCACTGGTCTATTGAAAGGTGTTTTATTTTTGCAATGCTGTCGATGTTCCGACAAATATGACCATATCTGTTTGAATTTCACCAAGCAAGATTACAAAGGTTTCTCAAAGGAATATAAGGAATCATGGGTGTGCCCCTCGTGCATATGCAAAGAGCCTAAACTTGGGGATAACTTCAACATGCCGATTCGATCTACGCCGATTTCAATACTTCAAATGGCGGAGAACCCTGCGCATACGCAGCTGCGCAGTAACCACTGTGAGTCGCCCGCGCCATTTAAAATAGCTTTGGAACATGATAATATTACGCTGCGCACAAGACCTCGCAGCACTTGCACCTGTATATCTGCGGATAGCATTCGGGAAATCATGAGGCATGAATTGGATAGAAAGTTCACTACCCAGTTTAATAACGTTCAAGATAAACTTACGAGTCTCCAAGAATCTCTTACTAGTTATCATGCTTTAGTTGACAAACTAAGTCGTGATAATGAGTTGCTGAAAACAATAAACACAGAGTTGCAAAAAGAGCTACGCTCTGTCTTGTCTCTCTGTCTCTGAATCACCGTGTTCAAATATAGGAAATTCTATCGCGCTCGAATAATTATATGTTAGAACGGACCGGGAGTTCGCAGTCACTGGCTGTGCCTGTTGTAAGTGACAATGATTCCACATCACAGCGGAAAATTAGCCAGTTTCACCGCGATAAGAAAAACAACTAAGTTAAAAACTCGTCAAACATTAAACCTATGGCAATAAATGCAGAAAGCGTCGGGCAACCAGGGCACCAGGGACTCAACAGTCCCTGGTGAGCCCAACCACAGACGTCTTGGGACATGCTTCATATCAAACTCCTTCAAACCCTACTGCTACAATTAAATCACCTGATATACCCACTCAGCCCTGCAATGAAGATTGGACAGAAGTACGTCGCAAACCAACGCGGCAGTCATTGTTACTACGCTGTCTCGCCGGGCCTGCCGTGATGTGTCTCAAGACAGCAGAGCCACGCAAATTTATGCATTTATGGAATATTCTTTCAAACGCAGATGAAGTTAAGCAATATTTAACTGAGCTTTTCCCTCAGAAAGCCTGCACAGCTGAAGAGCTTAAGACGAAAAACAACTACAAGTCCTTCAAAATAGGCGTCCCTCAGGAATGCTTTGATGCGTGCTTTTCTGTTGAAGTCTGGCCCGAGAATGCACGTGTAAAGAAATGGATGAATTATAGGAAGCGCCCCATTGAAAATGGTTAATTTCAACGTTAACTCTACAAACAAAAATCGATGTATGAAGTGACTATTACTTATCAAAATGTACGAGGACTTAATACTAAACATGTCATCTTAAAATGAGTCCGCTTGTATTAGAGAGCATGTTTGTCGCAGCATTGGAAACTTTTCTCGACAACTCGATTGAGGACACCGAGGTAGTCCCAGATGGCTGGTCACTGTTACGCCACGACCGGAACACGCCCTGCGGAGGCGTGTTGCTCGCCGTGAGGCCTGGCATAGTCATCAAACGTCACCGTGAACTGGAGACTGCCAGTGGGGAAGACTTATGGGCCTCTTTCACATATCCTAGTACAATTATTTATATATGCGTTATATACATTAATCCTAGTGCAACGGATGAAAAATATATGCAACGGTTTGGTAAAGTCGAATCTTTTCTTAATTCTATAAAAGGCAAATTATTAATTACTGGTGATTTAAATATGAACAGTGCTTCAGTCAGTATTAATAATTATTATGGTTATTTTTTAGAATATTGTAATTTTATTGACCGTAATGAGATTTTTAATATGCGTGGAAGAAAGCTAAATACTGTATTGACGCGGGATTGCGATGAATCACACGTGAGTGTAATGACTACCGGGGGTCTGGTGAATAAAATTAATATTTTCCACCCGCCGCTTGAAATAACTATTCGCCTTGATTCGTGTGATAAACGCGTAAAGCGATTGCTACCTAGCAACATTGACGTATCTTGTGACTGGAATTTCAAAAAAGTTGATATATCTTACTTGAATTGTTTGCCTAGTGAATCCTCCTCGCATTTATAAATGTAATAATGCTCAGATGGCTGCCGATATGTTCTATGGCATAATGTTTGACATGTTTGATCAATGCGTCCCTAAAAAAAGGCGATCTAAAAATACTTCTATCAGCGGGCAAAAACGGCAAAAACGGGCACCTAAGGAAATTTACTAAGGTCGATTTTAGTTAATTAAATGAAATTTATTTCTTTGACGTAGTCTGTATACTTATAATCGTGTAAATTAATGCGCGTAAAGTGAATTCGAGCAATCAAAGGAAAAAAACAATGGATTCTTTAAAATCGATGTACACGCCTAAACAATAAGGAGTGGTCTGCAATAAAGACAAGTTTTTTTTAATTTTTAAAATTAAATAAAGATACAAATGTAAATACCTAATAACGAGTGTGACCTCCTCTTGCCAAAATCACAGCTTGAATCCTTCTGGGCATGCTTTCCACGATGTTTTTAATAACGTTTTGAGGAATACGTTCCCACTCTTCTGCAATGACTCTTTTTAGCTCCCTGATGTTTTGTGGAGCAGGTTGCACTGATCTTACCCGTCTCTTTAGAACATCCCACACATGCTCAATTGGATTGAGGTCAGGACTTCGAGCTGGCCAATCTAAATGACGGATCCCAACTTCTTGCATGTACGCTTTCCACGTCGCCAGAACGGTGCGGGCGAGCATTATCGTCCATAAAAATGAAATCTTCCCCAAGTGCAGTCAATGTGGGTTCTGCATATGGAATTAGGACTTCCATTATGTACCGGTGTGCATTTAATGTTCCATTTTCTATGAAAACTAACTCCGTACGCTCCGTCGAATTAATTGCTGCCCAAAACATAACGGAGCCTCCGCCATAAGCAGTGATTTCTTCGAAACACACTTCCGCATAGCGTTCCCGTGGTCTTCGCAGCAGTCGCCGGCTCGCCTCTCCACACAAAGAGATTCTCACTTCATCAGAAAACAATACTTTATTCCAGTCCTCCAGAGTCCATAAAGCACAGTTCCGAGCAAACTGAAGTCGAGCAACACGCTGCTCACGGAGTAATTTAGGGCCCCGAGCTGGGCGGTAACTCTTGATATTGGCAGCCAAAAACCTTCTCCTGACCGTCCACAAGCTAACTTCTACTCCTCTTACTTCTTCAAGGCTCTTCTTCAGGTCCACACTTGACGCCTTACGATTACGCAACGCCTGACTCACCAAAAAGCGGTCATCTCTTGGTTCTGTACATCGTTTTCCTCCCAAACCAGGTCTTCTTTTGACCGAACTAGTCTCTTGATACCGTTGCCAAGTCCTCTGGACAGTTGAACGACTCACATTTAGCCGCTGAGAAACGTAAGTTTGCGAACAACCTTCTTCAAGTAGGGCTATAATTTTACCGGCCCTTATCGCTTTATCACTCATATCAAAAAGTGGTATTTAATGTAAAAATAAAGATTAAATTGTTTAATTTGCAGAAAATATCCAAAAAGTTTTAAAATATCGTAATCAGTTAAAAATCGTTTCAGCAATTCGCGCCATTATTAAAGCAATTTTAGAATAATCCACAATATTTTTCTTTTAATAATTTCAAATTTTGAATTTGGAATGTAAATAATCATGCCAGGATGCTTCAAAGAACATGCCAATACATCGTCAAATTAACAAAACCTATTTCTTGTTCTTCTTCATTGAAGTTTCCTTAAAAAATTCGTTTTCCGACCTCCGATCTAGTCTTAAAGATCGTATGTCTGAAGCTTATGAGCGTCACACTGTGTCTACGAAAGCAATCTAAAGAGCTGTCCTCAACATTTCTGGCGACACGTGTCTAGTTTGTGATCCAAGGGCGGATTTGAGGCTTCTGTTACATACAAGGGAATTACTCTAGAGGCTTTTGCTGATTATTTTTCTACTGTCTTTCTTAAAGTTACTACTCCATTACTAGATGTGAATCATTGCTCTAATATCTAAACCCAAGAAGGCGTTGTTAGTATCCCTTACATAACTCCCGAGGATGTTAAACGGGGTTTGAATAGGCTGAAAGTGAGTAGCTCTCCAGGTCCAGACAATCTCCCGGGGTTTATTCTAAAATCTTGTTATAAATATGTAACTTTTCCTCTTTGTCATATTTTGAATTTTTCACTGGAAACTGGCAATTACCCGCGACAATGGAAGTTATCTAGGGTTACCCCGATACCTAAATCCAGTAATAAAACTGCAGTGGATGAACATCGCCCCATTGCGATTTTATCCTCACCAGCCAAGGTCTTTGAATATATCCTCCATAACGAAATTTACAGACAAGTCAGTCAGTACCTAAGCGATGAACAACATGGATTTTGTCCCGGGAGATCTGTTAAATACTAATCTTCTTAGCCTTGTGGACTACGTCTCTGGTAGCATGGACCGAGGTGTGCAAGTGGATGTGTTATATTTAGATTTTCGCAAAGCTTTTGATAAAATTGACAGTGATATTCTGCTTCAAAAACTTTGCAATATTGGTTTTACTTCTCGCCTTCTCACTTTCTTTGCAGACTATTTGCGTGGCCAAAACTCTATTCACAGAGAGAGCACGGCACGGTCTTGTGTTGCCGCGGCGGGCGCTCTTGGCTAAGAGTAGGCATTGAAACAAAACATTTTTTTCTTCAAAACAAAAATATATATATATATATATATATCTCAAAATGTCTCTTAGGACTAGCAGAAGTCAACACTAAGAGGTTATTAGTATTTTACCAATAACCCTGTATAAGTATTTTTATGTAAATAAAGTATCGCTTGCTGATTTCTCAACAAAAAGTTATTAAAAATAGATTAAAATGAAATAATAATATGTGATGCAGAAAAATCGCCAGTTTAAAAACAAAAGGAGTAAGCTCCTTATCATTCGTTTCAAAATCACATCAACGGGAACAGGTTTTAATCATAAAACCATCATAATTTTTAATGAAGTGTCGAGAACGGTAAAGTGTTTAGTCGTTCATAAGAGTATTATTCATAAGTATATTATTGGTTCAAAGTCCATCACTGCTTATTTCCTAAAACTGTTCCCAATTCAACCAACAAATAGAGCAATCTAGGATTATCCATAGATAATCTAAATGAACGGATCTTATTGTGGTGCGGCCGCTACTATTGTCCGCCACTTGTCTACGCGGGAGAATACACTCTACTCATGTGATGTGAGAGCACGAGCGAGACGGGAGCGGCCCTCGCTGCGCTGCGCTGCCTGCTAGTGAATACTAACTGTAAGTGTATGTGTATGTTGTCGTTACAGTCGGTGTGGCGGCGTGCGTCCCGCGGCTCGGCCTTTTCATATCTCTGTTCGGCGCGCTGTGCCTCTCCGCGCTCGGGCTCTGCTTCCCGGCGGTGATGGAGGCGTGCCTGGCGTGGGGCCGCGGCCGGGAGCGAGGGAGCGGATGGGCGCCGCTGCTCGCCAAGGACGCGGCGCTGTTCCTGGTCGGCATCGTGGGGCTGGTGGCCGGCACCTACACTGCGCTGTTGGCCATCGTGCGCTCCTTCCAACCTGCCGACGCACCACTCGTGCCCTCCGCCTCCACCGCCGCCCCCCTCCTCTCCTGAACCATCCTACCTGCTCCCAACGCCAAAAGTGCTATGCTCTCCCCGTCCTACTCGGTCTTAACAGATATTTGTACCGATAATTATTGTAGCTCCTCAGTTAAAAACGCTTTACATTAAATACTCACAAGTAAATAGTTTGGCACCAAGTTAAATTTAATGTGAAAGCACCGAGTGACCTAATTCAAACCAACCCAATATTGAATCTATCGAGTTAAATTCTGAATGAGCAGCGTGATTTTATATAAACGAGTGAATTTAACGGACCGAAAATAATAATGAGCAGTGCGCCTCGTCCGATCTAGAGGAAACGAAAACGGAACGATCACGGAACCGTAATAATTATCTGTCTGTACACAACTCGTGCTCGACGACGCGATTTATGTCATGTAATATTTGTTTCGTAGTACAAAACATAAATTATACCGATAGCCATCTCAGAATCCTGACGAAACACATTTTCGTAAATATTCTCGTTTTACTTGAAAACACTCGGAGTTTACTATCAATAAAACAGAAAAACAACTTTTTCGTAAAAGTTTATATTTTGTTAACTGTTCGACAAACTCTCATGTTCTTTTTTATAAAATATATCAAATTTCTGTTGGAGTATTTTTAAGATATGACAATTAAAAAAAACACTACAATCTATTATATACAATACTAAAGGAAAGGAAACCATTTAGCAACTTTGGCGCACAGGCGGTCCAAATATTAGGTACAACCAACTACCAGTTGGCAGCGTGCTCAGCATGCTGGCAACATTTCCCCGTTAGATTGCAATACTTATTGGTTAAGCCAAATACTCGTATGTTGGTGATATAAAATTAGATAAAGTAGGTAAGTACAATAGATATGCAAGCAACCGAAATATTGTCACGTTAGATAAGTACCTAAGTGTAATGCAGTGGTGCTAAGTGCCTGCTTGGCGTCGCTTCGCTCGACGCAACCACGGTAATGTTCTCTATACAGTATTTCAACTTCATAGAAACGGACGAAACGCGAATTATACCTACGCGCCTCGATCTCGGCCTGCGCTCGGTACGCAGACAGTCGCGTCTGTGCCGCAGTGTCAAATGGACGGTGTGTTATTTTTTTAACAATAAACACGCGATATTTTCACTAAAAATAAGTTTATGTACATATGAAATATTTAATATGACGAGTAGGATATATTGTGCTGTTTTTGGTTGCATGCATTCGTCAAAAACGCATCCAGAGATATCGCACGATCCGCATCGATCCGCATCCTTGTTTTAGATAACCTGTCCGGCTAGCATGCACGCCGCGAGTAAATTTTGTCTACCCTTTATCTCGTGTAAAATAGACATATTGACATATGACTACGAATGCTAATATGGCAGAGCAAAGAACTCGACCGTGCTTACGTACATTTTGTGTTACCTGTGGCAACTTGTCGACGAACACTAAAGCTGGTGATAAACGGCGCGGGCTAGCGCGAGCAGGATGACGGACGACGGGTCGTCCGCCATATCACGCGCCGTCTAGCACGTGGGCGCGGCTCGCGGCGCGCGTCCGCCGTCCGCCGACCACGCGATCCATCTTGCGTCGGTTTTTCGACACGAACCAAAGGCGCGCGCGCGGCCTGAGGCGCGGCTCGCGCTAGCACGCGCCGTGTATCACCACGCACGAGCCTAGCCTCCAGTCGGTGCAGAGCCATGGTGCCCATTTGGAGTTTAATTTTCAATTTGAAACACATAATATACGTGAATTAAATTATTATGGACTTTATTCAACTATATGAAAAGGAACTGTTTATATGAAATCCTAAAGATGCATGTCACAAAAACCGCATCCGCGGGCGGCGCGGGTGGATAGCCTACACGGACGGCGATCCGTCGTCCGTGGAGGCTCGGCTCGTGCTAGCCCGCGCCGTTTATCACCACCTTAACATGCGCGCCCTCCGTTTAATTATCTGCGAGTATTTGCGTGTATTTTCTCTACCTCAGTTTTAAGGACGAGATAAAACGAGTGTTTCTCGCGCGTCTAAGTACAATGGGGGCGATCGACGATTTAGTACAAATTTACTTTCCGTCCAGTATTAGCAGACCCTTGATGTATGTGTGTGTAATCCATACAATAACGTAATTTGAACACATCTCACGAACTCTGTGTGCGTAACTTAAATATACAATATCATTGAATATTGCTGTAGGTAGTGTAGGTAGTTTTTTCAACTATTTTTCATGTAATTACATTATAGGTACTTAGCTGATAACTCAAAAAAACTATACTAGTTAGTTATATGTAAAAAAATGTGTAGGTATTAAAAATATATATTTTTTTTTAATGAAATCGCAACAGTTAATTATTTAAAGTCAACTAAATGAATAAGTTCGGGTTCCGTACTCAATACATTGCTATAAAATATTATTATATTGTTTTAGAAAAAAAAAATTGGGCACTAAAAACTAGTTAAGTACCTAGCTGTGATAAAAACTTTCTTACGCTACTTAGCATTCATCAAAAAAAATATATGAGCAACCATCGTCAAAAGAGATAAATATGAAATACTTACTTTATGCAGAAAAATCGCCAATTATATTTACATTTTTATCATTCGTTTGAAAATTACATCAACGGGAACAGTTTGTAATCATAAAACCATCATAATTCGTAATGAAATGTCGAGAACGGTAAAAATGTTTAATCGTTTATAAATGTATAGTATTTTATTAGTGCAAAGCCCATCACTGCTTATTTCCTAAAACTGTTCGCAATTCAACCAACAAATAGCGCAATGGACAATCGTCCATAGATAATCTCAATTAACGAATCTTAGCGTGGTGCGGCCGCTGCTATCGTCCACCACTCTCTCTCTACGCGCGAGAAAAATACTCTTCTCGTGTCATGCGTGAGATATGTCTTATTTGCGCATGCTAGCCAGGCTGGAAACTGAAAGGTAATACTATAAAATAATTTGACTTACTAGTAAGTAAAATTATTTTATAGTCTACATAGTTGACAGTACATAATGTGTGTCTTTTTAATGGACAAGTATTTTCTTTAATCCCCCGAAAACAAATTCTCGATTTATAAAAAAAGTGAATAGAATAAAGGAGAGTGATTGACACGAGTGAAATAAGTATATAAGTAAGTATAATATAATAATAATAATAATAAGCTATATATTAGAATGCAGATTTTTTATACTTTAAAATTTAATAATAAAGTATTTCGTACGTCTCACAAATATTTTTCGGTCGCAAATTTTTATGACTGATTTTTTATTCAAATATAAACATGTTTTTTTAAATTAAATCTACGTACTAGTCAAAAAAAACACTCATATTTAGTGAACACTTTCTGTTCATTTCACAAAGAATGTTATTTGTTTTTATAAAAAAAAGTAAATTTTACAATCACAAAACTAAATGGAAACACAAAGTAGGCAAATGTTATTAAAATACTGGAGGCGGGTAGCCCTATCGCATGTTTACGTACAGCGCGGTTGTAGGTAGTTATTTCAACGACATAGCCGAGTTAAGATACTGTATAGATAACATTAATGTGTACCAATGTACAAGTCTTAGTAAGTATAACTATACATTATACATTTTGGTCGGTATTTATACCGAAGTGTTCAGTGTCGCCTGTGATAGGTTAATCTCGCTCTTTGTTAAGTAAGTAGGTCTATATATTTAATTTTTTTTAATTAAATTTTTATCAATGTTATGAATAGTATTATATATAAGTGGAGCTTAAACGAGTGCATCACATGACTAGAAAATTACAACATTTTCGTTAAATAACAACACAGTTTTATTTATAAATCCCTACCTGAAAAATCTTTGTATTTGGTAGATATACCTAATTATGTAAATCTATATAATATACTTAACGAATAATTAACGAAGAGTGCTTCATAGGCTTAGACTTTTCTTGGTCCTGCTTCATTCAGTGCGTTACGGACAGTCAACGGTGTAGAGCAATAATTCCCAAAGTGGTCCAGATGGACCCCCAGTTGGGTGTGACAAAAAATGGGGGTCCACAATCGTAAGCGGGGGTCCATGAAAATTAATTTGGTTTCGATAGTGAAGAACTAAAATGTGGGCTTGACTTCTTCTATTAATATAGGCAGATCATATTTTAAGCAGCTCAGCGACTGTTACTGGTAAAAACTTGCATATTCCATATTCAGTACAACGCTTCGAGAGTTGCCGTTGCCGTGCCGCATGCCGTCCGCAGCGCTTATTCAGACTAGTAGCCCTAGCACGAATAACTTGCGAGAACGTAAACTTTACGTTAACTTATCGAAATGTCACCATTTTGTATAGGATTTGATCAGCGCCCCTACAGTGCGTAAAAGGAACCAATTTTTGGCAGATTGAAAGGTTTTGACATTTAGCGCGTCGAGATATTAACGTGAACGTTTCGTCACGTAAAAAGTTTTGTATGAAATCGTGAGCATGAACCTAATTTTAACGTAAACTCGAAGGCTGGCTATCGAGAGTCTGTTAAAAATCTACGAATGTTTGTCATTGAGAAGTTTTCATTGAGATGGTTGACGTAACGTTTTGAATTTGCAATAAAAACATCGAAATTTCATGTTTTTAATGTGTTTTTTCATTCATATTTCAACTACGAAAAGAGTTACAAACGTGGAAGAACGTATGAAATCGGACTAAGCGTTAATAAGTTACAACTAAGTGTATATTTTAACTTTCATCCCCTCTCCCAAGGGTACCATGCTGAATTTCGGGGTAAAAAGCTAAATTATCCTACCTTGTAGTATGAACTCAAATCATGCAAAGTTTCATTGAAATCCATTCAGTAGTTTTGGAGTGATGCGCGGCCGGGATACAGACAGACAGACAGACAAAAATAAAAAAAATACAGTTTCAGCATCAGTATCAGCTACAGTGTACTGATGCGTGATGTTTGTGACGTCACGTAGATAACAGGAAAATTAGGCGGAATTGTCACTAGATATATAATTTTATGCTTTTTTAAGTATATTATTTAATATTTTTTAGGATACTTTTAAAAGTATTTGTTATTATTAAATATGGATTTCCGCAAAGTAACGCCTGAATCTATCCATTACAGTGTACTGTAAATTTTTTTTTTCAAAATATCTGCCATGTACAGAATTGGACCTGTTACAGTTTTATTATAAGTATAGATATAGATTGCGGAATTTTGATAACAAAATATTGTTTAAAAGTTTCTATAAAATTTTCAGAAATATATTAAAATATAATAAATTGATTAATAATTTTATGACTATATCATAAAACTATATTAAATGGCGCAATTGTTAAAAGCCCGCCCGAGACGCAGAAGGTTGCGGGTTCAATCCCCGCACGGAACAAATATGTTTGCTTGATTTTCAGACATTTGTTCCGGGTCTGGATGTTTTTCTATCTATAATATGTATGTATTTATTTCGTTACCATAACACAAGCATTAGGTTGCTAAACTTGGGACTAGATGTAGACGACGCTGTGTGAAATGTCCGGCGATATTTATTTATATTATGGATCTCAGCGTTTTATGGCCTTTAATAATTGGAAACAGTTTGCCGCCGAAACTTTGTTTATTTTATAATATAAATAACAATTGATTGATCATATTCTGTTAAAATAGCCATATCCTTAAGTTAAGTTAGATCGCCTTGAGATTACTAAATCAATCTTTTTAAATTTATTTACAGGTATGTAATTGAAACGAAACATTTTTTTTTTATGCCTGATATGTTAGCCTTTGACCACTATCTCACCTGATGGTAAGTGATGATGTGGTCGAGGATGTTGTTCAGGCTAACCTACTACTTACCGAGTTACTGGCTCTCAAGGACAGCTGCCGGAACTCACCGTTAGGTGCTTGGCGACAGATTTTCAACTTGAGGGTGGTAGCTAGCCAGGCGGGCATTCGCAAAGTGCCCTACCACCATGCTGTAACGATTGCTATCCTAAGACAACAACCGGGACCGACGGCTTAACGTGCCCTCCGAAGCACTTAGTTTTTAATTCAAAACAGTTGATGCTTTTACTTAGGTTTTTTCACTCCTAATTCAGACACTAAAACTAAATAATTTCAACGAAATGTACACGTAATTTTCTAAATCCAATGCACTGTGCATGTAACCTTTTTTTATAGTAAATTCTGTCAAATCTGAGCACTTTATTAAAAATATTTTATCATTTAAACTATAAATAATATTATATTTGATACAATATCGCCGCTAGACTCAAATCATAACAAATAAGATGGCGCCGCGTCCCATTCAGATGAACAGTTGTGATTAGTCGGTTGATGTCGGTTGGGCATACAAGAACGAAGCTTAATGTTTGGATGCGTTCGGTTGAGCAAAATATGACGTTCAGGCAAACAAGCACTCAACACAATTTAAGAATCGGAGATAGGGTATTTTATTTTCGCTAGTTTTGAACGTTATATTAGAAATAAAACCAAATAATATATATTGAACAACGCGTAATCAACTTGTCTAAAAATGGGAATAAAAAATTCATTAGGTAAAAAATGGTCTGTTAGCCATTCAAGTACTAGGGCGGCGAGATGCCAGTAATTACGCAATCGGAGCAGTATTATACAGGGGTAGGGTGACTTGAAATACCCTATTGAGTATGCCAGCAGGCTTCTAAGCTCAACTGAGAAGAATTATTATTAAAGCAATACAGAACGAGAAGCACTAGCTGTTGTATGGGCACTCAACCAATTCCGAGACTACATAGAAGGGTCAAGCGTTACCGTTTTGACCGATAATCAAGCTTTGAGATGGTTTTTATCGCTGAAAACTCCTACAGGTGGTTTAGCACGTTGGGCATTATTGATACAAGCCTATAATATTAATAATAACAAATACTTTTAAAAAGTATCCTAAAAGACATTAAATAATATTTAAATAAAACACTTAAAAAAGCATAAAATTATATATCTAGTGACAATTCCGCCTAATTTTCCTGTTATCTACGTGACGTCATAAACATCACGCAGCCTAACCGGAAGAATACCCGACTAGTTTCGCTTCTAAACGAAGCATCTTCAGGAGGTCTTGACTTACCGAGCGCACGATCGAGACTAAACAGCCAGCGGCTAAACACGCCTTTATATAGGCCCGATCGTGACTCACTGTTCTTTGTTGTAGCTTACAATTGGTAAAGATATATTGTATATTGTCTATTCATTACTATAATATTAACATACAGTATACGCCAGGCAAAACAAATATTGTTGCTGACGCTTTGTCGCGTCCACATTGTTCTGACAAAACAAAGAATGAATGTGTAGTTGTCGATGTACAATCACGTAGCTCATCGGAAATCCGTCAAGAACAGTTGAATTGACAGCTATATCGTAAAATTAATACGAGCACTTGAATCCGAAACAGGTGAAGATGCTGTCTACTGGAGCGGAAAGGGTTACGTTATGACTAACGGTGTTTTATACAAATATAACCCAGAAAGAGATAGAGAAGATGCACAGCTCTTAGTTTTAACATGAATGGAAGAATACGCTAGTGGCTTATCATGATGACACAATGGCAGGACATTACAGTACTGATAAAACGTACCAAAGAGTAGCCCGACGATATTATTAGAAGGTTTTGCGAAAATTTGTTGAGGCTAACTGTACTCGATGCCAACGTCGACCAATCTAAAACCGGCAGGACTTATACAGACGACGGTTGCAAATCAACGATTTGAAATATTAGCGTTTGATATATTTGGCCCACTACCTACAACACCTGCTGGTTAAAACTGGATCCTGATAGTTGAGGATCTTGCTAGTGGTTGGCTGGAATTATTCGCATTGAAGACCGTTAATTATGAGAATTGTGCAATAACTATAATCAATGAAGAGTTCATAAGATATGGTATACCAAGGCGCAAACATAGTGATAACGGGCCTCAATTTGTTCGTGCAGTAATGCAAAAGGTAACATACTGTCTAGATATGAAGCCTACGTACACTCCTGTATATAGTATATGTTTAGCGTAAAAAGCTGTTGGTTTTCCATTAAATAAATAAATAAATATCCTGTACACGGCTGTTAACCCCGTGGAACGTAGAACCTGGGACCTGAAAACGCAGTTGGCTATACAAGTTGAAGATGACCATAGAACTTGGGCCGATAAACTAGCCTGTATACGATTTGCCATGAATACTGCTACTCGTCTGGTAACTGGATACACACCAGCATATCTCACTTTCGCTCACGGACGGCGTTCCGTCGTCCGTGGAGGCTTGGCTCGCGCTAGCCCGCGCCGTTTATCACCACCTTTAGCATTGTGGACGGCTTTCGGCCCCTTACATTGACAGCTTGTTATCGTATTATCGTAGATCGGTGTCCTGGTGATAGCCATTAAAATCCCCAAAAAACACCACTTGGTCTGTAGGGTACTTCTGTTGAGCTTCATCCATCACCTCGCTGAGGTATTCGGTGAGCCTGGTCGTCTCCTGATTTCCACTGTGTGAGCGGTAAACACACGCGTAGAAAATTTTCTCAATACCTGTGTCCACCAGCGCCCAAAGTATAGAGAACATGGGGTCTTCAAATTTTCGGAGATGCCGAATGCAGATGTCATCCCGGGCATATACACATACACCCGCGTGCGATTTGAAGTTGTGCTCCATGTGCCTATACAGAAGATGATGAAACGTGCGATACCACGGTCTCAGTGGAAATCCACGCGAAATGTTCGACTGCTGCATCTTGCGAATTGCGGGTAGGTATATTATTTTAAGATAACAAGTGCTTAGAATTCAAGTCACATGACGTTTGCTTGTCAGGTATATATAACGGTCAGTTCACTTGATTTATTTGAAACTGTACTTTATTTATTGAATGTTATGTATTTAAAATTCGAATGATTTATGTAACCGGCAGGTAGAATGTAGATAGTACCGAGAAGGTACTAACCTCTATTTTGGTAATTTATCTATAATTTATATATATTATATATATTTAGTATATTAATTATTTTAGACATATCTAATAATAGTGATGACAATTATTTATCCATAACATCTAATAGCAATGATGACAGTTTTTGAGCATTCCTTCTCTGTCGGAAACCTTGAACTCTCATTTCTCTGATGTACCGAAAAATTTTAATATTATTCATATTAACGCGCAAAGCATTCCGGCTCATTTCACTGATATGTTGGCGTCACTCGATAACAAGAACATTAACGGTGTACTAGTCTCAGAAACATGGCTTAAGCCTTCTCTTCCCTCCATTTTATACTCTTTTACCCGGCTTCAATCTTATACGCAATAATCGCACAAGTGGTCGTGGTGGTGGTGTAGCCATTTATCTGCGTGCCCATATTCCCTTTTCAGTTATTAGCACATCCACTCAACCACCTCCTCTGGACGCTGGCAAGCATCTTTTTATTGAAGTTCAACTCTCACATACCAAAATTCTCCTCGGAGCCTACTACAGCAATTCTGATACCAACAACTACTTCTCTTCTTTTGAAAAGGTCTTGACAGATTTTATGCCATCCTATAGTCATACCATAATTATGGGTGACTTCAATACTTGCCTTTTAAAACGCAATCATCGCACTTCCTTATTAGAAACACTTATCCAGGCTAGCAACATGCACATTCTCCCTCTTAGTGCTACTCACCATTTCCCAAACTCAGTTCCCTCTTTTCTGGACCTTATTATGGTGTCATCGTTAGGGCTTGTTGCTAAACATGGTCAGTGTTCAGCTGATAACTTTTCGTATCACGACTTAATCTTTGTATCTTGTAAGATTCGTCCTCCTAAATCAAGACCTACAGTTATTCTGCAACGTGGTTTTAATGGTATGAATCGTGACGCTTTTACAGATGACGCTAAAAAAATTGTTTGGGCTCCAATAATGGAGGCTGACTCAATTGATGAGAAAGTAGCAATTTTTAACTCGCTCATAATCCAACTTTATGATGTTCATGCCCCTTTACGAGCAGTTAAAATAAAACACACACCTGCGCCTTGGTTCACTGACGATATGAAAATGCTCAAACATAAAAAAGCAGTTGCTAAAACTAAATACAAGTGTTATCCAACTGATACGAACAAAGCTCGATATACCAAAGTACGGAATCACTGCAATGTGGTGTGTAGAGATGCCCAGAGACGCCATATTCATGAATCTGTTCAGGAAAGGGATCCTACGAAAGTTTGGAAGTTTCTGAGGTCGTTAGGGGTTGGTAAATCTATACAAGATTCTATTCCTAATAACTTAGATATCAATTCTTTGAACCAACACTTTGTCAAGTCGTCTAATATGGACGTGTCATCAAAAGCAGCTACTTTAGTATCTCTCACCAACTTGACAACCCCTGACCTACCTTCATTTGTCTTTAGTCAATTCACCGCTTGTGATGTTGAGAAAAGCATACTCTCCGTAACTTCAACCGCTGTTGGAATTGATGGAATAAGTCGAAATATGCTGATCCTCCTGTTAGATTTCATTCTTCCCATACTTTGTTACCTTTTAAATTTTTCTGTTTCCTATGGTGTGTTTCCTTCTTTGTGGAAGGAAGCTCATGTAATCCCTTTGCCAAAAAAAGTAAACCCTAAATCCCTCGGAATACCGTCCCATATCTATACTTCCTTTTTTGTCCAAAGTACTTGAACGATTAGTCCATAACCAAATTAACATTATCTTCTCTCGTAATGATCTCTTGAATCCCCTTCAGTCAGGCTTTCGTCCGGGACACAGCACAGTTACTGCACTTGTCAAAATTACTGACTATATACGTCTTGGAATGAATAATGGGCAGTTAACTGTGCTGACACTCTTAGATTTCAGCAGTGCTTTTAACACTGTTGACTTTGATATTCTTCTTGCCATTCTTCGCTCAAAAAACATATCTCCAACGGTGATTGACTGGTTTCGTCCTTACCTGTATGGTCGCCGGCAGCGGGTTCGCCTTGAAGATCGGTTTTCTTCCTGGTGTAACACCACCACTGGTGTACCTCAGGGTGGCGTCTTATCTCCTCTTCTTTTTTCAATTTTCATAAATTCAATATCTCATACTATTTCTGCATCCTACCACCTCTACGCAGATGATTTTCAATTATATTCACAAGCATCGCTGCTTAACTTGCCGGAAGCAGTAGAAGCAACAAACAGAGATCTTGCTCATATATTGAAATGGAGCAAAGCTTATGGGTTGACAGTCAACCCTCTTAAAACTCAAGTTATCGTAGTTGGAAGTTCCCGCTTGATCACCAGGGTTGATTGGGACTCATTGCCGCGTGTTGTGTTCGATGGAGTTATCATTCCATTTAGCGAAAATGTAAGAAATCTAGGTATTACCATCGACCGAAGTCTAGCATGGGACGCTCAAATAGCTCAAACCAGCCGTAAAATGTTTGCATCAGCTGGAGCCTTACGGAGACTCCGCAACTTTTTACCTACCACCACTAAAATTGCGCTTGCACAATCTCTACTACTCCCTATTCTTGATTATGCTGACGTCTGCTATCTTGATCTCACACAAGATCAGCTGAATAAACTTGAGCGACTCCAAAATTTTTGTATTAGGTTCATATACGGCTTACGTAAATATGATCATATTTCCGAATTTCGTACCAAGCTCAAGTGGCTACCTATTCGACTTCGCCGGAATGCTCATATATTACATCTCCTTTACAGTATTCTGTTCCTTCCTTCATCTCCGCGCTACCTCAAGGAACGTTTCAAATTCCTCCATACTACCCATTCTTTACCTTTACGGTCATCAGATAATTTATTGCTACAGGCTCCAGTTAGTAGAACCTCTTTCTATCACTGTTCATTTACTTCTGAAGCTGTTAGATTGTGGAATCCGCTACCGACTGAAATAAAACGTGCTTGTTCATTGGAATCATTTAAAAATCAGGTTAAAACTTATTATCTTTCGCTCTAACTGTAATATGTCTGTTTTGTATGTTTTGTCTTTATTTATATATATTTAAAAATATGTATGTATATATTATAATTATTGTATGTTATGTATGTTTATGTATATTAATATATGTATATGTAGTTATTATACGTGACGAATATTTGTCTGTATGTCTATAATGTTATTTCGTTTTTGCTTTTGATAAATTAAGTTCAATAGTTATTTTTATATATCTAGTATTTAGTAACATTCGCTTAAAAACCCTGTCCATATACTTACATACTATCCAATATTGTTGGGTTGTCTGGAAGAGATCGCTTAAGCGATAAGACCGCCCATTGTATCACTTACTTAAGGTATATCTTTTGTTGTAAGTTTTTTTTTTATGTTAATTAAGCTTGGTGTTACAATAAAGAGTTTATCTATCTATCTATCTAAATTTACACCGTTTGTAGGTTTTGGATTGATGAACGTCACTAGTGAATTTATTTATTGATATTTTTTCTGTAAATCACTCTAATCATATAAGCAAAATTGCACTGATTTGATGCACTTAAGCAGCACACACTGTCCAGATAACTCTCGAACATGAATTAAACCGTAATAAGTAATTTCACACTGTATTTAACGTTGTATGTTTATTCTACTATTTTTATTTAATGAATTGATGCAGACCTGATGCAACAACTGTAAGCGCCCTCTGCACTCTATAGGTCTATTATAGTTGACATGACTACTTTGGATTCACAACCACAGGCTGCTTGTACAAGCTAACTAGATAAGATACATATATAAGTAGGTATTCAATCCAGGTACAAACTGTTTCAGGACCTTCGTGGATGTTATCCCTTAGTGATACCACTGCTGGCTTTATTCACATTCAGAGTTTAGATAAGCGATCTACGTACCTCGGTGTGATTGACACAAAATTCCGCCATCTTAGTATGCCTCGCATCATGGACGTATTATGGATGGATATATTAAGTGTTTCCCTGATTTCATGAACTACAATATAGGTGTAGTGACCTACGTGAGATTATGTGATGATAGATAAATAAGATAAACGATGAATTAGATATAGACCAGCACGTACTAACTAAGATAAGAACCAATTGTTGTTGTATATAAGGTGTGAATGATGTAAGTTAAAGAAGTCTTAATACAGTCTTAATTATACGATGGGACGTTAAAGAAGTTACACCTCTTTCATTTGGTGGCTCCAAGAGCCGCCATCCCTACATGGCGACCGTGACTGAGAGCCCTACACATGGACCCTGCCAGAGAACTCAACATGGCGACCAGAGGCCACCTCGCCCTTCAAGGCGAATCTATTAGAAGACTTCAGCTGTACTCCGGGACACCATCTATACATGGCACCCCTACCAGAGGACTACATGGAGAGCCCTATGGAAAATACTTTAATTAGCAACGAGAAGATTTTTTTTTTATCAACGATGATTTATTATGAAGAGTGAAAAAGCGAAATATACACAATCAAAGAAGATTTATTAAGAAGAATGAAAAATAATTTTGCGGCGATTACATGAGAAGAAAGGAAAAAATATTTAAATATTATTTGAAGACAATTTTATGCTCGGGGAATATTGGTATTGTGTACGAAGAAATACGAACGAGTCGAAATCGGGATCAAGGGATCGGCGTTTAGGGTATAGCCCGGCGTATGCAGCAGTGTGATTATCGATTTGAAGAAAATGAAATTGACTACGTCAGTGTATTTACGTGTGCTAGAAAACAAGGTAAAGGCGTGAGTATTATTGTAGGAGAGATTTTTTAAGAAGGCCCTATTGTAGTTATTTTAAATATTTTATAAAAACTGTAACTCAAATAACACTGAACATTTAGAATAAATAAAATCATTTACATAAAGTTGAACATACTCTCCAGGAACGTATGAAGCCGAAAACGTGATTTTGAATAATTTCTTCGATAAAAAAATTTATCAAACATGACACCATTTCGGTTTTAAAATGACTAGAACTAAAAGATGCTATCATCAAACCACGTGGAAGTTATACCAAAAGATAGAGCTTGTTATTTATTAGGAACGTATGAAGCCACATTTTCTAATTCAGCTATAGTTTTTTAACAAGAAAAAAAAAACTACAAATCTAACGATTCAAGCTCTCACGCAATCCGTTTAGTACCCGCCTAGGCGCCATCGAGGTAGGACGCGTGTCGTTTTCTCCAACAAAATTCTGCCGGTCAATTACGTGCTAGAAATAGGTTAAAACAATTAATTAAATATGCAAAGTACGTTGGAGTTGAACAGCCAACAGCGGCAGTCAACATGTATGTTCTCCATAAATAAAAAAAAACTTTCTCAATGGCATTGTTTTCACGCGCCATAGTAAAAAAGTATAGTATGGTTTTGGAAACAGATTATAGCTGTCTGAATCGGGAGATCACGAGAGCATTAGAAGGCCGCTTGATAAAGGTTACCGCTTGGTTACCCATATAAAAAAATTAACCGATGCAACTACCGATAAGTTTGGATATTTTTGTAATTTGAAATATTATTTCAATCAAAATATCCTATTATAATATATATTATAAACTAAACTTTATAAACTAAAGTTTATAATACGAGTATATCGGTAGCACTTATCGGTGTTTACCGCTATGTGTCCTTGATAACCATTAATTTTGCATGGTGGTAGGGCATTTTGCAAATGCGCGCCTGGCTAGCTACCACCCTCGAGAAGAAAATCTGTCGCCAAGCACTTTTCAGTGTGTACCGCTATGTGTCCTTAAGAACCAGTAATTTTGCATTGTGGCAGGGCATCTTGCGAATGAGCGCCTGGCTATCTACCACGCTCAAGTTGAAACTCTGTCGCCAAGCACTTATCAGTGTGTACCGCTATGTGTCCTTGAGAACCAGAAGTTTTGTTAAGAAAGTTACTCTGATTTGGCTGAAAATCGATGTCTAGGTTTTTCTGGACGACTTTATTCCAAATTTGGAATAAAATTTTCGATGACGCCTGCTAAGTGAAGAAAGTTACTCCGATTTGGCTGAAATTCATAATCTAGGTTGTTCTTGACGTCTTTATTCCGAATTTGGAATTCATTTTCCGATGTCATCTGCCAAGTGAAGAAAGTTACTCTGATTTGGCTGAAAATTTACACTTAGGTTTTTCTGGAAGTCTTTATGCCAAATTTGGAATTCATTTTTCGATGACGTCTGCCAAGTGAATATTACTCCGTTTTGGCTGAAAATCAATGTATAGGTTTTTCTGGACGTCTGTTTTCTAAATTTGGAATAAATATTTCGATGACGCCTGCCAAGTGAAGAATGTTACTCCGATTCAGCTGAAACTTGATATCAAGGTTGTACTGGGCTTCATTATTCCCAAAATGAACTTATATTTTCAATACCATCTGCCAAGTGAATAAAGTTACTCCGATTTGGCTGAAAAATTATACCTAGGTTTTTCTGGAAGTTCTTATGCCATATTTGGAATTTATTTCTCGATGACGTCTGCCAAGTTAAGCAAGTTACTTCGATTTGGCTGAAAATCGATGTATAGGTTTTTCTGGACGACTTTATTCCAAATTTGGAATACATTTTTCGATGACGCCTGCCAAGTGAAGAAAGTTACTCCGATTTGGCTGAAATTCATAATCTAGGTTGTTCTTGACGTCTATATTCCGAATTTGAAATTAATATTTCGATGACGCCTGCCAAGTGAAGAATGTTACTCCGATTCAGCTGAAACTTGATATCAAGGTTGTACTGGGTGTCAATATTACCAAAATGAACTTATATTTTCAATACCATCTGCCAAGTGAATAAAGTTACTCCGATTTGGCTGAAAATTGATACCTAGGTTTTTCTGGAAGTCCTTATGCCAAAATTGGAATTAATTTCCGATGACGTCTGCCAAGTGAATAAAGTTACTCCGATTTGGCTGAAAATCGAAATCTAGGTTTTTCTTAACGTCTGTATTACATATTTTGAATTAATTTTTCGACAATATCTGCCAAGTGAAGAACGTAACTTCGATTTTGCTGAAAATCGACGTCTAGATTTTTCTGGACGTTTTTATTCCGAATATGGAATTAATTTTTTGATGACGCCTGCCAAGTGAATAATGTAACTCCAATTTGGCTGAAATTCATAATCTAAGTTGTTCTTGATGTCTTTATGCCAAATTTGGAATTCGTTTTTCGATGACGTTTGCCAAGCGAATAAAGTTACTCCGTTTTGGCTGAAAATCAATATATGTAGGAGGGTGTGGTGAGCAGACGGGGTACACTGTACCAGTCGGCCTTTTAATAAAAAAAACACGGCTCACTAAGTATAGTATGTATTGTATATTTTCCCAATAATACGTATACAGCCAGCGATGCACACGATTTCAGAGTCGATCGAACAACGACGGGCCACATCAGAGTGAAGTGAGCACCAGACGTGAGGTTCTATACGATCTGAAGTTGTAGTTAAGTTTACATCGAGATAAGTCATATGTTGGACGTGATACAAACGTTTGCGTGTGTTAAGCATGCACATCGCCATCTATTGGCGTCTGCATGAAATGAACTATAGAGGGCGGTGAACATTATGGTTTGAATCTGCGTAGGTGTCGTAAGATGGCGTTGCATATATTACTTGAATATGCGTAGGGACAGTTTGTTAATTGTGTGGTGTTACATATATAGATTTTTCTGGACGTCTGTATTCTAAATTTGAAATTAATATTTCGATGACGCCTGCCAAGTGAAGAATGTTACTCCGATTCAGCTGAAACTTGATATCAAGGTTGTACTGGGCGTCATTATTCCGAATATGGAATTAATTTTTTGATGACGCCTGCCAAGTGAATAAAGTAACTCCGATTTGCCTGAAATTCATAATCTAAGTTGTTCTTGATGTCTTTATTCCTAATTTGGAATTTATTTTGCGATGTCGTTTGCCAAGTGAAGAAAATTACTCTGATTTAGCTGAAAATTGGTATCAAGGTGGTGCTGGGCGTCATTATTCCCAATATGGACTAATTGTTTCAATATCATATGCCAAGTGAAAATATTTACTCGGATTTGGCTGAAAATTTTGAAGGTTTTTCTGGACGTCCTTAGGTTTATCTGGACGTCCTTAGGTTTTTCTGGACGTCATCGACGAATAAATTCCTAGTTTGGAAACTTGGAATTTATTCGTCGATAATGTCTGCAAAGTAAAGAAAGATACATCGATTTAGCTACCAATCGGTATCTGGGTTGTTCTAGACGTTCTTATTCTGAATTCGGAATTTATTATTCGGTGTCATGTGCCAAGTGAAAAAAATTACTCCGATTTGGATGAAATTCAAAATCTTGGTTGTTCTGGACTTCATTATTCTAAATTTGGAATTATTTTTTTAATGACGTCTGCCAAGTAAAAAAGTTACTCCAATATGGCTGAATATTGATATCTAAGTTGCTTTGCGCGTATCTATTCTGAATTTGGAATTCGTTTTTCGAAGACGTCTGCCAAGTGAAAGAAGGTCTTCCAATTTGGCTGAAAATTGATTTGGCTGAAAAATTAAAATTCTAAATTTGAATCGGTCAAGTTGGATTTTTTCTTTACTACGACGTTTAAAAAATAAATGCAAACCGGGAATAATGACGCCCAGGTTAACCTAGATATCGATATTCAGCCAAATCGGACTAACTCTTTTCATTTGGTAGACGACTTCGAAAAATAAATTATAAATTCGGAATAAGGACGTCCAGAACAACCTAGATTTTGATTTACAGCCAAATCGAACTAACTTTTCTTCACTTGGCAAACGACATCGTAAAATAAATTCCAAATTCGGAAGAAAGACGTCCAGAAAAACCTAGATATCGATTTTCAGCCAAATCGAAGTAACATTCTTCACCTGGCAGATGTTGTCGAAAAATTATATCCATAAAATAATGAAAAATATACGCGAATGACTAGGTTTATTACTACAAATAAAATCCAAATTTGTAATACAGACGTCCAGAAAAACCTAGCTGTCGATTTTCAGCCAAATCGGAGTAACATTAACACTTGGCAGACGTCATAGAAAAATAAATTCTAGATTCGGAATATAGACGTCAAAAACAACCTAGATTTTGAATTTCAGTCAAATCGGAGTAACTTTATTCACTTGGATGACGTCGTCGAAAATTTAATTCCATAAAGACGTCCACAAAAACCTAGGTAGGTTTGAATTTTCGTACTGATCTCAGTCGCAGTTGCAACTGCGGATACTCACTAGAATCGTACGGTAGGCATATAAAGTGACATGTTACCGGAGCGTATCGCGCATTTGCATATTCTTTGACCGTTATATTTGTGCAGCGAGCGCTTAACGTTTGTTGATTTCCGGCGGCGATGCGCTGGTAAAGTAAGCTCGATCAGGCCCAGATGCTGAAGGCCATTGGCGACTCAATACGCCTTAATTTAATGGCAATGTCTTGATACGCACGACAGCCTAAAAGTGATAGGCTTTCTCTCTCGTATAATCAATTATTTACCTTCCATGTTTTTGTAGCCAGTATATTAATTCGAGATAAATACATTAGCAAGTATGTAAAATTATTGTATATTTACTACTTACCTACATATTTCTGATACAACTAGCCTTCGCTGGGGCCCACGTGTCATTGATTTTCTTTGACATAAGCTAAGTACGAGATGGAAATTCGAAATCCTTTATAAAACTTTGACTTTGACAGCGCCGAGAAGTCTACATGGCTGCTTACATTTGCTCACCCTACATTTTAGAATCGTATTTCTACGGGCACAGTGTTGATTTTTTTTAACCCATTTATCAGTTACATACAATAACAAAATAAAATAATTCCTTTTTATAAAATTAGTTAGTTTGTTTTATTTCATAATACCTATGCCAAACTAAAGTTACAAATCATTGAAAGTAAGCAATAACTTGTTAAAGTCGGTACCATGATCATCTAAAATATTCTATTTTCAACTTCCGCAAGTTCTTTCATACTAACTAATACTAATTTACTCTACAGGTAACCACATGCCAGTATGCAATTTTTCAGCTACCTTACTACGTATTGGTAGTAAAAATAATAAAATGAATAAAGTCTAGCCCATTATTCGTCTTTTGTTTCGGTAAACGTTCTACACAATATAGTATATTCAAATTTTAGGATTGTTTCTTATTTCGTTTACGAGCTAAAGACCAATGACTTACGGACGGACATACAGACAGACATCGGGCACTCATAAATACGACACCGTTTTGCGTCTTGGGTTGATAACCCTAAAACAATATATCCGAACAAAATGTAATAAAAATAGGTACTTATTGTGAAACGCATAATTTTATTCTATAAGTGGATAAAAATGATCACAAGAACAAAATAATTATTTAGATGCAGTTCTGGATTTAGTAGCAGATACCTAAAGTTGATCAACTATTTAAGTTTAGTTACACTGTGACGCTAATATCGTGCGGATGGGGACATCGAGCGAGCGACCTGACGCGCGCTGTGCGACTAGAGCGCAGTGCTGCGTAGTGCCAACAGCCCGCAACTCTCGCACGCTAAATTTGCCTACTAATTAACTAAAACCGGGCCTTAAGTCATATTTTTTTGTAAAGTATACTTAATATAATAGTTTGGCAAAACTTCGATAGTTCAGCAGGTACATTTTTATTAGAACACTTCGACATACAGTATTTTTTTTTATAGATGTTTTGATGGTTATTTTCATTTTATAAAATGGAGAAATTTGATTAAGAAACTGCTATTGATCTGTTGCCAGAAATGACTGGACAAGAGGATATTACGAGATCTTTAATAGACAATATTGAATTTTATAGCAGTATGATCAGCAAAAATTGTCATAAAATTTTTATTGCATTTGTGTTAAAAACTAGATTAACTCGATTTGCAAAATTTTATTTAAAGTCGTGTTACGAGAATGTTGAATGCTTACTCAGCGATATGAGAGCACATCTATTACCGAAAAAATGTCCCATAGCCTTGCAAACACAACTTTTATATTGTAGACAAGGTAACAAATCAATTGAAATGTTTGGTAAAGAAATTGAGCAATTATTTTACGAATTAACTTTGGCTCAATCAGATGGTGACAAAAATAAATTCGATATATTACGCCCTATTAATGAACGAATGACGATTCGAAGATTAGCTGACGGTGGACGGACTGATCTTAACAGTGGCTACATACAAATTATATTAAAATCTAGAGAATTTCAATATTTAAAAGATGCCATACAAACAGCCATCGATGAATATACAATGTTAAATTTGAAACGCCACAATAAATCTCAATGGCGATATTACAATCACCATAATTACAATCTTGTAAATCCTATTGTAAAACCATTCCCATGTAAAAAATATAACTCAACAAACATGAGGAATTCAGAACAAACATCATGTAACGCAGTGACATCACGCAGGCCCAAATTCCAACCTGTGTTGTGTTCACGCACATCGGACTGCAACCAAGTTTTGCGCGATCAGCGTATTGAGCAGCCCACTAACTATTTGTGCACTTTTAAAGACAGTAACGAACACAATGTAACGAATTCTGAACCATGCCAAAGTTTACAATTGAAGAGTGTTGTTTCACAGTCGAATAAGGAAAGATATGAAAATGATATTATTTGCGATATTTCTATTTTGTTTCCTGAAAACATTTCTGAAGAATAAGGAAAAGAATGTACGGACTTTTCAATATTGAGTTCTACTACTGTAAGACCTAATCAATCTTCAGTAATAAGCTATCACGAACAGTGTAAGGACATTGAATCATGTGATGCTGATGAATTACAATGTGTAAATAAAGACGAAGAAAAATGTAATATGAATTATGACAAGTTTAATATGGAGTTTTTCTGTAATAGAAAAGAATTACAGATAAAGTTACACGATTTTAGTATGAAAAAAATATTAAAAATGAATTATGATAACGAATTATTAAAAAAATAATGAATAAATGTGACGAAATATGTGTCAAAAAGGGGCAGTTGATTAGTAAGCAAAGCAATTTTGTTAGTTTTGTAAGTAAATAAAGGTTTGACGAACGTTTTGTAGGTATAACTTAGAAGTAGATAGTGTACTTAAAAAAAAATGCCCGGTTGCTTTACAAAACCAAATTATTATTATTATTATTATAGTATAAGCAGGGCAATAAATGTTTCGAAGTTTATTAAAGTCGCGAATTTAAGAGATTATACCGATGATTTAGAAAATGGCTAAAATGTGTGCCAATGGCTAATTAGATACTTAGAATTAATTCAAGTAAAAAGTTGAAGTCATATTGACCTACTGTAGCCATACAAGGTGCATTTAATATGCAATTAAAACGTAATCGTATCAATGTTTACGTCGTGATACCAATGTCATGGTCACGACCGAGTAATGCACCTTTGCACCATAAGCAAATTCTGAAAGTTAGCTAAGTTATTAGGTGAGATTTATTTTAAAATTTGTATCTTGCAATAAAAGCAAATAGCTGAAGGCCAGCATTAGAAACAATTATGTAATGTCCATATCTTGCAGTATCAGCAAATAGCTGAAGAAGGTCAACATACTGTAAACATCAGGAGTGTTTATTACTCTAATGATTCACTAAGCAAGTCAATTTAAAAAGAAAGCTAATTAAATATGAAAAAATAATGTTGACATTTTGATTTCACGGCAAAGGTCGTTGCCTTGAATGGCAGATATAATAATATGAGCTATTAATATTCTTGATCAGCAATATTCGCGAGCCGAGTTGCTGCAAGAAATAGTTTCATTCTGTAACAGAATTAGGGAATTCTCAAAAAGAAGCCTTCCGCACATTTGGTGCTTTTGATTTTATTTTTGGAAGGAAGAGCTCCACATATGCCTTTGTAATCGAATAACTGGTCAACAGCGCATTTATATAATGCAAGTCAGCAACAAATAAAATAATGATGGATATACATAAAATGGTGATAAGCTGACGAAATTTCATTTAAAGCTTTCCTTATTGACAATGTAATCACGACAAGACCTATAAATAATTGATATGTTAGTGAAGATATGTGAAGGTAATATAATTATTGATTGATTGTAATGTAATGTTTTTCAAGTTCGACATTTCTAGTATAAAATAGAAACTTATTATAAATGTATGTTATAAAAGGGTTATATGTATATGCCTTATGATTTTTTGTTTATTAATTGCTAAACTGCAATACTTAAGTTTAAATTCAATTTTTAAATATTGTTTAAATTATTAAAAAAAAAAAAAAGGTTGATGATGTAGTGACCTACGTGAGATTATGTGATAATAGATAAATAAGATAAACGATGAATTAGATATAGACCAGCACGTACTAACTAAGATAAGAACCAATTGTTGTTGTATATAAGGTGTGAATGATGTAAGTTTAAGAAATCTTAATACAGTCTTAATTATACGATGGGACGTTAAAGAAGTTACACCTCTTTCATTTGGAGCCGCCATCCCTACATAGGTAATAGTTAAAAAAAGTAATAGTCTATCAAAAAATATTTATTAATTTCAAAGAGACATTACAGTGTGAAACCAATGAGCAAACTGTGATATATCTAATGCTACGAGAGGAAAACCTTTGCCTCTTGTGTCGCCCCACGAGGCAATGGCGGCCATGCGCCCCTTCACGAACACGGCAGATCCTGAGAGGAAAATTTCATATTAAGTATAACAATAAAGAGTAGCTTTCATCGAGATCATAATATAACACAATGACTATCGGGTTTGGTGCAATATATCATCTTTTCTAACATTAACACTACAGTGCACGCGCCCCTTTTTTTTACATGGGTGCTCGCGTGCTCTACTATAGTACAAATTATAATTACAAATATTTTTGAACTGTGAAGTTGTAAAATGATGAATCCCAGTAATATCTTATTTACTTATGTTTATTTTAAATCACTATAGATACATAAACTAGCAGTTTTTATGCTTCAAAGGTATCTAAGGACCAATTTATTATGTCAATTAAAACATCAACATTTTTTACACGTTCGAGATCAGCTCCAAAAATAAAACTTCTAATAAACTTAGACTCTCCTGCTGGTGTTAATCCTCGCGTTCAATATAGACTACAACTTGGTGATCAGGGCAAATCCATCTGGGACATCGCACCACTTTTGGGTGGACTGATTTCTTGCATGATTTCAGCAAAGGCAAAATTGCCTACTCTTCCTTGACTTTCATCAGGGTCATTGTTAGGCATCTCATCTGTTTGCAACAAAAGCCATTTCGTTTTATTATTTAATACTGAGGGAAGATTTTCTAATGTCAATCTTTTTGATATGAGGGATATAACCAGCTCATACGAAAGATCGTAGAGAAAATTGCATCTCACAATATTTTTCTGGCCTTTGTTACGGTGATGACTCTTTGTCCATCTTTTCGCTACAACAAAGTACTCATAATTACTAAATACACAAAGACTTATAAGTAAATATGTATATTTAAAAAAACAACATGATTTTTTTATATATTATACATGAAATGTTGATATTTACTTACATTCAGTTTTATTACGCCAATACTCGCACATACTACTATGGTAGAAGCTGAACTTTGACACCTAATTACAGGAATATGCGCTAATTTGGCGAGTAGGCGTGACACTATCGCGTTCAAGGATTTTGTTGGTAAGGCTTATCTAGGAGCAGGAGGACGTCATTGTAAAAATGAATGAAAGGCAAGATAATAAGTGAGTGCGTTCTACTATAGTAGAGCGCGCGTGCACTCTAGTGTTAAGTAAGGTCAACACAAGATTATATAATTATGTCTGTACCTACGTGGTGAGAACAAACTACCCTACTTCAAGTTTTTCTAAACATTCATTCATCAAGCAAATAATCTTCAGGACTGGTAACACTGACGTTTGCCGTCGTTATTCTATTCTGTGATCGTTGCTAGTCTAGAATCATTTGAGAGACTTCATAGCCTCTTTAGTTAGACTGTGGCTCAAAACTTACGTCTCAAGACACTGCAGCTGACTCGTCAGTCTTGTATCAGCCGACGGAGATGCAACACTGAACTAGGGAGTGATACTAATGACAGCATTGACAGTAAAGACCGTAATCAGTGTACATCAGCAGACTTTAAATATGTCTTCGTGACACGTTATGGCAGACAAACCACAGCGATGATGAGCTATGACCCACAATGAACAAAGTGAGATTGTTAAGAGAGTATTCTGCAAGGCAAGGATGGGAATGGCAGTAGGGGGAGGGTGGAGTCCATTTTGGGGGACACCCCCATTAGACACACTAAGCATGTTCTCAGTGATATGTGTCTTCTCATTTGCACGATACCCACACGTAGGTACGATCACATTAGGAGAGTTCTGCCATTCTCTGACAAATATGCATCCGCTAAATTGCCAGCCGTTGAACTGATGCCATTCTTCCTTGGATATGCTCTCGTTGGTTGATGGTATTCCTAGTACCTTTTTTATGCTCGATAGGTTAGCCTTTATCCACTATCTTACCTGATGGTAAGTGAAGATGTTGTTCAGGCTAAGCTAGAATTACTGGCTCTCAAGGACAGCTGCCCGAACACACCGTTAGGTGCTTGGCGACAGGTTTTTTACTTGAGGGTGGTAGCTGGCCAGGTGGGCATTCGCAAAACGACCTACCACCATGCTATAACGACTGCCATCCAAAGACCGACGGCTTAACGTGCCCTCCGAAGCACGGAAGCGCTCAGTAGTAATCTCACCAGTGGTCACTCATCCAAGTCACGACTGAGGCAGACGTTGCCTAACTTTGCTGATCAGTTCAGAACGGCTAAGCAAATTGCGCTACCAGCGCTTAGCAAACTTCGCTACGAGCGCTTAAGCAAACTTCGCTACAATCGCTTACCCTCTCGGGTAATCAGGACACTAAGATGGTAGGGTGCCCTGCAATGATATGCGCTTAAGGTGTAACAATACTCCACTCACATGAAGTGAATGGTATTCCTAGTAGGTTTGATGAAGCTGCGGTGCGTTGTCCCTAGTACATTATGTGCATTCGGTGTCCTTAAGTTTTATGCAGCGTCATCTTTTTTATGACATATTATTATGGCAAACTCCCCTTCAATGGGGTAGGCTCTGTTCAGCAGGAGACAATCCGGCTGATACAGTAATCTTTTTTAAATAGTCTTACAATAAAATAGAATACTTGTATCAACCAGGCCTGATTCCAGCAGGAATCTAGGTGCAGTGGAAGCAAACCTCGTCTGAACTGAACAGACTTTACTGTCCGCGTTTCGCTGAGCTTTCAATTGTAGTTCTATTTGTTTATTCAGTAAGTCAAAAAATATGCAACATTACAATTTACGAAAACCAAAGCGTTACATACAATATTCATATACACGATAAAAATAATAAAATAACAGCAAAAAATAAACCATATTAAAATGAGAATATAAATATTTGCCTTATATCAAAATTTCAAAATTAAATACTATACTCTTATCGATCAGAAGGGAATTTGAGTTTTTAAAAAGTAAAATCACAATAATCACTTTAATATACTCACAAACAAATTATTACAAATGATATGAATTTAACGAAAGAACCGTCAAGCCTAAACGCCACGCACAGAATGAGAACGAGGCTCGGTCGACTTTCGGTTTTATAGATGTGGGTAGGTTGGTCGTTGACTCAGCGGACATTTTCCTAACACGGCCTCTCCTGACCATGTGTCGTCCTCGACACCAATTCTTCGAGCGGTGCCGCTGCTTCCAGTGACGCCTGATGATGAAGGTCCCATATAAGAGGAGTAGTATCTGTTGAAGCAATCTCACTTCATCACCATCGTCGTCTTCATATACATCTGAAAACAACATCGTGTTAAGAACTGTTCGAACAGCTACAATTAATGCTTACACGCTTTCACGACATTCTCTGAATCATCATTCAGTCAATTCATACGTCAACTTGTAAACAGTTCATACATCAAACTCATCCATTGTTCAAAATTAAAGCAGAGAAGTCTCTTAAATATAAAACCCAGCTTAGGTATTTTTCGTCATGGCTCCAGTTGTCCCTTCGGCAGAAGAAACTCCCTCGTTGCACGGAACGTTGAAAACGTTCCGTGCTCGGGGATATCAGTCGTCAGCTTGGGGCCGTCACCACCTGCAACATAGTCTGACAAACAGACCCGCTTGACGCAGACCTTATACATACGTGTAAGCCGACCCGACACGCGGACCGTTATCGTAGGTACGTGTGAGCCACTCAACAAGCAGACCATATCCGTACGTGTGAGTTCGACATAAGATGACCAAAAAAATGCATCCACTCCGCTAAACATTCATCACCACCTAGCGAGACAACTCGAGTACAGACAGAGGCATCCCTGAATCGCTTGTCTATTGGCCATCGCTTAAGCATCACATATTTGTGAGCCCAAGCGTTGCGTAAGCTTACATATGTGTCAAATGATGACACATATTATGTCTTCCAACAGTACAGACAGAGGCATCCCTGAATCGCTTGTCTATTGGCCATCGCTTAAGCATCACATATTTGTGAGCCCAAGCTTCGAGTACCTTTACGTATATGTCAAACGATGACACATATGTCTTCCGATAGGTCAGAGATTACCTTGTCCTTTGTGTCACAGTTGGAAGTGAAGACACTACTAGTACTAGAGACATCCCTGAATTGCATGTCTCTAGTAACACACCAATAGGTCAAAAATTCTTTTCCGTGTTTCACCAGTATGCAGTACTTAGCTTTGCCATGGGTATAAGATATTAAATCAGAAATTCATGTCAGTCTATATCGGTATTTATAATTTTTTTAGAGTGATAAATTAGTTTGTGTGAAAGTGGGATAATATGGCAAAACAAAACACTGCTGTTGGTTTACACAAAACAAGAATTCAGACTCACCCTCAAAGAAAGATGTACACGTTTCTGGGCACCATTCTCCACGCCACGGCACCATGTACTGGGCTGCATGACCAGCACTGCCTGGGCCCATCGAGGGAGCTGCGCTCACTGGCCCCACTGCTGAACCGGAGCCGGATGGACCGGCCGCACGGCCTTCACTGGCAGATAAGACTGCGCGAACGCTGTTGATCAGCCCGGCTGCGCAATTCACGACGACAGGGGGCCTGCGAGAGCCTCGCTGACCGGCCCGACTGAGGGACCGGCTGCATGGCGCGAACCGTTTGAGACTGCTGCTCGACAGTTGTTGGCCAGCCTGGCCGCGCAACCCTTGCCGTCTGGGCCAACTGCGAGAACCCCGCTGATCGGCCCAACCGCGGGACCGGCTGCATGACCCGCATGCTGACTTCGGCAGCTGCGCCGACTGGCCCGACTGCTGCGGGACTGGCGCTGGCTGTACCGGATGCACGACCCGCACTGGTCCTGCCATAATTCCCGCTCAGCAAACGAAGTACGCACCACCTCGTAAGGACCGCGTATTCCGGAATCAAGCTATCCTGTTGGCTAAGCAAACGTTATAACAAACACAGAGTCATTATATGGTTGAACTGGCGAGGTCGATGTCGTCGTCAGTTAACTTGCTCGTCCTGTCTGCTTCACATCTTCTGGTGACGAAGTGTTCACCGAGGTTTCTACTATCCGTTGACTCGGCCTAACCTGACCCTGTCTTATTCATTTCCCCTAATACTCTATCCCGGTAACGAGAAAATACGCGAATACGCGAATGATGTTTAATCCTATCACTCGCTTGACACCTGAGCCTGTCACGCGATTGACGCACTTCAGTTCTGCGAGAATCTCGCCGTTTTCGGACACGTGAGCTACTTCGTGAATTACGTTTTTCATTACTAACGCCGCTTTCGGCTTCGTAACCTCGAGTGTGCCCTTCACGGCTTCGTGACGTACGCACCATTGTAACTCACAAAATCAAAGCAAATAACAAAGAAACGATTTAGTTATCTTTACGCAATTGAAAAGAAAAGCAAATTTCAAAATAATGGCTTACTTGTTCCTTCAAAAACACCATATGTTTTTCGTTACGTTTTAAGTGGGCAAACAAGTCCATTATCTATCATTCGTTACCCGTTCGTTTAACCACGACTCAGCATCTCCGCGTTAACTACCGCCTATTCGGCCCAAGCAACCGGAACGTCCCAGCTATTTATTTCTTTAGCGCGATCAACTTCCGCCATCCATGTGTCATAATCGCGCACACTTGGACCAAATGATGAAATAGTAATTTTGAGACCTTACTTTAGATAACGCCATTAATGCTCCAACATCCTGTACTTCGCATCCTCTCGCCGACCAGCGACGCCATCCTCGCTCAATGAAACGCATGACGCAGCTCGGTTAACGGTCGCGGGAGCACTTGCGTTACTTGCCTCGACAGTAGCAGGTGTAGCTGGTGTGGCTGGATGGCTGACTGGCTGTGAACAAAGGTATCTGCGCGTGGCGTTTGGTTCCCGAGTGTGATGGTGTGCTATTCGATATTGGTCCCGGTATAGTACTTTCTATAGCGGTTAATTCAAAGTCAAAGTCAAAATCAAAATCATTTATTCAATTTAGGCGTCTACGACGCTCTTATGAAGGTCAATTACAAATTTTAATATTGAAATATACTACATTGTACTGCCACGTTCAGCAAACAAAAATTATAGAGCCACTGCGAGAAGAACGGGCAAGAAACTCGGGGCCATTCTTTTAAACGTTTTTTAAAAATGTGTTAAGTACATACTATATAGTAAAATTATTACAACACTTAATTTACATTACGTAGGTGTTAGGCGCTAGCTTGGCAGAGGCGAACCAGTCCAAGAATTTTTGTCGTTTAAGTAATCACAAACTGTGTAGTAAGATTTCTTTATCAAAATATTCTTCACATGCAACTTGAATTTTCTTTCTGTGAGCGTTGTAATATGTTTGGGCAATTTATTATAAAACCGCACACAATTTCCTAAGAAGGACCTTTTATTTGTCTTTGCTAATCTAAAACCTGGCACCGCTATTTTATCTTTATTCCTAGTGTTATAATCGTGAGTGTCACTGTTTGATTTAAATTTGCTCAAATTTTTACGAACATACATAATATTTTCAAATATATACAGACTTGGTAAAGTTAAAATATCAATTTCTTTAAAAATATCTCTCAGGGATTCCCTAGGATCCATTTCATATATGGCTCGAATTGCACGCTTTTGTAAGATAAAGATTGTCTCTATCTCAGCAGCAGCTCCCCACAGCAATATACCATAAGACATAATACTGTGGAAGTACGCGAAATAAACGAGCCTAGCAGTAGCTACATCTGTTAGCTGTCTTATCTTACGAACTGCATATGCAGCAGAACTAAGTCTTCCAGATAGATCATGTATATATAATCTCACGAAAATGACACCTAAGGTACATTTTTTAAGACATTCTCAACATCGCCAAACTACCGACCGCGTATCTAAACAACTCCTGGAACGTTCTCGCGAATTAATTTGGTAGCGAAGGCGTTGCTGAGAACAATCACGATTTCTGATTCACGATCGACGTCCCGTCATCGCACAATATTGACATACAAAAACAAAATCGATGAACAGAGAGCTAACGTTACTTTTATAATTTACCCTCAATAAGTTTAACCATAAAAAATCTACTAAAGAAAAGAATAAAGCCAAACACAAATATATATCAGATAGCCAAGCTTTACAGACACGTGTTTGAATCCCACTTCTGATCTTATCGATCAAAAGGGAATTTAAGTTTTTAAAAAGTAAAATCACAATAATCACTTTAATATATTCACAAACAAATTATTACAAATGATATGAATTTAACGAAAGAACCGTCAAGCCTAAACGCCACGCACAGAATGAGAACGAGGCTTTTTTATTTTTTTATTTAGGGAGGACATAGATGCTGGCTACCGCCTGTGCGGTCGTCCAGCTCCACCGGGTTTTGGGCGAGGGCCTGGCCCTACAATAGCCCGGGAGGGAGAAGTGCCGAAGGCACTTCTCCCGAGACGGGCGTAGAAGGCGAAAAGCGCTTTCTACCTCCGTCTCCTGCGGACGCCGAAAACGTACCGCTATTATAGGAGGGGTTGACAGCGAGCTCAAGGGCACCACTGTGGTTCGGACCTCGGCTTGTCTCGCTGTCTAGAGACATGGGGGGGATCGGAGCAAAATGCCTCTGTGCAACTGCAGTGTTGCACAATTGGGCCCTACTGAATAATACTCTTTGACTATTTGGAGAGCAATTTATCGTGACCTTGTTTTTGCCTCGAGCTCGCCGGCGAGCTCGGTGTTTGATTGTGTGACCTCTGATTACCTCACACCTGGGGATTTTACCTCGACGACTTGCGGATAACGCTAAAGCTGCCAACGTAATGGCTGCGATGGGGTCATCCGGGTCGTCTAATACCTGCCGTGGTCGGCGACGGGGGGGTTTGAAAAATGGGATAGAAGAGGCAGTCGAGTAGTTCGATGCCTGGACAACCAATGGGTTCGGGTGGTGGGGCGCTCGATCAAAGTATCGGCGGGCGCAGTCCTTATTGAACTGCGCTAGAGAGGGAAGGTTTAAGTCGCAATGCAACTCGGTGTTCCGGATATACCACGGAGCGCCGGTTGCACTACGAAGAAAACGGTTTTGAATGACTTGAAGCTTATGGAGATGGGCCTCACTAGCATGACTAAACACTACTGATGCGTAAGTCATGATGGGGCGTTTACGTTCAGAGACATTTTACTCTCTTTGCGAATCAGGGGACCAAGGCGACCCATTACAAAGGCCGCTCTGTTACGGACGGTTGTTATATGATCGCTAAAGGTGAGATTCCGATCAAGGGTGACTCCGAGATATTTTGTTTTACTAACCCAGGGGATGGGTTGGTCGAACAAAGTTATAGGTTGCGGGTAACGGGGGCGGCCCTTCTCAGTAAAGTACATAGCTGCACTTTTAACTGGGTTGACCGCGATGCGCCATTTACGGAACCAGTCACCGATCTCGGTGATGGCCCGTTGGAGGGCGGGAATGGACTTTCTACTGATATGCCACCCAGTGGTATAAATAGCGGTGTCATCCGCGTATTGGGCTAATAGGACGTTAGGCTGAGAGCGTGGGATGTCGCTGGTATACAGCGCGAAAAGAATGGGTGATAGCACGGAGCCCTGAGGGACTCCGGCTCTGACTGGGTGGGGGGAGGAGAGGGTGCCTTCCACGCGATAGCGAAAGCTTCTGGCTTTAAGGAAGTCTTGTAGGATGAGCACAAGACGTTCTGGCACGCCAAATTGGTAAAGCTTGTAAATCAAGCCATTGTGCCAGACTTTGTCAAAAGCTTTCGCTACGTCGAGGAAGACTGCTAGCGTTGTCTGGGGTTTGGGGTACTTGTTAAAGCCCTCAATGATGTGCTCCGTGAGGCGGTGCACCTGTTGGACGCATGAGTGTCCGGGCCTGAAGCCAAACTGCTCATCTGGGATAAGGTGGTGTTCCTTAGCATGGGACTGGAGACGGTTTGCAAGTAACCGCTCGTAAAGTTTGCCTAAGGCACTGAGGAGGCTGATGGGGCGGTAACTGGTGGGGTCAGATGAGCTTTTGCCTGGTTTGTGAATGCCAATGACATTTGCACATTTCCAGGTGTCTGGGAATAAGCAGTGGCTCATAGCAGCATTGAAGATGCTGACTAGGAGATGGATGAGAGGAGGAGAGAGGGTTTTAAGAACCCTGTTGGAGATGCCATCGGCACCGGGGGATTTGCGCGGTCGGAGGGCCTTGATCAGTCTCGCCACCTCAGCGTAAGTCGCTAAGGTGATTGGTGGGAGTTCAGAGGTGACCACAGAGCTTTTACGTTCGACTTCAGCATCCACCGAATCGAGGTGAGCTTGGTCAACGTGATCTACGTTAGGGGAACACTGAGCCTCTAGGCTATCAGCTAGGCACTCAGCTTTGTCTTCGTCAAAGAACGCTGGGACTAGTGGGACTGGTCTGTATAAGGGAGGCATGTCGTTGTAGTTACTTCCTTTCATACCTCGCGCCAAGTCCCAATAAGCCTGGTGGCTTGGCACGAGGTTTGAAAGTTTGTCACCCCATTGTTGATCACGCAACTCAGACATGCGACTTTGAACCATGCGTTCAAAGTGGCGTTTCTTAGTTTTGTTCTCTTTACTGGGGTAAGAGTCGTAATGTCGGGTCACTGCTTTACTTTCCGTCACTAATCGTCTCACATCCGCTGGAATGACAAGGCGCCGGTCGTCCGGCACCATGACCTCCTTTGCGGATGCACCTACTACGGTGGAGAGGTGATTAGTGAACGAATCGATCGCAAGGGTTACGTCATCTTTAGTCAGGATGTCGTCAGGGATCTTGTCAAGGTCCGGTGAACTGATAGCCTTTAGGGCAACGCCTAATTGCTTCCAGTTCACTATCGTCTTAGTGGGGCGGGGGAGGTCTGTTGTTGGGTCGGGACCTAGTCGCAGTATAATGGGTCGGTGATCAGAGTGAAGCTCGTGAACCACTTCTATGGAGCGTAACTGGAGTGTTACGCCTCTGAGTAGTGCCATGTCAAGCAAGTCAGGTCGAAAGTCTTCCGTGTGAGGGTAGTGAGTGGGCTCAGTGGGCGCAATTATGTCAAAATTAAGTTCTGCGACTAGTTTTTCAAGTGCAATGCCTCTGGGATTGTTGACGTTACAATTCCATAGGATGTGCTTACTATTGAAGTCGCCAATCAGAAGGACGGCGCTTCCTAATGAGAACAATGCTTCTAAGTCAGCTCGGACGATCGGCTTTTGACAAGCTTGGTAACAGGACGCTATGACTATAGGTTGATGACCAGTCATAGCTAGAAGGCAACAAGATGCTTCCATATTAACAAGAGTCGGGGTAGGTAAGGGGATGCAGTGCAGGGACCTTTTGTAATAGATAAGAGTGCCTCCCCCACGGGAGTTCACTCTATCATCACGTACCGTTCTGTAATTGGCAAACCTAGGGTTCGCCTTCCCCGGTTTTAGAAGGGTTTCCTGCACGCATATAATGTCGATAAGGTGGGTGCAACAAAAGTCGTGGACAAGGTCACGTTGTCTAAAGAAACCGTTAGCGTTGAATGACGCTAACGAAACTGAGCGCGGTTTCGTGCGTGCGGTTGTACTACCCATAGTGGTTGTACTGGGGAGGGGCCTGGGGAACGAAGCGCTTAAGGGCGCTTAGTAAGTTCGCGTGTTCCAATGTGTATTGGATCACGTCCGCTGGGGATTGAGCGTATTGCATCTTGTGGAATAGCTCTTGTACCTCATTGATGTCAACCGACATAGCCAGATCGCTGACTAGGTTGATTGCCTCTTGAAGAGGGGCAGCCATCAATGGCATAGGTGGAGCTTGAGGCCGGGAAGCGGCGCGGGGAGGCGCGCGAATGGTGTTGGCGACGGGTGCCGGGAGCGCGGGGCGAGCCGGGGCCGGTGCGCGGGCAGGGGCCGTGGCGCGGGCGGGTGCGGGTGCGGGCGCGGGTGAGGGCGCGCGGGCCGGGGCGCGGGCGGTAGCGACGGTCTTAACCATACTGGGTGGTTTAGACCATGCGTTACGGGCTGGGAGCGGCGCGGGTATTACCTGTGAGGCAGGTACTACCGTTAGTTTAGGGCTTACCCGTTGGTAACGGTCGTAAGAGGGACGGGTCGGCCTATGCCTTGCCACCCTGTGGTTCACTCGTGGTGCTTTAGGGCAGCCACGGTAATTCGCGGTATGCCCTTGAGCACCGCATAAAACACAGCTGGGTGGGTCCGGCGAATCCCGGGTGCGAGTGCACGCTGCTGTCGCGTGATCGCCTAGGCACTTAACGCACCTAGCGCGAGCGAAGCAGAAACGGGAGGCGTGCCCGTATAGTTGGCAGTTATGGCACTGCGAGGGACTCCCATTTTTGTATGGGGCTTGGACATCGAGTCCTGAGAGGCCACAGACCTTTTTTAAATTAAAAATGGCCTTGCCTTCAGGTGTACGATCTAGTACTACGAGTACTAGATCGTAGGGACTGCGGTCCTTCCCGCTGTACATGCGGTGAACTGCATGTACGGGGAAGTCTTGTGCCTTCAGGTCGGCACATACCGAATCGGTATGTACCTCCTTGGGCACACCGCGGATGACCACTCGGAGGACTTTCTCCTCTTCGAGCGCATAAGTGTGAAAACTTATGCTCTCTTTACGGAGGAGCTTTGTTAGCGCTCTGTGGTCGCTAATGGTGGACACTTGAACTTTAATGCCCTGCTGCGTGGAGCGGGCATTAGTGTAGTGGATCCCACGATCCGAAACTAAACGGGACAGCATGTCCCATTTGGTTTTGTCCTGAATGAACAGGGGCGGAGGCGGTTTTTCGCGGCGCGCGCTCGCGTCCTGAGGGGACGCGGCAGTGGTGGCCGGAGCGGAGGGAGGAGACGCGGGGCGCGGGGCGGGGGTCGGCTTCTTGCCGGAGGCGGGGGCCTTAGCGGGTGCCTTGGCGGGAGGGGCGGAAGTTGCGCAACTAGCGGCTTTAGGAGCACGCTTGCGTTTTCTGTCTACGACGGTATAGCCGTCGTTATCGGAGTCCGAGTCAGTGCGTAAGGCGCGACTCGGATCTACTTCCATCTCCGTTTCGGAGTCCGAAGTGGGCTCGACAACGGCGATGGAGGGACGGGTGCTCGCTGGCCTCCCGATCGGTGAGCGCGAGCGAGACCTCTCACGGGGAGGGGCTGCCACCGTGCGTCTATTGTCCGGGCCCGGGGCGGGCGAAAGCGGGCTGTCCTCTGAGAAGGACCGGGTCAGAGGAGGGACGTTGGCCTCCGGGATTGAAGTCCCGGAGGGAGCAATAAGAGTGTCCGTGAGGCGGGCACTCGCTTCCTCTTCTAGGAGTTGCATATGAGCAACATACAGATCGGGGTGGCGGAGGGCGAAGGTCTGAAGGACCTGCACCTCACCGTTAGAGGGACGGGACTGCATCCTGAGGGGAATACTCAGGACGCCCTATCAAGGGTTTGAATTCCCTCACACACCTTGTGAGCTCACTGTGTGAGAGGGAGTGTGTACCTAGGGTGTGCCCTAGTTGTGTACCCTCTCCGAGCTTTTTTCTCGGCGGAGAGGGGTGCTCCTAAGCGCTACTCCGGGGTTGACTAGGGGCGACCCCAAGGCCAGTAATCCCGGAGCCCAGCTTGCTTCGGCTGACCCGTGAAGCGGGAAAGGCCACGGTGCAAGGTTAAACCAAAACAACAACAGTGGCCGTTGTCACCGTAGGGTGTCACACTGCGACCGCAGCAAATGGCGGATTTGATCGTTCAGACGGGTTTGGCTGACGCTACCCCACGCCTGAACGACGTCGCTTAACAGCACAAAGTGTGTTGTTACGCGACTGTTACTATGTTGTGTCGGGTAGTAAAGTGGTGAAATGCGCACCGAAAAGTGCGGTCAAAACAAGACCACCAGCCCGATATGATGTTGTTCGTCCGAAACAAGGGACTTGGGTAGGTGGTAATGCCTGACGTCTTAGAGCGCCTCTGCGCGACGGCACGGCGAGCTCGTAGCTCGCGTTGCTCGGCGTTCGGCGGCTGCTCAGCTTCTGCACACAAAACAAAAACTTCGTCAGGACTGCGTATTCCAAGGCACTGGTCTGCAACTAGCGTCGGAACGATGACCCGAGTGAGACGGCAATAGTGCGGGGACTATTGCGGTCTCACTGGGAGATACTGGCGGAGCTGTAGACAGGTGTGCACGGCGTGGCGGCACAGGTCGGAATGGAGAACGAGGCTCGGTCGACTTCGGTTTTATAGATGTGGGTAGGTTGGTCGTTGACTCAGCGGACATTTTCCTAACAATATAATATATTATAGATATTTGTTTCATAGTATAAATGTTTCTTTAATATGTTTCTAGGTTTGCCGAAAATTATAATAAAGTGTATCTGGTTTTAGTAGTTTTAGAGGGCTAAGTAAAAGTCAGACATAGTATTATAGGTTTTTATCACGACATTTGTGTATTTATAAAAAAGTAAAGGTTTCTTTATGTACCTATAAATAAATAAAGTCATTTACTAACGTTGTTTTTCTCTTACTTTAGTAAAAGTTCTGTCAGTTAATTGAAGTTTTGGGTATTCAATTTACATTGATTATTGCTATGTATAAATTAAGTACACAATAAATTACAGGTTTTGACTTTGTCTTGTTTTTCTTCTTCTTCTTCTTTAGATGGCACACTTTTTAGAATTTATGATTGCAATATGCTTCATTCTAACACGTATTATGTAGGTATATTCAAAGAAAACGCCAAATCAGCTTACAATGTTTTTTTTTTAATTTTTAGTATCATACGGATTCAGAAAAGGCCTAATGTTATATTTAAATGTATATTGTTTTGCATAATATTAAGTATATTAAGATGGAATAAAATCAATAGATATGAAATTTCAAAAGACAATGAAATAAAATTAAAATTAATGAAAATAATAATTGTAATAATAAATAATGAATCCGTTTAGTGTCATTAGAGATAATTATACTTTTGGGTCATCAACAATTAGAAGAAGAATCTTTTTTACCTTTTTCTAACCTAGCTTGTTTTCGTGCGCCGGAGTCTGCACGATGTCCGATGGCCGAATGTTATGTTTTCATTAGGTATTGTGGTATTATTGGACAGCAATAAATATTTAATATTAGTCAGTTACCGGATGTGGTAATGGCAACACCAATCCGACAGTGGCACCACCATTTTGACGGTATTAAACATACGACACACTCTGTGATTAGCTGGGTGATTTCCCGCTAAAACGAGTGGTGACTGTTGACACGAAGTGAAGGGCGATGCATTCTTGAGATGACCACCACGCTGCAAACATGTGAGTTGAAGGGCTGTTCTGTTTTTAACAGTATAACCTAAATTCCCCCCATAAGAAGGAAATATATCATTTTAACGGTGTATTTTAACTTTAAGCCATTTTGCCGAACATGTCCAGGGCACGTTGAGCTGTACCTACCACGCGACGGCCCGTCCGTCCGCGCAGCGTCGGGATATGATAACAAGTTTACATCAGCGATAATCAACTGTACCGTAACATCCCCGGCTAACTGAGAAGCGTGAGATATAATTTTCATTACTACTTTATACTACTATGAATTCAAGTTATTAGTACAAACTTTTGACATTATCACAAAGGCATTTTACACTAAGTACATACAACAATAATCAGTAATAACCAATATACTTTGCACCTTACCGAAGTAGATAATTATATCTACAAATAGCTTACAACTAACTTTTCAACTCTCAAATCTTTAACTTAATTATTTAAATTTATTACATATTAATTTAATGTTTAAAATGCCGTTGGATAGTGAAAGTTTTGGTTCTACTACCTCCACAACTTCCTTAAAGAAGCTTCTGACAAAACGAAGCTCAATTAAGGGTCAAATTACCAGGTTCAAAAACTATTTAGATAAAATTAGTCAACAATCTCGTTTATCAGCTACTGAGATGGCTGAACTTTCGCTTAAGCTTGGTAAATTGGAAGGAATGTCAACAAAGTTTGATATATTGCAAAGTGAAATGGAGGTATTAAATTCACCAAATCTTGATGTTGAGATTGACGAGAGAGACTATATTGAGCAAGAGATTATATCCAACATTGTCATTGCCAAATCAATTATTGAAAAATATAATACTATGAGAGATGAAGTGAGACGTGAATCTATTATTCAAGAAACTCAATGTGGTCACGATTGTCGTAATACTGGTGTAAAATTAGCACAAATACAAATATCAAAATTTAATGGCGCCTATTTCCGCTGGCTGGAGTTCCGTGACACATTTTAAAACCTAGTGCACAATAACGAGCAAATAACGAACATTCACAAATTCCATTACCTTATTTCATATTTGGAAGGAGATGCAGCACGTATTATATCAAATCTCGAGGTATCTTCTGTAATCTATGACCTTCTATAGAAGGTCATTGTCTGTAAATTATAAAGTGGCATGGGACTTATTATGTTCCCGCTATAATAATAAAAGGCTTCTTATCAATCATCACCTAAAAAAAGCTTTTTCTGCGCGGGTAGGAGAGTATAAAACATCTATAAAATTTTGTCCGAGTAAATTTATTTAAAAATAATAAGTTAATCTTCTCCTTTATGTCTAAATTTAATGTATAACTTAAATCTAGTACAAAATACTTGCCAGTGGGTGTTATCTTTATCATATAGTCACTTCACACAAAATTAAACTGGTATTCATTGCACACACTTCAATTTCAATATGGAGGCAGTACAGCATTCAATGGCCCAACTCCAGCAGTTATTTATGCAGTGGATGGATGCTTATGAAGGTGAGCTTCAAGTTGCAACTCCTTCAACCAATGTAAACAACTTGGCTTCAGACTTTGCTGCATTCCGCTCCTTTATTATGACAGCTATTCAATGCCTTCAAGATCAGGTGGCCATGCTTGTTCAACAGCAGGATTCTATGGAAATGCGTAGTCGTCGTAAGATCCTGCTGCTACATGGCGTTGTGGAATCCAAGGATGAAGATACTGCATCAGTGGTAGCCAGGGCCGTAGCAACTCACACGAAGTTAAGTGTTACTGTCGAGGATATCAGCCGCTGTCACCGAATGGGTCGTGCGTCCATTCCTGATAAACCCAGACCAATCCTGTTTAAATTGCGTACTGTTATATATATAACATGCACCCTTTATTGCACACTCCGCTCCTTTCCTGCCTGATCATCATCTCTTTTGTCATAGTGCCTCAGCCAACCATATTTCTCCTCAGTCTTCACCCAACTTCCAAATCCGACGGTTGCCTTAAATTTAATTTTGTATTTTATTTCTTTTTTTTAAAAAGCCTCAAGCCCGAAGGCTTATAACATTTGGTGGCAGCGGTGGGATTTAAAAGATCCCCGGTACCGTCTCCATTCAAATAAGTGTTAAAGCGCGAAGTGAGTGCTGTGAATGTAAGTGTCTACTTCATAGTGCATACGCAGAATATACCACAAAGTGCATCAAGTTTCGACCCGGCTCAACTAGTCCACTGAGAACTACTTCTACGAAAGGCCCACTGCTGCGCACTGCTCGTGCTGTGGCCGGTCTTCCACTAGGAAGTAATACCCATTGTCACGCACAACACAGTGCAGTGGCCGGTATTCACCATCCGACGAGCAACGAGCACCCATCCGACTCGATAAACCACTACGTAACTCTTATCTACATCCTGTGCGAATACACCTCACCTGTGCCCGCCGTGCGAGAACTTTGAAGAAATGATAACCTTTGTTATCGCTCTGTCCGTATTCAAGTGAGTGATTCTTGGTCATTGCGATTCTCAAACTTTTTCTTGTTATTTTTGTGTTATTAATTTAATTATTTTATATTTCTACTTCATTCATTTTTGTGTGAATTGTGATTGCTATACCTATACTGTTTATTTTGTTTTGACATTGCAAATCTAAAATGGCTGAGTCTAGAGCCACAAGTCCAAAACCCGAGAGACCCGAAATCGCTGTAACAGACACTGATGATGATGGTTTTTGTCCCCCACATCCTGGACCTACAACAAGGTCCCTCGCTAAAAAGAAAACACAAAACGTAAACAGTAAATTGGAACTAGATCTTGCCACTTTATTAAAATTCATAAAAACGTTTGACGGATCTAGGGAAACATTAAACTCCTTTTTAGTAAATTGTAATAACGCATACGAATTAGCCTCGGAAGCCCAAAAAGATATATTATTTAAATATATAATGCCAACTGCAGGGCAAGGCACAAACTGCCTGTTCTGTCAAAGAGTTCACCAATTGGCCGCAACTTAAAGAATTCCTCAAAACCCAGTTCAGTGAGCGGAAACATTATGCCCATTTGCTCACCGACCTTCAAGAATGCAAGCAACAATTCAACGAGCCTGTGAGCCAGTACGCTTTAAGGATAGAATCCTGTCTATCCCAGTTACTAACAGAGATATCCATCTCACATGGCCATAAGAATAGAGAAATGATAGGACGCACAGCTGCTATGGAGGAATTAGCCCTCCATCATTTCCAAATGGGATTGATAGGCCGAATATCGAATATTGTAAGATGCAAATCACCCAAAACGCTTAACGAAGCCGTTAATATTGCCATCTCAGAAGAAAAGATCCAACAATTTCTGTTTAAACAAAACCCTTCTAGCTCACGCCAAGAGAAATCAAATTCCTCAAGGCCAAATTTCCAACCTATACGTCGCGATCAACACCGGTCATCTCCTCCAAATCCTAACCAGCCTCGACCGAACTTCTATCCTAATCGACCTAGCAACGGCAATAACAATCCTTCTACCCCAGTCTGCAGATATTGCAAGGCACCTGGTCGTACACTGGAACAATGCCGCAGTATAACAATAATCGCTTTAAAGTCGACCAAAACCAATCAAGGCCATTTCAGCGTGTCCATTTCGTGTCCGATGCCCACGACGATCAGTATCAAGACGAATCAGCAGAGGGCTATGACACCGTTGATGCTGAAACAAAAAACGAGTAACCGTCTCGTCCCGGTGTCGTACGGGACCTCATAACTCAGAAATCGACACCTTAGTCTTTACTTCTAAGCCCAAGTTAACCCCGCTACATGGAGGTCAACCAATAATTACATCAAAACCTTTGCAGTCTACGCCACATGGTGACCTGCCAAAGCCCACTGTATCCACGCAGAGTACTAACCTGCCAAAATCCTCTGAGTCCAGTCCAGTATTTGAGATTACGAATGATCCAGCGATGATGTTACTACCTCATGTACTTGTCGAATCTTCCGTGTCAGACATTCCTTTATCCTTACTAGTGGACTCAGGATCCTCGGTAAGCCTGTTAAAACACGCTTGTTTAGAAAGACATCCTAATTTAGTAAAAGAAAAAATCCAATTGAAGGGTATAGATTCATCAGAAGAATCTATAGAAACCCGAGGTCACTTTCAACTTAAACTACGATTAGCAAAATCCAACATATCGCATAAGTTTCATGTCATCGACAAAATACACTTACCATACGATGGCATTATAGGCTCCGATATGCTCAACGCACATAGCTGTAACATTGATTATACCAATAATTCACTCTATCTAGGTAAATCATCCTTAAAATTACACTTTCACGATCCTGCATATTTAATCCCCGAGAACAGAAACCATTATTGAATGTTCAGTGCAAAATCCCAAAATCAAAGAAGGAATGGTTCTCGATCAGAAATTTTCAGAGTCTTTGTTGATTGCAAATTGTATAGTACGTGTTAAAGACAATAATAGGATAAATATATCCGTGGTAAATACCTCTGAAGAACCTGTGACACTGAAATCTAATCTTAATTTAAAACTTACCCCGATTGACCACTCAGAATTCAAAGAATTTTCTTCAAAATCTGTAAACCATATAAATACTACAATCGACTGTGCTACGCGAACAGACAAGGTGTTAAAGCAATTGCGCATCTCTCACCTTAATAGTGAAGAAAAAGAAGCTCTCCTACAATTGTGTTCTGAATTTTCTGATATTTTCCACCTTCCCGGAGAGAACTTGTCTTACACTAATGCCTTAAAACACGAGATAAAAACGACGACAGATATGCCGATCCATACGAAAACTTACCGGTTCCCTGAAGTCCATAAGACAGAAGTTCGTAATCAAGTTGATAAAATGTTACAACAAAATATTATAGAACCTTCCAATTCCCCATGGTCATCGCCAATTTGGGTTGTTCCAAAGAAGCTCGATGCTTCTAATACTCAAAAGTGGTGAGTTGTAATAGATTACAGAAAGCTCAATGATGTTACAATTGGTGACACATACCCCATACCTCAAATAACCGAAATTTTAGATCAACTTAGTAAGTACTTCTCTACCTTAGATTTAGCATCCGGGTTCCATCAGATATTACTAAATGAAGACGACAAAGCCAAAACTGCGTTCACTGTCCCAGAGGGACATTTCCAATTCCTAAGAATGCCGTTTGGACTCAAAAATGCCCCTTCCACATTTCAGAGACTGATGAACTCTGCTTTATCCGGGCTCCAAGGCATCCGATGTTTCGTCTATCTTGATGACATAGTTTGTGCAGGACAGAATCACACTGTCCATATAGAATGTATAAATAGTAGATAAGCTTTGAAATTGATAAGTTAGCTTTAAGGAATCAATGTTTTTTAAGTATATCATAGCATAGGGCATCGCATTAAGCGATTAGTATAAATCCCTCATAAAATAAGCGGAGCAACGTAAAATGCAATGTACGTTTTTGTAAGGCGCTACCTTATGTAGCTACCATTGTTCAATAAAGAATAGTATAATATAGAGTAGGAACGTATTGTTATTTTAATGTCAGGCGTCGCCTTAGGCGACCACCAAGAATAGGGCCAATGTAAAGAAGCATTGTAAACATATAGAATAGAGAGAACACAATAGCACAGATATATAGATATAAGTGTATAGTAGGGCCTTAGTTAGCACATAAGGACCCATTGTTTATGGAAATAAAGTATATGAGTTGTGTGTATCTTCATTGGGTAACGAGACCATAGGTATATAGGGATAAAAGTTAGGTATATAGGCATAGATATAGGGAACACATGACAGAGATACATATTTGCATAGCTTCACGTAATAAAGGTAAAAGGTGGTAAAAGGTAAAGGTATAAGGTAAAAAGGTACGATAGACATATAGTTATGCGGTACATATGTGCCAAAAATGCACATATAACCACTGCCGAGTTATATGTGCATAAACATCGTTATGTACCTACAAGCGTGCATACGCAATAGGTGTGACGTGTGTCATATAGCCGCCGCCGTGCTATATAACACCGTGGGTATGTAACGATATGGTCTATAAACGTAAATAGTAGCATATAGGTATGTATAACCAACGCCGCGTTATACATATCAACACGTAAAACCGTTAGGGAATGCCTCACTATAGGTAGCTATATGACGCTATACAAGAGACGCGGGGGGCGTACCCACGCCACACTCAAAACCCGACGCATCTCCTTATATGGTAATGTTCGTTGCATCGGTGGCTAGGGACGCCATCTCATCAGTCATTAGCAAAGCCATAAAACCTGGACGCTATTCCGGGAATTCTGGATACGAAACAACCGTTAGAACGACGGTTGGAGCTATCTATCTCTGTCATGCCCTCTCACTCGTCAAAACGGCCTCTAAGCGCTGTGATTGGCTAAGACGCTTCAATTAGCCAGCAGATCGAACAATTATGCGATAAATTTAATTATATAGAAATATTGAATAGTCATAGAAAACAGTGTTCATTCGTTGTCGCGCCACCGTCGCGTGTACAGGTCTCTCATTACCCAACTAAGACGCTCACGCTCCGTAAATTACTGACATCAAATCGGCAGCTTAATTATTTATCCTAAACTTCAAAACAACCCAGCACAAACAAGTGTGTAAGGGATACAGTGTCTACATCGAAGAAATATAGCAGATATACAGTCCACGTCGTCAGTAGATATTGCGTCCCCCACATAGTTTGTTACGCGTATGACGTCCGGTCCCATATCCTGAACCTAAGATCAATTTTCCAAAGAATCAGAGAATTTAATCTAAAATTACAGCCCGAAAAGTGTGAGTTTCTACGACGAGAAGTCTGTTACCTTGGTCACGAGCAAGGCGTCAAGCCAAATCCCGACAAGATTAAAGCCGTAACCGAATTTCCAGCTCCTAGATCTCCTAAAGACATCAAATCGTTTCTTGGCCTAGTCTCTTACTACCGACGTTTTATACCCGATTTTTCTAAAACTGCAAAATCCCTCACTAACCTCCTGAAAAAGGAGACAACCTTTAAATCGGAAAACGAACAACAGCTGGCCTTCGACACATTAAAACGTAAACTAACAACTGCCCCTCTACTAATTTATCCAGACTTTTCAAAAGCCTTCATTCTTACCTGCGATGCTTCAAACTATGCGGTAGGAGCTGTCCTTTCCCAAGGACCAATTGGTAAAGATCAGCCCGTAGCTTTTGCATCACGCACTCTCAATAAAAGTGAAGCAAATTATAGCACTACTGAGAAAGAGCTATTAGCCATACTTTTCGGTTGCAAAACATTCCGCCCCTATCTTTACGGGAACAAATTTGAAATTGTCACCGACCACCGACCTCTAAAATGGCTTTTCAACCATAAAGATCCTAGCAGCAAACTTCAACGTTGGCGGTTAAAGCTCGAGGAGTACGAATATGAAATCGTATATCGCAAAGGTAAACTAAATTCAGCAGCTGATGCCCTTTCCAGATATCCTGTGAACCCTATCTACCCTGAAAATAAAGATAGGTTGACTCCAAATACCACTAACGAAACTATCTCAAATTCTATTGTCGAAGTTCAGCCAGAATCACCACTCCCTGAAATTCCTCAAGAAACACTTGAGGACCTAATGACAACAAACTTCAGTCCAGTAAATGAAAGAGACTTTGATTTCAGTCCCTTAAATCCTCCAACTCCCGTAGAACTTCGTCCAATAGTAGATCCACCAATTCCTGTAGCTCCTCCTATCCCCGCAAATCCTCCACCTGCACCGACCGAACCGCATCCTGAAAACGTACCAGAACCTCAACCATCAACTAGTTGGCAGAATCCTGAAACCTTACCTGCATCCATATCTGCATACCGTGACCCGGATACTCCCCCTTCAGCACCTGAAAACTTACCTTCACCCGACGAGACCTATAATAAATTTTTGAAATCACCCACAAAGATATACAACACTCATATTATAGAACATAACGAAGAACTTCTGAAAGGAACACAAAAATTGATAATAGTACCTACCTCGATAGACATGGACGAGTCCATGCCTTATATCCAAGAGATCCTTGGTAATTGCTCAAACCTGGAGCGTGAAGAATTCCTGAAAACAGAAAGATCTCTACATACCCTTTCACCCCTTAGCACTGGAAATAAAACTTACCTCCTTCTATTCACGAAAGTTCACCATTTCGATGACCACTCGTATCCCGATTTATTTAAATGTCTGAAGTACGCTCGCGATGAAGTAATTATGTCCTATCCCACAGCTAACAAAATAAGTATATCAGATTTCAGAAACCCTTTTGATAGACACTCTTTCACCAAAATCTATAATATGTTAGCTTACCTATTCGATGGCACCAATATAAAAATACATATCTACCATAATAATATTATATATCCTTCACTAAGTGAAATCCCTAAAATCTTAAAAGAAAATCATGATGTTCCCATCGCTGGACATCTAGGCTCCGCTAGAATGCTAAATCGTATTAAGGAAAGATTTTCATGGAAAAATATGCGCAGCGACATTGATAACTATGTCAAGAAATGTACATCATGTCAGACAAACAAAGCGTTGCGTAAAGTAAACAGAGCGCCGATGGTCATAACATCCACTTCCACATCCCCATTCGAGAGACTCGCCCTCGATATCGTAGGGCCTTTGCCTGAATCCGGCACAGCCAAACTTAAGTATATCCTGACAATGCAAGACGACCTAACCAAATTTTCATTGGCATACCCTCTTCGCAGTAACACAGCGGCAGAAGCAAGCGACTGCCTCCTTCATTTTGTCTCTCTATTTGGGATTCCCAAACATATACTTACCGACCAAGGCACTAACTTCACGGCTGACTTCTTTAGGAAGACGTGCGAATTCCTAAAAATCAAACAGCTATGGTCATCACCCTATCATCCACAGACACAAGGTGCTTTGGAAAGATCCCACTCTACTCTTAAGGAGTACCTCAAATCGTATGTTAACGAAAATCAGGATAACTGGCCCCAGTATGTGTATACTTCTATGTTGGCTTATAACACCGCTGTACATTCGACTACACATTACACACCATACGAACTATTGTTTGGACACAAGCCCAACATCCCGGACTCGATATATAACGATAATTCCAACACAACGTATCCTGAATATGTTAAACTATTACAACATCGCATGAAACATGCGCGTGACAAAGCGTTAGAATACATTCACAGATCTAAAGAAAATTCTAAAACCTATTACGATTCTAGCACCCGTCCGATTGAGTATAAAGTAGGTGATTACGTCTTGCTGAAAAATCATCTTAGTATGCGGAAGGCCTTATCGCCTTTATGGAAGGGACCATACAAGGTAGTCAAAATTCATGGCAACCATACCTTGTCCCTACTCATAAATAGGCGTCACATAAAACACCATTACGACGAAGTGAAACTCGTGGAGAACAATGACGCCTCTCCTAATTAAATATGTATAGATATATATACGTATATACTTTCCTCTTACGTATTAGAACCTAAATTGATTAAGTAGTAATTAGTGTCCTTATTAGGTAACATAGTTTAAAATATTTGAGTTTAATTTTAGTAACTGCTACATCTCTTTTTATTACAGCGTACTGGCCCAAGGTCATCCAGAGTATGTCCAACCGATCAACTCGAGCTCCGGCATATATTTTGATCCAATCGGTGAACTCAAAATAAATATTGGCCATTTAGATATAGTTACTCCATTTGACATTTCTTACATTGGACCCCACATTCAAAATATTAACGCTATATTAGGTACAACACGTTTCTTGTGCAATCAATTTGAGATTGAACTTGCCAACAAGCTGGAATGCCACAACGTGTTGGAACCACTCTCAATCAGGTATAACGACATCGTTTCCGAGTACTCCTCTATAGCTCACCTCACAAGCTACAATAGGTTTAAGCGCAGCGCATGGATAGGTGGAATAGGCACCTTATCCAAAACCATCTTTGGAACTCTTAACGAAGATGATGCCGCAAGATATGACAATGCAATACAACATATACAGAACAACGAAAAAAGGTTCATTAATTAAGGAAAACATTTTGGTAACTTCTGTCAAAATTTAACGAAACTTTAAGTAAAATAAAAATTAATGAAGCCAGGCTTAACGAAGGTGTCGACAATCTGTCACTTACATTAAAAAACTTGTCACAATTATCCAACGATTTAAATATAAAAGCAAATATTAATTCAATTTTAAACAGTTTGGAAGCCTCTGTACTCACCTTATCATTCCAACTGGAGGACATAATTAATGCCATTATGTTTAGCAGTCAAAACATACTTCACCCAGCCGTGTTACCTCCCACGCAGCTATATCAAGAGCTTGTTGATAATTACAGGTACTTACCTTTAGAACAGAAATTACCTGTTACTTTAGAATTAAGTCATATGCACATATTAATGAATATATCTAATGTAGTTTGTTATAGTTTAAATAATAAGATTGTTTTTATATTGAGAATACCTTTAGTCTCCTCTAAACAATACAATGTATACCATAATATTGCACTGCCTACCTCTCATAGTAGTGTTAAACCAAACTCATTTAGTTTTATAATACCTAGCAGTAAGTATATCGCATTGACCAAGGATAAATCTGAATATTGTAACATTGAATCACTCAAACAATGCAGAGTTATAAGTCCCAACGAGTTTATCTGTGACGTCATGACCGTGTACCCAACAAGTGTACCCAACAAGTGCGAATCCTAGTTGCGAAAGTGAACTAATCTCAAACATAGTGAGTGCCCTACCAGTGCAGTGCCAAACTGACTTCATATACGGACACTTAGATTTATGGAAACCACTTTGCAATAATAACTGGATTTATGTACAGTCTCAAAACAATAAATTATATATAGAATGCCCTGGGCAGAAAAGCACGGAAATAAATATTATTGGAACGGGAATTGTAAACATCCCTATTAACTGCTATGCATACTGCAAAAGTACCAAATTGATACCTCAATATAGTAATATACAAATTAATGTCACCGTTACTCATTCTGACTTTAATATAATTAATGACTCTTGCTGTACATTAGATAAGTTTAAAATGGAGATGAGTAGTGACCCTCGTATAAAATTACAAAATATTGATTTAGATATTTTCACTCCGGAAACAAGGTCAAGATTGATATCTATGGCGGATGAAACCGACAAAATTGTAAATCAACACCAAATAATTAAATACGAGACTCATTACTCAATTATTTTAATTTTAATTACTTGTTTTGTATATATTCTACTTTTTTGTATATTTAAACTATTTTTGTATATTAAATCGCGCAACCGTCTTCCATATCGCTTCCCTAGGTTTTTCCGTTCAATATCAGTAGAATCACCAGTAGAACAGATACCAATTCCCGATCCTGTCATACCCGTCAAAGTCAATAGACGTCACCAAACTCCGGAAGAAATTCCATCCCCCAGGATTAGAAGAAATATATAATAACCCGAATGCTCTATTCCTGAACTTCAAATTTCAACCCCGAAGTTTAGTCTACCCCAGGGAGGTGTTATATATATAACATGCACCCTTTATTGCACACTCCGCTCCTTTCCTGCCTGATCATCATCTCTTTTGTCATAGTGCCTCAGTAGGGGAGAATTGGGGGTTCTGCATCTGCATCGCTCTCGCTTCGCTCGAGCTCGCGATGCATGACCCCCAATTCTCTCCGTTATATAGATCACAACTGGCATTCTTCTTGATATCAATGGGCTAAGTTCGGATCGAGCTGTTTGCACAATCGTCCATCCTTATTGTAACTTTACAAGATTTAAGGATTCTAAGAGTGCTTATGCATTAGGCACCCCTAGTTATTTTTAATCCGAACGGTTATTTTTTAAAATTAAATAGGATAGGATTTTATTAAAAAGATAGGTAATTTTAAAAACATTTATTTTCTACATTCCATTTCTGAAGACAAATTACATTTCTTAGAGCACAGTATGAAGTATGATATACACAACAATAAACATCGGAACATGAAATATACTTTCTATACAAACTTAGTAAACTAGGGCAACCATAATCCTCTAGATCGAAAATACACTTACTAATTCCGTCATACATTATATTATCTTGTTCTAATATTTTCCTTAGCCATCTAACTTTTTCTGAACCTTTGACATATATTTTACAGTTCCTTAAAATTTCTGCAATATAAATCTTATGATAATTATACGGTATAAGTCCTTCTTTCCAATAAATGTGTCTATTTCTTTCAATCCAGCATACTTGTCTTTTTTCTGTTTTTGTTAAGTCATAAAACGGGAAGGGTGGCTTAAATACAAGATTTATTATTTGTTTATCAAATTGTAGTGCTATTTCTTTTACAATGAATTCATTAGAATCAGTTTTGAAACCTTGTACGTCTACAATTGCATTCATGTTAGTTTACGTACAATATTACTTAGTGGTTTGTATTCAACAAGCCGGTCGTTCACAATAAGGCAATAGGCTGCTGTATTATTTGGAATTTCTTGGGCACTTTCAATTTCTAAACGTACATCCACTGGTCCTGATTTTAAATTTTCATTTTGTCGTGAACAGTCTATTATAAACAAAGGAGCTTTCTCTTTAAATTCGTTAATGTTTAACAACGGATCAGCTGGGAGGTTGTAATAAGACTGACGGAATTTGGCATATAATTCGTATAATATATTATACTTATTTTCATCGAACTTTATGTTTAGTGAATCATAAGGATAATATTGGGAATTTAAAAATAATGTAACGTTAGTCAAATTACAGTGATCAAATGTAGAACTATCTTTAGTTTTGTTATTTTTTCTATTAGTTTGTAAACCAAATATAACATATCGAGGCTTTTCTAATTGAGAAGCCGTTTTTACAGACCATGAATGCTTTGTGGTTCTTGGCAACAAAGGATATTCATATAAGTCCCAATTTCTAAAAGCCATTTGTATAGGTTTATCTTTTTCTAGAAATTTAAGTAATGAAAGCCTTTCTCGGTCAGAAACTTTCACATGTGGTACGCGCCATTGAACTCTCAGTATATCTATTTCAATACTGTCATCTTTATCAATAATAACACTGTTATAGTTAGTGCTGCTTCTATTAAGTACCAGTTCATGTTTGCAGTTTAAAATTATTCTATTATAATCTTCAGCAAACCCTAACATTTTATTAAGTGGTATAACAACACTAAAGAAATCATCTTTGGAATTTTGACCATTTATATTCCAACCCCATACAGCAGCAACTTTGCTCTCACCGTAATTCATAGAAATATATGATTTTATAGTAGAAGAAATTCCAGAGTTCCTGATACGATCTATTTCTACGCCATTTATTTCATATCGAATGTCTTGAAACAGATATGATATTGGATTATTAGTAAAATTGACAGGTTTTTTAGTAGGATGGCCTGCAGCATCTTTTCCAGTTACCGTAGCACGTCCTTCGATGTAAATAGAGCTGGCAGATGGTAGTACATATATGTCTTGTTGTTGGATAGATATGCGTATTTCATCATTGGCTTTAAAACTGTTATTGTATGGATTATATGTATGTATTTCGTAACTCTCAATAGAGTTGTCGAAATGTGGTGAATTATCAATATCGAGAATATTCATATTTTGAAACCCAGAGCTCGTAAAAAATCTTTATTCTTTTTTGTTATTTTTTTTACTTTGGGATTTCTGATACGTCTATGCCTTTTGAAAGCATAGCTGATAATACCGTTTTTTAATTTTGGTTTTGGTGATATAATATTATATTTTTTTGTGTTTTGACCAAATACAATCATTTCTGCTTGCGTAGATGAAGGCTCATCTGAATTTCTTCTGCACCGAAATCAATGAGATTGCCTTCTTGATCAACAACTTTTACTGTAATTGATGATATGTTGTTGTCTTTTACGGGAAAATATATAATATTTTTAGGTTTTTCAATAAACCGAAAGCTTGGAGGAACGTTTGGTACAAATTCATAAATAATGTGGGAAGATAAACCATTAATGTACGAGCCGTGTATTAAATCACATTCGATCCTTATGACTGTTGTTGGAAGAATGTTCACTGGATTCTCTGATACATGCCATTTATTAGCTTCTAGTATTTCTTTTCGAAAACCTAACATGTTTCCCATACTATTTATTACTTGGAAATTAACAGGTTTTGTGCAAAAAAGAGAACATTTTGCAGTATTTGAATTGGATTCAATATTGAGTTCACAGTCATCCAATTTGCTATTTAAATAGTCGGCAATGTCTTGTAAATCATAATTTCCATTTGGAATTTTTAATCTTTTATTTTTTTCACCGTAACTAAATATATTGTTAACATCTGATATATTTGGTATAACATTGAAAACAGAGAAATATAATAATCCGCACTCATAGCTATGATTTAAAGATAGAGGTGGATGAAAAGTGGTTTCTAATATAGATTTCTTTCCAGAAAAACTTAATGAGATAGACATAGTCGTAGACTGTTCTACAATTTATACTAAACTGGAGAAAACATAAAACACATCCACTATTTATTTGTTTGTATTACACCAAAACTGTTCTAAAAATTTAAGGCATAAATGACCGCAGTTATACGTATTATTTTTTTGATGATTATTATAGTTATATAGAATGTTTCCCTTCATCATATATTTTATAAATTCCTTAGGCGGCCTCAAGTTCCCATAGCTATCAAAATATTCAATGTAATCGTCAATTTTCACATAGGCTACCCAATGAGTTCCAGGATTTATTGAGCTATCTAAATTGACGACACCACACTCAATAGGATATGGTCTTTTAGGTAAATTATCTCTCATAAAAACACCTCTAAAGTAAGGAATATTATTACAATATTTCAATAAATCTATATTTGTAAGAGCCCGACTAGGCAACCGTTGATTTAGTTTTTTTTTTTTTAGATAAGTATAATCCAAAACCTTTTTTATATGGTTTAATGCATAGCCCTTTGCCTATAGTTAAACCTTCCAATTTATCATGATGTCTCTTTAACTCCGAAAGACGTTTTTTTGCAGCTTTGTATTCGTTGTACGTTTTAAGGATTCCGGATACTCCACCAGCCAGACTTCCAGCAGCTGATAATCCCGCAAAAATAGGTATTAAAGGAAGAACACCTCCTGATTTTGGTAAAGGAATAATTCGTGGTAGTTTAATAGGTAAATCTTTCGTTAAATCTTTTGCTGCAGCAAATGCCAGTTCTATTGCCATTTTTTTACATTTTGGTTTCATTTTACGAATCTGCTTTTTAGTGTGAGATACAATGCTTTTAAAATTCTTTTTCATTCCAGAACCAGAAGCAACTTTGGCCAACATTGCTTTATTAACCAATGAAGCTGCTATTTTTTCTCCGGGACTAGCATTAGCAGAAGTAGTCCGTGTCTTCGCCATTTTTAGTAAAATTATATCTGCCTTACGCCGTTTATGTAAATTAGATGAATTATTGTAGGCTATATCGTGTTGTTTGCAATATTCGTCCAGCTGATTGATGCCTTTATCCCCACGAGCCAGTCTTTCTTTTAAGCGAGTTCCTGGTCCACAGAAATTATATCCTGGTAGATGAAGTTCAAATGGCAATTTGTTGATTAATCTATTCAGAAGACTATCTTCCGTCATAACCAGATGGAGACTGAATTACAATTATGTATAATCAATCTTTATAAAACATTCGTTTTGTTAATCCAACTGTTTTCACTGGAAGGGAACCCGAGCCATTTAACGTAACACCTTTTAGCTTTTTTTTTCAAAACTTTTTCGACAAGATAAACATCAGGGTGCTGAGTTTTTTGTAGTTCTTGTATATAAAATGCACCTAGTATTGGACGATGCCTCATGTCCGCTAATAAATAAGTTATTGGGTCAGTGTTTTGCACTTTGATGATTTTGAAAATTTCTGTTGACCAATTCGGCGTATACCCTTTTTCAAATGTGCCTTTATATTTACTTATGCGCACATAATCATTGGCATTCAATTTCTTTCTATATTTTTCTTTAGGGATAGAGGTAAGATTCTTTTTGAACCTCTCCAGTAATATATCTTTATTTTTTTGTTTTACTTGTGCTGGAGACATACCAATTGTTCTATGAATGGTATTGTTGTATATGTCAATCACTTTATTAAGAACTTCGTCATACCATATATAGTTTCCTCTGAAACTGAATTCTTTGTAGAGCTTATTTTTCAATGTTCGGATTAATCTTTCTACAATAGATGCTTTTTTAGTAGAGTAAGTGGAGTAGTGATTTATTTTATAACTATCCACAATTTTTTTGAATTTGTCATTATAGAACTCATTGCCTCTGTCCGTTTGTAGGTGTTTAGGCACTCGTCCTTTATGTAATAAAGATTGAAAAGCTCGAGTGACAACTTCTTTTTTTTTACTTTTCAGTGGATATGCCCATGCGTACTTTGAAAAAGTATCGATAACGGCTAAAATAAAATTATGACCACCGTTAAATTTAGAAACAGCTTGCATATCTATTAAATCAGCTTGCCAAAGGTCATCAATATCTTTCATCACAACATGTCTTCGAGGAAAATTTACCCTTGCATATTTATGAATCTCATTTACCACACTTTTTTTGCTCATGTTTATTATAATGTTTAAATATTACTTCTAATTTATTAACTCGATTATTTAATTCAATAAGCAAGTTTGTGTTAGATGAAATTTTATTCAAAATATTAATGAGAGATTTATCAACATATTCTTTGGTTGCGCTGTCATTCAGATCAATTGGATGTTCCAAATTTTTAAGGATCTTATTTTGGGCGTTTAAATTTCCATCACTAGATTGTTTTATAGAACATTCGCTTTGGATTATATAATCTTTTTTCTGTTTTTTATATAGGTGATGGCCGAATTTGTTGACATTCATGTTTGAATGATTCTTAAAGACTAAACAAATATTCGCAACGCTTAGTCATTTTATTCTTTAATTATACCAGCTTCTTTTAACTCTTCTATGATTGAAATAATTTCATTGTCATGATTACTGTTACCAGCATCTCTAGATGCCACCAAAAGCATAAGTCTTTCAATTAATTCATTAGGATCGTCCCAATAAATAAAATCTGTATTTGATTTATAGGTTTTTTTAAAACTTGGGGATTTAACTCCAGTTCCACGCTTGATAGCTTTGTTTTCCACTTCATCTCGATCAAAAAATAAGGGTTTTATAATTTGGCAGTACTTCATGCTTTTGTCTCCTCTTATTTGGCCTAAACGATTAAAATCTCTTTTGTGAGCATTAGTATTGTGTAACATATCTTTATAAACTATTTTATCTCTCTCTGTTACCAAATTTAAATCCGGCTTTTTTTTAAATAAAAGTTCCTTAATACCAGGTGTCATTTCGTAGTTTATATTTCCAAGGGTCATTAAAGAAATTTCATTGTCGCTAGAAGTTTTACCAAAAACCTTAAAAGAGATTGGTATGTTTCCCATGAATAATTGCTTGTTTTCATCCCGTACTCCAAATGGTACATTTAATGTATTATTTTCATCAAGCAAATTTTGTTTTTCTAATATTGATAGAAGGGGAGTGTCTAAATTGGTTACTTTTTTTTCATTTTTAAATGGCGTTGAATGTATTTGTTTTTCTGATTCACTATCGGTTAATGTATTTTCACTTTTAGCAGAGTTATAGCTTTGAAATTTGTCGTCGGGTGAACCGTTGGAATAATTACACAGTGATGAATCATTTGTATCAAAAGTGCATTTAATATCACTTTTATATGAATTAGATTCAGCCATTTTATTAAGAGGATCAGTGAGAGGTTTAAATATTTTATTTAAATTTAAGTTTGTGTTGTCTTCTTCATCCTTTATTTGTTTTATTTTGTTTTTAATTGTTTTAACTGAGGCGAGTATTTGGTGTTTCCATTTTTTTTCCATGTTTTATAACGATGTTACCACATCCATTAAATTATAAGAAATGATGACTTTAGTAGTTATGACTTGTATTTAAATGAAATCAATCGAACTTAATAAATGTATCAAATCCACTTCTGTATCTACCATTATTTAATTCACTATATTTATCTATAATTAAGAATGAGTGCGGATAAGTCCATGTTTTTAAACATATGTTTTTAAATTTGGACCAATCAATGTCTGAATTAACATGTTCATTATAAATATGTTTTAAATTTATATCATCCTGTTTAAAAATTATTAAAAAGTTTGCATTATCTCGTATTAATTGTTTTGGTATTTTCGAATAAGTTTGGGACAAGTAAAAGCAATCTATATTTTTATGCCGTCCCATTGAAAAATAGTTACGTATATTTGTCTGATTCTCGCATGCCACATCGTCAAAAATAAAAACAGAATTTGGTAAAGCAATATCCGGGTCAATAACGTCTTTGTTATCATTAAATATGTTAAATTTTATATCTGGAATTTGATTCAAGATTTCATTTAAAAAGCAGTATTTTGGTTGAAATGTGGTTTTTGAATACAGATAAACATTCTTAAATTTTAAGCCGTTTTTATGTAATAATAAGCCTATCATTACATTGGTCTTTCCACAATTAGATGGACCGCAAATTAGACAGCGAATCGTATTGGGAAGTAATACGCTATGTCTGTTAATTCCGGAATGTGATTTTACTTCTATGTTGTTAATTTCTAAAGTTGTGGGTTGCTTTATCAACCTCATAATGATATCTGACAATACTGTATAGGGTATTTATATTAAATAGATAAATCATTACAATGTCCATTTCTATTGATCGAATGTTAGCGGTTCTAATGTTTGCTTTCCAAGAAATTTAGCTTTTAAAAACAACCTTTGTCCACGTGATCTATTACCAAAAAAGGTAAGTACCTAGTTATATTTTAGTTATTATTTTTGTAATACTTATTAATTCATTGTTGCACCAGCTCCACTGTATAGCAGACAAATTTGCATTGCACTGTTGGTTTACATATATCCTGATTTTGGTAAGTGTTTATTTTAACTTTTTACTAATAATATCAGTTAAAACTAATTGGTAGTTCATATGAAGGTTAATTTAATAAGTATTATTTTATTTTGTTACAGAAACAATGACAAGCATAGTTTTTGCTGACGCTGATCCTTTCTATCTACAAGAGGCTCAAGACATGAATTTAATCTGGAACAGTCATGAACACGATAGAGATATTGTTCGAGAAAATAAAGAAACCAATACAAAAAATAAATCATTCAAAACAATTCATAAGAAAGGAAAGTTAAGTTTTAAGAAAAAAATATCACCAGATTCATCATTCGTTGTCAGAAAAATACCAGGAAAAGGACATCACTTAATAAAAATTGAAATCAGTGAAATTAACACCCTAGCAAGTGATGATTGTTGTGTAAGTGTGCAGTATGTAGTTGAGGATAAATATGATAACATTTTAGACGCAACGCAAGATTTAATAAGTAAGATGACAAAAAAGTTATGTGTCCCAGAACCTTTATAAATCTATCTAATTGTATTTATTGATATTTTATTTTATTGTAATATTATTGAATATATAACCTAATAAACATAGTTACGAGTCACGTACTTGTTTTATTTATCTTGCTTACGCAGGGTTTACCTACACATTATTTCGGTGACCGATGTAAATCTGGATTCGGTCGAACACTAACAATAATCTTATAAAATCAGACAGGAATTAGGATAGGTTAAGAAAAATGCAAGGAATGATATTTTATGCGATTTCAATTTATTTCATATATATTTCACATATATTATATATAGCAAATTATAACTTTTACCAGTAAATCAAGACTTACAGACTATATAACTTTACAAATGTATTACTTATAAATATATATATAGTTATTATGTTAGGAATTATAGTAAACATTTACCAAAATAAAACGGTTTTCAGTTGACAAGATATATAATTTTGTCATTATTTACAGTTCAATGTTGCTTTTAAATGTCACTTTTATTATTATGATATATTTCTAATATAATACAATATTATTATAATATATTGCTGTAATGTCCCCAAGGTACAGTTTTTACTATATCTTTCGTGATCTGTCTCTTATCATCTGATTTATTTAAAATCAATTTATTCAACCTCTGAGTAAATATTTTATGATTAATTGATTTAATAATGTACATACTATCTCTAAAATCAATATTCCTAAACAAACATCGTTTATATTTTGCCATGTCAAGTTTCCTCGTTACACATTTTTTTGTGCCTTTGGCTTTCTTAAGTGAAGATGTTTCAGTATTTATGCAATAAAGTTTTGCGCGAAGTCCTGTGAATTCTGTAATTAACTCACCAGCCATTTCATCTTTAAAATATCCAGGTTGTTTAATATTAACATGAGGTATACCATATACATTATCTTCTTTAAAATTACTAGTGTCAAAGTATTGTAGGTTAAGTTTCATATCCTTGTAGAAATCATCAGTCCTTATCAAATATAAAAGACTATCAGTATCTGTGTAGCAAAGGCATATATTTTCTCCATACATTTTTTTCATAATCGCGTAATGGAATCTATATAAATGTCTCTTCGCGAGTTCTAGAACAGTAAAGCCAATATATATTGGTCGGTCTAGATTGATTTGTGTTGGCTGCATTTGAATAGCTACCAAATTTTCTGTAAAAATCGAGAGATTCATAAAATTTGGCGCACTTATATATTTTTCAGCGCCGCAAATTTTATTAGTTCTGTTAGAACAATCTTTCCATACATTAACTAGTTTTACATCAACTTGATTTCTTTTGTTTTCTATCGTTTTACCAAATATAGAGTTATTCTGTTTTTTAAAAAAATCCCTTTCAAATTCGGAAGTTGCATTTTGTCGCAACAATGTGTTTAATTCAATGTAAGGTTTTAGAAATTGTTTCTGATCGAAAGCCAATACTCTGTGTATTTTTAATAGTACAAGTCCGTTTCTCAAACATTCTTTTAAATGAGTATAATGTATGACATATTTATATTTATTATGTAGGTTTGCTATTAGCTTTTGAGATTTTCCATTAGGCGGAATACATTTTTCTGGCGCGAATGGTAAATCAGAATGATGATCATGTATTTGTGGAGGATATTCAAGGTCCACTTCAAGTATGTATCCGCGATTGTTACTATCTGGTATCGATTCAATGTTGTTAAGGGTTTTAATTTCGTCTTCATTTAGAAAGGAAAAATTATTGGTAGGAAGACATTTCATCATCGTATATCCATAAAGATTTACACAATCGAGGTACATTAGATAAGAATTGGGCTCGTATTTATTGTAATTAGACAAATATTTATTATTTGCTTTAGCATTTCTGAGAGAACATTGTGCTAAACCTCCTCTAATGCCTTTTTCAAGCATTTGATACATTTCAACATCGGAAATTAAATCAAGCTCAACTTTTGTAAACAATAACATGGCATCCCAACTTAATGAAGGTGATGATACATAATGACAAGGATCTAAGTTGTAGTAAGTCAAGCTCATTGTTCTGAATTTTTCAAAAACGTCACATAATAATAATACTTCGCATTTTAAATATAAATCGGTGTACTCCCCTAAATCTTTTATGTTAAATTCATTCCAAATAGTTTGCGCATGTTCGTAATCTTTATCTGATATATCTTCAGAAGAAAGCCTATTAAAAAAACTACTCTTGTCAGGAAGATTTGGTTCATTATAGCGTTCCATCGAATTCAAATAATCATAGCAATATACTCCTTTTTGACACAATAAATCAAACGATTTACTATCAGGATAATATTTTTTTAAATTTTTAAAGTCACTTTTCTGCAGTGTTTTTACTAACTTATCCAAGCCGCAACTAAGAAAATTGAACGAATCAATAAATTTCAACTGAGCGGCATTGATGGAATCAATTGGTATAAACTTTGTGATTGATATGTATTTTTCCTTTGTTTTTGAAATAAGATTAATACGTCCTATGATCGCAGATAGCTCGGTAATAAATAAATGACAGTCATATCCGGAAAGATTGTGGAATATGATTGGAATAAATTTACATGTCCTAGCATTCAAATTACATCCCACGTGACTCGGACCTAAATAAGCTGAATCAAAATGATCGTGGTCTGCGCATTTTACGTCATCAGCTACAAATTCCTTTTTACACAAGTGACAGATGGTAGCATGTTTAAACGATGCCAGCTCATTTTCAGTTAGCGGCATCATTTCATGTTTAATTGATATAATTTGATATAATTCCATTACATCATTAGTTAGAGCTTCAATAAATTTTTTTACACAATTTGGGCCCCGATAAGACACAAATTTGTTTAGACTCGGTTTAGACTCACAGCATATGTAATAAGCAAAGCAAGTCGCTTGATGTATTTGCACGTTCTCAACATGTTGTGATTTGCTTTTATCCGAATATTCTTTAAGCAAACTTTCAAAATCACCATATATTACGAAAGGAATTCTACGAGTTCGTTCAACATGCGAAAATAATAACTTACTACCTGGTTGAGGCAGAATTGTTTTTACTCTAGCGCAATCGTGATTTACCAGTTTTTCTTGCGATGGAAAATAAATAAAACATTCGTCACACAAAAAAATTCTGCATTTATGTTGTGTAAGTTGTCTATGTACAAGCTTTCCGAAATCTTTTATCAAACAGAAATGGTTTTTCCCGTTTATCTCAATGAGGAGCAGGCTAATATGCGTCAACTTACGATGTTTTGTTTTGTAGAGGGGACCAGATACTATATTGTTTTTATCCAAACCGTACACATTTACCGAAATTAAAGGATTTATCTTTTCGAATATTTTAATATCATTTAAACTCAAAGGAAAAGTCATTCCTGAAGTGTTCAGAATATGTTTATAATGTGGATATGACGACACTCTATTTGGATTATTTTTTGCTGGATACATATGCGCAATTATGCTCCATAAGAAACATCGATCATCTTTGTTTTGAATGTTTAAACATGATTTGGTGTTTTGAATTTCTCGCGGCAATTTCACGTATGAGCCCGCCCGTAATGGATTGTATTGATTAATATTTAATTCTAAATGACTGATAGAATTTAGTGTCCAACCACTCCCCGACATTTCGAATTCTGAACATTTCGTTATCAGCTTTTGGACACATGTTTTATAAAACGATATCAAATCAGAGTTGTAAAAAATCTTTACAAATGGCACATTAAATGACTTAAGGGCTTTTTCATCATTTTTAGGTAAATAATATGACACAAAAAATTCCATGTTGACTTTTAATGCATTGTGTTGGATCAATGATTTTTTTATTAATTGTAAAACTGAAGTAGAGGCTTTATTCAAAAATTCCTCAGGCAGCATATTATTCGAAATAGGGTTTATTTTATAACTTACAATTCTAGATTTAAATGCACTAGCTATAATCTGCACATCTGGGAACTCAGAGTTGATCAAACAGTTTGATTTATGAATACTACTTTTATAATGCGACGAGATACGAGACACCTCAATATTACACTCTCTACAATATACCATTTTGCCTCACTTGTTCCTTAGTAGGTATACTTGATAACAAACTTGAACTGATAAAAAATATTAAAAAATATAGGTAAATATTTGAGGTATTTACTTAATATAATAGTTGCATGAATTGATATGAAGCGATTAACCTGCCTAGATGTCGGTAATAATATAAATGCATAGTTTCGTAATCTGAGATTTAATTTTACTGTTTGCAATTAGTTTTCAGTAGTATATTTCAGTATTTCAGTTTCTATATTTAAATTTTTCAATATTCCAATATTTCAATATTCCAATATTTCTCATTTATAGTTTTGCTGTAAATAAAACAATCATTAGACATAACATAATAATAACCAGTTAAAATTTTATTCATGAAAATAAAACTTACATTTGTTGATTAAAAAGTATTGTAAATGCTTTCCTATTATAAGGTATAAATAAAATAAAGATAACAGTTAAGTAAAGATAGTTAGATAAAAGTGAAATAATTGAATATTATTGCGTCAGTATGTTAGAACATATTGTTCATTGCGGTATCATGGGATACTTAAATGTATAGTTTGGTAATCCTAGTTTGCAATTTACTGTGTAGATATTATTATAATGTTTGCAATTAGTATTTCAGTTTCTATATTTCAATTTTTCAATATTTCAATTTTCAATATTTCAATATTTCAATATTTCTCATTTTTAGTTTTGCTGTAAATAAAACAATTATTAGACACAAAATAAGAATAACCATTTCAAATTTTATTCATAAAATCTAAAACTAACATTAACTAATTCAAAAGTAGTATATATGCAAGTAATTACCTATTATAAGGTAGAAATAAAAATATCAAGGTAATATAATAAAGTAAAGACAAAATGAAACAATTGCGATTGTACCAATCTGTTAAAACATACTGTTCAATGTAATTTCATGGGATACATTATTGGCTGTATAGCCTTGAATTCATTTTTCCCGGCTTCTACAAGTGTTGACAATGCGCGCCATACAGGTGTTTGGGTGTCAGTACACAATTTTAAAGTAACCAGGGCTCTTTTCCAACGTTCTTCGCTAGGCTGACATTCAGCTTCTCGGGAATTATAGACCCTTAACTCGACGTAATACTCCCCGCCACGTGTGAGATCTCGTTGTGTTGTATACCCGCTCGTTCCGCGCTGTGAAAAGAAGCTCCGCAATGTAGCCGCACGCGCTGGTTTCACCTTGCTGCTTTCTCCGATCTCCTGAAAAAAAATCAAACAAATAATAAGTGACCTTCATACGTAACAGTTTATTGATATAACTGCTGTAACAAAAGTAAGTTACATAAATGTTTACAAAAATAATCTAGCCTGCATTAAACAACGCTTATCCACCATCGTAACTAAAAAAATACCCTGCCTAAGAGGGCCATGGTGCCGTAAACAATCATCACACACACACACACTGAGTATCACACCCATAAAAATAAGTAAACGAGCGAATAATATTTTTTCATTACCTGTGTAATCGAGGGCTGCGCCAGAGGTAATTCTACGTCATCCGTGTCCGAGCCAAAGAAATGGGATGTCGTCAACAGTTCTGTTGACACCGCCGCTGGCAGTTTTTTCTTTCTCGATGAAGACCCAGCGCCGCTGCTAGCCGTCCGTTTCTTTGATGCGCCTCCGTCTTTCTTCTTTTCTTGAGCCACCTTTTTTGCAGGAGGTTGTGGTGTAGGTGGAGGTGCTACAGGCTCGGACCCCGCCGGTGTTTCGTCGTCCGATACATCAATCTCATCGGCCCAGAAAGGATTTTGCGACCAGCCCGGCCTGAAAGCAATAATTTAAAATAATTATAATAGAAGATAACTTCGCAACGAGTTAACACAACATTGTTTCTGAACATTGTTTTAGCCTAGCATAGCAAAATGCTTTATAAATAAAAAATCCATGAGTTAACACAAGTTAGTTTGCCGATCAACACAGGTACCTAAGTCACATTACACTTTATACGTTTACATCCTCACACTCACAGTCCACACTTAGTTCAATGACTTGTATAGCGGGTGCCAGAAACATTCACTTCACTCATAATCTCACCTTGAACCAGAAATACAAATTTCCCTTGGGGAAGTAAATTGAGCTTCTGTCAGGAATCGAACCCGAAACTCCCGGTGTAGAAGGCAATTACTTAACAACTACGCCAGCATGGCATCTAATTTTTTTCACCGAAGTTATAAGGCAATTTGCACTCACTAATAATTCATTCATACTAACAATAAATACTTTAAGGTCACTTACTTACATAGTTAGGTTCCTTGAAGTTCCGAATATGTAAATAACTGCACTTTTTTTGGATGCTGGAGCGTCGTCGCCCACCACTGAATATCCGCTTTTAAATGTAGATGCACCAAATCAGTCCTATTTATAATCTCATTTTATAAAGATGCATTCACAAGTCGAATCTTGACTAAAACGTACAAAAATAAAAAAACAGAAAGGTTAAAGTTTTAACGATTGTATACCTTAACGATCTTGTAAACAAAGTTCATTTCATCTTGTCAACCGATAAACAAATCTGAATGAGACTTTATGCTGTCGTCAAGGGATGTAAAGCGATGACTGCTGCACATTCTCGAGCAACTGGAGACAAAAATCCTATAAGGAAGTGGCAGGTACTTATACCAATTACGAGTCTTTTAAATTACAGATCTCACTTAACTGGTAAACAACATATTTCAATTGATCACCAGTAATGAGAGAACCTCTCGAATAAAACAATGCTTTTTATGAAAATCCTTATAACTAAATCTTTTAGATATTAGTAGCGAAACAAACATCAATAAGTCGATTTGTATTTTTTGACGATACTAAAAATGTATTGCTACTTAAGTAAATATTTAAAAATCACATAATGTTCTGATCACTACTGTTACCTATTTAGTATTTTTATTAGACATTAATATGTAGGTACCTACGTTAAATTTTAACCAAAACGTATATTATAATTTTAATTATGTAAAATCATGAAACGAAGGTTGTATCTTTGAACCATAGGCCGTCATTTATTTATTTATTCATTATAATCAATCTCTTTTTTAACTTTTTTTATTTTCTATACAAGATGATTACTACAAAACATCAAAAGAACCAAAAGCCCGTAAAGTAACCTATGGATAGTGACAATGGAGTCTTATCGCTAAGAGAAATTCTTTTCAGAAATATTTGTATCGATATAATCACAGTAATATTGTTGTTTGCTAAGAAGCTATTTAATAGTATAGATAGTGAAAAGTATAGATATCTTAGAAAATACTAAAAACAAAAACTTTTAAACTCATAGCCCACACTAAATTCATAGACTTGTATCTTAGGTGCTAGAAACATTCACTTCTTCACACACACACACACAATGACACCCAGAACCAGAAGTGCATATTTTCCTTGATGAGGAGATTTATGCTACTGTCGGGAATCAAACCTAGTACCCGCAACATAGAAGACAAGAACTTACCAACTACGTCAACATGACAGTCTGACTAATCGTATCTTTGATAAAAAAATATGACGAAAAAAATATCGTTGAATCACGTACGCTAGAAAATCCAAATATAGGCTGACTTGATAGCCTAGGTACATAGGACTGCACATATCATTGACATGAGTACAAAATAATAAAATGTAATAATCATAAAAAGTCCCCACTTTATACGTACTCGTACGTACTCTAGGTAACATACCACGGCTGTATAACCCACACTTAAATCGGGATACTATATACCTATGCCTTATAAATGTGTCGGTCGCATCTGTTTCACTAGACAGACAAAGTATTATGTTCTGAACTGATCTGTCTTGAACGGTCTAAAATAAAATGAACTGCTCAGATAAACAAATGCAGACTGACCAGATAAAACGATAGCGGTTTATAAGCTAGAGGGAACCTCGCTTTTTTTAATTCAGTGCGACGAATATAGTGAGCGAACATAATACATGTTGTAAAATGCGCTAACGAGACGATTATAGAGAATAAAAACATCTGACACATGATCCGTGCGCAAACAAGTTGTCGGTTCCCTTGTAATTACAATACTACTTATTAATCGTATGTTTGATGTGGATTGGATAGCAGATAATCGAGAGAATTGGGGGTCATGCATCGCGAGCTCGAGCGTAGCGAGAGCGATGCAGATGCAGAACCCCCAATTCTCCCCTACTTGCCTCAGCCAACCATATTTCTCCTCAGTCTTGACCCAACTTCCAAATCCGACGGTTGCCTTAAATTTAATTTTGTATTTTATTTCTTTTTTTTAAAAAGCCTCAAGCCCGAAGGCTCATAACAGTACGTTGGAGATTAGAAACAAGATATGGTTTGCAAAGACGGGTTTAAAAGTATCCGGTTTAACTCTATCTGAGTTTTTAACTAAAACACGGCATCAAACATTCATGGTGGCTCGCCAAAGATATGGCATTGGCAAATGTTGGACGAAAGACGGTTTCGTGTTCATATCGGGTGCTGACGGAATACGACATCGTATCAGCTCTCTTGCAGAGCTCGATAAGATTGGTGGAACGGAAGCACCGATTCCAGTGCATGATGCTCCCAAGGAATCGATAGCTACAGCCAAGCCGAGACGAGCTGCTTCCAAAAAGCGATGACATTACTGCTTCAATCTCTTCTTGATGGTATAATTAGTATATAATTTTGTTTACAATATGGTTTGTTCGTATTTGGGTACCATATGTATATCTTCTAATTTTATGCACTTTACGTAGGTAGTTAATATGTAGCTTTTGTCCTTTTTACATCATCAGTACTAATATTATAAATGCGAAAGTAACTCTGTCTGTCTGTCTGTCTGTCTCTCTGTCTGTCTGTTACGCTTTCACGCCAAAACTACTAGACCGATTTGAATGAAATTTGGTATGGAAATAGTTTGAGACCCGGGAAAAAACATAGAATAGTTTTTATCCAACTGCACAAAAAGTATCGAATCATCGTATTCGTATCAAAACAGTTTTGACATTTGTTTTGACGTTGAAGTTTTTTATTTCACATCAAACCATAGAGTTTATCACCAACCATAGAGCTTATCACAAACAATAGCTTATTCTGTTCAAGCCTGGTGACAAAATGACCTGAATATAATTAACTCATATTGTCATAACATAATGTACAATTTATTATATGCATATATGTTCGGTATATTCAAAGCTTTTTGTCATCTGGCCTAACCAGCCTTATTTACCTATACCTTTTATCTTTATGTTGTTCATGTTAGTATAAATAAATAGTTTTGTATTTAGCTACCGTTCGATTTCATATACCAACCCGAGTAGAAATATGTCTAAGCAGGTACCTACGTCATACCATACAGTCCACTATTCTGTTATTGAAGTTAAGTTAGTTGCAATTATACGGTTACTACCGACACACGTTCGTTTCATTACAAACAAGCCTTCCCAACTAAAGTGAACCTTATTGCAATCACATAAATGGTTATTTTCGAACCGGATCAGCTGGTTTGGGAAGAATAGCTTCGACGCGATCGCCGCTAACGTTCGTTCCGAGTTTTAGCGAATCATTTTGAGAAATAATTATAAGATCTGATTGTGAATACGCAGTGAAGTAACAATTATTCATCGTGTTATATCGGAACATTTATTAGTGCAAGAACTGTTGTGTGAAATTGTGAACAAATATTATGTCTACCTTCGAGGATATAAAGTCGCTAATGGATGACACGCACAATTTAATAAAAAAGGCATACGAGAACTTCAAAAAATGCCCAAAATCAAGGAAGACTTTAGCATATACGAAAGTACGTATGCAATCTATGGAGGAATATTGGAGTGAGTTTAGAAAATACCACAGTGACATGGTTCAAGTTACGAAAAAGGAACAACGCACAGAATGTTTCAGTTATTACGAAACCGTAGAAGATCTGTATCTCACCGTCAAAACAGACATGCAGGAAATAATGGATTCATTTTCAAGCACAGCCTCGACTACCAGTACTCAGGTGAAGCCGCAGCGGCGCTGAAATTTTATCAGGTAACGGAATGTAACTACAAACCTGCCTGGGAGTGTCTAAAACAAAGATACAGCCACAGACGCTTAGTAGTTAATGCAATCCTCAAAAGATTGTTCCAACAGAAGAAGATGAGTAATCAGTCGGAAAGTCAATTGAAACAGTTCATAGATACTACACGAGAATGCCTTACATCACTGCAGAACTTGGATGTATCTACAGATACATGGGACCCTATTGTAATATACATCGCGGTTCAACGGTTTGACCAGGAGACTCACAAGGAGTGGGAAGACTATATCAGTGATAAATTTGGCACAGAGTTACCAAAACTGCAGGAGCTGATGAACTTCTTGGAGCGGCGCATCCACACACTGGAGCTGACATCATCTGCCCCTCAAAAGAATCTCCGAGAACGAGTCTTCCATGTTACACCCCCCTCCCCATCTCAAAGCGATAAATCAGATAAGTTATGTTTATTTTGTAAAGCAAATCATTTAGTATTTAATTGTCAACAATTTTGCAAGTTGACACAATCGGAACGAAGCGAATATGTTAAGAGTAAAAAACTATGTTTTAATTGTTTATTGCCTGGACACCTTGTACAATTCTGCCGACAAAAATCATGTTGCAAAATTTGTGGCAGAAGACATCATTCTCTTTTGCATGTGCATTCAAAGCAGGAAACTTCTGAAACCACACAGAACCCACAAAAAATATCAGAACTTTCCTTACACACTAGTGTAGAAGAGAAAAAGAAAGCAGATGACGTAGTACAACAATGTGATGGCTTACATATACATAACGCAATATCATCATTTTGTACTATGACTGACTCACCCGGCCTACTGGCTACGGCATTAGTTCCAGTCAGGGACGGACTCGGGAATGTAACTATGTTGAGATGTATTGTTGATTCAGGTGCCCAAGTGACCCCCCGACGGTTCCCGCCTTGTCGTGGCGGTGGGGCTTAGTAGCCGTGGCTTGGTCACCCACGGTGAAGCGAAGAGGAACCAGGGGCCGTGCCGACTTGGGACATCGGCCGACCCCGGAGGGGCCGCTCCTCTGGGCTTTGCCTCTAAGTCCAGCATGGAGCGGCAAGGGGGGGTAGGCTGCGGTGCTGTGTGGACAGCACCGCATCTGACGGGGAGGGGCCACGGCGGGAGAGGAGTGCCGGTATTACGGTGCGCCGCTCTCCCTACCTTCCGTGGCCACGGCGGGGCCGCCACCGTTCGATGGCGGACGCGGAGGGGCCGCAGGGGAAGAGGAGTGTCGGTATAGCGAGGCGCCGCTCTCCCTATCCTCTGCGGCCGAAGTAGCAGGCGACGGGGCTACTTATCTGACCCGTCGCAGGGGGACCTCGGGCGTCAGAAGCGGGGGTTGTCTGACGCCCATTTGCGGGCTTGGTCCCCGGGTGGTAGCGACGTGCCATGTGTTCTGGTGCGTCGTGAGGGGTAGCACCCCAGGAGGGGTCCGGCAACGGACAACCGTGGCGGGTTCGTGGTCGAGAGCTAAAGCGTCCCTGCGGCCCGCCGAGAAGCGGTGGAGTTGGAACACCGTGTGTTATTTAGTCGGTAGGGGCACTTGCTGCTGTGGGAGTAGTTGGTGTCGAGCCCGACATATCCCGGCCACTTTCCCCGAGGTGGACGGGAATGCGTAAATGCATTTTTCACACGTAAATAAAAAAAAAAAAAAAAAAAAAAAAAAAAAAAAAAAAAAAAAAAGGTGCCCAAGTGACATTGTTAAGCGAACGAGCAGCTCAATTATTAAGATCTAATAAAACACTTGTCAAAGGTTATGTATTTGGTAGTGGTGAATCAAAGGCTTCTGTGAGTCACATGATATGCTTTGAGATATTATCAAGGTATGAAAGGGAATTCAGTCTCAAAGTGGTGGCTTATGTTATTACAGGCAAACTCACAAGCATTTTTCCAAAAAAACCAATAAACTCAACAACTTGGCAGCATATTGAAGGACTTCAACTGGCTGACCCAAGCTTCAATCAACCAGGAAGAGTGGATATGTTGCTAAGATAGTAGAATTTTGAAAAGTGGAGTCATTCAAGGCCCTCCTAACACGCCGTGCGCCCAGCAAACGAGGTTGGGATGGATCCTATTAGGAGAATTATCAGAACAGAGCCCAGAAGAACTCATATCACTCCATATTCATGCTGATTTGAATGACATGCTGAAGGGTATGTGGGAGTTAGAATCTTCAGAGAAACGAGCGCACACAGAGGATGAAAAACTTTGTGAGAAGATTTTTAAGAAACACATACCAGATCCGAAGAGGGGAGGTACATTGTAAAGCTACCCTTCAAAACGCCAACACCAATTTCAGTTGATGGAGAAACAAGGGATATGGCACTGAAAAGATTAAATCAACTTGAGAGAAGGTTCCAAAGAGATACTGAGTTGAAAGTGGAATATTCAAAGGTACTCAAAGAATATATGGACATGAATCATATGGAAGAAGTTCCTCAAGAAGAACAGAATAAGCCCGCTGTTTACTTACCACATCATGCAGTTATAAGAAAGGATAAAGAAACAACACAAACTAGAATAGTTTTTGATGCGTCGTGCAAAAACTCAAATAATATTTCATTGAACGAAGAGTTACTGGTTGGACCACAAATTCAAGAAGATTTAAGAAATTTGATTATGAGGTGGAGAATGAAAAGGATTTGTTTTGTCGCTGATATCCAAAAAATATACAGGCAAATTCTGGTGACTAAAGAAGACGCAGATTACCAACGCATATTGTGGCGTGATGACATAAATCAAGACGTTCGCGATTATCGCCTTCTCCGAGTGACTTTTGGAACTGCGTCTGCGCCATACCTCGCAGTCAGAACACTGCACCAGTTAGCTGATGATGAAGCTATAAATGAACCAGTCGCTGCTAGAATAATAAAGGAAGATTTTTTCATGGACGACTTGATGTCCGGTTGCGACAACGTAGATTTAGCGATCGAAGCAGCACATGTAGTCAAAAAATTACTTCAAAATGGGGGATTTGTACTACAAAAGTGGGCGTCAAATAGTGTTAAATTTCTTCAACAGTTTCAACATAATGAGAGAAGTGCACATGTTGACCTTGGTCAAAAGGTCAACGGGACAATAAAAACACTTGGTATCTCATGGGATATGGGCAAAGATACCTTTCAATATCATATTGATCTCCCACCCTTACCTAAATCAATTACAAAACGAGGAATACTATCGGAAATTCAGCAGTTATACGATCCCCTGGGTTGGCTGGCGCCTGCACTCGTACCTGCAAAAATCATTATACAAAAGTTGTGGTTAAAGGGAATCGGATGGGACGAGGAAGTAGATAGGGATATAAAAGAGGAATGGTTAGAGTTACGCGAAGGGTTTAGAAGATTAAATGAGATTACTATACATAGATGGCTATGGACAACGCAAGATAGAATAAAAAAAACTACAATCCATGGCTACTCTGACGCTTCAATGAAAGCTTATTCTGCGGTGGCGTTTATGAGAGTTGAAACTGAAGATGGTAATATTAAAACGGGTATCATTTGTCGTAACGTGTAGTTCGGGGAGTGAATTAAGCGATACTTACGACAAATATTTATTATAATAAGGTGTCCTGGATAGTCAGCGGGCAGCATGTGAAGACCTTGTGACCAGGCCGTCTTTGTGCTGATGGTGGCTAGTACCTATTCGAGAGGAATGCTTCGCTAGGGGGCATGGCTGATGGAAACAATCTTTACACTTTACAAAAATATTATTTATTATACCAAAAATTACAATGTCTAACTCTATAGTCCTTTTAAGCCGAGCACTGCTGCTTACTACTACGCGCGGGGAAAATACGGAAGTTTGTCGCGCACATGGGGGTCTAAATTTGATTATTTTGGTACCTTAGGTTATGACGAAGGGAGGTCCCGTCCTTTATACATGCCGTTCGTTGTTTCCCAAAAATATGTTCTCTTTTGCTCCGTTTAATTCCTCATGGATTCGTGTCGCCTCGTGGCGGCCATTTTGGTGAGCAGCGTCCGTTCCTCAAAGTTCAGCGAAGGAAGCTGTGTGGCGCCAACGGCACACGTTTCCTCAACGCCTCTTAAATTTACCTCGTAGGTATATTATTTGTATGAAAATTAATCTTCAATATGCCTTGACTTGGCACTTAATTTCTGGAACGCGAAATGTGTATACGCACGTACATTCAGTGCAAGAAGTAACGAGGTCTCCTTGTCATCGGCGGATGAGGGGTATATATACCAGCTTGCGGGAGGCAGGGTAACACCCGTTAGTTTGATTTTCCTTCTCGCTTGCTCGCATGTGCTACCTCTTTCCTTTTTTCATAACCTCACTTTATTATTGAGTATTCTTTGTAATATTAAATTCTAAAGCCTAATCTGAGTATACAATTCAAAAGAGGAAAATGCCAATACTAATCTATTCAATTTTCAACAATAGCCCTTGCAATTATGACAATTATCATCATGTGGTCGACCCAGCTTTTCAAATGACTACAACTTTTAAACGAGGATTATTCTTAAATTAATTTATATTGTTACCTGACCAGGAACAGGTGTTAAATATAATTTCATAATGAGCCTGGACGGTAAAAAGGAAATATCTTGAAAACCAGAGACTGTTTCCAATTTCATTGACAAAACTTGTTATTGTTCTCAAATGGTCAATAATCTGTTAGACATGCAATAATTATATATTAGGGGTAATTATGGGTTATTGAGAGATCGCCTCGTGATCTTTTCCAGCTTCCAGAATACCGGGAAAAGCAGGACTTGATTACTAAACATTTTGATTTTATTATTTACTTTTCGCGAGCAATATATTTTCGAGGCGACATTATCATCGCATTTTTATCAGGCGCTTGTGGGATCTCAGACCATTCTTCGCATTCAAAACGTTAGAATATCTTTGCCGTGACATTCTCTCAATATTTCTAACTAATTAAAACATACCGGGTTTGGTCTTTCCTACGTACATTCCGCAAACAAAACATTTAAGAGGCTTCGGTTTATTTATATTTCAATACATCTCCCAGATTTACCTAGGTTTGAGGTGCTATCCAAATAGTATGCTTTGCCCGCCTGTTTATTTAGGCGTTCTCACCACCGATTAGATAATTCTTATTGGAAATATAATGCAATAGGATAATAACACTACACATTGCTGCAAAAACAAGAGTCGCACCTGTCAAAACTATATCGCTGCCTCGGCTAGAACTGTGTGGCGCCGTACTTTTATCCCGGTTGCTGAAACAAATAAGAGAAGCAACAAGATTATCGAATGATCATATTTTCGCATGGACTGACTCTACAGTAGTATTGTCATGGCTAAAAGGAGACCCTGAAAGGTGGAATGTTTTTGTGAGTAATCGAGTTGTGGAGATCTTGGAAAACACTGGGAACAGCAGGTGGGCACACGTTTGTTCGGCATCTAACCCAGCTGACGTAGCAACAAAAGGCATAGCGTCTTCTGCACTACTTCTTAATGAGCTATGGTGGAGTGGTCCTGATTGGCTGCAAAAAAGAGAAATTACTTTAGAAAATATTGATATAGAAGAAACAGATTTAGAGAAACGAAAATGCTTTCATACAGTTTTCAATACAGCAGAAGAAGACCAAAAAATCAGTCTCAAGGAATTTGATGCGTTAATAGAGTTACAAAGGGTAATAGCTTATGCAAGAAGATTTTTAAAGTACAAAACGTTAAGTAAGGAGAAGCCAAAGAAATAAATACAATTGAATTAGAAGAAGCTTTAGCCATTGTCATAAGAAAGATACAAACGGAAGAATTTAGAGAAGAAATTGTAAAGTTACAAGAAAAGAAACCAATAAGTAAAAATAGTAAATTAAAGACGCTCAATCCAATACTTTGTTCTAAAAATATTTTGAAAGTGGGTGGCCGTCTTAGAAATGCAAAAATACCTGAAAATGAAAAGTATCCGATCATTATAGGACATAACAATGATCTTTTACCCCTACTAATCGATGATGCGCACAAAAAAACTTTACACGGAGGATTACAGCTTACAATGACTAGCTTGCGATCTCGTTATTGGATTCTGAAAATGAAGAGTGCCGTTAAGGCACGTTTCCACAAATGTCTTATATGTGCTAAACACAGAGCTAAAAACAGACAACAAATGATGGGTGACTTACCTGAAGTCAGAGTAACACCTGCACGTCCATTCCTAAATTGTGGGGTAGATTTTTGTGTTCCGTTCTAAGTATTGATTTCCAGATATCGTGGAGCTAAATGTCAAAAGGCATACATAGCTATATTCGTGTGCATGGCGACCAAGTGCACACACCTGGAGCTCGTGAGTGACCTCACATCTGAAGCGTTTAGGAATGCATTCAAAAGATTTGTTGCCCGCAGAGGCAGATGTAACCATATGTGGAGTGACCATGGAACTAATTTCGTTGCTGGCAACAAAGAATTGGCTCAACTTTGGAAGGAAGCCAACTTAGACATACCTACCATACCTTGTAAATGTCCATTTACAACACTTATTGGCCGAAGATGGAACCCAATGGCATTTGATCCCAGCCTACAGCCCAAATTTTGGTGGTTTGTGGGAAAGTGGCGTAGCTTCAGTCAAAGGGCATCTGAAAAAGATTTTAAACACCAATTTGACCTTTGAAGAGTTTTCAACCATTTTGTGCCAAATAGAAGCATGTTTAAACTCAAGGCCGTTATGCCCAATAGAAAATAACGACCCTGAAGTTGTAGAAGTGTTAACTCCTGGACATTTCCTGATTGGCGAAGCTCCGATTAATGTACCGGAACCAGACTTGCGCGATATAGCGCTAAACCGGCTATCTAGATGGCAGCACTGTCAAAAACTGGTGCAGCATTTTTGGCATCGATGGCACAATGAATATTTGAGCAGATTACAGCAGAGGCCAAAATGGCAACGACGCAAGCCTGAGTTTGAGATCGGCGAAATTGTTCTGGTAAAAGAAGAAAATCTGCCACCAGGCAAATGGTCGATGGGTCGTATTGTTCAAAAACATGTTGGCAATGATGGTATCTGCAGGGTGTACAGCTTAAAGTTCCGCGGAAAAATAACCCAACGCGCGGTGTCCAAATTGTGCCAACTTCCTATAAACGATGACTAGAATTAATACATAAAAAATTTATGTTCCCATATAAAAGGTTTATATATAAGCAATAAATAAGTTACTATTTTGTGGTATAACTTTCTATATTTAATGAGTAAATCAAATCGCTTCATCAAAATTCACATAACTTATTTCACTAAATATGTATAAATAAAATTGAATAAATGTAATCATCTATTTCCTTAATACGGCCCTGTTGTGCTGTGCAAACAAGTTCAGTCAATCCATGCAGCGATTCTCGGAACTGCTTAGATAAGAGACTTGTTTATGAGTTAAGTATGCATGTTCATTTAGTTTGAGTTAACATTTTAAAACTAACCACGAAATTGGTCGAAGTTACTTGAAATTAGATTATGTTGCTGAAGATTTAGTTTTGGATAGTTAATTTAGAATTAGTAAGTAAGTAGGTACTTAATGAATGATACGATACCAAGGACATTTGTTAGCTATATTTAATCTTAGCTTTACATGTGAGAAAAAACTATCGTTTTTTGGGGGGCGGTATGTTCGGTATATTCAAAGCTTTTTGTCATCTGGCATATCCAGCCTTATTTACCTATACCTTTTATCTTTATGTTGTTCATGTTAGTATAAATAAATAGTTTTGTATTTAGCTACCGTTTGACTTCATATACCAACCCGAGTAGAAATATGTCTAAGCAGGTACCTACGTCATACCATACAGTCCACTATTCTGTTATTGAAGTTAAGTTAGTTGCAATTATACGGTTACTACCGACACACGTTCGTTTCATTACAAACAAGCCTTCCCAACTAAAGTGAACCTTATTGCAATCACAATATATGTGTCTGATGTGGTTAGTTTGTGTCTATGTGTTGGTGTTTTTATTCATTTTTTCTTCTCTGGGTAAAAACAAATATTAGTATCCGTGTGTATTGTGCGTGTTTGTTAAATGTATTCTTTGACCTACTGATACCCAACTGGCAGGTGGATATTTATAAAAAACCTCTTATACTAATATATTTAATTATAATTATTTGTAAGTATATATTTAGTATATATAAATATATTTATTAGTATATTATATTATAATATATATATCTCATATTAAGAAATATGTTAAACTTATTTAAAAACGCGGATGATAGTGATAGTGATGAGTATTTGTCATTGTCTTCTAACAGTTCCCTCAGTGACCAGAGTTTCGAAAGCATTCCAACGCTTAACGATATTCTCGACGCACAGTTTTCTGATGCACCGAAGAATTTTAACGTGATTCAGATCAACGCGCAAAGTATTCCGGCACATTATCCCGATATGCAGCCATCTCTAGTTCACAAAAATATTCACGCCATAATAGTCTCTGAGACATGGTTCAAGCCGTGCTTACCCTCTTTATCATATTCCTTGCCCGGCTTTAACCTAATCCGAAATGATTGTAGTGACAGCCGTGGGGGTGGTGTAGCTATTTATCTTAGATCACATATTCCTTTCTCAGTAGTCAGTACCTCATCCCAACCGCCTATATCAAATGCTGGTGAGCATCTTTTTGTGGAGGTTCTTCTTTCAGATAATAAAATCTTACTCGGAGCCTATTATAGCAACTCTTCTTGTAATAATTACTTCTCATCATTTGAACAGATCCTTGAAGATCTTACCCCTTCATATATCCATACCATTATCATGGGTGATTTCAACACCTGTCTTCTCAAACGTCATTGTCGTACTCCTTCTCTAGAAGCTGTCATTAATTCCTGCAACATGCATATTCTACCTCTAAATGCTACTCATCACTCCCCTAACTACTCTCCTTCACTTCTCGACTTGATTATAGTATCATCCACCCAGCATGTTGCGAAGCACGGTCAATATTCCGCCGATGCCTTCTCGTATCATGATCTGATATTCCTATCTTACAAAATTCGTCCTCCGAAAGCAAAACCTAAAATCATACTTCAGCGCATTTTTAGTGGCATGGACCAGGTATCATTTCTTAATGATGCCCAAGTAGTCGACTGGTCTCCGGTATATGATGCAGTGACTGTGAATGACCAAGTTGCTATATTCAACTCCTTATTAACACAGTTGTATGATAAGCATGCCCCTCTTCGAGCTATAAAATTAAAGCACCTTCCAGCTCCTTGGCTAACCAATGATATAAAAGTGTTAATGCATAAAAAAGTTGTCACAAAAAGTAAATACAAGCGTAGACCATGTGATGAAAATAAAGCTGTGTATGTTAAATCTCGCAATCGCTGCAATATGGTGTGTAGGGATGCTTTACGCCACCATGTTCACAAATCTGTCGCTAATGAGGACCCTGCCAAAGTATGGAAATTTCTCAGGTCATTGGGAATAGGTAAATCACGACAAAATCTATTCCAAATGATGTAAATATCAATTCTCTAAACCAACATTTCTCTTCGTTGTCTGATATTAACATCTCAGATAAAAACAATACCTTACGTTACCTTTCAACTTTACCGACTCCCGACCATTCGCCATTTATTTTTAATCAACTGTCCGCTTGCGATGTTAAGAAGAGCGTAATTTCAATCACTTCTAATGCTGTTGGTGTTGACGGCATAAGTCGTAACATGGTTATGCCCATACTAGATGTTATACTTCCTAAATTTACAAATTATTGGAATACAAAATGTTTTGCCCCGGGCGGGAATTAAACCCGCATCCTTCCGATTTCGCGCCGGATGCTTTATCTATTAAGCTACCGGGGGTACCTACGGCTGTGTCGCCGAAACTTCGTACTCCAATCGTATTTCTTAAACCGTCATAGGGAACGGTGCGCGGCCATCAACCAGACTACTAGACTTCATCTGACCAAAAGAAGTGTTTTTTCAAACACTTAACTCTCGGAATGATGTCGCTACCCTTCTATATTTCTATATATTATGATTACAAGCACTACCGCGTACTAAGCGAAAATCATAAATTTACAAATTATTGGAATACAAAATGTTTTGCCCCGGGCGGGAATTGAACCCGCATCCTTCCGATTTCGCGCCGGATGCTTTATCTATTAAGCTACTGGGGGTACCTACGGCTGTGTCGCCGAAACTTCGTACTCCAATCGTATTTCTTAAACCGTCATAGGGGACGGTGCGCGGCCATCAACCAGACTACTAGACTGGTTGATGGCCGCGATGTCTGTTATACTTCCTGTTCTCTGTCACATTTTTAATAACTCTGTCTCTGATGGAGTATTTCCATCAATTTGGAAAGACGCTCAAATTATTCCCTTGGCTAAAAAATCAAACCCTAAATCTTATTCCGATTATCGACCCATTTCAAATCTTCCATTCCTGTCAAAAGTGCTCGAGCGTCTTATCTACAACCAAATTAGCAAATTCTTAACTAGTAACAGACTTTTAAACCCTTTTCAATCTGGCTTTCGACCTGGGCATAGCACAGTAACTACTCTCATAAAAATTACTGATGATATCCGTCTTGGAATGGACAATAGCGAAGTTACTGTATTAACTCTTTTAGATTTTAGCAACGCATCAAACACTGTGAATTTTGACATTCTTCTTGCTCTCCTTAGCTCAATTAACATTTCTCCAACGGCAGTAGATTGGTTTCGCAGTTATCTGTACGGGCGCAGGCAGCGTGTTCGCCTTGAAGATGACTACTCTTCCTGGTGTAGCACGACCGCAGGCGTCCCGCAAGGTGGCGTCTTATCTCCTTTATTGTTTGCTTTATTTATTAATTCGATTTCTCACAACCTCACTTCTTCCTACCACCTATTTGCAGACGATCTACAGATTTATTCTAAGGCTCCAAACTACCTGAAGCCATTCAGATTGTTAATGCTGATCTTGATCGCATAGCTAAATGGAACAATTCTTTTGGGTTACAAGTAAATCCCATTAAGACACAAACAATAGTTATTGGTAGCTCAAGATTAATGTCAACAATAGACTGGGTATTATTTCCTCAAGTTTTCTTTGGTGGTATTGCTATTCCCTTTAGTAGCTCTGTAAAGAATCTTGGAATAACAATGGATCGCTATATGAGGTGGGATCAACAGTTACAAATTACCAGTCGCAAGCTATTTGCCGGAGCAGGATCCTTAAAAGGTTGCGCAACTTTCTTCCAACAGCCACTAAAATTGCATTGGCTTAATCTCTATTACTTCCAATTCTTGACTACGCTGATGCCTGCTATCTCGATCTCACGGAGGAACAGCTAGATAAACTTGAGCGTCTTCAAAATTTTTGTATTAGATTCATATTTGGTTTACGCAAATATGATCACGTCTCTCAGTTTCGTTCTAAGCTCAATTGGCTGACAATACGTTTTCGCCGGAATGCTGATATTCTTAGTCTCCTTTACAATATATTGTTTAATCCTACATCCCCGCGCTATCTCAAGGAACGTTTTGATTTCCTTCACTGTTCTTCATACACTTTAAGGTCATCAGAAAATCTTACACTTGAAATCCATCCTCATACTAGTTCGTTCTATAGCAAATCTTTCACCATTCAGTGTGATATGTGTATATATTTATGTATATATTTATTTATGCGTATATATATTATGTATTTATCTATTTTAAAAACTTACATCCTATTTTTATACATTTGTTTAGAAACTATAGAAAAATTCGTTTTATTTTTAAAATATTTTTATGAATTTGTACTTTTTTCATTGTTAATTGTTAGACTACACCCCCCCCAACTGTTTTGTTTATTCAACTCCATCCTAAGGTTGCCTGGTAGAGATCACTTTTAGTGATAAGGCCGCCCATTGTAACACTATGTTATTATTATTTAATTAAATGTTATGATGTAAACTTTAATATTTTATATGTGGTGTAACAATAAAGAGTTTTCTATCTATCTATCTTTCTATCTACCTAAAATCATTATTTAACATTCAACCGATCGCTCGTGAGTCAGAGGGCTCGTTACGATGTTTGGTAGACCACGTCACGAGAAACCTACGTGCCTTATCTAGCCTAGAACAACCAACAGGCCATTGGGAAATATTATTAATTTTTATGCTGTTACATAAATTAGCACTACTCTAATGAAGTGGGAAGATATGCGTAACTCTTTTGATGAAGTACCTACACTAGAAGAATTTAATAAATTTTTAATCGATCGTGCAGACGTGCTGGAGTCGATTAATCGCAATAAATCACAAGTATCACTTTCCAATACTCCGCGGTTTCAATCAAATATTAGAAATAACAACATAACAAAAAATAATACTTACCGTAACCATAACAACAACTCCCATAAACAAACGCGAACTTTAAACTCATTTTCAAGTATTACTCAAAATACTTCAAATATTTCTCCATGTGTTGTTTGCAAAGATCATCACCGAATTTACGATTGCCCTGTCTTTAAAGCTAAGACAATAAAGGAACGATTAGCTGAAGTTGAAAGGTTAAACTTGTATTCTAACTGCTTAAAGCGAGGCCACATAGTGAGTCAATGTAACTTAGGCCCTTGCCGTCAATGCAAGAAAAAACACAACACTATGCTTCACGAATCTGACACTGAAATTTTAAGCAACTCAGCTATGAGTTACTTGGCTTCTAACGATGTTCTCTTGTTCACAGCTTTGGTTGAGGTTACCAATCCCTATTCTAATGAAAGAATTACAGTTCGTGCCTTTTTAGACTGCGGCAGTTAATGGTCTTTTATAAGTAAGTCGTTAATGCATAAACTATCGCTTCAATCCAACCCAGTTGATCTAAGCGTCATTGGTATCAGTAACAAATCGGCCGATACGATTAAAGAGAGTTGTATTGCAAGAATTGAATCAATGCACGATTAATTTAATTCTAAATTATCCTTCTTTGTACTGAACGAAATAACAGGTAAATTACCTTGATACTATCAACTTGAGTAACTTAAATTTACCTAAAAATATAAAGTTGGCAGACCCCAACTTCCATCAACCAGGTGAAGTCGATATATTTATCGGCTGTGACATTTTCTGGGATATAGTTGAAAACGAGAAACAGTCTTTAGGACCGAATAACCCTAAATTAATTAAATCTAAATTGGGATGGTTGGTCGGAGGTCCGACATGTAAAACAGCTAACGTACGCTATAACAATAAAAACCAAAATCAAACTGACAATCGTTCTAACATTCACTGCAATCATTCTATTATATCAAATTCATCTGACACGTCTTCCAATATTGATGCTATGCTTACAAGATTTTGGGAGAGAGAAGATATCCCACAAAAACGGATTATGAGTAAAGACGAGAAAACGTGTGTAATCACTTTCAAGAAAATACAATTCGCACAGATACAGGTCGATTTTGCGTCAAATTACCACTTATCGACTCCCCAGATTGTCTGGGTGACTCCTATAATACTGCAAAAAAAGTTTCTTAAATCTTGAACAAAGGTTTCGTAGGAATCCTGATTTAAAAACTCAATATGTCAATTTTGTACGTGAGTATTCTGATTTAGGCCATCTATCCAAATCAAATGCACGCATGCCTTTTCCATCATACTTCTTATGTCATCATACTGTTTTCAAAGAAGCTAGTGAAAGCTCTCATATCTGCGTCACTTACAAATGGATTGGGGTTCCTTTGTAAATAACATAGCCTTTATATCAAATATACAAATTTCCAGAAGAGTCTTATGTGACTCACCAAAGGAAGTAGCACTAGGGGGTCTGGGAGCATGTATCTATTTAAGATCTATAGATTGCAATAATGTTATTACAGTGAAATTATTATGTGCTAAATCCAAGGTTACACCTTTGAAACCCGTTACCATTCTACGCCTGGAGTTATGCGCTGCGTTACGTGCCGCTAGGTTATGTAAAAATTTTATCGATTCATTACGATACAAGCCTTCTCGTTGCGTACATTGGTGCGACTCTACGGTTGTTCTAGGGTGGCTTAAAATTCATCCCAGCAAACTTAAAACATTTGTCGCAAAAAGGGTGGTAGAGATACTTGAATTAACGCAGACTTCAGCGTTGTCCTAGGTACCAAACGAACTGAATAGCGCCGATATAATTACTAGAAGCATTAATGCTAATAAACTCATAAACCATACTCTATGGTGGTCTGGCCCTAAATACCTACTTAAAAATGAATCAAACTGGCCTGTATTAGATCCTAAGTCTAAATGCAAAATTTTGCCAGAATTGAAAGGTAATGTCCAGTCATCATCCATAATAACTACTCCAGCTGCTGTTATAGAGCCTATATTGCATTAGCAAAATTTTTTGAAACTAAATAGACTGCAAAGAGCAGTAGCTTATGTTAAGCGTTTTATATACAATTCAAAAAACCCTAGTAATAAACGGTGCGGAATTTTAACAATAGATGAATTAGATAGTGCATTTTTTTATCCGTACTCCATTGCACAAAGACAATCTTTTGACACGGAACTAAAAACATTATTGAGCGGAAAGCCTTTAAACCCAAAATCAAAAATATTATCTCTGTCTCCATTTTTAGGAGAGTACAACTTAATTAGAGTTGGTGGAAGAATAGATGCTAGTAATTATCCATATGAAAAGAAACATCCAATTCTTTTAGATTCTTCACACCATCTAACCAAACTTATATTTGAACACGAGCACTTACAAAATTTACATGCAGGTACACAATTATTGCATGCCACGGTAAGAGAATCTATGTGGCCAATTAATGGCAGGCATCTTGCTCGTCGTACAGTATTTAATTGCGCTCGGTGTAGACTTATTCAAGGTAAAACTTTGTGTCCTAAGATGGGTCATCTTCCATCTCAAAGGGTTACTCCAGATTTTCCCTTTATTTCTGTAGGTATCGACTTTGGCGGCCCCTTTCTTATTCTCAATCGTAAGGGTCGCGGTGCGAAGCTCATTAAATGTTATTTGTGTTTGTTCGTTTGCCTACGTTATAAATGTCTACATCCAGAGGGAGTAAGTGACTTAACTAAGGATGCTTTCGTCATGACATTGCGAAGGTTCGTAGCTCGCCGCGGAAAGCCAGCCGAAATATTCTGCGATAACGGTAGGAATTTCGTTGCTGCAGCTAAGGAATTAGGAGATTTTATAAAAATGACCATCTATCTGACTTTGCAATCAAGGAGAAGATACAATTTTAATTTTCGCCAGCATACGCTTCTCATTTTGGCGGTATATAGGAGGCAGAAATAAAGTCATCAAAATCGCTATTAAAACGCGTGATGGGTAACACCCACCTCACATTTGAGGAAATTTCGACCATATTTGCTCATGTAGAATCTGTCCTGAATAGCCGTCGATTGTGTCCTTTATCCTGCTCCCCAGACGATTTATTATCTCTATCCCCTGGGCACTTTCTTATAGGAAGACCCCTAACAGCACTGCCTGCACCAGATGTACAAAACTATAAACCAATTACTCTACAACGCTACACCCGTCTTGAACAAATTCGTCAACATTTTTGGCAAAGGTGGCAACGAGACTATATATCTGAGCTACAACAGCGAACAAAATGGAAGGCTAACTTTACAAAACTTAATATTGGAGACTTGGTTCTGCTTCAAGAAGACCATACACTACCACTATCGTGGCGTCTTGGGCGTGTGATTCGTCTTTTTCCCGGACCAGATGGAATTTCCCGAGTCGCAGAATTAAACACTACACGAGGTTCCGTGCGTCGTCCTTTGGTTCGTCTTTGCCCGCTACCAACCCTAGAAGATCTTCAAGGTTGAAAGTTTCTCTTTCAACGAGGGGGAAGATGTTCACGCCTACGCTATCGTCGAGCATCTTCTATCAAGCCGTCAAGTTATTTTTTTTCCTTAGGCTCATATTTATACGAAGCATGCAGGGTAGCTGCGTTGACATGACATTCAATCGCCATTCAATGTCTAGTGTACATCTCACGCATATATTTTTGTTAATTACCAAGTTTTATGGAAATATTACATTATTTGGAGGAAGTAACTGGATTTAATTCAACACAAAGCAACTAGCAAACAAATTGTATTCGCATATCTGAATGATTAAATGGTATTTGCTGTTGTCGACGATGAACACTGTTTTAGGCGAGTGAATGATGTTGTAACCAGTCTTCATCACTTACAAGCTATATTTTTTTGTCAAAAAGACAGTACCGCCACGGTAATGTTATCTATACAGTATCTTAACTCGGCTCTGTCGTTGAAATAACTACCTACAACCGCGCTATACGTAAACATGCGATAGGGCTACCCGCCTCCAACATTTTAATTACATTTGCCTACTTTGTGTTTCCATTTAATTTTGTGATGGTAAATATACTTTTTTTTTATATAAACCAGGAGTCCTTACGACGCATGACGCTGTAAAGTAGATCGAGAACACGAATAACCATCTAGTAAATCGGGCCAGAATTAACAATATACGTGGGCTCACTCAACAACACTAGCAAGAAGTCTTCCGTATTATGAATCCTTCCAAACAATGTAGTCCACAATACAAATTTGATTCACTCGCGATCAAAAACATGCGATGAAGCGCTCGCAGCGAAGTTTGCTTAGCCATTCTGAATTGATCAGCAAAGTTAAGCAATGTCTGCTGCGGTCATTATTTGGATGAGTCACTGCTGGTGACATTACTACTGAGCGCTTCCGTGCTTCGGAGGGCACGTTAAGCCATTGGTCCCGGTTGCTGTCTAAGGATGGCAGTCGTCATAGCATAGTGGTAGGGCACTTCGCGGATGCCCGCCTGGCTAGCGACCACCCTCAAATTGAAAATCTGTCGCCAAGCACCTAGCGGTGTGTTCCGGCAGTTGTCCTTGAGAGCCAGTAATTCTAGGTTAACAACATCTTCGACCACATCATCACTTACCATCAGGTGAGATAGTGGTCAAAGACTAATCTATGAGGCATAAAAAAAACAAATCTGGTAAATAAATGATTACAAAATGTGTGAAAAGCCGCGTAAAGCTTCGAAGATGTGTGAAAAGCCGCGAAGGGCTTCAACGATGTGTGAAAAGCCGCGAAGGCCTCGAAGATGTGTGAAAAGCCGCGTAAAGCTTCGACGATGTGTGCAAAGCCGCGAAGGGCTTCGACGATGTGTGAAAAGACGCGAAGGGTTCAAAGATGTGTGAAAAGCCACGTAAAGCTTCGATGATGTGTGAAAAGCTGCGAAAGGCTCGACAATCTGTGAAAAGCCGCGAAGGGCTTCGACGATGTGTGAAAAGCCGCGAGGGGCTCGAAGATGTGTGAAAAGCCGTGAAAGGCTTCGACGATGTGTGAAAAGCCGCGAAAGGCTTCAACGATGTGTGAAAAGCCGCGAAGGGCCTCGACGATGTGTGTAAAGCCGCGAAGGGCTAGGACGATGTGTGAAAAGCCGCGAAGGGCTTCGACGATGTGTGAAAAGCCGCGAAGGGCTTCGACTATGTGTGGAAAGCCGCGAAGGGCTTCGACTATGTGTGAAAAGCCGCGAAAGGCTTCGACGATGTGTGAAAAGTCGCGAAGGGCCTCTACGATGTGTGTAAAGCCGCGAAGGGCTTCGACGATGTGTGAAAAGCCGCGAAGGGCTTCGACGATGTGTGAAAAGCCGCGAAGGGCTTCGACGATGTGTGAAAAGCCGCGAGGGGCTCGAAGATGTGTGAAAAGCCGTGAAAGGCTTCGACGATGTGTGAAAAGCTGCGAAAGGCTTCAACGATGTGTGAAAAGCCGCGAAAGGCTTGACGATGTGTGAAAAGTCGTGAAAGGCTCGACGATGTGTGAGAAGCTGCGAAGGGCTTCGACGATGTGTGAAAAGTCGCGAACGGCCTCTACGATGTGCGTAAAGCCGCGAAGGGCTTCGACGATGTGTGAAAAGTTGCGAAGGGCTTCGACGATGTGTGTAAAGCCGCGAAGGGCTAGGAAGATGTGTGAAAAGCTGCGAAAGGCTCGACAATCTGTGAAAAGCCGCGAAGGGCTTCGACGATGTGTGAAAAGCCGCGAGGGGCTCGAAGATGTGTGAAAAGCCGTGAAAGGCTCGAAGATGTGTGAAAAGCCGTGAAAGGCTTCGACGATGTGTGAAAAGCCGCGAAAGGCTTCGACTATGTGTGAAAAGCCGCGAAAGGCTTCGACGATGTGCGAAAAGCTGCGAAAGGCTTCAACGATGTGTGAAAAGCCGCGAAAGGCTTCGACGATGTGTGAAAAGTCGCGAAAGGCTCGACGATGTGTGAGAAGCCGCGAAGGGCTTCGACGATGTGTGAAAAGTCGCGAAGGGCCTCTACGATGTGTGTAAAGCCGCGAAGGGCTTCGACGATGTGTGAAAAGCCGCGAAGGGCTTCGACGATGTGTGAAAAGTCGCGAAGGGGCTCGACGATGTGTGTAAAGCCGCGAAGGGCTTCGACCATGTGTGAAAAGCCGCGAAGGACTGCGAAGATGTGTTTTAACAGTGACCAGTGAGTTAAAATTATCTAATATTTTAGTAAGGTACCTCTAATGACAAACTCGACACATATAGAAAAGTAAATGTAGTGGCAGAAATAATCGATCTCAGAAAAAATACTGATATTACATGGCTGAATTTTGAAACTAGTCTGCTTTGTAAATAGTTACAAAGGCAAACTATTTATTATGTTTACCAAAGTTCAGTGGTTGGCGTTGGTATGAAGGATTATCATCAGATAATCATCATTAGATTCTAGAAGAATGGCAAATTAACTTAAACCTACATTTACAATAGGCGAAAACTACAGCCAATATTTTCTAGACAGATAGCCAACCTAGGGTTGAGGATTCGTTGATGTTTTATTACGAATGAGTAAGTAGCCTTCCAAAAAAGATTCCATATATCATCAAAATGCGCAGTTGAGTGCATTATATTTAGAATAGAAGATAGTAGCCCTTTGTAGTCAAACCAGCTGATGGAGAAGCCCTAGCTAGAAAAAGAGAAGATATACGCATCAGTAGTGTTATAACAATTGGCTGCCTTGCTTGATATATAGCTACTGCCTCTGGTCATGACTATATAGTCTACGCAGTACTGTATCTCATTCAGCAACCGATACACATCCAGTTGTACATTTATACTAGTTCTTAATATCCGGCCTAATATGAAACCGCCATCTCTCCATTACGAATACAGCAACTCTACATTTTATATTTGTATGTGCACTTACATACTAGGTTCAACATGAAATCCCACTAGAGACGTAGAAATCAGCCTATTTGCTGGGGTTTCAGAACTTGGTGCCTTATAATGTCTTACCTATTGGGAGTCAAAGGAGGTAAGGAACGATTATGTGCTTCATGGTTCTACTTCGTACTGGTTCACGAATAAGTTATAGTTTATAGTGATGTAAAGTGAATACTACAGTGATGAAAATACCCCATGAATTAATCCAAGGACCTAGACTGTCTATACTCCAAGATTATTCAATTGGTTTAACCGCTTTAATGTGACGTAGTAACAAACATACTTATATCACAATATTTGGCATTTTCAATATATGTGTGACTAAGAGACTGAAGAAAAATCAAGTATATGTGTGATATCTGGAACCCCGTATACGGCAATAGCCTCGCCATATATTACATGGGTTAAAGTCTAAATCTATAATCTCCATTCAAAAAGTACATCTTTCAAATAAAAACTGAATGTCTTACAACTTTCAAATAGTTAATAGTGAAAATCCACGAACTAAAGTCTGTTAGACGACAAGGAGGCTTTCAATGTAGTTTATAATAAGCAAGACTTAGGAGTATAAACCCAGTTCTATTTATTAAACAACGTAGGTTGGTCAAATGGTGGTGTAATTTTACTTTTGAAAAACTCCGGTATGCATAAACTTCAAGCAACTATATTTCCATGCAAAGTAAAATGAGTGGAACGCAACAAAAGTATCTTAACATATATTCGGCTTTCCAATCGGACCTCTGAGCAGTACAGACGTTAGCTAAAGTAGTATTATATTTATATTTTTAACTCAATTTAAATACAATTAATTCAAATTAAATATTAAAATCAAATACACGCAGTACTTGGAGCCCAGTAATCAAAGAAGATCGCGCAACATCTAGTCTGTACGTGTGCGAACAGGACAACAAGTGCAGTGACCAGATCAACGCAACTAGACCTCAAGTAAGAACAAGATAGTTATATATTGTTGCTGTCATGCCGCTTAAGCGCACCCCACCTTCTACCTGCGGAACGCCCTCGGCCACTACGAGTAAATCCGTTTTAGCGCCTTCGATAATGTTACCGCAAGATGATTCCGAGCCAAATCTAACGAGTGAACAGGAGTATGAAACTGATAGAAGCTCAGGTAATTCGAAAACACGTCAAACGAGACGCAAGAAACCTACTATGGAAGAGGAGTTTGCAGCTTTTAGACAAGATTTCAGAAAACCTTTAATAATTTTAAGAAGGAACATAATGGTAAATACTCAAAATTACAAAATACCATTGAAGAGCGCTGTGGTGGAATTCAAACTTCTGTGGATTACATGTCACAAAGGTATGATGATCTATTTGACAAAATTAATTCATTAGAAACAGAACTCCTTTGTAAGAACAAATATACAGATAAGCTCGAAAGTAGAAAAGAACATCTGGAAAAGAATTCTAAGGCTGCCAGCATCGAAATTCGCAGCGTACCAAAGAAAGACGGTGAAACGAAAGATGACTTGATTAACCTTTTAAAGCAAACAGGCTCCACTCTCGATGTTCCCTTGGAATCATCTGATGTGCGAGACATCTTTCGGGTGAATTCAAAAGTCGACAATAAGCATAGTGGAATTTGGTAGCGTATTAACTAAAGAGAAATTAATTAAATCCGTCAAGCAGTTTAATAAGGAAAATGAATCTTGTAAACTAAATACTTCACATCTTCGAATCATCGGGCCACCGAAGCCTATATTTATATCAGAGAGTCTCACTACACAGGCCAAAAAACTTTATTATCTAGCCAGAGACTTTTTTTTTTTTTTAATTTTAAATCTACTCTCCACAGACTCCAGGGTCCGTGACTTTTTTTTAACTATGACATAATTTATTAGTAAACAAGAAATATGAAATAGGAAACATGCAACATTCCAAGGGGGAACAGTGTTAAAAGTTTTTTTTCTTTTTTTTTTTCTTTTTTTTCCGTTAATGTCATTAGCACTAGCATCCAGAGCAGACCAGTATCCTCTAGCAGCACCCGTTCACGAGTTGACGCATGTGCCAGCCATCGCCTTCCTCAACCATTTTTGAGGGAAGATGGCGACCCGACACACAACACCGCCGCTAGACAACACCTTTCTGTGAGCATGACCACTCCGGATACCCGTGCTAACGATTACAATTACAAAAATAATTTGGGACTACAATAAAATAATATACCTACAGAAATTTACCTATTTTGTTATTCTCCCACGTCACATTTTAACAGGGCCTCCATTACCGCGCTATTTCGATCTTTGATCGCCATTTTGAGGTTGTAATCATGGATGGCTTTTGGTGTCGCAACCATCGCCTTCCTAACGAACCGTCCTATGGCGTCGTTTTCGTCATCTGCGTAGTATATGAAGGTTCCAGTGTGCCGTGAAATTGCAACGACGGCATGCGGGATGCTCTCGTGCAACTTCATGCTGTTCTTGGTCTTGATGGCGATGACCGACTCGTATGTCAGTCCCTGCGCTTCGTGGATGGTAAGGGTGCGTGATCCACTTCCCTCTCCGTAGCCCTGACTTATTAGGGTCTCCTTTTCTTCCTGGGTGTGAACCAGGAATAAAGTGTTGGGGAGGGATTTGGGGATTTTTGCACCTGTGTACCTTTCAAGCTAAAGGGACTTAATACGGGGAGCTGAGGAATATATACCAGAGTATATTTCCCTCAGTGCGTACGCGACATCCATTGGGTTCCGATGCGTGCATAACAACTCCTGGGTGATGTTTGTTACCAGGTTAGGGCGGTTGTACCTTAATACGAAGAGATTTTCTCTATCGATATAAGGCAGCTGATTGACATCTCCGATGAGGACAAGTTCATCAACTCCAGATAGCTTGGAAGCCATGACTATGGCTCCGAAATGGTTCATTAGAGCTTCATCCACCGTTAGGCGGCTGTAGCTCTCAGTTCTTTTAAAGCCAGAGACTTTATAACTTATATATATATAACTTTATAGTCTAGCATGGTGGTAGGGCACTTTGCAAATGCCCGCCTGGCTAGCTACCACCCTCAAGTTGAAAATCTGTCGCCAAACACCTAACGGTGTGTTCCGGCAGCTGTCCTTGAGAGCCAGTAACTCTAGGTCTGAACAACATCCTCGACCACATCATCACTTACCATCAGGTGAGATAGTGGTCAAAGGCTAAACTATAAGGCATAAAAAAAAAAAACTTTGCGAAAGAACTAAAATATGCATATTGCTGGACTTCTTATGGTAGAATTTATCTGAGAAGGGCTATTGGTACACCGCAAATTCGTATAGAGAATGAAAATGATCTAACAAAACTTCCTGTGCTTAAATGACTATTGCGTAATTTAAACAGTAAAGCAGTATGTGCCCTAAATTTTTTTGTAACACTGAGAAATATGTATTGTGGACATACTTTCATAGATATACTTTTTAATATAAGGTTTTATAAGGCATGGCGAATAATCACTTCTAAATCACACACTTTCATAACATTACCCGTCTTACACAAATACACTTACATAAATAACGTAATACACATAACCATCACATTATTACAGTATACCCCAAATTATAAAATATTTCTGATATTATATAGCATAATATTTTTTTCAAGTATATTTTGTATACCAGAAGTTTTAAGTCCCAGTATTATAAAAAATAAAATTTTGTGTCTTAAGCAACGTCATTACCACAGAGATAGAGAGAAGTTACGACCCGAACTGCACGTTTCTTGACGATCCAACTAATCTCATTCAATATTTAGGTCCAAATATTTGCTTCACGAACCAGTTAAGTATACTATCAGTGAACATACGAAGTATATTTTGTAACTTTGATTCACTAGTGAGTTTAATTGCATGTTTCGATATGGAAATTGACATATTGGTTCTGACAGAATGCTGGTCCAGCAAAATTATTCATCTTCCTTCGTTGAATGGCTATAAAACGTTTCGTACATTAAGAAGTCTAAACCAAAATGATGGTGTAGTTTATGTTCATAATAAACATAGTGTCCGAGCTGAAGAAATGTTTATACACGATGGTAACTGCTTAGTTGTTGATGTACAGCAGCAATACACTATCATTTGTACGTACAGGCCACCTAGTTTTACAAATCCTACAAAATACCTGGAATCCATTGATGAACTTTTGAGTAATCTATCGAGTAAAAATGTAATTTTCACTGGAGACATAAATATTAACCTTTTATCACATTCAAGCCATGTAAATAATTATCAAATACTGATGGCTAGCCACGGCCTTATTCAAGGTGTAGATAAATCTACTAAAGAAGGTGCTTGTCTAGACCACTTTGCCTTAAGGGTAATTCATAAATGGCAAACTTTTATATTACCAGCTCTGACCGATCACTGCCCTGTTTTGTTGTTTGTGGATATAAAAAATTCGCTCGGACATCAAAAGGTGCGATACGAAATGTCTAAGCTTAACCTGGATGGCACAGAAATGGATATACGTAACTTCTCATGGCAGAACTTTTACAATTTGGTAGATGTAAATGAATTAGCACATTTTCTTGTAATCTACACTAAAAAATATTATAGAGAAAAATACGACGACAACTAAGCTATCTAGAAAAAAGGCTCCGCTAAAGCCTTGGATGACAGTCAGTGTAGTGAATTCAATAAGGAAAAGAAATAAAATGCATCAAAATTGAGATCATCCTGTAATAATGAAACTCTAAGAGAAAAATATATAAAATATAGGAATATATGTAATAGAATAATTAAGTCGTTAAAAAGACATTATTATCAAGAAAAACTTACAAAAAGTTCCGGTAATTGTAAAGAAACATGGAATATAATTAAAGAAGTATGTACATAGTTTGAAACAGTCTAAAGAGATACCACAAGAGTTATTGACTATTAAACCAACTATACAAGAATCATTAAATGACGTTAACGAGTACTTTACTTCTATAGGAAATGATCTGGCAAGCTCCATATTGAAAAAATTAAGTACAACAGATACACTTTCGAAGTCATATCTATTATTAATAACTTAAAACAAAATAGTTCCCCCGGATCAGATAATATAACTGCCAAAGTGATAAAGCAATTCAAGCGAACTTTAGCTGAACCTATAGTTTATTTGTGTAATCGCAGTTTAAGTGAAGGTATATTTCCTGAAGTGTTTAAAAAAGCTCTCGTTGTTCCAATTTATAAATCTGGAGAAAAAATCACCCTTCGAACTATAGACCAATATCCCTTTTATCAGTGTTATCGAAAATTCTCGAGAAGTTAGTAAATAAGAGACTTATTAAATATCTAGAGTCGAACAATTTTATAGCTTCAAATCAATACGGTTTTAGAAAGGGGCGTTCTACTGACGATGCAGTGCTTAAATTGATGTCTTTAATAACGAGTTATACCGATAATGACTTGAAGTGTATTGGTGCTTTTCTTGATTTAAAAAAAGCTTTTGATACAGTTTCTATCCCAATACTATTGAGTCGATTGCAGAACATTGGAGTCAGAGGAGTTGCTCTGGATTGGTTCTGTGATTATTTAACTACCAGATCTCAATGTGTTTGTGTCAACTAGCACGTAAGCAGTAGTTCAGTATGTTCATATGGTATTCAACAAGGAAGCACGATCGGTCCTACTCTGTTTTTGCTCTACATTAATGAACTGTGTAGAGTAGAAATGGTAGGAGCTGATTTGATTATGTTTGCCGATGATACTGTCATATTATTCCACTCAAATACTTGGGACAGAACATTTCAGCTTGCTGAACATGGTTTGATTAAGACTACATCATGGCTCGAGGACAATTTGCTATCGCTTAATGTGTCTAAAACTAAATACCTCTGTTTCACCAAAACAAACATAGCGACTGCAGAGATACCGTTGGAATTGACTATTCATACTTTTCCATGCAACCGTATGAACGATAACGATATAAAGCGGGATAATTTTAGCTGTAGTTGTGAAAAGCTGAAAAGAGATAAGAGTGTCAAATATTTAGGAGTTTATATCGACAACAATCTCAAATGGGACAAGCAGATAACGGCTGTAGTTCAGAGAACACGAAAACTTATATATGTTTTCAAGTCTTTAAGGGAAGTTGCCGACGACTCGTTCATAATACGAACATATAAAGCATTATGTGAATCTGTTAATAACTATTGTATCAAATCATGGGGCGGTGCAGCCACTCTCATCTGTATCTCATGATACAGTTAGAACGTGCACAAAGAGCGGTGCTAAAAGTCTCATTGAAACTTCCATATCGTCACCCTACTACCGATGTCTATTTGAAAACTGGAGTTCTCTCAGTTTGAAAACTCTTCATTTACCAATGTTTACAAAATCATCACAGAGTGACAGATACTAACTGTATGTTGATAGGAAAAAGACGAGATAACTTTCCAGTACCACGCATACACAGTACATTTGCAAAGCGACATTATATATACCTTGCCCCCTTTTTATATAGATAATTCTTTAAATGTCCTAAAAATGCCAATGATGAGTGTAAAAAAGCTAATAATTATTTAATGAAGAAAGCCATTCTAGATTATCTATCTAATTTTGATTATCGTGAAACTGAGCAATTGCTCATTCCTGTTGTATAGTTACAATTACCACCTATTACAATTAAGTATCATAGTTGAATATTAATTGAATTAATAATAACATACCTTTTAAGCTTGTAATAACATACACACAAACATTCCTTTTTGCATACACCTAGCACACTCCTCCTACGCATACACACACACACAAACACACCCTCACACGCATCTTCATCCCATACTTTCAAGTATGACAAGTTTCAAGAGAGACAGTGCTACATTGAGTTTTGTAACATGTTTTATTTGGATCAATAAACATTATTACATTATTATTATATATAGTTAAAGTGTTGAGTTTATGAATTCGTTTTGTGATCCTTGGAAAAGTTACGGATTAAGCTACAAAATCAGGTATCATTTTGGAATGGACTGGGCAAAAATTAAAAACATGAGGTTTTAAAATATCATCTTGGAACTTGAATACCTAATCACTAATATCATGAAATTTTGGGGACGCAACCTAAGTAGGTAAAATTAGAAGATCTATCAAATCCCAATGTGTTTGCCTCCGAATCGTTAAAAAGTTGTTCTTCATATTCCACATTTCGTCCAACACCTGCTAATGTAATGTAATTAAATTTGGTGTAATAATAAAGTTAACGAATATTCTGGCATTGTTCCTATATTATAGCACTGGAAGCCCACATGAAGCGCTCGTAGCGAAGTTTGTTAAGCTGTTCTTAACCGATCAGCAAAGCTAAGCAACGTCCGCCTCGGTCATAACATGGATGGGTGACCGCTGGTGACATTACTACTGAGCGCTTCCGTGCTTCGGAGGGCACGTTAAGCCGTCGGTCCCGGTTGTTGTCTTAGGGATGGCAGTCGTTACAGCATGGTGGTAGGGCACTTTGCGAATGCCCGCCTGGCTAGCTACCACCCTCAAGTTGAAAATCTGTCGCCAAGCACCTAACGGTGTGTTCCGGCAGCTGTCCTTGAGAGCCAGTAATTCTAGGTTAGCCTGAACAACATCTTCGACCACATCATCACTTACCGTCAGGTGAGATATTGGTCAAAGGCTAACCTATCAGGCATAAAAAAAAAATGTGTAGTTGAAATTATATAAAAATACACGGAGGCAACGTAGTCAATTTGTGTAACAGCAGCCACCTGAGACGCCATGCTGCGATCAGATTGGTCAGTACCGAGGTGTGAACAAGCATCATTTTGGAAATTAACTTAATATGGAAACACTGGAATATGAAAAAAACTGATTTGTTATCTATACAGCCAAAATCACTTTCAAATTTTGAATTGAGCCTCGTCCGTTCATAGTTAATTTTGGGGTAGGGTGTGACTTTCTGGTATTTGACGCCACAATTAAGTATGTCTGGTCATACTAGTGTACTACCATGATTTCAGCGATACAAAAAAAATACAGCAAGATATATACCACGCTCACGACTTAACCTTTATACAATGTGAATACAGATCACCGTAGTCCATTTGGTGTGAATGGAGAGATAATGAATATGTATTTCTAGCGTTCATTAATAAAACACTACACACCATAAAAGAGAATACAGCTACTACTGCAAAAACATTAAGGCAATAGCGGGCCCCCGGCGCGGCGCGCGGCGGTCCAAATGCTCCAGCACACTACCATGTAGCAGCATTAGCAGCGTGCCCAGCGCACTGGCAGTGCTGCCCCAATGGATTGCAATGATTAACGCTGAATATATCGTTTAAGGTAGTCACTTTCACTATGGCTTTTCGGGGAAGACTGTGAAGGAATTCTCGTAAGATCGTAACCTGGTGATTTCTTATTATTTATATGTTTAATTTCGTAGAATACTTCTTTCCAATAACTGATTTAATTTCTTATTCACTGGGTGATATTTTGTTTGACAAAATCTGATTCAAACTCTCTTTACGTGGCTGAATGTATACCGCCAGATGCGACTAATGTTATATTGTTAAATCAGATCTTATAGTAACTATAACTTTTGTTGTATAATTGGTAAACACATTAAACCACGCCGGAATGCGTCTAATTTTTTTCTACAGTATATGTTATATTACTAGACATACTTTTTTTAATTAGCAACACGTGGTTTTACATTTTTCCAGGAGAACGCTTAAATAAATGCCATAGTATTAGACGTGTTTACATAGGACATGTAACCAGTACCTGTATGAATATTACTTAATTATTACAGGTAAAAATAACACAAGAAATTTGTTCATCATTAGTTTGCTGAACGTACTGAATTGATTTTGATTTGATTTGTATTATAATTCTAGTCTGTGTGGTAGATGTAATTGATTTTAAAGTCGTTTATATTCACGATAAACAAAATGTATTTATATATATAAAGATCAGTATGATACCCATCCACAACCGTTGAACCGTTACTAATCAGGTGTCTTATATTACACTACTTGGGTCCATGATCTCTAGGGAATCCAAAAACCGTTTTTTTTATTATGTGTATGGTATATTTTTGCATACAATTAAATTATACTGAGACACACAAAATAGAGCTCTGTTGGCCAACACTGGGTGGTCGCTCGCTAGCGAGGAGTGCATTCGCAAAATGCCCTACCACCATGCGGTGCAGCTCAACGCCGCGGCGGGATTCGAACCATGGACCTGCTGCGCAGCAGTCCATAGCCATTGCCACTGAGCCATTACTGCTTGAAACTTTAGTCTACCGAAAGACAATGATGTCATCAGAGAAATAGATGAAGTGGGAATGAAACGCATGCACACGAGAATATTAGCTTGCCAGTATAACTTGACCTGTTAAATTACGGTTTACGGTTTAAATCATTTATTTCTCAAAAGAATTTATTATTCACTTACGGAGAAATACATATTATATAATATACATGGTAAACATACATGTCGTCAGGTATCAATAATGTGTTTAAGCAATATTGAAGGTAGTCGGAGATTTATCTTCTGAATTAATTAATTAAATAAATTATATTGATAATTTTGCTTACTGGTGTTTTATAGCTGGCAGTTTTGCTATTTTTCCCACACCACGAAGTCATTGCATTCCGTTCATGCGTAATTTATTAATACCATAATATTTGCAGACACGTGCGCACATCTCTAACTTCTGGTCTCTTATATAAGGTCACTTTTAATTCATCAACAATACTGCGGGGGGTGGTGTAGAATCGATAACTGAATGTGATCCACACATTTTTAATTTTCACATAAACAATTCAATACTAACTATTGCCTAAGCTGTGGCGCGTTGACTTTGAGAATGATAGCGACGACAACACTCGCGGCCGCCGTGGACAAGACTCACACATACACACACGTTCTAGGTATTCTAACGCATTGCGAGGGCAATGAACTCGGTAGGTATACCTACGCATTGCGAGGGCAACTAACTCGGTATGTTTAGCTACGCATTGCGAGGGCAATGAACTCGGTAGGTATCTTGGTAGGTATACCTACGCATTGCGAGGGCAACGAACTCGGTAGGTTTACCTACGCATTGCGAGGGCAATGAACTCGGTAGGTATACCTACGCATTGCGAGGGCAACGAACTCGGTTGGTATACCTACGCATTGCGAGGGCAACGAACTCGGTATGTTTAGCTACGCATTGCGAGGGCAATGAACTCGGTAGGTATCTTGGTAGGTTTACCTACGCATTGCGAGGGCAATGAGTCTTGTCCACGGCGGCCGCCAGTGTTGTCGTCGCTATCATTCTCAAAGTCAACGCGCCACAGCTTAGGCAATAGTTAGTATTGATTTTGTTTATGTGAAAATTAAAAATGTGTGGATCACATTCAGTTATCGATTCTACACCACCCCCCGCAGTATTGTTGATGAATTAAAAGTGACCTTATATATATAAGTCCTAAAAGACAACTAAGTTGCGAAATAACACGGATTGAGGAGAAAGGTATTTTCTGTAAGGGTAGGCGCTAAAATGTTAAAACCGTGGGTGCGTTTGTTATTTACTCACCTTCGATAGACTTGATAGAGTTTGATGATATGAACATTCGGGTGATGTCACATGTGAGGCATAGTGTAAGCCGTAGCAGTAAGGAAGAGACAATAGAACAGCTCACCCAGCAGCAGTGGGTAGTGGGCGCGGGCGCTGGCGGGCGCCAAACACAAGTCCCCCGCGCGCGCGCCACCGCCCGACGCCGCCGCCGACAGAAAGTGCCCGCACCGCGCCGCCCCCACCACGCGCGCCTCCACCCCGCCCTCTGCGCACACCGACACGGACTGCATTACTGTCTACTGTCTAATGCCGATCACTTAGACTCGGCTGCCACACTGTAAGTACAGTGCGGTCGCGGCCTAAACTTGTTTATCAATCGTCAATGCATTATCTCCCTGTGTGCAGTAAAGTCTTAAATGCATAATTAAAAACTGGACACATTAACATACTTGAATAATTACAATTGCATCAAATATAATAAAGAGTTGATTAAAGTAAAATGGCCACTTTAACATTCCTGAAATATTGTTTCTCCATGAAGATAGTTTGAATATTAGTGATATATAAGGGGTATAACGGTCATGGACTATTTCGTGTTGCTCGAAGTGCTCTGTGAGCTTGGTACCGATATTGTGATATTGATGCATCATGTATAAGAACTGCAGCTTTCTCCGAGGTAAGCATGCGTTTCCTATTTTGTCTCTGCCATAGCGATGACTTCGTCTGAAAATCTATCACGTAAACCATAATATATTTTTTCGATCACAACTATGATTTTTCAACATAATACAAAATATACCCGTTTCTGAAAACAAAATATGTAAGTACCATGGTACCACTCGGCCGCTTCAAAGAATGAATGTACTTGTATGTATCTTGACTCTGATTGTCAATGGTGCAAGAAATATATGGTCCAACATTCAGCAAGAAACAATTGCCGAAAGTTAGCTATGTTCGTAAAAGTCTCCTACGTAGCTATATATACATATACAAACTATTTGTTTCAATAAAATATGTTTTGAAGTATATAATAGGTATTACTTTAAAAACATACTTATTTTTAAAGGTTTCTAATACATTACTAGCTAGCTGTACACCTATCCAGCCTATTTTCAACGTCATCAGATCACATTCAGATCATTGGAATAATTGTTATACCACACCCACTCAGAAAGTGTCTCATTTCTCGTTCAAAAACGGGTTATAAAGTTCGACATTTCTTCCTTATAAATGAATGTTCTATGAAAATCCATGCCTGCCCTGCTAGCGTCCGTTGATTTTTTTGCTGCGAACGTAAATAAATACAAGCGTCAAATTTCAAAAAGGTATAAAATATTATACCAAATAAGTAGAAAAAAAGGTAGGATTTTTTGGGTTAAACCCGATTTTCAATAAACTGCCTTACTAATAAAAAAGTACTATGAAAAAAAGGCCGGCAATATGTTTTACTTTGTTTTTTTACTGAATTATTAATTTCACAGTACCCTTTATTTCTTAATTTGTTGTCATCTTCAGCTGTGCATTATTGTTTACTATCAATATCAACATACATTATCAGCCAGCACACGCTTGACTTTTTAAGTTGATATTTTGCAACAATAATTTACACACATAAATATGAATTGTTCAGCGTGCTGTAGCAATTTAAAGGAAAAAGATGAAGAGTACTTGCGCTGTTCAGTATACAACTGCAATAAGTGTTACCATTTTCTGTGTATCGGAGAAAAGAAGCCAAGTCAAGCAGCTGATACGAAATGGGTCTGCCCTGAGTGCCGTTGTGCTACCAAAAAAGGAGATGATAACAGCTCAACCCCTGTAGGAATCTCTAAAAAATATCGTGATACAAACGTAACTGTACGGCAAAAAGTATCACGTATTAGTGATGAAGCTAACATCAGCTACGACGAAAATCAATACCAGTGTCAGAATGTGTCTAAAGAAGAAGATAAAAATACTGAGATGACTTTGATGAGGGCACAACTTACAGATTTTCACTCTCTCATTTCCCAATACGAAACTAAGCTAAATCACTCTGTTTCCATAATTTCTGACTATGCTCAAAAGCTTTCTCACTCAGTCTCGGTCATTGCGAGCTATGAAACTAAAATAGAACTACATGCTTCCCAAATAGAAAAGTTAATGAACAAGCTAAGCCAATACAGCTGCAGCTGCAGCCATATAAGTCCCGACACGTCTCACGCCCTGGTTCAGCACCCGGTGGCGCCATCTGGAGCTTGTACCCCGGTTATAACTGCAGCGTCTCCCCCCGCTAGATACTATTCAGAGCCGCAAAAGCTGTCTCCGTTGTTGGTTCCTGTATCACCTAGTAAAACGAAAACAGCTCAAAAGCATAGGCTGACTAAATATGACGCAAAACAGAAGCAAAGCAAGAAAACCGAGCCAAAGGAGGTCACCAATCCTGGTCCTGTACCGAGCGTAGGATCACAGCCACCGCCTACAGTTTTAAAAAATATTTCGGAAAATAGCACAGAACATGCCGCGAACGACTGCGAGCAGTGGACCGAGGTGAGGAAAAGGAAGAGTCGCCGTCCAACTTCAATTTTGGGCACTGCTGGGCCCTCTGTAACATCGCTGAAGGCTGTTGAATTTCAAAAATATATCCACTTGTGGAATATGGCGTCAGGAATTGAAGAAGTGCGAGTGTACCTGCAACAGCTCTGTCCCAACGCCGCCTGCACTGTGGAAGAACTCATCGCACGTGGAAATTATAAATCATTTAAAATAGGTGTTCCAGCTGCCTATTACGATATATGCTTGTGCGATGAGGTTTGGCCCATCAATGCCAGAATCAAAGCCTGGGTTAACTACAGGGGTGCGACAAAACAGGCGATAACTGGATCTTCTTCTAGTCAACAGCCCTTTCGAGAAAGGCCCTCATATAGGGCAACGCCGGTATAATGACCACTCCGACTTATTTGTCTACTCGCAAAATGTTCGTGGGCTTAAAGGAAAACTTAAGGACTTACGGATCAACTTACCCCTCCTCGAGCATAATCTGGTAGCTCTTACAGAAACTTACTTGGATGAATCGATAACAGATGCGGAAGTCCTTACAGGCGAGTGGAGTATGCTGCGCCGAGATAGAAATACGCCGTGTGGAGGTGCAATGCTAGCCACGCGCGCACCTATAGCACTGCGTCGTCAGTTTGAATTGGAATCAGTTGGCGGCGGGGAGGACTTATGGTCAAGTTTTGAATGGCACGGCCATAAGACGTATGTATGCGTGGTTTATATTAAATCAAACGCGCCTGAACGTTTCTATTTTAACTGGTTCCATAAGGTGGAAAGTTTTATAAATAATTTAAAAGGTATTGTTTTAATTTTAGGCGATTTAAATTTATATACAGCTTCAACTAATGTCAAAAACTATTATCACTATTTTATGTCATTTTGCAATCTAACTGAGAATAATGAAGTACCGAATATCAATGGTAGAATGCTGGATGTTGTGTTGATCCGTAAGAATGTGAATGCCCAAGTTATGGCCGTTAAAGCTACAGAGTCGATTGTTGATAAAATTGATAAACATCATCCACCTCTTAGCATTGACATTAAAATTGTTTTATCTCGATGTTCTGACGCCATTCATCCCAGTAATATTAATTGTGCTAAAGACTGGAATTTTAAAAAAAGTGAAAATCACATTTAATTATTGACATGATTTCCAATATTTCATGGCACGAATTCTATAAATTTGATGATGTTAATAATAGCGTGCAATATTTTTACAATACAATTTACCGTATTTTTGATGCTTGTATTCCTAAGAAGCGTCGTAGTGGTGCAACGGGAGCGCGGGATCCGGTTTGGTTTACAAAAGATATTATAGACGACACTAAAACGAAACGCAAATTACATAGCGATTGGAAACGTACCGGTTCTGAGGAGGCTTACAAATTGTTCTCGGACTTGAGGGCTGAGTTGAAGGTCCGGGTCTCAAAAGCTTACGATTTGTACATAGCCGTCATAGAACAAAATGTTACAACGAATCCTCGTAAGTTCTGGCGTCATGTATCGAGCCTGCAGTCTAAAGGTGGATTTGATTCCACTTTTTCTTACAACGGCAGTATGTTAACAGGTGTGCAGGCCTCCGAAGCTTTTGCAGAGTTCTTCTCGAGTGTATTTTTGACTGAACTACCTATACTGGATGCAGAAAGTATATCTCAAAAGGACTTGTCTCTCACAAGTAACTACGTCAATATATTTGAGATAACTCCATGTGACGTAGCCTCTGCAATCCAAAAACTCAAAGCGACTGGTTCTATTGGTCCGGATAGCATTCCCCCTTGGCTCCTCAAGCAAGGTAAAAAGTTTCTGATATTACCACTATCTCATATGTTTAATCTTGCTTTAAAGAGTGGGATGTATCCACCTGAATGGAAACTTTCACGAGTTATTCCCATCCCAAAAAGCTCAAATAAATTATCGGTTGAGGAACATCGCCCAATTGCCATACTGCAAACTATTGGAAAAATCTTTGAACAGGCCATTCACAAAAAACTGTATAGGCAAATCGAGCCATTCCTGTGCGAAGAGCAACATGGGTTTAGAAAGAAGAGGTCAGTTAACACAAATCTGCTGACACTCGTTAATTTCATTTCTTCGAAGCTGGACTGCAGAGGGCAGATAGATGTACTGTACTTCGACTTCTGGAAGGCGTTTGATAGGGTCAACAATGACATACTGCTGACGAAGCTCAGTGCACTAGGATTCACACCTGGCCTTCTCCATTTTATCGCTGACTATCTTCGCAATCGTCAGCAGTATGTTCGTCTCAGATTGTATGAATCCCAACCTTATCATACGCGTTCCGGAGTAAGTCAGGGTTCAGTGCTTGGGCCACTTCTTTTTATCCTTATGATAAATGACCTCCCTGAAGTTCTCAAACATGCTAAATGTCTTCTGTATGCTGATGATCTAAAATTGTTTTTAGAGATAAAAACAATAGATGATTGTCTACAGCTACAGCAAGATATAGATGCCATTCATCGGTGGAGTGAAACTAATAAAATGGAATTTAACACATCAAAATGCTATGTTCTGACTTTCTGTCGAATGGGACGGCCAATTGAATTTCAATACAAATTGGACCAATGCACTATAGCGCGCTCCACAACCGTAAAAGATTTGGGTGTCACATTTGACCGAAAGCTCACGTTTAACGACCACATCGCATTAATTGCCAAGGAGAGTTATCAGCGACTTGGATTTGTTCTGAGGAATTCTCGAGAGTTTCAGAATTTAGATGTAATCAAACTCATCTATGGCGCTCTGGTAAGAAGTAAGCTGGAAGCCAGTGCCTGTGTGTGGCACACGCACGAAGATAATTATACCCTTCTATTGGAGAAAATTCGGAAAACCTTCCTCAGGTATATTTACAAGCGTAAGTATGGGTTCTACCCATACATGTATCCAACAAACTATTTACTCGGATCTCTAGGATATAACTCCTTGGAAGTAAGAAGAGCTTGCGACCAGCTGGTGATGGTCTGTAAAATACTTCGCGGGATAGTGGATGCCCCTGGCCTCCATTCTCTGATATGTAGATTGTATGTACCAGATAACTATCTTAGGGGTAGGGATCACAAATTGCTGGCCACTTCGAGGCATAGGACAGTTTTTCACGCCAACTCCCCGATACCGCGGTCCCTTGCAACCATAAATAATATACTAGACGCCAACCATAATTGTGACATATTTGCTGACGACTGGAGAGAGATTTTATCTGAATGCTTGAAGTACTGTGAGTCAGCGTACTACCGTACTTCAAGCATACAGTCATAGTTTTTATGTAGTGGATTTAATGTTGACATATTTGTTAAGCTATATGTAATTATTGTTTATTATTACTGACCATTATTATTATTATTTTATGACATTAACTTTGATTTGACATTATTATTCTTATTTAAATTTTAAATTGTGCACTTCATTCATAATTGTTATTGATAATTTTGTCTATAATATCATTAGTGTAATTGGTGGAAGCCGTGCTAATTGACTAAATAAATAAATAATAAATAATAAATTTGACGGCGCGTCGATTATTTTAGAGTGGCGAGGAACGTAACTGACAGTGACAGCTGCGATGACAGTTGACGTTACTCCACTCTGACACGACTCCGGACGCTAATGGGCAACGTGCGGCAAGCAACGAAGATGGTGGTTGAAGTTTAAGGCTTTTAGCGAATAAATCGGTTTGCATCGCGCATGCGCATTACGTGTTCGGCGGAGTGTCGTTCGTATATCGTTAATTTAAGTATTGAGACTGCGTTTGAAGTGATATTTTGTGGAAATACTGTAAAATAGTTGATTAGAGTGTATTGTGCTAAAATCGTGGTTTCTATTCCTCTCGCCCGATAATCCACGCCCGTGTATGAACATGGAGGCTTCTAATAAGGATCCTGATATCGGCCATGTGCCTTTATCAGAAGTGGGATGCGCAGGGCTATGTTCAGAGGAGAATACGCAAAGTAATGAAGCGCCTAACTCGTCCACGGTGCCTAACCTGTTATTTCATATGGAGACATTGCTGTCCAGAGTATAGGCAAGTACTCAGCCTCGATCACCGAGCAGCACGACAACGCAGTTGATCCGATTTGATCCCGATGATGCCGAAGCTAACATTGAAGGTTGGTGCAAAGTAACCGAGATAATAGTTAACAGCAGAAGTCTAGAAGGTGCCGAGTTATTGTTGTTGCTGACGCATGCCCTTAAAGGACGAGCTGCTACCTGCTTAACAAAACTGCAAGCTTCCCAGCTGACATGGCCTCAAATAAAAAAGCTGCTACTAGCGAAATTTGCCAAGCCCATGTTAGCTCAAGACTATTTTGACGAAGTGTTGCGTTTTCAAATCGCTCCAAAAGAAACTGCTTGCGAGGCGGCGATGCGTCTTTGGAGTATTATAGAGAGAATTCCACGTACGGAAATGGCCCAAGATATAGTAACGGGTTTTGTGGCTTCGGTATTGTGTCAAAAGGATGTTGCGATTCGAAGGGAGCTCCATTCGCATAACCCGACTACCAGATCTCAACTCTTTCGAGTGCTCAATGGAATTTCGCTCAAGCGGAAGTACGAGAGTAATGAAAATTACGAGGTTGATTTGAAAAGACCTCGCTACGGTGAACCTCGGTTTTCTGGAACATGTCATCGTTGTGGTACACCAGGGCACAGAGCCTTTGACTGCCGCAAGCGACGGGAAGAGCCTGCTTCTGTCGACAAGAATATGAACCAAACGCCAAGGGTTATCGACAAAGCACGAACGATCACCTGTTTTGTGTGCGGACAACCGGGTCACCTTGCCTCGGCGTGTCCAGATCGGAAAGGAGGTGGCGCAGGTGGCGCAGCGACAGCGAAAGAAGTTCATATCTGCGAGCGGAAAGCAACTAAGAGCACCTTGACTACATCATCTGGTGAGCCCGTTTCCGTTTTGTTTGATAGTGGATCAGCCTGTTCGTTGTTGAAGCGTAGCTTTGCCGAGAAGTTTCCGGGTACTTTGCATAATTGTCACCTACCTACCTACGGTTGGTAGAAGGGAGCATAAAAGAAAACAAGAAGGAAAGATTTAGAATTATATTGGGTAGAGAAAAAGGGTCGTGGATTACAGACAGGTGTGGCAATAGCGAGCTTCCTTGTTTGAGAACTTATCTCCGGTCCGCTAGCAACTGAGTTAATGCTCAGCAGCAGGTCTGCCGTGCAGTGGCTCAGCTCCAACACTGCCGCGCCGGTAGGCTGTCCCAGCTAGGCGCTGTAGAGACGTGGAGTTTGGCAGCGGTCTGCGCAGGAGTTCAGGGGACGGCCGGAGTCAGGGGATCAGCCTCGTTAGGTACTGGGCCTGGTAGTGGAAGCCTGGTACAGGAAGCCTGGAGTTGGAAACCCGGTACTGGAAGAACCCTGAAAGGATGTGCTCAGGTCAGAATCCTATCAGTGAAGGTGTTGAGCTGGTGGGTCCATTGTTCCTCTGCTACTGAGCATGGCTAGGAACGCAGAGGTCTCAAGGATGTGACCCGCCCGCAAACAACAGATGCCTGAAGGGCTTAAGTAAAATTGTGTGTTGTGAAGCAACCAAGAAAATACAGAAAAACATAGATAAATAGAGATAGGTTACACAAGATGATATATGCTTATAGCTCGAATAGCTATTAGCAAGGTTAGAACATAGGGAAACACAGTAAATACAATGGGATAACATAGCAAGAATTAAATACACAAGTTAGAGGTTAGTTTTGTGGTAATTATTGGTTAAGCACATATTCACTTACCCGTTAAATGGGGTTTCTTATAGCTTGGATTGAGGTTTAAATTATTTAGAACTGGTATAATAAAGTCTGAGCTCAACAAATTGTAAGGATCTCAGTTAAGTTTATCTTCTGGAGGTCTCATGTAAAGTGAAGCTAGTTTGCCGTTTTGGCGCCTAGCCACTCAACCCCCGGAAGTTTGCTCCGTAATCCATTACCAAATATGGTAATGCTAGTGGTGACTAGACCGTTTAGAATTGAATCCACCAATGGCTTCACTTTTATTTTACTAATTTAAAATTACAACGTGCTTCTGCATTAGAAAATCGGAAGTAAAAACTATGACGGTGGCCATGTTGACACTTGACAGCTGTAACAAGCCAGTTCTGTCAGTTACTATATATGGACCTATAGTTATTTTATTGTAATTTAGACCTATTAAAATTCGTTATTTATTTTAAGATATTATTATTATTTATTTAGCAAGATATACTTAATATGAAAATATTATTTTACTTATTGCAACACATCACCAGATTTTTGGTTTAAGAATAGGCGACCTCTCTCGGATCATTGATGTACTACTTCAGCGAGCAAGGCGTTCACAATTGTATTGAGATCTCTTTGAGAACGGATAGATATTCTATTCTGCTCCTAATGGTAGATACATGGTTAGATGGCGCTAGTAGTAAATTAAGTAATATTTGTTCACCGTTCAGGAAGGTGACATATCCCCTTTCGGCGAGAAGAATTTTTTGTTTTACTAGAAACAAAAAATTCACTAGCCTCAAGCAGATCTAAGAAAAATACCTCACTTAAGACATTACTTGAGTTACATATATACACTATAGAAGCTCCAGCATATGGTCTTAAGTATTAACATTGTCTAGCCGCCATAGCGATGTGCATATACATATATAAGAACTCCCTAGAATTCCTCCCCATCGTTTGGATTCAGACATCCCAAGAAACGATTATTGACAGCAATATTGGGAGAAATGGAAGATTGTAGGGCTGAAAAACAGCCTAGCTACATTATAGGTATAAAGAACACACTAGAACAATAGTTAATTTAAGTACATAAAGTAAGCATTCATGGAATTAATTTTATTATAGGTTCCATGATTGCCTAAGTTAAATAAAATATTATGACAGATAGAAGTTAATCAAAAGGAAATACATAATGGCTTATTTTTTGAGTTATGTACCGCTCAGGACAATAAGGCTAAGTTAAAGAGTTTGAACAACCGCTCTGAACAATAAGGCTTAATTTAAAGAGTTTGAACAACCGCTCTCAATGGAAGAATTACCATATGGTATGTGAAAGAATGAATTTAGCAATGTTACAACACTATTCCATTAAAACTTGATAGTGACAAAGAAAGTTAAGGAAGTTACAATTAATTCAGTATATAAGTTAAGATGTTTAGTTTGTAGTACATTATATGTACTCGAGTTAGGTTATAATATATCTTATGCCATTACAGTTGTATATAAGATATAACTATAAACAAGGATCAATTTAAGAAAAGATCACAAGTTATTTGAATTACAGAAGTATATAAGATACTGTTACATAGTAGATCAGTAGTATATAAGGATTTATTTATCCTATATAGTTAAGGTTATAATATTAGAATTTATTAAAATAGTTTATTCTATAAGTGGGCTAAAGTGATGACTTACTATCAGGTGAGCCGCCTGATCAGTTTTATATAAGGATTTATTTTTCCTATCAAGATAAGGTTATATTAGAATTTATTAAAACAGTTAATTCTATAAGTAGGCTAAAGTGATGACTTACTATCAGGTCAGACGCCTGCACGTTTTTTCTTATTCTATAAAAATATTCTATGAGTTTGGTTTTATTTACCTACCATAATTTAGTTATTTATGATATTCAGAATATGTATTTTAGTTGTAAGGTTGTATAAGTAAAGTTTTATTAAATTAATTCAAAGTATGAATTTGGTTTTATTTGAGATTTATTTAAATTTTAGGTTATCAACAATCTATTCAGTAGAAAGATTTGCATATAATAATTGTTAAGTAAGGTGAAGTAATTACTAGAATATGTATTTATTATCATCCCTGATATGCCAAGAACCTAAGTTTATTGTCTTGCATATCAGTCAATTCAGAAACAAAAAGAGAAAATTTAGTTTTATTTGCAACACATTGTATTTAGTTAAATTTATTAGAATAGCTATTATCTATATAACTGTGATAGAAAGTCATAGTATGACTGTAGTTTTATTCAATATATTTATGTCAATTTAGATTGCATTTGAGACATTACTTAGTAAAATTTTGTATTTAGTCAGTCGTTAAAATAAAAGAAGTTAAATACTGAGATAAGTATTAACTAAGAAACTTTGATATGTCATAAGTATAATCTATGTATATCAATAAGTTCAGAGACAGCAAGTAAGAGTTTAGATTTATAACGACATTTACAAAATTTACAGTTCAGTTGAACATTTGAGTATAGTATTCTCCGTTGCAAGTTTTTAGAAAATTTCAAGTTATAAGATAGTGCCACTTCATATGCAAATTCAGCTTTTTGCATAGATAAAAAGTTAATATGTTGACCCATGATTATTGGAGTGAATATGTACTTGACCTATACCCAATGACAACAGTGTCATACAAGGTCAATGAAGGTTAGTTAGTAAGTACAAAATATTTCAGAAAAAAATGTGGGTACATAGAAATATGGTATGTGTGCTATTTATAAGCTGTTTTACAGATTCAATTATATTAAGTGCAAGTTATTAAATTAGAAGGAGATATGTGTAAGATAAAATATATTAAAAAAAAACTAAAATTTAATTTTAGAAAAAAAATATTTAAAATTTCTCGTTGAAGACGATATGGCTGGTTCTATGCCGCCAGAGGGTGTTACCCGTTGGCTATTAGTCGCCTCTTACGACATGCAGCTCTGCAGCAGGCCTATTCTAAATAGTACCCCGAGCCTACACAGGGCTATATGGCTGGTTCTATGCCGCCAGAGGGTGTTACCCGTTGGCTATTAGTCGCCTCTTACGACATGCAGCTCTGCAGCAGGCCTATTCTAAATAGTACCCCGAGCCTACACAGGGCTTGCCAACTTATAATTAACACACACACAAGAAGAACACAATAAAATACAGTTTAGAGAGTACAGAAAATATGTGGCAGAGCCACACCCAAGAAAGTTTGCCACACCAACCTGTCTGATCCTATTTAGTATGGGCGCCAATGTCACCTACCTACCTACGGTTGGTAGAAGGGAGCATAAAAGAAAACAAGAAGGAAAGATTTAGAATTATATTGGGTAGAGAAAAAGGGTCGTGGATTACAGACAGGTGTGGCAATAGCGAGCTTCCTTGTTTGAGAACTTATCTCCGGTCCGCTAGCAACTGAGTTAATGCTCAGCAGCAGGTCTGCCGTGCAGTGGCTCAGCTCCAACACTGCCGCGCCGGTAGGCTGTCCCAGCTAGGCGCTGTAGAGACGTGGAGTTTGGCAGCGGTCTGCGCAGGAGTTCAGGGGACGGCCGGAGTCAGGGGATCAGCCTCGTTAGGTACTGGGCCTGGTAGTGGAAGCCTGGTACAGGAAGCCTGGAGTTGGAAACCCGGTACTGGAAGAACCCTGAAAGGATGTGCTCAGGTCAGAATCCTATCAGTGAAGGTGTTGAGCTGGTGGGTCCATTGTTCCTCTGCTACTGAGCATGGCTAGGAACGCAGAGGTCTCAAGGATGTGACCCGCCCGCAAACAACAGATGCCTGAAGGGCTTAAGTAAAATTGTGTGTTGTGAAGCAACCAAGAAAATACAGAAAAACATAGATAAATAGAGATAGGTTACACAAGATGATATATGCTTATAGCTCGAATAGCTATTAGCAAGGTTAGAACATAGGGAAACACAGTAAATACAATGGGATAACATAGCAAGAATTAAATACACAAGTTAGAGGTTAGTTTTGTGGTAATTATTGGTTAAGCACATATTCACTTACCCGTTAAATGGGGTTTCTTATAGCTTGGATTGAGGTTTAAATTATTTAGAACTGGTATAATAAAGTCTGAGCTCAACAAATTGTAAGGATCTCAGTTAAGTTTATCTTCTGGAGGTCTCATGTAAAGTGAAGCTAGTTTGCCGTTTTGGCGCCTAGCCACTCAACCCCCGGAAGTTTGCTCCGTAATCCATTACCAAATATGGTAATGCTAGTGGTGACTAGACCGTTTAGAATTGAATCCACCAATGGCTTCACTTTTATTTTACTAATTTAAAATTACAACGTGCTTCTGCATTAGAAAATCGGAAGTAAAAACTATGACGGTGGCCATGTTGACACTTGACAGCTGTAACAAGCCAGTTCTGTCAGTTACTATATATGGACCTATAGTTATTTTATTGTAATTTAGACCTATTAAAATTCGTTATTTATTTTAAGATATTATTATTATTTATTTAGCAAGATATACTTAATATGAAAATATTATTTTACTTATTGCAACACATCACCAGATTTTTGGTTTAAGAATAGGCGACCTCTCTCGGATCATTGATGTACTACTTCAGCGAGCAAGGCGTTCACAATTGTTTTGAGATCTCTTTGAGAACGGATAGATATTCTATTCTGCTCCTAATGGTAGATACATGGTTAGATGGCGCTAGTAGTAAATTAAGTAATATTTGTTCACCGTTCAGGAAGGTGACATAATGATTTGGTATACCTTAAAGGTATAGGTAGCGACAATGTGCAATGTGTTTCACAGGTTCTTAGCCCCATCAATGTACAAGGGATCTCTGTATCATTGCTTTTTCATATAGTGCCTGATGGTGCCATCGCTGAGCCAGTACTCATAGGTAGAGACCTCTTAGAAAATAGGATTGAAGCTAGGGCCGCTTTAAGACCAGGCAGCACTGGCCTATATGGATAACGTTTTATGCTACTCCGATGACGTCTCTCAAGGGCTACAACGTCTTGAAATGACCTTGAAAGCTCTCTCTGACGCTGGGTTTTCGTTTAACATTAAGAAATGTGCATTTATGAAAAGTGAAGTAGACTATCTGGGATACGTGGTTAGGGCAGGAGAAGTTACTCCAAATCCTAGGAAAGTACAAGCATTGGTAGATGCTCCATCTCCTAAAACAGCTACCAATGTTCGGCAATTCTTAGGCCTTGCGTCCTATTTTAGGCGTTTATACCAAACTTTACCCGTCTTGTAGGACCGCTGTATCCACTGACCAAATTGAAAGGTCCTATCAGATGGACAGAGGTCCACGATGCTATTCACAAGAGAATCGTGGCTATACTTACGTCGGAACCGGTTTTGACCATATTTGACCGTGACGCCCCTATAGAACTTCATACTGACGCCAGTTCGGAAGGTTATGGTGCAATACTAATCCAAAGAAAAGAAAATGTACCCCACGTAGTTTCCTATTTCAGCCGACGAACGGCTGACACGGAATCGCAGTACCATTCGTACGAATTAGAGACCTTGGCAGTCGTTCGGGCCGTCGAAAACTTTCGGCATTATTTGTATGGACAACATTTTACAGTCTTTACCGACTGTAACTCTCTCAAAGCATCCAAATCAAAAACTGACCTCACCCCACGCGTTCATCGCTGGTGGGCCTTTCTACAGGCGTACGATTTTGATATTATCCACAAACAAGGAAGTAGCATGGAACATGCTGACTTCTTATCGCGAAATCCTCTCTCAGATCCATTGCCTGGGTCGTCCCGCGTAGTCGGTGAATCTGACATATCAAAGAAAAGTAGAGACGTCCACTTCATTGAATTGCACCAAGGTTGGCTTGCAGTAGAACAAAAACGTGATAGTGAAATTAGAGATCTTGTTAGCAAGCATAATAATAAAGAGTTACCCGAAGCAATTGCCCATACTTATGATGTACGTAAAGGAATACTTTATAGGAAAATCGAGCGTAACAGGAATTCCTTTTGGCTCCCGGTTGTGCCCAGATCTTTGACATGGACACTAATCAATCATGTTCACACTGAAATTAAGCACCTCGGCACAGAAAAGACTCTAGACAAAATATATGAGCAGTATTGGTTTCCACTAATGGCTAAGCAAGTACGAAAATTTGTGGATTCGTGTATCGTGTGTAAAGCGTCAAAAGGGTGTTCGGGAGCTCAACAAGTCCAACTCCACCCGATCCCAAAAGTTGCCACTCCTTGGCACACGATACATGTTGACATCACGGGTAAGCTTAGTGGGAAGAGTGACCGGAAAGAATATGCTTCAGTAATAATAGATTCCTTTACTAAGTATGTTCTTCTAGAGTACACCGCTTCACTCGATGCGGTTAGTGCCATAAAAGCTCTTAAAAAAGCGGTCTGTCTTTTCGGTGCTCCCAAGCGAATTGTAGCAGATCAGGGTAGATGTTACATTAGTGCAGACTTCAAACAATTTTGTAGTGACCATAGAGTGACCATAGAGCTCCATTTCATTGCTACTGGCTCTAGCAGAGCTAATGGCCAGGTGGAGCGGGTTATGCGCACCTTGAAGAGCTTGCTTACAATTGTAGAGAATGATCCGAACAAGACATGGCGTGACGAGCTTCCCGAGGTCCAACTCGCACTAAATAGTACCCGTTCTAGAGTAACGGGCTACACACCCACGGAACTAATGTTCGGTACGCGAGCACAGTTATTAGGCATGTCTAGTATATCCCCTAACCCAGAACCTGAGCCTCGTTTGGATTTAGACTCGATCCGAAAGAATGCTTCCGAAAACATTGAGAAGGCGGCGGAGTCGGATACAAATCGTTTCAACCGCGGTATACGACTGCCCAGTCGTGAAACCCTTCTCTCAAGGCGACTTCGTGTTCATAAAATGTAGCGAACGTAATCAGACCAAATTAAAGCGAAAATATAGAGGTCCATTTATGGTCACCCGAGTTTTAGATAACGATAGGTACGAGCTAAGAGACATTGATGGGTCTAATCGAACATACAAATATGCTCACGAAAATTTGCATGCAGTACCCGGAGGCTATAATGGTTTAGTTGAAGCAGCCGCTTGCTTAATAAACGACTCGGAGGAGGCCGAGACGGCGGTCCATAGTCAAGAGACTGAAGTGGTGCCATCTGATGATGATGATAATGATACAGTCTCGGTATCTAGTTGCACTCTTACCGCTAGCTCTGGAACCCTCTCTGCCTCTGAGCGTGACGAGTAATAATGAGTTGTGAGTACCTACTTTATATGTAAATCCCAGTTTACTGTCCATGTTAATTCTCATGTCTCCAGGTGGGCTTTTACATGTGTGTTTGTGTGACGGTAGAGTAGCTGGTCTACGGGACTGGCTCATATGGGTCGATGTCCTAATAGTCAGTCTACAATACTCGTGTGCGGCCTGTGTGTGGCACAGAGTGTGCCTGTCGTGTGCAGCTAGCGGACGGTCTAAGGGACTGGCTTATACTGGCCGAAGTTCCGGATCATATCGCTATGCTGGTGTTGGGTTGATATTTGATGTGGCCTGGTCGAAGGGACGCCAGAGTTGGTTGTCCGGTCCAGTGTATTGTGATCCGACGTGCCGTGATGGAAAGATGTTGAGATGAGATTTAACGAGTAACTAATTGAGTAACGAATTGGGATACAGTGTCAGGAATAGGCGAGCGATGATGAGTGTTCCAGCTATGTTTCATCTTTGCAGATTAACTGAGGAGTGAGGGCTGTACCTACACCAGCGAACGCACGAGGACGTGCGAATGTCAGTCCGGCCGTGACGGCGCGTCGATTATTTTAGAGTGGCGAGGAACGTAACTGACAGTGACAGCTGCGATGACAGTTGACGTTACTCCACTCTGACACGACTCCGGACGCTAATGGGCAACGTGCGGCAAGCAACGAAGATGGTGGTTGAAGTTTAAGGCTTTTAGCGAATAAATCGGTTTGCATCGCGCATGCGCATTACGTGTTCGGCGGAGTGTCGTTCGTATATCGTTAATTTAAGTATTGAGACTGCGTTTGAAGTGATATTTTGTGGAAATACTGTAAAATAGTTGATTAGAGTGTATTGTGCTAAAATCGTGGTTTCTATTCCTCTCGCCCGATAATCCACGCCCGTGTATGAACATGGAGGCTTCTAATAAGGATCCTGATATCGGCCATGTGCCTTTAAATTAATAATTTTCCAAAATGTCATTTGATTGTAAAAGTGAGGATTTTATAATGATGACGCCACCAGAAATAAAAAATACAGCTCAAGAAGTCATAAGGAACGTACTTCATGAGAGAAATCTGATACAAATACGAGAAAACTTATAGTGATAAATTTACAAATTATTGGAGTACAAAATGTTTTGCCCTGGGCGGGAATGTGGCGTGAATGTTTTTGAAATGTCGAACTTTATAACCCGTTTTTGAACGAGAAATGAGACACTTTCTAAGTGGGTGTGGTATAACTATTATTCCAATGATCTAAATGTGATCTGATGACGTTGAAAATAGGCTGGATAGGTGTACAGCTAGCTAGTAATGTATTACAAACCTTTAAAAATAAGTATGTTTTTAAAGTAATACCTATGTATATTAAATTTATGATTTTCGCTTAGTACGCGGTAGTGCTTGTAATCATAATATATAGAAAAAAACTTATAATGATTTTATTTTCCTCGTAGGTGTAGTATAAAGCACTGTGTATCACGCGGGAGAAAGTTCTTTTTCTGTTCACGAGTTTCCTTTAACGCTTTAACATACTCTCGAACAGAAACAGATGAATATTCACCTTAAATATTTTTGTGTATTTTGTCACGAGACCGAGACATTCAATAAATTTTTAAACTTTGATTACATTTTAATTTGTCTTGTGCACAGAAACCGCGAGTGACCCTTCCGGCCAGAGACCGTTACAGTCTAGTCATTGTATTTTTGAAGCGATTCTTTTGAAATTAATAATTACCGTGAGGTTGCCATCCGACGATGACAATACTATCTTCCACGTCGCTAGTAAAGATTTCGTCAGGGATTTTTTCAGTGGGAACTGCAAAGATAATTGGATATGTAGTAAGTTACTGGAGTAACTATTAGGGAGCCGAAACAAGCTCATGTAGACGTAAGGGCAGTACCGGAGCAGTAAGGCGCGAGTGTGGCGGGGGCGGAGGCGGGGGCGCGGGAGGGGCCGGCTGCAGGAGGCAGCGGCTCGTGCTGGAAGAGGCCCACGTTGTTTCGGAGCTCGTCGGCCTCGTACTGAGGGTGCACTGCACCGCGCTGCACCTCTCTCTCTACGCTCTCTGCAACACGACAACCCACACATAAGCAAACTTAGATTTACACAACTTATTCCTAACCACATTTAAAACTATAAAAATGGGGTGTGGCTGTGTTAAGGACACGGCCGTTTGTTATACGTGAATAAGTCTCAAAATGGTGGGCTCCCCCCCAATTATTTCACGTACTTCCACGATATTATGTCATATGGTGTATTGCTGTGGGGAGCTGCTGCTGAGATAGAGACAATCTTTATCATACAAAAGCGTGCAATTCGAGCCATATATGAATCATCACGATTATAACACTAGGAATAAAGATAAAATAGCGGTGCCAGGTTATAGATTAATGTAAATAAATATTGTATTTATTTTACTATATAGTATGTACTTAACACATTGTTTAAAAGAATGGCCCCGAAATTCTTGCCCGTTCTTCTCGCAGTGGCTCTATAATGTTTGATGCTGAACGTACAATGTATTTATATTTCAATATTAAAATTTGTAATCGACCTTCATAAGAGCGTCGTAGACGCCTAAATTGAAAAAATGACTTTGACTTTGTACCTGCGGTGTGGGCGAGCTGCAGGCGGAGGGTCCATGCGTGTAGCAGGTGGGCAAGATCGGGCCGCCCACGCGCTGCCACACGTGGGGTTGTGCCTAATGACGGTGGGCAGGGTGGGGTGTGGGCAGTGCTGCAGTACCTGCGGTGTGGGCGAGCTGCAGGCGGAGGGTCCATGCGTGTAGCAGGTGGGCGAGATCGGGCCGCCCACGCGCTGCCACACGTGGGGTTGTGCCTAATGACGGTGGGCAGGGTGGGGAGTGGGCAGTGTTGCAGTACCTGCGGTGTGGGCGAGCTGCAGGCGGAGGGTCCACACGTGTAGCAGGTGGGCGAGGTCAGGCCGCCCACGCGCTGCCACACGTGGGGTTGTGCCTAATGACGGTGGGCAGGGTGGGGTGTGGGCAGTGTTGCAGTACCTGCGGTGTGGGCGAGCTGCAGGCGGAGGGTCCACGCGTGTAGCAGGTGTGCGAGGTCGGGCCGCCCACGCGCTGCCACACGTGGGGTTGTGCCTAATGACGGTGGGCAGGGTGGGGTGTGGGCAGTGCTGAAGTACCTGCGGTGTGGGCGAGCTGCAGGCGGAGGGTCCACGCGTGTAGCAGGTGGTCGAGGTCGGGCCGCCCACGCGCTGCCACACGTGGGGTCGTGCCTAATGACGGTGGGCAGGGTGGGGTGTGGGCAGTGTTGCAGTACCTGCGGTGTGGGCGAGCTGCAGGCGGAGGGTCTACGCGTGTAGCAGGTGTGCGAGGTCGGGCCGCCCACGCGCTGCCACACGTGGGGTTGTGCCTAATGACGGTGGGAAGGGTGGGGTGTGGGCAGTGCTGCAGTACCTGCGGTGTGGGCGAGCTGCAGGCGGAGGGTCCACGCGTGTAGCAGGTGGTCGAGGTCGGGCCGCCCACGCGCTGCCACACGTGGGGTCGTGCCTAATGACGGTGGGCAGGGTGGGGTGTGGGCAGTTCTGCAGTACCTGCGGTGTGGGCGAGTTGCAGGCGGAGGGTCCATGCGTGTAGCAGGTGGGCGAGGTCGGGCCGCCCACGCGCTGCCACACGTGGGGTTGTGCCTAATGACGGTGGGCAGGGTGGGGTGTGGGCAGTGTTGCAGTACCTGCGGTGTGGGCGAGCTGCAGGCGGAGGGTCCACGCGTGTAGCAGGTGTGCGAGGTCGGGCCGCCCACGCGCTGCCACACGTGGGGTTGTGCCTAATGACGGTGGGCAGGGTGGGGTGTGGGCAGTGCTGCAGTACCTGCGGTGTGGGCGAGCTGCAGGCGGAGGGTCCACGCGTGTAGCAGGTGGTCGAGGTCGGGCCGCCCACGCGCTGCCACACGTGGGGTCGTGCCTAATGACGGTGGGCAGGGTGGGGTGTGGGCAGTTCTGCAGTACCTGCGGTGTGGGCGAGTTGCAGGCGGAGGGTCCATGCGTGTAGCAGGTGGGCGAGGTCGGGCCGCCCACGCGCTGCCACACGTGGGGTCGTGCCTAATGACGGTGGGCAGGGTGGGGTGTGGGCAGTGCTGCAGTACCTGCGGTGTGGGCGAGCTGCAGGCGGAGGGTCCACGCGTGTAGCAGGTGGGCGAGGTCGGGCCACCCACGCGCCGCCACACGTGGGGTTGTGCCTAATGACGGTGGGCAGGGTGGGGTGTGGGCAGTGCTGCAGTACCTGCGGTGTGGGCGAGCTGCAGGCGGAGGGTCCACGCGTGTAGCAGGTGGGCGAGGTCGGGCCGCCCACGCGCCGCCACACGTGGGGTTGTGCCTAATGACGGTGGGCAGGGTGGGGTGTGGGCAGTGCTGCAGTACCTGCGGTGTGGGCGAGCTGCAGGCGGAGGGTCCACGCGTGTAGCAGGTGGGCGAGGTCGGGCCGCCCACGCGCCGCCACACGTGGGGTTGTGCCTAATGACGGTGGGCAGGGTGGGGTGTGGTCAGTGCTGCAGTACCTGCGGTGTGGGCGAGCTGCAGGCGGAGGGTCCACGCGTGTAGCAGGTGGGCGAGGTCGGGCCGCCCACGCGCCGCCACACGTGGGGTTGTGCCTAATGACGGTGGGCAGGGTGGGGTGTGGGCAGTGCTGCAGTACCTGCGGTGTGGGCGAGCTGCAGGCGGAGGGTCCACGCGTGTAGCAGGTGGGCGAGGTCGGGCCGCCCACGCGCCGCCACACGTGGGGTTGTGCCTAATGGCGGTGGGCAGGGTGGGGTGTGGGCAGTGCTGCAGTACCTGCGGTGTGGGCGAGCTGCAGGCGGAGGGTCCACGCGTGTAGCAGGTGGGCGAGGTCGGGCCGCCCACGCGCCGCCACACGTGGGGTTGTGCCTAATGACGGTGGGCAGGGTGGGGTGTGGGCAGTGCTGCAGTACCTGCGGTGTGGGCGAGCTGCAGGCGGAGGGTCCACGCGTGTAGCAGGTGGGCGAGGTCGGGCCGCCCACGCGCCGCCACACGTGGGGTTGTGCCTAATGACGGTGGGCAGGGTGGGGTGTGGGCAGTGCTGCAGTACCTGCGGTGTGGGCGAGCTGCAGGCGGAGGGTCCACGCGTGTAGCAGGTGGGCGAGGTCGGGCCGCCCACGCGCCGCCACACGTGGGGTTGTGCCTAATGACGGTGGGCAGGGTGGGGTGTGGGCAGTGCTGCAGTACCTGCGGTGTGGGCGAGCTGCAGGCGGAGGGTCCACGCGTGTAGCAGGTGGGCGAGGTCGGGCCACCCACGCGCCGCCACACGTGCGGTTGTGCCTAATGACGGTGGGCAGGGTGGGGTGTGGGCAGTGCTGCAGTACCTGCGGTGTGGGCGAGCTGCAGGCGGAGGGTCCACGCGTGTAGCAGGTGGGCGAGGTCGGGCCGCCCACGCGCCGCCACACGTGGGGTTGTGCCTAATGACGGTGGGCAGGGTGGGGTGTGGGCAGTGCTGCAGTACCTGCGGTGTGGGCGAGCTGCAGGCGGAGGGTCCACGCGTGTAGCAGGTGGGCGAGGTCGGGCCACCCACGCGCCGCCACACGTGGGGTTGTGCCTAATGACGGTGGGCAGGGTGGGGTGTGGGCAGTGCTGCAGTACCTGCGGTGTGGGCGAGCTGCAGGCGGAGGGTCCACGCGTGTAGCAGGTGGGCGAGGTCGGGCCGCCCACGCGCCGCCACACGTGGGGTTGTGCCTAATGACGGTGGGCAGGGTGGGGTGTGGGCAGTGCTGCAGTACCTGCGGTGTGGGCGAGCTGCAGGCGGAGGGTCCACGCGTGTAGCAGGTGGGCGAGGTCGGGCCGCCCACGCGCCGCCACACGTGGGGTTGTGCCTAATGACGGTGGGCAGGGTGGGGTGTGGGCAGTGCTGCAGTACCTGCGGTGTGGGCGAGCTGCAGGCGGAGGGTCCACGCGTGTAGCAGGTGGGCGAGGTCGGGCCGCCCACGCGCCGCCACACGTGGGGTTGTGCCTAATGACGGTGGGCAGGGTGGGGTGTGGGCAGTGCTGCAGTACCTGCGGTGTGGGCGAGCTGCAGGCGGAGGGTCCACGCGTGTAGCAGGTGGGCGAGGTCGGGCCACCCACGCGCCGCCACACGTGCGGTTGTGCCTAATGACGGTGGGCAGGGTGGGGTGTGGGCAGTGCTGCAGTACCTGCGGTGTGGGCGAGCTGCAGGCGGAGGGTCCACGCGTGTAGCAGGTGGGCGAGGTCGGGCCGCCCACGCGCCGCCACACGTGGGGTTGTGCCTAATGACGGTGGGCAGGGTGGGGTGTGGGCAGTGCTGCAGTACCTGCGGTGTGGGCGAGCTGCAGGCGGAGGGTCCACGCGTGTAGCAGGTGGGCGAGGTCGGGCCGCCCACGCGCCGCCACACGTGGGGTTGTGCCTAATGACGGTGGGCAGGGTGGGGTGTGGGCAGTGCTGCAGTACCTGCGGTGTGGGCGAGCTGCAGGCGGAGGGTCCACGCGTGTAGCAGGTGGGCGAGGTCGGGCCGCCCACGCGCCGCCACACGTGGGGTTGTGCCTAATGACGGTGGGCAGGGTGGGGTGTGGGCAGTGCTGCAGTACCTGCGGTGTGGGCGAGCTGCAGGCGGAGGGTCCACGCGTGTAGCAGGTGGGCGAGGTCGGGCCGCCCACGCGCCGCCACACGTGGGGTTGTGCCTAATGACGGTGGGCAGGGTGGGGTGTGGGCAGTGCTGCAGTACCTGCGGTGTGGGCGAGCTGCAGGCGGAGGGTCCACGCGTGTAGCAGGTGGGCGAGGTCGGGCCGCCCACGCGCCGCCACACGTGGGGTTGTGCCTAATGACGGTGGGCAGGGTGGGGTGTGGGCAGTGCTGCAGTACCTGCGGTGTGGGCGAGCTGCAGGCGGAGGGTCCACGCGTGTAGCAGGTGGGCGAGGTCGGGCCGCCCACGCGCCGCCACACGTGGGGTTGTGCCTAATGACGGTGGGCAGGGTGGGGTGTGGGCAGTGCTGCAGTACCTGCGGTGTGGGCGAGCTGCAGGCGGAGGGTCCACGCGTGTAGCAGGTGGGCGAGGTCGGGCCGCCCACGCGCCGCCACACGTGGGGTTGTGCCTAATGACGGTGGGCAGGGTGGGGTGTGGGCAGTGCTGCAGTACCTGCGGTGTGGGCGAGCTGCAGGCGGAGGGTCCACGCGTGTAGCAGGTGGGCGAGGTCGGGCCGCCCACGCGCCGCCACACGTGGGGTTGTGCCTAATGACGGTGGGCAGGGTGGGGTGTGGGCAGTGCTGCAGTACCTGCGGTGTGGGCGAGCTGCAGGCGGAGGGTCCACGCGTGTAGCAGGTGGGCGAGGTCGGGCCGCCCACGCGCCGCCACACGTGGGGTTGTGCCTAATGACGGTGGGCAGGGTGGGGTGTGGGCAGTGCTGCAGTACCTGCGGTGTGGGCGAGCTGCAGGCGGAGGGTCCACGCGTGTAGCAGGTGGGCGAGGTCGGGCCACCCACGCGCCGCCACACGTGCGGTTGTGCCTAATGACGGTGGGCAGGGTGGGGTGTGGGCAGTGCTGCAGTACCTGCGGTGTGGGCGAGCTGCAGGCGGAGGGTCCACGCGTGTAGCAGGTGGGCGAGGTCGGGCCGCCCACGCGCCGCCACACGTGGGGTTGTGCCTAATGACGGTGGGCAGGGTGGGGTGTGGGCAGTGCTGCAGTACCTGCGGTGTGGGCGAGCTGCAGGCGGAGGGTCCACGCGTGTAGCAGGTGGGCGAGGTCGGGCCGCCCACGCGCCGCCACACGTGGGGTTGTGCCTAATGACGGTGGGCAGGGTGGGGTGTGGGCAGTGCTGCAGTACCTGCGGTGTGGGCGAGCTGCAGGCGGAGGGTCCACGCGTGTAGCAGGTGGGCGAGGTCGGGCCGCCCACGCGCCGCCACACGTGGGGTTGTGCCTAATGACGGTGGGCAGGGTGGGGTGTGGGCAGTGCTGCAGTACCTGCGGTGTGGGCGAGCTGCAGGCGGAGGGTCCACGCGTGTAGCAGGTGGGCGAGGTCGGGCCGCCCACGCGCCGCCACACGTGGGGTTGTGCCTAATGACGGTGGGCAGGGTGGGGTGTGGGCAGTGCTGCAGTACCTGCGGTGTGGGCGAGCTGCAGGCGGAGGGTCCACGCGTGTAGCAGGTGGGCGAGGTCGGGCCGCCCACGCGCCGCCACACGTGGGGTTGTGCCTAATGACGGTGGGCAGGGTGGGGTGTGGGCAGTGCTGCAGTACCTGCGGTGTGGGCGAGCTGCAGGCGGAGGGTCCACGCGTGTAGCAGGTGGGCGAGGTCGGGCCGCCCACGCGCCGCCACACGTGGGGTTGTGCCTAATGACGGTGGGCAGGGTGGGGTGTGGGCAGTGCTGCAGTACCTGCGGTGTGGGCGAGCTGCAGGCGGAGGGTCCACGCGTGTAGCAGGTGGGCGAGGTCGGGCCGCCCACGCGCCGCCACACACGCCGCCGGCGACAACGCCCACACCGACCCGACACGCACACACGCACACGCTGCGCGCCCGCCTACTGACACTAGTCCCACGCATCTGAACTCAGCTCGCTCTTCTACAAAGTGTACACCATCTATATTATAATGGCTTAATATAATATATGGCTTAAACCAGGTACAATGAATAATATAAATTATTCAAATATATATAATTCTATACAATTCAAAGAACAACGCCATCTGCTCAGCTCTTACTGAACTAAATTATGGAATATCCGTTAGTTCACAACGCAAAAGCACTCTGCCCTTACAATTACTACTGAAGTAATTCATCAATAAACCGTTATAGGTCGCAAACACTGTACGTAGTGACACCAGCTTAACTGTCACTGCTAATATGTATGAACGTGAGATAAAATGCCACGGTCATTGACACTTCCTGTAAATGTTGTCGTTATATTCTTCAAAAACCAACGCTACTAGCTAATGGCTAGTGTTTGTGTGATTTAGTGTCGTGCACATCGAGTAACGCAAACTTTAGGTTAACACAAAATTTACTGTAAGTGAATATCTCCTAAATAGTGACCTTAATTTACTTGTGCTTGCTTTCAACCCCGTTCAAGAGTGAACATCATGTTATAACCCAACATCCATGTCATTTATATGAAATACTTCTGGTTTGTAATCTTTTATTATACTTACCGTGTGCTTGATTTTATATGTCAGTAAGCTCTTCAAGCTTCCGCTTGTAATGGATTGCACTAGGTCTGTTAATACCTGTGTAAATTCTATGCAAATACTTTCTGGTGTGTAATCTTTTATTATAACCGACCAGTGCACGTGTTGATTTATATGCGGGAATGCTTTTCGAGCTCCTAAAACCAGGGATTTTAATACCGCTTCATAAAGGTTACCGATTGAAACGATAACCGTATGAATGGGTAACAGATATAAACGGTCACCGCAATGAAACAGTAGTACCGTTTCCTTTACCATTACGCATATGATTACGGTAACCGATATAACTACCGATACGTTTCGGTATTTTTGTAAATTGAAATATAAAACTGTGCGAATGCAGGCGCCCGCTGCGCCGCGCCCTCTTGCCTCAGCCGCCGCCCGCGTTCGCCCTACGTGACGATGCCGCCGCTGACAATGTGACGTACCTACTCAGCAGAATATTATTTCGATATTTGAATTGTAGTAGTGTTGCCGCCTTACATCAGCAGACATTATTATTAAAGAGGTAGGCATACCTACTCTTGCAACTGACACGGTTTATTAATGAGTCACAGTTTTAGGATTTATCAAATTATCATACAGCCACAATTTCACCTGTTGGTAATGATGTGGTCTAGAATGATGTCGATGCGGATTAGGCCTAAAATTTCTGGTTTCTCAAAAACTGCAGCCGTAATACACTGGTAGGTGCTTGGCGACAGATTTTTTTTGAGGGTGGTAGCTTGATGGCATATAAGGAGTTAAAGGCATAATGCCCGCCTAGCTAGCTACCACGACCAAGTAGAAAATCTGTCACCAAGCACTTAACGGTGTGTTCCGCTGTGTCCTTGAGATCCAGTAATTTTGCGTGGTGGTAGAGGATTTTGTGAATGCGAGTTACACTCATGTAGAAACGAGGCTAGCTACCACCCTTAAATAGAAAATCTGTCGCCAAGCACTTATCGGTGTTTTCTGCTATGTCCTTGAAGACCAGTAATTTTTCGTGGTGGTAGAGGATTTTGCGAATGCGTGCCTGGCTACCTACCATCCTCAAGTAGAAAATCTGTCGCCAAGCACTTACCGGTGTGTTCCGCTATGTGTCCTTGAGAGCCAGTAATTCTAGGTTAGCCTAAACAATATCTTCGACCACATCATTACTCACCATCAGATCAGATAGGCTATACCTAAATAAAAAATACTATATATGTATTTTTACAAAAGGTCCGAAATACCTATGATGTAGATTTTTTAATTATATACATTATTTGTACCTACTTGCCATACACAATACATCTACATAGGTACATGGAGCACTTACTACTTACTTACAGAAAGTCATGTCACATTCATGACACGTGTCATATTTGAAACTAATAATGTTATTGTTACCACTTCCCGTCATTCATATCAAATAATATAGGTACTTGCTAATGAACTTATTTATCTAAACAGCGCGAGCGGCGAGTCTCGCAGTACTGCTCCTCCCACTCCCCCTCGCAACAATGCACAAACGTGCCGGTCCGTCACACCACCGCACCCACGCCCGACCGCTGCGCTCTCATTGACAGTAAAAATACATATACCAAAATGGAATTCGGTAATCGTATCGCAATTATTCTAACAGATATATACCTGTTACCATTATTTCATTACGGTATTTACCGAAATCGTATCTGTAAATACCCATACCGTAAAATCCCTGCCTAAAACATTCTGCTTTTTATGTACCTAACCTTTTGTTTATTTTTGCTGTATAATATTATCTTCAACTTATGTAATCTTTGTGTCTTGTATACTCTAGCTAGCCCTTCAGGCACTCTAAGCCCTTCAGGCACCTTCTGCAAATTGTTTTCAATTCTTGTTGGGAAGAAAGTTGATGTTTGTTTAAAAACTTGTTATTGGTGCGCGAGCGCGGAAGGCTGTGGCGGCACCGACTGTGGATCGTTCCCCAACATTAATCATATCTGCCGCTGCCATGGTGATGGACACCGTGGTGGGCTGGCACCCGACAGCAGACATCCCACCGGAGATCGTGTCACGCACGACGGGTTTAGATTTGGCTGACCCCTTATTTTATCACCCTGCCCCAGTGAATCTGCTACTTGGTGCCGACGTACTGGGCTGGGTGATAACCGGGATATAGAAGGCGCTGAGCTCGTCTTCACTTGTGGCACTGTCCACTATCTTTGGACATGTGGTTATGGGTCCGGTTGTTGAAGATGGTCTTCAGGACGAGGCGTCCCTCACCATCGCCAGTAGTGCCCTCGCCCGAACCATGCAGCGGTTTTGGGAGGTCGAGGAGCCTCCTATGGTTTTACGGGTGGACCCAGAGCATGAGGAGTGTGAGGCCATCTTCCGGGACAACACCGGTAGGCTTTCGTCAGGACGGTTCATAACGAAGCTACCTTTCATTGCTTCTCCGCCAGTACTGGGGCAGTCTAGGCTGCTGTCGATGGAGCGACTTATGCAGCCGTACCCTGTGTTAAGGGAAATGTATATAGAGTTTATGCGGGAGTATGAGGCACTAGGGCACATGTCTCCTGCTGGAGTCGACCGGAGCTCGACCGATCATTATTTTCTGCCTCACCATGCGGTGGTGAAGGCGTCAACGGGCAAGTTGAGAGCGGTGTTCGACCCCTTTATCCAAAGTCCTCGAGCGTTTGATACATAGCCAGCTGAACTCTTTTATTAATTCAAATAATCTTAAGTCCACAGCAGTCTGGTTTCCGTCCCGGTCACAGTACTGTCACTGCTCTTATTAAAATTACTGATGATATAAGACTTGGAATGGACAACCAAGAGCTAACGATCCTAACCCTGTTAGATTTCAGCAATGATTTTAATAATGTTGATTTTGATATCCTCCTTGCATTATTCCGCTCTATTAACATATCTCCATCGGCAATTGACTGGTTTTACAGTTACTTGTTTGGGCGTTGGCAGCGGATTCACCTTTGAGAGATTTCTCATTTTTTATTATAAAAACTAACGTGGTTTTCACTCATTTTAGTAAATAATACGGGATAACTCACGTGAATCAGTCAAATATCTCCAACTAGACTTCTCAACTTTGCCAAGAATAGTTTTTGCGAACTTTTCTATTCCATATAGCTCACAAGTAAAAAACCTTGGGATAATAATGTCAGTTGTCTATCGTGGGAACCACAGCTACAATCGTTGAGACAAAGAATATTTGCTTCAGGGTCATCCCTTAACCGAATACGTAACTTCCTGCCCACCTAAATCTACTCTTCACAATCTCTCCTTCCAATACTTGACTATTGTATCCGCCAGAATGTGCGGGATTAAAGGATTAAGTGAAAGGTAGGACTCACTTTAGATATACTGGATAGACGCTCGCGGCTCGATAATGCTCCAGAAGTGGCTCGGGGCTTTGTGGCGCTGTTTTTTTCACTGCACTTCAGGCACTGTTGGTTTGTAGGTTCTTTTATCACTGCACTGTATTTTGTTAATTTAATTTAAGCCAATTTTCACTGGTTTCGACCGCGCCGATAATAGGAAGAAGTGGGCGACTTGCCACACAGCTTGTCGGGAGAGGACTGGGGAAGCGGAGGGGTAGGGGGTAGGAGAAGGTCATTTTGGGAAGGGATACATCGAACAGCGTAGGTACACATGGTAACAATTTTGGTGGCTACAACTATGCTGACGCCAGCTATCCTGATCTCTCCGAGGACCAGCTTAATAGACTTGTGCGACTTCAAAACTATTGTATTCGTTTTATTTTCGGCCTCCGAAAATATGACCACGTTTCCCAATTTCGATCTAAGCTCAAGTGGCTCCCCATACGTCTTCGTCGGAATACTCGTATACTTACTCTTCTTTATAACATATTGTTTAATCCTTCTACCCCTCTTTATTTAAAGGCATCTTATTACATATTATTACAACATAAGTTTCTACACTCTACCCATTCTCTTTCCCTTAGGTCATCACATAACCTACTTCTTCACTCGCATAAAACAGTATTTTATAAATCGTCCTTTGCTGCACAAGCTGTGTGCCAATGGAACGCACTCCCTGTTACAATCAGAAGTGCTCAATCACTCAATGTTTTTAGAACGCAGGTCATTACTACCTCTCTACTGTTAATAATGCTCTCTGACATATTTATTTTCTCACTTTATATATATAATTTTTTTTTTAATTTAGTTAAATGTATATATGCTTATTGTGTATGTAAGTATATATTATAATATAGTTAAGTTATAATCAAATTTTAATTTGATATTTATGTAAGTAATATAAGTAGTTTATTTATATCGTAATACAGCAATTTATATTACGTACTTGTTCATATTATTACAGATTTGCACCACCCTACCTGTTCAAAAAATTTATTCTCTATCCATCTAAAGGTTGTCTGGAAGAGATCGCTTTTAGCGATAAGACCGCACTTTGTGCCTATATATTGTTATTGTTTCTTTGTTATGTCCTGTTTTTGGTGTCAATAAAGAGTTATCGTATCGTATCGTATCGTATCATATACTTGCCCGGCGCCAATATACGCCGAGGCAAGGCAATCCGGTTAACACCTTCCATGCTCCATATAAGCTCCAGCCATGTATCCAATGGCGTTCCATGTAGTGGCTCGTCCCACGAGACATCTAAAGTCCAAAGCTGCTGCAGCAGACACTTTGAACCATGAAGATCACCGGGCTTACCCAACCATTCGGGTCAAACATCAGTCTGGTGGACAGAACCGGCGGCTTCGTCCAAGCTGATGGCGTTTCCAAGGCCACTTGGAAAGTGAATATGTCAGCCTCAAGTTGATACTGTATCCCCAGCACCGCGACCATATTGGGGTTTTCTCCGTCCTCGAAGAGATCCGGGTTCTGCTGGTGCTCTTCAGGGATGCCGTCCAGGACCCTTGGTTCGTTAGAAAGCCACTTGCGCAACTCGTAGCCTCCGGCTGCCAAGATGTCTATAAGCTCTAGACTAGAGCTTCCGTCTGCGCGCCCGTGCATACGTCATCGACGTACAAATCCTGTGCCAGCGCGGCGGCAGCACGTGGATAGCGCAGTCGCTCATAGTCTGCTAGCTCCAGCAGTGATCGAATGGCAATGAAGGGGCTAGACTTTAGCCCATATGTATTGGTATTCAGCAAATACACGATCACCGGATCGTTTGGATGCTCGCGCCAGAGAATGAGCTGAAACCTCCTGTCCGAAGGATGAATAATTGTTTGGCGGAACATCATCCTCATGTCCACTCCGAGCACCACCTGATGCCTTCGGAAGTTAAGAATAATGTCAACGATATTCCGATGCAGCTTAGGACCAGAATGGAGACACTGATTCAGTGATATTCCATTTGAAGTCGGGGCTGATCCGTCGGGGGGTTATTCGGTAAACAATGCGGTCGGGTTGAACCCTATTTCTAAGCGGATAGTGTTCATCGCGAGGACGCGATCTGTTGTTAATTTAGGCGGCATCGCCACAACCACCATTTTTAATTTGTTGTCAGTTTCGCAGCAGAGCTCGAGTGCGGAGTTCGAGTCACATATTTCGTAATAAGCGCATGCGGTGTGCGGACTTTTAGGATTTTTGAAACAGCGGTCTGTTTTGAGTGTTATTCTGTTTAGTCGGTGGAGTTCGATTTCGGTGCGGACACCGTTATTTTGGCCGCCGGACGTTTATAGTGAGTAGGGGAGCAACGGATTCCTGTCTGCGGGCCAATACGTCACCATTGGACTCGAGGGCAGGTTTACACAAAATTAATTCCTTACCGGCAGTAATTGATCAATTAGCTACCCGAAGGTGTTTTGCAGTAAGTTCCTTTCGACGGAGCGACTAGCGAACCGTTAAGGGGTAAGTTGTATATATCGACTTGTGTCTTCCAGTGACATTCTAGGAACCTAGTCGAATACGCCACGACTTCGTGGTAAAGTGTGGGACTACGGGTATTGAAAAGGGCCCCCGCCCATACACATACTGTCTAATACCTTGGCCATAGTGGTCGCAAATTACATTGGTGGATAATCAGGCAGGTAAGAATGATTAAGACACAAAGTAAAAAACAGACAGGACACTCGGCAAGTGAAATCTCGCGTATTTTAAATGCTCTATGCTTAACGCATCGTACCGAAGGAATTTGCCTCTATTCATACTCTTAATTACATTTTGCACTTGCCTAGAGGAAAAACAAGCAACGGCTCGTCCTTGCGTTCAATATGATCGGAATCAGGTCTTCCTAGAGGGACAAAGAGGAGACGGTACTTTAAAATGTTCCATAAACATGTTGGCTATCGGTCCTCGATCACTTGTACCCTCGACGATTGCCGGGAGGCCAGGCTTAACATCAAGCTTCCTCGTAGATTACCAAAATTTGCTGATTTTTGTTCCATCCGTTGCTCCGCAATACTATCTGCCATAATATATATCGAATAAATAAAAATTACAGCATGTTTATAGGCAGAAAATGTAACAACGTGTTAATAGTACAAGTACTGCTTTTTTTACGGTGTCACGTTATTGATTAGTTTTATTTATTGAGTAGTTTGGTTCCGTTTATTAATGTTCAATATATATAATATATATATTTATACTAGCGGCCCGCTCCGACTTCGCACGGGTATAAAATATATAGCCTATGTGCCACTGAAAAAATGATTAAAATCGATCCAATAGTTTTGATTTATTCATTTCTGCCCGTGCCACGCGTTAAATTTAGAGTAAAACAATTCTTCTTTCCCTGAACCATGAAGATTTCCTGCTATCTTTGGAATATCTAAATTCATATACTACATTTTTACTTATTTACTTTTAACGTTTTTACCTACTTATTTTATTTTTACAACAATTTTTGGTATGTTTTGAGGGCTCATGTATGTATGCATGTTTGTAAGTTTCTCTATTCCACCATAACTTCCAAACTGCTTAACGGATTGTGATGAATAAAATATGGTTAGATTAAAAAAAGAAGAGAGTTATATTTTCAGAGTTCATATATGTATGTATGTTTGTGAGTTTCTTTATTCCACCATTACTTCTAAACGGTCTAACCGATTTCAATGTAAGGTGTAACGTAAGATTTTTATTGACAGCGCAAGTAAAACTACGCACATAAAAATAAGTGACAAATTAACTGGTGGATTTTAGTCGCCGTATTATGGGATATTTTTTTTTCTTCCTAACCTGTCGAGTGCCGTATTAAAATGAAGGGCTTTGAAACACGATTTCATAAGTACATATAAATTGCAGTTTTATATTCAATGTAACTACTAAAACATTTAACGAAAAATAATAATTTGAAGTCGGGGTTTTTACTTGTTTAATTTATACTTGATTTTACTATTTTCTCCAAATGCACGTTGCTCAAAACAAATTGAACATTTATGTTAATATTTCCAGTAGTTGACCAGTGGTTTAGGATAGGTTCTTGGTATTGACTATATGATATAATATACAACTAGATACTTATGTTTTAGACATCTAACTACAGATTATTTTTGGTTATTCAGACCTGTATCCTCTAGCTGGTATTTACGCTTTCACACGTATTCACTCGTTATTCCACTTTGGTCTATTACCATATATCAGTACTTAACATAAAACTAAAATCTATACTTATAATAAAACTGTAACAGGTCCAATTCTGTACATGGCAGATATTTTGAAAAAAAAAATGTACAGTACTCTGTAGCTGATACTGATGCCGAAACTATATTTTTTTTTATTTTTGTCTGTCTGTCTGTCTGTCTGTCTGTATCCCGGCCGCGTATCACTCCAAAACTACTGGATGGATTTCAATGAAACTTAGCATGATTGGAGTTCATACTACAAGGTAGGATTATTTAGCTTTTTATCCCGAAATTCAGCATGGTTCCCTTGGGAGAGGGGATGAAAGTCAAAATGTACACTTAGTTGTAATTTATTAACGCGTAGTCCGATTTCAGACGTTCTTTTTAGGGTTCCGTACCCAAAGGGTAAAAACGGTCTGTCCCGCTGTCCGTCCGTCCGTCTGTCCGTCCATCCGTCCGTCCGTCTGTCACCAGGCTTTATCTCAAGAACGGTGATAGCTAGACAGTTGAAATTTTCACAGATGATGTATTTCTGTTGCCGCTATAACAACAAATACAAAAAGTTGGCCAAGTGCGAGTTGGACTCGCTCACGTTAAAACAAAAAAAGGTTAAAATATGAAGTCTAATGTTGTATAGCTAATGGTACGGAACCCTTCGTGCGCGAGTCCGACTCGCACTTGGCCGATTTTTTAATTAGAATAGTGGTGCTTTAAAAATTATCACGGAAATATTTCAAAGTCATCGGATTTGCAGTTCAGAAATTACAGACATCACAACCTAAATATTACGTTCCAATTAACTTGACACCCCGAATGTACAGGAACCTTTCAACGTACGGCTCATCTTAAGCTGGCGATTGCACTTTATCGTATAGGTATAATAGATAGGTCTGTAGTCGGACCTCTCCAAAAGACTGATTTTTCAAACGATAAAACACAGTTTTTTTTATTACGATAAGCACAACTTCCCTACGTATATTTTTCATAACATGCAATGCTCTAATCAGTCTAATCTATACCTATAACAGGTTACAGAAGGCGAATAGGTAAGCGCGAGGGAAGACGCTTAAATTTATATATTTATACTTATAATAAAACTGTAACAGGTCCAATTCTATACATTGCAGATATTTTGAAAATATGTTTTGAGGCAATCTGTAGCTGATACTGATGCAAAAACTGTTTTTTTTTCTGGCTGTCTGTCTGTATCCCGGCCTCGCATCACTCCAAAACTACTGAATGGATTTGAATGAAACTTAGCACGATTTGAGTTCATACTACGAAGAAGGACATACGATACTTTTATCCCGAAATTCAGTACGGTTCTCTTGGGAAAGGGGATGAAAGTCAAAATGTACATTTAGTTGTAATTTATTAACGCGTAGTCCGATTTCAATCATTCTTTTTTTGTTACAATAGTGGTTATTTAATTATTTTCCCGTAAATATTTCAAAGTCCTCAGTTTTGCAGTTCAGAAATTACAGATATCACAAACTAAATATTTCGTTATAAATAACTTGGACCGCGGAATGTTGAGAAACCCTTTAACGTACGGCTCATCTTAAGCCCACAGGCAGCCCGGAACCCCACGGGAAGCCCGACACCCCACGGACAGACCGGCATCCCACGGGCAGCCTGGCACCCTACGGGCAGCACGGCACCCTTATTTAGTTTTGCAAGCTTGCTACGATAAAACTCTAAAATGTGGTACATTTGAAGCAGTGATAGCTCAGTGGCTTTGCCTATGGACTGCCGCGCAGCAGGTCCATGGTTCGAATCCCGCCGCTGGCTTGAGCTTCACCGCATAGTGGAAGGGCATTTTTGCGAATGCCCGCCTGGCTAGGGACCACCCTCCAGTGGAAAATCTGTCGCCAAGCACCTAACGGTGTGTTCCGGCAGCTGTCCTTGAGAGCCAGTAATTCTAGGTTAAGCTGTTAACACCTACGACCACATCGTCACTTACCATCAGGTGAGATTGTGGTCAAAGGCGTACCTATCAGCAATTAAAAAAAAAACATTCACCACAATCAGTTTTTTCAACTACATAATTATCTTTCTTTTGACGGATACATTTCGGACACTGCGAAATGAAAGTGCACAATGTGTCTTAGGTTTTCGCGATTGTTACACTTAGTAATTAAACAACTTTAAACGGTTTCACGTATATTTATCATTATTTTTGTCCTGACAGTCACCCCGTGACCACGATCACTACAAAGTGTTTGAAACGTCGCGCGTCGGGACAAAATAATGATAAATATACGCGATTTAATCCATTTAAAAGTTGGAAGTGCACAACTTTAGTAGATTGTTATACAAGGGTCGAAAGGAATTGGTAACTTTCGCCCGCGTTCAGCTCTGTACTTTTCATTTCGAATTTAAAGAAAGTAAATAAAGTAGCTTTCTAAAAATTATTCATTGATAAAATAACATACTTACTAAAAATTTATTGTGAGGTTTGAACTATTTGTGAAATTTTACGTAAAATTTTGTTTGGAATATTTACGGGCGGCTATAGCCCGAATAGGAATCTCTCTGCTTTTCACTACTTATATAAGGAATAAAGATATAAATATAGTATGTTTTTTATATTATTTATTTTGATTTTAATAACATGAGCAGTATATTTTTAAAATTAATGCGGCTATAGTCCAAGTAGGAATCGATGATTTACATCCGTGTTAAACACTCTACTTTTCATTTAAAATATGAGGAGGGTAAAAAAATAGTAGTTTTTCTAAATATTTACTAAAAATAATAAACATGAGTAGAAGATACAAAGATACACTAGGAGTTAGAACAATGAAATTTAGGGAAAGTTAAATTTTTTTTTACCCACACTTTCTACCTTATGTTTAGTTACTACCCTGCCAAACATAGTTGTTATTAATTGTTTTACACCAACAGAATATTTTACAACGAAAAATGTTAGACATATAACTTTGTTTACACCAATGTTTTTCCCGGCCTTAGGTGGGAAGGAGCGTCTCCCACCCGCTACTCAGATCAAACAAACACTACTTTCCGAGAATGAGAAATAAAAAAAAAATCGATCTACCGTCAATTTTAAAATTTTTTTTAGATTTTAAACCGCCGTTTTAAAATCGAAATTCTAAAGAAACGCACAAGGTACTTTGCTGCAACATTTATTGTGCGAACCGGGAAAGAACTCTCTGAGTTACTTAACTACTGTCTTCTGGAAAATACAACCCGGGAGTTTTGAAATCCAAAGTAGAAAGCTCCATTCTGAGCTATGGTTTACTATAAGAGTGCTTCACCGCAGACCACATTGTTGCTTAATATGAGATAAACAGTGAACAAATGTGAATAATTAGTCTGCAGGTACGGCAATCGCGAACGAAGTCGCGGGTACAGCTAGTACATAATAAACTATGAATGAAACTCTGTATAGGTTTTGTTTAGTATGAATCCTATGTAGCCAAAATATCCCATCCCAACACCGACATATACACTTTTAAAAAATGTATATTTAATAATATGTGAATATATTTTTTTTTTACCGGCGGTATGCCTTTATTAAACAAAATACTATGAACTATATACAACTCTACAGCTACTACAATAAAAGCATTTAGACACCTATAAGTCATAGCAGACTCATAGGCAGTCCAAATGCTCCAGCCCACTCCCAGTTGGCAGCGTGCCCAGCATGCTGGCAGCATTGCCCCGTTGAATTGCAATGCTTATTCGTTGAGCCAAATATGTGCCAGCATTTTGATCACGCGTCGCATCGACCAAGCGTTCAGATAGGTTTTGGAAAATACGATGAGCTCCCGGTCCCCACGGACCCAACGTCTCTACACCAAACGGCTCAAATATGTAACCCATACCGAGGTTAGCATATTTGCGCCGCTTGAGTTGCTCCGCCGAAGTAGCCGCAGCGCCAGCCCTCACATTGGTTTCAGAAAGATGCGACGGCGCTAAAGTGTCCACGCACGTAGCGTCACACACTAAGGGCCGTCCTAACTTCCACGGAACCAGAGTCATGCCGTCAGGTCTTTTACCATCGTCACGCATCAGACCATTCGGTTCGAGAATAGCTGGAACATTGGCGCTGGTAAAAGCCCGGCGAATGATATCGTTAAGGCTGGCGTGGCGGGAAATTCGACCAGCACTTCGAGAGCAGGAGAGGCCATGGTGACCGAGTTGATCAACTGCAGTACCACACTGGCAGTGATGTGCAACACAACACCTTGCACCCAAGCGTAAGCTAATAGCTAGACGAAAAGCGGATGGATCTATAAGGCTACCAGTTTTGTAAGAAGGAATGGCCTGTAACCAAAGACCGGATTCCCACACAGAAACAGCGAGAATACGAGCACGATCTGCGATGCTAGAACACGTATTTAAAAGATCTTTCCGTGTTAGCTCGCATAGGGGCCGATCCCACTGTTTCTGAGATGACAAAATTTTTGGGAATTCAGTATTTGGACAAGCCAGTCTCCATGTGTTTTTGGCCTCAGACAGATATGCTGCAGATATGTTGCAGCATGGCAACATTGGCCAAGTAAACATCTCTAGTGAAATCTGTGCAAGTTTTTATTTATTTAAAATTAGTTAAACTTACTTTCGTTGTAGTGGAGTATTTGTAAACAAACAGTAACATAACCTTAAATGTTTTGTTGAGGAGTTGATAACGTGGTGAGCCATTTTTTGATCATAATATCACAAAACTTAACCATTGTAGTATCGTTACATATTTCAAAAATCACGCACACAGCGATATTTGGATAATTTTGGCAATAAACAATACACGCGACACGGCACACAAACGCACAAATTCACAGGTCAGTTGTCAGCCAAACGTCAGGCAATCATCTGACAGACGTTGCAAGCTTTGACGTTGACATATCATACCTAGTCATAAAGGTGTGGGGTGCGTTCAAGACTCCATAATAGTTTAGATTGAAGCCATAGTGTCAAATCGTGTTAAGTGACCGTTTCTGCTTGCCAGTCATACGAGTTTTGAAGCAATTTGGCTTGCATTTCATTGTTATCAGTAGCCATGAATACTCAAATATGCGCTGGCTGTACTGGAATGTTGAAAGGAGTTCTATTTTTGCAATGCTGCCGATGTTCCGACAAATATGACCATACCTGTCTGAATTTCAACAAGCAAGATTTCAAAGGTTTCTCGAAGGAATTTAAAGAATCATGGGTGTGCCCCTCTTGCAAATGCAAAGAGCCTAAACTTGGGAATAACTCCAACACGCCGATTCGATCTACACCGAATTCAATATTACAAATAGCGGCTAACCCTTCGACTTCGCAGCCCCGTAGTGACTACTGTGAGTCGCTTGCGCCGTCCTCAGTTTCTGAACATGATAATGTTACGCTGCGCACAAGACCTCGCAGCACTTGTAACTGTATATCAGCGGACAGCATTCGGGAAATCTTAAGGGATGAATTGGACAGTAAGTTCACCTCCCAGCTTAATAATATTCAAGATAAACTCACGAGTTTCCAAGAATCTCTTGCTAGCTATCATGTCCTAATTGACAAACTAAACCGTGATAATGAGTTGCAGAAAAAAATTAACACAGAGTTGCAAAAACAGCTACACTCTGTCTCTCACGATTTAACTCACCGTGTTCAAATGTTGGAAATTCTCTCGCACTCGAATAATAAAATGGTGGAGCAGCCCGGGACGTCGCAGTCACTGGCTGTGCCTGTTGTAAGTGCCGAAGTTTCCACTTCTCAGCGGAAAACTCGCCAGTTGCGCCATGATAAGATAAACAACAACTTAAGTACTAACTCTTCTAACAATAAACCTAAGGCAATAAATACAGTCAGCATAGGGCTAGAGTCCCCTACCGCAGATGTCATGGGACATGCCTCAAATCAACCTCCTGCAAACCCTACTGCTTCAATTAAATCACCTGATCTACCAATTCAGCCCCCCAATGAAGATTGGACAGAAGTGCGACGCAAACCAATGCGGCAGTCATTGTCACTGCGCTGTCTCGCCGGGCCTGCCGTGACGTCTCTCAAGGCAGCAGAACCACGCAAATTTATGCATTTGTGGAATATGCTTTCAAACGCAGATGAAATTAAGCAATACTTAAGTGAGCTTTTCCCTCAGAAAGTCTGCACAGTTGAAGAGCTTAAAACAAAAAACAACTATAAGTCTTTCAAAATAGGCGTCCCTCAGGAATGCTTTGATACGTGTTTCTCTGTTGAAGTCTGGCCTGAGAATGCACGTGTGAAGAAATGGGTGAATTACAGGAAGCGCCCCATTGAGAACGGTTCATTTCAACGTTAAGTCGGCAAACAGTGTGCCGTGTCAGAAGAGTAATATTGAAGTCACTATTACGTATCAAAATGTACGAGGACTTAAGACAAAACTACGTTATCTTAAACAGAGTCTTCTTGTGTTAGAGAGCATGTTTGTCGCAGCATCGGAAACCTTTCTTGACAGCTCGATTGAGGATGCCGAGGTAGTCCCAGATGGCTGGTCACTGTTACGCCGCGACCGGAACACGCCATGCGGAGGCGTTCTGCTCGCTGCGAGGCCTGGCTTAGTTGTCAAACGTCATCGTGAAATGGAGACTGCCTGTGGGGAAGACTTATGGGCCTCCTTTACACACCGTGGTACAACTATGTATATATGCGTTATATACATTAATCCTAGTGCAACGGATGAAAAATATATGCAATGGTTTGGTAAAATTGAATCTTTTCTTAATTCTATAAAAGGCAAATTATTAATTGCTGGTGATTTAAATATGAACAGTGCTTCTGTCAGTGTAAATAATTATTATGGTTATTTTTTAGAGTATTGTAATTTTATTGAACGTAATGATATTTTTAATATACGCGGAAGTAAGCTAGACATTGTTTTGACGCGGGAATGCGATGAGTCACATGTGAATGTGGTGACTACCGGAGGACTGGTGAATAAAATAGATATTTTCCACCCGCCACTTGAAATAACTTTTAGCCTTGCTTCATGTGATAACCGTATGAAGCGATTGCTACCTAGCAACATTGACGTATCTTGTGACTGGAATTTCAAAAAAGTTGATATATCGTACTTGAATTGTTTGCTTAGTGAGTCCTCCTGGGATCGCATTTATGAATGTAATAATGCTCAGATGGCTGCCGATATGTTCTATGGTATAATGTATGCTATTTTTGATCAATGCGTGCCTAAAAAAAGGCGATCTAAAAATTCTTCTACCAGATATCCTGTTTGGTTCACCTCGGACATCATAAAAGACATTCGTGAGAAAGTATCTCTGCATAAGTCGTGGAAGCGTACATTGAGTGCGGAAAACTATAAATCGTTTTCCGACCTCCGGTCTAGTCTTAAGGATCGAATATCTGAAGCTTATGAGCGTCATACTGTGTCTATTGAAAACAATCTGAAGAGCTGTCCTCAACATTTCTGGCGTCACGTATCTAGTTTAAGATCCAAGGGCGGATTTGAGCCCTCTGTTACATACAAGGGAATTACTCTAGAGGGAGTTACAGCAGCCGAGGCCTTTGCTGATTATTTTTCTACTGTCTTTCTTAAAGATACTCCATTACTAGATGTGAATCATTGTTCTGATAACTCCATCCAAGGAGGCATTGTTAGTATCCCTTACATTACTCCTAAGGATGTTAAACGAGGATTGAATAAGCTGAAAGTGAGTAGCTCTCCAGGTCCAGACAATCTCCCGGGGTTCATTCTAAAATCATGTCATAAATATGTAACCTTCCCTCTTTGTCATATTTTTAATTTGTCACTGGAAACTGGCATTTACCCGCGACAATGGAAGTTATCTAGGGTTACCCCGATACCCAAATCCAGTAATAAAACTGCAGTGGATGAACACCGTCCCATTGCGATTTTATCCTCCCCAGCCAAGGTCTTCGAATACATCCTCCATAACGAAATTTACAGACAAGTCAGTCAGTACTTAAGCGATGTACAACATGGATTTCGTCCCGGGAGATCTGTTAATACAAATCTTCTTAGCCTTGTCGACTACGTCTCTGGTAGCATGGACCGAGGTGTGCAAGTTGATGTGTTATACTTTGATTTTCGCAAAGCTTTTGATAAAATTGACTGTGATATTCTGCTTCAAAAGCTTAGCAATATTGGTTTTACCCCTCGCCTTCTCACTTTCTTTGCAGACTATTTGCGTGACCGCGAACAATTTGTGAAGTACGGTATTTACGTCTCTGAACCTTATCGTACCCCTTCAGGGGTAAGCCAAGGATCGGTACTAGGACCATTGCTATTTCTGATCATGATAAACGACATGGTGACAGAAATAAAAACGGCCAAATGTTTATTGTACGCCGACGACTTAAAACTTGCGCTTGAAATCAAATCACAAGCTGACTGTAATAATTTGCAAAGTGACATCGATTCTATTTATCGATGGAGTGTGACAAATAAAATGTTTTTCAATCCTGACAAATGCTACGTCATGTCTTACGACCGAAAGCGTAACCCTATTCAGAAAACGTACTTTATAGATAATAATGCCATGAAGCGGGTGTCATCTATTAAGGATCTCGGTGTGACCTTTGATCGTGGTCTCACATTTAATGATCACGTTGCAATAACTGCAAAAGAGTCTTTCCGGCGTCTTGGCTTCGTCCTGCGCAACGCAAGGGATTTCCGAGATCCCCAGATCCTCCAACTTCTGTTCACTTCCTTGGTCAGGAGCAAGTTGGAGTCGAGTGCGTGTATCTGGAACCCACATTGTGATAACCATATCTTGTGTCTCGAGAAAGTTCAGAAAGCCTTCTTGCGAAATCTTTATAAGAAGACCTACGGCTATTATCCTTACCTTTACCCAACCAACTTCTTACTTGGCCAATTAGGGTATAATTCCTTGAGAACAAGAAGATCGCTTGACCAGCTAAAGACCGGAATCAAAATATTAAGAGGTGCTATCGATTCGCCTACACTGCACAATCGTATGTGTTCTATATATTTACCCGATATGTATATCCGCCATAGACCCGATTACAGACACGAGTTGTTCCACATTGGCCGAAAACGTACAGTATCCCGGAGTAAGACACCTATATGCCGTATCATGAGTGGTCTCAACGCATTCCTTAACGCATATCCTAACATTGACATTTTTTGTGATAGGTTGCCTGATATTTTCAATTTCCTCTTGACATTTTGTGAACTTAATACAATATGAACCCATTTGACATAATTATGTGTGATTGTGATATGATAATTTAATATTCTAATATTTATATTGTACCAATTTGACTTTTTTGACATTATATACCTATTTAATATATTTATGTATAATTGTGATATTATAATTTATTAATGTAATATTTATATTGTACCCCCTTGACATTTTAAATTTATTTTATTAATTATCATGATCTATGAATTATTTATATGTATCATGAGTTTTGGCTTTGTTTTGATAATAAGTGTAATTGCATTGTAAGCGTTCTTATTATAATAAATAAATAAAAATAAATAAATGCTACATCGAAAGAGCCTAAAGATCGTGCAAGAATTTTTTCTACTAATTTGTGTGTACTGTGTACAGAAGACAAAAAAGCTGGTAATGCCACACTAGAAATTTTGCGTATCCCTATGCCCCCCAACCTCACAGGGAGGGAAGCTTGCACCCAAGCCCTATCATCCATCTCAACATTCAAAACCGACACTAACGTATCTTTTACTAAGTTGTCTAAGCTTAACAAAAGCTCACTGTGTTGCCACAGCTGACAACATCTTAAATAGTATGTAAATTTAGGAACGAAAAGGCAAAATCTTATAATTGTAAAAGCCATATGGGCGTTAATTTTGGATAATCTGCTAGAAGCATTTCTAAACTTTTGAATTTGTTCTTCGACAAATGGTGATAAAGATTCGTTAAGAATCGGTGAACCCAAAAGACGAAGCGAACTTTTTTCTACTAATTTTATATTAGGCGCAAGTAAGTTGAATTTTTCAATAATCGAAACTTTATCCGGACAAGTATCACAAACAAAAAGTTCACATTTAGAAAAATTTAGTTCAAGGCCAATAACACGAAAATCGTCTATAAGTACTCGCAAGTCATCCAAAACCGTGTTCGCATCGCCTCCTAAGGTTCCGTCATCCAAATACCAAACGTTAAGTTTTGATTGGAGACGTTGAATTATTGAGTGGATCGCAAGGCTAAAAATGGCTGGTCCCAGAGGATCACCCTGTTGACATCCTACAGAAGATAAAATTACGTTATTTTGGTATGTTAATTTTGACGGTTTGCCGTAGCATTGCCAAAGAAAAGGGTATAATTCCGGAATTTTATCTTTCACTTCAGTCAAAAGAGTGCCTCTATCTAAAGAGTTGAATGCATTTTTAACATCCACCTTCAAAAGCACATCTCCACAATTTTGATCAAGAAATGTGCGAAGTGAATGTACAGCAGCCTCACAGCCACCCTGTGAACCAAAACCGAGTTGCAGTGGTTGAAAAAGATTACTTAAAAAAGCAACCTTTTTCCTACAACCGCATTTGGCTGTGAGGCGACGATAAGTGGTGCCTACTGCTATAGGCCTAATACCACCATCTTTTTTATTTAGGGCACATAAATTCGCACCGTACAGAATTTCGGTAATTTCATTGTTGACCTGACCCGACAACATCAAATTAACCAAAGCCGTCACATCCCTTAAAAGTGTCTCGCCTACCTCACCAGAACTAAAAGATAAAATATCTTTTAAGTGCTGAGGCGTGAGGCCATCAAGGCCACCGGCTGAGCCACTTAAAAAAGATGCCACGGCTGCAGAAACATCCTGTGGGGTCACCTCAACAATGTCGTGTATAGGAGATTCGGGAAGGTGGAGACCTGCAGTTGCAGGCGGATGCTTTTCAATTAGGGAATTCAACGTATCAGATGTAAAAGGAGCGATTGTATCACTCGAAAACAAGATGCGTGCCGCGTTTTTAATATCACCATCAGTAATTTTGTTTTCTACTATTTTAATAGTAGCTGAATCGAAATTATTTGTTTTTGTATTCCGCCGCAGAGGCGGAATGATTATAGTTGTGCCAAAAGATTGCTCTTCCCGTGCCCTGTATTTCACGCAGTTTTCCTTTACTCTAGTAGTAAGTGATTTTTTGTTAGACGGATCAAAATTCACGTGAAATACGTGGTACGGGAATGCTAGAAGATGCTCCCAGGCTTGCGTAGTATTAGTAGCCAAGACGTTTTTAATGGAACAAGATAAAGATTGGGCAACAGAAATTCTTGCACCCCGAGGTATGCGTTTTAATAAAGGAATGTTATTTTTGTACGAGCTTAAAACCTCCCAAAACGGTTTGGAAGGCGTAGCAGGGCTCGCAACACTGCTACTACTTACGTTTTGATTATTAAATGGTGCCGAAAGGGGAATTTCTATTTGTTTATGACACCAATTATGTGAATATATTATATATAATGAAGTAATAATATATCAACAATACTGTGGGGAGTGGTGTAGAATCTATAACTAAATATGTTTCACTCATGTTTCGAACTTATACTTCATGTTCGAACCATGGACCATGGATGGATAATGCAAAATTTCAGTATTAAGAATTTAAAAACGTGAACTTTTAGTATATGTATATCTCAGAGTATTAATTTTTAACACCTATAAACAAAATATATTTTATAATGATATGAAATCTTAGTGAGGGCCTTCTAGCCTCTGCTCCAACCAGGGCGATCCCAAGCCGCGCCAGGTGGATCCCCCGTCTACACAGGGAAAGCCCAGCGGACCGATCGGCAGACACTGGCAGCGGCAGCCGGTAGTTCCTTCACTATCATTTTATGTTTTTAAGTTCTAAGTTTGTAAATTTGTAATGTGTCAATAAAGTGTTATCTATCTATCTATCTATCACTCTCTCTCTTTATGTTTGTTATGTAGTTGAGGCTTCTTTTAATCTTGTGAGTTCGTGGTATTCGCTCGCTCATTGTGGTGTCTTTCTTGTGTGTTCAGAGGCTTCATTTTGGGTCGTACGCCATTTCATTGTGTCGAGGGATCAAAGGGTGCGGACCTAGGCCCGGCCTCCGCTCCGACCAGGGCAATCCAAAGCCGTGCCGGGTGGATCCTCCGCCTACACGGTGAAAGCCTAGCGGACCGATTGGCGTCACTGGCAACGGCAGCCGGCGGCTCCCGCACTATCGATGGATACTTTTCGATAGGATCGATGTGTGTTTTGAATAAGAGGCATCTATCTATGATCACACCCAGGTATGTGACGCTTGGTTTCCAGGGAATGTCAGTTCCAAGTAGGTGTGGGGATTCTGACAGCTTCGTTCTTCCTGTCAACATGGCCTAGGTTTTTTGCATGTTGATAGATAGACGCCATTTATCCAACCATTCTGGCAAGGCTTCTAAGGTGGGCTGTAGGCGTTTTACGTCGAAGGCGGGTTTATAGGAGAAATCGTTGTATGTTGCATTATCTGCGTATAGTGCAAGCTGCACCTACCCGATGACTGGTATGTCATTAGTATACCAGGCGTAGCATATCGGAGAGATGCAGCTGCCTTGTGATACTCCCGATTTGGATGGCTTCTTTGATGACAGGACGTTTTCTACCGCCACCGTAATTGTTCTGTCTCGAAGAAAAGACGCGTTGACTTCCACTGTCTTCTTTTGGATGGCTGAATCCGACAGTTTGTTTAGCAGCCGCTCATGCCATATCCTGTAGAACACCTTCTCCATATCTAACAGGATCACCGCTTCGACTTCTTTTTTGTTGTGGGTCATGGACATCTCGTTTACCACCCTCGTGACCTGCAGCATCGTGGACTGTTGGTTTATGCAGGGATTCGGCTGGTACTGTATTTTCAAATGCTCTGCGAATATCCCTACTAAGGACAGCCTTAGCTTCAAACTTGAGAAGACCATCACTGCCTATAAGCGGTCTAATTTGTTGAGGGGCTTTAGATAGCTTTCTGCATAGGCGGTGAACAGAGGGCATGTGTACGCTAGCGGCTTCAACAATTCCTTCCCAGGACTCTCCCACGTGATCCTGTAGGGCTTGTCTGCTCAATCGGTGACTTTAGCTTCTTTTTAAGCACCGGGCATCTGGTATCTTGCCATAGCTTTCTTGTTTCCCTTTTTTCACATATCATGTCCCTGATCCACGCCGGGAGGGGGTCGAGAAGCGCTCTAGGCGCGGTTGTGTGTGAAGAGGCCTCCAGGAAAACTTGAATCGGTGCGGTGAGGTTCGCGCATTCTCTTTCAACGTCGGTAGCCGTCATGATTGGGCCAGTCGTGGTGTTTTTCTGCGCTTCTTTCATGAAGGGCTCCCAACAGATTTTCCGCCTCTCCATGTTGGCAGCTACTCTACTAGGGAGTTCTTCCAGCGTCAGTAAAATGGGCCTGTGGTCCGACGGTGAGATCCATGAGCTTTGTTTGTGCAGGCATCGTTCTAAATTTAACTTTTGCTACTAGGTTTGAAGTTCTATAATTGCAGACCGATCACCATGTAATTATATATAATATTAAATGACAGATTGGTGAAATTCAGCCATAGGTTAGTAAACTAAAACAAAATTACTCCCTATAAAACATAAACAGGTAAGGTTTAGCAACCCTGTAGTTATATTAAAAAACCATTATCAAGTCAATTGTAGTCCATTTAAAATAAACAACTGCTCAACTCCACGAACGTGAATGAATGTACTTATCCGTATATATTATATGTATATATTAATATATGCATATATGTATATAATATTAATAAAATAAAGAAATAACCAGTACTTGACAATACAGTCAACTATAGGCACTCAACATTACAAGCGTTCCAGTAGTAGACGAGTCGCTAATATATATTCAAAAAGTTTTGTTCAATTTAGGTACATAATAATGTCTGCCTCATTAGTCATTACACTGCTACACTATACACATAAACTAAACCAACCCGCCTGGCTAGCAGCGTGGTCCCTCAAATAGAAAATCTGTCGCCAAGCACCTTTCGGTGTGTTTCAGCAGCTGTCCTTGAGGGCCAGTAATTCTAGGTTAAGATTTTAAACACCTTCGACTACATCATCACTAACCACCAGGTGTGAGTGTAATCAAATACATACCTATCAGCATTAATAAAAAAGTACTGCTGAACTATTGACCTGTTGACTGTCTGTTGGTTTGAGATTTGGTTGGGACGTCCACCCTATATAGTATAGGTATGTATTGTCGAAGTAGATTATGGTACGCAACGCGTCGTCCGTACCGTGCAGCGTGCTGTGTACCGACAGGGCAATGCCCCCACATGCCGCCGCCGCCGGCCGCTCTGCGGGGAGCGCAGAATGTTTCCCCGCGACCGCGCACCTTTGCTCGGGACGAGGTAGCAAAACTCATGGCGTTTTTCAGTAATGACTTCCTCTTAACCATGTTAAAATAGGTTCGTGTGCACTCCCTGAGACTCCAACGGTATACAGATGCAGTAATACCAAAAGACCTCCCAAACACCTTATACCTGACGCTGACCCAGGAGGAGAAATCCACCCTGGTAGGCAGAGGGTATGGGAGTGGCCAAGGGTCTTGCATTCTGACCGTGCACGAGGCTCAGGGACTGACATACGGGATCGTCATTATCATCCAGATGAGGGAAAAGGTGACCAGGCTCAGGGACAGCGTTCCGCATGCGGTTGTGGCAGTGTCGCGTCACAAAGAGAGCTGCACTTACTACACAGACGACAGCTCTGATACCATCGGTGGGTTTGTGCGGCGGGCAGAAAAAGCGACGGAACAGGAGATCATCAATCACAATCTGAAGATGGCACTCAAAGACCGTAACGAAAAAGTCGTGGAGCAGATGTTAAAACGGACCCCGGGGTCAGTGGCGGGTCCATCGGGCACTTAATATAGAGAAACACAAAAATGTCAATGTAAATGTTATTATAAATGTATAGGATAAGCGTAATAAGTAGTAAGCATGCTAATATAATATACTTTATAAAACACCATAGTAATTATAAAACAAATGTTATAGGATAAGATAAGTAAGAAAAAAAAAAAAAAAAAAAAAAAAAAAAAAAAAAAAAAAAAAACAGTATATAATAATAATGTATAATAATAAATAAAAAAAAAAAAAAAAAAAAAATATGGACTCACTTTAGTTTATAAGATACAACAAATAACACCATAGTTGTAAATTCAAACGTGATGAATGGAGTATGTTTTATCAAAGAAAATGTAATCAAATAAAAATAACTGTAATCTAAAAAGGGCACGGACCCTGGAGTCTGAGGAGTAATGTTGTTTTATTAAAAAAAAAAAAAAAATAGGTTCAAAAATGAGTTTTAAGTACACGTATAATTAGTTAAGCAAGGTTTAGTTAGACCACTCGCCGCTAGATGGCGCGATGGTAAAGTTCTTTTTATAATGTAAGAATGTTACCCACTTTTACAATAAAAATATCTTCAATCTTTGATTCACTGCTTTGATTATTCCGATAATTTATCACGAATCCAACCTGTATCATGAACACAAACAGCTGATCTGGATGCCAGTACACACACTGAGATTACAGTAGCCCAAGCACGAACAATTCGATAGTCCGTAACGTAAACGTATCGAATTTACAGTACGTTTACGCAGGAGCCGATGGTTGACAGCACAACGCATCGTTTCTTGGCTAACGTGAACTCGATAGGATTACGAAAGTGACGTCATCCGGCGTAAATCAAATTAATTGTACCTTCTTTCTAAGAGCCAATGATTCATTCCAAAAGAGGTTTGAATTCTTTTTCCTATACAAAGTCCTCTATGATTGCTATTTGTCAATTTTGGCGTTTTATTTGGTGAAAACTAAACTGTAATAAAACATCTTTATAGGTATTTAATATAAAATTTGATATAAAAATAGTTATGAGCCAGGAATTCTCAAGCCTAGAATCTGTGCCACTGATAATTTACCTACTATATATTAATTACAAACAACTACTATCAGAATCTACACCTTTGATCAGAGGGAGGAGTCTCATGAAACCCTGAAGGGTCGTCAGCCGTAGTGTAGAGTAGCTTGCGCTAAATTTGATGGTGCTTTAGTAGAAAAAGGCTATTGAGTTCAAGCAGTGTACTCTCTTGGTTCTAAATGTTCATTGAAGGAGATTTCCGATAGAATTTTGGTCCCCAGCGGTATTTTTACCGTCTGTTCTGGGAAAGAAGAATACTGTGACAAACTGGAGCGAGTATATAGTAATATACCTAGTAGTTTCGCAAATACAAACCACTTGGCATTCTATGAATGCACCGTTAAAAAAAATCGGGAGTGCTGTGACTTGCAACTGGATTGATAGTGTTGTTTTGAAATTATAATAATTTTAGGACCTATACGTGTTTATTTTGTATGAGTTAGCTTATGGTTGGATTATAATTTTGTGTGTGTTATTACTTTGCCAAAAATAAAGTAATTACTACTGTTGGTGTAGCTTTGTTTTTTATCTCCTTTTCTGAATTTTTGAGTAATAGTGTGGCAAAAAGAACGTGATATCAAATAAACCCAGGCCCATATCACGATCAGAGGGGGAAGAAAAATGCTTCTACTATGAGTTCGCCACCCAATAGTCTTTTATACATGTGTCTATAGGTAATTTCACTGGCTAATCTTTAATCACACAGCACTGTAGGTAAAAATTGCATGGTTGCAATTTGTATACGAGGTTGTGGTACCTATATTGACCTACTCACGGATGCTAGTGTTAAGATAATGCGCGTTGCAGCTGAATAGTTATGTTATGCTGAATAGTTATATGCGCGTTGCAGTTTGGAGTACCCATCATACGAAAAATACTGAAGGTTAAAGCGAATGGCGTCGGATGGAACAGTGTGCGCCAACCATTAGGAGCGCACACTGATCCATTTCATCAGCACTGTTGTACGCCCAATGCGTAGCACCCCATTCACACCAACCTGAGTAGTGGCGAGCCGTCACGTATTTTTACCATAGTCGCCTTTCACGTCATCCAACAAGAGGATATTGAATAATCCTTAAATTCATATGCCAAGAACTTTTCGATATACCAATAAATAAAACGCACAAATGCACTTCGTTTACTTTTATTAATAACCTAAAGTCCAATATCACAGCTTCTACATTTCATATTAAAATCTTCTCTTCGTAGTGGTTAGACTGTTGGCTTGAGCATGGTCATCACCTCAGAGTTCGTATAGGTAGTTAGTCTGACGAACCGTTGGTAGTCATTTAGTATCGCTGCCTTCTTCTGGTGCATTTGTTGACAGCCTTAGTTGATCTAAATGATTGGCGGTTTACCGAGAGCTTTATTGTTTTCGGTTTGACCATGCACAATGAAGACTTTCATAACAACATTGCAGCGCCGCGAGACATATCCAAAGAGCGAAGTTGGTGTAAATGTGGGCTGGAACGATGGAATTTAGAGGCTGTTTGATGCAGAGTTTTAGAAAATGTCCGGATTTGGGTCCATCGTACATTAGCATCACTTCCCTCCAGTGCCATAAATTAATTAACACTTACTTTGTTTCTGATAAATGAAATGGTACATTTCAACTTGTAATCACGCTGCCACGTTTGTAACTCTTTACATAGTTGAAATATGAATGAAAAAACACATTAAAAACATGAAATTTCGATATTTTTATTACAAATTCAATACGTTACGTCAACCATCTCAATGAAAACTTCTCAATGACAAACATTCGTAGATTTTTGACAGACTCTCGATAGCCAGCCTTCGAGTTTACGTTAAAATTAGGTTCGTGCTCACGATTTCATACAAAACTTTTTACGTGACGAAACGTTCACGTTAATATCTCGACGCGTTAAATGTCAAAACCTTTCAATCTGGCAAAATTTAGTTCCTTTTACGCACTGTAGGGGCGCTGATCAAATCCTATACAAAATGGTGACATTACGATACGTTAACGTAACGTTTACGTTCTCGCAAGTTATTCGTGCTAGGGCTACTGATGCTACGTAAGTTTACGTTTAACTATTTTTACAGCGAATTAATTATGCGAGCGTATAGATAGTGTAAGTTAGCCATCAGTGACATCACTCTCTCTATGGACATATACTTACCATAGCGGAGTTCTCTGTAGACCTTGTCAATGTGTACAATACTTATTACATTATTTTGATAAACCTCGTAGCGTTCAGCCTGCGTTTGCAATGTAAGCGGAGATAATGTAGTTATTTACGACATCACATTAGTAACCTCAAAAATAACAGTATTTCTCCACTATTTAATGGGTGTTATTATATATATTAACCTTCCTCTTCAATCTCTCTATCTGCTTAAAAAAAACCGCATCAAAATCCGTATAGCGATATAGGGACAGAGAAAACGACTTTGTTTTATACTATGTTGATATTGATGTAGTGATTGTAAGCTTTATGTTGTTAAATAACGTTATGTTATTTGTCGTTCATATGTCGCGTTATTAATGATTTATAAAATAAAAGCAGTTAGTTTATCGGATGTTGAACGGTTTGGTTTGTTTGTTTAACGTTTTTATTTGTAGACTAGCTGTACCCGCGACTTCGTTCGCGATTGCCGTACCTGCAGACTAATTATTCACATTTGTGCACTGTTTATCTCATATTAAGCAACACTGTGGTCTGCGGTGAAACACTCTTATAGTAAACCATAGCTCAGAATGGAGCTTTCTACTTTGGATTTCAAAACTCCCGGGTTGTATTTTCCAGAAGACAGTAGTTAAGTAACTCAGAGAGTTCTTTCCCGGTTCGCACAATAAATGTTGAAGCAAAGTACCTTGTGCGTTTCTTTAGAATTTCGATTTTAAAACGGCGGTTTGTTTGACGGTAGATCGTTTTTTTTTAATTTCTCGGAAAGTAGTGCTTGTTTGATCTGAGTAGCGGGTAGGAGAGGCTCCTTCCCACCTAAGGCCGGGAGAAACATTGGTGTAAACAAAGTTATATGTCTAAGATTTTTCGTTGCAAAATATTCTGTTGTTGTAAAAGAATTAATAACAACTATGTTTGGCAGGGTAGTAACTAAATATAAGGTAAAGAGTGTAGGTTAAAAAAAAATAAAACTTTCCCTAAATTTCACTGTTCTAACTCCTAGTGTATCTTTGTATCTTCTACTCATGTTTATTATTTTTAGTAAATATTTAGAAAAACTACTATTTTTTTACCCTCCTCATATTTTAAATGAAAAGTAGAGTGTTTAACACGGATGTAAGTCATCGATTCCTACTTGGACTATAGCCGCATTAATTTTAAAAATATACTGCTCATGTTATTAAAATCAAAATAAATAATATAAAAAAACATACTATATTTATATCGTTATTCCTTATATTAGTAGTGAAAAGCAGAGAGATTCTTATTCGGGCTATAGCCGCCCGAAAATATTCCAAACTAAATTTTACGTAAAATTTCACAAATAGTTCAAACCTCTCAATAAATTTTTAGTAAGTATGTTATTTTATCAATGAATAATTTTTAGAAAAGATACTTTATTTACTTACTTTAAATTCGATATGAAAAGTAGAGAGCTGACCGCGGGTGAAAGTTACCAATTCCTTTCGACCCTTGTATAACAGTCTACTAAAGTTGTGCACTTCCAACTTTAAACGGATTAAATCACGTATATTTATCATTATTTTTGTCCCGACAGTCACCCCGTGAACACGATCACTACAAAGTGTTTGAAACGTCGGGACAAAAATAATGATAAATATACGCGATTTAAACCGTTTAAAGTTGTTTAATTACTAAGTGTAACAATCTCGAAAACCTAAGACAACATTGTGCACTTTCATTGCGCAGTCTCCGAAATGTATCCGTCAAAAGAAAGATATGTAGTTTAAAAAACTGATTGTGGTGAATGTACCACATTTTAGAGTTTTATCGTAGCAAGCTTGCAAAACTAAATAAGGGTGCCGTGCTGCCCGTGGGGTGCCGGGCTGCCCGTGGGATGCCGGTCTGTCCGTGGGATGTCTGTCGGGCTTCCCGTGGGGTTCCGGGCTGCCTGTGGGCTTAAGATGAGCCGTACGTTCAAGGGTTTCTCAACATTCCGCGGTCCAAGTTAGTTAAAACGAAATATTTAGTTTGTGATATCTGTAATTTCTGAACTGCAAAACTGAGGACTTTGAAATATTTACGGGAAAATAATTAAATAACCACTATTGTAACAAAAAAAGAATGATTGAAATCGGACTACGCGTTAATAAATTACAACTAAATGTACATTTTGACTTTCATCCCCTTTCCCAAGAGAACCGTACTGAATTTCGGGATAAAAGTATCGTGTGTCCTTCGTAGTATGAACTCGAATCGTGCTAAGTTTCATTCAAATCCATTCAGTAGTTTTGGAGTGATGCGAGGCCGGGAAACAGACAGACAGCCAGAAAAAAAAACTGTTTTTGCATCAGTATCAGCTTCAGATTGCTCTCAAAACATATTTTCAAAATATCTGCAATGTACAGAATTGGACCTGTTACAGTTTTATTATATGTATAAATAGATAAATTTAAGCGTCTTACCCTTCGCGCTTCCCTACCCGCTTTCTGCAACCTGTTATAGGTATAGATTAGACTGATTAGAGCATTGCATGTTATGAAAAATATACGTAGGGAAGTTGTGCTTATCGTAATAAAAAAAACTGTGTTTTATCGTTTGAAAAATCAGTCTTATGGAGAGGTCCGACTACAGACCTATCTATTATATCTATACGATAAAGTGCTAACGCCAGCTTAAGATGAGCCGTACGTTCAAAGGTTCCTGTACATTCGGGGTGTCAAGTTATTTGGAACGTAATATTTAGGATGTGATGTCTGTAATTTCTGAACTGCAAATCCGATGACTTTGAAATATTTACGTGATAATTTTAAAGCACCACTATTCTAATTAAAAAAATCGGCCAAGTGCGAGTCGGACTCGCGCACGAAGGGTTCCGTACCATTAGCTATACAACATTAGACTTCATATTTTAACCTTTTTAGGGTTCCGTACCCAAAGGGTAATAGCGGGACCCTATTACTAAGACTTCGCTGTCCGTCCGTCCATCCGCCTGTCATCAGGCTGTATCTCAAGAACGGTGATAGCTAGACAGTTGAAACTTTCACAGATGATGAGCTATCACCGTTCTTGAGATACAGCCTGGTGACAGACGGACGGACAGATGGACGGACAGACGGACCGACGGACAGCGGGACAGACCGTTTTTACCCTTTGGGTACGGAACCCTAAAAAGAACGTCTGAAATCGGACTACGCGTTAATAAATTACAACTAAGTGTATATTTTGACTTTCATCCCCTCTCCCAAGGGAACCATGCTGAATTTCGGGATAAAAAGCTAAATTATCCTACCTTGTAGTATGAACTCCAATCATGCTAAGTTTCATTGAAATCCATTCAGTAGTTTTGGAGTGATACGCGGCCGGGATACAGACAGACAGACAGACAGACAGACAGACAAAAATAAAAAAAAATATAGTTTCGGCATCAGTATCAGCTACAGAGTACTGCACATTTTTTTTTTCAAAATATCTGCCATGTACAGAATTGGACCTGTTACAGTTTTATTATAAGTATAGATTTCTTCGATTGATATTCCTTAAAAATTATGTAAATAATTGAGCAAATAAGTAATAATTTTATTGTATGTCTAATATTGTACACCTAATAATTATATTGCTGACCTAGGCCCGAATCCCTCACAAGCCTATTTACGCGTTGTCAGCAGTATTTTTCTGTATATAAACGGTGGCTTCCAAAATTAAGTGTTCAGATTTATTGTGATAACTCCAGGAGTCACCGGACTCAGTACCAGTATACCCTTCAGGTGGAACCTCTGCCCAAATTAGTGCCAAAAGTGAGTTGTGGGAACTTTAAAGTCAAGTGTAAATTAATAATTTTATTTTTCAAGTAAAATCATATTTTTTGTAAGACAACTGAATAGGTCCACACAACAGTAAGTATTGCCATTTCCGGTTCCGCACGGAATACCGCCAATGCTGCCATTTTTTTGTATCGAGCGGTTGAAATGACAATTCGGTGTCGAGACTTGGACGTGGGAGGTTGTGCTAATTGGAATAAAGGTGTTGAAAGTTCCTCGTGTTTGCTGTATTTCCTGACTTGTAGTTTTCCTACATGATAGTGATATATTAAGGTTTATCAACAGACTTTTTAAACGGCGGTACGCCTTTATTAAACAAAATACTACGAACTATATACAACACTACAGCTACTACAATAAAAGCATTTACACAACCTATAAGTCATAGGCAGTCTAAATGCTTCAGCCCAGTACCAGTTGGCAGCGTGCCCAGCATGCTGACAGCATTGCCCCGTTGAATTGCAATGCTTATTCGGTGAGCCAAATATGTGCCAGCATTTTGATCACGCGTCGCATCGACCAAGCGCTCAGTTAAGTTTTGAAAATGATGAGTTCCCGGTCCCCACGGACCCAACGTCTCTACACCAAACGGCTAAAATATGTAACCCATACCGACTTAACACTAAACAATCATTTCATACAGAGATCAATAGAAGATTTTTTTTATAGCTGATATTTTATGTAGCTGATGGTAAGTGATGATGTGGTCGTAGATTTTGTTCAGGCTAGCCTAGAATTACTGGCTCTCAAGGACAGCTGCTGGGACACATCGTTAGGTGCTTGGCGACAGGTTTTATACTTGAGGGTGGTAGCTAGCTAGGGGGGCATTCGCAAAATGCCCACCACCATGCTATAACGACTGCCATCGTAACACAACAACCGGGACCGACGTCTCAACGTGCCCTCCGAAGCACGGAAGCGCTTAGTAGTAATGTCACTAGCGGTCACCCATCCAACTCTTGACCGGACGTTGCTTAACTTAGCTGATCGATTAAGAACAGCTAAGCAAACTTCGCTACGAGTGCTTCAAAATTATAGAGAAAGTCCAATTACATGCAGGAAAACATACCTATATAATATAATAGATTGTAAGTTACCTTGGGTAGGTGCACCTGGCGCATGCTGTCTCCGACTGATTCTGTATATCTCATCCCCAGTGTGTGTCACCACACACGCGTGCACAAAGTATATTATGATGAGGACAATAATAGCTACAAACGTGAAGATTAAATGCGCAAATATACATTTTTCTCCTTTTGTAAATTTAGAATGGTAATCGACACTCTCCACAGGAGTGTCTGTGGACATTATTATTTTTGATCGTTAGCTACGAACAGAGCCGAAGTTTCATCTCCTTACATGAATGACAGTACCTACAGTTTACGTCACGTCGAGTCCATCGAGATTTTATCAGTTCTAAGTTGATTCTAAATAGGTATATATACTAATATGAGTCAGTGTCAGGATGGTGGTCAACGCAATAAGAACAATACTGACAGACAGTAATAACTAGGTACCTACTAGCGGAAACAGTCGGCGAACCGCGCTCAACTGTCTGTTCACGAAATAATATGTATTATACTTGTATTATGCTATAATTAGCGCGATCGGTATAGTTTTTAAAATATAAGCAAAATATTGTATTATTCATTTACGAAAATTCAATTTACGTGTACCTACCACAGGCTGGCCCACAGCCACACCCCATACATAGCGAAAATACAAATGCAAATCTACTAATAAAGTAATATATCAAAAGTTGCGTTTAATTTTTTAAGATTTTGTGTTTTCAAAACGTATGCTTCTCTTTTGTTTTGTTAACTGCGGACACCGATATCATAGCAGACCAACGTAAGTTTTGATAGATATGTTATAACACTAGTTTCATGGATGGAGTTTTATTTTACATAAATTATAATTCATAAACAGCCATCCGTTTTCCAAAGAGCAGTGTTAGCAACCAAGAGTATATTCACTGCAGACTAGGAGGAAGAATATCTATGATGGAGAAGACATTTATATTCTGTTGGTTGTGAGACAAGAATGGTAATATATACGCTTGCATTAGTTTGAAAGAGACAGCATCAGTTTTTTTTGTCTTGCTCGGCGTATGCGATTTCTTTGTTTGCCACAAAGCAGTTTTGTGGCAGACAAATTTATTCGGTGCTTGAAAGTGTCCTTTTTTCGTGTTAAACAATGATTTTGAAGTGTGTATTGTAAATTGTAAGTTAAATTCAACGCTGCTGCTTCCACCAAACATGTTGAAATGCAGAATTCTTGGCTGTAAAAACAGAACAGAACGAAATATCCCCTTATCACCTTACGTATCACATGTAAGTGCTATTTTTCATATGTCTTCACCATTCTTACACAGTCTATGCGAATCATATATGAATTTCTGATCATAACATGAATGTCTGCGTGTTAAATTATATGATAATCTTACATTTTACTACAAAATAATTTCTTGATATTGAGATTATAATCCATAAAAATTAAGTAGTGTTCTTTTGTCTATCTATCTCGCTCTACTATAATGAAATTTATTTAAGAAGAAAAGAGAGTGTGAACATAGATTAAAAATTATACTTTTTCGAATTATAGCAATTTTCGGAATACCAGCTCGTGACCGAAGATATTTCCCATAAAAGTGGGTCATTTTGTATGAACCACTTTTGATCAAGTATGCAGTAAAATTAACGCAATTAAATTTTGATTTGCAGTTTTCATAAGGATGCTGTCCTTCATCGTGTATGGATTCATGCAATTGGACGACAAAATTAATTAAATAAAAAATTGCATAATTAAAGTGGTGCCAAAATGTTCAATCCCGATGTTATTCACACATATGTTTTATATACCATAAAGCTATAAATACATCGGAGATGTCAATCAGCTGCCTTATATCGATAGAGAAAATCTCTTCGTATTAAGGTACAACCGCCCTAACCTGGTAACAAACATCACCCAGGAGTTGTTATGCACGCATCGGAACCCAATGGATGTCGCGTACGCACTGAGGGAAATATACTCTGGTATATATTCCTCAGCTCCCCGTATTAAGTCCCTTAAGCTTGAAAGGTACACAGGTGCAAAAATCCCCAAATCCCTCCCCAACACTTTATTCCTGGTTCACACCCAGGAAGAAAAGGAGACCCTAATAAGCCAGGGCTACGGAGAGGGAAGTGGATCACGCACTCTTACCATCCACGAAGCGCAGGGACTGACATACGAGTCGGTCATCGCCATCAAGACCAAGAGCAGCATGAAGTTGCACGAGAGCGTCCCGCACGCCGTCGTTGCAATTTCACGGCACACTGGAACCTTCATATACTACGCAGATGACGAAAACGAAGCCATAGGACGGTTCGTTAGGAAGGCGATGGTTGCGACACCAAAAGCCATCCCGGTAATGGAGGCCCTGGGAGAATAACAAAATATGTAAATTTCTGTAGGTATATTATTTTATTGTAGTCCCAAATTATTTTTGTAATTGTAATCGTTGGCACGGGTATCCGGAGTGGTCATACTCACAGAAAGGTGTTGTCTAGCGGCGGTGTTGTGTGTCGGGTCGCCATCTTCCCTCAAAAATGGTTGAGGAAGGCGATGGCTAGCACATGCGTCAACTCGTGAACGGGTGCTGCTAGAGGATACTGGTCTGCTCTGGATGCTGGTGCTAATGACATTAACGGAAAAAAAGAAAAAAAAAACTTTTAACACTGTTCCCCCTTGGAATGTTGCATGTTTCCTATTTCATATTTCTTGCTTACCTACTAATATATTATGTCATAGTTAAAAAAAGTCACGGACCCTGGAGTCTGTGGAGTGTAGATATAAAATTTAAAAAAAAAACATTATTACTTTGTTTTATTTTGTGCACACTATGAAATACTATAGGTACGAAGGTTTGTATGAGTTTGTTATTCATACAAACCTTCAAGTCACTCAACGCCGAAGTTTTCAAGGAAATTTCGCATATAGATTCCGTAGGACCTGGATTAATATATTGGCTACCTTTATTCTGAGATATTGAGTATTATCGGGAGATTACGATATAACTATTCCACGCGGTTGAATCCACAGGCACAAGCTAGTTATCCAATAGTACCATGGGTTAAGTTATATTTTGAGAGCCAATTCTAGGTTAAGCCTGTTAACACCTTCGACCACATCATCACTTATCATCAGGTGAGATTGTGGTCAAAGGCTTACCTATCAGCAATAAAATATATATATATATATATATATGTATATTTATTATGCCATAGTTTTAAACTCTAATCTCAGTTAGGTTTAGAATCATGGTAATTTTCTAAAACTAGATGACCTGGTTTCTCTGCCATTAAGGCGGACCTTTCAATCTGTAGGGAGAAATTCAAAATTTAACAGTCTGTCTATTTGTTGCGAGATCGAATAACATTTATAGGTATTTAATATACTCAAATCAGAGATCCTTTTTAGAGTATTTTGTTATTGTATCTTACATATATGTATCTGATTTCATATATTTATCTACTAATATCTGCAAAAACAGTTAAGAAACAATTATATATTTGTAAGTTATGATGCCAAAATACTTTAGGGTATAATTTCCGATTTGCGCAGTTTAAAAACAATACACGTACTAAAGTTATCCGATCTAGCAACATACATTAAATTTTGAATTCCCCGATATAACAAATTGAACGGTCCAGTCCACCTTAAGCATGTACCATGCAAATGTATTTTTTCAGTAGGCGCCGCAATATTTTTTCTAAAAGCTTAATTGTAATTTGGGTAATGTTATGGGACACTGGCAATTCTGCAATATTAGGTATTTATACTCTGTCTCTATCGGGTATACGCGCATAGGTACTCCATCATAGATATTCTTCCTCCTAGACTGCAGACGGTCGCAGTCAGTGAAGGCCCCCAACCATAGATAAGCTATCCTAGGATACCACACTCTCCATCGCCTAAAAAAATATGTCTCGTTTAGGGAAGTTTATACTAACTAATGTATATGATATCCCGTCAATACTAATGTAAGTATTTATGATTGTAAACAGTCCATATTAGTATCGCGTTATGAGTTTGTGGTCGTGAGAAATTATTTTGAGTTGTCTGTGACGCTCCTAGGGCGCCTCTAGCGGCAATGAATGGCAAGTGAGTGACGTCACGGCTGAAAATCAGGCGTACATTGGCTGGGACCATACAAAAATGAAGAAGAAGAAGAAAAACAGTGTAAGCACATTGTTATTACGACGGAATAAGATTCATTATGAGATGACAAAGAACTCCAATTATGAACGTTTTAGTGTAAATGTTGATTCGCATGCTTAGTTCGAGGTAGGTACACTGTATCGAATAGAAAGTACCGATACTGAAATCTTAAGTGGTATCGAAATAAAAAAATATTATAGTCATAAAGCTTAACACACACCGAGGCGGAAGCCGCGGTAAAGCAATCCGGCGCGAAGCAGTCGCGGTCCGCACCATGCCCCACAGGGATAACGCCCGCAGTCCGCGGCGGGAGGTGGCTGTGTGACACGAAAAGAAATGAAAGAAAGTGTAGGTAAATAAAAAAATATCGTTGTATGAAATAAAAAAATAAATAAAATATCTTTATTTCAGGCAAAAAGCACCCATATCGTACAGTAAAATTAAAATAAAAATAAATAAAATAGTACAATTGCAATAACATATAACCAAAACAGATATAATAAATAAAATTGCAATAATACAAGTCATTCTTTATTTTCGTTCTTGTGGACAGAGATCCAGCGTTCAAAAATAGGACAACCCAAATTTTACTTAGACTCTCCAAGATGCCACTATCCGGTTCTCGTATTTGTTGAAATAAAAAATATAAAATGCTGAAAAAAAACTGAGTACTTTATTATCTGAAGTGTTACATTGGTGAGGAACAGGAAGGAGTGAAAAAGTTCACAGATTAAATTATGTCTAGCATAGATCACATATAATAAGTTTGCGTCTATAAAAAAATATATGGCGCTATGAGTATAAAAATAGCTAACATAAGATTATTAATATTTACTAATATTACAACACGCCTCCTTAAATTTATAATCTTATATGTTTTACATGAAAAATACAAAAGAAACAATAATTTCAAATACACTACATTAACTTTAACTCTAATCTATTGTTTAAAAATTTGGTTTTATCTAAACTTTTAGTTAAAAAGTCTGCTAAGTTAAATTTTGTATCAATTTTTACAATATCAATTATCTTATTTTCATAGTTCTCGTTTATATAATGGTATTGTACTTCAATATGTTTTGAATTTTTTGTGAAGTTACCTTACTTAGCAATAGCAATGGCACCTGAATTATCCTCGTACATTTTAATTGGTTTACATAACTTAATATCAAATGATTCACATAATAAGTTTCTAACAAAAAGTACTTCTGAGACTGCCTCTGACATAGCTATATATTCTGCAAAAGTTGAACATTTAGTTACAGTATTTTGTTTATGTGTTTTCCAAAAAATTAAGTTTCCAAAAAATCTAATAATAAAACCTGAAGTAGACTTTCGATCAACATTATCTCCTGCATAATCAGAATTTACCATACAATCCAATATTTCGGCATTTGCATTATCATAGTATGTTAATTTCAAATCCTTAGTTTTATACAGATATTTCAACACTCTCATTGCATATTTAAAATGTGTTTGATTGTAACAACTTTGATATCTGCTTAAATAGTTTACACTGTAAGCTACATCTGGCCGTGTGCCTGTACTAATCAGTACTAATATTATAAATGCGAAAGTAACTCTGTCTGTCTGTCTGTTACGCTTTCACGCCAAAATTACTGGACCGATTTGAATGAAATTTGGTATGGAGATAGTTTGAGACCCGGGAAAAAACATAGGATAGTTTTTATCCGACTGCGCAAAAAGAGGTTAATGTTTTCGCGCGATAACCGACATACGCGCGGGCGGAGCCGCGCCCGGAAAGCTAGTATACAATAATTCACCAATAATATTTCTATATTTTATGCTTTCATCAACTACTTGAGATTGCTCTAATTTTAAATTTGTTTCCATCGGAGTATCATATAACTTAGAATATTCTAAATTATATTTTGCAGCCAAAGATTCAATATATTTTGTTTGATATAGGGTCATTACATGTTTATCATCACTATAATCAATATCTATCCCAATATAACTTTTAATTTTTCCCAAATCCTTCATCGCAAATCTTTTCATCAAACTAGTTTTAATCTCTTCTATTATATTTTTATTCTTACAACAAATCAAAAGGTCATCTACAAATATTAATATATATATTGGATCTTTGTTTGCTCTATTTACATATAGACAGTAATCATAGTTACTTCTAACAAAACTTAATGTTTGAATAAACTTATCAAAACAATCATACCATACTCTAGGACTTTCTTTGAGACCATAGAGAGCCTTTTGCAATTTGAAAACTTTATTGTCTCCAGATTCATAACCTTCTGGTTGATTTATATAAACTTCTGACTTAACATGACCATTTAAAAAAGCTGTCTCTACATCCATTTGTTCAATAAATAAATTATTTTTGCAACTATATGACAATAAAATTTTTAATGTTTGCATTTTACCTACTGGCGAGTAAACATTCTCAATGTATTCCTTTTGTTGGAATCCTCTTACAACTAACCTAGCCTTAAACACATTATTATTTTTCTTTTTATAAATCCACTTAACATCTATAACATTTTTATCTTTCGGTCTATCAACAAGTTGCCAAGAATTATTTTTATATAAACTGTTTATTTCAGAGTTCATAGCTACTTGCCATTGTTTACTATCATTGGAGTTCATCGCCTCCTCAAATGTATTTGGTACATTTGCATCAACATAATTGACATAAATAAAATGAGAAATTGGATTACCATATCTATTAACAGGGACTCTTTTTCTTTTTGGCGTTTCTACAGAATTTTCTCCGCTATCATCTAAACAATCATTTTTAATCAAATCTTTATCATTAGTATTTATCTCACTGGCATCTTCAAGATTTTCATCACATTCATATTCATTCTTAAGCATTTCATTTGACACATTTGAAGTTACATCATTATCTAAATCTTTATTTTCTTCTCTTTGATCATCTAGTTTTTCTAAGCAAATTAATTGAATGTTATCTTCTACTACTTTCACATGCCTAGCGTTAATTATTCTGTTTTTCAATATAACTCTATAACCATTTTCATTATAACCCACAAGAACTCCTAGTTGGGCTTTATCATCCCATTTACTTTTTCTCAAAACCTCAGGAACTCTGACAAAGACTCTACTCCCATATATTTTTAAATGCTCTACATTAGGTTTAATTCCAAAAAATATCTCAAATGGAGTTTTATTTTCAACAGTATTTGCAATGGTTCTATTCTTTAAATAAGCTGCTGTTTTTATAACCTCTGGCCAATATCTTCTATGAATTTTAGCTTCTCTCATTAAACACCTACCTATGTCCATAGCGGATCTATTGTATCTTTCTGCTACGCCATTTAGTTCATGAACATAGGGTGGACATGGTAACAACTCTATACCCTTTTGTCTAATAAAATCATAAATATCCTTATTTAAGTATTCCTTGCCGTTATCACACTGTAATTTCTTAACCTTCTTATTGAATTTATTTTCTACTAAGTTCACAAATTCTATAAAGCAACTAGCCGTTTCAGACTTATTTTTAATACAAAATATTCTAGTACATTTACTGTAATCATCAATAAAAGTCAGAAAATATTTCTCCCCGCTATAACCAGTTGTGTTATGCGGCCCGTTTAAATCAGTATGAATCAATTCCAAAATCTCGGTAGTCTTTCTTCTATTATTTTCAAAAGGTACATTACACATTTTACTTTGAATACAATTTGAACATTTCATTTCAGTGTTTTCAATTTTGTCTGGCAAACCATCCACTAATTTATCACTAATTAATTTATTTAAATATTGAAAGTTCACATGGCCAAGTGCCCTATGCCACTTCTCTTTATGAGTCAATTGAATTGAGCTTATATACATATCATTTTTATAACCTTTGGATACATAACTTTTTATACAATACAAATTGTTTATTTTATCAGCAACAACTATTAACTCTCTATATTGATTATATATTTTTGCATTTTCATTTTTGGCAATAATAGTGCAACTCTTAGTTATTTTGGAAAAACTAAGCAAGTTTTGTTTTATACCTTTCACAAAGTATACATTTTTTAAATCAATGTATTTTTTATAATAATAATTTTGAAAATAAACTTTTACTGTACCCACTTTTGTCGCTTGTAATGTTTTGCCATCTGGAAGTTTTACATCCACTGGGTTTTTCAAATCAATGTAATTACAAAAATAACTTTCATTATTGACTATGTGATCCGTACAACCACTGTCTAAAAGCCAATTTATTTCACAATTATTATCATATTCTTCCCTTTTCACAAGCCCGGTTAAGTTATTTATTTCTGAACTGCATACTTGTAATGTCCAGGACTCAGATGAGAAATGTTTGGACGACTCACCTCTGGAAGAACTTTGGCCTCTACCTCTGCTGCGACCTCTATAGAGTCCACCTCGGTTAAAAACTCGTTGGCCACGGTGTCCTCTCTGTGCTCGCTGGCCTCGGTAGCTGTTTAGTCCTTGGTTATTTCTCTGCGCATACCAGCAGTCGTTCTTCATATGGCCCAGCTTCCCACATACAAAGCATTGGGCATTTGTTTTAGTTACAAATGTACTGACATTGTTTTTCTGATTTGATTCTGAAGAAGTCATATTTTTCTCTTTTATTTTTGACTGTACATAATCAACGGTTCGTTGTTCTTCTGGAATAACATCAAGAAAATCTCCAATATAACTATAGCTCGGTGGCAGGGCTCTAAGTAAATACCTCAACTTCTCGGATTCATCTATCTTTCCTCCAGCCACTTTGAAATCATTTATTGTTTTCTCAAAATCAACAAAGAAGTCTTCTACTGTACTATAATTATTCATTTTTAACTCTTCAATTTTTCCTCTGCATATTATTTGCATGGCTGTAGACTGAGTTAGGTACATCTTGTCAAATTTGTTCAACATTTCAAATGCGGTTTTACATAAACTAATATATTCCAATTGTTTGTCCGATATTGTACTCATAATAATCGTTCTTGCCTTTAAATCCTTCTTTTTCCATTCCGCCTCAACATTTTCATTTTTACTCGGCGCTGGCATCATGGCGGTGGCCGGCTCGTGGCATTCTTTGTACTCTAGTAGGGTAATTAATCTCAATTTCCAGCTCGAATAGTTGGCTCCATCAAAAATAGGCAACATGATGTCCTCAATTCTTGCCTGCGTGGCCATTTTTATGATAATTACGTTTGATTTTACTGAATTATTAGAATCTTTCTCAATTTTACATAGACACGCGGTATAACCTCACTCACGCATTTTCACTTTCTTGATATTTCACTGATTTTACTTTTATACTGACTGATTTAAAAAAAACTACGGACATTACTATGAAAACTGGCGAACCACGCTCTGCTACCATGTTGAAATAAAAAATATAAAATGCTGAAAAAAAACTGAGTACTTTATTATCTGAAGTGTTACATTGGTGAGGAACAGGAAGGAGTGAAAAAGTTCACAGATTAAATTATGTCTAGCATAGATCACATATAATAAGTTTGCGTCTATAAAAAAATATATGGCGCTATGAGTTTAGAAATAGCTAACATAAGATTATTAATATTTACTAATATTACAACAGTATTATGTTCCAGAAGGACATAATACGAGATCTTATAATGGCAAAAAAATCGGGGACCCGTGCATCAGCGAACAAGCCCGACGCGACGCGCTGCAGTATGTCTTTTTCTTCATAAGGATGCGGAATGCTTGCAGCCTTATGGTACTGTATGTTTTTCTACTGTACATACCTTACTTATCCAAAGCTGACATGTATATAAACACATACAATAAGCCTTGAATAAGATAACTCTCAAATCATCGGTACATTTCGCGAATCTGCGTGCGAGCATGTTACAACTGATGGACAGGTTCCTTCTTTCACTCTCCATGTCCTTGTTGTCCGACATGTCTTCGGTCAATATGTGACCTAGATACCTGAACTGCACCACAACCCTTACCAGAGAATCCGACAAATAAACACTAGGCACCCTCGTCGGACCTCTCCCTGCTTGAAATACAAGAATTTCTGTCTTGGCTAGATTCTCAGTCCAGGTGATATTGCAACTCTGTTCTTTCCTTGTGCGTTGCAATAACTCAAGCCGAGTCTCTCGTTATTGTTGTCCATGAACATGGCCACTCCCCTTATCCTAATGCCCGGTTCGCCTCTCTCTCCATATTCCAGAAGCTGGTTTAGTGCAGTTCTGCTTAAAGAGGTTTGCCTTGCACATGGGTCCGGGATTGTGACTACTGTAGCTGGTAGGGATGTTTGGGTATCTGTGGGACGGGTTGTTGTTGTGCTGTGTCTTTTGGCCGCGATTTTAAAGATTTTATCCACATAGTCGAGGAACGGCGTCCTGCTTCCTGAGTCTGCCAGGATGTGCTGCAGACTGTCTTTTGTAAGCCTGGTGTTGATTTGTATTTCCAGGTCTTGCCTTACTGCTAGGAAGCGCGGACATTCCAAGACTAAGTGCCATACCGATTCGTTGATGATGGGATCGCATTCGCAACCTGGGCTGTCTAATAGTCTGAACCTATGGAGGTATTCTGCAATACCTCCATGTCCCGTCAAGGCTTGCACTTGTGTTGGTGTCAGTTTAACAGTTCGAACCATACGGTATGCCTTGTCGACATCCGGTAGGAACCATTTAGTGACACTGCCTGTGCTGGAAGAGCTGTATCTGTCCTGCCATTTGCGGACTGTCTCCTCCCTGATCTTCTTCTTGACGTAGGACAGTGGAACTTCTGCGTAATCTGGATCTTGGTTCGCCTGTAAGGCCGCGGACTTTGCCAGCTCTTCAGCTCGCTCGTTCCCCGCGGTTCCTACGTGCGCTCGCAACCAGAAAAGCCGTACCTGTCTTCCCTCCGCACTCAACTCGCGTATGCACTCCTTTATTTGTTTTGTTAGGGGATGTGTCAGCTTGGGACTTTCCAGCAGGTCGAGCGAAGATCTGGAGTCGCTCAGAATGTTGACTACTTTCGCCGCGCTGGATTTTGCTGACTGGACCGCCCTGAAGAGTGCGTAGAGTTCGGATTGAAATACCGTGCAGGAGGGATCTAGACTGAAGGTGGAGAAACACGTTTCTTTTCCATCCTCCCACCATGTGAGGGCTGCGCCAACTTTTCCCTCGATTTTACTACCGTCCGTGTAGATTTGTGGACCGGTGATTTGGTGGGATTCAAGGGTTTCGAGATTCGTGTCCTCAAGGAGCGTGTACTGAGTTGCCTCAAGTGAAGAAGGGTGTGGTTGATGTAGGTAGCACACCCTCTGGGCGGGTCTGGGTTTATTCATTAATAGTTGCTTTGCCTAGCTTGCATGCCTCGCGCTGCTCGTTTTGGATACACTCAGGCCTTCCTTACTCATCCCGGATGGGTAAGGAGGCAACGGTCTTAGGGGAGAGCGCAAGTCGTGATGATCCCTAAGGCAAGTCTGACGGATACCTTCTCGTGGTGCTGCCTGTTATTGGTTTACTTCCTTTCGAAATAAACGCAACAGAACACCGTCAGGCGCCGCGTGTATTGTTATCTATATGTGTATGTATATGTATATATTGTCTCTGTATATATTTGTATTATATGTGTATATTATGTAGTTCACAGGGCTATTTAACCCCTTATTAGTAACCAAATTGTAAATGCTCGGTACAGACCGGGGCCGTAGTTAACTGTCTGTCATCTGTATTATACGTGCTAAGGTGCTTAGCACCTCTTTAAGACAGATGACAGAATAGACTTACGGTGTATAAATTGTAGTTTTAAGGCAAGGCTACAGATAATTTGTCATGTTTATGAGTAGATGAAAAACAGTTTGGCGGTGTGTGTGTTAAAATAGGGACCCCTCTAACTGGCAAACACCAGCGCCTACTACTGTCAAACATATTGTTACATAATCGAAAATAACCGCTGTCTTTTATTTGGTAGTGACCCCTGTTCCGATAACACACGTTATTGGAGGCGGGGACAAACTGGCTGGACTAGTTCCAAAACCTCGATGATAAGTGTATCCTTAGACTTCGGGAAAATACCTCCAAGGTATTGTCAGTCTTCTGAACTCTAAACTTCCGGAGGCTTGAGTAGAAAGATTGAAGCCTGTCCATTTCCCAAAAATGTTGCTTATGGTCACGAATTATAATTATATTTTATAATTATTCTGTTCTTTACTGATTGTTTACCGTGATAATGTCGAAAGTTAACAGAGACGCGAAAGGGAAATTTGTAAAAGGCCCTTCTCAGGGTCAACCTATTGTTTCATCGGAGGACCGCTCGAGCGGCACTAATGAGAGCCGGAAAAACGGCCCTTCACGAGATCCGTCAGAGGTCTCCATGGGGGACGAAGTGAGGTCGGACGTAGAGTCCGTATTTGAGGAGTTTTGCGACGTGGGTGACAGCCGGAGGAAGCGGCCTTACTCCTCGTTTTACGTGCCCGGCTACCTAGAGTCGGACACTGAGACCGAGGAGACGTTGGCCGCTAAGGTCAATACGGCGCGGAGAGGAAGGGCGAAGGGCACTAAAACAGGCCCCACGCGTGAGGAATTTGTGAAGCCCAAGCCCATTCCACTAGTGGAGGAGCTGGCGGAGGTCCTGCAGAGCAGGAAGTTCAAAAAGGGGCCCGCCGCTGTGGCCGCCGGAAGTTTACTCGACATCGGAAGCGATTCCGATGTCCTTGCCGGGGTCGGTGACCTTAGCGGGCTAAACGCCCAGGAGCTGAGGGCTCAAGCAGGAGGGATGCTCGCCTGCATCCTAGAGGTTGCCAAAAAATCTGGCAACCTAAAAGGCGAATTTGTTGGTCGCCTGAAAAGGTCCGCGTCGACTCTGAGGGAAGTGGTCGACGCACTGGCTAGCAGGAGTGAGGCGGAAGAGACGCGGCGGCTGAGAGCCGAGAACAGTCGCCTGCGCCTGGAGATGGAGGCTTGCAAGGCAGAAGTGAAGGCGCTGCGTCGCGGGTTCACCGAAGCCAAGACCCAGGCGGCTGCCGCCACGACTGCTGCTTCAGTAGCAGCAGCAGCGGCTGCCGCCGAGACGCCGGCCCCCCCTGCCGTTGTGCTGGGGGCAGAGTTAGTGGAGGAGATGACGCGCTCCTTGACTACCACGTTCGGGCAAATGCTCAATGCCCGACTCGCTGGTATCGAGGATCGCCTCCTGCCAGCGCCGGTTCTTCGCCCGCCTCTCAGAGCGGACGCGAAGAAGGCTGCAGCAACGGTTGCGCCCCCACCCCCGAAACCAACCCCTCGTAAGCGGGTTGGCCAGGCCTCGCAGGCTGCTGCCACGCCCACGCCCTCGACTGCGGCTCCCATCGCCCCAAAAACTACCGTGCCAACTGCTGTGGCCCAGGCGGAAACCTGGGTTGCAGTAGTGAAAAAGGGGAAAGGCAAAGGGAAGGGCAAATCGTCCTCCTCAGCCACGCCCGCTCCCGCTCCTGTCCCAGCAGCTCGTGCCCCCCCCTCCGCCGTTAAGCCTAAATCAAAGAAGGCTTCCGCTGCCGCCGGGCCCAAGAAGGCGAAGGCAATGAAAACCCCCAAATCCGCGGCTGTTGTGCTGACGCTGCAGCCCGAGGCCGTCGAGAAGGGGGTCACATACAAAGCCATCGTAGAGGTGGCGCAGGAGAAGGTCGATCTCCAAGGCCTGGGTATCGACCGGATCCATTTCCGCCAGACGGCCACGGGAGCCAGGATGCTCGAAATTCCTGGCTCCCAAAGCAGCGACAAAGCGGACAGGCTCGCGGAGAAGCTCCGTGGTGTCTTGTCCGAGGTGGCCAACGTCTCGAGGCCCGTAAAGTCAGTGCAATTGCACGTGACGGGCCTGGACGACGCCGCTACAAAGGAGAAAGTGGCGGCGGCGGTCGCCAAGGTGGGCGGCTGCGACGTACTCCACGTCAAAGCTGGAGATATTCAAAGCAACGGCGGGACCGGCTCCTCCCTTGTTTCCTGCCCGATTTCAGCAGCCAAAGTGTTGCTGGCACAGGGCAGGCTTTTGGTGGGGTGGAGCTCGGTGCGAGTGGTAGCACTGGCGGCGCGTCCCATGCGCTGCTTCAAGTGCATGGGACTCGGCCATACGCGCCCCCAGTGTCCCTCGTCGGCAGACAGGGGGGATCTGTGCTTCCGGTGTGGAGGCGCAGGCCACAGGGCGGCTAGCTGCCAGAGGAGGGCCCCACACTGCGCGATATGCGCAGAGTCGGGGCGACCCGCCGAGCACAGGATGGGGGGACAAAACTGTGTCCCCCCAAAGACGAAGGGACAGGCCGCCAGGACCCCGGCCATCCCCCGACCGGCAGCCAATGCCGCACCTGAGGCTGTTCGCCGCGCGGCGAGCATGGAGGTTGTCCCGTCCGATTGATATGGATCAAGTCGGACAACACAACCTCCTCCAGACGAACTTAAACCACTGCGTCAGGGCTCAGGATTTGCTAATGCAGTCCCTGGCGCAGTGGCGGATTGATTTGGCGGTCGCTGCGGAGCCGTACTACATTCCCCCGTCCCATCCCTACTGGGCTGGGGATCTGGACGGCTCCGTAGCCATAATTGGACGTGCCGGTGGCGGCCCCCCCCTCTCAGTGTTAGAGAGGGGTTCGGGGTACGTGGTGGCCAAGTGGGAGAGGTATGCGGTAGTGGGTGTATACTTCTCCCCCAATAGAACCGTCGCGGAGCTGGAGGCTTATTTAGACCTCCTGGCCGCGGCGGTGAGAAGGCAGGCACCACGTGAGGTCCTCCTCATGGGGGACCTTAACGCCAAGGCCCAGGCCTGGGGCAACCCCTCCACTGACACTCGCGGGGAGACTGTCAGGGAGTGGGCGGTTGCCGCAGGGCTGACCCTCCTCAACAGGGGGTCGGTCCACACGTGCGTGCGACACAACGGGGGGTCCGTGGTGGACCTTTCGTTCGCCACCCCGTTGGTCGCAGCACGTGTCCAGGCCTGGAGAGTGGAGGCGGAGGTGGCGACTCTCTCGGACCATAACTACATCCGGTTCGAGATCGCCACCTCCCACCAAGGAGGGACTCGGCGCGTGGAGAGGGCGTCTTTCGCGCGCTGGGCGCTTGGTCGCCTCGATGCCGAGTTGGCTGAAGAGGCGGCTGTCGTCCAGTCGTGGCTGGCCACCCCGGTGCATCCGGAGGTGGCCATTGCGGCGGGCCACTTCCGAGAGGCGGTGACGGCCGTCTGCGACGCCGCCATGCCGAGGTCCCGACGCCGCCCCGAGCGCCGCCAGGTTTATTGGTGGTGCTCGGAGATCGAGGATCTCCGAGCGCGATGCTCGGAGACGCGCCGCCTCTACTACCACTGCAGGAGGCGGCGTCACGGCCGGACGGACGACCAGCTGCCGGCGGAGCAGCTGGCGGCCGAGCAGCTCCTGTATGGCGAGGTAAAGTTAGCCAAACAGGAGCTGAAGCTGGCCATCGGCCGGGCTAAGGCCCTCGGCTGGCATGAGGAGCTGGAGGGCCTCGACAGGGATCCATGGGGGCGCCCGTATAAGGCTGCCCGGAATAAGTTCCGGGGCAGCGCGCCCCCTATCGCCGAGTCCCTGGAGCCAGAGCTCCTGGAGAGGGTGCTGGGGGGGCTATTCCCCGACAGCGACCCCCACTACACCCCTCCACCGATGGCCACGCCGTCCTTCCAGGAGGAGGAGGACCCGGCCTCCATTCCGCCTATTTCAGAGGTGGAGATGGAGGTAGCAGTCTCTCGCCTGAGTGGCAAGAAGACTGCCCCGGGACCAGACGGGATTCCCGGGCGGGTCCTCAGGATCGCCCTTAGGGAGATGGGCGGTCAGCTTCGGGAACTGTTCGACGCGTGCCTCACGTCGGGTCAGTTCCCGAAGCTCTGGAAGGACGGGCGATTGTGCCTGTTGCGGAAGGAAGGGCGAGACGCCGACTCGCCCGCCGCATACAGGCCAATCGTGCTGCTGGATGACACGGCGAAGCTGCTGGAGAGAATCGTAGCTTCCCGTGTCATCCGGCATCTGGGGGGAACTGGGCCTGAGCTTTCAGAGGCCCAGTTCGGATTCAGAGCAGGGCGGTCGACGATAGACGCCCTGCTCTGGATCAAGGGGTGGACGCAGGACGCGGTCAGCGGGGGGGAAAAGGCGTTGGCTGTCTCGCTGGACATTGCCAACGCCTTCAACAGCCTACCGCACGGAGCAATACGGGAGGCGCTCCGCTATCACGGAGTGCCCCTGTATCTGCGTAGGCTGTTGGCTGACTACCTCCAGGACCGCGAGGTCCTGGTGGAGGGACGCGACGGTCTGAGGCGACGTCGCGTGTCCTGCGGGGTTCCACAGGGGTCGGTATTGGGACCGCTCCTGTGGAACATTGGCTACGACTGGGTGCTCCGCGGCACGTTTCCCTCAAGTATGCGGGTTGCGTGCTACGCGGATGACACCCTTGTCGTAGTCAAGGGGAGGGACCTCGGGGAGGCGGTGCGGCGGGCCACGGTGGCCACGACACTCGTGGTCGGCCGCATACGTGCCCTGGGGCTGGAGGTCGCCCTCTCCAAGACCGAGGCCCTAATGTTCCATGGGCCTCGGGGGGGACCCCCTCCAGGAACGAGGATAGACCTGGACGGGGTCCTGGTCCGGGTTGGGACCCAGATGAGGTACCTGGGTCTCATCCTGGACGGGCGGTGGACTTTTGGGGCCCACTTCACACAACTGGCCCTAAAAGTCATAGGCGCCGCAGCCGCCCTTGGGAGGCTGCTGCCCAACGTGGGCGGCCCGAACGCCACATGTCGTCGCCTGTACTCCGGAGTGATCCGGAGTATGGCCTTGTACGGGGCACCTGTCTGGGTGGACGCCCTCGGTCGCGCCAATAAGGCCCTGCTGCGACGTCCGCAGCGGGTCATCGCGACGAGGGCGATACGCGGGTACCGGACGGTGTCCTGGACGGCGGGATGCGTGTTGGCCGGTGATCCCCCCTGGGAGCTCCAAGCGGAGATCCTCGCCGAAGTTTACCACTTCGTGGCGGCGAGGAGATCCCGTGGGGAGCCTCCAGCGTGGGAGGAGGTCACGCGCATGCGACGGCGGGCGCGGGCCGCCCTGTTGAGGCGGTGGACGGAGGACCTGGCTCCACCGGTCCCTGGACAGAGGACGGTGGATGCCATTCGCCCGGTCCTCCGGAGGTGGGTAGGGCGGCGATTCGGGTCGCTGACCTTCCGATTGGTGCAGGTGCTTTCCGGACACGGATGTTTCGGAAGGTACCTGCATCACATCGCGAGACGGGAGGCGACCCCCGCCTGTCACGAGTGTGGAGCGCCAGAAGACACGGCGCTCCACACGCTGGAGGAGTGCGCCGCGTGGAGTCCCATGCGGCACACCCTCACAGCGGTCATAGGCGCAGATCTGTCGCTGCCGAGCGTGGTTAACGCTATGCTTGGCAGCGACGGATCGTGGCAGGCGGTGGTCTCTTTCTGCGAAGCGGTGATGGCGCAGAAAGAGGCCGCGGAGCGGGCGAGGGAGGACGACGTCCTCGCGGACCCGCTCCGGCGTAGACGAACTGGGGGGAGGAGAAGGCGGTTCGGGCGCCTTCTCGCTCTTTCCTAGTGCTGTGCGGATCATCGGTGGAGAGTCGGGGGATTCTCCACTGGCTTGCACGATCCCACACGTCTGGGGGATGGCCTCAATGAGCCGGGTCATCCCTCCATTGGCCGGGGCCCGTCATCGGTGACGGGCCGGCCGCCGGGGCGAGATGGTGACTGCTAACGCTACCCCATTTCGCCCTACTAGGCGGCAGACTGCTCATCCCGGGTTTTTAGTGGGTAACCTCACTTACTACCCCCCCGTGGGGGTAGTAAGGCCCTTCAGGCGAGGACTCCCACATAACCACTCCGCTCCCCCCGGGGCGGGTGGTATCCATAAAGGATTTTCCCGGGTGAAAAAAAAAAAAAAAAAAAAAAGGTAGCACACCCTCTGCTCCAGTGTCCTTCCGGGTGGTATGTAATCTAGAGACAGGCCTTTTTTCGCCATGTATAGGCTTGCTGCTTCCTGAATTCTTAGATCCAGCGGTAGAGTACCAGATAGTGCCAATGCCGAAGTGAGAGAGACCGTGCGATACGCCCTGCAGATTTTCTGTGCAAAGCCCCTTTGAAGAGCATTCAGACGATCACGGATCATCTGAAGCTCTGTCGCTTGGTACCATGCGCAGGAGGCGTACATCACGATGGGCTCTATCACTGCAACATATATGGTTCTGACTATTTCAGTGTTCAAGCCCCATGTGACTTTTGCTGCACATGCCAGTTGTTTGTAGATTCCGGTTACCTTCCTGCAAGTTGCGTTGATGTGTGGAAGGAAGTTCAGATTTCGGTCGATTATGAGGCCTAGTAGTTTGATCTCGTCTACTAAGTTCAGCTTGCAACCCGACATGTAGATGTTTGGGGGAGAGTATTTAAGTATCTTCGTTAGGAGCATCACGTTGGTTTTGTGAGCTGCGAAGTTTAACTTATTGTCTTTCCCCCAGGTGACAACCTTGTCGAGTATTGCGTTTGCTGAGTCCTCGATGGTAGGGACCGAGTGTCCGGAAAATACTATAACCCCATCGTCCGCGAACGCTTGGCAATACACTCCCTCGCCAGATAGTTGTTTCAACAGCGGGTCTAGAATGATGTTCCAGAAGGTCGGTCCACCGATGGTTAGGTTAGGTTAGGTTTTTTTTTTTTTTTAATAAAACAACATTACTCCACAGACTCCAGGGTCCGTGCCTCTTTTAGATTACAGTTATTTTTATTTGATTACATTTTCTTTAATAAAACATACTCCATTCATCACATTTGGATTTACAACTATGGTGTTATTTGTTGTATCTTATAAACTAAAGTGAGTCCATATTTTTTTTTTTTTTTTTTTTTTTTTTTTTATATACATTATTATTATATACTGTTTTTTTTTTCTTTCTTATGTTATCCTATAACATTTGTTTTATAATTACTATGGTATTCTATAAAGTATATTATATTAGCATGCTTACTACTTATTACGCTTATCCTATACATTTATAATAACATTTACATTGTCATTTTTGTGTTTCTCTATATTAAGTGCCCGATGGACCCGCCACTGACCCCGGGGTCCGGTTTAACATCTGCTCCACGACTTTTTCGTTACGGTCTTTGAGTGCCATCTTCAGATTGTGATTGATGATCTCCTGTTCCGTCGCTTTTTCTGCCCGCCGCACAAACAGTTAGGTTAGGTTAGGTTAGGTTAGGTTGGGCTCAATTTGCTTATGATCACAATTTATAATTATTACTATAATTATTCCGTATGCTGAAATCTGTGACAATGTCTGCTAAAGTAAATAGAGATCGGAAAGGGAAATTTACCAAAGGCCCTTCTCAGGGCCAACCAAAAGGCCCTTCTCAGGGCCATGCCGATGAGTCTGCATCGGCATCGGATGCGAGCCGCGCACCATCTGCGGCTAGCGTATTTGCTCGGCCGGACGAGTTTTCGGACTCCGACGTAGAATCCGTCACTTTCGAGTCGGATGCTTCAGCGGCGACAGCGGAACGTCGCCAGCAAGCACAGAAGCGGGCCTACTTGAGGGCTGGGTCTTGCTCGTCAGACTCCACGACGAGCAAGCCCAAAAAGACTAGGGCTAAAAAGCTTCCCACAGTCGTTGCTGACACCCACGACGTGGGGCTTGCAGATGCCCAACGCCAGCTCAACCTGGCTAAGCGGGCACAGGTCCAGATGGACCTTGAAGAGAAGGTCGCCGCGAAGGAGCAGCAGGCTCGCACCGCGCGGGCCAAGTCCGGGTACGGCGCGTCAACCGTCCTCTACTCGGACCACTCCCTTGCCGAGCTGGAGCGCATGGCGCAGGAGGACGAGGGGGAGATAATGGAGGTCGCTTCTAAGTCCTCAAATCTTAAAGGGACTTTCCAAAAGTCCCTGAAATGCAGGGCCGCGAGTATGCGCGGAATTATTCGGGAGCTGGCTCAACGCACCGCAACTGAAGAAACGCGGCAACTGCAGGCGAAGGTCGACCGCCTGCAGTCAGAGGTCAGCCAGCTGCACCATAAGCTGGCCGAAGCCACGGCCCGGCCAACTCAGGCTGATCCAAAATCAGCGGCGGAGGGCCCAACTTCCACCAACCTTGAGGATGTCATCCGCAAGGTTGTCATGGAGGAAAGGGCCTTTACGAGAGCCTGCCTCGCCGGCATCGAAGACAGGCTCTTGCCGGAGAGTCGCATCCGTCCACCACTTGCGGCGGACAAGAAGCAGAGCAAGCCGGGGCCGTCCTCCCAAAAGGAGGATACGAGGCCGAAAAAGCCGGGGCCATCCTCCCAAACCGAGGATGCATTCCTCCCCTCCTCCACTCCCTCCAACCAACCTTGGACGGAGGTGGTTAAAAGGGGAAAGGGCAAGGCGAAGGCGGCCGCCCCCCCTGCCATCCCCACAGCCGCCGTTCCCTGCCCGTCCCAGGCGACCGGTAAGGGAAAAGGGAAGGGGAAGAAGTCAGCCCCGAAGGCCCCCTGCGCTGCTCCGGCAGCCAAAAGGGCCCCCGCTGGTCTGGGGAAACCTAAGCCCCTGGTTCCCCCTAAAACCGCAGCCGTTGTGGTGACGCTCACCGTGGAGGCTGCGGATCGAGGCGAGACTTACGAGTCCGTCCTCAAGCGGGCCCGTGCCAACGCCGACCCGACCCAACTGGGGATCGGACCAATCACGTGCCGCCGGACACAAGCCGGGGCTCGAATTTTCGAGTTCCCGGGGGCTCAGGGCGGTGCCAACGCGGACCTCTTCGCCTCCAAAATGAAGGAGGTCATCGCGGACGCGGCTAAGGTCGTCAGGCCTGTTAAGTTGGCGACCTTGGAGGTGACCAATCTGGACGATTCGGTCACCAAAGAGGAGGTGGTAGCGGCGGTCGCAGCAATGGGGGGTTGCGACGTCGCAGCAGTGCAAAGCAGGGGGGGCATCCGGCCTGGCCGGGGTGGTATGGGTACCATCCGCCTCGAGTGCCCAGTCACAGCGGCCAAAGCCGTCCTCGCCAAAGGACGGCTTACAGTGGGCTTCAGCTCCTGCGGAGTCCGAGCACTTGAAGATCAGCCTCTGCGCTGCTTCAGGTGCTTCGGAATCGGACACACCCGGGCCCTTTGCCCGTCCGAGGTGGACAGGGCGGACAGCTGCTACCGATGCGGCAAAGAGGGGCACAAGTCCGCCTCCTGCACGGCCACCACGCCACGCTGCGCAGTGTGTGCCGCCAGCGGCCGCCCGGCGGGCCATGTTATGAAGGGGAGGAACTGCAATCCTCCCCCCAAGAAGGGCAAAGTGCAGGCGCCGACCCAGCCTGCCTTGGCTACCGCCGTCCCTGAAAAGGGAACTCCGGCGACTGATGAGGGAGGTGCGATGTCCCATTGATGGATAGGGTCGAGCATCGTATCCTCCAGGCGAACACCAACCACTGCAAAACAGCCCAGGACCTGCTGATGCAGTCCATGGCTGAGTGGTTGGTGGACGTGGCGGTGGTTGCTGAGCCATACTCGATCCCTGGCCGTTGGTTGGGTGATCGGGATGGCTTGGTGGCAATGGTGTCGCGGTCTTCCACAGACTCCCCTCCCCTCTCGCTCTTAGAGAGGGGACCGGGATATGTGGCCGCCGCGTGGGGAGATATAGCTTTCGTGGGTGTTTATTTCTCCCCAAACCGCCCTCTCGCGGATTTCGAGAATTTTCTCGAAATCCTGACCGCAGTCGTCGGTAGGGCGGCGCCGCGCCAGGTCGCCGTTTTGGGCGACCTTAACGCCAAGTCGGTGGTCTGGGGTAACCCGGCCGCCTCTTGTAACGTCCGGGGAGTCGCCGTTGAATTCTGGGCGGCCTCGTCAGGTGTGTCCCTCCTCAACAGAGGCACGGTCCAGACGTGTGTGCGGCAACGGGGAGGGTCAGTGGTGGACGTCTCGTTCGCCACCCCCGTGCTAGCCGCCCGCGTCTCGAACTGGCGGGTGGAGATGGTGGAGACCTTGTCGGACCACCGATATGTGCGGTTCGAAATCTCCACCCAGAGCCCCCGGAGGACGGTCCCCTCGGGTCGTTCTCCCTTTCCACGGTGGGCTCTCACCCGCCTGGACCGTGAGTCGGCAATGGAGGCGGCGTTCGTGCAGGACTGGCTCGCGCCCCCTTTCGAAAGCCTGGACGTGGACTCCGCAGCGGTCGAGCTCCGGAAGTCCCTGACCGAGGTTTGCAACGCCAGCATGCCTCGGTCCCGCCGCCCGCCTCCCCGTCGCGCTGTTTATTGGTGGACGGAGGAATTAGCGGAGCTCCGGGCCACCTGTGTGGCGGCAAGGAGGGCCTACACGCGGAGTCGACGTCGCAGCCACCGGGATGAGGCCAGCGAGGACCTTCTTTACGCTGCGTACGTTGAGGCTAGGAGGGTCCTCAAGTCGGCCATTGGCGCCGCCGATGACGCGGCGAAAGCCGAAATGCTGGAGGGTCTCGACAGGGACCCGTATGGGAGACCATACAAGGCGGCGCGGAACAATCTGCGCCCCTCTGGTCCCCCGCTGACGGAGTCTCTCGAGCCGGCATTGCTGGATGGGGTGGTCCGGACCCTCTTTCCGAACGGGTCCAACTTCGCCCCACCAGTGATGGATCCCCCGCAGGGGGCGGCCCCACTGGAGGAAGAGGAGGCTTCCCCGGTGACGGAGGCGGAGTTTGAAGGGGAGACTCTCCGCCTCCGTGTCAAAAAGACGGCCCCTGGGCCAGACGGCGTTCCAGCACGGGTGGTGGCCATCGCCGCCCTCCAAATGGAGGAGAGGTTTCGGGACCTATTCAGCGCGTGTTTCACGTCTGGTAGGTTCCCGAAACCTTGGAAGGAGGGGCAATTGTGCTTGCTCCGGAAGGAGGGACGCCCGGCGGACTCCCCCTCGGCATACCGGCCCATCGTTCTGCTCGATGAGGTCGGTAAAATGTTCGAGGGGATCGTTGCCAACCGGCTCAACGAGCACCTGCGGGGGGTCGGGCCGGACCTGTCGGACGCCCAATTCGGGTTTAGAAGGGGGCGTTCGACGGTGGACGCGTTGGCCCTACTCAAGGGCCAGGTGCGGGAGGCGACGGAGGCAGGGGACGGGGTTTTGGCTGTGTCATTTGACATAGCCAACGCCTTCAACTCCGTCCCCCATTCGACGATCTTGGAGGCACTCCGCTATCACGGTGTGCCTCGGTACCTGCGGTGTCTTCTGGCCGACTACCTGGGGGACCGAGCTGTCCTCCTTGTGGATCGTGCGGGCCAGCTCCGCCGGTATGGGGCGGGATCCGGTGTTCCGCAGGGGTCTGTCCTGGGACCACTCCTGTGGAACATCGGATTCGACTGGCTCCTGCGGGGAAGTCTCCTCCGTGGCACGAGTGTCATCTGCTATGCGGATGACACTCTTCTCACCGCCCGGGGAGGAGACTTCAGAGAGGCGGCGAGTCTGGCCTCGGCCGGCGGATCCCTAGTCGCGGGTAGGATCCGCCGACTAGGATTGAAGGTGGCGCTGGAAAAGACCGAGGCCGTATTTTTCCACGGGCCTCGGCAGCGCACTCCCCTTGACGCCCACATTGTCGTGGAGGGCGTCAAGATTGAGGTGAAGGCCCAGATGAAATATCTGGGCCTAGTCCTGGACAGCAGGTGGCGCTTCGGCCCGCACTTCAGCGGGCTGTCGACGCGCCTGCTGAAGGTCGCGGGCGCCCTCTCTTGGCTCCTCCCAAATATGGGGGGGCCTAGAGGACGGTGCCGGCATTTGTATGCCGGCATACTGAAGAGCATGGCCCTCTACGGGGCCCCTATTTGGGCGGACTCCCTCCAAAGGAGGGAGAATGCTACTGCGCTCCGCAGGCCCCAAAGGGCCATTGCACTGCGGGTGGCGAGGGCCTACCGCTCGGTAGGATTTGCGGCAGCGTGCGCTCTGGCTGGCACCCCTCCTTGGGAGCTTGAGGCAGGGGTGCTCGCCAAAGTGTACGAGTGGACGGCGGGGCGAAAGGCGCTCGGGGAGCGCATCGCCCTGGAAGAGCGGGAGGCCGTCCGGCGTGAGGCGAGGGAAGCAGTCGTCCAGCATTGGACGGAGGACCTCGCTGCCGCCGCATTTGGCCGCCGCACGCTGGACGCCCTAGGGCCAGTCCTACAAGAATGGCTCGGGCGGTCTCATGGTTTCCTCTCGTTCCGTCTGGTGCAGGTGTTATCCGGGCACGGATGCTTCGGATCATACCTGCACCGGATCGGAAGAGAGGAAACACCAGCGTGCCATGATTGTGCTGCGGCGGAGGACACGGCGCAGCACACCCTGGAGGTGTGCCCTTCGTGGTCTGAGCTGCGCTGTGACTTAGTCGCCATAGTCGGGCCGGACCTCTCGCTCCCCAGTGTGGTAAATGCCATGCTGCAGGGCGAGGTGGCCTGGGCAGCGGTCGCCTCCTTTTGCGAGGAAGCGATTTCCCAAAAGGAGGCGGCAGAGCGCGCAAGGGAGGAGGACCCCCTTGCGGCGCCACTGCGACGGCGAAGAAGGGGTAGGAGAAGACGACTTCTCCCTCCCGGTGGTGAATAGCGAGAGACAGACGCGGGGGCGCCTTCTCTCGCATTGCACTTATTCACCACCTCCGTCGGGCGGGAATGGCCACGCATTCCTGGTCATTCCCGAGCCCCTCCCGTAGGGAGGGGCGTGTAGGCCCCGCTGTAAAGCGGGCGGTCGTCGGCGGAGGACTGGACGTAAAGGCTCTGCCAGTCTCCCAGTCCTCCTCCATACAGACGATGCTGGAATGCCGCTGGGTCGTTTAGTGGGTATACCGGTCTTCTACCGGGGAGTCCCACATAACCCCCCCATCCCCCATGGGGGGGTATGCGTAACGCATTTTTCCCAGCGAGAAAAAAAAAAAAAAAAAAAAAAAGGTTAGGTTGGGCTCGCCCGGCGGACTCCCCCTCGGCATACCGGCCCATCGTTCTGCTCGATGAGGTCGGTAAAATGTTCGAGGGGATCGTTGCCAACCGGCTCAACGAGCACCTGCGGGGGGTCGGGCCGGACCTGTCGGACGCCCAATTTGGGTTTAGAAGGGGGCGTTCGACGGTGGACGCGTTGGCCCTACTCAAGGGCCAGGTGCGGGAGGCGACGGAGGCAGGGGACGGGGTTTTGGCTGTGTCATTTGACATAGCCAACGCCTTCAACTCCGTCCCCCATTCGACGATCTTGGAGGCACTCCGCTATCACGGTGTGCCTCGGTACCTGCGGTGTCTTCTGGCCGACTACCTGGGGGACCGAGCTGTCCTCCTTGTGGATCGTGCGGGCCAGCTCCGCCGGTATGGGGCGGGATCCGGTGTTCCGCAGGGGTCTGTCCTGGGACCACTCCTGTGGAACATCGGATTCGACTGGCTCCTGCGGGGAAGTCTCCTCCGTGGCACGAGTGTCATCTGCTATGCGGATGACACTCTTCTCACCGCCCGGGGAGGAGACTTCAGAGAGGCGGCGAGTCTGGCCTCGGCCGGCGGATCCCTAGTCGCGGGTAGGATCCGCCGACTAGGATTGAAGGTGGCGCTGGAAAAGACCGAGGCCGTATTTTTCCACGGGCCTCGGCAGCGCACTCCCCTTGACGCCCACATTGTTGTGGAGGGCGTCAAGATTGAGGTGAAGGCCCAGATGAAATATTTGGGCCTAGTCCTGGACAGCAGGTGGCGCTTCGGCCCGCACTTCAGCGGGCTGTCGACGCGCCTGCTGAAGGTCGCGGGCGCACTCTCTTGGCTCCTCCCAAATATGGGGGGGCCTAGTGGACGGTGCCGGCATTTGTATGCCGGCATACTGAAGAGCATGGCCCTCTACGGGGCCCCTATTTGGGCGGACTCCCTCCGAAGGAGGGAGAATGCTACTGCGCTCCGCAGGCCCCAAAGGGCCATTGCACTGCGGGTGGCGAGGGCCTACCGCTCGGTAGGATTTGCGGCAGCGTGCGCTCTGGCTGGCACCCCTCCTTGGGAGCTTGAGGCAGGGGTGCTCGCCAAAGTGTACGAGTGGACGGCGGGGCGAAAGGCGCTCGGGGAGCGCATCGCCCTGGAAGAGCGGGAGGCCGTCCGGCGTGAGGCGAGGGAAGCAGTCGTCCAGCATTGGACGGAGGACCTCGCTGCCGCCGCATTTGGCCGCCGCACGCTGGACGCCCTAGGGCCAGTCCTACAAGAATGGCTCGGGCGGTCTCATGGTTTCCTCTCGTTCCGTCTGGTGCAGGTGTTATCCGGGCACGGATGCTTCGGATCATACCTGCACCGGATCGGAAGAGAGGAAACACCAGCGTGCCATGATTGTGCTGCGGCGGAGGACACGGCGCAGCACACCCTGGAGGTGTGCCCTTCGTGGTCTGAGCTGCGCTGTGACTTAGTCGCCATAGTCGGGCCGGACCTCTCGCTCCCCAGTGTGGTAAATGCCATGCTGCAGGGCGAGGTGGCCTGGGCAGCGGTCGCCTCCTTTTGCGAGGAAGCGATTTCCCAAAAGGAGGCGGCAGAGCGCGCAAGGGAGGAGGACCCCCTTGCGGCGCCACTGCGACGGCGAAGAAGGGGTAGGAGAAGACGACTTCTCCCTCCCGGTGGTGAATAGCGAGAGACAGACGCGGGGGCGCCTTCTCTCGCATTGCACTTATTCACCACCTCCGTCGGGCGGGAATGGCCACGCATTCCTGGTCATTCCCGAGCCCCTCCCGTAGGGAGGGGCGTGTAGGCCCCGCTGTAAAGCGGGCGGTCGTCGGCGGAGGACTGGACGTAAAGGCTCTGCCAGTCTCCCAGTCCTCCTCCATACAGACGATGCTGGAATGCCGCTGGGTCGTTTAGTGGGTATACCGGTCTTCTACCGGGGAGTCCCACATAACCCCCCCATCCCCCATGGGGGGGTATGCGTAACGCATTTTTCCCAGCGAGAAAAAAAAAAAAAAAAAAAAAAAGGTTAGGTTGGGCTCGCCCGGCGGACTCCCCCTCGGCATACCGGCCCATCGTTCTGCTCGATGAGGTCGGTAAAATGTTCGAGGGGATCGTTGCCAACCGGCTCAACGAGCACCTGCGGGGGGTCGGGCCGGACCTGTCGGACGCCCAATTTGGGTTTAGAAGGGGGCGTTCGACGGTGGACGCGTTGGCCCTACTCAAGGGCCAGGTGCGGGAGGCGACGGAGGCAGGGGACGGGGTTTTGGCTGTGTCATTTGACATAGCCAACGCCTTCAACTCCGTCCCCCATTCGACGATCTTGGAGGCACTCCGCTATCACGGTGTGCCTCGGTACCTGCGGTGTCTTCTGGCCGACTACCTGGGGGACCGAGCTGTCCTCCTTGTGGATCGTGCGGGCCAGCTCCGCCGGTATGGGGCGGGATCCGGTGTTCCGCAGGGGTCTGTCCTGGGACCACTCCTGTGGAACATCGGATTCGACTGGCTCCTGCGGGGAAGTCTCCTCCGTGGCACGAGTGTCATCTGCTATGCGGATGACACTCTTCTCACCGCCCGGGGAGGAGACTTCAGAGAGGCGGCGAGTCTGGCCTCGGCCGGCGGATCCCTAGTCGCGGGTAGGATCCGCCGACTAGGATTGAAGGTGGCGCTGGAAAAGACCGAGGCCGTATTTTTCCACGGGCCTCGGCAGCGCACTCCCCTTGACGCCCACATTGTTGTGGAGGGCGTCAAGATTGAGGTGAAGGCCCAGATGAAATATTTGGGCCTAGTCCTGGACAGCAGGTGGCGCTTCGGCCCGCACTTCAGCGGGCTGTCGACGCGCCTGCTGAAGGTCGCGGGCGCACTCTCTTGGCTCCTCCCAAATATGGGGGGGCCTAGTGGACGGTGCCGGCATTTGTATGCCGGCATACTGAAGAGCATGGCCCTCTACGGGGCCCCTATTTGGGCGGACTCCCTCCGAAGGAGGGAGAATGCTACTGCGCTCCGCAGGCCCCAAAGGGCCATTGCACTGCGGGTGGCGAGGGCCTACCGCTCGGTAGGATTTGCGGCAGCGTGCGCTCTGGCTGGCACCCCTCCTTGGGAGCTTGAGGCAGGGGTGCTCGCCAAAGTGTACGAGTGGACGGCGGGGCGAAAGGCGCTCGGGGAGCGCATCGCCCTGGAAGAGCGGGAGGCCGTCCGGCGTGAGGCGAGGGAAGCAGTCGTCCAGCATTGGACGGAGGACCTCGCCGCCGCCGCATTTGGCCGCCGCACGCTGGACGCCCTAGGGCCAGTCCTACAAGAATGGCTCGGGCGGTCTCATGGTTTCCTCTCGTTCCGTCTGGTGCAGGTGTTATCCGGGCAGGGATGCTTCGGATCATACCTGCACCGGATCGGAAGAGAGGAAACACCAGCGTGCCATGATTGTGCTGCGGCGGAGGACACGGCGCAGCACACCCTGGAGGTGTGCCCTTCGTGGTCTGAGCTGCGCTGTGACTTAGTCGCCATAGTCGGGCCGGACCTCTCGCTCCCCAGTGTGGTAAATGCCATGCTGCAGGGTGAGGTGGCCTGGGCAGCGGTCGCCTCCTTTTGCGAGGAAGCGATTTCCCAAAAGGAGGCGGCAGAGCGCGCAAGGGAGGAGGACCCCCTTGCGGCGCCACTGCGACGGCGAAGAAGGGGTAGGAGAAGACGACTTCCCCCTCCCGGTGGTGAATAGCGAGAGACAGACGCGGGGGCGCCTTCTCTCGCATTGCACTTATTCACCACCTCCGTCGGGCGGGAATGGCCACGCATTCCTGGTCATTCCCGAGCCCCTCCCGTAGGGAGGGGCGTGTAGGCCCCGCTGTAAAGCGGGCGGTCGTCGGCGGAGGACTGGACGTAAAGGCTCTGCCAGTCTCCCAGTCCTCCTCCATACAGACGATGCTGGAATGCCGCTGGGTCGTTTAGTGGGTATACCGGTCTTCTACCGGGGAGTCCCACATAACCCCCCCATCCCGCATGGGGGGGTATGCGTAACGCATTTTTCCTGCGTGATTGTGCTGCGTCGGAGGACACGGCGCAGCACACCCTGGAGGTGTGCCCTTCGTGGTCCGACCTGCGCCTCAACTTGGTCGCAGCAGTCGGGCCGGATCTATCGCTTCCCAGTGTGGTCAATGCCATGTTGGGGAGCGAGGGGGCCTGGGCAGCGGTCGCCTCCTTTTGCGAGGAAGTGATTTCCCAAAAGGAGGCGGCAGAGCGTGCAAGGGAGGAGGATCCCCTTGCGGCGCCACTGCGTAGGCGAAGAAGGGGTAGGAGAAGACGACTTCTCCCTCCCGGTGGTGAGTAGCGAGAGACAGGCGCGGGGGCGTCTTCTCTCGCATTGCACATACTCACCACCTCCGTCGGGCGGGAATGGCCACGCATTCCTGGTCATTCCCGAGCCCCTCCCGCAGGGAGGGGCGTGTAGGCCCCGCTGCAAAGCGGGCGGTCGTCAGCGGAGGACTGGATGTAAAGGCTCTGCCAGTCTCCCAGTCCTCCTCCATACAGACGATGCTGGAATGCCGCTGGGTCGTTTAGTGGGTATACCGGTCTTCTACCGGGGAGTCCCACATAACCCCCCCATCCCCCATGGGGGGGTATGCGTAACGCATTTTTCCCAGCGTCAAAAAAAAAAAAAAAAAAAAAAAAAAAGGTTAGGTTGGGCTAGGCGGGTCTGGGTTCGGGCGGGTCTGAGTTTATTCATTAATAGTTGCTTTGCCTAGCTTGCATGCCTTGCGCTGCTTGTTTTGGATAAACTCAGGCCTTCCTTACTCATCCCGGATGGGTAAGGAGGCAACGGTCTTAGGGGAGAGCGCAAGTCGTGATGATCCCTAAGGCAAGTCTGACGGATACCTTCTCGTGGTGCTGCCTGTTATTGGTTTATTTCCTTCCGAAATAAACGCAACAGAACACCGTCAGGCGCCGCGTGTATTGTTATCTATATGTGTATGTATATGTATATATTGTTTCTGTATATATTTGTATTATTTGTGTATATTATGTAGTTCACAGGGCTATTTAACCCCTTATTAGTAACCAAATTGAAAATGCTCGGTACAGACCGGGGCCGTAGTTAACTGTCTGTCATCTGTATTATACGTGCTAAGGTGCTTAGCACCTCTTTAAGACAGATGACAGAATAGACTTACGGTGTATAAATTGTAGTTTTAAGGCAAGGCTACAGATAATTTGTCATGTTTATGAGTAGATGAAAAACAGTTTGGCGGTGTGTGTGTTAAAATAGGGACCCCTCTAACTGGCAAACACCAGCGCCTACTACTGTCAAACGTATTGTTACATAATCGAAAATAACCGCTGTCTTTTATTTGGTAGTGACCCCTGTTCCGATAACTCACGTTATTGGAGGCGGGGACAAACTGGCTGGACTAGTTCCAAAACCCCGATGATAAGTGTATCCTTAGACTTCGGGAAAATACCTCCAAGGTATTGTCAGTCTTCTGAACTCTAAACTTCCGGAGGCTTGAGTAGAAAGATTGAAGCCTGTCCATTTCCCAAAAATGTTTCTTATGGTCACGAGTTATAATTATATTGTATAATTATTCTGTTTCTATTTTGCCTGTATAAATCGTGATAATGTCGAAAGTGAACAGAGACGCGAAAGGGAAATTTGTGAAAGGCCCTTCTCAGGGCCAACCTATTGTTTCGACTGAGGACCGCTCAAGCGGCACTAATGTGAGCCGGAAAAGCGGCCCTTCAAGAGATCCATCGGAGGTCTCCATGGGGGACGAAGTGAGGTCGGACGTAGAGTCCGTATTTGAAGAGTCTTGCGACGTGGGTGACAGCCGGAGGAAGCGGCCTTACTCCTCGTTTTACGTACCCGGCTACCTAGAGTCGGACACTGAAACCGAGGAGACATCGGCCGCTAAAGTCAATACGGCACGGAGGGGAAGGGCGAAGGGCACCAAAACGGGCCCCACCCGAGAAGAATTTATGAAGCCCATTCCGCTAGTAGAGGAGCTGGCGGAGGTCCTGCAGAGCAGGAAATTCAAAAAGGGGCCGGCCGCTGTTGCTGCCGGAAGTCTGCTCGACATCGGAAGCGATTCCGATGTCCTTGCCGGGGTCGATGACCTTAGCGGGCTTAACGCCCAGGAGCTGAGGGCTCAAGCAGGAGGGATGCTCGCCTGCATCTTAGAGGTTGCCAAAAAATCTGGCAACCTAAAAGGCGAGTTTGTTGGTCGCCTGAAAAGGTCCGCGTCGACTCTGAGGGAAGTGGTCGACGCACTGGCAAACAGGAGTGAGGCGGAAGAGACGCGGCGGCTGAGAGCCGAGAATAGTCGCCTGCGCCTGGAGATGGAGGCCTGCAAGGCAGAAGTGAAGGCGCTGCGTCGCGGCTTCACTGAAGCCAAGACCCAGGCGGCTGCCGCCACGTCTGCTGCTACAGTAGCAGCAGCAGCCGCTGCCGCCGAGACGCCGGCCCCCCCTGCCGTTGTACTGGGGGCAGAGTTAGTGGAGGAGATGACGCGCTCCTTGACTACCACGTTCGGGCAAATGCTCAATGCCCGACTCGCCGGTATCGAGGATCGCCTCCTGCCAGCGCCGGTTGTTCGCCCGCCCCTCAGGGCGGACGCCAAGAAGGCTGCAGCTGCGGTTGCGCCCCCTCCCCCGAAACCAGTCCCTCGAAAGCGGGTTGGCCAGGCGTCGCAGGCTGCTGCCACGCCCTCGACTGCGGCTTCTATCGCCCCAAAAACGACCATGCCAACTGCTGTGGCCCAGGCGGAAACCTGGGTTGCAGTAGTGAAAAAGGGAAAAGGCAAAGGGAAGGGCAAATCGTCCTCCTCAGCCACGCCCGCTCCCGCTCCTGTCCCAGCAGCTCGTGCCCCTGCCCCCCCCTCCGCCGTGAAGCCTAAAACGAAGAAGGCTTCCGCTGCCGCCGGGCCCAAGAAGGCGAAGACGATGAAAGCCCCCAAATCCGCGGCTGTTGTGCTGACGCTGCAGCCCGAAGCCGCGGAAAACGGGGTTACATACAAAACCATCGTCGAGGCGGCGCAAGAGAAGGTCGATCTTCAAGGATTGGGGATCACGCGATTTGCGCAGAGTCGGGGCGACCTGCCGAGCACAGGATGGGGGGACAAAATTGTGTCCCCCCAAAGACGAAGGGACAGGCCGCCAGGACCCCGGCCATCCCCCGACCGGCATCCAGAGCCGCACCTGAGGCTGTTCGCCGCGCGGCGAGCATGGAGGTTGTCACGTCCGATTGATGGATCAAGTCGGACAGTACAACCTCCTCCAGACGAAGAACGCCAAGGCCCAGGCCTGGGGCAACCCCTCCACTGACACTCGCGGGGAGATTGTCGTGGAGTGGGCGGTTGCCGCAGGGTTGACCCTCCTCAACAGGGGGTCGGTCCACACGTGCGTGCGACACAACGGGGGGTCCGTGGTGGACCTTTCGTTCGCCACCCCGGTGGTCGCGGCACGTGTTCAGGCCTGGAGAGTGGAGGCGGAGGTGGCGACTCTCTCGGACCACAACTACATCCGGTTCGAGATCGCCACCTCCCACCAAGGAGGGACTCGGCGCGTAGAGAGGGAGTCTTTCGCGCGCTGGGCGATTGGTCGCCTCGATGCCGAGTTGGCTGAAGAGGCGGCTGTCGTCCAGTCGTGGCTGGCCACCCCGGTGCACCCGGAGGTGGACATCGCGGCGGGCCACTTCCGGGAGGCGGTGACGGCGGTCTGTGACGCCGCCATGCCGAGGTCCCGACGCCGCCCCGAGCGCCGCCAGGTTTATTGGTGGTGCTCGGAGATAGAGGATCTCCGAGCGCGATGCTCGGAGACGCGCCGCCTCTACTATCACTGCAGGAGGCGGCGTCACGGCCGGACGGACGACCAGCTGCCGGCGGAGCAGCTGGCGGCCGAGCGGCTCCTGCATGGCGATGTGAAGATAGCCAAGCAGGAGCTGAAGCTGGCCATTCGCCGGGCTAAGGCCCTCGGCTGGCATGAGGAGCTGGAGGGCCTCGACAGGGACCCATGGGGGCGCCCGTATAAGGCTGCCCGGAATAAGTTCCGGGGCAGCGCGCCCCCTATCGCAGAGTCCCTGGAGCCAGAGCTCCTGGAGAGGGTGCTGGGGGGGCTATTTCCCGACAGCGACCCCCACTACACCCCTCCACCGATGGCCACACCGTCCTTTCAGGAGGAGGAGGACCTGGCCTCCATTCCGCCTATTTCAGAGGTGGAGATGGAGGTAGCAGTCTCTCGCCTGAGTGGCAAGAAGACTGCCCCGGGACCAGACGGGATTCCCGGGCGGGTCCTCAGGATCGCCCTTAGGGAGATGGGCGGTCAGCTTCGGGAACTGTTCGACGCGTGCCTCACGTCGGGTCAGTTCCCGAAGCTCTGGAAGGACGGGCGATTGTGCCTGTTGCGGAAGGAAGGGCGAGACGCCGACTCGCCCGCCGCATACAGGCCAATCGTGCTGCTGGATGACACGGCGAAGCTGCTGGAGAGAATCGTAGCTTCCCGTGTCATCCGGCATCTGGGGGGAACTGGGCCTGAGCTTTCAGAGGCCCAGTTCGGATTCAGAGCAGGGCGGTCGACGATAGACGCCCTGCTCTGGATCAAGGGGTGGACGCAGGACGTGGTCAGCGGGGGGGAAAAGGCGTTGGCTGTCTCGCTGGACATTGCCAACGCCTTCAACAGCCTACCGCACGGAACAATACGGGAGGCGCTCCGCTATCACGGAGTGCCCCTGTATCTGCGTAGGCTGTTGGCTGACTACCTCCAGGACCGCGAGGTCCTGGTGGAGGGACGCGACGGTCTGAGGCGACGTCGCGTGTCCTGCGGGGTTCCGCAGGGGTCGGTGTTGGGACCGCTCCTGTGGAACATTGGCTACGACTGGGTGCTCCGCGGCACGTTTCCCGCAAGTATGCGGGTTGCGTGCTACGCGGATGACACCCTAGTCGTAGTCAAGGGGAGGGACCTCAGGGAAACGGTGCGGCGGGCCACGGTGGCCACGACACTCGTGGTCGGCCGCATACGTGCCCTGGGGCTGGAGGTCGCCCTCTCCAAGACCGAGGCCCTAATGTTCCATGGGCCTCGGGGGGGACCCCCTCCAGGAACGCGGATAGACCTGGACGGGGTCCTGGTCCGGGTTGGGACCCAGATGAGGTACCTGGGTCTCATCCTGGACGGGCGGTGGACTTTTGGGGCCCACTTCACTCAACTGGCCCCAAAAGTCATAGGCGCCGCTGCCGCCCTTGGGAGGCTGCTGCCCAACGTGGGCGGCCCGAACGCCACATGTCGTCGCCTGTACTCCGGAGTGATCCGGAGTATGGCCTTGTACGGGGCACCTGTCTGGGTGGACGCCCTCGGTCGCGCCAATAAGGCCCTGCTGCGACGTCCGCAGCGGGTCATCGCGACGAGGGCGATACGCGGGTACCGGACGGTGTCCTGGACGGCGGGATGCGTGCTGGCCGGTGATCCCCCCTGGGAGCTCCAAGCGGAGATCCTCGCCGAAGTTTACCACTTCGTGGCGGCGAGGAGAACCCGCGGGGAGCCTCCAGCGTGGGAGGAGGTCACGCGCATGCGACGGCGGGCTCGGGCCGCCCTGTTGAGGCGGTGGACGGAGGACCTGGCTCCACCGGTCCCTGGACAGAGGACGGTGGATGCCATTCGCCCGGTCCTCCGGAGGTGGGTAGGGCGGCGATTCGGGTCGCTGACCTTCCGATTGGTGCAGGTGCTTTCCGGACACGGATGTTTCGGAAAGTACCTGCATCACATCGCGAGACGGGAGGCGACCCCCGCCTGTCACGAGTGTGGAGCGCCAGAAGACACGGCGCTCCACACGCTGGAGGAGTGCGCCGCATGGAGTCCCATGCGGCACACCCTCACAGCGGTCATAGGCGCAGATCTGTCGCTGCCGAGCGTGGTTAACGCTATGCTCGGCAGCGACGGATCGTGGCAGGCGGTGGTCTCTTTCTGCGAAGCGGTGATGGCGCAGAAAGAGGCCGCGGAGCGGGCGAGGGAGGACGACGTCCTCGCGGACCCGCTCCGGCGTAGACGAACTGGGGGGAGGAGAAGGCGGTTCGGGCGCCTTCTCGCTCTTTCCTAGTGCTGTGCGGATCATCGGTGGAGATCTCGTCGGGGGATTCTCCACTGGCTTGCACGATCCCACACGTCTGGGGGATGGCCTCAATGAGCCGGGTCATCCCTCCATTGGCCGGGGCCCGTCATCGGTGACGGGCCGGCCGCCGGGGCGAGATGGTGACTGCTAACGCTACCCCATTTCGCCCTACTAGGCGGCAGACTGCTCATCCCGGGTTTTTAGTGGGTAACCTCACTTACTACCCCCCCGTGGGGGTAGTAAGGCCCTTCAGGCGAGGACTCCCACATAACCACTCCGCTCCCCCCGGGGCGGGTGGTATCCATAAAGGATTTTCCCGGGTGAAAAAAAATTAAAAAAAAAAAAAAAAAAAAAAAAGGCGGGTCTGGGTTCACCTGCGGGGGGTCGGGCCGGACCTGTCGGACGCCCAATTCGGCTTTCGAAGGGGGCGTTCGACCGTGGACGCGTTGGCCCGACTCAAGGGCCAGGTGCGGGAGGCGACGGAGGCAGGGGACGGGGTTTTGGCTGTGTCGTTTGACATAGCCAATGCCTTCAACTCCGTCCCCCATTCGACAATCTTGGAGGCGCTCCGCTACCACGGAGTGCCTCAGTACCTGCGGTTTCTCCTGGCCGACTACCTGGGGGACCGAGCTGTCCTCCTTGTAGATCGCACGGGCCAGCTCCGTCGATATGATGTGGGGTCCGGTGTTCCACAGGGGTCTGTCCTGGGGCCACTCCTGTGGAACATCGGATTTGATTGGCTGCTGCGAGGGAGTCTCCTCCGTGGCACGAGTGTCATCTGCTATGCGGATGACACTCTTCTCACCGCCCGGGGAGGAGACTTCAGAGAGGCGGCGAGTCTGGCCTCGGCCGGCGGATCCCTAGTCGCGGGAAGGATCCGCCGACTAGGATTGAGGGTGGCGTTGGAAAAGACCGAGGCCGTGTTTTTCCACGGGCCTCGGCAGCGCATTCCCCCTGACACCCACATTGTCGTGGAGGGTGTCAGGATCGAGGTGAAGGCCCAGATGAAATATCTGGGCCTAGTCCTCGACAGCAGGTGGCGCTTCGGCCCGCACTTCAGCGGGCTGTCGACGCGCCTGCTTAAGGTTGCGGGCGCCCTCTCGTGGCTCCTTCCAAATGTGGGGGGGCCAAGGGCACGATGCCGGCGCTTGTACGCCGGCATCTTGAAGAGTATGGCCCTATACGGGGCCCCGATCTGGGCGGACTCCCTCCAAAGGAGGGAGAACGCTACCTCACTCCGCAGGCCCCAAAGGGCCATTGCACTGCGGGTGGCGAGGGCCTACCGATCGGTGGGTTTTGCGGCGGCGTGCGCTCTGGCTGGCACCCCTCCTTGGGAGCTCGAGGCGGGAGTGCTCGCCAGAGTGTACGAGTGGACGGCGGGGCGTAAAGCCCGCGGGGAATACCCCGCCTTGGAGGAGCGAGAGGCCGTCCGGCGTGAGGCGAGGGAAGCTGTCGTCCATTATTGGACGGAGGACCTCGCCGCCGCCGCTTTTGGCCGCCGTACCCTCGACGCGCTTGGGCCAGTTCTGCAGGATTGGTTGGGGCGGCCCCATGGCTTCCTCTCGTTCCGTCTGGTGCAGGTGTTAACCGGGCATGGGTGCTTCGGCTCATACCTGCACCGGATCGGAAGGGAGGAAGCAGCAGCGTGCCACCACTGCCCCGCGGCGGAGGACACGGCGCAGCACACCCTAGAGGTGTGTGCGTCGTGGACCGAGCTGCGCCGCAGTTTGGTCAATGTCATCGGGCCGGACCTCTCGCTTCCCAGCGTGGTCAATGCCATGTTGGGGGGTGAGGAGGCCTGGACAGCGGTCGCCTCCTTTTGCGAAGTAGTTATTTCTGAAAAGGAGGCGGCAGAGCGCGCAAGGGAGGAAGACCCCCTTGCGGCGCCACTGCGTAGGCGAAGAAGGGGTAGGAGAAGACGACTTCTCCCTCCCGGTGGTGAATAGCGAGAGACAGGCGCGGGGGCGCTTTCTCTCGCATTGCACTTATTCACCACCTCCGTCGGGCGGGAATGGCCACGCATTCCTGGTCATTCCCGAGCCCCTCCCGCAGGGAGGGGCGTGTAGGCCCCGCTGTAAAGCGGGCGGTCGTCGGCGGAGGACTGGACGTAAAGGCTCTGCCAGTCTCCCAGTCCTCCTCCATACAGACGATGCTGGAATGCCGCTGGGTCGTTTAGTGGGTATACCGGTCTTCTACCGGGGAGTCCCACATAACCCCCCCATCCCCCATGGGGGGTATGCGTAACGCATTTTTCCCAGCGAAAAAAAAAAAAAAAAAAAAAAAAAAAAAAGGCGGGTCTGGGTTCGATGATAAGTGTATCCTTAGACTTCGGGAAAATACCTCCAAGGTATTGTCAGTCTTCTGAACTCTAAACTTCCGGAGGCTTGAGTAGAAAGATTGAAGCCTGTCCAATCCCCAAAAACTATTGCTTATGGTCACAATTGATAATTATATGATATAATTATTCCAAATGCCGAAATCTGTGACAATGTCTGGGAAAGTTAATAGAGACCGGAAAGGGAAATTTACTAAAGGCCCTTCTCAGGGCCATGCCGATGAGTCTGCATCGGCATCGGATGCGAGCCGCGCACCATCTGCGGCTAGCGTGTTTGTTCGGCCGGACGATTTTTCGGACTCCGACGTAGAGTCCGTCACGTTTGAGTCGGATGCCTCGACGGCGACAGCGGAAGGTCGCCAGCAGGCACAGAAGCGGGCCTACTTGAGGGCTGGGTCTTGCTCGTCAGACTCCACGACGAGCAAGCCCAAAAAGACTAGGGCTAAAAAGCTTCCCACAGTCGTTGCTGACACCCACGACGTGGGGCTTGCAGATGCCCAACGCCAGCTCAACCTGGCTAAGCGGGCACAGGTCCAGATGGACCTTGAAGAGAAGGTCGCCGCGAAGGAGCAGCAGGCTCGCACCGCGCGGGCCAAGTCCGGGTACGGTGCGTCCACCGTCCTCTACTCGGACCACTCCCTTGCCGAGCTGGAGCGCATGGCGCAGGAGGATGAGGGGGAGATCGTGGAAGTCGCCTCAAAGTCTTCAAACCTCAAAGGGACTTTCCAAAAGTCCCTGAAATGCAGGGCCGCGAGTATGCGCGGAATCATTCGAGAGCTAGCTCTACGCACCGCAACCGACGAAACGCGGCAACTGCAGGCGAGGGTTGACCGCCTGCAGTCAGAGGTCAGCCAGCTGCACCATAAGCTGGCTGAAGCCACGGCCCGGCCAACTCAGGCTGAGCCAAAACCAGCTACGGAGGGCCCCTCTTCCTCCAACCTTGAGGATGTCATCCGCAAGGTTATCTTGGAGGAAAGGGCGTTTACGAGAGCCTGCTTCGCTGGCATCGAAGACAGGCTCTTGCCGGAGAGTCGCATCCGTCCACCACTTGCGGCGGACAAGAAACAGAGTAAGCCGGGGCCGTCCTCCCAAAAGGAGGATACGAGGCCGAAAAAGCCGGGGCCATCCTCCCAAACCGAGGATGCATTCCTCCCCTCCTCCACTCCCTCCAACCAACCTTGGACGGAGGTGGTTAAAAGGGGAAAGGGCAAGGCCAAGACGAAGGCGGCCGCCCCCCATGCCATTCCCACAGCCGCCGTTCCTTGCCCGTCCCAGGCGACCGGTAAGGGAAAAGGGAAGGGGAAAAAGTCAGCCCCGAAGCCCCACTCCGCTGCTCCGGCAGCCAAAAGGGCCCCCGCTGGTCTGGGGAAACCTAAGCCCCTGGTTCCCCCTAAAACCGCAGCCGTTGTGGTGTCGCTCACCGTGGAGGCTGCGGATCGAGGCGAGACCTATGAGTCCGTACTCAAGCGGGCTCGTGCCAACGCCGACCCGACCCAACTGGGGATCGGACCGATCACGTGCCGTCGGACCCAAGCCGGGGCACGAATTTTCGAGTTCCCGGGGGCTCAGGGCGGTGCCAACGCGGACCTCTTCGCCTCCAAACTGAAGGAGGTCATCGCGGACGCGGCTAAGGTCGTCAGGCCTGTTAAGTTGGCGACCTTGGAGGTGACCAATCTGGACGATTCGGTCACCAAAGAGGAGGTTATAGCGGCGGTTGCAGCAATGGGGGGTTGCGACATCGCAGCAGTGCAGGGCAGGGGGGGCATCCGGCCTGGCCGGGGTGGTATGGGTACCATCCGCCTCGAGTGCCCAGTCACAGTGGCCAAAGCCGTCCTCGCCAAAGGACGGCTTACAGTGGGCTTCAGCTCCTGCGGCGTCCGAGCACTTGAAGATCAGCCTCTGCGCTGCTTCAGGTGCTTCGGAATCGGACACACCCGGGCCCTTTGCCCGTCCGAGGTGGACAGGGCGGACAGCTGCTACCGCTGCGGCAAAGAGGGGCACAAGTCCGCCTCCTGCACGGCCACCACGCCGCGCTGCGCAGTGTGTGCTGCCAGCGGTCACCCGGCGGGCCATGTCATGAAGGGGAGGAACTGCAATCCTCCCCCCAAGAAGGGCAAAGTGCAGGCGCCGACCCAGCCTGCCTTGGCTACCGCCGTCCCTGAAAAGGGAACTCCGGCGGCCGATGAGGGAGGTGCGATGTCCAATTGATGGATAGGGTCGAGCATCGTATCCTCCAGGCAAACACCAACCACTGCAAAGCAGCCCAGGACCTGCTGATGCAGTCCATGGCTGAGTGGTTGGTGGACGTGGCGGTGGTTGCTGAGCCATACTCGATCCCTGGCCGTTGGCTGGGTGATCGGGATGGCTTGGTGGCAATGGTGTCGCGGTCTTCCACAGACTCCCCTCCCCTCTCGCTCTTAGAGAGGGGACCGGGATATGTGGCCGCCGCGTGGGGGGATATAGCTTTCGTGGGCGTGTATTTCTCCCCAAACCGCCCTCTGTCGGATTTCGAGAATTTTCTCGAAATCCTGACCGCAGTCATCGGTAGGGCGGCGCCGCGCCAGGTCGCCGTTTTGGGTGACCTTAACGCCAAGTCGGTGGTCTGGGGTAACCCGGCCGCCACTTGTAACGTCCGGGGTCGTGCAGTGGAATACTGGGCGGCCTCGTCCGGTGTGTCCCTCCTCAACAGAGGCACGGTCCAGACGTGTGTGCGGCAACGGGGAGGGTCAGTGGTGGACGTCTCGTTCGCCACCCCCGTTCTAGCCGCCCGCGTCATGAACTGGCGGGTGGAGATGGTGGAGACTTTGTCGGACCACCGATACGTGCGGTTTGACATCTCCACCCAGGGCCCCCGGAGGACGGTCCCCTCGGGCCGTTCTCCCTTTCCACGGTGGGCTCTCACCCGCCTGGATCGTGAAGCGGCAATGGAGGCAGCATTCGTCCAGGACTGGCTCGCTCCCCCTCTCGAGGTCCTGGACGTGGACTCCGCAGCGGCCGAAATCAGGAAGTCCCTGACCGAGGTGTGCAACGCCAGCATGCCTCGGTCTCGCCGCCCACCTCCCCGTCGCGCCGTTTATTGGTGGTCGGAGGAGTTAGCGGGGCTCCGAGCAGCCTGTGTGGCAGCAAGGAGGGCCTACACGCGGAGTCGACGGCGCAGCCACCGGGATGAGGCCAGCGAGGACCTCCTTTACGCTGCGTACGTTGAGGCGAGGAGGGTCCTCAAATCGGCCATTGGCGCCGCCGATGACGCGGCGAAAGCCGAATTGCTGGAGGGTCTCGACAGGGACCCGTATGGGAGACCATACAAGGCGGCGCGGAACAAACTGCGCCCCTCTGGTCCCCCGCTGACGGAGTCTCTCGAGCCGGCATTGCTGGATGGGGTGGTCCGGTCCCTGTTTCCGAACGGGTCCAACTTCGCCCCACCAGTGATGGATCCCCCGCAGGGGGCGGCCCCACTGGAGGGGGAGGAAGAGGAGGCTTCTCCGGTGACGGAGGCGGAGCTTGAAGGGGAGGTTCTCCGACTCCGCGCGAAGAGCACGGCCCCTGGGCCAGATGGCGTCCCCGCGCGGGTGGTCGCCATCGCCGCCCTCCAAATGGAGGAGAAGTTTCGGGGCCTATTCAGCGCGTGTTTCACGTCTGGTAGGTTCCCGAAACATTGGAAGGAGGGGCAATTGTGCCTCCTCCGAAAGGAGGGACGCCCGGTGGACTCCCCCTCGGCATACCGGCCCATCGTTCTGCTCGATGAGGTCGGTAAAATGTTCGAGGGGATTGTTGCCAACCGGCTAAATAGCCACTTGCGGAGGGTGGGGCCGGACCTGTCGGACGCCCAATTCGGTTTCCGAAGGGGGCGTTCGACTGTGGATGCACTGGCCCGACTCAAGGGCCAGGTGCGGGAAGCTACGGAGACGGGGGACGGGGTTTTGGCTGTGTCATTTGACATAGCCAACGCCTTCAACTCCGTCCCCCATTCGACAATCTTGGAGGCACTCCGCTACCACGGAGTGCCTCAGTACCTGCGGTTTCTCCTGGCCGACTACCTGGGGGACCGAGCTGTCCTCCTTGTAGATCGCACGGGCCAGCTCCGTCGATATGATGTGGGGTCCGGTGTTCCACAGGGGTCTGTCCTGGGGCCACTCCTGTGGAACATCGGAATTGACTGGCTGCTGCGAGGGAGTCTCCTCCGTGGCATGAGTGTCATCTGCTATGCGGATGACACTCTTCTCACCGCCCGGGGGGGAGACTTCAGAGAGGCGGCGAGTCTGGCCTCGGCCGGCGGATCCCTAGTCGCGGGAAGGATCCGCCGACTAGGATTGAGGGTGGCGTTGGAGAAGACCGAGGCCGTGTTTTTCCACGGGCCTCGGCAGCGCATTCCCCCTGACACCCACATTGTCGTGGAGGGTGTCAGGATCGAGGTGAAGGCCCAGATGAAATATCTGGGCCTAGTCCTTGACAGCAGGTGGCGCTTCGGCCCGCACTTCAGCGGGCTGTCGACGCGCCTGCTTAAGGTTGCGGGCGCCCTTTCGTGGCTCCTTCCAAATGTGGGAGGGCCAAGGGCACGATGCCGGCGCTTGTACGCCGGCATCTTGAAGAGTATGGCCCTATACGGGGCCCCGATCTGGGCGGACTCCCTCCAAAGGAGGGAGAACGCTACCTCTTTCCGCAGGCCCCAAAGGGCCATTGCACTGCGGGTGGCGAGGGCCTACCGATCGGTGGGTTTTGCGGCGGCGTGCGCTCTGGCTGGCACCCCTCCTTGGGAGCTCGAGGCGGGAGTGCTCGCCAGAGTGTACGAGTGGACGGCGGGGCGCAAAGCCCGCGGGGAACACCCCGCCTTGGAGGAGCGAGAGGCCGTCCGGCGTGAGGCGAGGGACGCTGTCGTCCATCATTGGATGGAGGACCTCGCCGCCGCCACTTTTGGGCGCCGTACACTCGATGCGCTTGGGCCAGTCCTGCAGGATTGGTTGGGACGGCCCCATGGCTTCCTCTCGTTCCGTCTGGTGCAGGTGTTGACCGGGCATGGGTGCTTCGGCTCATACCTGCACCGGATCGGAAGGGAGGAAGCAGCAGCGTGCCACCATTGTCCCGCGGTGGAAGACACGGCGCAGCACACACTAGAGGTGTGTGCGTCGTGGACCGAGCTGCGCCGCAGCTTGGTTAATGTTATCGGGCCGGACCTCTCGCTTCCCAGCGTGGTCAATGCCATGTTGGGGAGCGAGGAGGCCTGGGCAGCGGTCGCCTCCTTTTGTGAAGACGTGATATCCCAAAAGGAGGTGGCAGAGCGCGCAAGGGAGGAAGACCCCCTTGCTGCGCCACTGCGCAGACGTCGAAGGGGCGGGAGAAGGCGATTGAACAACCACCTTCCCCCTCCCGGCGGTGAGTAGCGAGAGACAGGCGCGGGGGCGTCTTCTCTCGCATTGCACATGCTCACCACCTCCGTCGGGCGGGAATGGCCACGCATTCCTGGTCATTCCAGAGCCCCTCCCGTAGGGAGGGGCATGTAGGCCCCGCTGTAAAGCGGGCGGTCGTCGGCGGAGGACTGGACGTAAAGGCTCTGCCAGTCTCCCAGTCCTCCTCCATACAGACGATGCTGGAATGCCGCTGGGTCGTTTAGTGGGTATACCGGTCTTCTACCGGGGAGTCCCACATAACCCCCCCATCCCCCATGGGGGGGTATGCGTAACGCATTTTTCCCAGCGAAAAAAAAAAAAAAAAAAAAAAAAGGCGGGTCTGGGTTGCCAACGTCTCGAGGCCCGTAAAGTCCGCGCAATTGCACGTGACGGGCCTGGACGACGCCGCCACTAAGGAGAAAGTGGCGGCAGCGGTCGCTAAGGTGGGCGGCTGTGACGTACTGCACGTCAAAGCCGGAGGGTGCAGCGAAGCTTCGGCGGGACCGGCTCCTCCCTTGTTTCCTGCCCGATTGCAGCAGCCAAAGTGCTGCTGGCACAGGGCAGGCTTTTGGTGGGGTGGAGCTCGGTGCGAGTGGTGGCACTGGCGGCGCGTCCCATGCGCTGCTTCAAGTGCATGGGACTCGGCCATACGCGCCCCCAGTGTCCCTCGTCGGCAGACAGGGGGGACCTGTGCTTCCGTTGTGGAGGCGCAGGCCACAAGGCGGTGAGCTGCCAGAGGAGGGCCCCACACTGCGCGATATGCGCTGAATCGGGGCGACCCGCCGAGCACAGGATGGGGGAACAAAACTGTGTCCCCCCAAAGACGAAGGGTCAGGCCGCCAGGACCCCGGCCATCCCCCGACCGGCATCCAGAGCCGCACCTGAGGCTGCTCGCCGCGCGGCGAGCATGGAGGTTGTGCCGTCCGATTAATGGATCAAGTCGGACAGCACAATCTCCTCCAGACGAATTTAAACCACTGCGTCAGGGCTCAGGATTTGCTTATGCAGTCCCTGGCGCAGTGGCGGATCGATTTGGCGGTCGCCGCGGAGCCGTACTACATTCCCCAGTCCCATCCCTACTGGGCTGGGGATCTGGACGGCTCCATAGCGATAATTGGACGTGCCAGTGGCGGCCCCCCCCTCTCGGTGTTAGAGAGGGGTTCGGGGTACGTGGTGGCCAAGTGGGAGAGGTATGCGGTAGTGGGCACATACTTCTCCCCCAATAGGACCGTCGCGGAGCTGGAGGTCTATCTAGACCTCCTGGCCGCGGCGGTGAGAAGGCAGGCACCACGTGAGGTCCTCCTCATGGGGGACCTGAACGCGGAGGGCCCCTCTTCCTCCAACCTTGAGGATGTCATCCGCAAGGTTGTCCTGGAGGAAAGGGCCTTTACGAGAGCCTGTTTCGCCGGCATCGAAGACAGGCTCTTGCCGGAGAGTCGCATCCGACCACCACTTGCGGCCGACAAGAGGCAGAACAAGCCGGGGCCGTCCTCCCAAAAGGAGGAAACGAGGCCAAACAAGCCGGGGCCATCCTCCCAAACGGAGGATGCATTCCTACCCTCCTCCACTCCCTCTGTCCAACCTTGGACGGAGGTGGTCAAAAGGGGAAAGGGCAAGGCCAAGACGAAGGCGGCCGCCCCCCCTGCCATCCCCACAGCCGCCGCTCCCTGCCCATCCCAGGCGACCGGTAAGGGAAAAGGGAAGGGGAAAAAGTCAGCCCCGAAGCCCCTCTCCGCTGCTCCGGCAGCCAAAAGGGCCCCCGCTGGTCCGGGGAAACCTAAGCCCCTGGTTCCCCCTAAAACCGCAGCCGTTGTGGTGTCGCTCACCGTGGAGGCTGCGGATCGAGGTGAGACTTATGAGTCCGTACTCAAGCGGGCCCGTACCAATGCCGACCCGACCCAACTGGGGATCGGACCGATCACGTGCCGTCGGACCCAAGCCGGGGCTCGAATTTTCGAGTTCCCGGGGGCTCAGGGCGGTGCCAACGCTGACCTCTTCGCCTCCAAACTGAAGGAGGTCATCGCGGACGCGGCTAAGGTCGTCAGGCCTGTTAAGTTGGCGACCTTGGAGGTGACCAATCTGGACGATTCGGTCACCAAAGAGGAGGTGGTAGCGGCGGTCGCAGCAATGGGGGGTTGCGACGTCGCAGCAGTGCAAAGCAGGGGGGGCATCCGGCCTGGCCGGGGTGGTATGGGTACCATCCGCCTCGAGTGCCCAGTCACGGCGGCCAAAGCCGTCCTCGCCAAAGGACGGCTTACAGTGGGCTTCAGCTCCTGCGGAGTCCGAGCACTTGAAGATCAGCCTCTGCGCTGCTTCAGGTGCTTCGGAATCGGACACACCCGGGCCCTTTGCCCGTCCGAGGTGGACAGGGCAGATAGCTGCTACCGCTGCGGCAAAGAGGGGCACAAGTCCGCCTCCTGCACGGCCACCACGCCACGCTGCGCAGTGTGTGCCGCCAGCGGCCGCCCGGCGGGCCATGTTATGAAGGGGAGGAACTGCAATCCTCCCCCCAAGAAGGGCAAAGTGCAGGCGCCGACCCAGCCTGCCTTGGCTACCGCCGTCCCTGAAAAGGGAACTCCGGCGGCTGATGAGGGAGGTGCGATGTCCCATTGATGGATAGGGTCGAGCATCGTATCCTCCAGGCGAACACCAACCACTGCAAAGCAGCCCAGGACCTGCTGATGCAGTCCATGGCTGAGTGGTTGGTGGACGTTGCGGTGGTTGCTGAGCCATACTCGATCCCTGGCCGTTGGCTGGGTGATCGGGATGGCTTGGTGGCAATGGTGTCGCGGTCTTCCACAGACTCCCCTCCCCTCTCGCTCTTAGAGAGGGGACTGGGATATGTGGCCGCCGCGTGGGGGGAATTAGCTTTCGTGGGCGTTTATTTCTCCCCAAACCGCCCTCTCTCGGATTTCGAGAACTTTCTCGAAATCCTGACCGCAGTTGTCGGTAGGGCGGCGCCGCGCCAGGTCGCCGTTTTGGGCGACCTTAACGCCAAGTCGGTGGTCTGGGGTAACCCGGCCGCCTCTTGTAACGTCCGGGGAGTCGCCGTTGAATTCTGGGCGGCCTCGTCAGGTGTGTCCCTCCTCAACAGAGGCGGCGTTCTTGCAGGACTGGCTGGCCCCCCCTTTCGAAGGCCTGGACGTGGACTCCGCAGCGGTCGAGCTCCGGAAGTCCCTGACCGAGGTTTGCAACGCCAGCATGCCTCGGTCTCGCCGCCCACCTCCCCGTCGCGCCGTTTATTGGTGGTCGGAAGAGTTAGCGGGGCTCCGAGCAGCCTGTGTGGCAGCAAGGAGGGCCTACACGCGGAGTCGACGGTGCAGTCACCGGGATGAGGCCAGCGAGGACCTTCTTTACGCTGCGTACGTTGAAGCGAGGAGGGTCCTCAAATCGGCCATTGACATCCAATCGGAAAAAGACGGCCCCTGGGCCAGACGGCGTTCCAGCACGGGTGGTGGCCATCGCCGCCCTCCAAATGGAGGAGAGGTTTCGGGACCTATTCAGCGCGTGTTTCACGTCTGGTAGGTTCCCGAAACCTTGGAAGGAGGGGCAATTGTGCTTGCTCCGGAAGGAGGGACGCCCGGCGGACTCCCCCTCGGCATACCGGCCCATCGTTCTGCTCGATGAGGTCGGTAAAATGTTCGAGGGGATCGTTGCCAACCGGCTCAACGAGCACCTGAGGGGGGTCGGGCCGGACCTGTCGGATGCCCAATTCGGGTTTAGAAGGGGGCGTTCGACGGTGGACGCGTTGGCCCTACTCAAGGGCCAGGTGCGGGAGGCGACGGTGGCAGGGGACGGGGTTTTGGCTGTGTCATTTGACATAGCCAACGCCTTCAACTCCGTCCCCCATTCGACGATCTTGGAGGCACTCCGCTATCACGGTGTGCCTCGGTACCTGCGGTGTCTTCTGGCCGACTACCTGGGGGACCGAGCTGTCCTCCTTGTGGATCGTGCGGGCCAGCTCCGCCGGTATGGGGCGGGATCCGGTGTTCCGCAGGGGTCTGTCCTGGGACCACTCCTGTGGAACATCGGATTCGACTGGCTCCTGCGGGGAAGTCTCCTCCGTGGCACGAGTGTCATCTGCTATGCGGATGACACTCTTCTCACCGCCCGGGGAGGAGACTTCAGAGAGGCGGCGAGTCTGGCCTCGGCCGGCGGATCCCTAGTCGCGGGTAGGATCCGCCGACTAGGATTGAAGGTGGCGCTGGAAAAGACCGAGGCCGTATTTTTCCACGGGCCTCGGCAGAGCACTCCCCTTGACGCCCACATTGTTGTGGAGGGCGTCAAGATTGAGGTGAAGGCCCAGATGAAATATTTGGGCCTAGTCCTGGACAGCAGGTGGCGCTTCGGCCCGCACTTCAGCGGGCTGTCGACGCGCCTGCTGAAGGTCGCGGGCGCACTCTCTTGGCTCCTCCCAAATATGGGGGGGCCTAGTGGACGGTGCCGGCATTTGTATGCCGGCATACTGAAGAGCATGGCCCTCTACGGGGCCCCTATTTGGGCGGACTCCCTCCGAAGGAGGGAGAATGCTACTGCGCTCCGCAGGCCCCAAAGGGCCATTGCACTGCGGGTGGCGAGGGCCTACCGCTCGGTAGGATTTGCGGCAGCGTGCGCTCTGGCTGGCACCCCTCCTTGGGAGCTTGAGGCAGGGGTGCTCGCCAAAGTGTACGAGTGGACGGCGGGGCGAAAGGCGCTCGGGGAGCGCATCGCCCTGGAAGAGCGGGAGGCCGTCCGGCGTGAGGCGAGGGAAGCAGTCGTCCAGCATTGGACGGAGGACCTCGCCGCCGCCGCATTTGGCCGCCGCACGCTGGACGCCCTAGGGCCAGTCCTACAAGAATGGCTCGGGCGGTCTCATGGTTTCCTCTCGTTCCGTCTGGTGCAGGTGTTATCCGGGCACGGATGCTTCGGATCATACCTGCACCGGATCGGAAGAGAGGAAACACCAGCGTGCCATGATTGTGCTGCGGCGGAGGACACGGCGCAGCACACCCTGGAGGTGTGCCCTTCGTGGTCTGAGCTGCGCTGTGACTTAGTCGCCATAGTCGGGCCGGACCTCTCGCTCCCCAGTGTGGTAAATGCCATGCTGCAGGGTGAGGTGGCCTGGGCAGCGGTCGCCTCCTTTTGCGAGGAAGCGATTTCCCAAAAGGCGGCGGCAGAGCGCGCAAGGGAGGAGGACCCCCTTGCGGCGCCACTGCGACGGCGAAGAAGGGGTAGGAGAAGACGACTTCCCCCTCCCGGTGGTGAATAGCGAGAGACAGACGCGGGGGCGCCTTCTCTCGCATTGCACTTATTCACCACCTCCGTCGGGTGGGAATGGCCACGCATTCCTGGTCATTCCCGAGCCCCTCCCGTAGGGAGGGGCGTGTAGGCCCCGCTGTAAAGCGGGCGGTCGTCGGCGGAGGACTGGACGTAAAGGCTCTGCCAGTCTCCCAGTCCTCCTCCATACAGACGATGCTGGAATGCCGCTGGGTCGTTTAGTGGGTATACCGGTCTTCTACCGGGGAGTCCCACATAACCCCCCCCATCCCCCATGGGGGGGTATGCGTAACGCATTTTTCCCAGCGAGAAAAAATAAAAAAAAAAAATAATAAAGGTTAGGTTGGGCTGGTCTGGGTTTATTCATTAATAGTTGCTTTGCCTAGCTTGCATGCCTTGCGCTGCTTGTTTTGGATAAACTCAGGCCTTCCTTACTCATCCCGGATGGGTAAGGAGGCAACGGTCTTAGGGGAGAGCGCAAGTCGTGATGATCCCTAAGGCAAGTCTGACGGATACCTTCTCGTGGTGCTGCCTGTTATTGGTTTATTTCCTTCCGAAATAAACGCAACAGAACACCGTCAGGCGCCGCGTGTATTGTTATCTATATGTGTATGTATATGTATATATTGTTTCTGTATATATTTGTATTATTTGTGTATATTATGTAGTTCACAGGGCTATTTAACCCCTTATTAGTAACCAAATTGAAAATGCTCGGTACAGACCGGGGCCGTAGTTAACTGTCTGTCATCTGTATTATACGTGCTAAGGTGCTTAGCACCTCTTTAAGACAGATGACAGAATAGACTTACGGTGTATAAATTGTAGTTTTAAGGCAAGGCTACAGATAATTTGTCATGTTTATGAGTAGATGAAAAACAGTTTGGCGGTGTGTGTGTTAAAATAGGGACCCCTCTAACTGGCAAACACCAGCGCCTACTACTGTCAAACGTATTGTTACATAATCGAAAATAACCGCTGTCTTTTATTTGGTAGTGACCCCTGTTCCGATAACTCACGTTATTGGAGGCGGGGACAAACTGGCTGGACTAGTTCCAAAACCCCGATGATAAGTGTATCCTTAGACTTTGGGAAAATACCTCCAAGGTATTGTCAGTCTTCTGAACTCTAAACTTCCGGAGCCGCGCACCATCTACGGCTAGCGTTTTTGTTCGGCCAGACGATTTTTCGGACTCCGACGTAGAGTCCGTCACGTTTGAGTCGGATGCCTCGACGGCGACAGCGGAAGGTCGCCAGCAGGCACAGAAGCGGGCCTACTTGAGGGCTGGGTCATGCTCGTCAGACTCCACGACGAGTAAGCCCAAAAAGAATAGGGCTAAAAAGCTTCCCACAGTCGGCCAAACAAGCCGGGGCCATCCTCCCAAACGGAGGATGCATTCCTACCCTCCTCCACTCCCTCCGTCCAAGCTTGGACGGAGGTGGTTAAAAGGGGAAAGGGCAAGGCCAAGTATTTAAGTATTACGTATTTAAGTTAGTCTACAAGCTTTTGTCACTTTTTGCTCACTTTTCAAATCACTAATGTTAGCTAACCTAAGTTTTAAAACGAAAAATCTTGGCTAATTATTCTTGATTTGTCAGGTGAAATGAAATCTCTTTAATATTAAGAAACAAACAAAATAAATATCCGAGCTAATCTAATTAAATTCGCTAACCAAACCTACAAATTGTACATAGTAATGTCTAATAAGCAATCCTGTTATTTGCTTTTTTGTCAAATTGCCTTTTTATTTGTCAAAACCAATCTAATTAAAGTTTAGAAATTGATAATTTTAGCTAACATACATAATTAGTCATATCTACCTAGTAAAAATATTGACTTAAAAAAAGACTAGATTTGTCAAATTCAACTGAAAACATTGAATATTTTATCCAACCTAACCTTCCAAAACTTAATTAGGTAATGGGTCTGGATAAATACATGTCAAAATACCCTTACTCACGATTTTCAAGTAAAACCTTTATATAAAAAAATCTAGTATCCCTAAAACTGATTATCAAAACCAAAACAATCACAGCAATTCGGACTGTATTAGTCAAATGCAAGCATCAACTAAGACTGAAATCCAACATAACAGTTTATAATAGTTAATCTTGCTTTTACAAATTTTCGTTTAGTCTAGATTTGCAAATAATAAATTTAAAGTTGACATATCCAGTCAACTTAGTCCTAATTTGGTTAAATCAGTGAAAAATATACAGATCCTTAGGCACTAATATTTAAAAACAAGTAGAAATTTCTTAAAATGCTTTATATAAGGTCACTTTTAATTCATCAACAATACTGCGGGGGGTGGTGTAGAATCGATAACTGAATGTGATCCACACATTTTTAATTTTCACATAAACAAAATTAATACTAACTATTGCCTAAGCTGTGGCACGTTGACTTTGAGAATGATAGCGACGACAACACTCGCGGCCGCCGTGGACAAGACTCACACATACATACACGTTCTAGGTATTCTAACGCATTGCGAGGGCAATGAACTCGGTAGGTTTACCTACGCATTGCGAGGGCAACGAACTCGGTAGGTTTACCTACGCATCGCGAGGGCAATGAACTCGGTAGGTATCTCGGTAGGTATACCTACGCATTGCGAGGGCAACGAACTCGGTAGGTTTACCTACGCATTGCGAGGGCAATGAGTCTTGTCCACGGCGGCCGCGAGTGTTGTCGTCGCTATCATTCTCAAAGTCAACGCGCCACAGCTTAGGCAATAGTTAGTATTGATTTTGTTTATGTGAAAATTAAAAATGTGTGGATCACATTCAGTTATCGATTCTACACCACCCCCCGCAGTATTGTTGATGAATTAAAAGTGACCTTATATACATGTCATTCGGTAATATTGTAATTATGAAATGAAATACAGACTTTTATTGGCATATTTTATTTACATAATTCGTTAAAAAGCATTATTCTCCTAACAAAACAATGCTTTAAAACAATTTTTTTTTATTATTAAAGTACAATGTGTCCCGACCAAGGAGGTTTCAATTCAATTTAAGCACACATTATCTGTGGTGAGCGCGCTGCTCGCGTGTTAGTTGGATTAATGAAAGTCAAAGTAAAAACCATTTATTCAATATAGGCGTCTACGACGCTCTAAATAAATTTTAATATTGAAATATTCTAATTGTACCTACTGCCTCGTTCAGCAAACAAGGCTGTATAGAGCCACTCCGAATCAACTATTAATTAACATATTTATCGTTATATATATAATATCAAAAAGAGTATAATAAATCACTTAACTTCACAACATGTTGATTGGGCAGCACTTCGTCGTTAAAGACTATTTCGACACAAGTTTACTTGCTCCCATTTTATAGAGAAGCACAAACTAAGGGACAAAGCGAACTACCGTCACAAACACAGTACTCTTTAAAGTTGACAATTGTGTGATTTCAAGCTCTATACATATGGCGATATGTGTAATAAAATCTTCATTGTTTTTACACATATAAATAAGGTACTCTCACATGATCAGTTACACTACTTATAAAATATACTTATAGTAAACATATCATCAAATAATAATTCAATGGATCATGACTATCAATATAATTATGATGCTTAATCACTGTCCCACAAATAAACAAAATTAGTTACAGTATTAATTCAAACCACAGATAAAATGTCACACTTAACCAGTGGCTTATAACACATTTCAATCTCGTGTCAAGGTATTTTAGACAGTATTTTAACGTTACTATTTATTTAAAAGGTGTTCAATTGATGGAACTGTTTGAACTCGCATTTTGTTTATTTCATATGAAAGTAAGTAATTTGATTTCCACAAAGAATACTATACGAAGTTAAAATAAACGATCAATAATGATCACATCATTATGTAGAAAAACACATTTAATTCTCGTGTCAAGGATTTAATTATTTTAACGATAATATTTATTTAAAATGTGTTCAATTGATGGAACTGTTTGGAATGGCATTTTGAATATTTCATTTAAAAGTAATTCATTTGATTTCCACAAAGAAGGATGACATTCGAAAGTGGAGGCTCGTTCGGTGCAGAGCTCTGGTTCAGTCGATTGTTTTCCCTGTACTGTTGACGTCATAACGTCATTTTTTAACTTCAGTGCAGTGATGAAGTGTTTAATTCGTAAAATGTTTACTGATCTTGCTCCGCCGAAACAATTTCAGGCGTCGACCGAACGGAATGTTGCGCTCGTGTCGCCACGGTCGTCGGTTACAGCGCAGCGCAGCGCCGCCCGCGGAACCTGAATATCTACCCACTAATCACATTTTAAACTAAAAGGTTGGTAAAAATATAATATTATCTGCTAAGGTGTAATTATTGTTATTGTTTATTTAGAACACGTGTAATCTTTGATTAAATACAATGCAATATCTATTCGATTCGTGACATTAGGGGGTAATTATTAGTGGGTGTAGTAGGCCGACACCATTCGACCTATAATTCACGGTCAGGAATAGTATTTTGAATCCATAACGCTATGCATAATTGACAGTGCAATATAAGCCTTGCTTACATCGTCACGCTAACAATGCTAGCCGTACATTCTATGACATATTTTGTTATCTTGTGGACTGTGGATGGACAGATCTTTAGATGAAACACACCAAGCTAGGGTGAAACTATCTAAATATATATTATAACTCAAAGGTGACTGGCTGATATAGTGATCTATCAACGCACAGCCCAAACCACTGGACGGATCGGGCTGAAATTTGGCACGCAGGTAGATGTTATGACGTAGGCATCCGCTAAGAAAGGGTTTTGATTAATTCTACCCCCAAGGGGTATCGATAAAATAGGGGATGAAAGTTTGTATGAAACTTTGTCAATTTTAAACCGCTCGGGCTGAGACTTTGCATGCATAGGCGTGTAGGCACTATGACGTGTAGGCATCCCCTAAGAAAGGATTTTGAGGTGCAGGCTATATTTTAACTTTTCAGCTTAATATATACGAATTTCTTTATGCTAGCGCCATCTACATTGAGTTATTTTGGAGAGAACCATTTTTGTGCATAGTGCATAGATAATATATATCTAGCGGATTATAATAATAATACTTGTTAACGCGAGCGAAGCTAAAAGCTAGTTATAATCTATACTTATAATAAAACTGTAACAGGTCCAATTCTGTACATGGCAGATATTTTGAAAAAAAAAATGTACAGTACTCTGTAGCTGATACTGATGCCGAAACTATATTTTTTTTTATTTTTGTCTGTCTGTCTGTCTGTCTGTCTGTCTGTATCCCGGCCGCGTATCACTCCAAAACTACTGAATGGATTTCAATGAAACTTAGCATGATTGGAGTTCATACTACAAGGTAGGATAATTTAGCTTTTTATCCCGAAATTCAGCATGGTTCCCTTGGGAGAGGGGATGAAAGTCAAAATATACACTTAGTTGTAATTTATTAACGCGTAGTCCGATTTCAGACGTTCTTTTTAGGGTTCCGTACCCAAAGGGTAAAAACGGTCTGTCCCGCTGTCCGTCGGTCCGTCTGTCCGTCCATCTGTCCGTCCGTCTGTCACCAGGCTGTATCTCAAGAACGGTGATAGCTAGACAGTTGAAATTTTCACAGATGATGTATTTCTGTTGCCGCTATAACAACAAATACAAAAAATTGGCCAAGTGCGAGTTGGACTCGCTTACGTTAAAACAAAAAAAGGTTAAAATATGAAGTCTAATGTTGTATAGCTTATGGTACGGAACCCTTCGTGCGCGAGTCCGACTCGCACTTGGCCGATTTTTTTAATTAGAATAGTGGTGCTTTAAAATTATCACGTAAAAAAGCTAATGGTACGGAACCCTTCGTGCGCGAGTCCGACTCGCACTTGGCCGATTTTTTTAATTAGAATAGTGGTGCTTTAAAATTATCACGTAAATATTTCAAAGTCATCGGATTTGCAGTTCAGAAATTACAGACATCACAACCTAAATATTACGTTCCAAATAACTTGACACCCCGAATGTACAGGAACCTTTGAACGTTCGGCTCATCTTAAGCTGGCGTTTGCACTTTATCGTATAGGTATAGTAGATAGGTCTGTAGTCGGACCTCTCCAAAAGACAGATTTTTCAAATGATAAAACACAGTTTTTTTTATTACGATAAGCACAACTTCCCTACGTATATTTTTCATAACATGCAATGCTCTAATCAGTCTAATCTATACCTATAACAGGTTGCAGAAGGCGGGTAGGGAAGTGCGAGGGGTAAGACGCTTACATTTATCTATTTATACCTGTAACAGGTCCAATTCTGCACATGGCAGATATTTTGAAAAAAAAATTACATTACTCTCTAGCTGATACTAATGCCGAAACTGTATTTTTTGTATTTTTGTCCGTCTGTCTGTCTGTCTGTATCCCGGCCGCGCATCACTCCAAAACTACTGAATGGATTTCAATGAAACTTAGCATGATTTGAGTTCATACTACGAGGTAGGATAATTTATGCTTTTTATCCCGAAATTCAGTATGGTTCTCTTGGGAGTGAGGATGAATGTCAAAATATACACTTAGTTGTAATTTATTAACGCGTAGTCCGATTTCATACGTTCTTTTCAGAGTTCCGTACCCAAAGCGTAAAAACGCGACCCTATTACTGAGATTTCGCTGTCCGTCCGTCCATCCGTCCGTCCGTCTATCACCAGGCTGTATCACAAGAACGGTGATAGCTAGACAGTTGAAATTTTCACATATGATGTATTTATGTTGCCGCTATAACAAAAAATACAAAAATTTGGCCAAGTGCGAGTCGGACTCGCGCACGAAGGTTTCCGTACCATTATCTGAAATTTTATTGCATGGGTGCCCCCTTAATTATTTATTCTAATTTAATTAATTATATTTAAAGAAAACATAAAACTAAATATTCTGTGAATAGTTAAAGCGTCTACCAGTCACCGTTATTAGTATCGAGCAAGAAACGGTAAAAAAATCAAGGTTGTTGTATGGGGGTACCTTAAATATTTATTTTATTGTTAGTATTTGTTGTTATAATGGCTATAAAAATACATCATCTGTGAAAGTTTCAACTGTCTAGCTATCACCGTTCTTGAGATACAGCCTGATGACAGGCGGATGGACGGACGGACAGCGAAGTCTTAGTAATAGGGTCCCGCTATTACCCTTTGGGTACGGAACCCTAAAAAGGTAAAAATATGAAGTCTAATGTTGTATAGCTAATGGTACGGAACCCTTCGTGCGCGAGTCCGACTCGCACTTGGCCGATTTTTTTAATTAGAATAGTGGTGCTTTAAAATTATCACGTAAATATTTCAAAGTCATCGGATTTGCAGTTCAGAAATTACAGACATCACATCCTAAATATTACGTTCCAAATAACTTGACACCCCGAATGTACAGGAACCTTTGAACGTACGGCTCATCTTAAGCTGGCGTTAGCACTTTATCGTATAGATATATTAGATAGGTCTGTAGTCGGACCTCTCCATAAGACTGATTTTTCAAACGATAAAACACAGTTTTTTTTATTACGATAAGCACAACTTCCCTACGTATATTTTTCATAACATGCAATGCTCTAATCAGTCTAATCTATACCTATAACAGGTTGCAGAAAGCGGGTAGGGAAGCGCGAAGGGTAAGACGCTTAAATTTATCTATTTATACATATAATAAAACTGTAACAGGTCCAATTCTGTACATTGCAGATATTTTGAAAATATGTTTTGAGAGCAATCTGAAGCTGATACTGATGCAAAAACAGTTTTTTTTTCTGGCTGTCTGTCTGTTTCCCGGCCTCGCATCACTCCAAAACTACTGAATGGATTTGAATGAAACTTAGCACGATTCGAGTTCATACTACGAAGAAGGACACACGATACTTTTATCCCGAAATTCAGTACGGTTCTCTTGGGAAAGGGGATGAAAGTCAAAATGTACATTTAGTTGTAATTTATTAACGCGTAGTCCGATTTCAATCATTCTTTTTTTGTTACAATAGTGGTTATTTAATTATTTTCCCGTAAATATTTCAAAGTCCTCAGTTTTGCAGTTCAGAAATTACAGATATCACAAACTAAATATTTCGTTTTAACTAACTTGGACCGCGGAATGTTGAGAAACCCTTGAACGTACGGCTCATCTTAAGCCCACAGGCAGCCCGGAACCCCACGGGAAGCCCGACAGACATCCCACGGACAGACCGGCATCCCACGGGCAGCCCGGCGCCCCACGGGCAGCACGGCACCCTTATTTAGTTTTGCAAGCTTGCTACGATAAAACTCTAAAATGTGGTACATTCACCACAATCAGTTTTTTAAACTACATATCTTTCTTTTGACGGATACATTTCGGAGACTGCGCAATGAAAGTGCACAATGTTGTCTTAGGTTTTCGAGATTGTTACACTTAGTAATTAAACAACTTTAAACGGTTTAAATCGCGTATATTTATCATTATTTTTGTCCCGACGTTTCAAACACTTTGTAGTGATCGTGGTCACGGGGTGACTGTCGGGACAAAAATAATGATAAATATACGTGATTTAATCTCTCTCAAATCTGATTCTTTCAATTTTTTTTTTCTGAATTTCACTCAAAAACAAGGCAATTGTTTGATTTTTTTTTTCTCTTATTTTCACTCAAAAACAAGGCAATTGTTTGATTTTTTTTTTCTCTTTATTTCACTCAAAAACAAGGCAATTGTTTGATTTTCACATGAATTTAACACCGACCTACATAAAGGTTTATTTCTTTAATTTTTTTTTTATTCTAAATTTCACTCAATAACCAGGCAATTGTTTGTTTTTTTTCTCTTAATTTCACTCAAAAACAAGGCAATTGTTTGATTTTCACATGAATTTAACACCGACCGACAAAAAGTTTGATTTCTTTAAATTTTTTTTTCTGAATTTCACTCAAAAACAAGGCAATTGTTTGATTTTTTTTTTCTTTTAATTTCACTCAAAAACAAGGCAATTGTTTGATTTTCACATGAATTTAACACCGACCGACAAAAAGTTTGATTTCTTTCAATTTTTTTTTTCCGAATTTCACTCAAAAACAAGGCAATTGTTTGATTTATTTTTTCTCTTAATTTCACTCAAAAACAAGGCAATTGTTTGATTTTCACGTGAATTTAACACCGACCGACAAAAAGTTTGATTTCTTTTTTCTGAATTTCACTCAAAAATAAAGCAATTGTTTGATTTTTTTTTTCTCTTAATTTCACTCAAAAACAAGGCAATTGTTTGATTTTTTTTTTCTCTTAATTTAATGTCGGGGCTCGGAATAGTCTGTAGACGACTTACGTTCCTGGCGGGGTGTTGTATTCGGTAGAGCAGCGTCGTGCTGCGATCTGTTGAGACTCAGCCCTACGCCAGGTGATTCGTTATGTGTATAGTGTACACACAGCGCGAACTGACCTACACTGTTACAGTCTAGGATACCTACCACGCGAACCGACCGCCTCGTTACTTGGCTTACACTTGTATATATCACACTTTTGACATGTTTATTTTATTTTTATTCACATATTTTTATTGTTTTTAACCGACTTCTATAAATCTATCCATTTTTTTATTCGATTAAGTGACCCAATTTTGTCATTTTTTTATTTGAAATATAGTTTCTCTCATGTGGTCCCATTTATATTTGATCAAAATCGCTCAAGCCGTTTTGAAGTTACGCTCCATTAACTGGTTATTTTTTCCTCTCTTGATGATATACTTACATAATAGGTACTTTTGAACTTTCGTAGTATAGAATAGACTTCAACAAGTTATTTGTCACTAAATTAAAGCCAATTTATGTAATTATTTTTTTCTTCTGTTTCAGGTAACAGCATGATGTCTACATGAAAAAAAAATTGTTAAATAAAACCTAACAAGTGAGTAATTAATCTTGATTAACGTATTTAAGTTAGTCTACAAGCTTTTGTCACTTTTTGGTCACTTTTCAAATCACTAATGTTAGCTAACCTAAGTTTTAAAACGAAAAATCTTGACTAATTATTCTTGATTTGTCAGGTGAAATGAAATCTCTTTAATATTAAGAAACAAACAAAATAAATATCCGAGCTAATCTAATTAAATTCGCTAACCAAACCTACAAATTGTACATAGTAATGTCTAATAAGCAATCCTGTTATTTGCTTTTTTGTCAAATTGCCTTTTTATTTGTCAAAACCAATCTAATTAAAGTTTAGAAATTGATAATTTTAGCTAACATACATAATTAGTCATATCTACCTAGTAAAAATATTGACTTAAAAAAGACTAGATTTGTCAAATTCAACTGAAAACATTGAATATTTTATCCAACCTAACCTTCCAAAACTTAATTAGGTAATGGGTCTGGATAAATACATGTCAAAATACCCTTACTCACGATTTTCAAGTAAAACCTTTATATAAAAAAATCTAGTATCCCTAAAACTGATTATCAAAACCAAAACAATCACAGCAATTCGGACTGTATTAGTCAAATGCAAGCATCAACTAAGACTGAAATCCAACATAACAGTTTATAATAGTTAATCTTGCTTTTACAAATTTTCGTTTAGTCTAGATTTGCAAATAATAAATTTAAAGTTGACATATCCAGTCAACTTAGTCCTAATTTGGTTAAATCAGTGAAAAATATACAGATCCTTAGGCACAATATTTAAAAACATGTAGAAATTTCTTAAAATGCTTTATATACATGTCATTCGGTAATATTGTAATTATGAAATGAAATACAGACTTTTATTGGCATATTGTATTTACATAATTCGTTAAAAAGCATTATTCTCCTAACAAAACAATGCTTTAAAACAATTTTTTTTTATTATTAAAGTACAATGTGTCCCGACCAAGGAGGTTTCAATTCAATTTAAGCACACATTATCTGTGGTGAGCGCGCTGCTCGCGTGTTAGTTGGATTAATGAAAGTCAAAGTAAAAACCATTTATTCAATATAGGCGTCTACGACGCTCTAAATAAATTTTAATATTGAAATATTCTAATTGTACCTACTGCCTCGTTCAGCAAACAAGGCTGTATAGAGCCACTCCGAATCAACTATTAATTAACATATTTATCGTTATATATATAATATCAAAAAGAGTATAATAAATCACTTAACGTCACAACATGTTGATTGGGCAGCACTTCGTCGTTAAAGACTATTTCGACACAAGTTTACTTGCTCCCATTTTATAGAGAAGCACAAACTAAGGGACAAAGCGAACTACCGTCACAAACACAGTACTCTTTAAAGTTGACAATTGTGTGATTTCAAGCTCTATACATATGGCGATAAGTGTAATAAAATCTTCATTGTTTTTACACATATAAATAAGGTACTCTCACATGATCAGTTACACTACTTATAAAATATACTTATAGTAAAAATATCATCAAATAATAATTCAATGGATCATGACTATCAATATAATTATGATGCTTAATCACTGTCCCACAAATAAACAAAATTAGTTACAGTATTAATTCAAACCACAGATAAAATGTCACACTTAACCAGTGGCTTATAACACATTTCAATCTCGTGTCAAGGTATTTTAGACAGTATTTTAACGTTACTATTTATTTAAAAGGTGTTCAATTGATGGAACTGTTTGAACTCGCATTTTGTTTATTTCATATGAAAGTAAGTAATTTGATTTCCACAAAGAATACTATACGAAGTTAAAATGAACGATCAATAATGATCACATCATTATGTAGAAAAACACATTTAATTCTCGTGTCAAGGATTTAATTATTTTAACGATAATATTTATTTAAAATGTGTTCAATTGATGGAACTGTTTGGAATGGCATTTTGAATATTTCATTTAAAAGTAATTCATTTGATTTCCACAAAGAAGGATGACATTCGAAAGTGGAGGCTCGTTCGGTGCAGAGCTCTGGTTCAGTCGATTGTTTTCCCTGTACTGTTGACGTCATAACGTCATTTTTTAACTTCAGTGCAGTGATGAAGTGTTTAATTCGTAAAATGTTTACTGATCTTGCTCCGCCGAAACAATTTCAGGCGTCGACCGAACGGAATGTTGCGCTCGTGTCGCCACGGTCGTCGGTTACAGCGCAGCGCAGCGCCGCCCGCGGAACCTGAATATCTACCCACTAATCACATTTTAAACTAAAAGGTTGGTAAAAATATAATATTATCTGCTAAGGTGTAATTATTGTTATTGTTTATTTAGAACACGTGTAATCTTTGATTAAATACAATGCAATATCTATTCGATTCGTGACATTAGGGGGTAATTATTAGTGGGTGTAGTAGGCCGACACCATTCGACCTATAATTCACGGTCAGGAATAGTATTTTGAATCCATAACGCTATGCATAATTGACAGTGCAATATAAGCCTTGCTTACATCGTCACGCTAACAATGCTAGCCGTACATTCCATGACATATTTTGTTATCTTGTGGACTGTGGATGGACAGATCTTTAGATGAAACACACCAAGCTAGGGTGAAACTATCTAAATATATATTATAACTCAAAGGTGACTGGCTGATATAGTGATCTATCAACGCACAGCCCAAACCACTGGACGGATCGGGCTGAAATTTGGCACGCAGGTAGATGTTATGACGTAGGCATCCGCTAAGAAAGGGTTTTGATTAATTCTACCCCCAAGGGGTATCGATAAAATAGGGGATGAAAGTTTGTATGAAACTTTGTCAATTTTAAACCGCTCGGGCTGAGACTTTGCATGCATAGGCGTGTAGGCACTATGACGTGTAGGCATCCCCTAAGAAAGGATTTTGAGGTGCAGGCTATATTTTAACTTTTCAGCTTAATATATACGAATTTCTTTATGCTAGCGCCATCTACATTGAGTTATTTTGGAGAGAACCATTTTTGTGCATAGTGCATAGATAATATATATCTAGCGGATTATAATAATAATACTTGTTAACGCGAGCGAAGCTAAAAGCTAGTTATAATATATAATAAGATAATATTATTGATAGATCTTTGTCACCATACATAGACTCGCGATGATGTTGCGGAATTTTAAATTTGCCATGGTTTTTGTAATACTTTAATGAAATTTTACATCATGCAAACGGGTGTATCAAAGGATATAATCTTACCAACAGTTTTTTTTTATTATTATTATAATTGGGCCTAATTGTGGTCATGTTTAACGCATAATATATACTACATTGTAGGCAACTAATTTGGTGCCCTTTAAACCTATTAATAGAACAATCGTGTACTTTACAATTGCCATTTTAAGTTTTACATGTAATTTTAATTTGTTTTACTTTAACTGGATAAAAATATTTGCCAATATGCCTATACCTACCTCTATGAGATTGTATTTGCAACTCTTGTTGATTGTGACCAGTTTTTATATGTAGGTACATACATACATAACTGTGTGTTGTAACGTTAATCGTTACATATATATGTATTCTGTATAAAATATTTACAATCATTATATATTTACACTTATTAAATAACATTTACACCTTAACCTTCTAATAATTACAACACAAACATAAACAAATCATAATATTATTACTTAAATAAATTCATCAACGCGAGCAACATTTTAGTCTCATTCCTTATCGCTCCTATTGTATTGAAGCGCAGCGGCGGAGGTCTGTCCGCGAGCTCGGCTGGACTCGGGCCGCCCCGACACACCGCTCACTGCTTTTGAGGTGAACGCACGTTACCATTATATATCATCGGTCTCTGCTACGTACGCTTTTAAAGTAAACACTTAAATTACCACGTAACCGATTGATAATATTGACGCGTCCCTATCGTGTCCCTCAAGAGATTTAATAGATATTATTAATGTGATTTCGACCCCGCAATTGGGGTCCAATATCCTCAGTCAAATAGCTGGCGACTGGATTAGACGGCCACATTAAGATCCCACGTCACCGGATGCTGGAGTACATCCTGAACCAAGACAAGGACCAGGACCCTACCGTGCGCCCATAAGCAGGATAGTACTAAACCAGAAGAAAGGAAAGATCGTATACAATAACGTAGGCCCTAACCCACGCTCTTTGCCCCTGCCGCAGCTAGGCCTCTAGGCATTTAATTTAAAATAAAAAATTTGTGATCACGAAGCGTCTGTCTTTATTTAAGTTTATTTACATATAGACGTTTCCCCGTGACAGTGTCTACCATATCAGGGTAAAATTAAGGATATTGGCTATAGTCTAATTTATAACAAGTTGGCAATGATCACTAACCCTCTCAGGCAATTATTTATATTCTGCTCCGTTGACATTTCAGGTTTGGATACATACTGGATGTATGATGCTGCCGCTCAAAAGCTGTTATGTTTGCCCGCCCGCCGCTGATTGCTTTCGTCTATTTTAACATGGTAAGTGTCAAAAGCAAATTTTATATATAGTATAATATATTCATAGTCTTCTTTGGCCAAACAAAAACCCATTTACCAGTGGAACAATCGATTTTATTTGTTCCATAATAGAAATAGGGACCACCGTGTCTGTCTGTCTGTCTGACCTTTGAAGGGCAGCCATGTTTGGAACTGTAATGTGTAGCCGAAGTGAAATTTTCACAAAAGTCTCACCAAGTGTCTGAAACGAAAATTAGCGATATTACCTACGTTAATAGATTGCTAATACATTTTCAAACGCAGATTGGTGGGTTGCTGAAACCTTCAAAAACTGACTGTTTGTCGACACTGTTACCAAGTTAATTAACATTAACTAGCTAATAAATTGCCACATGTCCATGTGATATTATTAATCAAATTCATATTATTGAGAACAACTAATTATTAAGTTATGTATAAGTGTTACATAATATTTTGATATAATATGACTGTGTGTATGTTTAATCTGTAAACTCCATAGAAATGGTAAACATTCTACATTTACATAATATTAACTTTTTCATAAATTACACTGCCATCAGGGTGGAACTAAATTAACAGTTACAATTTTGTAAATTGCATAAGGATCGCATTGAAATATTTGATTGTTGAAAGGCTATTTGTTTTTCAATAATTATAATATGCACTGATCAATAATAATAATATCCTCCGCTCTTGTATTTATTCGCTTACAAATTATTTATTATAACCGTCATCTCGATATTCGAAACGTTCGAAACGTAGCTCGTCGTGTGTGGCCCGTAAATGTAAACAAGAAGCGTGTGCGATATCATTATAAATGCATAGTTATACGTAACCATAACAATAGTTAAAAATTACCTACACGGCGGTGGAAGTTACAATTACAATTTGAATCACCGCGACATGTAAATTTGTAGCACATCAGAGATCAGCGTTGAAATGGTCAATCGGCGTTAGTAAGCAGCGGCTAAATTGTACAAGTGAAATTAATAGGTATGCCATATATAACAGGCAACTGTTTAATTTTCACATTAATTAAAAACCAATGGACAATATTTTTTTTTTCCATAATAACACTGAAAAACAGGCAATTGTTTGATTTTCACATGAATTTAACACCGACCGACAAAAAGTTTGATTTCTTTCAATATTTTTTTTTTCTGAATTTCACTCAAAAACAAGGCAATTGTTTGATTTTTTTTTCTCTTAATTTCACTCAAAAACAAGGCAATTGTTTGATTTTCACATGAATTTAACACCGACCGACAAAAAGTTTGATTTCTTTCAATATTTTTTTTTTCTGAATTTCACTCAAAAACGAGGCAATTGTTTGATTTTTTTTCTCTTCATTTCACTCAAAAACAAGTTAATTGTTTGATTTTCACATGAATTAAACACCGACCGACAAAAAGTTTGATTACTTTCAATTTTTTTTTACTGAATTTCACTCAAAAACAAGGCAATTGTTTGATTTTTTTTTTCTCTTAATTTCACTCAAAAACAAGGCAATTGTTTGATTTTCACGTGAATTTAAGACCGACCGACAAAAAGTTTGATTTCTTTCAATTTTTTTTTTCTGAATTTCACTCAAAAACAAGGCAATTGTTTGATTTTTTTTTTCTTTTAATTTCACTCAAAAACAAGGCAATTGTTTGATTTTCACATGAATTTAACACCGACCGACAAAAAGTTTGATTTCTTTAAATTTTTTTTTCTGAATTTCACTCAAAAACAAGGCAATTGTTTGATTTTTTTTTTCTCTTAATTTCACTCAAAAACAAGGCAATTGTTTGATTTTTTTTTTCTTTTAATTTCACTCAAAAACAAGGCAATTGTTTGATTTTCACATGAATTTAACACCGACCGACAAAAAGTTTGATTTCTTTTAATTTTTTTTTTTCCGAATTTCACTCAAAAACAAGGCAATTGTTTGATTTTCACATGAATTTAACACCGACCGACAAAAAGTTTGATTTCTTTCAATTTTTTTTTTCCGAATGTCACTCAAAAACAAGGCAATTGTTTGATTTTTTTTTTCTCTTTATTTCACTCAAAAACAAGGCAATTGTTTGATTTTTTTTTCTCTTAATTTAATGTCGGGGCTCGGAATAGTCTGTAGACGACTTACGTTCCTGGCGGGGTGTTGTACTCGGTAGAGCAGCGTCGTGCTGCGATCTGTTGAGACTCAGCCCTACGCCAGGTGATTCGTTATGTGTATAGTGTACACACAGCGCGAACTGACCTACACTGTTACAGTCTAGGATACCTACCACGCGAACCGACCGCCTCGTTACTTGGCTTACACTTGTATATATCACACTTTTAACATGTTTATTTTATTTTTATTCACATATTTTTATTGTTTTTAACCGACTTCTATAAATCTATCCATTTTTTTATTCGATTAAGTGACCCAATTTTGTCATTTTTTTATTTGAAATATAGTTTCTCTCATGTGGTCCCATTTAAATTTGATCAAAATCGCTCAAGCCGTTTTGAAGTTACGCTCCATTAAGGACAAGACCGTAGTCAAAATAATTTCTAATTCGGGCGGGGCTAAAAGAAATGGGCGTCAACTTTTAACTCATAAAAATATTCAGTCGCACGGCGGCACTAGTCGCCGTACCACGGATAGCGTCGCTAAAATTGTAGAGTTTCGTGCGCTATTAGAAGCGGCAGAACAGAAGTGTAGATAACAACATTTTTATCTGCAGATACTGAGAACCTCTAAGGTAAAAAAAAAAAATATCACTTGTAGGTAATGATATTTTTTTAATAGACTAAGCGAAGCGAGGTCTCGGTGGAGGTCTGAGCAGTGTATATTTCCCCGTCAATAAATCTCGATTGCCTGAATCGATCTTCTTGAAATTTGGTAGAAAGGTGCCCATCTTGCATATCAACAGAATTTGCAAGTAGGAAGAGCCAGTAGGAGCTTAATTGGTTTGTGGTTTGCTGAGATTATAGGGTTCATAAAACGAGGTTATAATTTAAAATTCAAAAGTATTATCTCAATATTTTGCTCAAAAAAGTATTTTAACTTCATGAAGCGGTACGAAACCACGGTAATATTATCTATACAGTATTTTAACTCGGCCCTGTCCTTGAAAAAACTACCTACAGCCGCGCGGTACGTAAACATGCGATACGGCTGCCCGCATCCAGCATTTTAATTGCATTTGCCTACTTTGTGTTTCCATATTGTTTTGTGATTGTAAATATACTTTTTTATATAAGCAAACTACTGATTCGCCCCGGCTTCACGCGGTTATTTAACAAAAAAATCTTAACTTATAAATTAAACATATAAAAAAGCAGTTATTGTGACATAACTGTAATAGTTAGACTTATAGTATTGCGGACTTTTTATAGATGTCTTCTATAAAATTGTAGTATATCACTTGGCTCTATTTTCAATAATTTCCGCAGCGTATGCGATATACCTAACGATTTTTTTTGGTATTTTTTTCGCACTTTATGTTACGTTATCGAAGTTTACATACGACCTAACTTTTTTGAAAATCTTCTATAGCCTATGTTCGTCAGGGATAATGTTGGATTCTCATGGTGAAAGAATTTTTCAAATAGGTCCATTAGTTTCAGCCTATTCAATGCAAACAAACAAATGCACAATCAAATCTTTCCTCTTTATTACCTATATTAGTTTAGATAAAATACTTTGTAAATTGAATAGGAAGTGTGTACAAATGCGTGTTGTTTTAGATTGGTAGTAAAAAATATTTACACCTCGACTGAAACGTACGAAATGCTTTATTATTGAATTTTAAAGTATAAAGCTTAATCAAAAATTGTTTTGGCAAACATGGACAAGGTGGAGAACAGGGAATATCTGTTACTTGGTTATAGATACCTTCAGCTATTTTACAATTAATATATTTGGTTTGGACGAATTCATGCAACCAAAAACAGCACAATATATCCTACTCGTCATATATGTACTTGAACTTATAGGACGTTATCCGCACCAACCACTGGGTTGGTGCGGATAACGTCCTGGAGCATATTTGTGCCCTGCATACAATGTAAGTACACATGTTTTTTGTTGTTCTTATTTATAGTTCTATGTGTACATTATGCATTCCTTACTGCAACAACATGTGAAACGTTTTTTGAAATTAAATTATTATTATTATGTGTGATAACGCTTATGTAGAAAAAGTGAAAAAAGCCGAAAGAAAAATGGTGAGAATATGTATTTAATTTTAAAATGAACCTTGTTTAAAAAAAACTGTCAAACAATTTGTGTTTGGGCTTACTGTCATATACCTACCATTTACCAACTCTAAAACAGAAACTTGCAATTTAACTCTTGACCATATTTCTATATATCTATAGGTAAATAAACACTATGCATAGGTATAATTTCAGTTATAGAAAGTCAGTTTGCAATTTTAGAGTGTATTTATGAGATAACACGCAAATAATAATATAATAAAAGTTCAAAATTTTAATAGAAGTATAATCCCAATGCAATGCTCAATACAAAAGATAACTGTAATGAAACCGCCATATAAGATTCACACTACCGCTTCTTAAAGTGGTACAGGCAGAATCGTACCAAGTTTCTGAGTCACATTGGTTAAAGAACCCCACTCGTAGGTGCTTCGGTTATCGCGGCCATTCATCATGGAGACCATTTGAAGATATGGAAAATATTCCCAAGTCGGACCCCAGCCTTCGGCCTCGCAAGTTACTCACTCGAATCGGACTGCAGCACTTTGTATGGAAGCCATCTTGAATTCTGCTATTTTGGATTTTTTTGCATGTCATTTGACTGCTTTCTCGATTCCCTATGTCATTTGTTCAAAACTCCTTTACTTATCTGTAACCATTTACCAGATACGTCATATATCTTCACTTGGCAGGCGTCATTTTTATGAGGCGTAATTTATATTTCCCATTATTATCTTATCACGAAAACCACTTTGTTATTTTCTGTTTAGAATACTTTCTTTCCCCATGACTCCTTCCCATAGAACAATTTAAGTCAATGGTTTCAAAACATCTATGTATGGCGGCCATCTTAAAAAAAATATCTTCGAAAAATAATTTCTAAATTAGAAATAAGGACGCCCAAAACCACCCAGATATTGATTTTCAGACGGATCGGAGCAATTTGAATTTTACCTGCCATCTTGAATATGTCATTTTGGTTTTTGTCAAGTCTCATTCGACTGCTGCCATTAAAAGTTGTACGATAAGAATTGTACCGGGTCACTTTTCCTAAGGAACCCCACTTATTACAATATATAAAATAAAATTATAATAATAGTACACATTATCACTTTTGCTATGAAAATTGAAACTATCTACAGAAGTAACGGTTCCAAAGTTACGGGTACATGCTTTTAGAGGTAGTACGTAAGAACAGCGGAGTCATACAGATGTAACACACATTTTAATCCGACTAAATACATACTAAGTATCAATGAGATAAAAGAGATATAGGTAAGTTCCCTTTATTTGAATGATTGGATATCTAAATACCTAGAAAGAAGTTGGTCGTCTCGGAAAGTGTGTTAAGGGCTTTGGGAATAAGTTCTCATTTAATTGTACAGTAGCCTAAATATAACAAAATGAAATATTTTCCAAGGGTTAAAAATCTAGATACCTACTAAAATAGGAATTAACAATGCCGTGTCTGAACTTTAATAAACTCGCTCAAAAAAGTTATTATAAAGATTTCATAAATCAATATAAACAAAAGTACTTCCCCAATAAATGTTTAACTTGAGTTTCAATAATTTATGACTTCCAAATTAACGTATGGTAAAAAAATATTGTAATATTTCGTAAAATAAATGCACAAAAATGATGGCGAAACAAACGGCACAGATCCCACGTCCAAACGGCCCGAGCGCTGCGGGCAGACTGATTTTCGTTGCGATTTCTTCTCGCGATCACAGAATTTTGTGCCAAAAATTTATAAAAATGTTTTCAACACAAGTTAGTAAGTAGTTCATTAGAGTATAGTATTAGCTATTTTTAAAAAAAAGAATCATTGCATTTACTTCAACTATGCCTCTTAAATTAATAAAAAACAATCTAAAAAGGGTCGCCGATTACAATTTATTACATATGAACTAATTAGTTTTAATAAAAAGTTATCAACTAATTCACTTAATAAAGAATTAAAGAATATGATATATTTTTTTCGCACAATTTGAACTCATAGTTTCAGTACAAGAAGATTCCAAAAGTGCGCGTTTCACTACGGTCATCCCCTTAACTGGTTATTTTTTTCCTCTCTTGATGATATACTTACATAATAGGTACTTTTGAACTTTCGTAGTATAGAATAGACTTCAACAAGTTATTTGTCACTAAATTAAAGCCAATTTATGTAATTATTTTTTTCTTCTGTTTCAGGTAACAGCATGATGTCTACATGAAAAAAAAATTGTTAAATAAAACCTAACAAGTGAGTAATTAATCTTGATTAACGTATTTAAGTTAGTCTACAAGCTTTTGTCACTTTTTGGTCACTTTTCAAATCACTAATGTTAGCTAACCTAAGTTTTAAAACGAAAAATCTTGGCTAATTATTCTTGATTTGTCAGGTGAAAGAAATCTCTTTAATATTAAGAAACAAACAAAATAAATATCCGAGCTAATCTAATTAAATTCGCTAACCAAACCTACAAATTGTACATAGTAATGTCTAATAAGCAATCCTGTTATTTGCTTTTTTGTCAAATTGCCTTTTTATTTGTCAAAACCAATCTAATTAAAGTTTAGAAATTGATAATTTTAGCTAACATACATAATTAGTCATATCTACCTAGTAAAAATATTGACTTAAAAAAGACTAGATTTGTCAAATTCAACTGAAAACATTGAATATTTTATCCAACCTAACCTTCCAAAACTTAATTAGGTAATGGGTCTGGATAAATACATGTCAAAATACCCTTACTCACGATTTTCAAGTAAAACCTTTATATAAAAAAATCTAGTATCCCTAAAACTGATTATCAAAACCAAAACAATCACAGCAATTCGGACTGTATTAGTCAAATGCAAGCATCAACTAAGACTGAAATCCAACATAACAGTTTATAATAGTTAATCTTGCTTTTACAAATTTTCGTTTAGTCTAGATTTGCAAATAATAAATTTAAAGTTGACATATCCAGTCAACTTAGTCCTAATTTGGTTAAATCAGTGAAAAATATACAGATCCTTAGGCACAATATTTAAAAACATGTAGAAATTTCTTTAAATGCTTTATATACATGTCATTCGGTAATATTGTAATTATGAAATGAAATACAGACTTTTATTGGCATATTGTATTTACATAATTCGTTAAAAAGCATTATTCTCCTAACAAAACAATGCTTTAAAACAATTTTTTTTTATTATTAAAGTACAATGTGTCCCGACCAAGGAGGTTTCAATTCAATTTAAGCACACATTATCTGTGGTGAGCGCGCTGCTCGCGTGTTAGTTGGATTAATGAAAGTCAAAGTAAAAACCATTTATTCAATATAGGCGTCTACGACGCTCTAAATAAATTTTAATATTGAAATATTCTAATTGTACCTACTGCCTCGTTCAGCAAACAAGGCTGTATAGAGCCACTCCGAATCAACTATTAATTAACATATTTATCGTTATATATATAATATCAAAAAGAGTATAATAAATCACTTAACTTCACAACATGTTGATTGGGCAGCACTTCGTCGTTAAAGACTATTTCGACACAAGTTTACTTGCTCCCATTTTATAGAGAAGCACAAACTAAGGGACAAAGTGAACTACCGTCACAAACACAGTACTCTTTAAAGTTGACAATTGTGTGATTTCAAGCTCTATACATATGGCGATAAGTGTAATAAAATCTTCATTGTTTTTACACATATAAATAAGGTACTCTCACATGATCAGTTACACTACTTATAAAATATACTTATAGTAAAAATATCATCAAATAATAATTCAATGGATCATGACTATCAATATAATTATGATGCTTAATCACTGTCCCACAAATAAACAAAATTAGTTACAGTATTAATTCAAACCACAGATAAAATGTCACACTTAACCAGTGGCTTATAACACATTTCAATCTCGTGTCAAGGTATTTTAGACAGTATTTTAACGTTACTATTTATTTAAAAGGTGTTCAATTGATGGAACTGTTTGAACTCGCATTTTGTTTATTTCATATGAAAGTAAGTAATTTGATTTCCACAAAGAATACTATACGAAGTTAAAATGAACGATCAATAATGATCACATCATTATGTAGAAAAACACATTTAATTCTCGTGTCAAGGATTTAATTATTTTAACGATAATATTTATTTAAAATGTGTTCAATTGATGGAACTGTTTGGAATGGCATTTTGAATATTTCATTTAAAAGTAATTCATTTGATTTCCACAAAGAAGGATGACATTCGATACAAAACGACCTAAAATTAGTATTCTTGTGAGCTTCTTTGTGCGAGAAATCAATGAGTGTGTTCGCCAAGGCTGAGGTGCACGGATTTGTGAGTAATCTCTGATTAAACTTGTAATTTCAAAGCGAATATCGAGCAGCTTTTTCAAAAAATAGTGGGTACACAAACACAGATCGCTAAAGGTTGTCTACTTAGCACAGTATTCTTTCACGCCATCTAGCAGCGGCGCCGCTCACTGTCTATTTATCAACGCAAATAAGATCACGGTCGTCGCTATGCCAACTAAATGTAGCGCTTGCGGTAGATTCACTAATACAGCAGAGGGCGCTAAATGCGGCGGTAAGTGTGGGGGTCTTTTCCACAAAGCCTGCGTAAATATTCCAAAGGATGTTAAAATCACGCCGGCGTGGCTATTTTCAGGGTGCAAGGCACAGACTCCGCGGCAGGACAAACCCCTACAAGAAAGCCCGGTAGATAGTACATTAGTATCCGTGGAGATCCTAAAGGAGGTACGATGTATGCGAGAAGAGATGAGCTCTTTCAGACACGATTTTACTGCACTGCGAGACCATTTCAACGGGCTCCGTGTTATTGTTGAGGGATTCGGGAGCCGAATGGACAGGTTGGAAACACGTCTCGGGTGCCTAGAGCAGAAGTGCTTTGAAACTCAGGTTAGTCCTGACGTTGGCAATCTGCTTGCAACTATCAACTATTTAAAGGCTGAAGTAAACGACCGTGAACAGGATTCACTCCTGAACGACTTAGAGATTACTGGCATCCCCGAAGAGCAGAGTGAAAATCCGTGTCACCTGGCCGGCATCCTAATTGAAAGGCTGGGCGTAACCTGTGCAGACTGTGACATCGTTTCTGTGGAGCGAGTGGGCATACGCCGTGCGCCATCTAGTGGTGAATCGGCAAGCGTGCTGCGCGCGCGACCTTTGGTGTTGCGACTGGCGCGCAAGCCAGTTCGCGACGCGATTCTGCAAGCTGCTCGCGTTCGCCGTGGAATCACAACAGAGGGCATGGGACTCGCTGCTACTACCTCGACGAGGCTTTATATAAACGAGCGCCTCTCAAAATACAACAGAATGCTTTTTTTCAAGGCACGCGAAATGGCTCGTTCCCGCGGCTGGAAATATGTATGGACCAGGGGAGGGCGCATTTTTGTCCGTCGGGAAACAGGCAAGGCGTCTCATCGGGTTCGGTCCGAGGAAGAATTCGTGAAGATATTTGGTGCAGAAGCCAACTAAAGTATCACTCGTACTCTGTTACATATGTAGGTTATAATAAAATGTTGGATGTATTAAAAATAAATATTATATGGACTTGGTATAATATAGTAGCATTATTTTATTTGCTATTAATTCTTGTTTGTTTGATAATTTAAAAAGTTTTGTTTTGTTGTCAAAGTATTCTCAGTTTATAAAATTGATTGTTTTTGTTTTGGTACCGCACATAATTTTACTGAGAAAATATTATTATTGTAGTTACATCACGAGTATTGCCAGGTACTATTTAAAATCTTCCCGCACTGTGTCTTTGTTCCGTTTTGAAAATGAGGTATTGCAATTCATGTAATGGCTACTAAGTATTTGAAAGTTGGTTTATATAATGCAGGTTCCTTAGGCACCAACCATGACAACATCATAGCTTCTGTGACTCGTAGTGGCGTAGATATTTTAGCAGTGAACGAGACTTGGGTACACGCCGGGGAGGAGGGGCGAGCGCCGGCGATCCCCGGGTACACGATACGGCACACGCCGCGGCCGCGAGCGCACCGCGCGCGCGGCGGCGGCGTAGGCTTCTACGTGAAGCGGGGCATCGCCGTGCGCACCTGGCGCCACCCGGTAGATCCGCTTCATACTGTGGTCGAGCAAATGTGGCTGACTTTGTACCTTAATGGGAGAAAGCTTATGATTGGCACGGCATATAGACCGAATTGGGTAAATATCGATTTGTTTCTTGATGCTTTAACCGATTCTGTTAGTTCTATACCAAAAAGTGAAAACTTAATTTTATTAGGTGATTTTAACACCAATTATTTAGATATGAATGACCATAAAACAAAAAAGTTTAGATCATTCCTTTCATGTTTCAACTTAGAACAAGTGGTTTCCGAGCCGACGCATTTTACTGACACGAGTCAAACATTAATCGACGTGGTCTGCACTGATCTATTGGTAAAGAAAATAACTTCAGGGTTGGTTGGAACTCTCAACGGTCACTGTCTTGTCGTCTGCGAATTTGATATTAAACGTGTAAAAATAGCTCCCCGCATTGTAACATATAGACCAATTAAACAAATCTGCATGGATAACTTTAACAGTGACTTGCATTCAATAAGTTGGGAACTGATTTCACAGTATGCAGATATAAATGAGATGTTAAATGCTTTTAACTTTGGTGTCTTGTGTTTATTTGATTGTCATGCCCCAGTCAGGTCATTAGTCGTGAAAGATCGCTCTTATCCCTGGATAACTGAGACCATAAAACTCATGATGAAATTGCGTGACGATGCTGCAGTAGATTACAATAAAACCAAGTCGGAAGTAAAGAAAATATATTACAAAGATCTCAAATCATCTGTTAATCAAGCTATGTATCATGAAAAATCTGCCTATTTTGCACACAACATAAATAATAATATCTATAAACCTAAACTGCTTTGGAAAAATTTAAAAAACACATTAATACCTAAAAATGACAATGACTTACCTATAGCTTTTAATGACCCTGATGTCATTTATAATCATTTTTTAAATATACCGGGTAACCCAAGTACTTCTATTTCATATTTAACATTTTTCGAATTCCATCGCTTTAGTAATGCAGTCTTTCACATTGAGCAGATTAGCTTGGATCGGCTTATTAACATAATTAAGAGTCTCAAATCTAACGCTGAAGGTTGTGATGCGATTAGTTTGAATGTGCTGCTGTTGACGTTTCCTCGAACCATAGATTGCATACAAACCCTGATAAATACTTCAATAGACACATGCAAGTTTCCCGACGTGTGGAAACTTGCTATAGTGCGTCCATTGCCTAAAAACTCAAACCCAACTGATTTAAAGGATCTGAGACCCATAAATATTTTACCTTGTTTGTCGAAGGTCTTGGAAAAGGCAATATGTATACAGTTAACTGAATATCTTGAACGGCATCATATTCTGCCAGCAATCCAGTCAGGTTTTAGAAAAGGACACAGTACTACTACCACATTGCTCGATGTCACTGATAATATTCTTAGTGCTCAGGATGGCGGTATGTGTACAATATTGGTGTTACTCGATTTCTCGAGGGCATTTGATTCCCTGAATATAAACCTTTTATTGTCTAAGTTATCATACTATGGTTTTGACTCGGAGGCTCTACAGTGGTTCAATAGTTACTTAAGCGATCGTTATCAGTACGTGAAGATCACTCAAAGTGATGGCTCTTCGGCAGTGTCAGCCAAAGTGGCTATAACAAGAGGAGTACCTCAGGGTTCCATCTTGGGACCTATTCTCTTTTCTTTATACTCAGCCGACATAATATCACAAATCAGGTACAGTAACTGTCATATTTACGCTGATGACACTCAAGTTTATATATCGTGCAGGCCACTAGAAATTGATGAAGCCATTACCAAACTCAATAGTGATCTCGAGAGAATAGCTGTGTGGTCTTCAAATAATTGTTTGTTGCTTAATCCCGTAAAATCGAAATACATTATTTTCGGTAACCAGCATCAGCTAGCTAGTCTTTGTCCTACCACAAGTGTCACGCTCATGGGCGAGCCTATCGAGCGTGTGTATGAAGCCCGTAACCTAGGCCTCAATATGGACTGCGAATTGCGCTATGAGAAGCATGTAGGTAACTGTGTCAGAGATTGTTTCTATAGACTGAAGGTGCTATATAGGATGCGACCATTTTTGGAGGAAGGGCTGCGGGTAAAGTTAGCTGAAACATTAGTTTTGTCTAAATTAAACTACATGGACGTGGTCTTTGGTCCAAGACTGAAAGCCAGGACAAAGAAGCTAATACAAAGGGTACAAAACGCCTGTGTTCGTTTTTGCTTCAATATCCCGTTGAGATCACATGTTACTCCATTTCTAAATAAGCACGGACTCTTAAAAATGATGCACCGCCGTAAATTCCACTTGGCGTGCCTTCTATTCGGTGTTATTAAATACAAAGAACCGTCTTATTTATACAAAAAATTGTCATGGAGGTGGAGTAATAGGCCTAGTGTGTCGCGCAATTGCTCGACCCAGCTCGAAACTGAGCGGCATAGTTCTGCTGCTTTTAGAGGTAGCTTTCGCTATGCTGCGTCAAGGTGTTGGAACAATATTCCGCCGCCTATCAGGAACCTGCATTGTTTGCACACGTTTAGGATAAAACTACGAACATTCATTTACGAACATCAAAAAAATGAAGAGCCCTTAATAAATGACACAAGTGCTATTTAACACAATACTTGTAATATTAACATATAAAAAACCGTACCTTTTTTTGTTCTTTTTCTTACATTTTACATTGATTATTTATTGAATCTGTAATCATTTTATCTAATATTTTTATTATTATACATTTTGCTGTAATTAATTGTGAAGTTTAGAGTTAAGATACTTATCTTGTTTTTTTCCTGTTAATTTTTCTCTGCTTGCCTTTGTTTTCCGTTATTTATTTATTTTTTTAGTAATCTGTTTATGGATATTGTGAGAGTACACTGCAGATTGTGACGTGCGTGACGTCACCGCCGGATCCAACGGAAGATCAGCGCTAGTTGATTACAACTAGCATTATGCTGAGTTGGAACCGATTTGTGGCAGAAAATTGAAGCATTTAGGCAAATTTATGATGTATTTAGATATTGTACCTATAATACGTCAGGCTATCTATTGTATGTGTTATTTTTTCTGTTACAAATAAACTTTATTCTTATTCTTATTCTTATTCGAAAGTGGAGGCTCGTTCGGTGCAGAGCTCTGGTTCAGTCGATTGTTTTCCCTGTACTGTTGACGTCATAACGTCATTTTTTAACTTCAGTGCAGTGATGAAGTGTTTAATTCGTAAAATGTTTACTGATCTTGCTCCGCCGAAACAATTTCAGGCGTCGACCGAACGGAATGTTTCGCTCGTGTCGCCACGGTCGTCGGTTACAGCGCAGCGCAGCGCCGCCCGCGGAACCTGAATATCTACCCACTAATCACATTTTAAACTAAAAGGTTGGTAAAAATATAATATTATCTGCTAAGGTGTAATTATTGTTATTGTTTATTTAGAACACGTGTAATCTTTGATTAAATACAATGCAAAATCTATTCGATTCGTGACATTAGGGGGTAATTATTAGTGGGTGTAGTAGGCCGACACCATTCGACCTATAATTCACGGTCAGAAATAATATTTTGAATCCATAACGCTATGCATAATTGACAGTGCAATATAAGCCTTGCTTACATCGTCACGCTAACAATGCTAGCCGTACATTCTATGACATATTTTGTTATCTTGTGGACTGTGGATGGACAGATCTTTAGATGAAACACACCAAGCTAGGGTGAAACTATCTAAATATATATTATAACTCAAAGGTGACTGGCTGATATAGTGATCTATCAACGCACAGCCCAAACCACTGGACGGATCGGGCTGAAATTTGGCACGCAGGTAGATGTTATGATGTAGGCATCCGCTAAGAAAGGGTTTTGATTAATTCTACCCCCAAGGTGTATCGATAAAATAGGGGATGAAAGTTTGTATGAAACTTTGTCAATTTTAAACCGCTCGGGCTGAGACTTTGCATGCATAGGCGTGTAGGCACTATGACGTGTAGGCATCCCCTAAGAAAGGATTTTGAGGTGCAGGCTATATGAGATAAGTAACTTTTCAGCTTAATATATACGAATTTCTTTATGCTAGCGCCATCTACATTGAGTTATTTTGGAGAGAACTTTGAATTAACCATTTTTGTGCATAGTGCATAGATAATATATATCTAGCGGATTATAATAATAATACTTGTTAACGCGAGCGAAGCTAAAAGCTAGTTATAATATATAATAAGATAATATTATTGATAGATCTTTGTCACCATACATAGACTAGCGATGATGTTGCGGAATTTTAAATTTGCCATGGTTTTTGTAATACTTTAATGAAATTTTACATCATGCAAACGGGTGTATCAAAGGATATAATCTTACCAACAGTTTTTTTTTTATTATTATTATAATTGGGCCTAATTGTGGTCATGTTTAACGCATAATATATACTACATTGTAGGCAACTAATTTGGTGCCCTTTAAACTTATTAATAGAACAATCGTGTACTTTACAATTGCCATTTTAAGTTTTACATGTAATTTTAATTTGTTTTACTTTAACTGGATAAAAATATTTGCCAATATGCCTATACCTACCTGTATGAGATTGTATTTGCAACTCTTGTTGATTGTGACCAGTTTTTATATGTAGGTACATACATACATAACTGTGTGTCTACCATATCAGGGTAAAATTAAGGATATTGGCTATAGTCTAATTTATAACAAGTTGGCTATGATCACTAACCCTCTCAGGCAATTATTTATATTCTGCTCCGTTGACATTTCAGGTTTGGATACATACTGGATGTATGATGCTGCCGCTCAAAAGCTGTTATGTTTGCCCGCCCGCCGCTGATTGCTTTCGTCTATTTTAACATGGTAAGTGTCAAAAGCAAATTTTATATATAGTATAATATATTCATAGTCTTCTTTGGCCAAACAAAAACCCATTTACCAGTGGAACAATCGATTTTATTTGTTCCATAATAGAAATAGGGACCACCGTGTCTGTCTGTCTGTCTGACCTTTGAAGGGCAGCCATGTTTGGAACTGTAATGTGTAGCCGAAGTGAAATTTTCACAAAAGTCTCACCAAGTGTCTGAAACGAAAATTAGCGATAAATTACCTACGTTAATAGATTGCTCATACATTTTCAAACGCAGATTGGTGGGTTGCTGAAACCTTCACAAACTGACTGTTTGTCAACACTGTTACCAAGTTAATTAACATTAACTAGCTAATAAATTGCCACATGTCCATGTGATATTATTAATCAAATTCATATTATTGAGAACAACTAATTATTAAATTATGTATAAGTGTTACATAATATTTTGATATAATATGACTGTGTGTGTGTTTAATCTGTAAACTCCATAGAAATGGTAAACATTCTACATTTACATAATATTAACTTTTTCATAAATTACACTGCCATCAGGGTGGAACTAAATTAACAGTTACAATTTTGTAAATTGCATAAGAATCGCATTGAAATATTTGATTGTTGAAAGGCTATTTGTTTTTCAATAATTATAATATGCACTGATCAATAATAATAATATCCTCCGCTCTTGTATTTATTCGCTTACAAATTATTTATTATAACCGTCATCTCGATATTCGAAACGTTCGAAACGTAGCTCGTCGTGTGTGGCCCGTAGATGTAAACAAGAAGCGTGTGCGATATCATTATAAATGCATAGTTATACGTAACCATAACAATAGTTAAAAATTACCTACACGGCGGTGGAAGTGACAATTACAATTTGAATCACCGCGACATGTAAATTTGTAGCACATCAGAGATCAGCGTTGAAATGGTCAATCGGCGTTAGTAAGCAGCGGCTAAATTGTACAAGTGAAATAAATAGGTATGCCATATATAACAGGCAACTGTTTAATTTTCACATTAATTAAAAACCAACGGACAATATTTTTTTTTTTCCATAATTACACTGAAAAACAGGCAATTGTTTAATTTTCACATTAATTAAAAACCAAGGGACAATATTTTTTTTTCCATAATTACACTGAAAAACAGGCAATCGTTTGATTTTCACATGAATTTAACACCGACCGACAAAAAGTTTGATTTCTTTCAATATTTTTTTTTTCTGAATTTCACTCAAAAACAAGGCAATTGTTTGATTTTTTTTTTCTCTTAATTTCACTCAAAAACAAGGCAATTGTTTGATTTTCACATGAATTTAACACCGACCGACAAAAAGTTTGATTTCTTTCAATATTTTTTTTTCTGAATTTCACTCAAAAACAAGGCAATTGTTTGATTTTCACATGAATTTAACACCGACCGACAAAAAGTTTGATTTCTTTCAATTTTTTTTCCGAATTTCACTCAAAAACAAGGCAATTGTTTGATTTTTTTTTTCTCTTAATTTCACTCAAATACAAGGCAATTGTTTGATTTTTTTTTTCTCTTAATTTCACTCAAAAACAAGACAATTGTTTGATTTTCACATGAATTTAACACCGACCGACAAAAAGTTTGATTTCTTTAATTTTTTTTTTATTCTAAATTTCACTCAATAACAAGGCAATTGTTTGATTTTTTTTTTCTTTTAATTTCACTCAAAAACAAGGCAATTGTTTGATTTTCACGTGAATTTAACACCGACCGACAAAAAGTTTGATTTCTTTCAATTTTTTTTTTCTGAATTTCACTCAAAAACAAGGCAATTGTTTGATTTTTTTTTTCTCTTAATTTCACTCAAAAACAAGGCAATTGTTTGATTTTCACATGAATTTAACACCGACCGACAAAAAGTTTGATTTCTTTCAATTTTTTTTTTCTGAATTTCACTCAAAAACAAGGCAATTGTTTGATTTTTTTTTCTTTTAATTTCACTCAAAAACAAGGCAATTGTTTGATTTTCACGTGAATTTAACACCGACCGACAAAAAGTTTGATTTCTTTCAATTTTTTTTTTCTGAATTTCACTCAAAAACAAGGCAATTGTTTGATTTTTTTTTCTCTTAATTTCACTCAAAAACAAGGCAATTGTTTGATTTTCACATGAATTTAACACCGACCGACAAAAAGTTTGATTACTTTAATTTTTTTTTTATTCTAAATTTCAAATTCAAATTCAAATTCAAAATATTTATTTTGCAAAACATGGGTATAATATGTATTAAGTTGGAATAATATAATTAAGTTAGATCGCCATGATTTAGCCGGTTTGGCATGCAAAATTGAAGTGTTACAATACAATTATAATAATTTAAAAATTGTGTTATGAGTATATATTACATTATCATCATATTAATATGTCATTATCATGTATACAATTTAATAGTTAATACTTATTACCTACTCGCGCTTGTCATAATTAGATTCTATTATTGTAATTATATAATTCAATGTCCTTATCATTTAGAAAATCATTTATAGTATAATATGTCTTATCGACTAGAAATTTCTTTAGTCTATATTTGAAGGTGTCATTATTATCTATGTCTCTTATACATTTTGGAAGTTTATTATAAATTAACCCTCTCATTTTAAATGTGCTGTTACTGCTAAGTGCAGTCCTGTGTATTACTCCCTGTACCTTGTTATTGTGTCGCTTACTCTTCAATCTACCGAAGTCTTTTAAATTATTCTTAACATATGAAGCCGATTCGTAGATATATATCGAAGGTAGGGTCAATAAATTAAATTTTTTGAAATACGGCTTGCAGGAATCTTTACGTTTCAACCTACAAATTGCTCGAATACATCTCTTCTGAGTTTTAAAGACAGAATTTTTTTCCGTACAATTTCCCCATATAAGTATTCCATATTTAAGTGTGGAGCCGACGTAGGCGTGATATGCGCATAAAAGAGCACTATCATTAGCAACTTTACGTAACATATTTAATGCATATGCGAATTGGTTTAATTTTGCACATATATGTTCAACTTGCGATTTCCACGATAGATTGGAGTCTATGTATATGCCTAGAAATTTGGTTGTTTGGATTTCATCAATATCTTTCCCATAATAATTTATATTTAGCATGTCAAATTGTGAAATAATATTTTTAAAAGTCATGATATGTGTTTTTTCTAAGTTAATTTTAAGATTGTTTAGGCGTAGCCAGTCAATTATTGATTCAATAGAATAATTTATGTCATGTTCATGATGACCCGTTTTATTGTCCGTAAATATGGCTGTACTATCGTCGGCAAACATGACCATTGGATGGTTAATGGCATGGGGAAGATCGTTTATATAAACTAGAAATAATAAGGGTCCCAATATGCTGCCCTGGGGCACTCCATAGTTTACCGTTCTGCAATTTGACAAGTATTTGTTTTCTATTTTAGAATTTGTATCAAGTCTGGTTACTTCTGTGTACTGCAGTCTATTTTTAAGGTACGATGAAATTAACTTATTTGCATTTCCTCTTATGCCATAAAATTCCAGCTTTTTTATTAAAATGTCATGGTCTACCCGATCAAAAGCTTTGTTCATGTCCATAAAGAGTGCCGTAACTCTTGTTTTGCTATTGAGGCCACAGTATACTTTTTCAAGAAAATTCAACAAAGTATTTTCTGTAGATTTTCCTTTTCGAAAACCAGCTTGTTGAGGAGCAAAAATGTCATTATTTTCAAAGTAACAATTGAGACGCTTATGAATTACTTTTTCGAAAACTTTGGAGAAAACTGGTATTAAAGCAATCGGCCTATATGAACGCATATCTTCTTTATCTATTTTTTTAAATAAAGGTATTATTATGGAAGTCTTTAATTTTTCCGGAAATGCACCGTTTTCAAGGCTTTTATTAATTATGTAGGTAAGCACAGGCGATATAAATTTGGCAATTACTTTTACTATTTTAGTCGCGATACCGTCATATCCAGTGCTATTTGAATTTTTAAGAGATTGGATTACTCTTTCTATTTCAAACTCATTTGCAGGTTCTAGGAAACAGGACTTCAATTGACTATGTTTTAGCGTTTTCGTCATGCAACTATTTCTCACTGCGGTGCCTTCAATTTCATCGATAAAAAAGTTATTAAAGCACTGAGCGATTTGTTTTGGATCCGATATCATTGTTCCGTTCAGTTTAATTTGTGTAATTTCGTCTTTAATATTGTTTTGTTTATATTTGTTAATGATATCCCACACAGCTTTTGATTTGTTACTAGATTGGTTAATATAATAGTTGTTTTGTGATTTTTGTGTTTGTTTTATTATTCGTTTTAACCTCGCGGAATATTTTTTAAAGATGTTTTTATTGACTTCGTTTGAATTGAGTCTATATTTCCATAGTAGGGATCGTTTTCGCTTTGTACATATTTTAATGCCTTTACTTAGCCATTTAGGACTTTTGGTAAGGGGTATTTTAATTTTTATGATAGGGAGACATAGCTTATAAAATAGTAAGAATAAATCAATGAAATGTTTGTAAGCTAAATCTGTATCATCCATTTTGTAGACATCGATAAAAGAAAGATTTTTTAGACACTCAGTGAATTTATTTATATTTGCTTTATTATAATCTCTTTTTAATTGATAAAAATGGGTAATAAAGTAACTTTTCTTTACCGTACAAGTTAAAATTTGTGCTGTGTGATCTGATAAGGCACACTCCGTAACAATTGTGTTACTACGTCTAATGTTATGGGCGATATTATCAAGACATGTCTTGCTAGAAAGCCTTGTAGGTTGACTTACGCTTAATTTTAAGTTGAATTCCGAAAGAATATTTTCATATTTTCTAGCTGTAGGATCATTTTTCAGTTTGTCAATGTTGAAATCTCCACAAACAACGACCTTTTTATTTCTGTTGCAAACTTTGACTAAAAGTTCTGTAAGTTTCGTGAAAAATTGGTCACATATTTCCTTCTTTCGCTTTGGAGATCTATATAAACAGACAATTATAATTTGTGTTCTAATAATTCGACTGCGCAGCATTCAAAAATATTCATTACACTTAGTGAATTTATTTCAGATAGAATTTTATACTTGTATCTGTTATAAATTAATATGCATGAACCACCTGACCTATTATGTCGGCAAAATTTGGATGCTAATATATAATTCGGTACATTTAATATATCTGAGTCGCTTTGAACCATATTATGTTCAGTTATGCAAACAATATCAATAAAATTGTTGTTATTTTTAAAATTTTCTAAGCATACCGTTAGTTCGTCCGTTTTTCCGATTAGACCATCTATATTTTGGTGCATTATACGTATTGAATTATAGACGAAAAAGATCTTTATTTAATGTAACCACGTTAGATTTGTTGTTTGTTTGTATGTCAGTAACGAGGTTTTTAATTTCTTGCTCCGTTTGTGTATATTTATTAGATGTTACTTTATGTTTAATTGCCTTAACTGGTTCATAGTGATTTTGTGATATATAATTGTTATTATTTAATTTGTATTTATAGTCTAAGCGTAACACATCCCTAAGAATATTTCTAGTTACGTGAAGCAGAAAATGTTTCCCCTTCGGTATATATCCACTATAACACATATCAATATAGTGGGCGTTTATGAATTTCTTGCATATAGATTTCAAATCATCATTTAGCTTCCTAATTTGGAGTGACGGGTTCCTCGGAATTTCACATATAATAATGTTAGGGTTTCTATTCTCAGTCAAGAATTTTTTTAGATGACTTTGAAATTCAAATGGATTGGTATCGTTTGATCCACCTAATAAAATAATAAAATCACTGTCATTGAGGTTTCGTAATTCTTCTTTTTGGCTTGACAGGATCTGATGAAACTTTGCTCCCGGTATAAGCATACTTTTCACTAAGTATTCGTCGCCTACAAGAGTTTGCAGAGCAGATCGTAGATTTCGTCCCTGTTGATCCGCCATAATAATAATTCTCCTTCTTGGCTTAGTATTTTTAAAACTTTGACTGATTGTATAATTGTTTTGCTCTTTCGGGATTAGGTTTTCCATCTCATTTTCTGCATTTTGTTCACAATGCACGAAATTACTGCTTGCTTCTAGCGTCTCAGCTTCTAGATTTGAGACTAGATGCGTTTCCTTTATAGAAGATTCTGTGTCTTGTTTGTTAATAGATGTTGTAGATTTTACAGGTGTTCTTTTCGGAGAGTAACTGTTTCTTTTTTCTCTAGATTTGACTTTTCGGAGTGACAAAGGTGTATGACAGTTACGGTTTACAACTGGAAACCCGACTGTCTTATAAAATTCAATTATTTTGTAAGATTTCTCTAACTCTCTTAACAGCCTTAAATTTTCTAAACTAATATTTTCAATTTCCTTATTTGCTGACTCTAACTGCTCTTGCAAATTATTTATTTTAATTTGCATTTCTCTACTGGCATAACTGTCATCAACTGATGTATTAGGTAGGCTTAACATCGTCGTCTCAAATAGTGTTGAGTTATGAGTAAGTGAATTTATATCGGTCAGAGAGCTAGTCCTCAGCGGTTTTCTAAATGTTATATTTTCCATGTTATGCTTATTTATGGTACACTGCCGATATGAAATTGAATTAATTCAGATTTGGTTGAATTTTGTACCAGTTGTGGAGACAGTAAGCGAGCCACAAGCCCTCTTTACCCTACTGCAAGCCACAAGCTGCGTTACCCTACTGCGAGTCTAACGGTCGCGGTAAGCAAGCGAGTGTGCGTCGTACGATAAGCTGATGGATGACTCACCTCACCGCTACGTAGAATGGCGCGAGTCCGTTCCGTTAACGAAATTATTAAAAAAAAAAAAAAAAAAATGTATTCACTTGTATCTTCTTTGTTTCTTGTCCGATATTGACCGATTAAAGATCAATGCGCGGATTACGTAGACAGCTACACAATGGTTCTATTTTTACTTCTAATCGAGAACTTTTTACCACATTTTTTTAAATAACATTTGCGAAGCACAATAACAAGCTGTTGCCGCTTAGACGATTCGACGACATCTTTTTTTTCACTCAATAACCAGGCAATGGTTTGTTTTTTTTTCTCTTAATTTCACTCAAAAACAAGGCAATTGTTTGATTTTCACATGAATTTAACACCTACCGACAAAAAGTTTGATTTCTTTAAATTTTTTTTTTCTGAATTTCACTCAAAAACAAGGCAATTGTTTGATTTTTTTTTTCTTTTAATTTCACTCAAAAACAAGGCAATTGTTTGATTTTCACATGAATTTAACACCGACCGACAAAAAGTTTGATTTCTTTCAATTTTTTTTTTCCGAATTTCACTCAAAAACAAGGCAATTGTTTGATTTTTTTTTCTCTTAATTTCACTCAAAAACAAGGCAATTGTTTGATTTTCACGTGAATTTAACACCGACCGACAAAAAGTTTGATTTCTTTCAATTTTTTTTTTCTGAATTTCACTCAAAAACAAGGCATTTGTTTGATTTTTTTTTTCTCTTAATTTAATGTCGGGGCTCGGAATAGTCTGTAGACGACTTACGTTCCTGGCGGGGTGTTGTACTCGGTAGTTGGCTTACACTTGTATATATCACACTTTTAACATGTTTATTTTATTTTTATTCACATATTTTTATTGTTTTTAACCGACTTCTATAAATCTATCCATTTTTTTATTCGATTAAGTGACCCAATTTTGTCATTTTTTTATTTGAAATATAGTTTCTCTCATGTGGTCCCATTTAAATTTGATCAAAATCGCTCAAGACGTTTTGAAGTTACGCTCCATTAACTGGTTATTTTTTTCCTCTCTTGATGATATACTTACATAATAGGTACTTTTGAACTTTCGTAGTATAGAATAGACTTCAACAAGTTATTTGTCACTAAATTAAAGCCAATTTATGTAATTATTTTTTTCTTCTGTTTCAGGTAACAGCATGATGTCTACATGAAAAAAAAATTGTTAAATAAAACCTAACAAGTGAGTAATTAATCTTGATTAACGTATTTAAGTTAGTCTACAAGCTTTTGTCACTTTTTGGTCACTTTTCAAATCACTAATGTTAGCTAACCTAAGTTTTAAAACGAAAAATCTTGGCTAATTATTCTTGATTTGTCAGGTGAAATGAAATCTCTTTAATATTAAGAAACAAACAAAATAAATATCCGAGCTAATCTAATTAAATTCGCTAACCAAACCTACAAATTGTACATAGTAATGTCTAATAAGCAATCCTGTTATTTGCTTTTTTGTCAAATTGCCTTTTTATTTGTCAAAACCAATCTAATTAAAGTTTAGAAATTGATAATTTTAGCTAACATACATAATTAGTCATATCTACCTAGTAAAAATATTGACTTAAAAAAGACTAGATTTGTCAAATTCAACTGAAAACATTGAATATTTTATCCAACCTAACCTTCCAAAACTTAATTAGGTAATGGGTCTGGATAAATACATGTCAAAATACCCTTACTCACGATTTTCAAGTAAAACCTTTATATAAAAAAATCTAGTATCCCTAAAACTGATTATCAAAACCAAAACAATCACAGCAATTCGCTGTATTAGTCAAATGCAAGCATCAACTAAGACTGAAATCCAACATAACAGTTTATAATAGTTAATCTTGCTTTTACAAATTTTCGTTTAGTCTAGATTTGCAAATAATAAATTTGAAGTTGACATATCCAGTCAACTTAGTCCTAATTTGGTTAAATCAGTGAAAAATATACAGATCCTTAGGCACAATATTTAAAAACATGTAGAAATTTCTTAAAATGCTTTATATACATGTCATTCGGTAATATTGTAATTATGAAATGAAATACAGACTTTTATTGGCATATTGTATTTACATAATTCGTTAAAAAGCATTATTCTCCTAACAAAACAATGCTTTAAAACAATTTTTTTTTATTATTAAAGTACAATGTGTCCCGACCAAGGAGGTTTCAATTCAATTTAAGCACACATTATCTGTGGTGAGCGCGCTGCTCGCGTGTTAGTTGGATTAATGAAAGTCAAAGTAAAAACCATTTATTCAATATAGGCGTCTACGACGCTCTAAATAAATTTTAATATTGAAATATTCTAATTGTACCTACTGCCTCGTTCAGCAAACAAGGCTGTATAGAGCCACTCCGAATCAACTATTAATTAACATATTTATCGTTATATATATAATATCAAAAAGAGTATAATAAATCACTTAACGTCACAACATGTTGATTGGGCAGCACTTCGTCGTTAAAGACTATTTCGACACAAGTTTACTTGCTCCCATTTTATAGAGAAGCACAAACTAAGGGACAAAGCGAACTACCGTCACAAACACAGTACTCTTTAAAGTTGACAATTGTGTGATTTCAAGCTCTATACATATGGCGATAAGTGTAATAAAATCTTCATTGTTTTTACACATATAAATAAGGTACTCTCACATGATCAGTTACACTACTTATAAAATATACTTATAGTAAAAATATCATCAAATAATAATTCAATGGATCATGACTATCAATATAATTATGATGCTTAATCACTGTCCCACAAATAAACAAAATTAGTTACAGTATTAATTCAAACCACAGATAAAATGTCACACTTAACCAGTGGCTTATAACACATTTCAATCTCGTGTCAAGGTATTTTAGACAGTATTTTAACGTTACTATTTATTTAAAAGGTGTTCAATTGATGGAACTGTTTGAACTCGCATTTTGTTTATTTCATATGAAAGTAAGTAATTTGATTTCCACAAAGAATACTATACGAAGTTAAAATGAACGATCAATAATGATCACATCATTATGTAGAAAAACACATTTAATTCTCGTGTCAAGGATTTAATTATTTTAACGATAATATTTATTTAAAATGTGTTCAATTGATGGAACTGTTTGGAATGGCATTTTGAATATTTCATTTAAAAGTAATTCATTTGATTTCCACAAAGAAGGATGACATTCGAAAGTGGAGGCTCGTTCGGTGCAGAGCTCTGGTTCAGTCGATTGTTTTCCCTGTACTATTGACGTCATAACGTCATTTTTTAACTTCAGTGCAGTGATGAAGTGTTTAATTCGTAAAATGTTTACTGATCTTGCTCCGCCGAAACAATTTCAGGCGTCGACCGAACGGAATGTTGCGCTCGTGTCGCCACGGTCGTCGGTTACAGCGCAGCGCAGCGCCGCCCGCGGAACCTGAATATCTACCCACTAATCACATTTTAAACTAAAAGGTTGGTAAAAATATAATATTATCTGCTAAGGTGTAATTATTGTTATTGTTTATTTAGAACACGTGTAATCTTTGATTAAATACAATGCAATATCTATTCTATTCGTGACATTAGGGGGTAATTATTAGTGGGTGTAGTAGGCCGACACCATTCGACCTATAATTCACGGTCAGGAATAGTATTTTGAATCCATAACGCTATGCATAATTGACAGTGCAATATAAGCCTTGCTTACATCGTCACGCTAACAATGCTAGCCGTACATTCTATGACATATTTTGTTATCTTGTGGACTGTGGATGGACAGATCTTTAGATGAAACACACCAAGCTAGGGTGAAACTATCTAAATATATATTATAACTCAAAGGTGACTGGCTGATATAGTGATCTATCAACGCACAGCCCAAACCACTGGACGGATCGGGCTGAAATTTGGCACGCAGGTAGATGTTATGACGTAGGCATCCGCTAAGAAAGGGTTTTGATTAATTCTACCCCCAAGGGGTATCGATAAAATAGGGGATGAAAGTTTGTATGAAACTTTGTCAATTTTAAACCGCTCGGGCTGAGACTTTGCATGCATAGGCGTGTAGGCACTATGACGTGTAGGCATCCCCTAAGAAAGGATTTTGAGGTGCAGGCTATATGAGATAAGTAACTTTTCAGCTTAATATATACGAATTTCTTTATGCTAGCGCCATCTACATTGAGTTATTTTGGAGAGAACTTTGAATTAACCATTTTTGTGCATAGTGCATAGATAATATATATCTAGCGGATTATAATAATAATACTTGTTAACGCGAGCGAAGCTAAAAGCTAGTTATAATATATAATAAGATAATATTATTGATAGATCTTTGTCACCATACATAGACTCGCGATGATGTTGCGGAATTTTAAATTTGCCATGGTTTTTGTAATACTTTAATGAAATTTTACATCATGCAAACGGGTGTATCAAAGGATATAATCTTACCAACAGTTTTTTTCTTATTATTATTATAATTGGGCCTAATTGTGGTCATGTTTAACGCATAATATATACTACATTGTAGGCAACTAATTTGGTGCCCTTTAAACCTATTAATAGAACAATCGTGTACTTTACAATTGCCATTTTAAGTTTTACATGTAATTTTAATTTGTTTTACTTTAACTGGATAAAAATATTTGCCAATATGCCTATACCTACCTGTATGAGATTGTATTTGCAACTCTTGTTGATTGTGACCAGTTTTTATATGTAGGTACATACATACATAACTGTGTGTCTACCATATCAGGGTAAAATTAAGGATATTGGCTATAGTCTAATTTATAACAAGTTGGCAATGATCATAACCCTCTCAGGCAATTATTTATATTCTGCTCCGTTGACATTTCAGGTTTGGATACATACTGGATGTATGATGCTGCCGTTCAAAAGCTGTTATGTTTGCCCGCCCGCCGCTGATTGCTTTCGTCTATTTTAACATGGTAAGTGTCAAAAGCAAATTTTATATATAGTATAATATATTCATAGACTTCTTTGGCCAAACAAAAACCCATTTACCAGTGGAACAATCGATTTTATTTGTTCCATAATAGAAATAGGGACCACCGTGTCTGTCTGTCTGTCTGACCTTTGAAGGGCAGCCATGTTTGGAACTGTAATGTGTAGCCGAAGTGAAATTTTCACAAAAGTCTCACCAAGTGTCTGAAACGAAAATTAGCGATAAATTACCTACGTTAATAGATTGCTAATACATTTTCAAACGCAGATTGGTGGGTTGCTGAAACCTTCAAAAACTGACTGTTTGTCAACACTGTTACCAAGTAAATTAACATTAACTAGCTAATAAATTGCCACATGTCCATGTGATATTATTAATCAAATTCATATTATTGAGAACAACTAATTATTAAGTTATGTATAAGTGTTACATAATATTTTGATATAATATGACTGTGTGTGTGTTTAATCTGTAAACTCCATAGAAATGGTAAACATTCTACATTTACATAATATTATCTTTTTCATAAATTACACTGCCATCAGGGTGGAACTAAATTAACAGTTACAATTTTGTAAATTGCATAAGGATCGCATTGAAATATTTGATTGTTGAAAGGCTATTTGTTTTTCAATAATTATAATATGCACTGATCAATAATAATAATATCCTCCGCTCTTGTATTTATTCGCTTACAAATTATTTATTATAACCGTCATCTCGATATTCGAAACGTAGCTCGTCGTGTGTGGCCCGTAAATCTAAACAAGAAGCGTGTGCGATATCATTATTAATGCATAGTTATACGTAACCATAACAATAGTTAAAAATTACCTACACGGCGGTGGAAGTGACAATTACAATTTGAATCACCGCGACATGTACATTTGTAGCACATCAGAGATCAGCATTGAAATGGTCAATCGGCGTTAGTAAGCAGCGGCTAAATTGTACAAGTGAAATTAATAGGTATGCCATATATAACAGGCAATTGTTTAATTTTCACATTAATTAAAAACCAACGGACAATATTTTTTTTTTCCATAATTACACTGAAAAACAGGCAATTGTTTGATTTTCACATGAATTTAACACCGACCGACAAAAAGTTTGATTTCTTTCAATATTTTATTTTTCTGAATTTCTCTCAAAAACAAGGCAATTGTTTGATTTTTTTTTCTCTTAATTTCACTCAAAAACAAGGCAATTGTTTGATTTTCACATGAATTTAACACCGACCGACAAAAAGTTTGATTTCTTTCAATATTTTTTTTTTCTGAATTTCACTCAAAAACGAGGCAATTGTTTGATTTTTTTTCTCTTCATTTCACTCAAAAACAAGGCAATTGTTTGATTTTCACATGAATTAAACACCGACCGACAAAAAGTTTGATTTCTTTCAATTTTATTTTTCTGAATTTCACTCAAAAACAAGGCAATTGTTTGATTTTTTTTGTCTCTTAATTTCATTCAAAAACAAGGCAATTGTTTGATTTTCACGTGAATTTAACACCGACCGACAAAAAGTTTGATTTCTTTCAATTTTTTTTTTCTGAATTTCACTCAAAAACAAGGCAATTGTTTGATTTTTTTTTTCTCTTAATTTCACTCAAAAACAAGGCAATTGTTTGATTTTTTTCTTCTCTTAATTTCACTCAAAAACAAGGGAATTGTTTGATTTTCACATGAATTTAAAACCGACCGACAAAAAGTTTGATTTCTTTAATTTTTTTTTTTATTCTAAATTTCACTCAATAACCAGGCAATTGTTTGTTTTATTTTTCTCTTAATTTCACCCAAAACCAAGGCAATTGTTTGATTTTCACATGAATTTAACACCGACCGACAAAAAGTTTGATTTCTTTAATTTTTTTTTTTATTCTAAATTTCACTCAATAACCAGGCAATTGTTTGTTTTTTTTTTCTCTTAATTTCACTCAAAACCAAGGCAATTGTTTGATTTTCACATGAATTTAACACCGACCGACAAAAAGTTTGATTTCTTAAAATATTTTTTTTCTGAATTTCACTCAAAAACAAGGCAATTGTTTGATTTTTTTTTCTTTTAATTTCACTCAAAAACAAGGCAATTGTTTGATTTTCACATGAATTTAACACCGACCGACAAAAAGTTTGATTTCTTTCAATTTTTTTTTTTCCGAATTTCACTCAAAAACAAGGCAATTGTTTGATTTTCACATGAATTTAACACCGACCGACAAAAAGTTTGATTTCTTTCAATTTTTTTTTTCCGAATTTCACTCAAAAACAAGGCAATTGTTTGATTTTTTTTTCTCTTAATTTCACTCAAAAACAAGGCAATTGTTTGATTTTCACGTGAATTTAACACCGACCGACAAAAAGTTTGATTTCTTTCAATTTTTTTTTTCTGAATTTCACTCAAAAACAAGGCAATTGTTTGATTTTTTTTTTCTCTTAATTTCACTCAAAAACAAGGCAATTGTTTGATTTTTTTTCTCTTAATTTCACTCAAAAACAAGGCAATTGTTTGATTTTCACATGAATTTAACACCGACCGACAAAAAGTTTGATTTCTTTAATTTTTTTTTTTATTCTAAATTTCACTCAATAACCAGGCAATTGTTTGTTTTTTTTTCTCTTAATTTCACTCAAAAACAAGGCAATTGTTTGATTTTCACATGAATTTAACACCGACCGACAAAAAGTTTGATTTCTTAAATTTTTTTTTTTCTGAATTTCACTCAAAAACAAGGCAATTGTTTGATTTTTTTTTTCTTTTAATTTCACTCAAAAACAAGGCAATTGTTTGATTTTCACATGAATTTAACAACGACCGACAAAAAGTTTGATTTCTTTCAATTTTTTTTTTCCGAATTTCACTCAAAAACAAGGCAATTGTTTGATATTTTTTTTCTCTTAATTTCACTTTTTTTGTTAATTCGCTAGGTCACTGATTACAAGAACAATTCCACAAATGTATAGACATATCCTGGCCATGAGCGATCGTACGGTAAGAGGAAGTATGGAAAACCACGCACCTTCTAGATAGTTCAGCAGGCTCCTTCACCTCACGCACTGGAAGTCCTGGCTGCGCAGCACAGAAACACTGATAATTTCACACTTCAACTTTCACAAGGCAATTGTTTGATTTTCACGTGAATTTAACACTGAAGCGGAAAAAAATTTATATGACCGCTAGCGGGAAGCGTTATGTGCCCGAAGGCTTTATGGCGTTAATAATTTAAGTGGACTGTATCTTTTTTTTGTTAATTCGCTAGGTCACTGATTACAAGAACAATTCCACAAATGTATAGACATATCCTGGCCATGAGCGATCGTACGGTAAGAGGAAGTATGGAAAACCACGCACCTTCTAGATAGTTCAGCAGGCTCCTTCACCTCACGCACTGGAAGTCCTGGCTGCGCAGCACAGAAACACTGATAATTTCACACTTCAACTTTCACAATAAGATGTTCAATAAATCTATTATACGTTCACGTAGGTACTTGCGGTAGGTTAAATTAAATATAATACTGAGATGCGGTCAACGATAGATCGTCATTGAGACTGTCTTTCAAGGGCAACTGCCTCCGCGGCGTTAGGTGCATCGTGGTGGACACTGGATTGGAGGGGGAAAAGAGACAGGAGATCGCTCAATTGGCCAATATGTCATATGAAAGAAAGTGATAGCTAATTGACGAACCTAATGCAAACAAAAATGCGTTAAACACAAGTATGGCGGTAACATTTCCCCCGGCCTTAAAGGGTTGCCTTTAAAAGAAATTATAAGTTTTACTGAGCGGGATAATTATATAACAAATGTAATGCGGTTGAGTAAGCGGTAATATAATAACGTATGCGGTAATATAATAACATATGCGATAATATAAACTATGAGTAAATACTTAAACCTATTGATTGGGTAGAGGACATAATTCAACTACCGGGCGAAGGTAGCTCCCCTTTGCAGTTTTTATAGTGACAACGCGAGTAGCGCCATCCTGAGACGGATAAACTCTTTCTACGACACCTAGTGGCCAAGCAAAGGGCGGAGCATTGTCAGTTTTGACAATGACAACCGTTCCTTCCTTTATAGGAACCGAAGGAACATTCCACTTCGCTCGCGTCTGCAGTTGGTGTAAATATTCAGCACGCCAGCGCTTCCAAAATGACTGTACCATACTATCTATTAGGTTATGTCTCTGAAGTAAGTCTGAAGACTCAATTTCAGGCGCGGGAAGCAAAGAAAGTGGCAAGGTTTGCAAAAAGTGTGCCGGTGTAAGTGCTGAAGGCTCTGCGGGATCACTACTCATAGTAGTCAGCGGGCGCGAATTAATGAGAGCTTCGATCTGCGTGAGGATAGTGAGAAGCTCCTCATACGATAGGATCTGTTGTCCTATGACTTTGAACAAATGCGTTTTAATAATCTTTACCATGCTTTCCCAACAACCTCCCCAGTGTGGAGAAGCAGGTGGAATGAATTTCCACTCAATACGATTTTCGCCTAACTCTACTTCTAGATGCGGGCGTAATTCGTCTAAGAATTTATACAAGTCGCGGAGATACGAGCGCGTTCCAACAAAACAAGTCCCGTTATCAGAGTACATGCATTTGACAGGTCCACGCCTAGACAGGAAGCGTTTAAACGCATTTAGGAAACTAGAAGTGGACAAATCTGTCGTAATTTCAATATGGGTCGAGCGGGTAGAGAGACAGGAAAAGACGCAAAGCCATGCTTTACGGCTCTTTACCCCCCTACCACGCGTGGGCGTGTATTGGATAGGGCCTGCATAGTCACATCCGACATGTGAAAAGGCTTTGTCTAGTTGATTTACGCGATGACTGGGTAGATCAGCCATGAGCGGGAATAATGGGCGCGGTTTTAATCTAAAACACGTGTTGCATTTGTGAATACGATTGCGTATGATGCGCCTTGCAGCTAAAATCCAGAACCTGTGCCTTAACAAAGACATCAGAAGCTCTGGTCCAGCATGCAAGTGCTTGACGTGATAATGATCAACGATCAAGTCAACAACTGGGTCGCGGCGCGGTAAAATATAAGGATGCTTGAGCGTGTAATCCTCGGAAGAATGTGACAAGCGACCTCCGACACGGATAAGACCGTTATTGTCTAAGAATGGCCTAAGCTTGTTTAAAGCGGGTGAACAAGGTTCATTTTTAGTTAAATTAGATTTATCGTGCGAGAAATGAACATTTTGCACGGCGCGTATTAATTTATGTTCTGCATACTCTAAGTCTGCGGCGGTTATAAAACTACCACGGGGTAGTAATTTCATGAAGCGGTAAACGTACAGTATCGCCCGTAACAATTTAGGGTAGGACGACATTCGATGCGCGAGCGCGTACAGCGGGGATTGCTCTGGACTAGTGGTGACGTGCACCTGAGCACGTTGCTCAGGCGCCTCAGCGTAGTCATTAGAGTCCAATTTATTTAAGGGCCATTCGCTTGGATCACGAGTGATCCAAGGTGGGCCAGTAAGCCACAAGGGGTGTTCGACTAACTTACTCGGGGTAAGACCACGCGATAAGCAGTCCGCGGGGTTATCGGCACCAGAAACGTGAAAGAAACGACTCGCGGGAATATTATCTGTCACTTTTACGACACGATTGGCGACAAAAGTCTGCCAACGATACGCGGGCGCGTTTATCCAGCAAAGCGTCACTTTGGAATCGCTAAATGCGAAGACATTGCTAACAGTATAGCGCGGGGTTATAATATCTAAGACCTTCCGAAGCAGCTGTGACAATAAAACCGCTGCGCAAAGTTCCAAGCGGGCAATGGAAACCACCTTAATTGGTGACATTTTGGACTTTGCACAGACTAGTTGCACAGTGTATTTTGAGCCAATGCGGATTTGTAAGTAGACCACACAGCCATATGCGCGTTCGCTTGCATCTCCGAAACCTATGACGTTAATGTCGCAATTCTCTATAATACCCAAATGTCGCGGAATGCACAGTTTGTTGAGCAAGGGAAGCTCTTTACAAAACTGTAACCAATTATTGACAATATGTGGGGGAGGTTCGGCATCCCAATCACACTTTGAAAGCCAAAGCTCTTTGATTTGTTCTAATCTATAAGTAATAAGTTAATTTATTTAATTAAGAATAATAAGTTTCTTTGATTGATCTAAGTTGCCTGAAATAAATGGTTTATTATTATTATTATATTATATTATTTGATAAGAAGCTTGGCGTATAAAGTGGCTGGTGCGACAAAGCCCATGATGTCCCACAGTCTGGCGATCGCTGACAATATCGTGCGCTTGGTGCAATTATCGTCAGGGGCGGCGACCACAAACCGAAAACTATCACAAGTCCTATCCCAGTAAAGTCCTAGAATTTTATGCGGAACAGAATCGTCAAATATTTTGTCGCGGGGTTCTTTATGCGTATCGGGTATGTGAGCGAGTACAGCATCGGAATTGCTTGTCCATTTAACGAGATCAAATTGACCCATTCCGAATAGCTGAATCAGCTCGCTACTAAGCGCGATAGCTTGCTTCCTACTCATGACTGAGACTACGATGTCATCCATGTAAAGACATGAAGAAGCAGCAGCGGCGGCGGCGGCGGGGAACTTGTCACCTTCATCGGCGACCAGCTGGCGTACAACGCGTAATGCGTGAAACGGACTAGATTTTAAACCGAAACACACGCGGTTAAATTCGTACACAGTAATTGGATCCTCCATACTGAATCGATATAAAATTCGCTGATACCTACGATCTGATTCGCGCACTCCTATTTGCATAAACATCTGACGACAATCAGCCGATAGCGTTACCTCAAATAAGCGAAAATTAATTAAAATGCTAAACAAGTCTCCTTGTAGATTAGCACCAGCGTGGAGAAGATCATTAAGCGAGTGACCAGACGATGACTTACAGCTGGCGTCCAAAACGCAGCGAAGTTTGGTCGACGTTTTGTCTTCTCGCACCACACCGTGATGAGGAATCGTATACGAAGGAAGGGTGACGTCATCAGTTGCCACATCAACGGGGCTAAGGTAGCCCTTATCTATATAATCGCGTATCACATTATTGTAGGCGGCGCGGGATTTGAGTGACGCATCAAGTTTTCGCTCTAAACAGTTAAGTCGCCTAAGCGCGGCAACGTACGAATCGCCTAATAAATTTACGTCATCACGAAAAGGTAAGGCGACAACATACCTACCACTGCTGTCACGAACAGTGGTAGCGCGGAAAAATTCTTCGCACTTGAATTCGTCAGGACTAAGAACGGCCGGCGCGGATATCTCTTCAAGCTCCCAAAATCGCTTGAAGAGCATGTCCATCGGTTTTAGTTCGATGGCACAACACAAAGTTGAAAGACTATTGTGAACGATCTGTGACGTAGGCGCGGAACCCATAATCACAAAACCTAACACAGTCTGAATCGCGGGCGGTACATTATTATTACTGCCATGGACTACTCCAGGTAGCAGCATATGTGCGAAGATCGACGCTCCAACCAGACAATCGATTGGCCCAGGCACCGCGAAGTCCTTGTCGGCGAGCGGGAGTGACTCGAGGTGCGTAAACACAGCCTTATCAATCTCGACCGATGGCAGAGAATCGCTTATGCGGTCGATAACGAGCGAGTCAATATCAAAATTAATGTTCGAATTATATTGTGAGCTTATTTTAAAACGTACGGAACCCTTAACGCTTTTTTCGGAACCCCCAATTCCCCTTACGGTGATCTGTGAAGGCGTTATACTATTTAATAAGCCAAGGCGCTGACAACATTCATAAGTAACGAAATTACTCTGAGACGCGCTGTCGAGTAAACAACGTATAACTTGCGGTCTATTATTAGCATCGCAAACTATAACTTGAGCAGTCGCTAGAAGTACCGTTGAACGGGTGGCTATACATCGCCGGTTATCCGTCAAAGACTCAGTGCGCGCGGGCGGCGAGGCGGCGATGGACGTCGTGCATAGCGAGAGATCGCTGCGCAGCTGCATTGGCTGACGCGACTCGCTGTTAGCCGGAACGGACAAATGCGGTGTGGAGATCGTGTGCTCTGCACTCGCGGAAGGGGTTGCGGGTTCGATTTTCGAACGCGGTTTGATATTAAAATGTAGCATAGAATGATGTCGCTGAGAACACACACGACACTTTAACTTCGATGAACAATTAATAGTTTTATGGGTGCGACTAGTGCAGTTCACACACGCGTTATTATTTTTTATAAATTTAAACCTTTCACTAGGCGTAAGTTTTTCGAACGCTGTACATTTATAGTAATGATCATGAGGCGCATAATTACACAATGAACATTTATCAGGAGCCGAACAAGTGACGTATGACTGTGGATTCGGCGGGCGGTTCGTCTTAGCGGAAGGCTTCGAACTAGACTTTATAGTATTGTTTACTGCGGATGCTACGGCGGGTTGTGTATGCTCAAAGATACGATACTGCCTTTTAATAAACTCAATAAATTCCTCGAGTGTCGGCAGCCTCTTATCTCGGGAGTACATTTCAAACGCGCGTATAGTTTCTGTATCAAACTTATACAGCGCTATATGTAGCAATACAAAGTCCAACAGATCGTCTATTTTTAACGTTTTCAGCGAGTTAATAGCGACCACATACTTGTCTATAAACAATTTGAAGTTAGATGCAGACGGAGAACCATTTAATTTGAGGTTAAGTGCCTGATCTAAATAGCTAGAACCTAATAGCCTGATATCTTGGTATTTATCTAAAAGCGTTTGGTAAATTACATTATAATTTTCGGCATTCGGAATTATACCAGCAAACGTAGACTGGGCGGTCGGTGACAATTTACCTATTAGATAGTACAACTTGTCAGCGTCTGTTAACGATGCATTACTATGTACTGTCGCGTCAAAGCTAGCGTGAAACAATGGCCAATTTTTCCTATCACCATCAAAGTGCATCAGTTCAATATTTGGAAGTCTAGGTTTAGCTTTGTTGTGCGAAGTGGAATGCTCAGACGCGGGCGCGGGCTTGAACTTCGTCATGATCTGCTTGATATAACAATAAAGATCTTCGAAGGACGCGTAACCTTGATAAGAAGGTGTCGCTTCGGGGTCAAGTTCGAGAAGTGTTTCATTGTAACTATCGAGGATGTTTTGAAAACTCATGCGTGTCTCCTCAATCGTTACGCAAGAACTCAAAAATAATTCTCTATTTTCTTCCGAAATATGTGCATTTTTAGCCTGATTATAAACCGTATTAATACGTTCATACAGAGCATTTCGCTTTGCTTGCAGGATAGTTAAACGCGGACTACAAGGAGAAGCTACTTTGACTTCGCGAGGCATGATGCTTGTTTTTATATGCAACAATTAATGTAGGCAGGCCTAAGTAGTATCGAAATACAATGATAAATAAGACAGTCAGTCGCGTGAGAGTAAAGTAATAAAGTAATTTATACTATGATATTTTAATGGCGCGGTATTACGTTATAAATGAGTACGTGAACTACGATATGGATATAAATAATATATATAACACTTATAAATGTATGTACCTTAAGGGCGGGAAAGTAAATATGTATATTATTCTCTAAAGGCAAACACTTATAAGGGCGGAGCGGTTTAGTGAAATATCGATCATTTTTTATATGGCGAACGAGGGTAGGTTCGCGACGTGAGAATTACGTGGTGATTTTTAGTTTTATAAAGGACTAGCTGTACCCGCGACTTCGTTCGCGATTGCCGTACCTGCAGACTAATTATTCACATTTGTGCACTGTTTATCCCATATTAAACAACACTGTGGTCTGCGGTGAAGTACTCTTATAGTAAACCATAGCTCAGAATGGAGCTTTTTACTTTGGATTTCAAAACTCCCGGGTTGTATTTTCCAGAAGACAGTAGATAAGTAACTCAGAGAGTTCTTTCCCGGTTCGCACAATAAATGTTGAAGCAAAGTACATTGTGCGTTTCTTTAGAATTTCGATTTTAAAGCGGCGGTTTGTTTGACGGTAGATCAAACATATTTTTTTTATTTCTCATTCTCGGAAAATAGTGTTTGTTTGATCTGAGTAGCGGGTAGGAGAGGCTCCTTCCCACCTAAGGCCGGGTAAAACTCATAGTAAATGCTTCCTTCTCTTGGGCCGGAATGACTTGTAACAATTGTAACCATTGGTGTAAACAAAGTTATATGTCTAAGATTTTCCATTGTAAAATACTCTGTTGTTATAAAAAAATTAATAACAACTATGTTTGGCAGGGTAGTAACTAAATATAAGGTAAAAAGTGTAGGTTAAAAAATAACTAACTAAAAATTTCCCTAAATTTCATTGTTCTATTTCCTAGTGTATCTTTGTATCTTCTGTATTTAGTAAATATTTAGAAAAACTAAATTTTTTTTACCGTCCTCATATTTTAAATGAAAAGTAGAGTGCTTAACACGTATGTTAGTCATCGATTCCTACTTGGACTATAGCCTCATTAATTTTAAATAGGTTCTGCTCGTGTTATTAAAATCAAAATAAATAATATAAAAAAACATACTATTTTTATATCGTTATTCCTTACATTAGTAGTGAAACGCAGAGATTCCTCTTCGAGCAATAGCCGCCCGTAAATATTCCAAACAAAATTTTACATAATATTTCACAAATACTTCTATCCTCTCAATATTTTTTTAAAGTAAGTTATTTTTTCAATGAATAATTTTTAGAAAAACTACTTTTTTTACTTTTTTTAAATTCGAAATGAAAAGTAGAGAGCTGAACGCGGGTGAAAGTTATCAATTCCTTTCGACCATTGTATTACAATCTACTAAACTTGTTCACTTCCAACTTTAAACGGATTAAATCACGTATATTTTATTTATCGTTATTTTTGTCCCGACAGTCACCCCGTGACCAAGATCATTACAAAGTGTTTGAAACGTCGGGACAAAAATAATGATAAATATACGCGATTTAAACCGTTTAAAGTTGTTTAATTACAAAGTGTAACAATCGCGAAAACCTAAGACAACATTGTGCACTTCCATTGCGCAGTCTCCGAAATGTATCCGGCAAAAGAAAGATATGTAGTTATAAAAACTGATTGTGGTGAATGTACCACATTTTAGAGTTTTATCGTAGCAAGCTTGCAAAACTAAATAATTGTGTGTGATGCCGGTCTGTCCGTGGGGTGTCGGGCTTCCCGTGGGGTTCCGGGCTTCCTATGGGCTTATGATGAGCCGTACGTTCAAGGGTTTCTCAACATTCCGCGGTTCAAGTTATTTAGAACGAAATATTTAGTTTGTGATATCTGTAATTTCTGAACTACAGAACTGAAGACTTTGAAATATTTACGGGAAAATAATTAAATTATCACTATTGTAACAAAAAAATAATGATTGAAATCGGACTACGCGTTAATAAATTACAACTCACTTTACATTTTGACTTTCATTCCCTTTCCTAAGGGAACCGTACTGAATTTCGGGATAAAAAGTATTCCATATCCTTCTTCGTAGTATGAACTCAAATCGTGCGTGCTAAGTTTCATTTAAATCCATTCAGTAGTTTTGGAGTGATGCGCGGCCGGGATACAGACAGACAGACAGACAGCAAAAAAAAACAGTTTTTGCATCAGTATCAGCTACAGATTGATCTAAAAAATTTTTTTCAAAATATCTGAAATGAACAGAATTGATCCTGTTACAGTTTTATTATGAGTATAAATAGATAAATGTAAGCGTCTTACCCCACGCGCTTCTCTACCTGCCTTCTCCAACTTGTTATAGATATAGATTAGACTGATTATTGCATGTTATGAAAAATATACATAGGGTAATTGTGCTTATCGTAATAAAAAAACTGTGTTTTAATGTTTGAAATATCAGAATCTTTTGGAGTGGTCCGACTACAGACCTATCTATTATACCTATACGATAAAGTGCAAACGCCAGCTTAAGATGAGCCGTACGTTCAAAGGTTCCTGTACATTCTGGATGTCAAGTTATTTGGATCGTAATATTTAGGTTGTGATGTTTGTTATTTCTGAACTTCGAACCCGATGACTTTGAAATATTTACGGGATAAATTTTAAAGTACCACTATTCTAACAAAAAAATCGGCCAAGTGCGAGACGGACTCGCGCACGAAGGGTTCCGTACCATTAGCTATACAACATTAGACTTCGTATTTTAACCTTTTTTGTTTTAACGTGCGCGAGTCCAACTCGCACTTGGCCAATTTTTTGTATTTGTTGTTATGGCGGCAACAGAAATACATCATCTGTGAAAATTTCAACTGTCTAGCTATCACCGTTCTTGAGATACAGCCTGGTGACAGACGGACGGACGGACGGATGGACGGACAGACGGACGGACAGCCGGACAGACCGTTTTTACCCTTTGGGTACGGAACCCTAAAAAGAACGTAAGCAATCGGACTACGCGTTAATAAATTACAACTAAGTGTATATTTTGACTTTCATCCCCTCTCCCAAGGGAACCATGCTGAATTTCGGGATAAAAAGCTAAATTATCCTACCTTGTAGTATGAACTCAAACCATGCTAAGTTTCATTGAAATCCATCCAGTAGTTTTGGAGTGATGCGCGGCCGGGATACAGACAGACAGACAGACAGACAGACAGACAGACAGACAGACAAAAATAAAAAAAAATACAGTTTCGGCATCAGTATCAGCTACAGAGTACTGTACATTTTCTTTTTTCAAAATATCTGCCATGTACAGAATTGGTCCTGTTACAGTTTTATTATAAGTATAGATATCGTATGAAACCAAGAAAATCATATACAATAATGAAATTTAGATTATATTCCAGTGAGAATGGACCAAAATGATTTTAGTCTTATAAAGGATATCGTATGAATTCGGTGAGAGGGACCAAATGAAGCGGCCAAAAATTTATATGACCGCTAGCGGGAAGCGTTATGTGCCCGAAGGCTTTATGGCGTTAATAATTTAAGTGGACTGTATCTTTTTTTTGTTAATTCGCTAGGTCACTGATTACAAGAACAATTCCACAAATGTATAGACATATCCTGGCCATGAGCGATCGTAAGGTAAGAGGAAGTATGGAAAACCACGCACCTTCTAGATAGTTCAGCAGGCTCCTTCACCTCACGCACTGGAAGTCCTGGCTGCGCAGCACAGAAACACTGATAATTTCACACTTCAACTTTCACAATAAGATGTTCAATAAATCTATTATACGTTCACGTAGGTACTTGCGGTAGGTTAAATTAAATATAATACTGAGATGCGGTCAACGATAGATCGTCATTGAGACTGTCTTTCAAATGCAACTGCCTCCGCGGCGTTAGGTGCATCGTGGTGGACACTGGATTGGAGGGGGAAAAGAGACAGGAGATCGCTCAATTGGCCAATATGTCATATGAAAGAAAGTGATAGCTAATTGACGAACCTAATGCAAACAAAAATGCGTTAAACACAAGTATGGCGGTAACAAACACCGACCGACAAAAAGTTTGATTTCTTTCAATTTTTTTTTTCTGAATTTCACTCAAAAACAAGGCAATTGTTTGATTTTTTTTTTCTCTTAATTTCACTCAAAAACAAGGCAATCGTTTGATTATTTTTTTTCTCTTAATTTAATGTCGGGGCTCGGAATAGTCTGTAGACGACTTACGTTCCTGGCGGGGTGTTGTACTCGGTAGAGCAGCGTCGTGCTGCGATCTGTTGAGACTCAGCCCTACGCCAGGTGATTCGTTATGTGTATAGTGTACGCACAGCGCGAACTGACCTACACTGTTACAGTCTAGGATACCTACCACGCGAACCGACCGCCTCGTTACTTGGTTTACACTTGTATATATCACACTTTTAACATGTTTATTTTATTTTTATTCACATATTTTTATTGTTTTTAACCGACTTCTATAAATCTATCCATTTTTTTATTCGATTAAGTGACCCAATTTTGTCATTTTTTTATTTGAAATATAGTTTCTCTCATGTGGTCCCATTTAAATTTGATCAAAATCGCTCAAGACGTTTTGAAGTTACGCTCCATTAACTGGTTATTTTTTTCCTCTCTTGATGATACTTACATAATAGGTACTTTTGAACTTTCGTAGTATAGAATAGACTTCAACAAGTTATTTGTCACTAAATTAAAGCCAATTTATGTAATTATTTTTTTCTTCTGTTTCAGGTAACAGCATGATGTCTACATGAAAAAAAAATTGTTAAATAAAACCTAACAAGTGAGTAATTAATCTTGATTAACGTATTTAAGTTAGTCTACAAGCTTTTGTCACTTTTTGGTCACTTTTCAAATCACTAATGTTAGCTAACCTAAGTTTTAAAACGAAAAATCTTGGCTAATTATTCTTGATTTGTCAGGTGAAATGAAATCTCTTTAATATTAAGAAACAAACAAAATAAATATCCGAGCTAATCTAATTAAATTCGCTAACCAAACCTACAAATTGTACATAGTAATGTCTAATAAGCAATCCTGTTATTTGCTTTTTTGTCAAATTGCATTTTTATTTGTCAAAACCAATCTAATTAAAGTTTAGAAATTGATAATTTTAGCTAACATACATAATTAGTCATATCTACCTAGTAAAAATATTGACTTAAAAAAAGACTAGATTTGTCAAATTCAACTGAAAACATTGAATATTTTATCCAACCTAACCTTCCAAAACAATTAGGTAATGGGTCTGGATAAATACATGTCAAAATACCCTTACTCACGATTTTCAAGTAAAACCTTTATATAAAAAAATCTAGTATCCCTAAAACTGATTATCAAAACCAAAACAATCACAGCAATTCGGACTGTATTAGTCAAATGCAAGCATCAACTAAGACTGAAATAATAGTTAATCTTGCTTTTACAAATTTTCGTTTAGTCTAGATTTGCAATAATAAATTTAAAGTTGACATATCCAGTCAACTTAGTCCTAATTTGGTTAAATCAGTGAAAAATATACAGATCCTTAGGCACTAATATTTGAAAACAAGTAGAAATTTCTTAAAATGCTATATATACATGGCATTCGGTAATATTGTAATTATGAAATGAAATACAGACTTTTATTGGCATATTTTATTTACATAATTCGTTAAAAAGCATTATTCTCCTAACAAAACAATGCTTTAAAACAATTTTTTTTATTATTAAAGTACAATGTGTCCCGACCAAGGAGGTTTCAATTCAATTTAAGCACACATTATCTGTGTTGAGCGCGCTGCTCGCGTGTTAGTTGGATTAATGAAAGTCAAAGTAAAAACCATTTATTCAATATAGGCGTCTACGACGCTCTAAATAAATTTTAATATTGAAATATTCTAATTGTACCTACTGCCTCGTTCAGCAAACAAGGCTGTATAGAGCCACTCCGAATCAACTATTAATTAACATATTTATCGTTATATATATAATATCAAAAAGAGTATAATAAATCACTTAACGTCACAACATGTTGATTGGGCAGCACTTCGTCGTTAAAGACTATTTCGACACAAGTTTACTTGCTCCCATTTTATAGAGAAGCACAAACTAAGGGACAAAGCGAACTACCGTCACAAACACAGTACTCTTTAAAGTTGACAATTGTGTGATTTCAAGCTCTATACATATGGCGATAAGTGTAATAAAATCTTCATTGTTTTTACACATATAAATAAGGTACTCTCACATGATCAGTTACACTACTTATAAAATATACTTATAGTAAAAATATCATCAAATAATAATTCAATGGATCATGACTATCAATATAATTATGATGCTTAATCACTGTCCCACAAATAAACAAAATTAGTTACAGTATTAATTCAAACCACAGATAAAATGTCACACTTAACCAGTGGCTTATAACACATTTCAATCTCGTGTCAAGGTATTTTAGACAGTATTTTAACGTTACTATTTATTTAAAAGGTGTTCAATTGATGGAACTGTTTGAACTCGCATTAAATAGCTTGACCGTTATTTGAAAACCTAATAAAACATGAGATAAGCGACTTCCGTTTCCACCCTACTCAAGCGAGTGCTTTCTACCGCCCGGCGTCGTTCCCGCTCTTTTTTAACCCTTTCCTGTTCTGACGTCACTACCTGCCGCCAAAATGGCAGTCGAAATGGCTACGCGTATTTCGAATTGTCTTCATTAGCGTCTGGTTTTCCAACCGGTGAAGAGCTGGATTCGTCTGCGAAGCACCTTCACCGCCTGCTATCAAGCGAGGATTATTTAAGACAGTTAATATAAACTAAAGGTATTACACGTTTAACCACATAGAAGGTACGTTTAAACAATTCTCTGTTCATAATAACAAATACTTTTAAAAGTATCCTAAAAAACATTAAATAATATTTAAATAAAACACTTAAAAAAGCATAAAATTATATATCACTCGTGACGTCACTCTGCGACCCTTTCATAATTTTAAGTTAAAACTAGTTTCCTAATATTGTTTACTATATTATTCAATATTTCTCATATTTGTAAACACTAAACATACCATATATAATTTAAAAATATTCTGTTAGCAATTCAATAACATTGTTATATAATTATCACTATAAACACGTATATCTTTACCAATTGTAAGCTACAACAAAGAACAGTGAGTCACGATCGGGCCTATATAAAGGCGTGTTTAGCCGCTGGCCGTTTACACATTCCGACCTGTGCCGCCACGCCGTGCACACCTGTCTACAGCTCCGCCAGTATCTCCCAGTGAGACCGCAATAGTCCCCGCACTATTGCCGTCTCACTCGGGTCATCGTTCCGACGCTAGTTGCAGACCAGTGCCTTGGAATACGCAGTCCTGACGAAGTTTTTGTTTTGTGTGCAGAAGCTGAGCAGCCGCCGAACGCCGAGCAACGCGAGCTACGAGCTCGCCGTGCCGTCGCGCAGAGGCGCTCTAAGACGTCAGGCATTACCACCTACCCAAGTCCCTTGTTTCGGACGAACAACATCATATCGGGCTGGTGGTCTTGTTTTGACCGCACTTTTCGGTGCGCATTTCACCACTTTACTACCCGACACAACATAGTAACAGTCGCGTAACAACACACTTTGTGCTGTTAAGCGACGTCGTTCAGGCGTGGGGTAGCGTCAGCCAAACCCGTCTGAACGATCAAATCCGCCATTTGCTGCGGTCGCAGTGTGACACCCTACGGTGACAACGGCCACTGTTGTTGTTTTGGTTTAACCTTGCACCGTGGCCTTTCCCGCTTCACGGGTCAGCCGAAGCAAGCTGGGCTCCGGGATTACTGGCCTTGGGGTCACCCCTAGTCAACCCCGGAGTAGCGCTTAGGAGCACCCCTCTCCGCCGAGAAAAAAGCTCGGAGAGGGTACACAACTAGGGCACACCATAGGTACTCACTCCCTCTCACACAAGTGAGCTCACGAGTTGCGAGAGGGAGACAGAACCCGTTAGGCCATCCTGAGTATTCCCCTCAGTATGCAACGTCCCTCTAACGGTGAGGTGGAGGTCCTTCAGACCTTCGCCCTCCGCTACCCCGAACTCTACGCTGATCATCAGCAATCACTTAACGATGCAGAGAGTGCCCGCCTCACGGACACTCTCATCGCTCCCTCCGGAACTCCAATTCCGGAGGCCATCGTCCCTCCTCTGACCCGGTCCTTCTCAGAGGACAGCCCGACTTCGCCCGCTCCGGGCCCTGACAACAGACGCACGGTGGCAGCCCCTCCCCGTGAGAGGTCTCGCTCGCGCTCACCGATCGGGAGGCCAGCGAGCACCCGTCCCTCCATCGCCGTTGTCGAGCCCACTTCGGACTCCGAAGCGGAGATGGATGTAGATCCGAGTCGTGCCTTACGCACTGACTCGGACTCCGATAACGACGGCTATACCGTCGTAGACAGAAAACGCAAGCGTGCTCCTAAAGCCGCTAGTTGCGCAACTTCCGCCCCTCCCGCCAAGGCACCCGCTAAGGCCCCCGCCTCCGGCAAGAAGCCGACCCCCGCCCCGCGCCCCGCGTCTCCTCCCTCCGCTCCGGCCACCACTGCCGCGTCCCCTCAGGACGCGAGCGCGCGCCGCGAAAAACCGCCTCCGCCCCTGTTCATTCAGGACAAAACCAAATGGGACATGCTGTCCCGTTTAGTTTCGGATCGTGGGATCCACTACACTAATGCCCGCTCCACGCAGCAGGGCATTAAAGTTCAAGTGTCCACCATTAGCGACCACAGAGCGCTAACAAAGCTCCTCCGTAAAGAGAGCATAAGTTTTCACACTTATGCGCTCGAAGAGGAGAAAGTCCTCCGAGTGGTCATCCGCGGTGTGCCCAAGGAGGTACATACCGATTCGGTATGTGCCGACCTGAAGGCACAAGACTTCCCCGTACATGCAGTTCACCGCATGTACAGCGGGAAGGACCGCAGTCCCTACGATCTAGTACTCGTAGTACTAGATCGTACACCTGAAGGCAAGGCCATTTTTAATTTAAAAAAGGTCTGTGGCCTCTCAGGACTCGATGTCCAAGCCCCATACAAAAATGGGAGTCCCTCGCAGTGCCATAACTGCCAACTATACGGGCACGCCTCCCGTTTCTGCTTCGCTCGCGCTAGGTGCGTTAAGTGCCTAGGCGATCACGCGACAGCAGCGTGCACTCGCACCCGGGATTCACCGGACCCACCCAGCTGTGTTTTATGCGGTGCTCAAGGGCATACCGCGAATTACCGTGGTTGCCCTAAAGCACCACGAGTGAACCACAGGGTGGCAAGGCATAGGCCGACCCGTCCCTCTTACGACCGTTACCTACGGGTAAGCCCTAAACTAACGGTAGTACCTGCCTCACAGGTAATACCCGCGCCGCTCCCAGCCCGTAACGCATGGTCTAAACCACCCAGTATGGTTAAGACCGTCGCTACCGCCCGCGCCCCGGCCCGCGCGCCCGCACCCGCGCCCGCACCCGCACCCGCCCGCGCCGCGGCCCCTGCCCGCGCACCGGCCCCGGCTCCCCCCGCACTCCCGGCACCCGTCGCCAACACCATTCGCGCGCCTCCCCGCGCCGCTTCCCGGCCACAAGCTCCACCTATGCCATTGATGGCTGCCCCTCTTCAAGAGGCAATCAACCTAGTCAGCGATCTGGCTATGTCGGTTGACATCAATGAGGTACAAGAGCTATTCCACAAGATGCAATACGCTCAATCCCCAGCGGACGTGATCCAATACACATTGGAACACGCGAATTTACTTAGCGCCCTTAAGCGCTTCGTTCCCCAGGCCCCTCCCCAGTACAACCACTATGGGTAGTACAACCGAACGCACGAAACCGTACTCAGTTTCGTTAGCGTCATTTAACGCTGACGGCCTCTTCAAACAACGTGACCTCGTCCACGACTTTTGTTGTACCCACCTTATCGATATCATATGCGTGCAGGAAACCTTTCTAAAACCGGGGAAGGCGAACCCTAGGTTTGCCAACTACAGAACGGTACGTGATGATAGAGTGAACTCCCGTGGGGGAGGCACTCTTATCTATTACAAAAGGTCCCTGCACTGCATTCCCCTACCTACCCCGACTCTTGTTAATATGGAAGCATCTTGTTGCCTCCTAGCTATGACTGGTCATCAACCTATAGTCATAGCATCCTGTTACCAAGCTTGCAAAAAGCCGATCGTCCGAGCTGACTTAGAAGCCCTATTCTCATTAGGAAGCGCCGTCATTCTGATTGGCGACTTCAACAGTAAGCACATCCTATGGAATTGTAACGTCAACAATCCCAGAGGTATTGCACTTGAAAACCTAATCGCAGAACTTAACTTTGACATAATTGCGCCCACTGAGCCCACTCACTACCCTTATATGGAAGACCACCGATCTGACTTGCTTGACATGGCACTATTCAGAGGCGTAACACTCCGGTTACGCTCCATAGAAGTGGTTCACGAGCTTCACTCTGACCACCGACCCATTATACTGCGACTAGGTCCCGACCCAACGACTGACCTCCCCCGCCCCACTAAGACGATAGTGAACTGGAAGCAAGTAGGCGATGCCCTAAAGGCTATCAGTTCACCGGACCTAGACAAGATCCCTGACGACATCCTGACAAAAGATGACGTAACCCTTGCGATCGATTCGTTCACCAATCACCTCTCCACCGTAGTAGGTGCATCCGCAAAGGAGGTCATAGTGCCGGACGACCGGCGCCTTGTCATTCCAGCGGATGTGAGACGATTGGTGACGGAGAGTAAAGCAGTGACCCGACATTACGACTCTTACCCCAGTAAAGAGAACAAAACTAAGAAACGCCACTTTGAACGCATGGTTCAAAGTCGCATGTCTGAGTTGCGTGATCAACAATGGGGCGATAAACTTTCAAACCTCGTGCCAAGCCACCATGCTTACTGGGACTTGGCGCGAGGCTTGAAAGGAAGTAACCATAACGACATGCCTCCCTTATACAGACCAGTCCCACTAGTCCCAGCGTTCTTTGACGAAGACAAAGCTGAGTGCCTAGCTGATAGCCTAGAGGCTCAGTGTTCCCCTAACGTAGATCACGTTGACCAAGCTCACCTCGATTCGGTGGATGCTGAAGTCGAACGTAAAAGCTCTGTGGTCACCTCTGAACTCCCACCAATCACCTTAGCGACTTACGCTGAGGTGGAGAGACTGATCAAGGCCCTCCGACCGCGCAAATCCCCCGGTGCCGATGGCATCTCCAACAGGGTTCTTAAAACCCTCTCTCCTCCTCTCATCCATCTCTTAGTCAGCATCTTCAATGCTGCTATGAGCCACTGCTTATTCCCAGACACCTGGAAATGTGCAAATGTCATTGGCATTCACAAACCAGGCAAAAGCTCATCTGACCCCACCAGTTACCGCCCCATCAGCCTCCTCAGTGCCTTAGGCAAACTTTACGAGCGGTTACTTGCAAACCGTCTCCAGTCCCATGCTAAGGAACACCACCTTATCCCAGATGAGCAGTTTGGCTTCAGACCCGGACACTCATGCGTCCAACAGGTGCACCGCCTCACGGAGCACATCATTGAGGGCTTCAATAAGTACCCCAAACCCCAGACTACGCTAGCAGTCTTCCTCGACGTAGCGAAAGCTTTTGACAAAGTCTGGCACAACGGCTTGATCTACAAGCTATACCAATTTGGCGTGCCAGAACGTCTTGTGCTCATCCTACAAGACTTCCTTAAAGCCAGAAGCTTTCGCTATCGCGTGGAAGGCACCCTCTCCTCCCCCCACCCAGTCAGAGCCGGAGTCCCTCAGGGCTCCGTGCTATCACCTATTCTCTTTGCACTGTATACCAGTGACATCCCACGCTCTCAGCCCAAAGTATTCCTAGCCCAATATGCGGATGATACCGCCATTTACACCACTGGGTGGCATATCAACAGACAGTCCTATTTCGTCATGCAACGGGCCATCACCGAGATCGGTGACTGGTTCCGAAAATGGCGCATCGCGGTCAACCCAGCTAAAAGCACAGCTATGTGCTTTACTGAGAAGACACGCTCCCCTTACCCGAAACCGCTTATTTTGTTCGACGAACCCATTCCCTGGGTTCCTAGAACAAAATACCTCGGAGTCACCCTTGATCGTCATCTCACCTTTAACGATCACATAACAACCGTCCGTAACAGAGCGGCCTTCATAATGGGTCGCCTTGGTCCCCTACTTCGCAAAGAGAGTAAAATGTCTCTTAGTAATAAGAAGACACTTTACACTGCCTGCATCCGCCCCATCATGACTTACGCATCAGTAGTGTTTAGTCATGCTAGTGAGGCCCACCTTCATAAACTTCAAGTCATCCAAAACCGTTTTCTTCGTAATGCAACCGGCGCCCCGTGGTATATCCGGAACACCGAGTTGCATTGCGACTTAAACCTTCCCTCTCTAGCGCAGTTCAATAAGGACTGCGCCCGCCGATACTTTGATCGAGCGCCCCACCACCCGAACCCATTGGTTGTCCAGGCATCGAACTACTCGACTGCCTCTTCTATCCCATTTTTCAAACCCCCCCGTCGCCGACCACGGCAGGTATTAGACGACCCGGATGACCCCATCGCAGCCATTACGTTGGCAGCTTTAGCGTTATCCGCAAGTCGTCGAGGTAAAATCCCCAGGTGTGAGGTAATCAGAGGTCACACAATCAAACACCGAGCTCGCCGGCGAGCTCGAGGCAAAAACAAGGTCACGATAAATTGCTCTCCAAATAGTCAAAGAGTATTATTCAGTAGGGCCCAATTGTGCAACACTGCAGTTGCACAGAGGCATTTTGCTCCGATCCCCCCCATGCTTCTCGACAGCGAGACAAGCCGAGGTCCGAACCACAGTGGTGCCCTTGAGCTCGCTGTCAACCCCTCCTATAGTAGCGGTACGTTTTCGGCGTCCGCAGGAGACGGAGGTAGAAAGCGCTTTTCGCCTTCTACGCCCGTCTCGGGAGAAGTGCCTTCGGCACTTCTCCCTCCCGGGCTATTGTAGGGCCAGGCCCTCGCCCAAAACCCGGTGGAGCTGGACGACCGCACAGGCGGTAGCCAGCATCTATGTCCTCCCTAAACAAGCAACAACAAGCTGGCCGTTTAGTCTCGATCGTGCGCTCGGTAAGTCAAGACCTCCTGAAGATGCTTCGTTTAGAAGCGAAACTAGTCGGGTATTCTTCCGGTTAGGCTGCGTGATGTTTATGACGTCACGTAGATAACAGGAAAATTAGGCGGAATTGTCACTAGATATATAATTTTATGCTTTTTTAAGTGTTTTATTTAAATATTATTTAATGTTTTTTAGGATACTTTTAAAAGTATTTGTTATTATTAAATATGGATTTCCGCAAAGTAACGCCTGAATCTATTCATTAAATTCTCTGTTCTCTTTTCAACGGTATTCCGATAAATTCAAATTATAATTTTGTTTTAGAACTTGTTCAAAATGGATGAAAATCCGCCCAATCCAAGAACTGAAGAAGGACACGCGGCACCGTCTACAGGAGGGAAAAAAAGAAAGGCGCGACAAGCTCCAGCTCCTCAGATTCCAGCAGCTCTTCCTCCACATCCAGCTCCTCCACTGCAGGTAAAAGGGGAGGGCGCTCAAAAGATAAACGCAAGCGCCGCCGGGGCCGTCGTGAAAACAGTAAGTTCGATAAACTGTTTATAGAAATAAATAATCTAAAGAAACAATTTGAGTCGAAAGGTACCGAAAATGGTGATCACGACAACGGAGATGATTGCGTCAGCCTAGACGTGAGTGATGATTGGCCGAGTTGCCATTTTGATCAGGCCAGCACGTCACAACCACAAGTACCGGTCACTGAACCAATTCTCTCATTTGAACTCAGCACTAAAACTAAAGACCCTGCCATTGCCCATGCATGTCCTAAACTACTTCAACAATTAAAAGATTTACAGAGATTTGAAAATTCTGATTGGAACAATATACGTTATTCAGATGTGCAAAAATCGTACCTACAAAATCCCGGGTTTACGAATCTGGAGGCTAACGAAGAGGTTAAAAGGTTCGAGCAATCAAGAACAAATGCGAACATAGAGAAAGCCTTCGCAAGCCTCACATGTGCCCTTCTTAAACAGCGCAACGCGCTTCAAGGTGATCTTAACGCCTTTCTCTCTAAAGTTACAGGGACCACCCTGAATAACGATGATATGAGTCGAGCACTCAACGATTCTGTATGTAATGGTGAATACGTTAAAATATTCAACGACACCTTACAAATGGTGTGCGGCTACAGAGCCGAATTAGTACTACACCGCAGAGAAACTATATTATCAGCTGTAAAAGACCCTCTGTACAAGAACAGTCTTCGTAAGTTAGTGCCAACCTGCTCCCATTTGTTTGACCCAGAAAAATTTACAGCGGCATTAGACAAAGCAGGTGGAATTCGAAAGCTATTTTGGAACAAAGATAAAGACCGCTCAAGGCCCATTCAACAGAATCGTTCTTCCGATCCTCCCCAGCATAAAAGCTTCGGAAATGGGCCCACACAACGAAAACAATTCACACACAGAAAATATGATTCGTTTCGCGGCAACCCCAATAAAAAAGGTTCAAACAAAAGCGGAACAAAAAACCAAGGTCGAAATAGGTCGCCGCCTCCTTCCCACCGGGAAAAGAGGTACACTGAAAAGCGAAAATTCTGACTATGCAAACAAAATCAAATTTCATGCTGGACAACTCCACATGCATCAAAACAATTGGAAGAGACTCAAAGCTCCACCTTTCATAATGAAAGTGATAAGAGGGTACCGCATTCCCTTCATAAAAATACCTCCACTGCATGTGCCGGATCCAAAACATATGGTAACCCCTCACTGCAAAAACATGACAAATGCCATCATGAAAATGATATCCCAAGGAGTGTTAAAAGAAGTACAAAACTCGCCCAGTTTTGTTTCACCAATGTTCCTTCGGCCAAAGACCGACGGCTCAATGAGACCTATTTTCAATCTCAAGAACCTAAACTTTTACGTGGCTACCGACAAATTCATTTGATAAACGTTCAAAGAGTACCCGACTTCGTTCAAAAACACGATTGGGCTGCCAAAATAGACATTCATCAAGCCTACTTTCACGTGCCGATTGCAAAAAGTCACAGACGCTTTCTACGTCTGCAATACAATTTAAAAAACAATGCATACCCACAATTATACGAAATGACTTGCCTACCGTTCGGGCTCAACGCTGCCCCAAGAACATTTGCATCAATCACGAACTGGATTGCACGCTACTTGCGCGAACACAGTGTCCGATTACTAGTGTACCTAGACGACTTCTACCTAGTACATCAGAATCGAGAGAAACTTCTGGAACATGTCGCTTTCACAATGTCGACACTAAGACAATTGGGCTGGCAGATAAATATGGAGAAATCTGTGCTCAAGCCTCAAAAGTGCCTAGAGTTTCTGGGAGTGCTATGGGATCCTGGGAGAAACATCAAAAGTCTCCCCAACAGGTTGGTAGTCAAAATTCAGAATCTTGCATCAACGATGATTATAGAAAAGAAAACTACTCTGAAAAAATTGCAAACAATAGTTGGCGTTCTCAATTTTGCAAGCTTTGTTGTGCCAAGGGGTCGTTTAAATCACCGGTGCCTACAGAGACTTGTCAACTTAGCACTAACAACCAAGCCTCCTTTCTTTCTGAATGCAGATGCCATTCGAGAACTAACATGGTGGAAAGAACATTGCAGGGACATGTCACCAATACACATGCCATCCCCGGCACACTATCTCGTATCAGATGCGAGCGATGTGGGCTGGGGAGCAAAACTGGACAACAAGACCCTATCAGGGACTTGGCAAAAACACCAGCAAAAATTACACTGCAATCAGAAGGAAATGCTGGCGATACTGTTTGTCTTGCAAAAACACTGTCAACTCCTAAGCTCAAAAACGTTGTTAGTCCAGTGCGACAACAAAACAGTTGTTACTTATCTGCGAAACGAAGGGGGTACCAAATCGAACGCGCTAATGAACCTAACAATGCAAATATTTCAAATCCTCGACAGGTACAACATTCATATATCAATCTATCACATTCCAGGAACTTACAACTGCGAGGCAGACCGTTTATCACGAAACAGACGTCTTCCAGAATGGCATCTCCTACCAAAAGTCAACAACATTGTATTCGAGAAATGGGGCACACCGATGATCGACCTCTTTGCATCGAAACAGGCCCATGTAGTACCAACATATTGCACACTCGACCGAGAGGACAATCAGGCAAGTATGTACGATGCACTAGCAAACCATTGGAATTTCGATCTAGCGTGGATCTTTCCACCACCCTTTTTGATACCTCGAGTACTTCACCATCTGAACATGGCTCGAGGAGTATACCTCATCATAGTCCCACGTTGGGAAAAGGTTTTTTGGCGACCGGATCTGAAAAGTCGAGCCCTGTCCCCTCCATTGATAATAAACAACTTACATCAGGTCCTAGTGGACTTGGCGACAGGATTGCCACCCCCTCAAGCAACACAAATGACGCTCGAGATATGGAAATGTGCGGGTGGAGCAAATACCTAACTAGCTGGTCACACGAACAAAAGTCTCTATTAAAAAGTTGCTGGCGGCCCTCTACGTTGAAAACGTATAGGCCAGCCTGGATGCGCTGGGCTGCTTGGTCAAGATTGGCTAATATTGATCCCCTTAAACCATCGGGATCAGACCTAGCAAGGTTTCTTACCGATTTACATCAAAAAGAGGGTCTGTCGTTATCTACAATCCTGGTTCATAAGTCTGTTGTTGCTACTTTCTGTGATCCTAGCCACAGTAACAACTTAAGCAGTAATTTCCTTGTTAAACAAGTTATAAAAGCAATTTCCATAACTAAACCAAAGGCAAACATAAAAGCGCCCATTTGGGATGTAGACATTCTATTTGACCACTTGCTCACTGTAAACCCTAACACAGATAGTATTTTCCTAACCTCACAAATGACGGCTGCTCTATTACTTCTTCTGTCAGGCAGGCGTGTACACGACTTGACACTCCTGAGCATTAACCCTGCTTCTTGTATCATTACAGATGAACATATAATTTTTTGGCCAAAATATGGTTCAAAAACTGACACAACGCAATACCAGCAATCTGGCTGGAAGCTGATCCAAAACAAGAAAAACCAAGCACTAGACCCAGTACACTGGGTGAAACACCTCATAAACCTGTCCAGAGTGCGACGCGACTGTGCTAAAAGTGAAAATTTATTCTTATCTACATGTAACAAACCAAAAGCTGCTACGCGCACAATTATTGCAGGCTGGATCAAGAAGCTGCTACAGGAAATTGGGATCCAAGCAACTCAAGGAAGCTTCCGTTCAGCAGTAGCATCAAAAAGCTGGATAGAAAACTGTCCGATTGATGAAATCTTGGTCCGAGGGAACTGGCGGTCCGCCAATACTTTCAAGAGGTATTATTGTAAAGGGGTGGCTCCAAGGGCTCCTAACAACAGCCTAATTAGACAAAACCTATTCGTTCCGATCATGGACTAAACGTAAATTCCGCTTCTAATGTACCGATATTGTTGATTCTTAATATACTAAACTATTTCACTTGTATTCATGCTTACTCATGTTTGTACTATGTGTTACGTTCAATATTACTTTGTAATCAGTTGAAGTGACAGTCTATTAAGATTAATTGTAGGTATATATACCTACATGTCCTACCTTGAACTATGGAAATAAATAAAAAATGTACCCATGTGATAATATTTATTTTATTATAATCAACCGGAAAGCGAAGGCGAGGGTAAAATTCGTCTATTTCACATATGCAGATGATACAACGTAGGTAGTAACAAGCACAACAGTTATATTAAATCCATCTTGACACTTTAAACAATTACCGAGGACACTGCATAATCATAGTTTAATAAAAACCACACCATCTAAGCCTCGCTTAGTCAAAATTTATTTGTCTGAGGATAAGCTACGAACCTAAAAACAAAATAAGTAGGTAATAGGTACGAAGCTAGGATCTTTGATCCAAGGTATTTTGTAAATAAATGTATACGCTCCACTAAATACAAGGTTACTTTAAGGTTCGCTCCTTGCTAAAATTGAGTCAAAAACTGACAGATGTTAAGCTGTCACTGACAGTGACAACTTGTAGCTTTCTGGCTCTGACGATGTTCCGATCCGAGAACAAATTGAGTATTGTAGCTTTCCTGTCTTTAGGTACATAGATAGCATTCCAAGTCATACTATGATTACTTTCTAGTGCCAGTGATTGATATTCTATTAATTATCTAAAAAAAAAAAAATCACATTAGCGTCCTACCTACCACCACCAGGCGATAACAAACACGTCTCATGTTTTATTAGGGTTTCAAATAACGGTCAAGCTATTTAATAGAGACGTTTTACCTGAAAATAAAACGTTTATTAAATACTTACCTTATTTGAAAACCTATACTTTTCATCCCTGCCTGGTGGCAAAACATGAGCTAATGAAGACAATTCGAAATACGCGTAGCCATTTCGACTGCCATTTTGGCGGCAGGTAGTGACGTCAGAACAGGAAAGGGTTAAAAAAGAGCGGGAACGACGCCGGGCGGTAGAAAGCACTCGCTTGAGTAGGGTGGAAACGGAAGTCGCTTATCTCATGTTTTATTAGGTTTTCAAATAAGGTAAGTATTTAATAAACGTTTTATTTTCAGGTAAAACGTCTCTATTTTGTTTATTTCATATGAAAGTAAGTAATTTGATTTCCACAAAGAATACTATACGAAGTTAAAATGAACGATCAATAATGATCACATCATTATGTAGAAAAACACATTTAATTCTCGTGTCAAGGATTTAATTATTTTAACGATAATATTTATTTAAAATGTGTTCAATTGATGGAACTGTTTGGAATGGCATTTTGAATATTTCATTTAAAAGTAATTCATTTGATTTCCACAAAGAAGGATGACATTCGAAAGTGGAGGCTCGTTCGGTGCAGAGCTCTGGTTCAGTCGATTGTTTTCCCTGTACTGTTGACGTCATAACGTCATTTTTTAACTTCAGTGCAGTGATGAAGTGTTTAATTCGTAAAATGTTTACTGATCTTGCTCCGCCGAAACAATTTCAGGCGTCGACCGAACGGAATGTTGCGCTCGTGTCGCCACGGTCGTCGGTTACAGCGCAGCGCAGCGCCGCCCGCGGAACCTGAATATCTACCCACTAATCACATTTTAAACTAAAAGGTTGGTAAAAATATAATATTATCTGCTAAGGTGTAATTATTGTTATTGTTTATTTAGAACACGTGTAATCTTTGATTAAATACAATGCAATATCTATTCGATTCGTGACATTAGGGGGTAATTATTAGTGGGTGTAGTAGGCCGACACCATTCGACCTATAATTCACGGTCAGGAATAGTATTTTGAATCCATAACGCTATGCATAATTGACAGTGCAATATAAGCCTTGCTTACATCGTCACGCTAACAATGCTAGCCGTACATTCTATGACATATTTTGTTATCTTGTGGACTGTGGATGGACAGATCTTTAGATGAAACACACCAAGCTAGGGTGAAACTATCTAAATATATATTATAACTCAAAGGTGACTGGCTGATATAGTGATCTATCAACGCACAGCCCAAACCACTGGACGGATCGGGCTGAAATTTGGCACGCAGGTAGATGTTATGACGTAGGCATCCGCTAAGAAAGGGTTTTGATTAATTCTACCCCCAAGGGGTATCGATAAAATAGGGGATGAAAGTTTGTATGAAACTTTGTCAATTTTAAACCGCTCGGGCTGAGACTTTGCATGCATAGGCGTGTAGGCACTATGACGTGTAGGCATCCCCTAAGAAAGGATTTTGAGGTGCAGGCTATATGAGATAAGTAACTTTTCAGCTTAATATATACGAATTTCTTTATGCTAGCGCCATCTATATTGAGTTATTTTGGAGAGAACTTTGAATTAACCATTTTTGTGCATAGTGCATAGATAATATATATCTAGCGGATTATAATAATAATACTTGTTAACGCGAGCGAAGCTAAAAGCTAGTTATAATATATAATAAGATAATATTATTGATAGATCTTTGTCACCATACATAGACTCGCGATGATGTTGCGGAATTTTAAATTTGCCATGGTTTTTGTAATACTTTAATGTAATTTTACATCATGCAAACGGGTGTATCAAAGGATATAATCTTACCAATTTTTTTTTTATTATTATTATAATTGGGCCTAATTGTGGTCATGTTTAACGCATAATATATACTACATTGTAGGCAACTAATTTGGTGCCCTTTAAACCTATTAATAGAACAATCGTGTACTTTACAATTGCCATTTTAAGTTTTACATGTAATTTTAATTTGTTTTACTTTAACTGGATAAAAATATTTGCCAATATGCCTATACCTACCTCTATGAGATTGTATTTGCAACTCTTGTTGATTGTGACCAGTTTTTATATGTAGGTACATACATACATAACTGTGTGTCTACCATATCAGGGTAAAATTAAGGATATTGGCTATAGTCTAATTTATAACAAGTTGGCAATGATCACTAACCCTCTCAGGCAATTATTTATATTCTGCTCCGTTGACATTTCAGGTTTGGATACATACTGGATGTATGATGCTGCCGCTCAAAAGCTGTTGTTTGCCCGCCCGCCGCTGATTGCTTTCGTCTATTTTAACATGGTAAGTGTCAAAAGCAAATTTTATATATAGTATAATATATTCATAGTCTTCTTTGGCCAAACAAAAACCCATTTACCAGTGGAACAATCGATTTTATTTGTTCCATAATAGAAATAGGGACCACCGTGTCTGTCTGTCTGTCTGACCTTTGAAGGGCAGCCATGTTTGGAACTGTAATGTGTAGCCGAAGTGAAATTTTCACAAAAGTCTCACCAAGTGTCTGAAACGAAAATTAGCGATAAATTACCTACGTTAATAGATTGCTCATACATTTTCAAACGCAGATTGGTGGGTTGCTGAAACCTTCAAAAACTGACTGTTTGTCAACACTGTTAGCAAGTTAATTAACATTAACTAGCTAATAAATTGCCACATGTCCATGTGATATTATTAATCAAATTCATATTATTGAGAACAACTAATTATTAAGTTATGTATAAGTGTTACATAATATTTTGATATAATATGACTGTGTGTGTGTTTAATCTGTAAACTCCATAGAAATGGTAAACATTCTACATTTAAATAATATTAACTTTTTCATAAATTACACTGCCATCAGGGTGGAACTAAATTAACAGTTACAATTTTGTAAATTGCATAAGGATCGCATTGAAATATTTGATTGTTGAAAGGCTATTTGTTTTTCAATAATTATAATATGCACTGATCAATAATAATAATATCCTCCGCTCTTGTATTTATTCGCTTACAAATTATTTATTATAACCGTCATCTCGATATTCGAAACGTTCGAAACGTAGCTCGTCGTGTGTGGCCCGTAAATGTAAACAAGAAGCGTGTGCGATATCATTATAAATGCATAGTTATACGTAACCATAACAATAGTTAAAAATTACCTACACGGCGGTGGAAGTGACAATTACAATTTGAATCACCGCGACATGTAAATTTGTAGCACATCAGAGATCAGCGTTAAAATGGTCAATCGGCGTTAGTAAGCAGCGGCTAAATTGTACAAGTGAAATTAATAGGTATGCCATATATAACAGGCAACTGTTTAATTTTCACATTAATTAAAAACCAATGGACAATATTTTTTTTTTCCATAATTTTACTGAAAAACAGGCAATTGTTTGATTTTCACATGAATTTAACACCGACCGACAAAAAGTTTGATTTCTTTCAATATTTTTTTTTCTGAATTTCACTCAAAAACGAGGCAATTGTTTGATTTTTTTTCTCTTTATTTCACTCAAAAACAAGGCAATTGTTTGATTTTCACATGAATTAAACACCGACCGACAAAAAGTTTGATTTCTTTCAATTTTTTTTTTCTGAATTTCACTCAAAAACAAGGCAATTGTTTGATTTTTTTTTTCTCTTAATTTCACTCATAAACGAGGCAATTGTTTGATTTTTTTTCTCTTAATTTCACTCAAAAACAAGGCAATTGTTTGATTTTCACATGAATTTAACACCGACCGACAAAAAGTTTGATTTCTTTAATTATTTTTTTATTCTAAATTTCACTCAATAACCAGGCAATTGTTTTTTTTCTTTCTGAATTTCACTCAAAAACAAGGCAATTGTTTGATTTTCACATGAATTTAACACCGACCGACAAAAAATTTGATTTCTTTAATTTTTTTTCTTATTCTAAATTTCACTCAATAACAAGGCAATTGTTTGATTTTTTTTTTCTTTTAATTTCACTCAAAAACAAGGCAATTGTTTGATTTTTTTTTTCTCTTAATTTCACCCAAAAACAAGGCAATTGTTTGATTTTCACGTGAATTTAACACCGACCGACAAAAAGTTTTATTTCTTTCAATTTTTTTTTTCTGAATTTCACTCAAAAACAAGGCAATTGTTTGATTTTTTTTTTCTCTTAATTTCACTCAAAAACAAGGCAATTGTTTGATTTTCACATGAATTTAACACCAACCGATAAAAAGTTTGATTTCTTTCAATTTTTTTTTCTGAATTTCACTCAAAAACAAGGCAATTGTTTGATTTTTTTTTTCTCTTAATTTCACTCAAAAACAAGGCAATTGTTTGATTTTCACATGAATTTAACACCGACCGACAAAAAGTTTGATTTCTTTAATTTTTTTTTTTATTCTAAATTTCACTCAATAACCAGGCAATTGTTTGTTTTTTTTCTCTTAATTTCACTCAAAATCAAGGCAATTGTTTAATTTTCACATGAATTTAACACCGACCGACAAAAAGTTTGATTTCTTAAAATTTTTTTTTCTGAATTTCACTCAAAAACAAGGCAATTGTTTGATTTTTTTTTTCTTTTAATTTCATTCAAAAACAAGGCAATTGTTTGATTTTCACATGAATTTAACACCGACCGACAAAAAGTTTGATTTCTTTCAATTTTTTTTTCCGAATTTCACTCAAAAACAAGGCAATTGTTTGATTTTCACATGAATTTAACACCGACCGACAAAAAGTTTGATTTCTTTCAATTTTTTTTTCCGAATTTCACTCAAAAACAAGGCAATTGTTTGATTTTTTTTTTCTCTTAATTTCACTCAAAATCAAGGCAATTGTTTGATTTTCACGTGAATTTAACACCGACCGACAAAAAATTTGATTTCTTTCAATTTTTTTTTTCTGAATTTCACTCAAAAACAAGGCAATTGTTTGATTTTTTTTTTCTCTTAATTTAACTCAAAAACAAGGCAATTGTTTGATTTTTTTTTTCTCTTAATTTAATGTCGGGGCTCGGAATAGTCTGTAGACGACTTACGTTCCTGGCGGGGTGTTGTACTCGGTAGAGCAGCGTCGTGCTGCGATCTGTTGAGACTCAGCCCTACGCCAGGTGATTCGTTATGTGTATAGTGTACGCACAGCGCGAACTGACCTACACTGTTACAGTCTAGGATACCTACCACGCGAACCGACCGCCTCGTTACTTGGCTTACACTTGTATATATCACACTTTTAACATGTTTATTTTATTTTTATTCCAATTCAAATTCAAATTCAAAATCATTTATTCAATTTAGGCGTCTACGACGCTCTTATGAAGGTCAATTACAAATTTTAATATTGAAATATTCTACATTGTACTGCCACGTTCAGCAAAAAAAGTTTATAGAGCCACATATTTTTATTGTTTTTAACCGACTTCTATAAATCTATCCATTTTTTTATTCGATTAAGTGACCCAATTTTGTCATTTTTTAATTTGAAATATAGTTTCTCTCTTGTGGTCCCATTTAAATTTGATCAAAATCGCTCAAGCCGTTTTGAAGTTACGCTCCATTAACTGGTTATTTTTTTCCTCTCTTGATGATATACTTACATAATAGGTACTTTTGAACTTTCGTAGTATAGAATAGACTTCAACAAGTTATTTGTCACTAAATTAAAGCCAATTTATGTAATTATTTTTTTCTTCTGTTTCAGGTAACAGCATGATGTCTACATGAAAAAAAAATTGTTAAATAAAACCTAACAAGTGAGTAATTAATCTTGATTAACGTATTTAAGTTAGTCTACAAGCTTTTGTCACTTTTTGGTCACTTTTCAAATCACTAATGTTAGCTAACCTAAGTTTTAAAACGAAAAATCTTGGCTAATTATTCTTGATTTGTCAGGTGAAATGAAATCTCTTTAATATTAAGAAACAAACAAAATAAATATCCGAGCTAATCTAATTAAATTCGCTAACCAAACCTACAAATTGTACATAGTAATGTCTAATAAGCAATCCTGTTATTTGCTTTTTTGTCAAATTGCATTTTTATTTGTCAAAACCAATCTAATTAAAGTTTAGAAATTGATAATTTTAGCTAACATACATAATTAGTCATATCTACCTAGTAAAAATATTGACTTAAAAAAAGACTAGATTTGTCAAATTCAACTGAAAACATTGAATATTTTATCCAACCTAACCTTCCAAAACTTAATTAGGTAATGGGTCTGGATAAATACATGTCAAAATACCCTTACTCACGATTTTCAAGTAAAACCTTTATATAAAAAAATCTAGTATCCCTAAAACTGATTATCAAAACCAAAACAATCACAGCAATTCGGACTGTATTAGTCAAATGCAAGCATCAACTAAGACTGAAATCCAACATAACAGTTTATAATAGTTAATCTTGCTTTTACAAATTTTCGTTTAGTCTAGATTTGCAATAATAAATTTAAAGTTGACATATCCAGTCAACTTAGTCCTAATTTGGTTAAATCAGTGAAAAATATACAGATCCTTAGGCACAATATTTAAAAACATGTAGAAATTTCTTAAAATGCTTTATATACATGTCATTCGGTAATATTGTAATTATGAAATGAAATACAGACTTTTATTGGCATATTGTATTTACATAATTCGTTAAAAAGCATTATTCTCCTAACAAAACAATGCTTTAAAACAATTTTTTTTTATTATTAAAGTACAATGTGTCCCGACCAAGGAGGTTTCAATTCAATTTAAGCACACATTATCTGTGGTGAGCGCGCTGCTCGCGTGTTAGTTGGATTAATGAAAGTCAAAGTAAAAACCATTTATTCAATATAGGCGTCTACGACGCTCTAAATAAATTTTAATATTGAAATATTCTAATTGTACCTACTGCCTCGTTCAGCAAACAAGGCTGTATAGAGCCACTCCGAATCAACTATTAATTAACATATTTATCGTTATATATATAATATCAAAAAGAGTATAATAAATCACTTAACTTCACAACATGTTGATTGGGCAGCACTTCGTCGTTAAAGACTATTTCGACACAAGTTTACTTGCTCCCATTTTATAGAGAAGCACAAACTAAGGGACAAAGCGAACTACCGTCACAAACACAGTACTCTTTAAAGTTGACAATTGTGTGATTTCAAGCTCTATACATATGGCGATAAGTGTAATAAAATCTTCATTGTTTTTACACATATAAATAAGGTACTCTCACATGATCAGTTACACTACTTATAAAATATACTTATAGTAAAAATATCGTCAAATAATAATTCAATGGATCATGACTATCAATATAATTATGATGCTTAATCACTGTCCCACAAATAAACAAAATTAGTTACAGTATTAATTCAAACCACAGATAAAATGTCACACTTAACCAGTGGCTTATAACACATTTCAATCTCGTGTCAAGGTATTTTAGACAGTATTTTAACGTTACTATTTATTTAAAAGGTGTTCAATTGATGGAACTGTTTGAACTCGCATTTTGTTTATTTCATATGAAAGTAAGTAATTTGATTTCCACAAAGAATACTATACGAAGTTAAAATGAACGATCAATAATGATCACATCATTATGTAGAAAAACACATTTAATTCTCGTGTCAAGGATTTAATTATTTTAACGATAATATTTATTTAAAATGTGTTCAATTGATGGAACTGTTTGGAATGGCATTTTGAATATTTCATTTAAAAGTAATTCATTTGATTTCCACAAAGAAGGATGACATTCGAAAGTGGAGGCTCGTTCGGTGCAGAGCTCTGGTTCAGTCGATTGTTTTCCCTGTACTGTTGACGTCATAACGTCATTTTTTAACTTCAGTGCAGTGATGAAGTGTTTAATTCGTAAAATGTTTACTGATCTTGCTCCGCCGAAACAATTTCAGGCGTCGACCGAACGGAATGTTGCGCTCGTGTCGCCACGGTCGTCGGTTACAGCGCAGCGCAGCGCCGCCCGCGGAACCTGAATATCTACCCACTAATCACATTTTAAACTAAAAGGTTGGTAAAAATATAATATTATCTGCTAAGGTGTAATTATTGTTATTGTTTATTTAGAACACGTGTAATCTTTGATTAAATACAATGCAATATCTATTCGATTCGTGACATTAGGGGGTAATTATTAGTGGGTGTAGTAGGCCGACACCATTCGACCTATAATTCACGGTCAGGAATAGTATTTTGAATCCATAACGCTATGCATAATTGACAGTGCAATATAAGCCTTGCTTACATCGTCACGCTAACAATGCTAGCCGTACATTCTATGACATATTTTGTTATCTTGTGGACTGTGGATGGACAGATCTTTAGATGAAACACACCAAGCTAGGGTGAAACTATCTAAATATATATTATAACTCAAAGGTGACTGGCTGATATAGTGATCTATCAACGCACAGCCCAAACCACTGGACGGATCGGGCTGAAATTTGGCACGCAGGTAGATGTTATGACGTAGGCCTCCGCTAAGAAAGGGTTTTGATTAATTCTACCCCCAAGGGGTATCGATAAAATAGGGGATGAAAGTTTGTATGAAACTTTGTCAATTTTAAACCGCTCGGGCTGAGACTTTGCATGCATAGGCGTGTAGGCACTATGACGTGTAGGCATCCCCTAAGAAAGGATTTTTAGGTGCAGGCTATATGAGATAAGTAACTTTTCAGCTTAATATATACGAATTTCTTTATGCTAGCGCCATCTATATTGAGTTATTTTGGAGAGAACTTTGAATTAACCATTTTTGTGCATAGTGCATAGATAATATATATCTAGCGGATCTTAATAATAATACTTGTTAACGCGAGAGTAGTGTATTATTGGGCGTCCTACTCCACCTTCCGTTTCTGAGGCTCACTCCGTTCGCCTCATCCACTCTCGGTTGAGTAGGCCGTCCAATAATACTTCGAGATCGTGCAACATATGAGCTTACCTTGATTAAGATATCATCGAGTGTTTGGTCTGGGCGCTGTTCCACTGCACTACTTCACTACCTATCATCGACCGAAATTAGTATAAATAACTGTTTCACTGCACTACTTTACTACCTATCGCCGACCGAAAGTATTACACTTTTAGGTTTAGCTGAAATATCATCACTAGAATGTATAAACTTGACTCTTTCACGTTTCTTCGTGAAGTGACATTGGAATTACGTTATTAAAAGCTACAAAGTAATAAAACTGCTGAGCTGCATAATGTACATTTCTAAGTATTGCACGGGTCGTATTGTATGTTGCTTGTGTACTGTGCATGTGTGTGTCAAGGTTGTGGGAATACATTTATGATGATTCGAGCATTTTGCGGTCTATATTAAAACATTACTACGTAACCTTTAAATGAAATCTTTCAATGTCCGAAATATGATTTAATCTATATAAATAAAGTATTATAGGTACATGTAGATAAAACAAAATTGTATTATTAACACAATTTACAACTGGAGAACGGTTGGATAGGTCCTTTATTTATTTGTATGATTCCTGTCCTCATCAAATAGGTACTAAAGACAAAAATAACTATAGTTAAAATGATACAATTTAATTGTAACTTTAACGCGTACGAAGTCGTGGACAAACACTAGTTCATATATTACGCTTAGGTAATTATGTTTTATGAACAAGTACACGGGTATCTATTTCAAAGAAGTTGCGGCGATTATTGGCGGCTTTGAATATACGAAAGTGTTATATTTCATTACTCAAAAAAAGTCAATTTGACGGAATCGATGGGAAAGATTTAATTTAAATGGTCGTAACCGACAATAATTACTCACGATTATTTAAAACAAAGAACTTTAAGTATATTTTCAAAGTAACATAGTTTTGCTGAATGGACGATTTCTCTATATAAAAACTCGATCAATTTGGTTTGAAAAATTACTTTACTCCTTTGTCTTAACGTGACAACTACGGATCCTGGTTTCTGCCCGCTGCCACCGGCTGGATATACTTGCTGCTACGCGCTTTAAAACTGTTGAAACCTACAACGAAAATGTAAGTAAGTGCTATCTATCTAAATAATCATGTTTGTGGTTTAATGAATAACAATCCTAATCATTAACTAAGTTATTAACAATACTTAGTGATTGTATCAATCTTTATTAACATTATAAGTGCAATGTTTGGATGTTTAAAAATATATTTGTACAGATTTTAATGAAACATATAGGTTATCTTTTCTCGTGATACCAGGATTAGGTCGCAGACAAAGTTGGTGTTTTATAAATTATTAATCTTTGTGTCTTATTTGCAGGTCTACCTCCGAAAGCGAATATTCTCACAACAGCCGTTCCGTAGTGGTTGAAGCACCGCCGCAAGCAAAGCAGCTGAAGAAAAGGGCGACGAAACCCAAAGTGACCGATTCACAAGCTACGAGTACATCCAACAGTTTCACCGTTTCCAAGCCTCACGAGTCAAAATTAAGGTAATTTACTTACATTTAATTTACTTACATTACTTACATTTCCAGTATTAGATATAGTCCGTTACAATTATACATATAAGTCTTCTACTCCGATTTAAAACACATAACAAATATTAAAGATTCTCTTTTTGTACAAAACTTTTGGTAGGTAATATAGTTATTTCAACGTTAAACCACTAAGGTTAATCATGGGTAAAACATTCAGTAAGGAGATAATAATTGCTTAAAACGTCTCTGAGGACAAATGAACGATAAACCATGTGTGGAAGTAGCCAATGTCACGCGAAATCCACAACAGGTTGTATTTACGCTGTAATTTGAATTCATATGCAATATGTTAAAGTGGGAACCAAATATCTCAGTTATACGTAAGTTTATTTCATCGAGTATATTCTATTACTTGTGTTAACTTTGAAAATGTTTTGCTTTGTATTACCTACTTTATACGTAAATTAATATTATTTGTGTCCAGTGATGTAGTATACTAATAAATTTCATATTGGAAAAATGTTAAAGTCAATAAACTAAAGCGATTATAATTTTATGCTAAAACGAGTATATATATATATATATAATATATATATAAGATGGTTATGAGTAACATAGATAGATTAGTGAAAATACACATTTTCAAGAATTGTCTTAATTGAGTTACTGTTTCGTAGTGTATGGTACTTTTACCAGGTACGAAGTACAAGATAATAGAAACTACAATTTAACTGTTAGTACTTATAGCGTAGTAGATCTTCTAGTAGACTTCAACCAGCAAGGTTGTAGGGTGACAACGATTTTTATGGTAGTTTATAAGACTTAATTAAGACGATACTATATAAAGTTTGTTGTAAAAAACTTATTTGAAAAAAAAAAAAAAAAAAAAAAAGGTTATGGGTTTATGTAGGGACACACGTACGTAGAGCTAGCACGTGACCGCGCTTCAACCCGATCTAAATTTAGAACGTAATTAATTTGTAATTTTTGGTTTTAATATTGAACAATAGTACTGTTCACCCTGATCCATGGACACATTACCTAGTACCTTAAGTAAATAGTGTAACAAATAAACATTAAAACTTTAAATAAAATATACCTAGGTAATAACTGTCAATTAACTTAGTCCATTTCAATCTATTATTAAACATCTATAGATCTCAACCTAAGGCTCTTTTGCAATAGGTAGTAATTTATTATTTTTATTTACAGAAAAAACTCTGACAATGGAAATAAGCCCACTGATCTCTTCGGCCTAGAAGTGGATGTGGAGCGACCCCCTACTACACGCAGTGATCTCGGCTCGTCTCTCGTGGCCCGCGTCGATAACGGGAAGGTGAGAAGACAAGCGGTTTTGTCAGGAGAATTTTACGTAGACATCAAAGTTTACGCTAAGAGCGACGTGATCTCCATCCCTCGCGAAAATCGGTGGAGAAAGGCCTTAGTAGCGTTAAAAGTTCAATTAGACCGAGGCTCTGTGCAGTGGAATGCGCTGCAAAAATTCATGCAAAGAGCACATGATTTATTTAATAACACAGAGCCTGCGTACTTTAGCGATAATATTAATTTTAAATAGATTAGGTAATTTGTTCTTTTTGCGATATTATTAGATCAATTACATCATCCTTTTTTTTTTTTTTTTTTTTTTTTTTTTTTTTATTTAATAACACAGAGCCTACGTACTTTAGCGATAATATTGATTTTAAATAGATTAGGTAATTTGTTCTTTTTGCGATATTATTAAATCAATTAGATCATTCTTTTTTATTGTGTAGCACTGTACTTTTATTGAGATACTTAATAAGTTATTCTAATCCCATTTTCGTCCATCTAAAATGCCTTTCTGTACTATCTGTAATACATCTGTTGAGCGCAAGCACTGGGTAGGTCACTTACGTAGTACTAATCACAAGAATAAAAGTATTTCTTATTTCTGTGATGGTGTTGAATTAATAAATTCTGCATTTCGAAACCGCATTGCGTCCTATAGAATTGTAAATCAATAGGAAAACTGTTCTTTGATTTCATTTTTAAATAACATTCATGAAAAGATTAGGTCATTAATAACCTTGTCTCTTAAACAACATATATGCGTGAAAATTAACTTTGAATATTTTGCTTTGTTTTTAATGTTTAAAAATGACTCTCAAGAGATGAAATCCTTCTTTACAAAAAATTATACACTTCATCAAAACTATGAATACGAACCCTTAATATCTCAAGTTAAAAACATTTTAACAAAAAAGATTGAAGAATTTCAGGATCGCGATAGTGGTTGGACATTCTTAAGTAGCTCACACTTAGAAGTAAATATTAACAAATATCAACCTTTGCATGGTTCAGGCTTTATCGAGTTACCGGCTACTATAAAATCTAAAAAAGCTTGTGTAAATATTCGAAATAAGGATGATTATTGCTTTTTATGGTCAGTCGTTGCAGCGTTATACCCAGCCAAAAGTCATCCTGAAAGAGTATCGTCTTACCCTGATTTTCGGGATGTGTTAAATATAGAAGGCATACAATTTCCATTAACTTTCTCAGATATTGCTAAGTTTGAAGTAAATAATCCTGAAATTTGTGTTTATATCTATGGGTTAAAAAAATATACTGTAGTAGGACCGATTTATAAATCAAATAATTTAAAGAAAAATGTTATTCATTTACTTTATCTAGAAAGCAATGATTTGTCACATTACTGTCTAATTAAAGATTTACCGCGACTTGTTAAAAATCAAATCACAAAACATCACGGTAAATTGCATTTTTGTGATGTGTGTTTAATATTTTTTAATACATACGATGCTCTTGATTCACATAGTTGTGGAGGTGTCGCTACGGAACTACCCCCGAAGGGCTCATTTATACAATTTAAAAATTTTAGCAGAAAGCAAACTGTACCATTTGTTATATACGCAGACTTTGAAACAATGCTAGAACGATTTCACTCCTGTGACCCTGATCCGAGTAAATCGCATACGGTAACACGTCAACGACATGTGCCTATCGCTTTTGCTTATCATATTACGTGTGCGCTAGACAAACAATACAATAGGTACGTCTCTTACCGTGGTTTGGATTGCATATCAAAATTTGTAAATTCTATTTATAAAGATGCAAAAAAAATTTACAATATTTTTAAAAAACAAGTTCCTATGATTTACACCGATACTAATGCTCATGACTTTGATAACTCGGTTACTTGTCATATTTGTGAGAATTTATTGTTTGGTGATAAGGTCCGAGACCACTGTCATTTGACCGGTAAATATCGCGGCACGGCTCATAGTTATTGTAACTTGCAATATAAATTGCCTACATTTTTACCAGTGTTTTTTCATAATTTATCAGGTTATGACTGTCACCTTTTCATTAAAGAATTAGGCAAAGCTCCTGGGTCTTTAAAAGTAATACCTAAAACAAAAGAAAACTATATTTCGCTCACAAAGTTCATTCCTATTTCGAAAGAAGAAAGTATAAAGGTTCGCTTTGTAGATTCTTTCAAGTTTTTAGGGACTAGTTTAGAAAAATTAGTTAATACAATGAAAAAACAAGAGTTTAAATTACTCAAATCGTATTTTCCTGATACAAGACAATTTGAGCTCCTTACTCGAAAAGGAATATATCCGTATGATTATATGTCACAATTGAACCGTTATAAAGATACGTGTTTGCCCAGCAAAACTAATTTTTATAACTCCTTGACAAATGAGCTTATCACTGAGGACGACTATGCACACGCGCATTCCATTTGGTTAGAGTTTGATATAAAAAATATGGGTATGTACACAGATTTATATCTTAAAACCGATGTGTTATTGCTCGCAGACGTGTTTGAAAGTTTTAGAAAAACTTGCAAACGGTATTATAATCTTGATCCGCCATTTTACCTGACAGCACCAAGTCTATCGTTCGATGCAATGCTTTTGAAAACAAGCGTTAAATTAGACCTTATTAGCGATGTAGAAATTTTTAGAATGATACAAAAAGGTATTCGCGGAGGTATTTGTATGTGTTTCAAACGACACGTAAAAGCCAATCACAAATATTTAGATACTTACGATCAGACTCGTCAAAATTCATTCATCGTTTATTTAGACTGTAACAATTTATATGGACATAGCATGTGTCAATATTTGCCGTATTCAGATTTTAGATTTATGTCGAGCAATGAAATAGATAATTTACATTTGAACTTGACTGATATTAGTGATAACGCGGAATATGGATATATTCTCGAAGTTGATTTAACATACCCTGAGAATTTACACACTGAACACAATGACTTTCCATTTTGTCCAGAAAAGTGCTTGCCCCCTGGTGGTAAGAATAAAAAACTAATACCAAACTTGTATGATAAATACCACTATGTTATTCATTATACTCATTTAAAAACATGCATACGTCACGGTTTAATATTGAAAAAGATCCATCGCGCTATCGTTTTTAAGCAAAGTAATTTTTTTTTAAAATATATTGATCTTAACACTCATTTACGTCAAAAAGCCGAGTCACAGTTTGAACAAGATTTTTTTAAATTACTAAACAACAGTATTTTTGGTAAAACTCTAGAAAATAATGAGCATAAAATTGATTTAAAGTTAGTAAACAAATGGCATGATTTAAAAAATAAGACCAAGAAATCAACATGTGCTGAAAAACTAATCGCCAGCCCATATTTTCATAGTGCTTCAGTATTTTCAGATGATTTGGTAGCAATACAAATGAAACCTTCGCGTGTTATTCTTAATAAACCGATATACATAGGTTTCGCTGTGTTAGAATTATCAAAGAGTCATATGTACGATTTTCACTATTCTACTATAAAACCATTTTATGGCAATAATGTTGAATTATGCTATACTGACACTGATAGTCTTGTTTATAATGTAAATACGAATGACTTTTACAAAGATATTAAAAATTATTTCCTTAAATATTTTGATACTAGCAATTACAATTCTGATAACAAGTTTGGCCTGCCAATTATTAATAAAAAAGTACCTGGGCTCTTTAAGGACGAAATGGGAGGTAAAATAATTAAAGAATTTGTAGGACTGCGTTCAAAGCTATACTGTATAAAAACTTTAGACAAAACAATAAAGAAAGCAAAGGGAACAAAAAAAAGTGTAACGAAAAATTTACATATGATAGATTATAAAAATGTTTTGTATAATTGTAATGTCATCCGCAAGAAAAATTTACTCTTTAGGTCAATCAAACATGAAATATTTACACAGAGTGTTAATAAAATAGCACTTTCTAGCAATGACGATAAACGTTTGCTATTACCTGATAAAGTATCTACTTTAGCTTGGGGTAATGCATCTATATTAAAGTAATGTATCTATATATTTCTAAATTATTAGTTATAAATTAAATGTTTCTACTGTATACAGAGTAATAAATAGTTATAGAATACTATGTGCTAATGTAACGTAAATATTATTTAAAGATATTAAAAATAGCTGTGTAGTAAAATAAATTGTAAGTTTTATGTGAAAATAAATACATTTGTGTGAATATATAGACTCTTTTATTTTTATCCATTTAAGTAATACCTACCTACCACGTCTATGAATGTACTATACCAAATAGAAGCCAGTCGTACATTCAATAAAAAGGTAACCTGTTAAAACATAATGTTATTGTTTTCAGTAATTAACTGGCATTCATGTTCAAACCTGTTGATATTATTGTCTCTCAGTGTTTAACTGGTACCTATACAAAATATATAGAAAGAAGTTCAAACTTGTCGAAGGATTTACAAGCTTTAACCTGTTGACATACGATGATATTGTTAATCAGTAATTAACTGGTATAAAATAAGGTTATAAAGTTTTTGAAATATATCACTTACAAAGACAAGTTGAAACCTGTTGTATAATTTACAAACCTGTCAAAACATGATATAATTTTTCTCAGTAAGTAACTGCCATACAAAACATATAAAGTTTTGAAATATAATATTAGTCAGGTGTTTCCAACACTCATTGTGCTCGAGAAACAAGTTCAAACTTGTTGGAAGGAAACATCAAATTGTGTCATAAGTTTTATGTTACACTATGCATTCGCCGATTAGTTTATTAATCATTAAGCTGGTGCTTGTTGTGGTGATCACATCGATTTAATAAATCGTAAGTACCTATACATATTTCACGAATCTTATGATTATAGGATTACCTTTTATATGTACAAATAAATAATTTCTATTATTGTTTCAGATTATCAACAATAATGAATGATTCACCTGATATAATTTTCTCTCAGTATGGTCAAAGATTTTCGAGCCCAAATCCAAGCTGGCATATTCCTGAACCACAAGACGAACCGGTCAATAAAAAATCAAGGACGAGGCGAGAGCCTCAAAAACGGAAGCAACTTAATAGTAATCTGTCTTACGTGATCAATAATCAAAAGAAAAAAGGCTTAAGACTCCTTCAAATACAAGTGGTAGACCTCAGTGGAGATGATAATAATATACTGATCAGTGCGCAATACGTAGTGAGTGAATCAGTGGACAACATTATGGATGAGGCAGAAAGATTAGTGAACAAAATATCGAAAAAACTATGTGAAGACTCTAGTTATGTGTATATATTAAAGGTGTGTTGGTATAAGAAATGTTACTATTTTAATTTCATTTACTGTAAATAATTAAGAATTTAGATGTAATCAAAATGTTTAAATTTATGCAGTAAGTAGTTAAAGTATATAAGTATTTAATTTCTTGTTATTAAGTTTTATGATAATGAAATATGTACACTGTATGTTTAGTGTATAGGTATGATGATATAATAAATAAAACTGCTATTAGTTATAAATCAATTATGTTTTATTTTTTCTAAACAAATCAAACATATACGTGTGATTATCAAAACACCATTTTTTAATACATATAGCATTATTTAATGCACAGTTAATTTTATGATGCACACAGTTAAAGTCAGTTTTATTTTTTAATTTTTTTTTTTTTAATGTTGGAAGATTAGGACATCCCTTTTCACCAATATCAATCACTTCACACTTTGTACACAATTCTTTAATCCTCTGTATTTTTTCCAAACCCTTTGTCATTATTTTTTTATTCTCGAGATATAATACTACAACACGTAGAAATTCTCTATAATCTATGTAACCCTCACTCCAGTAAATTCCTCGATTTCTTTCTAACCATCTTACTTGCTTCTTTTCTTCATCAGACAAATAATGAAACGAATATGGTGGTTTTACTAAGAATGTTTGTGTAAGCTCCTGACTTACAATGGCCACTTCCTTCACGATAAAATTATTTTGAATATCTTTAAATCCTTGGAGGTCAACTATGATGGTATCTACGTTCATGATATCTTCTTTACGATGCTACTTAATGGTTTGTATTCAACAATGCAGTCGTTCAGAATGAGACAATAAGCGGCTGTCTGATCTGGTAGTTCCGAATCACTCTCAATTTCTACTCTTACATCTACAACAGGACCCGTCTTTAGATTCTCTGCTTGTCTAGAGCAATCAACCACAAACAGCGGTGCTAAATCTTTAAACTGTTTCTCACTTAACAACGGTTGTGGACAACGTCCGTAATACGACTGTTGAAATCTGATATATTGCTCATATAATAAAGCAATCCTGTTATTAGCGAAATTCGCGTTAAGACTTTCATATGGAAAATAAGTTGAATTAAGGTACACTTTTACGTCACGAACATTGCAGTGATCGAATTGAGACATGTCAGAACTTGCACTATTTTTCCTATTTGTCTGTAAACCTATAATGACGTATCTTGGTTTTTCGATTTGAGATGCAGTTTTGATAGACCATGTATGCTTTGTAGTTTTAAGTAAAGCTGGATATTCGTACAGATCCCAATTTCGGTAAATCATCTGAAGCGGTCGATCTTTTTCTAACACTTTAAGCAAAGAAATTTTTTCCTTGTCTGATACTTTAACATGTGGTACACGCCATATGATTTTGTTGATGTGAATGTCATCCACTACTTCCCCAGGGTTAAGTTTTACAGCGTTTAAATTAGTGTTACTTCGTAACAGTACCAGTTCGTGTCTACTATTTATTACGACTTTTTTAAAATCTTCCGCAAAACCGAGGATATTGCGAAGTGGGATAGAAGCAGAAAAACTTCCTTCGTTAATATTTTTTACACCGTCGATATTCCAACCCCAGGCGTTAGACATCTTTGATTCACTCTCATTCATTGATATTAACGATTTCATGGTTGTAGTTATACCAGCATTTTTTATTTTATCTATCTCTACTCCATTTAGCTCATACCTAATATCTTGAAATAGGTAAAGTAGAGCATTGTTGGTGAATTGGACACTAGTAGCTTTGTCTTTCGGATCCTTTTTGCTGACTATAACGGTTCCTTCCAAATATAAAGTGCTAGCTGACGGTAATATATAGGTCCTGTTGGTTGATAGGTATACGTATTTCATCATTTCTATTAAAACTTGTTACGTAGGGTTTGTAAGAATGAAATTCTATGCCTTCTATCGTGGTGTCGTAAGTCGGAGTGGATAAAACGTCTAAGATATTCATTCTAGTAATCCGATTGCTTTCAGGAATGCTTTATTGTCTTTGGTTAATTTTATTTTCTTCTTAGAGCGGGGTCTTGTATGGCGGATAGCTCGAGTAGAACTGATATTTTTTACTTGTTGAGGTACATATTTATTGTAGTCAATCATTTTTTCGTCTGAGATGCAAATACAGCTGCACTTCTTCACCACGTAAATTTATTAAGCGATTCCTTATATCTAATAGCTTAATATGAATACAGCTTATATTGTTTTGATTTATCGGAAAGTATATTGCGTTCTTCGGTATTTCTATGATCCTGTATCCAGGTGGCACGTTGAGTGCAAATTCGTGAATGATGTGACTTGGTTCGTTGTTTATAAACGACCCACTAACGATATCACATTCAACCCTGATCACGGTCGTAGGTAAAATGTTGACTGGGAACTGTGATACATGCCATTTATTACCTTTTAAAATCTGCTTATTAAATCCTAACAGTCTTCTGAAAGAGCCTTCTTTGTTAAAATCAATGTCTTTTGTACAGAAAATAGTAGTTTTTAACGTATTGTTATTGCACAGTAGTTTTATAGTCGCATCATTTATTTCAGTTTTTAAATAATCACTGATATCTTGCAATTCATAAGTGCCTTCCGGTATTTCAATAACTTCGTTAGAGCCATAATAAAACTTATTATTACTTTTGTCAACATTTGGAATTGAATTAAATGTTGAAAATTGCAATAAGGCACACTCATAAGCACCATCTAGTTGCAATGTATTTGGATAGTATGTAGATAACGTTGACGAATTTCCAGTTATTGACAATGTGAGTGACATTGTGATAATGCTTGAATTCAAAGAAAAACATACATTTTATATTTTTTTATTCCAAAAAGTTAGCAGGTACTCTAAACATAAGTGACCACAATTTACTGTATTGAATCTTTGATATCTTGTGTAGTTATAATAAACATTACAATTCTTAAAATATCGCATTAATTCTGCTGGAGGTTTTAAATCTCCATAGCTATCAAAATATTCACAATACTTGTATAATTTAACATAAGCTACCCAATGAGTTCCTTCGTTCTTAGAATCGTCTAAGTTTACGATAGCGCATTCAATTCTCTTCGGTTTTCTTGGTAACTGATCCTTCATGTAGATCCCTCGGAAATATGGGATGTCTCTTGCATACTTTTGAATATCTACATTAGTCAGAGGACGATCAGGTAGCAAACTTTCTAGTTTTTTGATGATTTTATAAACAATCCTTTACCATTTTTGTACGGTTTAATGTATAAACCCTTGCCCAGCACCGAACCTTCCATAGCCTTATTGTGTCGTTCTGTTTCTCGCAAATTTTGCTGAGCTGCTTTGTAATCGTTTACAGTTTTTGCAATACCAGCAGCACCACCAGCTAAAGCGCCTAAAGCTGATAAACCAGCGAAAATAGGGATTAAAGGCAGGACCCCGCCAGTTTTTGGCAAAGGTATTACTCGCGGTACTCGAATTCGATTAATTTCTGGAAACATTTTTTTAGCTGCTAAATAAGCAACTTTAATCAAAGTTTTACTATTCTTAGGCTTAATTTTTTTTATTTTTGCTCTTATTTTTGAAACCAAGCTTCTGAATGTTTTAACTCCGGAACCAGACTTCAGTTTTGCTTTCATAACCTTGCTCACTAGCCATGAGCTTAACTTTTCACCTTTTCCCGCATCTTTTGATTTAAGTCTTTGTTTGGCCATGTTGAGTAATTGTAAGTCAGCTTTGTGACGATGGGATAGATCTGTATGATTTGCGTAAGCAATGTCGTGGTGCATGCAAGCTTCATCTAGCTTATTTACACCTCGATCACCTCGTAATAAACGTTTTTGAAGTTTAGTTCCTGGTCCGCAATAATTGTATCCAGGCAAATGAACTTCAAACGGTAGATTATTGATTATGTTATTTACTAGTCCACCACCCTGCATTACTCGAAGTGTAATGATAGGAATGTTACATCAGCATTAGTTATATATCTTAACTCATTATTGCAGCTTTATCAATCCAACCATTTGACGAACAGTTTACGTCCTTTTCTTTTTAAAACTTTTTCTATCAAATAAACATTAGGATGATTAGATTTTTGAAGTTCTTGCTCATAAAATGCTCCTACTATATCTTTCTTCCGTTGATCTTCTATGTGGTATGTTACTGGTATGGTTTTATTTATCTTCTTAATAGTAAATAGTTCAGTTGACCAATTGGGGGTGTAACCTTTTTCGAAATTGTGTTTGTATTTACTGATACGAACACAGTCACCAACTTTGAACTTAGGCAGTCGTTTGATGGATATATGTTTGTATGTTTTTTTAATATTTTCTTTTATTACTGATTCATTAGATTTATTCACATCAACCGGTTTACATCTAATAGTTCGATGGATTGTGTTGTTATATGTCTTCAGTATATCTTCTAATGTTGAACCTAACTATTTATAGTTTCCGTTCAAACTAAAAGATTTATATAATTTATTTTTAACCGTTTTAATCAGTCGTTCTACGATCGAAGCTTTTTTTGTGGAAAACGATGAGTAATGATTAATGTTGTACGTCTTCATGAGCGTTTGAAACGTGCTATTATAAAACTCTGTCCCCATATCAGTTTGTAAATTAACAGGATGCCGATGAGTGCTAAGCAGTATACGTTCAAATGCCCTACTAACCTCAAATTTATTTTTCGATTTTAATGGCTCTGTCCAGGCGTATTTTGAAAAACAGTCAATCACTACTAAAACGTAATTATGTCCTTTATTATACGTTCTCAAGTTTTGCATGTCCATAAGATCTGCTTGCCACAAGTCGTCAATTCCCTTAAGAATAACACAACGTCGAAGAAAATTTCTTCGTGCTGCTTTGTGTATTTCATTTACAATTTGCTGTTTTGACATTACGGAGTCTTTTTTATTAATTTATTTACATCTGCTTTAGTGTAAAACTTATCTTCCAATTGAATTAAAACCTCAGGTATCTTTGCTTTTAAAGTATCCTGAGCTATCTTGTGTATGTCTAATATGATTCGAGATCGTAATGAACCAATCAGTTTATCAAATTCTCTTATCGTTTTAGTATTCAATCGATCCACATAATCCTTATTAACAGCATCGTCTAATTCTACGGGAGGTTTAATTCCTCCCAATCTAGAATTTTTCAGATTGAAATTTCCATTTTCTGATTTTAGTAATGCGTTTTCGTTAAAGTCAAATATTTCTGATAAACGCATTCTTTTATGAATAAAATGACCGAACTTATCGACATTCATGATTAGGGTGTATTGTAATGAATGGTCAATGATAAAATGAAACATAAAAAAAATACTTACTTATTTATTACTTTACTTTCACGTAATTCTTCAATAATAGATATTATTTCGCTGTCTAAACCTGTGTTACCAGCATCTCGAGATGCAATTAATAATTTTAGCCTTTCCACTAATTCGTTCGGATCATCCCAATACACAAAATCTACGTTTTTCTCCCATTTTTTTGTCAGCGGTAGTCCTTTTCCTTTCGATTGGATACCCTGAACTGTATTTCGCAGTTTGAAAAGAGGTTTAATTACTTGCAAATATTTTTGTCCCTTATAACTTTTTATTGGCTTACTTGGATCAAAGCCTCGTCGATGTGCATTTGTTTCGATTAGCATCGATTTATAATGTTGCATATCACTATCTGTAACCAAGTTCAGGTCCACGTCTTTCTTTAACAGCAACTGCTTCAAACCAGGCGTATTCCGGTATTTACGTCCTGCCACGATGATGTATTGATCATTGATAGTTATGCGAGCAGAACCTAACATTAGGTTCCCACGTTCTACTCTAACACCAAACGGTATGTCTGTTAACGCATCTGAAGATACTGACCAGGATGACGTATCACCTACTGATTTATATGAAATGTCACTGTCGCTATCAGATTCGTATTCGTTTTCATCTTCCTTGCTGCTTTGATAGTCAGGTTCCTTGTGCAAAGTTTTATCAATAAATGGAACTTCGGTCTCTTCATCTTCCATAGCATGCACGAGAGGAGTTTGCTGACTGGCGCTAGCAATTAAATTGAGAGGTTCTGTTACAGGGTTGAAAACCGATTCCAGTGCTTGTTTATTGTTAATCTCATCATCTCTCATTTTTCGTACTTTTTTCTTCACAGCTTCTGCTGCATCAACAATTTGCCTTTTCAATGATTTATCCATATTTTTAAAATAGGTCACAATTGATTAGGGGTTGTCTGACGAATAATATTACCGCACAGGTAACGGTCTTATATATAACTCATGTTCCTAATCAAAGACTACGAAAGTGTCAAATTTATTTCTGTAACAACCTTTATTCTTGGGACAGTCTTTATTAATTACAACATAATTAAAGGGTTCCCTCCATATTTTAGAACACATTTCACGAAATTCAATCCATGTCATGTCTGTATTAACATGTTCATCATATGCGTGCCTCATATTTATTTCATCTTGTTTAAAAAGTACGATTACATTTGCGTTGTCTCTTACTAACTGTTTCGGGATTTTAGTGTATGTTTGATTCACATAAATACAATCAATGTTCTTATGTCTCCCCATCGCAAAATAATCACGCATGTTATTTTGATTTTCACATGCAACATCATCAAATATGATAACAGAATACGGTTTTGCGTCTTGAACACTTAATACCTCTTCATTTTCACAATATTTCTGAAATGAAAGGCTTGGTACACGTTGCAAAACTCGTTCTAAAAAAATATACTTCGGTTGATGCAGGGTTTTTGAATAAACATACACATTTTGAAATCTTAAACCATTCTCATGTATTAGAAGACCAATCAGTAAATTAGTTTTTCCACAATTTGATGGTCCACAAATAATGCACCGAACCGAATTAGGCAATAATTCTCCATGACGTAAATCAGACTTTCCAGCCTCAACGCAGATTCTGTTTAAATCTAACGATTGTGATTGTTTTACAAATTTCATGGCCACCGGTTGAAATGGTTTGATTAATAATGAGTAGATTCATTTATTACATCGACATACATAAAATAATATAAATCCGGTTAGGTTTAAAAACTGGAAAAGTGGAATAGGGTTGAATTGTAAATCTTTGTTGATGTAGTGAAGTAGTGCAGTGGAACAGCGCCCAGACCAAACACTCGATGATATCTTAATCAAGGTAAGCTCATATGTTGCACGATCTCGAAGTATTATTGGACGGCCTACTCCACCGAAAGTGGATGAAACGGAAGGTGGAGTAGGACGCCCAATAATACACTACTAACATGGCGTCAGTTTTACGAGGATAAAGAGAAGCTTAAACTGGAAAAAAGAAAAAAGAAGTCAGTGTCTACCAACTTCTTGGTCTTTATCAACTTTTTCACTTTTCCTAAAGGCGAGAAAATCTGAAATGAAGTGAATAGAAAAGATCCGTTAAAGCAGTCGAGGAGCACAACAGTTTTGAAAAGAAATGTGTCAAAAGAAAATAAAAAGCAAGAGAAGAAAAGCAAATTGCTATATGTTTAATAAGCGACACAGAAGAAAATGATTAAAGAATATTAGTTGTGACTTCTGCTCTAAATTGTATAATTTAAGATGTTGGGGACAAATTTGAAGATATGCATTATAAATCCTTCAAACTCAATGCATGATTAAATCTAATTGAAAATTAATTATGAAGATATTATATATTGATGACTAGTTTTTTACAAGACCATTAAACTTAACTTCATGATTAGAAGTAATTTGAAGCATTAGGTTCAATACGTATTACTTGTTTAAGAAGAGTTTAAACAAAAATAATCCCATAAATGTTACATTTTAATAATTACTCATACATATAATGACGGTTTTATTAAAATGACTAAGATATAAATACAAGGGACATTTTTTAAAAATAGAATTGAGAGAGGTAGGTACCTGCCTATAACGTTATTTTTATTGTGATATTGGCGATAGTAACTATTATTGATTTGAGAGAATTTATGACTGTTAGTTAAATAAAAATCATAAAGTCTCTCAAATTATTAATCATAACATGACAAAGAGCAGTATCTAAAGGAAGTGTATATTCCCTTGGTAAATGCTTTATTAAGTTAGGTAAACTTAAAAAAAGCTGATGTTGATTATGGCAACGAAACTCATAATAATATAACTAAACTAACTCTCTGACATCTTTCATGAAATTTGTGAGTAAATTGAATAAGGAATATAAGTACTCGTATCAATTTTGTACTTATTACGGACTGCCCTTAATTAATTTTAAATAATAAATCAATGTTGTCTTGTCATGAATCTATTGCTGGATGAATAATTTAATCGATTCGAAATAAAGAGTTCAAATTATCTTATTTTTAATGTGAATATATTTAAAAGATTATAATTTTAAACAGTGGCCGAAAACTAAAATATATGAGGCCGAATACTGACACAAACGGCCGAAAACTAGCGTTTTCACCACTTTTGTAATTAAAATTATGTAGTAAAATAACTAAGCTCCTTGAAGTCAAGAAATTTTGTGATGGAAAACTACAATATATAAGCTACCAAGAAACATAAATTGTGTAATTATAATCCTTGCAGTTATTTTTTGGGGGTATCTTAAAGTTCGTTTTTCCACTAAAAGGCCGAAAACTGACGTAATCACCCTACCTACTATAGCAGCAGTATCGGACATAATTGCTGATTCTACAACGATGTTATTATGGTAAAGGTGATAGCTTCTAATAAGTGCACTGTAATTTTGAAACTAAAACGGTCAATTACTGTCGCGTGTATAAATTTAGTACCTACATAGGTACTAACTATACGTATATTTTTACTGAAGGTACACAGACTCAATTACATGCAATGTTGTTCATTTCCGAATGTATGGGGAGCGGTATACCATTACCTACCTACTTACCTACTTAAAAGGATACCCCACCAGGTAAAAAAATCTTAGTAGGTACCTACCACACTCCATACATTTGGGGAAATGGTAGGTACCTACCTACCTATATTACCTAAGATTAATTTTATTAATCCAGTAAATTACTAATATTTCAAAAAGTACATATTAAAACAAATAAGATTCTAATTAGGTGGGTAACCTACCCAACTAGAATCTTATTGGTTCGCTATACATACCCATCTTCCTTCTGCCGTTGATTCACTACGCGACGCGGCGCGACCGCGCCTCTTGCAAGAGCTACAAAAGTATTCAGTGGATGCATTGAAATACCTACGAAAGCTTGTGTGATTCTTTTTAATAGCTGATAGGCTAGCCTTTGACCACTATTTCACGTGATGGTAAGCGATGATGTGGCCGAAGATGTTAAAGCTAACCTAGAATTAGTAGCTCTCGAGGACAGCTGCGGTTAGAGTGGTTGGCGACAGATTTTCTTCTTGAGGTGGAACCTTCCTCCCTCCCTCCAGGCGGGCATTCGCAAAATGCTTGAAACCATGAAATGCTCTATGCCACCATGCGTCACTCACTACACACTACCTGAGGTAATTTGGTGCCGACTTATATACCTACCTATATCTATTGAATTTAATGTTATGATTCAGCTTTTAAGAGGCTCGACATTAGTTTATATGACATAGATTTTCGGCAGTTGCTTTTTAGGGAAATGTCTTCTTACTAAACATTGGTTTCTAGGTAATTGTGTTAACTTAAACATAACCTAAATTATATTTTGATTTTTGGCACCCAAATTTGGTTATAGGCCTCCTCCATGCTGTGCCAGGTGTTACTGTCTTTCGCAAGTCTCGACCACGCGCTGCCCGCTGCCTCGATAAAGTCGTCTCTCCACCTCCTCTTCGGCCGCCGTCTCGATCTGCAAGCTTCCATGGGGTTCCAGTGTAGGATCCGCTCACTCCGGCGTCCATCTGTCACCCGCGCAATGTAGGTATCCAGCCCACTGCCACAGCATCTGTTATCTTTGCCTTTTTCCGTATGTCATCGTTCCGAACTCTATCTCTTAGCTTTATACCTAGCATAGACCTTTCTGTGGCTCTTTGAAAAATTGCGATTTTTGTTACCCGGTTTTTTGTAAGAGCCCAGCATTGGCATCTGTATATTCCGTATAGAAGCGATGGCAGGATGGTGTTATCCAACAATTTCTTTTTTAGATGTATAGGTAGCTTGATTTTAAAAACGTCTTTATCATATGCATCCAGTACTTCTTCCATGATATGGCGATTCTGCGGTCGATTTCTTTTGCGGTAGCATCAAAAGAAATTGTTTGGCCCAAATAGATGTAGTCCTTGACGTATTCGAATGCTAATACGTTATTGAATTTCCAGTAATCGTCTCCATGGCAACGGCATGTGGCTGGCCTGAGCGACAAGCAGGACTACGCTGGTGGCGGCGCCGCCGACGGGTCAAGGCACCCAGCACAAACCTACGTCGAGACAGGTCTCATTTAGTCACATTTCTTTACAATCATCTTTGTACCCAACGCACATGCCCACTGTTCAATATAAGTTTACCAAAATGGAAGATCCATGTATCGTCATCAACAGCCATGACGTCCACCACTGAACGAAAGCCACCCCCGTTAAGAGTGTTTGCTACAATCCATACGCTTGGCAGACGTCTTGGGGTCCCAGTTTTTCAAAAAGAGCTGCTGCCGTCCTGGTATCTTACCCTTCGTCGTCCTTACGACTCCCACAGTACTTAACACTTTAAAAGCTGGTGCTTCCCATGTGGTCCCATTTAAATTTCATCAAAATTGGTCAAGCCGTTTTTGAGTTACACTCCATTAATTAAAAAGATTATTTTATTTATTTCGATGATATATTCATTGACAGTAAATGACAATCGATCCCGCAAGTAGCAAGAATCACTAAAAAGGGCATCACTGCTATTTTGAGGTAGTTACCTAAACAAAATTTTTTCAACACTAATTTTTGAATGGTTCTGTTGTCTTCGGATTGGTGACGATGGTACTCGCGCACGAAGGGTTCCGTACCATTATCTGTAACCTTAAACAGCGAAAACCTCTTTTATTGTATGGGAGCCCCCTTAGTTATTTATTTTTTATAATTAATTATATTTAATTAATTATATATTCTGTGAATAGTTAAAGCGTTTACCTGTCACCGTTATTAGTATCAGACAAGAAACGGTAAAAAAATCAAGTTAGTTGTATGCGAGGCCCCCTCAAATATTTATTTTATTTTTAGTAGTTGTTGTTGTTATAGCGGCAATAGAAATACATCATCTGTGAAAATTTAACTGTCTAGCTATCACCGTTCTTGAGATACAGCCTTGTGACAGACGGACGGACAGCAAAGTCTCAGTAATAGGGACCCGTTTTTACCCTTTGGGTAAGGAACCCTAAAAGTGGGGTGTGGCTGTGTTATGGATACGGTCGTTTGTTGTACCTGAATCATACATCTCAGAATGGCAGGCTCTCCCCTCCGCTAAACTGTATCCCCCGATTTTGTTGTCATTCGTTTTTTTTAATTGTGTCTCTATGGAATCAATTTTAAAGCATCGAGATAAAACATTACAGGTCAATGTTTTAAAAACGTATTCACGTCAAAATATATGCAGCAGATCAAATCATTTTCTTGACCCGTAGGTTGTAGGTGGGTCTGTAATTCTGTATTCTCCCTGTTTCTCTTATGAGTTCCTTAATTATTCCATAGATGGCGTCAATATCAAATCGTTAAAAATATGCACTTACCTAAAACCAAATTAAAGCTAATTACCATTCGGTATATTTTTAGGGTTTATCGTACATTTTATCGGCATTATTGTCAGAACCGCCTTTCGTCGTATTCATTTTGGCCAATTGTATTTATTTGTTTTATTATAATGTTCCAGTGAGCGGTAACGGCGAGTGGGTGGGCCGGAAGGAGAGCTACCATCGGCAGGAAACGGCGAGTGGGTCGGCAGGAAGGAGAGCTACCCTCGGCAGGAGACTGCGAGCGAGTGGGCCGGAAGGACAGCTATCACCAGCAGGAGATGGTGACTCAACTCTTGAGGGAAACCTGCATACACTGACAAGCTTTGCTACAAAGGTGAAATTGATTTATAATAGATATCTTCGCCTGTCTTCCGCTATTCTATCTAGGGTCAGTAAAACTAACGAAGACTTTTGAAGAGCTCGTAGCGAAGTTTGCTTAGCCGATCTGAACCGATCAGCGCCTACGTCCGCCGCGGTCATGAGTTGAACGGGTGACCGCTGATGACGTTAGTACTGAGCGTACACGTGCTTCGGAGGGCACGTTACGCCGTCGGTCCCGTTTGTTGTCTTAGGATGGCAGTCGTTATAGCATGGTGGTAGGCGAATGCCCGCCTCGCTAGCTACCACCTTCAACTAGAAAAATCTGTCGCCAAACACCTAACGGTGTGTTCCGGCAGCTGTCCTTGAGGGCCAGTAATTCTAGGTAAGACTGAACAACATCTTCGACCACATCATTACTTACAATCAGGTGAGATAGTGATGAAAGACTAACATATAAGATTCTCTCTCTCTCTCTCTCTCTCTCAGCATCCACAATTAGCTAGAATATTTACTATTTCCAAAAAAACAATGTTATAATGCAGCAAAAAAAAAACACATCCGGGGAGGCCTGCATATTTTATGTTTGATACAGTGAAGGTGCACCTAGATATGATGGTAGTGCATGTAGCTTATGCCTACCTGGCTATAGTAGTAGTGCTTCACATATTTTTATATAACATTGAAATAATTCTACACCTATTTCTATATATATATATATTTACCTTAGTCGCCTCTTACGATTTCCACGCCACGGGAAGAAACAGAGGTGACATTGTAACCCGGCACCCCATGAGGCCATGGGCCACAAAAATATCGGAAGGTGGGAAGCAGCAATTTCTAGAGAACTGACAACTTCTATTGCGATTCTCAAGACGCCTACCAAGCATGGGGATTATGGCAAATCCCCCCAATGGAACTTTTTTCTACGGTGGACGTTTCGGATTCCATTGTGTGACTTGTGCTTGGTTAGGTACACTTTTTCTTATATTGGCAAGTAGGTACAAAAGTATTAATTATCTTTGCTAATGTTTTGTTGACTTAAAAAAAACGTTGGACAATCTGCCGTGTAAGGGAATTCTTTTAATTTCTTGGTGATGAAGTAAATTCATCGCTGCCCTTATTTTCGTTCACAACCCTTCTGACTGAAACTGACGATATCCCCAACATGTCAGTGGTTTTTAAGCACACTCCATTAAAGACCAATGCTCGTCCTTCGGCCACGCAATAATAATGTGGTAATAAGCTTTCATCACCATCAACTTTTCGAAAGCACTCGAAGATTTGCTATGACGGTTCTTAACAAGAGATATCAATGTCTTTCGTTGTTGAAGAGCCGGGTTCAAGCTCTAGTTTGGATGCCCCAGCCTCCATATTACGGAAATAATCTTTTCGTAACAATAAACAAAAACTGAACACAACTCTCTAATAATAACTATAAACGATAAAAACAATAACTAATAACGAAGAAATTCAACAGACACAAGAAAACTAATTGGCGAGAATCACATTCGAATCTAAAAATTTTGATAGGAATTACGAATAAGCTAAAATGGCGTCAGCTGGAAAATGTTGACGATCTCGGCAGTGTGGCAATTAAAAACAAAAAATTGTTACACAATTTTTTTCAGGCTTTAATATATACGTAAATATGTACGCATATAAAAAAGTGTTTTATTTATAGTTAATATAACAGAAATCAATTAAAGCTTAAAATATATTTTTTTATGTTAAATACCTCATCCGTTTCCAAAATTGGTACAGTTACTGAGTACTTGTAATTTTTTGCACGGTTAACCCCTTTGTTTACATTTTTGATCTCGAATTAAAAACCAGAGTATAGATACCACCCTCAATATGAAATCTGTCGCCAAACACTTAATGGTGTTTGAGGCAGCTGATCTGGAGAGCCTGACCAACCTCTTCTATCATGACATAATATACTCTTCGACCGTGGTATCACTATTATGTAGGTGAAATAGACGTCAAAAGTTTGTCTATCAGCTGAAAATAAAAATAAGGATGCTCAGCAGAAGATACACAATTCGACTTGATTTTAATGTTATTGTGATGGAGCAAGCACGAACCCATCTGGATTAAGCGGTAATCTCTGCCTATAACAGATGCAGTTTGACACAATTAGAGAACTTCACTGCCCCCAACACTGTGACGACTAAAGTCGTGTCCCATGTGCCTATAATTTCACCGGAACCTAGGTACGGGTTCCTTTCAAACCGGAACACAGTAATGTGAACATTGCTTGGCGGTAGATATAGGTATGGTGGCGTTACTATCGTGAACGAAGCACAAATATTCTATTGAATTGAACTGAGTTCGAATTCATTCAGAAATGCTTAATATATACCTATAGCGATTAATTAATTCGGTGAGTGTGGCGCGTGTAGCTCCTGCATCGCTTCTAGATGTGGGTTTAGGATATATTTTTCAGTTTATTGGGTATAGTTAATAGAAAGAACTTAGAAACTTTTAAATATATTTTAAGAAATTATTGAGACAAAACTGCCTGAAAGTGTCACGCCCATGAAATTCTACTTGCATTGTATAGATGGCGGTTAATTCAAAACTAGGTTTAGAGTATAACAGAGTATTCTATAAATCGCAGTAGTAAATAACAGTTTGAATGCTCATGCAAAGACGTAAATTTAATAATTAGTTATCCAGAAGGCGCTAAATGTTTATTACAAAGTGGGCATAGCATAGACCGGAGACATATCTCCCCAGGAGATGATAAAAATCTTTCCCTCTCTAGCTCGCAAATGTAATGGAATTAGGTACAATTGGTATTTGGTTTCACATAAAAATTATGTGTAGGCGCCAATATCGAAAAACAATTGCTTCTTTTTCCTATGCTTTCTATATTCTATTAGCCTGGCTAACCGCGGGTAGAAAGCAGAAAATTTGTCGCTAAGCGCCAAATGGTATGTTCCGGCGGCTGTCCTTAAGAGTCAGTAATTCGAGATTAGTTTGATATCATCTTTGACCGTATTCTAACTTACTATTAGGTGAGATAGTGGTGAAAGGCTAGCTTTCAGCAATTAAATAATGGTTAGTTGGTTTTGTTGACACGATATTTATGTTTGAGTTAGGGTAACGGCAAGTGGCTGCCCCTTGGAGGCGTGAGACCGCGACTCTCGATGGGAGCTGCACACACACTGCGGTCTGGAGCGTCTATTCAAATGGTGAGATTCCATGTTTACAAAATCATTGATATTATCATTTCTCTATTTTGTTTGGATTGTGTAGAATTTGGTAATTAAAAACTATTATCTTAAGCCATCATCAGCATAAATAATAAATTCCTTAAAAAGGAACTAATTTCCAACACGGTAAAATACTGTAAATAATGAATACCGTGGGGTGCCGGGATAGGAAGCCACCTTCCCATCTCTATACCCATGAGTGTCGTAAGAGGCGACTTAGGGCAAAATATCGGAAGGTAGTAAAATATCGGCATTAAAAAATATATATTTTTAGCAGTCCCTTCTGAGAAACTGCTTTCTTACGCTACGATTTCCAAGACGCCTGCTAAGCGTGGGGGTTCTGGTTAACCCCTCCCCTTAGTGGGCGTAGCTGTGTTTAGCAGTGGACGATCCGGCTGATACAGTACAGTAAACTATGTAATAACTCGCGGAAGTCGGATAATGAAAAGTGAGCTAACTCACGCTCAGTGGTTTGAATCATAATATGTAGATTCTTTTCAGTGTTTGAGCAAAGCCGGTTAATATTTGACCGAGCGAGAACTAAGTTCAAGCGAAGCGTCTCTGCTTCAACTTCACAAAAATGCTTTTGTATGTCCGGTTGTTCTCGTCTACAGGCCGCATTTCTCAACCAAATCTCACGAAATTTTGTGAGCAGTTTTGATAAGGGCATAAAAATGTATTGTCCATTTAGTTTTTTTATTTTTGACAAATGACGGAGATATGATTATTAATTATTTGTATGGACGCCTGCGCTAAATTTAATGGCAATGGTCAAAAGATAAGCTTGTCAGTTTATTCAATTGTAAGCTATGCAAGGGCAGACTTGCGAGGTTTACAGCTCGGAGAGCCACTACTTTTATTTTATATACATTTGTATATTTGTATATGATTATATGATGTCTCCTTTCCAGTGTCTCTATGGTAACGAGTGACTGGACCGTGAAGGAGACCCGCCCTCGATGGAGACTGCGACTCTTGACGGAAGCTGCATACATACTGCGTTTTTGAGCTTTTTAATTAAAAGGTGAGATTTGATTTGACGCTGAAGGGATATACATACATACATAAAATCACGCCTCTTTCCCGTAGGGATATAGGGATATACAGGTATATAATAATAGAGTTTTATTTATTTTATATAAAATACAAAACTTTTTTGGTCGTTTCCATATGTTTCATAGCAAAATTTGGGATTAAAACGTTCCGTCTCTACTCTGAAGATGACGCACAATAAAAACCTATCTGTAATAAGTACAACTAAGAAAAAATTACAGCAATACATGAATCCGCTGTTACATGCAATTAATTCTGTCCAAGATAAAAACCGGAACACATTAAACACGGAAGTCATGGAACATGGGTAAAATAGTTCCGCACCTATTGACCGAGCGAGTGCGAATCGCGAGCGATGCGCCTCCCTTTCTGCTTGAGCATAAATGCTTTCTTCGTATGTTTGTCCGGTTTTTTTATGGAATGTTTTAGGACGGAACAAGCTCGAGGCCCAAGCGAAAACCTGTGCTTATCACAGTTGCATTTCGTTCATAAGTGCATTCGTTATATTGTTCATAAGTATGGACTCTGTTTTGTGTTTTCTAGGGTACGTACCCTACAAGTGAGTCTCCGCTGTATGTATATCTGTCTGTTTGTCCGTGCGTCCGTATGTCGCGGGAGTCTAGCTCGAAAATGGAATGAGTTACAATTGTTTTTAAGCAACAATCATGCAATATCGAAAAAAATATAATATACTAATATTTTCTTTGATAGCGTGGTGGCTTCGCTAACTGTCCGTATAAAGCAGAAAGTTTGTCGCCAAGCGCCAAATGGTATGTTCCGGCGGCTGTCCTTAAGAGTCAGTAATTCTAGATTAGTTTGATATCATCTTTGACCGTATCCTAACTTACTATTAGGTGAGATAGTGGTGAAAGGTTAGCTTTCAACAGTAAATAATGGTTAGTTGGTTTTGTTGACACGATATCTATGTTGAGTTAGGGTAACGGCAAGTGGCTGCCCCGTGGGGGGGGGGGGGAGGCCGGAGCCCTCGACTCTCGATAGGAGCTGCACACACACTGCGGTCTGGAGTGTCTATTCAAAAGTGAGATTTCATTTTTATTTAGTTTTCCATCTAGATAATGTCATCTCTCAACCTTTCTTCGGATTGTGTAAAAATTGGTAACTAAAAACCGTCATCTTAAGTACTTCATCAGGCTTAAATTTAAAGCAAAGTGTACCACCAGCAGCCCCCTTCATTAGGGGGACGGGGATACATCTCAAGAAGAAATAATGTCACATTTTATATCCATTAAAAATTCGTTATTATCCTCTATAGATTTCGATCGGCCAAAATGTCAGGGACGAGTCCATGCCACGCCAACAGGACACCTTGTGGGACTAACTGCAAAGAAGCGTTTCATACTTTGACATTACACTTAAGTTTGCCCATGAATAGATTTTATAGATCCATCCATGGGTTTGCCATAGGAACCACATTGGCTCCATAAATGAAACATCTTAATAGTAAAATGACGCGTGACGTAATTGCGAATTCGTGAGGCAAGTTTTTATTTATTTATAAAATGATTGTTTACTACATAGTTGATGTGAAATACTTTAATGCATATATAACTTTCTATCAATGAAATAAAATGTCGGTATGTTAGCCATGGTGCAAACAACTTCCGAAACATCAAATCCAAGGAGGTAAACTGTGGACAGCATGGTATAACACATTTTCGGATATTTTTATTTAAAATAATATTGAAAATGTGATATTTCAGGGGCCAATAGATCAGATTTATACAGATAAAACAGATTTATGAAAATATCTTCAGCTTATTTCATAAAAAATATGTTTCCAAATATTGTTTTCTCGGATGGTTATCATGCAGCAACTTCGATAAAATATACCCTAGATTCTGCGCGAACGCTCCAAAGTTAACCAAACAAAACTGTGCTTATAATGATCTGAAGCACAGTTTTGTCGTCAGTGACGCGCTGATCGTCGAGTGAAACAATGCCGAAGTGCTCTGTGAATAGTTGCAAAAATAATACACTTACAAAGCGAAAAATACATGGGATTGCGTATTTTCGGTAAGTTTTATACATATTTATAGTATTTTAAGTGATAAACATTCATAATTATTTAATTATCACCTTCAAATCAATACATCAACAAATTAAATTCCGTTACTCCTGTTACGCAGTTGTCTCTTTCGCACGCATAATAACATCCCATGCAAGACAAGAATAAGTGAGCGCTAATTCAGAACAAGTCTATTGGAGTCGCCATAATAATCTTTTATTTTCTCAGACTATACACAGGCATTTATTTTACATTTTCCAACGTCAAAAAAGGAGGTTATCAATTTGATGTATGTATGAAATATTATTAGAACTGCAACATATTCACATATAATATGGATTAGTGCTTACAAACATAATATATATACAATATTTTTATGTGTGTGTGTGCATATGTATGTATGTTTTATGTACTAATACGTGTTACAGTGACTTGGCTTACTGATTGGAAAAACACCACAAAACCTTTTTCAAGTTCTAGTGTTCCGGTTTTTAATCGATGTTGTATGTTAATAATTTAATATCGAAATGTCCGAGCCTGCACAATCCTGAATGCACGAGGTTTAGCGTGCACTCTTATTATTACAGATAATTTTCAGAATGTAAGATAGGAATATAGTATGTAAAGGTAGTTTATAAATATTAAATATTGTATTACATATATAATGTATAACATTAACATTAACATTGTATTAACAGTCATAATAACTCAAACACGTTTACTTTATACATTTTGCTGTAACACGCAGGTATCTGAACTGCAATTCAGGTCTGATACATTATATTGTTATATTATTTGTTTTTCATTGCTTTTTGCTCTGTTTGGAATAAATAAATAAATATTAATGAAAATTAAAGCTGAATAATTAATATTGTGACTTCATTATAACAGATCCCTTTTCTATCTCTCAACATCCGCAAATAATCTACTACACACCTTTTCAACCCGGGCAAAACCATGGTATATAAGCTAGTTGACTAATGCGGATAGTTAAAATTCCAATTATAAATGTCACCAAAAAACTAATTACTAAATAATATTTTTAGTACGAGATTAGGAGTAAGTGACTCCATTGTATTTTATGTTCTATCACAGCAAAGGGTAATAAATTTTACGAGCTCCCTTCAATGGCGCAGAGTAAAAGTGCTATAAGTTTATTACGAAGTAATTGAAAATTAAACCTTATGCAACTGAAACAAGTTTGAATATTGTTAAATAACTTAAATAAATTTACTACGTTTTTGTGTAATTTTAAGGTTTTTATGTGTATCTCAATAGACAGAAAGGTATAGGATAACTCGAGCCGTTTATATGCGTTCTGTCAATACGAAAAGTTGCATCTAGGGTATATTTTATCGAAGTGCAGCAACCATAAAAACAGCCTGCACCATTTAAAATAAAAATGCCCAGGTATATTGGACCTATCTGGACGACAATCATTTTATTTCTACTCTCGCGTCTCTTGCCGATGTGGCGATCAATGTGCGTGAGTGATGCAATCAATCTCATAATTAGTAAAGCAATTATTTTAAATGGAACTTCAATATTCCAATTCTGCTGAGATACACCGTACATAACGCTTTAGTCAAACCACACTTTATCTCATTGAATTATACAACACACGCATTTTTATACATAAAACACTTAGCGATAGAGTCCACATTGACATATAAACTTCCCGCTGTCTGTCTGTCCCTATATATGCTTAGATCTTTAAAACTAAGTATTTTTTATAGTAGTGTGAATCAAGCGAAAGGTTTATATGTATAATACATGCACAATATAACAGAGAAACACTGATATTTTAGAGGTTTCTAATGTGATGTCGTAAATAAACACTTTTTTGCGATTATATTGCAAAAGCTGGTCTGTCTCGTAGTGTTCAGCGTATCTCTGAGGAATAGCCTACAATGACCATTTTTTATTCTTTACTTTTTACTAAAAATAATGGCTTATTTACGAAGCGATTTTTAGCAATATAGCACTAATTTTCCAATTAAATACCTTAAGTACATTGTGCATTTAAAATGGATCAATATGGGCCTTTACGACATGTTATTTCAACGAATATTTTCGAAGATATTACAGATTATTTAGTATTTCATTCATAAAATCAAAACAAATTAAAAAACGTAGCAGTGCTTGTTTTGTTATCTTATCAAAAACAAGAACAAACTACGGTAAAAAAATTATAAGTATTGAAGGAGCACAACTTTACTACTAAGTTCTCGTTCGGTCAATGAGAATAAATAACTTAATTCCAACACTGTAAATAATAATTGCCCATTGGGGGTGCCGGGCTAGAATGTCACACACATTCTTTTCAGTGTTTGAACAAATTCGTTTAATTATTTTTATGTTGTATACATTTGTATGTTTTAATTTAATTTCATAATCTGATTCTTTCCAGTAAGTGTCTCTGTCTCTACGGTAACGACACGACGAGTGGCTGGACCACGTGGAGGAGACCCGCCCCTCGGCAGGAGACCGCGACTCTCGAGGGAAGCTGCACACACTGCAGTGGGGAGCGTTGATTCAAAGGTGAGAATTGATGCTAAAATAGTCAGTAAAAATATAAACTCCCTCACACAACAAATAGTTGCCTCAAGTTTGTGTCTCACTTTAATAACCATACTGCTGTATCTGAATATGTACTACTCAATCTACGAATAAATATTATTCGTAGTTCTCGATATATGTAGTTATTGCTCAAATGAGGTTGGTGTACCGTAAAATTCCTCTATCGCTCTATAGAGTAACCGTTATTTATAAAGAGCCTAGTAGCTTGCAGCAGTTCGGTTTTTAATAATATTAATAACTTTATTTCAATCAACTAGGATCAAAGGACTTAAAAAATTACTCTACTAAATTAAAAATTTTACATAAAATTACCCTAAACATCGATCGTGAATACATGCACAACAATTTTCTATTGTAGTAGCTAGTTAATTACCAATATAGGATAATAAACTAGAACAAAGTTTCAAATACCTACTCTCGTGGCAATGACTTACCAAAACCTGTATGATCGCATTCCTAGATCTTACCAATGGCATGGACGGGGGGCACGCGGGCCGTTGCAAATATTTATTAATTTTAATCTGTTAAATTGTAATTTATTAGATATACTTCAAACATGAAAAAAACTTTTTTTATTATAATAATATGTGTAACCAATATATCGGTAATAATAAAAAAAAAAACTTGTGTACTGCGTCATCTACTGCTTTTTACGTGAACTACGAGTATATACCATTAGGGATTTGCTGACCATTTCCGTATGTTGCATATTGGAAAATCCGGGCCTAATAAGTGCCATCTTTATTCTGAAGATGGCGTGGAATTCAAACCTAGCTGTTACCTATGAAATTACAGCAAAACTTGAATCCGCTGTTTTATACACTTAAATTATTCAGTGCAAGATAAATTTAAATAAATAACTTGCTATAATAAGCTTACTAACCATAGTTTTTAAGTTTTCTTTTTTCCGACCGATTTGAATGAAATTGGGTATGGAAATACGAGTAGTTTGAGACCCTGGAAAAAACATAGGATAGTTTTTATCCAACTGCGCAAAAAGAGGTTAATGTTTTTATACGCGATAACCGACATACGCGCGGGCGGAGCCGCGCCCGGAAAGCTAGTAGAAATAATGTTAAAATAGCATTTATTAAATAATGCTAAAATAGCATTTATTGACCGAGCGAAAGCGAACTGTTAGGGATGCGCCTCGCGTTTCAGATTGAGCAATAGTTCTTTCGTATGTTTGTCCAGTTTTTTTTAATGTTTAAGGATGGAACAAGTACGGGGCCCAAGCGAAAACCTGTGCCTATAACAATGGACTCTGTTTTGGGATCCGTACCTACCAATAGGGCTAGAAGTGCGTCTCCGCTGTATTGTCTGTTTGTCCGTGCGTCCGTATGTCGCGAGCTCGTTAATGGAATGAGTGTTTTTTTTTATGCAGCAATCATACAATGTAGGTCCCAATACCGAGAGAATATTGAATTTACTTGTATTTTCTGTGATGATTTGGCGGCCTGGCTAACCGCGGGTAGAAAGCATAAAAATTGTCGCCAAGCGCCGACTGGTATGTTCCGGCGGTTTTTCTTAAGAGTCAGTGCATCTATTGATATATGGCAAATATTCAATCCTTGCAACACTCAAATGAAACTATTCACTCAATCACTCCCATTCAATCGTACATACATTCGTTCGCTATTCGTTCACTCTGGTGATTCAAATATGATTATTCATTAAACTGTCGTCGAACCGAGCACACTCGTTTTTCTTCTCCTGACCCCATATCCAATAGGTTATGGGCCCAGGCCGCGTTTTTTACTGCACCAACTAAAGTATATAAAGTCTAGCACGAGTAATTACTACATTCTCAATATGGATTCACGGAACAAAAGAAATATACAACAATTTAACGGCGAGAGGTATAGCACATGGAAGTTTCGAATAAAATCACTGTTAGAAGAACTTCAAGTACTCAGTGTTGTTGAAGATGCCACACCAGAGGATCCTGACGCTGAATGGCTGAAGAAAAACATCATTGCAAAAGGTACAATTGTTGAATATTTGAGTGACTCGTTTTTAAATTTCGCTAAAGATTCCGTTACCGCCAAATCCATTATAGAAAATCTTGACAAGATATACGAGCGGCGAAGTCTTGCATCACAATTAACGTTACGAAAACAGTTATTAAATCTCAAATTACAACCCGATGAGATATTACTGCAACTTTTTACGAAGTTCGATAACTTAGTCACGGAATTGATTTCTGCTGGTGCAAAACTAGACGAAATGGATAAAATTGCACATCTTTTGCTCACGCTACCCACATCTTATAATGGCATCATAACTGCATTAGAAACGCTCGGTGAAGAGCACTTGAGTTTAGTTTTCGTGAAAACACGTTTATTAGATCACGAAATTAAGTTAAGGGGTTAAGAGTCCTCAATGACCTTGGGCTTTGGATGCACAGTTATTTTTAGCGCGATCTAGTGGCAACTGCTCGTAACTCATGAACATTGAGCTAGCTGTCGTCAAAGACTAACACAAATATGTTACGATGCCAGTTCTGCGATGATCATGAATAACATTTACCTACGATAGATCATTACCTTTCATGCCTTAGTTGAGGAGACGTCAGATTGTATAATCAAAATAAAATAATCATAGTCTATGTAAGACACTTTACACTGCTTCAGAAGTCCACTATCAGAGGTAGGTACTAATAATAAAACAGAGCAAGTGTTTTCTTTCATCTTAATTTTTTTACAGAGCACTACACGCCAAGTTGAACTCCTTTAGGTATTACCGTTTTTACGGTAGGTACAGCAAAACAAAGCGTGGAAAAAAACACGTTTCTATAATACAAATACGAATAAGGTACAGTGGAATTGATAAACTACTTTTTTAAAAATTTTTTTACCAACAAATGGAACCGACTTCAACACCCAAAAGTGTGAAATTACTTGTTGAAGTCGGTACCATGATAGTTCAAAAGTACTTATTATCACAAAATTGTGCACATGGTACCGACTTCGACAAGTTATTTCACACTTTTGGGTGTTGAAGTCGTTTCCATTTTTTGGTAAAAAAAAAATTTTCACTCTTTTTAGTTACCCTTGCTACTTACGGGATCGATTCTCATTCATTGTCAACGACTATATCATCAGATAGGTGAATATTTTTCAGTTATTGGAGCGTAACTCAAAAACGGGTTGATCGATTTTGATGAAATTTAAAATGGGACTAAATGACAAACATTAGCTTGCAAACAAAAAAAGATTTTTTAAAACCGGATCACCCAGTCAAGAGTTCTGAGGTAACAAACATAAAAAAAAATATAATACAGACGAATTGAGAACCTCCTCCTTTTTTGAAACTCGGTTAAAAACGGTTGAAGTCTTTTATATTGAGTAAGTATATTGTTGTGAAATATCAAAATGTTGGACAATTTTGTGATTGAATATTGAAAGGATAACAAATCTACCTACTTATTGACTGACTTCCAAAGAAGGAGGTTCTCAATTCGTCTGTATTTTTATTATGTTTGTTACCTCTGATCTCTTGACTGGGTGAACCGATTTTGATTTTTTTTTTGTTTGAAAGCTGATACTTGTCGTTTGGTCCCATTTTAAATTTCATCAAAATCGGTCAAGCCGTTTTTGAGTTACACTAAAAAGATTGAAAAATTTTTTTTTACAAAAAATGGAACCGACTTCTACACCCAAAAGTGTGAAGTAACTTGTCGAAGTCGGTACCATGCGCACAATATTGTGATAATAGGTACTTTTGAACCATCATGGTACCGACTTCAACAAGTTATTACACACTTTTGGGTGTTGAAGTCGGTTCCATTTTTTGTTAATTTTTTTTTTGTTTTCATATTGTTTTATTTCTACCTACCGCCGTAATTTTTCGCAACAACTGTCAACGGCGGAACAAATTTATTTTTTTATATAGATATAGATTATGTCCTCACTAGATCCAACTGGGAATGGTAAGCACAGCGTTTATCTGTCCCATGTCACCAGTGGTGACATATTAGACTGATAAACGCCGCGGCGTTTATCCGTGCCGTGAAATCTATAAACAATTCTCAGTTCCCTTTGGAGCACTGAATAACTGGAAAGATCCAAATTTTAAACCATTTCATGACAAAAACATAATTTCTTGCACAAGCAGGGGTGGTTAATTGACGGCCCGCTAAAAAAATTTTAATTGAGTTGGAGTAAAATACTCTTTTATTTTACCTTCACTGAGTGTAAAAATACCAAATAGGTATTAAAAAACTGTTAAGTACTCGTATTTGGAGAAAAAAAATAAGGTTTAGTGTAAGTTATGGGAGTTTTGCTGTATTTGCAATTGTTCTTATATTTTACTAACTACCTTGATTTTTTAATCGTATTTCCTAAATTCTTCTTTAGCAAATGCAAATTATTACATAGTTTATTTAATATTACACGTCATAGTAAATATTATCATGTGTTTGCAAAAGCTGCAAGCATGTTTAGTTTTTCTAAGAAAGGTTATCTGATTTCCAAGCCTGTTTACTTATTTTGTAATTCTATGAAATAGCTCCTATGATTCAAAGAGACATTTCTAAAGCAAGTTATTAATTTATTTGATTTAACTGAAACGTTTAGTTTTTACTTATTTTGTATTACAAAGAAAAAGCTCATTTTTACAAAAATATATTAGTTTCTTGACTAAACGTTGCTGTGAAGTCATAATGATAACCTAATAGCTTAATAAAGTAAATAACGTAAGTACAAAATGTAAGTAATTTGAATTTATATTGTAATCTCTATGTAGTTATTGAAATAACTAGGGCCTATTGATATTGCGAAAAAAGCTAAATAGGATTTCAAATAAAAGATATTTAATTGTAAATTTTAAAACTAATTTTGTTTATATTTTAACTTATATATATTTTTTTATAATATAAACCAACATATATTCGGTACAGCGCGAGGTTCGCGGCGAACTTCTAGTTATTAATTTACCATATTTTTTTTGCGCATCATTATGTATAATCGTCAATTATCTATAAACCAGGAGCATGTAGGTTGGGTTTGGTCTTGTGGCTCTGGCGGCTCGTTTTCTTTTATTGGATTTTTATTTTCTTTATTTATTTGCTTTTTGTGCTTCGCCTCTATAATATAATGCGGTTCTCTTATTGGTAGATTTCTCGGATGTCGAGGATCAATAATTTCTGGCAAAACGCAGTCTTCATAAAAGGCCATTAATTTTGGCTTCATTGACTTCTCAAAGAAATCGTCGTCTCTGTATATTACTTCTGTTTTGAGGGATTGATTTTCGTCGTACCAAACGGCAAACAAACAGATGTTTTTTCTTGTGACATGTAACTGACCCTGTATCTGATAGTACCATGAATGGTTTTTATTAACAGTTAACTGCCCGTGGCGGTTAGTCATCCAAAAGTTGACTTTTTTTTCTTATATGGCCTTTTCAATTCCCATTTTGTGGGCAGTAATAGGGCATTTAATTTCTAAAATGGTCTCGTCACCGATTATACCATCTGGAGATGCTCCAAGGTATGGGATGTCTCTATCAAGAAAAAGACCACAAGGGCTTATTTTCATATTTTCTTGGGCTTCTAGCTGTTGAATAGCTGTTTTTTCCTTTTCCCGACCGTGTTTTATTGACTGAACGTTATCCAATTCTTTGACTTTGTACAACAAATCTTTGACAATGTTACTGCAGCTTGTATCATTTCTCTTTTTGATAATTCGTCCGAAATTAGAAGCCGTCAACAACGATCTTCTTAACTCCAGCCATTCACTGGAGTTGCTTTGCAGAATTGTTCTTTTTTCTATTTCTTGTCTCTCTCTGTCATCTTTCTTTAGATTGTTTAAAAAGTTACTTTTCAATCTTTCTATTTCTTGTTCTGGAATGTCCGGTTTAATGCTGTTATCGCCGTAGTGTTTGTCGCCAGAAATGTCTTTGATAGTGAACGGTAGGCGCTTTTTTTTGTAATTATATTTTTTCAGTAGACTTAATCGTTTTCTTCGTCTTTCTTCAAATGTTTTTATGCTTCCTTTCGGACTTCTTCCTGTTATGCGTTTGATAACATTTGAGAGTCCTTTTTTTGTATTAAATGACAATGCTGAAGCAGCACATCGTGTATTATATCCTCTTCGCAACGAAAAATTTATCCGTTTTCCACCAACCATTTTGGCAACAACACTGTGAAAAACTTCCACAATGTTGCTGTCAACATTGTGAATCAGACTACGGGCATGGCTTGCGAAATTACCTATTATTAGCGATATACGCTGCCAAAGCGAAGTCGTGAAAAACTCGTTTGGGATTTCGTCTTTGGATAAAATCATAGAGTTTTGCGTCTTCAAATCGCAAAAATAGGATTTGCATTTGGTATGATTACCGAATGCATGGTTATGCATCTGCAAAATATCTTCAAACAACAGGGAGATGTGAGCATTGGCGTCTTCCTGTTGAGAGTATTGTTTTATTGCTTTAACAACGCTAAATCTTATAGAAAGTATTCTTTTTTTGTCAATAATTTTCTGTGTTTTAGCAAATATTTACTATCTGTCTGCATGTTCTGCAATTTGTTGCATAAGTTGCGCAATAAATGGTTTCTGCATTCAATTTTTTCTACAGTTATATTTTCATACGGGCGAGCATCTAATATTTTATGGTACGTGCTAGAATCTCCATCTGATATAAGTCTCGCGTATATAACTCCATGCCTTTCTAGCGATAGCTTGAAGCCTTCTACTAGGATATCTGATTCCATAGAAGTGGACGAGCCCACATAATTTTTAAAACAGAGGTGGTCTTTGATGGCTATATTTTTCTTTTGAGCTTGCACACATATACTACAGTATTTATTTTTTACACCGAGGTGTAAAATCTTTTTTGTTTTTTTACCAATTATCGCCGCTGCGCCAGAAAGAGCAGAGTAATTTTTCTTGTAGGAACGTTTACTCCAGCAACCGTCTACAATTACATCAATAAGAGGCACACCATCTTTTGTTACTCTTCCTTCGGCAATAGCCAAGTTCTTTTCTTCTTTGCCTGCTTCGGTCATGGCATCCCACTTTTTTGCGACTATTTCTTGTCTTTTCTTAAACAGAGCAGCAGTTATTAACGGAAGGTTGAGCACTGAGGCCAGCTCTTGTAGTTGCGTATGACCCGCACCTATTGCAATTGTACCCGCCACAGCAGCAAAGTTAACTTCACTTGTATGCGTATTACATTCGCCGTCACTATTTATGTAAAACTTTTGGTTACACATTCTACACAAAAAGGTGAACTTGGAAGCAAAACCTATTTGCCTCTCTCCAATCAAATCTAAACATTGGATGTCGCAACCAAATCCACTGTGTCTTGATATTTTTTTAATGTGTTCGAAAAAGAAGCTGACATCAATTATACGCCTACCAACAACTTTGCATTTCAGTTCTTGTTCTGTTTCTTTTTCGATGTTAAGATTTGGTAAAGGAGAATGATGTTGTGCCTAAAACAAAACCAGATTATAATTACTTTGCAGGCATATTAAATACGCTCGTATGAATTATTTATCTACCTACAAAAAAAGTATGATTACCATTTTATTTAAAGGTAAAATTGTCGGTGAAAGTGTTTCCGTTTCTGTGGTTCTCAGATGGGCATCAGAGAATACGGCCGTTTGCGAACTATCTTGAAAATTAGAAGGCAAAACTTTTCTTGTTACGTGGTCTGGTTTTTTGTCTAGGTATCTGTAGAAAAAATAAATATTAAGTTTTGTAATATATTATTAAAATTGTTCTTGTTTTATTTCAATAACTTAAACATTTTTAACTCACCTTTGTAGTTCAGTAGCCCCATGCTGATTCAACCACTCTGAGATCCCATTTTTAACCGAATTCTAAAAAGGAGGAAATTCTCAATTTGACGCGTATATATGTATATTAAAATTGTAGACATAAACAGTTTTTTAACGTCGGATGTAAAATTGTAGAACTGGACGTATCGTATTTTATTTCTAATCAGCGTTGCGCAGGTGGAGACGCGTTTTCAGATATATCGCACGCGGTTTTACGACAATATTTGAAATTTTCCAAGTACTACAATTTCTATATATATATATATATATATATATATCTATATCACGCCTACTTTTTACGGAGTGGTCCGACATTGATCATTCATATTTTTATGTGGAGTATATATCCAAATTGATCTTATCTAAATTTTATCAAAATCCATCAAGCTGTTTTTGAGTTAAACTCCAATAACTGAAATTTATATATCCTATCTTGATAACTTCCTAGTTCACAGTGAAGTACAATCGATCCCTTAAGTAGCAAGGTTCACTAAAAAGGGTAAAAAAATGTTTTTAACAAAAAATGGGACCGACTTCAACACTCAAAAGTGTGAAATAACTTGTTGAACCATGCGCATAATATTGTTATAATAGGTACTTGTGAACTATCATGGTACCGACTTCAACAAAATATTTCACACTTTTGAGTGTTAAAGTCGGTCCCATTTTTTATTAAAACATTTTTTTACAACCTGACTGCAACAAGTAATGTAAACAACAAGTTAGTTGTTTCCATTGTTTTTTTTTTTGTTGGTTTGTCAAAAATATTTTGTCAGCCATTTTCCACTACTGGTCACCGTTGACAATTAAGTCATCAAGGTAAGACAAGCATTATTCAGTTATTTGAGTGTAATTCTAAATCTACTCAACCGATGTTGGTAAAATTAAATTGAACGACTTGAAAGTATACCCTATTCAAAAAAACAATCATCAAAATCAATACAAAGTTGGCGGAAAAATCGGTGAAATACTTAATATATATATATCTCTACAGTGAAATATAGTAACCCCTCCTTTTTTGAAGTCGGTTAAAACCAGGACATGTGAAAAAAATATTTTCACTAGAGTTCTAAAAACTTTCTTATGCGGGCCGTGGTTTGGTCAGCTCTGATATAAGTTTCTGATAAAAAAATACAACAATAACGCGGGGTATGGTGTGGTATTGGTAACTAAATATGTCCCACTCATGTTTAATTTTCATACTCACAAAATCAGTAATAACTACATTAACTATTGCCTAAGCTGTGGCATGTCTACGAACGTGGTGTATCTACCTACTCCATTCACAATTCACAAATTTTACTAAACTACATTATTTTTAATTTCAAATCTACGTAAGTACCTACTGTAATGAGCTGAAGGCACCTAGGTATGCCGTATTGTGATAAGCCGTTACCGCGTCGCGCGTTCTTTTGTCGCAAGCCGCCAAAGATCGACCAGAGTAGAATAGGTAAGTACACAAAACAGCTGTTTTGTTGTGCCTAGTATAGCCGGTCATTGCCTTCCTTTGGCGTTTTTACTTGTGTGAATGGAGTGAACCGCGGTAGTCGCTATCATGCTCAAAGACAACGCCAATGATTAGATAATAATAAGTAAGTACTAATAAGTTTTGCAGCGCTCATAGCGAAGTTTGCTTACCCATTTTGAACCGATCAGCAAAGTTAAGCAACGTCCGCCGCGGTCATGAGTTGGATGGGTGACCGCTGGTGACATTACTACTGAGCGCTTCTGTGCTTCGGAGGGCATGTTAAGCCGTCGGTTCCGGTTGTTGTCTTAAGATGGCAGTCGTTATAGCATAGTGGTAGGGCATTTTGCGAATGCCCGCCAGGGTAGCTACCACCCTCAAGTAGAAATTCTGTCGCCAAGCACCTAACGATGTGTTCCGGCAGCTGTCCTTGAGAGCCAGTAATTCTAGGTTAGCCTGAAGAACATCTTCGACCACATCATCACTTACCATCAAGTGAGATAGTGGTCAACGGCTAGCCTATCGGCTATAAGAAAGAACGTATTGATATTGTGTATGTAAAAATTAAACATGAGGGGAACATATTCAGTTATCGAATCCACACCACCCCCGCAGTATTGTTGTATAATATCCACGATGTATATTAGGACAGTAGTCTATTATGTAGGTACCTACAAGTCCCACAACACAGTATTTCTAATTTATTGATTGATTTTTCAAGCATTAACGCATGCTTAGCAAGAGCAAGCCCTTATTATTATTTTTGTAAAATTAAAGTAGGTATTTGGTAGTAGGCTGTTGTTTTGACTTTACACACAGACACTTCTACTTGTACATGTTCTTCTACCCACTAGCCTGTCCCCGCGCATTCGCGAGCGTTTTGTCAGCTATATACTACCTTGACAATGAAACATATCGGAAAGAAAAAAAAAACATAATGAAAGTCCTGTTAAAAATCGGTACAGACATTCCGGAGATTCATCATCATCATCATCAGCCGGAAGACGTCCACTGCGGAACAAAGGCCTCCCCCATAGATCGCCACAAAGAACAGCTATTAGCCACTTGTAGCCATTGGCTACCTGCGACTTTCACAATATCGTCAGTCCACCTTGTATTTTATATAACAAACAGTGAAAGTGAAATTACTGTACTTTAGCCCTCTTAGTCTGTCTAGAAACCCTGATAGTAAGGTTAGTCACTCCGGCCTACAAAACAAAAAGAATTGCTTATAAAAAATACAATGTTTGTATAAATAAGGTAATATAGTATAATATAATAATGTGAAAAGGTAGGTACTTACCACTCGGCCAGTTGGCGTCCAATCTTTTTTTTACGCTTATTAGTCTTACTGATACCTCCCATCTTCGGATCAGATTAGACCTTCTGTACTACAAAATCTGTTACTATTCTAAATATTTTCACTAACGATAATGTCAACAAGAACTAATAAATGACTCTAAAAAACTATTGATTTAAATTGTCTTTGCCTATTTATTCACTGTTGTGGAGGAGGAGGAGCCTGCCCCTGTCTCCGAAGGGGAGCTTGGTGCAGCTGTGCTCCGGATGAGGGCCAAGAACACGGCACCCGGGCCAGACGGCATACCGGGCCGTGTGTGGGCTCTCTCCTTGGAGCACCTGGCGCCCGCTCTCAGGGCCCTGTTTGACAGGTGCCTTCGGGAGGGGAAATTCCCCAGGAGATGGAGAAGAGGCAGGCTCGTCCTTATCAGGAAGGAGGGACGTCCCGCGGACGAGCCTTCGGGCTATCGTCCGATAGTGCTGCTCGACGAGGCGGGAAAGCTGTTGGAGAGGGTGATCGCCGCCCGCCTCGTCAAGCACCTTGAGACGTCTGGACCGGACTTGGCGCCCACCCAGTTCGGGTTCCGGAGAGGTCGTTCGACGCTGGACGCCATCTCCCGCGTCCGCGATCTCTCCGAGGAGGCGTGCTCCAGCGGCGGCGTGATGTTGGCGGTGTCTTTAGACATCGCCAACGCTTTCAACACGCTGCCCTGGACCACGATACTCGGTGGTCTGGAGTACCACCGAGTGCCGCCGTATCTGCGCAGGCTCGTCGAGGACTACCTCTCCTATAGAGAGGTGGTCTTCCCAACGGCGAGCGGGGAGGGTCGGAGCCCCATGGCGCGTGGCGTCCCTCAGGGGTCTGTTTTAGGGCCCCTGCTTTGGAACGTCGGATATGATTGGGCCCTCCGTGGCCGTGGTCTTCATGGCGTCGGCGTCGTTTGTTACGCCGACGACACGCTGATCACCGCCCGGGGTGGTACCTACAGGGAGGCGGCAATCCTCGCCACGGCCGGAGTCGCGATGGTCGTGGCCAGGATCAGGAGGCTGGGTCTGGAGGTGGCGCTCCACAAATCGGAGGCCATATGCTTCCATGGTCCCCGACGGGCGCCACCTGCAGACTCATCGATAGTGGTGGGAGGAACCTCCATCCCCGTCAGGACGACGTTGAAGTATCTCGGCGTCGTCCTCGATAGCAGATGGAGGTTCGAGGCGCACATGCGACGACTGTCCCCCAAATTGTTGGGGGCAGCTGGCGCACTGAGTCGCCTCCTCCCCAATCTTGGGGGTGGAGAGGGCAGCTGCCGCCGCCTCTATACAGCGGTGGTCAGCTCGATGGCCCTATACGGAGCCCCCATATGGTCCGGGGCGCTCGATCGGCGGGAGACCGCCCTGCTGATTGCAGCCCAACGGACCATGGCGGTGAGAGTGTGCCGGGGCTATCGGACACTCTCACACGAGGTGGCGTGCGCCCTCGCGGGCCTGCTCCCCTGGGACCTTGAGGCCGAAGTCTTGGCCTCGGTCTACCGCCGCAGAGTGCGTGCGCGGGAGCGGGATGAGCGACCGGCGCCACGAGAGCTAGCGCATTGGCGCAACAACGCCAGGGCGTTGGCTCTCGAGAGGTGGGAGGGACGGCTCCTCGACGGGTCCACTCAGAGGGGGGATAGCAGTCGACGACTCCTCGACGCTATCCAGCCCGTTCTCCGAGAGTGGCTCAATCGGAGACACGGGAAGCTTTCATACCGGCTGACGCAGGTGCTCTCGGGACATGGCTGTTTCGGGAGTTACCTGCATCGAATCGCCCGGAGAGAAGCTTCCCCGGCATGCCATCAGTGCGGCTACGTGGTAGACACCGCCCAGCACGCGCTGGAGGCATGCCCAGGAGGAGCAGCACCGCGACAGGCTCTGGTCGCGGTCGTGGGGGGGGACCTCTCATTGCCGACCATCCTCGCCGGGATGGTCGCTGATGAGAGATGTTGGGAGGCAGTGGCCTCCTTTTGCGAGATTATTGTCTCACAGAGGGAGGCAGCGGAGCGTGAGAGGGAGAGAGATCCTCTCTCTCTTCCGCTCCGGAGAGCGCGGACACGGCGGCGGGCTAATCGAGCCCGCACACCGTCTCCGCTGAGAGGGCCTGGGTCGTCGGATGCGGGGGCATCCGGCACCCTTCAGAGATAGGTCCTCTCGCGATGGTGACGCCCCCTCCGTGTTCGGGGGGCGTCACACGAGGTGGAGGGGTGTTCCTATTAACACCCCTCACCGAGGAGAGCCCGCCACTTTACAGCGGGCAGCGGCGTCGACGGGGGCTGCGGTAGAATACTAGCGGTCCCGCGCCCCCCGTCATCAGTCGAAGACGCTGGAACACCGTGGTGGTTTTAGACGGTATGGGTGCCTTCTGCACCGAGTCCGTCATATCCCGTCTGCTCCCCCGGCGGACGGGAATGCGTAACAGCATTTCCCCACGAAAAAAAAAAAAAAAAAAAAAAAAAAAAAAAAAGGTTACCGAACGGAGTGTGTTGAAAGCGTTGGTGATGTCAAGTGACACCGCCAACAGCACTTCACCCCGGGCCACCGCTTCTTCCGCCTGGGCCCTCACCCTCGCGATAGCGTCGAGGGTGGATCTGCCACAGCGGAAGCCGTACTGCTCATCGGAGAGGTCCGGCCCAACTCTAGTAAGGTGCTTGACGAGGCGCGCAGCGATAACGCGCTCAAGGAGCTTGCACGACTCGTCAAGCAGCACAATTGGTCTGTAGGCTGAGGGAGAATCCTCCGGCCTACCCTCTTTGTGGAGGAGGACCAACTTCCCGGTCTTCCACAGATGGGGGAATCGGCCCTGCGCCAGAATAGCACTGAAGAGGGCCCTCACTCTCTCCTCCAGAATCTCCATGCTCATGACCCATACCCGACCGGGCACGCCATCCAGCCCGGGAGCCGTAGTTTTTTTGGCACGGAGCCGAAACACGGCAGCCCACAACTCACCCGCGGTGACCTCGGGGGAAGCGTCCTCGGCATTGTCCGGCTCTCGCGCAGTCGAGGCAGACGGCGGTACCATTGGCGGAGGGATGTGCGCAGCCCTGCGCGGAAATAGGGCCTCCACTGTGCGTTCCAAGAACTCCGGCCGGAGACTCTCCGTCAGGGGCGGTGCCCATGGACGCAGTTTTCGCCTCACCAACCTGTACGGCCTCCCCCAGGGGTCACTGTTTAGAGATTCCAGTAACTCTTTCCTTGAATGGTCTTTGGCCTTGCAGATACCCAGTTTGAGGGCATTAATGAGATCCCTGTAAGCCGAGTATAACCTGTCCTCCTCTGCAGCATCACGACGCCGTCTCCTTCTGTGTCTGGCGTACTGGCGCCTCGCCCCCACGCATTCCTCTCTGAGATGCGCGAGTTCGGCGTCCCACCAGTACACCGCGCGCCGGGGCGAGAACGGTCGCGCCCGCGGCATGGACGCATCACAGATGCGCGTCATGGCACCCGCGAGTGCAAGCGTCTCACCCTCTACATCTATTTGATCCACCATTGATGATGACGACCCGGAGACCCACGTCTCCACCAACGCAGCCTCCACTAACAGCTCCCTGTCGAGCTTTTTGAGGGCCCACCTCGGGCAGTCTCCGGATCCGGACCGGGGCACGGCCACAGGGGCCACCGCGGCTGCGGAGACGCTAAACCGTATGTAACGGTGATCCGACAGCGTCTCCGAATACTCCGCCACATGCCATCCCCGGATACGGCTCGCCAGGGCGGCGCTCGCAAAGGAGACGTCGATCTTCGAGCCACCCTGTCTGCGCACACACGTATCGGCCTCGCCCCGGTTCAGAACCATCAGGCCTCTCTCCGACGCCCAATCTTCCAGGGTCTCGCCTCTGGGCAACGTCTGCGGAGACCCCCACGCCGTGGACTTGGCATTGAAGTCCCCGCAGACCAGCAAAAGAGGGGGGTTCACCCTGCCAATCAGAGCCCCGACTTCAAGCAAATATTGCTCGAATTCTGCGAGGCTACGACTGGGCGAGAAATACCCCCCGACCACCATGATATCGCCCACAAATGCAGAAACGAAGCCCCGACCTCTCTCCGGTCTCATCAGTGGCGGTGCACCAGCCGAAGTTCGACTGATCAATGCCACAAGATCGTCCAGGTCACCAAGCCAACCGGGAACAATCCGGTATGGCTCGCATATCACCGATACATGAATCGACCACTGCGCCACGCTCTGAAAGAATAGATTCTGAGACGCGGCGCAGTGGTTCAGATTACCCTGAAGGAAGGATATGGAGGTGTCATCCATTATTCACGTCCATACAAATCACCTCTGCCGACGACGAAGAATTCCCGTTCGGACGGGGCGGCTGTGAGGGGGCCTTAGAGCCATCAACAGCCGCCTTGGTGCCTGCTTTCTTGGTCTTCTTGCCTCGGGCGGGGGCGCAGGCCTTGCTCCCCGCTCGATGTTGTGCCGGACGACCGGCCGCCTCACAGATGGTGCAGTGCGGTGCACTGTCACACTGCGACCCTATATGTCCGGGCCGACCGCAGCGGTAACACTGGTCACTGCGATCGACCTCGGATTCACAGTGCACCCTCAGGTGTCCCAGCTCTAGGCACCTGAAGCACCTCATGGGTCTCGTCTCCAGTAATTTAACTTGGGCTGAGACCCACCCTATTCGGAGGCGGCCTTGGGCCACCTTCTTCGCCGCAGCCACAGGGCATTTTACCCAGGCCGTCCCTAGACCGCGTGCCCCCCGGTTTATATCGCTGCTCTTCACCAAGTCCGGTGAGCAGGCGCCTTGTCGTGCCACCGCCGCCACGACCTCCTCCGGAGTGACACTATCGTCCAGACCCATTACGCGCATTTCTGCGGACTTGGTGGGCCTGGATATTCGGACGACCCCCTCTCCGAACGTCTCACGCAGTTTGGCGGCAAGCGCATCGGCTTTGTCGCCACTTGCCTTTCCGGGCACCTCTAGGATTCGCGCTCCAGTGGCCGCCCGTCTAAAACGTAGGCTCGCAATCTCGAGGCCAGCTAGGTCAACCTTATTTCTAGCCTCAGTAATCACCTTGGCGTACGAAGCGCCTTTTTCTTCTACTCCGGGTTGGAGTGTTAGTACTACGGCCGCCGAGCGTGGCGGGCGTAGCCTCTTTGCTCCTCCATAGCCAGTCGCGGCCTTCGCCTGCATCTTCGGCTGCGTCTTCGCCTGTTGGGGCTGGCTCGTAGACTGTGAAGCCCGTATTGCGCCAGAGCGCTTTGCCCCCCTTTTCCTACTAGCCACCACGTTCCATCCCTCATTTAATGGCTCAGTTGGCGGTGATACTGGCCGAGACATTATATCTGTTGGCAGGGGCTTGGAGACGGTCTTCGTTTTCTTCTTTCCCCCCTTGCCCTTGCCCTTTCCCTTTCCCTTGGCGCTTGACGGCGCAGGGTTCGCCGCTGTTTTGGTTTTGGGAGGTCCGGCATTCAGCCCGGACGGCCCAGCAACAGTCGATGGCTCCTCAGGAGCAGCCGCAGGACTCTGTGCTGTCTTCCTATCCGCCGCAAGGGGAGGGCGAAGCCGCACCTGAGGTAGGAGGCGGTCCTCCAGAGCCTCCAATCTCGCGTTCATCATTGTGCCCACTTGGAGCAGGATGGTCCGAGTGAATGTCTCCAAGTCCGGAGCAACCTCGGGGGCCACGTTGTCTCCCGGTCCTCCAGCTGGCGGTGGACGCATTACCGGAGCCAAGGATGGCGAAGATGGTGCAGTAGGTGCAACAGGGCAGCTAGATACTCGCCGCTCCATCATCACACGGAGTGCACTCATCTCCTTGCGCAACTCGTCCATCTCCTTTTTCAGGCGATCGTTGTCTGCCTGTAGTCTCCTCGACTCATCCGAGGACGACCTGTCTTTTAACTCCAATACCGCGGAGCGGATTTCTTCCACCGACTTTTTGAGAGCATGCACAAAACTGCCCTTAAGGTTTTTTGACCTTGTGGCAATTCTATGGATGACCTCCAAGTTCGTTTGGACCGCCTCTTCTAGGGTTTGGGCCGGTCTGTCATCCGAGATTCCGGACAGAGCGGAATTGCTCCGGCTCCGTCTCATGGTGCTGCCGACCCAATTGCTGAGTTCGAGCTCCGCCCTAGCTCGCATCTCGTCGCGACAGGCAGCCGCGGCCTCCTGTTTGGCCTTGGCCAGGCCCATATACTGGCCGGTGGTTGGTGGCCGGCCCCTGCCTCGTTTGGCTGTCTGTCCTTTCCTCAAAACGACTCCGCGACCCTCTCCGCCGTCGGAGAGTGGGGCGCCGACGACAGGCACACAATCGTCGACCCCCATAGAGGGCCTCTGGGCGCCGGATATGTGTGGACTAGTCCGGCGCCTGACAGAATAGGTCCTGAGGTGTAAAGCGTTCCCATTTTACAGGAACGCTTCGCAAAAAGATGAGTGGTGAGAGAGGGGGAGCCTTGTACACTTCCCCTCCCTCCCCCCTTCGAGTTGGATCCGACAGTTGAGTTCGGACGACTGCAGACGGAGCTCGCGGACGTGTGCCTCGGCGATTCCCGTGTGTCCGCCCCCTAATGCAGAGCGAAGGAACCCCCAGGGTTTTAGTGGGTATGCCGTCTCTTTTACACGACGGAGAGCCCCACACACCCTCGGCCTCCTCTTTACAGGGGCCTTGAGGACGGTGCATAAGGCTGCATTTCCCTGGGTAAAAAAAAAAAAAAAAAAAAAAAAAAAAAAAAAAAAAAAAAAAAAAAGGTTAGGTTAGGTTAGGTTAGGTTAGGTTGGGCGGGTCTGGGTTTATTCATTAATAGTTGCTTTGCCTAGCTTGCATGCTTTGCGCTGCTTGTTTCGGATAAACTCAGGCCTTCCTTACTCATCCCGGATGGGTAAGGAGGCAAGGGTCTTAGGGGAGAGCGCAAGTCGTGATGATCCCTAAGGCAAGTCTGACGGATACCTTCCCGTGGTGCTGCCCGTTATTGGTTTGTTTCCTTCTGAAACAAACGTAACAGAACACCGTCAGGCGCCGCGTCATCTCATCTCATTTGTTTCGTTCTCACCGGTCCCATTTCTTCTCACCCCATTTTCTATCATCTTTTCTTGTCTCCCCTCGCTTCGTATCTCCATTCCGGAGAGCTGAACTGTGGTGTGAGACGAGAATTCGTCTCATTTCGTTTCGTTTCATTCGCTTCCCATTTGTCCCACTTCGTTCATTTCACCCCCATTGTCTCATCTCTTTTCACCTCATCCCAATCCTAAGTTCGATACTCGGCGATGGGATGAATGGCTGCAGGGTGTGCAGTCGCAAGAGTATCACAGGGCCGCTACGCCCCTAAACTGGCAAAACTTAAAATGGCTGGTTGTAACAGAAAAAATCTACCCCAGGCGGGTACGTCGGCTTTAGCCGGGAAATCCCGCTCCTCTACGGAGGACTGCCCCTCGTATTCTGGGGGGGGCACCAACCGCTTTTCTCTTTTACAAATTAACGACTTTGGCTTAGATAAGGACACTGATTGTGCTTACGAAAAGGATTTCAAGACAGGGCTGGCACTAAGTCAGCAACCGGAGGAGAAAACAAGAGGTGTCGTGGCGTTGCGTGCCTCGGCACGACTCCGAAATAGATCGATGGATTGTGGGCCTTCTGATGGCCGGAGGAGCAGGTCATCGTCTGCGGGAGCCAAGGGCTCCGCGAGACTGAGAGAGTGCTCGATTGTCGTGGAGGATATCCGGAGTGTGTCGGACGTAAAGTCCATGATTGTGGATGGCGCTGAGAGCGCGGAGACGGAAGGGGACGTGAGACAGAAGCGGTCGGCCTCTTCGTCCCTCGAGCCCGACCATTTAGAGTCGGACACGGAGGCCGAAGGTAAGGCGGTAGCCAAGGTAAGCTCCTTAAGAGGAGATTCGGGGGAGAACTCGACTGAGTCGGACACGTCTGACTGCAGCTTTGAGACAGTCGAGTCGATTTCGACATTGAGGGGTGCGTCGAAGCGCCGGCTTGAAGATGACGATCGCGGAGTCGTTTTGAGGAAAGGACAGACAGCCAAACGAGGCAGGGGCCGGCCACCAACCACCGGCCAGTATATGGGCCTGGCCAAGGCCAAACAGGAGGCCGCGGCTGCCTGTCGCGACGAGATGCGAGCTAGGGCGGAGCTCGAACTCAGCAATTGGGTCGGCAGCACCATGAGACGGAGCCGGAGCAATTCCGCTCTGTCCGGAATCTCGGATGACAGACCGGCCCAAACCCTAGAAGAGGCGGTCCAAACGAACTTGGAGGTCATCCATAGAATTGCCACAAGGTCAAAAAACCTTAAGGGCAGTTTTGTGCATGCTCTCAAAAAGTCGGTGGAAGAAATCCGCTCCGCGGTATTGGAGTTAAAAGACAGGTCGTCCTCGGATGAGTCGAGGAGACTACAGGCAGACAACGATCGCCTGAAAAAGGAGATGGACGAGTTGCGCAAGGAGATGAGTGCACTCCGTGTGATGATGGAGCGGCGAGTATCTAGCTGCCCTGTTGCACCTACTGCACCATCTTCGCCATCCTTGGCTCCGGTAATGCGTCCACCGCCAGCTGGAGGACCGGGCGACAACGTGGCCCCCGAGGTTGCTCCGGACTTGGAGACATTCACTCGGACCATCCTGCTCCAAGTGGGCACAATGATGAACGCGAGATTGGAGGCTCTGGAGGACCGCCTCCTACCTCAGGTGCGGCTTCGCCCTCCCCTTGCGGCGGATAGGAAGACAGCACAGAGTCCTGCGGCTGCTCCTGAGGAGCCATCGACTGTTGCTGGGCCGTCCGGGCTGAATGCCGGACCTCCCAAAACCAAAACAGCGGCGAACCCTGCGCCGTCAAGCGCCAAGGGAAAGGGAAAGGGCAAGGGCAAGGGGGGAAAGAAGAAAACGAAGACCGTCTCCAAGCCCCTGCCAACAGATATAACGTCTCGGCCAGTATCACCGCCAACTGAGCCATTAAATGAGGGATGGAACGTGGTGGCTAGTAGGAAAAGGGGGGCAAAGCGCTCTGGCGCAATACGGGCTTCACAGTCTACGAGCCAGCCCCAACAGGCGAAGACGCAGCCGAAGATGCAGGCGAAGGCCGCGACTGGCTATGGAGGAGCAAAGAGGCTACGCCCGCCACGCTCGGCGGCCGTAGTACTAACACTCCAACCCGGAGCAGAAGAAAAAGGCGCTTCGTACGCCAAGGTGATTACTGAGGCTAGAAATAAGGTTGACCTAGCTGGCCTCGAGATTGCGAGCCTACGATTTAGACGGGCGGCCACTGGAGCGCGAATCCTAGAGGTGCCCGGAAAGGCAAGTGGCGACAAAGCCGATGCGCTTGCCGCCAAACTGCGTGAGACGTTCGGAGAGGGGGTCGTCCGAATATCCAGGCCCACCAAGTCCGCAGAAATGCGCGTAATGGGTCTGGACGATAGTGTCACTCCGGAGGAGGTCGTGGCGGTGGTGGCACGACAAGGCGCCTGCTCACCGGACTTGGTGAAGAGCAGCGATATAAACCGGGGGGCACGCGGTCTAGGGACGGCCTGGGTAAAATGCCCTGTGGCTGCGGCGAAGAAGGTGGCCCAAGGCCGCCTCCGAATAGGGTGGGTCTCAGCCCAAGTTAAATTACTGGAGACGAGACCCATGAGGTGCTTCAGGTGCCTAGAGCTGGGACACCTGAGGGTGCACTGTGAATCCGAGGTCGATCGCAGTGACCAGTGTTACCGCTGCGGTCGGCCCGGACATATAGGGTCGCAGTGTGACAGTGCACCGCACTGCACCATCTGTGAGGCGGCCGGTCATCCGGCACAACATCGAGCGGGGAGCAAGGCCTGCGCCCCCGCCCGAGGCAAGAAGACCAAGAAAGCAGGCACCAAGGCGGCTGTTGATGGCTCTAAGGCCCCCTCACAGCAGCCCCGTCCGAACGGGAATTCTTCGTCGTCGGCAGAGGTGATTTGTATGGACGTGAATAATGGATGACACCTCCATATCCTTCCTTCAGGGTAATCTGAACCACTGCGCCGCGTCTCAGAATCTATTCTTTCAGAGCGTGGCGCAGTGGTCGATTCATGTATCGGTGATATGCGAGCCATACCGGATTGTTCCCGGTTGGCTTGGTGACCTGGACGATCTTGTGGCATTGATCAGTCGAACTTCGGCTGGTGCACCGCCACTGATGAGACCGGAGAGAGGTCGGGGCTTCGTTTCTGCATTTGTGGGCGATATCATGGTGGTCGGGGGGTATTTCTCGCCCAGTCGTAGCCTCGCAGAATTCGAGCAATATTTGCTTGAAGTCGGGGCTCTGATTGGCAGGGTGAACCCCCCTCTTTTGCTGGTCTGCGGGGACTTCAATGCCAAGTCCACGGCGTGGGGGTCTCCGCAGACGTTGCCCAGAGGCGAGACCCTGGAAGATTGGGCGTCGGAGAGAGGCCTGATGGTTCTGAACCGGGGCGAGGCCGATACGTGTGTGCGCAGACAGGGTGGCTCGAAGATCGACGTCTCCTTTGCGAGCGCCGCCCTGGCGAACCGTATCCGGGGATGGCATGTGGCGGAGTATTCGGAGACGCTGTCGGATCACCGTTACATACGGTTTAGCGTCTCCGCAGCCGCGGTGGCCCCTGTGGCCGTGCCCCGGTCCGGATCCGGAGACTGCCCGAGGTGGGCCCTCAAAAAGCTCGACAGGGAGCTGTTAGTGGAGGCTGCGTTGGTGGAGACGTGGGTCTCCGGGTCGTCATCATCAATGGTGGATCAAATAGATGTAGAGGGTGAGACGCTTGCACTCGCGGGTGCCATGACGCGCATCTGTGATGCGTCCATGCCGCGGGCGCGACCGTTCTCGCCCCGGCGCGCGGTGTACTGGTGGGACGCCGAACTCGCGCATCTCAGAGAGGAATGCGTGGGGGCGAGGCGCCAGTACGCCAGACACAGAAGGAGACGGCGTCGTGATGCTGCAGAGGAGGACAGGTTATACTCGGCTTACAGGGATCTCATTAATGCCCTCAAACTGGGTATCTGCAAGGCCAAAGACCATTCAAGGAAAGAGTTACTGGAATCTCTAAACAGTGACCCCTGGGGGAGGCCGTACAGGTTGGTGAGGCGAAAACTGCGTCCATGGGCACCGCCCCTGACGGAGAGTCTCCGGCCGGAGTTCTTGGAACACACAGTGGAGGCCCTATTTCCGCGCAGGGCTTCACACATCCCTCCGCCAATGGTACCGCCGTCTGCCTCGACTGCGCGAGAGCCGGACAATGCCGAGGACGCTTCCCCCGAGGTCACCGCGGGTGAGTTGTGGGCTGCCGTGTTTCGGCTCCGTGCCAAAAAAACTACGGCTCCCGGGCTGGATGGCGTGCCCGGTCGGGTATGGGTCATGAGCATGGAGATTCTGGAGGAGAGAGTGAGGGCCCTCTTCAGTGCTATTCTGGCGCAGGGCCGATTCCCCCATCTGTGGAAGACCGGGAAGTTGGTCCTCCTCCACAAAGAGGGTAGGCCGGAGGATTCTCCCTCAGCCTACAGACCAATTGTGCTGCTTGACGAGGCGTGCAAGCTCCTTGAGCGCGTTATCGCTGCGCGCCTCGTCAAGCACCTTACTAGAGTTGGGCCGGACCTCTCCGATGAGCAGTACGGCTTCCGCTGTGGCAGATCCACCCTCGACGCTATCGCGAGGGTTAGGGCCCAGGCGGAAGAAGCGGTGGCCCGGGGTGAAGTGCTGTTGGCGGTGTCACTTGACATCACCAACGCTTTCAACACACTCCCCTGGGCCTGCATCACGGAAGCGCTCAAATATCATGCAGTCCCACAGTATTTGCAGCGCATCGTTGCCAACTACCTATCGGACAGGTCCGTGAGGTACCCAACGCGGGGTGGGTGGTCCGAGGCGGTGATGACGTGCGGTGTTCCACAGGGGTCGGTCTTAGGCCCCCCCTCTTGTGGAACATCGGCTTTGATTGGGTGCTCCGCGGCTCGAACCTCCGGGGGGTCAGCCTAGTATGCTACGCCGACGATACCCTCGTTACGGCCCGCGGACGCACCTACCGAGATGCCGCGATTTTGGCCACGGCTGGAGTCGCTCACGTCGTCGGGAGGATAAGAATGCTTGGGCTGGAGGTTGCCCTGAACAAATCCGAGGCATTGTGTTTTCACGGTCCTCGGATGGCCCCTCCGGCTCACGCATCCTTGATAGTGGGGGGAACTTCTGTTGCTGTCGGTGGAACGATGAAGTACCTAGGACTCGTCCTCGACAGCCGGTGGAACTTCCACGCCCACTTCGGGCGCCTGGTGCCCAAGTTGATGGGGGCAGTATCTGCGTTGTGTGGGTTACTGCCAAATATTGGTGGACCGGAGGCCAGCTGCCGCCGCCTTTACACGGGGGTTGTTAGGTCAATGGCTTTGTATGGGGCGCCAATATGGGCGAAGGATTTAGATCGCCACAATGTGGCCCTCCTACACAGACCACAGAGGGTCATGGCAATCAGGGTTTGCCGAGCGTATCGTACGGTGTCGTACGAGGCGGCCTGTCTGTTGGCCAGTACGCCGCCCTGGGACCTCGATGCTGAAGTTTTGGCAGAGGTCCACGATCGTAGGGTTGCGTCGCTGAGAGGGGGACAGACACTTGCGCCAGAGGAACTGCGTCGCTGGAGAGAGCTTCTCCGCGATGGTCTCCTTCGGCGCTGGAACGAAAGATTGGGGGAAGAGCGCCTTTCCCGCCACTGGACGGTACAGGCGATCCTCCCAGTATTCCGGGAGTGGATTGAAAGGAGGTGGGGGCCACTCACCTATCATCTGTCACAGGTGCTCTCCGGGCATGGCTGCTTTGGGGAGTATCTGTGGCGAGTGGCGAAACGGGAGCCCAGGCCAGAGTGCCATCATTGTGCTGGTGCTATAGATACAGCCCGGCACACTCTGGAAGACTGCCCTGCATGGGCTGAACCACGGAGGCAACTCTCCGTGATTGTGGGTGGAAACGTCTCTCTGCCGGCCGTGGTGGCATCCATGGTCGACAGTGAGGCGTCATGGAGGACAGCGCTGACATTCTGCGAACAGGTGATCTCGCAGAAGGAAGCGGCGGAGAGGGCCAGGGAGGAAGATCCCCTCGCTGACCCTCTCCGCCGTCGGAGAGTGGGGCGCCGACGACAGGCACACAATCGTCGACCCCCATAGAGGGCCTCTGGGCGCCGGATATGTGTGGACTAGTCCGGCGCCTGACAGAATAGGTCCTGAGGTGTAAAGCGTTCCCATTTTACAGGAACGCTTCGCAAAAAGATGAGTGGTGAGAGAGGGGGAGCCTTGTACACTTCCCCTCCCTCCCCCCTTCGAGTTGGATCCGACAGTTGAGTTCGGACGACTGCAGACGGAGCTCGCGGACGTGTGCCTCGGCGATTCCCGTGTGTCCGCCCCTAATGCAGAGCGAAGGAACCCCCAGGGTTTTAGTGGGTATGCCGTCTCTTTTACACGACGGAGAGCCCCACACACCCTCGGCCTCCTCTTTACAGGGGCCTTGAGGACGGTGCATAAGGCTGCATTTCCCTGGGTAAAAAAAAAAAAAAAAAAAAAAAAAAAAAAAAAAAAAAAAAAAAAAAAAAAAGGTTAGGTTAGGTTAGGTTAGGTTAGGTTAGGTTAGGTTAGGTTGGGGAAAGCCGCCCACAACCGGCGAGTATGTTGGCCTGGCGAAAGCCAAGGCCGAGTTGAACCGGGCGCGAGAGGAGGAGCTCCGGCTCATCGCCGAGAAGGAGCTGGAGGACGAGCTGCAGCAGAGGAGGGCGGCATCAACGGCCGCCCAGTTTCTGAAGGTGCCGGAACCTCCGGCCACCAGTCTGAGGCTGGGCGAGTGCGATGCCGCACACCTGGAGAGACTGCTTTTGGACTCGGTGGACACTGTTTTGACGGTGGCCACCAAGTCCAAAAACTTGAAGGGCACGTGTGTGAAGGCCCTGAAGGACGCTGCGATGACCATCAAAGCGTCCTTCCAGGAATCAAGGGCCCGCTCGATGCCCGAGGAGATGGCGCTGCTGGTTAAGGCCAACCAGCAGCTGGCGGCGGAGCTCAAGGAGCTCCGACGTCAAATGGACGAGATGAGGTCGGCACGGGTAGTAGCGCCAGTGGCTCAGCCCCCTATGCCCCTCATTGGCGACGAGGCGATGCGAAAGGTCATGGTGCAGGTGGGCACCATGATCAACGCCCGCTTCGAGGGACTGGAGGAGCGGCTGCTGCCTGCAAAGACTCTCAGACCCCCGCTCGCCGTAGATCGCCGGAGGGTGTCTGAGATGGAGACGCCGGTAGCGACCACTAGTCATGGAGCTGCCCCGGTGAGTGCCCCGAAAAGAACTGGCTCTGGCGCGCAACCAGCAGCGGCTCCAAGTCGTGGAGCCGCCCCTGGGAACACCCCAGGGACAAAGAAGAAGGCCAAAGGCAAGGCTGCGAAGGGCTCCACTCCTGCGCCCGTCGCACTGCTGCCTGCCCCTGCCCCGCCTCCCTTGACCGAGGCGTGGCACGTGGTGGCCAGACGTGGCTTAGACAGGAGGAGGGATAAAGTGACGACCAATGTACAGGCACCAGCTCGCCCGGTGCCTGCGCCGAAAACGGTCCCACCTCCCCCACCACCCACGAAGAAGAAACCTCAGCCGTCCCCGCGCAAACCAAAGGGCACGGCGAAACTCCGCTCCCCCCGAACCGCAGCTGTGGTTATCACGCTGCAACCGGGGGCGGCGGAAAAGGAAGTGACGTACTCCACCGTCTTGGGAGAGGCCAAGGCGCAGATCAAGCTCAAAGAGCTGGGTCTGCCGCCACTAACTATCAGGACGGCAGCTACCGGAGCCCGGATCCTCGAGATTCCTGGTGAGAATAATGCCGCGAAAGCGGATGTCCTCGCCGGAAAGCTCGAGGAGTTATTTGAGGGCCGATCGGAGGTCAAGATCGGCAGGCCGACCACCACTGCAGACATGCGGGTCACCGGTCTCGACGACTCGGCCTCCCCGGATGAGGTTGCAAACGCGCTGGCAGCCCTGGGCGAGTGCCCCGTGGCGGCAGTAGCCGTCGGCACGATACGACGGGGGCCAGCGGGTATGGGGACGGCGTTTGTGCGCTGCCCCGTGATCGCTGCGAAGAAGATTGCGGCCAGTGGGCGCGTTCTGGTGGGCTGGGTGGCGGCGCGAGTCGCCATCCTCGACCCCAGGCCGCGTCGCTGTTTCCGCTGTCTTTCGTTGGGCCACTTAGCAGCCCAATGCAAGGCTGAGGTTGACCGCAGCGACGAGTGTTACCGCTGCGGTCAAAAGGCCCACAAGGCCCGAGAATGCTCCGCTGTCCCCCGCTGCTCACTTTGTGCGGCTGCGGGTAAGCCAGCGGACCACCTCTCCGGGGGCAAGGCATGTGCCAAGCCCCCGTCAAAGACAGGGGCTCGGCGGAAGGCCGTCGCGACTGAGGCCGAGGCCCAGCCGCGACCGTCTTCCTCTAACAAAGGACGGGCGGATCGTATGGAGGTTGATTAGTATGGCCCTAACCTTCCTCCAGGCGAACGTGAACCACTCTGCCCGCGCTCAGGATTTACTCCTGCAGTGCATGGTGGAGCGGTCCATCAAAGTGGCGGTGGTTGCAGAGCCGTACTCGGTCCCACCCAGGAGTGACTGGGTGGGGGGCCTTGACGGCTTGGTGGCAATCACCACACAGTCACCGACTCCATCCCCCCCTCTCGAAGGGCTATCGAGAGGCAGGGGTTTTGTGGCAGCAGGAGTGGGCCCTGTCGTCGTTATAGGTGTTTATCACTCCCGGAATAGGCCCCGGCGCGAACTGGAGGCTCTTCTCGGCGAGGTGGGGACCTTCATAGGTCAGACCCGCCCACGCCCCGTGATCGTCATGGGGGACCTCAACGCCAAATCCTTGGCGTGGGGGTCCCCATCGACCTGTCCGCGGGGCGCTACGGTGTTGGAGTGGTTAGCCGAGGTGGGCCTCTGCGTCGTGAACACCGGGAATGAGAACACCTGTGTCCGCCAATGGGGTGGATCGATCGTCGACGTGACGTTTGCCACCCCAGACCTCGCCTGCCAAATTCGCGACTGGCAGGTGTTGGTGGACGAGGAGACGCTCTCCGACCACCGGTATATCCGGTTTAGCGTCTCCCCGTCCTCGGCGGACACGGTGAGGGAGGGATCCGGCGAGATCGGTCCGCGATGGGCCCTGAAGCGTCTCGACGCCGAGTTGCTGCAGGAGGCGGCCCTCGTCGAAGCGTGGAACGGCACTTCTCAGGAGGGTGACCCCTTAGACTTGGATACGTTGGCGGACAGACTGTGTGCGGCGTTGTCGCGTATCTGCGATGCAGCGATGCCGCGTGCGACAGCCCCACGGTCCAGACGCCAAGTCTACTGGTGGTCAGAGGAGATTGCCGAACTCCGGAGACGCTGCGTGAGGAGACGCCGCCGATACCAGCGGTATCGTAGGCGAAGGCGGCAGGAGACGGAGGAGTGCGAGTCTCTGTATGCCGCCTACCGAGACGCTTCGAGGGTCCTTCGCGTGGCCATTGACGAGGCGAAGCGGCGATCCTGGCAGGAGCTGCTGGAAGGGCTAGAGCGCGATCCGTGGGGCCACCCGTATCAATGGGCGCGGCAGAAGCTGCGCCCATGGGCACCCCCCGTGACTGCCTCGCTCCAACCGGCTGTTCTCCAGAGGGTGGTGGGAGGGCTGTTCCCCGGTCCTCCGGGAGACGATTTCTCGCCACCTTTCGCCGTTCCCTCGTCGACCGATCTCGCCGAGGTGGAGGAGGAGGAGCCTGCCCCTGTCTCCGAAGGGGAGCTTGGTGCAGCTGTGCTCCGGATGAGGGCCAAGAACACGGCACCCGGGCCAGACGGCATACCGGGCCGTGTGTGGGCTCTCTCCTTGGAGCACCTGGCGCCCGCTCTCAGGGCCCTGTTTGACAGGTGCCTTCGGGAGGGGAAATTCCCCAGGAGATGGAGAAGGGGCAAGCTCGTCCTTATCAGGAAGGAGGGACGTCCCGCGGACGAGCCTTCGGGCTATCGTCCGATAGTGCTGCTCGACGAGGCGGGAAAGCTGTTGGAGAGGGTGATCGCCGCCCGCCTCGTCAAGCACCTCGAGACGTCCGGACCGGACTTGGCGCCCACCCAGTTCGGGTTTCGGAGAGGTCGTTCGACGCTGAACGCCATCTCCCGCGTCCGTGATCTCTCCGAGGAGGCGTGCTCCAGCGGCGGCGTGATGTTGGCGGTGTCTTTAGACATCGCCAACGCTTTCAACACGCTGCCCTGGACCACGATACTCGGTGGTCTGGAGTACCACCGAGTGCCGCCGTATCTGCGCAGGCTCGTCGACGACTACCTCTCCTATAGAGAGGTGGTCTTCCCAACGGCGAGCGGGGAGGGTCGGAGCCCCATGGCGCGCGGCGTCCCTCAGGGGTCTGTTTTAGGGCCCCTGCTGTGGAACGTCGGTTACGATTGGGCCCTCCGTGGCCGTGGTCTTCATGGCGTCGGCGTCGTTTGTTACGCCGACGACACGCTGGTCACCGCCCGGGGTGGCACCTACAGGGAGGCGGCAATCCTCGCCACGGCCGGAGTCGCGATGGTCGTGGCCAGGATCAGAAGGCTGGGTCTGGAGGTGGCGCTCCACAAATCGGAGGCCATATGCTTCCATGGTCCCCGACGAGCGCCACCTGCAGACTCATCCATAGTGGTGGGAGGAACCTCCATCCCCGTCAGGACGACGTTGAAGTATCTCGGCGTCGTCCTCGATAGCCGATGGAGGTTCGAGGCGCACATGCGGCGACTGTCCCCCAAATTGTTGGGGGCAGCCGGCGCACTGAGTCGCCTCCTCCCCAATCTTGGGGGTGGAGAGGGCAGCTGCCGCCGCCTCTATACAGCGGTGGTCAGCTCGATGGCCCTATACGGAGCCCCCATATGGTCCGGGGCGCTCGATCGGCGGGAGACCGCCCTGCTAATTGCAGCCCAACGGACCATGGCGGTGAGAGTGTGCCGGGGCTATCGGACACTCTCACACGAGGTGGCGTGCGCCCTCGCGGGCCTGCTCCCCTGGGACCTTGAGGCCGAAGTCTTGGCCTCGGTCTACCGCCGCAGAGTGCGTGCGCGGGAGCGGGATGAGCGACCGGCGCCACGAGAGTTAGCGCATTGGCGCAACAACGCCAGGGCGTTGGCTCTCGAGAGGTGGGAGGGACGGCTCCTCGACAGGTCCACTCAGAGGGGGGATAGCAGTCGACGACTCCTCGACGCTATCCAGCCCGTTCTCCGAGAGTGGATCGATCGGAGACACGGGAAGCTTTCATTCCGGCTGACGCAGGTGCTCTCGGGACATGGCTGTTTCGGGAGTTACCTGCATCGAATCGCCCGGAGAGAAACTTCCCCGGCATGCCATCAGTGCGGCTACGCGGTAGACACCGCCCAGCACGCGCTGGAGGCATGTCCAGGAGGAGCAGCACCGCGACAGGCTCTGGTCGCGGTCGTGGGGGGGGACCTCTCATTGCCGACCATCCTCGCCGGGATGGTCGCCGATGACAGTTGTTGGGAGGCAGTGGCCTCCTTTTGCGAGATTATTGTCTCGCAGAGGGAGGCAGCGGAGCGTGAGAGGGAGAGAGATCCTCTCTCTCTTCCGCTCCGGAGAGCGCGGACACGGCGGCGGGCTAATCGAGCCCGCACTCCGTCTCCGCTGAGAGGGCCTGGGTCGTCGGATGCGGGGGCATCCGGCACCCTTCAGAGATAGGTCCTCTCGCGATGGTGACGCCCCCTCCGTGTTCGGGGGGCGTCACACGAGGTGGAGGGGTGTTCCTATTGACACCCCTCACTGAGGAGAGCCCGCCACTTTACAGCGGGCAGCGGCGTCGACGGGGGCTGCGGTAGAATACTAGCGGTCCCGCGCCCCCCGTCATCAGTCGAAGACGCTGGAACACCGTGGTGGTTTTAGACGGTATGGGTGCCTTCTGCACCGAGTCCGTCATATCCCGTCTGCTCCCCCGGCGGACGGGAATGCGTAACAGCATTTCCCCACGCAAAAAAAAAAAAAAAAAAAAAAAAAAAAAAAAAAAAAAAAAAAAAGGTTAGGTTAGGTTAGGTTAGGTAAGGTTAGGTTAGGTTAGGTTAGGTTAGGTTAGGTTAGGTTAGGTTAGGTTAGGTTAGGTTAGGTTAGGTTTTTTTTTTTTTTTTTTTTTTTTTTTTTTTTTTTTTTTTCCTGTCCGGGAGCAACAATGTGTCCCGGCCCGCGAGCTATCCTACATCTACCTCTGACATGATCAGAGCCCTTTTCTACTCATTTTCGCATCGCGCTTTCTTTCTTCATACTGTATCTTTCTTTCATTCATCGTTTCATTCATTCCTATTACTGGTGGGATGCCAGTATTTAATATATCCTTTATATACAGGGGGGATTACAACTAAGGGTTTCAATTATTTATTGTTTTTGCTTTTCTTCATAAATCTTACACAATTACAATTTTTCTTAATTCTACACATAAATTTATATCCATTTTACTTCCAACATTTATGCTACAAGCCCACACAAGTTTCTAGTCTATTTTGTATTTTGATTCTACTTTATTACTTATATTTATTAACATTATATATATTTTTTTTTTCTTTTTAACATTATTTTATAACTTCTTATATCTAATGCTGTTAGTATATATTCAGCAATATATATAACATACATCTTTATACATCGCTTTTATTTTTAGCAATAACTTTATTTCCTATTTTTTTACAATATTCTATTATACTTATTCTATCAAACTTATCTGCTAACATAACATTTAGTGTAGCTTTTTCCAGCTTTTTGCCTATTTTTTGCTCTGTCTCGTACCTATCTACGCTGTGAATTGGGCATTCGAGAAGGATATGTTCCACGGTTTCCAACGTACCAGGCTCACACGGACATGATGGGTCGTCCTTACACTTGAAACGGGTCAAATATTCGGAGAACCCACCATGTCCGGTCAGAATTTGGGTCAATACACCCGTAGGCTCTATCTCCTGAACAATTTTATAAGCTTTTATCGCACAAGGGAGGAACATTTTGGTGACTCCGGCAGTCTCACAGGTTTTATACCTCCGATTCCATTTCTCAAGCGAGTCCATACGGATTTCTCGCTTGACAAATGAAATCGGGCAGTAGCAGTAATCAGGTTTTTTCTTACTATTTAGAGCCGCGTCCTTCGCGAGCTCATCAGCGCGCTCGTTTTCGATAAGCCCTGCATGGGCTTTTACCCAGAACATACTCAAGGTCTTTCCTTGTTCCTTGATTTTGCTAATATTTCTTCTAGTCTCTACTGCCAGCGGGTGTATAGTGCGGTTATTTGTTACTGTTTCAAGTGCTGATCTGGAGTCGCTGTATATGCCGAAGGTTTCTTTTGGACTGTTTGCGATCGCTTTTGTGGCTTCACATATGGCCAGGAGTTCCGCCTGATAAACCGTACAATGGGATGACAGCTTCAACTTCCGGCTTTTGGTTTCGGCAATGTTATTCCATTGGGATAATGCCGCTCCAACTTTGCCTTCGATTTTACTGCCGTCCGTAAATATCCGCACTTCTTGGTACTTATATGCGTCTACTTCGGCTTGGTTTACGAGGCTTATGAACCCAAGGCACATATGGTCAGCGGGATGGGGTAAATTAGCGAACGGCTCCATGCATTCCATCTCCCTATCTCCTAGTGCCAGCCGGGGAATTCCTCTCTTCGTTTCGTACAATGCGGCTGCTTCTTGTATTCGTAGGTCGAGAGGAAGTATCCCAGCTAGCACCAACGCCGAGTTCAGGGAGACGGTGCGATACGCTTTGCACAACTTCTGTGCAAAACCCCGCTGAACAGCATTTAGTTGCTTTTGCACACTGATTTTTTCTGTAGCGGGAGCCCAAACACTTGCGGCATATAAAACGACTGGTTCCACTACAGCTTTGTATATAGTCTTAATTATTTCTGGGTGGAGACCCCAGCCAACTCGAGCAGCTCTTGCAAGCTGCTGGTAGAAACCCAACGCCTTTTTACAAACGTTGCCAACATGGCTGTTAAATGTGAGGCCGTTGTCGATGGTGAGCCCTAGAATTTTTATCTCCTTCACCATTTCGATGTCCACGCTTCCCATTTTCAGGTGTGGGGAGTCATATTTAAGCTTTCGCGTGATTATCATTGCATTCGTTTTTTGCGGTGCGAACTTGAGCTTATGTCTGACTCCCCACTCCCGAACAAAGGCGAGTGCTGCGTTTGCTTGGCGCTGGACCTCCTCCGCTGTGTTTCCACTGAACAACAGAACTACATCATCCGCAAAGGCTTGGCAGTAGTCCCCCCTACCTTCGAGCCCTTTTAGCAAAGAGTCGATAAGCAGGTTCCAGAGGATAGGACCCCCTATTGACCCCTGAACACACCCCTTGTTTGTTCCTCTTTTAACTTCTTCCCCAGCATATCGAAGCTTTACCGTTCGGTTTTGAAGGTAACTGTCGATGAGGCGTCTCAGGTTTTGCGGACAGCCCTCCTCCGCCAATCGTACCCTTATGGCAGGCCACCACGCGTTGTCGAAGGCTCCCTCTATGTCTAGTGATATCAATGTTATAAGTTTGCGTTGTTGGAGTTTTTGTCGTATTTGTTTCACTACGACATAGAGGGAGTCCTCGGTACTTTTTTGGGGCATAAAGCCGTACTGTTTGGGGCATAGTTTTGGGAGCATATGCCATTTTATCCTGTTTACGAGCATCTTTTCCAAGATTTTACCCATCACTGGCAATAGCCCAATCGGTCTGTACGACTTTGGCTCCGTGTATTTTGCCTTTCCTGGTTTCCTTAGGGCCACCACAATTGCCTCCTTCCAGATCGTTGGGAAGTGACTTAATTCAAGGCACTTGTTTGCCAGTGATAGGTAGAGTCCTGGGTCTTGATCTATGGCGTGCTCACATATGTCAGAGGTCAGGCCGTCCTCACCTGGGGCTTTCTTAGGATTAAAACTTGTTTTTACAGAGGCAAGCTCTTCTAGCGTAAATGGTGGGTCATGTTCATCATGATCCACCACATTTACATTTTTTGCTTCTGCCCTAATGCGCTTTTGGTCCACATTTTCGCCCTCCTCGCTGTCTGTCGGGAAGAAAGTCTCCGCAAGTAATTCAGCAGACTCTTTTGAATTTAGCACTATTCCGTCTTTAATTAGCGGCAGATCTTCCTTTCTCCTTTCAGTCCTTCTCATCACTCTGTATATCCCCTCCCATAATCCTTCCATCTCTTGCTTCCCACAAAAATCTTTCCAACTTTCTATCTGTCTTCTAACAACCTCACTTTCAAACATCTCTTTTGCTTCCAGGTACTCCTGAACTACCTTCCGCTTCCGGACCGGTGCTGCACATCGGATTCTACGTCTCTTCGTGTTCATGTCCTGCTTGAGTTTGTCCAGCTCTTCCGTCCACCATTGGAACTTAAGTATACAGGTAACCTTTTTTGTTGGGATACTACTGTTACATGCCTGAATTATAATTTGGATATATGTTACTATGATTTCTTCTAATGCTTTAATATTTTTTATTTTTTGAATTTCCAATATGTTTAAATTTCGGTCTATTAGTAACTGCCCCATTTTCCCATGAAAATGGGACCAGTTCGCTTTTTTGGTATTAAATTTTCGGGTTGTCCTGCTGATGCTAGTCCCCTTTGACTTTGTAAGGCTAATTTCAAACAGAATGGTGTTGTGGTCCGAACATGTTAACCCGTCATCGACTCGCCAGTTTTCAACGTAGTCACAGAGATCCGACGTGCATACCGTTATGTCCACGAAGCTGGAGTATGATTTCCCACCTCGAATCGTATCAAAAGTAGGTGTATCGCCCTGGTTGAGTACCTGCATATTCATTTCCTCTATCGCTCCCGACATTTCCATTCCCCTTTCATTCTCATTTGTGCTTCCCCACCATGTACTCTTCGCGTTTGAGTCACCACCAATGACTATTCTGCACCCAAATCGTTCTACTATGTGCTTTAGCTGCTCCAAGTATGGCTGTATGGGTTTGGGCTTAGGTTCTAGGTAGAACGAGACCATCACGATTTCCCAGGCTCGTGTCTTCAGTCTGATGACAACAACATTGTCTGTGGTGAGGTCTGGATATTGCACGACATCAATGTCGCTATCGAAGACAACGATTGCCGCCTTTACGGTTTCTCCGTGTTGGTTATCGTTCTGAAAGATCCGGACCCCGTTGTAGTCTTTCATTCTACCAAGCCCACCCACATACGGCTCCTGAAGCAGTGCAACCGCCATTCTGGCTTTTGTGGCTTCTAAGAGAATGTCATTGGTGGCCTGCCGCTTACGCTGCAAGTTTGCCTGTGCCACAGTATACTTGGTCAGTCTGGATGGTGCGCCTGGAGCTACCTTAGCAATATGCTACTGTGGCTCTGGCCAATGCCTCCCACTTCCTTCGGACCGGGCATTCTTGACTGAACGCGCTATGGTCTGTTTTTTCGCACTTTGCGCGAACACAATTGGTACACGTGGGGGGCCCAGCTACGAGCCAAACATCACACTTTGATTTCATATGTGGGCCTCCACAGTGGCAACATCGTTCGATGGTTTCGGTGCAGAAACGTCTACCGTGACCGTAGCCCAGGCACATAGAGCATTGGACCAACGGGGACTGGTCCTCCACTTTCACCCTTTGCAGGTCAACGTGGACGGTTTCTGCTTCAACCAATCTCTGCCACAACCTCGGTGACACTCGTAATACGATGTGACTGGTGTGAGGATTTCGCGCGCGCTTCTTGAACAAGAATTCCATTCTATCGTCTTCTTTTCCAAGACCAACAAATATGCCCTGGTTCTGGTTCCTCAGGGCTCGCAGTACTTCAACATTGTCGTTACTCTGCAAGACGTCCTTGAGGATCACCAGGGGATCCTTATTCTTAATATCTTGGACTCTTAGCTCATCTGTCGTGCTCAACTTTTGCTTCACTTTCTCTCTCTCTTCCGTAGTTCTGCATCCTATTATGATCTTTCTATCCCTTGCTTTCCTGATTTTTTCTACTTCCACTCCTCCTTCCTTTGCATTCATCACCTTTCGAATCTTATCTAACACTTCCTCACCTGTCTCAGTTTCATCCTTCCCTGTCACTACCACGGAATGTAGGGCCGCACGATCCGGGAATTGTTTCCCGGGTTTCGCGGCTACTGCGCTCGCATAAGATCTTTTTTCCATTATTTCTTTAAGCTCTCCCATTCTTTCCGTGTTCTCTTTCATTATCCTCATGTGTTCATCAATTTTCCTACTAAGCTCATCTTCATTAACTCTTGGCTTCTGTCGTTCTTCACTTTCTTTCTTATCCTCTATCACTGCTGTGCTTTTTTCCGTGCTCTTGATTCTGTCTGTTTCTTTGACAAGTTGGAATAATCGATCGATGGCCTGTATCACCTCTGCCTTAATTTCCGCTTTTAGATTTCTGGAGCTGCTTAGGTTGAGTTTGGCCTTGTTTACACATGCTCTCGCCTCAGCTACCCTCTCTGTGCTCTTCCATTTCAGCCGCGCTGGTGGTGGGCTCCCCATCACCTCTACCGAAGCCGCGCGGTTAGTTATTAATTTTGGCTTCTGTGAGCCCACCACAAAAGTTTTGTTAGAGGGAGGAGATGCCATCTTTTCGCCTGTCTGCTGTCCAGACTCCCACTCCCCAATGCTTTTCCTCACACTCGTTGAGTGTGAAGGTCCAGGTTTATTACCGCTCATGTCCTGGTGGGGCTGGTCAGCTGTATTTTCCATCTTTGAAGGTGTCCTGAACATTAGTCGCGGTCAATATGTACGTCAAATTGAACAAATAATAAAATGTATATGTAAAATTGTAAAAGTTCTATAAGGTGTAAATAATATAAATAGTTTCACAAATAAATATAATTTGCCCGTCAGATATTAGGTACCAGTAACCCAATTCGTCAGAAAACCGTCCCAACTGCGTTTGTAATTCGTTTGTGAACGAGTCAGAGCAATAACAAACAAAACAAGCACAGTTTACTTAATAACTAAAGTTTTCACAGGTATACAAAGTGTGGGGGGGAGCAAAAGTTTGAGGTGGGGGAGGTATAGTTAACAAGAAACTACAACCCTATAAATACACACTTAAGTGTGTATTTGTAGGCTGCTATCAAAATTTTCCTCCGACGCACCGTTTTTGAGATATTTGCAAAACCAACTTACTGTGTCTATTTTGCAGCTAAAATTTTATCTATACTTTTTTATAATGTAAATGTGTGAAAAAGGGTGCTTGTTAAAAATCTTAACTTACTTCGTTTGGTTAGCCGTTGAAACACAGTATCTAATTACTGTGGCTTGTTAATAGGTTTCCAAAATTTTTGATAAGATATTGTAAATCGAAAATCTTTGAAAATTTTATTCTAACTGCAAAATAGCTTGGCTCTGCAAGTATTACTCAGGATAGTTCTAAGCACTAATTTAAAACACTACCGATGTGACATTTTAATTTTTAAGAGCAATTAACAATTAAATGACAGTTTTTACAAAAAAAATGTTTTGGGTGGGGGAAAAAAGTTGGGGTGGGGGGAGGTCCTGTCAGTTAAGAGCCACTAAACTTTAAATACACACATGTGTGTGTATTTACAGGCTGCCGTCAGAAATTGCCTCCGCCGCACCGTTTCCGAGTTACAGCTAGTACAAAGTTAACAAAGTTGCAATATTCGGAATATAATTTTTTGTGAGAAAAATACTAATGACAAAAATTTAGTTTTTGTTACATAAATATTAGCCTAAATGTGTTCTGAACGCAGTAATTTTTTAGGGTTGTGTTGTCGCTGAAAATATTTTTATATATTTATTTTGTTCAAAACGCCAACTGCACATAAGTTTGTAAAATTAATTACTACTAAATTACTTGCTACTCCGGTTTTCTGGAAACGCCTTCGTGCTTTGCTCTCCCAGGCCCCTCCGGCACCGTGGTTGGTCTTCACCGTGCGCCTCTGGTTCACCGACCACGTGGCCACGTGGTACTTGTTTTTTTGGCTTTATTTCCGCGCGGGTGCGCGGAAAAAATCCAAAAAAGCTGCGGAGGAGTGAAGCGCCTGGATGCCCTTCCAGGGATGATAAAAAACCGATAGGTTACCGATTTGGTTTCCGCAGCGTTTCACTTTAAAGTTTAAAATTTTAGAAATTTTCACTATTTCACTGGTTTCACTTTGCGAAAACACTTTTTGACACTTTTTATATTCACTATTGTGTGCGCCACAATTTTGCGCAACTTTTGATATATGGCACGCCTATGTAGTGTCGAAAAATACCACTTTTTCCAATTTTTGAAGGATTTTTTAACGCGGAGCAGACTTGAAGTCAAGCGTCCCCGGTAGTGGTTGGGACCGGAATGGTTAGGTTAGGTTAGGTTAGGTTAGGTTAGGTTAGGTTAGGTTAGGTTAGGTTAGGTTAGGTTAGGTTAGGTTAGGTTAGGTTAGGTTAGGTTAGGTTAGGTTAGGTTAGGTTAGGTTAGGTTAGGTTAGGTTAGGTTAGGTTAGGTTAGGTTAGGTTAGGTTAGGTTAGGTTAGGTTAGGTTAGGTTAGGTTAGGTTAGGTTAGGTTAGGTTAGGTTAGGTTAGGTTAGGTTAGGTTAGGTTAGGTTAGGTTAGGTTAGGTTAGGTTAGGTTAGGTTAGGTTAGGTTAGGTTAGGTTAGGTTAGGTTAGGTTAGGTTAGGTTAGGTTAGGTTAGGTTAGGTTAGGTTAGGTTAGGTTAGGTTAGGTTAGGTTAGGTTAGGTTAGGTTAGGTTAGGTTAGGTTAGGTTAGGTTAGGTTAGGTTAGGTTAGGTTAGGTTAGGTTAGGTTAGGTTAGGTTAGGTTAGGTTAGGTTAGGTTAGGTTAGGTTAGGTTAGGTTAGGTTAGGTTAGGTTAGGTTAGGTTAGGTTAGGTTAGGTTAGGTTAGGTTAGGTTAGGTTAGGTTAGGTTAGGTTAGGTTAGGTTAGGTTAGGTTAGGTTAGGTTAGGTTTTTTTTTTTTTTTTTTTTTTTGCCGTCCTCCTCCACTATTTTATTCCCCCGATATATTTCGGGGACCTTTTTTAGGTTTCATATTTATCATACATTTAATTTTTATTTTCCAATGTTTGACTTTTAGTCAGTTTAAATAATTTATTTAATTTATCTTTATAACAAAATTTAACTTTTCTTTTACTTTATATGATTTACTCTTATATGATTATTGATTGTTCTTATTGTCTTATTATTCAAATTTTCTATTACGATCTGTTTCTTTTAATTATTTTTGGCTATATTTGTATCAGGTATTTATGTTTATGTACAAACAGTGAAATTCATCAGAATTTACGTTGTACACCATTTTATTTTGCAACTGAGTTTTGGTGAATAAGATTCGATGAAATTATTTTCACCGAGTCTTATTTCTGTAGACCGCGTCCTTTACTACTTTTGTGCAGTACGTCATCAGATGTGGTCTGGACTCTTTCCCCGCCATCATTTCATACAATGAAGCTGTGGTCAACTTTGTGTTAGTTGCTGATTCCAGATCACATCTGATAGCGTCGTATTTTGGACACTCCAGTAGTAAATGCTGTATCGTCTCGTCTTTTGTTGGCTCGCAGACACAGGAGGGACTCTCTTTGCATTTGAAGCGATGAAGGTATGCAGAGAACCCTCCGTGTCCGGTTAGCGCTTGTGTCATTAAAGATGTGAGTTTAAATGATTTTATTATTCTATACGCTTCCGAGACTTTCGGGAAGAAGAGTTTAGTGGCCTCTGCTGTTGTGCTCTTTGAGTATCTGTGCTCCCATTTTTCTATCGTCTTCTTCCTGATTTCATTCTTAACATGAGAGATAGGACACTTTTTATAATTTGCCGACGTCTTCATGTATAGGGCTGCTTGTTTGGCCAGTTCATCAGCTCTTTCATTGCCTGGTACGCCAACATGTGCTTTGACCCAGTACAGTTTGATTTCTGTTCCTTTTCTTTTCAGAGTGCTGATATTTTGTCGTATTTCAAAGGCCAGGGGATGGAAAGAGTCGGGGTTCTGTATGATTTCCAGTGCAGACCTCGAGTCGCTCAGCACTGCCGCTGTCGTGTTTTGCTTTGCTCTAAGCAGGAGCTCTGTGGCTTGATAAAGTGCATAGAGCTCAGCTTGGAAGACTGTGCAGAACGGCTCGAGTCTCATCTTTTTGGTTTTTCGCTCAACCCCATTTTCCCAGCACGTATATGCTGCCCCCACTTTTGCTTCCAGTTTACTTCCATCAGTAAAGATTTGTGTACCCGGAAGTTGGTGTTGTTCAAGTGTTCCGGGCAGCATATCGTTTAGGGAGTCGAACTGTATGTCGTCCTCTTGTGCTGGATGTGGGGCTTTTAGGTGGCAGACCTTTTCCTCAATTTCCCATCCGTGATAATCTGGAGCGGTTTTACTTTTTTTGGCTTCGTAAAGCTGTGCCGCTTCTCTAATCCGCAAATCCAGAGGGAGCAGTCCAGCCAATACTAGTGATGCGTTCAGGGATACGGTTCTGTATGCTCTGGAGATTTTTTGCGCAAACCCCCGTTGCAATGTGTTGAGCTGTTTCTGGGTCATGATTTTTTCTGTTGCTGGTGCCCACGCGCTTGATGCGTACAGCACTATTGGTTCTATAACCGCTACGTATATCGTTCTGATGATTTCCGGGTTCAGCCCCCATTCAATTTTTGCCGTCTTTGCGAGCTGCTTGTAGATGTTTGCGGCCTTACGACACACATTGGATACGTGTTTATTAAATGTAAGTTTATTGTCGATCGTAAGGCCTAGCAGTTTTATCTCGTCGACGGTTGGAATCGGCACGCCCCCCATGTGTATGACTGGTGTGTCAAATTTAAGCTTCTTCGTAATTATCATGGCGTTTGTCTTATGAGCTGCAAATCGAAGTTTATTTTTGACACCCCAGTCAAGCACATAGGCAAGGGTTTGATTTGCCTTTTCTTGAATTTTTAACGCTGAGTGTCCGGAAAACATCAGAACGACATCATCTGCAAAAGCCTGCACATATATGCCCCGCGCGCACAGCTCTTCTAAAAGGGGATCCAGCAGCAGATTCCAGAAGGTGGGTCCTCCTATCGAGCCCTGAACGCATCCTTTATCAGTCTCTTTGCAGAATGTCTTGCCTGCGTAATTGACAGTTACCTTTCTTCCCTCAAAGTAACTACCTACAAGTTTTCTGATGTTAAGAGGGCACTTTTTGCGTATCAGCTGGACTTTGATGGCTGGCCACCAGGCGCTGTCGAAAGCCCCTTCGATATCTAGAGAGACTATAGCCGTTATCTCTTTCTTCTGCAGGTTTGTTTTGATTTCCTGCACGAGGTCGTACAGAGCATCCTCCGTACTGCGCTGGGGGATGAAACCGTATTGTTTGGGGTTTATCTTCGGTTGTGTGAACCACCTTAACCTTCTGATCATCATCTTCTCTAGGATTTTTCCCAGCACTGGTAGTAGGCCTATTGGCCTGTACGACTTCGCTTGGCTATAGTCACTCTTTCCGGGTTTTCGGAGCACAACAATGGCCGCTTCTTTCCAAGGTGATGGGAAGCAAGACAGAGTCAAGCATTTATTTAAGATCCCCAAGAAGACTTCTTTCGCAGCGGATATTGTTCTAAGTTAGGTTAGGTTAGGTTAGGTTAGGTTAGGTTAGGTTAGGTTAGGTTAGGTTAGGTTAGGTTAGGTTAGGTTAGGTTAGGTTAGGTTAGGTTAGGTTAGGTTAGGTTAGGTTAGGTTAGGTTAGGTTAGGTTAGGTTAGGTTAGGTTAGGTTAGGTTAGGTTAGGTTAGGTTAGGTTAGGTTAGGTTAGGTTAGGTTAGGTTAGGTTAGGTTAGGTTAGGTTAGGTTAGGTTAGGTTAGGTTAGGTTAGGTTAGGTTAGGTTAGGTTAGGTTAGGTTAGGTTAGGTTAGGTTAGGTTAGGTTAGGTTAGGTTAGGTTAGGTTAGGTTAGGTTAGGTTAGGTTAGGTTAGGTTAGGTTAGGTTAGGTTAGGTTAGGTTAGGTTAGGTTAGGTTAGGTTAGGTTAGGTTAGGTTAGGTTAGGTTAGGTTAGGTTAGGTTAGGTTAGGTTAGGTTAGGTTAGGTTAGGTTAGGTTAGGTTAGGTTAGGTTAGGTT